>OU745244.1:22912932-25823364 GCA_916618015.1 Xestia c-nigrum
TTTTGACATACCATGCAAGCTTCAGATGTAGTTGATTTTCAATGTTTACTAATAACAATCTTTTTTTAGGTATTGAATAAGTGCTTCGAAATAGGAATGACCATATCTGCAACTGTGTGTGATATGGATGGTGTGAACAGAAGAGCACTAACAATTTTGGGTGCGTCCAAAAGTCAACCCTATTTCAAAATAGAAAACAATGAAGTGGTCGCCATTTTCGATCCTCCTCATTTGTTAAAATGTTTTAGAAACTTATTTCTTAAATATAATATAAAATGTATCACTAATATTACATCTGATAACACGAAAGGCAAAGGTAATTATTGTTCATTATTAAATATCAATGATGTTTGCCTGTACAGTACTAATATTGTTTGTAAAATTGATGAATTCCCAAGTAGCACAGAACTGCATTATAAATGTTCACATAAGGCCCACAGCGTTAATCTAAGCATTTATACCGACTTATTAGAGTTCACCTGGGCTGCAACAGCTGTTTAGGACAAAACGAGGCTTACTATAACGCTTTCTTCTGTACTGTAAATCTATTAAACACCACAAACACGTCACAGACATCACTGTTATTCAGCGTTTAGTAGTGCAGTGCCCTATCAGCTGCAAGAGCGCATGTTTGTGAACACAAATAATGCAGTTTCCTGAATAAAAACCCAAGCGTGTACTACAAAACAGTTGCATTTAAAGAGAGAACATATGAACTACTATAACGTCAGCAGATACTTTGTGAAGTTATATAACAAATAATTAATGCTTTATGCTGCATACAGATAAACTTTTACCTTATTAGTCAGGTGTTGCTATACACTCGAATAACAGCATTTATCTAGCCCAAGTCAGAACTTAAAGTGGACTTTTATGCAGTTACATAGCAGCAAACCTGGCAGCCATTCTGTCTTGGGCTGAATAATTGAACTTGCGTAGGCATTTAATCTGCTGATTGAATTATATGTAACCATGATACGTATATTTCTAGTTTCTATACCAAGCTATTTTGACAGCTTCTTGATGTCTTTAATTGTTTTACGAAATGTGGAAAGCCAAAGAAAGAACTGGTGGAATACGCCGTAAAATTAATGCAGAATATTTAAAAATTTTATATGGAAATACAGCTAATGCGGGAAAAAACAAACAACCTACAAGTATAATGAGCCTTTGTCAAAACATAACAGTGAACCAAGTTTTGGAAAATTCAGGCTCCGTATCTAGAAGTAATGTTAGTGTGGAAAAACATGGATTAAATTACGGTCACAAGTTAGCAAGAGAGCATCTAGATTTAGATGGAACAACGGGTTTTTCATCCGAATCTAACATTAGTTATGTCCAAGAGTCAGCAAGCGCGCATCGAATATTGGACGAGACGGGTTCCGTATGTAATATTTTTGACTACGAACGAGATTTTCCCAACGATTCAGATAGTTCAGACACGAGTGATTGTGATATACATTGTAAAAGACAGGAATTTCAATCAAAAATAAAAAAATGGGCTATATCAAAAAATATTACACAAACAGCCTTGAATGACCTAGCAAAAATAATAAATGATTTTGTTCCAAATACATTACCCAATGATGCCAGAACCATTTTTGGGACACCCAGAACCATCACTTTAAAAAAAATTAATGGAGGTGAATACTGGCACAACGGAATATTAATTCCTTTAAAAAAAATTTTGCTTCATTGGGATGAAGCTCCAGATAATATTACATTGAATATAAACTTCGACGGTTTGCCAATTTTTAAAAGTTCCAAGAATGAGTTTTGGCCCATACTGTGCAACATTTTCGAAAATCCATGCTTTAGGCCTTTCGTTATTGGCATTTATTTTGGACAAGGAAAACCGAAAAGTTTAACTGAGTACTTGGAAGATTTTATTAATGAAATGAAACCATTACTTGAAGACGGTATTTATGTTCAGAGTTGTGGAAGGAAATTTACAATAAAGATTAGATGTTTTATATGTGACTCACCTGCCAGAGCTTACGTAAAAGGTATGCACTAAGAATCTTTATAAAATCCGTTTACATTTTCAGGACAAGTAATGGTTGCCGCAAAACTAAAATTATTATTAATATATTTTATTTCAAAAATAAAACACTTCCCTATGCCTATTTCATATCGTTTTTATTGATATTTTCAAAACTTACCCAAAATTGTGTCAAAAGTAAACTTAGTAAAAAAGGATATTACAGAATCTCTGACTATTTAGAATTTTAGATGATAAACCCGCACGGGATTAATATTTAGAATTATTACAAAAACTATCTTACTTTTTCAGGTGTTTGTAATTTCAATGGCAAACATGGCTGCTTAAAATGTGTGACAATTGGAGAGTACTCACACACTTCGCATACTGTTGTATTCCCCGACACGAGATGTCCCGAAAGGACTAATGAAGGGTTCCGGAATAAATTATATGGTGCACACCATAAAAGTGACTCGCCCTTATTATGTCTACCAATTGACATGGTGACCAATTTCCCAGTAGGCGATTCCCTTCATCTCATTGATTTAGGAATAATGAAAAGATTACTGATTGGTTGGCGTGACGGAAACTTTGGAAAGTACATCACGAAATGGCGTGCGAGTCATACTGCAGCAGTTACAATTTTCTTAAACCAATGTAAATTACCCTCTGAGATACATCGTTCCGTGCGAGGGCTTGATTCTTTAGCATATTGGAAAGCGTCAGAGTTTAGATCTTTTTTTTATTATCTAAGCATTGTCATTCTACCTGATGTTCTATCTCCTGATGCTTTTTCACACTTTTTGACACTCTACTGTGGAATAGCAATTTGTTCCAATAAAGCTTATCAATATTTGTTACCACTGGCAGAAAAACTTCTGAGATATTTTGTTGAACATTATAAAGATTTTTATGGAGCAGCATATGTAACAAGTAATGTCCACAATTTACTACATGTTACTGCTGAAGTTGTTATGTATGGAACTCTTGATACCTTTAACGCATATCCGTTTGAGAACAAATTGTACATGATCAAAAGAATGTTGAGAGACGGTAAAAACCCACTGTCACAAGTGGCCAAAAGACTAACTGAAGATGAGGATAACAATGGAATGAATATTCACCTAGAACAGAAAAGAAAAACTAAATATCCATACATATCCAAGAGCAAGAAAAATATTTGCACTCTAATTTTTCGGGATTTTGTATTGTCGTCTAAAACAAAAGACAGGTATTTATTAACAGTTCAAAATGATATAGTTGAAATTGATTCAATTGAAGAAGTTAACAATATTGTGTCCATAAAAAGTTTCCAGTTGAACAACAAAGAAGAAGTGTTTGCCTATCCGATAAGATCATCCCGATTTGGAATATATAAATCTAAAAGCCTTAAGCATTGCGGTACTAGTGTAGTTATATTAAATCCTAAAGATGTTAAATGTAAATTTGTGTGTATTCCTCATAAAGAATACCACTATTTCATACCGCTGGGACATACTGTTTTAAAATAATATACAACATTTCATACTGATAGTCATAACTTTTATTTTCTTTCCTCATTGAAAAATTATCTTGCACATAGCAGTGTTTAATCATTCCTGGCACATAATCATATAAATTAAATTTAAAAAATCTTCCGCAAATATGTAAAATATGTGGCATGGATAAATTCGTGTAAGTAACGCCTAAATAGGGCTTGCAAAATAGTACGGACTAATAATAATTTGTTAAGGTGGAAGCGTCAGAGTAGCCGGCGAAATTCTAATTTTCTTACGTTTTTTGCAATTTGCAGTCAGTGTCAGGTTGTATTTTGATGAAAACTGAGTCGCGCCAGTAACACTTAAGTAGTTACAGAATTATAATCATTAGAATCATCAATACAACCCCCTAAGTTCATTTAACCCTATTCTGTAACTATTCCATGAAAAAGTCATTCAATGGTATTAAATTAACTTAGGGGGTTGTATTGATGATTTTAATGATTATAATTCTGTAACTACTTAAGTGTTACTGGCGCGACTCAGTTTTCATCAACATACAACCTGACACTAGGGATGGGCAAAAAATATCGATATATAAAAATATCGATATTTTTCCATATAATTATCGATATATATCGTCGATATTTTTAATCGCGATATAATCGATATTCGATATTTATTTTAGAGTATCGAATTCGTATCAATTTCCTTTTTTTTGTGATTTTGATTTTAATTGTTATGTTGATTTTATATATTTTTAATTCTGTTTAATTGTTCCAAAGTTAATTGAAATATATAAATTAATAAAAATACTGTTTTCTTCATGTCTATTCTTTTTTACAAATTTTGAATGCTTTTGGAATATGTATGAATGAACATACGAAAACTGACGATATATCGATATTTTTCACTCGATAAATATCGACACTAATTAACGATACTTTTTAAAAATGTCGATACGATAAATATCATTACCAATTTTTTTTTCACTTGCCCATCCCTACCTGACACTGACCTGCAAATTGCAAAAAACGTAAGAAAATTGGAATTTCGCGGGCTACACTTGCGCTTCCACCTTAACTAACACAAACATTAAGTTTTATAATAATTATTACTGTATAGGTACACGAATTTCACGTATTTCTTAAATCAGATTAATTTTAAAACATACCACATCTTTTCAGTACAGTTGTACATTGTTACGAACATAACACATTCTTCTACAGGCTGGAAGGCACACCGACGCGAAAACGGTTACCACGTGGCACGTATTCAGGACGGCATTCTGTCTGAGCCCCCCATAGAAATATTTTATCGGTTATTTAAAATAAAATCAGTTGTTTCCTACAAAAGTGCAATACCTACACGATCAAAATGAATGGGAACAGCTGATTTATTTTAATAACTTATGAAAAATTTCTATGTGGCTCAGAATGATGTACTGAATACGTGGTGACCGTTTTCGTGTCGGTGTTCGTTCCACCCCGTATAAAATAAATTTAGCAGAGAAGCTCCAATCAAAAATAATAAAAAAGCAAATACGGGTAAGTACTAACAAATATATAACAAATTCGAGTCATCACAAAAATATTAGGAAAGAACTAAGCAGTCTTATTCTCTAGGCTTTCCGTCGTTATCATCCCCAGCTCTAGGATCTGCGTTAGTATCATCATCTGTAGGCTTTTCGGCATTATTGTCATCAGTTCTAGGCTCTTCTGTATTAATGCTGTTTTTATCTTGAAGGTGTTTACTTTCACCGTCTGTATTACCTTCAGGCACGATTGCTTCGTTGTCTACTTGACCTCTTGATTTTTTGGATTTACGGACTCGTTTTGTTGACGCTCGCAAACCTTGCATAGACTTACGTTTGGTAGCGTTCCTTAGAACAAGTTTAAAAAAAAATTGCATTTGTTTATCAGTAAAACTCGGATCCCACATGTGTATAATTTCAAAAAAGAACTTCCTAAAGTTCATGAAATTTTTCATCGGTATTTTTTAATGTTCTCCCTTGCTTCCTCCGGACCATGAGCACTGACATAAAAATTCCTTCGTGAACAAAACATCTATCAACTTATAGGCACATGTTTGGCCTTGACCCGGTTTAGATGAGTACAATGTAGATAAACATTTGATTAATTTTTTTCGTTGCATCTTGTCGGCTAGAGTAAGCTCTAACATTTCAAACTCTTCATTAGTTTCTATAGGTTTCAAGCTAAAACTTTCTCGTTCTTCCGAAGATGCGTCTTTTAGTAATGTAACGTTACATTGTCGTTCCTGTTGCAATTGTCTGATTGTTTCATTTGTTTCATCCAATTGTACCGATAAAGAAGCCAATTTTTGTCCAAATCTTTTCTGATTTTCTATTATTATGTTTAGTTTATTCAAAATAACATTTTGATTAGATAGCATAGTGTCAGAATTTTCTGAGCTAATTATTTGAACTGTCGCCTGTTGGTCCACTACCTGTATGGTCTCTTGCTGCACTGGTTCAAAAGTTTTCATTGAAATTTCATACCCATCAGGCTGTGAATATGTCTGTAATAAAAAATGACGATCATTTATAAATGCTAAATAGCAAACGTAGAAATAATAGGTAAAGCTTTAGTATGACTTAGGGCTAACTGATTCCGAGACGCGACGAAACGCGCACTTTTTAAGATCGTTGTATCGTTATACAATATAAAACTTTATTTACTACTCAAAAAGGTACAAATTTCTTCAAGGCATCTCGAGGAGTAACCCGGCGCAGCGCGACGCAGCGACGCAACGCGGCGTATTTCGCGAAACAGTGCTGCGCAGCTCAAAACAACTGGCTCTTCAAATATCGCGTCCTGTCTCAGTGTGAGCTGATAGGCTCTGTTTAACCCGAAAGTGAAACGGAAAATATGTAGATAGATACATAACTTAATACTACTACTGATACTTTTATTGTATGTATTTTGAGACTAACGTTTTTCCCTACAGCTTGACCCGTGAGAAGTTTTTTTTTTTTGAACTATAACATTACTTTTTGATTTGAATTTCTCGGCTTACCAAACTACGGATCCCTCTTAACTTAACAGCCTAAAAACAAAGCCTACAAAAAGTACCTACCTATCTATTCCAAATATAGGAAACAATTAAATAAAACTCACCAAATTTTCTGCCATTGCTTCAAAGTTAACCTCGTTTCTCTTTGCTTGGCAAGGTTCAGATGTAACCGGACAGCTCATATATTCGTTTTCCTGATTATCTGTATCCGTGTTTTGTTCCATAAAAGTTAGTTCGCTGTTAGCATCTTCATAAGCCCGAATATTGTTTCTTTTTAAAGTACATTTTTGGGTATCCCACCCTGGTCCAGGCCTTGAATTCTCGTCTTTTAATAATTTCATGGGGTATTTAGTACTTCTCGGTGGCCACCGTAGAAGTCCCCTAGTTTCCCACAGTGCAGGAACGACTGACAGAGTGGCAACACCTCCCTCTATTGTCTGAACGATTTTATAAGGCATGTTCTGTAAAAACAACAACAAAATCATAAGTAGGTACTTATATTAGGAATTATTCAAGAAACGAAAGATTGCAGACAACAGAAAATCACTTAAAACAATACAGGTAAACAAACTATACCATACAACGACCACACAGCCTATAGACGCACACGATACACGATCTAACGCACGAAAACTATTCTGTCAACTCGCTGAGGTACGAGGTACGCGAGGGGGACGGGGTACTGCTTTCTGATTGGCCAATTCAAGGTCATTGCATTTCACTAGGGTAGGGACAGTTTTAAATCAAACAAGTGAGTATCGATATTTTTTAACTGTAGGCATAATAAAATATGTTTTACATAATTTACTTGCATTAAATTACCTTCTTTATTCTAATTACGATTGAATCATGTAGGTAAAATATCTGAACTTATATGAACTTAGTAGGCGGCGACGGTTTTTCATAGGGATAAAACAATTTTCGGTAAAATGACGTGAACATATTAATAAATAAATGAATGTTGTAATTTTTAATTATTAAAAATATATTTTTTGCATAAATAAATAGTTATAGGTTTTATTTTTTGCTTTATCGACAACAGAGGTGGTCGTACGATTTAGAACATCACTAATTATGTTAACGTAACATCGAGGAAAAGAGATAGAGAAAAAAGTTCTTTCAAAAGAAAGGGACGCAATCATAAAAGACATCAAGTATGACCAGTATAAGATGAACTCCGATAAATATTGTCAGAAAATTAATCTAATTTAGATTATGGAACTTTTAAATTACCGATGAAATGTGATACCGTCTTTCAGGAAACTTGAAGTTCGGCTTTCTTTATCACACCAACGTATTATACACGGGGCCATATTATGTCTATTTTCTCGATTTTTTAAAGGAGTAATGCGGAAGTGTTTGCGGCTCACAGGAGTGGTCGAAACTAATTCGAACTCGGTGAGTGACGACGGCTATAAGATTTATACCCCTTATGTGTTGACAGACATCGGTCGCCTGTTATTAGGAGTCTAGAGGCTGTATGGTCGTTGATACCATATTACCTAAAACTTAAACTTAACGTAACATTTATTTAAGCACAAATACCTATAGACACGCACACGGAGGTAGTACCTACCAAAATAGCACTATTTATATTATTCGTTTTTAATACTTTAATATTCACGTAATAATATATATTCTTAACTGACGCTAATCTATCATAGAATGCAGTGACTTGTAACGATAGGCTCAGTTGCGATTTGGCGATAAACTGATCTATGAAAACAAAACAAGCATAGCGATCACACGCCCCGCCTCCACCCTCGCCCCCCAGGCTCGGCTGGCGCATGGCGGTGGGTCGGGGGACGGATCGCGTTGCATGCATCACGTTGCAGATCAAGCAAAATATTTCATAAAAAATACGGTTCAAAACGAAATAAATTCTGTTTGTGGCGCATGTCAGATATTATTACTGATTACCAAATAAAATCGTCATGTGAACATAATAATTATTAAGTAAGTACCTATCTATATTTGGTGCATGAAATATAAATCAACAGATTTCGTCGCGTAACGAATAATAATAGTTAATTAATAGTTTATGTATTATCTATTTAATTTAATTCAGCTACCTATATAAACTACATTTTAAAAAGTAGTGGTCGCCGAGTAATTACTAAAAAGGGAATAAAATGGTTTTAGCAGTACCACAGCGGGACCCTAAAGCTTGGATCCACAATATGGTTTTCTGGTTAAATAGCGCAAAATGTGAACCACTACTACTCTTCTCATCGATCCATGGCTGATTTGTTTCTCACAAGTGCTTAACTAATTTACTATTTGCTGAATTACAGGCCACATGAGAACACCCGTACAGACCTTGGCATTAAATTAATATTAGAACAGTTCACTTGCTATCCGCCATTTTCGCTGCGAGACTGTGAAGTATTGTAAAATTTTATCTTTTTATTTTGGTTTATTTTAGAAGATATCGATCGGAATTGATTTGGTTTACAAATAATCTACACGTAACCAACTTTTTATCAATTTCTTTGTAAAAAACAATAACATTTATTTCATTTACTGACCATTTATGATATTTTTTTTTTGTATTTATTGGTATTTTGAGAGCGCGTGAAAATTTTGAACCAAACATGTATGGTATTTCACAGTAAAGTTACCTCCCCATAAAATTTCAGACATAATAGGAAGAAATCGAAGTTTTACTTACCGTAAATTTTATTTGTTTTCTGACAAACTTGCACACAATAACACATACACTTCATGTTTAATAAATTGACAGTTCCTATTGAAGAAAAATAAATAATAAAGTTATTGCATTCCACAATTTCGCTCAGAGTGTACTTTCAACTATATAAAAGCAAACAAAATGTACACATTCGTCTTTTTTGCTGTATTACAGGTAACACGTGTATTACTATTCAGGCAATTTTCAGCTCTTGGGGTGACTATTACACACATTAATGCTAATATGATGTTGATATAATTCAATTATTTGATAATTGGAATTCTTATACAGCTATGTGCTGAATAATTTGTGCCCAAATTAGAGTTATATCAGCGGAGGATGCGCTGCCTACGCTGATAAACAGCAAGTTTATGCAGCTAATGTTTTCACGGTGCACTGTGAAAATGCTGTTATAAAGCACTTTTGTGCTACTTGGGTTACTAATGTTAAATTAACAGTATTCTAACTAGTGATAATATGACCCAAAGCTTAAATTGAACTCAAAATAAATTATACTGTGGAGTCGTCTACCAGTATATTATTATGTAGAATTAAAACGTAATCTTCTAACAAATTTTTATTTATTTACAGGCATTGCGAAATGGAGTCATATTCAAGACTTTTACGACCTCGACAACATGAACCCAAATTTCGTGTTTGCACCATTGTTGAGAAACGAACATTTAAACCCAAACACTAAACAAAAAATGAAAGTAAATCTAGCTGCTCAAGTGCTAAGTCACTCTGTAGCAGCAGGCATGCTTGCCAAAATAGCACAAGGTATGTATATTTTTATATTGGTTTGACTGAAGTGCTTGGCTTCAGTGGGACCTAAGCCCACGTAGTATGCACATTAAAGGGCCGTGAAAAGACATTGAGCAATGATCAAGATGCACCATGCCATTATCCAATCACACTTTTGCTTGTATTTGTCCTGCTATAGTTATGAAGAATCAACTCCAGTTTTACCCTATTTTTATACCATGAAACAATGTAGTCTACATTTCATACCTACCATAAAATGTCTGTTGAAGTATACTTATATTTTTTTTTTAATTTTCAGGAACATTGCCTGCAGATGCAACAACAACGGCCGATGTTATATCAAACATTGATAAATTGTTTGACGCCGTAAATAGCGATACGGCTGATCTACGAAGAGGAAAACCGCATTCCACAAATATGACGTCAATGTCACCTCACATTTTAAGAAAATGAATTCATTTTTCGAAAATTTAGAATTTGTGGGGTGCCGGAGCTCACCGCCTTCGAAGGATGGATGGATCTGGACCATGAATGGCATTATAAAAATATTTCATGTGCTTAAACATAAACACAATGTTAGATCACTGGCAACTCGACGTCTCCAGCAGGATCCTTTGGAGAATTTGTTTGGCGCTATTCGTGCAAATTGTGGTGCAAATTCGAACCCGACGTCTTCACAATTTATTGGTGAACTGAAAACCACCATCATTTCAAATCTGGCCCATATTCAAAAGGGAAATAATTGTGAAGACGACAATTATAATACGATTATGTCGAATTTTAAAGACCTGTTTTCCTCACCACACACCACAAGCAAGGAAAATACGGAAAATCAACATATTATGTCCGACATGATTGCTTCAGTAGACAACACATTTGAAGAAAGTTTGTCGGACTCTGCGGAAATGCAAGCTTGTGCCTATGTTTGTGGGTTTATACTTAAAAATCTCAAAGTTGCTTGTGGTGATTGTGAAAAAATACTCAAAGCCACAAACATTGAAAATTTACATTCCTTCATGGAATTTAAAGAGTATGATGACATCAAGAAGAGATTAATTTACGCGTCTAAAAATTTAATAACGTGCGTTGAAGAATGCGCCAAAGTTTGTAATAGTTTCTTCTTGATATCATCATCAAATCCAGATTTAAAAAAAACAATAATACAAAAAATGTATAATGAGGTAAATTTTAGTTTTTTAGCTAATTGTGAGAACCATACTCAAAAAAATATTCAGTTTTTATGTAATAGTGTTTTTCACATATGTGTAAAAAGATTTTGCACCTTACAAAATCGAAAATATGTAGAGGCCGCCAGTAATCTGTCTTTAAAAAAGAAAATAGACATTTTAAAACATAAGTGAGTTTCATACTTTGTCAATTTCCACTATCCTGTCAATAAATGTCAATTTCCACTATCCTTATTGTTTTTTTTATAACCCATTTACTCTGAGGTTAATTTTAGGAAACTAGAAACGAATCTGCAATAATACTAAGGAAAAGTAGCGCATGTTACTTTTCCTTAGTAATATTGCGGATTCGTTTCTAGTTTCCAATTAAAATTTTGATCAATCTGAAACCGCTTTCAAATCTTCCCGCTTTGAATAGTTTTATATGGGATACAGTTAGATGGCAGCACAGTGCTGTCTAGATTTTTTTGTATGGAGTTGTCATTCTTCCCTTTAGGGTATATATGTTCTGTGGTTTGGTCGCTAATTAAGTTCCCTGAAGAGTGATGAAGCCTCACGGCTAACATCATGGCGGTTATTGTTGGAGCTCTTCGAGTTAAGATTTGAATGTATCGGTCTTGTCTCCGTGTGGTGCAGCGATACCGTCCTCCATGGCGCTCAGCCACGGCACCAGTGCTTCGGTAACGTGTCCAAAGTCGACTGATAACACTCTGACTTGTATTCAGAGCTAAAGCCACAGTACGTTGCCGGGAACCAGCTTCTATCATTCCCACGGCTCTGAGCATTTCTTCCCTGCTTAAATGACGTCGCCGCTCCATAATAACGTTGGTTTTAATCAGTAGTAGGGAAACAGTAGCACTAATAATGTCTTCAATGCGTTGTATGTTTTTATAGGGTAAATATTGACAGCTGATTTTCATCTTTTACTCGAATTTGATTCACAGTTCTTGATTCAAATTATGAAATGCACCAAAAAGGATCCATATAAATTTATAAAATCATAAATTTATTACAAAGCCACATCTCAATCTCAAGAAATCCGCATAAAAATGCTTGATCCCTAGACACTTTTGATGTGTGTATATTGATTTTAACGAAGAGTTAAATACATTTTTCGGTATATATCGTGTTTTTTGCTTTAACGTGTATCGGTAATGAATGATGTGACAAAGAGATAGCGGTCCATCACAGCGGAATGTTACCACTTCTCCGCGAAATTATTGAACAATTATTTCACTGGATATCATTATGTAAGCATAAAGTTAATCATTATCCTTTGAAATCGATTGATTACAAATTTACAAACTGCATGCGAACTTGCACTTTACCTTTATCTATTTTTAGATTACAGTGCTTTTGGGAAAAAATCAACGTACGAGAAGTGATGGATAAGAATCACTAAAACTGATGTTGACTCCAACAACCTCTGCAACATCAACTGAGTGGGTTGAGATGATAGATGTGTCACAAACAATCCCAGAATTCAGCGAGAAGATAACGGATATGGCACAGACTTTTACATGCTGATGACAGCTTCGCTCTCCCAGGAAACAATCAACGTAGAAGAAGCGATGGGTATGAATCCTATTCTTAATAATAGAACTCTAAATTGCGATGGCCTTTTACAGTGTTAATATAGTTTCAGGAACAAGATCATCAACAAGGCACGGAAACTTTTAGGTAGTTGATGAAGATGGCAACTTCCAATCACCGGGATATAATAATGCTGTTGCCGCCAAGAAATCAAGACAGCCTGTTCGATGATTTTTTATTTGATGAGCATGTTCTTTTAACAATGATAACTGATGTCTAACAAGCACTTTTTATATTCAGGTGAAATGCTTCAGTCAGGTCCACGTAACACAACGTGAAACGAAATACAGGGTGGCGCAATAGAACGTGCATATTGCGTCATCTTTTTTGGCGGGGTAAGTGGCGCGCGGGCGGGGAGAGCCTAGCGTGGTTGGATAGTGACACTCGTGGAGTTTTAGTAGCCATAAATCACTTCGACGGGAAGCATCGCGCTTTTTGTGTTCGCACGTTTTATGACAACGGTCATTCATACATCTCTACAAGGCGACTGTATTGTTCTGAATATGGATTAAAACACATTAATGAAGCTCCGAGTGCAAATTTAATTAAAATATGGGTAAAGCGTTTTGAAGAGACCGGTTCCACGTTTAAACCCACAGCAAGAGGTCGTCCGAGGATTCGGTGAAAAGTACATCATGTATTGGTTGCCGCGCATATATCGGCCGGTATAACCGTGGTAGCAGAATACACAATTGCAATGGCCAGAAGGAATGGTTTAAGCCCAATCTAACCAGAAATTTAGAGACCTGGAGGAAAGGTTCGGCGACGTGGGTCATCAAACAGAAAACATCACGATTAATCCTACAGCCTACTGTCTGGTTATGACCACAGAGATATTGAGGTCGAAGATGTACGCCGGCTGCGACAATGACATGAGACCCTGCAAATTGGTGGGATTAAAAGACATTCACTTTAATTATAATATTGAGGTGTGGTCTTGCTTAACTGATGCGTTCATGTAATTTAAATATTTTTGACAGTCCTCAACTGTAGGCCTTTTTCAATGCAATCCTTGTTGTTACATATTTCCTGTCGTCAGAGCGACCACACGTGGAAGCAAGTCCTTATGCTGCTGCCGGGACGCGTGCGCATGGTGCTGCTGAGCTCGACAGATCAGTACCCGCTGTAGTTTGCGACCTGGCTGGGACACTATAAGCAGAGCCAAGTTTACGTTGTGTCCACACCTAAGAGGAGTGTGCCACTCTGCCACTTTGTGTAAACGGGTAATTTATCACACATTTCTTTTAAATGGGACTATGAAGTCCAGATAACAGGGAGACATAGAATTAAAACATGGAAATACGCCTTCATGCAATTAAGGTCGCAAAAACGGCATACGCTTTTAAAATCAGTGAAAAGTACATCATGTATTGGTTGCCGCGCATACATCGGCCGGTAAGACCGTGGTAGCCGAATACACAATTGCAATGGCCAGAAGGAATGGTTTAAGCCCAATCTAACCAAAAATTTAGAGACCTGGAGGAAAGGTTCGGCGACGTGGGTCATCAAACAGAAAACATCACGATTAATCCTACAGCCTACTGTCTGGTTATGACCACAGAGATATTGAAGTCGAAGATGTACGCCGGCTGCGACAATGACATGAGACACCGCAAATTGGTGGTATTAAAAGACATTCACTGTAGGCCTTTATCAATACAATCCTTGTTGTTACATATTTCCTGTCGTCAGAGCGACCACACGTGGAAGAAAGTCCTTATGCTGCTGCCGGGACGCGTGCGCATGGTGCTGCTGATGTCGACAGTTCAGTACCCGCTGTAGTTTGCGACCTGGCTGGGACACTATAAGCAGAGCCAAGTTTACGTTGTGTCGACACCTAAGACGCCCGTGTCAGTCAGCCACTTTGTGTTAACGGGTAATATATCCACATTTCTTTTAAAATTGGACTATGAAGTCCAGATAACAGGCGGACATAGAATTAAAACATGGAAACACGCCTTCATGCAATTAAGGTCGCAAAAACGGCATACGCTTTGAAAATTCGGTGAAAAGTACATTATGTATTGGTTGCCGCGCATACATCGGCCGGTAAGACCGTGGTAGCAAAATACACAATTGCAATGGCCAGAAGTAATGGTTTAAGCCCAATCTAACCAGAAATTTAGAGACCTGGAGAAAAGGTTCGGCGATGTGGGTCTCCAAACAGAAAACATCACGATTAATCCTACACTCAGTCTAAGTCCTTATGCTGCTGCCGGGACGCGTGCGCATGGTGCTGCTGAGGTCGACAGTTTAGTACCCGCTGCAGTTAGCGATCTGGCTGGGACACTATAAACAGAGCAAAGTTTACGTTGTGTCGACACCTAAGACGCCCGTGCCACTCAGCCACTTTGTGTTAATGGGTAATTTATCACACATTTCTTTTAAAATTGGACTATGAAGTCCAGATAACAGGCGGACATAGAATTAAAACATGGAAACACGCCTTCATGCAATTAAGGTCGCAAAAACGGCAAACGCTTTTAAAATTCGGTGAAAAGTACATCATGTATTGGTTGCCGCGCATACATCGGTCGGTAAGACCGTGGTAGCAGAATACACAATTGCAATGGCCAGAAGGAATGGTTTCAGCCCAATCTAACCAGAAATTTAGAGACCTGGAGAAAAGGTTCGGCGATGTGGGTCTCCAAACAGAAAACATCACGATTAATCCTACACTCAGCCTACTGTCTGGTTATGACCACCGAAATAATGCGGTCGAAGATGTGAGCCGGCGGCGCCAATGACATGAGGGACCGCGAATTGGTGGTGTTTGAAATTGGGTCTTGCGTCCTGAGCTTTATTGACAAAATTAAGGCAGATTACGCTGGTTCAGGCATTGAATTTATATTTTACTCTGATAATTGCTGCGGGCAACAGAAAAACAAATTTCTTTTTTCTATGTATATATTCGCGTTGATGAAACATTCTAAAATAAAATATAACACATAAATATCTTATCACTGGCCACACTCAAAACGAAGGAGATGCAGTACATTCCACTATAGAAAAGGCTATCAAAAAGAACCTCCGATCTGGTCCCATCTATGTTCCGAGCCAATATACTCAAATAATAAGGAACGCCAAAAAGAAAGGCAACCCGTTCAGGGTAAACGAAATGAGCTTTAGAGACTTTTATTCAATGAAAAGTCTATCGGAAACTATTGGTATCAAATCCAAAAAAAATTAAACTACTGAAATAAAAGTTTTAAATTTGATTCAGGGCGAATTTAAGAAAATATTCTTATAAAGCTATCGATTTTAAAGAAGCGGAAATCACAAGAAAACAGTTTCCCAAAATGCCTCGCTAAAAAAAGCTTATAGAGGCAAACCTAAAATAAAAGAAAATAAAAAGAGAGACCTTCTCAGTTTGGTACAGAGTAATCACATACCGAATTTCTGCCGACTTTTACACAAAGGAGACAATTTTTTTTGGGCCCACTATTAAACGGTAACGTTTATTAATCATATTGCACATGAAAAAAGTGATCATCTTATTATAATTAACAGACCAAAAATTATAAAGAAATGTAAACGGAATAATGAAATAATAGTAAAAAAGTGTTCGGCAATAAATGCTTGTTTAGGAGCGTTTTTAGGATTATTTTAACATGAAAAAAAAATATGTTACTACAGTGCGCATCGGTAATGACATCGGCTTTAAATACGTTTAAAGAGATAATAATTAATTGGTACAGTGAACTTGTTTTTCATATTGTTAGTAACGTACTTTAAAAATCACCGTGGAACGAAACGTAATTAATAGCCCGTTGCAGATTGGATACTCTGCGGGCCAGTTTCAAACAGTTTGACAGTCAACATAGAACGTAGTGATTAGTGATTACATACTCTTTGGACAACATTATTATTGTCTTTTTTAAACTTTCATGATCAGAACACATTATAAAACTACTACTCCAATACTTCAGTCTCCTCGCGACCACGGCTGGTGCAATCCGGTCGAAACGTCGGGATTAAATTAAAAGTTAATTCGCGATAAATACCCGTCTTCTTAAGTTTTATAAATTTATTATTGTTTCCTGCAATAGTTGTAAGTTTCTTCTGTTCTTTTCGTATTTTCATTCGAAAGATTTTATGAAAATGGCATCTGTAGATACAGTGCATAATCCACAAAGCCGTTGTATCAATTGTGCAGCACGATTTCAACGGAATGTGCGGCGACAGTTACTGTCCGAGGCAGCTGCAGACGTGCGCCAACTTGTGTGCATGTGGATGTCTCGCGAGGTGAGTGTTTATGTCACCCACCCAGTCATTTCTGGGAGGAACACATTCCAATGCCGCACGTTGAGTTCTCCATACTATTTATGCTTGTTGTGAGTTCAAAGTCTGACCCCACATCCAACTCCTCCAGCAATGTAACTTGCATATTTACCTTTTTTTTCAGTTACAACCACTAGATGCCGTTTGTGAAAACTGCTTCATGATATTGCAAGAATGTATTCAAACTGGCCATTCAGTGAGAAGATTCGGGCATAGGAATATTTGCATCTCATGTGGTTCTTCAATTTTAAGAGCACACCAAACACATGTTGTGCATGTTGACACTGCAGAAAGGAATATTATTTTACAGTGGATACCGTTGCACCAGGTAATATTAAAATTATCATTAAAAAAATAGTCTAGTATAAAAAAATATATGTTGAATTATATATTATGAAATTAAATATTATTTATTATTATATATTATTTATTTATTATTATTATATGTATATAATATTTAATTTCAAACACTTATTTATTATATTTGGTTACCTATCATAACTTTCTGCATTTTTTTAACTAAATCCTGCCATGCCATTGCCCAAGTAGAATCTGGTCGGTCACTAAAATAGTAAAGAAACAAACACACACAAACACTACATTAGTACAACACTGCAATAAATATTTCTATAAACAAAATATATTAAGATACTAATGATCTATTTTTTCAGGTGGAACGTTTAGAACAAGTCTGTTTGGCTTGTTGGCTGAGAGCTTCCCGAGTTGTGCGTAGAAACAGGCAACAGGATGAAATCAGGGATATGGAAATACAGCCATTGGATGTTGAACACAGCAGTAACATCCCACAACAACCTCCTATAGCTGTTACTACACCTGCTACCTGCCACACAAGCGTGCTGCTTCTACTTCCCGCCACTGTATATTTAGGTTATGTGAAAATACATTTAGGTTCTTACTACACTGCTAAAGAAAAGATTACTGATTGATCACTCATTTTATGTGCCCCGTTGTGCTCGTATTTGTGAATACCATTTGAATGAATCTCATAATGATTGGAATAATTTATACACAATCAGTAACTTTTCAGATTTCACTGCATCCCAAATGGACGACTTATGTTCACTACTTAAAAGTAGTGCAACTCGAAATTACGATATTGAAAACATCATTCAACATAATGCAACATTATGTAAATATTGGTTAGGCTTTACTCACTATCAATTTGAACGGTTATTAATTGAGATTCCATCTATCAGTGAAAGGGTTAAATCTCCTAAAAGAAGTCTGGCTATGTTCTTAATGAAACTTCGTACATGAGATAGCAATGAACGTATAGCTTCTCTGTTTAATGTAGCTTCATCAACTGTGTTCAAAAACCTTAATATCGTAAGGAAATGCTTTGAAGACCAATTCATACAATTACATTTAGGGACAAATAATATAAGTATTGAGGAAGTTGCTCAATATAACTTGACAATACCCAATGGCTTATTTGGTAATCCAGACATGGATCCTGAATTTATGCCAGCCATAGTAATATGTAACGGTACATACATTTATGTACAAAAAGTAGTAATTATTTGTACCAAAAGCAAACATACAGTTTGCATAAGTTTCGCAACTTGGTTAAACCGTTTTTACTTGTGTGCTGTAATGGTTACATCCTTGATGTTGTTGGACCATACCCTGCAACAGAGTCAGATACATCTATAATGCTTAGGTTGTTTACTGATAATAGTCCACTGCGAAGGTTTTTCAGAGAAAACGACATTTTTATTCTTGACTAGCTGACCCACGCAACTTTGTCTGCGTCAAAAGTACTACCTACCTACTACTACCTACCTACTATACGCCACAATTTGTGGTGGGCCTATTCCCCAAACAAAAAAAATTGTCTCCTTTGTGATTATTTTTAAATTTTATAATAATTATTCAAGATGCACAATTAAGTGTGTTGATTTAATGACTGTGATTCTACTCGTAAGTGTATTTTTTAACTTTGCCATAAGACTGATTTTAATATTGTGAAAGTTCCTAACCTAAGTAGCTTCAAAGATTAGATTGAATAATAAGAAAGAAATATAAATAAATAACATTATTTGATTTACATTGTGTTTCATTTCATAAATTATGTTTCAATATATGTAAAAAAGTGTCACATTTTGGGTTCTTTTTCAGTTTTTTTTTTTATTAAAAAAACCATTCCGTTCATAAATATTGTTTTAAAAGGTGCCTAGTCACAGGCTTACAGCAGACAAAAGTCTATCAAAACCGACAAGATTATCAACTACCAATACACCATTAACCAATGATCCGTTATGGTTAGACAGTTTAGTACTAGAGGGAGAGAAAGGAGTCACTTCGGAAAACGCGATCAAGGAGTTCAAGGCAGACGCCGCAGGATACGTCTCACTTGTTGAGCATGAATATAACGCGCTTTCGGATTGTGATAAGCATGTAGCCAAGACTGTGCCCGCTAGCGCATATGCGTATTACCATCACATCATGTGGTGGTACCATGTTGCATTGGTGGCTCAGAAGCACGGACGAGCGGGTCCAGACCAAGAGAGACACATTCATTTCGTGAATGGCTACGAAGCAATAGTTGGGGCAGGAGCCGCAACCTATCTGTCAGGGATGGGTGACTACACAGACGGCACAGGAGTGCGTCACTACCTGGTTGCGAATGAGCCAAATGAGCAAGGACACTTCGGTGAACTGAACCATATGAGCCATCACGACTATGAGTCGTTGATCGCGCCCACGCTATCCATTAACCGCGTTCTCAGTGACGTTGCCGCTACACTAAACCGTGGAGGCGACTTCCAGATGCCCGAGGGCATACTACCAGGCTTTAACCCTGGCCGTGAAGAGAACCGGCCGGCACGACGCCGCGCCCAACAACCGGACGTACCAGCCGAACGACCAGACGACGCAGATGTCGCCGAGGGAATCGAGGAGGAGGAAGAAGACGTTCCAGAACCAGCACACCTGATGAGACGAGCCCATCAGCCGACCGCGAATATGTTTGGTTGGAGACAGGCAGTCCAATTGAACAAGAATCAGATTGCTGAGATGGTCCAGATTTTTGAGGACCCCGTTGAAGTTGAGTACGTTATAGGACGCTACAGAATACATCGTGAACTTTAAGAGCGATAATTATCTAAGCGAATAGTCAACAGTAGTGTATTGTAGTGTACTTGTGATTAAGTTTAAATTGTTTTGTGATTAATAAAGTTATTGTGTGGTTTAATCGGTAGTAATTAATTTATCTCATACCCAGCTCGTAACAATATATTTTTACATTCTGCAAATAGCTTGATAAATCCTTTGATGATTAAAAATAAAATAGTTGAAAGCTCAAAATCTGTAACCTGAAAGTCACATTAACATTAGTTTATAGGAAATTAATTTAAATTGGCTTTTTCTCAAAACTTGTTTTCGGCGTGTTACGACAGTTTTTTAGAGGATGTGCGATGGAGGTGTCGTCATGCGTAACTGATGCGTTCATGTTAAAAATATTTTTGACAGCCCTCAACTATAGGCCTTTTTCAATGCAGTGGTAAGGATTATTATATTGTTACATATTTCCTCTCGTCAGAGCGACCACACGTGGAAGGAAGTCTGGTAGTTAACCAAAATGGCAACTTCCAATTACCAGGATACAATGCAGTTACCGGCAAAAAATCAAGACAACCTGCGAGTTCGAAGAATTACTCGATAGGCGCAATTTCGCAAATTAAACTTGGACGCCATTGTCACATATACGTGACAAGCAAGCGCGTGCCCAGTACGCCAAACGTCACAAATATGTGACAAAATGGTAGATGAAATTGTGACTTGGCGTGGAGGGCACGCGCGTGCGTTTATGCTGTGGTGGTTGTAACGGGTCTTTTAAGCCTGTTACATGAAAGCGGATTTATTTCTTTAAAATTATTTTTTTTGTGTAGTGGTCACACTGATTTTTCTTAGCTGTGGAGTTTGTCTTTGACAACTGTCACTTTCCGACTGAGAGTTTTGGAAGAATGGCGGTGATCTAGATCTCTCGATAATAAATCCGTATAATCGGGTTGCAAGACACCAGAAATTAGTCCGAAATGCGTTAGCTGCCGGTACTCTTCCATGATTCCCCCTAGGATTCCGTTTTATTTCAATGGAATCTTACCCTTAATAGATAATCTGGATGTCCTGCATGAGGAGGACAATCATTTGAATTTTGAAGGAAACACCCAATGAGGTGTTTCCTTTACCTTCTACAAATAAACTTTGGACGCGCGGCTCCTACCAACTCACCTGGGACGCACGCCTGAGTGGAGGACCCAGGAGATGAGCATCGTGTGTGGTGGGCTGGTTATACTGGCCTTGGTATAATTTTAACTGTAATATTCAAAAAGTGCAATAATGATCTGACCCTCTTTCTTAGTTTTAAATACTCTTTTCTTTAGGAAGGAATCTTCAATTGTTTTAGTTTTAAGCCCAGCAGCCTACGGGCAAATAAAGTTAGATTTTTCTTATAACTTTGTTCGACTTTTATTGATGCCCCCCGCTAGCAGATTAAAGGTTTTTAATGCCTGCTGCCTGAACAATCCGTAAGCATGGTGTGTGCTCTGGCGCCCGAGGTTCATTTTTAAACTTATTTTTTTGAGCACACACATTATTCATATTTTATTTTCAGCCAGTAGCTTCACAACACTGGAAAACATCTAGCATCCATATCAATATATATTTTTTTTTTTTTTTATTATTACATGGTCAAAAGGATAAGGTGCATTGGTGTAGAAGGATGAGCCAGAACCAAAATATGGTTTGCGCCTAAACCACCGACTAGTAATAACTAGTAACACCTGTATTTTAAGCAAATAAATTATTCTTATCCTTAATGGGATAGCTGTCTATCATAGTGGATTTTTACCATTTCTCCGGCAAATCATAGAAGACAGATGTTTGACTTCAGGCCCGTGCGACTGTGCCATATTTTGTTTATGGGTAATTTAACTTTTAAAATTAAACACTTATAGACCACAATCCTTTCAAAATTAGACTACAGAGTCAGTGCAGTCAAAATCTTACAACATAGAAAATTGGACTTCAAAATCTAAAGCACAGTCTGACAATGACTAAAAACATGATTGGTCAAAAATCTATTAACACACCAATATACCGACTTTAACATGAGAGTTGAGAGCATGTTTTTTTTTTTAATACAGTGTCTAAGTACTATATTAAAAATTCTCTTTCTATGCGATACTAGATGCATAATCACTAAACATGTCTGTCATATCCCCAACAAGCAAGTCAAACAATGTCTACCGAGTAATGTTGCGCCTCAACTATCCGGCAATTTGATTTTATTTGAAAAACAAGAAACTTTTAGCATGAATATAACAACAAGACACCAAGAAACCTCCCCAAAGGTGGCACTATAACCCACTATAAGTAGAACGGAACACAATTTATTTTTATCATTAAACAATGGTTAACTAAATAAAGTTTAAACCATTTTAAGCAATAAATAAAAATATAATAAATAATACTCCAGTAATAGCAAGACTTCACTCATACGAGGAGGTTCCTTTTTCTGGAGCCCCAACTACACGGATAATACAAGCTAGCAAGCTTATATCCCTCTCCCATGCCAGGGGACTACAATTTTTATTTTTTAAGTTTTGTTTCATCAACTTTACTTAAAAAGGCAGACAAGATTTTATAATATTCTGACGACCCACTGACCTCCTATTTACCATTTATATTCCTAAATTCATTTTTTACAATACTACATGTTTTGATTTCTTAGTATAATTATGAAACATACATTGATGAAAAATATGCTGACAATCAAACCTCTGCACGAGTATCCTCAGGTTGTCATAAGAGCGGGCCTGAACCTTGGGGACCAGTGATGTGCACCGTTTGTGAACGGTTGTATAGAAGCAGTATGCAGCTCCGCTAACATCACATATGTGCAACAGAACTGGGAATAACTCATCAGCACCCTAAACCGCAATGTTTCATGTCCATGACAAGATACCTGAACAGGCACTTTTGACCAACAACATCCTTTTTAAGAAACAAATGGCTAGAACATTTCATTTATTTTTAATAATAAATGTTTCTCCCTAATTATTTTAATTTTTCGAGATCATTTAAGGAGTGGAGACTACACAATGTAGCAAGCATCCTCACTACAAGTTCCTCTTCACTAAAAATATTTACCACTTTATGAAATTAAAAGTCTCTTTGTTAACGACAAAGAAATCAAATAACACAAACACATTTGGCTACACTCTGACCCAATTAAAAACCAATCATACACACATCATTGAGAAAATTATCACACCAGACCAAAACATTTTGAGGCAACACAACGAGTACGACAAGAGTGTATTATACGATTCCATTTTCAGAATAAGCGAACTTAAATTATCCAGATTCCTCTAGACGTAAAAGCCAGTCAACACTATGATGCAGTACAGTATCATCATCACTTAAAATGCCACGGCAAGTAAAGTTATTACAGCAGTCAGTAACCTAAACCAACATAGAAATCGTCCCCAAGACTCTCAAACCCGTGTTCTATTTTTCTGTGCGCACAAGATACAAATATATAACACCAAGAAAGAAAGATATAGCTATTGGCTTGGCGGGCAAAAAGAAAAAGAAAATCAATCTTCTCATCTCAGCAATGTCAAATTGCCAAACAGACCAAACCAGTGTTGCCAGTATGATTTCCCAAAAACGTACGGCCGGCTTTCTGAAAAGGTACGGTTTTTAACTTCAAGGTACGGTTGGGGCGGGATACTTCTGCAAGAACTAGATGTCGTTTTTTTTCTGCGACCATAGGTTGGAAAAAAAGCTATAAGGAACCGAATATTCAAAGTGGAACATTTTTTAAGATTGCCAATATCGAGAAAATTCATTTGTAAATCAATTAGAAAATGAAGTACAGTCACTAAATTCGTTAATGATGCAATGTTTTTTTTTTATGTGATGAGGAAGTTAAGATATGAAGCGATATTATTATTTATAAAGGGTGTAAAACACCTCTTCACAAAGCCGAAAGGCACTTGTTCTCCCCATCATTGCGATCATTTTTTTGTTCTACACCATACCTACCTAGGAACCTCCTAGTTACGGAGATATGGGGGGGTCAAAGTTACAACTTTTTGAAAAGTTTTTTTTTGTCAAATTTTGACTTTTAACACCTCCACGACCCATTGCATCCATCAGCACAGTGTTTTAAGTGCGTTACATTGAGTTCTACCACAATACATAATTTATAACCTCAAAAAAAAAGTGCAATAATTTTTGCGTAGTTACTTATTTTGATGTACAGAATGCTTGGTTAACGGCTTTGTGATGAGGTGGTTTACACCCTGTATTTAAAGAAACAAAAAGAATTGTTTTATTTTATTGTTTTTAAACAAGTGTGCAAAATTCTGTTGTTTACATACCTGTCAGAAACTTGAAACGAAATAAGAATAATTTTGTTTAATTGAATTATAATACCAGTAAAAAATTTTTGGTGTAATTTGATATTTTTAGGTCTAAAAAGACTTTATAAATCGAAGTTGGAATCAATCGCAACTCGAAGAAAAAAATTGATCTAGTTCTTGCAGAAGTATTCCGACCCTTACGGTTTTGCTAGAATTTTGAAAAATATACATGCTATAGTCTACTCATATTCTACAGCGAAAACAAGTTGTTTGTTAGGAACTGAGAAAATTCCATTTCAGTTATTTGTGTCCAAATATTTTAGTGTCAAATGTGACAGAAAGGTGAAGAAAGTATGAGTCTCATTATTTTCTATTACTTTCTCGATAGACTGTAATCGTAAAATAATAATTTAAGTTAAACACGAGTTTATAAATATTTTACGAGTTTGTATATATTTTTTTTACCCTTTGTAGTGAAAAATAAATCACTAGTATAGAAAAGGTACGAAAAAGGTACGGTCTACACTGAGGTACGGTTGTGGTACGATTGTGTGATGAATAGTACGGAAAACCGTACTTTTTGGTACGGTCTGGCAACGCTGGACCAAACAGTCAAACCGTGCATTCCGAGATACAATATTTTTTTTTTTTTTTTAATTTATTCATGACCATGGATACATGTCCTTCAGTCGTAATCATTAAACATACTACTCTTATATTACCTAAAAGTACATAAAACAATAACAAGTTCAAAAAAATATTATTTACCGCTCATACGAGCTAAGTACATCTGAGAGGTGATAAAAAAATTTATCTAATTAACAACAAAATGTCAATCTAAATATAAAAAATAAAATATACAAACAATCTAATGAACCCCGAAACGACTCAATTTTTTCTATTGTATTCAATATATATCTAAATAACGGATTAAAATAAATCGTTTTCGAAAGTAATTCCTGAACGTGGCGGGGAACACATAAAGAGTTTTCTTCTGCTATGTCACTAATTTCACTGACAAGTAACAGTCTTTGCATGGCAAACGATTCACAGTCAAATATAACGTGTTTTATATCCGCATTTTCTTCAGAACAATAGGTACATTTATTTTCACTGACGATTCTCATCCTGTAGAGATGAGCTGGGACTAAACAATGTCCAAATCGCAAGCGATTAATAACGGTTATGAACTTTCTACTCGAGTAGGTACTTGAATTTATTGTACCACGGCATTGTTGGTAAGTCTTGCTGTAATTCTGAATACCATTTTCCTTTTGTTTCAGTTGTTAAGTCCCAATAATCTTTCCATATCTTCCTAAATAATATTTTAAATTGTTGATAATAATCCGTGAAAGGAACCTTGAAAGATTCTGTAACATCCTCGTCGTGATCCTGACGAGTTGCCTGATCTACAACCTCATTACCAACTATGCCACTGTGAGATGGAACCCACAAAAATTCTACATGTTTTCCCAACTTTTGTAGAGTATACTTAATTCTATGTACAATATAATTTTGTTTATAACTTAAGTTACAATTACTTAAACTAGATAAAACGCTTTTGGAATCACTTACAATTAAAATATTATTTACATTTTTGTTTACATCATGTTCATCAATATTTACAATAGTATTTACATAAGTTAAAGCAGCTAGTATAGCCCAACCTTCGGCAGTGAATATACTACAACTATTTGGCATTTTAAAGCATTTGGTTATTCTCTTTTGTGGGTCATAATATGCTGCTTTAACATAATCATCAGTTTTAGATCCATCAGTGTAAATGGTATAGAAATGTGATTTATCATTCAAAAATTCTAAGAAGTCATATTTATTTTTAACAGTATCCAGAAAACACTTGATATCAAAGTAGGCTAATAAAGTATTATATGGGAATTCATATACTGGCCACTTCTTTTGGATGTACATGTCTCTTGTCAGGCTCTTTACTTTAACTAGAATGGTTGAAATTTCAGGCAGTGAACCAGAAATAAAAGTATTTGCTGAGATAGAAGATGTGACAGTTGACTGTGTGATCTCTATAGGATAATCAATTTTATCAAGAACTGTGCTATTATTGCAAGATAACTCTTTGAGACAGAATCTCTCAGCCAGCTGTAAACGCCGCAAGGATAAGGGAGGTATAACATTTTCAATTTCCATAGAATTTATAGGGGTGGTGCGCATTGCTCCACTAATTATTCTTAAGCCCATATTTTGAATGACATCCAGTTTTCTTAACAATGTAGTACTTGCATTCATATAGGCTAAGCAACTATAGTCAAAATGACTTCTGACTATGCTTTTATATAACATGCTAAGTGTTTTTGGATCAGAGCCCCAAAAAGTTCCCGCTAAGCTCCTAAGGACATTGATGCTCTTCATGGCCTTTTGACAGATGTGGTCAATGTGCTTATCAAATTTTAATTTATCATCTATTATAACACCTAAAAATTTGTGATGATTAACAATAGGAATCACATTGTGGTTATATACAATATTTACAGTGGACTGTGCTAATGAATCTTTACTAAATAATAATACTGAACTTTTCTCAGAACTTATATCTAGTTTTAAAGTATTACTATAATAATATTGTAATTGAGCCAATGCAGTATTAATATTGTTAACAGCCATATTCAAATTTTGATTAACTGTGTATAAAAGCAAGTCATCAGCAAATTGTAATATTTTGACTTGAGAAGTATTTACATATTTAAGAATCAGGGATGTATACAAATTGTACAACAGGGGTGAAAGTGTTGCTCCTTGCATTGTGCCTTTACTAATTAACCTAGGGCCATGGAGCTTATTATTGAATCTAACATACAAAGTTCGCTGGTACAAAAAATTAAAAATCCAATTTAATATTTTACTTGATAAGCCCAATTCATGCAAAACACGAATTAGACATTCAATATTAACATTATCAAAAGCACCTTTGACATCCAAAAAAACACATAAGGCATTAGAATGACTAAGTTTAGCCTTTTTTAAGTCTGATATAAATGAAACAAAGCTTTCAGAGCAACTCCTGCCTTTTCTGAATCCATACTGTATATCTGGTAACTTGCCTTGAGTTTCAGCAAAGTAATCTAAACGTATCTTAAGCATGTTTTCGAAAAGTTTACCCAAGCAAGATGATAATGATATAGGTCTATTTGATGAGGGACTGTTTACAGATTTATTGGGCTTTAAAATTGGAATGACGCATTGACTTTTCCATGATTCTGGTATAAGTAGTGTATCCCAAAGTTTATTATAAACATTTAACAAAATTTGTAAGGCATTGGGGTGTAACTTTTTTATTAAGATGTATGGTATGTTATCCAGATCTGGGGTTGTATCTTTTCTACTCTTAAGAGCTATGTGTAATTCGTTTAATGTTAATGGACTATTAAGAAAGGAGTTGGTTTCAGATACAACAGATTCTTTTAAAATATCATTTATATTATTTTCATTCAATATTGATGAGTCTGATAAATTTTCTAAGAATTCAGGTACCCAATCATCATTTAAGTATTTATTTGAAGAAGAACCTATCCTTTTAAACTTTTTAATATAACCCCATATTCTTGCAACAGGTGTCATTCTATTAAAACTACTACATAACTCATGCCATGAGTTGATACTCTCCTCTTTTAATATTCTCTTCTTTTGAGCATCAAGTTTTTTGTAATTGTATGAAGTTGGGGATGCTTGGTGATGTTCTATATTCTAACATAGCTTCCTTAGATTTTTGAACTGCCTCATTACATGTTTGGTTCCACCAAGGAGCTGGTTTTCTTAAAATTTTCAAAGTTTGATCAGATTTTCGTTTTGGTACTGTATTAATTCTTAAATCATATAAAATATTCACAAAATTATCATACAAATGAAGAGGTTCCATATTATCTATGTCTAAATGAGAGAAACCCGTTTCTGATAATTCATAATATTTGGACCAATCTGCTTTACTATAAATATATTTTTCTTCCACAGGTCGAACATCATATGTTGATGGTTTTACATTTAAAACTACCTGGGTTGGGTAGTGATAACTGCCCATAGGATCGTCATGAACCTGCCAATCACAAAGAGGAGCTAATGCAGAACTAACCAGAGCTAGATCAATAGCTGATGCATTCCTGTTTGGGTACTGAACAGTGGTTGCTCTACCATCATTTAAAACGCACATATCAAATTCATCAATAATGTTATATAAACTGTTACCCCTATTATTGTTTGTATGACATCCAAACAATATATGGTGTGCATTAAAATCGCCCATGATAAGACATGGCTTGGGAATTTCAAGAAGCACCTTTCTCATTTTGTTGGTATCAAATCTGTTGCTATTGGGAGGACAATAAACACATAGGATATGCAATCTACCCATGGATGTTTCTATGGAAATACAGATATTTTGTACTGACTCATAAAAAGTTGTTTCTATAACATTATAAGCTAAATTTTGTTTTATCAGAATACCTACTCCATTGTGTTTATTTACTGAATTTTTATGTATAAAGTTGTATGATGTAAAACGAGGAATTACACTACTATTTTTTAGCCAAGTCTCATTTAAGAGACATATATCAATTTTTTGTTCAAAGAGAAATGTGTTTAATAAGGCCTTCTTACTCTGTAAGCTTTGTACATTGAATTGTGCTATGTTTAAAAATGTATCCATCAATTAATAATTAAATTTGATAACAACATTTCTTTTATTCTTTTATTGGTAATTGGAGCATTATCTTTATTATTTCCAAGACTAATTAATGATTTTACAATGGCGTTTATAATAATTTCATTATTTACAATTTCTTCTGCAAAAGACTTTGAGTTCTCACCCAAAGTCCTTTCGTTTGGTTTTTTGAGAGCTGGGAAAACATTTGTATCAGACATAGTTGGAGGAGGTGTACTCACCACACTGGCGTACGACTGATTTCGATTGAGGAACTTCTTCTTCTTTTCTTCCATTTTTTGTTTCTTAATGGGGCAATCCCTTGAAATTGCTAGGTGGTTGCCGCTGCAGTTAATGCAAATAATTTCTTCAACATCACACTCTTTGTATGAATGTCGACCGGCGCAAGAAGAGCACATTTGCTCCCCACGGCAAGTTCTTGCAGAGTGGTTATATTTAAGGCATTTGTAGCACTGTAGCAATGGTGGTATATATATATGTACTGGGTATCTGAACATGTGAATGTAGGCATACTGTGGCAATGCTGTTGCGGCAAATGTAACTGCTATTGTACCTAATGGTGTGAGTTTTCCATCTACTTTCCTCATAAATCTTTTAATTGAAATGATTTCAACGTCACTTTGAATATTTTTGTATACTTCTTCATTTGACATGGTTTTTGGTACATAACGGATGACGCCTGTTGTTTCCGTCATGTGTGCCGGAACGAAGGCTTTTAATTTATTTTTTCCCAGGAAATGGTCCATTTTTAGGAAACTATTTGCCGGTGCAGGTTTTTTAAAAGTTATCCCAACTTTGTAGGCATTGACGCGATGTACGCCTATGATGCCTTTAACATTTTCAGTAAATAATTTTGTCAGTCCAATTGGGTTTTTGTTGCCCAATTTTTCATTATCCGTTGACTCCACTTGAACTATACAATCACCACTATGGCATTCTGGAAATTGTCTCTTATAATTCGGCTTCATGAACATTTTGTATGCTGCCGTCTGTGTCGAATCCATGAGAGCTAATTTTCGCTTTTTCGGTTCTTTATCGATGGGGGCATCGCCCCCATCGCTTTCCGTTTCCATTTTACTATTTACACTGGGAATTTAATAAACTATTTATGCAAATATATACAAAAATTACAAATCAAACGTAGGAGAAAAATTTAAACACCCGCGCAATTTGATTTCCCGCCAGAGAATCGAGATACAATATAATCTGCCAGTGTTGCCAGGGCCCTTGAGTCGAAAGTTACGTTTCGTTTCCTGAAAAGTTACATTTTTGCTGCAAAAGTTACATTATTGTTTTTATTTTAATTTACATGTTTTCGGGGTCGGGGTCAGAGGCAAATTGATGTCAGCTAAATGGCAGAATCTATCATAGAGGCCGCGGTCGAGGAACGACTTTTTCAAGGTCAAAGACATTCCTCGACCTTTATGAACTTTGAGGGCTGTATTGATGATTTTGATGATCATAGTTCTTTAACTACATACGTATTACAGTCGTGAACGATATTTTTATAAACTTAATATCTAGCACCGCCCTGCAAATACCAAAAAATCGTAAGAAAAATTGAATTTCGCGGGCAGATACTGGTGAATCTCTTTCATAATTAAAGGCCTTCACTATTTTTTTTGTTCTAAATCAATTGTTTTCATTATTGTAAGTTTTTTTCTAAAATCATAATCAGGTGTTTCTGTAGCTACGAAACCGCGAACGGTAGGAACGCGCGCGCACACGTTCAAGCAAAATGAAGTTTTAAATCTATTGAATTACGTTTTATTTTCTCATGACGCTTTCCATTCAGAGCCATCTCTGAGTGTGATATAGTGAAATACTTTTTAGACGCGCCAGTTCTAGGTGCGTTAAATTTGGATACATTGAATCGAAATGGGTTCGTAAATTGTTTTTCAATAAAAATCTAGTATTACAATTATCGTTGTTCTCCAAAAGTTACGAAAATTGCCTTAAATATAAAAATTACTTACATGTTACCCGAGGACGTCAAAAGTTACGAAAAATGTAAGAAATGTAACCTTTTGGCAACACTTAATCTCTTACACAGCGCTCACAGCAATATTTTGCGTTCCGTTTTAATTTTCACGATTATGACAGCTAAGATCTGTCATTAGATCATTTGACAGCGCTCACGGTGATATTTCTTTGGGGCATGGTCGGTGTAATCGCAAGATGGCGCGTATCATGACGTCATCTATGACGACTCAAGGAACATCGATATCGCGCTCACGGTATCTCGGAACGGGTTTATGGACGCTCATAGCGTTTACAGTCTATCTCGGAACGCACTGAGGGTTGCTAGACTTAGTATACAGATTAGTTTCCCCAGTCCCACCAGAGACAATCGTTTTTCCTAAAATTATTCGTGTTTCAAAGACTAGGTAGAAATAGGTCAAATTGTGTGGTACAGAGACTTCAATGGCAGACGTTAAAATTTGTATTTTATTCCTTTTGCAGTTTTGTTATAGTTTATGCCGACAACAAAGCCCTTTTCTTTAACGAATTGAACTGTCATAATTATTCTGTTTCGGATTTGTGAATAGCGTTTGGAAGACATTTTCGATATCTTAGACATTCGATTCGGTTCCGAATTGAGTGGAATGGTTGTGAATAAGAGGCCATAACAATAATTACTGTTCTGAGCACCTAAGTTACTTTGAGTTTGTTCGTCTTGTGCTAAGTTACAGCACTGATGACAATATTTGTGTCACTTGTTTAATTTATTTTTATCAAAGGACAATGGTGAAATCATAGCTGAATTTGATTTGAGCGCCTAAAAGTGACTTAAATACAACGATATTCCGTAATTTTTCAACGTTTTTTTAAAGCATCACTATAACTAGTTAAGGTGAAAACGTCACGGTGTGCTGCAATATTCAAATTTTCTTGGGTTTTTTTTACAATTTGCAGGCCAGTCCTAAGTTGTATGCTGATGAGAATACCGTTCACGACTGTAAGACGTATGCATCAATACGGGTTATATTGATGCATACGTTATACAGCCGCGAAAGAAAGCCGCGCCAAGTTCATGAAAGTCAAGGAACGAATTTTTCACGGCCAAAGTCGTTCCTCGACTGTTATGAGCTTTGACGGTTGTATTGAAGATTTTTAATAATATAATTCTGTAATTACATACGTCTTACAGCGGCGAACGTACAGTTTCATCAACATACAACTTAGCACCACCCTGCCAATTGCTAAAACGTTAGAACATTTGAATTTGCCAGATAAAAAGAGATCAGTGTTGTCATTTTATATTTATTTTGCCAAATGACAGTAAGAAGAGAATTATTGCATTATAAACACTTTGAGTTTGTTATTGTAAATTAAAAAAAATAAAGGAGTAAACAAATAAACAATACTATATTGTATGTCTAAGTCGAAGTGTTTCTTACAAAACCAAAACCTTCTTAAGGGATACACTGGGATACACCAATGTGTATCCCTTTATAATGTTTTAGAAATGAAAAAATTGAAAAATGAACCACCGTGACTTTTCAATAGTATAGTCGGGGTGGTTAATTTCTTAAGAAGACTCGCATCTTTCCGACAGCTGTTTGCTATCGGGAGTCATATGGAACAAAATTCAAACGAAGAAATAAACCATATTTTCATCCCATCTATTCGAAAAAGACGACTTGGTTCGCCTTTAAGTGCACCCAAAGGTGGTGTTTTCTATAAGAAACTTTTAGCGGGCAGTAATGAGTTTTTAATCCTCTTTATAAGTGCGCCGCAATTATCTTTGCCGCGCACTTTTTGAATTTGGAACATCTTGTGTTCAGCGCCCAAGAAATCGAACGCAAATATTGTTTGAATAAAGACTGGCTGGTGCGACGGCCCATAGTAGCGCCGCGCGCCGGCTGAATACAAAAAAAAAAGAAATAAAATTAAAAACGCGCGAACTATAGCCCGCGTTTTCGTCAATTTTCACGGATTGATAGAAATTCATGATTTTGTTTTGAAAAATGAGTTCTTCAAGTGACAGTGAAAGTATAGAATTAACTCCTGATAGTATTAGAACTGACGCAAGAAATGTGATGGATAATCTACTACCTGCAAAATCCCGGGAGAAATATATGAAAGCTTATGGTAATTTTATTGAATGGAGAAATTCAAGAGGCGCCAAGAATTTTTCAGAATCTGTGTTTTTGGCCTACTTCCAGTACTTAGCCAAAACTAAACAACCTTCCACACTTTGGAGTACCTACTCAATGCTAAAATCAACAGTCAGTTCTAATAACGACGTAAAACTGGACACATATTCGAAATTAATAGCGTATCTGAAGAGGATGTCTGATGGATTTAAACCTAAAAAATCCAAAGTGTTCTCAGTCAAAAACGTGGAGACTTTCCTTAATGAGGCACCCGACAACATCTTTCTTGCCGTAAAAGTAAGTAACTATGTATGTATATATGGTGGATTAGTAAAGTATAACCAGTGTTTTAAAATGCGCATTTTATTGTAACCTGTACTTCGATAGATAGGTACTTGTCTTATTCACATTCGGTTTTGTTACAGGTGGCTTTAATTTTCGGAGTACATGGAGCTTGTCGTGGCAATGAACTTTTAAAAATAACTGTTGATGATGTCGAAAATCACTCGGATAATTTACTGTTAGTAAAGCTGACAGACACAAAAACAAAAATTGACCGATCCTTCGTAATCCGAGGAGAATACAAAACTATTGTACAGAAATACCTGGACCTGCGTCCTGCTGATATAAAGACCAATCGGTTTTTCATCCGTTATCAAAATGGCAAGTGCTTCAAACAAGTTATGGGAAAAAATAAAATGTCTTACATGCCACAAGAAATCGCTACTTATTTGAAGTTACCAGATATCAAGCTATATACAGGACATTGTTTTCGTCGCACTTCTGCTACCCTGTTGGCAGATTCTGGAGCGGACTTAACTGTTCTCAAGCGACATGGAGGATGGAAGTCGAGTGCTGTAGCAGAGGGATATATAGAAGATTCCATTGAGAACAAGGCGAAAACATGTGAACGCATCGTGGAAAACATTAAATTGCAACCTTCAGTTAATCCATCCATGCCACTGTCGCCGCGCCCATCTACATCCAAACAAAGAGATTCACCGTCACATTTTCCTCAAAATGAGCCACATTCTGACATTATTTCAAACACGCAGAATAAAATTAAATCTACAACAATCTCTATTCCTAATAAAACTGTAACAATTAATTTTCAAAATTGTGAAAATGTCTCAAATGTAAATATAAGTTTTTAGTTGTTTTATTATTAGATACTACTTAATTTCAATTTAGTTGTTACTCTGTTTCATTAAATATCAATATTACAATAAAATATGAGGCGCCTTTTATTTTCTCATAGTGGGTGATGAAAAGTAGAGTGTATCACTCGGGCGCAAAATATATTTTTGGCTCGGGCGACGTACTTTGAATCCCTCGCTACGTTCAGGATTCTACTAAAGAATCCCTCGCTACGCTCGGGATTCTACTCTAGAATCCCTCACTTCGCTCTGGATTCAAAAAAGCGCCCTCGCCGTAAAAATATTATTTTGCTCCCTTATGATACAATCTACTATTCTAGATTATCTCAGTAAAATAAAAATACCAAACTTTTTAAACAGTGCCTGAAGTAAGTAAATGAAGTTTTATTATAGTCCAAGTTTGTTTGTGTTTTATTAGTTGTTTTATTGACCGTATTTCATTGATGTATCCGCATTCAATGTGTTTACAAAAATGTGTGTGTTATATGTGGAATGTTGCCAGCAAACAAAAAAGTTAGTTCCGTTTCAAGACTTTTTTTGCCAACCTGTAAACAACCTCATTATGAAGCCATCAATCCAGCATTCTGTAGATCAAACCAAATAACATTACGAAAAAATTGTTGCTAATAATAAAGCTGTTTTTTTTGGAGTGAAAAATCTTGATTTATGGTAGAAGTCAATGTAACGCACTCAAATCATTTAGCTGATGGATGGATTGAATAGTACGGTGGTCGTGTTTCAAGTAACATTCTTACAGTTACAAAACCTCTATAAAAAACTTGTCTAAAAGTTGTAACTTTGACCCCCCATATCTCTGTAACTAGAAGGTTCCCCGGTATGGTGTTAAAACAAAGAAATGATCGCAGTGGCAGGAAAAACAAGTGCATTTCGGCTCCGTTTAGAGGTTTTTTACATCCTTGTTTGTGAAATCTGCGTAAGGTGGGCCAAACGACTATTCATTGTGGATGCGTTGTAAAAAAACAAAAAGACATTGCGAGGACGAGCCGCGCATCTTAAGCCACGTTTCCACTAACTAGACCCGGCTGCGCGCCTCAGCCTTACGGAGCCAGGTGGCCGTAGTGGAAACGTGGCTTAAGATGCGCGGCTCGTCCTCGCAATGTCTTTTTGTTTTTTTACAACGCATCCACAATGAATAGTCGTTCGGCCCACCTTACGCAGATTTCCGAACCTTAAAGCCACGTTGGCTTTAAGGTTTCGAAACCTTTGTATTTCGAGTGTCAGTATCTGTAGTTCTGTAACTGCAGACGTATTACTTGCACTACGCAACAACACACTATCGGACCACACTACCACTACCTGAAACAAAAAACGTTGAATTCAACCGAAGCTTTAAACCAAGCCCAAACTACAGGTTAGCAAAAAAGATTAGAATGGAACGGAACGGTTGGTTTCATTAATTTTTTTTATCACTTTACGTTAGTTTAATCACGCTTTTAGGGCACAATTATAAATTTTATAAACATGCGAACTTTGTTTTGTGCGTCTCCAATAATGCCGCCTGACCCGTGAGGCCGAGCTGCGCGGCCGAAGGTGTATATCAAGGCCGCGATCCGAAATAGGTTGTAAACGATTTGAGCGTCCATAAACCCGTTCCGAATGGCCGTGAGCGCGATATCTATGTTCTTTAAATCGTCATAGATGATGTCATGACACGCGCCATCTTGCGATTACACACATAAATATCACCGTGAGCGCTGTCAAATGACATAATGAAAGATCTTAGCTGTCATAATAGTGAAAACTAAATCGGAATGCAAAATATTGATGTGAGTGCAGTGAGTGATTATTTCATAACTTGGAATGCACCCTAAGTTCACACTAAGAGCGTTTTCACATTATCCGATCCGATATCGGTGTAGGACCCAATAACCGATATCCGATTAGCCGACACCATATGCTATTTTCACATATTTCCGACAAAATCGTTCCGATACGGCCATTTGCTCTATAAGCTTAGTGCGGGCAGGTCATCATGGCAGACTATAATAGAAAACTTTATTTGCTGTATCTATTATATTTGAGACGCAAAAAAAGATCTGTTCACAGACAGTATTGGATACATCCCATCGTGGAAGCTAGATATTCAGAGGGAGCATTTTATACTCTTTTTAGCAAGCTACAAAAAGCACCTAGCAAGTTTTTTAATTACTTTCGTATGAGTGAATCCACATTCAATTATTTGCTAATTCATCTCACAGACAGTATCAAGAAACAAGACACACATTTTCGAATGGCTGTGGGGCCTAAAGAAATGCTGGTTGTGACATTAAGGTAAGTTTACTATTTTCATGTTTGTTTTTTAATCATTGGTTTCTATCATTATCGTTTGTTGGCTGGTGGTCAACACTGTACATGTATAGTGGGCAGCACATCAAACTGGACACAATCATTGTAAAATAGCCCATAAGATAACGGGGCGCAGAGCTCTAGTGTGTCTAGTTTGATACACTGGCCACCATACATTATTATTTAGTTACAATTAAAGAAAGTTCGTTATAAAAAGTATTTTAATCAGAAACAAGTATTGTTATACAGAGTATTATAATCAAAATGGAAATGAAATAGCATATGACAAGGTACAATAGCATATGGCAACTCACAATTCGGAATATTTATCGAAAAAGTGCTGAAAGTTATTAGTATGGGATTCTGTAACCGATTCACAGGTTTGTTGAATTTCAACTGGTTGTGGAGTGGGTACATCAATGTAGGAGTTGCTTGAAGTCGAATTACAACTGATTGTGGACTTGGTACATCAGTATAGGAGCTGCTTGTAGGTGAAGGAGATGACAGTAATATAGATGAGGGAGACTTTATTGAATTGCTATGAATCGAATGGCCATGTTTTGGATATGATCTACTGAATCCAGGTGCAGGTTTTACGAGAATATATGGTGATTGTACACGTTGATGAAGGACTCGGTTTTGTTTAATTTTTTGTATACTAGATAGAAGGTCCATTTGTAGCTGTATTTTCTCTGGTTCTGACATATCTTTAACATATGGTATGAAAGACGTAAAAAAACTGTCCTCTGTTAACACTCTTTCAGAGTTGGTAGTTTTATTTTCTTTTATTTCTTTTAATATTGCGGCCTCAATGTTGTCTATTTTCCTTTTATTTTTTGACGGCTCCTTCTTTCTACTTTCTCCTTCTTCTTCAAAATGTTCAATATCATTGGCAGCGATCACTTCATGATCTTGTTCTGTTTCTTCCACAATGTTGGCATCAGTTTCAGCTTTTTTTGCAAATTTCAGTAAAAATTTTAGGTTTTCATGATACACATATGGTTTTTTTGCAGCTTGCCCTGACTTTACATTAAGAGATCTAATGAAGGCGTCTCTTATATTATTCCATTTGTTTATAATGAGTTGTGCTGAAACAATAATTAGCTTATTAATAAAAATGTACTTAGTTAACATTACATAGTTTAAATAGGCTGAGGCAAAGTTTATGTAACCACAATTTTTAAAAGAGTATTAATAAACAAGATTACAATTTCTTTTTTACTTTTCAGGTACCTGGCCAGTGGTTGCTCTCTGACCGATCTGCACTACAGTTACAGGCTAGGAATCAGTACATTGAGTGAAATTATAAATTTTGTTTGCCAAAAAATATGGGAAAACTTCCGTAGCGAACATTTAGAAAATATGTCTGAACAAAAGTGGAAAACAGTAGCAGAGGGTTTTAAAAAAAGAGCATCTTTTCCCAATTGCCTCGGTGCTATAGACGGAAAGCACATACGCATTCAAAATTTTCCACATGGCGGTTCAATGTATATGAATTACAAGAAATTCTTTTCAATCGTCCTTTTGGCAGTTGTAGATTCAGATTATTCGTTCATTTTTGTTGATATAGGCGCATATGGTAAAGATTGTGATTCCTCTATACTACAAAACACTCATTTTTGGAAATTGTTGATGCAACGAAATTTACACATTCCACAGCCAAAACCCATTACTGAAGGAGGACTTGCAGTTCCCTACGTATTTGTTGTTGATGATGCATTCCCAATGAATGAACATATGTTACGAAGCTATTCTGGACATAATTTAAGTCAAAAACAACGTGTATTTAACTACAGACTTTGCAGAGCACGTCGGTATGTTGAGTGCGCATTTGGAATTATGAGTAATAAATGGAGAATATTTCATCGACCCATCGATGTGTCCCCAAAATTTGCCAAAAACATAGTGAAAGCTTGTGTTATTTTACATAACATCGTGAGGAAGCGTGATGGATATCGAATAGACGATATAATTTTAAGTGAGAGTTCATCTCTACAAACTTTGTCCAGTCCCCATACAAAATCCACTAATAAAACGGGACGTGGGGTCCGTGCAACCTTTGCTGATTATTTCGTTTCCGATGTAGGTAAATTACCATGGCAACTGTCCAAGATCTAGGTCATAAAAATAAATATTTACATAACTTGTACCTACATTAATTATTAGCTATAGTAGGTATTCTCGTGTGTAAACGTGTAGTTCTGTTTTAAGATTTATTAAAAGTGTAAATTACATACCAGTCTTTTTTTTCTCATCCTGATTTAAAACTTCATATCCCTCTTCAAGGTATTCACATACTTCTCGCCAACTATTGTCCCGGAGTGTTTTATTTTTATATTCCTCGTGAGTTTTATCCCACAAGCATGGTTTAGTTTCTACGAGTTCAATTAATGTAATTATATCGTATTTAAATGAAGACGACGCCATGATGACAACCAAACTGTAAACAATGGCCGCCACGCATCGGGCTCTACGCACACAGAGACAATTTAGATACACGTATAGCACACATACAAACATTATCGCCCGACGGCTCACAGGTGTCCGATAGTGCCGCCAGCATATCGGTGTCGGCTCCGATATCCGATATCGGGCCGGACAATATGAAAGACAGGTACATATTTCATACATTTTACTTACCCCGATATCGGATCGGCGTCCGACACCGATATCGGATCGGATAATGTGAAAACGCTCTAACGAGGCTCACTTCGGTGTTGCTGTAGTGGGGACGCTGCTTTACAATATGTTGCGAGCCAAATCATAGCCAAGGCTGCGAGTCTGCGAGACAATCTTTGACAATGACAGTGTCAATACTATATTGTCGTTGTTTTCTGGTGAAATGAGTTTGGAAGATAGATAGATTCACAGACCTTATAGATTACTTTATTTACTTTACGTCGTTTAAAATGGAAACTCGTATCAACTAATATCTAATCTGTGAGTCGTATGAAGAATCTAATATCTCTTTGTCCTACCTCTTACATGTGGTCTATTATTCATTGTCCTTCATGGTTTTAGTCTTGAGTCAAACCAGTCATTTTAACGCACTTCGAAATCTACAAAGTAAAGCCATAAAATTCGAATCATTGCGTGTACTAAAAAATAAACCGAAATAAAACGTAGGAAATACCTACTCGATACCTTATGTTGTCCATTACATAGGTTATGTTTTGTGTATCAAGTCTTTCGTTGGAGACAAATGGTCATGTTGTGGTTACCTGGGTTGTGGAAGTCAGATGTAGGCAGTACCTAACGCCTTCTAAACTACTGGTCGAGTAAAATTCAGCTGCAACAAGTTAGACTGGAAGTTTACGCTACGAACATGATGATGTGGTCGAAAAGTCGGGTTGTTATTGTTTGGCCGTTTATTGCCTTTGGTTCTTGTGTATAGCATTTTATAGCTTAGTGTTTCTTTCAGTTTTGACAAGTTGTGTGCCTGGAGCCTCAATGATTTCAGCTTATTAAATTTAAAACAGTTATGTCTCCAATCAAATCCGCCCCTAAGGCTACCCACTGACCAAATTAAGTTAAAAATAATATCAAAACTCACTGTATTTATGTGTTTAAACTTATTTCGAAAAAAACATACCAATGGTTAAGAATCAATGGTGTCTATCTCACAAAAAGTCAACTTTACATACAATAGATAAAAAAATATTTCTTTGCTTCAGATAATTAGTTATTAGAAAGTAAAGTTTTATGACATTGGACAAGTCACAGTTTGTTTGAAAATCCATTAACATTAAAATACTTGTATTATTTTTGTCTGGGTTTGATTGAAAACCGAAACAAAGCGAAATTTTATCTAACTTTAAACAGGACAAGTCCGTTTTTGGATACAAAAGCAAATTTAGAAGTTGTTTATCTGTGAGAAAAAGCTAGAATTGATTGAAAATAGTTTGGCAATGCAAAGATGTTTACTTTATAAGGGTTTGACGCATTTGGTGCACATCTCAACTTGTACCACCTTTAGAGGCCGCGTGTTTCCTTTCGGAAACACGAGCAGTGCTTTATTCGTAGGCCAGTGTGTCCGCCAGGAAACACATTTCAATACATTTTACTGTGAATTCTAATACCTCTGGCCTCCACGGTTGTTTCGGTGTAAGCGGGTTTTTTGTACGACGTTTTGATCAGAAGTTATGTCTAAAAATAAAACACATTTTTTTATCTATTACCTTTATTTGGTTTTTGTATAATCGTCTTAAATGCATGCAAAATCAACAAAAAATAACAAATTAAGTCCGAAATGACAGAAAAAAACTAATGGAGTTTCTCAAAGCACTCTTCACATAGAAAATTGCAAACAGAGCAAATTTTACTAGTTTGTTTTGCAAATTTGACTTTTCCATCTACAGTTTTCCCTTTTCTCCCATATATTTTATAACATTGTACGCACCATCCTTTACACTTTTTAGGAGGGTTCCCCTTTATATTCCACACATGCCTGTGATGCTTGTTCGACGCTGGGCGAGGTGTTGATGTCGATGGACCTACTTGTACTGCTGCGTATTTGCGAATCATTCCTCTGATTACTTCCTCTCTAAACTCAGTTATTTTGAGTTTCTTTTTGCGAGTATTTTCACAATTCAAGAAGTGAGCATTCACGATGCTCGTACCCCACAACACCTCAAAAAATAACTTCCGGTACCATTTTGTACAACGCCTCAAAGCGGAGCTGTATGACGCCATCTGGTCACTCAGATCTATGCTGGACTTTCCGGTGTTATAGTCTACGATGCATTTATTTATTTATTTATTTATTTATTAACACTTCAAGCACAAAAGTACAGAGGCGGACTTAATGCCATAGGCATTTTCTACCAGTCAACCTTTAGGTGATGCAGAGACAAGCAGTGGTAGGTGTCATTTCTGAAATTCTGAGAATAATTTCGGCATTTCGGCTTCACGATCGTTCGATTTGTACGAGTTCTTTGCGAAATCATTTTTAGTCCTGAATGTTTAGTTGAGAGTGCGGATACAATCCTCTTATCTCTCCACTTCAATGCCACGATACCATCACTGGTTTCCTGAGCGGCGATTTCTCCTTTTCGTAATTTTGCAGCAACGACATCTGAGGGCAAGTGTTTTCTATTCAATCGAAGAGTGCCTACTAAATGTGTTTTTCTTTGCTGCAACTGGTAAGCTAGGGGTATACTGGTATACCAATTGTCAGTGCACAGTACTCTTCCTTGATCTAGTAATCCATCGATCAGTTCCATAACAACAGTTTCAGCGACGCCAGTTGTAGGATTTTGAAGTTTGCCACTGTATATCATCATGTTCCAGGTTCCCTTTATCCGAACATAATTTGAAAACTTTCATCCCGTATTTATGACGTTTGTTAGGGATATATTGACGGAACAAAAGGCGACCTCTCCAGGGTATGAGGCTTTCATCAATGCATACTCTTTGTCCTGGAGTATACGCTTGTTGAAAATTGTGGATAAATTTATTGAAAACAACACGTAGTTTGAATAAACGATCATCGTTTTGGGGCTCCTGCATTATTGGAAAAATGTAAAAATTTTAGAAGAAGCTCAAATCTGTTTCTCGGCATAATTTTTCTAGCTAGAGGAAGTCCATATAATTCATCTTTCCGCCAATAATCACGGATAGCAGGAAGCTTTACTAGACCCATCCATCCAATGAGCGCTAAGAATCTCATTATTTCTTCCTTATTTGTTGGGGCCCAGGCGTGCAGTCTAGAACCAGCTGAAATGTCATTCCCTCTTCCAAGTTCTTGTGTTGCATATAAATTTGTTTCATCAACTATTATTGTAAGTATGTCATCTGTCAAAAATAATTCAAAATAATAGAGGCTCAGCATCTGCCAATATCCCTCGGTACAGGTCTTTCATGCCACTACAATATTCACCAGTAAATTCAAAATTAGGTGGGTCGTCAGGCTTGCAATTCTGCCATACAATATTTGAAAGCTTTTGCGTCACCACATCATGTTGTGAAGTAGCTCCAGATGTGCTGGGTGTATCGTATTGTTCTTCATTGTCTAGTAAAGGGCTTGTGGCTCTCAATCGAGAGGTACATAATATTCAGACGAATATGATGATACGGACCTATTATCCGGTGAATCAGATAAATCAGATTGAGATTCCGGACGAAAGTCTGGATCTGCTACAGAATCATCGCTTGAATAATCCATCTTGAATAAACAATTTTTTTTTTTCTTTTTGTTTTTTTTTTACACTGTATTATTATAGTCTTTTACACTGTACTCTAGTCTTGTTTTTTATCTGCATAAACACATTTTTTTCACTTTACACTTTTATCCTAAAACAAACAGAATAAAAGGGTAAAAAAACCGTAAGTTTTTTAATTTCTTTAGGGTTTTTTGACCATTCTTTTCTGGAGTTTATTTTTTCTTCTTATCCTCCTCTTATCTGAAATAATACAAAGGAAAATATTGGAGAAAGTTACAGAAAACAAAAAAAAAGATGTGTTTCCAAAACGATACACGCGGCCCCTGAAAAAGATTTTTTCAAAAACTTTTTCAGGGGCCCCGTGTATCTTTTAGGCACACATGAAAATTAGTGGAAAATCTTGGAAAAGCATGCATTTATTTCTTACCTATAAATATCGCTGGACATTAACACACAGCGCCACCTAGTGCCACACTAAGCAAAGCTTGTGTCGTGGACACTAGATAGTTGATATACTACATATATACTTTTTTGTTTGTAAATACATACTTATTATACATATAAACATCCATGACTCGGAAACAAATGTCCGTGCTCATCACACAAACATTTGCTCCTACCGGGATTCGAACCCAGGACCCTAAGAACGTAAGGCAGCGTCACTACCACTACGCCAATCGGGTCGTCGAAAAATATATTAAAAATAGCATTAGAATACGAATTAGGCAAAAAAATGCGAAGTCCAAAATATAAAAAACACGGTTTTTAAGCTTGGCGCTCAACCTGTTAAGGTGAGTGGAGATTTGGAAAAATTGTCTAAAAATTAAAGAATCTTTGGTTTTACATAGGTAATTTTCTTAAAAATACAATCGTAAATATATAATTTTAAATTAACTCTTCATAATCACTATAACATTTTTATTACAAAAGAAACAAAATTGTTCCAATTAGGTGGATGTCGTGGTTCAGTAGTTGATTTGCCAAGTCCAAATTGGTATACCAATTATCGGTGGCAATAGTATGACCCAAATTTAATAATGTCATCACAGAGAGACATTACAACATTTTTAGGTGTTGTGTTAACCATTTCATCATTTTTACCAGCATATAGTTGTAACTTACAGGTGTATCCGGGGAGGGTACAAAGCTTAAACATTTTCATGCCATATTTGTGGCGTTTACTTTTATTATACTGGCGGAAAATTATGCGCCCTCTAAATGCTACGAGGGGTGATCCAAAAGTAATGATAATCAATAATAAACACAATGAATAAAACAAAAAAATAAATTTATTTCTCAACATAGTCTCCTAGCCAGTCTATACATTTAGTCCATCTCTTTTCTATACCTAAAATTCCCTTAGAAAAAAAATCTTTATCTTGACTCTCAAAAAAGTCCTCAACCGCGGCCATCACTTCGCTATCATCGTCAAATTTCTTGCCTCCGAGGTGTTCCTTGAGTCGTGGAAAGAGATAGAAGTCACTGGGGGCTAGATCTGGTCAATAGGGGGGGTGTTCCACCAGCTCAAAGCCCGCTTCCTGAATGGCAGCCATGGCAAATATGGCAATTGCAGCTTTGTGAACCGGTGCGTTGTCTTGATGGAACAGTACTCCAGCCCGCAGTTTGCCTCGCCTTATCTCCTTAATAGCCTCCCGCAATCTTCTTATTTGTTCTGCATAGTAGGAGCCTGTAATAGTGGCCCCCTTTTCCAAGTAGTCCACCATGATTATTCCTTCAGCGTCCCAAAAAACAGACGCCATAACCTTCCCTGCTGAGCTTGACACTTTGAATTTCTTCGGCGTCGGTTCATCGGATCGTTTCCATGTCATCGATTGTTGTTTTGTTTCAGGATCAAAATGGTGGATCCAGGTCTCGTCCATGGTCACAAAACGTGACAAAAAATTATCCTTGTCTGCCTGGAACTTTTCGAGATTTGCTCTTGACATGTCGACTCGTTTCTTCTTTTGCTCGTCGTTTAACATTTCGGTACCCAACGCGCGGAGACCTTTCTCATATGCAATTCGTTTGCAAGGATTCTTTGAATGCTGCCATATGAGAGCCCTGTAACCTCAGCTACATGCCTGATAGTGACTCTTCGATCTTCCAATACAACTTCAACTTTTTTCACATTTGCTTCAGTGAGGGACGTCGATGGGCGTTTTTTTTTTTCCTTAACTAGTGGGTAACTGAGCAAGTGACTGATATTTTTTTTGTATTTTTGTGTGCACTAGAAATAACTGATTATCATTACTTTTGGATCACCCCTCGTACTTGGCTTTCATCGACACATACAGTTTCATTTTGGGCGTACAATTTTTTTTAATTTTCGTTCAAAGCATTAACCCTTTTACTGGTAGATGCATTTTTTTTTATATCAAAGAAATATAAAAAAATAATCGCGTTTTATGGAATCATTGTGGGTAGTTTAATAATAAATGTTCAAGAAAAAAAATTAAACATGTTTTGGATAAGAAAAAAACATGGTGGCAATATGGTTGCCAGCACCAGTTTGGAGTCTGGTCACCTTCATTGATTTTCTGGCAGTTGGTGAAATATTTTAAAACAGGGATGCATACATAGTGCCACTTTACATCGTTCACATTCTGTTTTAGATCTCTTATTATTTATAGGGATATTCCGATACCCTCAAAGTATCGATACCTACTCATAACAGTAGTACTCAAATCCTCTTTCGATACTATTCATAAGAGTACTCCTAAAGTATCGATACTTACTCATACCGATACTTTTAGAATGTTTTTAACGGAACTATTTTTTCTTATGTTATAGGACAGTAATTCTGGAAAGGCAAAAAATAAAAGTAAAGAAATTGACTAAAATCATGCTTTATTAAGTAAGTATAATAAACAAAAAACTTTTGGCATTCAGATTGCCCAAAAACAGAAGTAAAATAATATTTAGGGATAGCAAAACTTAAAAATAAAGTAACTAAAATCATCTTTTGTTTTTTTTGGTAAGTATATTAATCAAGAAAGTCTTTAGCATCCAGATTGCCCAAAAACAGTAAAGAACAATAATTTTGGGAGGTCTAAAGTTAAAAGTAAAGTAATTAACTAACATCATGTTTACATTTATTAGAGTAAGTATATGAAGGTGGATGCTCCGGAGTAGCCCGTGAGTTATTTTTTTCAGAGGTTGAATTTTGCGAGCCACCTTGACGCTTTCACCTTAAACAAAAAACTCTTTAGCATCCAGATTGCCCAAAAACAGTAACTGCTCTAGGTATTTTTGGGACAATCTGTTCCTTGTATGCGACATTGTTGCTCCGGCTTTGGAAAATAAAGACTCGCTTGGAACCGATGTCGCAACTACAATTAAATATTGTTGGGCATATTTATACAAACAAGGAAATACTAGCTTCATATCATCCCATTCCGCAAATGGGTTGCTTTTCAGAGAAAATACTGGGTTTGATAAATAAAGTGAAACTTCATCACCCTGATGAGATTTCTTTTTCTTCTTGTGCCCATGTGCTAATTCCTTATGATGTTTCCAAAAATCATATTCAGGTGGTGCAATAGACGCGGCATCATCTTCTGACTCACTTGGGCTACTTAGTTGTCCGATAACCATAGTTTTCAGTTTTTGAATAACTCTTCCGCATGCTGAGGCGTCTTGGAAATGTAGATTTTTAAACCTCGGCCCAAAAGAGTAGCAATGGCTGCATGGTCATTGTATTCAATTAACCCATACCTTTTCTTCAGTTCTCGCAATAAAACATCCTTACATTCTCTTACAATATTTGAGTTTGGTGAGATATTGTTCAGCTCAGTAGACAAGCAATTAAGCATTGGTATAATTTTAGAAATTGTAACATACTTTTGGCCAGATGCTCCCCTTGTGACATATTCAAAAGGCTTCAATACAGCTGTAAGGTCATTTAATGTTTCCATTTCTATAGCGTTTGGCAAATTTGGAGCTACTACACTCTCAATCACAATTTCAGAAATCCTTAACTTTAAGAATCGCTCCAACATAAAAAATGTTGAGTTCCACCTGGTCCGTACATCTGCTATAAGTTTTAATGCAGATTCTTCAGAAATATTATTGCGCATTTGGATTTTACGAAGCTTATCTGACTGCACAATACTATTTTTAATCCACGTGACAATTTCTCGTACTTTTAGCATGGCTGGCTTAACGCTGGGTAACTTAAGTGCTTTTTCAACAACCAGATTGATTGTGTGTGCAAAACACGGTAGGTGATTTCTTTCGCCTAGAGACATTCGCACAGCAGCCAACATGGAACTGGCATTGTCTGTTACAGCTGCACGAATTTTGGTAAGTGGTATTTCCCACTTTTTTATAATATCCAGAAGGTTTTCCGATATGTACTCAGCTGTGTGTCTTTCGCTTAAGGGACGTGTTGCAAGATAGTACATGCAAATTTCACCATTTTCTACAAAATGTGCTGTCACACCCATGAATCCCACTTCATTCATTGTCTCTGTCCATATGTCTAGAGTAACACAAAAATTTTCTGCTTTGGATAATCTGGACTTACAAATAGCAACACAAGCTTCATACTTTTCTGTAGTTCTTTTTTTTAGGTATTTTGCACAGGGAACTTTAAAAGTAGGTTCCAGTTCTTTCATGAGGCGTAAAAAGCCTTGACCTTCAACTATGTTAAATGGTCGCATATCTTTACAGATAAAAAATATCAAAGCTTGAACGACTCGGTTAAATTTTACACCTCCAGCTGAAAAAAAAATGCATATTGTAATCTAAGAAATACAAAAGAATTATACTGATCATATATTCTTTTCAATAATATTTATATATATTTTTTATTAATGTTTCATAAAATATTTGTTTACCTTTATTCGATGAAATTCGATCGAAAGCCTCCTTTATAGAACTGCTGAGAAAAAGCCTATTTCTATCCTCCGTGTCCATTATATTACTATCATCATCGTCAATGTAGTGATATGGTCCTGTCTCTGACCTTTTTGATGTTGATGGTTGGGATTGGTCGTCTTCGGTTGTATGCGTTGATGTAGCCAACGTACTTGTACTAGTTGTACTTTGTGTACTGAAACATTCATGATCTAAGTAAACATAAGGTAACCTTAGAAATATTTATTTATTTATTTATTAAAAATAAATAAATATATGACTAAGTCCACATATGTTAATACACACATCAAAAGTGTCTAGGGATCAACATATATTTTTGCAATAACTTTTCTCCTGATTGATATTAATTAAAATTTTCTTTAAGGATTCATCAAATAAAGTGTTTTCGTTTGTCACAGTAACGATAAACCAAGTCACCTTTGCATTAATAAAGAAATTTGCCATTTTCCTAATAAAGGGATTTTTGACATTTGAACCACTAACACAAAAGTTCGAAAACAAGACTGAAATAACAGTTTTCTTTAAAATTTTATTGGGTAACTTAAACAATTAATAACACAGGTCTGCAAATTTGAACTCTTATTTTCCCCTTTTGGATTTGATTGCTGATCTTGAGGTATTTTGGTGCGCTGATTACGAATGTGTACTTGGATTTGTCCTATCACCCTCAGTTTTTTTGAAAAATCCTTTTATGTGAAATCGGAAAAAAAGGCCAACTTTACAAAGTTTTTTTTTATTACAATGAAGTAACAATTATATTACTAAACTTAAAACATTAAAAATACATTGAAGTGTAAAGAAACTCATTTTCCAGTATTAACAATATTTGTATTTATAAATGTGTACTGTTACTTAGAATAGGTACAACTTGGTATTTATCCTCATCAAGCTTAAAATAATATCAAATCTATATAAATCAAAGAATAGTTTCTTGAGAAGAAACTTTTGTTTTTCAACCTCAAAAATCGAATAATCATTTTATTTCTTTTTTTTATTATTGGCGGCAACTGATTCAAAAACATGACCAAAGAGTTTCTATGAACTCTTTGGTCACATCAAGTCCTATTAATATTTTATGTTTATTTTTGATAAATCACAACAGATTATAGTTATATTTGAAAATCATGACATTCGGCCATCCGACACAGTGTAGCCTCCTGGCACACAACAATCTCAGAAATAAAATTATTTGAAAATCATGACATTCATAAATGTTAACAATTACAATAAAAATACTAACGAAACACACACTTTTCTATGCATTATAAAAAAGGATATGAAATTTTAAAGCTTGAAAACCATAGAGTATTATAAATAGTCTTTGTTGACAACATATTTAGCTAGATGAGCTCCCATCTCTCCATCTTACACTTGGAAATCCAAAAATCACAGACAAATACACACAAAACAAATACGGTCAAAGGCTTTATACAAAACAAAACTAAAGATAACACACACATTCCCGTCAAACAAAAAAATATATACCTAATGTCCATTATGAAATTTAAAACTAAAATAAGTTGCAATTACTTATTCAACGTTTAAAATCAGGTAATAAACCACTATAAATCTAATATTTTTTTACGTACTAGAGCTTGTACAAACAACAACAAAGACAAAGCACAGAGCGCAGAGCTTGGACAAAAACAAAGAAAATATTTTGTAATTAAACAGACAACAAGGAAATATTTTAACTTAGTTTTACTCAGAATTACTTTTGCCGGCAACTTCAGAGCTACTGACATCGAAGCTATACATTTCCAAAGTTTTTAAGTGTATCCATGGTCGGATTCTATCAGCTGCAATAAGTTTTATACGGTTTGCCATTCTTAGTTAAACTAGGGACATCTGTAGAACTTTAGTAGGCTTATATGCACCTATAAACTTCGACAGAAGCTCAGGTACTTTCCTAATCATTATCAAAATTATTCGAGAAATTTTAACTAAATCACCGACCTCGTAATTACTTAGATCTGGCATTCGATTTGCATCATGCCTTTTTTTCTATATTATCACTTATTTGTTTTCTGACTGGTTGTAACTCTAAATGAATACTTAAACTGTTATAGGCGTTAAGCTTATTCGACAAAACATCGCGTAATTGAATCCCAAACATAGCTTCTGTCGCAGTCTTCTATTTTGAGGCATTAACATTGTTATTAATGCCCCATTGAATATTTCCCGAACACTTGTCCCAATCGCGTTCATGGCTTGAAACATTTTTGAGATGACATTGAATTTAAGATGGTTTGGTTAAATCTCGCTGCCTCTTTAGCTCTGGGACAAGCTACTGCGTTTAAATTATGTCTAATACCATGTATATTACAAAAGGTTTTAAAATCTCGTAAATCTTGTGCCACAGTCAGACACAATCTTAGTCGGAACACCGAAGTCGTAAAATATTTTCTCCAAGACCTTAACCGTGGTTTTTGTTTTCATATCTTTAGCCGCTCGTACGAAGACATAGATACCGACTTTGTAAAACCGTCTACAACCCTTGAGTCCAATAATTTAAAAGTTAATATAGATAAGACCAGAATAATTCAATTTTACAATAGAAAACAAAATAATCATAAACTAACAACTAACAATATCATACAAAAACAATATCATAGCACAATCCGATAGTATCGTTTTCCTAGGGATGTCTACAACTCTTGAGTCCAATAATTTAAAAGTTGAAATAGATAAGACCAGAATAATTAAATTTTACAATGGAAAACAAAATAATCACAAACTAACAACTAACAATATCATACAAAAACAATATCATAGCACAATCCGATAGTATCGTTTTCCTAGGGATGTCTACAACTCTTGAGTCCAATAATTTAAAAGTTGAAATAGATAAGACCAGAATAATTAAATTTTACAATGGAAAACAAAATAATCACAAACTAACAACTAACAATATCATACAAAAACAATATCATAGCACAATCCGATAGTATCGTTTTCCTAGGGATGTCATTAGATAGTCAGATCTCATGGAAATTACACATAGATAAAATCTGTAAAAAATAAACAGGTATGTTTACGCTCTTTGGCATCTTACACGTATATCCAGCCAAAAAAACAGCTTTACAAGCATATCATGGATATGTAGCCTCCAACCTACGATATGGTAGGTATATTGGTATTATATTATGGGGCGGCTCAGTAGTATTTAATAGAATATTCCTGGCGCAAAAACAGTGCATTCGTGCATTTTGTAATGTGGATTCACTAACGTCATGCAAACCGTTGTTCCAAAAGCTAAATTTGTTAACAGCATCGTCCATGTATATATTTGAGTCTTGTATTTTCGTCAAAACACATCAGTACCTATACAAATCGTTTGGTGAACATTGTAATTTTAATACCCGTTATCCCAATAGCTTCCCTTTGCCAAACATAAAAACTGATCTGTATAGAAGAAACTGTTCCCCATGTCTATTACATTATTTAACAAATTACCTAATGAACTAAAAGACCCCTTAGTTTATTCTCACTAAGTTACTATTCCTTGTAGTGCAATAATAGACATTGAATTTAGTATGTTATGTTTAGTCATATCACCCATTTTGTTTGTTATTTTAAGCTTTTATTTTATATTTCGTATACCAGAAATGGTTTATATGAGGATCCTTATTGTTAGATTTGAAATGTAACAATTATTTACCATCTATTTACCCATATTATGCGAATAAATTGTTTGATTTGATTAGATAAAATGTGGATGGATCCATAGCTCGTGTAAAACGGTATTTTGTACTTTTTTTTTTATTGCCGCGTTGTCCTTGTTATAGGCGCACTCTAAACATGCCTCAATATATATATTATTATTATAAATTATTAATTATCAAAATACATCAATTATCAATATATTTATATATATATTTACAAATTTTATTTGTAAAGGACCATTACAAAGCGCTCCGCTTTTATATATTTTACAACATACTAGTTGTTACGAATGTGTCTACATCCCTGATTTCAGGTTTAAGGATTTTAAATATAACTGGTTTTGATATACTGGTTTTAAAGACTTCACTTCTTTATGTAATGTGAAGTTTTAAAATACCTTTTCGAAACGGCACGGCAGAAGGAGCTTAGCTTGGGCTTTTGTAAAACTCTGTCCTAAGAGTGATGTCTGCATTTGAAAGTCTCTAGTCAACGAATACATCAATTCGTCGTACCAACAAATGCATTAGTCTTGTAAAACCATCGAAACGTTGTCAAAGTTCAACTAAATTAAGTAATTCTGCATCGGTCTTACACACACACTCACTACCAAAATCAATTAATGCTTCCAAAGGTTTATCATTGCAACGGTTTTAAAATATTTCGAGTTAACTTAGTGTTAGAACTATTTTTAGTAGTTATATACATTGTATACCTTTTTAGTATGGTTTTTCTATTTGGTTCGATTTTGAATTCAAAGGTACAAATGAAAATGGGCATTTGAAATACGAATGACCTTACGAACTATAGTTGTAACAAGTGATTAAATTGGCGACAGCACCATTTGAACTTCCGCCGGTATTACTAAAGCCTGACTTTTGCTTTGTACGTTCACGTAAATTATTATTAAACTGCGGTTGAGGTCTCTGAGATGCAAGATAGTTAAGTAAATCTTCGCATCCAAACTATTCTGAGCTTGTGCCCCATTCCTAATCGAACGGTCGCTTATACCGCATACAAATTACAATACAAACAACAGCTTTCTTTTTACTGGTAATTTCACATCTACTTTATAATCCTAATTCATCGTAAAAATATTCACAAAGACTTTCATCATCATGTGAAGTAAGTACGATTTAACATCTCTTCTACCAGACGTCCGTAACTTTATTCACTAAGGAAAGCTTTTGTTTGAGTTTTGAGGATACCTCCAGCAGAAAACTCATGTGAACGGTTACGTATCTTTCTTGGGTCAGCCTCTTCACTTGTACAAGATAACGATGGGCTTCTTCGCCGAGCGTTCATTTTATTAGATTTTCGCCGGCACCTCAGACGCGTGACCGGCGGGGTACCAGGCTCAACATCAGACATCATCGTCACAGCTCACTGAAACATTGTACATTACTTGAGGAGTAATCCGTCCAAACTATTTTCATAAAAATGCCAAATAATGACCCATCACAACAAGCATAGTTATCATTCAATAATCATTAATGAAACAATATAAAACAATAAAAAAATACTTGTTTCATAAGCATTTATCTATGCTTCAGGCAACACATCATTAAGTTTAATCTATTTGGATGGGACAAAAGCCCAGAGTCTATTCCAAAATTATTATATCCATTCTATCTGTCATTGTTACTAATGTCAGTAGTACTGTTCTGTTCACTGTTCCAGTACTGTTTATTTATTTTAGTTCATATGCATTTTTTTTTTTAATTACATCTGCAGTTTCGTCATTTAAATAGCCTAATAGTCAAGTTCCCCAACAATGCTACGCCTGTTTGACATTATTTTCTGGTTGCTAGATAGTTTAGCATGTTGAGATGGTTAAGATCATCACTTAGGAAAATAAAGTTGAATATCACATCACAGTTATCATAAAGTCTGTTATCAGATCAATCAATTCAGGTTATCAATAGTAGCAACATAGGTACTGGCTAGCTCAAGCTACTAGGCATTCACGACAGTTTATCCGACGACTAGTGATTCACCCAACAACCAGTAGGAAACATACCCACTCTGAAATCCAGTGAAATCACCAAGTACGCCCATTAACATAAACCGACGACTTGTGACTCACTCAACGCACCAGCAGGAACCTCACCCACTCAAAAATCAAGTGAAATCACAAGTACGCCCCCTAACCAAAACCGACGACCTGTGACTCACTCAACGCACCAGCGGGAACCTCACCCACTCAAAAATCAAGTGAAATCACAAGTACGCCCCCTAACCAAAACCGACGACCTGTGACTCACTCAACGCACCAGCGGGAACCTCACCCACTCAAAAATCAAGTGAAATCACAAGTACGCCCCCTAACCAAAACCGACGACCTGTGACTCACTCAACGCACCAGCAGGAACCTCACCCGCTCAAAAATCAAGTGAAATCACAAGTACGCCCCCTAGCTAAAACCGACGACTTGTGACTCACTCAACGAACCAGCAGGAACCTCACCCACTCAAAAATTAAGTGAAATCACAAGTGCGCCCCCTAACATAAACCGACGACCAGTGACTCACTCCACAAACCAGTAGGAAGCATACCCACTCAAAAATCCAGTGAAGTCACAAGGTACGCCCCGTAACATTATCCGACGACCAGTGATTCACTCCAGAAACCAGCAGGAACCATACCCACTCAGAAATCCAGAAATCCAGTGAAATCACTTGGTACGCCCCGTAACATAATCCAAGTCATAAGTCAAAAGTCACTCATAAGTCATATAATCAACAACCAGTGAATCACTCAGTATCCAGCGGGAAACATACCCACTCAATTTAGCCAAGTCACATAGCATGCCACTAATAAGTCATTTAATCAACAACCAGTGACTCGCTCAGTATCCAGTAGGAAACATACCCACTGAATTTAGCCAAGTCACATAACATAGACCCCATGAACAAACCTAGTTCACAGGGTAATCATTTAACAAATTATCATGGCAATAATTAAATCATGAATAATAAACAACTCACAGTTTCCTCAGGATGCCTGTAAAGAATCACAATTAAACATGTACAAATGTTATGTTACTCATTTAAATCCCTATGTAGAAGATTTTATAATAGCATAGCAAGCATAATAGCCATAGATATACTATTAGCAAAAAAAATAAAAATAGCATTGTGTATAAAACATTGTAGGTAATCATTCTCATATATGCCTCATGGTAAATTCTTCAAAAGTGAGAGTAACAGTTTTTATCAAATTATTATCAAGCAATTCATATAAAAGTTTTACATACCCTTTTGGTTTATCCCACTTCTGAAATGTAAAGAAACTCATTTTCCAGTATTAACAATATTTGTATTTATAAATGTGTACTGTTACTTAGAATAGGTACAACTTGGTATTTATCCTCATCAAGCTTAAAATAATATCAAATCTATATAAATCAAAGAATAGTTTCTTGAGAAGAAACTTTTCTTTTTGTTTTTCAACCTCAAAAATCGAATAATCATTTTATTTCTTTTTTTTATTATTGGCGGCAACTGATTCAAAAACATGACCAAAGAGTTTCTATGAACTCTTTGGTCACATCAAGTCCTATTAATATTTTATGTTTATTTTTGATAAATCACAACAGATTATAGTTATATTTGAAAATCATGACATTCGGCCATCCGACACAGTGTAGCCTCCTGGCACACAACAATCTCAGAAATAAAATTATTTGAAAATCATGACATTCATAAATGTTAACAATTACAATAAAAATACTAACGAAACACACACTTTTCTATGCATTATAAAAAAGGATATGAAATTTTAAAGCTTGAAAACCATAGAGTATTATAAATAGTCTTTGTTGACAACATATTTAGCTAGATGAGCTCCCATCTCTCCATCTTACACTTGGAAATCCAAAAATCACAGACAAATACACACAAAACAAATACGGTCAAAGGCTTTATACAAAACAAAACTAAAGATAACACACACATTCCCGTCAAACAAAAAAATATATACCTAATGTCCATTATGAAATTTAAAACTAAAATAAGTTGCAATTACTTATTCAACGTTTAAAATCAGGTAATAAACCACTATAAATCTAATAATTTTTTACGTACTAGAGCTTGTACAAACAACAACAAAGACAAAGCACAGAGCGCAGAGCTTGGACAAAAACAAAGAAAATATTTTGTAATTAAACAGACAACAAGGAAATATTTTAACTTAGTTTTACTCAGAATTACTTTTGCCGGCAACTTCAGAGCTACTGACATCGAAGCTATACATTTCCAAAGTTTTTAAGTGTATCCATGGTCGGATTCTATCAGCTGCAATAAGTTTTATACGGTTTGCCATTCTTAGTTAAACTAGGGACATCTGTAGAACTTTAGTAGGCTTATATGCACCTATAAACTTCGACAGAAGCTCAGGTACTTTCCTAATCATTATCAAAATTATTCGAGAAATTTTAACTAAATCACCGACCTCGTAATTACTTAGATCTGGCATTCGATTTGCATCATGCCTTTTTTTCTATATTATCACTTATTTGTTTTCTGACTGGTTGTAACTCTAAATGAATACTTAAACTGTTATAGGCGTTAAGCTTATTCGACAAAACATCGCGTAATTGAATCCCAAACATAGCTTCTGTCGCAGTCTTCTATTTTGAGGCATTAACATTGTTATTAATGCCCCATTGAATATTTCCCGAACACTTGTCCCAATCGCGTTCATGGCTTGAAACATTTTTGAGATGACATTGAATTTAAGATGGTTTGGTTAAATCTCGCTGCCTCTTTAGCTCTGGGACAAGCTACTGCGTTTAAATTATGTCTAATACCATGTATATTACAAAAGGTTTTAAAATCTCGTAAATCTTGTGCCACAGTCAGACACAATCTTAGTCGGAACACCGAAGTCGTAAAATATTTTCTCCAAGACCTTAACCGTGGTTTTTGTTTTCATATCTTTAGCCGCTCGTACGAAGACATAGATACCGACTTTGTAAAACCGTCTACAACCCTTGAGTCCAATAATTTAAAAGTTAATATAGATAAGACCAGAATAATTCAATTTTACAATAGAAAACAAAATAATCATAAACTAACAACTAACAATATCATACAAAAACAATATCATAGCACAATCCGATAGTATCGTTTTCCTAGGGATGTCTACAACTCTTGAGTCCAATAATTTAAAAGTTGAAATAGATAAGACCAGAATAATTAAATTTTACAATGGAAAACAAAATAATCACAAACTAACAACTAACAATATCATACAAAAACAATATCATAGCACAATCCGATAGTATCGTTTTCCTAGGGATGTCTACAACTCTTGAGTCCAATAATTTAAAAGTTGAAATAGATAAGACCAGAATAATTAAATTTTACAATGGAAAACAAAATAATCACAAACTAACAACTAACAATATCATACAAAAACAATATCATAGCACAATCCGATAGTATCGTTTTCCTAGGGATGTCATTAGATAGTCAGATCTCATGGAAATTACACATAGATAAAATCTGTAAAAAATAAACAGGTATGTTTACGCTCTTTGGCATCTTACACGTATATCCAGCCAAAAAAACAGCTTTACAAGCATATCATGGATATGTAGCCTCCAACCTACGATATGGTAGGTATATTGGTATTATATTATGGGGCGGCTCAGTAGTATTTAATAGAATATTCCTGGCGCAAAAACAGTGCATTCGTGCATTTTGTAATGTGGATTCACTAACGTCATGCAAACCGTTGTTCCAAAAGCTAAATTTGTTAACAGCATCGTCCATGTATATATTTGAGTCTTGTATTTTCGTCAAAACACATCAGTACCTATACAAATCGTTTGGTGAACATTGTAATTTTAATACCCGTTATCCCAATAGCTTCCCTTTGCCAAACATAAAAACTGATCTGTATAGAAGAAACTGTTCCCCATGTCTATTACATTATTTAACAAATTACCTAATGAACTAAAAGGCCCCTTAGTTTATTCTCACTAAGTTACTATTCCTTGTAGTGCAATAATAGACATTGAATTTAGTATGTTATGTTTAGTCATATCACCCATTTTGTTTGTTATTTTAAGCTTTTATTTTATATTTCGTATACCAGAAATGGTTTATATGAGGATCCTTATTGTTAGATTTGAAATGTAACAATTATTTACCATCTATTTACCCATATTATGCGAATAAATTGTTTGATTTGATTAGATAAAATGTGGATGGATCCATAGCTCGTGTAAAACGGTATTTTGTACTTTTTTTTTTTATTGCCGCGTTGTCCTTGTTATAGGCGCACTCTAAACATGCCTCAATATATATATTATTATTATAAATTATTAATTATCAAAATACATCAATTATCAATATATTTATATATATATTTACAAATTTTATTTGTAAAGGACCATTACAAAGCGCTCCGCTTTTATATATTTTACAACATACTAGTTGTTACGAATGTGTCTACATCCCTGATTTCAGGTTTAAGGATTTTAAATATAACTGGTTTTGATATACTGGTTTTAAAGACTTCACTTCTTTATGTAATGTGAAGTTTTAAAATACCTTTTCGAAACGGCACGGCAGAAGGAGCTTAGCTTGGGCTTTTGTAAAACTCTGTCCTAAGAGTGATGTCTGCATTTGAAAGTCTCTAGTCAACGAATACATCAATTCGTCGTACCTAACAAATGCATTAGTCTTGTAAAACCATCGAAACGTTGTCAAAGTTCAACTAAATTAAGTAATTCTGCATCGGTCTTACACACACACTCACTACCAAAATCAATTAATGCTTCCAAAGGTTTATCATTGCAACGGTTTTAAAATATTTCGAGTTTAAGTGTTAGAACTATTTTTAGTAGTTATATACATTGTATACCTTTTTAGTATGGTTTTTCTATTTGGTTCGATTTTGAATTCAAAGGTACAAATGAAAATGGGCATTTGAAATACGAATGACCTTACGAACTATAGTTGTAACAAGTGATTAAATTGGCGACAGCACCATTTGAACTTCCGCCGGTATTACTAAAGCCTGACTTTTGCTTTGTACGTTCACGTAAATTATTATTAAACTGCGGTTGAGGTCTCTGAGATGCAAGATAGTTAAGTAAATCTTCGCATCCAAACTATTCTGAGCTTGTGCCCCATTCCTAATCGAACGGTCGCTTATACCGCATACAAATTACAATACAAACAACAGCTTTCTTTTTACTGGTAATTTCACATCTACTTTATAATCCTAATTCATCGTAAAAATATTCACAAAGACTTTCATCATCATGTGAAGTAAGTACGATTTAACGTCTCTTCTACCAGACGTCCGTAACTTTATTCACTAAGGAAAGCTTTTGTTTGAGTTTTGAGGATACCTCCAGCAGAAAACTCATGTGAACGGTTACGTATCTTTCTTGGGTCAGCCTCTTCACTTGTACAAGATAACGATGGGCTTCTTCGCCGAGCGTTCATTTTATTAGATTTTCGCCGGCACCTCAGACGCGTGACCGGCGGGGTACCAGGCTCAACATCAGACATCATCGTCACAGCTCACTGAAACATTGTACATTACTTGAGGAGTAATCCGTCCAAACTATTTTCATAAAAATGCCAAATAATGACCCATCACAACAAGCATAGTTATCATTCAATAATCATTAATGAAACAATATAAAACAATAAAAAAATACTTGTTTCATAAGCATTTATCTATGCTTCAGGCAACACATCATTAAGTTTAATCTATTTGGATGGGACAAAAGCCCAGAGTCTATTCCAAAATTATTATATCCATTCTATCTGTCATTGTTACTAATGTCAGTAGTACTGTTCTGTTCACTGTTCCAGTACTGTTTATTTATTTTAGTTCATATGCATTTTTTTTTTTTAATTACATCTGCAGTTTCGTCATTTAAATAGCCTAATAGTCAAGTTCCCCAACAATGCTACGCCTGTTTGACATTATTTTCTGGTTGCTAGATAGTTTAGCATGTTGAGATGGTTAAGATCATCACTTAGGAAAATAAAGTTGAATATCACATCACAGTTATCATAAAGTCTGTTATCAGATCAATCAATTCAGGTTATCAATAGTAGCAACATAGGTACTGGCTAGCTCAAGCTACTAGGCATTCACGACAGTTTATCCGACGACTAGTGATTCACCCAACAACCAGTAGGAAACATACCCACTCTGAAATCCAGTGAAATCACCAAGTACGCCCATTAACATAAACCGACGACTTGTGACTCACTCAACGCACCAGCAGGAACCTCACCCACTCAAAAATCAAGTGAAATCACAAGTACGCCCCCTAACCAAAACCGACGACCTGTGACTCACTCAACGCACCAGCGGGAACCTCACCCACTCAAAAATCAAGTGAAATCACAAGTACGCCCCCTAACCAAAACCGACGACCTGTGACTCACTCAACGCACCAGCGGGAACCTCACCCACTCAAAAATCAAGTGAAATCACAAGTACGCCCCCTAACCAAAACCGACGACCTGTGACTCACTCAACGCACCAGCAGGAACCTCACCCGCTCAAAAATCAAGTGAAATCACAAGTACGCCCCCTAGCTAAAACCGACGACTTGTGACTCACTCAACGAACCAGCAGGAACCTCACCCACTCAAAAATTAAGTGAAATCACAAGTGCGCCCCCTAACATAAACCGACGACCAGTGACTCACTCCACAAACCAGTAGGAAGCATACCCACTCAAAAATCCAGTGAAGTCACTAGGTACGCCCCGTAACATTATCCGACGACCAGTGATTCACTCCAGAAACCAGCAGGAACCATACCCACTCAGAAATCCAGAAATCCAGTGAAATCACTTGGTACGCCCCGTAACATAATCCAAGTCATAAGTCAAAAGTCACTCATAAGTCATATAATCAACAACCAGTGAATCACTCAGTATCCAGCGGGAAACATACCCACTCAATTTAGCCAAGTCACATAGCATGCCACTAATAAGTCATTTAATCAACAACCAGTGACTCGCTCAGTATCCAGTAGGAAACATACCCACTGAATTTAGCCAAGTCACATAACATAGACCCCATGAACAAACCTAGTTCACAGGGTAATCATTTAACAAATTATCATGGCAATAATTAAATCATGAATAATAAACAACTCACAGTTTCCTCAGGATGCCTGTAAAGAATCACAATTAAACATGTACAAATGTTATGTTACTCATTTAAATCCCTATGTAGAAGATTTTATAATAGCATAGCAAGCATAATAGCCATAGATATACTATTAGCAAAAAAAATAAAAATAGCATTGTGTATAAAACATTGTAGGTAATCATTCTCATATATGCCTCATGGTAAATTCTTCAAAAGTGAGAGTAACAGTTTTTATCAAATTATTATCAAGCAATTCATATAAAAGTTTTACATACCCTTTTGGTTTATCCCACTTCTGAAATGTAAAGAAACTCATTTTCCAGTATTAACAATATTTGTATTTATAAATGTGTACTGTTACTTAGAATAGGTACAACTTGGCATTTATCCTCATCAAGCTTAAAATAATATCAAATCTATATAAATCAAAGAATAGTTTCTTGAGAAGAAACTTTTGTTTTTCAACCTCAAAAATCGAATAATCATTTTATTTCTTTTTTTTATTATTGGCGGCAACTGATTCAAAAACATGACCAAAGAGTTTCTATGAACTCTTTGGTCACATCAAGTCCTATTAATATTTTATGTTTATTTTTGATAAATCACCGCCGCCAACGCAACGGAGGTTGTTGTTCGTCTTTTATTATAACGACTTGACCAAGGCGAGCTTGATCAGTTGACCTAGTCCACTTCAGTCTTTGTGAAAGACTAGTTAAATATTCTGTATGCCATCTGGCCCAGAAGTCCTGATGCATACGTTGAACGAGTTGCCAACGCTTGAGTCTGTTAAGTTTAATGTTAGAATAATCCGGCGTTGGCAACGATGTTAAGGGTGCTTGCGTTAAAAAATGTCCTGGTGTTAGAACTGATACATCATTAGGATCAGTGCTCAGTGAGCATAACGGCCTTGAATTGAGTACTGCTTCAACTTAACTTTATATTAATGGCCACTTCGATTTCATATTTTCCCTCGTTACGGACATGCTCTCCGTAATAAGAGCGTGACTGCTTGATTTGATACGTACCTACCGCTATCAATATTGTTACATCGGACCTACTAGAACATTCGAGAAAGCCAGTGATTACAGTGTGTGTACGTTAGAAGTCCGAGAGCATTCTATTATTATTAGTTTTAAAGTTAGGTAGGTACAAACTCGCGACCTATTAATACAAAGACATTAGAATTTCGACTGTACGCCTAGGGCATACGGTTCATATTTGTTTGTACAAGTAGCTAGTAATAATAATTACCTACCTACCTATCTACTTGCTGACTGTACCTACTTTTCTATTGTGTTTTTTTATGACCCTCTAGAATATTCGTGAATATTCTGGTGTGTCTGTTGGCGAGTATAAATAGAGCGCTCAGGGCCACGACCGTCAGTCTTGTTTTGGCTACACAACGAAGCGAATCGAAGTGAACTTGAAGAGCGATATCTAAGCGAATAGTGAACAGTAGTGTATTGTAGTGTACTTGTGATTAAGTTTAAATTGTTTTATCAACACTAATATTATAAAGAGGAAAACTTTGTTTGTTTGGTTGTAATGAATAGGCTTAAAAACTACTGGACCGTTTTTAAAAATTCTTTCACCATTCGAAAGCTACATTATCCACGAGTAACATAGGATATATTTTATCCCCGTACTCCCACGGGAACGGGAATTACGCGGGTGAAACCGCGTGACGTCCGCTAGTGATTAATAAAGTTATTGTGTTGTTTAATCGGTAGTACTTAATTTATCTCATACCCAGCTCGAAACAATATTAAATCATGTAGAGATAACTTGGGAAATGTATTTAAATGTGGATGCTCAGCATCTATACGTCTGAAAATCGTTCTTCGTCTTGTATAGGAATATGATATTTATTAAAATACGCTATATTAAAATCTGTCATGAGATGTGTCGATGCGCGGTTAAAGTATTCTTGTCGAAACAACTTAAAATCTCTTTTTATACGTCCATTGACAACCTCAACCACCCATCGACACATTGTAACACACCTAGAACGATTAGCCTGCTCTGTGGTAAGTTGATTTTCACCTTCTAGAAGTGATTCCGGCATGTGAGCTTTATATCCATACATCTGCAATTCACCCAGTACATCTCTGAAGCTAATACAAAAATATCATTAGGCCTAAATAAAGTAAGTTCTTAAGGGACTCCTTTCACTACGAAATTCTTTAGACATTATATTAGCATCATTTTCGGTTGCTGGGAAGAGACCAAGTGACTGCAAAATGTAACCATCACAGCATACTATTAAAAAATTAATTTGTGTAGACTGTATGTCTTTTTTTGGTACGAGTAGTTGCTGCTACTCTGCACATATATGTATGTGCCATCACATATAGTTATTGCTGGTTTATTGTTTGCAGACATTTCAGGATTTCCAAACAAACCTTCTGGGATTATTTTATTTCTAGCTGCCACATCTTGGATAGACAGACCTAATCCTAAGTAAAGAGGAACAAATGTTTCAGCTAAACAGTTTCTAGCTTGGGACATATATCTCTCCAAAGTTCGCCTTGAAAGATTAAATAGTGTTGACAACCGTTCATTACTGTCACCGGTTCGTAACTTGACAAGTATTATACTCAATGCAGTACTTGCACATGGAACTATTTGAGACAACTGAGGTATATGGAGTAATAATTCATGGAAACTATCTGCATCCATACCTAACCAATAATGACAAAGGTGCGGATCCAACTCTCTAATATTTGAAAAATCAAAGTGTCTGCGACTACTAGACATGGGTCGTACTTGCAAAATCGAGTACCAGGGCTTCCAAGTACGTCTACTTTAAAAAACCTGGTCCTAAAACCAGGGCTCGGGATACTTTCAAGTTCTTTTTATCTGGATAGGAAATTGACCCGTATTAAAGTACACATAAGGAGCACAATCGCGTTTTCAAATAATACCTACTTACAGACGATTGAATTTCCTACTTCTATGTCAAGTCCTGTTGGTAGAAAAATACTTGCATAGGAAATTGAACCCTGACCTCTTATGAATAAGGCGCACAATCGCGTTTACAAATAAATACTTGCAAAGACTAACCATTAAAGTAAAAATACTTGCATAGGAAATTGAACCCTGACCTCTTATGAATAAGGCGCACAATCGCGTTTACAAATAAATACTTGCAAAGACAAACCATTAAAGTAAAAATACTTGCATACGAAATTGTTCCGTAGAGCCTTACAAATAAGGAGCAGGATCGCATTTACGAAAACTAACGTGGTTATTGAACTATTGAAGATTGGATTGAAAACCTACGTAGATTTTAATACTTTGAAGTCTTGCAAGTATTTCGGGTCAGTACCTGGTGTACGTACTTGGAAGCAAATACCTGGTGTAAAAACCTGGTCGCGTAAATACGTACCTTCCCTAGCGACTACCCCTTTCCATAATTAACATCATGTCATCCATTTGCATCCCTGTAAAATCATTATTATGAAAAGATAACTCGTTCCAAACTCCATTATATAAATGATGATTACATATTCTGGCACTACGTGGCACATACAGTCTATATTGCAACAGTAACATTTCTTTAATTGCTGATGGCACTAATAAACGCTCATCACTGTAGCATTCACTAAAAATACAATGTCGTGAAGAAACGTTTGTAGATGCTTGAAATAACTCTTGGATTACGCACAATAGCTTGTGATGGTGGGTTAAGCAGTGCTAATGGTGGTAGTGGTGGAGGTGTGGATACAGATACCACAGATACACTTGTAGATATTTCCATTACATTGCTGCTGGAAGTTGAAGGTATTGCCAGATTCCCAGTGATTTCAATAGCAGACTCACTCATTTATTACGAGTATTATTAGCTTTTTGTCTTCTCTGACTTCTTTTCCACTTCTGAGCATATTTCCACTGGTTTCATTTAAGAGAGGATTTAAGGCAGGTCTTTTGTTAGTGCCTTAGTCACGTACTGCAGCCACTACATTGAAGCCAGTTTCTTGCAGGTTTTCTATTATTGTTTTAATTTGCACAGCCAGCTCTGGGCCTTAAGTGGCTGCCTGTGCAAATATAGGCGACAGGTTGCTTGTATTTCCTTATGAGAGCATAAAAACCTGTGCATGGTCTGCAAATTCTGCTTTTGTTTCGCGTCCATTATTATCAAACCTATGACTTGTTGAGTATGCGGGCAGAATAGGCGCCGTGGAACAAGCGATAGATTGCACAAGAACAATAATAAACACAAGTAAATAAGAGTTTTTATAATATGCGAAATTTTCAGTACAAGCGTCAAACCATGGTATCAACAATAAGTGAAGTACAGAAGAACATGTCAATATAAAAATATATAAATATAAAACAGCCAGCAAGGCACTATGCATTTGATACAAACCTCAATACGCCCTCTCAAATGCAAAGGTTACTGCTTTTCATAAGTTAATCAACACAACATAACAAATAAAATAAATATGCATAAGTACCTACTCTTAAGCACATAAATGATACAAGAAAAAACTAAACGAAAGTTAACTCGTCAGCAAAGAAATAAAATTATAGATTGGCAAGGTTTACAAGACCTAAACCGTCCATACATCTGTTATGTTTTATGCTAGGCAGTGCTTTTGTCAATACATCTGCCAGCATAGATTCCGTAGGTACATGTCCCAACATTATATTTTTGTTGTCTTTTAAAACGCCCCTAATAAAATGATACTTAATATCAATGTGTTTGCTTCTGCCATGAAAGACGGGGTCCTGCGCAAGGAACATCGCTGATCTACTATCGGTATTAATAAAGATAGTGGCATACCCTGGTAAGTTCATTTCTGTTAGCAGGCTTTGAAGATATAAACCTTCTTTCAATGCTTCCGCAAGACTGACATACTCCGCCTCACAACTAGAAGTTGCTACTGTCTTCTGTTTTCTAGAAGACCAAGAAATACTAGCGCCTCCTAGAATAAATGAATACCCAGAATAAGATTTCCGATCTATTGGACAACTACCCCAATTCGCATCACAGTATGCTTGAACAGGCTTACCAGTTTTCTTATAAAACAGACCATAACTCGCCGTGCCCTTGAGATAGCGTAAAACCCTTTTTGCTGCCTTCCAATGACTTGAATTAGGATTACTTACAAACTGAGCAAGTTTAACAACAGTATTGGTAATATCAGGCCTTGTTGCTACTGACAAATACATAAGCGACCCAATTAGTTCGCGGTATGGCAATTTTTCGTCGACTTTCTCTTTTCTGGTTTCGTTCGAGAAAATATCGGACAATTCACTAGGAGTTTTGCAAGAATTGCAGTCATATAAATTAAACTTTTCCAAAATAGTCTTGACATAGCCTTCCTGTGACAACGTAATGCCATTTTCATTTTTTTGTATGTCAATTCCCAAAAAGTATTTAACCTTTCCGTAGTCTTTGAGATCAAACTCCTTTTTCAATTCATTTTTAAATCGGCATATCCGGCCTTCACAGTCTGATATAATTAGTATATCATCGACGAAGACAAGGACAAATAAATATTTACCATCTTGACGTCTCATATAAAGACATGGTTCATTAAGAGACTGTTCTAACCCCATGGCTTTAAGTTTCTTGTCAAGTCGTATATTCCACTGTCGCCCAGCCTGTTTTAATCCATATAAAGATTTCTTTAATAGACATGTATCACCTCCAGTTTCCAAGCACTCGAGCATTTCCTTTGCGTTTTCCACTACCACAGAATCTTCGTCATTATCATGTGCAAGTTTTAACAAACATTCCTTTAGTAAGCGAGGAATACGCATGTAAATTTGTTCGTCGAGGTTTCCATTCAAGTATGCAGTATTAATGTCTACTTGATGAATCTCCAAGTCCATCTCTACAGCAATTGCCATCATTAATCGTATTGTTTCTAATCTGGCAACGGGCGAAAATGTTTTTTCATAATCTACTCCAAAGCGCTGACTAAATCCTTGTGCTACTAACCTGGCCTTTTTCTTAACGGTTTTATCGACGTTTATTTTAGTAGTCAATACATATCTACAGCCAACGACATTTGTATGTGATGGTGTTTTAACAATAGTCCAAGCGCCCTTCTGCACTAGGCTTCTTATTTCGGACAAAATTGCGTCTTCCCATTCCGAGCATTCCGAACTACGTAAAGCGTCATCCAAAGATATTTCTGAAGCTACGCCTGCATATTCGTTGCATTCTCTATACTCTTCATATTCGTTGCATTCTCTATACTCTTCTGCTTCAGGCTCTCTATTTCTTTTTTCCACTTCGACGTAGTTATAGACCTTCTTTGGTCGTCCTGGGCAACCTGTGCGGACCATTTTTGGTCTACCGGATCCTCTCTTTAATACCACCTCACTTCCTTGATCAGGATTTAGTTCAAAATCGTGTCTATTTTCTACATTTTCTGGTCCTTCATTTGGACTTAGTTCAAGTTCTTGTCTGTTTGTTTCTTTAGTGAAGACAATCTCCATTGATGTCTGACTTTGACTATGACTTTTATCAACACTAGTTTGTATATCACTTCTAGAAGAAATCATTTCCATGAAGTCTTTTGCTTCATCAAGTGATCTTGTCGCTGAATCTGTTGATAACATCTCAACAAATTTTATGTCTCTGGAGACAACAAATTTTCTTTGCTCAGGGATCCATACCCTAAAGCCTTTGTTTGTTTTTGGATATCCTACAAATACTCCTGCGATTCCACGAGCGTCGAATTTACCTAGGTTCGGATTTTTATCCAGAACATATACTCTTTCTCCAAATCTACGCAGATAGGAAATATTCACTCGTTTTTGACACCATTTTTCATATGGAATATCACCGTTTAGGACAGAAGTTGGACAGCGATTCCTAACATAGCACGCCGTATCAATAGCTTCAGCCCAAAAACTTATGCACAAGTCACTATCTAGAAGCATACATCTGGCCATCTCAACCAGAGTACGATTCTTTTTCTCTGCGACCCCATTTTGTTGAGGAGTACGAGGTACGGTCAGTCGTCTTTGTATTCCCTCCTTACGTAAAAATTCGTCGAATTCTACATTTACATACTCCCCACCATTATCTGATTGAAAGTATTTTATTTTTGATCCGGTATATTTTTCGACATAATTTTTATACAGTTTAAATGCTTCTAAAGCTTTATCTTTAGTCTTTAGAAAATAAACTTCACACCAACGAGTACTGTCGTCAATAAAAGTGATAAAATATTTAGCACCCGTTTTTGACTCGCATCTCATCGGACCCACTATGTCGGAATATACTATATGCAATCTTTCATTACACGGACCGTTTGACTCAGTAAATGGTAACATGGTCATTTTGCCTCTAGCACAAATATTGCAACTACGCAAAATGTTTAAATTGATCTCACTTGAGTTCACGCCATGACCTATTTTTCCTAACAATTTAATTACATCTTTGGCATTGAGATGCCCCAAGCGTTCATGCCACAGTTTCAGATCCGTCTTACAATCTGTTACTGCATTGACAGAATCGCATTCTGGAAGACAATATAAATTACCTTTACGGTGTGCAGTTAGCCTAACTTTACCGTTTTTATCGACAATTTCGGACACATTACGTGTGAATTTCACATCGTAGCCATTATCTGTAAGTCTTGCCACCGAAATTAAATTAGTCCTTAAGTCTGGTACGTAAAGAGTATCTTTAAACTCAACAAGTTGTGCCGAGTTACCTTTTAATACCGATAGTGTAACTAATCCCTTACCTTGAACCTCGGCACTCAAGTTAGTAGCCAACTTTAATTTACCGTTATATTCCTCAAGTGTACCACGGAATAAATTGACATCGTTGCATAAGTGGGATGTGCACCCGGAATCAAGCACCCATTGTTGTTTTAAATTGTCAACAATGCTACATTCCTCTATACCTGAAACATTTAAAGTCATTAATCCTTCATCTACATTATTACAGTGTTGTTTCGACTTCGGATAATCTTCCCGACAATCGGAGGCTTTATGACCAACACGGTTACAACGATAACAGGTCAATACTCTCCTTTCGTTAGCGTAATTGTCCTCCTTATACGATAAACGATTAGATTGTGACTGTCCTGGTGATCCTTTAGACTTGACATCAGCACGCCATTTATTCATAGTTTTCTTTCAGTATTGGTAATGTTAGCTTTTAGCGACATTTCGTCAAACACTAACCTTTGGACCGCCACAGCATAAACGCTCGCGCGTGCCTTCCACGCCAAGCCCCAATTTCATCTACTATTTTGTCACATATTTGTGTCGTTTGGCGTACCGGCTTATTGGACGACTCGCACGAATTTAACTCGCACAAAACGTGCGAATCGACTCCTTTAAAACATATTATTTTTTCTGTAGTCGATTCGCACGAATTTCATTTATTGGTGTGCGAATCGACACCCTCACAAAATATGTAGTAGGCTATTCGCACACATATTGTTTTTTATGAAATGCAGTTAAGATAAAGTACACTTGAGCACAGAAGTAGTAAGGTCAAATATGTTTTACTCGTAATAGATAGAAAATAAAAACACAATCTTTAATCAACAATATCTGTATTAAAATTAAAACTAAGTACTAAACATCTTCTAAGCTCGTGGTTTGAGGATTAAAAATGAGCAAATATCGATCACAGAATAATAAATAAGTGTCACTAACAAACTACTACTACCACTAACCGCGTAATAAAAAATAAAAGTACCAAAAAAAATGTTTGTTTTTTTTACATTACACAAACATTTACTTTTTAATAAGGTAACTTTTTCTTATATTTATTATTGACGAACATTTGGTACAACAAAAACATGTTTTAATGTTTTTCAGAAGTGTACCTAAAATACAAAGTTCTCATAATTATAACAATAAAACTTTTAATCATAAAACTAGAACTAGGGCTATAATCACAATTTGAATCACAGATTTTTCTTTTATTATTACTTATTCCATACAGATCTTTCTTACTTTCAAGTAAATATCTGCTGTTTAAACTTCGATTATTTTTTATTTTTATTTCAGTGATGGCTGAATACGACTGTACTTTAATTTTTTTAAACCTTAAAATGAAATGTGTGCGAATAGTCTACTACATATTTGTGAGGGTGTCGATTCGCACGCCAATAAATGAAATTCGTGCGAATCGACTACAGAAAAAATAATATGTTTTAAAGGAGTCGATTCGCACGTTTTGTGCGAGTTAAATTCGTGCGAATCGTCCAATAAGCCGCGTACCGGGCACGCGCTTGCTTGTCGCGTTTATGTGACAATGGCGTCCAAAAGGTTAATATGCAGAGTTTGTCTGCTGGCTTCATTTTACTTGCTCTTGCTTTATTAATATAAAGCCTGGTTAAAAAATGTTGTCAGTATTTGCTGTGAAGGTAAAACTAACATTCTTCGCAGAAAGGGATGCTCTTTGGGGCTTTGCTTCAGCATTGCCAAAGCTAATATTTTTTCTTAAGTAGAAAATCTTCTGCTTCTTTCTTTCTTTTATGTTCTTTGAATTGTAACATTGTTAAAACTTTAGCATCACTTGGGAAATTGTTAACAGTAGCTATAATGGGTCCGATTGCGTTTCTCTCCGGATCTAATTAATGACAGACTAAATTTTGACTAATTACGTCCATGTCCTTAACCAAAAGCTTCTGTTAAAATAAGTTCATGTCACTAAATTTGAACGTAATTCTGCGTCTATGGAAATGGACATATTATGTTCGTTTGCCGCCGCAAATGGCAACACCACACCGCTTACCGCTAATCTGTCAACTGTCGTGTTCTTTTCGCAAATAATAAATAACGTTATTACAGTTTTTAGTGTACCAGTGTGTTCTCTTATTACAAGATAAATATGGATACAAAGAAGTTAAGAATGAAAAAAGAACAGGAAACATGTTTAACAAAATGTTTCGTGTGATTTTTTGTTCTAGTAGGTAAATTGTTATAATTATAATTTATCAATTTACCCTTCTCATTTTTATATATATTAGTCTTTGTTCTCATTCATCCATCTATTTACAGAATGGCAAATTCATTTTAAATTTGATCATAATCATATTATTACATTGCAATCTAACCTTGCTTTCTACTCTTAGCATTTCTGTGTACATTCAGTTTACGTTTGGCAGTCGTATCGCATTGCAACGTTAATACATTCGCAATCATTTATTCACGTTAAATTACAACATAACGTTTAGTATTTAAATAATTGGCATCTTTATAACATAATGTTTTATAAGTTCTTGTCTTTTTAAATCAACAGGAAATTATCAGTTGCCGGCTACCAAAAGATAGTCGGCTGAACTGACAGAAGCCCTCAATGGAATGGGAGGTGTTCGTAAGACTCAAAAAGATTGGTTAGAGGTTAGTTAGTGGTGCTTCATGGGTATTCAATTGTCATAAGTTTGTACTAAAAATATCAGTGAACATAGAAAATTTAAATCATAACCAACCTAATTTACCCACTTGGATATTAGAAGTTGTTAAATGTATAATCTAAATTTTTCAGACACACAAGTTACTAGGACGCAGGGCGAAGGCTAAGATGCGCACACAGCGTGCATCTATGCAAAGGACTGGAGGAGGTCCTCTAGCAAATATCTGCTTGACAGAATTGGAGCAAAAGGCAATGAATATAGAGGAGACATCAACTGTATATGCATTGCCTGGAGCTATGGAAGCTGTAAGTCACATTAGTTACATTAGTTTCTTGTAAGCTCTCTTTTACGAAAATCAATATTCCTAGTATTTTAATATCTCATGTTTTTCATGATTTGAGAACTATATAAATTAGGCAGCATTACTGTTATAGAGATGTCCTATTTTAATATGAACGGAAAACCTTGATTGTTAATCTGTAATTTTCTTACAGGGCATTATTATTGTCCCAGAGACTTCACAGCCCATTTTTGATGTTCCTAATCCTCATGTTAAACAAAACATAGTCATGGTGAGTGTTATGGCAATGCTTGTATCAGTCTTGATATTTTTACCCATATTGTTCTGAATGTCTAATGTTAAGTTTCTTTTATTTTGACTACAGGATTTGGGCGATACTCAAATGCCAATATCCAAGCAGACGTTGATTTTAGATGCAGTAACAGTTGTGGGTTTTTTGTTTATTCACTAATATTATAAATGTGAAAGTTGGTGAGTATGGGTGTTTGTTACGCTTTCACGCAAAAACTGCGGAACGGATGTAGGTGAAATTTTGCACACAGATAGTTTATAACCTGGATTAAAACATAAGATACTTTCTATCTCGGTAGTTAGAACTCATGGGACCCCATCCAACTTGTCAAAAAGTTGGAACTTTGACCCGCAATATTTGTGTTTAACAAAAAAATTATTGCAATGACGGGACCCATATTATGACTTGAGTTCTCCTGATCAGATTGTGATGTAGAGAGTGTAGGGTTTGGGTTTTGTGTTTTGATGTGTCATGGTCAAATAAGCAATAAATAATGAAATCATGTCAAGTCAGTTCAAGTCAAATCAGTCAAACAGAGTATAATATAGTATAGTATAATATGTATAATGGTATTCTAAAATTGACTTTATAATGTCTTTATAAATTGACTTTATACTTTATATTGTGTTTGTACCATCGTTGTAATTGCAGGATATATACACTCAGACACAGAAGAAGAGCCACCGAAGGAAGCGGCAATGGCGGACGTGTGGACACCGAGAGGGATTCACGATGGGGCGAACGTCAACAGTTCAGTGGCGCCGGATACGCGCCGATCATGCCAGCGGCAAATAGCGATCGGGCGAGGGTCGGTTGCAGTCGTGAACAGACTGTGACTTCAACGCCTGAACCGAGACTGGAGGGCAGCGTGGTGCGTAACACTCCGCGCTTTGAGCGCCGCGATCCACGCCGAGCAAGGCCCCGTACGCTTGTGCCGCTAGCTGATTCACCCAACCCGCAAGAAGACGCCATGATAGCGGCTTTAAGGCCGTCCCCTATCCGAATGACCTCGCTCGTTCCTACTTCCTCAATCCCCCTTCCTCGTTCTTCACCTTACAACTTTTACGTACCTATTTACGCGCCTGTATCGCCATCTAGTAAATAACAGTAAAACTAAGACCTAGTTTGAGACTACCTACCGACATCTAGCGGATTTGTTGCGTATTATTACAATGCGCGCTCAGTAGTCGATTTGATAGGCCGAGAGTCGACAACTCAAACACAGGTTTATCGTAAATGTATTTTATTTATTACTAGCTTCTGCCAGCGGCTTCGCCCGCGTGAAGTTTGATTATTGTCCCATGGGATCTTACTACCGGAATAAAATGTATCCTATGTTTTATGTGGGTCATAGCGTGATGATATAAACGTAAGAATAAACAAATATAATAATAACAAATCTCCGAACTGCTAAGCTATCGGGAGTTACACGTGTTATTGTGAGTCAACTATAAAAGATAGACATATGCTGTCTTGGGATATTTTTTATATAATTTTATGTGGAATATTTCCGTTATACATGATTTCTATGTAGCTTTAACCATTAAGGCTGCACACGCGACGGAAGCTAAAAAAACCAAGTAACTTCTCCCGTTTTCCCAACATTTCCTTTCACTGCTCTGCTCCTATTAATGGTAGCGTGATGAAAAGTATACTATTACCTGCTCAGGAGTATGTAGAATAATTGTACCAAGTTTCGTTAAAATCCGTCGAGTAGTTTTTTTTTCTATAAATAACATACAGACAGACAGACAGACAAAAATTTTACTGATTGCATTTTTGGCATCAGTATCGATCACTAATCACCCCCCGATAGTTATTTTGTAAATATATTTCATGTACAGAATTGACCTCTCTACAGATTTATTATAAGTATAGATTAACTTTGAGTTAACTTTGAATATCGATTTTACTGCCTAAATTAGATTTAAATAGTAATATCGGTGCATTGAATTTTTGTGTCACTTCATACAGAATGTTAATTTGCAATTAAATAATTTATTGTGCCACATTTTGTTTGTTTGCTCAGACCATCAATCTCAACAACTTTCATTATGGGAGGAACTCTAAAATCACAAGAAAAACAACTGATTCATACATTTAAGTCAAGTAGGTATGAAATGAAATTTTGTATGAAACAGCTGTTTTTTTTCCTTGTTTTCAGAGGTGTCCCCATAATGATTGTTTTAAGATTGACTAATGGTCTGTGCGAGTATACAAAATTTGGTTCAATTTAAAATTAACATTCTGTATTATTTCATACCAAGAATGAGTGGAAACAAGAAAGAACAATGCCAACTCTCCATACATTGAAAAACCTGATAATGAAAGTTAATGTATAGTTATAAGGTATAGTAGAAAGAGTACATGTAAGATTAGAAAATAATGCCTTATAGTCATTTTTACGATTTAAAGTCTACAAAGGCCAAAAACTATAAATGTTACTTTTTAGGTTAGGATTTACGATAGTTGGTAGTTTGTTTACATAAAAAGTCTGACTTTGATATTGTATTGCCTAAAGTGCTCACTTACCTACCCAGTTCAATGACCGCAGTACAGACTATCTGATGAACAATCGGGTAAACAAATAAAACACTATGTGACAGTGAAACGGTTTATTAATAATCGTCATTTTCATCTTAATCTCTTATAACTACGTCGTCCAAAAATTCTGCTAGAGCAGAGATATTATCTTCAAACCCAGCCCATCCAAGTTACCAACCACACTAACGTCATAACGTGAGTGCAACATCCAATGGTCCGTCGACCGACCAAACAATTACAGCAGCATTCAACCAGCTCTGCCAGACACATTTTTTTCTATCAATATTTAGACATAATATTGTTTTCTTGGAATGTGCCTGGATTTCATTTTTTCTCTTAATAGAGTTATGTCACCACTTCCTCTCGGATTATATTGAGAAAAATCTTGTGTATCCCTGCGCCATAGCCAATCGCAAAACTCAGAACTGCCAAAATATCTAAAAAATTCGATTCACTCGTGCGAACTCAATTATATTCGGCACAATTAATTCATTTTATAATTATGTTATTTTCAACCGATCTGTATTATGCACAGACTAATAAAAAGTAGTTATTGATTAAATAAAACTTATAATATTGTATGAAGCTCAGAAAAAGAGTTGAATAAAGTCAAGAAGCAGTGTTACGGAAAAAACGGAATTTTGTACAAACGGGTAGTTTTTTTTTCTATCACTAAGTGGGTAGTTGGATGCGTTCAAGGTAATTGAGATGCGTTCAAAATAAGGTAATAAGCCGTAGACTTAGCATAAGTCTTCTCATTCTCGCGGCCGTGTTTTATCGACGAAACATTACACAGGTTTGCTGCTTTATATAAAATGTCCTTTACAGTGTTGGCACAACTAGTGTCATCTCGTCTTTTTATTATACTTCCGAAATTAGAAGCCGTCAGCAGCGAACGCCGTAATTCCATCCAATCTCCACTTTCACTCTGAAGTATAGTGTTTTTTTGAATTGTTTTTCTTTCGTCGTCTGACTTTTGCAAAAGTGTCCCTTACTTTTGTTAAAGGTCTCTTCGTCAAGATCAGGTTTCCGACATTCTTCTCCGTAATCTTTATTTTTTGTCGAAGGCTGATTGAATAATCGCCACTTTGGTTTTACAAATCCTCTATTATACAGGTTGTAAGGGACAGCCCTCCGCAAACTGATAGGGTGATTTCAGTACATCGTACTAAGTTGACCGGTACATGAAATTATTTCAGGAACTTTATGGGAATCTGAATACTGATTTGTTTAATTACCTCGCACGCAATGTATCGCTACCTCTGTAAAACGCACGCAGCGAACGGCAGCGCAGCGAGCTTTCGAAAGGACGGCCGCGCTCGCGCCACGTGTTATTACGTCACTTTGAAACGAGCGAGAGCGAACAATAAATTATTATTTAGCAGATAGCCGCGTTACGTACAAAAAAAAAGTAAAAATCACAACACGGTCACAGATAAAAAAGTAAAAGAAAAATCCTACCTTAAAATCGCTCCGGTCGTATTAGATAAGGCTCGAAGTGACCTCCACCGAGGCGTTCACAAAGATTGGCACGGCGCAGGGTCTCAGCACGTAAAACTACACAACTATGGTCCGGATATTTCAGATCATAAGTTTGTACTCTACCATCTAATTCATTGAATTACATATGTCACATGCGATAATGTTCTTAGATGAAGTAAGATGTGATAATTTAACTAATCGATGTTAAATATAAAACAATATAATAACTTTTTTTTTAATCAAAATTTGGACCATTGTTGCCTGCTAAATTGGCAACTTTAGACCGGATTATTATTTGTACTAAAAATGCGTATTGTGGCGTTCTGGATCATAGTTGAAAGCATAAAATTAAACAACTGTTATTAGTAAGAAATGAAATATGTTTATTTATCAATTTTTTTATACAAAAGTCGTAAAAATTCGTTAAAATTGAACTTTAAGTAATAGAATTATTATTAAAATTTTTCGTATAAAAGAAACAATAATGAAATGAAATCAATCATATTTTTCTTAATCTTAATATATATAAATCTCGTGTCACAATGTTTGTCCTCAATGGACTCCTAAACCACGTAACCGATTATAATAAAATTCGCACACCATGTGCAGTTCGATCCAACTTGAGAGATAGGATAGTTTAAATCTCAAATTATGAGACGCAGACGAAGTTGCGCGAGTCAGCTAGTAGGTTTATAGGTAGGTACGTATAATTATTTATTTTTTTGGTTGACCCCATTTATACTCCAGTTCCGGTACTCGAAACAATGCGCGCTTCGTCCCTAATTTTGATAGGGTTTTGATTGTCGAAATAATCTTATCCATTGAATAGAATATACAGTCCGGTTTCTCAGGCCACTTCCAAGACAATCCACAACGATTCATGCAACTAACAAACGCTCCATCATCATCAACATATTCTACTAAAACATAATCGTCTGTCTTGGGAATAAACTGCGTAGCATTTGGGATATCAACTGCAGCCGTTGCAGATTCATCTGGGATGAATTCATCCGAGAGATTAATGGTCGAGTCTGAAGCATACTGAATTTCACCTTCGTCATCGGTTGCACTCGAAGAATCTTTGATATTTTTTTTAGGTTTTCGTTTAGGTGTTTTTGCTGTCTTGTTTTTAATAGAATGCTCAGGTTCTCTTGATGTGCTAGCCTGTATTTGTATATCTTCTGCAGATATACTCTTACCCGCTGGTACATTGAGCTTCTTCTTTCGTCCTTTACCGCCTGATTCCACCACTCCTATTCTTTTATTTTCTAGAAATTGTATAAATGATTCTGAAACCAGTGCCGGGTCTTGTAGTGGAGCGTCTGGATGTCTAAACGTAGGTAAGCGTTGTAGTACTGGAGCTTCATCAGTCGAAAAATTCCGGTTTTCTTAAAGCCAGCTTTGAGATTATTTGCTGAGTTGTCCATGATATTTTCCCACAGCTTTGCCAACCGGTTTGGCTGACTTGCAACTCCTCAAACATCAGTTTAAATCCATTGGCCTAGACCTTAACCCATCAAAGTGTGAAATTTACCTCTCTGACGTTACCGACAGACAATCGATTATAGATAAATTTTAGCTCCTCAAATCAAAATTTTAGAAAAAAGTTCCCTGCACCTCCTAGATTCCCATATGATATTTCGGACAGACTTTCCAAAATTAATTTACATGCGGCATTCACGATTATCAGATATTGCTGTTTTGGTCCAAATTGTATGTATTTTCTCCGTTGTTCTCCTCTTTGGAAGCAGCAGTGGGTGAGTGGGAGTCGGGTCTCTGGCTTCAGGCACTTTGTTAGGTGACACGACCTTCCGGCTCGCTACTTGTTTGCGTTTGGGCGCTCCTTGTGGGGCTCCACATCGCTGTCAATGTGGTGAAGCAGTCGACTGCCTCGGACACCATGGCCTTTCTTGCATTAAGAGTGCAGGTCGGATAGCGCGACACGCCAGCATTAATGATCGCATCCGTCGTGCTCTTGCCACCGCCGGGGTGCCAGCTGTGTTAGAACCAACTGGCTTGGCGCGCGTCGATGGCAAGAGACCAGATGGTATGACCATAATGCCATGGAAGTTGGGTAGGCCTTTGGTGTGGGACGCAACTTGCGTCGACACCCTTGCGCCATCTCATCTTCCTAGCACGGTGTGCTGCGCTGGGGCGGCTGCTGCAGGTGCTGAAAACCTCAAACGGCGCAAATACAATAATTTAATTGGTAATTATGTGTTTGAGCCGTTTGGGGTCGAAACATTAGGGCCATGGGGTCCGAGTGCCCACCTAGTATTTCGGGAAATCGCCAAACGGTTGGTCGACTCTTCACGTGACCAGAGGGCGGGACTATTCTTTGGCCAAAGAATCAGCATTGCCATCCAACGTGGCAATGCTGCCAGCCTTCTGGGCACTTTTCCTGTTGGCAGCGATGTGGACGAATTTTTCGATGCCCTGTAACCCTTTTTTGATATTTGTACATATTTTTTCTTTCTATTATAATGTGAGTGTATATATAGTGTAAATAAATCATTTAGCTAATTAAATAATTCTGCTTTCAAAATTAGATGTCGCCACACGTCCATACAGCTTCAATTTTGTCGGATAGTTCCCTTGGACTATAGTTGGGACACTGCACTATAGTTGTGTAGTTTTAGGCATGTAAACGGGTCATCAAGGTCGGATCCTCGTTGCAGCTGTAGCGCAGCTGCTGAAACGTGTTCGTGATGCGGTCTCGCATTTCCTCCTCACTCGCACATACACTGATAAACACCTTTTCTTTTATGTATCCCCACAAAAAGAAGTCTAAAGGCGTTAGGTCTGGCGACCGTGCTGGCCACGGTTGCGGTCCAAACCTACCAAGCCAGCGACGCGGAAAGGTGGCGTTTAGATGGGAACGCACTGGTAGCGTTATGTGCGGAGGGGCTCCATCATGCTGGAACCAGATCATCGGCAAGTGCACGAGTGGTGGATCACCCAGGGCTTCCCATTCCATCTCCAGCTCGTCACGGAGGATCTGTAGTTCTCTTTCGAGGTCAGTACGAAGGAAGTCGAGATAGCGCGGTCCGACCATGCGCGCGGGAAGAAACACCGGCCCCAGGATTTTATTGCCATAAATTTCTGCCCAGACATTTACTGACCAACGCGTTTGATGTCCGGACTCCTGGATTTCGAAAGGGTTACTTTGCGACCAGTAATGTGCATTTCGGCGATTCCACATGCCGTTAAGAGTAAAAGTCGACTCATCAGTCCATATCACATGTGATATAAAATTGGAGTTTCGATGTTGTTCAGTCCGCAACCACTTTCCTCACGCCCAGCACAGTTGTCTTGTTTATTTTTCATATCAATATCTGAATCCCAGAGTATTGGTCTTATTGCCACGCGTCCGCGATGTCTTCGCTGAGCAGCCGCGGCGTGTTAGCGACGAATTTGCTCCACGCCCGCTCCGCCCCGCAACCGCTCGCAAACCGCTAGAGTAATAACGCCCTTAGTTCCAAAAACAATTGAACTTACCATCTCTCCCATACATCCATCTCCCCCGGACTTACCGTAATGTTAAACTATGCATACCGTAATGTTAAACTATGCATACCGTAATGTTAAACTATGCATACACAAACAATGGCAGCAATCGCGACACATGTGCTGTCGTTTTTTGAAGATATCTATCGTCTATGGTTAGTCCATAACCTCCTGACCTGATGATCATGAGACTAAAATGACAAACGCCCTTTCAACGATCAAAAACATAATTAACTAAATCAGTCGATGCCTACTCCTTACTGTTAAGGAGTTGTACCTTCCTTCATCACAGCTCAGCTACATGAGATGGTGATGATACGCAAGTACTTAAATTACTTCATAAGATTTGCGAAAAACGATGTGTGGGCCCATAAAATTTGAGGGTTGCCCTCGATTTCTCCAGAATCCAATCATCAGATCCTGACTTGGTGACTATGGGACCACTTCAGAAGTATCTCCTTTCGAACAAAAACATAATTTTGAAAATTAGTCCACAATTGGCGGAGTAATCGCGTAACAAACACACAAAAAAAACATGCCGTCGAATTGATAACCTCCTCCTTTTTTGAAGTCGGTTAAAAATAAGTTTGCAATACTGTTGCAATCGTGCAATTTTAATCGTGCAATTTTATTGTGGAAACGCCGCCGCGGCGCCGCGCCTATCATAAGATAGAAAGAGACGCAACTATCATTATTAGTATTACACAAATCGGAGCGTCTTCTGTACTGGTTGGAAGGGGTGGTAGGTATGCGATACGCTGAGTTCAAGAAACTCTAGCTAGGCAGAAATTGAACAGCTGATTTCATGCGTCTTTCATTAGAAAATTTCAACATCCATTGCTGTTTTTTTCATTTTAGCTGTGTTATTTACATTAATGGTGTTCTGCATACAGATAATGTCACTTTACATTGAAATAAAGCAATAAAAACTGAAAAAACTAAAAAAGAAAAGCTAAAAACTAAAAGAGAAAATTTCCACTAGAATATGATTCAAAATAAGGAGCTGATTGCACCCTGTTAATTTGTGGAGGGCTGTCCCTTACACCCTGTATAGCGTTTTTCAATCGTCTTTCTTCTAATCACTTTATTTTTCCCGTAGGACTTACTCCTCCGTTCATTGACTTATACAATAATGAAATTGATCTGAATGATAGAATTCTTATTAAACCCAACGGCGGCAGCATGTAATCGGACTTGATATGAGTTTTTCTTCGAAATTTGATGCGTTTTTCGCCGACAAGTTTCGCTATTACGCTATGAAAATTTTCAACTCGATTGCTATCTACATCATGGATGAGACTTCTCGAGTAAGCAGCAACTCCTTGAACAAGAAAATCAATTCTTTGCCATAAAGCACTAGTGAAAAAGTCAATTGATACCTTTTCCTAATTTATAGTCCCAACTTGGGTGCAAAAATAGTTTTTACAGTTCTCCAAACGCGTGCTGGTGGGAACGTAGTATGTCGTCAAACAAAAGCTCCACGTCAGAGTTATCTTTGTGTTTTTCATGGCTTTTATTATTGTGCAACGAAGAGCCATTATTGCTTTTCGTGTTACACATTTTCTGTGTCTCAATAAATATTTTGTCTCCGTTGTAAGCGCTTGTAACTTGTTACAAAAGTTCCTCATGATGTGGTTGTGGCATTCTACTTTTTTCACCGTCGTATTATCATAAGGACGCGCTTCTAATATTTTGCTGTGTGTGCTAGAGTCTCCGTCCGATATCAGTCTTTTATAGATCAGACCATGCTGTTCTATAGGATTTTTTAAACCCTTCAACGAGAATGCAATTTTCCATTGCCGTTGAAGGGCCTCTATAATTTTTAAAGCACACATGTTTCTTTGGCACAGTCTCTGTATTTTGTGCCACTGCGAAAACTTGGCAATATTTGTTCTTAATTCCCAAATAAAGAATTCCCAATATTGCGGCTGCGCCAGAAAGAGCAGAATATTTTTTTATAGCTTCTTTTGCTCCAGCAACCGTCAGCTATGACATCGATTTCTCCGTATCCTTCTTTAGTTAGTTTTCCTTGGGCTATAGCCAGCTCTTTTTCTAGTTTTCCAGCTTCCTGCATATTCATTACGGCAACTTTTTCCCAATGTTTGCCAATAACCTTGTGATTGTGGTCGTACGTATTTTCAGTTAAACTAGGCAAATTTATAGCTGACAATACCAGTCTTTCTCTCCAATGTTATTCCTCGCGGCTTTTGATTTCTTACTGGCTCAGGTACAGCAGATTGTTTTATTAATTGACTTTTCAGAAGATCTATTTCCAACGTATTTCCATCATGACTTGTCTTAGCAAGTAGTTTCATACTATTTCTGTGTACTTCGACACAAACAATATCTTTTAAATAGGTTCTTTCTTCACACTTTTTTAATTTATACTGAGATGAGTGATCTTTGTATTGAAAAAAATCGGAAACTTCCATGGGCTTTACATTAACTTTACCTGAATTTGCTAACTGTACGCAATCAATAAAATCGGAAAAATCATACACTTTTTTTGCTTTTTAAAGCTGATTTTCAACCTGATGATGAAAATTGTCTGCAGACATAAACGTGTGTCCCGGTTCGAAATATTTAATAATAATTTTTGTTGCGCTGATTAAATGGCTATTAATAATTTGTACCAGAAATGTAAAAAAATGCCCAATTTTTATTTTGACTGGTGCAATTGTCGGTCCAAACAACAATTTCATTGTAATCAGGTTTACTTCTAAAAAAAGCTCTGTATGTACTTATTATGTCCTCTTGTTTTCTACCAGACACTGCTTCATGCCATACCGCTGCAAAAGGTTTTTCCTTACTGGAGCCCAAAGGAACAAAGCTCTCGTTAAATGCAATTATTCTTGGGCAGAACATAACGACTTTGAACATGTCTAACCTTGGTAGCATAATTACTTTTTGTAAATCAGCTGAGTAGTAACATTTTGAGGATTCTGGTCTTTTTCAAGATTCCGTTACATCGTGTTGGTAATGAATTCGTGCTTTTTCGTATTTTTCACGATGGTTACGATATGAAGTACAATCGGTACAGTCCTCTGTATCTTTGCATGACATTTGATGGAATCTATAACTCTCACATTGCTCACACTCTTCATTACCCAACTGCAAAAGATATGTTCATGTCTTTCTTTAAGAATTTCCTGTAAAGATCATAAGAAACCATAAAGTTTCGATTCTTTTCAATAAAATCAGTATGCATCATGGTTGCGTTTAAATCACTGGGTAGATATCTTCTATTAGGAGCATGTGCTCGTCTGTAATGTGCAATCGCCGGTCTAAAACTTTCAATATGCTCTTTGAGCTTTTCTCTGTCCAATTTTTTCGAAATATCATGCTTCCTACGTCGATCTTTTTGAGCACTTGGAAGTTTTTTCAAAATGTCAAGCACACGCCTATCATTATTTTTATAGTATCCCAGAGTCGTCAGAAAGAATGTCTTACAAACTTCCTTCTTCTTACTGTCGATTTGAAAAGAATAGACATAAGTGGTCTTTCGCATCTGTTGGCTATTCTTAATACGTCTATAAACTTCTTTTTCTGTAACCAGGGACTTGACAAACAAACCTTGAGCTTCATAACTAAACTCCCAAAATAATTCATTTAAACGTTTGCGTTCTAAATATGTAAAATTTAACATGCATTTTTTAGTACACGTTTCGTTACATCCAGGTTTCACCGCCATTTTCTCCAATTTAATTTTTTTGATCTCTTCTAACCGTGTTTCTACAGATCTCTCAAATTTACGCCTGATTCTTGGTTTGCCAGATTTTGTTTTTCCGTTTGCAGGATCAGCGTGTTCGACATCAATTTTTGGCTCTATATATCCATCATTCTGCAAACTGGATTCAGTTTCAACTGTATCGTGGTTCAAGTTATTGTATTGGGGCTCTTGATTTAACGAATCCTTTGAACTAGATGCGATAGCAATCATGTTGTAGTTTAAATTATCTTTCGTTTGCTGTGTATTTTCCATTGATGCCAAGCTGTTCACGGATTCATCTAATCCTAATGTTATATCTGTGAATGTTAAATCCATCAAAGAACTTGGGAACGTTTCATCACATAACAAAGAAAATGACTCTGTTTCGTTGACTGGAAAAACTTCAATATTTAAAGCAGACGGTAATTCCGTGACTTGAACATTTGAAGCAGAAGGTAGTTCCGTGACTTGAACATTTGAAGCAGAAGGTAGTTCCGTGACTTGAACATTTGAAGCAGAAGGCAGTTCCGTGACTTTAACATTTGAAGCAGAAGGTGGTTCAGTGACTTCATTCGATTTTCCCAGCACCATGTCTAACATGCTTCGACCGCGGAAGTTTTTGGTACAGTCACGTCTAATAATATGTAAACACTTAAGATTTTTTTAAATTGTGTTCCTCCTAATATACTGATTAAAATTTAATGTTATTACGTACATATTATTCTGGAACTCATGTTTTTATGAATTAAGGAAAGTGTATATATATATTATTAGACGTGACTGTACTCATTGTCAAAACAATGATCTGAAATATAAGACATCTATTAGATGATAATTAAGTAAGAACTAGCATAAAACTATTAAAGACACTACTCACTGTCGAAATTGGTACTAAGTTAGTGTATTGCTTAGGAAGTTTCGTTTATTGATCGAAATATAACAAAATTAAAACCACTTCGTAACACTGATTTACAGATACAGATTGATTTATTAAATACTGCATATGGATAAAGTAAGAATTGATAGGAATAATTTTAAGGAATAATTATAAAGAAGGCATTAAAAAAGAAATAGATAGGTCCCGAAGTCAAATTCACTATTACAAAACAAAAAGTTTACAGGATAAAAACATAAATCAAATTGTAGGTACATTTGACAATTTGTTCTTTAAATGCAAGACCCTTAATAACTTTAAAACAGATTGCTCTATTTACATAACTTCTTTTGCCCTATCGTTTTTATATCTAATCCAATCAAATAACACTAAAACCAACACAATGTATACGTAAACAAAAAATAATGTTTTCAACTTACGTAATATTTGGCGGCGCAAAAGAACTAATAATGTCTTAAAGAAGTCGGTTGAAAACGATAATTCACAACCGTCCACTAAATACCTAGTTAGAATTTGGTTTTTGTGGCTCAATTTTTGCATTACAAAGTTCAAATAAATAAATATTGGGACAATTTAGATAGTACCTACGAGTATTAGATTGACTTCTGTATCTACCTATAACTTTCCTGGTATTAATATCAAACTAATGTGAATGTCATTAAATTGCTGTAAACTACTCGATCGAAGTTAGAGTAGACTATCATAATTAGGTATACTCACCCAAACTTCGTTGCGTCAAAAAACAACAAGAGGCGCACCGGAGTCCCGCTCGTGGTACACGTATTACTCCACCGAATGACGTCGCCGAACTGATTTACTAAGTGTTGCCGCACACGGGCCACACGCGACAGCCACAAACGCCGCCACAAGAGGCAAGAAACTGCCACAAAATTAGCTGAAGCGCGCGACAGCCACTTGTGGCCGATGGTCGACACTTGCGGTCGGTGGTTGCTACTTTTTTTAACCCAGGCATGCAGTATCATAATGGACTCGGACGAAGAAGGTTTAATTGCGCTACTTTTAATGAAAATACGTCGCCGTAGAAGACGAAACCGTAGTTATTGGATACATCCAATGTTAACAAATGGACACAAATGCAACGAACATTTCGCTAATCTTCTAAACCATCCAAAAAAGTTTTTCAAACATTTTCGTTTAAGTATAGATACGTTTTGGGAACTACATGCTCTATTATATGCTGGATTAAAGCACCACGACACCAACATGCGGCAAAGCATCGCACCTGCGGAAAGACTAGCTATCACATTAAGGTAAGTGGAACGAACGAAGTCGCGGGCAATAGCTAGTTTACAAATAAAACACGTAGGTATTTGTATTTATTTATTGTCTGTTTATTATAATTTGGTATCACTCGTCATCATCACGGAACATGTCTTCGATAACAGAACTGTTGTTCATAGACTGGTCAGAATAATATGAATGAGTTGGAGAAGGCTGAGTTATAGGTGAAGACGGGATAGATGTAGAAGCGTTTTGTGTAGAGTATGGCATGTCAAGCATAGACTTGTCGGAATAATGTGAATGAAGTGGAGAAGGCTGGGCAGATGTAGAAGCTTTTTGTGTAGAGTATGTGCATTTCCTGAAGAATAACCATAATATTGTGCCGAATAGGTTTCATAATTTTGATTATGCGTGTACTTTCTAATTTACTGTAATAGTTCTGATTGAAAATCAAGTTTACAATTTGCGTCAATTTTTTGTGCATGTGGAAGCAGCGACATCAGAAATAGCTTATCGGGGAAAATTTGGTCGCTTATTTGATCATGTTTACGTTTTAAATTTTCCGAAAGTGATCTGAGAATTTCATTTTCTGATTTTTCGGCCCTTTTTATATTAATGTTTCTGTTTATTTTCGGGCGAGGTATTTCCGCATCATTAGTTGCACATTCGGAAGTAACATCGGTAGGCGGTATCACTTCTTTTAAGGAATTCAAGAAAGATAGATGATTGAAATAAATGTACTGTTTACTGCTTGTTGCTGCCGAACCACTCGCAACGTTCTTGTTTTTTGCATTTTCTCTATTAAAACTGTCACGAAGACTCTTCCACTTCCTCTGTAATTTAATTACTGTAACAACAAAAAAAAAATATATACTTCATTGTTTCAGGTATCTAGGAACTGGATGTTCGTTTGAGGATTTTGAACTCTCTTACCACCGTGGGGCCTCTACAGCAAGGAAAATAGTACAAGAAACATGTCAACTAATTTGGAACTATTTAAAAGCCGTTTGTATTCCAGAACCGACCCAAGACATGTGTAATGAAATTGCCAGCGGATTTCTTCAAAATACTAATTTTCCTAATTGTTTAGGCGCCATAGATGGGAAACATAAATAAGAATTATTCATCCATTCGATACCGGCTCCTTGTACTTTAACTATAAAAAAAAATATATTTTACGTTCGTGGATGTTATACGGTAAAGTATCCGATTTTACTATATTTAGAGAAAGTGAACTGTGTAATAAAATACACAGAAAGACATTAAATATCCCCTCACCACGACAGATCGGTAATCGACCACCATTGAACTATACATTTGTTGGTGATGAAGCATTTGGCCTCAGTGAAAATATGATGAGGCCATATGCTGGACAATATTTAGAAAAAAAAGTTTTCAATTATAGGTTAAGCCGTGCCAGACGTTGCATTGAGTGTACCTTCGGCGTACTAGCAACCAAATGGAGAATATTACATCGCCCATTAAACACTTCTATTCATTTCTCAGAAGACATTGTGAAAGCTTGTTGCATTTTGCACAACTTTGTTCGCAAAAGGGATAGTTTCAATTTTCGTGACACTTTGAAAATAGTGGGACTCGAAAATATACAAAATACAGGCTGGCCAGTAACACGAGCGTCTACTGCAAGCAATACCGTGGCAAGAAAATAGAATATAAATATGTGGTTTTATATTATTTTATTAAACTTACCTTCAATGTTCTTTTCTTTGGCAGTTTTATTCGAAAAATTTCCTACAAACAATTCGCAAATTTCTTCACTATAATAAATAAATAAAATTCTATATCCATATTTATCTACCTATATGAACCACAGACTACGTGCGTGCGTTGCCGTCGGCTCTAACAGGTTTACTGAGGTAAGGGAGAGAGGGGCGTGTGGCGGCTTTTTGTGTCGGCGATTAGTAGCCGGTGCGGGCCACTAGAAGCAAGCTGTGACGATTTGTAGCATGTGGCCGCCACCGGCGCCAACCGTGTGCGGCGAGTCCATATAAAATGTATGAAAATTACAGGAAATATGCCAGTGGCGGCGTTTTGTGGTTGTGGCCCGTGGCCCGTGTGTGGGAGCCCTAAGACAAAACGCGGCAATGGATCGCACTGCTACGACTTCGCAAGCCTTTACTACACTTAAATACAAGTTTTGTGGAGTATTGCGTTTTAATTTAGCAATTTGTCTACTGAATTTAAAACAAAATAATAAAGTAGTGGATATTACTGCATTCTGTTTTAGAGTATTCTTGCAAGTACTGCATTCTTTCTTAGGCCAAGTTTAATACTGTGTTTTTTCTTATCATTAAAGCAGTTTTTATGCAAGTACGGCAAAACTCATAACATAAAAAATATACTTCGAGTGAATTTTTTTATGTAAATATATTTTTTGGGGTGCCATTTCTGGAAAAAGTCAAAATCTCAAAAATGTCGATTACTGCATTCTTTGTTATCAGGGCAGTATAAGCGACGTAAGAACGTGATTTCGGCCGGGTAGCCCCAGGGAGGGAGCCCAAGCGCAGATGGCGCTCGCTAATGCGCAGACAGAGGCCGCTCGACATCTCGGCGATTGTATAATTCGTGCCGCTACCTTGTTCGTCGAAGCGATGCAATTATATAATTTAAATAAATAATAAAACATTTTTTTTTCGAAATTTAAGTTTTATAAATTCTTTAATTTAACACGTTCGCTGTCCACTGAGCCACATATGGTTCAGGAAAAGTGGACTTGAAAAGCACTAATACGTTCCTGAGCCATATGTGCGTCAGGAGCAGGGACCGTAAAACCCCGAATATAAGTTAATTCTTTCGAAAGGGTTACATGTTGTGCGGCTTCAGTCACGGAAAGGGTTACCTCTTGGTAGTGGTAGCCCTTTCAAAACACTAACGTTAGGGTAACCCTCTCAATAAGTTAACTAGTACAAGATGTTACCGGCTCCTGTATGGTTTCCAATTGAAGAAGATAACCCCTTGAAAGGGTTTTGTCGGGGTAACCAAAGGGTTTTAAATCAAATAATTTTAAATTACGTTGAAGTTGAGGAAAAGGTATTGTTGACCTTGGAAGTTTGGAATCATGTAGAATCGTTCATAAAGTGTTTCTTACTCGGTTTGATAGGACGGTGATTTCTTTTTTGACCGACTTAAAAAAGAGGAGGTTCTCAATTCGTGGGAACCTTTTAATTTTTTTGTTATTTTTGTTATGTATGTTCCCCGATTACTCGAAGATATCTGAACCGATTTGGATTATTTTTATTTTGTTTAAAAGGGTATACTTTACAGGTATTTGATGATGGAATCCTGGAGAAATAGTGCGAAATCTTCAAATTGTATAGGCACACATAAAGCGATTTGGGTAGTTTTCGAAAGAGTACTTTTTCAGAGTGGTCCCACATCAATTTGGTGAAGATCTGATGAACTTCGGAGATAGGCAACGGAACTCCTCAATAAATGATTGCAAATGGACTGGGATTGCTGAAATCTCATGTCTATCTATTGTTTACACCAGTTCATAACATAACATCACGCCAGTACGCTGTGAAGGGTGAACCACTAAAAAGAGAAAAATGATTTTTTTTTGCAAAAACTAAACCGACTGCAAAAAACACACAAAAAAAGGAAATATAACTTAAGCTTCAGAAGTCAGTGACAAATAAACGAAATCAATTAACAAAGGTTTTATTAAGTTACTAGCTGACCCGCGCAACTTCGTCTGCGTCTCATAAGATAGAGAGGGTTAGACAGTGTGAGTCAACCTTCAAAGATAGACATGAAATGCTATCGCGGACTCGTTTTAAGAGGAACAATTCCGTGCTGTTGCGTAATTCTAACCGCTTTAGCTCTCAAAAGGAATCAATGTTCACTGTTTTTGTAAAAAAAAACATACTCCGCTGAAAATCATACTCCAGCTAGGTCTAAAATTCTCATCAAGGACCATGAAATGAGTCCAACCACGATGAAGATGCTGTGAACTCTTCAGGACCACTTGTAACTGCTTTCCCTCTTTACCGTCGGACCTTGGATGAAACTTTTACTCTTGTTAGGTTTAAAATTCTCATTAAGGTGCAAAAAATGAGCCCAAACATGAAAAAGCTTCAGTAAACTTTTGCGTAGATACCTCATGCAACTGCCTTCCGTCTCCATTGCTGACCTTCGATGACAGTCATACTTTAGGCAGCTCTTGAGTTCTCATCAAGGTGCGTGAAATAAGCCTAATAATAATATTATAGCTGCTGCAAACTGTTGAGGACATCTTGCATCTGCCTTCTGTCTTCATCGTTAGACCATGGATGACATTCATTCTCCAAATAGGTCTTAAGTTCGTAAATCTAGTTCGTGGATACCGCACAATCTGCGGCGTGGCGAGGCCTTGCCGAATTTCCGCCGTGGGATCTGGAGGCAATAGTCCTCGCCCCGCTCGGCGGACAGACTCCGTCGTGATCTCATGGCGACATGGAGAGAGCGACTGTCGCAAACCCCGTGCAGGGCACGCCACAATAGTGGCGATAAGTCCCCTCTTTGAGGAGTGGCTTGAGAGGCGACACGGCGCCCTCACCTTTCGCCTGACGCAAGTCCTCACCAGACACGACTGTTTCGGGAGGTTCCTGCATCGAACCGGGCCAGAAGAATCGCCCGGGTTCTGGGGCCACCCTTGTGGGATATCGGTTACGACTGGGTGCTGCGTGCCGACCTCCCCAGTCTGGGACTTAGTTTATAAGTAGAACGAATTGCCTTTTTTTTGCTTGAATATCGGTGGCATTGCCCCACAAGAGAATACCGTACGACATCATGCTATGGAAATAAATCAAAAAAAAAAAATCAGAAAAAAAAAAAAAAAAAAAAAAAAAAACAAAATCAGAATCAGAATCTAAATCAGTTAAATCACGAATTCTTCTAACGGCGAATGCTACGGAGCTAAGTTTTTAAGCTATTGCATAAGTTCTATCGCGGGCCTTGAGCGTGGAGACCAAATCTAGAAATTCCGTAACGAAAATAACCTAACACCCTATGTCAGATAATAACAATGACCACTGCTGATCTTGATCTGCATGGGCCCTCGCAGAGGTTTTATTTAAATGAGCGATTGACGCCGATTAACGGGAAGCTGTTTTATAACGCGCGTGAGGCTGGGCAGAGATACAAATTTAAGTATGTGTGGACAAAAGAGGGCCGCATCTACGTGAAGAAAGAAGATGGTGTCCCTGCCCAACGTATTCGCTCCGATCTAGACTTAGGCCGAATTTTTGGAAATGCTTCATTTTAAATAACTTGTTCCTAACTCGTAATGTACTAAAATTACTGAGTATTATTTGTTTTATTCTTGTTTCTCTTTTAATCTTTTTTATTATTTTTTTGTTCGCTTTTCATGTACTATTTTGGCCGCAGCATGCCCTGGCTAAAGGGGGCACTATTTTGTTTTGTATTTTTCGCAGTGACACAGATTTGATGATACCTATTTCCCTTCAAAATAAGTTTATGTTCTTTTACCTTCTGAAGATTATTTATTTACTACAAACTACTTCCGTATATAATTTTTATATATCAACATATGCATTATTAATTAACACGATATTAGTATTCTGCACACGTTTTTTGACACGAACAAATATTTCAGTATTATTATTATACTATATCATATATTATTTTTACGAAACAAAAACATATTACGAAGACCCGATAATTATCTGCAATGTTTTTTATATTTGCCCTTGTACGACATATTACATTGTGATGTTTGGTGCCACTAAAACATAGTAATGAGTGCGAAGCTCCTCAAGTTTGGATTACTCAACGCTGGATCGCTAGGCACTAACCACGATGAGTTTATCGCCGCATTGGAGCGTCATGATGTTGGTATAATGGCAGTGAATGAGACCTGGCTTAGGACGGGTGAGGAGGGGCGCGCGCCCGCCGTGCCTGGGTACCGGCTACGTCACGTTCCGCGCCCGGTGAGCGTGCGCGGTGGACGCGGCGGCGGTGTTGCGTTTTATATCAAGCGCGGCATGAATGTGCGCAGTCATGCGCAGGGTGCGCATTGACCCGTTTCATGAGTCAGTGGAACAAATGTGGCTTGTTTTGAGCGCCAATGGTATAAAAATCGCCATTGGCACAGCGTATAGACCGCCGTGGATGGATGTTGACATATTTTTGGACGCGTTAACATGTTCAATAAATTCCGTAGCGTCATGTAAATATACCGTTTTGTTGGGAGATTTTAACATTAATTGTCTAAATCAAACTGACTCTAAAACTGCAAAATTAAATGCGTTTCTAAATAGCCTTGACTTAAGTCAACGGGTCACTTCTGCTACTCACTTTACGGCCACTAGCGAGACTCTTATTGACTTAGTGTGTACAGATGCGAGGGTGAGCAGCGTAGAAGTTGACTGGATAGTCGAGCTTGGCGCACATGCTTTTGTTTCTGCCGTTTTTAATTTTAAAAAAGAAAAAATACTACCCAGGGTTGTAACACGTAGAAACCTTAAAAACATACAGATGGAGAAGTTTACGGAAGACCTGAACTCTATAGATTGGCTTGCGCGACCTTTATCAGGTGACGTCAACGCTATGGTGGCTCATCTCAATTTTGGTATTACTACCCTTTTTGACAGACACGCTCCCCGTAAGACCCAAATTATAAGAGAAAAATCATATCCATGGATAACAGATAACATCAAGTTTATGATGCACTTGCGCAATCAAGCACATGTACGTTGTAGGAATTCAAATTCTGAGAGTAAAATTGAATATTACAAGGAATTAAAAAGTCTAGTGAACAAGTCCCTATATTACGAAAAAGTTGCTTATTTCAAATTCAATATTAATAGTAAAATGAAACAACCCAAAGCCTTGTGGAAGAATCTAAAGACCACCTTGCTACCTTTTAAAAGTGAAACTGATTTACCCTCTCATATTTTCAAAGACCCAGATAAAATTAATACTCACTTCTTGAATGTCCCAGGTGATATAATGGCACCATCTACATGTCTAACTTACTATGAGTCTCATAGATTTAATGACGGCGTATTTGCTATTGAAACTGTTGGCCAATTAGACATAATGAAGATTTTATCTAAACTCAAATCTAATGCAGAGGGTTTCGACCACATTACACTGGACATGTTTCTTCTGACTCTTCCACAGACTTTGGAAATCCTTACTTCAATTATTAATGATTCCATCTCAACCTCGACCTTTCCTGATCTATGGAAAATAGCAGTTGTGCGTCCGATTCCTAAAATCGCGAACCCAACTTCTGAAAAAGACTTAAGGCCTATAAGTAATTTACCCTTTTTATCCAAAGTACTGGAAAAAGTAGTTAATGCCCAACTAACTGCATATCTTGAGCAAAATAACATTCTCCCTGAGGCTCAATCCGGTTTTAGGAGGGGGCGTAATACTGCAACGGCTCTGTTAGATGTTACAGACAACATATTATCAGCTCAAGATGAAGGGTGTTGTACTCTGTTGGTTCTGCTGGACTTTTCTAGAGCATTTGATGCTATTAATTTGAGTCTATTGCTCTCGAAGATGACCTACTATGGTTTCGACGCCGCTACCGTTAAATGGTTCGGAAGCTATCTGAGTAATCGTCAACAACTTGTGGAAATTCGGGATGCGAATGGGGCTAGTGTTTTTTCTAATATGAGCCCAGTGGTAAAGGGGGTTCCACAGGGATCGATACTGGGTCCTCCTTTGTTTATTCTATATAGTGCCGATATTATTAATATTATAAAAAACTGTAAATTTCATATCTATGCAGACGATATTCAATTATACCTGGCCTTTAAACCTGAAGATTATGAGAGCGCAGTACAACTAGTTAACGAAGATCTAGCAGGGATTGTGGACTGGTCAAAACAGAACTCTCTTCTACTTAACCCAGCCAAAACTAAATTTATGCTCTTCGGATCTAAAGGGCAACTAGGTAAAATAAACAGTAACCTTGCAAACGTGACTGTGATGGGCCAACACATTGATCGTGTTTATGAAGCGAGAAATCTGGGTTTGATTATGGACCAAGGCCTTAATTTCGAAGCTCACATCGCCAGCTCCGTGAGAAACTGTTTTTACCGTCTAAAAGTCTTGTATAGAATGCGCCCATACGTAAACGAGGACCTGCGTAAACAGCTCGTTGAAAGCTTAGTTTTATCCAAACTTAATTATGTTGATACCGTCGTAGGTCCACGACTACTAGCACGCACCGAAAGACTTATTCAGCGGGTTCAAAATGCCTGCGCACGGTTTTGCTTTGACGTACCACCAAGAAGCCATTTAACACCATTTTTAAACAAAAACAACATTTTAAAAATGAAATCCCGTCGTAAGCTGCATTTAGCATGTCTTCTTTTTGGAGTTATCAAATATAAATGTCCGTCATACCTGTACTCAAAGCTTACGTGGATAAATAACCACCGGCAGCAAAAGGCCAGGCGTTGTGCTCAGCAGCTGGCTACACCACATCACAGAACCGCAGCCTTTCGAGGAAGCTTCCGGTATGCAGCCTCCAAATGTTGGAATAATATTCCTCCACCAATTAGGGACCTAAACAACATAAATACATTTAAGTTAAGGCTTAAGATGTTCATAATTCGTTCACAAATTGAATTTAATGATATAAATATTGACAAATCGTTTATCTAATCAATGAATCTAATTATTATCTTATTATCTAATTATTATTTTTGTTTTGAATTATTTATCATCAAATTTTAAATGAGTATAGGTATGTGAATTCTTTTAATTTGTATTTCAAATATATTAAAGAAACTCACCGACGAATAATGTGGGTAGATTCGCGGCGGTTGGAAATCCGTTGTCTGCGATCGCCGAATCCATGTGTGTGTACAATCACACATACTGTTATGTATTTGTACACTCAGCCTTTTGCTCCGACGTCCATTGTAATTCCAAATTCCATTGTAATAACTAATTTTGTTTTTGAACTCAATGCTCAGCAATATTCGTCTACGGGCACTGTACACTTTCTAGGAAGCAATTGTTTTGTTTTATTTAGCTCAATAGGTAATATTAACTAGGCCGTAGTCTCACTCTCAATGAAATATCATTGCGGTTTTGCAATTTAAAAATGCGTAGGTCGTTGCGGCATCGGCCGGCACGAAGTGCGAAATGTCATAAACTGGGTTTCGTTTTCGGATAAGTACTTATTATTTAGCAGGTATCTTCGTGTTTTATTATTACCAATATAAAGTTAGGTTTTCTCTGTGACAAAAACATTTATTGTATACTATTTATTTATTAGTTTTATTACGTACACTTATAAATGCCCATTTAATATAATAACATTATTTATTTACCACCTACTACCCTCATCCGTGTGTCACTGCGGGGGCCTACTGAAAACCAGCGCTGAGTGTTTTACACCCAGCATATGCTGAGTTGGCTACCCTTTCGTTATGGGCATGTTCAGCGCAGTTGAGCTGTTTTAATTTAATTGTTAAGCTGTTTGTTGTTATAATCTATATGTATGTGCTGCTCTTTGTGTTGTGCTGTCCATTAGCGAATAAATGATTATTCTATTCTATTCTTATTCTATTCTAATGACAAGCTAGTTTTCTTTTTAATATATTGCCGTAACTAGGAGTTGTAGGTTGTATATGTCACCGTAAAATTGTCAAACACGTTATATTACAATATAACGTGTTTTTTCTCGCGATATTGTAATGTCTCGAATTATTGTCAACTGAACATACGGAAGTATCTCTGCCCCCATAGTCGGAACTTGGGGAACCCCCCCGTTAGGTTAGTTAGGTTCCTTTAAACCCTGCACTCGGAAATAGGGGCCCCGCGAAGCGGGGCTCCGTCGACTACGCTTTTTAGGGGGAATATAAAGTGTTTTAAGGTTATATTATATCAATCGGTATTTCTCAGGAATGGTGCCTTATCTTTTCATGAGAGTTGTGCCACTGGGCAAGGGGGCCCCTCCTTCCCTCCACACCGCGTAAGTTGACTAACATCGCATGCATTTCACGAAAAATAATGCGTTTTTTTGTAAGCAGTATGTTCATTTGACAATAATTCGAGACTTTACAATATCGCTAGAGATATTACAATATAACGTATTTGACAATTTTACGGTGACATATACATTTGATGTTAGACCTTCTTTGTAACCATTTTTATCAACTTATGCAATTATAATTATTTATGTATTTTATTTTCCGCTTGTTGCCGACTCGAGGACAAAACGCAGACTGAATGTTCAGGCTCGGCTTCCCATCTCAATGAAATTATGAATTTTATAATGAATGTTCCACACACACATACACAGACACGTCAAACCACGCGTCAAACTTATAACACCACGGGGTGTTATAAGTTTGACGTTTCGTTTTTGCGGCGTCCGAGCGCGGTCCGCGCGCTCCAAGCGAGCGGACCGCGTGCTTGCGAGCCGTCCGCGCGCTGGCTGCGCGCCGACCGCGCGTGGTAATGAATAATTATAATTGCATAAGTTGATAAAAAATGCTATGCAATAGCTTTACCGCGGCAGTCCCCGAGTGCCACACGTCTTTTTTAAATATATATGTTCATGTCGCCTCGGTTTTTTAAATCTTACGGTTTGAGTCAGCTCCTATCCTTTCCCTTCGGGCACTAAATAATGAGTGAGACGATCGAATGATATTTTAGTCCGATAGCGCTAGGTTTTGAGGTTTAAAAAATATCAAAGTTGTTTTGTTTTTCGCATATAGTTTCCGGACCATTTGCCTAACCTACTATATTAATTTGTGTCATTTTAGGTACTTTAGTTAGGGAGAAATTTGGCTATTTATCTTTTCGGTCACTGTTAGAGGAAAAGAAAATGATAGTTGATTTCGTTATAATGACGTAGTAGTACCTAACTGATACGATTAGGGTGAATATCCCAGAATTCCTGAATAGCGGACTGGCCACAGAAAAAAAAAACATAGGCGGAAAAGCGGCAATCCGAACTCGATTTGTTTTTCGATTGACTCATCATTTTATTTTTGTTTCTTGTATTCGCAAAGAAAAGCACAGTGTTTACTTATTTAGTCCCTCGCTGTCGAAAATGTTACAAACGGGGTTTGCAGGCTATCCTAGATAAGATATCACAATTATTTTAAACTTTAAATTAATTTTGCCAGTTTTGATTCGAATAAAAATAATCAATCAACCACAAATCATCGAGATACTGAAAATGCAATAGTCAGATGTGACATAAAACGCAATAATTAGCTTCACAGGTACGACTGTAGCCACAGGCAAGAAATAAGCAACTTTAAAATTTTTGAAACTTTGACATCAAAATAGCCCAGCGCTATCGGACTATTTATGATTCAGTAAAAACAAAAAAGTGAAAAATAACTTTAGCTTCAGAAGTCGGTGACCTTTGTTTGATTGATTTAGTTTTTTTGTCACCGACTTCTGAAGCTAAAGTTATTTTTCACTTTTTTGTTTTCTCTGAAGTCGGTTTTATTTTTTGTAAAAAAGTTTTTATTTTTCATTTTTTAGTGGTTCACAGTCATGTGCTTACCCCTTCACAGCGTACCGGCGTGATTTTCTTTTATGAACTGGTGTAAACAATAGACAGATATGAGATTTCAGCGATCCTAGTACATTTGCTATCATTTATTGAGGTGTTCCCGTCGCCTATCGTCCGAAGTTCTTCATCAGATCTTTACCAAATTGAAATGGGATCACTCCAAGAATGTACTCTTCCTAAAACTACCCAAATCGCTTCTGGTGTGCCTATAAAATTTAAGGAATTCCCTCTATTTCTCCAGGATCCCATTAAATGGAACTTAACACATCTAACTGTCGAAATCTGGGTGTATTGTACACTTCTGCGTACTCCCTCAGAGCATACAGGCGTAATGTTACGTCACTATGTTACATAAACAATAAACAACCAAGTGATTGCAGCAATTACTGCAGCTTTGCCGTGTATTTTTGAAGAGTTCCATTTATATCTCCGAAGATCAGCGTCAGATCTTAACCAAATTGAAATGGAACCACACGAAAAGCACCAGCTTTCAAATAAAAAAAGAATCATCAAAATCGGTTAATCCAGTCGAAAGTTCAGAGGCAACAAACATTGTCGAAATCTGGGAGTATTGTACACATCTAGGTACCCCCTCAGAGCATACAGGCGTGATATTACGTCATGATGTAGTATGAACAATGAACCTACATGCGATTTCAGCAATTACTGCAGATTTGCCGTCTATTTTTGAAGAGTTCCTTTGTATATCTCGGAAGATCAGCATCAGATCTTCAACAAATTAAAATGGGACCAATCGACAAGCATCAGCTTTCAATCAAAAAAAGAATCATCAAAATCGGTCCACTCAGTCGAAAGTTCTGAGGTAACAAACACAAAAAAAAAAAAAAAAAAAAAAAAAAAAAAAAAAAATACAGACGAATTGATAACCTCCTCTTTTTGGAAGTCGGTTGAAAAAGACAAGATTGTATCATGTAGGAAACAATCCCGCCTTTTCCAGGAACAAAAAACATTGAACTTTAAAAACTCTGCAATAATAACTATAATCGCATGTGTAAGGAGTCGCTACTCATCGCTAGGGCCTAGACTGCGTGTTACGACTTGACGCATTCCTGCCGAATGTATGCAGTTTAGTACTTTAAAGAAAAGACGTGAGAGATAAAATTACATTACTGGTAGTCCGAATGGGTAACCCCTTCAACGGCTTTAGGCTGCGTTTCCACCAGAGATGTGCGAGGATGCATAGCGAGGGATGTGTTTGTAAAGAACCAATAGGATCGCTTCATTTACCTTGCCTCGGTCAGCACAGCTCTGGTGGAAACGGCTCAGCGGAGCTAGATTTTTGCGCATACAAAACAAGCGCGGGATGTGTGCGAGGGATGTGTGCGAGGGATGTGTACGAGGGAAATGTGCGAGGAATGTGTGTTGAGAAAGATGTGTTGCGAGGTTTGCGCATACTGTACCAGCCAGTCCATAGACGGAGTTTGTTGGAAGTAGAAGTGCGCAAAATAGATAATAATATGGATAATTGGAAAAAGAAAATACTTTTATATTTAACAATTTGTGATGAAGAAATGGAAGCAGAAGATACGGAGTTTATTAGTTCTATAATTTTGAGCAATACAAGAACACACAGGTTTTGGATACGTAACCATATTAAATATCATCGATTACATGGAGAATTCTTTACCTTTTTTCATACGGCTGATGATGAAATATTCGAAAATTCTTATCGAGTATCTAGAAGTAACTTTTATGAGTTACACAATTTGATTGAGAACATTATCAAGAAAGAAGACACTCACTACAGAGAATGCATCAGCACCAAGGAAAAATTGGCGGTATGTTTAAAGTAAGTAAAATAGTTTGAATCAATTTTGTCTTTATTAAACATATTAATTGAAAAGTAATCATAATCTGCAAAATAAGTAGACAACAAGTTCCTCTTTTTCATGGCAAATTAGGCTCTGTTCCTACTTTGTTTGAAGTATTTGGCGTTTGTAGGTCTGAATGTTGTGTTCCCGGAGATGCTGGTTGTACAGCTTCCAGTTGGAAAGATGAATCCATCTGGCCCACTGTTTTATTTGTATTTCTACCAGAGCTTGAAGAATAACCAAGTTGTTCAGGATCCAGCTGAGGCGGCAAATCCATCTGGCCTGCTATATTACTACCTACTGCTATACTGCTACCAGAGCTTGAAGAATAACCAATATTTTGATTATACCACGACAGCACGTAAGATTCTTCGGCTTCGCTAATCATATTAAAAAGTTTCCTTTTTAAAGGAACTTGCATGTAATCTGGTAATTTTTTAAATGTTTTCGCCATTGAAAGAAAAAAATGATCAGTATCATCGCAGTCCGTTGGTTTTAAAAGTTCTCTTAATTCTTGCCTTTCTTTTCGAAAATCTTCTTGATTTTTCATATGTTTTTGTATTAAAATTGATAATTCATCGCCTTTTTTCTTCTTTGATGATGACGGGGTGACCGAATCTGTTGAAATGCCTGAAGTTGAGGCTATTTCGTAAAGATTGTTGGGATTGTCAGCTTGATTTGGTGTATGTTCAGTGCTCTGCGAAGAGTCATCTTGGTTTAATGAATATTGAGTGCTCTGCGAAGAGTCATCTTGGTTTAATGAATATTGAGTGCTTTGCGAAGAGTCATTTTCATTATTTGGTGACGAAATATCCTCTTTATAACTTGACTCTCTATCTCTGTTGGCCATGTACGGTAAAAGAAATTCCATCAATTTTTGGTATTTCCATTCACGTGTTTTGGTTGTAGCCTGTCCGCTTTTTTTAGATTTCTGCCTCTTTAGCGCGTCCCGATGGCTATCCCGTAGTTGTTTCCAACGATACTTAGCGCTTTTCACTGAAATAATAGAAAATTATGATTAGGAATATAACATTTTTATACCAAGCATGTTGTCTTACAGATCGCAAAAAATCAGTAACAGGTAAAGAGTACTTTTTTATTTGTTAATTATTTTTCTTACTATTATTATAAACATTCCTTTTTTTGCAGGTATTTATCCACGGGCTCGTCGTTCACACGATTGGCAGAAAATTTTAGGATTGGAGTAGCAAGTGTGTCGAGAATTGTGGCAGAAGTTTGTAATGCTCTTTGGCTTGTTTTACAACCTCTTGTTATTCCAAAACCTACCAAAGACGACTGGAAGCGAATAGCAAAGGATTTTCAAGAGCTATGGCAGTTTAAAAATTGTTTGGGGGCTCTAGACGGTAAACATGTTTATATAATGTGTCCTGCAAACACTGGGTCCTCTTTTTTTAATTACAAACAAAGATTTTCTATAGTGCTTATGTGCTTAGCTGACGCTAGGAGAAAGATTATAATGGTTGATGTGGGATCCATGGGAAGATTTAGTGATGCTGGAATATTTGATGATAGTGTTTTTGGAAAATATTTGAAAGAAAAAAGATTGAATCTTCCAGAACCTGAACCATTATATGAAGGAGGTGAACCAGTACCATTTGTATTCATTGGAGATGAGGCTTTTCCTTTGATGGAAAATTTCATGCGCCCATATCCGCGGGACCAGTTAGACCAACAGAAACGTATATTTAACTATAGACTTTCGAGGGCACGTCGCATTGTAGAAGCTACATTCGGTGTATTGGCACGAAAGTGGTATGTGTATCGTAAAGACTTTGAATGCAGAGTGGAAACGGTTGACAAAATCGTAAAAGCCACATGTGTAATGCATAATTTTTTAATTGAAAGACAAAGTAATTATTTGGATTGCATTGATAACACAAATACAAGTACTCTTGTATCGGTTCCTAGCATTTCCGTCGTCGTGTCAAGTGATAGTTATGATGTAAGAGAGAAATACTGCTCTTATTTCAATAATCAAGGAAAAGTGTCATGGCAAGATACTCGTATTTCGTCACGAATTCATCGCACACAATAAATACCCAAATATTGTAACTTGTATTTTAATATACCTGATTTTAATACATGATTATTACTTACCATCTTTATATTGTATTTCTTTGACTATTTCCTCCCACGCAGCGTCCTTAGTTTCATTACATTTGTAAAATGACAAAGAAGTGTTCCACAAACACGGAAACTTTTGAACGGCATCAATTAATTTTTCGTCCATTATGCCACGCAACCGTACGACATGCGTACGACTACAAGCGCTTACGACAGCAAAGTGAGACGTGAGCGCAGCGCGGTGAGCGGCAGGCAGGCGTTCGCGTTACTCCGCTCCCACTACACCGCACCCCCGTCGACACATTTCACAGCTTCGCAACGCATCCTCGCGCCACACATTAATGCGCATTTTCACAGCTCCGCTACACATCCTCGTAGGCACATTATCATCGCACAGCTTTGGTGGAAACACCCACACATTTTCACAGCACAGCTAGACATCCTCGCACGACACATTTCCATCGCACATCTCTGGTGGAAACGCAGCCTTACAGTCGTTGAAGGGGTAACCCGTTCAAAACGACTTACCATTAAAAAGTATAACCCACCAAGAACGGGTTTTCGAATATACAGGTAATCATATCGAAAGGGTTTGGAAGAGGTTATCCATTGATGAGGGTTTTCGTTAAAAATGGTAACCAATATGAAATGGTTTTTAAAAAAACACTTTGTCAATACCCTATCAAAAACCCTTTCAATGGGTAACCAAAATGGTCCCTGGTCAGGAGACATATACAACTTCTAAAGCGAATAATTCCACTGGACGTGCTGGAACTTTACTGTTTCTGCATTGGACGTATTGGTACGATCATAAAGTAAAGAAAAACGCCGGGACGTACGAAAAAATATTTTTATTTTTCTAAGAAATTACAATTTTTTTGAACTATGTTTTATTATGTTTGTTTTGAAAACAGCATAAACAAAACGATTTTTTGCATTGCAAACACTCAGTATCCACTCGTTTTACACTTTTTGCAGCAATTTGCCAGTTTGTACCTTCTTTTCGCAAGTCTTCGTAGCATCCATGGCATCGTTTTCGGACAATTTTATTGTCCTCTTTCCGCGGAATTTTAGTAAGAAAGTGCTGACTTGCGATCGAGCTAGTAGACGGTCTTGGACTATTAGTCAATGTATTTGCACTCGCATCGGATGCATTGTTCAATTGCAAGAACTCTCTAATAATTTCTAGCTGCGTCTGTAGTACGGTTTTACGTAATTTTCTGTTAGTAGTTGAATGTAGTTTCTGATACAAAAGCGTAGCGTTTGTTACTGATGCACAAATCAAAACATCTAAAGCGATCTTTTTGTACCATGCCAGAGACTTTCTTTTAGGGTCATAATAACTTGAAAGCTGATCAGATACATCTATGCCCTTCTTTCGCTCGTTGTAATAGAGCACGGCTTTCGGCTTCAACTTTGGTTGATATCCCGAAGACATTTGCATACTAGCATCATGACATGTTGAAATCATTGCAACGTCGCGTTTGTCTCTCCATTTCATCACTGTTATATTTTCCTTCTGACGAGCAACTACTTCACCTTTTTTAGGGCCCATTTTTTTCGATCTTATTGCCCATGGAAGTTCTTTTCTATTTACCCGTAGAGTGCCGCATAAGTCTGTCTTACGCTGCTGTAAATATTTTGCTAATCCTACGGTATTGTAATAGTTGTCACACACAATTATCCGTCCAGCTTCTAGAAGACCATCACATAACTGAACTACGACACTCCCTGGCTTATCCAAATCAGCAATCTCGGGGTCGCGACCTACGTAAATATCATAGTTCCAGACAAAACCCTCTTCTGTGCAGAGTTTATAGATTTTCAAGCCGTATTTGTGAGCTTTTGATGGGTTGTATTGACGGAAAGATATCCTCCCTCTAAACGGCATCATCGATTCGTCAATGACGATACATTCATCAGGTGTTAGTAAGCTCTTCCAGTTGTTGATAACAAGGTCCAAAAGTGGTTTTATTTTGTACAGACGTTCGTTTCGATCCCTCGGAGCTTCATTATCAGTAAAGTGCCAGCAACGTAATATTGATGAGAAGCGATTATACGACATGTTTACGTTGTGAAATATTGGATGGTAGTAAATTCCGTCTAGTTTCCAATATGATTCAAACGTCGGAAATTTCACAATACCCATCAACATGTATAAGGCAATAAATTTCATCATTTCTTCGCGTGTAACGTCTGTCCACCGAGTCATGCGGCTATGAACTGAGATGTTGACGTTACGTTTCAGTTGAGAAGCGTACAGATTTGTTTCAGTGACCATAAGATCTAACACTTCATTGGTCAATATACGTCGATAAATGGATACAACAGATTGTTCGCCTTGAATATGAAGTGTTGGGCTGCTGTTATAAGGTTGACGTGATAGTGGTAGTATTTCCTGACTCCAGCCATTTTCTCTATCTATATTATTTATTTCTTGCGGCGTAAGCCGCATAATCTCACCAGCAGTCCGCCTTCTGCTAGTTTCTGGCCGAGGTGAATTTATGACGATATCGGATGAATTACCAGCTGGCGAGTCTCTACCAAAGTTTTCGGTTATAATGTTTGAACGGGAAATCTCACCTGGATCAAAATCAGGATCATTGACATCGTCATCAGCAAAAATACTCGGTTCTTGATCCGAAATATCAGAATCTGGCGCGTTATGTACATCGCTATTACCGCCGTTCGAATCCGTGTCATCATCACTCAATTCAAAGTCACTTTCTTCCAGTACACGTCGCAATTCCTCAGTTGATAATCTGCGTGGCATTTTCAACAAAAATATCTCATACGATACTATAACCTTCAAACAATTTTTGCATTTGAAACGATTTCATGAACAGAATTCAAAAATATGTCAGTGACATAAAACAATTGACACTGACAGGTCTATGGAAGTATATTATCTATGGAATATTATGTTCAAAGTTCGTAAATGTCGTGAAAATACATAAATAATAATAAAAAAGTATTTACACATACAAATACTTTTGAAAATCTAAAAAAAAATCCCTGAACCACATGTGTTTCATGAACGTGCAGAGCAAAAATTTCTCCCTACGCTCATGAACCGTATGTGTTTCAGGTAAATAAAGCCTACATCAGTTTAAAAAAAAAAATATATATACAGGGTGTCTCATTCAAATCGGTCAGTATGGGAAAGTCTGAAACTATAAGACATACGAAGATCTGTTCTGAGGAACCATGTCATCGATTTTAATAACAAGTAAAACTGCATTCATACATTTTAAAAAACATCTGTACTTCGTTCGGGAATCGAACCCGGTGATTTAAAAAAAATAAACAAGCACCTACTAAAATAAATTAAAGTATGTGGAAACAATGCATTTTATTCATTTTAGACATCATGTTTCATACAGACATTTACTGCTTAAGACCTACACAATCGATATCTAAATAGAAATAGAGTAGGTTTTTTTTTCAAAATAACCGGGTTCGATTCCCGAACGGAGTACACATGTTTTTTTAAATGTATGAATGCAGTTTTTATTGTTATTAAAATCGATGACATGGTTCCTCAGAACAGATCTTCGTAAGTCTTATAGTTTCAGACTTTCCCATACTAACCGATTTGAATGAGACACCCTGTATATTACTAGGGCTACCCTATGACTATAAAAAAACAAATAATTAAGAAAATCCTATTGGACTTGTCGGTCAATTTTGCAGTTTGGTACTGGGACAGGGAACGTGTTAATAAAATTATTACATTCATCATTCTAATAGAAATAAAATATTTAAATACAATGCGTATAACCTGTCAGGTTAACAAAGTACATTTCCATAATGTACAGTCAGGGAACATTCAACAATATCATGCAAAATATTGTGCCGTGATGCTATTTCTTATATTGCGTGCTACATTTAAAAAAATCACATTCCTGGGAGGATCATCCACTGGCCGCCGTCTGTCTTCGAGTTCCAACTCATCTGGCAAAGGATCATTTCTCCTGATTGCCAGATTATGGAGAACAACTACAGCCGCTATAACTTTTCATGCCTTCACTGGGTCATAATGTAAGGTCCGATGCTTGTGAATGCATCGAAATCTTGTCTTCATTACTCCAAAACATTTTTCAACGAGGACTCTTGTTTTTGAATGCGCTAAATTATATCTAGCCTTTTTAATTTTTTTTTAAGGATGGGAAATCATCAAATGCCCCCCCCCCTCTCTGGGCGGAGCGGGAGGGAGTGTCAGACTCTTACTGACTAAAAACCATCCATGTTCCTTCCTCGCCTTTTACGTTCCGGGGCCGCGGTATCTCTTTCGAACAGGCCCGCAACCCCGGATTATATCTAGCCTCAGGTGTGTTTTCATCTGCATCACCATATGGGGTCATCAGCCTAGGCAGTTGGGCGTATCTAGAGTCTCCTAAAAGCCATTCACCAGCTGAAACTCCATGAAGATAGTTGGTTTCCAATAATTGGCTCAAACTGGACCCTTGCCACACTGCTGCATCATGTGTTGATCCGGGAAAAGTGGCATTGAAATGAATAATTTCCATTGCTGCATCACATACAAATTGGCAATTAAGACTATAAAAGCCTTTGCGATTTTAAAATAATCTTGCTGATTTAACTTAATCTTGCTGATTTAACTTAAATACGGAACTTGGTACAGAATATTTAAAAATAAAAGTAAGACAAATAAGAATTACCCTAGTAGGACATATTGTATGTGTGATTTATGTGTATGAAATAGTGTGTGTTTATGTGGCAGTGCAGATATATGTTTAGCGGATTGGAACCAATAGACTTTCAGTTGTCTGATAGTCTAGATTTTTTTACCATTCACTGATAGCCAACTTACAGACTGTTCTTCGTAGCGGGTAAATTGTAACTTTCTTTTAATGTTTAATTAAGTAGGTATAATTGTTGTGTTAATACATGTAAATAAATAAAAGCTTTTAAATAATTTCTTAATTTTATTATTAAAAAATATGTATTTACTTGAACAAAAAATAAGGTAGGTACATGCTAGATTAACACACGAAATAAAATTAAATAAAGTGCAAAATAGAAAAAAAAACAATCTGTTTTGTTTTGCGATCTAACAATTTCAATAATTAGTTTTATATTCTCAAGTTCAATTTTTTCTGTTTACGCTCGAAAATAAGCAGTCATCATCAACTCCTTCTCTATTTGGGCTTTTAGAAGCTCATCAGTGAGCTTTCATCGCTTATTTTCTGCAACAAAAAAAATGTTAACCTCCACCATCACCACCACCTCTACCACCAATAACACAAGACCATCCTCACCATCTTTGTTGTATAACCAAAAATAAAATTATACGCCATTGCGTAGGTATTCCTTTTGTTTATTAAAATTTATTTATTTATTTTATTTATTTATTTATTCACTCATCATCACTATCATTACAGGATTGTCCTAATTCAATAGTGTGGTTATAATTACATTTTTATTATTTATTATAACATATTCTGTACATAGTGGCTTTTGTGAACTCACCCAGAGAACAGGCAAAAAGATCAATGCTGTCTGCTACGTCATTAAGTATACGCAAGGTACGCGTTATAGGGGCTTTACTCAGTAGATTAGTCCTACTACTGGGAACCGCCAATAGACGTGGCCGTCGCCTTCGCAATACATAATTGTCGGGCACACACAGGTTTATTTCTTTTAATATACCTGAGTTTGAAGTCTTGCCACGCAATAACTTAAAAATATAGGTAGCAAGAGCTATGTCCCTCCTTGTTTCCAATTTATTGTATCCCATCATGCCTATAACAAACAAGGTTGGATACATCAATGGATAAAATGGATACACACCATACAACCTTAAGTACAGAAACCTAGTAAATTTATTTTGAATACGCTCCAGCATGAGACTGTATTTAGCTTCATGCGGAGCCCATATGATTGCGTTACATTCGAGCTGACTTCTTACCAATGCATTGTATAAAGAAGTTAGCACAGCGATGCTTGTAAAACCCTCAGCTCTTCTAAGGACGAACCCTAGGCTCCTATAGGCTTTTTTACAAACATTTACGATATGATTACGAAATGCCAGGTCTGAGTCAAGGCGCACTCCTAAATCACGCACCGTTTCTGTTCTTTTCAATACCGTGTTGTCCACTCTATAGTCATATTTCTTTGGCATTTTCATCCTACTAAAAGTTATTGCCGAACACTTTGACGTATTAAACACCAACTTATTCTTCTCTCCCCATTCCACAACCCTGTCTATGTCTTCCTGTAAGCACACACAGTCCTTTTGTTCTTTCACAGAGAGCAGCAATTTTAAATCGTCAGCAAACAACAGGCACTTGGCATTCTTGACAACCTCGGGCAAGTCATTTACCATCACTATAAATTGAAATGGTCCCAAATTACTGCCCTGACTTACGCCTGACCTCGTAAAATAGGGCTCAGATCTGTACCCAGCATATTCTACATACTGCTTCCTGTTACTCATATGATCAGCGAAGAATTTCAGCAATTTAAGAGTGCATCCGACTGCCGCAAGCTTTGTCAATAAAATGTCATTATCGACTAAATCAAAGGCTTTTTTAAAATCAAAGTATGCAGCATCGACCTGCACCCCCAAATCTACGCTAGGAACCACATACGCCATAAAATTCAGCAGATTTGTAGTCGTGCTACGACCTGGCCTGAACCCATGCTGTGAGTCGGACAACGTGACGGAAACCTGGTTCAAGACACAATGATGGATTACTGACTCAAATACCTTTGCTGGTACCGACAACACTGCCACCGGCCTATATCCACTAACTTCACTCCCTGCTTCGCCCTTAGGTACTGGTATTACTCGCGTAGTTTTCCAGCGTTCCGGAAAGTATGACTGCTCAAAACATACATTATATACGTATACCAGCGGTTGTGTTAAATAATCCCTGCAGTCTCTAAAAATGAATGGTGGGATGCCATCTGGTCCCGCTGAACGCTTAGGTTTGAGCTTAATTAGCGCCTCTCTTACCTGGCTCCCATCAATACTCTCTATATGTACTCGAGAACTACCTGTGTTACTCTCCGCCACGGCGGCTTGAACGTCTAGTTTTTCTTTCAGGGGACTGTACACGGACTTGAAAAAATTGGCAAATTCGCGAACACATTCGGTATCCGATAAAATTTGACCATTTTTTGTTATTTTTTTACGGTTCACTATTCCCTTTTTACTCCTTACATAATTCCAGAACGATTTAGGATCCTTTGCGAGATTGTATTGCACATTTTCTAGGTGGTTGTCGTGTGCCAATTCTATCATTATTTTAACCTTAGCTCTATACTGAGAAAACATTTCGTAATCACTCGTTAATCCACTACTTTTGTACTTCTTATGAAGCAATGCTTTTAATTTTATGTCGCGAATAATATCTGCCGTGTACCACTCAGGGTAATGGTACCTTGAAGTTACACGGCTGCGCCGCATTTTCCTGGGAACGCAATCGTCAATAATACCATTCATAATATCATAGAAATAATTCAAACACTCCTCTGGCTCGCTTATGTTATACATAGGCGACCAGTCCTGATTCATTATCATATTATACAACTTACCGTAATCCGCTTTATAAAAATTCCACTGTGGCCAAGGATCGCTTTCTTGCACCTTTACAGGTATATCTTTACAAGTACAACCACTAACAGCTGAGCGTTTGCTTATCTGCGGTACCGTAATGTCTAGCGGCGGGTGATACGTGTCTATTGGCACTATCGCTTCATCTGCCTCCCTGACACACACACTCTCACCCATACTCAACGAACATAGCACTAAATCTAACTGCCTGTCATTACAATTAGGTACTTTGTTTTTCTGCGTAAGTTCACAAAAAGATATAAAATATTCGTAATAATTATTTATGTTTACATCACATGAGTATAAGTTGAAATCACCTATTATAACAACCTCTTTATATTTAACACATAATTGTTCTAATAGCCTAAACAATAACATATATTCATTCTCATTACTATTTGGAGGTATGTAAAGAACACAACATAAAAACAAATACTTGTTACCTTTATGTACGGTTGCACAAACCAATTCGAAGGTACATCTATCTATTACGACATTATTCTCAGGTAGCGTAACTCGGCGCAGCTCGAGCCAGTGTGCGGCCACGAGAAGCGCGCCGCCTTGCTTACGCCCATCCGCCCGGTCACATCGCAGAATACTGTAGTTTTGTGGGACCAACTCCGCGTTGTGCAAAGAATCATTGCAACCGGTTTCGGTAATTGCAAATAAATCTGCTCCTATTGCTTCTATATTTTTACAAAAAATATTTACTTTTGTACGCAGTCCTCTTACATTTTGATAGTAAATATTCATCGTTTTATTTTCCGTTGTCTCTTTTATTTGTGTATATCCGAAACCATATCCATTCGGCAAACTCCGCGTTCACGGGCCATACTTCCGGTTTATACAATTTTTCATACACTCTCTCCGCGACTCCGATAATAAAAGACGAATAATCTCTTTCGGTTTTATGCTGGATTTTTTCGACTCTTACATTTTGATCCGTGCCGCAGATGTTCTTTACATGCGCTGTTAACTTTTCCAAGGTAGTCTCTGGGTGCAACCTCCATACATGAAGATGTCTTTTTCGCTCCATAGCTTGCAGATCAAGGATACTCGCATTTTGACCTCTATTCACATTTTTGGATTTCAGCTTAGATTTTTTTCTTTGTACCATGGTCCATTCTGAAGCTCCCGGTACAGTTTCATCCTTACTTTCTGCATTGGTTTCTAAATCCGTAGATGTTGTCGAGGCTGTTTGCCCCTTTGGCTGCAATACTTCGCTATATTTTTCCGATCTTGGCGTCAACACTTTTTTCGTGGCCACAACGGGATTTATTATTTTGCGAGTAGGTGGGCACTGCACCTTCTCGGTATCACATATTGTTTCAATAGACACCTGTTGCAGTGTTGATGTGTCATTAGATTGATACGTGTCAACCTGTTTCTCTAACTGTCGATTGCGAGCTTTCATCCTATTTAATTCACTGTGTAAAGTGTCCATTGCAACAACTTTATCTTCAAATACCTTCATGCTTGCATCACGAAGTTCCTGTAGTTCATTTTTTATACTAGAACAGACTTCTTCGATCCTTTTAATGTTGTTTCCTTGGATATTTAAGTGTGACAAAACTTCCAAGCGGAATGCTCTCAGTTCTTCCAACATATTAGGCTCCTGAGCAGTCTTCGGCACCGTTCCTTCAGGTATTTTCTGACGACTGCCGCGCTGTGTATTGACATTGTTGCTGGTAGTAACTGTGTCCCCCAGCCCTGATACTCTTCGAGTAGGTGTATTCTCGTTGCGCACAGCTTTATGCGTAGAAGATCGGCACTCGGGACATATCCACTGTCTTTTGTCTTCTTCATTGACTTGATCTATTGTTATTCCAAGACAATCTAGACCGTAGCTTTTTTTGCAATTTTTATTGCAACACTCCATGAATAACACATCAGATATTTGCGTATTACAACCACTACATATTCGAGTCATCTCGATTAAACACAACTTAATTCTCTGCTGTACGTACATAGACGTCCGCTCAGTTCGAACGCGCGCGGCCAACAAAAATAAACACAGCGCCCTGCTGATATACAGTTCCATACAAATTATAGTCCGCGCGCGAGCTCCGAGAAATCGTGAGTAAGCCACCGATTCCCCGGAGCTCGCGCGCGGACCATACTCTGAAACTTAATACTATCGTGAAAAAATCACTTACTTGTGTTTTTCGGTGTATTAAATAAAAACTTTTAGAGGTGTATTTTGGTAGCTGTTCTTTCGTTGTGGAGGTCTCGGTGATCGCTAATCCACCGGCATTAACGTCATCACACTCTGTAGCATCAGACACTACCAAAACTGGTACCTCATCCGGCAGTGCAACCATGGCCTCAATTTGAGTTTGGCCCGGGGTATTCATGGTCTCCACCAAGCTCAACAGTGTACCCATTGCATGTTGCACCGAGCACGGTTGTTACGTGATCAAGGACCTCATCGGGTCCAATAAACGATTTCCCTCCCCCAGAAAACAATTCTTACACACAATTTTCTGCCACCACCTCAGTCAGCAACGGCTCTGTCCTAAAAAAAAAACATTTATTAATCTTATTATTCGCTTTAAAATGCCAAAAGTTTAACACGTTAAAATGAAGCAGACATACAACAATAAGTAAAACAAGACACTATATTATCATTGTGTGAAGAAGGATAATCATTCACAAGCCATCATTTTGTTACACAACTCAGTATTTGAACACCCATAAGCCAAGTCATAATTACTAATCAACTAGTCATACTTACTCGCTACGATCCGCCGCCGCCATCCACCACCCATCAGCTCCTCTGAAGAACTCAGCGCATCTAAAAATTGAAAGTCCACTCAAAACCATGCAAGGAGAAAATCAATTAGAATGTTACAAGCAGACTCAGAACCAAATTAGGTACTATCATTAGTATGCCCAAAGCTCAAACACATTCCATTAGCACTTTCATTTATATGCCCAAAGCCTCAAAAACGTTCCAGTAGCTGTCACACCATGTAAAACAATTCCCACATAAACATTCACAGACGATTCCTAGAACCGTCAATACCATTATACTGTCGTGCTTGTATGGATCCGTCTGTAAAACATAAAATCCACTTGTGAAACTTGGTGAACCACATTAAAAAAAAGTGTAGGTAGATACCTACAGTTCGCAATGAAAGTTATTGAACTTCCATATTTACCTGTATATAATGTTACCCATTTTGTTAATTTTACGTTAATCTGTAACAAAACAACAATGACTTTAATAAAGCAAAGATAAACCCAAAAAATCACCAGTTATTGAACATTTAAAACTTACTTACGAAGTTTACGAACTACGACTGCTTCGAATGAAACTTTTTGACAGGTAGAACCATAGATAATAGATAATACACTATAAAATATAAGATTGATGCACGACTCTGGTTTTTAAAAACCTCTGCTGTTTGTTTTTAAAATAAAAGTGATGTGAAACTAAAGATACATTTATTAAAAATATTGTTTTATTTAATTAGCATAAATTTGTAGTAACTTCGCAATAGTCCTTTTACGAACGAACGAATCTTGGTTTGAATAAACTTCAATAGATGGCGTGCGTGGCGTGATTAACATTTAATTTCAATAAAAAATAGTAAATACTAATTTTATTCACGTGTGATGCTAAAATCAATGGACATATGAATTAATTTTTGTGTATATATGTAAGATATATAATAAAAATATACAAAAAGCCATAAATAAGTTGGCAGACAAGCTAAATACGGCAGAATTCCTACAACTCGCTATCAAAGTTTTCCGAGACTTAAGACTATATACGAGATCCCGACAACATCAGTTGGGAAGTAGCTCACTAGACATAAACCCGTCTCGCTGGAGTCTGTTAGCTTCCCTGAAGTGCATGGGTGCAGTGTAAATTCTCCATCACTATGTGGAAGCGAACAGACTCCAGCAAGGCGGGTTCATGTGTAGTGGGCTTCTTCCCGTTAGTTGTCGTGAATTTTAGCTCGTTAGTTCATAATCAATTTTTGTTGAATGGAGCCGGCGTAGTTTTTGTTGTGCCGCTACGATAAATTAGAAGACCTCTCCACCGTCCTCGGTTACTAATATAAGTTGTATCAAAAAACAAACGTATTCCAAAAAAAAGTTTTATTTTTTACACAAAAAAAAACAATTTATTAAAACATTTTGATGTGCGCTGTACGCAGGGCTGCGCCGGCGCCTCGTCGCCATAGCAACGCGGCTCGCTTGCCCTTTCCGCATCCCCGCGAACCCTTCACGCCCAGTTTAGTCGTCCGATATCTGTCGCGCGAGAAGGTTGTGTTGCTCTCTGTCATTTCGCTACTTACGCGCGCCCGCGCAGCCTCGTGTGAACAATTATATTATTATATTATACGTTTACGTTTTCTAATCGGGAGTATCTAGACATGGTAGTGTAGCATCCATTGTGGTTTTGTAAAGTCTTAAGAATCGGGCAATATCCAACGAGACATAACATCCGTCTGGTTAGAGGTTCGACCCTTATCTATGTACAATGCATATTACACTCTGTTCAAGAATATCCCCAAATTGGGTTACAGAGTGTAATTCATTCTACAGAGAAAAGGCTGGAACCTCCAACCAGCCGTGGGTGTAATGTCTGGTTGGATACTGCCGTATATGGTGGTATACTGCCGTATTTGGTGGTTTACTTGTTAGTTCATCATCTTTTTCATACATGGCGCTGTAGCACTTCAAGTTCAATGTAGCTGACGTACTTTTTGTAGTGCCGTATATCGTACCCAACGACCATACAGCCTATAGACGCCTAATACATGATCAAACGCACGAAAACAGTATTCTGTGAACTCGCTGAGGTACGAAGTACGCGACGGGGTACTGCTTTCTGATTGGCCAATTCAAGGTCATTGCATTTCACTAGGGATGGGACAGTTTTAAATCTAAACAAGAAAGTATCGATATTTTTTAACTTTAAGCATAATAAAATATGTTTTTACATACTGAACTTGCATTAAATTACCTTCTTTATTCTAATTACAATTGAATCATGTAGGTAAAATATCTGAAAATGACGAACATATTACAACTATAAGTAGATGGGATCCAGTTCTCTTGCTTGGTTGCAATTATCCATTTATTTTTAAATCAGGATCGTGTGGGTATCTAAAATTAATAAATTAAAGTTTCCCAATTTATCAGATGTACCTATCTGTTGTAATTTTTAATTATTAAAAATATATTTTTTGCATTATAAATAAATACTAATAGGTTTTTTTTGCATTATCGACAACAGAGGTGGTCGTACGATTTGGAACATCACTAATTATGTTTACGTAACATCGAGGAAAAGAGATAGCGAAAAAAGTACTTTCAAAAGAAAAGGACGCAATCATAAAAGACATCAAGTATGACCAGTATAAGATGAACTCCGATAAATATTGTCAGAAAAATAATCTAATTTAGATTATGGAACTTTTAAATTATCGATGAAATGTGATACCGTCTTTCAGGAAACTTGAAGTCCGGCTTTCTTTATCACATCAACGTATTAGGTATACACGGGGCCATATTACTTATGTCTATTTTATCGATTTTTTAAAGGAGTAATGCGGAAGTGTTCCCGGCTCACAGGAGTGGTCGAAACAAATTCGAACTCGGTGAGTGACGACGGTTATAAGATTTATACCCTTTATGTGTTGACAGACATCGGTCTGTCAACACATAAAGGTGCGTTGGCCGCACTTGTTGCGTTAAATCATTTCGTCTTATATATGCAGAGCGTTTTCTAGCAGATTTTTTAAGATAACCCCTTTTCAGGCGTAGCTGCTCTGGGGTTCGATGTTCTCCAGTATGAGCCCTGAATGCAACGGTTATCGGCTTCCTCTTTAAGTTCATTGTTTGTTGCATTGGTGGCCTTAGAGTTTATGACACTATGATTGTCAATCAAGCTAAGGAGGAGCATGACCTCATCTTTGTCCATGAGTTTTGCTTTTATCTGAAAATGTGCAAAACCAGACATTGACGCCATAATGATTGCATATTTACAAAAATGTAAATATGCAATCATTATGCCGTCATTATGTGGTTGGCCAAACTAAAGAACCTTTGAATACATTTTATTTAGTCGACCGCTTAATTGGAATTGCAAGCGCGACTGCTGAGCGTAGTAATTCCTCAGTAGTAGCCCGGAGTTTGGAAGTTGGAGGATACCCCCGTGCCTCGGACAGCGTTGGTCCTACACCTTGTCTTGCCTGTGCTCGCACCTGTGCACTATAATATCTTTCGCGCAATGGCTAATCTCCGCCAAGATCAGCCGCTTTAACCGACTAGGAAAGGACTACATATTCAATCAAATACGCTTCAATAGACTTCCGGTTGCGCTTTTTTGAGCCATTATGTATCACACACATAAAATGAACACAGAAATTATACAAATTCAGAACACGCTATGCTTTCCGTTAATATTTGAACATAAAGTGATTTTACAATACCATCATGTTACTGTCAAAATTACGTTTCATTTCTGTAGCAATTCTGAATCTATTAATTTGTTTTTTATAATTAATTTCCGCAGTATGCCTCTAATATTCAAATTTAGTTACAATGGTGCGAAATAATGTAGAGTCTATATAAATTGTAGTACTGAAATACATAAAAGTATGTTTAATATTATTTTAAATCGTACTCGTGATAATAGTTATTACAGCCAAACGTAAAAACGAAACGCTTTGGAGAAATGCGCTTACCAGCGGTTAGAGGTACTGTCTTCCAATTATGTCTGATTGACGTTTGAAAATAATGTTAGAAACAGCAGTAATAGGTAACGCTCCGTAGGCTCTTTATCTGCGACAGCAACCGACCGAAACCTGTCAGTACGTTATTGAAAACGGGCTTTAATGGTCGCTGCCTAGATTTTCATTTAAAACTGCCCAATTTAATATTAACGCAATATCTACCTATAGAGACTAGTGAAATATCTGGGGAAGATTGTTGTAGGTTATTATTAAATAAACGGACTCCAAACCATCGACTTCAGCCTCCATCGTTCAAAGAAATAAAGTTGTTGTCCATTTAGTGAGTCGTGAATAAGACTGCCTCTTAGTTTTGTAGGACCAACTGGCGTGATGGGCATTAAAGTCACCAAGAATTAACGTTTTTGGAAGGCCATAATAAAAATACACTATCCCAATCCTGCTGAGTGGTTACGATTCTCGATGGACAATAAACAGAAACAATATTCTCAAACGGATCACAATTAAATACTCGCACGCACACTATCTCAATACAGTTATTATTGACGAGAACACGTCGCAGCTGCGACTTAATAGATTTGTGTACTAATAATAGCTACACCACCGTATGAGTCGTCCCAGTCCGAGCGATAAATATCAAAACCACTAACTCTAAAATTACTATCTGTTTCAAGCCACGTCTCACTTTTTCCTGGCACAAAAGTTCTTGAAACGATGCTAACTTTGGTTTAATACTTTGGGCATTCCACTGCAAGATATTTAACTTAAATGATTTATTAGGCATCGCAAGAAATAAAAAAGTTAAACAATGCTTTTATCCACGGCCGTTCTGAAACAAAACTCACTGACACTAGGGTTAACCATTCTAGGCACAACTGGAAGGACACACTTTATCTTGAAAATGAAACCTGTCTTTTTGAGGTAGATAACTTCCTTTATTCCGTCACACAGCTCTTTGAAAGTAGGACATTCATCTTTACCCTCGTCATCAACGGCCAATTGATGAACGTCTCCTTCGTCTGCATCTGCAGTCCAGAACATCCAGTCTTCTTTATGTGGGCTCTTTTTATTTTTCGGAGGCTTTGGGGTTTCATTGTTCTTACTAACCATGCCAGGGGACCCTTGTGGACCCCGACCTTTGTTTGAACTACTTGCAAAGGTAGGAAAACAGTTTTGTAAAGAGGCGTCTTCTGGAGGTATAAACGAGAACCGATTTCCTTGGGCTACCGGAGCTTGATGAGGGGCGATAGTTTGAGGTGGAGCGGGTTTTTCGGGGGTCACATAACATTCTAGAACTTTTCTTTATGTGCATCCAAACTCAGACATTATTTCTCTCAATCGTCTCTCTTTCTTGTAAACCGGACAAGACCTGCTGAGCGATATGTGAAAACCTTTGCAGTTGACACACGAAACCATTGGGGTATCGCGATTCTCATGATGCCCACCACACTTTAGACAAACCACGTTTTTCGAGGGGCACATTTTCCGCTCATCGCCTAACCTGCTAAGATTCTATAAAATATTGTATAAATGCATGAAAGACATGGGATAAAAATAACTTACCCTCCAAAGTAATTGTTTTTCAAGTCTTGTCGGTCATCAATATTACTGTCACTAGGTTCATGTAACATCATTGGGACTGCGTCATAATTAGGTATTTCTACTTCTGACATTACATCTTCAATTCTCATATGTCTACAAATGTTATGTAGTAAAGCTGTTGCTATTATTATTGACTGTGTAGTTGATAATGATAGCCGTATTTTTGAAGATATAACTTCGGAAATCTCCGTTTCCATACTCCAAAACACCTGCAAAAACGGTAGATTAAAGATAAGTGTAACAACGTGATGTTTCATTAGAATGGAATAAAGGGACAAAGTATTTCGTGTTCTTATATTGGCATCATTGCACATTTGCTGACTGCGTGAAGTTGAGTTTAATAAAGGAGTTAATAAATAAGGTTTGCATGGATAAGCACTATCTCCAATCAACGAGCGATTTCCATGTAAACCACTTTCACATTCCGCTGAAAAATCAATAAAAATGTTTGTAAAATCACTTCCAAGTGTAAAGGTTTTTAAACATTATTGTGTAATTGCTCGAAATAGTTAGTATGAAGCAACTAAACATTTTACCTCTCAGTGTAGAATTGTTAAAGATTGTTGCATCATGAGTTGATCCAGGCCAACGGGCAACAACATCCATAAATCTTAAATGTGCATCGCACACAGCTTGCACATTCATAGAGAAATATCCTTTTCTATTTCTAAATTCTTCTCCAATATTAGAATCTATAAATAAATAAAAAACACTTGTAGAGAATGAATATTAAAAGCTAATTTAAGTTCTTTTTCTTAAAAATACAATGTACTTGTATTAGAATATGTGTGCCATCAATTGCACCCAGAACTTTACCAGTCCTTAAAAATGTCTAGTTTTCCCAATCGGGACGATACTTCTGTGCCCTGTGTTTATCCCTCTCTGCTACAGACAGATAGCTCTCCTCTTTTAGCAAATTTCTTTTTTGGAGTGCCTGGCGTAGGTCGCTCGTTTTCACTGTTGTCACTCAAATTACGATTTCTACAGGCGAGTCGCAAGAAAAAGATAGTTTTGGAGACGAAGATTTAATTAGATAAAACTTTACATGAATATTAAAAATTAAAATTAAATTATACAAGTGACCATGATCGAGGTTTGATTCGTAATAGGGATCACACAGGTGTTCCTAACTTCGGAGATGTGACCGTGAGAAGATGTCGCCGTGAAGAGCTGACGTTGCGTTGCCGGGTGGTCCATTTGCGCAACCGCGCTGGGTACAGTGCAAGCGATGCGATGCGATAGTTAGCTTAACGTAACACTCATCCTTGCTTTACCACAAACAACAAACACAGAGAAAAAAAAACACTCAAGACAGTATACAGATTCAAAGAGGTTAGATAAACAACGTATATTTTAAAGTTTAAGGTTGCGTGGATCTTCAATAATAACAGCAACTCCAGGATCGACTTTTATTGAGCACAATTATAATATTGGATACACATGCGTGGCAAAACATAGGATAGCGAACCACATAGCGAACGAACATCAGTGGAAATTAGAGGCGGAAGTCTATATACATTCTCCGGGGTTCTCAAAGCACAACTCACCACAGACTAAATATAGAACACAACCAAGGGTTACAAAAATAACCACAGACTATAATTTTGATTGACACAACAACACCTTCCCCTCAATCAAAATTTCTCAACAAAATAACATTACTCACACTAGCTTCAACTTAAAAAAACACTTACATAATTACCCCACTATCCCTTAATACACTCGAGAGCAATGAATCCGGGTCACTTAAAGAATGTTAAAAATCTCGGAAACTAAAAATGATAGGTTAATGCAATAAATTGTATTTAATAGACTATGTAATACTCCTTAAATGAAAGTAAAAAAAATATGAGTCACCATACATTTTATTAACACAAAATTACATAAAGAAAAAAACTGCTGATCTCTCCTTAAAACAAAAATAGGAAACATGAAATTTTTGAACTTTATTACGATTTTCTTAATTTTAATACTTCGTATTGCCTCCTCGTGCTTCCATTACTGCGTTTACGCGGTTTGGCATGCTGTACACCAAGTTCCTTATACGATTTTGGGGAATATTCTCCCATTCCTCTGTGAGAGCAATTTTGAGCTCACGAAGCGTGATTGGGGGAGGGTTTCGTTGTTTTACGCATCTGCCTAGCTCGTCCCAAGCATGCTCGATCGGGTTGATATCCGGGCTGCGCGCTGGCCACTCCATACGAGTAATGTTCATCTCTTGAAGGTAGTCATTCACAATCCTACCTGTATGAGGTCGGGCATTGTCATGCATAAATATAGCATCCTCACCTAAATTGACCATAAATGGACCAACGTGATCATTGAGGATTTCTTCCACATATCTTACGCTAGTTAAAGAGCCGTTTTCTATGATCACCAGCTCTGTGCGACTTTCAGAAGAAATTCCGGCCCACACAAGTACAGACCCACCACCGTAGGCTACTTTTTCTTCGATGCATGCTTGCTTGAATCTTTCCCCTGGTCTTCGATACACTCTGTGTCTTCCATCGTGCTTGTAGAGCATAAATTTTGATTCGTCGGAGAACATAACTTTTGACCAATCTTCAATACTCCAATTTACGTGGCTCTGGGCATATCTTAGTCTTGAAATACGATGCCCACGCTCCAGTTTAGGGCCGTTTGCAGGTCTAAGGGGTTTTAAGTTAGATTCAGCAAGCCGACGTCTTACTGTCCATGCACTTGGGTTACTTCCTCCGAGGCGTCGAAACTGATTTGTGAGTTCAGTTCCTGTGAGAAAGCGATTTCGAAGCATGGTGTTCACCAAGTATCGGTCTTCTCGTGCTGTGGTACACCTGGTTCTGCCCGTTCCTGGTCTGCGTAGGTTAGAACCAGTTTCTTCGTAACGTCGGAGAACTCTTTGTACTGTTGACAGCGACACACTGACAGTCCTGGCTGTATCGCGCTGACTCCGGCCGGTTTCCAGCATTGTAAGTATTCTGGTGCATTCTTCAGGCGTAAGCGACATAATTTCAGCTTGAATAATGAATATAGAGCACTATCAACATGGTTTATGTACCCACATATATGACAGATTACAAACAAAAGCAAAACCAAATGCTGTAATTTCGTAGTTCCATCTTCGAAAGTGGCCCTTTTTCAAATTTGATTTTTTATGATATAACTTTACAATAACTAAGAAGTTTTAATACCTTCATTTAAGGAGTATTACATTGTCTATTAAATACAATTTATTGCATTAACCTAGCATTTTTAGTTTCCGAGATTTTTAGGATTCTTTAAGTGACCCGGATTCATTGCTCTCGAGTGTAGCAACAACATTTCTCAAAACGAAAAAACACTATCTCTAAATAATGACATAAAAACAACTTAGTTAAACATCTTACTCCTCAAATACATAAACACAGAACCACACAATGGTTTGGTTAATAAGTCAGCAATCTGGTCAGCTGTTCTTACATATTCCAACTCCACTACCTCCAGACTTGATTTTATCTTTCACAAAATGAAACTTTATATCTAAATGTTTAACTCTCTTTAACTGCTGATTCGGACTGCAGACTTTGATTGTTGACTGATTATCCTCATATATCAAGATAACAAAATTAAACTCCTTAATATTTAACTCTAACAACATATTATTAATCCAACATGTCTCACTTATACATGAACTCAAAGCAATATATTCACTCTCAGTAGTTGACATAGCTACAGTACTTTGTTTCTTAGATGCCCAACTAACTAAACAGCCATAAACATAACAACAATAACCAGTTGTTGATTTCCTATCCTCTGTATCTCCTCCCCAATCTACATCAGCATAAGCAGTAACTCTATTCTTATTTAAATTCTTTGAAAACACTAATTTTACATCCAATGTCCCTTTTATATATCTCAAGATACGTTTTAACAAATCATATAACTGTTGACTTGCACAATTCTGATATCTAGATAAGAATGTAATACTACAACATAGATCTGGCCTTGTACACAACATTGAATACATAATACAACCAATTATCTGTCGACACCTATTTTCTATCTCATCACATGAATGATAACTTTTTCATACCACCTTAATGTTTTATGTTCAGCACAATAGTAACTCAACAGTTGATCATGTTTATCAATGGTTCTCATGTATTTATTATATTTGACTTGCACTTTTGGTTTAAAGGAAATATTTCCATATTTATTTTGGGTTGGTATATATTCACTAGTATGCTCTGTACTTACAAAACTAATTTCTCTTTTGTCTTTCCATTTAGTAACCGTAACATTTTCACAATTGTGCATAATGCATGCTTCATTTGGCTGTAATCGGGTATTCATGACTTGTGCAGGATTGCCTTTTCTATTAAATTGTAACGTACCAGTTAAATAAGTATTTTTATTTAACAATTCTTCAGCCATACCTACACTTGAATAATAATAATAAAATAGTGGCCATATAAAGAGTGGCCTTTATGAACGTAATTGCTCATTAAAACACGCATTAGTTTTTTTACATGGTCTCTTCCACCCACGACTTGGTCTTGAGACCCAGCATACAAATGTATTTTCATGCAAATACCGTGCTTATCTGCTAACATATATAATTTTATACCATACTTATGGACTTTATTTTTAAGGTACTGACGGAAAATTAAACGACCGTTCCATAATATCATCGACTCATCTATTGCAATCTCTCTAGCAGGGTAATATAAGTTTTCCATCGTTTTATTAAATAGTTCGATAAATGTTTTATTGAGGGTCAGATTACAGATACCTACTACACTCTATGTACTTACGCGCGCTAATCACCTACCGAGCGCCGGGCAACCGGTAGCCCATAGCGCAGTGGGTTGTCAACAGCCGCGCGGCGCGCACGTACCTAGTGTACCTACGCATATTCCCCAAAGATAACTTATTAAAACTATTTGACCGATTTCGAATATTCTCTACGTTAACAATCGGGAATAATTTAAAGGAGGGTAAAAAATATTAATCATTACATCAAAATAAAACACCTCTATACAATTTTTTTTAACAATTCTTTTTTATATATTCCGTTAAAATAATTATAAATTCTGATACATTTTAAACATGTTTTATTTTATAACGTAGGCACCTTTACTAAAAATGCCTACTAACATCTTCGTCGGCAGAGGCAGCCCTAGCAATCCGCAATATCCACGCGACTGCGCGATCTACAAAGCAAAATCCACTTATCGTTAGTAAGGTAAGGTACATTTTCGTTCGCAGCGTCTATTGACTTAAAAGTGTAGGCTATTATAGCGGTAGGTATTGAATATTTTGTATGGAGTGAGTTATCTGTCATCTGTGGCTTAGGTTTCCTGCTTCTGTTTGTATATTAGGTGCTCTCAAAATCATACAAAATCTATTTCTTGACATGTACTTGGAAAACGTTAAATCAAAAAGATATTATCATTATTATTGACGTTAAATCATTACCTACTAGGTATAGCACGTGATAACTCACGTGCTATACCTAGTTGTATTGTTTCTTCGGTAACCCGAAGAAAAGAAAGTTACTAAAAAGTTACTAATTAACGCCGAAAGAAGTGCATCTCGGTGTTGAGGTGACGGGAATTCACAACCAGACGCTAGAAAATTATGTATCATGTTACTCGTACTAACCTACAAAAATAAGGACGGAAAACGCGCCACCATTGGAAGCTGCGAGCAGCACCATTGGTAAGTTTATTCAGATTTTTTGTTTTTTTTTTTAGAATAAAGTACAAACTTTGTATTTATTTCTAAAATTACCAATTGTTTTTAGAGGACAAAAAGGTCCCCCCCATCTTTTCGTGGAGGTTATTCCAGCAGCGACTGGCGGCGAATTTGAAACTATCACGGAATGTAGCAGTTCAATTTTTTTTTAATTCGCGAATAGGCGAATGTCCCTGGAACTTTTCTATTTTTTCTGTAAATCGGTCCATCATCATCATCATCATCATCAGCCTTTTATTGTTTCCGACGGCTGGGACACGGCCTCCTCTCAAGGAGAGAGATTGGGACCACCAGGCGGGCCTAGTGCGAATTGGTAGATGTAACATGTCTTCGAATTTTTGATTTTAGGACATGCCGGTTTCCTCACGATGTTTTCTCAAGATTATTTTCCTTTTTTATTTAAATAAAGTTATATAATAGGGGTTTCAGTCTCAATAATGATCGTCAGCGTGGTCAAAATAAAATATGTCAAAAGGAAGCTTTCGAGGCCGGCCATGTAGGAGGTTGAAGAGATACAAAAATCTTCGTAATATTTTAACCCATTTTTGTGGATTATTTTCTTCACTAGAGAAAAGTGTAGGAATATATGACGGATGTCAAGAATTTTCTGATTTCTTGTTGCCTAGTTCTGCATATTATTGTTATTCTAGATGGAAGCCAATCATTCAGATGTTTGAAAACAGATTGAAAGAAAACGTAACTTAACTGACTCGTTTTAATAACTAAACTTAGTTATTTTTACTACTAACATTATTTTTATTTATTTATTTATTTTAACTTTATGCACATAATGTACAAAAGCGGACTTAATGTCTCGGGCATTTTCTACCAGTCTTCCTTAGGGTGATGCTATTAAACTTTGTTATTTTTTAGAATATTAAACCACTTTGTTTTTATCTTAATTTGTTTTATTGCTGTTACAAGTTTTACGTGGTAATTTTTTAATGGGTGTGTCACAGACACACTCTATTTTTCATAGAGTAAGTGACCACAGACAAAATCTAATTTCTACAATATTTGGCAATGGTACTATGGCACTGTTAAATTATTAGCCTAATTATTTGCAACAGATGCAGAGATAAAACAGTAGGCGCAATAGTATAGAAAATTATGACGAATAAAATATAACAATAAATACATATAATATGTCGCCGCAGGAGTCTCTATCTGCTAAGATTTAATCTAATTAATAACACTCGTAAACTATTCCATGATAATATTGATGAACCTGCCATCTCTGCTTTGGCAGTTGGCATTAACAATTATTTACAAAAATCATTATTCGATTGACAGAAGGGTTAAGCGCCATCTATTGGCATTTGTATTAACTAAGACTTAAATAGATCTTCGAGTGACAATTTAAGAGATTAATTAAACAAGTTTAGCTAGAACTCAGTTAAAATTAAGATAGCTAATATTTTACAAGCAAGCTTGCTATATTATTGCAAGTATTATGTATATTTGTTGTTTTTTTGTGTGCAATAAAGAATAAGAATAAGAATTTTATAACTATTGGGATTTTACCAATTTGTCATAGCTCGTTCGTTGACTACGGTTTCTTTGATTGTATGGCAACACTCCACATGTGGTGGATGTCGCCATACAAACGCACTAAGTACAATTTTAATGGTCAATAAGTCAATTTATAATTCTAAACTATAACTAAATCAGTTTTACTGAAACTAGCTACAAACCAAAATAAGTAACAAGATTATTTACAAAGCAATCTATTAGTGGAAGACTTATTCTTTGTATTAATTTGACCTGGCTTCCGTTTTTTCGGAAATGGTTTAATAACAAGTGTAAAAAGGAATTGAGCTAGTAATTAAGCTTAAACTTAATAACACCTTTGCATTTGTGAATATTAGTATTGTTTAATTATTACAATAATTAAGTGTGAAGTATTCTGATATTGTTTGTAAGTTTTAATGACCTTACGATGTAATGAATTACTGTACTGAGTGAGCGAGCAACTTCCGGTGACTCTAAAAGACGCGTTGAAGACGCAGTGTCTCGTTGAGTAAAAACAATTGAATTATTAAGAAAATAGTAATGGCTTTTGAAGTGAACATTACAAGTTTGTGTAAATGAGAAATGTAATATTGGTTGATAAGAGTGTAAGGAGTTTCTTTGTCCGTTCTTCTCCTTATTAACAATATTGGCGAACGGGCTGCTTGACTCAGAATGTTTATTGTGCCTGTACCTAAATGGTTTCTTAGAAATAAACGTTTGGAGTTTGAGTAAAATGTGGTGTGTGATTTCAACTACCCATCTACCTATCTACTAACAATGAAGAATCAAATCGCACGGCGATGTGATGGTTAAAGACTGCAAAATAATAAGTATGGCGGCGAATGGCGCCAATATTCGAGGACTGTTGCTCTCCAGGGATTCCCTGTCGTGATATATACAACAAATTATAAAAAGTGAGGAACGAAAAAAACGTAGATGAATAAAACAAAGTAATTGTGGTATAAGTCTGCCAACGTTTTATGTGAGTGCTCGCGAGGTTTTATTTTAAATGTGAGCCGACTGGTTGCCATCCTGATATTCAAAGGGAGCGCATTCCAAAGAAAAACCGCCTGGACAGGAAAGGAAGATTTAAGAACACCAGAGCGGTGAGAAGGACATCGTAGAAGACGATTATTGGAAAAACGAAGATCCTTGCTGTGCGCAGAGCATAAATACTGGTAGTGAGAAGTCAGATAAGAAAGAGAAGTGGGTTTGTCTAGAAGAGAAAACAGAGTTGTCAAAGCCCTTAACGCTCTGCGCTGCCTGATGGGTAACCATTTTAAGCGTAACCGATGTGCGGACACATGATCATACTTACGGAGATTAAAAACAAATCTAATGCAGTTATTTAGAAGTCGGTCAAGTTTATTGAGGAGATTGGGGATTCAAGCCGTAGTAACACACATCACCATAGTCTAGTATAGGAAAGATTAGGGACTGTACCAGCATTACCTTTATATGGGATGGGCGAATGTTTTCCAACCGATACGTAACGCATCACCATTTGAACGAACATGGCGTCGCATAGCCATTTGAACTCCCCTATTCATCCATGGCGCAGGCGGCCGCTCCAGCTTGACTTTCCTGATAGGAGCGTGGGTGTCATACAACTTGACTACGGCAGAATTAAAAACATTTACTTTGTCGCCAACTGAAGTGGCTTCCTCCAAGGGTGTCCAGTCAATATTAGACGCATCTTGTCTTAGCTTATCAACATTCATCCGCGCATAGGCACGCCTGTACTGGAAAGTAGGTTTGGGTTTAGGAGGTTTAAGGATATAAGACAGGAAAATAAGGTCATGATAGGAGAAACCAGGAGGGACATGTTGACCATGTGAGGAGACTAAGGAAGGAACAGAGATGAGGATTAGGTTGAGCCAAATATCATCACCGACCGTGTTGTGATGCGTAGGTTGGAGAGGCAACACGTACAAACTTGCTGACTCGACCAGATGTAGGAGTTTAGAGGATCGAGAGGAGTTATGGGCAAATATTGGTGTTGTAATCCCCCATGATAATGTGATGTGCATACTCCGAACCCAAAGATTTTAAGACCGATTCGAATTCGATGAAGTAATCAAGGGAAGGGGGACAATACACAAATCCAATAACAATTTTGGCTCCTTTAACACAAACCTCAAGAAAAAGAAACTCAGCTGAATTGTTAGAGGAAGAAGTAGCGAGAATTTTAAAAGGAAAATCAGCACGAAGGTAAACTGCTACACTACCCCCTCTCTTACCAAGTCGATCATTCCGCAGAAGAACGAATCCTGGGAGAGAAGAAGTGGTGGATGGGAGTTCAGGTTTTAGCCAGGTCTCGGAAACCAGGATGGCATGGACGTTGTTGCTTGCAAACGTATCACACAGCTCATTGTAGTGGCTTGGAATACTCTGTGCATTGATGTGATAAACGTTTAACAGCCGCTCAAGGTTTTGGTTGAAAGTTTCACGTAAAGTATCACCTGTATCAACAAGGGTGCCTACAACGGTACAAAAACTATCATTATCAGAAGTGGCAGCAGATTAGTTGAGCGAAAAAAGTTGTCATAAATATAAATACAGCAGTCGGTTCACCTGAATGAGGCTTGCTCTCATTGGTGCGATCTTTCTGCGGGGGTTCCTCAGGGTGGCGTCCTCTCTCCTCTTCTTTTCTCCGTGTTCATTAACGCTGTCAAAAACGCTTCGAAAGCGAACGCGCGGTGCTGTCCCGACTACTGCGACATCGTGACTAACGAATCCGCACGAATGACGAAGCTACTGCGCCCCTCCCCCCGCTCTTACTTGCAACGGTTTTTATAATATTCAAATTTATAATCCTAACTCTGCCGTGAGACACTACATCATAACTGACCACTAATATAATATAGGATATTCATTTTTTAGTCTGACATACTAACTCTATCAACCATGTTTTTCAAGAATTCGGGGCTACGGAATTCTAAAATGGGGGAAAGTTGGAAATTATCATCCGTGCAATTTGCATTAATGCTTGGCCTGACGCTGTTACGGTAAAGAAGCTTACGAATAGTGTACCTAAATTGTAAAGCGTTAGGATTATTGTTTTCCCCCACCTTGCGCACGAACACATGAAAAAAACATGTGTAATTATTGGTCTTGTGAAAATTTGTATGGCAAGAAATAATCCAAATTTCCAACTGGTTTCAGAAGGTCGACTGCAAAATTTTGAACACTATATTTATCAACAATTAAACCTAAAGCTGCCATTTTTCCCCTATGTGAAATAATGTTTTGTTTGTCTACGTTAAGTGTTACCAAATATTCTCGAGTTTCTGTTAAAATGCTCATCAGAAATTAACATCACACGCATTTAAGTTATTTACCAGTAGAAGAGGGGTTACCCTCTTCTTCTTGCAATAAATGTAATTCTTTAACAAAATCAAAATCTATATTTTCACTTCTAGAACTCAAAATAGTTTCAGCAAAAACATTTCTACATAATGTTAGCATGTGAGGTGGGTCAAAAATGCAATGTTCTTTGGTATCTGTCATTGGATGTTTAAAATTCGTAACCATATTTGGTAAAATACATGTACATCCCAAATTTTCGTATGTAGAAAAGTTAACCGCAGTTCCATCACAGGTTAAACTTCGAACATTGATGCCAATATCAAATAACATACGTATTGCTGTTATTATTAATTGTGCTTGTATGGCAGCTGACAATTTGTCTATGAGAAAGTACGCAATAGGGCATTTAAATTTTCGTTTGAAGGACACAATTTGAAATACAAGAACTTTAGTGGCTAAACGTTCTGAATCGCATGGGACAATACCTGCAAAATCTACATAACCCCATTTTTTATCATTATTTTTGTCATATACTCATATATATACTTTATCGGTATTTGAATGGTTATGTACGTTGACAAAATTATTTTTCATCAAATGTTCCACTTTATTATAATTATTATGCTTACGTTTTTTTAACATTGTCAAGATTGACTTTATTTCTTTTTTTATTTAAATTCGCGTCTGTTTAGTCTTAGAGACAGTATTTTCACTTTACGCTTTAAATCATCTTCTGCGGGGCTGCTATGCCTGTACATTTCTATTTGGACAGCTACATCCTTATTGCTTGAACAGATTTTTTTTACTGGAGGTGGGTCCAAACAACTTGTAGAAGGGCTCGGTGAAGATTTTTCCATACTACACTCTTGAGAAGTTGAAGGATTAGGATTAAAAATGTGTTGATATGGAAGTTTCACATCACTAAGTACAGCAACTTGTTTATTCTTCGTCTGCAAAAGAAAAGAAACAAAAAATACTCATACACAAATGTTATAAATTAGATCAATCAATAATGTATCTATTATACACAATAAGTGTCCATAAATACACAATCATTTCGGCTGATTGTTGTGGTACCTACATTACTTAACAAGGTTTGTCATAAAATATCATACCAACGGGCCCTAATTAAAATAATGTATTTTAAAAAGTTAAGACACCCTTCTGAAAACCTGTATCAGATTAGTGATTTACTCTCAGTTCGGAAGTTATACGTAATCCAAACTATTACAAAAATACATAAATATAATCCCTAAAATATGACTCAAGCATAACAGCTCGAAGAAGAAAAGACCTAATTGTCCAAATCCCTCTAACAAAAACTGTATTCGCCGGGAGACAATACAATAAGCGATCGGCTTTACTTTATAACCAAATCAATAGGAAAATATACTTATACCCAAAAAAACTACGATTGTAAAAAAACTTTAATAGATTGGATAAGATCACTAACCTATGATGACACGGAGGCACTCTTGGAACACATTAAGTAAATATTAAATAAGTAGTAATAATCACACACCCACAACTATACCTCTAAACACCAAATTCACAACACGCACACATATGATCACTTATCACACACAAGTAAGTAAAATAATACTAAACAAAAATACTAATAACACAAAACACACGCCCTAATGACATCCATCACTAATTCAATATCATCACACTCGCCCACACAACATAACACTACTATATTTTTTTTTAATTACGTTATTGTTGAATATAACTTTACAATTTTTTGTTGTGTTGTGTTCATTCCTTTTCAAATTTTCCTTTATGAAAAAAAAAAACTTAATTCCAATCTGTAAATTATCAATCGGGAAAAAATGTCATGTCGGCGACTCAAAATCAAAATCAAAATCAAAATATTTTATTTCACATAGGCCTGGATGGGCACTTATAAAACGTCGAAAAAGGTGCACGGTTCGCGTTGGTCGATTCCATGACTCTTTTGCGAACATTGTTTACTCTGCACTTTTTACATCTTTTGGCATTGTAAATAAACCTTATAACGCACTAATCCAATAATAAACTGACAAAATATCTACCACAACAAACGCACCTTGATAACATCGAAAAACGACAACATGGCCGATCTCCTCATCTGTCAAATTTAGTTTCAAAATTTTTCGCGGGACTTCTTTCGTGAAATGGACTTTATCTACTACACTGACAAGTTGTCTAAAATAGCTGTTCTCTTTATGACAGTTGTAAAACAGTGAAACAGTTCAAAACTTTGTGTCCTCAAACACACAGATGGCAGCGCTATCTATAAAAATTTGTTTGACGCCAATGTAAGGAAGTTTCACCCCCCTGGACAGACGCGCGGGCGGCGGGATAGTGCTGTTCCGAACCGTAAGTAGTCTGTAACCGTACGACATATACGACACGACAGATTCTAGAGGAAAGAATTCTTATATTTCTAGGATCGCAATTTTTTTTTTCAATTTTTGAATTTAATTAAAATGAAACAAACGTACTCGTAAACTAGTTACGATTGTAGTAGTGTAGGTTGTTATTTTGTTCTCCACATATTTCAATACTGCATACCGTTGGCTCGAATAATTACGTTCTCCTTAATATGATCTAGCTTGTTTTATTTGATATGTGCTACATGCAATTAATATTAAATCATTCATTGTTAACTGTGGGGAGTCATTTAAATTATCAGAGCCAACGATAATATTAACAAACTAAATTATTTTGATATGGATATTTCTTTGATTAGTTCTTGATAATATTTGAGCAGCATCAGATCTATCTAGGATGAAATCTATTAATTGATGCGGCACCTACTGCAAAATCTTGCATCGTATGAGTAGATGGCCGATTAAAAATACTTGCTGAAACAATTTAAATGCTTTTTTAAATAAACCATTTATGACCTCTACAACCCAGCGACATATAGTGACAATTCTTGAATTATTAGCATCAAGCGTGAATAATTGATCCACCATCTTCCTTGAGTACCCACATTCTGTTACAAGTGGTATGGCGTCCATAAAAATTCAGTCTAATATAAACACATCACCAGGTTAAAAGAATGTCCTCATTGGTGCATTTTGTGAACTAAATTCATTTTTTAGAATCTCTGCATCTGTTGTTGTTGCCGGATAAGGCCCTACCACATCGAATGTATATCCATCATAATTAGTTGAAATAAATGATTTCATTAAATTCCTAAGCCTGTGAAGAGAGAATGCTTGTTTTTGATATTTATAATTTGAGCTTCTCTGGATGTATAACGTTCCATCCATGATAACAGCGGATTTAACTTGGTTTGTGCTTCCAAATTAGCCTTTAGGGATTTTGAAAGTCCGCTTGGTTTTGTGGTACAAAATCTTGAGTAAGAAGTTCTCTTGCATTACTCATTAGTCTTTCCAAAGTTCTTCTAGGTACATAATAAAATATAAATAATAAATAATGTCGAAACTATTTGATCTGAATCAGCAGTTCTTAGTTTTGTAAAATCCAGTAGCTCCTCTGTGGCTATTAATCTATACTCACGTTGATATATATTATGTAATTTGTGGAGATAAATAAAGATTTTTATTATTATTATTTATTATATTATTTAACCTATGAACTTCGTCCAATAATAAATTATCAATAATTGATGTATAGACATACCAAGCCAATAATAAATTAAGTGATCTTCGCTGTCTTCGATATTTTCAAAATCAACATTATTGCCTATCTGTCTTTTTAACTATGATAGCAAATCTTCAATTAATGCTGCGGTGAAGGTATGGTTTTCATTTTTTACAGTTAAACTATCCCATGTTTCTACGGTGAAAGTACAGATTCGGCAGTTTTGAGGAACATAAAAAGATAAATCAGATAACAATCTCGCACCAATTGATGTAGCAATGTGCATATTCTCTCAGTTCCGTTGCAGTCTGGAAAAATACAACGTCTTTCTCTATTTGCAGCCCTTGTGTAACTTGGTAGAATTATTTCTGAATCATTAGTCGCAACTAGGGCATGATATTATCCGCTCATTTTAGTATTCAGATACTTGGGTAACGTTATCCGGATAAATTCTGATAATACGGGTAATTTGGATAGGAGTGATTAAAATAAAATTTAATTACAATATTGTTACGAGCTGGGTATGAGATAAATTAATTACTACCGATTAAACAACACAATAACTTTATTAATCACAAAACAATCAAAACTTAATCACAAATACACTACTGTTTACCTACTATTCACTTAGATATCGCACTTGTAGTTCACTTGGATTCGCTTCGTTGTGTCGCTAAAACAAGACTGCCGGTCGCGAGTTTGTACCTACCTAACTTTAAAACTAATAATATTAGAATGCTCTCGAACTTCTAACGTACACACACTGTCATCACTGTCTTTCTCGAATGTTCTAGTAGGTCCGATGTAACAATATCATCAATACTAATATTATAAAGCAGAAGAGTTTGTTTGTTTGTTTGGTTGAACGCGCTAATCTCAGGAACTACCGGCTCGAATTGAAAAAATCTTTTTGCGTTAGATAGTCCATTTATCGAGGAAGGCTATATAACATTACGCTACGACCATTAGGAGCGGAACAGGAATGAAAAATGTTTCAAAAACGGGGTTTTTTTTTCCTTTCGTTTTTCTCTCTTATGTGACGCAGACGTAGTTGCGTGTGTCAGCTAGTCATTTATATTCAGTGATCAGTCTAATGAACCATGGCAAAAATAAAATAATCAAACCTAAGTATACAAGTCATAAAATTACACAAATAAGTAACATCTTGTAACAATTTTTATAATTTACTAAAATTATAAAACTGAAGAGTTTTCTTTGTTTGGTTGAACGTGCTAATTTCCGGAACTACTAATTGGAATTGAAAAATTTGTTAGGTTACGGTATTAGTTAGATAGTATAGATTTCAACATTATTATAACATAACAGGTTTCATAACTTACTTTCAAATGCAATCTGAAGTTGCTTGTTGCTTTTAAACTACATTTGATGGTAGCTTTACATTTAACACAAGTTGCCTGGGCATTATCGTGGACACTATCACTACTGATCACTGTGAAATACTTTCCAGATAAAATTAGCGGATACATTTCAGCATTCATTTGGTTTACGTTTACTCCATCGCCACCATTGTCCGACATCGTAGACGACGACGACGTACATGCAGAGGGATTTTGATCATCCATCGCGACAAAGTTTTAATACAATTTGTACTCTACGCAGAACAGAAGCTTTATTTATTCTGTGAAAAAACTAAAACAGATGTCAATTTTACGTAATTTTTTGCGTTTTGTTGGCCAAGTTTGACGTACAGTCTTAGCGTACAGAGTATATTTATTTATTTAAACTTCATGTACAAGAGTGGTACATAGGCGGACTTAATGCCACAAGGCATTCTCTACCAGTCAACCTTTGGGTCAAATAAGACAGTATTGTGTGTGATAGAGTACAATAAAAATAAAAATACCATTTATAAGCATGAAAATTAAAACACATAAATAGGTATACATACTAATACATATCGATCCTTAAAACAACAAATGGCGTAAAAGCCAAAAAGCTACTTTTCAGGAGAGCCAAAAAACTAAAATGAGTAACTTTGTTTCCTCAATATCTCTCAAAGTAGTAAAGCTATAATAACCAATTAAAGTTGTATTTTCTTAGAATTTTCATGTGTATAATTATAAAAACCTAATATTGTAGGGCCTATGCTAGTTTCCGAGATAGCATGTCTTTTACTACAAAAAATTTTGCTCTAACTGGCCTTTACGCCGTGAATTTTATACTTTGCAAGTTAAACAGGTTATGCGCACTTGGAGTAAAAGACTTAGGGAACATCTATGTTTGGGTTTTTGAAGAAATAAAAGACAAATATAATTACCGAATGTATTAATTATTGCAATAAATACAACACAAAATTTTGAAAAAGTACCAGTAAATCTAACATTTCGGATCAATGTAGTTATCTAAATTATGCCATGAACGCTATTTTTAGCGAAGAATGAATTGAGAAATTAAATTCAACATGAACATCAACATCAATTAAACAAACATCAACGAAATTGAAAAAAATCAACGAAAGTATTAAACATTGTAATAAAATAATACAAATTTTGAAAAAAATTAAAAGAAATAAGAAAATTTGAAATTTCGTATCAATTTACTTTCTAAATCGGTACTATAAATGCTATTTTTTAACGACGAAATAAAAAAAAATTGAACATCAACTATTAAAATTTGGATCGAACTTAATCAAACACTTTCACCTCGTACTGATGTTTACAAACAAATCAGTCTTAAATTTACCAATTACAGTTTTAATAACTAAATTGCGATTATTATTATTTTATATAAACTAACTAAAATACCACTATTATTAGAATCAGTCTAAATAATCAGTCCTTGCGGTAGAATTTTAATTAGTCTTAGAATGCAGTTGTACAAGAAAATTAAGTATTAATTACTTACTGCATAAAATATTTAAATAAATGAGTATTTTCTACCAAACTATCTGCTTAAAAGTAGTTAAAAATATAATAGGTAACAGAATTGTGGTACCTAATAGGTAACAAGTTTAATAATTAGTCGACATCATTATTTTCATCATTATCATCTTCTTCATCAGTTTCAATCAGAGTATCTTTCTTATCACCGATGTAAGGTAAGTCTAAGTAGTCTTTATGGAACCTCTTCGGTATTGTCCCATCTAGACATAATTTTTTCAAATCTTTATATTTCAGAGCAGAAATTGGTATTTTTTCTGAATAAGCTTTTGGCAAAGTAAAGGTATTTAATTCTTCCAAGTAAGTTTGGTCTTCATTTTTAGCTTCGGACGCTCTCTTGGCCTTTCCCTTTCCTTTCCCTTTCTTTGTTGGTTTCTCAAATAAAATAACTGTCCTGGCTACGGCATCTTCTTTCATGGAATACTTTATATAAATTTTATTAAGATGCTTTTTCTTGAAAGTAGCTATGCGTATATCTTTGAAATTGATATTTTTACAAGTATCTTTCGTAAAAGTTTTTGACGCAATTTCTTCCCAATTTATAAAATCTGTGTGCTCCAAAACATGAACATTATACGGTCTAACTGTTTTTCTTGCTGCTTCAAAATAGGAACTCCATTGAGTAGGACTCTATACTATAATTTTTCGAACTTCCTTCTCAATTGTGGCGTGTACTGAATCAACGGGCATGTACGTGTGCCCTGGAAGCAGGTAATTTATTTGTATAATCTGTAAATTGACAGACTTTGCTAAAAAGTAATTTAATACGGATAGAACGACTTTATTTTTATTTTGACCTGTACATGAATCACAATACAAAAGAGCAGTTTCAACACCTTGCTTGTCCAACTCTTTAAGGTATAAATATAAACAAGTAGCTATTTCCGTACTGCCTCTTCTTCCGTCACACTCACCCCATGTGAAACAGTAAACATTTCGTGTTAAGCTCTCGTACACAGTTAAATTGAAAACAGCGTATTTTCTTGCGTAGTATAATAACATGGATTCACCATAAGGTGTGTTTAAAACCTTTTGAAGATCGAAACTACTACACATGGTTTTACCATCATTTAGAGCTTGGTGTGCTTTATATCTTCTTTTCATAGCGACTTTCTCTTCCAAATGTTTTTTGTAGATCTCTTTGTCTCTTTCAGTCATTTCATCACACAAATTTTCTGCTTTGAGACACAAAACACACTTATCTTTTTTGGGAGTGTGAAACCCTAAATCATATTCTGTGTTAAATATATGTCTAAAAGTGACTTCGCTCACGATTTCTAGCCCTTGTTTTTTGCAGTGTTCAAGGTACAGTCTGTACAAATTTGATAAATTTCGCAACTCTTGTGGAAGATACATCCGTTTACTGTTCTTTCTATTGTAATGTGAGGGACAAGCAGGAAGATTTTCTATGTATTTTCGTACAATTATTTTCACAGGTTCTGAATATTTATTGGGAGCATGTCTTTTTCTTGATTCTTTCAGTGACATGCCTTCTTCTGCCTTAGCTATAGTGTATAACAACACTTTTTGCGTTATATCCAAAGTACAAAGTAGAAATTTTTGGCATATTTTTTTGTGATCTTCACCGTCATTAATGTAATAATCAATTGTCAATGATCTTTTGTTAGATTCAACTCTTTTTCTCCGTATGTTTTCCGTATGAGCACAGCGAACCAACCAATCATGTTGTCTTTGACGGTCAAGACTCCAATAAAAGTTAAAAATCGATTGTCTGCGTTCTTCACTTATATTATAACAACCTCTTTTACAAATGCCTTCTACACACGGATTCCTTTTCATAGATTTTGCTGGAACTGTGTCGCCCTTTTTCCTGACATATTCTTTACCTTCTTCTTTAAGTTTTCTATTTAATTTGTAGGTATTTATACGTTTCTCTTTTTTTACTATAGCTATCTCAGCGCTGGACTTAGTCTTTGTTCTTTTTTTCTTCTTCCCTTTTTTCTTAATTTGTTCATCGTCACTGTGAAGTACTACTGCCAGTCCAAATGTCAGAACTACCACCAGAAAAATCTCCTTGTTCTTCGTCGGATTTAAAATCCAGATACGATTTTTTCGATGCTTTTGTAGATTTCCGTTTTTCACGACTTGCTTGAATAGAAGTGACTGGCTCTGTATTGCTGCTGTTATCCTCGGGTTCGGTGTACGTATGTTGTTGGTAAGTATCTTCCGCAACCGGTTGATCAAGACCCCGGGGGATGTTGGTTGCTTCGGTCCTGCTACCATCGAGTTTACTATAGGTATCATATTGGTGAGTATCATCCTCTACAGCTTGAGTCGGAGTTGAGGAATTGACCGGAGCCACGTTGAGTTCGACACTGGTCTGGTATTGGTGAGTATTGTTCAAGTCAGATAATAATACAGAAGGCGAGATGCTGAACTGAGTTTCTTCGGGTCCGGTGTAAGTATGTTCCGCAACAGGTTGATCAAAAGTCTGAAGATTGTTGTAAGCTTCTGTCCCATTAACATCGACTTCGGTATAGGTATGATATTGATGAGTATCAATCACTGCAGCTGGAATAGCAGATGAAAAGTTAGCCGGTGCTGCGTTGAGTTCGATGCAGGTCAGATGTTGGTGAGTATTATATGAAACAGCTTCAAGAGGAGGTGAATTTACTAGTACTGCTTCGAGTCCAATGCAAGTTGGATGTTGGTGAACACCTTGACTAAGACGCGAGGAACCGGACCGTGTAGCGGTATTAACTTTGGGTCCGATGCAGTCTGGTGGTGTTAATGCAGAATTAGTAATGTACTTAGCAGGTATGGAAGTGATTATTTCACGTTCTGTAGACATTATTTCTTTGTCAGCGACCTTATACGGACTAATGGCAGGACTCTTAAAAAAATTGTGAGATCGTGATAAGCTTATCGTAGACGTATTAATACTTTCATCTGAAGAATCACTGTTTTCAACCCGCACATTACAATGTTTCTGTTGTACTTTGACTGGTGTATCAATGTCGCTATTTTCTATGACATCCATGCTGCTATCTTCTGAATAATTGATAGCTTGTGTTTTAATAGAACATTTGTCCTTATTGACTGGTACACGGATATTGCTACATTCAGGCGGTTGTACGTCCTCAGGAAATGATCTGCAACGATGAAAATAATTGTTGGTAATCATGGCCTTTAAAGTCTACTTTTCTGGATGGAGGAATATAGGTAGGTAGCGTTCGTATATAAAAGATGTCACACGTCGATCTCAAACGGTTTAATTTTTGAGACTAATTCGAAGTAATCAAAGGTAGTAAGGAATAATATTCATAGTAACCTACTATAACTAGGTACAAACAACGAACGACGACGCACTGATGCACCACGGCTAAACAAATGGGTAAAAAGGTAGTACCTTTGATACAAAGAAATATTATTATAGGTAGGCAGGTTATACTATATCTAGATTTTAGGTACAAAAACTAGGTACGTCTTTCTACTATAACAATTAATGGGTAGGTACATCACAATTTTTTAAGTACTATTTTATCTAAATTGTTTTTAATAGTCCGTCGTCCAGATCTCGACTTTTAGACCGTCTTTACTTTGTTGTCAGACTATAATGTTAATATGAGCATTTCATAGGTTTCCCCAAATATTGGCATTTAACATTTGGGGACAACACCTAAACAGGATGCGTGTTGATGTAACACAAGACCAAGTTAACTTGAAACCTGAGTTCAATACGCTGTCAACTGAACGAAGTCTCAATTTCTTTACAAAAACTAATGTTTATTTTAATCATCACTTTCAAAGGGAAAGGGTCGAGATCAAGGTCAAAATTCATAACATAAGCCTTTTTGATCTCTGACCTCGTCCTTCCTTCAGACTTTCTTAAAAACACTAATGTGAGAAAAGTAAGTGTGTTGAAAGAAATTAACTAAAAACTTCGTTTAGTTGACAACGCATTGAAATTAGGTCTCAAGTTAACTTAGTCGTATGTTTCATCAACACACTTCCGTTTGGCTCAACAGACGCCGATATTTGGAGACATCCATGAGGGGCGCATATTAACATCATAGTCCGACAACAAAGTATAGGCGGTCTAAACATCTAGGTCTAGACGAACGGACAAGCTACGGACATGTTAACACAATGTTAAGTTTTAACATGTTTCGGAATAATGACGTAATGAACCTATTGTACCTAGATATTGTGATACCATTGTTTTAAAAGCCAAAGAATAAACAATATTAAATGTAAATTTTGTAGTAAAAGCCAAACAAAGGTAACATTTAAGACAGTTTTGTGCAGTAAAATGCAATTACATTTTACTTTCAGTACGATAATTTATGATAAAATCGCTTTTTGTTTTAATTAAAAATAATGTTGTACATAACCTCGGACATTGACAGTATATAACACTAGCTGCGCCCCGTGGTTTTGCCCTCGTAAATCTTGTTTCCGCGAGGATTTCGGGGTATAAAGCAGTCTAACTGTGTTAATTCGTCTCTTTCTAATCTACATACCTACCTGCCAAGTTCCATGGAAACCAGTGCAATAGTTTTTGCGTGAAGAGATAAAAAGATACACATAGATACAAACTAATAAACTTTCACCTTTATAATAATATTAATGTGCTAAATCTTTGCTACTAAGTATCTAATCATAATAATATAAAAATAATATCTAATATAAAAATAAAAAAATAACTTAATAGGCACTTACCTTTTGTTACATCTACGACTTTTACGAGATGACAGTATTGATTCCAGCGATTGTTTTCTACGTAGTAAAGAATCTAGTTGACGGCTTTTATCATCCATTTTAATATTTCTAGAGATAACTAGTACAAAACACGTCACACATCTGCTTTGCTCAAACTCATTTTGCAGACTAAACGCGCGCGGCATGGTGAGTACCTACTTGCGTACGCGCGAATCGTCGCGGTGTGTGAAGACTGAAGAAAGCAATTTAGTCGGACTTTAAATAGAACTTCCGAACTGCTCTTTTGAAAGTCAATTTGCTTTCAGCTTTTTTAATGGCAAGGGGTAGCACATTCCAGAGCTTTATAGTGGAGACAGCATATGAAGAGGACATAAAACCAGTACGGTGAGAGGGAATTTGAAGTATTCGGTTTTTGGAAGCTCGAAGGCTGCGACTGTGAGAACTGCCCAACAACTTGAAATAAGATTTTAGATACTCGGGAGCACATGGATCATTCATAATCGTGAAAAGCATGCTGAGAGATCTGAGGGACCTCCTGAGCCTGATTAGGCAGCCATTTAAGCTGAGAGCGGTGCGAAGAGATGTGATCGTATTTACGTAGTCCAAAAATAAACCGAATGCAATTGTTTAGAAGACGATCCAATTTGTTAAGAAGTTCTTGGGTTAGATCAGAGTAACAAACATCAGCATAGTCGATAATCGGAAGCACAAGCGACTGGACCAAAGTGATTTTAATGCTAGATGGGAGAAAATGTAGTATACATAACAGGTGCAGTGTTGCCAACTCTAATAGCTGCTTTACCATCATTACACTCTCGCGGTCTCGCCTCGCACACACTCACGATAGCTAAATGAAGGTTAAATGTGAAAAAAAGGTTGTGTAAAAAATTAAATGGAAGTAATTGAAATACAAATACCAAATACGTATTTGTATTTCAATAGCGTATTTTAATTACAAGTAATTCAAATACTGCCCAACCCTGCCCACCGTTAACCATGCCCGGTGGTCAGCAAATCCATTACACGGTCTATGTCTATATGCAAAATTTTGCGCAGACTGTAGACGGCGAGAGGATTATGGCGGACTCCTGGCAATGGTTCCCCTGTGTCGCGTCCAAGTATGTCATAGGTACAGCCGTTCTTGCAGTAGACCGTTAGTTTTTTTGATCCTTGAAGCAAAAGTATTACAATTGGGAACAAGTTGTGTTAGAATTAGTAGTTTTATATGAGAGATAATTATTGTATCGAACACCGTTCAATGAACTAGTTTCCATCGGACCACAAATGTCTGTATGGATCCTGTGTAGCGTTTCTGTACTTCTTTCCCCCACATGTGTAAAGGGTAATCTTTCCTGCTTCCGTTCGCAACATGTTATACACTTAGATTTGGTTATGTCAAAATTGTTTTCATACGACATACCATCCACCATTTTTCTCATCTTATTCGAGTCATTATTGATGTGGGCCAGCCTTCTGTGCCATAGTTAACCACTTACCACTGGTGCAGCCAACATACAACTCTGTGCTATTTCAGCTTATAAACACCATCCGATAATTCAGCTTTGGCTATCAAATGATTGCTTCTGTTTCGTATATAGCAGTGGTTTTCATCAAAACTAATATTATTGCCATTTTTAATAAGTTCACTTGCGGATAATAAGTTTGTTGTCAAACTAGGCACGCGTAACACATCTTTTACAGTAATGACGAATTTTAAATCAGACACAATGTCGACGTCTCCGGAACAAACAACTGGCACTTTTAAACTAGGTGTATTGTTCATATTTCTCATCCAAAATTCATTCGCCGTCATATGAGCGCTCGCGCCGGTATCCACGCACCATTCTGGATTCATAAACTTCCCTGAATATTCTTATGCCATCCATGATCATAGGTGTATAACGATCGGGACAAACCTGCTAAAAGTAATGGGCGAACCCCATTCGTCTGTAATTGTAAAGCCCCCATTCAACCGCTGTGCTGTACTCAATACTCAATACTTTATTGCATTCCACATGTATTCCTAGGTGGTAAACTTATAACTAGATCACATGGTTGACAGGGTTGTCGGGCACAGCAAAATAAGTGAGTTAGGAGAGAGGAAGCATTTGTAAATTGTACAACGTAGGAGGTAGATACTTTCTGAGATTAATATTAATTATAGTCAAAAATTATTATTCATTATGTGTAATTAGTAATTATCATTATAATAATGTATTAGTACAAAATATTAATTAATAGTATAAAATAAATCAATCAATGGTATACAGCATAATCAGGCACCTATATATTAAATTAAATAAAAACAAATTATAATAAATAATCAAACAAAATTTATAGCTTAGACATTTATGACTAGTTATGACTTTATATCTGGGAAGCATTGCGTTCTCAAGGGATACAGGGAAAGTATATACAAATACTAAAGAACATATACTCAAAAAGCACGGCCCAAATCAGGCTGGAAGCAACGGGGGAGGAGTTTCCCATAGAAAGAGGCGTCCGACAGGGAGACCCAATTTCACCTAAACTGTTTTCGGCGGCCTTAGAGATGGTATTCAAAAGCCTAGATTGGAACAAATATGGACTCAACATAAACGGTGAAAACCTGAATCACCTACGTTTCGCAGACGATCTAATATTGTTCTCAGATTGTCCAAAAAAACTAGAGCAAATGCTACAACAACTAGCTGACCAAAGCATAAAAGCAGGACTCTCAATGAACACAACAAAAACCAAAATTATGACTAATGCTTCACAGACATACAACATCATTGTAAACAAGGAGAAAATAGAATACGTCGATGAATATATATATCTAGGACAGCTAATACCTACACAGGATGCTATGCACAAAGAAATTGACAGAAGAATCGCCAATACATGGAAAAGATTTTGGTCTCTTAGCGAAGTTATGAAAAATAAAGACATGCCAATTAAAGACAAAAGAAAAGTATACAACCTTATTTTTTGTTTATACTAAACCCGAAAAGGGGTCATTGTACTCATCATTTTGAACAACTTTTTCTATGGGACGAACCCTGAAATCGCGAAAAAAAAATCAGCTGTTCCCTACATTTTGACGAGTTATGCGAACATAAATGTAGGGAACAGCTGATTTTTTTTATATGGTTGTCAAACATGGTCATTAACGGAAAAACTCAACAATAAAATAATAGTATGTCAAAATGGAATAGAAAGAAGTGTAATCGGAGTAAAAAGAAGAGATAAAATAAGATTGAACAAAATTAAAAATGTAACTAAATTTAGAGATGTGAATAAAGTATGCAGAACACTGAAATGGAAATGGGCAGGACATATGATAAGAGAGAGGAATGAAAAATGGACTAGACTAATATCAGAATGGTACCCCAGGGATGGCAAAAGAAGTAAAGGTAGACCAATAAAACGCTGGGAAGACGATCTCAAAAGAGTTGCTGGTCCAGAATGGCCCAGAATTGCAAGAGACAGAGATAGGTGGAAGTCTTTGGAGGAGGCCTTTGTCGAAGGACAAGCTGTGGTGTGAAAACCGATCATCAGTAACTAATCTCATTTAAATTATTGTAAAACAGCAATAAAGGCTTATTTTATTTATTTATTTATGACTTTATAAGTCTATCACTTAAATATTCATTTACTGAGTAGTAGCCTTTAATCAGCAAAAATTGTCTAAGTATTTTTAAGAATGTGTTAATTTTTTCTTCTTTTTTATTGTAGCGGGTAGTTTATTGTATACTTTTATGGACATTACGTAGGGGCTTTTTGAGTGCATTTTTAATCGGGAACTTGGTATGTTTAGTCTAGATCGAGCGTGTCTGAATGTCTTCACGTTTTGAATAAAATTCTTGATGTTTACGCACAAAGAACGGTCACGTCCCATATAAAAAAAACTTGACGTGACAACGTCTTATAAATTGGTTTGCCGGGTGACACTTCAAGAAACTGCGTTACGCTCCGCTCACGTTATGCGCTCACAATGAGAGCGAGTGAGAGGCACGCGTCCCTTCCACTCGGGCATGGTTAGCCCGCCTAAGAGCGAGAGAGACAGACATAAAAAGTGAAAGGCACGCGTCCCTTCCACTCGAGCACAGTTAGCCCGCCTAAGAGCGAGAGAGACAGAGCGAGAGAGAGAGAGTGAGAGAGATAGGCATACACACCGGTTCATTTCATCCTTCTTATAATGGCTATCTCTAACGGGCTAAGTGATTAATACTATCTTAACTTCATTATTTATCACATTGCACGGTCATTATTATATTGCTACATGATAATCGGGCAATTTGATAATAAAGCTAAATTTGACGCGGTGTGAGGGCGGGGAGGGAGGCACGCATGGCGTGTCACGCTCTGACCAATCAGAGACAGCCATCCAGCGCGCGGCTCGTGCAGCGCCATGGTGCAGCGGACTTCAAGCGCTATTGTTTTTGTTTAGTTTTGCATTGTAAGCGAATATGGACGGACGCGGATGGGTTTCAGTTTCGTACCTCAGTGTCAACCCGAGTGTGTTAACACTGAATTACGAAATTAAGATTTATATAGCCTGAAGATGTTCCAGAGAGAGATTTCGCTGAGAAAGTGTTGCAGAATGTCCTCTAAATGCGGAGGGCAAGGTTATAGTAGATGTGGTTGTAAAAATGGTTGGAAGTCTGATAAATGTAGATGTCGCCAAGCCAAAAAGGCAAAGGCAAAGGCTCGTGGCTAAATAATATCAGCCGCTCGGGTCGAACTTTAGGTTAAGCCGTGCTTGCCTAGGTTGGTCTGTGGATGGGTGACCACCCTTACATACCGAGTTTCCTCCGTGCCTCGAAAAATACGTTAAGCCGTTGGTACCGACTGTCATTTGTCCATCTTTGACAGTCGTTACAGGTAGTCAGTGGCCCCAAAAGTCTGACAGCAGTCTTACCAAGTCGTATCGTTTTCCCAGTACTAACTGGGTTGTGGAGGTCAGATAGGCAGTCGCTCCATGTAATATTCTAGTATACAGCTGATATAATTATATAGTAGGATAATAATAAGTCATTCTATAAAACAATATTAGACATGTTGTAAAATTTTTGATTTTTTTAAATGTTTTATGTTATATTTTTAATAATATGACTTCTTAATGTAGAAGTCCTTAATGATTAATCCAAATAATGAGTCTGATAATTTAAATGGTTCAATATTTAGTTTATTTTAAGTTAAATTACAATAACAATAAAAAAAAACTAGTAATTACATATGTTTGTATTATTCTGCCCAAAAGGTGATGGACAATATGTTTAATGCCCGGTCAATTTGATTATTTGAATAATTCCTATCAAATTGCACTCATATATTGGCCATTTTATAATGCCCAATTCATCACTTAGTCCATAACATATCTATAGATGCCTTTGGTCTTCTCCTTCTAAACCATGACGGTTCACCCGAATTAGGTGTTTTAAGTACTTGTGACACCTTTGTTTTTAAAACTGCTGGCGACCAACTACTCCATGCTTTGACTTCTCCTTCTTTACTCTGAAATTAATAAAAAATAATAATTTAATTTAAATACTAAACAAAAATCAGCTAAAAAAACAAACTATATTTTTGTATGTCTGAGTCTGAGGTCATAATTGAGGCGTATAGATTCAAAGGGAGCTTAATCCAATCTGACTAATTTTTCACAAATCAAAAATAATATTTAATTTCATTTTATATTTTGATAAAAATAGGGATAGTTAGTAAATTACGGTTTATAATTGAAAAGAAAGAAGTATGTTTATTGTTAAATTAAACTCTCAAATTACACTCTTCATCACACATCTGGCAAATTTCTTCTTCTTCGCGATCTTCTTCTTGGCATTCTTCTCCTTCGCCTGCTTTTTGTTCAATATCTGATAAGTTATTTATTACGTCCGAATAGAATTTCAAATCTGGCAGGTTTGGCCAATTGTCGCCATAATGGTTTGTAAGAAGCTTCCTAACTTCTCGGAGTTTCAGCTGTTTAACTTCCACACCTTTCGAAATTATGGGAGCCTGTATCATTTCGGCTTTTTTACCAACTTTGCAGATGCTTTTGATACTCCCGTATCTGAATTGAAAAATATCTCCCCACGTTCTAAAACATTTCCAGCTTTTTTGGATCTTTTGAAAACGAATCGTTTACATTGTGATATTTTAAAATGGAACTGAGCAGTTGTTTTCAAGACTTCGTGAACGCAGTTTTTCCAGTTGTAAATAGGTATGTTTCTAAGTTCTGTGACTGTAGTATATTGGCCAATAATTGCAGCATACTCAGAAGGGGAAGTAATTACTTCCCTCTTACGTATTTCTTTTTCGATATTACCGAAAATTCTATCCGCGGGCATTAAAGAGTGCCCTGTTTCAGGAAACACCAATTCCATCTTTTCTATAGACCCGTTGTCTTAAAGCCAACGAGAACACATAGCTAACATTACACTATTTTTGTTTTGTCCGCCACATCCGTCTGCCACCAGACGGATGTGATTTACATCTGTCAGATCACTTTGATTAAGTGTGTGATAAACAGCAGATGCTATTTCATTACTTCCTTTAAAGTGCTCATTCTCAGTCCTGGACTGAGAATGAGCACTTTAAAGGAAGTAATTCATCATCATATCTGGACATAAGAATGAGAATTATCTTTATTTAAAGGGTCATTAGAGGACCCACGAATTATTGCAAAATTGTATAAATATAGTTGCCTACTACAGTAGCTAACTTTGATCCGGAACTTTAGGAAGGACCAAATTCTTCTGGCAGTCAAAAGAAAATGTTGCCATTCCTTCTTTTTTCTCTCTCAGTAAGTTGAAAAATGCTTTTGCCTTCAGCGAATGTACTCTTTTTTTCTATAATTAATTTTACTTTGTTGGAAGAGTCTTTTTCTGTTTTGATTTTTTCAGTTAATTCGATGCATTTGGAGCAAGCATCGGTTCTAGGGTTTCCAAAACCTAAATTGAAATCCATATTGAAGATCGCTCGGAACTACGATAATTTTACAGCACTGTCAGGGTTTTGAGCTTTATACATTTTGTGTAACTTTTTTATATTGATTTCGCTAGGCAAATATTTTCGTTGACGAGTTAAACTTCGGCAATAGTGTGCCTCAATACAATTATACAAAGATTTTATAAATCTGTGAACGGATTGCCTGAGAGGTTGGACTATTGTGTTTTACGATCACCACCTCTTTTTTCACTAGCAAGCTGTCCTGTAGAGAAGAATGTCCTCATGGCATACTGCACACGATATTTAGTTATACCGAGTGTTTACCATGCAGATCTGGCTCAAAATAAGAGTCACAGTCAAAATCATTGCTGAGGCTGCTCAAAAAAAGAGTCACAGTCAAAATCATTGCTGAGACCGTCTAGGGTTGGACCCAGCAACCCTTCCACTTGGTCTTGGAAAGGTGCAGGCGGCGGATGCCTAGGCTGGCTAGGCTAGGCTCCTGTAAAAAAGAATAATTACTTATCAATCACCTACTTAATAAACAATGAATATCATGGAATTGAGTATTATAATAAGTAGGTATTAACATATTCAAAGGTTTCAAAACTTTTTTTCTTGGTATCAGCCTTATTTTTACGTGTATTTCTCTTGATGTTATCCCAGCAAGTTCTTAACTGGTCAACATTTCTATTAGCAAAACTGCTCAAGGAATTGAACTCCTCAGCTAAAAGTCTCTATTCCTCAGTTTTCGCTGCAGTTGTGACAGCGTCAGTTTTTGAAAATTTTCGACTACTTCTCTATGCTTAGAAACTAAAGTAATTCAAATTTCTTTATCATTTGATGAGAAATTGGAGCCCGTTCTCGCGTTCTCTTACAGGACATTATTATTGTTTTAATTTATAACACTTTCAGTATAAAATACCACGAACGAAACGTTAGGCTAACAAAATTTGAAAATGGTAATGACATATGAACCGACAAAGTAAAATGTTGCTAGAACACACTCAAACTGTATTACACAACTGACATTATAATTTAGTTGTATTATTGAACGCGAGTATATTATACGCGGCTAGCTAAAATTATGCATTGTCTGTGAACATTGTCATGTGACATTGCGACTTTTTGTTTTGGTTGGTTTGACAACTGACCGATCATAGAGTGAAGAACACATGACTCATTCACTTAATACCGGATTTCATAATAGGGTGTTAATTTTTTCTGGTGAAACGTAAATATTAATAACAGCGGCATTTATTTTAATGCGTGATTGACTAATGTCTGATTAAGAACAGTTTGGTGAAATTGGCCCTTTTTTTTTTTTTTTTTTTTTTTTTTTTTTAAGGATGGGAAATCATCAAATGACCCCCCCCACTCTGGGCGGAGCGGGAGGGAGTGTCAGACTCTTACTGACTAAAAACCATCCATGTTCCTTCCTCGCCTTTTACGTTCCGGGGCCGCGGTATCTCTTTCGAACAGGCCCGCAACCCCGGCAGGTGAAATTGGCCCTTAGTTTCATTTTTTTCTTTTGGCAGATATGCAAGAAAATGTATAGATGAAAGTTTTACGTTCTGTATGGACTGCTTATATTTTAATAATCCGAGAGATTTTGCCCGCCTGTATACGGCATTTTGAAGTCTCAAAATAACCCTTGAAATTCGGCAGTCAGAACTTCGTTATTTATTGCGAATATTGCTGACATTTCAAAATTCAGTGTGAATATTAACGGTTTGAATTCTGGCAAAGCTGCTTAAATTTTTTGAACATCAACTTTGTCCCTTTTTCTTTATTAACCAGCAGCGCGTAAAATATGGGGACAATGTTGGTTTCATCTAAATCATCCATTTCATCCATTCATCCCAATGTCTCCGTGGATAGCATAAATCTGAAGGGATAGGGGCAGCAATCAATTATACCGTCACAGATGAAAAGGCGCACATTTTAGTTTCATCCAAAGCTGTCTGATACAAATACGATGATCCTGTTGCCGTCCTCATTGCAATCAAATAACAATAGTAGTTTATGCGACTGTGCATAATGAAGGGCATTACAACACAAGTGTGGGTTTAGCATCACACGAGTGTTGTAATGCCTAATTATGTATAGTTGCATACACTACTTTATCTACCCAAATATCATAAGGGCTCTATGATGGGTTCAGGAACCATAGGGAAATGACCAGCATTGTTACCAGTGTAATGCAATAAAAAATAAATTGAACCGTCGCTGCATTTACGACATCTGGCGGAGTGTTCATGTCAATTTTTGAGTCACTATCACTAATTTTCGACAGAAATAAAGAACTTTTTCGAACGATTATTCTTCAGTATTGTAATAAAAGTTTCTGGCATTTATAAGGGCCGGTTTTTTGATCCGTAGTTAACCCAACTAATGGTTAAAAATAGTAACAAATAGTTGAAAATTTGCAAAATATGTTTTTTGATCAATTGTTAGCTTAACCAATGGTCAAATAACTAACTATTAGTTTAAAAAATTAACCACCCAAATTTGGAGAGTTAAGCAATATGGCGGATGGTTAATTCAAACACAACAGCTGTTTTGAACGTACAGTAAGCGTTCATAAGCGCACAGGCACGCGAAGGATCATATTGCTGTGAACGCACGGCCGAGCGTCCGTGCGGCTGTATGTGTAAGCTGTCTCAATACAGTACCTACGCACACCACAGCCACAGTGTCGCCTACTGTCACAAGTTGTCGCGTCGCTCTCCACGAAACAAAAAGATATATATTACCGTCTCTTTTGTTATACACGCAGCAAACGCATGATCGTATTTGCATTGGATAGGTAAACTTCGACCATATCTACCAGGTGTTGATAGCTGTTTAGGTTAAGCAGTGGATTCACGATCAACGTGTCTTGAGTTCAAATCCCGTTTACTTACGGGTTTTTTTTTTGTAACCACTTTAATTTATATTTGTATTTTATACAAAAACTATTTACTTAGGTATTTATTTTGAAATGGGTTCATGCTCAATATTTATTTTTTATAAAGATTTAAATATAAGTTAATAACCCATCATAACTATTTATGAGATTGTGTAATATTTTTTCGGTGTTGGAAGGTGGAAAAAAAAGTGCTGACAGATAACAAAAATTGTTTTATTCGTTTCATTTATTCATATAATTAACAACTTTAATAAGATTTGTAACGTCACATTCCTACCTAGATATAAGAAGTTCTCTTGTTACCGTTCATAAGATTTTTTTGTGTATCTGGATACCCACTTTTAAGTCATTTTTTATTAACATAACAAGGATATTCTAATAACACAAATATAATTGTTGATACCCACTTCTATCTATCGGTATTCAACAGAGCTTACTGAAAACTAACACATAATTTATACTTCGTGAATATGTTTTTTATGTGACGTCACAATAAATGTAACTCATATTGAGGTTATAGTTTAAGTGTTCATTTTCCTGAAGAAAAGAAGATTGAAACTAAACCTCAATTTAGGAATTATTAATATCGCTAAATATTTTGTAACACGTCTAATTAAAACTAGAACATTAGGGATTAATATTTTGTATAACCCCCATTATTTTCAATGCAGTCAAGTAGACGTATGCGGCTTAAAGTCACCCAAAGGGCAATGGAGAGGGCTATGCTCGGAGTTTACTTGCGTTATCGCATCAGAAATGAAGACATCCGCAAGAGAACCAAGGTCACCGACGTAGCCCGAAGAATTGCTAAACTTAAGTGGCAGTGGGCAGGTCACATTGCTCGCAGAACGGATAGCCGATGGGGTCGAAAAGTTCTGGAGTGGCGACCGCGAACCGGAACAAAATGGAAGTAATCCAGTGAAAGTCTAAATATTCCCGTGCGAAATGTAATCGTTCTTCTTTATGTCTTTCTGTCAAGAAGGGCATTTTAGCTGATCTTCTGTGATGCAAGCCTTCAGCGTGGAGGGCACGGCGAACAGTTTGCGGTGACTCCGAGTGTGTCGTAGGTGTGAAACCATTGGTTTCATACTCGCCCACGATATGTTGTCGCTGCGCTTCGCTAATAAGCGACGACCTTCCACTTCGCTGTCTACTTGCAAGGCTCCCTTCTTCCTCATACCTTTTGATCCAGAGACTTACTGCATTTCTCTAAACAAAAAAAATGATGTTAGGCAGCTGTAATAAATACTAAAGTGACTTCATTCACTCTGCATTTATAAATCCAATAATAAACACTAATTATTTATCTTGCATGATAGATTGAAAAAAAAATAACGAATTAAGTAAACCACAGGTCACCAAATAAATGAACAATTTATAATACCCATTCGTTTTTAAATTTTTAATGTTTAAGTTACAATTCATAAATAATTATAATACTCACATTTAGTCCTATTAAGGCCACTTTTATGAAGCGCGGATAATTCGCGATAATAGTCGCCCTCGCCTTAATATTAATATTTGCCCGCATTTTAAGAATCACACCAACAACAGTACCGCTATCTATTAAATCACACGTCACTGACCATCAAATACCACATTATATAGTGTATTCTGTATGACTACAACCAAACGACAAAGTTCATTCCGATCAAGTTAAAATATTCATAAAACTCATGTCTACCTCACAGAAATCTAACAAAATTCTTGACTTATTTTTCTATCTACCTCCCTAACTTTACGAAATGTGTGAACAAAGCAAACAAGTTAAATAATATAATATTTCTGTAGAGTAAAAACTTACAAAAAGACTAAAAGTAACTGTGCGGGATTTGAACTCACGGCTTACTGATTCGCTCTTAATTCTGGACGGGCCCAACCGCTAGGCCATCATGTCTTAGATATTGGCATTGAAATTATGAACTACAACTAGTTGCTGACAATATCTATTTTGTTGAAAGTAGAAGGTCGTAAGTCAAACTAAACGTCAAGCTATTGCTTTGTGAGATTGCTTATCGACTTTTGGTCGGCACTGTACCTATCTGGGACATTTTCAAAAAAAGTGTACACTATTAGAAAAATGCCAGTTTTTTAAATTTTTATTGTATTTCGTTTTTTTTTATTTTTTTTATAATAACTATTCTTTTCACAATCTGAATATTATAACAAAATCACTTAATCAGGCGTATATCTTCAATTACAACAACTTTTTTGCCCCTGGGAAACAAAATTTGTTCTGTTCCGAAACAAATAGTTGTCGGCTATAGAAATTAAATAAAACTCGTTTGGGTTTAATCAAATAATATAATTGGTTGACGTTGTTATGTACTTTAATACAAAACATGAAACATAAAATCAACAATAGCACATACATATATCAACATTTTAATTTCTATTCTGTTACTCTTTGGATCAAATTAGTTCAATACTTCTTGGTTTCTTTCTCAGTTAACATTTATCTAAGGAACTCTTTTTTTAATTAGATTAATCAAATGAAAACACTCTCAATTATCAAGATCTAATAATAATTAAATAAAGTTTCGCTCTAAAAATAACTTTTAAAACAAAATAAAAAATAGGACAATCACGGAATAGATTGTTCCTGTAAAGGAATAGAATTCTTAAGACTATTACACATTATCAAGTAAATGAGATCAAAATAATACAAAATAAAATTGAACAAGACTTAAATTTTACACCTTATTCAACATGATATTATATTCGCACTAATAATACGCACGAAATAATAATATTAAGTTAGAACCTTCACGGTAGCCCGCGAATTTTTTTTTACGTTTTTTTCCAATTTACAAGTCAGTATATTTTGTCAGTTGATTAAAGTATGATTCGTGGGCGTAAGAAGTATGTTTTTTTAGAGTTATAACCATTCAAACCAGTAAAATAACTCCATAAGTCCGGTGATCTGGCCCTATGGAGTTTTATTGGTGACTTAAATGGTAACGAGTAGGTATAATTCTGAAAATACATAATTCTTACGCCAGCGAATCATACTTTAATCAACATAATAACCTAATTCTGACTTGAAATTGCAAAAAACTTTGAATTTTGCGGGCTACCGTGGAGGATCGACCTTAAAGATTTTTTTGTTTTCTGTGGAACAAATTATCCCACAAAAAATGTTTATTATTCGCAACACATGCGTTAATGCGTAAAAAAATATTAAAATTATAAAATATTAAAGTTTAATATTTAAAAAAAAATGTTAATAATAAATTTTTTGTTGTTTTTTTATCGAAATAAAACAATATTATTAGTTCTTCTTCTTAAAATAAGAGGAGGCACATGGGCATGATAACAAGCGAAAAACTTAGCCCTTTCCTGGCAGTCGGATAAAATATTGTATTTTTTTTTTTTTTTTTTTTTTATATTAGCCTGTATTGTCCCACTGCTGGGCAAAGGCCTCCCCCATAGTCTTCCACTCCTCCCTACGTGCGGCTCTCTCAGGCCAATCTATCGTAAACGCTTCTAAGTTAAAAAAATAATTTTTAAATCAGACTGCTTAAAAACTATAAAGATGTAAACAAGCAAACAATCATGCTGTGCAGTCGGAGGATACTCTATATACGAGTATTTCCGAGCTGGCTGACCACCTGATCTTTCTACAGCACTGCACGATTTTTTTTTTTATTAACTTTTGTTTTAGTCCACTTCTTAAGCAAAGAACAAATTAATTTAAATTAATTTGTTTTTTATTTTCTGCCATCTAATTATTTTTTTAATACTTTTTATTTTATATATACTCTTCTCCAAAACATTTTCGACATATAAAATCAATATTATTATTACCTTCACTACATCTGATACAGAACCATTGTAAACACGATATACATTTTGTAACATCTACCGACGGCAATCTAACATATTTTTTACATGCGTAGCACATCAAACTTCGAGATATTACTGTCTTAATAGAAGGGTTTTTATTTTGAGGGTTGTTTTCTTTACCATCAGAATATTTTTTCGTCACTACACTTTTTGTAGAAATAGTAGAAGCCGGTCTCTTCCGTGATTTATGAGACGAGTTAACTGTATTGCACACGTTACTATGAGTTGCGTTCGTCGTAAGATTTGGACTGTCACGCACTATTATTCCATCGTCGATTTGTGTTTCTTTTGAAGGTATTATTTTTATAGGAGTGGTGTCACCTAAGTGTGGTTCAATTTCACTCAAGAGTAAAATCGGTAAGTGTGGTGACACTGTGCCTGCTGTTACATTATTGTCGGTATCTAAAAAGTCTTCTAAATTTTGTGTCAGATCATGTTCAAGTAATATACTTACAGGATTAGGCTCTTTTGTGTTAGCAATATTGCTGGTGGATGGTAATAGATCTGAAGGAATCAGATCAGAAGGTTCTTTTTTTATTGAGCAACTGTGTAAAAAATGTTTCTTCAACTCATAACATGAACAAGTATGATCTTTTTCAATTTGGCAAAAACAGCTTAACACTCTGTGATATAAGTATGACGAATTAGCAAAACATAACACTTGATGTATTTGCATGGTGCCAGTTACTGGTTTTAGATCTATAGGAACATTATTGTGAACTATTTGTATTTCAGAGTCCTCAATGAAAAAGAACTTTATTGTTTTGGACATCGACTTTAGCAATTCGAATGCGTCTTTTCCTTTTGTGACATCCCGGCCATAAGCAACCTGTTTGTCCAAAGTCCTCTTTATCGACCCACCTATTCCATCCGCGACGCCCTTACCATGGCCACTTTCAGAAAAGTTCCACGTAGAACTGTCAAGGCCAAGTTTAGAAGTGTAAAAATTCAAAAGAAATTTTTTTTTATTGTATTGTGAACTGGGTCCACCTGAGAAAAAATGTATGCATTTAAGTTTAGGGCATTTTGTTTTTAATAAGTTAATAACGGGTAAAAGGTGAGCCCAAATAGCATGTGGTTCATGACACTTATTATCGGAAACAGAGCAAAATGATTGTGATCCAGAAGCCCAGTAAGTCATGCCACAATGCAATGTTATTTGTTGTTTGGACGCTCCAAAATGGGTGGCTTGTACTTCTTCATGCGACTTACATTCGTAATTTTCGCTGAAATCACAAAGTATTAACGCCTCGCGTGGACCTAAAGTTTCTATTTTCTCGCGATATTTTCTTTGCTGATGTTTCCAGTTGTGTATATGAATCTTATACAAGGGTATATTTTTCTCAAAAATCTGTATTAAGTCTGTGATTGTGCCATGCTTTTTATTTTTTACGGTCTTATTTGTGATATATTTTTTTAACACCCCTTTTTCTACCTTCTCATAAGTATGGATTATACGTTCCCATTGTTCCTAGTTAAGTCTTTTAAGCAGTGCTTCTCCTTTTAAAGCATAAACCAATTTAATAATTTTAAAAATTGTGCATCTTCCATACATGCAATCGTAGGAACTTGGATCGCAAGACAATTTAGAAATGATGTCACTGAGAGACTTAATATTTTTAGGAAACGCACCGTTTCTGAATAAACTTAAAAACATCATTTCCATATTGCTGTGTTTTGCGCATAAGCAGGTAACACGGTTGTGAATATTAGGAGAAAGTACATATGCTGGTTCATATCTAAAAAAAGTAGTGAAACTAAATCTTCCTCCCTCATTCTTATAAATTTTGTACAAGTTAAATAGTTTATCAGTAAGATATCGAATTTGATGCTTTTGTTTACTAACTGTTTTACACTCTTTCTTTCCACTTGTGCTACGACTTATATCATCACGCATAAAAAATAATTTTAACTCTTCTGCAATCTTACCTTTTTGTCGTTTTTGAATCGGTTTTAGTACTCTTACACGCCCACGTAATCCTAAGAGTTTTGCAACGTATGATTTACACCTATTGTTCTTCACTGCAACGGTATTAGCAACACATTTTAATACTCGTTTATTTATTTATTTATTTATTTATTAAAACTTTATGCACAATTAAAACTGTACAAAGGCGGACTTAATGCCTAAGGCATTTTCTACCAGTCTACCTTAGGGTGATGCAGAGACAATACACAGTAGGTGCAATTATGGAAAAAAAGACTAGAAATTATTTACAACTCAAATATATAAGAATAAAATAAATACATACATACATACATATAGCAAAATATATAAAGTTAAGAGAGATAAGAAAAATGACAATAACCTAGTTTTGAGACGAATCTGCCAACTCCTTGCGAATAAGCTCTCGAGCCTTCATTTTACATCTTTTTTTATATCTGCTTGGCTTCTTGATTTATTATAAGCTGAGCGTAGAGCACTTTCCATAACGTCTTCTCTTGCTTGCATTTTTATTATTTTATCATTCTAATTGTCTATCTGTTTCCTATTTGCTACCTTTTTTTTTTTTTTTAAGGATGGGAAATCATCAAATGACCCCCCCCACTCTGGGCGGAGCGGGAGGGAGTGTCAGACTCTTACTGACTAAAAACCATCCATGTTCCTTCCTCGCCTTTTACGTTCCGGGGCCGCGGTATCTCTTTCGAACAGGCCCGCAACCCCGGCAGGCTTCGGCCCTTGCTGGGCCCCTCTCCTTTTGCTGACATCTCTTTCGTGTATTCCCGTTCGTCCCCTCGACTTCGTCTCCCGAGGGGGACGAACGGGAATTCGTTATTTATTTTCCCGATGGTCCCTCAAAATTTTTTGGGGGGACGAATGGGAATAATTTATTAATTCTTTTTTGGGTCTATTGCTCCCACTAAATAATATAAGACTGGTGGTTTTAATTGGTAAAAAAACAAAATTGAAATAAAAATCAGTCATTTATTAAGGAATAAAAATCACAGTAAAAATCACAGAATCAACTTTGCGATAACTCGCAATATTTTTATATATAATATTTTTTAATTATGAATAAAATACTCCTTATAACTAAAAATTATGATTTAAAAATCTGTGTATACAGATTACAATAAAAAAAGTCTGTATTATATTACAATTAAACACTACAAACAGACTTTTTACCATTCAGGTTGTTTCCTTTTGAAATATAAGTCACTATTTTTCGTAGAGTTGCTTATATGTATGGTGGCAAGATTTTACGTTTTACGTTATGTAAGTGATTAGAAAAGTTTACTCATTATTTTAACACATAAATAAGGTCAGTAAATTATCACACTTTCAAAAGCAAAATTAAATAAAATACCTAAAATATCACGAAATCAAGATAAAAATAACAAAAAAAAACTTATCGTACTAATTTTTAAAAAGTCACATTTGCTTATATGTATAGGTATACGGTGTCACATTTTTGTGTTACATATTGTATAAGGAATCAGAACAGGTTACACATTAATTTTACATATAAATAGCGTCAATTAGCACAATTTCAAAATCAAAATAAAAAACATATACAAAATCAAAGTGAAAAAACATGAACACAAAACATCATAGAGGGTAACAACAATAAAAAATTCACAAGTATTGAAGAAAGTAGTCGAGGTCATAACAGTAGGCAGTAATAATTATTGCACACAAAGCCTAGAGATTACATCAACGTACACAACCATCGAGCACTTTACTTATTATGATTAATACCTACGTAAGTTTTTCTAAAAAATGTCCTACAGTTATTTCTGAATTAAGAAGTTGCATTTGGCAAACCATAATATATTGGTCTGTCAAGATTGAATGTAGCTTACGCCGTTTTGGATTTTGTTTTGCTTTCACGCTGTATAAGTTAGAGTCTTGATGTAACACCGTAAGCAATTTTAAAATATTAGGTTTTTTTTTGCCTATGGCACTATTTAATTTAAAATGCCACCCTTCGGCAAAGTTATTAGTACGGTGTCGTTTTCCAAAACTGCACCACACTTTTACGAAATTCGATTGAAGCCACTGCGATAGCATGTATTGCCGAAATTTTTCACTTTGGCTATCACCGGGGCTTTCGCTAGCGATATAAAACCAGCCTTCAAAAATACGTTCCTCTGGTAATAATGGAAGCACCGCACTTAGGGCTACTTGACGTCTTAAAGTTTTATTTTTTGTTAGATTTAATTCACGGCCTTTCCTCCAAATAGCATTATTATAATGGTAATAACAGCCGTGGATACTTATCTCTGGAAAAATTGTACGCATAGCAGACATAGCTGCTTCTTCAAAATCACTGGTAAATGATGTAGGATTCCAATCGTTGATTTGAGATTTAACAAGTCTGAAAAGTATCTCGTATGTTTCTTTTTTACGGTTTGACATTAAAGCGTAAAATAATGGCGTCATAGCTGTGCTTTGATTATTACTTCCTAAATCACCATGAACGGTGTAGAGCTGTTGGAATGGAGGTGGACAACTCTTAAATGTACCGTCACCAAATATATTTTTTAAAACTATCAATTTTTCTTTAGCTTCTTGGGAACAAAAAATGAGTAAGCGTGTGTTACCGTAACAGTAATCTGCTAACAAAAATGATTGAAATTTTTGAGGAACCTCAACCGTTTTAACGTCATTGAAAGTGATTTTACTCATATTATAAGTGCTATTTCGATGGCGATACAAAGTGCTTTTGATGTTTGCAAACTTAGGAATATCTTTGGGTAAAGTTACTTTATCAAGTCCTTCGTCCAAAATTTTCGAAATTGTTGAATTAAAGGCGGCTGGTACGCAAGGTACATCATCAGAAGTTATATTTTTCTTGCATTCATCAATATGAATGTCTATTATGTTTTTATTGAAGTCCGGTGTACAGGATGTGTGTGTGGTTTCTTTCAAAATTTGATCATTCTGCAATAAACGTGCATAATTTATTTACCCATTGTCTGGTTTTGCATGAAAAAAGAAGTCAAAAAAGTAGGTACTTACTTTTATGGTTAAGGTCCCACTGCACTTATTCTTTCTTCTAAGATGACATTCCCATACAACAGCTCCACTTTTGTTTTGCCTTTTCCTTAAAAATTGGTATCCAGCACGCAGAAGCACGATTCCACCTTTCCTTTGTATATACTGCAAACAGCTTCCTGTACTACCAGAGGGACCAGGATGCGCTTCTTGTGACATTGTTAAGCTCTAAAAAACAGGAGACAACAATTACACACTTATTAATATAATTTAGAATGATATTTAATATATAAAATTAAATACTAAAATTGAATACAAATATTGATACCGTACATTATTAGCATAAATTAATAAGACATGAGACAATATAGTATTGACTATAAACAATCTAATAATATTTGTAACTTACAAAAATGTAGGTACTTACATCAGTAGTTTTCCGCAGAACTCGTGTCGAATATATATTATTACATTAACACCCGTGCACTTTCATTGTTTTGTCAACACTAACCCGACCGGTCTAATTTAAGGATAGGAAAGGGAGAGAATGTCAGGTAAACCAATAGGATTTATGCAAATAACACAATGTTATCGGCACTCTTTTGTTAACTACCAGAATCGCCGGCGCTTCCCGTCAGAGTTGCTATATTTAGTGTAGGTAAACATAATGAAACAATGATAAACTTAGGATACGTTTTATAATTCATAAAAAAATAGAGAAGAATTTTGTAAAATAATGATTAAATCTAACGAAGAAACTAATTTAAAAGTAAACTACGAAACATCGAATAAACATATTTTCTGCACAAATCTTTTTAGTGGGACGAATGGCACTAATCGAAGAACATATTCCCATTCGTCCTCTCTTGAATTAGGATTGGGACGATCGGGAACAAATTAAATATTATTTTTGTAAATTCCCGTTCGTCCCCCTCGGGGTACGAAGTCGAGGGGACGAACGGGAATACACGATCTCTTTGAGGCGCGCGTGGAACACGAACGCGCCGTCGACACGGCCTGTCGTCGTCGTTAGACGGCCGGACGGCTAGCTAGCCCATAGCTAGCCGTCCACAGGCCCGCATCTACGGTGGCCGGTAGCCACCACGTGGCCCCCGACGCCCGTTGCGTCTCCCGCGGCGGCCGGGAAGAGAGGATCTCTCCCTCTCTCGTTCCGCCACCTCCTTCGCTAGCATGACTGCTTCGCAGAAGGAGGCGACGGCTTCCCATTCCGTCTCGCTCCGGACCATGGATTGAACCAGGGCCGGACGCGAGAGGTCGCCGCCGCCGATCGCCGCCACGAGGACACGGTGGAGCTCCGCCCACGCAGGGCAGACTTCCACCGTGTGCTCCACCGTGTCCTCCGGTCGATCCTCGCAGTGGAGACACCCGGGCGATTCCTCCCGCCCGATTCGGTGCAGGTACCTCCCGAAACATCCGTGTCCGGATGTTTCGGGAGGAGGACCTGCGTCAGGCGGAAGGTGAGGACGCCGTGGCGCCTCTCCAGCCACTCCTCAAAGAGGGGACTTACCGCCACTATCGTGGCGTGCCCTGCACGGGGTTGCGACAGTCGCTCTCTCCATGTCGCCATGAGATCGCGCCGGAGGTCAGTCCGCTGAGCGGCAATTTGCCGCGGCAGCGGAGTTTCCCCCCGGCGTAGTACCTCCGCGCGCCACTCATGCAGGCGCGCGAGGACTATCGCCTCCAGATCCCACGGCGGCAATCCGGCAAGCAGGCCCGCCGCCTCGCGAGAGATCGTGCGGTACCCACGGACCATCTTTACGGCCACCACTTTTTGGGGCGCGTTCAAATGGTGAGCGGCTCGCCGCTTCAACGAACGCGCCCACACTGGGGCCCCGTAGAGGGCCATGGACCGCACGACTCCCGCGTAAAGCCTGCGGCAGGAGGCGTTCGGCCCCCCAAGGTTGGGCAGGAGCCGCCTGAAGGCAGCCCCTGTCCGTTCCAGCCTGGGGGCCAAACGTCGGAAATGCTCCACGAAGTTCCACCGGCTGTCGAGGACGAGTCCTAGGTACTTCAACGTCGACTCGACGCCGATGGATACCCCTCCTACCGTCAGTGTGGATCCCGACGGTGGCGCATTCCGAGGCCCATGAAAGCACATGGCCTCGGACTTGTGCAATGCCACCTCGAGACCCAGTTGCCGGATCCTCTCAACGACTATCGCAACCCCGCGTGTCATGTTGTCGGCCGCCGCCTCGTGCGACCTCCCATGTGCCAGCACCAGGGTCCTATTTGCTACCTTCAAACGATAAATTTTCTTTCTTGCTTTTTGTATTCTATTATTCAATACTTTATTCTTATTGATTGCAGTTTCGTACAGTCGCCGCAATTTTCTAATAGTAATTAAATGGTTTTTATTCATACATTTACTGGAAGGCGCTTCGGAGGATGTAGGTTCTTTATTCTTACTTTTGGTATTTTCAATGTCAGCCTTTCTCGCTTTCCGCTTTTTTTTTCTGTTCTCTCCATTTTTTCCTTTGATCTAACTTTTCTTCTACTGATAATTCCGTTATTTTCTTATTCCTTAATTTTATTCTATTCAAATCCTTTTTCTTATACTCTTCATACCTTTCGGGGTCTTTCTTTAGTTTTTCCCGATATCTTTTCATTCTCTCGGCTGGTGTAAGTGGCATCTTTAAAACCAAAAAAACGTATCATTGAAAATTAAATTTAATTGTTCAATATAAAACACGACATGAACAAAATATCCTGTGTTGAAAAATGAACCTACATCCTACAGCAAAATATCAGGTATATACATTATAACCGTTGCCGGTATTGAAAAATGCAGTACCCACGTATTAAAAATTAGTTACAATAATCACATTCATCTTCGCAATAGTGATCATATATGGTATAAAATGTGCATTGCTGACACCAAAAAAAGTCAACATTTATTAAATTCTTCACTTTTGTATTATCAGATACAATAAAGTGGTATGGTTTATGGATTAAACTGGTCGGAAATCCACAGACGAAACATTTTTCCATAATTCGGAAATGAGTTATTAACCACGGCCATATTGATTCTTGCAATAACATAAAATCATTTTTGTTTAGAAATTTATCAACGTTTGCTAGGACAACCATTTTCACTAGGTAGGTAAAGTTCCTGAAAAAAAAATGCTTATGTTACATACACAATCATCATCATCATTATCTTTAAGGCAAACGACGTTCACAGCTGCGCATAGTCAACCAATTCAAATAATATTGTGAAAATGCATACATTTGTGTAATTTTGAGCACATTGATTTCAACAATATTTAATACTATCAAAATAAACACATATAAATAGACTTATTATACAGAACTACATACGTATTTAGCAAAAACTCAAAATATAATAATATAATTTTTTTTTCACTAGTAGTTTAGTTCCCCATTTAAGACGTTACGAATTATATTTGAAAGTCATCACTTTGAATTAAAAATAAAAATTAAATTATTATAAATAAATATATTGCCAGTACTGCAAACATAATGTATCATCTTCCTAAGAATTTCTTTCCGAAACATTTCAATTCCACTTCTACGTTACCGACGTTTTGTTACCGGAATGGAAGTAACGGAACGCTGACTTAAACACTTTTGTTATAATGAGTTTAAACTAACACATCAGAACAACAAGCTTGGTATCAATTTATGTTCACAGAAAGCTAATAAAGATATCAAAATAATTTGCAAGGATTAAACTTGTAAACTTACTTTGGAATTGGTTTCGGCTCTGGAACATCACAATTGGACCACTGCTGAGTGTAGTTTGTTCGTTCGCCGGCCGCCGTCAAAATGGCCGAATTACTTGTAGAAACCCGTTGACAGCGTAAAAAATGTTGTCAATCGATAAAAAAAATGTCATATGGTAGTTTTGATTGCAGTATCTCACAAAGAATGCCGTTTCGGAAGGGACTTTTTCCACTTTAACCACTGTGCACGACAAGATTTTGACACATGACACATCAGCTGAATCGGCGGGGTGATGCGAATTTGTCAAAAAATTACAGAATTTTCGTGAACTTTCAGCATTCGATTTTTTTATGAAAAATATGTCTAGGAAGCTGTTTCATACTATAGGTACGTTTGTGGTAAATATCTCCAGTAACGTGTTTAGGTCGGTAAAACGGCGTCAGTGTATTGCCAAATATTTATAAAACACATAATACTGCACCCTTTCAAAAACTAGGTAACGTAGATGCGGTGGAAATAATGTACATAGGCAAGCTTCTCGTTCGCTAAACAAACTGGAAAAAGCTAAATAAAAACAGTAACCTTCTATCTGCGTTCTTATTTTTGCCATTATTCATACATCATTTCATAAAAAATTACGATCAAAATCTTGACAAATATTACTAAAAAAAACAATGTTGCAACCAACTTATCACAAGACATATCACTTCGTAGTGCTGACCGTAAACCAGAGTTTCATCATTACGATTAAAATGTTGCATTCAGCCTAATCGATACTCGCAATCAAATTAAGTTTGGAAAAAAGTTTTGAGACAGAATAAAAACTCCTTGGTATAATTTCAATTAATTATATTTAAATTCTGAAATGAATCCTTTTGTACTACTTTTTTAGTAATATCATGTAGAATAGTAATTATTCGTTGCTTTTGGTTGACTTATTAATAGTTAATAAACACAGAACTTAGAGAGTTCTGTGTTTATTAACTAAACAAATAACGAAAACTCTAAACAAATAACGAAATTCTTGCTTCAAGTCAACATTTTGATGAAAATCTTTCCTTTAAAACTTATGGATTGGAGAATTTGGAGAAACGCCGTTGCCGAACTAGCACCGAGCACCGTGTGGCAAAATATGAGGTCTAACAGTTTAAACAAAGACAAAATCAGAAAATGAATTATTAATATTTTCAACCGTACGAACCTCTTGCTAAATTTGCGTCGAATTTTTAAATTCAAAATTTAAAATAGGAATGTAATTGTGACTATACACATACATTCATATATATAAAGTATTTTTATTTACTTTAATCATTTATTGTGAATTTTGTTTTGTTATGTCTGAAGGTTGGATATAGTGCGCCAAGGATCGGAAAAATTGAATGATAAATAAATATTATGGATTCTTAAACCGTTGTTACTAAACCAAGCGTATCTAAGTATCCAAAAACTACAAATGACAGCGGCACGGAGGAAACTCGGTATGTAATGGGTCACCCATCCACAGACCAACCTAGGCAAGCAAGGCTTAACCTAAACGTCGACCCGAGCGGCCGTTATTATTTAACAACGAGCTCCTCCCCTCGGCCTCTCTTTCAAAATTAAATGAAAATTGACGATTAAAATTATTGTTCGGAAAAGGCGAGAAATAAATAAAATTAGAAAGTCATGGGAAGGCCTTTGCCCACCAATGCGATAGAAAAGGGTGTTAAAAAAAGTATTTGAAAACGAAATGGTGTATCCCAATAACTAATCCAACCGAACACAGTAAAACAATCATACTATTCCTTTATTTTGTTTACTAAATACAATTATCATGGTAGGAACCAAACCAATAAAATTTTCACCACACCTAAAAAATCAGTACCAAGATCCCTGACATAGATTACATTATATAACCTTTCATTCCTGGCGCACTGACAACCAACGAAAAACAAAATAATCACAATAAATTACCTACATTGAAGTACAATGTAATTTTGAACAGCGAGTGCATTCTTAATTTAAATTTTGGTAAGGAAAAAAAATCGGCGCGAATTTAGCCTTTGGTCAATCTGTGCTGTTTATTGTTGGGTTGGTAGGTACAATGTAAGAAAAATTATTAAGATTTCCTAACTAAAGCTTTTTAACAATGTTATAATAAATATAAACAAAATTGTTTTATCGATTTGCTTAATTCCGTAAATAAATTATTCGAGTTAATCGAACTTTACAAAAAAAGAATCGATTTGAATAATCGCTTTCACACATCACAAATACAAAAAAAAAGAGAAAAAAAATGGTCGTCTATTTTCGAATACAAAATTACGTAGTGGTAATGAATACGTGTTATTGGTCCTATATTAGTAAATTACGCTAAGATCTGGGTATTCTCATGTTGTTTATAATATTTTAATTGATATTTGTCATATCTGTTGTCGAATCTAAACGTGTCTGTGTGTAAAATGTGAAAAATAAAATGTAAACAAACAAGATTGGCGCGAAACTTCGACTTTGGATATCAAAATATATCATTACCACTGCTTACTTAAATTGAACTATGGAGGAATTCGTCACATAATTAAATGACGAGTTATTATTTCTCAACATAATGGAGCTTGGATGCCCGAAAACCCCAATTTTTATGATTTTTAGCGTCGGCTAGCACTGCCGTCAAAATGGCGATGAACGTATTTACGCATTTGGATTGTATTAGGGTAAATTAAGAATGTTGCGCGCTAAATACAGAACTTTGAATGGCTCTAACATATGATATTTTTCTCCAACTCTCTTAATTAATGCACACTCATAGTCTTTCATAATCAGAACAATAAATATTTACATAAAAAATAAGGATGTCGTATGACTTAACCGCCGGCCCCATTCGGGGCCAGTACCGAGCCAGCGTAGGTTTCAGTGCCCGGCCCCGAATGGGGCCCGTACCGAACTTTATGGTTAACCAGTTTATGTCCTCACAAAGATTAAATTATTTAAATATTTTGTGCCACATTAGACTATTGCTGTAAATGTATAACAAATCGTGCATAACTATACTTTTCAAAATATCAACCACATTATTATATTTAGGTCAGCAACATAAATTAAACTTACGTTATTTGAATGAAAATGGTAGTGGGACAGCGTCAAAATGGCTACCTTCCACGTGTATTTTTAAAAATTAAGGCATTATGACTATGTTTTTAAGTAGCAACAATATACAGGGTGATTGGAAGATGGGTGCAAAGCTTTAAGGTGAAGATAGTATAGACAATTTAGGACCATTTAAGCCATGGTTGTCTTAGACGAAGTCTTACCAAATTTTTTTAAACAAATTTTTAAGTTTTTTTTCGGAAATTCTCAAAATTTAATGTAAACTGCATAATTATGGCCAAATTGAATGATAAATGAATTCATTTTTTATTTATTTAATTAAAGTAATGTGTAAGCAACCAAGCAAAACATGTTTTAGGCTTCTGTGTCATTAGACATTTTTTTTACAGATATTTAAAGCTCAGAAAAAATAAAAAATTTGTACAATACGTCTTTTAAACCTTATTTAAAAAAAAAACGGAGGGTGCTTTTTTTGTTCAAACCTTTTTGAAGACATGCTTGATAATCGCTCTTTCTTTTGAGGTATCATTTATGCGGATATCTTACAAATTATTGAAATTAGGACCTATAAACCAAATCGAGGGAGAAATTTTAAATTTTAGGCAGTCTAACAAAACACAAAATTTTTGCTTAAAAGAATACTTTATGTGCTCGAAATGATAACATTGTTCAATTCTAAGAATTTTTGGCACATGCAGGAACCAATTGAGGGGAACCCATTGAGGGGATTCTCTAAACAATGGCCACCGAGCGCGGTGCGACGGCATTTCCAGGTAGAACGCCCAATGAATAGCAAAAAGCGATAAAGAGTTGGTTTTTACAGCAAAATGGTCTTAGTTACTGAGGCAACAAAGTCGTTTTTCTTTAGTCAGGGTCAGTCGGTCTGTGATGAAGCCGTTACATCTTTTACTTATTAGTCAAACTACTGCCCTTGTGAGTGGACGTTGTCGTGTTGATTCACAATTTACCGTGTTCAGTTGTAGCCCTTTGCGTTCCTGCACGTGTTGTTTGCGTTAGTTTTGAACTTTTTTGTTTCACCGTGTCCAGTCGTAGCCTCGCGCTCCTGCACGTGTTGATTTTTGACTTAATTGTGTTGAGTTGACGTTTAGTGCGCTCCTACGCCGTTTTTCTTAATTGTTAAGTGACTATGGCTACTTTTTCCAATCAAGAATATGCGGATATCGTATTTATGTACGGTAGAGCAGACGGCAATGGATCTTTGGCGCGACGGATGTATCAAGAGCGCTATCCGAATCGCAGGATACCGAATGTCCGAGTGTTTTACAACACGTTTCGTCGTCTTGCCCAAGATGGGTTTCACCGCGTGGAACCTGGAGTCAACCCGGGCAGACACGAAACTGCCGTCGACGAAGACATTTTAGCAGCATTTCAAGCGGATCCTACTACCAGTACTAGAGCAGTAGCTCGAAATTTAAACATTTCTCAATGGAAGGTGTGGCATACAATGCACCAAAATGATAAGTATCCGTTCCATGGCAGGAGTGTGCAAGGTCTAGTAGAGCAAGATCCTCAAAGAAGAATTCAGTTCTGCCGTTTCCTCCTCAACAGAGACATCGAAGATGCGTGGTTTCTGAAATCAATCTTGTGGACGGATGAAAGTAAATTTTCAAGGGAAGGTATTACAAACTTTCACAACATCCATGAATGGGCCGACGTAGACAACAATCCACATTTTAAGAAGCAGGTGTCATTTCAGATGAAATTCTCTGTGAATGTATGGGCTGGAATAATTGGCAGAACATTGATTGGGCCCCACTTTTTGCCTGATCCATTGAATGGCGAAAATTATTTGCAATTTCTGCAAATTGATTTACCACTGCTGGTAGAGGAATCAGGTGTCCCGATCTTCGAAAGAGACCGAACAGTCATCTTTCAGCAAGACGGCTGTCCAGCGCATTGGACTTTAAATGTAAGGGAACACCTCAACAATTGCTTTCCTGATAGCTGGATCGGCAGGGATGGACCCATCCCTTGGCCCGCTCGCTCCCCAGATCTGACCCCGTTGGACTTTTTCGTGTGGGGCCGGGCCAAGGAACTGGTGTATAACAACAAAGAAATTAACACTAGAGAAGAATTGATACAAAGAATAAATTCAGCGTTTGAGACAATGAAGCAGGAGATGATGTTGAAAATAACGACTACAGAAGTTAGAAGACGGGGCCGTGCTTGTATTAGGAATCACGGCCGTCATTTTGAACATGAAAAATAAATAATTTTAATTCAAATGTTGTTTTAATTAGTCTGCCTAAAATAAAAAAAATTCTCCCTCAAATTGGTTTGTAGGCCCTAATTTCAATAATTTGTAAGATATCCGCATAAATGATACCTCAAAAGAAAGAGCGATTATCAAGCATGTCTTCAAAAAGGTTTGAACAAAAAAAGCACCCTCCGTTTTTTTTTTGAATAAGGTTTAAAAGACGTATTGTACAATTTTTTTATTTTTTCTGATCTTTAAATGTCTGTAAAAAAAATGTCTAATGACACAGAAGCCTAAAACATGTTTTGCTTGATTGCTTACACATTACTTTAATTAAATAAATAAAAAATGAATTCATTTATCATTCAATTTGGCCATAATTATGCAGTTTACATTAAATTTTGAGAATTTCCGAAAAAAAACTTAAAAATTTGGTTAAAAATATTTGGTAAGACTTCGTCTAAGACAACCATGGCTTAAATGGTTCTAAATTGTCTGTACTATCTTCGCCTTAAAGCTTTGCACCCATCTTCCAATCACCCTGTATAATACTGGTCAAAACTAACCACAGATTTTTATTTTTAGTTTTGTTTTTCTCAAACATGGATATTATTCTTAAAAAAAAATACTAAAGTTGTGGGACACACCCGAAACACAAATGTACACTTTTTGTGAAAATGACCGATCTACAAGTTTTGTTGTTGTCAACGTCGTATTTCTCATTCTTTTGTATCATGAATTTAAACATAGTTACAACCCGGCCGCGATAACTAGACACCTGGCTCAAATGACATTTGTCTATAGTACTGAGTGCAAAAATATATAGTGCGTGCTGTACTTTTTGTACGTACTGATTTATAATTTATTACCTACTGAAATAAAACAAGTACTAATGACGAATGTAGTATTTTTGGCTTCATTATCATTACAATTTGGAGCAGTAACTTACCAATATTCGTATTAATATTTTTTTATAAAATTAAGTTCATTCTTGTTAAAGTAAGAAGTAGGTAGAACAATTAATTTCTTACAGAAATAAAACAAAAAAGGATGTTATATTCATTTATTATTAAAATTATAACGAATCGTCACTCAATTCTTCTATACCAGACATATTATTATCGCTGTCATTTTCTGTGTCCTCGCTTTCGCTTTCAGAAGAAGTCTCTTCTCCTCCAAGAGAAATAATGAATTCCCTTTCTCGGTGTTCTTGAAGTCGATCTTTCACCCAATATTCTTCCTGCAGTCTCTGGACATGATTAACTTCTTTTTTCCAGTCCGCAACTGAAATTGACTGGATTGCTTCTCTAGTCAACTTTTCAATAAGTCTTTCAGACTGATCTATATTTTTGTCTGCCACCCTTTGTTTAACTAAATTCCAGATGTATTCTATTGGATTTAGATCACAGTGGTAGGGTGGCAGACGTACAACCTCGTGGCCATGCTCCCTCAACAGTTCGTCTACCACATATCTTTTTTCTGGCTTATGTAATTTTATGATGTGGTATAATTCTGGCTTCGTCATCTTTTCATCAAAACTTATATTATTTTTTTAAGCCAGCTTTGCATCTCACTTTTGAGTGATGACTGGCAAGGAATTTTTTCCGGCTTGTGTTGAGTGAAACGGCGCGTTATCTATTACAACTATGCCGTTTGGAGGCAAGTTTGGCAACAACTTTTCGTTGAGCCACTTAACAAAATTTTTTGGCACCAGGCCTCCAGGCAGCGATATCAGGCTTTTGTATCAAAACCAATCGGGCATTCTTGCATTTCTTAAATTTGTATCCCAAATGATCCTTTAAGATGAGCCGCAAAGTAGTCCTCTCACCTGTAAAAAAGAGTATTTTTTATAATTTAAGTTCATTTCCTCATGGTAAAAATATTCTATTAGGTACCAAAATTTTAGCCAGGTATTATATAAAATAGTAATAAAAAAACAACAAAATCGTGAGTACGCTTTATGCAAAAAAGTATTCGAGCGATCGAGACAGAGTGAATGCGAAACACAATAGAACACAAGCCACCGGGCCGCCGCCGCCGCGCCGCCGGCTCGCAGTTCCGGGAATTCTTTTGTAGGTATAATATTTTCGAGAACTGCATAGCGTACGGAACCGTACACATTCTTTAGAAAACAAAAAAAAACTACCTTGACAGTACTTGACACATATACGATGTTACTGGCATAGGTACTTGTTGGATAAAAAAATATTAGAGAAACACACTTACCCGGAAAATTCAAATCCTTTTTTGCAGCGGCCAATATTTTCTTCAGCGTAGGGACTTCCTTTTTGACAGTGTAGAAACTGTTGATTAAGTTTCTCAGGGCAATTATGTCGAAATTGTCCAAAGAACAATGACAGATGTCCATAGTAACTTAGGCTCAATAAAAAAAATTCATGGACAGTGAAAATTCTCACGTTTTTTTGTGTAGTTAAATGTCAGAAACTTTTCTGTGTTTTCCACTTTTACATTGAACTTCTCAAAAAGAAATTATTCAGACATTGTAGATTGGAGGTTATTTATTTTTACAGAGTAAATAAAACAAAAAATATACAGTAATTGAATAGTTTTATTTGTTTTCACCATTATCATTCATTAATATCATCATCAATTTCGTTATATTCAATTAACAAATCATCAAGAAATGGTGCAGGGGGCTCAATATTGTTTTGGTGCCGAGCCCAGCCCAAATACCATAAAATGGTCATAGTGTGGGAACAGCATCCCACAGTTCGTTTACCTACCTTACAATTACAATAATATTGACTAATTGCCTCTCTCCCATTTAAGCTGTTATCAATAAGAACATACACAAAATAAGTTTTTCTACTGATATGTCGACTTTGAATTTTGGCTCTTAATAACCAACAGCTTTGGGAGAGAGACAATTGTTCTCTTAAATCGTTAATTGATGCTTCCCTGCATACTTCAATCATATATCGGCCATTAAAACGGATATGCTCACCGTAATATGATCGGGCTTGTCGGAGTTGGTAAGTACCACAAGCTATTAAAATCAAATCATGATACTCAAGCTGAGGAAACTCAGTGACATTTCTGTTATCAACATTTATGTTTGAGAACTGTGCCCTTCTTCTATTATAATTATTTTGTATGATAAACTCACTTAATGTATTGGTTAGGAACATTTTCTGTTGTATAATTTCTAATATCTGGGCAGCATCAAACCTGTCTGTGAGGGGTGGTCGAAATCTATTGATTAGGGCAGCAGCTATGGAAAAGTCAATCATGAGATGTGGCGAAGCTCTATTATTGAACTCATGTCGGAATATTTTAAACCGCTGCTTAAAAATCCCATTCATAACTTCAACCACCCACCTGCAAATAGTAACAGCCCGAGTTTTGTTTGCCTCTAATGTTGACAACTGATTTTCATCATCCTGTAATGATGATGGCATATGCACAGAGTAGTTACAGTTTTGCAACAATGGGACTGCATCTCTGAAACCTCTATCTAGGATAAACACGTCGCCCTCTTGAAAATATTCACGCAGTGAACTCTCTGGGTTTCTGAACTCGTTATTTATAATATCAGCGTCAGTTGTTATGGCTGGGTAGGGGCCCAAAATCTCAATTATATACCCATCACAACATACAAACAGGAAGGGCTTTACCAAATTCCTATATTTATGCAAAGAGTAAGTTTTCTTTTGATAGGCATAGTTGGCACTTTTATTACAATATATGTAGGTTCCATCAACTATTATTATTGGTCTCCTCTCACCCTCATTATCAGTGCTACCAAAAAGTCCATTTGGTATTAAAAGATTTCTTCTTGCTATCTCTTCTCTTGTTATGTGACGTATACCTAGATGCCTCGGAACGAAATCTTGGTGTAAAAGTTCTCTTGCTTTTGCCATTAAGCCCTCTAATGTAGTTCTAGGAACTTGAAATAAGGAACTTATTCGATCTCCAGAGTCACCATTTCTTAGTTTCATTAAAAATGCAGCAAGGGCAGTTGAACTCCTGTGCATATTAGCTAGCCGTGGAGTTTCTAGTAATATATTTCTGAAGTCTTCCTTACTCATACCAAACCAATAATGCACCAGGTAGTCATCCATATTTTGGACATCTTCAAAGTCAATAGAGGTCTGATGTTTTAATAATTCTGTAAAATCATAAATATGTTGGGCCGTAAATGTGTGGCTAACATTTTCATGTTCCATCAATTCAGGCCAGTCATTGCTCCTCAAATGGTGAGAACAAATTCGACAGTTTTCTGGCACATAATAATTATACTCCGAAAACAATCTTCTTCTGATTGATATTGGAACAATCATTCTCTCAAGTTGACGGCAACTTGGGAAAAAGCAACGAGCCTGAGTGTCTGATGCTCGGCCGAATTCCAATAACTCAATAACATTCATAGGCACCTGTGGGACTGGCAACGGAATGACATTCATAGGCACCTGTGGAACTGGCAACGGAGATGGTAGTCCTGCTGTTGCTATCTGCAGGGATGGCTGAAATTCTTCTACAATTGACTCACTTGATTCACTCTCTACATGCAATGGTGTTGATACATCAGAGGCTGTTGAAGTTGACGGTTCATTAATACTTGATGATGATGGTGTGGTTAAATTCCGTTGAACAGAACGGTAACTTCTTTGCCAACATGGGTGACAGATCTTGTCTGTTGATCTCAGCTGCAACAAAAACAAAATAATCTTATTCCAATCAGGAAAAAACAATAGTTAATCCATCAACCATACATAAAATCATTGAAGGATCTTGCTTACCTGTAGTGGAGCAATCTGTTGCTCTATCACGCGTCTGATAGCATCTTCTCTCTCTGAACTATTATTTAAGGCGTGAGACCTTACACGATGCAATGAATGACCGCAACCAATACAAACATTTCGATGCACAATTGATTCTGTTGGCGCATTGCTAGTTGATGGATTACTTGTTTGTTCAATTATTATCCAGCAGTTATGACAAACAACACTGTCATTTGGAATCTAAAACAAGATACATTAAATTAACATTTAGCTCAGGTAGAACAGATTAAATTCTATTAATAAGAATCGTACTTTACCTCAGAAAGTGAAGTCCATTGCCGTAACAATGAACGGACATCGTCAGATTCAACTAAATGCCGTTTCATCCGGAACACATTTAAACCACAATTAATACAACGTAGTTGATGGGACATTATCACAAAATGTGTGGAATGGACGGATATAATACAATAAATCTTTAAACGCAAACGCAGAGGAATTCGAGAAAAAACAACCGTACACATAGAAAAACACCAGCGACAACACAAGATCTATCTGTCAGTTAGAGCGCGCGATCTTGACAGAACCGAACAGGGTTGCCATTACATTACGGTTAAGTTATCGAGCAAAAAATCGATTTCTTGAATTTCGTTTTTAAATCCTTAAAAAAATACTTAATGTATTTATAATAAACACGATGAACGTATTATTTAGGTAAAAACAATAATAAAAGACAATTTAGAAGTGGTAAATAAAAAGTAAGGAGTAAATCGCTTTAATTATTTAGAATAATCGATTACAGTGGCAGAACAAGTAACTACCTGAACCTTTTTATTTATAAAAAGAATAACCTGGAACATGATAAACAAAATGATTACTTATTAAAATGATTTTCTTTTTGAAAAGTTCTAGAAAATAACTAAACATTTTTTAAGAAGTTAGTATTTCATATTTAAATTGTTGTAGGTAAATACTTTGTGTCCGTGTGAATTTAGTTTTAAAAGTTGTGTAGGCCGAAATCTGGCATTGTTCTTTATTCGTTTCCGTGATTTTCTCTTCTTGCCAGGTGTTGACGGTTCAGTTGATGGTCCGGGTAATTGGGCAGACGTTGAAGTACTCGGCACCGGTAGAATTGATGGTGTCACTGGTTTTACTTGCTTTTTTATTCTCATTAATGTACTTTTAGATATACCTGTAGCCGCGCAAGTTCTATTTATCGGTTGATCCACCGGAATCATAAACTTTTTATTCACTTTTTCATGCTCATAACTTTTTTTTGGGTCCACAGGAATCAGGAATTTGCTAACTTCCTTCTCACGTTCAAAAAAGGCCCTCTCTTTACTGTGTATGGTTTTACCCATCGTATAATTTTAACAACGGTAACAAGAAAACGTCCAACGTAACGATAAACAAAAACTCAACAAAATAATTATAACAGCAAACAAACAAATGACTCCGAAACTCAAGAAAGGGTACGTGCAACGGTAACGGCTATGCTAACGTTACTGAAGGACGAGAGCGGGGCCGCGCGCGGGGCAGCGGGAGGGGGGTTGAGTTTCGAGCCAGGTGTCTAGTTATCGCGCCCGGGTTGTAGGTATTATGATATAATGTCGGAAAGTTCATCAGACGATGATATTTATGTGGAGTACGTGTTAATGAGAAGGCCGAAAATTTTTAGACCACGTAACCCACCCTTGGACACCTGGGATAGTGTAGACTTTTGCCAACGAAATCGCTTATCAAAGGAAACAGTTATGTGGTTAGTCGGTGAAATTGGAACCTTTCTAAAAACTCCCACCACAAGGTAGGTAAATTAGGTTCCTAGTGCACCTATTTAAAGTTTCATTGATTGCATTTAATTCGCAAACCCATCTTCACAACAATGTAACCTCTCGAAAACTATTTGCTCTAAATTAAATTACTTCATTGAAATGCCGCACACCATAGAAGAAGTAAGAGAAGTAGTGGCAAAGTTCTACTCAATCGCCAAATTTAACTGCAATTCATCTGTTATTATTTTAAACGTGATTTTTTCAGGTGGTGGTAATGCGGAGCTTTATAGAAATAGGAAGGACGTATTTCCTATAAACACCCAGGTAGTAGCCGATGCTGATCTAAAAATAAGGGATATAGTTGCACGACGGCCAGGCTCTGTACATGACAGCACTATCTTCAACAACAGCAGAGTTAAATATCTAATGAACTCCCAACAACTAGGCAGGTGCTGTCTTTTGGGAGATCGGGGCTATGCATTAAAAAAATATTTATTAACACCAATGGCAGATCCTCAAAGCGCTGCTGAAAAGCTCTACAATGAGAGCTAAATCAGAACAAGAAATGTAGTGGAAAGAACATTTGGTGTTTGGAAGAGGAGATTTCCATGCATAGGCTATCTAATTTAACTCTTAGTTGAGAACTAAGAGTTAAATTAGATAATGTGCAGGCTATTATTGTCAGCACTGCAATACTGCATAATCTATGCATTAGAAATAAGGTCAGGTGGGGTAAGAGGAACATAGTTTACTGGTTTTTGAACATTACGACCTCCAGCTAGTAAAAATATGTATGTATTCTAAGGGATTGTTCACACCAAACGTATTGTCCGCCGCTGACTGTGAGTATACTCACTGTCTGCCCCAGTGTGAACGTCGACTCAATCTGCAGTACGCGTACTCACCAAGCCGACAATAGGCTATAGCGTACGATGCGCTACATGTGTGAACAAAAGAATAGGCTCGTGTAGGTTCACACTAGATGCGTACGCTGAGCGGCTGACTATTCTACACATAAAAGAGCTCAGTATTTGATGTTGCTCGTAGTATTTTATAAACGATCTCTGAGATCACTCGTGGTTCCCATACGATAAAACTAGCGTAATTTTTTTTGACGTGACAACGTCTTAAATTAGGTTGCGGCTGGGAGTCACTTATGAAAAAGTGTAACGCCCGGTAACGTTACGATAGAGAGGCCCGCCGAATGCCTTGCGTCTCTCTCCCACTCAACTATGACGTTGTCACGTAAAATCTTCGCCCGTAAAACCGACTTTACAGGCAACCATTTTTTTTTAAATCAGATGTTTTACTGATATTTCAATTAAATTATTCGCATTCAGATAGTTGCCATTTGCGAAGCTCTAGAGGAAGACGAAAATAATAAAAAGAAGAGATTGTGGGTACATCCCTTAAATTTGAAGAGATGTTTTCTTGGTCAATTTCATACTTTATATTTCGAATATAGACTTTATCCAAATAAGTTCAAGAAATATTTTCGTATGACAGTAAAAACATTCGATGAGTTACTATCTTTAATACGTATAAGTTTATATAAAAGGGACACTAATTATCGACGTGCTATTCAGCCAGAAGAAAGATTGACAATTACTTTAAGGTAAAAGGAAAACAACTTATACTGTAATCAACACTTATTTATTATAATGAACAAAACAAATCAATCACCTTCCAAAATTCTTGCGAAAATTTCAATCACCTTGCAAAATTCGTTCGATGTCTTCTATAGAAGCTGGTTCCGATACATTATCTGGAGATTCAGTATTATTCTCTGAGGTGTCGATTTGTGCATCGGCGTCTCGTTGCATACTCGTAGGTGAGGATGTGACCTGATATGGCTGTGGTGGGGGTGTACACTGTGAACGGTTCTGTGGCGATGACATGTACCCATAACTCGCCCTATCATAATCATAATAATGTTCATGCTGATATGATGTGCTAGTTGAAGGACCGGATCCGTAAATGTAGTCATTATTATATTTAATTTTATGTATTATTTTCATTATCTCAAATTTAAATTCAAATAATTGCCTTTCAGACATCGTATTCATTTCGGGTACAAGTGACATCAGAAAATTCATATGTGGGTTCATATTATTCTGTTCCTGTCTATTCATTGAATTTAATAAACATTGTTGAAATACAGTTAATCCTTTCGATTTTGACTGCTGAGATGAGTTGTTCATAATAGTATTATCACAACTATCTTCATTATAATTTATAGTATTATTACCCGAACTGTGACTGACTGGTGTACGTGCCGAGGGTAGTTGTATATTTGTGACTGAAGCAGGGCTCGAAGCACGTGAAATTGTTAAAAACTGAAGCATATCCAAATAGGGAGTTTTGCGTTTCTTCGGGGCACCGCTGCCACTTTTAATATTTTGTTCTTTGTTTTTTTCCCGAACAAAGTAATCTCTGAGATTTTTCCATTTTTTTTGAAGTTCTTGAACTGAAATAAAATTTTATAATATTAAACCCTTTATATATGTATAAATTTTTGTGCAATAAAGTTTTAAATAAATAAATAAATATATGTATTTGATTAAGGCAAATGGGTAGCTGGCGCCGCCAGTTGATTTGATCCTCTAACTGCTAAACTTAGCATATTTTTGGCAATTTCGGATTTTCGGAGACTCGGCAAACATGTATACTATTTATTTAATAATCATACACAAATATTTGATTTGTCTTTGTACCCAAAGTTTTGAGTACAAAAACAGACCAAAAAGTAGTGCACAATGATTAAATAAATAGTATACAGGTTTGCCAGGTCTCCGAGGATCCGAGGTTGTTGAAAATATGCTCAGTTTAGTGGTTAGAGAATTGAATCAGCTGGCAGCGCTGGTTACGGTACCTACCCATTCGCTATAAGTAAATAAATAATAATGTAATAAATAATTACTATTTATTAACCTTGCATTACAAGTACTATAATATCATGTAACGAGATCTATTTGATTTTACATTTCACAGGTATTTGGCTACTGGGAAATCATTTGGTACGTTATCCGAAGATTTTCTAATGGTTAAGTCTACGATATCTACAATTATTTCTGAAACCTGCTCAATTTTATGGGAAATATTAATGCCACTGGAGTTACCACAGCCTACAGAAGAAATGTGGATGAATATATCAAATACATATTATAATAAAACAAATTATCCCAATTGTTTAGGTGCTGTAGATGGTAAACATGTTCGGATAAAAAAACCAGCTCACAGTGGTTCTAACTATTACAACTACAAAAAATTCTTTTCAATCATTTTATTTGCCTTAGCTGATGCTAACTGTTTATTTACTGCTGTTGACATTGGATCTTGTGGCAGAGAAGCAGATAGTAACATATTTAAAAACAGCAATTTGGGCAGAATGATAACACTTGGACAATTACATGTACCAAAATCTGCCAAACTACCTAATTCAAGTGGACCCGCACAACCATATGTGTTTTTAGGAGATGAAACATTTAGTTTGAAATCAAATTTTATGAGACCTTACCCAAATCGCAACTTGACCATGGAACAACGCACATATAATTTTCGCCACAGCCGAGCGAGAAAATGCGTGGAATGTGCATTTGGTATTTTATCTAGTAAGTGGAGAGTATTGCATACAACCATAAATACTGATGTCAAAAATACTATTAAAATTGTACAAGCCACGTGTCTGCTACACAATTTTGTTCGTAGAAGAGAAGGCATAAATTTTGAAGAACAGTTAAGAACTTGTAACCTAAGGGATGTACGAACATCACTGTTAGTTGTTTCTAAGTCGGGTCAGAGGGTAAGAGAGTTTTTCAAAGAATATTTCGTGAACGAGGGTCGGCTGTACTGGCAGGACAAATACATATAATGACACTTTGTTTTATTATTTATGTAGTGCTGCTAATATAATTATATGTACCTATATGTAAGTTGGTAAAAAATTTAAATATCAGAAAAACTATACTTTTTGTTTAGGAAGTAAAAATTTGAATAAACATTACTTACTAGTTTCGTTTCTCTTTTTAGTTCCATAAACCCCCCAATCTTCATACATAACAGATGCTATGTCTTCCCAAGCGCATCTTCGTAAGTTTCTATCACTATATTCTTCTGAATTCGCATTCCAAATACATTCTCTAGAATGTACTTCTGCAATAAACTTTTCGGTGTCGAACATCGCGAGGTGTCACGTGTCACGTCTGTCCTCATTAGATAAAGATAAAGATAAAGAAGCATTTATTTGTTTAACATGTGTGACATGATACATGGATATGCACATAGGGATGGAACGAGGTTTGAAGATTGCTAGTTCAACATGTTTTGCCATATTCGGCGTACAAATTAGTTTTAAAGTACCTACTTCATTGGAAGTCACAAATGAATAAATAATTAAATCACATCAGTCAAGAAATCACAATAACCAAAATTAAATCAATTCAAATACATAATTGCTGTCGATACAATAATTAAATCACATTAGTCAAGAAATAACAGTAGTCAAAATTAAATCAATTCAAATACACAATCACATTCGATACAAAAAAAAAAAAAAAAACAAAGAATAATTAAAACAATAACATTAAAACTAAAATTACAAATTAAATTATTCAATCAAAATTATAAATTCAAAATTTGTCATTCAAAAAGTCCGTCACATTGTAGTATCCCTTATTAATTAGTATTTTTTTTAGTTCTCTTTTGAAAGAGTTAACATTCAACGTCTTAATGGAATTGGGAATTTTATTATATATTAATGGGGCCATGCATATCACACTTTTTTTGAGAAATGCTGTTTTGGCAGACACTGATTGCACCCAAAGTCTATACTTCTCACGTCTATTTCTATCTGTTTTATTATTCAGAAGGGGAAACAAATTAGGATTCGTTTTTACAAATAGGGATATTTCTAATATATAAAGTGACGGAAGTGTTAGAATTCTGTGCTGTATAAACATTGGCTTGCAACTGTCAGTAGTTTGCATCCCAAACATGGCACGTATACAACGCTTTTGTGCTTTGAACGCACTGTCCTTCTGAGTTGAATTGCCCCAGAAAATTATACCAAATCTTAATATTGAAGTTTGTTTCTCGAGTGAATTGCAGCCGAGGCGCAGCGGTGCGGGCGCGGCGGAGCGGCGCTATTCGGCAACTGCGTCCGCGTAGCCAATCCGCGTCCGCCGTGCATAGTCGCGTAGTAAAATAATCGGCCACTGAGAGTCAGCGACAACAGACGACGTAATAGCGTATAGTCGGTTCGGTATGAACGACAATTTCAATATATATGGAAAAGCAATAAACTGCGTAACGCGCGCTCACAGTCAGCGGCCGACAATACGTTTGGTCTGAACGATGCCTAATAGCAATACAAACAAAGTTTCGCTAACGAACCATGCTAACTATTATTTTAACACAGAAATTGATTCTTCCAGTAATAACGGAACAATCTGACAACGAAGCCAGGTCTTCTAATTGTTTCTCTTTCCCGAAATTTGGGGTAAGAGAAACGCTTCGATTCGTACAAGTAAAAACACGTATTTTTATATGTATCTCTAGAAATTTGAGAACTGCCTTTCGACCTAATGGAAATGAAACCATATCATAGTTAAAATATGGTTTAATTTAGCATTACTGAAAAATAAAGAAAATTTGGGGTAAGAGGAACATATTAGTAAGGTCAGGGGTGGTAAACTACGAATGTTAAAAACATATACATTTGGTTTGTAATAAAAATTGAAGAAAAATAAAAGATGAATGTCACTAAGTAAGTGTTTATTTATTATTAATGTATTTAAATCACTTTTTCAACTTTGAGAAACTCAAGTGAATAAAAACAAACACAAATAATTGTGGAACTCTTTGTTATACTTAACAAACGTACAAAAAAAAAACTTAAAACACTTTTTCATTACTCATACTCTGAAAGTAGATCTGAAGTTGCCTGAGGAGCGGGCTGAAAGTGATACTTTTCATCCCTAGGGAGTTTTACTTTACAACTGACAGCCGTCAAATTATTAAAAAAAAACTAGTTCTATCTTCACATTTCTATTGAACCATGTTCCAATTTTCGATACAGCCAGTCAATCACAGCGCGATATAAAATTGAAATAACTTAAAGATAAGTATTAATTGAATAATATTATATTTGAAATGATTTATTTGTTCAACTATTTCTTTAAAATACTTTATTTATAAAAGATTACAATTAATTTTTTATTTTTTATTAATGAGGCTGAATAGCTGGCCGGCCACAGAAAAAAAAAAAACAAAATGGCGGGAAACTGGCAATCAGTCGTTGGTTTTTTCGAGTTTTGTTTACATTTCTGTACAACAGAGATTTGTATTAACACATTATGTTTATCAGATTAAAATAGTGATTAACGCCTAATTTCATAAGAGAAGAGGCTAAAGCAGTAGTAGAATACCTTTTACCGCCTAAATCAGAAGAAAGATACCTACTTAAAATCATAGGTACGACGACTCAGGTTTTACAAACTTTTTATTTTACTTTTAGTTTCCTCGTATTCGTAATGAAAAGCACACTGTTTACCTCGGGGTGAAAGTAACCCATTTAACCCCTCAAATTAGCGACCTCGCTTCGCTCGGCCGCCAACTCCTTCTCGGGACGAAATGAGTTACTTTCACCCCTAGTGTAACAATAGCTTTCCAAAATTTTAATGTTCAATAATAGTAGTAAAGTACTATTACTGAACATTAAAATTTTGGAAAGACATTTTAAAAATAATTTGGCCCCTACGGCCAATAACTGGCTTAGGTAGCTTTGCAACAATATCCTCGTGATACTTGACTTCAGATATATCTTCCAAAGTAGGATAAGTGAACATTGTCTGGTCTTCTATTTTAGTCACTGTCTTTCTAACATATTTAACCACTGGAACACTATCATCATTGATGTGTAACACTACTCCAACGTAATGTTTAACGAATTGTTTCGTGCAAAATTTAACCAACAGCCAATCATTTTGATTAATTTTTAAATTTGGCTTGTTCTCTCTTTGCTCATCTTTACTGTCATCCTCCATTTCATTCTTCGAAGAATTAGCTCGCATCTGTTTATTTATCGCCACTTCTTCGTCTTCCTGCATCAATAATCCTTCGCAATATTGCTCATAATCTAAATCATCATCACTATCATCACAAATTTCTATATCCATTTCACTTGCGCTGGTCGATATGGATGAAGCTCGCACTTGTGATTTTTTTTTTTTTTTTACTTTCTTATTTTTTTTACTATCTTTTTTAGTACATATTGTTTTAGGTTTTCGTTTAAGTTTTTGTTCTATTGAGGTATTTATATTTATTTTTTCGTCTTTCGCTGCAGTGTTAACAACATCGTCATTTTCTTTATTGTTTAATGAAATTTGTATCCTGTTTGCTTTGGCCTTCTTTTCTTGTTTTTGTTTCAGTTTTTCAGTTTTTTCTAACTCTATTTGCTTAGATCTTCTGTAAACATCATCGTGTGTGATTACTTCCGCGCCAGTAGCAATTTTTCTTCTTTTAAGTTTATTACTTGTCCCTGCTTTTATGTTCATTAGAAGTAAATCTTCGAATGTTACAAGCCGGTTTTCAAGAATTTGAACCTTAGATTTTGGCTTTTCTGTTTGAGTTTGCGTCTGATGTATATAGGAATTAATTTTGAATAAAACAATGTTAAATAACAAATCTGGACTTGAACTACTATTTGACGGATTGCTCAATTGAGGGTGACTTTGGAAATGGTTTGTAGGACGAATTTCTTGAGTCTTTGTTATGTCGTTGACAAAATTTGTAACATTTGATGTTAAATTTTGTTTCCATTCTTGCAAAAGAATTTGGTTAAATTTAGATTCTGGAACAATGTATTTGTCTAGTGGGTAAATTCCTGCTTTTCTAAATCCAGCTGCACACACATTAGAATCTATAGCAGTCCAAATTTGACCAAGAATTTTTGCGAACTCTTTTTTCGGGAGTTGCTTACCGATGTTTGATCGTTGCCATTTGACTAAAGCTGCATCCCACTTATCTTTAAAAGATTTATTTACTGCCAAGTCTAATGGTTGCAAAACATCGCTGGTATGAGGAGGAATTTTCAAAATCGTTATTTTTGCGGCTCGGGCCTTTTCAATAATATTTACACCTACATGGGTCGAGTGTCCATCGTAAACCAAAAGTATAGGACGTTTTTGTCCTACTGTCGGTAGAAAAACTTTTTCGAACCACGCCTCAAAAACAGCTGTCTCCATCCACCCATTCGATGTAGCAGCATACGCTGTTCCTGGATAGCCCTCTTCTGAGGTCCACTCGTCCCATACATTTTTGCCCTTGAAAATAATTAAAGGGGGAGCTTTTTCTCCAAGAGCATTACACCCCAACAAGACAGTAGTATTATCCTTTCCAGGAGATGCTATCGTTCTTGTAGAAGTAAATCCCCTAAGACCAACTACTTTAGACTTAGAGGGATCTTTGCTGAAGCTCGTCTCATCCACATTCCATATATGGGATGGTTTGTTGCGAAGATCCAGTTGGTCCACGGTTTCCTCAAGCAGATCAAAATATGGATAAATTTTATTTGGCCTACAAGCATTTTTTCGTGCATACTCAACCGGTTGCGGTTTTTTTACGGAAAGATTATGTCTCTTCTTAAATGAAAGGAACCAATCTTCCCCAGGAACACCATTTTTAAAGGGGTTCTTCACAGCCATCTTTTCTACATAGAGTCCTACAGTCTCCATCAATTCCTTTCTAGTTAGGCCAAAACCATATTTTTCCATTATATGCAAGTTTTTAACAAGGTTTTCTTCTACGTCCTGCGACAAAACTGTGGCCCTCCCCAAAGTATTAGACTTTACACCTTTACGATCATAAACCCGATTGATTATAGTTGCTCTTGGTATTCCATAGTGTTTTGAGGCTGCATAACCCGACAGTGCACCACTTTTAACAGCCGCCACTGCTTCTAATAATTTTTCTTTCGGGTAAGAGCTCCGTTCCGTTTTTCTTATATAATTTCGAGGCATTTTACTTTTTCTGTAACAAATAAATGCATGTAAGTACCTCCAAAACGGCCAAAAATAAATTACAGGGACAACTAACAATTAATTAATTGACACTAAAGATTGTTTTTTTTAGTATAATTGTGAAAACCACGATTAACAATTAATTAGTGGTGTATATGTTTAAGCAATTTAGTAATTAACAAAACAAGATATATTCATGTTGATCAAACCCTCTTTATTTAATCAATTGTTAGTGACTTACATAACAACACTGTTGTATAGAGATATCAACACATAGTGCCTTGTGTGGGTAAATATCTGTGTACCTATTTGTGCTCGGAAGATGACTGTCAATTGGCCCAAGTCACTGCCACACAAATTAAAGTTGTATAATAATTACAATCGCATGCACACATAGCTCCGCGCGCCAAGATGAGTTAAACTATCTATACCTACCTAATCTAGATAGGTGATATTTCAACTTGCAAAATGTTTGTAACCCCTAAAACCGGGAAAGAGGAACATAATGTTTCTCTTAACCTGGTATGGTAGTTCCTCTTTCCCGGCTTGGTATTTTGTAGGTTATGTTTTTGATGACACCGAAAAAGCACTAAAAACACATGCTACAAACAATATAACATGCGGAAAATAAAGATTCAACATTAGAATTACACTTACCAACAAAATTTGCCGTATCACAGATGTTTTTATTCCTTAAAAAATCGCACACAAAAAACGCCGCTAGGTCATAATTTTATAGTTTGTCAACTGATTTTTTTCTTTCTCTTTTACTCACGTACTTATTGTGTTGTAGCGCCATCTATCCAAAAATATTCAAACTATACCTAATACTGTTTTATCGACGGAGTAACCATAGAGCTGGGCTTTATAGTTTTTTATTTATGAGTTACTGTTTCTCTTTACCTGGCGTCCCTCTTACCCCACCTGACCTTAGAGAAGATTTGCCCAGTGGTGCTGGAAGCGCTTTAATTGAAAATGAGCAAGAAAATATTGTCTTCCCAGTGACAGAAAATGATCAGCAATACAGAAGAGATCTTATAAGTACATACTTTTCCTCATTACTAAACTCTGAAGGAGCTTAATAACTACAAACATAATACATTTTATTACATAAACTGCATTTAATTTTCCTATTGATCAACACTAAATTAAAAACAAATTTGAGTTGTCTAAGAACTACTAGCTTTATTAAAATCTACTTTTGCCTTTTCAGCCTCAAATTTACATTTTTCTAATATTAAATCATACATTTTTTTTTAAACTGCAGCTCTTGGTCATGGAGTTCTTGTCTGTGTCTCATGTTTTGATCATGTTCTTCCTTGGCATACTGGGACAATTCACTTTCTCGCTGCTGCTTGCAACTCAAAAAATCCATTTTCCTTTCAGTATGCAAAATGATGCGCTTCCGCGTTTCCAGTGGAGTGAATGCAGTCATTTTTTTTGTTTTCTTTGAAAGCTGAAACACAAAATAACATCATCATCATCAGTCTATAGCAGTCCACTGCTGGACACAGGCCTCCTCAAAATAACATAATAATGGACACATTTTGTTGCTGTATGAAAATATTTTATAATGATGTTTATGCATTAAGTACATCAGACGGGCAACTACAGTACTTTCTCAAGTTATAATGCCTTGTGACTGTGACTGTAGCTTTGATTTAGTTTTGTATTTTTGACATTCAAAAGTGCCGCAATGGTCTAATTGAAATAAATGATTTCATTTAACTTACACAGCTCTTTTGATACTGGTTTTCGCAGCATAGACTTTGGTGTAGATGAATCAAATAATTTTGATAGTCCTGGAACAAATTTAAAGTTGTGAAACTATTTTCTTAAACCTAAAGAATATTTTGCAAAATTCAAATAATAATACTTACCAATATTGTCGAGTACATTATCCTTCAGGGGGTTCTCGGACTCACAGGATACTATATTTTTATCAGCCTCAGCCAAACTTGTTTTAGGCATGCCTGTAATTAATATAATAAAATTTTATAATTTATTATCATAATAACATTGCATCAATCATTTTGGCATCAACTTGAACCATACCAAATTATTTGTCTTTAACTATGTGGAAAGTCGTATTTTAAAGCAATGTAAAAGAATCACCTCATCTCGGGAAACATTAGTGACCTATGATGAAATGAGGTGAGTTGCTGTTTATTCAATGCAGAGGTGATAGCTGTGTGACACTCTAATACTTACAATCTTCTTTAAAATTTGATAAATTCAAATTAACATTTGCTGTGGTGTCATGATCGTCTGGCACCACATCCGCAAGCACATTTTCTGTAAAAAAGACACCATTTTAAGCAGTTCAAAGAAAATAATAATATTTGCAAGACACTTATTTTTTAGTAAGTAGGTGTATCCTTACCCAAAGCATCACTGTCATAAACTGCCGGGAGACCTGATATGGACTCTCCCATAATGGAATTTAACCATTCGGTGGTTTCTGATGGTGGCGGAGGGGCTGGTCCCCCACCAGTTTGCCGCCTTCCATACTTCTCTCCTGCCATTTCCTAAATTAAAATAATCTATTGTGAAATATTCTGTATTATAGCATCAAACTATAAAATTATTGGGAAAAAGATACAATAGCCAGGTACCTTTCTTGCAGTTTTTTTCATATTATTATATTTCTGCTGCAACTGCTTTGTGCTGCGGTATTTCACGGCATCGGAATTAAATTTCTCAGTGAGCCATTTCCAAGCAGCTTCTTTTTGCTGGTTGCTGGAGTGATCAGTTTTTTTTTGTTGTTGTTATAGGGTAATCCTGTAGAAGCAACATTAGTTTTTTTGTTTCTTCTTTACAGAAATTAGAGCTGCGGTCCCTAGAATAAAAAAAAATAGTTACGTACAAGTAAAATAAAACACGAGCTAGGTAACTCTTGATGATTTCAGAGATATCTCAATGTAAACATACAAAAATACTAACTTGTTTGATTGTTGGCTGTATCCTGACATATTTAAGATGACAGAAGATGCTTGGCAGTTACGGCACAAATCAAGAACAATTCAATAAATAACACGGAGTGAAAAATATAAGGAGAAACTTGTTGTGTTGTTTCTCGTGGTATTAAACTGTTTGATTTTTATTTCGCAGTCTGAGTTTTGAACTTTTGACATTTAAACTGTCAAATAAGACGTTTCTTTTGGTTTCGTTGAATCGTTAAGAGTAGTGTTGTCACATAGAAAAACGTTACCCCCAAAAAACCATAGCCATTTTGAGGAAAACATTTCTCATTACACTGGCAATATAATAACCAATGGTCAAGGTTGACTAAAGTTAAACTAGACATCGAAAAACGTAATAGCCCTCTAACCATTAGTTGATAAGTTGACTATGGTTAATCTAACAAATTGTTATACGGTGTTTGACTACGGATCAAAAAACCGGCCCTAAGTGTTTGCGAATGACAAAAATGGTTTCAATAATTCCGATTGCGTTGTCCACTGCCAACGAGAGTAATTTTAAGCATATTGATGTTTTTGAGACTTTAAATATTTGCTGCATCTGTCTCTTATATTTTTCCACTTTTTTTTCCACTGGAAATATAATAAATTATATTTTATTATATTATTTCAGATTATTATTATTATTTTATTATATTATTTCTGGCTTCGGGAGACAGCTGGCTATTGCTCACAGTTATCGAGTCGGTTAAATATAAATTAATAAGGGTTGACAATGGTTGTTATGGCAAGAATAGTGACGGAACCTAAAAAACCTACCCGGACAAGATACCGCATCATTCGTTTTGATTGGTGATGAAGCTTTGTCGTTAAAGTCTTACTTGATGAGACCTTTTCCATACAGACTATCCCGAGAAAACATAGAAAAAGATTACTATAACTACCGTCTTTGTAGGGCACGACGCGTTGTTGAAAACACTTTTGAAATATTGTATTAGAGAATTAGAGAATAATAATAATAATTAGAGAATAGTAAATTCATAAAAGGCCATTGGAGATTAATGTTGCAACAGCAAAAACGGTTGTTTTAGCTACATGTATTCTAAGTAACTTTATTAGATCAAAAAAACTTCGAGATGACATTACTTTGATAGAACCTGATGTTGTTGAAGATTGTGCATTAGAAACGTTAGACAGGGCCACAACAAGGGGCACTAACAGATCATTTGATATACGAGATAATTTTGTTCGCAACTTTATGTACCGATTTTCTACTGCTGCCTTAGCTTTATTATAATCCTTAATAATTATCTTCGGCTTAAACACTTCTATTCCTCTCTTAGTTTTAGTTTTTATAGAATAAGAATAGAATAAGAATAATTTATTTAAAAAAAGAAGGTATTACAAAAGTATACATTTAAGTGCAGTAGAGTTATTTTTAACAATTGTATAATTAGTGCTTATAATTAAACTACAATTACAATAAAACAGTTGCTGCCGTTGCTGGTAACGAAATTGTCAAATACAAAATTGTTAGGTAGCGACCAACCTGATCTAGGTTTATTTAAACCTGTGTTTCAGGCCATCACTTTACAAAGCATAATTTAATTAGGACTATAAAAGTTTTCAAAATAAAATAAATCTAATAACAATTACAACAAAAATCAAACTGGTACAAAAACAATAAACATTACAACTAATTTTAGGAGATGTGTACAAATTAGATACGAGGGCATAACATAATCAAACTAGAACTTCTAGAAGTTTTTCCGTGTCCGTGTAACTAAGTGTCGCTAAATAATCTAATATAACAAAACTACATTTCCTATAACTTAGACAATAGAAGTTTAGTTTCTTGTTCAGTCTATTATACAGAAAAGGTCCTAAAAACACATAGAATCGACTAGCAAAAGCATGTTTAGTTTGAGGCTTTGAGCAAACCAGGTCCTTCCTTCTCCTATCGGAAGGAACTGGGTCATAGTGAAGGGTAGAGTGCTGCTGCAGTATTATGTGAAGAATAAATAATTGCCGAACTGTGAGCACATTACATGCTTTGTAGAGCAGCTGTGTCGGAAATCTAAACGGACGAAAGGTAGCGACCTTTAGAATTGCTCTTTGAGCACGTTCTAGAGGGAGAAGAATTGAATTTCCCGCGCCACCCCAGGACGTTATGCAATACGTTAGAATAGACTGACACAAAGCTAAATAAACCTGTTTTATTAATTTATACTCGGCTACATTACGTAAATACTTAAAAACATATATAAGTTTGCGAACTCTAGTGCATAGTAACTCGATATGTTTACGGAAATTTAAATTGGAGTCAATTGTGACACCAAGATATTTCAAATGGTCAGCTTTTTCTAAAGTAGGGCAAGAACATGCAGTGTCAGCGTACGTGCTACAGGTATGCGCGTTAATGATTAGGTTAGTAAGTGGTGTGTTAGTATTCCTCATTTTAAATGAAATGTATTTTGTTTTATCAGCATTCAGTGTTAGAAAATTATTTTGGAGCCAATTAGATACCGTGTTGAAACCATTCTGAGCATGTTCATAGGCCTCTGCTCTTGATTTAGCTGCAAACAGCAGAGCAGTATCATCTGCATAAGACATTACAACACCATTTTTGAGTGGGAGGCTGCACAGGTCATTAATATAGATTAAAAATAATGTTGGCCCTAATATACTTCCTTGTGGAATTCCAAAACGAGTATTCGAAAGATCAGAACTTGTATTCGGACCAATTTTTACACATTGCTGTCGATCACTAAGATAATCAGATAAAAGTAAAAGCTGCGCTCCTCTTATCCCAAGAGTTTCAAGCTTCTGCAAAAGACTAGTGCAAGAAATAGTGTCAAATGCCTTAGCAAGGTCTAGAAAAATACCAACTGTAAACATACCCCTGTCCATATTTGTAGAAACGTAATTGATCAATTTGTTTACTGCTTGGCTAGTGGATTTTTCGAAAATTTTTGATAGACCCGTTAGTACTGAAATGGGTCTGTAGTTATTCACACTCATTTTGTCGCCAGACTTGAAAATAGGTGTGACCACAGACTTTTTTAGCAATTTTGGGAATATCCCTTTAGATAAACATAGCTGAAAAATGTGGGTAAGCGGGGGGGGCAGTAGGTGTTGAAATCTTTTGAGTAGGTTATTGGGTATATCATCCCACCCCGTTGCGCAGACATCCTTTAAGCCGTTTATAATTCTAACAACTTCGTTGACGTCCGTATCGAGTAAAACAAAAGAATTCAACGTGGAGGATGTCCCTGTTGGGTTTTGAGTAGGAGTGCTGATATTTATGAATTTTTCAGCCAAGTTTTTACCAACGTTGACAAAAAAATGGTTGGCCTTATTTGCTGCTTCGGATGGGTTCATTTCAGATGTCAGTAAATCTAACGGAGGTTCGGAATTTTTTGACCTCAGTGTATTGGTTTTTATAAATTTCCACACAAGTTTACTATTTTTCCCCGCCTTCTCGAGTTCATGTTTATCGTACTGGTTCTTTAGTTTTTTCAACAGTTTATAGGTAACAGAAAGTATTAGATCATTTGGTGCAAGTTTTGATCCACGGTTTAATGCAACTATACTTTCTAGGGATTTTCTTAGTGAAAGAGTTTTTCTTTATTACATATTGTAAGGAATTTATGAAATACTGTAACGCGATATTTGCATCAACAGAATCGTAAATAGGCTTAAAGTTAATGCCGCGCATGTCAGTTGCAAGTTTTGTCATATTGACTTTAGTGTAGCTACGCTCGCAGTTTTTTCTAGGTGAATTTATTTGCATTGTTAGTAAAACAGCTTGATGATCGGTAAGCGCAGAGTTAGTAACCAATGTTTTAGATGGATTTTTTGATTTTAGAATGATATGGTCTAAGCAAGAACCGCTTTGATGAGTGGGGTAATAGTGAGCTGGTAAGAGTCCATGAAATGCACAAATATTTAGGTAATTGTGTGTATGGGTATCGGGTTTTTCGGAGGAAATGTTTATGTTGATATCTCCTACAAGTATTATATTTTTGAAAGTACTTATGGTTTTTAAGTTTGTGTCGAGTGAGTCTAAAAATCTGTCGATATTCTGAGAGGGCGGCCTATAAATAGCCATGACTACTGTATCGGGAATAATTTTGATGAATAAGCAATTGCTTTCTTGGGATAGTGGTTCTTCTTTGACAGTTTGTAAGTTATTTTTAACATAGACTACAACTCCGTCATTTTGGTTGCTGTTTCTGTCAGTTTTGTGTGAATAAAAACCTTTCAGTGATGGTAAGTTGACTGTCTGTTTTGACAACCAACACTCTGTTAGTACAATAATATCACAGCTTATATCAAGACTTTGTAAAAGAACTTCAAAACCGTCCATATTTCGGTTTATGCTGCGAATATTTTGTGTAAGCAAGGTAAGTGATTTGTCGCCAGAATGAAGTAGGTATTTACAGTCCTCAACATTGCAGATTTTGGATTCGGACACAGTAAAACTATCTAGATCACTTATTATCTGATTACTCATGATAATTACTAACTAAGAAGAAATAAAAGAAAACTATAAGCTACCTGTTTGTGTGCCTACTAAATATACTATGCTGTGGCGCTCTTAGGCGCCTTCATAGTCTATTGAGTTGATGTAGTTGGTCTCTGCATATTTACGTGCCGGGCAACTTACATCACCGGTTGAATGGTCGCATTTCCTCTTAAATCTTGCACGTCGCACACTGGGGGGGAGAAGATTTTCTGCTGCATTCCTTCACGGAGTGTCCCGTCTCTGCACAGTGGTTGCAAGTAGGACTCGTTTCACGGCAAAACTTGGCTGCGTGGCCAAACTGCTGGCAATTATAGCACCTGGTGACTATAGTAAAATCTCTCACCGGGCATGAGGTCCAATTTATAAATATTCTGCTCTGGTTTACCAGCAATTTTCTTATGCCAGCGGGTACTTCCAAAATGTAGTTGCAAGTAGGAAGACCTTTCTTACCGGATTTATGACTCAGTTTAATGGTTTCGAAGAAGGATTCACGAGTTGTATTCGGCAATTTATCCGATAGATTTCGCTCGTAAATGCAGTCGGAAACCTCCTTTTCAGTAAGGGCTACGGGAACACCAATGACGGAAACCCTAGGGCGTCGTTTGGAAGGTTCTTCAATTGTAAGACCCGAGGTAAATATCGTCTCCGAATTTTTTAATTTTTCTATATCGCCTTTGTTTTCCGTGCTGATCAGTACTTCCCCATTTTTCACCTTTCTCAGGCCACGGACCTGGAGCTTGAGTTGCTCGGGAGATATTAACTTCTGAACTAGTGACTTGGTGTCGTCACTAGTTTTAGTTTTATCACTGGGATAAATGGCAATAGAACTCAGATTTGCAGGACGGACGAAATTGTCAGAGCCTTTCTTCACCATGCTAGCGTAGGAATTGTTGGGGCGTGTTCATCTTTGACTCTATAACTTCTTTGACCTGGTCCAGAGAGTTCGCCATGTTCTTCTGAAGCTGTAGGTGCTGAACGGTGCTGAGGGACTGGAGCATTTTCTGCTTCACCGACTGGTAAAGCACAGCCATCTGAGAAGTCCCACTTTGGACCTTCCGGCAAAGGTTTACGACGCGTTGCTTCTGGTCCGAGTTCATCTTTCCTTCACCAACAATAGCGCAGACTTCGGTCAGAATGCCATCAATAGAAAGTAACCATTTCTGGATCTCTGGCGTGCTGACAACATCACTCGGCAAACAAGTCTCCTCAGGTGCTGGTACAGGTGGTGGTGGATTTGGTGCACTCGGGGGCAATTGTTCGGCAGGCGTTGGCGGAGGACTTAGCCGTAGTAATTGACTACGACCAAATGGGCTCGATCCTAGGTTCGATCCTGGTTGCGATCCTGGGTTAGACATACTAACCGCAACACTTTATTTATTGTCAGAGTAAAACAAAAGATTCAGTTCATTTTGCACATAAAAGTTGCTATGGCACTAGTCACAGGTGACACACTTTACTGACGCCGCACTGTGACTGTTTTTAACTGACGCCGCATATAATTATTAAAATATTTGTCGTAATTGTTTATAGATATTTCATTTAAGCAAGTACACAAAAACACGTCCGCTTAGTCTCGCGTCGCGTAAAGCGATGAATCCTATAGAGTGTTTAGTTGACAATAGACAAACGTCACGTTTGTCCTTCCATTTCATAACAGTAATTCCCTTACTTTTTTCTTTGGCTCCAAACTCACCAGGGTTTAATTTGGCTTCCATTATCTGTTTCGGCAAGTACTTTCTGTTTTTGCATAAAGTACCAATAAGATGTGTCTCATTGACAAATAACTTTTCTGCCAAATCCAAACTCGTGTACCAATTGTCTACAAATACAGAATAGCCCTTTCCTTGTAAATGCTCATACAGCCTGAGCACCACATGTGTCGGTGTAGAAAAAACAATCGAAATGTTTTCCAGAATAAACCTCAATATTCCAAGTATATCCGGAAACAGTACATCATTTAAATACCTATTTTGATAACATATTTATGGCGGTTTTGCTTATTATATTGTCTTAAGATTACTCTATCACGAACGGACCTTTTGGCGGGAATTTTTACGCTATTAACAAGGATGACCGGCGTGGCTTCAAAGAAAACAATATTACATTTGCGCCGCGCCGAGTATAAATGACCGGCGCACTAAAAACAGCACATAATATATATAAAAAAAAATATAATTCATATATTATACAGTCTAGGGCTTGTAAATATTCGAAATTTTTAGATATTCGAATATTCGATATTTTTACAGGCAGTATTCGAATTATTCGAACATTTATTCGAATATTAGCTTTTTCATTTGAAACCAAATTAAAACCTTGAATGCAAGAACAATTAATACACAAGTTTGAGTTGAGTATTTTTATTTTTATTATATAAAATTGAATCACTGTAGTTTGACATTATAATGAAAAAAAAAACACATCAAAAATATTAAATATACAAACTAAACAAAACAAAATATCTTTAATTAAAATTTACACCCACTGCGTGAGTAAATCAGTAAACATTACAAAACTTAAGTTTTAGTTTCTTAGGCACTTGAGAATTCTAGAGATCAAATCGGGTTTTGTGTAATATTTTAATCTAATTACTCCTAAAATCAGTCACATAATCACATTGAAGTAACTTACTAAAAAGCTATAATAAGTTTTATAATAAAAGTAAATAATCATCATTCGTGGGATTGACGTAAACTTTGGTAATGCGATCTAAGAAAACTTAGAGCGTCTATAGAGTCGTCCTGTGGGGCGCATCTCAGATGGTTAAAAATATATTTTGAGGATGAAAATACTCTCTCACATTCAACGCTCGAGGGCGGTATTGACATCAGAAACTTAACTTAAATGTATTTGTCTCGGTCCACCTCCGGCCGGCTGGCGCCGCGCTGGCGGTGGGTGGCGGCGGGCCGGAGGCGGCGCTCGCGGCGCGGCTTGCGCGCGCCGCTGCTGATTTGAGTGGTGCGGGTAGGACGTCATCTGTCGCCCACAGGCTCGGTTGAACGTTTGGTTGCCGGTACCGCGCTGAGTTCTCGCACCGCGAAACAATGGGGCTCTTCCGTTTAAATTCCCACTAGATAAAACGGCAGTTTTCTTTATGATTCTGGATTTTTTTACTAGATCGGCTAAATTTTCTCCAAAAAGAAGACTATCCCTTTTTTATCTTTGAATGGGTCCATCAGGGACTTATCTATTAGCGGGATGATCACGGATCGACAAGTATCGGTTTCTGCGTAATGAGAATCGGATAGAATTCTGCCTGCATCATTTAGCGTACGGATGACATCCGTAATATCGGAGTTCTTTTTCATTAGATTTGTCATTGCCTTACCTAAGATTGAAAGTGCTTTACCCAGCTGATCTTGCTTGGTAAGCAAACGTTGGTCTCTAAGTTTGCAAGTATCGACGAGCATAGCAGCAATCTCCGGGTTTAGAGCACACGACCCTTGGCAAACGATACGTTTTTAGGGTAAAGGTATCTTTTGAAAATCTCATCTTTTGTTTCCTTTTGAAGGCCGCTTAGCAAAATTTTTTGAAATCTAGAAGCTAATTCATCTTGAATATCCTCACCATATTCGACAACCTCAGCTTCTGAGTCGCCGAGGGCCTGAAGCAAATCATGGTCAAAATATTTTCTTCGTCGGTAGTCTCCTGCGCCACCGTAAGATCAACCTTCTGTTGGCCTTCTGTAGGTACTTGACCCGGCCTCGGAGTTTGACATTTCCACTATATCCTGTACCGTTGATACTCTTTCCAGCCCTTCCTCCAGATTCATATGAAGAGAACAGTCACCCGATGGATTGATATGTTCTGAAATAACAGATAAAAAATACCCACATAAGGAAACGACTTTTTTTTTTCTTGGTAGGTAGCAAACGGAGTGCTGCTAACGTGATTTTGAAATACTTTCCGACATAACGGTTATTCGAAGAATACAACGAACAAAAAATATACCGTTTTACATTACCCAAGAATACAAGGGGACCTTAGTGTGCGTTGTCGTTGAATGCAACGAAACACAGCTAGATATGACACATAATTATAGTGCAAAGACTCGATGAATGCATCGAGAGTATCCGAAGAATACAACGGATACTTAAAAGTAGGTCATTAGATAAACAAAATTCACCTTGAGTGTGTACATCGTCCTCATCATCGGAATTTATAACCCGTCTTTTTTTTTCGCTTTCTCTCCAGCTTATCTTCTCCAGCATTTCTTCATTTTCGTGGTCCACTTATCTGCCTTGGTTTCTTCACGACCACGTTTGGGCATGTTTCGTTGCTCGAACGGGGAAGAAAACAAAATAACTTGATATCACCTGTGCGAACGCCGTGCGCGCACGAACAAGAATGAGTAAGCTAGCGGCGAGGCGAGGTAGAAGGGATCGGTTTTTTCATTCTCTGTCTACCTATAAACACTTTTGCGATATAGTCTAGCGTACCTACGTACTACTACAAGTAAGAATTTCTCTGAAGGTGAAGGCAGTATAATTATTTTCTTAATCAAAACAAAATTATATTAAAAAATATGAATATGTACGTAAATCTAAAAGAAAAGAGATTAAAAAAAAATAAGCGTTATTTCAATCATGCGCATATTCCCTATTCTTCAGAAAAATCACAGTCTTAAACAACCTGTTCATGAGTAGTAGATGATTTAGGTCTTGACCGGACTTGTTTATAATAATTTAAATCTAAGATCTCATCCCATTTCTCTCCAAAATGTGTGATTAATAAGTTTTATTGTTTAACGTCAACATATAATTTAATCACTTCTGGGTTTATAGCAGAAACATTATTTTTTCCTTTGCAGATATTTTGATACTTATTTAAAGTATTTTGGTAAGACTCTTCCGCTCGAATATACACATTTTGTTTGCCACGAGTCCTTTTAAGAAAAAATACTATCGATTTTGTTGTTGAAAAGTGCATATAGGTTGTAGTTTTTAACCGACTTCCAAAAGGAAGAGGTTCTCAATTCGTCGGCGATTACTCGAAGATGGCTGAACCGATTTGGATTATTTTGTTTGAAAGGTTTTGCTTCACAGGTTGTCTCGGAGTGGTCCCCTTCAATTTGGTGAAGATCTGCTGAAGAACTTCGGAGATAAGTAACGGAACTCTTCAATAAATAATAGAAATGGACTGGGATTGCTGAAATCAACTTACCTAACGTCGCGAGTGAATCGTGCGCTCCGTTAGTTCGACGTGAACACACACAAACATCTCACGCGTTTGATATTGCCGCGAGCTCACTGCGCGCGCCAGTCGCTAGCTTGCCCGCTACTTAGACCGCACGTGCGTTGTGCACGTGAACACTTGGATATTACGCCATGTTTGATATTTCGCGCCCGCGAGTCAACGTGAATGAAAAAAAAAAAGTTCTTTCTTAAAAACGGTTCAGTTTGGGGTATGAATGGAGTTTGATAATCAAATCAGTCAGAAATGATGGACACTACAACCCTTTTTTTACCATACTCGTATATGGTAAAAATAGGGTTGTAGTGTATATCCCTAAAATGTTCAAGGAAGCAGTTCAACAATGAATCCGATAGGTACAAAAAATTAAAATATTTTTCATTCGAGCAAATCGTTATAGCAGAAGAAGCATAAGAAATGTTGATCGGTACCTTGAGCTGTCGGTAGTGAGTCAGACGGACTCAACACAGGTTGGGAGGTAGCAATACTCTGACTAGACTTTCCCTTCCCTTTCACCCTGATTTTTAAGCTGAGGCTGTCAACATTTAAGCTGCATTTCGTCTTCCGGAATTTTTCAAAATATTCTTTAAAAAAGGTTTCACACTCTAATGAAGTAAATGTTTTATACCTGAGTGTTGAATAACCTCAAAGGACAAGATAATAACTCGACTGTAAGCTTTAAAACATTTTTTTTAGATGCAGATATTTTAGAGCCACCTGTCCTGTACATTCCGTAAGGAATCGCCGAGTAAACATGACATTTATTAGTTCATAACAATATGTAAGTCCTCTTCCTTTTCCTGTCCCGCTACTAAGGATAGCATTTCTTTGAAGCCGTTCAGACAATCTTTCTGTTTTAAAGCATCATAAACATTTTGAAGAGCCAAAATGTCATCGATTGGTTCAAACCAATCGATGCATCTGTTTTGGCGTTCTCTAATTCTTTATAAAAGTTGTCTTTGGACAATGCTCTTGTTATAGCAACTCATTTCTTAGCCCTTTTTTTCATTATGTTGTATTCCAGGTGATCCGTGTCCATTTTTGTTTCTTGCCATTTCTTGAAAAACGCTTTCTTTTCCCATATCAGAGATTTAATATTCTCATCCCACCAACTTGGATCTTTATTGATCCTTTTTTTTTTTTTTTTTTTTTAGGATGGGAAATCATCAAATGACCCCCCCCACTCTGGGCGGAGCGGGAGGGAGTGTCAGACTCTTACTGACTAAAAACCATCCATGTTCCTTCCTCGCCTTTTACGTTCCGGGGCCGCGGTATCTCTTTCGAACAGGCCCGCAACCCCGGCAGGCTTCGGCCCTTGCGGGCCCCTCTCCTTTCGCTGACATCTCTTTGAGGCGCGCGTGGAACACGAACGCGCCGTCGACACGGCCTGTCGTCGTCGTTAGACGGGCGGACGGCTAGCTAGCCCATAGCCAGCCGTCCACAGGCCCGCATCTACGGTGGCCGGTAGCCACCACGTGGCCCCCGACGCCCGTTGCGTCTCCCGCGGCGGCCGGGAAGAGAGGATCTCTCCCTCTCTCGTTCCGCCACCTCCTTCGCTAGCATCACTGCTTCGCAGAAGGAGGCGACGGCTTCCCATTCCGTCTCGCTCCGGACCATGGATTGAACCAGGGCCGGACGCGAGAGGTCGCCGCCGCCGATCGCCGCCACGAGGACACGGCGGAGCTCCGCCCACGCAGGGCAGACTTCCACCGTGGTCTTTATTGATCCTTAGTTTGCCTTTTGTCACACCTAAAGTAGTTTTGGCGGTTTTCATGGAAAACTGGTGGAAGTCGTTCCAGGGGGTGTTACAATCTTGTGGGTCTTGCAGTGTGCCTATCAAGTATGCATCTACCTTATGAATGAATGCAGTGGCTTCGGGTTTGTTTATGTTGTACCATTTTATGCGTGGTCCATATTTTTGGTATTCCTGTTTTTGTTTCCAATTTGGCATAATCAAACAGCCCACAAGAAGTCTGTGTTGGGTGGTTAGTGGTTGCCCTGGTATAACTTTACAGTCTTTGAAATTTTTCAAAATGGTCCGATCGCACAGGAAATAGTCTATTCGTGTGGCCGAGCCACCACTTTTGTAGGTTATTAAGTGTTCGTCCTTTTTTTGAAAGTAGGTGTTGACGATCGGTAGGTCGAATTGAGTCGCTAGATTTATTATATCATGGCCCTGGCTGTTAGAGGCGCCGTACCCAAAATTTCCATGGATTATTGAGTTTCCTGGTGCTTTCATACCCGTGTCCGTTCAAATCACCTGCTATTAATTTTCTCTCGTCTATGGGTATGGTTTGTAAAAGGTCTTCTAGGCTTCCCCAGAAAAGATTTTTCGATGTCGATAATTTGTTCAAAATGTTTTGGTGCAACTGTTCTATTTTTTCAAGACGTTTTTTCACAGTGAGCTTAGGTTTAGGTTTTTCTATCAAATTGGGATAAATAAGAAACACACGGCCGAATACTGAAACGCCACTCAAATATTTAAGGGCTGCTTAAACGTCTAAGCAGCTCCTAAACTTTAATTTCGTATACACAAACGTCTATTATGAGCATCTGTTAAATATAAGCGCTTCTTAAATTAAGTGGTGCTCAAACACCACTCAGTTTAAAAATCGTATACAGGAACGCTACTCAATGTTATTTATCTGTCAAATGAGCTGTCAAACTGATTTGAGCAGCCCCTAAATCTAAGAGTGGTCGCGAGGTCCCTCAAATCAAGTTAAATCTATTAAAACCAAATAAAATTGTGATTAAAATGTCTTTAACGTCCTTGTCTTTACTTTCGGATCACGAAAGGCCAACTGAGAAAAAATATGTTAGCATATGTTTCTATGTTTTCTATTATATTTTGATATCTGAAATATTTATCATATTATTTACAACAGGAATCAGTTAGAAATTAAACTTAGGATCTGTGAAATTTTCAGGAGAGTATATTTCTATGTGCATTATCTGGCCGTATTTATACTTGTAGTAAAAAAAGTAATTGTACTTAATCATAAATCATGTATTTATTCTGAGCCTTTCATTGTGATAAGTGTTCACAAGTCTCAATGGATAAGTAAGTGCTTGATACAGACAACAGTTGCCCTGAGCCCCTGACTATGTACGAAAATGTTAAAGTCATATAGGTACCTATATTAACAAAATATTACATGCACCAGGCTCTTGCGGTTAAATGAGTGTAGGTAAAGTACAGTATTTCATTGTTTATGTATGTACTTACTTCTATGTCAATTCCAAGAGCATATGTTTCTCAGCAGGTGTATAATTGTATCCACGTTTCTTCTTCTCCTCCATCGTGAATTAATTAATAACTTTACTTAAACTTGATAATAATCGCGCGTGAAATGACAAGTGTGACGTTCCAATCTACACAATTATCTTAAGAAATTTTCTTTTCTTATGACGTCTTCTTTTGATATTGATCTGATTTTTATGTATATAATTACATAATTTCATTCGTAATTTATACCAAACTTTAATCACGCATTTATATTTTAACGAATTAATAATTATCACAAATATTTGCTCAAAGAAGACTGCGTGAAACAAATACGAGACGTAAACTAAATTATTTTGTAACTGAGAACGTGTTGAGATCAACTTTTTAGCAGGATGTTGCCATGATGTAAACATTTGAGGAGTGCTTGGCTAATCATGGTGTCAAATTGCTTGAGTGGCGTTTGTGTATACCATTTAAATTTGAGGGATGCTTACGAGTATATTTAAGTAGCTTTTAGGTGACTGTGAGATTTGAGTGGCGTTTCAGTATTCGGCCGACAGTTGCTGATGATGATCCTAACTCTACGACACACTGAAAAAAAAAAGTAGTTGCCACAATCAAGATTTGGTTTAGATTGACTAAGTAACTTGTTTGCATCTGAGCCTATCAAGCACAATGATCACAGCAACTACTTTTATTTGATTGAGATATCTTGGTTAGAGTTATCACAAAACCTATTTCCAGCAATCAAGTCAAAACATAGTTCCTCCAACCAAGTTTATTCAGTGTACCATATACACGCACACATACACAATAAGTTGATTGCCTTAAACAAGTAGGTTGTTCACCCTAATAAAGTAACTTGTTTACACTAACCAAGTAGCTTGTTCACCTTAATAAAGTGGCTTGTTTATACTAACCAAGTAGTTTGTTCACCCTAATAAAGTGGCTTGTTTAAACTAGCCAAGTTGTTTGTTCACCCTAATAAAGTGATTTGTTAACACTAATCAAGTAGCTTGTTCACCCTAATAAATTGGCTTGATTATACTTACCAAGTAGCTTGTTTGCCCTAATAAAGTGGCTTGTTTATACTTGCCAAGCAGCTTGTTAATACTTACCAAGTAGCTTGTTAATACTTACCAAGTACCTTGTTCACCCTATTAAAGTGACTTTTTTATACTGACCAAGTTGCTTGTTCACCCTAATAAAGCAGCTTGTTTATACTAACCAAGTTTCTGGTTCACCCTAATAAAGTGGCTTGTTTATACTTACCAAGTAGCTTGTTTGCCCTAAACAAGACTCTTGATACATTTAATCGTGTTTCTTGTTCGGGGTTATAAAGATAATCTTGGCTGCTCCAAACAAATTAGATTAATGTACCAATCAAGTGAAACTTGATTTATAATGTCACATAATGCTAGCTCAGCATTCGGTATTATTGTTTTGTAATACCGAATGTTGATTTAGTATTGTGTGACAATAAAAACAAGTTTCACGTAATTGGTAGATACATTAATCTAACTTGTTCGGAGCACACAAGATTATCTATAAAAACCCAAAGAAAAATATATGTCAAAAATTGTTAGGTAACCTACCTATCTCCTAAAAAAGTTTGTTATCCTACAGTAGGGAAAATTAAATTAAACGATATAATTATTATACAATCATAATATATTGTTAGGTTACAGACAGGTTGGTTTGGTGCATCGTTCCTCCACTTTCGTTGGCTTCCAAGCTTTATTTGTAGAAAAACTCACAGATGAGCGAAGAAGGAGCGGTATGGCCATAAATGCCACTAAATTTGTGACTTCTTCATCGGGATCTAAAATAGAAAAAACAAATCATATCTGTCACTACTTAATCAACTAGATTTTAAACCTTTCGAAGAACCGTGAGAAATTCTTCCTTTTTGTAATAAAAAAAATACACTTACGATCGGCAAGCTCAGCAATTTCCGTATAAAAATTATCTTTGGTTTTTCTCTGGTTTGGCAATCTGATGATGTTTGTCCTACAAAGTGGGAAATTTAATAGCAAATTTTTGGTGTGGTTTGAATGAGCACCTTCAAAATCATGCTCCAACTAGAAATAAAAGAAAACATAAATATTGGTGGACATTTCTAGTACTATTGTAACTCACTGGGGCTGCCTCAGTTTATGTATGACACAATGATTGAGAAGAAATAAATATTTTTGTATTTTTTTTTGTATTAAGGCACAATGGTCCGCTTTAAGGATTAAGTGCGGAAACCTAAACCCCATAACTAGAAGTGTTCGAAAAATCGTACTGCGGACTTTAAAGACTATTTAAAATAAATATTTAAAAAATCTGTGAAAATTTCAACCGTCTGCCTGGCGACAGACGGACATACAGACAGACAGACAGAGGAGTCTTAGTAATAGGGTCCCGTTTTACCCTTCTTTGGGTCAGAACCCTAAAAAGACTTGAAAAAAGTTTTTGATATAACACACATTTCATCCAAAATAACTGTAAATTTCGGATTCTGTTCACAAGTTCATTTCTACCTAAAAACGTGCCTGCAAGCTCAGAGAGGCCCCAAGTTGTTAAAAGCTCTAAAACTTCGTCCATTGTAAACACCACAAGCGTGCACGCTAGATAAAATAATTTTAGTTAGGATGCATCACAAACACAGCAAATTTTTAATAAAATTTAAAGACAAAGACTTACCAGTTAGCAGGTATCCCACAAATGAAATATTAAAAGTGTTGTGTCTAGATTAATTCTTGTTTTTCACAGAACAAGAACTCACTCATTAAATGATTAGTCTAAATTAGATTAATTGATGTTTTTCACAGAAAATGTAATGAACAAAAAAAACGGCTGCGGCTGGCGGCTGAGTGACGGCCACAGAACATATATTATACATATTATTGTACCATGTATTATACTCTAATGGTGACGGTGCACAGTGGTCTGGAAATCGAGCTCCATACTCATAGAAACTTTTTGTAAAGAATTAGAAAAAGAAAAATTGTAATGGCTCTGGTATACCTCCCTTTACATCATATTAACGTATGGATGGTACAAGTCACAAAACGCGTGAGAAAAAAAATATTTGCGTTTTTTTGTATGGGAGAAAACACTAAAAGTACGTTTTCTCGAAACTTAATGGAACTGTTAGGCTGGTGCTTATACGAGCTATAGTCACATACACGGCGATCAAGATGACATACAACTTATGTACCTTTAGGCGCCGCTTCGCGCGTAGAAAATTTTTGAAGTTTTGAATATTCGAAATGTGATTTTTCAAATGTTTGCCATGGTTAAATGACGTTGACGATTGATTTACTTATAATAAAATTAGATTTAGCCTGCTAATGACCTTAATGATGAAAATAATTAAAAAAAGACGTTGATTTTAAAGGTTTTTCTTTAAATTTCATTCCTAGAACCTCATTCGTTAATCACCGTGGTTAAGGTTAAGATATTATTAGATACTATTTAAATAATATATAAGAAGGTGGTATGGAAATGCCTTATATATTTGTTGGTGATGAAGCATTTCCTCTGCTTCCAAATTTAATGAGACCATACCCTCAATCGCAACTAAATAATCAGAAAGTAATATATAACTATCGTCTAAGCAGAGCACGGCGAGTTGTTGAACAAGCGTTTGGAATACTAGCAGCAAGATGGCGAGTTTTTCATACTGCATTTGGTTGTAATATCGACACAGTTGACAAAGTTATTAAAGCGGCCTGTGTTCTGCATAACTATTTGAGTGAGGATAACGAAATTAAGACTGAAAACAGTATGAACAGTGTGTTGTGTCCTTTGCGTCGAGGAGGCAATAGCCCTTCCATTACAGCCTATCAGATAAGTGAAGAAATTTCCAATTATTTTAACGGCAGTGGTAGCGTACCTTGGCAAAATACAAGTGCCCATATAAATGAAAATTAAATAAAGACAAGTTTAATAAGCACGTAAGAATGTTCTTTTATTTCGTTTATAAAAAAATGAGAATGTATCTACTTATCTGAAGGCGATGGAGGGGCACGCAACGTGCTCCAAACCTAGCATAGCTCGACACAGCGCAGCATGGCAGAGCTCCATAAAAAACATAGCACAGTTCGGCACAGCGCGGCTCAGCACGGCGGGTAGCGCGGCTCAGCACGGCGGGTAGTGCGCCTCGCTCAAGACTGCTGCGTTTTTAAACAGCCTCACAGAGCGCAGCACAGCATGGTTTGTTTGTATCCTCATTAAAATATTAGACGAGCGAGTTGACCAAACATAGCACAGCGCAGTACAGCGCAGCATAGCTCGATGTTGATTTGTCACCCTAAGGTCTGGGGACCGCCGAGGCCAAGCCACGCTTCTACTCCCACGCCCGATCCATTGGGGAAAGCGCTCGTCTAAATAATGACGCACATCTCGAGCAAAGTGTGCCGGTGCACCGTCTTGTTGAAATATTAAATTATTCCCCATCACAAGATTCACATAGCTTGGCACTGGCAGCACTGTGAGGACATCGTCCAATTCGTTCCGTAGGAAGTTTAAATAATTTAGGCCGTTTAGGCTTTGCGGCAAGAAAACTGGTCCAACGACGACCTATTAAATGTCTCCGTTCTGAATTCTTATATTATTCATTATCATTCAGTTTCTTCTTCTACGACTTCTGCTCCTTCTACTTCTTCTACTCGTTCTACTTCTTTAACTCATCGCAATTTCCGTATCTGTCTAGTAAAAGCTCTTCTTTCAAAACATTCTTCATCTCTCCCCACTTTGCAGCCTGCAACCACACCGAGTATGCACCAGAATACGGCAATCTACGACGCGAACACCCACTACTTGGCTGAGTATCCCTTTGGAGCTCAGTCAAAACACCAACGCCAGCGGCGGAAGTGCACCAACGTGGATTGCTGTAAACAGGTGCATACGTACTGTGTTGGTTGCAACAAGGCTGTGTGTGTAAACATCTGTTTCCGTACCCTTCATCAATAATTTATTTATTTATTACTATATTTATAAATATTTATTTCTTTGTATGTAAGTATCTATACATTGTATATATTTTTGTATGGGACCTTTGTTCGTTTCATTGACGAATTGTAGGATGTTCATCTAATAATGTGATGTGCGTAGAACATTTTTTTTTAAACAATTTTTTTTTCTTTTTTTTTAATGTTGTTTAATAAACCATATTTTCAAATTAAAAAAAATAACCCGAAACCGGTCTGAAAATTACTTAATTTTCATATTTTTTTATTCTGTTGTTCAGATGTGACCTTCTGGTTGTATCCTATACTGTGTCTTTAGAAGATTTGTACTGAAATTGATGATGGTTGATGTTGATTTTGTTAATGTTTTTGCTAGGCAACATGCCCTTGTGTTGGTTTATTCTATTAGTAAATATTGTCACCATGTGGATTGCAAAAACTGAATTTAAATAAATGCAATAGTACTTGCTCTGTGATAAAAATTATGAAAGGGTCTTTCTTAGAGCTATTTTTCAAGTGTTTGCATTGAGACTCATAGTTTGTAAGTTAAACAATCCCAACAGCTAGCACTTTGTCTGCGATAAGATTGTGTGCCAAGCTATGTAATAAATTATAATAAACAGCCACTTGGTTAACAGAGTTCCCAGAATAAATGTGTGAACATACCCTTTTATTTTTGTTCGGTGTACGAGTTGACTTCCTGAGTCGTGTTTTTGTTCAGCTTGCAGATGCAAAATATGTTTAGAAATGTCTGTTCTTTTACTTGATTGTTGTACAATAATGTGTTATTATGTAAATAAAACCATTACTTTGGAAAAAAATGCATTTATTTTGTTAATATGACGACTTTTGTACCAAAAACTGGGAAAAAGTAGCTAACCCTATTTTCAATTTCGAATCAACAATAGTTTCCACGATAAAACTGTCCAAAACTATAGAAAATCAGATAGCTTATTTCATAACGATTCCAGTGACATAGAGTGTGTCGAGCTGCGCTCTTTAATTTAAGAGCTATCGTAGTTTTAGTGAACGCGGAGAAATTACACGATTTCGGCCGAGCGCACTCTGACAGCTCCCCGGAGTTGCGCAATAGAGGCCAAACACATGAGTGGCTAAATGGTTAGGAGGTTTATTTCGATTTGTCATTGAGAAGACAACGTATTTAGTTTTATCCTCATTCAAGGAGAGAGAGTTTGAAAGTAACCAGTGACATATTGTATTGAACCCGTTTTGTGCAAAGTTATAAAGTTCGTCCCACGAGTCTGAGAAAAAAGTGAGAGCAGTGTCATCAGCATATGCGGATATGCGGCAGTTTTGAATTTTAAGAGTGCAAAGTTCATTTATGTAGCAAAGAAAAAGGGTGGGACCTAGTATGCTACCTTGCGGAACGCCAAAATCGACTGGTAGTTCAGTGTGTGCACTTTTTTTTTTGCGCGCTGGCAACACTGGCGACAGGTCGTAAAAAAACGGCCTCGTAGTTAATTTATTTGAAATAATTGTTTTATTGTGTTTAAATTGTTTGAAATCTATTGTTTATAGTAGAATCAATGTACAAAGTGACACACGTAGTGTTTGTGACCAGTTTATATTGTGATAACTCGTAATAATCGATAATTCGATAAGTCATGTACCGGCTGTCAACTTTTGGACTGTGGATTTGAATTCTTCGAACCGGGGGAGTATAACGTTTTAATTTACTTATTATTGGTGTATAATTTACATACTTAACATCACCTAAACACTGCTCAGGGCACTGAGCAACATCCCGTACCCACACCGGCTACGTTTATGTCTCATTCTGCTTGACAATTGTGGAAGCAAAATCGAGGACGAAAACACTTGCCCAGACGAAAACATTCACTACAAACCCTACTTCACACTTATTATGTCCCTAATACAATACCTATATTCTTTAATAACTTGACATTTCATAAAGTACCTTTATAGACTTTGTTCCCACATAAACTCATGGTCTTTATAATACTTGTTAAAAATAGTTAATCTTAGCAATCATAATATTAGAAATAGCCTTTCTTAGAGTATTAATTGTAATAAGTTTGAGAATAATAAATCAAATATCTTTTCTTTAATTTTAGTTTTTTTTTTTTTTTACCTTATACCTTCATTTTTCTCATAATTTCTTCTAAAACTTTCTTTTGTTCTTTGGTTTAAATATTTTTACTTCTTTCTAACTTTAAAACTACTGTCTCAAGGTTTCAATAAACACAGTATTCTCTGAACATACTCAGTCTGTTTCTTGTCACTTTTCAGGTTTCGCTTAATCAAGCAATATGATGACCCGCGGAGCTACTGTTCGTGACATGTCTGACAAACTGAAAGCGGCCCTGAGGGAACTAGATTCATCTAGAAATGAGTGCAGCAAGCTGCTGCGGGAACGAGAAGAAAGTGAAGTGGAAATAGAGGCAATAGTAAACAAAAACACTCAATTAAAGAGCCAGCTTGCAGAACTCCACACCCAGCACATCGATATACTGGACCAGCATCACCATCTCCGTCAACTAGTGTCGGGTTTCCACCAGTGCCATGACACTCATGACCAGGCACTTAAACGAATATCTGAGCTGGAGGCGGAATTGTGCAAAGCAAACAACATCATCGCCTCCATCAGTTCTCTGAAAGCCAGCGAAGAGGTTGCCAACACCAACAACCTGTTCAGTGAGCTAATTGATAGTGTACCCGGACTGGAGTATGAGCAACCCACCGTCACCATAGATTTAACTGGGGATGATACCTTAACTAGATGTCCAATTGTTCTAAGTAGCCATAAGAAAATTAAGAAATATATTAAAATAAACAAAAGTATCAAAAAGTATAAGAAACTTCTGAAAACTCAAAGTGTGTACAAATACAATATTAACCTCAGAAGAGAACTCAGAAACTCAAATAACCAATTAAATGTATGTAATAGTAAGTTAGAATCTTGTACACATATGTATGATGTTGATATACAAAACCTTCAAAGGGAATTATTGAGTAGGGAAAATACACTTAAGGATATCTTTTGTAAATATGAGTGTAGTCAACAGATGTTGAGTGAGCGCATGCAGGAGGCTTGTGAGTTGGTGGACCTGGTGAAGTACAACGCAGAGAGGTATGAGTCACTGACCAACAATCTCACCTGTAGTTGTGCTGCCGCTCCGCCACCTCCCATGTCTCAGCATGTTCTCCCCGCTGCCTTACCCATCATAAATAATAATAGCCAAGCCACTTTGAACCCCACCCAAAGTAATATTTTAGTGTTCTCTGATAGACTAGGAACAGGTTTTGGATCTTTGTTAAATAACCGTTCTAATCATACAGTACTGAACCATTGCCACCATAACCTGCATTTTAATGAGCTCATTCATAAAATTCAACATACACAATTGAATGAGCAAAGTACTGTAGTTTTACTAGTTGGAAATAGTCTAAGTATATCAAAAAAGGACATAGTTAATGGTATTGACACCCTACTTAAGTTAGGCAAATTAAGACTAGGCAAATTAATATTGTGTGCGTTTCCATATTCTGACAATTTACTTGCTCAAGAAAATGATTATATTTCTAGCCTAAATACTTTGATGCATATTTTATCATGTCGTCATAGTGATAGTTTATTGTTTTTTGATACTAACAATTTTGTTAGGGATTTTGTTTTGATTCGGGATCATTATACAGGGTGTATTTCACCTCATCACAAAGCCGTTAACCAAGCATTCTGTATATCAAACTAAGTAACTTTCCGCAAAAAATATTGCTGGGAAACAACTTCTTTTTTTGAGGTTATAAATCATGTTTTGTGGTATAACTCAATGTAACGCACTCAAAACATTGTGCGGGTGGATGGATTGAATAGTACGGAGGTCGTAGAGATATTAAAAGTAAAAATCATGCGACAAAAAGTGGTATTTAAAAAAAAACTTGTAAAATTCTTGCAACTTTGACCCCCTATATCTCCGTAACTAGAAGGTTCCCAGGTATGGTGTAGAACAAAAAAATGATCAGAATGACAAGGAGAACAAGTGCTTTTCGTATTCGTTAAGAGGTGTTTTACACCCTTTATGTTTCTTCCCAAGATTAGTAAACATTTACTAGCTACATTGTTAGCTTTTAATATATACACGCAGTTAATGATGATTTAACTGAGACTAGGTTAAGTGATGAATCAGTATTATTTGATAACACTGTTGTAGATTCTTTAAACTATTAGAGCCGACAAAAGAGAAGACGGATAGTAATATTTTACTTTACCACCAGAATATAAATCGCTTCTCCGGCAAAATTTTAGACGTGGAAATGTTAGTAGATAAATACCACATGGATATTTTATGTTTTAGTGAAACTTGGTTAAAACCAGATAGGATGTTGTTTAATGTTAGTAATTTTTCAGTTGCCAGCGCGTTCAACAGATCCACAGTGGGTGGTGGTACCCTGATACTTTGTAACAGTTCTCTCAGATATAAGGAAAGGAAGGATATCACTGCTTACTCTGTTGATCGCTTATGTGAGGTAGCATGTGCAGAGGTTGAAGGCAATACTTTCTTATGTGTCTATAGACCACCAGCATCTAACTTGTCATTGTTTTTAATCACAATGGAAGAAATATTAAGTAAACTTTTCAGGGATAATAAATTAGTTTTTGTTTGTGGTGACTTAAATATTGATCTGCTAGTCGATTCTCCCGAAAAATGTAAGCTCATCTCATTGTTTAAATCATTCAATTTAAAATATTTATTTAATGAAGCAACTAGGATAACGGCAACTTCAACTTCCTGCATAGATAATGTATTTACTAATTGTAACGTTAAAAATTCGTTCTTAATTAGTGGCGTTAGGTCAGACCACACTGGTCAACTAGTATCTTTTGATTTGGACAAAAAGTTGCACTTAGCTAAAACTATTCGAATAAGACCTCTTAATAAAAACAAATTAAAATCCTTTAATAATAATGTTCTAAGTAACCTATCAAACGCTAGTTTCGATTCAAAAGACCCCAATTTAAACTATGGCACATTATTTTCTACAGTTTGCCAAGAATTCAATAAAACGTGTCCTTTGAAAACAGTTAAAGTCAATTCTAAATCAAAATTTAGTGAATGGGCTACCGCGGGAATAAGAAAAAGCAGAGATAATTTATACAATTTATATCACGAAAAATCTCTAACCTCAGATCAAGCTTTTCATACTTATGTTAGAAATTATTCAAAAATATTCAAAAGTGTCTGCGCTCAAGCAAAATCACAGATAATAATTAACAAAATTGGTATTTCTAATAATAAAATAAAAACAGTGTTGTGGCAGGTCATTAACAAAGAAACTGGAAAGACACAACAACGTGATCAGACCGAATTGTCCTTGAAAATAGATAATCAGACCATTTCTGACAAGCTAGAAGTGGCTGAGACGCTAGAAAGTTTCTTCACTAATATTCCGCTAGAAGTTACAAAATCTCTCCCTTCTTCATCTACATTAGCTGAAGATTTTCTTAAAGAAAATTTTACTGCGGATATACCAAACTTTAAATTTAAACCAATATGTATTGCTACTATTATAAACGCGTTCAAAAGTCTCAACATAAAGAATACTGAAGACTTATGGGGCATATCCGTCAAGGTTCTTGGAGATATTATTGAATCAATCGCTCCTATCCTAACAGGCATATTCAATCAATGTTTGGATAGCGGTAAATTTCCTGATCTAATGAAACATAGTAAAGTAGTACCAATTTTCAAATCTGGTTGCAAGAGTGATCCCTCTAATTATACAGGGTGAAATTGAATAGGTGCGACAAATTTAAATATACAATAATACGTGTTGTCGAGAAAATGTATAAAATATAAAATTAAAAAATAATTGATCAGTGTTACGAAAACCGTTAAAATAATAAAAGTATCAAAAATCTTGCCGACTCATCGCAGTGCTCAATATAGCGGTCATTTACCTAATTTTGCCTTAATTTTTCTTATTTATTTTGCATATTACTGGAATACCGATAATTCTTACTTAAATAAAGATTATAACATCAATGGACCTTTTGGAAACGATAATCGCGTAATTTTTTTTAACGATTTAGATTGTAGAAAAAACAGTTAATAATTACTATGTTACTGTAACTGAAGCTCCAATTTCATTTTGTCGCATTAATTAAAATTCACCCTGTAGACCTATATCTGTGCTTCCAGCGTTGAGTAAAATATATGAAAAAATCATGCTGGACCAGATGTTATCTCACTTTAACTCAAATGGGATTTTGCACAGTCAGCAGTTTGGATTCACGAAGGGCAGGTCGACAACGGACGCGGGAGTTAAACTTATCACTCACATTTTGGAATCCTGGGAGAAGTCCCAAGATGCCATTGGCATTTTCTGTGATCTCTCTAAAGCGTTTGACTGCGTGGACCACAACACACTGATGTGTAAATTACACCACTACGGAATTCGTGGTCAAGCTGCTGATCTGGTTCTTTCTTATCTATCAAACAGGCAGCAAAAAGTAAATGTAAATGGGGCGACGTCCTCCGGGTCTCTAGTCAAGATAGGCGTGCCCCAAGGTTCAATTCTCGGTCCTTTCCTATTTCTTGTGTACATTAATGATCTCCCTTATATGATGGCCAAATTATCAGATATAATTTTATTTGCTGATGACACCTCGCTAATTTTTAAAATAAATAGAAAGGATACGCTTGTCCAACATGTTAACGAAAGTCTAACCGTTCTCTCGAAATGGTTCGCTGCTAATAATCTTTTATTGAATGCAAGCAAAACTAAGTGTTTAAAATTCTCCTTACCAAATGTACCACAACGTGATCTTAATTTAAATCTTGACGGCAATAAACTTGATGTTATAGCGGAAACTGTATTCTTAGGGATTACTATAGATTCAAAATTACAGTGGGGCGCGCACATTAGAACTCTTTCAGGTAGGTTAAGCTCAGCTGCATATGCAGTTAGGAAAATAAGGCAGTTAACGGATGTAGCCACAGCTAGGTTAGTTTACTATGCTTATTTCCACAGTAATATGTCTTACGGCATCCTGCTGTGGGGATCAGCAGCAGACGTTGACTCCATTTTTATACTACAAAAAAGGGCAGTCCGCGCGATTTATAAAATGGGTCCTCGCGAGTCACTCAGGCAAAAATTCAAAGAGATCGATATATTAACTCTGCCTTCACTTTATATCTTTGAATGTATTTTATATGTCCGCAAAAATCGAGGGCTTTTCAAAATTAGAAGCGACTTCCACAATAAAATACACGCAGTAAACATGAAATTGTAATACCTAAATTCAGATTAACAAAAACTAGCAAGTCTTTTATTATAAACAGTATACGCTTTTATAACAAGTTGCCAAAGTCAGTTATAGAACTGACCGATGGAAAGTTCAAGAACTGTATTAAACGTGTCCTTATGAAAAAAGCATATTACAAAATCAAGGACTACGTTGATGACAAAGAAGTTTGGCTATGATTCCTTCTGCGCATGCGGCTTCCCTGGTAGCTCATAAACGGCACAGATTTGTGGATGTCTCTAACTATTCTCAATCTCATTATTCTTTTTCTTTTGATTCAGTTTATTACAATAGTTTTCAAATCATTTTTTCTCATATTTTGCTCAGAATAGTTACAGCACTGATGACAATATTTGTGTCACTTGTTTAATTTAGTTCTTTAATTATTTTTTTTTATAATATTCTATTTTATTTTTTATTTACTTACCTCTGTATAGATGCTTTTTTACCTATTATTTGTGAATGAGTGAACATTGAAGGCCTTTTAGATTCCCGGATGCTGTTTAACTTTTGTTAAGTATTTCTTTTGTTTTACATTTTTTTGTATAGCAAGCAACGACCTATTGTCGGGCCTACGCTGTCCCCCCATACTTTAGTACAAATGCTGTAATGAAACAATAATATTGTAATACCAAATGATTTGAAAAGAGTAACCATGGAGTTTCTTGCCGGTTCTTCTCCATGGAATCGACCAACGCGAACCGTGCACCTTTTTCGACGTTTTATAAGTGCCCATCCAGGCCTATGTGAAATAAAATATTTTGATTTTGATTTTGAGTGCTGATGTGGTCCCCGATTTTTACGCATTGTGTTCTATTTTTTAAATAGTCTGTTAGCAATGTCAGCGGGACCCCTCTAATACCGTGGTTTTCCAGTTTTTGCACAAGGTGGGGAACAGAGACAGTGTCAAATGCCTTTGCAAGGTCGAGAAATATGGTTAAGCATTTTTTTTTATTGTCCAGTTTACTAACCAAGAAGTTAACAAGGTCAAGAACGGCACTATCTGTCGAGCGGCTGGATCTAAATCCATATTGCGTATCAGCGAAGAGGTTACGCTCTTCAAGGTATTTGGTAAGCCTTTTATTTATTATACGTTCAAATAGTTTGGATAACGTTGTTAATATTGCAATTGGCCTATAATTATTGACACTACCTCTGTCTCCCGCCTTATGTATTGGGTGTATCACAGCTCTTTTCAGCGCGGTAGGAAATATTCCGGTTTCGAAGCAGCGATTTATTAGGTTGGTAAGTACTGGTGTAATGGTTTCACGGGTAATTTTTAGAGCATCAGCGCTTATTTGATCCCATCCAGGAGCACAATCACTTCTCAAGTTATTGATCGTCTTTTCTACTTCTTCGTTGTCAGTAGGTAAAAGAACGAAAGAATTTAGTGTTGACTTAGTTACGGGCTTGAACGTTGGAATATGTGAAGGTATCATATCTGCTAATTGTTTGCCAATAGTAGAGAAGTACTTATTTATTTTATTGATCGCTTCTATGGGTTCTTTTTCGGCAGATAGAAGCTGCTGTGGTATTTGGTTTTGTTTATGATTGTTAGTTATTGATTTTATGGTAGACCAGAGCTTTTTTGAATTATTTTTCGACATAGTAAGTTGATCTTTTTGGTATTGCTTTTTGAGTTTTTTGAGCAAATTATTACAATGATTGCGATATCTCAAATACGTTATTTTTAATATGGTGTCATTTACATTTGTTTTTAGTTTTTTATGCATTCTATCCCTTGTTCTAATGCATCGTAGCATACCGACGGATATCCAGGGTTTAATTATAAATTTATTTCTAGGTGTTATTCTTATTGTAGTGCTGTTAGCAATTAATTGTTTTATTATATTAATGAAATTATTCATAGCATTGTTTAAGTTAGTTTCTTGATATACAGTGTCAAAAGTGCAGTTTTGGCAGTCTGATCTTAGTTTTTCATAGTCAATTTTATAGTTTAATTTTACTTTTATAGTTTTATCCTTAGTAGTGTCGTTTTTTATACAAAATAATACAGCTTCATGATCAGTGATACTAGTGCCCAGAGAAAAAGTATATGCTTTTAGTTTCGTTTTTAATATAACATGGTCTAGGCACGCTTTACCTCTGGTTGCAGCATGAATGGCAGGAAATAATCCATGGAAGTTAATGGTATCTAAGTACGCGGTGGTAACATGACTGGTGCTTAAGAGGTCAATGTTTATATCGCCAACAATAATAACGTTCTTAAATGATGAAAAATTCTCTAATAATGTATGTAGTGAATTTAAGAAAACATCGGGAGATTTAAACCTAGGGGGTCTGTAAATTGCAATTACCACAGTATGTTCTTTAATTTTAATCGCTAAGCAGTTCGCTTCCAGAAGAATAGGTTCCTCCACAGTACATTCTAGATTATTGTTTGTGTAGACAACTACACCATCATTCTGATTGTAGTTGTCATTCGTTTTGTGTGAACCGTAGCCTTGTAGTGATGGTGATGTTACAACTTGTGATAGCCAGCATTCAGAGAGCACAATGATGTCAGACGATAATTTTAGTCTTTTGAGCAGTACATGTAACTCTTCATAATTGCAGTTCAAACTGCGAATATTTTGCTGTAAAACTTTTACATATTGTCTTGGATACTTTAAGTATGAAATGCATTCCTCGGGCTCGCATGTAACTGCCACAGAGACTTCAAACTGTTCAATATCACCTATAATATCACTTGTGATATCGAATGTTACGCGCATTAAGATGCAGTGAAGATAACATGGGTGCTATATTAACTTTTAAGATAAGTTTAGAATAGTGAATATACGATACTTGAATTACAGATATGGCGACGCAATTAGTGCCGCATAGGATTATTAAAGGGCACAAAAAATATTGTACGTTCCGTGTTAAGATGAAAAATACTGAGTAATTACGATTGAGACTATTGATTTCACTCAAATGAAATAATTGCATTATTATAACATATACTTGTAAAAGTCGCGCATAAGCAAATAATGTAAATACATAAGTGTTGTAATGGGTCATAGTGTAGGTATGTATGGTAGTGTGATTAATATAGGTGCAAGTTGTGTAAGTTTGCAAAGTAAAGTAGAATTGGTGTATTAGTGAGTAATTTGAACGTAAGTTACTAATAGTTATGATGTAAATAGTATGAAAAGTAAAATTAGAAAGATCTGTAATATTGAGTACAATTCCAAGCTGGGTGTTAGCCCAGTATTTGATGCAGTATACAAAAAGGTTCTTGGCAGCAACAATGCGTGACTGTAGTAGTAAGCGGATTAGTCATTGAGTTGTTAGTCTGACCACGTCTTCTTCTTTGGCGATTAACATAGATTGACCTCCTTCTCTCTGGCGTATATATACCTTACCATATGAGGTCCAACAGCTTGCATCCTTAGTATTTTTCACATATTCACGAGCCAGGTAATAAAGGTATTTTCCATAGGTGGTGAGAGACTCTGCTATAAATATCGGTTTTGACTCGCCGCTTATCTTCAAATGTGTGGTGTTCAATTTATTAGTTTTATTATTTTTGTTAAAGGTTTTTGATGCACTTATGATAGTTTCTTTGAGATAATTCGTGGAAAATTCTACTATTATGGGAGTAGATTTGTTCTGAGTTTTCTTGGGTCTGTAAATATTCCGAATATCCTTATCAAGTACCTCAACGTTTAGTACATCACCAACATTTTTTACTATGTTAATTAGCGCAGCTTTTGATTCTGACTGGGACTTGGGTACGTTTCTAAGTTCTAAGCTTGACGCTTTGGAGTTCCTTTCGAGTAGATCAATCTTTTGCTCCATCTTTTTAATGTGAATCTTGAGAACAGTATTTTCCTCTTTTGTTTGTTGGAGTTTGGATAAAACATCGTCATATTTATCCGACATGTGTTGGATAGATTGTATAATTTCGCTATTTTGTTGCGTCATTCTCTTCATTTCTTCCTCAAATTTAATAGTTTGGTTCTTTTGTTGAAGCTGTACATCGAGTAGCATGTCTTTTATTTCACTGAGCGCAGAGTCATCAAATTTGCGCTTTAAACGTCGTGTAATGTTTGGTTGAATTCCACAGTCAGCGTCTGAGCCCACGCAATCCGATGCCGTGTCGGATTCCGGTGCATTAGCACTCGGTATCAGTAGCGTTTGTTCAGATTTTCCGGGCTGAGTGGGCCGAGCAGACATAATTAATATTGAGTCGTTGAACAGTTATGCAAAAACGTAAACACTGCTCGTTTTGCAATTGTATTGAGCACAGAGACTTGGCGTAGCAGATTAAATGAATCACTCACTGCGCGCGATGCTGTAGTTATACTGTGTCCTTCGTAGCTTCGTAGCACACAAAGCTGTAGCCGATCGCGAAGACGTAGCACTTCGTAGCTGTGCGGGCGCGCAGTTAGGTACTTAGTTTTGCCCGACTACGTCAATGTCGGTGTGGCGTAGCGTTCCCGGGCGCGACCGCGGTACCGGTGCACGAAGATGGCGCAGGTTCAAATCTCGCCGCAGACGATACACACTTTTCGGAGTCCGTTCAACAATATGACGTCCGCAGCACGCTGAATGAGAGGTCCGACACAAACCACTATGGCCGCTGCCTCTTACGGACAATCTCACAAGTTAAAAGAGGAGGGTCCGATTATTTAAAAATACAGAAAATAAATGAGTTGAATTACGAGATTAGTATATTCGCGCAACCAAAAACACGTCCACACTGCTCAGACTCACAAGGGGAAGCAAAACGGGTTTTTGGTGGCAGTGTAAAAGTTTTAGGGTCTTTTACAATCCAGGACTTCACACAAGGGGCTTCTACAGTTTCTTCACAATTGTCTCGGTCCATTTGTTTAAATAGCTATCTTTTTCCACTATATCCTCTACTTCTTTGTCTTTGATTTCAATACCACAAATAATTTATTTATTTAATAATTTTATAAATAAACTTAAAAGGATTGGCAATTGTGGGTCATAATCATTTCGGTTGACGACATTTGAATCCATCCGTCCATTTTATATCTGTTCTTCTGGTTGCTCTTGCACTCGATCTATTCCTAGAGACTGTTGCTGTAGATGATTTTCCCATTTAGACCATGACAACGCATCAAAATTTTCTTTCGAGATGGCGTTTGGGTTAGCAGGAAATGATCCCGTCTTAATAAAGCCATTTTCGATAATTACCGGGTTTAAATTATCCCATATGTTTGTAAAAATTCTCGCGAATTTTGATTTAGGCAATTTAGCCCCTGCGTGAATTCTTTGCCATTTGATTAGCTCACTCTCCCAACTATCTTTCAAAGGTTTCATGGTGCTGCAATCCAAAGGTAGTATATGGGATGAGTGCGGTGGTAATTTTAGGATCGTTATCCCATTTGCTACAGCAAGTTCTGTTACACTTAGATCGCAATGAGTTGAATGCCCGTCATATATGAGGAGAACTGGTCTTTCTGAGCCTATCGCGGGAATGAAAACGTCTTTAATATACTTTTCAAATATAAATGTTTCCATCCATCCTTTTCTGCTTACTGCGTAAGCTGTTTTAACTGTTTCGTCTTTGTATACCCATTCATTCCAAAGATGTTTTTACCCTGGAAAATTAAAAGGGTGGAATCTTTCCACCCAGGGCATTTGCAGCCAAAAGGACGGTGGTATTGTCTCTGCCAGGTGAGCTAGTAGTTCTTGTCGATCGGTATCCGACCTGTCCCATTACTTTAGCTTTCGATGGATCACAGCAAAAACTGCTCTCATCTAAATTGTATATATTTTGAAGTTTTGCAGTTTATTCTTGCTGCGTCTTTTGTAATAAATCTTAAGTCATATACAATGGAAGGATTGCAAGCCTTTCGCCTTGCGGTCTCAATGGATTGAGATTTTTTTAAGGATAGATTATTTCTGCTCCTAAGCCCCTTGCATCGGTAATCGCCAGGGATGTCGTTTTTGAACGGCGTAATAAAGCCATTTCTTTTGATGTAATCGGATATCAAAACTTTGACCTCTTGGACTGTTAAAGGAAAACCAGTTTTTTCCATTACGTGAATATACCCGGCTATTTTGTTTCTGTATCTTTGCTGAAAACAGTAGGCCTACCGCGATATTATTTTACGACTCCTCGTGATCCGCGTAATCGGGAAACCAAAGTAGACCTCAGAATTCCATAGATGTCAGCCGCTTGATAGGTGTTTAGTTTATTGTTCCTCACATCTTCTAGTGCTTTTAACAAATTTTCCTGGGAATATTTTATTTCTGTTTTCCGTTTATAATTCCGGACCATCTAAAACAATAGATTAATTTTATTTATGAAGCGAATGCGCTAAATTGGCTAGTCTTTATCATAATTATCATCATTAGCAATATGTAATCCAGTAATGTACACCATAACAATAAAAAATAATATTTAACAGAATTAAAACTATATTACTTGTCTAAGTCACATAAATGTGCCACAAACGTGAGTACTAGTTATTTAACAGTTACAAACTAAGTACTGATGTAAACTTAATCAGTTTTGCAATTTGTTATAATTAAAATAAAATTCCGGATTTATAAAGACGTCTGTACTTTTTTCACACCTACCCACAGTGTTTTATGAAGACCTTTTTTCGGACATTGCTTTTTATGTAAAAATCTGATACTTTATGTTATTTAAAAGCAATATGTTGAATCCCCATTTCACTAACATGTTTAGTTTTTGAGATTTTTTTTTTTGAAAATCGTTTTTTTTTTCATCCGGGTATTTAGCAAAAAAAATCATTTCTCTGAAAATAAATAAGATACGCAATTATGAACTTAGCATCGACGGCGTTTTTTATGCTGCCTATTTTAGAGTACAAATTAACTTAGGAACTTTGATAGATCCAGACTTATTATACGAGGATTTCAGTTTTTAGTTTTTAATTTTTTTCTCTTTAATTCCGTTGTTTTTGGAAAAGTTATTTAGACTTAAATTATGCCCTTTATCACAGATTACAGGTACTACACCCCATGTACTTACACGCGCTAATCACCTACCGAGCGCCGGGCAACCGGTAACCCATAATAATAATAATAATATAATGACACGAGTCAACAAGTCGAAAAAATTTCACTCAATATTTTTTTTAACAAATTACTAAATACGATTACAATTTCCAGAACCAGCTACCAGCCCCCTTTTTATAAATACAAGAGTTACGTTATAAACATAAAAACAGCATATAATATCCATTTTACATCATGAAACGAAAAAAAAAACTGTGACACGGAATGACATACGTCATGAGTGAAAGTGAAAAGGAAATGATAAAAATTTAAAATGAAATCACGACTATGTTGACCAGAGCTGCAGCTCGACGCGCACGTTTACCGCCTCCGGACCCGTCGCTCAGCTCCGCCTCGCCGCCGCCGGAACCCAGCCCCATCGTGAGTGCTGTGACACCGGCCGTGGCAGTTGCGTCGAGCTCAAGCGACGAGTATTTCTCTCCGCCCACGACGCCACCACCTGCTCGTCGACGGGGAGGACGCCGGCCGCCGGACGGCTTAGGACCTCGAGGCCCACCGGCTTCTGATAGGGTCCCAGCTCCCGGCGGAAGTGTGCAGCGCATGCGATGGACGAAATCGAATAACGAAAACGTCATGCGCGCATACTATGGGGCTACAGAGGGGGGAATCAACCTGACCGCGTACCGTGTTAGGATGCTCTCTCTGTTTCAGGTGCTTGAGCCAGCTGTCAACGTGTCGGCACAACGACTGTCGGATCAGGTGCGAGTCATCCAGCGTAATCGTATGTTGGATGACACCGTACTTGATCGCTTGCGAACTGAAGTGCAGAGTAGCCGTGTCACGGCCACGCCGCCGTCGCAGGCTGTGGTTCCACCACAGTCTACCGTAACAACACCATATTGCGATGGCGACGTGAGTAGTGACATGGTTACTAATGTAAGTACCCAGTGCAGTGAGGATATGAGGAGTGCTTTGGAGGGTGCGATTCGGGAGTATCGGTTCATGACGCCCGAACTTAGACCACGCTTACCTCGTTTGCCCATGCACAACAAAAATAAGATGCTGATGGCTGTTCTGGATTCGCAGTTGTCAAATTATTTTGATAGCTGCGAAGACCTCACCGATATTCACTCGATCCTGTATTGTGCGGCCGTAGCGGCATGTCGTGTAGCTCATGTTAAATTTTCTGATGACAGAGCTACACGACCAAAACCAGCCGTACCGGCATGGCAGTACAGGATTGAACAACGTATTGGTGGGGCCAGAGCACTCATCGGCAAATTGATCTGCTTCAGGGAGGGCAATACTCGCCCTAGGGTGATGCGTTTTGTGAGACGGGCGTTCTCGGGGACTGATATCAGTCCTCGAGACTATATGTTTCGTGTCACAGAGCGCATCGACTTCCTGAAGCAGAAAGTGTATGCATGGGCAAGCCGTATTCGTAGGTATAAGCGGCGGGTGGACCGATACACTCAGAATCGCACATTCCAAAGAGATGAAAGGTGGGTTTACAGGGCTTGGGAGCGACCGGACCAAGGTGTGGCTGACACGCGCCTGCCAGATGATGATGCAATGTGTTCATTCTGGCGCAGCATCTGGTCGGTGCCTGTCAGCCATGCTGAGGGTGAATGGACTCGGGTGGTTGAGCGAGCGTGCGATCCAGTACCAGAAATGGGGGCAATTACTATCAGCCCCCAAGACGTAGCTTGTGCAGTCCGTCCGTTGCCTAATTGGAAATCTCCAGGGCCGGATGGGCTGCACAATTTCTGGATAAAATGGTTCACAAGGTCGCACGCTCGCCTGGCGACCCTGTTCCAGTCAGCCTTAGAGTCGGGGTCGCTGCCAGAGTTCCTGACAACAGGTATAACCCATCTGCTCCATAAATCGGGTAGTACTGCGGAACCCAAAAATTATAGACCGATTACCTGTCTCCCGACGGTCTATAAAGTTCTTACATCTATTTTGAGAGCTAAAATCACTAAACATATTGACGAAAATTCTGTTATGTCAGCTTCTCAGAATGGATGTAGGAACGGGTCCCGCGGTACTAAGGAGCTACTCCTCATTGATATGGCCATAAGCCAACAGGTTCGCCGTTCCCGAAAGGATCTGTCGACATGCTGGATAGACTATAAGAAGGCCTACGATTCGGTGCCACATACATGGCTTAGGAGGGTGCTAGAGTTGTATAAAGTTGATGCAACTCTGCGCACTTTCCTAATGTCGTGTATGGGGCAATGGAGGACAGTCCTTTGCTATCCAGGATGTCGGCAAATTCAGAGGAATAGCGAGCCGATAAGGATAGAGCGAGGTATATTTCAGGGCGATAGTTTGAGTCCACTTTGGTTCTGCTTAGCCTTGAATCCTCTGAGCACATTGCTGGAGGATTCAGGTCTAGGCTATCGGTTGCGGAAAGATGGTCGGGTTATATCTCACCTCCTTTACATGGATGACTTGAAACTCTTTGCCCCCAACGATTTTCAACTGATGGAGCTACTGAAGGTAACTGAAACCTTCAGTAGCGCCATCAGGATGGAATTTGGTGTGGAAAAATGTGCGGTCATGCATGTAAAGCGAGGGGGGATTGTGGAGTCTGTGGGAACCCAGCTCTCAGATTCCATAAATCTTAGATCCCTCTCAGCAACCGAAACCTATAAGTATTTGGGTATGTCGGAAGCGCTGGGCATCAGTGTGGCTGACATGAAGCAATCGTTGAAGGAGCGCTTCTTTGGCCGCCTGAAAAAAGTATTTAATAGTCTTTTATCGGGCGGAAATAAGGTGCGTGCCTTCAACGGTTGGGTCATGCCGGTTTTGATGTACTCTTTCGGCATACTCAAATGGACTCAAACAGAACTAGACGCCCTGGATACGAAGGTCCGTAAATTGTTGACGGCATATCGAATGCATCACCCGCGTTCTTCGGTAATGAGACTGTATATCCCGCGGAAGTGTGGGGGTCGAGGCTTTTTAAACGCTAAGACTCTCCACAATCGTGAGATATGCAGTCTCAGGGAATATTTCCTAGCAGCCGACGTGGGGATGCATCGAGATGTGGTCGCGATGGACAAGGGCCTCACCCCGCTCTCCTTGGCTAAAGAGAACTGGCGCATACCTGTAGTATTTACTACTGATGACCGCAGGAAAGAATGGCAGAGCAAGGAGCTTCACGGGCGCTTTTACCTGGCTCTTCATGGGCCCGATGTAGATTTTCAAGCGTCCGTGTCCTGGCTACGATCTGGGGACCTCTTCGGAGAAACCGAAGGTTTTGTCTGTGCAATTATGGATGAAGTTATGATGACGAATAACTACCGGAGATTTATTGTGAAGGACGGTACGGTTGACATATGTCGGGCATGCCACCGTCCAGGCGAATCAATCCGTCACATTATCTCCGGATGTTCTCGTCTAGCTAACGGAGAGTACTTGCATAGACACAACCTTGTAGCTAGGATTATCCATCAGCAACTTGCTCTAAAATACAATCTTGTGGAATCGGAAGTGCCCTACTATAGGTATGTGCCCGACCCAGTTCTCGTTAATGGCAGTATCACACTGTACTGGGATCAATCCATCATCACTGACAGGACTGTTATAGCTAATAGACCTGATATAGTGGTGATGGATCGATCAGAGCGGCGCGCAATGATTGTTGACATAACGGTCCCGCATGATGAGAACCTCGTGAAAGCCGAGAAAGATAAACAAATAAAGTATCTTGACTTGGCTCGCGAGGTTGTCGACATGTGGGAAGTGGACTCAGCAATCATTGTGCCGATAGTAGTGTCAGCGCATGGCTTAATTGCCAAGAGCCTCGACCAACACCTGAGGAGGCTCTCGTTAGGCAGCTGGATCAAGGGCTTGATTCAGAAAGCGGTACTCCTGGACACGGCCCGTATCGTTAGGAGGTTCCTCTCTCTGGAGCCCTGACCGCCGGTAGCTTGGACCCTGTTCCCGATACCGGTGGGCTACAATTTTTTATATTTTTAAATGTTTTTTTATATATGTTTTATATCAATATTTAAAAATGTAAAAAATTTGTTGCATAATTGAATAAAAGAAAATAATAATATCATTTAATTCGGGTAACAAAAGACCCATATCACATATACCTTACAGACTAACATACATATTTATTAAAACTACAAAAACATAAATAAAACTATTTAACACGAAGAGACGGCGTCATGTTGCGCTGCGTGGTGTCGCGTAGCCTTCCGCGGAATCGCCGATACACGACACCTTTCGGCCAAAACTCTTCCTTGAGGAAGGTCTCAATGTCATGAGTCGGAACTCGCACCACGAACGATTTAAAATTCGTGTTGTGGCGCGACTCCAACTTCTCGACCCTCACTGTCCAGTTGGTCTTCGCTCGGACGTACTCCACGATCTCCTCTACCTTCGTGGTGTGAAGTAGCCGTGACACATAGAGCTGCGTCGTTGGTATCGCTGGACGCAACACACTGGGTCCTTCCTGCGCGGTCCCGCACTGGTTCCGACTAGGTGGCTTCTTCCTTTTCTTCCTCTCCACCTTCACAAAGCCATCCTCGTCACACGTGGCCGCTGCTGGGCCTTGCTGTTTCGAAACCTTGTTGGAAGGTTCACAGCAGCTCTTATTTTTCTTCCCCTTCTTCACCTGCGATACAGGCGTGGCGACAATCGCAGCGTAGCGCAGCGGGTTGTCAACAGCCGCGCGGCGCACACGTACCTACGCATATTCCCCAAAGATAACTTATTAAAACTATTTGACCGATTTCGAATATTCTCTACGTTAACAATCGGGAATTTAAAGAAGGAAAAAAATATTAATCATTACATCAAAATAAAACACCTCTATGCAATTTTTTTTAACAATTCTTTTTTATATATTCCGTTAAAATAATTATAAATTCTGATACATTTTAAACATGTTTTATTTTATAACGTAGGTACCTTTGCTAAAAATCCCTACTAACATCTTCGTCGACAAAGGCAGCCCTAGCAATCCGCAATATCCACGCGACTGCCGATCTACAAAGCAAAACCCACTTTACGTTTTAAAATAGGGGGTTATTCCCGCTCGGTAACACCCTTTCGTCAACACTGTTGACGATTGGGAAAAAATAGTTTCGTTCGTTTCACAGTGTTGACGAACGCTACTTATTATTTCGGGTAATTCCCATTCGGTAACACCTTTCGTTCCTGTCGTCAACACTGTTGACGATCGGGACAAATATGTTTCGTTCGTTCGCAGTGTCCATGAATGCTGGTTTTTATTTTTAAAATATGGAAATAAAAATAAAACATGCCATGGATTTTTAAAATGTTTTAATGGATTATGTTAGATCTTTTAAAACACAATTATCTAGAAAATAAAAAATGGCCTTGTCATGTGCATAATAACCAGTTTACACTTTGATAAGTAATAAAATTGTGACACTGATTTAACATTATCAAATATAGTTGAGAAAGTGACTAATGAAAACTAAGTACACTATTATGTATCACAGATAATCATCTAATTTACACTTATTAAATAACGAAACTATAACCATAAACCTTAATATTTTTTTTTATTAAGTACCTAAAATTAAAATAAACCTAATTAAAAGCAGTAAAAATAAAATATTTCAGATAATCAAGTCAATAAAGAAGTTTGTATCACAGATAATCAACTATTTTACAATAATAATTAAAGTGTTAAAATACCTAAGCATTTATATCACAGATAATCACATGTTTTCAATAATTTACATAATAATTTGTTGTCCTATAAAAGTAAATTTCTGATTCTCAGAAACACAACTCGTTACACATAGGTACTCAAAGTTATGACTTCTATTCAATGATATTGTAAACAATATCATTGAATAAATTGTAAACAATATCATTGCTTCCATGAGTTAGCCCACGTATAACATAGACAGCCCTAATTCACCTCAAGAGTTACAATCAGCAGCATAGTTTTTTTTTTTTAAATTAACTTCGCAACATTTCAAGGAAATGTCCAACTGTCACATCACCATGTAATAACTCTATTTGAGCGTCCTGTATAAATTCGACTTTGATCTTATATTTTCCAATTCTTTTTTTTTTTCAAAGCAGTGTCTTCATACAAACAGTGCAGTAAATGCAACAAATTGGGTCCTTTTTTACCTACAGTACAGTTTAACTTATGATGCCAAGACTCCAAAGAATTTGTAGTTCTGTGTTTCTCCCCGAATGCATTCCATATTGGTATAAATTTATCCTTTAGCCATTGTTTTTCCATATAAGCTTTAAACTTTTTCACAGCTGAATCGTCATTTTCATGGCGCATGATGTAAGCCCATCCGTTCATTACTTCAGTCTTTGGTAATAAAGGAAGAACTGCGCTGAGTGCCACCAAACGTCTTTTCTTTATGTCTTTTGTATTAGTAAGGCTCAATTCCCGACCTTTAGCCCAAATTGCTTTGTTAAAGTGAAAGTAACAACCCTTGAGCTCAACAAAAGGGAAAACGTCAACAATGGCTTTCATGGCTGCTCTCTCGTAGTCTGTTTTGAATTTTTTCGGACTCCATTTTGGAATTTCCGCTTTTATCAACATAAATAATATTTTGTAAGATTCAGTCGTCCGGTTACTCATGAGAGCGTACACCAGTGGCATTAAATTTGTGTGGTTTGCCGTACTTCCAATATCCCCATGAATAGAATAAAGCTGGTCAAAAGGAGGAGAGCAACTTTTAAAAGTGCCATCTGCGTAAAAATCTTCTAGTTGACATATGATCTCCCTTGCTGTTCCTGTACAAAATACAATGATTCTTGTATTGCCGTACGTATAGTCAGCCAAAAGAAAATCTCGGTAATCCGGTGGCACTTGTACTTCTTCTACAGTTTTACATTGTATTTTTGGCAATTTTGCTGCAAAATTTCTGTATCTATACAGTGAACTCTTTACGCTACTAAATGTTGGTAAATTGCTTAGTAGCTCTGCATTTGCATCTTTTAAACATGCGACTTCGGCGTTATATGTTTTTGGTACGCTTGGAAACGTTGGTGCAATCAATTTTTGTTTTAGATTATAAATCGATGCGTCAATTTCATTTTTCTCAAAGTTAGGTGTACATTTATGAAGCGTTTCTTCTATGATTTGGTCGTTCTAAAACAAAATATATAAATAGATTAATAAATTTAATTATAAAATAAAAATGAAATGACATTAATAAAATGTTAAAATTGATTGATTTTTATCATTCAAACTTCGTTTTATACCTTATTAATATTATTACTACTACTACTTATTACTAGTTAACTACTCGTTTCTACTACATTTATCTTATTTATCCGACAATGTAAACAAACATAACATATTTTATATAACAAAGCTAATAAAACTGCATTATGCATTACAATTCAGCCATAACTTAAAAATAAAAACAAACGTTTTGCATATTTCAAACACAGCATAATTAAAAAAAGAGTGGTAGGTATGTCAAAATATGTTGGTATGGTACTCCCTTGATTGTTATAAAAGTTTTTGTCCGAAAATCATTATTCATAACACGTTTGCTATAAACTTCAGTAACCATAATGTTCAAAACACCAAAATAATGTTTTACATAACCAACTTTACTTCTAATACTATTTTGTCATAATATCGAATACTATAATAATTGAATCTCCTAATTTTACATGACATAAAGTCGTATGTCCTAAGTATTGTATCACATAATGTGTATGATTCCGAATGGTCATTTATAAATTGTTAGTAGCTAAAAAAATCCCTAAGAGTAAGGTTTTAGTGACAGCAACGAATTGCTGCAATCCGACTCCACGCAGTCTTGTCTGCCCTCCCCCAAGAGTGTTATTTAAAATCGCGTAGGCGCGGAGAGGCGAGGCGGGCCGCGAGTTGAGGAGCAGGTGGTTGTAACACTCCCCGCCGCGGCTACCCATCTGCGACGATAAGCTCGCGTGAGGCCGCCGGAGCCCCGCCGCGGGAGACGCAACGGGCGTCGGGGGCCACGTGGTGGCTACCGGCCACCGTAGATGCGGGCCTGTGGACGGCTGGCTATGGGCAATAGCTGGCCGTCCGGCCGTCTAACGACGACGACAGGCCGTGTCGACGGCGCGTTCGTGTTCCACGCGCGCCTCAAAGAGATGTCAGCATAAGGGGAGGGGCCCGCAAGGGCCGAAGCCTGCCGGGGTTGCGGGCCTGTTCGAAAGAGATACCGCGGCCCCGGAACATAAAGGGCGAGGAAGGAACATGGATGGGTTTTAGTCAGTAAGAGTCTGACACTCCCTCCCGCTCCGCCCAGAGTGGGAGAAGTCATTTGATGATTTCCCATCCTAAAAAAATAAAAATAAAAAAAAATAAGGCCGCCGGAGCCCCGCAGCACCGGAGCCGTGACAGAAACCATGCCTGCTGCATAATGCTTGCTCGTTTGCATGCTACATGCTTGCTTGCATACTGTATGCTTGCATGCTGCAAACTTGCTTGCATGCTTGCTTGCTGCATGCTTGCTTGCTTACTGTATGCTTGCCGCATGCTTGCTTCATGCGTGCTGCATGCTTGCTTGAATTACATGCGTGTTGCATGCTTGCTTGCTACATGCTTGCTTGCTTGCTGTATGCTTGCCGCATGCTTGCTACATGCATGCCGCATGCTTGCTGCATGCTTGCTTGCATTGCAGGTCAGCACCTACATACGATTAAACATTTACTTAGAATAGGACTTATGACTTTTATTGAAAACGTTTTTATGTCTTTTGTATATTATTGATTGAAATACTTATGACAAACGGATGTAGGGCTTATTATGATTAGGCGTTTCAACTTTATGGCATATGATATTATGTGATTTAAAGTTCGGGTAAATTATCATTCGGACGAATGATGATTATGACAAAAACAATTATGTCATTTGAGATTATGGATTAAAAAGTTAGGTAATACGATAGAGAACCATGTTGGTATTTTTGGTTATCGTATTTTAAACAATGCCAAGCCAAGAAATGCCACACCAGGCTAAGTAGGCATATAAATCATTCATAACATCATACAAATCATTGTGAAAAAAAGCGATAATAGGACTTTTATAAAGCTAAAGTGAGTTTAGACGTTTACGTAAAATGCTATGGTAATTCACTTACCTTAATTCTCAAAACTCCACTGCAGTTTAATTTACGTTGAGAGCAACTCCAAATAACTAAACCACATTTATGCGCCCTTCTTGTGTAATATTGGCGACCGCCATGTAGTAAAACGGTCCCATGTTTTCTTTTTATACGCACTAACACGGATTTTCCACTAGAACTACCTGCTAAATCTTGTTCCGACATGTCCGAATTTAGAACTAATCATGTACTGTATGTACGATGCATAAATCAGGATTAGCTACCCAAAATGAACGATACTTATTATTGCAGTGCTCTGATTGGCTAACTCAAGGTCATGGTGGATAACGTACTGGGATAGGCCGGTCGGGGGTAGTGTGCGAATCTATTTTATCTACCTGTTACCGGCTACCGGCGCGGCATCGCTATACCTGCCTGCTGCAAAGGGAAGTTTGCAATCTACTAACAAATGGAACAACATCCAACATTTTTTATCAATTAAACTAGACTTTTGTCGTCAATAAACATTTGAAAATCCATTACGTGTTTTATTTTTATTTCCATATTTTAAAAATAAAAACCAGCATTTATGGACACTGCGAACGAACGAAACTTTTTTTTCCCGATCGTCAACAGTGTTGACGACAGGAACGAAAGGTGTTACCGAACGGGAATTACCCGAAATAATACGTAGCGTTCGTCAACACTGAACGAACGAAACTTTTTTTCCCGATCGTCAACAGTGTTGACGAAAGGGTGTTACCGAGCGGGAATAACCCAAAATAGGTACATTTTCGTTCGCAGCGTCTATTGACTTAACACGTTCGCTGTCCACTGAGCCACATATGGTTCAGGAAACGTGGACTTGAAAAGCACTAATACGTTCCTGAGCCATATGTGCGTCAGGAGACATATACAACTTCTAAAGCGAATAATTCCACTGGACGTGCTGGAACTTTACTGTTTCTGCATTGGACGTACTGGTACGATCATAAAGTAAAGAAAAACGCCGGGACGTACGAAAAAATATTTTTATTTTTCTAAGAAATTACAATTTTTTTTGAACTATGTTTTATTATGTTTGTTTTGAAAACAGCATAAACAAAACGATTTTTTGCATTGCAAACACTCAGTATCCACTCGTTTTACTCTTTTTGCAGCAATTTGCCAGTTTGTACCTTCTTTTCGCAAGTCTTCGTAGCATCCATGGCATCGTTTTCGGACAATTTTATCGTCCTCTTTCCGCGGAATTTTAGTAAGAAAGAGCTGACTTGCGATCGAGCTAGTAGACGGTCTTGGACTATTAGTCAATGTATTTGCACTCGCATCGGATGCATTGTTCAATTGCAAGAACTCTCTAATAATTTCTTGCTGCGTCTGTAGTACGGTTTTACGTAATTTTCTGTTAGTAGTTGAATGTAGTTTCTGATACAAAAGCGTAGCGTTTGTTACTGATGCACAAATCAAAACATCTAAAGCGATCTTTTTGTACCATGCCAGAGACTTTCTTTTAGGGTCATAATAACTTGAAAGCTGATCAGATACATCTATGCCCTTCTTTCGCTCGTTGTAATAGAGCACGGCTTTCGGCTTCAACTTTGGTTGATATCCCGAAGACATTTGCATACTAGCATCATGACATGTTGAAATCATTGCAACGTCGCGTTTGTCTCTCCATTTCATCACTGTTATATTTTCCTTCTGACGAGCAACTACTTCACCTTTTTTAGGGCCCATTTTTTTCGATCTTATTGCCCATGGAAGTTCTTTTCTATTTACCCGTAGAGTGCCGCATAAGTCTCGTCTTACGCTGCTGTAAATATTTTGCTAATCCTACGGTATTGTAATAGTTGTCACACACAATTATCCGTCCAGCTTCTAGAAGACCATCACATAACTGAACTACGACACTCCCTGGCTTATCCAAATCAGCAATCTCGGGGTCGCGACCTACGTAAATATCATAGTTCCAGACAAAACCCTCTTCTGTGCAGAGTTTATAGATTTTCAAGCCGTATTTGTGAGCTTTTGATGGGTTGTATTGACGGAAAGATATCCTCCCTCTAAACGGCATCATCGATTCGTCAATGACGATACATTCATCAGGTGTTAGTAAGCTCTTCCAGTTGTTGATAACAAGGTCCAAAAGTGGTTTTATTTTGTACAGACGTTCGTTTCGATCCCTCGGAGCTTCATTATCAGTAAAGTGCCAGCAACGTAATATTGATGAGAAGCGATTATACGACATGTTTACGTTGTGAAATATTGGATGGTAGTAAATTCCGTCTAGTTTCCAATATGATTCAAACGTCGGAAATTTCACAATACCCATCAACATGTATAAGGCAATAAATTTCATCACTTCTTCGCGTGTAACGTCTGTCCACCGAGTCATGCGGCTACAAACTGAGATGTTGACGTTACGTTTCAGTTGAGAAGCGTACAGATTTGTTTCAGTGACCATAAGATCTAACACTTCATTGGTCAATATACGTCGATAAATGGATAAACAGATTGTTCGCCTTGAATATGAAGTGTTGGGCTGCTGTTATAAGGTTGACGTGATAGTGGTAGTATTTCCTGACTCCAGCCATTTTCTCTATCTATATTATTTATTTCTTGCGGCGTAAGCCGCATAATCTCACCAGCAGTCCGCCTTCTGCTAGTTTCTGGCCGAGGTGAATTTATGACGATATCGGATGAATTACCAGCTGGCGAGTCTCTACCAAAGTTTTCGGTTATAATGTTTGAACGGGAAATCTCACCTGGATCAAAATCAGGATCATTGACATCGTCATCAGCAAAAATACTCGGTTCTTGATCCGAAATATCAGAATCTGGCGCGTTATGTACATCGCTATTACCGCCGTTCGAATCCGTGTCATCATCACTCAATTCAAAGTCACTTTCTTCCAGTACACGTCGCAATTCCTCAGCTGATAATCTGCGTGGCATTTTCAACAAAAATATCTCATACGATACTATAACCTTCAAACAATTTTTGCATTTGAAACGATTTCATGAACAGAATTCAAAAATATGTCAGTGACGTAAAACAATTGACACTGACAGGTCTATGGAAGTATATTATCTATGGAATATTATGTTCAAAGTTCGTAAATGTCGTGAAAATACATAAATAATAATAAAAAAGTATTTACACATACAAATACTTTTGAAAATCTAAAAAAAAATCCCTGAACCACATGTGTTTCATGAACGTGCAGAAGCAAAAATGTCTCCCTACGCTCATGAACCGTATGTGTTTCAGGTAAATAAAGCCTACATCAGTTTAAAAAATATATATATATATATTACTAGGGCTACCCTATGACTATAAAAAAACAAATAATTAAGAAAATCCTATTGGACTTGTCGGTCAATTTTGCAGTTTGGTACTGGGACAGGGAACGTGTTAAAAGTGTAGGCTATTATAGCGGTAGGTATAGAACATTTTGTATGGAGTGAGTTATCTGTCATCTGTGCCTTTATCTTCTCTACATACCACAAAAATAACATATACTAATTGCGTGGAATCTAGAAGTTATTACAAATAAACTGTTTTTGCTAGGGTTGTCACTTTCAAATCGGAATTTCATTGACTCAATTTTTATTTAATGGGACGTATTGGTTATTACAATTTCGATTATTAAACCTAGGAACTTTATTAGATCCAGACTTACGCCAGGTTTTTATTAGTTTTTATTTCGATAATTTCGTAGTATTGGGATAAGTTAAGACGCACTGGTAGTAGACATTCGTCTTAAGATTATGTTGTATGTCAGTTGAGAAAACATCGCACAGCTTCCCAAATGATTCCTAGCCAAGTGAGATGGAATATAAAACATAATGCTTAGACTATCTTAGTCATAAAACAGAAGAAAAAAGTCTTTAAATTTCTTCTTCGGTGGAAAGAACTACACGTTCTTCTGCATCATAACATTCAACCTCATTAGTGCTGGTAAGCTCTTCCAACGAGTCTGGGTGAGGCACAGGTTTTAACAAAGCAATCGCGGCTGCCGGCAAGGCAATCTTATTTTGTTTTTTTTTTGCCTTTGAAGCATGTGTACGCATGAGATGACCGGATCAGATGAATCTAAGGCCCTATGGAATAAATCGGTCATTGTTTTCACCCTATCCATTTTACGACAGTTATGTTCGCGATCGCTTCTCCAAAATTTGTTTCTAGATTCTGATGCCTGCTCAGATAGCATACCTATAGGAAGCGATGTTGATTGAATGATTGTGGCCCCATGTATTAATATTTTATGTAATGTGACTGTCATCGGATGCCAGGCATAATTGTCTACATATTTGTATGCGACTCGTATACAAAAATTGCCAAATTGATTGCTATCAATTGGTAGACCACTGGACATAACAGTTAAAATGATGTGTAAGTCGTCCAGTAGCCACTGCTCGAGGCCCTGGATTTCCGAAAAAAATTGGCAATTTTTGTTGGATAAAGCAATTCGGGCAGTATTTCCGTCATTTGTGGTGCCAGAATTTGGCCGAATTACATCAACCAGCAAACCTAGCTTCTCCCTCACCTGCTGCTGAATAACTTTTTTTCTAGCATTCACCAGGTCCTTTTCTATAGATTTTTGCGTTATCCGCCATTTTTTAACAACATTTTTGTACGCTAGATTCAAAAGGAACTCTAGCACACGTATCCACGCATGTAAGGGGCTCAAGCCATGTTTGAAAGTAGCAACATTAACATCTTGCTGTAAAGCTATTTGAATATTTTTGCGTTGCAGTTAAACGACAGTAAGGGCAACGCATTTGAGATGAAGTATCTAATATCGTATTTAATACTTTGCCGTCAATGGCGGCCAAGTGCATTCTACAAGAGACTTTTACTTTATGTCCTTTTGAAGTTTCACCTAATATAGGCGATAGATTTTTTAACTTCGTCTTCCCTCTTCGATTTTTGTGATAAAATCAGTTCCGCTGTTTCTTTTCTATACTGCACGCACAACGGTCCAGTATCTATAAGATTGTGGGGCTGGATTCTTCCAAAGTATGACATTATCTAAAGTTTTTAAAAATAAGGGGATGTACATAGTGGCTATGAGGCTACTTTCATCACCATATTCAGCATCAGAAAAAGCCTGTTTATACAATGCTTGGCCACTACTTCCGTCGAAACCCCAATTCCCTTCCAAAAAACATTCCAATTCTTCCAAAAAGTTTTGGTCACAGTATTGCGTTCCAACCTCATCATTTATTTTTAATATTCTGATGACACTGTGTTGCAATAAATCTTGAAGAAGAACTGAGGCTTCTCTTTCTGATATTATAATATTTTCTGGATAACAGTCCTTTTTAGCTGCTAACACCTTAAAATAGGGGGGAAATGCAGAGAATCCGCGATCGTGAAGATCCATGTGTAGAAAATTGTAGGTTGTTAATATTGTTAATTTTCTATCGATTATCTGGACAGTGCTTCTTCTGGGGAATACGGCCGAGTACAATGTGTTATTTTTTTATAATGTTCGATGCTGCGTTAGGTGCTTCTAAGCAATCATGAATTACCTTTTCTAAGTCTTTTGCTGGCTTCGATGGTATTGAAGCATCGTTAACGGAAAGAGATGTAATAAAAGATTTAACTTTTTTAGTTAGAGGCTCTTGTTCCAATTGTGTTTGGAGCTTTCGACGCGATCTTAATTGCTGCCGATCACTTAAATTCGCAAATGCATTACTTTTAGGTGAAAATGTTAAATCTTTAGTTACTTTGAGTTGTCCGCTAATCATTATTTCACTTAACCAGGCTTTATATTTGTGTGTGAAATATTTTATAGAATAAGAACATTGTTTACATTTAATGTTGCTTTTGGTAATAAATGTAGTAAGAATAGGTCTAAATTCTTCCTTAGTTACAGAAATATGGTAATTGTTTCCAAAATAATCGAATATTTTATTTACTATATCGGATGTTGACGCATTTTTTAACTTATTCGTATATAATTTAAATACGTCAAATCTAGTCAACGTTTTGGTGGTAGGATTCCCATCAACTTCTTGTGTAGATGCGGATACTTCTAGAAAATAAACAGTGCTGGCATCGGGGCTATTCGAACCTCCGCCTATACAAGTTGTAGTTTCCTGGCTAGCATGCGGGGTAACAACCGCATGCTCAAGTATCGAAGAGCCTTCAGGTTGGGGCCCAGAAAGACATACCCCAGTAGAGCTGGCCAGGCTCTGCTGAGGTAAAGCATGAATCTCGTCTGGCTCCATGAATACAAAAAAAAGTACAAACTCAGAACGAACTCAAAGAACACAAACTGGTAGATGGCGGCTGCTCCCCTGCGTTACCGGGTAGGCTACCGTGCCGCCAAACAGACTAAAGCGAAAGACTAGGAATACAACATAAGCCCGAAGGCATTTAAGGTCAAGTATATACTATTGGGAGTTTTAGCCAGTAAAAACTGTTACCGCCTTCACCGCTTGGAGGTACTCCCAGCTTATGTTATTATTATTTCGAACCTAATTATATTTTGGCTACCCGTGTGTTGCGTTCACAGCTGATTCTATCTATCCCATCACATTTTGAGACTTTGGACTGCTATTTCTTCGAAATACTTACAAATAACTCATTTTATGGGTCAAATTAATGAATTACTGTTTTTGAAAACAGTAATTCATTAAAATGGCCAAAAAAATGCTTAAATTTTTATTTTTTTTAAGTTAAAAGAAAAAAAAGTATTTTGGAATATATCTGGTTTTTGATACCGAGTACGTACATGAAATTCCTGCACTCTATTTTTGTAAACAATGTCAGACCCGGATATGAACTAATGTATGATCGCGTGACAACCCTAATGACGTAAAATACGGATGAAACTTAAAAATGTTGTGGTTTTTAGATTCCACGCAATTAGGATGTGCTATTTTTATGGTATGTAGAGAAGTTAAAGGGCATAATTTCAGTATAAATAACTTTTCCAAAAACAACGGAATTACCGAGAAATAAATTAAAAACAAAAAACTGAAAACCTCATATAAGTCTAGATCTATCAAAGTTCCTAAGTTTATTTGTACTCTAAAATATGCATCATCAAAAACGCCGTCGATGTTTCTAAGGTCATAATTGCGTATCATATTTAGTTACAGAGAAATGATTTTTTGTCTAAATACCCGGCCCAATAAAAGATGATTTTCACAAAATAAAATTTCAAAAACTAAACATGCTAGTGAAATGGGAATTCAACATATTGCTTTTAAATAACTTAAACTATCAGATTTTTACATAAAAAAGCAATGTCCGAAAAATGGTCTTCTTAAAACACTGTGCTACCCTCGAAAAAAGGAAGAAATTACCCCATTTTAGAAAGAATGTAACTAAACACATATCTTGTTATAGCTTTAACGAATCTTTAAGCAAAAATCAATCATAGCTACTTACGGTTTTCAACAATACACTCCACTTGAAACACTAGCAATAATACACTAAGGGCCTGTTTCACCACCCTCAAGTAAAGTGTCGAGTAGGCTAATCGCCAGTTAAAGTGACCCGTAACTTCACGTGCGAGTTTCACGACGTTCGAGTAGCACTAATCATAAGATTAACTGACCCGTAACTTACTTACCACGTCTTCTGCCAATTAGCGTGCTTTACTCGACGATTAAGTATTGTCAGCTGTTGTCTTTTCTTGCATCACCAACGATTATTTTAAAATAAACGAATAAAAATGGATTTATTTGATTTAATTGATCATCAGTTGGATGAATTAGAACATTCTTCGACGCAACGAATAGCGAGGATTCGTGTATTTAAATTCCGTGTTGATTATTTTACGGACATGGATGAAACTGATTTTTTCGCTAGGTTTCGTCTATCGAAATATGCAGTAAACCAAGTGCATAACTTTATTAAACATAAAATAATGCCTAAATCGCAAAGGTGAGTGGTATTTTTTAATTATTCAAGTGATTTTACCTAAGATAACCTATCAAACCATATTAATCCCTCCTATAATTTAAAGTACCTACTTATGTGTTCTGTTACCTGTTGATTGAAGTAGGTGCAGTTAGTAGGTACATTATAAAAAATCTTTATTTCAGAAATCAAGCAGTTCCAACAAAAACAAGCCTACTATTAACGTTGAGGTATCTCGCTACTGGATCCTATTTAAGAAGTGCGGCTGATTTTTGTGGAGTCAGTCCACCAACAGCAAGCCGTATCGTTAAGAAGGTGACTGAGGCTATTGCTCAACTACGCACAATGATAATAAAGTTCCCTGACAACTTAAGCACCCTTCAAGATGGTTTTTATGAAATCGCAAGCTTCCCTAGGGTAATAGGGGCTCTAGATTGTACCCATGTTGCAATAAAGTCACCTGGTATGTTTTATTCTTTAATGTTGTCATGCCAATGTAAGAAAATAATAACTTGGTAATCATTATTTGGGTACATAATAAAATATTAAAATGTAATCCACATCCACTTTTCATTTCAGGAGGCAATTCAGCTGAAAATTATAGGAACAGAAAGTCAAACTTCTCAATTAATGTTCAGGTTGTTTGTGACAGCCAATTAAAATGCTTGGATGTTGTAGCAAGATGGCCAGGATCTGCTCATGATCAGACAATTTTCAATAATTCATCTTTGAAACACAGATTTGAAAGTGGACAATTTAGAGATGGCTTACTTCTTGGTGACAGTGGATATGAGTTAAAGCAATATCTTTTGACACCTTTTCTGAACACATCATCCCCGGCAGAAAATTTATATAATGAGTCACATATTCGAACAAGGAATACTATTGAAAGATGTTTTGGTGTGTGCAAGAACAGGTTTCCTGTCCTTAGGCGACAGATAACATTAAACTTAGCTCGTGTACAAGCTATAATAGTTGCCTGCTTTGTATTGCATAATATTGCAATTGATGTAAATGAAAGAAACTTTGGGGACAACTACAACTCAACTGATACACAGACTCTGGAAGAAATTGCAGCGCAGAGCCCTGAGCTGAATTATGATCCTAGAAATAGAATGGTGCAAGAATATTTTTTACCATTACTAAATAATAATAGACCATAAAACAAACAATTTATTTATTTAAAATTGTTTCCTAATTTTAATTTGTACTCTTCTTCCTTCCATTTGCGCTCCTTTTCTTTAAACTCTGCCTCCTTCTTGCGTTCATTTTCTTCAAATTCCCACACCTTCTTTTTTTCAATTATTTCAGCTTCCAAAAAATCTTTTTGGAGCTGAACTAGTTCCAGCTTAGCTTGAGTCAGCTCATCAAAAAGTGTTTTTTTCGGTACATTAGCTGTAAATAAAACAATAGTGAAATTAAGTTGAGAAAGAAATTGTACATTTTTATATACATTACAATGCTATTATTATGTCATACCAATCAGTGCAGGATGTTTTCTTGATTTTAAATTTCTTCTGCTAGTGACATCCCATTTTTTATTGGCAGAAGTAGTTGGAGTAGTACCACATCTCCCATTTGGCGTTTCATGCAAAGCTTTGTCTGTAATAAAAAATAAGTATATATTAATTTCAAATATATGTTTACTTTTATAGAAGAGAACTCTTGTTTCATATTAAGAAATAGCACATGGCCGTGTCCGGTATCAGACTGGACGGTTACAGATATTAACCAGTGTGAGGTAGACCTTAAGTTTACATGACTGCTGTTGCTGTTAATTTATCATTACTGCTATTACTTGAAGGTTACAAGTGAAAAGTATCAAAAATACACTCACCATTCACGTTGTCTACTTTTAATATATTTGTTTCCGGAACTGTTTCGGCACTAGTAGTGGGTGGCAATGGTTCAAACTCATTTGTAACAAGTAGTACAACTTCTGTAAAAAAGGTACAGCAATAATTAGCAATCAAGTTAATTAATGTGAAATAAATAATGATTTAACTTTGATTGTGCGACACAGCAGGCACATTATATTCTTTTGCAAATATGTTGATAGGTACCTACATGACAGCTATAATAATAATAAATAAATAGTTTATTGGTAAAAACTAGTATAAGTATAAACACAATAATATTAGATTGGATCCTCCTTTTAGGCAGTTAGTGCCTGTATTAGGAGAGTCCGCTCTTCTTTAAAGGAAGTATTATGGATACTTACGGGTTTGAGTAGCCTCACTTTCTACAACCTCAGTTGTGTCCATTTGCAACGGTGGAATTCTTAAAAATTCTTCCATTTTAGGAACATCAATTGTGTCTGCAACAAAGCATATACTTAGGTATTTTATTTGAATAGGTATGACTAATTATTTACAATAAACCACTTTTGATTTCAAATAGACCGCATCGGTAAAGACGGTCACGTTCCCTAGTGCTTTTTTAAACAAGTGAACAAGCTTACCTTCTTGATTTTGTGGCAATACATCGGAGTCGAAAATACTTTCCAAGCCATCGGCGCTTAACGTTATCATGGCTTTAATTTGTTCTTCCACATTATCGAGTGGAGGAGCTGTGTTCTTACCACCTCCGGTACGGTAAAGTTCCGAGCGACATGCAGCTGACTTTTTCCTGACTGTACGTTTCAAGCCCTCATATTTGACCTTTAACGTTTTGGTCGATCTAAATATGCCTCCAGATCGAGCATTAAATTCATTTTGAATGCTTTCCCAAGCGGCTTCCTTCATTTTCCACGTCGAAGCATCACTTTGTTTATTCTCCAGCACAGCATGGTATTTTTGTACAAGTGATACTAAAATTTCCCTCTCATGTAACGAAAAGTTTGCACTTCTATCTCTTTTAACTTTATCCATGATAATTAAATACGTAAGTACTTAATAACTTAAGAAATTAAAATCGCACGAGTTAATATTTCCAACCGAACAGACAATCCACTACTACAACAAACAACAATGCACAAATGACAGCTGCAATGACGTTTGACGAGTGACATTGACGTAATATTGAACGAATGTGATGTATGATTTGTTACGTTACTCACTTAACCAGCAAGTTGTTACTCGGAGCTTATTTTTCGTTTGTGAAATCGACAAAAGATACTCGTAACCTTTACTTGCTGATTAACGTTAATTGAGAAGTAACTAATCAACACTTTACTTGGAGATGGTGAACGAGGCCCTAAAACTTATTTTTGTAGATTTTAATCACCACGTGCGTCCGAACAAAATTGTTTAAAAATGGCGGTTTGACAAATCAACCTGTTTTACCTTCATTTTTAGCTGCAGTGTTGCCATCTATTAGTTGTATGTAACAATAATGGTATGCTCAGTAATCTATAGATGGCGTTATATTTATAAATGTAATACTATGGGAGATGTTTAACACGTTAAACGCCGCCTGGATTTTTGAGCATTTCTGTTTGGGCCATAGGGGACACCATGGCTAGAGGCGACTTTAAGTGTTTCGTTTGAGCCGTGAGGCATAAATGTGAAGCAAATATGTATTAGACGTGGCCCCCCACGGCCCTGTAGACAAATTATTTGCACTTGGTTTTTAGAAAAAAATATGACTTAGAAAAATATGTCATATAATCTCACAACATGTAATGGGACAAGAATTTTAATGTGAGATTGTGTATCATCATTTCATAATTTTGTTTAAATAATGTGATAGTTATTATGGTTTTCAAATATTACTAGCCAAAATATTAAGGTTCTACTATAAATTAGTATAAATACAGTAACACAAGTAATTTTACTCATTTGGGGGTAGTTTGCTAAGTAAAACCGCAAGTGTGAATAAAAAATGTGACTATTTATTTAAAGTTATTAACAATTAGAAAACAAATAAATCAGACTACAGATTGAGATCAATGTTATCTTAGTAAGTAAATTGTTTAATGAAGTTTATGGAAGCACTCAAAACAAAGAAAAGGTTTATTAGGACAGGTTTCACAAAAGGTAACAACCTTTTTAGTCTTGTTTTTGGCTAGAACTCGCCCCATTACTTTTGTATTTTCTTTATAGCACTGCTGACATGTTCGCCGATTATTTTTGTTAGTACCGTCTTTCTTTGTAAGCTTATGTTTCACTCTTCTTGGCCTTGAAATCTCGTTTGAGGTTTGTTCACTTCTCGTCAACAATCCCTTCAAAACCTGTTTCCTAAACTCAACTATTTGGATTTTTTTCCCAGTTACCGTCTGATATATTATTAATGCAATGTAAAGTGCAGTATTTAAGAGCAAGTTAATACCAGCCTTTTTATACCATTTGACTGATTTTCTTAATGGCGTGGAATATGCCGCCATTTGGTCAGACAAATCAACTGCTCCTTTTGCTCTGTTATAATCTAGAACAATCTTCGGTTTCAGAACAGTTTTCCCCCGCTTTGTGATTGTCTGAAATCGGTCGGAATGTTTTGTAGATAGAACTAGTACGTCTCTCTTATCCTTCCACTTCATGACTGTAATTCCATCTTCACTCTCTCTTGCAATATATTCACCTCTTTTCAGTTTAGCATTTGTAACTTCTTTTGGAATATGTCTTCTGTTCTTCCTTATGGTACCTACGAGATGGGTTTCATTTTTTGCTAGATCAATACTCGTGTAGGGGAGAGGTGTGTCAATAGTAACAAAAAAAATCAATCCTTCATATTATTTTAATTAAAAATCACAGCGCAATCATTTTGCGAATAGTGTTACAATTGCTGCACCGAGAGAGTCAATTGTAACAGCAATGAGAGTCAATTGTAACATACAGAAATTGTCAACTGTAATACCATAAGTCTAACAATATCTTGTCAGCAGTACACTCTAAACACTTAAAAAAAACTTTAAAAACTTATAAAAAATAATAAAATCAATTACAGTCATTCCGACAAACAGTTTAAACACACAAAATATGGATCATTGTTTGCACAGCTGGAGTGTGCCCATTTATGACAGTCTGTGCATCGTAACCAATCTTCTCTACTCGTTTTATAATGCTCAAAACAGACTATACAATAATTATCGTCTTCGTCTGCATCATCTGTGTCTTCATTTATATCTTCCTCTGTTTCAGTATTTTCAGTTCTTACAGCATTTTTCCTAGTCAATTTCTTCCCTGTCGGCTTAGATTCTAAATTTCTTAATTTTGGTATCTTTTTCTCATTAATCTTTCTTTGCTTTGCCTCTAACGCTTCCTTTTCTGGTGTATCAGTGTATATTGCACTTTTCCCTTTAGATCTCCCAGTCTTAGATTTTACTCGAGGTGGTGCTTTTGGAAGCGGAACCAAATCTACTAGTGAAGTCCTACGTGGCGAAGTACGATTAGAGAGACTGGCTGTTGGTTGAGCTGACGTCTGGGGCAAAATCTGATACGATGTTGAAGGTGCTGAAGGGGATAAATTGTTGATCAGTTCTGCAGGCAAAGACATATCTTGCTGATGCGTTTGATCAAGAGTGACTTCTTCATTCTCTTGGTCGGTAACGCTGGCTGGAGCAAAATCAATGTCAGAAAAAATTTCTTTGTTATATGGCCATATACCAGCGCATGCAAACCCTTGAGTTATGTTATTTGGCGTAGCAGCAATAGAAATAGCTTCTTTAACAAGTCCCGGTAAATCATAAATGGTCATTCGTTGTCCTGGATGATTTTTCATCCAATGATCTGCAGCAATATTAAATTTAGTTTTGAACGGCCCAAAAACTGATCTGTCAAGTGGTTGTAGTTTGTGAGATGTATGCGGTGGGAATGATAATATTGAAATAAAGTTTTCTTTACAATATTGAATAACGGGTACATTTATATGAGAAGAATGATTGTCCAAAATAACTACAACAGGATTTTCTTGAGTCGGCTTAGCAAATTTAGTGAAGTGCTTCATGAACAATAAAAAATCTTCATCTTGCATCCAACCACTTTTATTACCTGAACCGTCACAGCCAGGAGGACCATCTCTTACAAAATGAGGCTGAAAATTCTTTCGGGGAAATACAAAGAAGGCAGGTACTGCGTTTCCTATTGCGTTAACAGCCAAACATACAGTGACTAGGGTCCCTCTTTCTTGGGAAGTAATGGACCCGACCTGTTTGGTCCCTTTGACAGCAATTACTCTGGTAGGTTTTTGAGTTGTTGTTACACCTGTCTCATCTATATTATATATATTTTGTGGTTGACATTTAAGTCTATCTAAAAGTTCGCCCCATTTGTCAAAAAATTTTGTAACATTTGGTTTGTTGAAGTTCATGGCTCGAGCAAGACTTGTGGCTTCAGGACGTCTAACTGATAAAGTTGAGTGTCTTTTCATAAAGGCCTTGTACCAATCAAGGCTAGCAAGTTCTGTGTCATTCCACTTTTGGGGATATTTTAAACTATTAGCTTTGGCGTAAGAATAAGCCAACTTACGTAAATCTTTGGTAGTCAAACCAAAGTATAGCTGACTCGCTGTCTTGCAATATTGCGATAATTCTAGTTCTTGTTCTGTAGAAAATACTTTATTATGTGGGGCATATCCAGTTTTAACTGTATTATCTTGCTTGTATTTAGCGACATACCTGGATAAAGTTACATGGCACATACCATAGCTGGTAGCTACACTTCTGACGCTCTTCCCTTGCTTAATGACAATTTCGCAAGCTTCAATATATTTTTCTGGTGGCACGGTGCCACGCAATGTCTTTCGAGGTCGCTTATAAACCATTTTGGATGAATTCTGGAAATAAAACGGTACTATGAAATAATTAACTAATGTGAAAAATAGAGGGTGTCAAATGTAACATGTTACAATTGCCCCTCTTTGTTTTGTTACTTTTGCACCACTGCCGCCATTTTGCAAAGAAAACTTATTTAACAAAAATCTATGGTAAATTTAAACAACTCACATACCTGCACGTATAGATTAGATGTTAACTTGTCCGAAAATCACCACTGCAATATTGTACAACTGTTTAATTTAATTTTAATAACAGAAACTGACCTGAACAATAATTTTACTCAACTTGCTCTATGTCAAACTGTCAAGTATTGAGAGCACAAGCGCGAACTGTTTTAGCTGTAAGTTCGGTCGGTAAAACAGCACCAAATAAAGCTTCGATTGCCACCAAGAGCTACCGCTACTCGTCAATAGATGTCGTGAAACAACATATGTTACAATTGCCTCCCTGTTACAATTGACACACCTCTCCCCTACCAATTATCCGTGTATAAGGTGTGACCTTTGTTAGAAAAATTAAGTCACAAATTACATTTATTCGATGTTTTTTAGGTTATTTACCACATTTTATAACCCTTCGAACAATAAAAACTTATACATGAAATTTTATAAACTTGTTATTATTGGCGTGGCTCTATCGACTACTTAAGCGAGGCCCGTATGTTGTCCCCCATTTCGTTTAATGTGTTAATGTAGTTACAATAACCCCGTAGTTGCTTTAGCCCCGGGGCACCTACTTAAGTGTGGGTATAGATTCAATGTTAGTATTATATAATATATCGCATAAGTGCTGCCAGATGAAAAAATCTAATCAGCGCTGACAGCGGTGCACTAAGCGCTAGATTAGAATATATTCACAAGCCTTTAAAGCGCTAAATTGGCTCAAACGAGTCAATAAAGCGCTAAATTCGAACTTTTAACTGAAGCGCTTTTCAGACGATCAGTGTGATTTAAATAATCTCCCATACTAAACATGGGCTGTAACCATGAACTCTTAAAACAATTCTGATAAAGGTTTGGAAGCGATACGCAGATTGCGACTCGTATAAACGCATCTCGTTTACGGCTTCGTTGTTTTGCTCTATGTGTTTAGTATGGTAGCTTGTGTAATCACATTGATCGTGGAAAAAGCGTCATACGCACGACAAAAATAAAATAAAATACGAAGTGATTGTAGTGAAAAACAACTTTTCATTACAATAATAAATTTTTGAAGAGAAAACATAATAATATTATTCTATACCTACAGTAAGTAAAAAAAAAAAAAAATTCTTCTTCCATCATAGCTGAACTCGAGGGTCCAGGCTGGTTAGGTTCAGTAGTATTTACTTTATATTTTTCGGATGATCCTATCTTACTTAAAATATCAGCTGGTAGTTGATAATTATAACAGTTGCTGTTAACCGCGGTTAATCCTGTTCTTATTAATAGGATGGCGTTAATAGTTTTTAAATGCAATGCATTTCGCAACTTGTTTTTAACCACATTCATTAAGCTGAACACCCGCTCAATATCAGCATTTGAATGTGGCAAACTCATTATTTTTGTCGCGACATTGAATAAGTCTTTATATGGACAACATCCAGCTGCGTCCCTCGACTGTTGAACTTCTGTCCAGAACTTCACCGTATCTTCGGTATTTTCCCAGTTCTGTAGGATAACAGTTTGCCACTGCTGTATAACATTATCCATATTTTCTGTGTAACCCAGACTTTCCAAAACTAGTATAAAGTTATCAATATTTTAATTTGGTTTTAAAATGACGAAAACAGATAATGCCATAGAGTTTTTAAGTAGTTTGTCTTTGCTGCAGCTCATTTATTAGTTGAATAATAAAATCAACACACCTCGCATTCATTGCATTTTTTTCATCCTCATTCAATGAAGACTCGTTCATCTCTTTCTCAAATAAATAACCAAGGTATGGTGACATAGACAGATGTTCTTTCACATTAATGCTTTCGAATTGCATTCTCGGTTGCGCTATTATTATTTTCGTGCACATGTTTCGTATTAAATCATGTAGCGTATTGTAGAGCAGACATGGGTCAGAAGTTGTTTTCAAAAGTTTTTATTGCCCCTTGTAAATTATTAAGTATTCCACACAAAAACTGCAAATAAATTTTGTTTCTTGGATCGTTGAACATGTTATATGATAATTCAGCTTGGTAGCAATTTTCACGAGTTCTCATTAATTGAAAGTGTAATTTTAGTTCTATCCATTGACTTAAGATTCTAGTTACCGCGGGTTCAATTGACAGCCATCGTGTATCACAAGCTTTTAAGATCTTAAGTGGCTACTTTCCACAGTTTATCGCTTCATATATATTTTTTTATATTCGTTTTTTCGTTTCGGTGAAAGCTTGAACCAATTGTGAGTTTCTCTTATCATAAATTCAATATTTCTTGGTATAGTCTCACATGATGCATGTGACACTGCCAATTGAATCGAATGGCAGACATCTTATCAACACTAGATTGGGTAAAGCATACCTTTCCTGCAATATTTTATGGACACCTGCGTTTACTCCAGTCATAACCGAAGCATTATCTGTTCGGATTCCAATTAACTTGCTTTTATCAAGTTTAAAAGCTTCAAGTTGTTCTGTTAACGCCGAAACTATTCCTTCGGCATCTGCTGATTCCAATTCAACCAGCCCTAAGAATGTGGAAACTATTTCGTTGCGACTGCTGCTACAATATTTAACAACAATACCGAGATATTTTCGAACAGAAACATCAGTAGATTCATCTATAATCAAGCTATACGAATTATCACCAATATCATTTCTTAAAGAATCTTTAAAATGAGGTGCTAATACTACCTTAATTATTGCTGTACATTTCGTTCGGTGCAATTTCATTTCTGTAGTAGCCTTAGAATCCGAAAATTTATTCTTACATAATTCGGTAAGGTGATCAATTGCGTGTATAGCTGTGTGTTCTGCAACATACATTGAGAGAGCACCTTCAGGCTCAATACAGAGCTTATCGACGGGTTTTTGCAGAATTGAAGAGATTTGTGTTTGTTTTTTGTTCAAGAAAGGTTTCGCCTGCTTCTTGTGATGAACTGAATCACAATGTCTTTGGATATCGCTTAATTTGGCAAGAAAATCCTTCCTACAATACAAACACATTGCCCTTGTATCATCTCCAGGCACAGGTTTCAACCATTGTTTAAAGTTGGGCGATTTTTCCCATTCGATTTTATATCTTTACTTTAAATGTTCATTTTTGTTTCGACAATTCAAAAGTGCCTGTAACTGTACTTGAAATAAATGCTTTGATTTTGATTGATTTTGCTAGTAAAAATTTTGGTAAAAATTTTCTTCTTTCAGGAGGGAGATGTAAAGAAACAATATTTTATGTTTCTTTAATTTGTACTTTGCAAGTAAAACAGTGAGCAGGTACTTATTCACTTTATTGATCGATGGCGCTAGCAGCCAACGTGGTTGGTAAAGCAGCTTGTTTGGAGTTGACAGAAGTCACAGTGATTGAGCATTTTTCTCGATATTGTCTAGATAAGTAATTATAAAGCCTGAAAAGGAATTGTTAGTTTAAAGAATAGACTTTAAATGTCGTTTCTTTGTTTTGAGGTAGGATAGTGTAATTTAAGCTTAACTGTGTAATTATTTTAGTGTATTTGTAATAAAATAAAAATCTTTGTTTTCAGAGCAACGCAATCGTTTATTTGACTTACAATTCCTAGTCTGGGGATATTGTCTTATATGTAGAAGTTATTTAAAAATCTCTCATGAAGTGACCACGGGTCTCACCCAGGTAGCGGTCGACCGTTAGCAGTCCGGCCCTGTGAACTTATGTCATGAATCTCGCCTCATCATAACCCTACTCAAAACAAAGTGAATTAATAACAGTAGACTTACAAATCCTGCTGCTTTTTTCTGTTTTTCATTCCTCTTTAACTTTGGCTTCTTTTTAGCTAATTCTGGACTTACAACACTTATTTTATCTTCCATTATTCGATAAAAACCCAAGCGCACGTTACGAACACCACGAGAGTAAGACAACAATGGCGGCCATGACGCAGCGCAGCGCTGTCTGTCATTGGTTCAAATGGACTTTGGCATGTCTGATCTACACTGCTATTGTGACTTAGGCAGTTATGAAAAAATCCCAAACATTTAGAACCTTATTTTTATGTGAAATAGTAGACTTAGGTCAATTTGATATAAACTGCCATTTTTTATTTTGGCGCCTGAATCAGGATTACCAAAAATGTTTGAAAATGTTTATGGTGGACTTAAGCTCATTTGATATGTACCGAAACTTAGTTTACTTGTGTTCAAACCAGGGAAGCTGTAGAATGCTAACCTCGTATGTCCAGGAAACCAAACCTCACAGGAAACGAAAAAAACGTTTATTTTTGTCAATGTTTAAAATATTTTTACGTGCTTTTGTCTCATGTTTTGAATGATAAAAAGGACTTATTTATGTTATTAACCAATGTCTTACGTAACTGGATTATGTCATAAAAATGACATAAGAGGCGATCGTTTCTCCTTTACCCGTCCTCCTGATGCTCTGTGTAGATCCCACCTCGGGCATCATCTTAATTTCCCATCCCATAAAATCGAATTCTATTCTCACTCCTTCTCTGTTCACGCAGTACGTTTGTGGAACTCACTTCCACCTAACATCCGTGACTCTAAAACCTTATTTCTCTTCAAAAAGCAAGTCAAGGAGCATTACCTGTCCTCTATGCTGTAATATTCTGTATATATATTATAGGTATATATTTACAATAACAGTATTTAGTTTAATATGTGTTTATATAGTTGTATGTATGTTTATTATAAATAGCTATATTTTAATTTTAGGGTTTTAATTAAATTTTCCTGTTTTGTCTTTACTTACACACTGTGTCTACATTTCTAATTCAACTGTCCTCTCGCAGGTCTGCTGGAAGAAATTTCTTATGAAATAAGCAGTACCTTTGTGCTCTTCTTTCTTAATGTAATGTCCTACTAAGTATTTTGTGTGTACATAAATAAATAAATAAGAGGTTTTCTGTTCTTATATCTACATAGTTGGGCGTTTTTTTAATAAAAATGGCCCGTTACTTATTGGAAACCTTATTTCTAATGAACGGAAGTCTACATGTAATTGATGGTAAACCTATATACAACATTAGTTTTTGTTTATACTAAACCCGAAAAGGGGTCATTGTACTCATCATTTTGAACAACTTTTGAACAACTTTTTACAACGGACGAAACTTGAAATCATTTTTGATTTTTGACGAAACTTGATTCCATGGTTCGTCCCATAGAAAAAGTTGTTCAAAATGATGAGTACAATGACCTCTTTTCGGGTTTAGTGTAAACAAAAAAATAATGTTGTATACAGGGTGTATTTCACCTCATCACAAAGCCGTTAACCAAGCATTCTGTATATCAAACTAAGTAACTTTACGCAAAAAATATTGCTGGGAAACAAGTTTTTTTTTTGAGGTTATAAATCATGTTTTGTGGTAGAACTCAATGTAACACACTCAAAACATTGTGCGGATGGATGGATTGAATAGTACGGGGGACGTAGAGATATTTAAAGTAAAAATCACGCGATAAAAAGTGGTATTTAAAAAAAAACTTATCAAAATCTTGCAACTTTGACCCCCAATATCTCCGTAACTAGAAGGTTCCCAGGTATAGTGTAGAACAAAAAAATGATCAGAATGACAAGGAGAACAAGTGCCTTTCGTATTCGTTAAGAGGTGTTTTACACCCTTTATGTCGGATCTTGTGATGATGCAGCCGAAATGTAATCGTAACACAAGCGTCTTTGTTTGGCGTTGTGCAGAGCCTAGGGAGTATGGTGTCGATGGGAGCGACAGTGATTGTTGAGACGTAGTCGCGACACCTACTGGCTTAGGAACTGCTCAGTGTTATAATTGAGTTAGAATTAGAATATCAGTTAAAAGAATTGAAGTGTTAGTGTTTTCTTCAATATTGATTCTGTTATTGTGAGACTATTTGTAATTGACAATAAAAATTGTGTGTAAACTTAAAGGAGTTTATTTCTCTCAGTAAACCGTACCCCAACTCTACGCCCATACTATGACCGAAAACGATACTTTGTGTCAGGATGCCACATATAATTAAGTAAATTAACTAAATTAAAAATATATATCTTAAATATATGAAAATAAACACAAAATATCATTCTGGTTTCAAAAGTTGTCCACAACTCGTTCCATTAAGTAACTTTTTAACTTGGCATTTACACAAATAAAACGATTTGTTTATAATTACTAACTTGTTTAATTCAACTAATAGCATATTATTATTTAAAAAACAGAACAAAGAACTTAAGATTAATCATAAAATGGCGAGTAATTTTCGGATAAACATCCATTACGTAACTTTTGTGGGCGTAAACACCATACAAAATATCTTATATAATAACTAACACAACAGTAAGTTTACAAAGTTTTAAGGTACCTAACAAAAAATGAAATTTGGAGTATTAAAACAATATTATAATTATAAAGCTAATACAATTAAAATAAATCTTAAAATTTAAATCACATTTTAATAGGACAGTTACTTAGGTGAAACACAAAGTTACCTACTAATAGGAAAAATTAGGCTACGTGTACAATGTACATAATAATAATTAATAATCTTAGTCAGTCTTGGTTTTTTTATTTACTTTAAAACTGGATAGCTTTATAAAAATCCTATTTACTCGTAACACACTTAGGTAGTTTTAAAATAACTAATCAGAGTTAAGGCATATTGGGCAAATATAATAAAATAAAACAGTGCCACTACATATTAGACAAATCCAATTTTTGCACACACATTAACAATACTTTAATCATGTCTTTTAGACATAAATAATCGCTTTTACAAAGCAGACATAGCAATGAATGTTTCTCTTCGTAGTTGGTAATAATACTTTCATTTTTCGCTTATTTTCTCTTTGCTTTTCTTGGTTGGCGGTCCAGAATGTCCAGGCAACACTATGTCGACTCTTTTTCTAGGACCTGGAAACTGTTGAGCATTCTGCGAAACCATTTTTTTTTGTATATGTAAGGTCAATTACAGATACATCTGCTGCTACTCTGGGACCGGGATAGAACTATGGAAATCCTCTCTTTTGGTTTCCACCATAGTTGCATTTTCTGCTGCCACAATTAATTGTGACTCAATATTATAAGATTGCTCTAAAAGTATTCTATCATCGATTATAAAATGTATGTCACTTAACCACGAATTTGGAGGGATTAAATCATCACACCCGCCGGCAGTAATCGAGGGGAGTAATGTATCATCGCCGAGGATATTTTCTGTGCTGCTGCCCATAACTGCATTGTCAATTTTAACGGCATTACCCGTAATGTTTTCATGGAGAGCATGAAGTGAATCATCGCCGAGGATATTCTTTGAGCTGCTGGCCATAACAGCATTGTCAACTTGTACTGTATTATCCGTGATGTTTTCATGCAAAATGTGATTGCCTGAAGTTTTAACTTCCCCGATGTTCTCCTCAGTCATTACTATAGACTACAATCTAAATTATTTAGATTGTAGTCTATAAGATATAATAATAATAATATATCTTTGAATGGATAAGTATTTTACTTGTAATTTGAGTATTATTTATATTAGAAAATTGAAATATAATTAAAATGGTAATAAATATTGTAGATTTTGGATAATTTGATTATGACAATTCTTTTAAAGACTATTTCTGGTAATAAATATTTAAAAACTGTTTCTGATTATAAATATTTAAAGAGATTTACATTGGCGTTTCATTGGTATTTTGAATGAACCCACTCAAAACAATTATGATAATCGACAGTTACCAAAAACCTGAAAATCTCGGGGCGTCCCGGTTCCTTTAAAAGCAAGTCCCGAAATTCCCGGGTCTCAATTATAGCACCGGGACTTCATTTCCTGATGGATACCCGCTGTCACCTGAAAATTATTATAATTTTTACAAAAAAAAATCACTAACACATGAACATGATGTAGGATTCATCAAAAAATATTGTAATAACTAATAAAAATACATGTTCCTTTTCTGAGATTTGTCTCAAGTGATGAAGTATGTGTGGAGTCTGGGTTGTTTGGGTCCACACATAAAATGTTTAAATAAGCATCGCAAATCTGCAAATATTAATTCGTTATTATTACATTACAGACATTATAAAATTTATTAGCAACTAGCTGTTGCCCGCGACTTCGTTCGCGTGAAAATATTGATGGTTCATGTGTGAGACTGCATCGTTGTTCGAGTTGTCGCAAGTGCTACTGAGCATGAGGTCCTGGATTCGATTTGCGGGACGGGCAAAGTGTTATTGTATTATTTGTGCCCGGTTGATGGGATTAAGCTAAATGTGCGAAATGTGGGTGTAGGATTAGATACACCTCTACCTAACAGTGGCGCAGGGTGAAAATAGTGTCAGGGGAAGCCGTAGAAAAAAAAGGAAAACTGTTTTTTTGCTTCTGTTAACTTTTTTTCCCGTGTTAATTTGGACCTCATTTTCACTATCAGCGACACAAAAAACCACGGAAACGACACCCATGATTAAAAATCCAAAAACTTTCGTCGGCGCCATTTTTGACTATTATTTTGACTTCATATTCATTCATCAAAAGTAAGATCAGAAATGCAGAAGTGAAAAAAAAACAGAAATCTACAAAATAAAAAAATCTAGTTGGTATCAAATACGATATCGACAATTACTCATTCTATCTCGTTCTACTATACATAATTTATTTATTTATTTTATTTATTTAAACAACACATACAACTATTATTACAGGTTTAGGGTACCTAATACAATAGAGCAGTTATATTTAAAGTCAAATTATTTATATTTTTTTGAATAGATTAATTCATTTGACAAACTAAAGTAATTGCGCAAAATGCGGCCCGTGTGAATTCGCTCAGTGTACAAATGAAGCAAACAATCTGTTGTGACACCATATTGAGTTGGTGCGAGCGGGCGGCACCCACAGGAGGAGCGGCGGCTGTCATACTTTCTTTTTCTGCTGCTGCCGTAAGTCCATAATCTTCGGCTTACCTAGGTCCCTACAACGGTAAGTACTGCCAGCCGGGAAGTCACGTGTGCTATTAACTTGTGTACGGCCTATACTATTAACTTGCACTGCTGCAAAAGGTCTCACCTGCTGCTGTTATTCGTCAACGAATGAACAACTACAATGCAAAACTTCACCCCCCCTTTTACCCCTTTGTGGGTTGAAATAAAAAAAACTAACGACTTACTAACTTTGATACTGTTTGGTGACTCAAAAAATAAAATCTTTAATTAAACACAAAATGTTGCTCTTTTTTCACCCCTCAAGGGTTGAAATTCTAATAAAGCCGTTGCGTCAGCTTCCAGTCATAAGCCCAGATAACAAATTTTGTACTTTTTACGTCAACATGCAATTTCATTCCCTTTATAAGCCTTCGGGGTGGAGTTATCAAAACACGCTGAAACACGCATAAATTAATTTTAAATCGTCAGCCTAAACACAAAATTAGAAGATCCTAAGTTTAAAACTGAAGGACTTTCATATAAGCTTCCATCCCCTATTTTATCCCCTTGGGGGTAGAATTGATCAAAATCCTTTCTTAGCGGATGCCTACGTCATAACATCTACCTGCATGCCAAATTTCAGCCCGATCCGTCCAGTGGCTGCCTTAAGTTCTTAGGGTCCTGGGTTCGAATCCCGGTAGGAGCAAATGTTTGTGTGATGAGCGTGGAAATTTGTTTCCAAGTCATGGATGTTTGTATGTATAATAAGTAAGTATTTACAAACAAAACGTATGTATGTAGTATATCAACTATCTGGTGTCCACGACACAAGCCTTGCTTAGTGTGGCACTAGATGGCGCTGTGTGTTATGTCCAGCGATATTGTATTGTATTATCAATGCACCCCAGAACGCCAGAAGCCCAGAGCACTACATAACATTATATTCTGAGTAACCACATAAACATACAATAGTATAACTCTTCGAAAAGTTCATCACTTTCTCAGGACATTTTACTCCTCTACTATACAGGGTGAATTTTAATAAATGCGACAAGATGAAATTGGAGCTTTAGTTACAGTAACATAGTAATTATAAACTGTTTTTTCTATAATCCAAATCGTTAAAAAAAATTACGCGATTATCGTTTTCAAAAGGTCCATTGATGTTATTATCTTTATTTAAGTACGAATTATCGGTAGTCCAGTAATATGCAAAATAAATAAGAAAAATTAAGGCAAAATTAGGTAAACGACCGCTATATTGAGCACTGCGATGAGTCGAACGAGATTTTTTGATACTTTTATTATTTTAAAGGTTTTCGTAACACTGATCAATTATTTTTTTATTTTACATTTGATAATTTATACATTTTCTTGATAACACGTATTATTGTACATTTAAATTTGTCGCATCTATTCAATTTCACCCTGTATACACATCTTTTTTTTCCCCGGATCGTCGACCATATTAGATTCGTCATAATTTAATGTCTATTTAGTGATTCTTGGCCCACAGTCGCTCTAGACCTTTTAATGTTAGTTGATAGTCTTTGACCATAGGCGTTCTAATGTCGCTTAAGAAAGCTAATGGCCCGTTCGACTCCTGGTTGGTTGTTTGTGAACCGTTCTTCTGTCTTCCCCTGTTCATCCAAATAAGCCTTTGCAAACATACTAAGCTACACAGTAAGAGGAAAACCCCAATCACCGCATGTAACCGCAGCACGTAATGTTGTGATTTCTTCATTGTGTATGAAAACTGGTTGAGCTCCAAGCGTCCTTCCGTGTTATCCTGTTTATTTATTAATAAGTGCCCCAAATGGAATTTTATAAAGAAATGAAGCAGCATTAATAGACAATTCGCTGTTTGTTATATTTTCTATTGCTTCTTCCATTGCCTCCACAGTATATTTTTTATAATTGCTGGTACCCGCGGTCTTTTCATAGGTGCGAATCATGAAGCAACTGAAAAAAAAACAACAAATTTAGAGTAACCCATAGGTGGCATTGAGCTGGCGTCGAACAGCAATAAGAACGCTACTACCAAGTGTCTGATTTCTATGTAAGTAATTTTTCTCACGTCTCCAAACTATGTGTACCGGTCTTAAAATAATTTGCTATTGTTAAATCCCTCTTTTCGTCTCTGTTAAATATATAACATCATAGTTACTTGAGCACACATTCCTAAAGAAACTTTTCGTTTTAGTCCGCAAGCCATGTATATTCTGGTGATAAATATTAATTGGCATTTTTAAAATGGCACATTATTATAATTAAGAGTAACATAAAAAATCTTGTATCAGAATAAAATATAACAATTACTTACAATGTGGCAAGACTAGAATAAGTATGTAATACGCAAAGTGCAATGTTATGATTTGGTGTAAACTAATGTGGAATGTTATGCAGATTTAATTACCTACTACGGATGTTAAGCTAGATTCCCTACTGTGTCTTGCTGATGAGATAACAAACATGGTAAGAGAGAGAGAATAAGAGAAGGTAGGATTATAGTGATTAGTTAAATAAATGGTGTAAAAAAGACATAAGCTGCAACAATCCGCGAATAAATCATTTTTAACAGCATTCGATAACATAAATATAAAATATGTAAAAAGTATTGTACAGAATGATCGAAAAGCTACTCTGGAAATAAATGAATTAGACACACAATGCAAACTCTCGGCAAAGAAAAGTAAGGTAAATAAACCAAACGCAATGTGCATTGAAGCCGCGAATGAGGTATATTTATTATTATACACACCAGTGCCCCTCAAACTTAACCTATGAACTAATATAAAATGACGAAAGTATGACAATACTAGAAAAATGAACTAATTTTTTCAGATCAGTTCTGACATAATTGCGAAGTTAATTTTTTTTCACCAAGATTTTGCATCCCTTTACCCAAACAAAAGAATAACCTTCTCCTTGCACAAAGTCTTTGCCCTATTAAGCAGCTGTTTATTTTGAGCTCTTCGGCTTGTGTTTCTTAGCCGCCGCTATCAAGTCGTCCCTCACCACCTCGTCACCTGCATACAGCGTGGGCGATGCACCGTGCCCCGCGCCGCCCTTCTGCTCCGGCTGAGAATACGACACGCGTAGCTACGTTGTCCCCCAAACCAGTTTACGTCGCAATTGCTGCCTCAAATAATTCAGCTGTAATTCAACCTAAGCAGCTCAAACCCGGAAAGCAGAACCGTCGCGTCGCTGTGAAACCCTTCAGAGTAATCCGGTACAGCGCTATCCAGCAAAACAGGACTGTGATGAGGACGGCTTCACCTTAGTTCGGAAGAAGAAGGAGAAGCCTACTTGTCGCAATCAATGCGGTACTGGACTGTCAGGACCAAATATGCTGCTGCGTCCAGCGACACTAACGACTTTGCTGTATGTATCCCGACTGCATCACTCCACAAAGGTTGAGGAGGTCGTTGAGTACATGAAGGTGAAGACTAGCTGGACCTTGAGGGTCGAGAGGTTGGAGCCGCGTCACAACACCAACTTCAAGTCGTTTGTGGTGCGAGCTCCGACACAATATCTCGACAAGTTTCTCAAGGAAGAGTATGGCCGAAGGGTGTAGTGTACCGACGTTTTCGCGGCAGGCTACATGACACCGCACAGCGTAACACGACGCCGCCACTTCATGTGTGATAGTTCATAGGTTATAAGTTAGATTTTTATGTGTTAGTACATCTTTATGTTGTTATTTTGTGTATCTATGGCTCACCCTTAAATGCATAGAGCTTTTTTCAGTTTGGACTTTAAAATAAGAAAAACATTGAGCATGTGTATTATGTGTGTTAATTTAATAATACACTGAAAAAAAAAAGTAGTTGCCACAATCAAGATTTGGTTTAGATTGACTAAGTAACTTGTTTGCATCTGAGCCTATCAAGCACAATGATCACAGCAACTACTTTTATTTGATTGAGATATCTTGGTTAAAGTTATCACAAAACCTATTTGCAGCAATCAAGTCAAAACATAGTTCCTCCAACCAAGTTTATTCAGTGTACCATATACACGCACACATACACAATAAGTTGATTGCCTTAAACAAGTAGCTTGTTCACCCTAATAAAGTAACTTGTTTATACTAACCAAGTAGCTTGTTCACCCTAATAAAGTGGCTTGTTTATACTAACCAAGTAGTTTGTTCACCCTAATAAAGTGGCATGTCCATATACACGCACACATACACAATAAGTTGATTGCCTTAAACAAGTAGCTTGTTCACCCTAATAAAGTAACTTGTTTATACTGACCAAGTTGCTTGTTCACGCTAATAAAGAAGCTTGTTTATACTAACCAAGTTGCTGGTTCACCCTTATAAAGTGGCTTGTTTATACTTACCAAGTAGCTTGTTCACCCTAATCAAGTGGCTTGTTTATAGTAACCATGTAGCTTGTTCACCCTAATAAAGTGGCTTGTTTATACTTACCAAGTAGCTTGTTTGCCCTAAACAAGACTCTTGATACATTTAATCATGTTTCTTGTTCGGGGTTATAAAGATAATCTTGGCTGCTCCAAACAAATTAGATTAATGTACCAATCAAGTGGAACTTGATTTATAATGTCACATAATGCTTGCTCAGCATTCGGTATTATTGTTTTGTAATACCGAATGTTGATTTAGTATTGTGTGACAATAAAAAAACAAGTTTCACGTAATTGGTACATTAATCTAACTTGTTCGGAGCACACAAGATTATCTATAAAAACCCAAAGAAAAATATATGTCAAAAATTGTTAGGTAACCTACCTATCTCCTAAAAAAGTTTGTTATCCTACAGTAGGGAAAATTAAATTAAACGATATAATTATTATACAATCATAATATATTGTTAGGTTACAGACAGGTTGGTTTGGTGCATCGTTCCTCCACTTTCGTTGGCTTCCAAGCTTTATTTGTCTTTTTTTTGCCAGAAAAACTCACAGATGAGCGAAGAAGGAGCGGTATGGCCATAAATGCCACTAAATTTGTTACTTCTTCATCGGGATCTAAAATAGAGAAAACAAATTGTCATATCTGTCACTACTTAATCAACTAGATTTTAAACCTTTCGAAGAACCGTGAGAAACTCTTCCTTTTTGTAATAAAAAAAATACACTTACGATCGGCAAGCTCAGCAATTTCCGTTATAAAAATTATCTTTGGTTTTTCTCTGGTTTAGCAATCTGATGATGTTTGTCTTCAACAGTGGGAAATTTAATAGCAAAATTTTGGTGTGGTTTGGATGAGCACCTTCAAAATCATGCTCCAACTAGAAATAAAAAAACACATAAATATTGGTGGACATTTCTAGTACTATTGTAACGCACTGGGGCTGCCTCAGTTTATGTAGGACACAATGATTGAGAAGTAATCAATATTTTTTGTATTTTTTTTTGTATAAGGCACAATGGTCCGCTTTAAGAACTAAGTGCGGAAACCTAAACCCCAAAAATAGAAGTGTCCAAAAAATCGTACTGCGGACTTTAAAGACAATCTATTGAAAATAAATATTTAAAAAATCTGTGAAAATTTCAACCGTCTGCCTGGCGACAGACGGACATACATTATAAACACCACAAGCGTGCACGCTAGGTAAAATAATTTTAGTTAGGATGCATCATAAACACAGCAATTTGTTAATAAAATTTAAAGACAAAGACTTACCAGTTAGCAGGTATCCCACAAATGAAATATTAAAAGTGTTGTGTCTAGATTCATTCTTGTTTTCCACAGAACAAGAACTCACTCATTAAATGATTGGTCTAGATAAGATTAATTTACGTTTTTCACAGAAAATGTAATGAACAAAATAAAACGGCTGCGGCTGGCGGCTGAGTGACGGCCACAGAACATATTTTATATTATACTCTAATGGTGACGGCGCGCCGTCCGCGCCGCGCGCCGTACGTGTCGAGAAAGAACTTGCTTGAGAGTAGAAAGTCAGAGATGGCGCGTGCGGCGTGGTGGCTGGCCGCTGGGCTGGAGGCCAGGGTTACCAACTCCTAAAAATATTTACCCCTAAGCTAAAGGCAAAATCTCCTAAAATTGCCACGTTTACTTGAACATCCCCCTAATTTTTTTTTATTGGTTTTAGTCATAACAAAAAATTATTTGATAACGCAGCAGTTCAATTACAATATCTAAATGCAAAACAATAGATCAAACTGAACAATAACCAAGCCAAGGTATTTTATAATTTCTAGTAAGCGTTAACAAAAGTCTATCTATACTTGGAGTAGAAAAAAATCCTGTGTTTAGGGTTAACACTAGTGACAGTTGTATTTTTCTTTATATTTTATACAACGTGTAACGGAAAGGGTATATCCATCCTTAACCACTAAAGATAACAGCTGGTATAGAATCACTATACGAAGTTTCAGCTCAAAATAAGATACTCAAAAAATTGATACCAAAATTTTGGTATCGTAAGATTCTAAAGTTCAAATCATAACAAACGTGTCACTTCACCACGTAGGTCAATAACTTTGCACGTTACTTGCACACATCACTCTCTCTCTCTCTAATAAAGAAATAAATAAATCTCTTCCGTAATCCTGCGCGCCTAGTACCGTCAAGTAGCCTAGAAGAAGGCGGTGCTTTGTCGGCGCGCACTGACGAGATCACAAGGGCCGCCACGCGGCGGCCTCTTTTAGCAAAAGTGCGCGGTGCCACAGAATAGAAAACTTACCTACTTTACCGTGATATAAAAAATATTAATGCGTAATTATTGATTTACTTATTTACAGTTTACTCGTTAATTTCAAGCAAGTAATTTCACGTAAAAACTGAGATAACAAAAGTTATGTAACAAAAATTCGAAACAAAGTTTAGATAAGTAAGCTAGTTTTATCCTATTATTTATTACCGAGTAAACAGTAAAATCTTAAAGCTTCGTTTTATCAAATTGACTTACATTTTAAAGATGGGGTTCGATATCGTGACCTTGGTATTGTATGCACAAGGCCGCTCGCTTGTTCATGGATTCTTGGACATTCTGAAGCATTTGTGATGTTACCATCGTGAAAGCGGCCTCAATGCGCACTTTCATTTGATCCACTGTATCACACGGCACTGCGTACACTACGTTTTAAATGAACCCCCACAAAAAAAAGTCCAACGGCGTATGGTCTGGGGACCGCGGAGGCCCAGTTTGGTGCAGACGATGTACCATCCGACTAAAGCACGCCAACGAAGGCAGCTGTCGACGCTCAGCATCTGGTCTACCCTAAATAAAGCGTTCATGGTACAGTTCTCGGGCAGCACGCAAATTACCTACTATGTTCTGCTCCGACACACAGTATCATTTCGTAATATTCGGTATTACTAAATGAAATTTTGCAAACCCCACAATAACAAACACAACAACAAAAAAAACACAACAAAAACGATAACTTAACAACAATAACAACGAAACCAAAGTCAATTTTTAAATTCAAGGTAGCCGTACTGAAATGATGCGCGAATCACAAGTATGGAAACGGTATGCACCACACGCGGAACACTTGACGACTGACGAGCAAACAATGCAAAAAAAACCTCCTATTCCCTACTATCCTGCTAATAGGGTAGCTGTCCCATTTAGTGTTTACCACTATTAAAAATTATTGTTTTACATCCTAATAAAAATTTCAACTAAACACCAATAATTAGAAATGTCCGCAAAAATAAAATAAGAGTTAACTACATAAATCAAATTCAAAATTGAAAAATCATTAATTTCAATCAATTAGACATGATAATAAACATGAAGATCTGTGGTACGTTTTTTTTATTTCAGAATCTGAACCCCGGAGCTTTTATTTCAAAATAACATAAATACTTAATAATCTTTGATCAAAATAATAACATTATCCGAGTTATTCTGAATCTGATCAGAAGTATTATTTACCAGGAGTAAGGAGTAATTTAAACTGCAGGGACTGCAATTGGTTCACATACCCTAAATCGTATGATAGTGTGTCTAACGTCTGTCTATGTGTGTCTAACGTCGAAATTAGGGTTATGTGAGGGAAAGATTTTCAATTCGCAATAACAATATTCTCGTTACTCATGCGGTCCTAGTACTTTTATTAATTTCTTTCCGCAGCTAGATACAGTTTTGCGCATTTTTTTATTGACTTTGATATAAAAACTGCGCTTGGGCAGTAAAAAACACTTATCAAAGTGGCTCGTAGAAAATGTATTAACTTCTTGTTAATAGTTTTCGTAACCTTATTTTTAAAATTATGAACGGAACCCACTGTGATTTTATTTGTACTAGGAATTGCATAAGTTGCATAGAGGTGGTGTTTTGGGTTCGGTTGGACAAATTACTGTTACTAAATCCTTTTTCTATTCTTAGTTCTAATAATGACTAACAATAACGTTTATTTAATAAATTAATTCCTGTTAGGATGCATGTAACGATTTTTGTGATCAATTCAATCAATGGCGCAAGATAACGTTTTTTCGAATCGATTCGTTTTAATCTGATCTTCAAGCAAATTGATTCATTAGTAAGGTTAATCAGATCTCCTGGATCTTATGTGTAAAAAATATTATGATAAGGGTGCATACTTTAGTTATACGAGTTATAGCTGTATTTTAATAAATTATCGCACGGCGTCTTATTCTGTATTGTGATATTGTTCTCATTGTGATTTTAACCGACGATTTTACGTTATTTTGAATATCGGTTCTAGTGCACGGTGTTCGGTCTGTGAATTGTTATTAAATTAGGTATTTACTGTTTTGAAGGTACGATAGCAGATATCAATTAATTCATTAACTTTCAGCGAAGTTGACACAATAGTTAAACAATGGCGTCTGACCGTTACGGCCAGGCTTGACAGATCAAGGGTTAACTACATAATAATCTTCAAAAGAAAAACTACGTAAAAATAAACAAGTGTGTAAATGATACGACGTGACAATGAAAGCACGTATTAAATATTGTTACGTTAAATTTAGATAATTAGACAAATTAATTTTAGCTTATTCTCGAACATAATCTAAGTTTAAGAAAAGTCATTCAAATTATTCTGTTAGAAAATAATAAACATGCGGAACCCTCGTTTCAAAAGTATCAGGAGTAAGAGGTTTATTCTTACTTGCAAATAGTTCGCTGACACCGATCAGCTGATTTAGTGCTAGTGATGTGTTTATTGCAATTTGAAAAGTTTGGTTTCTGGTATCAATGTATTTAAAAAATTCATAACTTCCGAACATGTAGAGATAGGGTTAAAAAACCCTTGCCATATCGTTTGTTACCATCCAAAGAAGCCGTGCCTTTCGTATGTATATACCCTTTCCGTTACAGGTTGTATAGTTGTGTTGTGCAATGTGCACGTTTTGTGTAAACATCTTCTTGGTGGAAACTACGGTGGCCACCCGTACTATATTAATATATAGTATCGTACTAGATTTCAGGAAATTGTAATAAATAGTATAGAAAAAAAACTATATTTTTATCCCTGATTCAACTGTCGCGCTTTTTTTTTATAAACTGTGACTGGCAGTCTGGCTGGAACGTACACGTGGAGCGCTGCACGGAGGATTTCAGAACGAAACGCATTTGCGGTAACAAACTGTCAATAATAAAATTGTTTTAATTGTTTAACTTAAATTAAGTTAAGTTAAATTCTTCGCCAGTTATCTTCGAGATAGGCGTCAGTATGTGGACTGTGGTGGACACTTCTCGGAGCCCTACTACACCAGATCGGGCGTGAGTCAGGGTACAAATTTGGGACCTTTATTGTTCATCATTGTGGTAAATGATTTACCTAGAGTAGTCAGGTCAACATGTATGCTATTTGCTGACGACCTTAAGTTGTCTGCCGTTATAAAAGAAACTACCGACCATGACATGCTGCAGCACGACTTGGATAGGGTCGCTGAATGGAGTCACTCCAATAAGCTATACTTTAATGTATTAAAGTGTTCAGTGCTTTCATTCACACGCACACGAATCCCACAACACCACCAGTACAGCATGGGCGGCGAGCCGCTGCAGCGTGTCACGGAGGTAAAGGATTTAGGCATTCAGTTCACCAGTGAGTGAGTTTCGTAAACACGTGGTACTCGTTTGTAAAAAGGCGTACAGGAGTCTGGGATTTATGCTGCGTCAAGCAAATGACTTCACAAACATCAGGGCATTGAGGGCTTTGTATGAGGCTCTTGTGAGGAGTCATCTGGAATATAATGCGGTCGACTGGAGCCCGAGTGAAACAAAATACAAAAATATGCTCGAACGGATACAGAACAAATTCGTCAGATTTTTGTATTTAAAGCTGTATGGGAGATACCCGGGATACCCGCTACTGTACCCTACCTTATTCTGTCTCGGTATGGTGGGCTACTACAAATTAGAAATTAGGCGTGAAGTGGCACTGGCAACGTATATTTTTAAAGTTTTAAGAGGTAGTACACAACATTCAGGTATACTATCAGAAATAGGGTTTAATTTACCAGATAGGTACGCGGAGCGGCGGCGCAGGCCGCAGCTGCTGGTGGTGCCAAGGGCGCGCACTAACCTGCTGGGGCGCGCACCGCTGACTCGCGCTTTGCGCATTCTCAACACAGTTTCAGACAATATAGATATATTCACCTGTACACTGACTGAGTTCACAAGGGCCACGTACTGTATAGTTTGTAAGGTATAATAAGGAAAATATTTTAAGATTTAAGTTACTTTGTCGCATTAGATTTATAATCTGTAATGACAAAGAAAACGTGATAATAAATAAATAAATAAACTTTTGCTGGTAAAATAAAAAAAAACATGGAACGTGATGATGGTTTTTACACGCCACCCAAGTAAAAGCAAAAAAAAAGATAAAAAGCTTCAAAAATAAATAAGAGCGCATGGGAGTTCGACTACCAATTGTGCAAAGAAGATGTTATTGACAAATATGGAGCAAAGTGTTACAGTACACTTACCTAAGCGGGATTTCATTGATAGCCGCAATCAAGTTGTGTTGGAGTATTTTGACCGATGTTTTTGATAGATACAACTATCAGACTTGACTAGGGTAAACAAGCGACTTGTTCAGGGCAAACCGTACGTGATAGTTGCAATCATGTTGTAATGTAGTTTGTTTGTATGATGTATTTGATAAACACAACCAAGCAACTTATTTAGCGCAAACATTTAGCGCAAGATTAGATCAAGTTGTATGATTAATACAATTGAATGCAATGATGACCAACCTAATAAAGTTTCAATAATCTTTATTGAAGTAATCAAAATGCTTGATTGACACAGCTAACTTACTTTGTTACAGTTAACATTTTTTGAACTTGTCTCTTTTTTAACTCTTCTACTATGATGTCTTGTTAAGGGTAATCGAGAAACTTGTTTGAGCGTTCAATCAAGTGACCTAGTATTGCTGCAATCATGTCGTGATGATTAACTTAACTAAGATTTTGATTGGTCTAAACAAGATATCGTCAATCAAGCTAAAAAGTCACTTGATTGAATTGCATTTTTTTTTAGTGTAAAAACACTTAAATACAGTATTTGACATACTTATACAGGGTGTCCAGTAAATAGCACGACATACTGCAGGGGGTGATAGCTAAGGTCACTACCTATCAATACAACACAATATATGTTCAGCAAAATCTCACGGATTTGCAGTTTTACAAAATTTTCCGAAATACCGAAAAATCTCTACCTTGAAACAGATTTTTAGCATCTCGTAATGAAAAAATCCTTTTCTAGTACGTTTTTTACATCAAATTATTTGTGAATAGTTACACTACTTATTGATAAGTCTTTTTTATATCAAAGACAAGAATGTTTTCAAGAAATACTATTTTTTGTTGAAATTTGCACAGAACTATTTTCTTATCACTTAAGTTTAACCTACAGTGGTGAAAAAAAAATGTATGTGGCAGTTTTGTACAACAAACTTAAAAGATAGCCTGTTTAATGGTGATTTAGGAAAGATACAATACTAGTGCATTTTCATTAAAAAAAATACAAAAAAATGCTATTTTAGTTCCAGAGAAGCTGATTTTGTTGAAAATGTAATTAACGTAATTTTGACAAAAACCACTATGAGAATAAGTAATAGCTGCTCATTTACATTAAATGCCAATAATTACTTGGAGTTTTTACGAGAAAACCTACCCACGCTCCTTGAAAATGTTCCGAGTGAGCTAAGAGAGGTGATGTGGCTTCAAAATGATGGATGCTCATTATGGCCAGGAAGTAAGAGCCTACTTAGATGAAGCTTATCCAGGCAGGTGGATTGGGCGACTAGGACCGATATTATGGCCACCTAGGTCTCCGGACCTAAACCCCCTGGATTTTTTTATTGGGTTGCCATGAAGGACAAAGTCTATGAAAAACCGATCCAAAATGACAATGAATTGAGAGCAAGGGTTAACATTGCAGCAAGAAAAATATCGGAAATAAGCCTGAGAAGACTCAAAAGCTCATTTTTAAGAAGATGCCGAGCGTGTATTAGGGCGCAAGGGAAGCAATTTGAGCATTTATTGTAATTTATTTAAATAAATGTTTATTAAAGTTAACTCCTCTGTTTTTTTTACTATCACCTTATCCTTCAAGATGTCATTTACAGACCGGCCGGCCGGTCGGCTGTAGATTAATTATTATGTAATTCGAACCGTAGTACGACCTTACAACGATTCTTGACCTTACAACGAGACTCAACGAAAATGCTCTTATTGACTACAATAGCTTATTTTTCATATTTTTTAAAATGAAAATGTACTAGTATTGTATCTTTCCAAAATCACCATTAAACAAGCTATTTTTTAAGTTTGTTGTACAAAACTGCCACATACATTTTTTTTTCACCACTGTAGGTTAAACTTAAGTGATAAGAAAATAGTTCTGTGCAAATTTCAACAAAAAATAGTATTTCTTGAAAACATTCTTGTCTTTGATACAAAAAAGACTTATCAATGAGTAAAGTAACTATTCACGAATAATTTGATGTAAAAAAAAGTACTAGAAAAGGATTTTTTCATTACGAGATGCTTAAAAATCTGTTTCAAGGTAGAGATTTTTCGGTATTTCGGAAAATTTTGTAAAACTGCAAATCCGTAAGATTTTGCTGAACATATATTGCGTTGTATTGATAGGTAGTGACCCTAGCTATTACCCCCTGCAGTATGTCGTGCTATTTACTGGACACCCTGTATAAAAAAAAACTATATGAGGGATAAATCATCACCATGCACTTATAAGATATTAAGTAGTATGGAATGTAGTAAAACAGTTTTTATTTTTATTGAGGCACAAATTGATGCCACATTTGGTACAGCTAATAGTAGTATAGCCTGTACACTGTGGATACTTGCACCGAAGAGATACTCCAACATTTGGCCAATGCCCTACACCATCCGTTCGTACATCCTTTGGGGGAATTGGTTTTAACTGGGCTCTTTTCTTTTTGACTTGCAATTCATGTTCAAGGCTAGAATTGCTGGGTCGTCCTCGTTTATTAGTAATGCCTTTATTGCATAAAACATACGCCAACTCATTTCTGAACTCCCCCAAATTTAAAATATCTTTCTTTGCGACACCATCCTTTATTGCATTATTTTTATATATAATCCATGCGTTGATAACAGCCAGATCTAGGAGGTGGAAGAAGATTCGTATATACCTTTTACGACTCTTGACTCTTATATGGTATCGACTCAAAAAACTATCAAGTAAGTCGACCCCACCCATATGACTGTTATATTCTATAATTGCTTTTGGACATGTTATATCAACTTTGTCCTTGTTTTTCTTGTCAAATCTTTTCACACTTGTTACTGGCTCTGCTCCTACATAACTTGACAACATGGTAACTATTTTATTATCTTTCCAAGCTATAGTTGATATATCAATACCCTCATATGATGTTGTTTTTTTTGCATAAGTACCTCTAGGCGTACTCTTTTTCATCATATCTTTTATATCCGGTAATTTATTGTTGGGAATTCGGTTTTGTTGTATTGTGACAAGAGAATGAATTCCTTGCTTGGCCAGAGAAATTACTAAAGGCAAAGATGTGTAGAAATTTTCAAAGAAGATAATATGATTGACCATCCTTGGTATATCTCTGGCCAAGCGAAGCACTATATTACTAAGTCAGGCTCCCCTGCTGGTCTCATAGTTAGGTCTTGGCCAGAATAAATTTCAAACTTATATGCGAATCCAAAAACACTGGATAGAACATATAACTTAAAACCCTTGTGGGGTTCGTTTGGTAGATATTGTTTTAGGTAATGTCCAACACATCTGCTCATCTATTGATAGCCTTTGGTGTTTAGTTATGCTAGAAAAAGTCTTATTCAATCCATCAATTATTGACCTTACTTTGTGCAAGCGGTCAAGGCCTGGTTGGTTAACTGGTATATGACTATCATTGTCATTAAAATGTATGTACTTTTTAATCTTTTCAAAGGAGATCGCCAGAAATCCATACATCGTTGGGCCAAATGTGAACAGTAATCATTTATGTGTTATTTAATAGATAAAACACATACGTATTAATATCAGAAAGATTTTTTTCAAAATTCTATGGGAATTAGGAAGAAAATAAGTTGTTGGGTCACTAGGTTAGGTTATGCGGCAGATGGTAAGAATTGTATTTATAATGCCAAAATGTATTGTAAAAAAATACCATAAATAAACACATTGATTTTATTGTTTGAAAACATATTTGTATGTTACTGTTAGCATATTATCGCTATGCTATTTGAATCAAACATTGGATACATCAGACAAAAATATTATTTTAAATGAATTTCTGCGTAGCATTCCGTACAAACACTACGTTGCGTTGGGCATTTCACACAGACAGTATTCACTTTCTTTGTCTTGTTCCTGGCTTCTACAGCTGGTAGACCCTGAGCTCGGTATCTTTCGTAATAGTGAATGCATCTTCGGCGAACTAGTCTTTCTCTATGATCATTGAGTGATGTTTTGCTGAATTTGTGTTCTGACTGCCTATTTGAGCTCGTTGCTGAGCTTTGCTTAGGGGTCAATCCTAACATCTGTAGACAGAGGTTTTCCCTGAATTTAGTCATGGTATATTTCTTGCTACTAAGCCGCTTGTGCTGTTTATAAATGATGTAGGCATTTGTAACAGCTGTAGAAAACAATAGATCTATAGCTAGTTTCTGAAACCAACGAATACTTCTTCGGGCAGGACTTGAATAACTTGCTAGTTGATCTGACAAATCAATGGAACACTTGTGTTTATTATATTCTGTTATCGCAATAGGTTTCATAACCCTTTTGTTTGGGTTCCTTTTACTAGTTATAAATAAAATAAATAAAATAAAAATAGCTTTATTGATTCCTTACACTACTAAGACATCAATCAGTAATTTGCATTATTTGTTTTTAGCAACAATCATATTATTGTATATACCCATTTGGTTGTTAATGATTTGCATTAATTTATTATTATTATTTTCACTATACAATGATTAAATTAGAATTAGATATTATTTTGTTTACAATTAAAATGATTTGAAATACATAGACATATTATATTAATTATATTAATTTCTTCATGCTATTATTAATCTTATAAAATAATTATAGTATATAATATTATTTATTATCATTTTAATATTATTAATTATTTAAATGTAAGGACCGCCTATAGCGGTAAAAGCCTCCTCCATACTTTTCCATCTCTCTCTGTCTCTGGCTAGCCTGCTCCATATTTTTCCTGCTACTTTGGCTATATCATCGTTCCACCTTTTACATGGTCTACCTCGACGGCGTTTTTTGTTTGTCGGGTACCAGTTAGTTGTTATTTTTGTCCATCTCTCATCACTCATTCTTTGGATGTGTCCTGCCCATTTCCATTTTAGCTTAAGAGCTTGCCTAACTACGTCCTTGGCTTTGGTCTTCTCTCTAATTAGCGTGTTTTTAACTTTATCCCTTAGTTTTATTCCCATGTAGCTCCTTTCTATAGCTCTCTGACAGACTCTTAGCTTTTCTAACGATTCTTTTGTTAAAGACCACGTTTGGCATGCATATGTAAGGCACGGCATTAAGCAGGTTTCCATTGCTTTTGTTTTTATTTTGGTAGGTAGTTCACTTTTAAATATTTCTTTCATGGACCAATACTTATTCCAGGTGTTCTTTATTCTGCGTATTATTTCTTTCTTTGAACAGTCTTTTATAGAAATTAAGTGTCCCAAATAGACATACTCATTAACCCATTCTAAGGGTTCCCCGTTCAATTTTAAAGTTTTTTCTACTCTGTTTGTCATAACTTTAGTTTTGCTTTGGTTCACTTCAAGCCCCACAGACTTGCTTTGTTCATTCAATGTTTTTAGCATATGTTGTAGTTCTTCGGGGTCTTCAGATAATAGCACCAGGTCATCTGCAAATCTAAGGTGTGACAAATACTGTCCATGTAGTTTGAGGCCAACTTTATCCCAGTCCAGTGATCTAAATATTTGCTCTAAGACTGCTATGAAGATCTTTGGAGAGAGGGGGTCACCTTGTCGCACACCACGTTGTATATTAAAGACTGGTCCGTAAGATTCCAATTTGATTCTTGCTTTACTGCTCCTGTATATTTCTTTGATTATATTTATGTAGTCCGAATTCAATCCTTGCTCCGCCAGCGCCTTCCACATCGAGTTGTGCGAAATTGAGTCAAATGCCTTAGAATAGTCGATAAAGCTTATGTAGAGTGGTTTATCATATTCGTTGTATTTTTCAATAATCATTTTGAGAGTGTGTATGTGGTCCACCGTTGATCGATTTTTCATAAACCCTGCTTGCTCTACAGCTTGATTATCGTCTATTATTCTGGTTATACGGCGTAGTAGAGTTGAGGAAAATACTTTATAGAGACATGGCATAAGACTTATGGGCCGGTAGTTCGATATTTGTGTTGGGTCTCCTTTTTTATACAGAAGGATAATGTCTGTACATGCCCATTGACTAGGAAGTTTGTTTTCCATTACGATTTGGTTGAACAAGGTCGTGAGCGGCTTGATTAAGTTATATTTGCCTGCTTTTATGAATTCATTCTTTATTCCATCTGATCCGGGGCTTTTTTCCAATTTTAATTTGTCTATTGACAGCTCTATTTCATTTTCATTAAAAAATGGAATAGGATCGTAATTAAATGGCATGTATGTGCTATCTTCTGTGTTGTTATCAGAATATAAAGTTTCATAGAATTGAGTAGCTATTTCCAGTAAGTCTTGTCTGTTAGTTTTACTAGTTACTGTTACAAAACCATTGGAGTGTTTTGTGGATAAAGCCAAAACGTCACGTTTATCTTTCCACTTCAATACAAGAGCGCCATTATTATTCTGCAATGCAACCATTTCACCCCTTTTTAGTTTTTCTTCTATGACTTCTTTTGGCAATCCCTTCCGGTTTTTTCTTAGAGTTCCTATTAGGTGTGTATTATTTTCTAACAATTTTTCCGCCAGGTCGACGCTGGTGTAAAAATTATCTGTTACTACACTCCTGCCTACGCCAAGATATGGTTGACAAAGCTTCATAACAACATTTGTAGCCATATTGTCCTGCCGTACTGCCTTTTTGCCTTCGTAAATGATGAGGTCATGAGTGTAACCATCATCATCACATAGCTTGAAAAGTTTCATGCCATATTTGTGGCGTTTGCCAGGAATATACTGCATAAATAATATGCGTCCTCTAAAAGCAACCATGCTTTCATCCACAGTAACATATTCACCCGGTGTTTTTGAATTTTGAAATCCTTTTGTTAATAGCTCCACTAAACGCCTTATTTTTATTAGTCGGTCAGCATGATTAGACCCTAAAAAGACGGTGTCTTCAAAATGCCAACATCTGAGCAACAGCTCAAATCTGTTCCTGGCCATAGTTTGACCAGCTACTTTATTTTCATAGAGAATATTTTTGCTCCAATAGTCACTAATTTTAGGTAACTTTTTAAGTCCCATATAAACTAACAGGCCTAGGAATTTCCACATTTCTTCAGGAGTGCAGTTTGTCCACTTAGCGATTCTCATGTTGCGTGTGACGACATTGAGTAATTTTGATTTGTTGGCGTATGAATTAGTCATTTCTACCATAAGATTTATAATTTCGTCGGTAAGAAATAATCGGAAACAATCTAATTCCATTTCACAGTTACTAGGAACATTGATACCTGGTTGTATGTCCAGTGGAAACTGCTTCTGTCGTGAATCCTCAGGATACTGCCACTCCAAAGTCAATGACTGCGTTCGAAGATCACTCAAAGAGATATCATTGTCAGAGGTTAACGAAGTTTCATCATCACAACTTGATTCAGATTGCGATGAACCCGATGCATGCGATGGTAGATAGTCGGGATCGCTTTCGGAATCCGACATGTTGTAGATACTATAATTGCATCCTGAACTATTTACCTACGTTGTCAAAAATCCACAACGCGCGCACATCGACGGGACGCGAGCAGTAGCCGGCGAGATGGCGGGGAGGAAGGACTCGCTGCGCGGGCTTTCGGTAAGTTGCATTGTATTCGTTGTTTTACAGTTTATTTTTTTGTAATATCATTGAAAACTAAAGATAACATACCTCGAAAGCTATCATTATGAGTAGCTTTCGAGGTATGTTATCTTTAGTTTGCCGTTGTTTTGTTTGAATGCAAAGGAAAATCCAATAAATTTTCAAATTGTTCATCAACAGTGGTGGAGTCAATAAGTGAGATATCAAAATGTTCTATTATATATTCACTATTAAAGATTTGGGTCGTATAATTCGGGACCAATGATTCTGATGGTTCGGGAGATAAAGAACACCAGTGATCTTTCTATTACATGGCCGGTAACAAGCTCATCATTGGTACCAGCTGGAAATGGTTCTGATGGCTCTAGATATGAAAGAACTACCTATATATCACTCATGTTGTTCGTCGCTGATTCAAGTACTCCAGTACGAGGGGGCTCCTGCATCTTATTATTAGTCAACAATATATGACATTGAGGATCATAACATCTACACAAGCCCAGCATTCCGTTACAAAAGCAACTTAATATCCAGTGCTCTATCTGATTTATATTTGCAGATATAATTTGGTGGAGTTGCATTGTACCGGGTACAGCCCGTATTCCTTCGGGGATGAGAGTTTTCATATTTTTGACATCATCGACAGACACCTAAAATGTTTTAACAGACTTCATTGTTCTTACCAGTATTCCTGAATTTTTTTCTTAGATGTCTTTAAGTTTCTGCTTAAGTTACGGTATTTGACTGAAAATGATTTAGGAACTGTACTTAAATTTGTGTGAATAGTTTGGGGTACTGTGTTTTGTTGAAGTGCTTTCTTTCTTTCTTTTTGCTTTTTTTTTTGTTGCCTCCATTTTTTTCTCTTTTCATTTTTTTCTTCATCGGTAAGCTCGTTTATCTTTTTTTGGGTCTTTTTTAGCCTTTCTAACTCTTTCTTTTTATGTTGCTCATACTTTTCTGGGTTCTGTTTAATTTTTTCTCTATATCTTTTAGCTCGCTCAGCAACAGTCAACGCCATTCGTCAGGTCTGTAAATAATTCAATATCTAGACGATGAAATAAAAACGAAACTTAATATACATAAAAAATTAAATATTAAAAAAATCAAATATTTCAAGTATTTGCATCAATACTTAAACGGTATCAACTGCTAGGATACTAACGGTTAGTATTACTAGGCATGTATTCGTATAAATACAAGGATTTTTTTTTAATAAAACTTTTTTTACTATTGTACCAAATAGTATGCTTATCAGTTAGTTTAATAGAATTAAACATTTCTGTCATATACCATCCTTTTAATATTTTATTCGGAATAATACGAGACTGAAAACGGCAGACAGTGTGAAATTTGGTTGTCAATTAAAAAAAAAAAACAAGAAATATTAGCCTATAAAAGTGTTATACATTGTACACACTGCCTATGAATTCCATTACGTCACGGTTTGCGTTCCCATATACAATACGTTACGTAATGGATGTGACGTATGTCTACCGGTCGGTAGTCAAATGAAAATTACTCCTAAATTAATGCGAATTTGAATATTCTACTCATATTGCATCATAACTGAATAAAAAATCTAACATATAACTAAAAATACTACTTATAATAGGAATATTACCTTCAAAAACAGTCGTTCGTAATTGAATCACAATTTATGTCACGTTACGGAGCAACCGCTCTGCTCGGTTTTCCGGCTAGACTGCTGTCAAAAATAAAACATGGCGGCTGTTTATGGGCTAAGAATGTTGCCATTTGTTAAAAGAAATTGTATTTAGTAATATTTTTCATTTTAAAACTTGTTCAAACCCGTAGTGACGTATTGCTGAATTTCCGCGCGAACGATTTTTAGAGACGGCAAATAATGTGTTTATTTTAATTTTAAACTCTAAATCACCTATCATTAAGTTGAATTATAATATATTAGACATATACTCTTTTAAAATAACAATCGTATGAATATTATAGAGAAGAATAACATTATAAATTTACTGCATTTAAATCTGCATAGGTGGTGTGGACACTTGAGATTGCCCAATCTCAAGTGTCCACATGCCCATGTTTTTATTTTTCATTTAAATTTTTTAATCTAATTTAAGATTTGCAGTTAATAGAAATGATTTTGTTTTTAGATTAATATAAAACATTTCAATTAATTTTTAAAAACACATGTATTGATGCAATGCATTTCCGATAATCAAGTTAAAAGTCATAAGACACGGAATTTCCTTGCAAACAACATTTGTGAAATCCGCCCAACTACTACTGATTTGTGCACTAATATAGTTGAATAAGCTAACCTCTTTACTCGCGATAAATAACCAAGGTAAGAAGCGATATATTGTGGGTTAGGCTAGTTTGGTTTTACTTTGTTCTCTTTACACCCCACACGCCACCGACTGTTTCCTGGCGGATCCATAAGTCCGCCACGTAGAACCACGCCAAGCTGAATGAAGCAAAACGACGACCTCGGGGTCTAAACCTACTGCCAGCTCACTCCACCCCGTATCCTCCAAACCTCTAAAAAGAGTTCTTTCGCCATCGGGGGAGGACAGTTGGTGGACATGTCGATTAAGTGAAGATCTGTATTGAATATTTGAAAGGGAGCTTCCATCGCTCTGCGTTTGAGGTCGCCCCTCCAAAATACCTTCTCCCATCGAGGCACCACTAATAGGAATATCCCCCCCGCCTTGTTCAGATGCTGAAGCACTCTGGGTATTAATGGTGGCGGTGGAAACACCCAGGCTAGGCTGAAATTCCATTGCCGGCTGAATGCATTTGTAAAGTAAGCCTGTGGATCTTTCGAATCTATGGACACATAATTTGTAACTACTTTCGACTGGGGCTGTCGCGAACAAATCTATCTGGGGTATTCCCCATTTCAGAAAAATCCTTTGGGTTATCTCGTCGCTGAGATGCCAGTCTGGAAGAGGTTTCCCTCTCGACAGAGAGTTTGCAATTCAGTTGTATCGACCTGGTAGGTAAAAAGCGTGAAGAGTCGCTTCCAAACTTACTACTAGATTCAACAACTTCCTTGTTGCTTCTAAAAGCCGAACCGACCTTGTACCGCCCTGATTTCGGATGTATGAAACTACTGTCTTGTTGTCGGATTGTAACATTATTGATTGCCGTGCTACTACATCTCTGAATTTTAACAGAGCCATGTAGACTGCGAAGAGCTCCTTTTCGTTTATGTGCCAGTCTACTTGGGCACCTTTCCACAGACCCGACAGGTGAAGATCTCCCATCCTACGTCGGATGCGTCTGTAGTTACGAATAAGGTTGGTTGAGGTATGAACAGGCTGGTAGGTATTTTCAAGTTCTGGGTCCACCATAAGCAATCTCTGAGAGCTGGCATGGGTATTGCTAACATCAGACGTGGACGGTCTTCTGGAAGCTTCCGACTTGCCCTTTGTAAGAAGTCTCGTATTTAGACGACCCATCCTGTCACCAACGCTGCGAAACCGAACCTCCCTATGAGAGACATGCCTGTTTGCCAAGACCACGTACCTCGATCTTGGTGTCTTTTTTAAATCTTTTCTAACGCTTCTATCTTTTCGGCGGGAAACCTCTTCAGATTCGCTTTTGTATCCCACACGAATTCACACGATACCTAGTAACTCCTGCGTCACCTTTGTAATCGACTTTTCTAGATTTACGCACCACCCGAGTCTCTGAAGGAGATCTATGGTGTAGGTGATTTGATTCTTTAAAACTTGAGGATTCCGATGGGCTAGAAGAAAATCGTCCAGGTAGACTATGACTCGAATTCCTTCTTTCCTCAAAACACTCGCTACCCAGTTGCTGACCCGAGAGAACGCCAACGGGGCGCTCGACAAGCCGAATGGGAGAGACGTCATCTGAAAAAGTTCCCCGTTGTATGCAAAACAAAGATACCTTCGGTGGATCTCCTTTACAGGAATATGGAAATATGCCTGACTGATATCTAATTTCCCCATGTAGTCCCCGTCTTGAAGAAATTTGGGAACCTGAGACTGGTTTATAAGACGTAATTTTCGCGGGTTGAGGTGCTGGTTTAAGCGGCGAAGATCGAAAATCTGTCTCACTTTTCCGTTCGAATTTGGAACTAAGAAAATTCGTGACAGAAATCCCGTCTTGACATCTGACTTTTCTACGACACCTGATCTTCTTAGAGACTCTATTTCCTTGGTCATAATTATAGAGGGTTCTGTCACAAATTTTCTTAAGTAGTGACTTGTTAGGGGAACTGAAGGTGGTTTTTTTACGAACGGTATTGCATAACCCGAAATTATATTTAGAACAGGGGCTGGCGCACCCAGCGTCTTCCACTGTGGTAGGAAGTCCTTTAGTTGTCCCCCTTGGAAATAGTCAATATTTTCGACCTCTTTGTTGACGGTTATCACCTCGTTTGGATGCTTGGTTCCCGCTTGACTGTTGTCTAGCACGTAGGTTAGTCGCAGTGGACATACGAAAGGTTGCCCGAGAACCGTTGGCTCTGTTGGTCTGCGTAGGGGCCGATGAACGTGTCCGCCAAGTGGGCTGTTTTGACTTGGACGACGCGACCCGTGAAGATGAAGACGGCCTCCGAAACAAATCCTTTTCTCCATCTCTTTTGTCGGGAAAACTTCCGAACTTCGAAGGAAAGATTCGCATTATGCCGCCGTTATCTTTTAAGAAGACTGACAACGCTTTCTCTTCACTAGAGGAGGTATTTGATGCAACGACAGGTTCAGGATATCATTATTTGGTCTAAATGCCCTGCGTTTAAAATCGATTATCTCGGCTCGGTGAGCACATGCAAATTGGAGGAGGTTATCCGTAACTGACCTGAACGGGGAGTTTTCCGCTAATACCTTCCTTACCTCTTCGGCTGCAGCTGGGCAATTTCTTGCAATTCTCTTCAAGTCCTCTGCAAGTGCCTTCCTTTGCAGGAGAAGGCCGTGGGTGATAGTCCCCAACATACCGTCTTGCTTAGCAAATAGATGCGAAGCATGACTTGCTTGGCCTCCCAGTTCCGTGTTAATCTTTAACACGCTAAAAACAGGAGCTGCGTGTAATGACTTCTCTACTTCTTTATACCTTATCCTATTCCAGCCTTCCGTACCTAGTCTTTGGCACTCAATTCCCTCCTTCTTAATCTGTGGACTAGGTTCTGGAACAAGTGGTTCTGCCTCCCTGACCTGAGGTAGGAATTCGAATTCCTTAGTAGACAGCTCCCCGTCGTCGCAAGGATTCGGTGAGACTAAGTCGGAATCGAGTCGCGGGGCTCTCCAAGCAGCGTCTGCGGTGAGGGATTCATTATTGGATACTGCTGAACCTGACAGCTCGCTTTCACCGATTGAATCAGAGAGTTCTGCTTCACGGGGATCTGGAGTCTTAAGGGACTCAATCTTGTCCATCAAAACTGCAAACATATCTTCCGTACGCTTCTCCAGCACATCAACTTTTGACTTCTTCGGCTTAGGTTGGGACGACAACGAAGTTGAATTGCTTCTTCTTCTACGAGCCCGATCATCTCCCGAATCAATCTCTCCAGAAAGGATGGCATCTGCTTGCGATCTCGAAAGCAGCAAATGCTTTAGAGGATTAAGAGCTTTGTTAAAAATTTCCGTCTGGACCGCAGAACCCCTTATTCGGTTTGAGACGGCTGGTGGGCTTATTATGAGCGCTCGCGTAAACTCCCAGTCTAGCAATTTAATTTTTAATTCCCGAAAACCTTTCTCCGACAGATGTTCTATGTCCGGATCAAACGCTCTAGCGAGACCCACCGTTGGAAGAGCAAACCTTAGCTTATTCAGAAGTTGGGGGTCTAGACTGTCTCCAAAAACTTCTTCTTTGGTTGCTCTGATTACTTTCCAATCAGCCCATCCTTCTGGCAAGTGTTCCTGAGCAAGCAGCTTCAACCTTTCCAGGATAAGGTTTTCCCGTTCCGTATCTGCAGATACTTCGAGAAGCTCTCCAAGGGTGACAAAAACCCCTCCTTGAGCCATCTAGAACACGAGTGAATAGAAGACCATCACCACCCGGCCAAGCCATACTCGTAGCGAAAGATTAAATTACGCAAGACTTTATAAGATCATGCCCCTGAGTGACACCATTAGCATAGATAAATGTGAAGAGCTGTCAAATTGAACATTATTATGAAATTAAGGGTTAAGATGCCTGATAATAAAATTATTGATTGATTGATTGATAAAAAATTGTTTTAGCATCTTTATTATTACGTTCGAGAACTCTGACAACTAATTTATTCGATCTTTCGAGACTTTGCACGTCATTATGCCACCAATTTTGGCAACAATAGCAAAGAGGTCCTCCGACCCCGAGACCGGAACACCCTTAAACTCTATATTGTTTAGCTGCGATCTCTGTTCATTCTCGCGCATGCCTAATTCCAACCGGCCAAGTCGCCTTTCGAACCTCGAGACATCCTCCTTAGTATTTTGTAGGACTCAATCTGTTTTTCAACGACTTCCAACTTGATCGAAGGCTCATCAACCTGGACGTAGTCTAGAGATTCCTGAACTCCAAAAATCTCATGCTTGAGGTTTGTAAGGTCAGAAATATCCGCTTACTGTTTCGATCAACCAAATAACGTTGCCAACTGTTCCGTAAGTTTGCGGATAGATACTTTCCAAATCACATTGTAAAGCCTTCCCAGGCGGTGGGTTAAAAGGACTCGCCAATCTTGTTTTGCAGGTACTGCACTTCCAGGTCGCTTTTTCTCAGTAATTCAACTAGGAAAGTCAAAACTTTTGAAGCAAACCCTGGCTTCAACCTGGCAACGATAACACTGGGACATGATGACTGAGCTAAGCAGTCAGTATAAAAAAGTACAAATATATCGCAACTGTATAGAAAGTAGTTTGTTATTATGCACTTAGCTGTCATAAATACACGCCGCGTTCTTCGTAACCACACCGGGCGCTTGCAGCAACTTGACAGCGATACGTCACTGAATTACGACGCGCGCTGTTTTCGCTCAGACGCAATCCGCACAACCACTCAGACACTCCCGTGCGCTTTCCGAACTCGTGTCACTATGACCACAGTGATTTGCACTTATTTACAATTGTGTTTTATTTAACTTCTACTTAATAATTGGGTCGCTAATCGGACTTTCATTATTTGGTTTCGGAAATGGATATGCTTATTTGTTAGTTTATTTGCAAAATGTAATTGCTCATTTGTTTGCAGTTTATTTATTGACACTAATAAAGACCATTTTATTTTTTCATTTTGTGCATCATAAAATATCTTTTTGCTTTCGAATGTGTTTCTTATGAATTTTATCATGTGACTGGGATCAAGAAATATAACAACACTTTCTTGATTAACTGGTTGAGGAAAATCTGTTTTTAAATTATCTGGATCAGTCAATTTACAACCTAATATTACTGCAGTGCTCAATTTTTTTTGTTGGAGCACCATCGACAGTAATACTGACTATTTTTACACCTACTTCGTGGCATAAGCTTAAACATTGCCTAATTAATGTAGCTTTGAATTCAGCTTTGATACTATTGATGAAAAAATATCCTATTGGTATTTTCCACTTTTGATCTAGTGATACAACTATGAAAACAAGAGGTTGAGAAGCTATTTCGTCTTTTATGTCACCAAATTCTAAATTGACGAAACCTTCCTTCGTTTTGGTGTTCCATATTTTTGAACGTCTAATAGAAATCACATCAAAAACTAAAGAACAAATTAACTCCTTTCCGGTTTTGATTCTTTTTAATTTCAAAGCGCGAAACGACTCACTAGTAAAACCAGGCTGTGCATCTATACTAACATACCATCTGCGTAATGTTCTTACATGTGGAAAAACTTTATTGAAACATTTTCTGGCATAATTATACGCGGCAGGAGAGTAATAATGAAGAGTTAAAGCAAATTTACGAAGAGACGGACAAAATTTACGACGCGATAATCCTGCCTTCGTGGATTTTCTGTAGAGTCTATCATAGAGGGCTTGAGTTTCTGCTGTAGTTTGAGTTTACCACATTTTTTTGGATGTCATACTTTTTTTCTAAATGGTTAACGAAATCTTTCAAGTTTAATATTTTACGTTTTAAATTATCTATTTTGTTGGCCTATTTTTTTAATTTTAACCTGATGACGTAGTTTTTGTTTTTGTAACTTATGAACTTGTGCCTTCAATGCAATTTTTCTCGGAGTGTCGAAAATAGATTCAGAGTCTGAAACATCAACATTGACTGGTGTAGTAAGTCTGGTGGCTTCGGGGTTCATTTCATCATCCTGAAATTATAAAAAAAGTCTAAATGTGAGTCGTACTCGCGCTAAACTATACTAAGTTTGAAACCTTGTATTGTATCGGTTATTGTACTCATCAACAAACACAATAAACAACTTTTACTATGGGACCAGCAGTGCAAGTACGTAGGACTCGATTAGATAAATTTGACAGTTATTCTCGATAAAATGAGTTTTTATCAAGCCGTATCGATGTGGCAAGTACGTAACTACTATTTTAACTGACGATAGAGAAACACTCAAATTTCATCAATTTTAACAAAAATGCAAGTACGAAGCAACATTTTGACAGTTGAGATCGCCAATTTACCTTGTCGAGCTCGGTAATATAGCAACACCTTGTAAAAGCGCGATAAGCTTAACGATCGTTAATATAATGGATGTAGGGCTTAGGGTTTTATTGCTGGGTGATGAGGAAGAACGACAGCACTATCGCAATGTGATGCACGTATTCGGAGATGACGTCTCAAAGACACGAACAATCCTCTAAAAGCTCTAGAAGATTTTGTTCATCTTTTTCGAATAACTCGAGAAGTGGCAGGCTTTTTAATACAAGGGATAGAATTAGATGTACAGGGGACATTATCCACTGGACTCCCTGTCCATATCGTGGACCTACCTACTTCATTTGAGATCTAGACAAAATGTATCTAACCTAAAATTATTTATTTTTTATAATTCACTGTTACTGTCGGCTGTGTCATCCCACAGCTGGGCAAAGGCCTCTTCCCATGACTTCCATATTCTTCATCTAAATTGTTAACGCTAAAACGTTCATTTAATTCAAATTGGGTTAGAAACTGCACATTTTGGCTGGTAACTTCCTATCCTTATCACTCTCACCCATTTACTCTATTCCCCACCTTGTCGCACCTCAACGACAATGCATAGTCGTATTTACGCGTCAGTTCGTTTTGCATCACCGTTCAAAGTGCATCTAATTATTAGGAAATAATATAAAAATCTGTAAAAGACCATTCCTGTGTGTATATCAATCGTCAGTGTTGTGGACAATTCTCGACAATTTGTGATCATTTAGTGGAAGACAAAGGGGCGCCCCAAAAATCCAGGAATCAAGAAGATCGACGGAGCGAGGTACCTACCATTTTTCCCTAATTCCAACTAGCCAAATTATTTATATGTGCCTAGATTTATCTGCATTGTTTTTAAAATTATATTCAACCATCGCGCATTCATTTTTTTGGTCACTTCGAGCCGTATAACGTAAATAAATGGTGTAGATTTTAGGCACGCTAACAAGCGTTTCGGTCATAAATACCGCCCGCCATTTTGCTTTGGTTACTTACCTACCGGTCGGTCTTTTAACTTCTAATAAGTTTCAAGTAATAAGTCAATACTTATTTTACCACGCTACATCTCATTGTCTAATACAATGCCCAAGGGAAAAGAAGGTTATGATAGTGAATTTGAAAGAATTCAAAGCAAATTATCGGTTTATTTCGAACATGTTCAATCGATTTATGACATGATGAAAAAACTGGATTTCAGTAATCCAGATAATATTGAAACATTTCTGGCGGCTAGTTTCACTATTGATGCAATACATCAGAAATATGTAGACGCGTTAGAGGAACGTTGTCGTTATGAAACGTCACAAAGCGATGCAAGTTTGCCTTCGTATAAAGCGTTATTGTCATTTGAACAACTTTATTCGCAAATAAAATATAAAATACGATTGTTATCACGCGAACAGATTGATGTAAAACCCTCGACTAGTAAGGGTCATGTAGGTACTATGCGATTACCTAGATTAGAAATGCGTACATTTGACGGTGATCATGAGAATTGGCCGCTTTTTTATGAGACCTTTCGTGCGGTCGTTCATGATAATCCGGAACTTACCGACGGCGAGAGAATACAATATTTAGTAGGTAGATTACAAGGCAAGGCGTTAGCTATTTGCCAGGGTATATTACCGTCTGCCGAAAATTATAAAGTTATTTGGAATGCGTTAATAAATAAGTATAACGATAAACGTTTATTGGCATCGTCGTATTTAGATAAATTGTTAGATTTACCTACCGTCGACTCACGTTCCGCGAGTAGTTTGGAAGAATTTGTCGATAAGTTTTCGTCAATTATTTCGGCGTTGCGACAATTGGAGATTACAAGCTTGGAAGATCAATTGTTCATTCATATTGGTTGCAAGAAAATTAATTTAGAGACAGTTAAGGCGTTTGAGATGTCGTTAAATGATATGGGTAATGATAAATCACCTTCCTGTACCGAGTTTGTAAACTTCATGCGTAAACACGCACAAATATTACAACGCGCGCATAATGTCACAAACGTAAAAACAATTTCTCAATCTCGAAAAAATATGGTAACGACTACCACTCAATCGTCTGGTAAAAACCCGGGGTCACGTACTCATAATAATGTTAAAACATTTGTAAATGTGCAGGATCACGGTAAATGTGATATTTGTGGGAAAACGGACCACATTAAATTGGTTCAATGCCCTACATTCCTGTCAATGTCTCCTCATAATAGGTTCTCGTTGGTAAAGCGTAGTAAATTATGCGTTCTTTGTTTCTCTAATAAACATGCGCTGTGTGATTGCCAATCAACAAACAGGTGTACGACCTGTTCTCGTAGTCACCATACTTTGTTACACTTTAACAATAACGGGACTTCCTCACTAAATAGGAATGATACTGTTACATCGGACCTACTAGAACATTCGAGAAAGCCAATGATTACAGTGTGTGTACGTTAGAAGTTCGAGAGAATTCTATTATTATTAGTTTTAAAGTTAGGTTAGGTTAGGTTAGGTTAGGCTCAAGCGGGTCATTGGACGGTACGTGATTAGCGATCCACTCCTCGAAATTTTTGGGGAGTGAATCAGGGTTAGGGGCTCTCCTTGATCTTGGATCGCGGCATTCGTCGCGCTCTGGTACGCGTCTGCCCATCAGACGTGACTGTGGGCGTGACGAATCGTCGTGGTGGAGGAACAGGGGGGAGGGGGGGATATATGTATGTATGTGTATTTATATATTATGTTTATGTGTATATGTTTATATATTTTTATTGATGAAGGGGGGAGTCAGGGACCACACCCTTTAAAGGAACAACCATGGATAAGCCGAAATGCAATATGATACCCCAGGGCGGTACCAGCTGCTCAGCAGCTGGAGAATCCGCCACGACCCCTTCGGGGTCGTCTGTCCCACCGTATTCTGGGGGGGACAACATTTCGCTTCCGTTTGCCAATGGCAACAAGAGCCGAGGAGGCTCAGGATCAAGGTCTTTCGAAGACCTGGTCTGCTATAAACCACCCAACAGCAGACCGGGTGAGCGCCAATCGGCGGACGCAGACGCAGTGGCAGACTCTGGCGCTGTGTCACAGAGGACGGGAGCAATGGCTCCAGCAGAACCAGGCGTGGTTCTTGAGAGGGCAAATGTGCTGTCGGAGGCCGACAATACAGCGCACAGTACAGTGGACGGCGCGTTGTCCAGCGACACCACTATTGTAGAGGCAAGCGGCCAGCGAGATACGGGTCGCCTTGGTGCTGAGTTGTCGGGTCGTATTCCCGAAATGCGAGCATCTCCGGGACCTCAAAAACGGCCCCACGAAAACGAGGAGATGTTGCCACCTCGGAAGGTACCTTCTAAGGCGACGACAAGCAGAGGGCGGAGACCAGCCCGAGATGGGAGGGGTAGGTTCCTCCGAAACGGTACCCCACGTGGTTCACTCTCTGAAGAGAGTGAGTCGGACTGCCGAAGCGAGTCGCCGGCATGCCAAGTGGCCGTCAACACGGCTCTAGAGGAGAGTGCGGTGGCGCCTGTCAGCGCTGAGGTTCCACGCATGGAGCACAATTCCTCTGCTTCTGCAGAGGAACTTGAAAAAAGTGCCCTAATGGACATCGAGGTGGTTTTGGATACCACTCGGAAGTCCAAAAACTTAAAGGGTACCAGTCAGCGGGCCATCAGAGAGGCGGCAGAGCGGGTCAGACTGGCCATAGAGGGCCTCGCCAGCAGGAGCTCCAGTGAGGAGACTCGACGGCTCCACCTCCTGAACGAGCGACTGCGAAAGGAGGTCGATGCCCTCCGTCAAGAGATGGTGGCCCTTCGGGAAGAAGTCGTGGGTCTCCGGGTGCGACCGGAAGGTCCGCCGCAGGTGGAGCCCCAACCTTCCAGGTGTTCGTCGGCTCCTGAGAAGTCCCACCAGCAAGGACCACCGATGAGCGAGATGCAGGTGCATGCCATCGTTTCCCAGATCGGGAACATGATTGATGCTCGGTTTGCGGGCATCGAGGACCGCCTCCTGCCAGCGAGGACCGTTCGTCCGCCTCTGGCAGCGGACCGCAGAAATGCAGCTGCTGCTGTTAGTGTTGCTGGCGGCGCAGGCAACAGGCTGCCTTTCGCGGCTCCTCAGGTGTCTCCACAAGTGCAGAGGGAAGCTCCTCGAAGTGGATCCGGTCCAGTGACCACCACGCGAGTCCCCGATGCAGACCCATCGGCGTCTACCAGTGAGGGCTGGCAGACCGTGGTGAGGAGGAAGAGGAATGGAAAGAAGAAGAAGAACAAAGGTACTTCTCCTTCCTCACCTCAAAATGCTGCGGTGGTCCCTGCCGCTCAGGGAAACAAGCGGTCCAGGCCCAAGAGGGGCAAGAACGCCAAGCGAGGGCTCCGTGCGCCAAGGTCCGCTGCGGTAGTGCTCACCCTGCAGCCGGAAGCAGTGGAGAGGGGCGTCACATACGCGGCCGTCCTCACCAAGGCTAGGCAAGCCGTGAACCTGGAGGAGCTTGGCATAACGGATGTCAGGTTCCGACAGGCTCTAACCGGTGCCCGCATGCTGGAGTTTCCAGGGGCCGAAGGTACTGCGGGGGCAGACCGTGTCGCAGAAAAACTGCGAGCGGTCTTCGCAGAGGAGGTCAGGGTCTCCAGGCCGACGAAGTGCGCTGAACTACGCATCTCGGGCTTTGACGACTCTGTGACTGGGCAGGACGTGCAGGACGCAATCGCACGTAAGACTGGCTGCTCTCCGGATGCGGTTCGAGTCGGTCCAATCCGACCTAGCCCGGGAGGCGCCAGGTCTGTCTGGACCCAGTGCCCCGTCGCAGTGGCGAAGCACCTGGCCGACACCGGCCGGCTCTTTGTGGGTTGGGGCTCTGCCAGGGTCGTGGTTCTGGACGCTCGGCCAATGAGGTGCTACATGTGCTGGGGGTTGGGTCATGTAAGCCGGAAGTGTGACTCAGGCGTCGACCTAAGCAAGCACTGCTTCCGCTGTGGTGTGCCGGGGCATCTGGCATCTGCGTGTTCCGCCAACCCACACTGCTTACTGTGCGCGGCGGCGGGACGACCGGCTAACCACGCCGCCGGCAGAAAGGACTGCAAGCCACCAGTCCGATCCACCAAGGAGTCGACCACTTCCAGCGCAGCGCAATCGGAAGAGCCGTCGCAGGGGGCGATAATGGTTACGGACTAATTATGGACCCGGTCCGTAATCATTCTCTCCTCCAAGCGAACTTGAACCACTGCGCCGGCGCGCAGGACTTGGTTCTACAGACCATGGCGGAGCGCTCGATTGGTGTGGCCGTAGTGGCGGAGCCATATTACATCCCAGATCGCCCAGACTGGGTAGATGACCTGGATGGCCTTGTCGCTATTATCAGCTCCTCGGCGCCACTTTCAATTAGAGAGAGGAGTCGAGGATTTGTTGCGGCCACCTGGGGGGACATAATTCTCTTTGGAGTTTATTTCTCCCCAAACAGGAGCTTAGCGGAGTTTGAGGACTTCCTGGACCGCCTCGGGACCTCGGTTCGACGAATGATGCCGTCCCACGTCATCGTAATGGGGGACTTCAACGCGAAATCCAGCGCGTGGGGGTCCCCCGGGACAGATGTCAGAGGGGCAGCGGTCGAGGAATGGATGGCATCTGCGGGCCTCTGTCTTTTAAACAGGGGCTCCGTTAACACGTGCGTTCGGCAGCATGGGGGGTCAATAGTGGACCTATCGTTCGCTACCCCTGCTGTCGCAGCACGGGTTCAGGGTTGGCGGGTCCTAGAGAGTGTGGAGACGCTATCGGATCACCTGTACATCTGTATGAATGTCTCCACCTCCTCAGACTCAACAGTGTCTCCACGACCTGACGCTCGGCAGTTCCCGCGGTGGGCGTTGAAGCGGCTTGACGGTGATCTCCTAGAGGAAGCAGCCATTGTACAGGCTTGGCTGCCCTTACCGCCTGCTGCAGAGGGAGTTGATGGCGAGGCTGACTGCTTTCGCCGCGCCATGACGGTTGTGTGCGATGCAGCCATGCCTCGCTCCCGAAGACAACCTAAAAAGCGGGCGGTCTACTGGTGGTCCCAGGAGATAGCAGACCTCCGCGCGGCCTGTATAGTTGCCCGGAGGACCTACTCACAGGTGCGCAGGCTGCGCCGCCGCGACGAAGAGCTGGAGACCCTTCAGTCCCAATTGTATGAGGCATACCGTAATGCCCGGGGGGCTCTACAGTTGGCGATCTGTCGAGAGAAGGAGCAGTCAAGAGCGGAGGCACTGGAGGATCTCAACCGGGACCCCTGGGGGCGTCCGTACCGTGCAGCGCGGAAGAAGCTTCGCACCCAGGGCCCCCCACTGACGGAAACCCTCCAGCCTCAGTTCCTCGTCAGGGTCGTGGAGACACTCCTCCCGGATCGAGCGAATCACCCTTCTCCGACCATGGCCGATGCAGAGCCTGAGCAGGATGCGGAGATGGAGGCACCCCCAATTTCCGACGCGGAGATGGAGGCAGCAATTCTGCGGGTGCGATCCAAGAGGACTGCCCCTGGCCCAGACGGGGTGCCTGCAAGGGCGCTGGCCCTGGCTCTGCAAGCGGCTCTGGGAGACAGGCTAAGGGAGCTGTTTGACGCTTGTCTGACATCGAGACGGTTCCCTAAGGCCTGGAAGGAGGGTCGACTGGTGCTGTTGCAAAAGCCGGGGCGCCCCCCGGAGTCTCCATCAGCGTATAGGCCACTTGTCTTGCTGGACGAGGCGGGGAAGATGCTAGAGAAGATTCTCGCTACCCGCATCATCCGGCACTTAGAGGCTGTTGGCCCGAACTTGTCGGACGCTCAGTTCGGTTTCCGGGCAGGGCGTTCGACTGTGGACGCTATCTTGCGGCTCAAGGCAGAGGCGACGGATGCAGTCGCACAGGGTGGGGTGTTGTTGGCGGTGTCTTTAGACATAGCCAATGCGTTCAACACCCTGCCATTCAGCTGCATCGAGGAGGCGCTTCGCTACCATCAGGTGCCCATCTACCTGAGGCAGCTAGTAGCGGACTACCTGCAGGGTCGTTTCATCTGCTACGAGGGATGCGACGGCCGTGTTGTGCGCAGGTCCATCACGTGCGGTGTTCCGCAGGGGTCGGTCTTAGGTCCGCTCGTGTGGAACATTGGCTACGACTGGGCACTGCGATGTTTGCTCTCCCCCGGGCAGGGCGTCATTTGCTACGCCGATGACACACTCGTCACGGCCCGGGGAGGGAGCTACGAAGAAGCGGCACGCTCGGCTGTCGAGGGCGCGTCCCTAATCGTGGGGCGAATCGAGGCACTGGGCCTCAAGGTGGCGCTCGAGAAGACCGAGGCCCTGGTATTTCATGCACCCCGACGCCGGCCACCGGCTGACGCTCGCCTTGCTATTGGTGGTGCGTCAATAGCGGTGCGGGCAAGCATGAGATACTTGGGCCTGGTTTTGGACCGGAGATGGAACTTCGGCGAGCACTTTGCTCAGCTTGCGCCGAAGCTGATCGGCACGGCATCCGCGCTCAGCCGGCTGCTGCCGAACCTAGGGGGACCGAACGTCGTTTGCCGACGGCTTTACACGGGTGTGATCCGCTCGATGGCGCTCTACGGGGCCCCGGTGTGGGCGGGGTCCCTGTCTGCTCAAAATAAGGCTCTTCTGCGAAGACCGCAAAGAGTCATGGCAGTCAGGGTCGTACGCGGATACCGCACTGTATCTGCGGAAGCGGCGTGTGCCCTCGCGGGCACGCCCCCGTGGGACCTGGAGGCACAGGTGCTCGCCGAAGTCTACTGGCGTGGCGCGGACTTGCAGGCCGAGAGTGGTAGACGCCCACCGCCTGAGCTGGTCACGAGGTGGCGTAGAGAGGCCCAGGCCCAAACCCTGCGGATTTGGAAGGTTAGGCTGGAGACGCCCAGTGCAGGTCACTGGACAGTGGGGGCTATCCAGCCGATCCTGGAGGAATGGGTGCAGAGGCGACACGGGACGTTGTCCTTCCGCCTGGTGCAGGTTTTGTCGGGGCATGGCTGCTTTGGCAAATACCTGCACAAAGTGGCTAGACGGGAGGCGACTCCCGTGTGTCACCAGTGCGGCTGCAGCGAAGATACGGCGCTCCACACCCTCGAGCATTGTCCTGCTTGGGTGGTGCAGCGCCGTGCTCTCGCAGCAGCAATCGGGGCAGACCTCTCCTTGCCAACCGTGGCCAGGGCCATGATCGACAGCAGGGGGTCATGGGAGGCGGTGGCGTCCTTTTGCGAGGATGTCATCTCGCAAAAGGAAGCGGCGGAGCGCGTCAGGGAGGAAGACTCCCTCGCTGACGCGATTCGCCGCAGGAGGACAGGGCGGCGGAGAAGGCGCCATGGCGACCTGATACCGCCCTAGGAGGTGCCAGCGGGCGATGGATCGGGGAATCTATCGTCGTCGCGTTGCACGGCCCTCACGAGTGGAGGCGATGTCTCAGGTGAGCCCGGACATCGCCAAAGGAGTTGGTGCCCGGAGACGGGCTGCGCTGGTTGGGTCGCGAACGTCATGCGTAGCAGTTCTCGCGGCCCATCCGCAAAGGCGACAGTAGGCTCACGGCGGTGTTTTTTAGTGGGTGCAAGCCCCACATAACCACACCATCTCCCCGGACGGTGCGGTATGCGTCAGGCATTTTTCACCGCTTAATAAAAAAAAAAAAAAAAAAAAGGTTAGGTAGGTACAAACTCGCGACCTATTTATACAAAGACATTAGAATTTCGACCGTACGCCTAGGGCATAAGGTTCATATTTGTTTGTTTTGTACAAGTAGGTAATGCCAACCTTGTAAGTAGGTACCTGCTATTTTTTGTTAGTGTTTTTTTATGACCCTCTCGAATGTTCGTCTTTATTCTGGTGTATCTGTTGGCGAGTATAAATAGAGCGCTCAGGGCCGCGACCGGCAGTCTTGTTTTAGCGACACAACGAAGCGAATCCAAGTGAACTACAAGTGCGATATCTAAGTGAATAGTAAACAGTAGTGTATTTGTGATTGAGTTTTGATTGTTTTGTGATTAATAAAGTTATTGTGTTGTTTAATCGGTAGTAATTAATTTATCTCATACCCAGCTCGTAACAAATTGGTGTCAGAAGTGGGATATAAATTATGCCAATCCTACCAAAGGACGACACGGACGGTATCCGTACCAGAAGTCAGCGACAGCAGGATATGGACCAAAGGCGGTTTGGGGATTCTCCGACACAGACACCGAGTGGTGTCCAGCCTACGTCACAGCCAGTTGCTGGCCCATCCGGAGTTTCTCCAGCATCAGGGGCGCCAGACTTGTCAGCTTTAATGGCGCTGCTGCAGGATCAAGCTCGCCGTCAAGAGGAGCAAGCTCGCCGTCAAGAGGAGCAAGCTCGCCGTCAAGAGGAGCAGGCTCGCCGATTGGAAGAGCAACTGCAGCGAGACAAGGAGGAGCAGGCTCGCCGTCAAGAGGAGCAGGCTCGCCGTCAAGAGGAGCAGGCTCGCCGGTTGGAAGAGCAGTTGCAGCAGGACAAAGAGGAGCAGGTCCGCCGCCAGGACGAGCAGATGCTCCTCATAAAGGATCTGCATGCAAGTTTTGGCAAGGACATCAAGTTGATGAAAGAACAGGTCCACCAGCATGAGAATCGCATCTCGGAGGCCGAAGTTCAGATTGCTGGGGTAAAGAAGGCTTTGGGCGAACTGAAGACTGAAGGCGGGACTGTAGCTTCGGTGATTGCTGCACCATCTTCGCGTGGTTTTAAAGTGCCTCCATTCGACGGCACATCTTCGTGGTCGGCTTACAAAATACAGTTTGAGGCCGTCATGAAGGCGAATGGATGGACAAAACCACAAGCCATGACCGCGCTCACTTTGGGCCTCCGAGACCAGGCTTTAACTATTCTCGAAGCACTCGGCAAGGATGTAACCTACGAGCAGCTGCTGGAGGCGTTGGAGTCCAGATACGGCGACGCGCATCTGGAGCACGTATTCCGTGCTAAGTTGAAGGACCGTGTTCAACGTAGTGCCGAGAACCTACAGCAATGGGCCCTGGAAGTTGAAAAACTCGTTCGGAAAGCCTACCAGTCTGCCCCTGCGCTGATTGATGGAAATCTGGTACAGGCCTTCGTTGATGGAATACGTGACTTAGAAGTTAGAGCTGCCGTGAGACTGGGGCATCATGAGACCTTGAAGGACGCCTTGGCCCATGCCTTAGAAGTAGAGGCAGTTAGGCAAGACCACCGAACGCACCGTGTCAGGGAGGTTGTTGCATCACCTGTACGCGACCGCCCACAGGGGTATAGTCCTAGGTGCTACACTTGTGGAGAAAGGGGTCATCTTCGGTCCAGCTGTCCTAAGCGCAGCACCCCGAGAGAAGATCAGCAGGGAAGAGTGGCTGAAGTGACTGCCCAGCCACAGCAGGGAAACGAGTAAATGCCAGGACTGGGGGGCGGGTGCTGGCTGGTATTGAAAGAGCCCCGAGAATCTTGATCTCGCAAGCACATGACGGGAACAGCCTGACCATCAAAGGCGAAGTCAATGGAACACCATGCAAACTGACGTTGGATACTGGAGCTTCTCACACGGTCGTCAATTCTAAACTAGCAAGTCGGTTTCTTGGGGACTACTTCAACAAACACGACCGTATACAGTTACTAACGGCTACCGGTCAGCACATTACCGTCCGAGGCAAGAAGGAGGTGGAGTTAAGATTGGGTGACAGATTTTACAAGCAGAATGTCATCGTGGCTGACATAGTGGACGATTGCATCTTGGGCTTGGACTTCATGCGGAAATATCGTTGTGAGATCGACATTGATCAAGGAGTACTGAAATGTGGTTCAGAGGAAGTCTTCATGGAAGGTGCACCGTCAGGGAAAGTGTACTGCTTGAAGAAGATTGTTCTTCCTCGCAGATCAGAAACGGTTGTGCCAATTTGTTTGCCACGGAATTCTGGAAACAAAGGTCGAAGTGTTCTGATAGAAAGGGTGAACAATGACTTCCCATGGAAGATGGCACGAACTCTGGTCAAGGCCACCAACGTCTCAGCAGTACGCATACTGAATCCAAGTGACCAGGAGCAAGTGATTAAGAAGGGCACCTTGATCGGCACTTGCGAGGAAGTAGCTTGGATGCGTCAATTGCAAGATGTGCCTACCGGAAATAAAGTTCGTAGTACAAAATTTGACGTGTCGACACTTTTGGAAAACTGCGATTTAACCAAAGGAGAAATGGAGAAGGCTAAGAAGATGTTACTTGAGTACGCCAACACTTTCTCTTCAGATGATGCTGACATAGGGAGAACTGGACTTGTTCAGCATCAGATTAATACAGGTAACGAGTTACCAATCCGTCAGCGACCAAGAAGACTGCCAGTTGCACGAGAAAAAGAGGTAGAAACCATGATTGAGGGAATGGTGAAGGACGGTGTTATAGAGCCTTCATCGAGTCCATGGTGTTCTCCTGTGGTCTTGGTAAAGAAAAAGGACGGCAGTATGCGCTTCTGTGTGGACTATCGACGACTCAACGACGTCACGAAAAAGGACAGCTACCCGCTGCCTAGGATCGATGACACACTGGATACGCTGACTGGTATGAAGTGGTTTACCACACTTGATCTGAAGAGTGGCTACTGGCAAGTAGAAATAGACCCCAAGGACAAGGAAAAAACTGCATTCTCAACAGGAAAAGGGCTATGGCAGTTTAAAGTTATGCCATTCGGGTTGTGCAACGCTCCTGCGACGTTTGAAAGGCTGATGGAGCAAGTACTCGCCGGATTGATTGGAGACGCATGTCTTGTCTATCTAGACGACATAATCATCGTGGGCCGTACATTTGAAGATCACCTTATAAACCTCAACCGAGTGCTGTCAAAAATACAAACAGCAAATCTGAAGTTAAGTCCGAAAAAGTGTTCGTTTTTCAGACAGCAAGTGAACTTCTTAGGACACATAGTTTCGGGGGAAGGTGTTCAAACAGACCCAGAAAAAGTAGTCGCCGTCAAAGATTGGCCAGTTCCGAAAGACAAAACACAGGTCAGAGCATTCCTGGGTTTGTGCTCCTACTATCGAAGGTTTGTCAAGAATTTTGCGGACATTGCAAAACCTCTGCACAAACTCACTGAGGAAAAGAGGCAATTCTGTTGGGACGAGGACTGCGACGTCGCATTTCAGGAATTAAAGAAACGTCTGTGCAACACACCTATTTTGGGATATCCTGACACTGAAAATGACTTCATAGTTGACACAGATGCCAGTAATACTGGAATTGGGGGCGTGCTGTCTCAACGGAAAGGAGACCGGGAGGTTGTAATAGCTTACTTCAGCAAGTCTTTATCTAAGCCAGAAAGAAATTACTGCGTTACAAGACGGGAGCTACTCGCTGTAGTAAAGACAGTGCAGCACTTCAGTAAATATTTGCTGGGACGTAAATTCCAATTACGAACTGACCACGCTGCACTGAAGTGGCTATTACAGTTCAAGAATCCAGAGGGGCAAGTGGCGAGATGGATAGAACTGCTCCAAGAGTTTGATTTCGTAACTGAACATCGCAGTGGGAGAACTCACGGTAACGCAGACGCCTTATCAAGAAGACCTTGTCCTGAAGACTGTAAGCACTGTGCCAGGCCAGAGACTAAGGAAGTAGTGCCCGTGAGGATGCTTAGAACGGATCTCAGCGATGAATGGAAGGAGACCCTACAGCAGGCTCAGCACAATGACTCGGATATCAAACCGATCTTCGAGTGGATCAAAGCTGGTGTTCCTAAACCCAAGTGGAGTGATGTGGCTGCGATGAGTTCCATCACGAAGAGTTATTGGGCGCAATGGAACAGCTTGGTGATCCAGGATGGAGTCTTGTGCCGTAAATGGGAAAACGCTAGAGGGGACAGCTGTCATCTACAAATGGTTGTTCCGAAAGCTAAGGTACCGGATGTTCTACGGCTCTACCATGATGGATGTTCTGGAGGACATATGGGGGTAAAAAGGACTCTACTAAAAATTCGAGAACGCTTCTACTGGATCCACTGTCGTGATGATGTGGAGGACTGGTGCCGCAAATGTACCAGTTGTGCGGCCGTGAAAGGACCCCAGACACGCAGCAGAGGTGCATTAAAAGTGTACAACGTTGGAGCCCCTTGGGAACGGATAGCACTAGACGTTGCGGGACCATTTCCAGTAAGTGAGAGCGGAAACAGGTACTTCCTGGTGGTCATGGATTACTTTACAAAGTGGCCGGAAGTCTTCGCCATTCCTAACCAAGAAGCAACAACTGTCGCAGATAAATTAGTTCAAGAAGTCTTCTGTCGTTTTGGAGTACCCTTAGAAATACACAGCGATCAAGGAAGAAATTTTGAATCGCAAGTATTTCAAGAGACTTGTCGATTGATGGGTACCTATAAAACCAGAACCACCTCTTACCACCCACAATCCGATGGAATGGTGGAACGATTCAACCAAACGTTGGAAAGATATCTGGCGAAAGTTGTGGAAAGCCGGCAAAGGGATTGGGACAAGCACATACAGCCGTTTCTTCTGTCTTACCGAAGTGCAGTCCACGAAAGTACGACTGTGACACCAGCCTTCGCGAACTTTGGAAGAGAACTACGGTTACCTGCTGATTTAATCACTGGAACTCCCCCTGATGCTCCATGTAGCGTAACACATTACGCGAATGACTTGCGTAATAAGTTGAACGGTGTTTATGAGCATATCCGACAGTCCGGCCAACAGATGTCTGAGAAGATGAAGACCCGTTATGACCGGAAAGCCAACGGTAGGGGTTTCGAAGAGGGTTCACTGGTGTGGTTGCATAACCCAGTGCGGAGCAAGGGAAAGTCTCCGAAGTTACAAGCAAAATGGGATGGGCCATACCGAGTCGTGACTAGGATCAACGATGTCACCTACCGAATACAGAAGGGTCCACGAGGTGTGCCTAAGATTGTGCATGTAGACCGGTTGGCGCGATACTACGGGACTAATGATGCTCGGGACGAGCATGTCTAAGGAGGGGGCAGTGTTACATCGGACCTACTAGAACATTCGAGAAAGCCAATGATTACAGTGTGTGTACGTTAGAAGTTCGAGAGAATTCTATTATTATTAGTTTTAAAGTTAGGTTAGGTTAGGTTAGGTTAGGTAGGTACAAACTCGCGACCTATTTATACAAAGACATTAGAATTTCGACCGTACGCCTAGGGCATAAGGTTCATATTTGTTTGTTTTGTACAAGTAGGTAATGCCAACCTTGTAAGTAGGTACCTGCTATTTTTTGTTAGTGTTTTTTTATGACCCTCTCGAATGTTCGTCTTTATTCTGGTGTATCTGTTGGCGAGTATAAATAGAGCGCTCAGGGCCGCGACCGGCAGTCTTGTTTTAGCGACACAACGAAGCGAATCCAAGTGAACTACAAGTGCGATATCTAAGTGAATAGTAAACAGTAGTGTATTTGTGATTGAGTTTTGATTGTTTTGTGATTAATAAAGTTATTGTGTTGTTTAATCGGTAGTAATTAATTTATCTCATACCCAGCTCGTAACAATACTAATCAGCGTAACGGTTCTTCTGCATTAAATCAGAATACAACCCCGATGTCTGATACGACCGAACGTAAACAATGCGCCTCGTCGTCTGCAGGCGAGCGTTTTGTTACCGCGCAGCCTGATACACATGGTGACGGTCAGAATGGACGTTGCAGTGCCGACAACCGCCCCGTTTCTTTGTGTACGGTAGGTGCGTCGTGCGCCGCTGTTAGCACGGCAGATATTAAACCCTCGACTTCAGTCTTGTTAGGAACGGCTCAATGTCACGTGACTGATACGATGGGTAATGTGTCAATTATCCGGGCTATTATTGACAGCGCGTCGCAACGCGATTTTATTACCGCCGAATGTTGTAAGCGTTTAAAACTGCCAGTCTATGCGACCGCAAATAAATTTGTGTCGGGTGTCGGTGACGTCACGAACCCGATTGATGGCATCACTTGCCTAACATTCAGTTCCCGCCACAACGATGAGGTGAAATTTACTATTCAACCGTTAATTGTCAGTCGTATTACGGATGCCCTGCCGGTCTCGAAAATTGATACTACTCAGTTAGACTACTTAAAAGATTTGCCTTTAGCAGATAGTTGTTATAGCTCACCAGCCGCCGTAGATATTATTCTAGGGTCGGATTTGTTCGCGCGTATATTGCGCCCGAGCACCGTAGCGCGTTCGCCTGGCGAGCCAGTAGCTATAGAAACTTTGCTCGGTTATATCGTAGTCGGTCAGGCGCCCGTGATGAATCCTGTTTGTAATATTGTTCGTGCCTATTGCACAATAAACGAATCGCTTGACAGTCGTGTGAATCGGTTCTTTGAATTGGAAGAAGTGCCTAACATTAAAAATACACTTTCTCCCGACGAAAAAGAGTGCGAAGCGTTTTATGCAAGTACTACTCGACGCGATGAACTAGGCCGCTTTGTAGTATCCTTACCTTTCAAGCGCGACGCGTCTGCCTTAGGCGATTCCATACGTCTTGCTAAGCGTAGGTATTTAGCACTAGAGCGCAAGCTGTTGACCGACCCCGCGATTAAAAAGGAATACGATAATGTATTTATTGAGTACTTAGAAAAGGGATATTTGCGTACTGTCGATAATACTGACGCCGACTTTGATAAACCGCATTACGTAATACCTCACCATGGCGTGGTGCGTACTGATAAAACTACTTCTCGTCTACGTGTCGTTCTAGACGGAAGTAGCACGACTTCGTCCGGTTTATCGCTAAATGATATTTTACATTCCGGACCTAAAGTATTAAATGATTTATTTAAAATATTGCTGCGGTTTCGATTACTGCCCATCGCTATTAGCGCAGATATTAGACAAATGTATTTGCGACTAATAATGAATAATAACGACTTGCGTTTTCAACGATTGTTGTATCGCTTTAACCCTGATGATCCGATTCAAATCTTTGAAATAACTCGCGTTCCATTCGGGTTGTGTTGTAGCCCGTATCTAGCAGTGCGATCTGTTCGCCAGTTGGCCAATGATGAGGGCACTCGTTATCCAGCTGCAGCCAGAGTGGTTGACACGGATATTTACGTGGATGACTTGGCTACTAGCTGCTCTTCGGTTGACCGAGGTGTTGAGCTGTCCGATCAGCTGATTAAAATGTTCGCGGCCGGCGGATTCGAACTTGTAAAATTCTCTAGTAACTCACCTGAGGTCATGGCTAGTATTCCTGCCAATCATCGCGTGTCCGAGGGAGTAGAATTTAGTTCCAGCGATCAATTAAAAATATTGGGCTTACATTGGTTACCGGCCGAAGACGTATTCACGTTTCGCGTAAATCTCGAACCTCACGAGTGTACGAAACGTAATGTACTTTCCGTAATTGCCCGTCTCTGGGATTTGGTAGGTTTTATTGCACCCGTTACACTTTCGGCAAAATTAATTGTAAAATCTCTTTGGAACGACAACATTGATTGGGATGAGATGCCACCATCACACATTATTAAATTATGGCAAAACTTTGAATCGGAATTGCCTTTATTACAAAATATTAAATTGCCGCGTCACGTGGGAGTCACAGATGATTGCGTCATCTCTTTACTGGGGTTCGCGGATGCCTCGGAGAAGGCGTACGGTGGAGTAATTTATATTCACGTGTACTTCCCTCAATATGGTCATACCCTGGTAAACTTAGTGTGTGCTAAATCACGAGTCGCACCTTCGAAATCTCTTGTTACACTCGCTCGATTGGAATTATGCGCGAACTTAATCCTAGCCAAGCTAATGCGTCTGGTTATAGATACCTATTCATTACCAGCATGTTCCGTTTATGCGTTTACCGATAGTAAGGTAGCACTCGCGTGGATTCATGCAACGCCCAGCCGATGGCAAACGTTCGTTGCTAATAGGGTTTCTCAAATACAAGAAAACATTGATCCTAAGCATTTTTATCATATTGCCGGCGTAGATAACCCCGCTGACTGTTTAAGTCGCGGTTTAACTCCTGCACAATTACTGGTGCATCCATTATGGTTTAACGGACCGAGGTTTGCTAATCAACCTCGCTCCGAATGGCCCCTTGGCAAAGATTATAATATTGCAGGTGAAATACCTGAAGCTAAGGTAACTGTGATGACGACAACTGAAGTGTGTCCACCATCACCGCCTATTTTTTATGAGCTCGCCAATCGAGTCTCATCATGGAACAAATTACTCCGAATAGTAATGTATGTCCTTAGATTCATCAAAAAATTACCGTTGAAGTTTGAACTATCCCATCTCGAATATGCGGAACTTATTGTCATTAGGAATCTTCAAAGCGTACATTTCGCTGATGAAATTGCCAAATTTAAGGTAGGGAAAGTTATGCCTCCTGCCTTTCAAAAGCTTCGCGCATTCTTAGACGACGATGGCGTTCTACGCGTGGGTGGCCGTTTGACCAATGCCCCGATTGGGTACGATAGTCAACACCCTATTTTGCTACCGCGACGCGACCACATCGTCGACCTTATTATCGACTACTATCACCGTAAAAATTTGCACACTGGACCGCAACTTTTAATGTCTTTACTGCGACAAAAGTACTGGATCTTAGCAGCCCGCGACATAGTACGCAGCAGGGTACACAAATGCAATATTTGCTTTAAGACGCGACCTGTCAATCAATTCCCCATAATGGCAAGCTTGCCTGCATGCCGAGTCACGGAAGCCAAGGCATTCTGTCACACAGGCGTCGATTACGCCGGGCCTTTGTCTATTACCCTGCATCGCGGTCGGGGCGTTCGCAGCATTAAGGCGTACATTTGCTTATTTGTATGTCTCGTCACTAAGGCGATCCACCTAGAATTGTCTTCAGATCTTAGCACTGAAGCATTCATGAATTCGTTAAGACGGTTCTTGGCTAGACGCGGGCCAGTGAATGTCATATACGCCGATAGAGGTACAAATTTCATAGGCGCGAAATCTTACTTGGATAATATATACAACTTACTCGAGTCAGAAGAGTATCGCGATAAATTCGCGAACGAGTTGCGTGAAAACCGCATTCAATTTAGGTTTAACCCAGCGGCGGCACCGCATTTTGGCGGCATTTGGGAGATTAACGTGAAAGCTGTTAAAAATCATTTATCAAAGATAGTAGGAACTCAACTTCTCACATTTGAGGAGATGTTGACAGTGCTCACTCAAATAGAGGCGCTGTTAAACTCACGGCCCCTTTCGGTGTTGAGTAGTGACCCTGCGGAACCTCTAGCTCTAACGCCTGCCCACTTTCTGGTGTTAACACCTCTTAAATCTTTACCTGCCGAAGACCTATCTCGCGGAAATGTCAATCTTTTAAGTAGAAAACGCGCAATCGACCATCTTGTCCAATCATTTTGGAAAAGATGGAAGATTGAATACCTTAACACTCTTCAAGTGCGTAACAAGTGGACGAAGTCCAACACCTCTATCCAACCTGGAACTGTGGTGCTGCTCGAATCAGACAACAGCGCTCCACTTAATTGGCCTCTTGGAGTGGTAGAACGCACGTTCGAAGGTAAAGATAGTGTCGTGAGAGTTGCGGACGTCCGCACGAAATCAGGTCTTTACCGCAGACCCGTGGTAAAACTTTACCCATTACCTAACCAATAAAAAAAAAAAAAAAATAAATACAGTCCACTTTCTAGTTTAGCTGTCGAATAGTTAATAGTTTAATTTAGTACTTACTTTTATTTAGCCTACGAATAATATAGTAAATTGAATTCATTTAAATATTATAAATTCCGAATATTGATGCAAATCGTATTGCAATGTCATGTACTTATTTAGGGTACGACGAAGTGACTTAATTTTGAATGTGCCTTGTGTTATTGAAGGCCTGTCGTCCTGTCAAGCCGGGGAAGATGTTAACGCTAAAACGTTCATTTAATTCAAATTGGGTTAGAAACTGCACATTTTGGCTGGTAACTTCCTATCCTTATCACTCTCACCCATTTACTCTATTCCCCACCTTGTCGCACCTCAACGACAATGCATAGTCGTATTTACGCGTCAGTTCGTTTTGCATCACCGTTCAAAGTGCATCTAATTATTAGGAAATAATATAAAAATCTGTAAAAGACCATTCCTGTGTGTATATCAATCGTCAGTGTTGTGGACAATTCTCGACAATTTGTGATCATTTAGTGGAAGACAAAGGGGCGCCCCAAAAATCCAGGAATCAAGAAGATCGACGGAGCGAGGTACCTACCATTTTTCCCTAATTCCAACTAGCCAAATTATTTATATGTGCCTAGATTTATCTGCATTGTTTTTAAAATTATATTCAACCATCGCGCATTCATAAATTCTTAGATACATATTAGAACTTGACATGACAATTGCATGTTTAAAATTTTGACTGCCGTACGGTTTTATGCAGTTGGGAGCTATGAACCCAAAAACTGTGATTTTTATGCTGTTTTCACCAATAGACAGAGTGGTTCTCGAAAGGTTTTAGTATATATTTTGTCACAGGCATCAAGATTCAAGATTCTTTATTTCCATGAAATATGGTGCGTTACATGATGGTCTTATAAATTAAAAAGGTTTCACATATTTCGCTGACTTCATCAGCATGCAAACTTAAAAATTAAAGTATCTAACACATTTTACTCTTAATGTAGTTATAAATATAACAAAACATCTAAGAAGCATTAGAATGTCAATTTATCTTTGACAACAGTATTATTTTAGAATTAAAAATACTCATGTGTAGAATAAAATCAACTAATAAGGGTATAAAAAATGGAAAAGGGAGGAAAGGGGTTGGGGTACTATAGCAATAACACACAATTTGTGAGTACTTGTTTATTTTCCGATTTACTTAGGTGTATTGACTTTTATTTTACATGCTTAACAATCTTTAGTCACAGAAAAGCCTTAATTAAATCTTCCTATATTTCTTCCAAGTTAGATATATGGATTCAGAACATTCTAATAACTTATTCGGAGAATATATTTATTTCATCCCAGTATCTAGGTACCCACCAATGTTCACAATCAAGTTATCAAACAAGCAAGTTACTCATACAAGTATGCTAATTAATTTCCCTTTTTAACTGGTGTGCGACTGCAAGCTTTTGAATGTAAATGCACAATTCCTAAGGTCATGCTCGAGCCCTCTTCGCATTTGCACTCTTGGCCCTTGATTTGAGATCCTTCAATGTCTGTAAGAAAAACATTTGCAGCATTATAACCTTAAACCTTAATCACATTTATTATTAGGACTGCCTCTGTGACCGAGTAGAAGAGCACTCGCCTGTTATCTCCAGAGGTTGTGGGTTCAATCCCCAGAGTACACATTAATATGTGTTCCGTCTGTGTCCTTGGAAAAGGTACATTAAGCTGTTGGTCCAATCATTATTTTGATGGGCTTTCCCTCCACTCATTAATCTTGGGATGTAATAATCATCGGCGAAAAGCAGGTGTACCAAGTGTTTGCGGTGACTTGCTTCAGAGTTTACACATGGGAACACCTCTGACACCCTTTCAGGGATGTTGCGGCAATCAAATGCTGTGTGCATTATTATAATATACCAAAAAAAAAACATGTGAAGCAAGATTATTTTATTTTTATTAAAAATGATATTTAAAATTAAATAGTTTTTTACTACTTATACTCACAGTAGATCACTGATCCACAGTCTTGTTTGGGCCAGGGTTGCCAGCTGTTCCGCCAATTTGGCCCACTTTTCATTCTGTTCAATCATGCCCATCAGTACTGTTATGGTCCCGAGAGTGAGGTTGTGACTGTTCCTAAATTACCCTAGGCTGATAAAATTTTCGTTTTTCCTAATTCGTGCTATTTATTAGTATTTATAGTCAGCTTCTCCCTAAGGAGAAGGGATCGCGCCCCGCCCCGCGCGATCCGGTAGGACTCGTCTCCAGGCTGGTCACCTTCCCCTGACTATGATAAATGAATTCCTTAACATATAGCAGTCCAATGCCTCGAATCAATATTAGATCAAGGACAGGATTGAAAGATATAGTAAATCAGACTATGGAATTCATAGTTATTGAAGTGTATTGAATGTGGTTTCGAAAGTGTAAAACATAACTAAGAGATGCTAAGTATATTCTTATGGCAACCAATAGTCTTTGTTAGTAACCCTTACGCTAGCGTAATAGGTAATTGGTCAGTCGTGACTCACACGATACTTCACATCTTCACATATTGTACTCAGAGTAACACTTCCATAAGTGACGCAGGCGGCTTCTCAGCGGCAATCGTCGGCATCATGCTCCTAGTGAGCATTGTCCCTAGCAGTTCTTTCGAACTGGTGAACGTGACAAGGCGGCTTTTCAGCGGCAGAACGTCAATCATCATGCTAACCAGTAGTCATGGTCCCTAACAGTCCGAAGACTGGTTATAATATAGATGTGGTATCAAACCATTCCAATCCCACCCCATGGATCATGTGCTCGTTTTGTACAGCTAGTGCATCTGCAAGACACGTGCTTGTGTCAGGCTGACCGAATCATTTGTCAGAGATAAGGACTATTATTCTCGAATCACTATATGGTTGTCCATAATAGAATTGAGGATCAAACTCAAAACACAAGTTGGCTGAATTGATGGTTAGAGCTATTGAATACATAATTCAAGAATTACCAGATGATAGAGTTGATAAATCAAAACTCAAGAACCATTTTGCAATAGAGTTGGAGATCTACTCTATTGAAATTCTATAGACAGCCCCGAAATCGCCCATACCCTCACCACTTCCTAGTGCCTTGGAGATGAGGAGAAGAAGTGGTGGAACAAACTCCTCAACAACACAATGTCTGTCTGTTTAGTTTTAAGAACTTTAATAACATCATCAGCCTAGGATAATTATTGTAATAAGACTCACCCAGTCGCTCCCAACAAACACACACACATACTAGATTAGTCTCAACTAACTAGGCTCTCAACCCGCATGTATTTAACTTATTCAATCACCCGACAACTCACTGGCACTCGACTCGACCTAGCCTCTTGGTACTAACCAAGTCCTAACTTAGCTCAAATAGCTTATCGTCTCAACCCTCTAGCGGTCTTAAACCGACTGTCTTCAGCCTACCTCCTCCTGGCCCTCGCCCCCCGCCTTTTTAGCAAAATCCTACGACTCGTCCTTTTTTTGTGAATCTTTCAATTGTTTGAAGTGATCGTCCGGGTTTTACCCAATGACCAGAGTTTATTACAAACACGTGTGCTTATCTATTATGAGTCGCTCGTAGAAATAGGATATTTTAAAGTTTCTAAAGAATCATTTGAGAAGCTTGTCAGCCATACCCATTAAAATAAGGAATTTATGAGCTTGAAAGTTTTTACGTTTTGTCCTTCAATGCCAAATGTAGAAAGTTAATAGCTTTGTAAGTGTTTGGCTCCGTGTGTTGATTTTAAAATAAATATTAAGAAAGTATTTGCTTAATAATTGTATCGACCAGTCACAAGGTCCTCATTGGCGAGCATTAATTGACAAAAAGTTTTTTGTTGCATGTTACAGCGCCACCTAAAAGTAAACATAGGATAAATGCTACAAACCATTGACATCCAGCAGCCTTTTCATTTTTGAACCCAATTTTGCATATGTTTTTGCGGCTTGGAACCCCATAACTTATTTATTTATTGAAATAATCCTTACAAGATTACATAGTAACAAAGCTTATTGCACCTTTTTTCTTATAATACAATCATATTGCACCTTACATTCCATATAAAAACAATCCTAGAACAATGACTGTGAAATTTACTATGTACACAATGTTTACTACTTATTTTAGACGACCCGATTGGCGTAGTGGTAGTGACGCTACCTTACGTTCTTAGGGTCCTGGGTTCGAATCCCGGTAGGAGCAAATGTTTGTGTGATGAGCACGGACATTTGTTTCCGAGTCATGGATGTTTATACATATGTATAATGTTCACGCGCTTGCGTGGGTTTTAGGTCTTCTTCAATGAAACAAGACTGAATAATAATAAACTGATGTATTGATTGGAATTAGATTCTCACAATAATGTCGCTGGACCCGTTACAGAAATATGCGTTGGATTGTTAGCGGCCCTCGTGGCCAAGTGAACGATTCTCCAGCGGAGCCCTGTGCTCCCGCTCGCGCGACGCCGCTGCCGCCCCGCTGTCCATTGGCTCGGCTGAGGTGGCGTGATCGCGGCGCGCGGCCATTGGCCCGCGCGCAAGACGGCGCGCGATCGGCGCACCCATTGGCTGCGCGCTCGGTGACGCGGTGCTCCACGTCACCCGGCAGTGTTGCCAGGCGGCGGAGGCCGGAACATACTCCCGGGGGTTGAAGCATTCAACCATGCTGCTCTCCGAGGAGGGGGCACATCGTGCGGACCGCACGAGTGACCGTCCCCTTGGTGGTGGCGATGTCAGCCACCCGACTGACCCCGTCCGGGCCAGGGTGTAGGCGCGTGACGCGCCCTAAGCGCCACTGGAGTGGCGGCAGGTTTGCCTCGCGCAGCAGCACGAGGTCGCCAAGGCAGATGCCTCGCTGCTGGGTCCTCCACTGGGACCGCTGCTGCATTTCGGCCAGGAACTCCTTCTGCCACCTGGACCAGAACTGTTGGCGGATTTTCTCTATGAGCTCGTAGCGGTTGGGTCGCAGTACTGTGATGGGTGGCGATGGGACGGCGGTCAATGGCCTGCCCACTAAGAAGTGCCCTGGGGTTAGCGGAGAGGGGTCATTTGGATCAGACGAGAGGGGAGAGAGGGGGCGGGAGTTCAGTATGGCCTCAATCTGTGAAAACAGTGTAGCCAGCTCTTCAAATGTCAAACAGGCCTCCCCAGCTACTCGTTTTAGATGGTATTTAGAGGATTTGATCCCCGCCTCCCATATTCCTCCGAAATGAGGCGAATATGTAGGCCCAAACACAAAACGGATTCCCTCGTTCGCCGAGTAATTGAAGACCGACTCTTGGCTCTTCTGCAACATCCTACCCAGCTCATTGCATGCCCCTATGAAATTCCGACCATTATCGCAATAGATAGCATAGGGTTTACCTCTCCTAGCCACAAATCTACGCAGGCACAGAATGAAGGCTTCAGAAGTGAGGTCGCTGACTACTTCTAGGTGAACCGCCTTAGTAGTAAGACACACAAACAAACATAGATAGCTTTTAGTTATGCGGTTCCCTCGGCCCTTGCGGCTTGAAATTCGAAAGGGACCCGCAAAGTCTACCCCACAGGAACTGAAGGCGAAGCTACGGTCAGTTCTTACTGTTGGCAAGTCACCCATGATTGGTTCAAAAGGCTTGCCGCGCAGTCGTGTACATACCACACACTGCTTGGTAACAGTACGAGCTAGGTTTCTCCCTCCTATTGGCCAGTATTCTTCACGAATGGCAGCGAGCAGTGCCTGAGGACCAGCATGAAATAATCGTAAGTGTTCATGTTTAAATAACAGTTTCGTGAAACTATGTTTCGCATCTAGGAGAATAGGGTGCTTCTTATTATAATCAAAGTTAGAATTTCCTAGACGGCCTCCCACTCGTAGCACCCGTTTAGAGTCTACGAAGGGGTTAAGTGGCAATAATTTAGATTTGTTATGTAAGGAATGCCCTTTACTTAATGTTTCAATTTCTTCATAGAATGTATCAAACTGACTAAGTCTAGCCAGCAGAGTGCATGCTTTTTGCAGCTCTTCACCTGACAGTGCCTGACTTAAATTTCTTTGACCCTTACAATTGTCAATGAACCTTAGAACATAGGCGACTGTTCTTTTCAGCCGTGAAAAATTAGAAAACCTACTGAAATCTATCACCTTAACATCTAAACCTTCCTTATTGTTTGCCGTAGATGAATATGTGGTGAGCGATTTCACCTCAGGTAAGGGCTCATCCTCTGAAAGTGGTGGCATCGTGGACCACTCATATTTCTCTTGTTTTAAGAAGGGAGGGCCTTCCCACCAAAGTGTTGAACTCTTCAACATGGGTGGGTCTACCCCCCTTGAAGCCATATCTGCAGGGTTCAAGGTTGTGGGAACATGATACCACTTATAATCGGCTGTTAACTCCTGAATTTCGTTTATTCTATTGCGTACGAAAGTTTTCAGTGAGTTTGGCTGCATTCTCAGCCATCCTAATACTACCGTGGAGTCTGTCCATATTATTTTCTTATTAATTTTACATTTTAAGGACTGACTGACCTTCTGGCAAAGTCTAGCTCCGAGGAGCGCTCCACATAGTTCTAGTCTAGGAATAGTCATTGGTTTAATAGGTGCTACCCTAGCCTTTGCACATAACAGGCGTGATGTATACGCATGATTACTACACTTAGACCTTAGATAAACGCATGCGCCATAGGCTACTTGCGAGGCATCTACAAAACAATGCAATTCGATGTGTTCTGGCATTTCACACAAGACGTACCTAGGTAGATGTAGATTGTACAAACAAGATAAATTATCACCAAAGCTAAACCAATCCTTAGCTTTGGTGATAATTTATCTTGTTTGTCCTGTCACGATCGCCACTTGTTCACGCGCTTGCGTGGGTTTTAGGTCTTCTTCAATGAAACAAGACTGAATAATAAATAAACTGATGTATTGATTGGAATTAGATTCTCACAATAATGTCGCTGGACCCGTTACAGAAATATGCGTTGGATTGTTAGCGGCCCTCGTGGCCAAGTGAACGATTCTTCAGCGGAGCCCTGTGCTCCCGCTCGCGCGACGCCGCTGCCGCCCCGCTGTCCATTGGCTCGGCTGAGGTGGCGTGATCGCGGCGCGCAGCCATTGGCCCGCGCGCAAGACGGCGCGCGATCGGCGCACCCATTGGCTGCGCGCTCGGTGACGCGGTGCTCCACGTCACCCGGCAGTGTTGCCAGGCGGCGGAGGCCGGAACATACTCCCGGGGGTTGAATTATTTATTCCAGAGACATTAGTTGGACGTGATGTGTCACTGACTAAGTCAAGTTTTTGTTTCATCACGCTGGATATGAAGGACATCTGGCTGCCTGTATCTAGCAATGCTCGTGCCTGGTACACTTCACCAGTTCGCTTATTAACTAGGTCTACTAGAGCCGTGCCTAACAGCACTTGACCTGCCGCTGCAACTGATAATGACACCGGTGAGTTAGATGGCTCTGTCGAGTCTAAGACAGCACCAGTGACCTTTGGCTCATTCCTATGTGCTAACGAATGGTGTTTCTTCTTACAGACACGGCACATAGGCCTAAGTTTGCACTGGAATGAATTATGACCACCCTTAAGGCAATTTTTACATAATTTTAACCTATTGATTTCAGATAACCTATCTTCAATGTCCATATTTTTAAATTTGGAACAGTCATGTAACTGGTGGGTATCACTACACACATGGCACTTTGTAGGTACACCTGGTTCACTAGAAGCAGCGAATGCCTTATTAGTTCTAGGCTCCTTATGGCTGCTGAACCTTCGGTCACTTCGATCAGTATTAACCATGCTTGCAAAATGCATAGTTTCTAATATGTCGGCACGACTTCTTAGGAACCTTGTAAAGTTATCTAGTTTATGATAATCGGGTAATGGAGACCTATACTCTTCCCACTTAGCATAAGTGACAGAGTCTAACTTGGAAGCTACAATGAAGAGGACTAGTGAGTCCCATTGGTCAGTCGGCTGACCTAGTGTATTCAGCGCTCTCAAATTTTTCAACATATGGTCTACTAAGTACCTTAATGCCTTGTAGGATTCCTTACTACATTTTTCAACAGTTACTAATGCCTTAAGATGGTTATTTATCAGTATATTTTTATTATCATACCGTTCACACAGTAGTTCCCATGCTAGTTTGTAGTTAGTCGAGGTAAACTCTATGGATTTGATTACCCCCTTAGCACTCCCGTCCAAAGCTGATCTTAAATAATGGAATTTATTGATCTCGGGAATTGAATTATTACAGTTAATAACAGAATCAAACGTATCCTTAAATTCCAACCAGGCTAATAGGTTTCCATCAAACTTTGGAAGGTGTATGGTAGGCAATTTCACTCCATTGAATGCATGAGAACAATTACTTTGCGGGTGAGAACAAGTGCTTTGTTCTTCGATACTATTGGCCTTATTGACCGGTGACGGGGTAGCCTCAATCAATTCTTGAGCTACAGAGATAGCCGAGTAAAATTGACGCTCTGTGGCCTCTCTTTCGTCTAATTGTTCATCTACATCGGAACATAATGATTCTATTTCAGATTGTAACTCATCAAAAGTTTTGAATAAGCCTTGAAAAGTGGCCAATCTTAATGAAAGCTCTCTAGCTTGTACACTTTTAACATCACTAGACTTCAAGGTTTGTATAGTACCTAGATAGTCTAAGAATTTAGTTAGCCTACCTTTAATAGTGCCACGTTTTTTAATCCACTCTTTAATTTTGACCTTCAGGTCGGCATCTGCGTTGGCCATGATGCTATTGTTGTATAATAACTATACGTAAGCCCGACCTAACGCAATGCAATGAGCCGAATAAAATGTGCAGGGAACCTGACAATCTTAGGCGCCGCTCCAACACGTGGTCACGGGCACGATTACCCGCGCCGCTCGCAGCGTCGCGTCGGCCGCCGCTGCGATGTAACAGGCGCGCCGAGGGAATCCGCTGTGCCGCCTGGACCGGAACAGTTGCCGTATGGCCGGAACTCTGAAACAGTCAGCCGGATTGCTGGTTCGCCTAGCAAGGATGCGAGCGTGGGAGTGTGGGGCTAGCTCACGCGCATGCGTGACTAGCTAAGCATAGGCAATTATTTAGCCTAGAAAATGAAATGAGTCGCACGACTCGAATGACAACTCGCGTTGAACAAAGGAAAACTATTAGGTTATGCGTAGCGTGGATGCTGCTCGTAAGAAATTTATCTTAAGAGGGTTCGTGCAGCGAACATGCTAATAAAGGGAATGAGCAAGGACCCTGCCCTCTAGCGTTTAGCTTGGCATCACCCGGCTTGCACCCACGTGCAATTTAACCTGGAAATTTGGCAAATTATAGCCTCCTGACAATTGGCAAGCAAGCTGCCACTGCCTTCACAGCGCGAGGACACACAGGAATCGAAATTAGGCGAGGAATAAAGAAAGGATCAGGGCATACTCTCCTGGGCTAGACCTTCGGTTGACGTTTCGCCGTCCTCACCGGGCTCCCGGAGCAGCTCGTCAGTCTTCTTCCGCTCGCTCGACCCTTACGCAGCCCTGCTGGATGGATGGCGGGCTGCGGCACTTGTCCACGGGGCGCTGCTCGACGATTCTCGAAATCTCGACGAATTTGTAGTTTACGACGATGTAACGGGTCCTGTCACGGTCGCCACTTGTTCACGCGCTTGCGTGGGTTTTAGGTCTTCTTCAATGAAACAAGACTGAATAATAATAAACTGATGTATTGATTGGGATTAGATTCTCACAATAATGTCGCTGGACCCGTTACAGAAATATGCGTTGGATTGTTAGCGGCCCTCGTGGCCAAGTGAACGATTCTCCAGCGGAGCCCGTGCTCCCGCTCGCGCGACGCCGCTGCCGCCCCGCTGTCCATTGGCTCGGCTGAGGTGGCGTGATCGCGGCGCGCGGCCATTGGCCCGCGCGCAAGACGGCGCGCGATCGGCGCACCCATTGGCTGCGCGCTCGGTGACGCGGTGCTCCACGTCACCCGGCAGTGTTGCCAGGCGGCGGAGGCCAGAACATATAATAAGTATGTATTTACAAACAAAAAAGTATGTATGTAGTTTATCAACTATCTAGTGTCCACGACACAAGCTTTGCTTAGTGTGGCACTAGGTGGCGCTGTGTGTAAATGTCCAGCGATATTTATTTATTTATATTTTGCTTTATATTTCCTAAACTACTGGACCGATTTACATGATTGTTGCGTGGAAAATGGTTTCAAATCAAGTCCAGCGATTTGACACTAATTAAAACGTTATATCATAGCAAACAAAAAAACATAATTTCGTGTTATGTAATAACATGACACAAAAACATTAATCTACGATTTTTTCCTTCTTATTGGACTTTAATATTATGAAGATGCTAAGATAACATAAAACTAACTATATTCTAATGAGATTCTATCAAAACATTCACTTCACATGTATATTATTGAATATCACAAGTTTTCCTCTTCCCCTCTGATTCTGTGCAGTGCAGACGTGTCTACACAAATACTCAGTAAATTTTTAATGTTAAATTAATTCAAAATTATCGAAAAATAGTAGTTGAATAAATCAAGTGAAGTACCAGGAGCGCATAGCATCGTGGATACTAAGCACCCAGCGAGCGAGAACACTCCGCGCAGGACAAAGACCGATATATATTGCGTGAGTCGTCTTCACTGTGACCTCATAACTTACGCCCAAGGACGCATCCTTTCACTACCGGCGAGCGAGAACACTCCGTGCAAGACGAAGACAGATATACTTTTACGTGAGTAGTCTTTAACTGTGACAGCTTAGCTAACGCTCAAGGACACATACTCTCACTGCTGCGTCTACGCGAGTCGATCCTACGCTAAGACTGCGCGCAGTGATAAAATAAGATTACCCTGCCGCCGCCTGCACCTGCTACACGCTCACGACTGCGCATCTACGTTGTAAGCAGCGCACCGCTTGTGAATAAATTACTATGACTTCACTGATGAACAAATCGTTATCGGATACGGAAATTAGCAGTGCGGGGCTGGATAAAACACCACCAAATTATGTATTTCAGCGTGCAAAAAGGAGCAGAGAGTACATGGAGGTGTCTATTGGGCAACAACTTGACGAATTCAAAGAGGAAATGAAAAAAATGTTATCGACCTTCACTGAAAAACAGGGGAAAGATATACAAATCATAAATATAACACTACAGGAGATCCAACAATCTAATATAAATATAGAAAGTTCAATTACTTTTCTTACTGCACAAAACGAGGAGCTACGAGAGAAAATTGCCCAGCTTGAAAGAAAGACTAGAGAAGATAATACATACATTACTATTCTAGAAAATAAAATTGAAGACCTGCAAACGGCAAGCCGAAAAAGTAATCTAGTCTTAAAAAACGTGCCTAGAAAAAAAGATGAGACCAAAGAAGATCTTATTGAAATGACCATGTGTCTTTTCGGAAATATGGAGTGCAGCATTAAAAAACACGATATAAAAGACATCTATAGGATACGTGGAAAATCAGCAGATAAACAAAACACGCCTATTGTCGTAGAAACGAGCTCCACAATCTTAAAGACTGAGATTTTGAAAATGGCAAAGGCTTTTAACTTAAAGCATAAAAACAAATTATTTTGCAAACATATGGGTTTCAAAACTCAAGAAGATACTCCAGTTTTTATATCGGAACATCTGACCGCCAAAGGCTCCCGTCTACACTTCCTGGCACGTGATCTAACTAAATCTGGAACCTACAAGTTTTGCTGGACAGCCTACGGCAAAGTCTACACTAAGAAGAATGAAAATTCCCCAACTATAGTTATTAGAAGTGAAGACCAGGTACACAAACTTTTGCTAGAAAAATGACTATTTTCCTGGAATTCTATAGTTAAATCTCATATTATTGTTAAATTAATAATAATACTGCTAATGCTAGATGTGCCTGTTAACCTACTTTTAGTATTGTTTTGCCAGATTTCCTACAATATTTTGCCTGGTCCTTTAAGCTTTTTTGTTGACGTCGTTAACACACATTTTCACTCAGTACACAACCTAATCATACCCATACATACAAACACAACTCTAAGCACATTTCTACAAAATACACACACATTCGTTTACTCTAACACCACAACTTACACAACAAAATCAAATTCCTCACGCGAAACTCATATTACAATCATTATTATTGTTAGTAGTTTACTATCTAATTATATTGAAATATACACTTCCTTGATACAACTATTCATCCTGAATTCACTCTGTTTTAATGGATAATATTTTACAAACTGTATCTGAGTTAGACAACATTGAAATTGCTCGTTCTATCGCTTGCGATTACTCAGAACTCCATGATCACGTTGTAATAAACAAAAATGACCTTACTATCATATCTCAAAACATAAGAAGTATTTATCGAAATTTTGACGATTTTATTATCATCTTGTCAACACTTAATCTCGAACTTGATATCATTATCCTGACGGAATGCAGATTAAACTCTAATAAACCCATTCCACAAATAAACAATTACCACTCTTATATGACAACTCGACAACTTAACCAGAACGATGGGGTAGTTGTGTATGTAAAAAGTTCTATAAAGCACAAAGTTGAGGAAACACAGCTTGACCAAGCGTCCTGTCTACGGCTGGATATCCTGGGTTGTGACGTGTATTGTATTTACCGCTCACCTTCAACTTCTAATATTGACGGATTCACTGACTCTCTTAGCACACAACTTAACAGGAAATCGTCACACAAAAACACTATTATAGCGGGAGATATAAACATCAACATCATAGCTAGAGAGACTGAATCATCCCAAGATCGCAAGAACAGAGTTAGTTACCTAAATATGCTATCTCATTACGGTATACTGCCTGGACATACACTTGCCACCAGAGAACAAAACTGCCTTGATCACTTCATGTTAAATATAAACAAAAAGAAGTTCTCTGCCTCTGTTGCTATCTTACACTCAGCTATCACTGACCATCACACCACATTCCTATCACTAGCAAAATTAAAAAATATTTACACGGCAAACAAAACTACGACTACGCTAAATTACGAGCAAGCTCTAAAAGATCTACAGGAGAAGAAATTATCAGATCTATTATTCTGTGATGACCCAGACTCATTAATTATTAGCTTTATAAATACCTTAACTTCTATTATAAATGACAACACAATCACGAAAAAAATTCCAAATAGTAAACGGATCATCAAACCGTGGATCACTATGGGTATACTACGCTGTATTAAAAACCGAAATCATCTACAAAAACAGAGTCGCAGTGACCCCTACAATGTAATACTAAAAATAACTTACACTAGATACAGGAATTACTGTAATAATCTAATAAAAAAAATAAAAAGGAAATATGAACGCGACTTACTTGCAAAATCTGTAACTAATAATAAAATACTGTGGAAAAATATAAAAAATATCACATACTCTAATAAAATAAAAAGTCAAAATTTAGAATTGTTGAATATAAAACCTACCTCTCATGAGTCGATAGATTATATTAATGATTACTTCGCTAACATCGGAAAACAGCTAGCTCATCAAATTCACCCAACTGTAAATAATGTTCATATCCCTGATCACCAAGATGCATCTCCGGTAAACACTTTCGTACTAATTGACACTGACGAAACTGAAGTGAGCAGTATTTTAATGAATTTAAAATCAGATAGTGCCCCCGGTTGGGACAAAATATCCACAAAATTCTTAAAGTTTGTAAGAAAGGAAGTCGTTCCTGTAATAACCCACCTTGCAAATCTCTGTCTCCAGCAAGGCGTCTTCCCGGCTCCCCTAAAGCAGTCCATTATAACCCCAGTACACAAGGGGGGGGACAGAGACGATATAAACAATTATAGACCTATCTCCGTCTTACCAGCCATATCAAAAATTCTCGAAAAGATTATTAATTCTAGACTCACGAAATTCTTAAACAAATTTAACTTACTATCTCCCTCACAATTTGGATTCAGACAGGCTGTAAGTACCGAAGATGCTGTAACTGCATTAACCTCTCATATAATAGAGCATCTTGACAAGGGAAACAAGTGCTTATCCATTTTCCTAGACCTCAAAAAAGCTTTTGACACCGTCTCTGTCCCTATCCTTGTGAACAAATTACAAAAAGCCGGAATAAGAGGTACTGCACTCACCTTGCTCAGGGATTACCTCTCTAACAGAAAACAAAAAGTAAAAATAGGACAATACACTAGCGATGAAGCAGAGGTAACATATGGCGTACCACAGGGGAGTGTTTTGGGTCCTACCCTATTTTTGATATACATCATCGATTTGTGCAATATTAAATTAACAAACGCCAGGGTATTTGCATACGCCGATGATACTGCTGTTGTATTTGCTGGTAATTCTTGGCAAGATGTTAAACTGAGTGCAGAGGTAGGGATTGCCCACATAGCTGAATGGCTAAAAACCAATTTGCTAACATTAAACACCACCAAGACTAACTACTTATGTTTTAGTGTTAGTAACCGGACACAACCCAATACAGACCTCAACTTGAGGGTACACACATGCGGAGATACAAACAGGACATGTTGTAACTGTTCATGCCTAAATAGAGTCTCTAAGACCAAGTATTTGGGCGTGATGGTTGACCAGTTTCTGTCCTGGTACCCTCACCTCGAGCAGGTGACTGCCAGGGTTAGAAAGCTTACTTGGATCTTCAAAAAACTAAGACACGTGGCCCCGACTAAAATGTTGAGTAGTGATAAGCGACCTAGAAACCTCCTTAACGAAATCTATTTTGCTCTGGCACAGTCCGTCCTTCTGTATTGTATCCCCATTTGGGGTGGCGCAGCTAAAACTAGATTTATGGATGTGGAACGTGCACAACGGGCCCTTATAAAGGTTATGTATTTCAAAAATAAAAGATATTCTACTAAAAATCTGTACGAAATCAGTAATTTACTCTCAGTCAGAAAACTGTACATAACCCAAACAGTTCTAAAAAAACATAAAACCCTCCCTTTCCATATGAACAAGAAACATAAAAGGAGAAAGGATATAATTGCAGTAGTTCCCCAATGTAAAACCAAATTTAGTAGCAGACAATTTTACCATCTCTCAGCTCAATTATACAATAGGATTAATAAAAACATGTATGTACACAATAGAAACAATTACGACTGTAAAAAAATGATAACTAACTGGATTAAGACTCTTACATATGAGGATACGGAAGCTCTTCTGGTTTATCACGAGTAATATAATCACACACCATAATGAAACACACCTCATTCTACTCCACACACCACACTACTCTACACCACACCACAAGACACCAAACCACACACTGCACCACACACCACACCGCACCACACACCACACCGCAGCACATACCACACCGCACCACACACCTCACCGCAACACAACACCACACCGCACATCATATCAGATCACATCAAACCACATACATCTTACACACACACCCAACTAAAGCACACCACGTTTCTTACCACATCAACCAATAGATGTTAAAATACTAAATATAAAAAAATAAAAAATTAACAAACTGTAATATGCGTAACATAACTTATCTAAGATATGGAAGAGCGGAGTCTCCTAACACAGGCTTTTTTTGTCTAAAAGGAGGCTCCAAACACAATTCATTGTATATGAAGCATTTTGTTAAAATAAATATATTTTTCATTTTTTTTTTTTCATTTTTTTTTTTCATTTCAAAATACTAATGCAACTGACGCCGACGACTCAAGTTATACTCTATGTATGGCTACTACTTGCACCCTGGTGTGGAGATAGGGTCTCGGTGCCGACATATTACTAAACAAATGTTAATATTTTAGGATGTCAAAACTAACCTAAAAACTTTCCATGTAAAAAATACGTACCTTGCTGATTCAGCCAACTCCAAGAACGTTGAAAAGTGGTATATTCCTTTTATTGTTAAGACGACCCACTGACCGTATTTATCTCTGATTTTAAATAAATTTTCGAAACACCAGAGATTTTTCTCTAACCTCAATAAAGTAATGTCAACAATCAACTGTCATATCTTGACGTCTTGTCAACAACAAGAGCAACAAACTTTTTTTTTGGCAAAAGTATACACGACGATGCCTAGAAGATCTAATATTTTTTGTATTTTGATTAAAATAAACGGTAATTTTGGTAAATATTGGTGGTTTCTCTGAAATAAACTCATAAATATGGTTTAAAATGCCAAACATCTATGAAATTAAGGATTTTCGAAATATTTCGGACATTAGTCGTGCCACGGTAACCCCCCCTTAAATGTTTTGTCTTTGGACGTCCTCAGTGTTGCCCTTTGACAAAGTGATCCTTGTCAAGTCGATTCGGACCACGATAAATGTTATCGTCGCGTGTTACGTACTTCCAAATTTGTTAACACGATTGATAAAAATGACACCCATAACGATCTCGTTGTCTTATCGATGCTAAGTACGTACTTGCACTGCAGCACTGAAATCGGGGAAAAAAAATCAGCTGATTCATACATTATGTCGAGGTATGCAAAAAATGTATGCAGCTGTTATTTATAAAAAAAAACTAATGTTGTAAACCTAAAGACTGAAAATTTCCCTTTCGTTCGCATCTTCTTCAGCAACTGGTTGCGTTGCAATTGATTGCGAAACTTGATAATGCGGACGAAAGTAATATTTCAATATCTGATTTCTATTTTGTGGAGTGAAAACCGCTGAGACGAACAGACAGATAGCAAAGTCGAGCAAGTAATTAGGACTATACGCAGTGTACTATTTTACTATATAGAATGATTACGAAAAATCAAGAAATGTGCAACTCACTTCACTTGTAGTACAAGGTACAGATCCTTTTTTTTAAATTGATCGACCAGTCTTTCCGAAGTAAATGTCCCCTCTTTTAAAATGCTTTGATCATAATTTTAAAGAAGCAGATGGAAGCCAATTTTCTTCTTTACGGTCTATTTGATCAAACCGTATCTAGTTTTCACGTTCTACATTATTTACACGCGCTAACCTGCAAATCCTGCAATAACAGAACCCTACTTGAACGAATAGTACCTACTTGTTCCTTTATTGACATTTAAAATTAAATAATATGATTATGTTCAAACATATTTTAAGTGTTATTTATTATTTACCTCATAAAATATCGATGACAAAATCGATAAACAACATCACATCTCTGCAAGGCAGTAGTAAAGCTATTCAGCAATAGAGGGCGCTTATTACAAAATTAGCATATGTTCTAGAACGATTTATTAAAATAATTATTACTAAGTAAATATAACAAATACTTACGAAAATAAACCGAAGTTAGATCCAGTCATTCTACCATAACGAGATTTACAATACCGTAATGCGCAACTCGGACAACAAAAAATATTTTCTTAGAAAATATTTTTCTTTTGTTTGACAGTTTGTCAAGAATACGACATAACATGCAGGCGTACCACACTACTATGCGAGCCAATTAAGAATAGTACTGTCAAGACGCCATTTTGTTCTGCAATATTCGCGAACTACATTATCAAGGCGTAAGGTGTGTAAAAAAAAATTTTAGAAAAATTATACTTAGTTTAATTATTTTAAGGTTACTTTTTTAGTATTATTTATCTATTTTACGCCAAATTAATTACGACGAGTAGGATTTGAAAAAAAAAGCATGTTACCATCAAACATTTTTTATTATTTCAGTTTTAATCAGAACATAATTCCTCTATACCGCTTAACACAGCGTCATCGTCGTCGTAGTCGGAATCATCTTCATTGCTGTCGCTGTCACTGCTATCTCCGCCTGTAAAAAGAAAAAGCATTATTATTTTTGGTTTTTTGATTTTCGGAGGGATTTATTTGAGAATTCGATAGCATCTCTATTCCATTTACAGCAGCGTCTTCAAACGAGTCCAGTATGTTCAATTCATTGTAATTTATTGCGGCGCAAGGTGTCATTCCACTATCGAAATATTTTTAAAAATTTCTTCGGTTTCCTGGCTGCATTTTAGTAAATTCAAATCTTCGGCAACGTAAACGCGATGAGAGTGTTCAAAAACTATGGACACTATCACATTATACCCCTTCGACAACAGTTTGTCGTTTCGAATAGTGTCCTTGTTGACTTTTTTGATTACAAAGTCTATTTTAGCCTTACTCAGCCGACTTAACAGATTTTTTATTGAACGACGAATGTTGACATATATAGATTTTTCTAAACAATAAGCGCTTTAACGAAGGAAACGACTTTCGAACTATCCAGTTAGTCTTCGTAAAAAAAAATTAACAAACTCGTCGATAAATAAATCCAATAAATCTAAATACATTAGCACATCAAATCAAATTAGAAGAAGTAAATGAATTTAAACTTTTAGGCCTAACATTAGATTCAAACCTAAATTGGAAGAAACATATAGAGACTACAAGAGCAAAATTGTCACAATTTATCTATGCGCTAAGTATATTGAAACGTAACACAGACTACAACACCGCCCTGTCTGCCTATTACGCGTACGCCTACTCCTGGCTAAATTATGGTATCATTCTGTGGGGAGATAGTACAGACTTTCTGGACCTCTTCATTCAGCAAAAGAAATGTATCAGAATATTAATGAACATAGATCAACGAGAGAGTTGTAGGCCACACTTTATCAAGCAACAAATTTTAACACTACCAGCAATATACATATTGCAAAGTTGTATATTCGTTAGAAAAAATAGGCACCTATTCAAATCTAATATCGAGCTAAATGAAAACTATAACCGGCGGAACAGGAATAGATTAATACTACCCATCACAAACTTAAAAGTTATCGGGAAAAGCCCATACTCAAGACTAGCTAATATATTTAATAAACTACCTGAAAAATTAAAATCCCTACCAAATGACTCAATTTTCTGCAAACAATTAAAATCTTTGTTGATAAGGAAAGGCTACTATACCGTTGAGGAATTTAAAGCTGATAAATTATGAATCGATCGATCCTGTAATAATATTATATGAACTTGACATAAATGTAAATGAATAATAGATGCGACCCTATACCTACCTATGACAAATATGATTTAATGAACTGATAATAATGATAAATTTTAAAATAATATGTAATAAATGATCGATTAATGTATTTTTTTTTTGTGTAATTAATGCAATATTTGGAAATGTAACTAATTTTAATGAAATATAATGTTAATATTTAGAATCAATATTATAATATGGAACTTAACAATTTCTTATATAACACTTTTGCAGTGCCCTTACAGGGTGCATGTCTTAATACTGTGTCATGAAATTGTAATGCATGCCTAATAACCAGTGTTTTACATGTAAGCAAATGAATAAATAAATAAATAAATAAATAAATAAAATTAACGTATCGTTTTTGTTTTTCATTTTGATCAGCTCTCAGTCTAAATTGCATGGAGTATTTTTCCCCTGATTCAAAATCCAGATTTTCGATAAGTCCACAATGTTCTGTTATAAAACCCTCTAGACTGGCTTTATCTATCAGTTTACACTCTTTTTAAAATAATAGGAACACAAACTATATACTTATCACTTTATAATACACTTTGTACCCTACTATGCACTATACTTACAGTTTTTTTTTAATTCAAAACATACCCGACGGCAACACGATCTCTGACGTCATAAGCGTTGTGTGAAGGTATAGATTCCATATACGCGGCGCCGCTCTACGTGCGTACGCACAACGTACCCTCCGCAGGCAAGGTACAGGAACAAAAGGAAGGAAGGACACAGGTCAAAACTTGTAAAAGAATATGGCGTTGGGGTGGAAGGGCGCGCGGGTGGGTGTACATAGTCACGCGAACGATCATCGTATTTCGATCAATTTGTATGCCTTATTGAATCTAATAAGAAACTGGTTTATTACTACGTTAATTTGATTACAACTAATATAATTATTTTGTTTTTCAAAATACAGTAAGTTAATATGTTTATCTTTCTTACAATTAGTCACATAAAGAGGGGGCAAGTTACAGTACAACGTTCATCTAATCCATAAATATTAATACTGTAATATTAATATTAATGCCTAACGCTTCCGACATACCCAAATACTTATAGCTTTCGGATGAGGAAAGAGATCTTAGGTGTATGGAATCCGAGAGCTGAAGTCCCTCGGATTCCATAATCTCCCCTCGCTTTACATAGATTACTGCACATTTGTCCACACCAAATTCCATTCTGATGGCGTTACTAAAAGTTTCAGTTACTTTTAGTAGCTCCAACAGTTGCAATTTGTTGGGGGCAAAGAGTTTCAGATCATCCATGTAAAGCAGGTGAGATATAACCTGACCATCTTTCCTCAACCGGTAACCTAGTCCTGAATTCTCCAGCAATGTGCTTAGACGATTCAGGGCTAAGCAGAACCAAAGTGGACTCAGACTGTCGCCCTGGAATATCCCCCGCATTAAGTTATGTGACATTAAGTTATGTGACATTCCGTTATGTGACATTGCGTTGTGACATTACGTTATGTGACATGACGTTATGTGACATGACGTTATGTGACATTACGTTATGTGACATTAAGTTATGTGACATTACGTTATGTGACATGACGTTATGTGACATTCCGTTATGTGACATTAAGTTATGTGACATTACGTTATGTGACATGACGTTATGTGACATTCCGTTATGTGACATTAAGTTATGTGACATTAAGTTATGTGACATTACGTTATGTAACATTCCGTTATGTGACATTCAGTTATGTGACATTAAGTTATGTGACATTCCGTTATGTGACATGACGTTATGTGACATTCCGTTATGTGACATTAAGTTATGTGCCATTAAGTTATGTGACATTAAGTTATGTGACATTACGTTATGTAACATTCCGTTATGTGACATTCCGTTATGTGACATTCAGTTATGTGACATTAAGTTATGTGACATTCCGTTATGTGACATGACGTTATGTGACATTCCGTTATGTGACATTAAGTTATGTGCCATTAAGTTATGTGACATTAAGTTATGTGACATTACGTTATGTAACATTCCGTTATGTGACATTCCGTTATGTGACATTCAGTTATGTGACATTAAGTTATGTGACATTCCGTTATGTGACATTACGTTATGTGACATTAAGTTATGTGACATAACGTTATGTGACATGACGTTATGTGACATTCCGTTATGTGACATTACGTTATGTGACATTACGTTATGTAACATTCCGTTATGTGACATTCCGTTATGTGACATTCAGTTATGTGACATTAAGTTATGTGACATTCCGTTATGTGACATGACGTTATGTGACATTAAGTTATGTGACATTACGTTATGTGACATGACGTTATGTGACATTCCGTTATGTGACATTACGTTATGTGACATTACGTTATGTAACATTCCGTTATGTGACATTCCGTTATGTGACATTCAGTTATGTGACATTACGTTATGTGACATGACATGTGACATTACGTTATGTGACATGACGTTATGTGACATTCCGTTATGTGACATTACGTTATGTGACATTACGTTATGTGACATTCAGTTATGTGACATTAAGTTATGTGACATTCCGTTATGTGACATGACGTTATGTGACATTCCGTTATGTGACATTAAGTTATGTGACATTAAGTTATGTGACATTCAGTTATGTCACATTAAGTTGTGACATTACGTTATGTGACATTAAGTTATGTGACATTAAGTTATGTGACATTACGTTATGTGACATGACGTTATGTGACATTCCGTTATGTGACATTACGTTATGTGACATTACGTTATGTGACATTAAGTTATGTGACATTAAGTTATGTGACATTCCGTTATGTGACATTACGTTATGTGACATTAAGTTATGTGACATAACGTTATGTGACATGACGTTATGTGACATTCCGTTATGTGACATTACGTTATGTGACATTACGTTATGTAACATTCCGTTATGTGACATTCCGTTATGTGACATTCAGTTATGTGACATTAAGTTATGTGACATTCCGTTATGTGACATGACGTTATGTGACATTAAGTTATGTGACATTACGTTATGTGACATGACGTTATGTGACATTCCGTTATGTGACATTACGTTATGTGACATTACGTTATGTAACATTCCGTTATGTGACATTCCGTTATGTGACATTCAGTTATGTGACATTACGTTATGTGACATGACATGTGACATTACGTTATGTGACATGACGTTATGTGACATTCCGTTATGTGACATTACGTTATGTGACATTACGTTATGTAACATTCCGTTATGTGACATGACGTTATGTGACATTCCGTTATGTGACATTAAGTGATGTGACATTCAGTTATGTGACATTCCGTTATGTGACATTACGTTATGTAACATTCCGTTATGTGACATTCCGTTATGTGACATTACGTTATGTGACATTACGTTATGTGACATTAAGTTATGTGACATTACGTTATGTGACATGACGTTATGTGACATTCCGTTATGTGACATTACGTTATGTGACATTACATTATGTGACATGACGTTATGTGACATTCCGTTATGTGACATTAAGTTGTGACATTCCGTTATGTGACATTACGTTATGTGACATTAAGTTATGTGACATTACGTTATGTGACATGACGTTATGTGACATTACGTTATGTGACATTACGTTATGTGACATGACGTTATGTGACATTCCGTTATGTGACATTAAGTTATGTGACATTAAGTTATGTGACATTACGTTATGTAACATTCCGTTATGTGACATTCCGTTATGTGACATTCAGTTATGTGACATTAAGTTATGTGACATTCCGTTATGTGACATGACGTTATGTGACATTCCGTTATGTGACATTAAGTTATGTGACATTCAGTTATGTGACATTAAGTTATGTGACATTAAGTTATGTGACATTACGTTATGTGACATGACGTTATGTGACATTACGTTATGTGATATTACGTTATGTAACATTCCGTTATGTGACATTCCGTTATGTGACATTCAGTTATGTGACATTAAGTTATGTGACATTCCGTTATGTGACATGACGTTATGTGACATTCCGTTATGTGACATTAAGTTATGTGACATTAAGTTATGTGACATTAAGTTATGTGACATTCCGTTATGTGACATTCAGTTATGTCACATTAAGTTGTGACATTCCGTTATGTCACATTAAGTTGTGACATTCCGTTATGTGACATTACGTTATGTGACATTAAGTTATGTGACATTACGTTATGTGACATGACGTTATGTGACATTACGTTATGTGACATTACGTTATGTGACATGACGTTATGTGACATTCCGTTATGTGACATTAAGATGTGACATTACGTTATGTGACATTACGTTATGTGACATTACGTTATGTAACATTCCGTTATGTGACATTCAGTTATGTGACATTAAGTGATGTGACATTCAGTTATGTGACATTAAGTTGTGACATTCCGTTATGTGACATTACGTTATGTGACATTAAGTTATGTGACATTACGTTATGTGACATTCAGTTATGTCACATTAAGTTGTGACATTCCGTTATGTGACATTACGTTATGTGACATTAAGTTATGTGACATTACGTTATGTGACATGAAGTTATGTGACATTCCGTTATGTGACATTCCGTTATGTGACATTCCGTTATGTGAAATTCCGTTATGTGACATTGCGTTGTGACATTCCGTTATGTGACATGACGTTATGTGACATACCGTTATGTGACATTAAGTTATGTGACATTAAGTTATGTGACATTCCGTTATGTGACATTCAGTATGTGACATTAAATTATGTGACATAAACTAAGTGCATAAGATTTGCTTTACCAAATGTCAAAAGTAGTGATTGTGACATAGTATTGAATCAAGAGAAACTTGAATTTGTCAATAAAACGGTTTTCTTGGGAGTTACGCTCGACCACAGGCTACAATGGGGTCCTCATTTAACATCTCTTGCAGGCCGGCTGAGCTCAGCAGCGTATGCTGTTAGAAAAATCCGTCAATTTACTGATGTTGATACGGCGAGGATAGTCTATTTTAGTTATTTTCATAGTATTATGTCATACGGTATTTTACTATGGGGACGGGCTGCAGACATCGAGTCTATTTTTATTCTGCAGAAAAGAGCCATCAGAGCCATTTATGAATTACGTAGACGCGATTCTCTAAGAGAACTGTTTAAGGAAATTAATATCATGACAGTACCTTGTCAATACATATATGAAAACATCATGTACGTTAGGAAAAATTTGCATTTATTCAGTAAAAGAGGTGACAGACACCACTATAATACTAGAAATAGGGACCAACTAGTTCAGCCAGGTTTCAGGCTTGCTAAAGTAGATTCATCTTTCATGGGGTTCTGTTTAAAATGTTACAATAAAATACCTCCCCACATTCTACAACTGAATGAGACGAAATTTAAATCTTGTGTAAATCGCACACTATGTAGGCAAGCATATTATAAGCTGGGAGATTACATTGAGGATAAAAATGCTTGGCTAAATGCTGGTCCTGCTCCGCAACCATAGCTGCATAGGTGCAAACTTATTGGACAATATTATTGTGGTAGCTGCAGAAGATTGTAAATATATTCTTGCATTGTATAGATTCCATCTCTTAGTATTGTATAATTGCATAGCACATGTGTGAGTACCATGTACTGTAAAGCTACCATTTGCATTTAGTTATCTTTCATTGACTTGAATATGCCTTGGTGGCTGAGAGAATGTCATGCTCGCTTAAATGTCTTGCTGATGGTGGCGGGTGGGTCGGGTCATTTAGTTCCCTTCAATATGGTTGAATTGAATGGCGCTGATCCATGCGTCATGTTCGTGAACGGGCGCTGTCAGTCGGGACTGGTCATCTCTTAGCTGCCATGGATCATTTGAATTGCTTTATTTTATAAATTGTTGATTCATTTCTTTTTTTTACTCTGGACGCTCTTATTCTGCACGTCTTTCTACATCGTTCTCACATATATGTATAATCTCAACATGAAAGATGTAACCAAGATTTTGTAAGAACATTTTTGATTGAAAAGAGTGTCCATGGAGTTTCTTGCCCGTTCTTCTCCATAGAGATCTACGCTAGGGAATGGGCAACTACAGTACATTCTCAAGTTATTATGCCTTGTGTCTGTGACTGTAGCCTTTTCTTTTTTTCGTATTATCGACATTCAAAAGTGCCGTAATGGTCTAGTTGAAATAAATGATTTGAGTTTGAGTTTGAGTTTGAGTTATGTGACATTAAGTTATGTGACATTCAGTTATGTGACATGACGTTATGTGACATTCAGTTATGTGACATGACGTAATGTGACATGACGTTATGTGACATTCCGTTATGTGACATTAAGTTATGTGACATTAAGTTATGTGACATTACGTTATGTCACATTACGTTATGTGACATTAAGTTATGTGACATTACGTTATGTAACATTCCGTTATGTGACATTCCGTTATGTGACATTCAGTTATGTGACATTAAGTTATGTGACATCCCGTTATGTGACATTAAATTATGTGACATTAAGTTATGTGACTTTCCGTTATGTGACATTCCGTTATGTGACATTCCGTTATGTGACATGACATGTGACATTACGTTATGTGACATGACGTTATGTGACATTCCGTTATGTGACATTACGTTATGTGACATTAAGTTATGTGACATTACGTTATGTGACATGACGTTATGTGACATTCCGTTATGTGACATTACATTATGTGACATTAAGTTACGTGACATTACGTTATGTGACATTACGTTATGTGACATAACGTTATGTGACATTCGTTATGTGACATTAAGTTACGTGACATTACGTTATGTGACTTTACGTTATGTGACATAACGTTTTGTGATATTAAGTTACGTGACATTAAGTTACGTGACATTACGTTATGTGACATTAAGTTACGTGACATTAAGTTATGTGACATTAAGTTCACAACCTCGCAAGCTACCGAATCTGCTAATCTTTCTCGGCTTTCACGAGGTTCATATGTCGTTACTTGTTCTTTCTAACATGTCCCTAAATCCCGCCTTTCATCTCAAAACAAAGTTATTTCCCTGCAATATATTTTGCGTTATGTTACTTAGTTTGATGTACAGAATGCTTGGTTAACGGCTTCGTAATTTAGTTTACAAAATTATGCTCTGTTATTTTTTAATCGGAAATGACCATCATCTGCCTAGGCCTTTCATAACTTTTTGGGACACTGACTACATGTAACTTTTTAGGTCACTGACAAGTTTTCCGCGGCACCGAGGAAACCCGATATGTAATGGGTGGTCACCTATCCACAGACCAACCTAGGCAAACACGGCTTAACCTCAAGATCGATCCGAGCGACTGCTATTATTAAGCCACGGAAATGACCATCGTTTGGTTATTTGGGTCTTAACAGTCGAGCGGACAACAAATTAATTCTATAAGGGTTCAGTTTTTACGTTTTGAAGTAGGCAACTTTGAACCCTGATTATTCGGTAATTCAAAGAATGGAGTTCCGACTGCAAAATCTTGAACAAGAATTTGTGCAATATCTTAACAAATACAGCAATAATAAATCTTGACCAGAGGGAGTCTTTTATTTTAATGTTATCCTATAAATCACTATGATATCTCTCATGATTGAAAAATAATCCGCGTCTAGACAATTCACTGATCACTTAATAACTGAGCTATAAAGAATTGAGCAGTTTAATTAAGTAATAATAAGATAGCTTACATTGTATGAAGGCATACTGATTATAATATGTGCTCACTATACCAGCAAGAAATAATAACACAATATGTAATTCAGAAAGACAGAGGGATAATACAGGGGTAGTATAGCTGGCGTTGGTTTTGTAAATAGTCTTCTCACTATTGTACTTTTTGTTACAAATACAATGTTCTATCTGAGGCTCTCTAAATTCCATTTACCTATATTATTTCTTGCCGAGGACTGTAAGTAACAAACTAATATTGTTGTAGGTGAACAGTTCTCATCGCATTTGCCAGGGATGCAGGAATATAGTAATAAATTCTTTGAGCGTGGACGAGCAGCTTTCATCTTCAACAACTGGACATCGTCAAGTGTGTGTCAACTGTGGACGTTCAGTGTTGCGTGCTAGATCTCATTTATTGCGTACTGACACTGAACGAGAAAGAAGGATTCATACAGTCATTTGTGAATGGATTTTGCCTCGCACTGTAAATGTTTATTGGGATCAGTTGCTTTTATTTTATACTATTAGATACTAATGTATATTGACGGCCCGAATGGCGCTGCGGTAGTGAGGCGGCCTTTTGTTCTTAGGGTCCCGGGTTTGAATCGCGGTAGGAGCAAATGTTTGTGTGATGAGCATGTGCATTTATTACCGAGTCTTCGATGTTTACATGTATAATATAATAAGTACGTATTTACAATCAAAAAGTATATATTATGTAGTATATCAACTGTTTGGTGACCACGACTCACGATCACGTTCAGTATTTCCCAGTATTAACTGGATTGTGGAGGTCAGATAGGCAGTCGCTCCATGTAAAATACTGGTATTGAGCTGCATCTGGTTAGACTGAAAGTCGGTTTTGGGGTCGAATTTCGTAAGGGAAAAGGTTAGGCAAATGAGGATGGTAATGTATAGTTAGACAGTATTAATAAATACATATCATCACATTGACTATGGTTGCAATGTTTATATTACACGACGTAATATCATGTTAATATTCCTTGAACGGATAATGCAGAGTAGTACAGTACACCCGCATTTTGCTAGTTGTATTCTTTTATTTATTCCAAAGTCTTATTATAAAATTATTGTTTCAGATTTCAAGAAACAGCTCTCATATGTCATAGTTGCTGGGTGAGAGCTGATAGAAATGCCCATCATTTTGTATCTGCACCATCTGGATCCTCAACATCAGCATACGAAGCAAGTGAGCATGAAATATCGACGTTGCAGTCTACATCACAAGCTACTTTGCAGTCCACACCACAGGCTATGTTGCAGTCTACTTCACAGGCTACTTTGCAGTCTACTTCAGAGGCTACACCCAGACTGAGTGAAGCTATAGTGTTACCCGACTATGTAAGGGCAGTAGAAACCGAATCTCTCTGTTTTATTGAAGGTTGCCGGAGACAAGAAAGGAATAGAGTTCCTGATACAACTAGGAAAATGTTGTTAGATGTTTATAACTTCTATATCCCAAAAAACAATAGATTATGCAATCACCATATTAATACGCAATCTTGGGATATTATTACTGGAGCTTTGGATAATTATGTTAATGTGTTTACAGCATTGCATATTCAAAACATGCTAAAATTAAAAGGTCAATCAAATGCTGGCCTTGATTTTATTAATATTTTAAACATGGAAGACCGTTTGGTGCACCATTGGATAGGCTTTACAAAAGAGCAGTATCAAAGGATTTTAGATGAAGTGCCAGAATTACTGCATAAGTCATCGGGCCCTATTGGGTTGACAGCATATTTGATGAAGCTGAGAACTGGTGATTCCAATGAAAGAATATCAGCTCTATTTAACATACCTAAACGAACTCTTGATGGATCGTGGAACGTGTCTGAATCTCGTCACTTAATGTATGAATATTTTGTACCCAGGCATCTAGGACTTAACCATATAAATCGCCAGCAAATTGTTGACAGAAACTTGTTAATACCAAATGGTTTATTTGGAAACCATAATGGGGAAAATAAACCTGTAATAATAATTGATGGTACGTATTGCTATATTGAAAAAAGTTCAAATTATTTGTACCAAAAAAGAACTTATAGTTTACATAAGTATTATAATTTAGTAAAACCATTTATGATTGTATGTGCAGACGGTCATATTGTTGATGTAATGTGCCCCTATCCTGCTACCACATCAGATGCAGATATCACTAATCATGAGTTTCGTGACCCTTGTTCAATGTTACGTGAATACTTTCAAGCTGGTGATGCATTCATTTTGGATAGGGGCTTCAGAGATGCCTTGCCTTTATTACATGAATGTGGTTATAGAACCTATGTCCCACCAATATTGCAGGCGGGTGAATGGCAGCATTCCACATTAGAGGCCAATAAATCAAGGGCAGTCACCATATGCAGATGGGTTGTTTAAGTAGTGAATGGAAGGTTTAAAAGAGATTTTAAATTATTTAGACAAGATTATTTGAATACCGCTTCGAAATATTTAATGATTGATTTTGAGGTGGCTGCCGCTCTATTAAATACTTTTCACCCGCCTATTACGAATCGTGTTGATGCTGGGGATATTCTACAAATAATAAATGAGAACATGAACAAAGAAAATGACTTACGCAATTACGTGATTCAAAATAATATAAACCGACGTAGAGCTGATTTTACAAGAAAACATGTGGAAAAAAACAATATAAATGATTTTCCCCAGCTCACACATAGTGATTTAATAAAAACATCTCTAGGTATTTATCAAATTAAGCAGGCTAGGTCCTATTATGGAGAACACATACGACAAGACGGGAGATATGAAATAGAAGTGTGTCGAGAAACGGACAGCAACCTATTAAGAGAACTGTCAATATCCAATAAATCCAGCTGGCTGTTAAGAGGTAGAATAAAATCGAGACATGTAAGCTCAAAGACATATTTTACGTATATTTTAGTTGACAGTTCTCTTAATGGTAGAGAGGCCATCAAACAATATTATTGTAATTGCTTGGTAGGAAAAAGAACTGTAGGTTGCTGTTGTCATGTGATGTCCATAATATGGTACCTAAGCTGGGCAAGGCATCAAGATAATTTAATACCGCCAGCACAATTTTTAGACGTTATTTTAATTGTTTACGATGAAGTGGACGATGAATAAATCATTAAAAGAGAAAGTGTTTTTAATTCATACTCCCTCTGTTGCTATCTCAAACCTCTATAATCTAGTTGGACGGCGCGGCGTCTGAATCTTCAATGTATGTCCTACAATAAATTCAGGTTAATTCTAATTAACAATAAAGTGAAATAGTTATTTTCTTGAAGTATAACGTGAGAGCTCGGTGTATAACCTTAGCTTAGAGGTTGTTTTGTACAAACCAATATCATGCTAAATTTTCTTTCTCCCATGGAGCAGTCGTAAATAATTTAGTTTTTTTTAAATGGTATTAGTGTATAAATAAAATAATTCATTAATTGTTACTGTAACATCAGGCCCAACTTTCTATGAACTTTCGCCTGTCTCCTTTCCAATAAAAAAAGTTGCGGGCCGATTCTTGCAATGGTGGTAGATAAAGTTGGTTATGGATTTTTAGCATCTAATAAGAGAATACTACATGTATTATAGTAATTTCCATAAACATAAAATCACGAAAAAAAATAGCCTTAAAATTATCTAGTACTGGACAAGTCATATACCAATGATTGACGCCTACACAGTGTTCCGGTCACGGAACAGAGAAAAACAGTGGAAGTGCAATGCACCAAAATTACTGTAGGAACCGCTGTCGCCAAACTCACACATATAAACCGATAATCATATATTGCACTACAAAAAAACAATTCGTTTGATTCGTTGTTCAAAGTTTAGTCAAAATTAGCCTACATCAAAGATTTGGAAATAAACCCTGACGTTCTACAAATAAAATTGATTTTGCTTTAGCGGCAAAACGTATTTACGATCTATAGTCACACTAGATTCGATTGACGAGTAAATTCCGCTACTTAACCATAGATGGCTGTATTCTCAGTGGTCACAATTATGAACTTAAACGCGTAAGACATATGGTTGACATTTGCGTGATCGGTCGGTTTCTGCTGCTACTCGGTCAAGGCCGGACCACGTAGCATATTAAATTTATTTATCGATATCGATGGATACCCCATACTTTCTTCAATTCGCAAAAATAAGAGTTGTTGGGAGTATATTTATTTATTTGGTACACAACCAGCTGTTCATTTAAATTATTAATAAATAGACAGACAGACAGGTAAATTTAAAATTAATAAAAGTGCTGGTATGTATGCATGCATGCCTTTTACAAGTGTTCAAAGGAGACTATTTTTTATGGGCCCACCTGGCATTTATTATTCACACTACACCAAAAAAAAGTAACCATTTTACAAACGTATGTAAATGAAATAATACATATCTGTTATAGGTATACAGGGTGGCCAAAAAGTCGTGGATCAAACGAAACAGGGAGACAAAGGAGGTAATTTTCAACAAAAAATCTGTCTCCAGCATGGCCATAACTTCATTGCACGAAAAGATATGAATTATTTTTGTTTTTTCCATGAAACTACCGAGATTTTTTACAATTTAATCAGTAGAAAATTAAATTGATTAAAAACAATAAAACAAAAGGTGTTGTATTATGACTCGATTATGTATCAATAGTACAAAAATTGTATTGCAGCTCTTGGTATCAAACTTAACGAGCAATGAATTTTTTCCCGTAAAGTTTGAAGCATTACAAAAAATTACTTCTCACTTTAAGACCACCATTTGAAAAAAAAATGTATTACGGAAAAGTGACCCTGTATTAAAAAAACTTGCTGGTTTAATGCTGATTCGAATGAGGTACAACACTTTACTCTTTGATCATTAGTTTTGGTTTTACGATCGTTTTTTCATATCAAGGTGCAAATTTAATAAAATAGTAAATTTAAAGGAAAGTTTAGATTTTTTATAAAAACAACGATTATGCCTTAGTAATTTTGTTTAAATACAAATTTTTACATTAAATGCTCAAAGTTCCTACCTCTGACCATAATACACAATCTGCACCGCCTAATAGAATTCGCCCGTAATCGGCGGAATGCACCTCTGTTATTTAGAATTTGTAACTTAGCAAACTCGAGCTTTTGTCGTAGTTCTTGTTCGGTGTTATTCTCTCCTTGATACACTATTTCTTTAAACCTTACCTGGGGAGCATGCTGCGAGAACAGGTAGACCAGGAGTACGATTTGACAATGAAGAGCAAATACTGAGACAGTTAAGATTGGACCCTGGTATTAGCCAACGCCAAATATCACGAAATCCCACGATCAACGGCGCAGCTTATCATTAAAAAAAAAAAACACGCTTACCACGTGCAAAGGGTGCAAGCTTTACTGCCAGCTGACTATGAACCTAGAGTGAGGTTTTGCAGAGAAATGCTTTGAAGACACGGAGAGGATCCACAGTTCTTCAACGTGTTATGGACTGATGAGTCAAATTTTAGAAGAATGGGAATTTTTTGCATCCACAATTTACACTACTACTCCAGAGTGAACCCACATATCATCAGAAATGATAGATTCTTGAAGATAGAGTGGCAGAAATGTGGCTGCAACAAGACTGCGCCCCGCCTCATTATGCTAGAGCAGTTCGAGGACATTTGAACGAGCGCTTCCCTAACCGGTGGATTGGTCGAGGCGGACCTATTGCATGGCTACCCCGGTCGCCCGACCTTAATCCTATAGACTTTTTTGTTTGGGGCTATTTTAAATAAATAGTGTATCAAGGAGAGAATAACACCGAACAAGAACTACGACAAAAGCTCGAGTTTGCTAAGTTACAAATTCTAAATAACAGAGGTGCATTCCGCCGATTACATGCGAATTTTATTAGGCGGTGCAGATTGTGTATTATGGTAAGAGGTAGGAACTTTGAGCATTGAATGTAAAAATTTGTATTTAAATAAAATAACTAAGGCATAATCGTTATTTTTATAAAAAATCTAAACTTTCCTATAAATTTTCTATTTTATTAAAGGACATTGCTCGTCGTCCATACATGGCTCGCCTAAGATCCAACAGGGAGGTGTATTTACTTTTTGGGTTTTAGATAATGTATATATTCGATTGAACCTGAATTAAAACAACGGACACTTGTGAGAATTCAGAAAAAATCAAAACACTTTCGGGTTTTGAGGTTATATTTACGTCAATAAAAACATTCGGTATGTAGCAATAACTTAGCATTTATTACTGAATGTAAGTACGTACTTACTTTGGATTATAAATTATTGTAGGGAACGTTGTATTGCGACACTGCTAGGTCATTGATAATAGAGGAGTGACTTTTCAAAATGGCTTATTTCTGTATGGTCATTTTTTTCAGGACCAAGAAAAATACGAAAACTTTTCATATATGAATATTTTTAGTAACAAACTTCTATGTACATAATCTAGGTACGTTAATAGATCGTTTCACAGTGTATATATTTTTTTTAATACTCTAAATTATGAGTTATTATCATATGATTTAAGGAAATAAGCCATTTAGTCGCAAACTCCAAGAAATAAGATGTTTTGTTTCAGCACTCCTAAGAAATAAGCCATTTTGTTTTGGCACTCCTAAGAAATAAGCCATTTTGTTTTGGCTAGCAAAAAAATAATGTTTTCTAAAAACTTTTATTTAAAATTTGAAAATCACACACGGACTTCTCCTACATCCTCTTCATTGCAGACACAATCATATTCATGTTCCTCAGCTGGTTCCTCCGTCACATGTAACAAAATAGTTTTGTACCATTGAAGTTCAGGCAAGGCAGTCCATTCTTCCCCAAATTGTTTTTCAAGTAAATTTATTACATCTTTTTTCTTTTTTTCTGAAACTGGCTGCGGAATAGATTCTGCAACATCAATAGTTAGTGGAATACGTTTACCCCGTTTCAATAATGTCTGCCAAGGATCATTTCCATCAAATCTATAATATTGGGAAGCTTTTATTTCACAACCGATAGTCATCTGTCTTTTAACAGTTTTTTTTATCCACTCTTTTTATTTTTTGTAATCCCTCCACATTTTTAAAATTTTCCTTTAAATCCTTTATTTCAAGCAGTTGCCAATCATTTCCTAATAACCTTACATTGCCATGGTTTTTGAAGATATCATGGTAACCATCTTTGGTGGTGATCACTGGTATTTTTCTTAATTCCTTTTCCAGTCGTCCAAAAACGCGATCGGCGGGCAAAAAACTGTGACCCCGCACTGGAAAAAATATATGTATTTCCTTCACTTGAGCAGGTGATTTGGAGTAAAGCCATTGCATTAGTGAATGTATGATATGATTATTTTTATTTTGGCCTCCACAGCCATCACAAAATAAACGTATAGTATCAACATTATTGTCAATGTTCATGGAGGATAGATAATCATATACAGCTGATCCTATTTCTGTTGGCCCGCGCTTGGCAATGGTTTCATCCCAAGTATAAAACCAAGGATCTTTTGAATTTAAAGGTACTACACAAAAATTATAAAGACTTATTTGCCTAGAATAAAAGGCATCTTGAATAGGCGTTTTTGGAAGTGCTTGGACTTGTTGAAGATCAAAACAAAGTGAAATGGAGTTTGGAGGATTACCTTTCATGTGGGTATAAAATGCCTTGGCCCTTATCTTATGTACCCGAAGTTCTACCATTAATTTTTGCTTTTTTTCACTGTCTCTTTCATTTTTGATTCTATTTCCCCACAGCACACACACATTGCAAGCATCAGAGGATGGCGCAGAAAATCCTACATTAAACTCTTCATAAAATATTTTATAAAACATGGTTTTTTTTACTTGCAAGTTTGAGGCAACAGAAGAATTATACAACTCCATTAGTTTCTTACAGTTTAAATCACTAGACTGATATATTCTTTTTGATTTTTGTCTGTTGTGGTGGCTTTCTCTTGCTGGTAGACATTTTATGAAATTCCTTAGTGATTCCTTTTTATCAATAGATTTGTATGACTTACGGTCCCCACCACGCTTTTCTTTAGGAATGTTTCCTCTGACTGTAGTTCTATTGATTATATTAAGCCTTTTTCATTGACACTAAAAACTGCAATGAACATTTTCTTACACACAGGTTTAATTTTATTTTTCTTACAAAATAAGTTGTAACTGCAGCTTACAGTTCTCTTTCTCATATTCTTTGATGGTTTGGTTTTATCCTGTGGTTCATACGAATGTAATAATCTACAAAGATAGGTATCCTGATCAATTTTGGACGTGTTAGCATAAAACGCACTACGGTTTATTAGAACTTGGCGCGTAGTGAAAGAACTACATTTATATTTACTGCCCTCTTTGTGCCGACATGGAATCCTGAATTCTAAACCCAAAGGATCCTTATCAATGTACCTGAAGCAATAATAAATTTAATTGTTAAGAAATAGGTATCTAGTAGGATTAAATTACAATTGAAACGAGAGCCGTTTATACGTTGCTGAAAACTACTTACGATTTTCTTGTTCGGCTGTTTTGTCCTGATTTCCTTTTTCTGGTGCCTGAATTTAACTCCTCCACGGTCTTATCTGCCATTATGCACCGTTATTTACTCAGAATTATTCGGATTAGCAACAAAAACACCAACGAGCAACGATACAAGAAAATATTTTTCACCTTGACACTCAGCCTTGACATGAAAGTATTGAGAAGTTGACAGCAAGGTGACACATGACGTTTAATATTTTTTTAATTGGCCGTAATCAAATAAAAAGTGTTGCCAATGTATAAAAATATATTTGCGGATCCACTTCCAGATATTAAAGCTATCTTTCAACCCTCCAAAATAACCTGTGATACCAGATTAGAAATAAGCCATTTTGATACGTATTAACAAAATTTCCATACAAAATGTTCTAGAAATGAGCTATTTTGAAAAAACTCCTATCACAATTAGTAGGGCCGAGAATTAACGTGAATTAAGCTATTTTGTTGCGGAAAGCATTTTCTATGGCCATTTTTCTTCGAGATTAAAGTACTTTAGAACCGGACACTTCACGTCATATAATGTGAGTGTACATAAAGTCCCGATTGGCATTAAAAAAAAATGTTAAATTGGGAACCCGAAATAAGCCGTTTTGAAAAGTCACTCAAAAAGGTACTCTGAACTTCGGTTTCGAAAACAGCTCTGCTGCTACAATTCTCGTCACAGCCCGCTGATGCTAAGTTTTAAAGGCTTGCGTCCTTGTTTTCCACCCTACTCTTTATCCAAGTGAGAGCAATATAGGGTACTTCACTACCTTAGTTTTCTTTGAATTATCAATCAAAAAATCTGTCGTTGAAGCGGACTCCAAGAGTCGGCTTGACAGACGCGCGCTTCTTGACATGGAGTCTTGGAGTCGGGAGTCTTATGGACATGCAAGGCAAGGGTTTTATTAAGGATTTACTTTTTCATTTTCGTGTGATTATAAAGAAGGTACCTAAGTTTTAAATCCATAATAAAATCTCGCTTGTTTACTCCTCGATAATCCGGACGTATGCATCCACACTGTAACTGAGAATTACGAAATTCTCGATAACATTATTCGACCCAAGGATCGAACCTAGGATGATAAGCCTCTGCGCTTACGGCTATTAGTTATTAGTACCAGCAACTAAGAGAAAGTAAACAGCCTTTGCTAGGATTCAGAAATAAATAATAGACATCTATTAAGATAAGTAGGTATATCATACAATAAAACAATAATGTTTGGCTTTAGAAAATGTTTATTAATCATCTGATCTCATCAAAAGCATCGTCTATATTGTCCAATAATATATCGTCCAAAAACTGTGCAGGGGGGTCGACGATAGGGTTTTGATATCTTGCCCAGCTCAAGTACCATATTATTGTCATTACATGGGCGCAACAACCAATAGTTCTGCGCCCTACAATACAGTTGCAACAGTACTGTTTAATGGCGACTCTGCCAATTTGGGTAGTGTCTACTAAAATATATACAAAATATATTTTTTGGCTTATATGGCGGCTACGTATTTTGCCTCGAAGAAGCCATATATTTTCTGAATCTGTTACTTGCAGTTCGTGTAGTAACTCCATGTCGACCTCCCTGCACACTTCAATAATATATGAACCATCTTGTCTCACATGTTCACCATAATATGAGCGAGCCTGTTTTATTTGATATACTCCTAGTGGAATCAAAACTAAATCATTATATTCCATTTGTGGAAAGCCTTCGACATTATCTCTGTCTACAGTTATACTTTGGAACTGTGCCCGTCTCCTGTTTAAATTATTAGCATCTACAAAATCTGCCAAAGAGTTATTAGTGAACATTTTTTCTTGGATTACCGATATTATTTCCCTTGCATCATCTCTGTCAACCAAAACAGGGTGAAATCTATTTATTAAGGCTGCTGCGACTTTGAAATCAATCATTAAATGTTTTGAGGCCCTATTAAAATATTCCTGTCGCAGCAACTTAAAATCCCGCTTGAAGCGCCCATTCACTACCTCCACGACCCAACGGCATAATGTCACTTTGCGAGATTCATTTGCATTTTCTGTTGTTAATTGATGTTCACCCTGCTGAACTGACAGAGGGTAATGCACAGAGTAATTTAGACTTTCCAATAGGGAAACTGTCCCGAAAGCCTCTATCCAAAATAAATACATCACCATCTCTAAAATATTCTCTTAAAGGATAAGATTCATCTCTGAATTGGTCTCTTAAAATATCGGCATCTGATTTTGTGGCAGGATACGGGCCCAGTACGTCGATTATGTGGCCATCGCAACATACTATGAGGAATGGTTTGACAAGATTTCTATATGTATGAAGGGAGTAAGTATTTTTTTGATAGGAGTAGTTACTGCTTTTTTGCACATAAATGTATGTTCCATCCATTATTACTATGGCTTTTCTTTCCTCGATATTACTTCCAGGGTTTCCGAACAATGAATTTGGTATGTATAAGTTCCTTTCTGCAACTCCTTCCCTTGAAATGTGCTCCAAGCCTAGATGTTGTGGCACAAAGTGTGTCATCATTACATCTCTTGCTTTTTTATATATTTGCTGAGTGTGTAGAGTGTCCAGTACGAAGCTTCAATAAATAAGCTCCAAGTGCAATGGCACGCTTATGAAAATCAGGCAATGCAGCTTCCAATTCTCTAAACTGTTGTTTTGTGCGTCCCAGCCAATACCACACCATGTTGTCTTCCATTTGATCAATTTTTTCAAAGTCTATACTGTTTCTATCAGTTTTGAGTAGCTCACAAAAATCCTCTACATGGGCAGCTGTGAAACTGTGCAGAGTATTTTCTGCCTCATATAAAAGTGACCACAATTGGCTTTGCAGGTGAAAACTACATATTCTACAGTTTGGTGGAATATAATATTTGTGGTCACTCAAGAGTCTCACCCTGACTGTAAATGGTACCACTTGCTGTGAGGTACTGTGGCAAGCTGGGAATAAGCACCGAGCATGAGTATCAGGTGCCCTTGAATAGTTTGGTAAACGAATTATTTCAGATCCTTCTGGAGCTTGGTTACTTGCAGTAACTGCATCAGCATGAACAGCTGCTTCAGCTCTTTGGAAGCATCTGTGACATATCACATCTGATGGTTGAATCTGAAAAAAAAATGTTACCGTTACACACTGATGTTACATAGAACTTCAATCAGATGGCATACTAATGACATTTATATGATAATAAAAGTATTTTACCTCTCGTGGATGAATCCAGTTTTGCACAACAGTTAAGATGTGCTGGTTCTGCTCACTTAGTACCATGGTGTGCCGCAATTGTGCTACAGAGTGACCACATTTTATGCACACATTCTGATGACCCACAAATACTGCAGAATCGGCTAAGATAGTTGGTGTCTCATTATTGAATATTGTGTGGCATGCATCACATATGTAGTCACTGGCACTCACCTGGAATATAATCCATTATTTAGTCTTACTTGGGTGAGAGGATATTTTATAAAATGTATAAATAAATAACTGGATATCAACATAAGAAACACTCACCACTCGTGGTGCAACACGTTGTTGTATTTGAGACAGAAATGTTTCATTGTTTAAAATGTGTCGCCTCAATCTTGTCAAATCAATGCGGCAATTTGCACATCTTAATGCATTACTGGTGGTTGTAGAAGCCGATGATGAAGTTGACGGTGTTGAATAATGTTTAGCAGCACGATCAGCCCTTTGCCAGCATGGATGACATATGTAATGTGATGCAAGAACCTGAAATTAATAATCCATTTAACACAAATATTAACTAAATACAATTGCTACAGTAGTTGAGTGATTGGCCACTACTTTACTAGTTGCAGGTTTTATTCTTACATGGTAAATTGTTTTATAATAATATAAAAATGAAGTTTTTATGTTTGGTTGAACACGCTAATCCCAGAAAGTACTGGTTTAAATTGAAAAAATATTTGTTGGATAGTCCATTTATCACCGAAGGCTGTATAACATAATATATATAGGCTATAAAACATAACGCTACACATAATAGAAACCCAGAAGCCGGTATGAAACCACAGTGAAAAGCTAGTATTCATATATAAGTAAGTACTGAAGAATACTTGTTTCGGACTTGGTGTATATGAAAGTATGATTTTATCTGTATGAAACTGCAACTATCAACCATAGTATCAATCTGTTATGAAAAGAATATAAGTTACCTGTACTGGCAGAAGTCTTTCCAAGATGATGTTTCTAATATTCACATGTTGAACAGTGTCTGTCCTCAATGCAATTACTTGATGAGAACGTGCACGATGTGGCAATATTACATGACACAGAGCACATTCTCTACCAATGTGACTTACATTGGGAATGTTTGCTGTAGCCCTGGCTTCCGCCCAACATGTTGTACAAATGAGATCGTGAGCTTCAACCTGAAAGAAGTTTGAAATTACTTAACAGTCACCAACAACCAATCACCCGTCATTATAACCATCAACATAATACATAAGAGTGCCTTTCCACCAGTGCTGTGCTATGTCCGGTTTACATAGCACAGCACTGATGGAACAGTTCTGTACTATGTAAACCAATGAATTTGATTGGTGGATTTCAAATGCATCCGCAGCAACGTAGCATAGCACATCTCTGGTGAAAAAGCAGCCATATGCTCACACAGGGCAGCTTACTCTCTGAGAGAGTCATTGATTTAATATTTTAATACAGGCAGCATGTTTGTTTCAAATAAGGAAGTAGCCGAGAAAAAGAGAGGTTTTACTTACCAAACGAGGAGCAGTCCATTGCTGTATACAATGAAGAACTTGCTCATCTTCTAATATCATAGAACCAGAAGCTGATCCGCAGTTTACACAAAATACAGAAGCGCCTTCTATTTCCATGTTTACTACGCAAAGTCCGTTTATTATAAGCCAGGTTGTTGTTCTAAGTAGGTCCGTATCAGTAAAACTCAGCCAGAGGTCGATATTTCAAGAGAAAATCACAGTCCTTTGTTCACGCCAAGTTGTTAGATAAAATCGGAAAAGTAAAAAAATGCAAACGAATTCAGTACGCAACCAACGCAAACGCAGATCGAGCACAGAATGCGCGCGCTAAATGACATTACTACCAAATGTCAACTGTTGCCATCCGTCAATTTATAACTGGTATAGGGGTCTTTTGGCCTCGTTCAGGACCTTTCGTTTGTTTTTATTTTTTTATCTATGTTTTGTTAACAATAGTTAAAGTAAAAAATAACATTATTTACATGTTATTTTTTATGTGTTTTGTCCTGCACGGGCTAATAAATGCTTTTTATTTCTTATTGCTTTTTTCAAACAGCGCTTTCAATCGAGTCTTTTGATAAGCCGTATTATTCCGCGAAATCCTAGCGAACTGTTTGTAACTAAAAACCATTATCGTATATCAAGTGTTGAGAATACTGACGCTTGTCTGTGTCAAACTCTTATTAAGAGTGCTGTACAAAGACTAGGCTGTATGAGCTATAATACCTTTGCCTATTAAAAACCCTAAATTGAACCAAAAAATAATAACATCACATGTCCGAGGATCATGACGGAAGTTTAGAGGTACTTTTTAAAATGATTTCGAAATTAAAAAGTGTCCGTTCAATTGAAATATTTGTAATGTATATTATTAAAAGAATAATGAATTATAGTAAGTGTTTCACGCGTGTTGATTCATAGGCCATTTTTGACAATGTCCTTTGCACCTTGATATGAAAAAACGACCGTAAAACCAAAACAAAACTAAAGATCAAAGAGTAAAGTGTTGTACCTCATTCGAATCAGCATTAAACCAGCAAGTTTTTTTAATACAGTGTCACTTTTCCGTAATACATTGTTTTTTCAAATGGTGGTCTTAAAGTGAGAAGTAATTTTTTGTAATGCTTCAAAAGAGCTGCAATACAATTTTTGTGGTATTGATACATAATCGAGTCATAATACAACATCTTTTGTTTTATTGTTTTTAATCAATTTAATTTTCTACTGATTAAATTGTAAAAAATCTCGGTAGTTTCATGGAAAAAACAAAAACAATTCATATCTTTTCGTGCAATGAAGTTATGGCCATGCTGGAGAAAGATTTTTTGTTGGAAATTACCTCCTTTGTCTCCCTGTTTTGTTTGATACACGACTTTTTGCCCACCCTGTATATAACAGATATGTAATAACACCTTACATCAACACAGAATCTTTTAATAAATATGTTGCTAATTACTCGAAAATTTTACAACAATTTATGTGGGTGGCCTAATCTCCGAACAAAAAAAAAATCCTTTTACATAAAGACTGCAACGTACTGAAAATAGTAGATTTTCTTTATTGCCCTTGAAATAAAACATATTTATTAAGAACCTGGCGTTTGGAAAGCCTTATTTTTAATTTGAATAAATGATGTATGCGAACATTTATATATTTTTCAACTATTGCCTTCATCAAATCGGTAACGTGATTGGACGCAGGAAATTCGCCAATTTGATGGGAGGCAATATTGTTAAATAAAAGAGTTCCTATGAACTTTCGCATTATTTGTGTTATCGCCACTTCTTTTCGAAACACTCCTATGTCAACGTTTTTTAAAAATGTTTCCGCTGTTTGACATATTTTTAAGACATCTGGCGAAGGATACAACAAGCCGCCTTGATCTTTTGCAATAATGAATTTGTGGAAGGGTTGAAAATGATGTGTCACTAATGCGTTAACACAGACATCACAGTTTAATTTTTTAATTAATATTCGGGCAATGTAACCAGCAATATGGCCTATTGCTTGATTACTAAAATCTGAAAAGTGCCCTCCTAGTTCTTCAATTTCAGAATCGTCCTCAATTTGTTCGTATTGTGGACGATCTTGAGCCATGCTACTTCTGTTTATCCTTTCAACAGCTGACGAACAGTTAAGAATTGATATTTCTTGTAATGCAACACAGTTGCCTTTGTTAGTGTCTTTTAATTGGACATGGATTAATATTTTTTATAAGCCGATATAAATTGTCTGGCTGTTGGGTTATTGTTAGCCCCACCCTGTGCCCTAATATTACAGAAAAAAGCTCTAAATGATCCTGGCTTAATTTATAAAATGGTAAATATACCAAAATTTTGGTTTTGATTAAACTCGAATATAAATGTTCTAAGGCTTTGATACACCCCAAAAAGCCCAAGAATCCGGTTTTTCTCCTACTATGTATTAAAAAAGTACCATTCTCCATTTTCAAATTGGTGATATAGTCCGATGCTTGAACTAAGAAATCAAAGATTTTGTTCGCGTTCTTTTCATTTAAAGCTTTTTTAAACCCAAATAGGTGTAAATTTCTTGAATTAAAAATATCAAAGAGATTATTGCAAATAATCAAAAACTTTTCGGTAGGTTCGCTGTCATGAAACGAACTTATTCCCGATTGTCTACAAAATTTAACAGCTTCCGCTTTCATTCTTTCGTTATGGTAGTTGATATGGCGATCTCTTAATTTATTTGACAAATGAAAGGTTTCGTTGTGTTGTATTTTATTTAGTTCAACGAGATGTTGCCATTGATTTTTTTTTCCATCTTTGTCTACAAGAATGTTGTACATTTCTAATGTGTTTCTTAATAATTTAATCATATGACAAGGATCTAAAACTGCAACTATTGGGTGTTTGGTGGTAGGATGTTCAAATTTTACATTTTGTTCTTCGAAAGAGCAACCTAAATGTTTCGCCATGGAAATATTTGCCGCACAACCGTCAAAAGTTAAAGCAACTACCCTTACGCCAGCCTTGTTTATTAATTCCAAACAAAGTTTTACAAGGTCAGCACGCTGTTCTCCACTTACACCGTCTACTAAAAAAAAACCAACAGGAACTTTAAAGTTACAGTTGATCGCAGTAACTAAAAATACCAAGGCTTCTTTTGCCTCCGCCAAGTGATCACCTTCTACTTCAGTGCCCATATTAACATATCCATGAAATTTGCGCCCGTCCCATTCTACACGGCGACGAATACTCATTTCATCCAGTACTAAGGTGGCTAATAATGGGTGATTAGATAACTCATTTTTTCTCAATTTATCTCAAAGCTAGGGATGTCGAAAGTGAAAAAAAATATCGATATATCGATACATCGATATTTAAAAAAAAAATCAATATTGGCATTGATATATCGCGGAATAATTATCGATATATCGATATATCGGCAAAATTTTAAAAAAATATTGTGGTTTCAAAATAACAGTGTATTTAGCTTAGCCTAGCGCAATAATATCAATAGTAATTTTTATGCAAAATGTAAATTATTTTAATGTACAAATATCTCAATAGAAACGAAGGTATTTTTATAGTTATTCTTTTTTATTAGACAAAATAACATGCATATCAGACACAAAAAAGCGATCTTCTAACTTTTAATAAATCAGGCAAACCAGTATTTGTCCGATAGTGAAAGTAGAAAAACTCTGCTCTTCACATGTTCCGCTGTCTGCCGGCTTCTATTGTTAGGAACCGCAAGATTTACGGCAGACGCCACTCTCTCTGAAGGTACAGAGGAAGCCGTAGGTGTCAAGTATTTAAGTGCCAGATTCGAAAGAACTGGGGTATAATGTCTCGTGTCTATCCAAAACTTTATCGGGTTTTCCTTACGGCATAGATTTGGAGCATCTAGGAATTGCTTCAACTCGTCCGGCATTCTGTTACTTCGAGAGACTAGATTAGCTGCATTGTTGCTAGCTGCAGCAGCTAGGAGCTTTTCGTGTCGAGACCATAATGATTCTGACGTTGAAGAATTTTGTGTTTCAGGCATTGTGTCAGTATTAAGATTAGGCGAAAGCTGTCCTCGTCGCCTGTGTTCTGCGCGTATTTCATTTGAAAGCTCAGTTATTGCTTTTGAAACGGCCAGTGCGGAACTGAAGTGAATCTTCTTGAAACGCGGATCTAAAATTGTAGCTTTTGCCAAGTATACATTTTCCTCCAGGGGCCTTAGTCGTGTAGTAACCCCTTCCAACAAACTGGTTTTTACGGCAATACCTAATATTATTGAGGGTTTTTCGTGTTCCAGTCCTTGCGCCAGCAAATTAGTAATTGGTATTGCTAGACTAGCACTCACATAATGATCACCGCTGATGTCTTCAGTGGCCTGCTTAAATGGTTTAAGCAGTGTTATTAGCTCTCGGATGATATTCAGCTGCGATGATGTTAGCATATCCGGCGCATTTCTCCGGCCAGATAAAATTTTAGCCACTATAGCTGACAACTTATTAAATCTTTCTAACATATCTAGGCACGAATTCCATCGAGTGCTGACCGACTGAATGAGTGTTAGCATTTCCCCTTCTTTTTTTTGACTTTGTTGCTCTGCTCTTAATTCGTCCATGGCGTTGACAGATTGCTTAAAATATGTCACAATAGATTTAACTTGATTAGCAATTTCCAGAACGGGTGCATCTTTCGTCAATGCGGCATCTACTATTAAATTGATTAGATGCGCCATACAAGGGATTCTCTTGTTGTCTCCCAAGAATTTCTTCACTGAAGATACGATATTACTGCCACCATCAGTGGTCATCGAATGGATACTTGTCTTTTCTATTGAAAACTCTTTGATAATGTCTTCAAAACATTCCCGTATGTAATCAGCTGTGTGCGCCTACAGAAAAAAAAAAGAAATTATACACCACAAAAATGAAACACGCGCTAAGCACACGATATTTTTGTGGATACGGTGTTAATGTTTATTTCGTTTATTATGGTTTACTTACTTGATACATTCTTTGAGCTGTTAGCGTCACCGACTCTAGCTCTGGAACAGAGTCTTCTGTGGCGTTCAAAAAATGCGCTGTCATAACTATGAAACTCCTTGTCGAGTTGGTGAGTGTTAATATATCGCTTGTCAATGCTATATTTTCAGTCTCACTGAGTTTATTTTTTAAGATGGCTTTAGTAGTAGTATATCGCTGATCTGCTAAGCTGGTTACCTACAATGAATAATTAATAAATATGATAATGTTAATATAGACAATATAAAACATAAATAAAATATTTTTGTTTAATTACCTTAGCCCGCGAGGGAAGCTTGTAGCGTGGACATAAAACGCGCACGAATTTTCGCAATCCAGATTTTTCTACGCAGGAAAAAGGCATGTTGTCTTTACAAATCATGTAAATCAAAGCTTGATTTATTTCATTCGTTTTTTGACCCCCTTCTGTGATAACAGATAAGAACAAATTTAAAATAGATTTAGAGAATAAAGAGCCATAAAAAATATTAGAATAAGGCGACATAAATTTAAAAAATACCTTCGTAGTTTGAACTTCTTTCCAATATATCCATGAGTGTAGGTTGTTTTTTTATTTGTTTATGCTGATTTTGAACGGAAGTATTTAATTCAGACTGAAAAAAATATACACGATATTTTGAATTTATCGATATCGATACTTTTTGGCAACTTCACATCACTACTGATATTTAATATTTATCTTAGTCTAGTTAAACTTACATCATAATTTTTGGGATTGGTTTCAGACAAATCCGAATCCGCTACATTTTTAGCTTCGACTTCATGATGAGATAAACCAGGTGAAGAAGTTGACGGCATAGGAGAACTAGTTGTAAATGGCAGCCTTCGTTGTCGATCCAATGCGGATTTTTTAGTTTTAGGTTCTGAGTCAGGTTCCGAGTCCAAGTCCAAGAACGACTTGCCACCAGCAGCATTTTTGAACTCTGAGAATGCATGGTAATGCTTGTTTCGTAAATGTGCCGCTAAATTTGATGTGTTTCCACTCGTTTTATAGTTTTTATCACACAGATTGCAGGTAACGTTACCTTTAGTGGTCTTTTTAAAAAAGTTCCACACAGCACTGCTACTGGAAGATGACATGATTTAATTCTGATTTGGAAAACAGTAAACAATTCACGAGATAAGAGATTTAGGTTATTTTGATCACTCGCGACGCGAACCTTCAAAAAAAAGAACAACTAAAGTGAAGTGTGGTGTGAAGTGAGTGACGGACGCAAAGCAACCTAGAAGTCATAGACTATACAGTTATTTTTCCATTTGTTTTGCGGCTTTGGATTCTAGTGACTTTAGAATTGGAGTGGTAGCCGGCGTCGGCTTTGGAGGCACTTCCAAGCCAAGATCCATAAATAAAATAAAAATATCGTTTTTGATACAATTTTCGATATTGGATATTTTATATCGATATATCGATTTATCGGTTAACAATATATCGGCAAAAAATATCGATTTATCGAATTAAAAATATCGAATATATCGATGTATCGATATTTTTTCAACAAGCCTACTCAAAGCTGCTAAAGCTTCCTTTGTAAATCCAGGTTCTCCTCCGACTTTTCTTTGGCCATGGTAAATTTTTCTTCCAATCTCAATAATACTTCATCAATATTTTTCATTTTCTTTTTCAGCCTTCGGTTTTTCGATTGTAATCGTTTAATTTTTAGTCCTTGGTTTACAATTTTTTCTTTGCAAAATCTTAGTTGGCCTTTCAATTTCTTTTTCCTCGGTGTTGAACAATCTAAAGTAACCGTAGAATCTATATTTTTAACCGTGTCTTCGTCGTCTGTATAAAATTTTGTTCAACTTCGGAACATTCATGCAGTCGACTCTTTTTAAGCTGTGACTTCAAGTCAGAGTTCTCCGCATTACTTTGTCTTTTTGAAGAACCTGCAGTGCCCACATTATCATTTTGTGGCTGAAACCAAAATTAAATTTTGGAAATAAATACCTATAAAATAATGAATGGGAGGAAAATGAATTTGTGTGTTTATGAATTAAATTTGATATTAAGTCAGTCAATCTTCATACAAATGTATAACATATGTGTTGTTAAGTATCATATCATATCATTAACAATTTTTGAAAGTGATAAAATAAAACATGGTAACTCACTTGATAAAAAAACTTAACGATTTTCATTGATGGAAGCGCAGTAGGTTTAGTATATCTGTCACCGTGAAATTGTCAAACACGTTATATTACAATATAACGTGTTTTTTCTCGCGATATTGTAATGTCTCGAATTATTGTCAACTGAACATACGGAAGTATCTCTGCCCCCATAATCGGGACTTGGGGCACCCCCCCGTTAGGTTAGTTAGGTTCCTTTAAACCCTGCACTCGGTAATAGGGGCCCCGCGAAGCGGGGCTCCGTCGACTACGCTTTTTAGGGGGAATATAAAGTGTTTTAAGGTTATGTTATATTAATCGGTATTTCTCAGGAATGGTGCATTATCTTTTCATGACAGTTGTGCCACTGGGCAAGGGGGACCCCTCCTTCCCTCCACACCGCGTAAGTTGACTACCATCGCATGCATTTCACGAAAAATAATGCGTTTTGTTGTAAGCAGTATGTTCATTTGACAATAATTCGAGACTTTACAATATCGCTAGAGATATTACAATATAACGTATTTGACAATTTTACGGTGACATATCTATATCCTTTATTTGATACTATAAAATCGACTTCTAAAAAATGTTCAGAGCATATTGTGCTTGATTTTGTTGGCATCCAATTAACTCTGCCCGTTGCATCTATCCATTTTTCTTTGATGCTTGCGTCTTTGGGAAACCTAAAAGTATTTTAAATGAAGGTTAGAGGACCTGCTGATGTCTATTTAGTGATCAATGCCCTTGCATTGCACTGCAAGCACTGTCTTTTTAAATTTTCTCAATCATTAATAAATTATAATAATTACGTTACTATTTAAAACATTGATTATACATATTTTTGCTTTAAAGCGTTTATGCAATCTATTAAGAATAAAGGCGACCTTATACTTGTATTATAATGTAAAACAAAATAAATAATTAATTTAAAAATTGTTTATTCCTTGTATCGATATCAATCTATAAATTCAAAATTCGACTTGACCACATCACTACTTGAGTAGCGAAGTGCTTTCGAGAGTGTTCTATGGAATAGAATCAATCCAAAATAAACTTTATCTTAATGGTATAAGGTTGATTTTTCCCAACCGTTCTATTAAATATGAATAAATATTAACAAAATAAGATTTTTATTAGAAAACAATGAAAATTGTACTTACCGATGATACGAAATACCTCCATTTTTAAGATTTTTCCTCCTACTATCATTTTTACACTCTAAAATGGAACAATACGGCATAGCTGGGGAAATATGAATTTTTCGCGAGACTAGCAACTCGGTGCGATGTTAGAACGCGACTGGGATCAGTTAAGCGTAACCACGCTTAATTGTGGCACGCGTGCCACGCCTACTTTGCACTTCCACTGTTTTTCTCTGTTCCGTGGTTCCGGTATTGGACACCTAGTAATAGACACTTGATAGATACAAATACAAAAAAATACTGTTTATTTAGAAACAAATTTTATTTGCTATTACGTCTTCTAAAATAAAAGTTCTTATTAATTATAAAATAAAGTATTACTTTATTATGGTAAATCACTATAAATCACAATGTACTTACACATAGGTTTAATTTGTTAAAAAAATATATATTTTAATAAAATTATATTACTTTTACTTTGCTTAAAAAACTATTTTGGTTTCTTATGAGATCTCAAATACGAGGCGTGGAATTTACAAATGGGCTAAGTACCATTTCACAATTATTGACAAATTAAATAAAAATTTGTTTGTTTCTGAATCACCATGTATTAGGATATTTTATCATAAGCAAAGTTGTTATTAAGGTACTGTTTATTCATACACCAAACAATAACACAATTTTCGTAGATGTATATTAGAAAAAAAAAATATTTTAAAATAAAAAAAGAAATGGGTCAAATTATATGGTTTTTACTATTCAAAAGGGCTAAATGCCAAGTATTATTATCAGTGGGGCTAAGTACAATTATTACAAATAATTAATTACTACACAAATTCCTGTAGGATTCTTTATGTTCTTCTGGCAAGTATTCTATCATGCTTTGTAAATCACTCTTCTTTTCTCTGCTTATATTATGAGGCACAAGCTTGTGTAATTCTACATTTTTTAAGTCTGAAATAGTTTTTCCTCTTTTCAAAACGTTTACTTCTTTCCAAGGTTCCATATCGGTGAAATTTTCTTTAATATGTACTATACCTGGATTATCTTCCCTCACTAACAACCGTGAAGCAGTCGAAATACTAAGTTTTTTCGTTACAATTATGTTGTCTGCAGCAGTTTGGAGGTCAATAAAACAGTCACTTGTCATATCAATGACTTTGAAAGGCTGTGATGTATTCTTTGCACCGGAAATTACTTTTTCTAGGTCTTGAGGGACATAACTTTTCATGACTTTTTTTCGTTTTTCTATTATTCTGAAGTCTCTGTCACATTGTAAGAAGCTGTGGCATGTTATGAGGAATTTTTGTTCAATTGATTTGAAGTGACCGTTTGCTACTAAAAACATCAATAAGAAGAGCATCATTCTGTTTTTATTTTTGCCAGCACAGTTATCACACCATAGTATCAAATGCTCCTTGTTTGTAATTTTTTATTCACAAAATTCAAGAGACATGATGCTATTTCATTGCCCCCTCTGCTACAGATTCAGTTATCTGCAGTTATACTAACAAAGTTAGAAGACCTTCTATTCATATAGGTATTTTCAACCATTAGTGCCAAATTATTTTCTAAGGACATCCGTTCTCTTAAAATGTTTAACATTTCCCCTGCATCATCTCTGTTTCTTAGGCGAACACCAAACCTGTTCAAAAGACTGGCTGCTATTGAAAAATCCTGCATCATGTGTGGCACAGTCTTGTTAAAATATTCATGTCGTAATAATTTAAAATCTCTCTTAAAATACCCATTGACTACTTCCACTACCCAACGACAAATAGTGACACACCTACTTCTATTGGCTTGAAATGTTGTTAGTTGATGCTCGCCTTCCAAAAGAGATTCTGGCATATAAGCTCTATAATTGCAGTCTTATAACATGCTAATGGAGTCTCGGAAGCCCCTGTCCAAAATGAATATATCATTTGTTTGGAGATACGATCTGAGAGGAGAATTCTCATTTCTAATTAGAGATATCATTATATCTGCATCTGAAGTGGTTGTTGCTTTGTATGGACCAACACAGTCGACAATATATCCATCACATGCCACAATTAAAAATGGTTTAAGTAGATTTCTGTACTTATGTAATGAGTACGTATCTTTCTGAAACATGTACGAGTAGTTCGAACTTTTGTTTATATAAATATAATTACCATCACAAATCAAAATTACTTGTTCATTGTTATCATTATTATATATACCATTTGGCAAGAGCAAATATGCTGTAACAAATTCTCTCTTGATATATGTGAGAGTCCCAGATGACTAGGAACGAAGTCTTGTATGAGCAATTCTCTCACCTTGTTAATTATTTTTTCCATTGTGCGACGGGGTACTCCTATCAGTTTTGAGATTCTATCATCCGATTCCCCCGTCCTTAATTTCATTAATAATGTCCCCAAGCCCAAAATACCTCTATGAGTATCTTGGATCCTGGGAACTTCATTAAGTAATGCAATAAAATCTTGCTTTGATCTTCCAATCCAATAAAAAAATAAATTGTCATCTACTTCTCGAATGGTTTCTATACTACTGACATCTAAATATGTTTTTTCTGTATTAACAAATGAGAACACATGTTCTATTTGTTGCACAGTAAAAGTTTTGATGCTGTTTAGCAAATCATGCAGACTGTCCCAGTTATTACTATATAAATGCTCTGCACAAACTCTTGCCAAAACTGGTATATAAAACTTATAGTTACCCAAGATAGTGGCTCTGAAAGAGTCAGAAATAGTATGCAAACAAGTATTAAGACATCCAGCAAATAAACAATGAGAAGCTGTATTTGCAGCCCGTCTATAGTTTTGTAGAATAATTTCTGCTACCGGTTGATCGGGTACTTCTTGCCTGTCTTCCTCAGCTTCTACACCTTGTTCTACATCTTGGTCAGAAACCTCTGGTTCGAGTCTTATTTCCTCAAGTGGAGTCGACGATCTTACTCCTTCAATTTCATGAGCTCAAAGTGCAGATCGTCTGCATCTCAGCCAACAAGGATGACAAATACGTTCAGATGATGTTATCTATAAAAGATAGACATTTTGGTATAAAACACAATAATAACTTCAATTCATTACAATCCTAGACTGTTGCTAGTTTTGTTTATAGGAATATTACTAACCTGTCGTGGTGTAATCCTGGATTGAACAATGTTGGCAATACTTCTGTCCAAATCAGAGCCATTTTCTCTCAAGATAAGGTCACTTCGTCGCCTTAATATTGAGAGGCCACATAGAACACACACTTGAGTATGGCCTTGATGAGAGGATCGAGCAGCCTGCTGTTCACCACTGTCACGGTTTAATGCTTCATTAACCGCATGCATTGCAATATCGTGACAAGCTTCACAAATGCAATCATCTTCAGGGATCTGGAAATGAGGAAACAAAAATCAATGTAAATTAGTATTAAATTCATAGAGCTGAAAGCGATCAATGATTTGATACGTAGCAAGAAAAAAACTTACGATAATCGGATCGATCCAACTACTGATTAATGATATGATTCTGGAGTCAAGTTGCAGGACAACGAAGCGGCGTAGTGTATTAACGCAGATATTGCAATTAATACACCGCAAACGTCCATGAATGGACCGTTGGCTCGGGTTCATAGTTGCAAACGAGATGTTTATCGGCACTCAGAACCAATTCACAAAGCGTTATCAGTGTCCAGGGGGCAATAGCAGATAGTCGTCAAGTAAAAAAGATCAATCGGAGTCCGTAGTCAAAGCCAAGTCGTGAAAAAACACTAAAAACACAGGAAATCGCTCAGTACACAACGACGCTAACAGCAAGCCAGCTACGCTGTGTCATGTGTCATCTGTCATCAGTAATAGGTCGACAAAAAATACGTTCCATTTTACATATTTCTGATAAATTGTTAAATATAATTAAGGCTTATATATGATATTATTGTTACTGTTTACTGATATAAGAAATGATTAGTAATATAAAACAAAAATAAATTAAAAAAATATTACTATTCTAGTATTTTTTTAAACGTAATCGCCTAATTAAATGCCGCTGCGCTGTTAAAACGAAACGCATACCACAGATAAAAATGAAACAGGTTTGGATGCGTTCAAACTTAATAAAATTTGTGAAAAATTGAGTTTATTTATTATTAATACAAAACATTTTCCCGGCCAAAAAAATTAGGTTGACCCCGTTAAAAATAGTCATTACTATTTTTTGATACATCGATCATTAATGTTCGCATTCAGGTCATATTTGACCATCCTCCTTTGCTTTTTAATTTTAAATACGAAACGGAGTAGTCATATTCAGCTTCAGGAGAATCATCAAGAATCTTCGCAACATAATAGCATTTTATCTTTTTTTTTCTCTGATTCAATCAAAATAATTACAAAATTATATTTTTATTCTGTCCAGCGCACGAGTCCGACCATACCACTAAGTGATGCTTATTGCGACAAGATTGATCCACTTCAACAAATCTAAGTAGAGAGCTAGCAACTGCAACACTACCTCTGTCAGCTACGTTTTCTGTCCATGTGCAGCAGACAGTTTTTTGTTTGGTCTGGTCAACAAAGATGCCCAAATTCCAACCACCATCGTGGACCAATTGTAAAACCAAATCTGGCGTAAATAGAAAGCCTTAGAAGTCGGTATTTTGGGAAGTGGCATGGTCTGTTGTAAGTCTACTGTGAGGTATAACAATCCAATATCTTCTTTGGGTTTGTTTCTATCATGGCTTCAATCGCGGTCTGATAATTTAATACATGCTCTTCATTGGAGTTTCCAGCTTCACAAGTGGCACATGTGTCGCTCTTGGGTTATCCAAAAGAGAGATTAAATTCAGTAACAAATACTTTGTTATATGTACATTTCCTAATTTTATATATTTCCGGTAAAGTCTGCTCTACACACGTCGCTAAATAAAGTTCGTGCATTTTTGTGACATTTAAAAGTGGTGACAAATAACGTTTGTATATATTTTTGTTACGTGAGTAATGAGATTGCTCAGCCGGAAAGCTTGATATACGCAATTTTATGCGTTGTGTGACTTCTTCGTCGATTTTATGGGGACGATTATCGTGTCTGCCTCGTCTATCAGGAAGCGGAGCAGAAGATTTTCTGGATTATGATATCCACCTTCTTTCGCGATATTTGGTATAGACCACACAATTCCAATTTACAAACCTATGTTGTTAAGCTTCTGTGTTTAGTAAAATATTTGAAGGTCGCAGACTTATTTTTTTTTGGCGTTAGTACGACGCGACGTCGTGAAATAGGTTTGCTTACTATGGAACTAAATAGCAAAGCGTTTTTACCATTTACGTCTAATTTGTAAATCCATCCATCCTACAGTTCTCATGGCATAGTACCCTTTCTTTTATGGTTTTTCGAGGCTTAACCGTATTTTTATAAGATAAGTATTCGTCACCTTTTTCTCGTGCTAAAGCTGCAGTTTTCTTTTCCATTTCTTTTTTTTTTCTTTAGGAGGGAACTGTTTGCGTTTATGTGATGTGACGGGACCTCTTCTACAACGTGTCTCTCTGGATTTTGCAGTGTTACACTTACTCTTGACGGTGAGTGATTTTGTATCAGTTATAAAATTGTCACCAACACTGAGATCTGTATCGGAGGAATTACTCTCAGGGATATAGACCTCGTCACTGCCTGAACCATCAATATTATCATGCTCGTTTTCATCAAATCTAAATGGAGAAACATTATTCAGATTGAAGTTGAAAAAGATTGGAAATTATTTTAAATAAAAACTCGTGTGCAACGTTTTAGCAAACTTCTTTATATTGAATGATTTAACAAGTGACAGCATCTGTCAAATCAATGCCAAAATGTGGCCATACAAAGAAAAATCTTAATGTTCTAAACATACTCCCAAACAACGATAACAATAAGCGGACTGTGACTACATAGGATAATTAAGTGAGAGTACAGCAACATTATAATATAACCAATAAAATAATGTAGGGCCTTATTGGCTATTATTGTTTTTGTTTTTTTTTTGTTTTAATTAGTTATTTTTATGCACAAAAAGTAAGTTTTAAAAACAACTTTTATTTTTTAGAAATATATCATGATTTTTAACAAGGTGTTGTTTTTATTATTTTCCATTGCAGTAATGTTTTTCTATTTTTAACATCAAGAATGTACTTAATATAGTAAGGTTAAATTATTGTTATAAGATTAACATTAGAGAGATAAAGAACTTATAGTACATAACATAAATTAGTACCCATACCCAATAACAAATAAAACATTGTGAACTGGTTACAATGATAGGTAAACATAGACTAAATCTACTCTTTAGAGTAGATTTAGTCTATCAAATCAGTCTAGATAGATAGACAGATAGATAGTCTATCAGTTTAGATTTAGTCTATCTAGAATTTGTTTACTGCCTTTAGGCAGTAAACAAATTCTAGTAATAGATGTTTTGTGGCGCCTTTTATTGGCTTTTTCCACCTCAAGCGCTCTTACTTTTCCATCATCACCAGGGAAAATCTGAGTTATTCTAGCCATAGGCCAGGTCATTGGTGGAGCTTCAGTTTCTTTTAATATAACTAAATCTCCTACCTTTACATTAGGTAAACTTTGTTTCCACTTAGGTCTATTCTGTAAATTATTTAAATATTGTTTTGACCAATACTTCCAAAATTGCTATGTCAATGCACTGCATTTTTGCCAGAACTGCGTTCTATTATTAGGTAAATTACTTATATCTTGTTCTGGAATACAATTTAATGGTGCACCTGTTAAGAAATGCCCAGGGGTAAGAAATGAAAGGTCATTGACATCAGCAGACATGGCCGTCAAAGGGCGAGAATTCAACACGCCTTCAATCTGCACAAGCACAGTGTACATTTGCTCGTATGTAAGTATGTGAGATCCCAACATTCTTTTAAGGTGATATTTTACGCTCTTTACTGCGGCCTCCCATAAGCCGCCAAATACCGGGGAGTAACTAGGGATAAAATGGAACCTTATTCCCATGCTAGCAGCCATACCTTGTACTTGTGTTTGATGCTGTTTAGAGTTGTGTAAATTATACAATTCTTGAAACTGCTTGCTTGCGGACTTATAAATTCCAGCATTGTCACAGTATACATCTGTGGGAATATTACGTCTCGATATGAATCGTTTGAAACTAGCTATAAAAGTTTCGGTTGTGAGATCGGATAACAATTCTAAATGTTTTGCCTTGACTACAAAACATACATACACAATAATATAGCCTTTAGTGGTGATTACACTTCTCATTCTAGATTGCTTAATCATTATCGGTCCTGCAAAATCCATACCTACTTTTTCAAAAGGGCGATTGGCATTTACTCTATCTTTGGGCAGTGAACCCATAAGTTGTTGAGCTGTATCTGCTTTGAATCTAAAGCAAGTTAGACATTTGTGTATGACTTTTTTTATAGTGCGCAAACCACCAATTATCCAATATTTCTGATTAAGACTGCTTATAATAAGCTTCTGGCTTGCATGCAACAGCCTTACATGTTCATTTTTAATGATTAAATGTGTTACAGTAGAATCTTTAGGAAGAATAATTTGATGTTTTTGTGCATAAGGCAAAGCAGAATGCTGCAGCCTTCCACCTACTCGCAACAAGCCATTTGCATCCAAAAACGGATTTAAATTATTTAATAATTTTACTTGTTTGTTAGCCTTTAATTTAGAAATATCATTTTGAGAATATTTATTTTGCTCATGTTGAATAATGAGATGCAAAGCAGTGTCCAGTTCTGAGTACGTTAAAAAGTTATATTTTACTTTGTTTGTTTTTGTTTTTATATTTTGACAAAAACGCAAAATGAATGCTAGTACTCTTTGTGCCTTATTTATGCTTGAGAACTTATTGATTAGAGTTTCTATTAAGTTATTCTCGCTAAGCGACACTGCACACACAGCGCCACGCTCACTCGCAACTGGACTGGGTTTTAATTCCGGTATGTCTTTTGGAACATCATCGTAGCTAAAATTATTAAAATTATAACTGGAGTTCAACATACAGGGTGGACCACTCCACCATAGCGGATGTTGGGCCAAGTCGCATGGTTTAACACCTCTGCTTAAACAATCTGCAGGATTTTGCTCTGTGGATATGTAAGCTCAATTAAAACTTTGAGTTAATTGTTGTATCATTTTAACCCTATTAGCAATGTATGTGTTCAATTTAACTGGATTAGTCTTGAGCCACGCTAGGATTACTTGAGAGTCACTATAAAGGTATACATGATTGATTGCCAACCTGTCTTTCAAAGAATCGTAAACTCTTGCCATTGTTTTGGCTAATAAAAGCGCGGCGTTTAATTCGAGTCTGGGAATGGATAAATTACTATTCATTGGATTTATTCTTGACTTTGAACAGACAAGCGACATTGACACCTTTCCATGTTCGTCAGTGGTTCTCAAATAAACTGCGCCGCCATATGCTGACGCCGAGGCATCCGAAAATCCAATCAATTCAACATATTTTTGATTTTTGACACACACATTCCGTTTTACATGAATAGGTGACATTTTAGTTAAGCTATCATAAAATTCCTGCCATTCCTTTTTTAAAGCTGGAGGTGGATGCGAATCCCAATTGACCTTACACAACCAAAGCTTTTGCATTAATTCTTTGGCTTTAACAAATATTGGGCCGGCCAGACCAAGAGGGTCGTAAAATTGGCTTATAAAGCTTAAAATCTGCCTTTTTGTATTTACAGGTTGTTCAAGCAGAGGGGCGAAACAAACAGAATCTGTATTTGTATCAAAATGCAGACCTAAAGTTTTTAAATCTTTCCGAATTCCAAGTTCGCCAGGACACTACTGTTTCTCCATGGGAATATCGCTTAAAATTGAACTGCAGTTAGCATACCATTTATGCAGGTTAAATCCCCCAAGTGCCAGCAACTCAATAAGCTGCTCTTTTATTTCGGTTATAATTTGCAAATTGTCGTGGCTTTGAAGTACGTCATCAACGTAACTTGATTGCATTAAGGCATTAGCTCCTAATGGGTATTTCTCCTTATGAAGAATTGCTATCTCTTGCAAGCACCGCGTAGCTAAATAAGATGAGCTGCGTAAACCATAAGTTACTGTATTAAGTTGCAAGCACTTGATTGATTCGCTGGGATTTTCCCTCCACAATATGTTTTGCAATGAGCGCTGTTCTTTTGTAAGCCATATGTTTCTATACATTTGCCTTATATCACATAAGAAAAAATATTCGTGCAACCTGAATCTCAACAAAATGTCAAATATATCTGCTTGTACTACTGGGCCTGTAAGCATCAAATCATTTAAAGAAATTTTGTTAGATGTTTTCATTGAAGCATCAAAAACGACTCGCAATTTTGTGCTTACAGCATCAGGTCGTAACACTGCATGATGAGGCAAGAAATAGATTGGGTCTTTCTTTAGATCATATTGACTGATGTCCACATGTGTGGCATGGCCCAGTTCTAGGTACTCATCAATGAATTTTTTGTATTCCTTAAATAATGAAGAATCATTGCTGAATTTCTTTTCGAGATTTAGAAATCTTTTTAAAGCCAAACCAAGTGAATCGCCAAGATAATTATTTATATCGTAGATAGATACTTTAAATGGAATGGAGACTTCAAATTTATTATTTATTAATTTAACTGTATTTTGAAAATACTCCTCACATTGTGATTGCTCAGATGTGTGCTCTGTAAATAATTCTGGAGATTTTTCTGCCTGCCAAAATTGTTTCATTGTATTATTTAATTCATTGTTGCAATCTATGCAAATGAGAGAAACAGCAGCATTCCTACTAGGAAGTTCAGGAAGATTACCTGCCACTATGTATCCAAATTGCGTGTGAACGAAGCAGGGATGTGCAGGATCACCTTTTTTACTCAATTCCTCAGGCTGTGGCAGGAGACTCTGAAAAAAGATATCAGCACCTAATAACATATCTATTTCACTTGGTGAATTAAATGAATTGTCAGCAAGATTAATATTTTTTGGAATATTTATTATTTTAAAATTAAATTGTTGCTGAGGTAATTTGGTTGTGATTTTGTCCACTACCAAGCAATTTACATTAACTTTATAGGGATAGTTACATGACCATATTTCCGTTTGAACGGAATAGTTAATGGTTTTTTCAGCATTGGCTATGCCAATCACACCAGTTTGATTAGGTAAAAATAGTGTACCCAATTTTTTTGCAAGACTGGTTGTTATAAACGATGACTGACTAGCAGAGTCAAGAAGTGCTTTAACAATGAGTTCACTTCCATCTTTGCAAATGACTTTGACTTGGGCAGCAGGTAAAAGTACCTGATTGCTGCTGGCACCGGCATGCAGCACAACAGTATCCTTTTTTTGCTCACAATCCTCCTCACTATTATGTAAAAGAGAGTTGTGGTTTTGTTTGCAATGTTGACATTTAAAATGAAATTTGCATTTACCTTTATGAGGATTTAGGCACGTTTTACACAACTCCTTAGTTTTTGCAAACTCAACACGCTCTTTTGCTGATGCTAATAGAAATTTTGGGCAATTAAAAATTTTGTGTTCTGACTTACCGCAAAAGTGGCAAATTGATTTCACGGAGAGATTGGTTGTAGAAACATTTGACACTTTAGGAGGAGTAGCTCGCTTGGTGTCCTCTTTTTCTATCTCGGATCCCTGAGGCTTCCAAGCCCAGAGCTCTTCCTTCAAGAAATTCAATAAATTCATTGAAAGTGGGTATAGAATGAGAGTTTCTATCAAGATAAAATGCCCTATTGTTTAATTGGTCAAGTTTCCTACTCAAAATGCACACTAACATTGCATCCCATTTGTCTACGGCTTGTCCAAGGCTTTTTAAGGCTTCAACATGTTGCTTGGCTTCACTAATCAGAGCTCTTAAACTTTGAAAGCTTGGTTTGCCTACTGGTTTTAAGTCTAATATTTGCGAAATGTGTACAAACACTATGTTTGCTTTATTATCATAGCGTTTATTGAGGATTTCCAAACTTGCTTTATAGCTTGGCCCGACTACAGGCAAACTTTTGATAAGATCGAGCGCTTCTCCTCGCAAATAGCTACGCAAATAAATCAGTTTTTGGATATCCTCAATGGATTGATCCCTATCTATCATCGCCATAAACATTTCGATGAAAGGCCTGTATTCCATGTAGCTTCGAATGTTGGAAGGTGAACATCAGGGAGTTTGATTTTCGAATGCGACTGCGCATTTTCACATTTTTTCTTCTCAGCTATAGCGCCTTTTATCAATTCTAGGCATTGAAAATATACATTTTCAGTGTTTGCATCTTCGATCTCCTCTAACGTCATACAAATTGTTTCGTACTCACTGTATATATGGAGCAATTTTTCTTCACGCAGTTGCAGCATCTGAATGCTGGCATTCAACAAATAATCATCTGTCAGCGTACTTTTAAGCTTCGTTATGACGCCTTTGTAATATCCACGCTTCTTGCGCAGCGCGCTTGTTTCTTCATCTTTGTTGGTCATATTAACGAACAAATCACTCGCACAACTCAAACTTGAAACGCGGAATTTGAAAAAATGCAGTCACCCTCAGAAAATAATACAGCCGCCAGTCACCACAGACTATTTCGCTACAACACACTTCGTAGATTGCACAGATTATATTAAAGTAGATTGTTTGTTGCTGCAGATACTGCGTGCAGGATTGTTCCGGACCACAGAGTATGTTTCCGAACAGTGTATTGTTGAAAGGTTCGTGTGACAAAGGAATGAATGATATTCTTGTCACTCACCTCTATGTTGTCTTGTCTCTGCCACTTTACCTTGAATCATAGATGTCCTTGAATGACCTCTGCGGAAACCGTTAGGTAGATAGATGTTAAGGTTACTTAATTTAGCAACCGACGAAATGATTGAGATAATTGCACTCGCAGTAGAAGTTTTCTTGACGATATTTCGATATCGTAACCTCCACCGAGCAAGCGAAATTTTCGCCCGCTGTCTCGAAACGCTGCACGGCGCCGACCACGCTCCAGCAAAGGGATGACGTCCAATGCAATATTGTGATGTTTGCATGGAACCTCCGCCGAAAATAGACAGCACTTGTAATTTCTTCCTTGTTTCCCACTGGTTGACTTGACTTTGGCCAGAAGGACCATGAAAAAGATTGGAAATTATTTTAAATAAAAACTCGTGTGCAACGTTTTAGCAAACTTCTTTATATTGAATGATTTAACAAGTGACAGCATCTGTCAAATCAATGCCAAAATGTGGCCATACAAAAAAAAATCTTAATGTTCTAAACATACTCCCAAACAACGATAACAATAAGCGGACTGTGACTACATAGGATAATTAAGTGAGAGTACAGCAACATTATAATATAACCAATAAAATAATGTAGGGCCTTATTGGCTAGTTATTTTTATGCACAAAAAGTAAGTTTTAAAAACAACTTTTATTTTTTAGAAATATATCATGATTTTTAACAAGGTGTTGTTTTTATTATTTTCCATTGCAGTAATGTTTTTCTATTTTTAACATCAAGAATGTACTTAATATAGTAAGGTTAAATTATTGTTATAAGATTAACATTAGAGAGATAAAGAACTTATAGTACATAACATAAATTATTACCCATACCCAATAACAAATAAAACATTGTGAACTGGTTACAATGATAGGTAAACATAGACTAAATCTACTCTAAAGGCAGTAAACAAATTCTAGTAATAGATGTTTTGTGGCGCCTTTTATTGGCTTTTTCCACCTCAAGCGCTCTTACTTTTCCATCATCACCAGGGAAAATCTGAGTTATTCTAGCCATAGGCCAGGTCATTGGTGGAGCTTCAGTTTCTTTTAATATAACTAAATCTCCTACCTTTACATTAGGTAAACTTTGTTTCCACTTAGGTCTATTCTGTAAATTATTTAAATATTGTTTTGACCAATACTTCCAAAATTGCTGTGTCAATGCACTGCATTTTTGCCAGAACTGCGTTCTATTATTAGGTAAATTACTTATATCTTGTTCTGGAATACAATTTAATGGTGCACCTGTTAAGAAATGCCCAGGGGTAAGAAATGAAAGGTCATTGACATCAGCAGACATGGCCGTCAAAGGGCAAGAATTCAACACGCCTTCAATCGGCACAAGCACAGTGTACATTTGCTCGTATGTAAGTATGTGAGATCCCAACATTCTTTTAAGGTGATATTTTACGCTCTTTACTGCGGCCTCCCATAAGCCGCCAAATACCGGGGAGTAACTAGGGATAAAATGGAACCTTATTCCCATGCTAGCAGCCATACCTTGTACTTGTGTTTGATGCTGTTTAGAGTTGTGTAAATTATACAATTCTTGAAACTGCTTGCTTGCGGACTTATAAGTTCCAGCATTGTCACAGTATACATCTGTGGGAATATTACGTCTCGATATGAATCGTTTGAAACTAGCTATAAAAGTTTCGGTTGTGAGATCGGATAACAATTCTAAATGTATTTCCTTTTTTTTTTTCAAAACAGAAGTAAACACAACTTTTTGAGTGTTGTACTCAAAAAGTTGTGTTTACATCAATCTTTGGTGTTTGAGAGAGAGATTTGGGTCAGTGGGTAGCCTTTGAGTTCAATGTTTCTTCTTCTGAGGGTTCTATTATATCAGAATTTTCGGTATGTACAAATATAGATGGTGATTGTAGACGAGAAGATTATAGGACGTCATAATTTACAATGTTGTTGTGACCTTTTAAAGATTATGGCACATTTTCTTTCAATATATTTTGTTTCCCATCTGCAAAAGAAAAGCGAAAAGCGGAATGTAAAAACACATTTTACTTTATATATTGTCCCACCATAAGCACCATAACCAATAAACACACAAAACAAATAAGTAGGTAGTGCTGCGAAATGCAAAGGTAACCACGCCAGACAAGCAAGAAATTGAAGCGTTATGACGTGCGAAAGAGGTCAAAGCACTCTGATTTTTTCAAAATTATTTTCTTATCCTCTAATAAGCTACGATCACGAAAGAAAGCTAAAAATCAGCTCCACAGAGTATTCATACTCGAAAAACACATTCACTTAGTGCTTTCGTAATAAGCAACAAACCAACACACAAACACGTTAACACATTACTCGTAGGTATGTTAAATAAGCAAATTGAATCTATCAAGCAATCGGTGAATAAATTATGCCTATATCAAACCGCTATCATGAGACAAGGTGTGCACTATTTAGTTGCAATATCGTACGAAGGTCGTTCTTGGCCAGATACAGGTAAGTAACATTTTTCCGCCAGTAATAACAACTACCTGTGATAATCTAAACATAGAAACCTTTGTTCCATTATTGTAATGGTGATCTAAAAAAAAAAATACAAGATAATCAATTAATTATTCACACAGAAAAACTTACTTTTTTCGAAGATTTCGAGGTTAGGATTGTCGTTAGTTAAGAAATCACAATTTAAATCACGCAAAGTAGGAGAGTTTATACTATACTATATTTTATACTTGCCTAATGGCGGTCTGACTGTGAACCCCGTCTGTGATGTCGACTACTATGTGTGCTGTACAATAAACCAAGTCTTCCCAACGGTGTCTTTAATTCAACAACCAACACAATAGTGGTTTGTTTAGAAACAAATCATTCGTATTCGTAGAATTCACGGAATTCAAATGGCTGCCGACATTTTCTTTATTATTGTTAAAATTCGTATTAATAGCCGTGAAAATCTGGGGCATTTGAGCTACACAGTTTGTTAAATATGTAACTTGATTAATTATAGTGTCCATGCGAGGATCCGAACAAGTTCCCACTTGTTTGAACCTGCGCCGCTTAGACCTTTTATTAGGTGGCGGCGAGGCAAAACCTTCGTCTTCCGAAGACGAGGAACTGCTTTGCGATGAGCTTGAGCTCACAGCTCTTCGCTCTCCATCCTGAGCAGCGACTTGAGCTACAGGTTCAGGAACGGAATCCTCGGAGTTCATAATGGTGGGTAGGTACTTACCGAATCGCCGTCAATGACACAACACTGAACACTGTATAAAACACTGAATACGTGTTTATTATTAGTGTACAATCACTCTAACACTATTTTCAGACCGAAAACAATGAATTATTTGAATCTAATAGTATTTTTGTCGGTTTTTTAAACTTTGAAAAGAAGTTATCAAAAGCCACATGACCAGAATAATTATTTCTCAATAAGGGCTCGCATAGTGATTTTACAACATTACTTCCCAATCCTGTCTCTGCGGTATCAGTCTTGCCTAACCTCGTTTTACGGGTTTCATTGGCATGTATTGTTTCAAGATAATTAATACCCTTAAATTTTATCACACATTCATCTATGGACTGAGAATTAGTTGTAATTGCATTGTTTTGACAAAAATTATTCAAACGATCAATAAGGGGACGCAATTTATATAATTTATCATAGTTATTGTCATTGCGGTTCGGCATTGCCATATTATCATTGATATGCAAGAATTTCAATATCTTTTGGAACCTTTGCAAGGTCATCGTTTCAGCTATTTCTACTACATGTAATAATGGATCACTTGACCAATAGTCCTCGATTGTAGGAAGTACATGAATACCCATCTGTATTATGATTCCGAGAAATGCCTTCGATTCGGGTACAGTTATAGATGTCCAGTTTCTTGCATTTTGTTGTTCTGCATATCTGTTTGTCTGTACTATATATTATCCATTACTTTTTAGATTTTTTGTACAGCGTAAAGGTGGACAATCGAAGTTTTCCAAGTTGGGACTTTGTTGCCAATATTGCTTTTTCCATTGGACCTCATCAGCATCTGATTCATCATCTGATGAAGAAGAAAAGTCTGAAATGTTTGGGATTTCTCCGTCTTCAGGTACGGGTGACTGAAATCTTGCAGTTTCCAATGGAGAATTATGAACTTCTGTTCTAGACGTAGAAGGTTGAGGTGAATTTGCTAGGCCGGGACTCTCGCCGGGACGCTCCGCTGCTGAGCTAATAAGAACATCTTCACCTAATAATACAGAAAGCAAGTCTGATTTTTCTACACACTCGGTATCTGTCACTTCTTCATCATCTTCAGATATAGAGCCATCTGGCATACCGAATAGACTTTCAAGCTCTTCTTCTATTTGCTGGTCTACCAGTACTTGTCTTCGCTTACTCATCGTCTAATAAAATGTAAAAAGTAAAAGTTAGTTGTACATTTCTATACAAATCTAAAAAAAGCTACACAAATGCAATGGTAATGGTAACTGGTAGTGGCAAATATGTGGACACCATGTTTGAAGCCATTTTTAAGAACAATTAGTAATTATTATTTGAAAATATACAGTAAAACATAATTAGAATACCATTTACTTTACAATAAATATAAAATCTTACCGTGGTTATGTTGCAATTTGAAGATTTTCTTGGATTTATGTGCAGATCGCTAACTTACGAAAACGGTTGAAACATTAACTGACAAATAAATGTCAAATGTCAAATGTAGTAATGTCATAGTTTTAATCTGTAATTCGTTCCTTTTCACACAGAATGTTATAACATAGATAACAAAAGTATCAATATGTTTAGTAGAAATTGTTGATATACCAAATAATGGATCAATAGTGCAAAACAAGTGGGTGTTCAATAAAAAGCTAGATGTGAATGATAAAGTGCGTTATCGTGCCAGACTTGTGGCAAAAGGTTTTACACAGCGACGTGGTATTGACTATGAGAACACTTTTTCTCCAGTTGTAAAACATTCTACGCTGAGAATGTTGTTTGCGTTGAGTGTACAGTGGGATATGGACATTAGGCTTATTGGACGATTCGCACGAATTTAACTCGCACAAAACGTGCGAATCGACTCCTTTAAAACATATTATTTTTTCTGTAGTCGATTCGCACGAATTTCATTTATTGGCGTGCGAATCGACACCCTCACAAATATGTAGTAGTCTATTCGCACACATTTCATTTTAAGGTTTAAAAAAATTAAAGTACAGTCGTATTCAGCCATCACTGAAATAAAAATAAAAAATAATCGAAGTTTAAACAGCAGATATTTACTTGAAAGTAAGAAAGATCTGTATGGAATAGTTTAGTTTAGTTTAGTTTATTTATTAATAATTATTTGGAATTACAGGTCAGTTTTATAAAAAGTAAAAAACACAAATCATGATCACATTAACAAATCCGACACATAATAAGTAATAATAAAAGAAAAATCTGTGATTCAAATTGTGATTATAGCCCTAGTTCTAGTTTTATGATTAAAAGTTTTATTGTTATAATTTTATTATGAGAACTGTGTATTTTAGGTACACTTCTGAAAAACATTAAAACATGTTTTTGTTGTACCAAATGTTCGTCAATAATAAATATAAGAAAAAGTTGTTAATTATATATATATATATATATATATATATATACCTACCTTATTAAAAAAGTCAATGTTTGTGTAATGTAAAAAAAAATGTAAATTTTTGGTAAGTACTTTTATTTTTTATTACGCGGTTAGTGGAGTAGTAGTTTGTTAGTGACACTTATTTATTATTCTGTGATCGATATTTGCTCATTTTTAATCCTCAAACCACGAGCTTAGAAGATGTTTAGTACTTAGTTTTAATTTTAATAAAGATATTGTTGATTATAGATTGTGTTTTTATTTTCTATCTATTACGAGTAAAACATATTTGACCTTACTACTACTGTGCTCAAGTGTACTTTATCTTAACTGCATTTCATAAAAAAACAATATGTGTGCGAATAGCCTACTACATATTTGTTTGGGTGTCGATTCGCACGCCAATAAATGAAATTCGTGCGAATCGACTACAGAAAAAATTATATGTTTTAAAGGAGTCGATTCGCACTTTTTGTGCGAGTTAAATTCGTGCGAATCGTCCAATAAGCCGACATTACACATCTTGATGTGACAACAGCTTTTTTAAATGGACATTTAAAAGAAAATATTTATATGTCAATTCCAGAAGGTTTTGTAAATAAGCAAAGTGGAAAGGTCTTGAAACTAAAAAGAGCTATATATGGACTAAAACAATCTTCTTTAGTCTGGTATGAAAAAGTGAAAGATTGTTTACTTAACATTGGTTTTAAAATAAGTAAATTTGAACCATGCTTGTTTACATTTTTTAGTGAGAATGTAAAGATTATAGTAGTCATACATGTTGATGATTTTTTAATATTTTCAAATATGTAGTACTTCTGAGACTGAAAAATTGAAAAATGTTTTAAGTTCAGAATTCAAATTGAAAGATTTAGGTCCTGTTAGACGTTACTTAGGCATGCGAATTAGTGTAAACAGAGAATGTAAGACTGTAACTGTAGATCAGCAGGAATATATTGAGAAATTATTGTTAAAGTTTGATATGTTTAATTGTAAACCTATAGATACTCCTATTGAAAGTAAATTGAACATAGAAAAGGTTGAAAACTGTGTAGAAAACAGTCCTTATCAAAAGCTAATTGGAAGTCTTATGTATTTGGCAGTTTTGACTAGACCAGACTTGTCATATTCACTTAGTTACCTCAGTCAATTCAATAATTATTGTTACAATGAAACTCATTTTAGTTATGCTAAACGAATACTGAGGTATTTACAAAAAAACAAAACATTATTGTTTAACATATCATAAAGATAATGTAGGGCTGACTGGTTTTGTTGATGCAGACTGGGCTAGCGACAGTCAAGATCGAAAGTCTTATACTGGGTTTTGCTTTGTGATGAATGGTTCTGTGATTTCTTGGCAAAGTAAGAAACAGAAAACTGTCTCCTTATCCAGCACAGAGGCAGAATATGTTGCACTTTCAGAGGCATCTAGAGAGGCTATTTACTTAAGAAATCTGATTTTTGAGCTAACTGGTAAGAAATGTGTAATTGAATTGAAATGTGATAATCAAAGTGCATTAAAATTGGCAACAAGTCATCAGGCACATGCTAGATCAAAACATATTGATATTCGTTTTAATTATGTTAGAGATGCAGTTAAAAATAAATTGATTACTATTGAATATATCTCAACTCAGGAAATGCCAGCTGACTTGTTAACCAAAGGTCTTTTGTCAACCAAGCATTATAAGTTCATGCTCATGCTGGGAATTAAGGATAAATAAAACATTTTGTATTTTGTTTGGAATTTCACATTTATTTTGTTAAGTGTGGGTGTTATAACATAGATAACAAAAGTATCAATGTGTCTAGTAGCGCCACCTATGCAACGCTATGTGTTAAGTCTTTAAGAAAAATAAAGTTAGTCTATTACGGAAAGCAACGTATTTTAATACAGAATTGTTACTTTAAAAGTAGTAGTATTACCGTATGAGAAAAAAAAAAAATAGTTGGTGGCGTGAATATTGCCTGCACCAGTAAAAGGGTTAACTGTCTCTTTGTCGATGTTGTAGATTTTGTCTTTCTGGTTTCTGCAATTTGTGAACTAGGTCGTTGTATTGACTGTGCAGTTTTTATTTTTTCTGCACAGTCTGTTCCAAATAAAAATGAATCAATTTTTGTATTTTTGACAGCTTCCTGGATGACTTTACTAGCTCCGGATAGGGCAAAAAAATTTCTGGAGGAGGAGTCTTGGTGGTGTACTTCCGATGCAATTTTTGTAGCATCGTTTATCTCCTCGATAAGTTTCTTACTGTTTATGTCGCCCATCAAAATGTTAGTGAGGGATCGACCCAAACATGTCATTAGGTTTCCGATTTAATTTTGTCTATTAACTAATTTTAATTTTTAATTTAATTTATTTATTACAAAAAAAGCTACTTAAGAATATATTACAAATCTTCTGCCAAACTGCAGGACAGTTTGTCGGCAGTGTTCTCGTGGACAGCTCTTGGTTATGTTAACAATATTGCATCACTATAAAAGTAAGCTAACACATAAGTAGTTTTAGTGTTATAAGTAGTGTTAATTACACAGACGTACGCATCACAATACGCCTAATTGCACGTATACTCGAGCTGCACAGTGTTTATTTCGAATGAGACGTAGGTACATAATTATAGTGATCTATAGCTCGAGTATCCGTGCACATTGGCGTCTATACACCATCTCGTACCGACATGCCCGCCATCCCAGCACGCGCGGCAAAATAACATGCTTCTAGCGTCCGGACCACCGCCGCAGCCCCCCCCGCCCCGGTGGGAGACGAGCTACCCAGCGCAAGTGAGACACCACGGCGGCCGGCCGACCGCCGGCAGCACGTCGCGCGCGCATGCTAGCATGGCCGACCCATTCTTGAGTTGTTTACATACTAACTATGTAACACTTCACCCGACGCACCCGCACAGACACTCGCCCAACCCAGCCGCCAAAATGAACTTTATTTCGATAGAACTAAGCTATACTTTCCATAAACCAGGCAACGCGAGCGTCCGGGCAAATACGCAAAATGAAGCAGCTCCTTAACAATTTAGGTTCCAGTGCTAGGGGCACAGACCCAAATAGTGCTTACGCAAAATATTTTTTAAGGCATTCTTAGATGATTTTTCGGTAGGAATTTCCTTAGGTAATTCGTTTAACAATGTTGGAACCAGCCATTGCCGTGTTCTTTGACCAAAATAATTCCTTACCTTGGGGACCAAGTACTTGTTTCTCTGAGTCGCTTTACGGGTTGGGCGGTTATACACTTTCTTTACTTTGTGTTCGTTTTTGTTGTGCTGTTCTAAAATTATCGTTGTTTTTACTTTTTTCTGTATGGGTAATATTCTACAGATTTTAAATAATTTTTCGTACTCCTTATTAAGACTATCTTTAGTTGCCTTATTTACTAGTAATTTTAATAATCTAATTTGCAGTAATTTAATTTTATTTAAATGTACGGGAAACGTCAGTCCATAAGCGCTCAAACCGTAGTTTATTGTTGCCTCTGCGAGTGCATGGTAAAGAATAAACATTAGCCGCCTACTAACTATATATTTTAAATTGTTGAGTTTCCCCAGTACGGAGCGTAGTCTGTTACATACAGTGTCTACGTGTGCATCCCAAGTAAATCGTTCATCAATTAATAATCCTAGGTATTTGTATTTCGCCACACGCTCAATACATTCACATTGGCAGTTTGCATTGCCATCGTGCAGGCATTCGTACGAGTGGCCTTTTATCGAGATACAGGCACTTTTAGCTATGCGGTTATACGGGGACGATATCAACATACACTTGGTTTTTTTAATATTAATAAGGATACCATTATCGTGCGCCCATTTGACCACATTATCTAAATCTTCTTGCATTGCCGACCGGATAAGTTCACAGTCCCGACCGCTGTAGGTCAAGCATGTATCGTCTGCATACATATAGGCATTACAATTTTTAATGACATTCACCATACTATTGACGTGCATAATATATCCTATCGGTCCATAAACCGAGCCGGTCGGCACTCCGTAATCGACTTTCCCGAGGTTACTGTCTACTCCTTTAACCCTAACTTTTAAATATCTATTACCTAAATACTGCCTGAACCAGCCTTTTACAGGACCCCGTATTCCACACTCGTCCATGGCCTGCAGCAGGCCTTCATGCTCCAAGGTATCAAAGGCTTTTTTAAAATCAATAAAGGTCAATAGGACCACCTCTTTTGCATTCAATGAGGTGTTTATGTCATCTGTAAACTTACTTAATGCCGTAGCTGTGCTTCTATTTGGCCTAAAACCGTGCTGAATATCTGTTAATATATTATTATTTTCCAAAAACTTTGTGATTTGTCCTATAATTATTTTTTCAAAAATTTTATTAATTACACTCAAAAGCGCGACGGGTCTGTAATTTGTGTACTCTTTGTGTTTCCCCCCCTTGAAAATTGGTCTAATGTTTGAGATCTTTAACTCACTAGGGTATACCTGTCGTTCTATACACTTATTAATGAAATGTGCAAGAACTTGGCTGATTGGGAGCTTAATAGTTTTTAAATCCTGCACTCGAATGCCATCAGGGCCTGGGGACTTGTTGCAGCTTAACTTATCTATTATTAAACATATATCTTTAGGGCCGGCCTTTTTAAATCTAAAACTTACATCGCTTTCTTTGACATATTCACTTCTTTCATTAAACAAATGGTTACATAAATGGTTCTGTTTTATAAGACCAATTTCATTAGTAAAAGTATTACAGAAATTATTACATACGCTTTCCAATTTCACGTTGCTGTTTACAAAATACTTTTGTATCACGTCATCAACATTTAACTTTTTTCTACCAAGCCACTTGTTCGCACACTCCCACACTTTTCTCATATCTCCGTTACAGTTTTTCAACTCTTCGCGCCTGTGTGCATTTCTAGCAACATTTACAGCTTTATTTGCTTTATTTCGGTATTTTGTGTACTCTAATCTTAACGACATATTTTTAGGATTTGCTTTCCATTTTCTAAACAATGCGTCTTTAGTTTCTAATATTTTTTGCAATTTTTTATCAACCCAGGTGTTATATTCCCTCTGTTTAACTAATTTTTTCGTTTCCGACGTACTGTAAATGTTGCTAAAAATATTACACAATTGGCTATACAGCTCTATAGGGTCTTCAATACACATGAGATTATTCCATTCTACCTTACACAACTTAGTTTTAACCGCTTCATTATTGAGAGTCGTGCGATAACAAGGAGGCATCAGCTGTTTATTCACTTCGACGGAGAGTCCCGTTAAGTAGTGATCAGATACAGTGGTCGTTAGTACGTAGGCGTGAAGCTCGCCGGCCGGTCGTGCACTTCTCACAAAAATATGATCAATGCATGATGTTACTCGTCGCTCGGACAGGACTACTTCCCGCGTAACGTCGTGAATGCAGCATTCCATGCCTAACTCACTCAGGGTGTTTAAGTACTCGTTGGCGCGTGAGTCGGTTTCGCCTTGCAATATGTTTATGTTGCAGTCACCCAATAACACCAAGTCGTTTACAATAGGTATATTTTGAATTAATTTCTTGAGTTCATTTATAAAGTGTGATTTGTTCATTTGAGGAGGCCTGTAAGTAGTTATTACGTCAATTTTTTTGCATTTCGTGAGAATTTGACCGTGTATTAGTTCACAGCTTCGGTTATATTTCTTTATAATTTCAAACTCCATATTTTCGTGTACATAGATAATTATACCCCCTCCCCTTCTTTCCGTTCTAGTTAGGTGATATGAACAGTAACCTTTTATTTCATAATTATAGACTTCCTCCTCCTTTATATTTATTTCTGTTAGGCATATTAGGTCCAGTTTAGGTAAACAGTCTTTTATTAGTACTATAAATTCATTAAAATGCTTCCTTAACGAACAGATATTCATGTGTATGATATTTAATTTATTTTCAGAATGTGTCACATAATTTACCCAAGGCTTTGTGGAATCATATTTTGAGTATGTAATATCCTGTAGATCTTCAGAGTTCATATTTGTATTTGGATACTTTAAATTAGGAAATTTTATTCTACACTAAGTTATGTTTATAATATTTACTCTCCGTTCTCGGTATTAGTAGATATGTATTTATTTATGTCGCTTTCACAGCAGATATTATATACTTTCTTCTCGTCCTCACTCTTTTTAATTAAAATTTTTCCACCTTGAATCCATATAAACTTGAATTCATCCTTTAGTTTTTGTTTCGTTGTCCAGAGTAATTGGCGCATTTGGCGAGTAAGATTTTCGTTAATATAGATGCGGGTATCATCGTTGTTATTGTAGATGGAATGGTTCGTCAGCTGTTGTTTCTTGCTTTTTAGCCATTGATTGCGCGTTTCTGCGTTACACATTTTTACAATAACTGGCATGCTACTTCCCTCACCTCTGATTCTCCATACCTTTTCTATGCCGTCTACACTCACTTTCAATTCTTTCGCAATCTTCTCTACAACCTCTTTAATGTTTTCTCCCTCTTGTTTACGTATATTAATTAACTCAACATTCAGTTTCAATTCCTTCTGCTCCAGCCATCCTATACGATCCTCAAGTGACTTATTATATTTTTCTAGAAATATACCCCGTTGTATCAGGTCCTTCATCCTATTTTCATTTTTATAGTTTGAATCACTTAGTTTTAGATGCGCCTGATCTAATTCCTTGTGTTTACTCTCTAAGTTCTTGATAGCATTGTCCGTGTCACAGTTCTTTGTTTTCATTTCTACTACCTCCTTTTTAATCTCCGTAATGTCGGACTGAATAGCAGCGTATTTCTCATCCTGTTGCTGTTTCATGGTGGTCAACAAGGTGTGCATGACCTTCATTTCTTCGCGGAATGCATTAAGTGTTTCGTTCAGTGCGCCTGTTGAACAGCAAGGTTTGAATCTCCTACTATCTTGCGACATTAGTGTGGAGTCGATGTCCGATTCATATTCCCTTTTCTTATTGCCGTGTCTCGCAGTCACCCACTCCTTCTCCTTCGTCGACGCTAAGTTCGGATCCGATCCGTGTTTGGTTGGTGTTTTCTGCATTTTTGATAATTATTACGACGGTGTACGAGTATAACAGACAGCGCGACAGTAGCAATTATGTACAGCGTATCGCTCACACGTCCACTCACGAGCGCGCGCCACGAGAACTATTCTTCTATCTCTCTTAACGGATGGTTCCGAGAGAGTAGCTAGTAGCTCAGCGTTCATTATTGGTGCAACCGCATTAGGAAAGTTGGATGGAGTGGGGTATTTTTCGGTTAATTTGGCTCGGGCATCCTTACCCAGTCCTTCTGACATTATTTTCGTCCAGCGTAGGGCCAATTCAGGTCGGATAGGATCACCGAACTCTTCTTTTTCATCCCATCTATTCGAAAAAGACGACTTGGTTCGCCTTTAAGTGCACCCAAAGGTGGTGTTTTCTATAAGAAACTTTTAGCGGGCAGTAATGAGTTTTTAATCCTCTTTATAAGTGCGCCGCAATTATCTTTGCCGCGCACTTTTTGAATTTGGAACATCTTGTGTTCAGCGCCCAAGAAATCGAACGCAAATATTGTTTGAATAAAGACTGGCTGGTGCGACGGCCCATAGTAGCGCCGCGCGCCGGCTGAATACAAAAAAAAAAGAAATAAAATTAAAAACGCGCGAACTATAGCCCGCGTTTTCGTCAATTTTCACGGATTGATAGAAATTCATGATTTTGTTTTGAAAAATGAGTTCTTCAAGTGACAGTGAAAGTATAGAATTAACTCCTGATAGTATTAGAACTGACGCAAGAAATGTGATGGATAATCTACTACCTGCAAAATCCCGGGAGAAATATATGAAAGCTTATGGTAATTTTATTGAATGGAGAAATTCAAGAGGCGCCAAGAATTTTTCAGAATCTGTGTTTTTGGCCTACTTCCAGTACTTAGCCAAAACTAAACAACCTTCCACACTTTGGAGTACCTACTCAATGCTAAAATCAACAGTCAGTTCTAATAACGACGTAAAACTGGACACATATTCGAAATTAATAGCGTATCTGAAGAGGATGTCTGATGGATTTAAACCTAAAAAATCCAAAGTGTTCTCAGTCAAAAACGTGGAGACTTTCCTTAATGAGGCACCCGACAACATCTTTCTTGCCGTAAAAGTAAGTAACTATGTATGTATATATGGTGGATTAGTAAAGTATAACCAGTGTTTTAAAATGCGCATTTTATTGTAACCTGTACTTCGATAGATAGGTACTTGTCTTATTCACATTCGGTTTTGTTACAGGTGGCTTTAATTTTCGGAGTACATGGAGCTTGTCGTGGCAATGAACTTTTAAAAATAACTGTTGTTGATGTCGAAAATCACTCGGATAATTTACTGTTAGTAAAGCTGACAGACACAAAAACAAAAATTGACCGATCCTTCGTAATCCGAGGAGAATACAAAACTATTGTACAGAAATACCTGGACCTGCGTCCTGCTGATATAAAGACCAATCGGTTTTTCATCCGTTATCAAAATGGCAAGTGCTTCAAACAAGTTATGGGAAAAAATAAAATTTCTTACATGCCACAAGAAATCGCTACTTATTTGAAGTTACCAGATATCAAGCTATATACAGGACATTGTTTTCGTCGCACTTCTGCTACCCTGTTGGCAGATTCTGGAGCGGACTTAACTGTTCTCAAGCGACATGGAGGATGGAAGTCGAGTGCTGTAGCAGAGGGATATATAGAAGATTCCATTAATATAAATATATAAATAAATAAATATTGAAGCGCTATCACTGAGCGGATAGACATTTCACTCCTTTTCTAAATAAAGTATAATCTTTTCAGAAAATGACCAACTCCCTGAGGAGTTTTTACTCGCATTAGGAAAAGAGGGAGAGGAAATAGTAGATTGTATCATAAGGGAGCAAAATAATATTTTTACGGCGAGGGCGCTTTTTTGAATCCAGAGCGAAGTGAGGGATTCTAGAGTAGAATCCCGAGCGTAGCGAGGGATTCTTTAGTAGAATCCTGAACGTAGCGAGGGATTCAAAGTACGTCGCCCGAGCCAAAAATATATTTTGCGCCCGAGTGATACACTCTACTTTTCATCACCCACTATGAGAAAATAAAAGGCGCCTCATATTTTATTGTAATATTGATATTTAATGAAACAGAGTAACAACTAAATTGAAATTAAGTAGTATCTAATAATAAAACAACTAAAAACTTATATTTACATTTGAGACATTTTCACAATTTTGAAAATTAATTGTTACAGTTTTATTAGGAATAGAGATTGTTGTAGATTTAATTTTATTCTGCGTGTTTGAAATAATGTCAGAATGTGGCTCATTTTGAGGAAAATGTGACGGTGAATCTCTTTGTTTGGATGTAGATGGGCGCGGCGACAGTGGCATGGATGGATTAACTGAAGGTTGCAATTTAATGTTTTCCACGATGCGTTCACATGTTTTCGCCTTGTTCTCAATGGAATCTTCTATATATCCCTCTGCTACAGCACTCGACTTCCATCCTCCATGTCGCTTGAGAACAGTTAAGTCCGCTCCAGAATCTGCCAACAGGGTAGCAGAAGTGCGACGAAAACAATGTCCTGTATATTCCGGCGATGGCGAGCGGCTCGGGGCACCGCGCGGACGAAGCATTTGAATGCTGCCCTCGTCGTGAACGACGACAGCCTGGACGCGGCGATCGGTCGCCGCCCAGGCATCGCTAGGAAGTTGGCGCCTGCCCCGCTACAGGACCCCCCCAGATCGAGACGGTTTTGTTGCCAACGGCCTCGGTCAAGGTCTGGGGACCCTTGGGTGACTCGATTGTGGTCCGTGCCATTTTGGACACGGGAGCCCAGGGTTGCCTTTTGTCTTCTTGGTTAGCGGGACAGGTCGGCCTGAATGTGAACGACTTTTCAGGCAAGATTCAGGGAATTGGCGAAACGGCTGTCACCACTGTTGAGGGAAGGACCTGGTTTGAAATCACCCCTGTGAGTTGTCCGTACCCTAAAATTGATGCTCCTGCCCTTGTTCTGCCGAATATATTGGGCAACCATCCCCAATGTCAGTTACCTTTGGATGTTCTACGGTTGACGTCAGGCCTGGATTTGGCTGACCCCCGGTTCGATTCCCCTTGTACGGTTCATTTGCTGTTGGGCTCCGATGTGCTGGGGAGAATAATGTTGGGAAATATGAAGGTCTTGCAGCCGGAGACCCCACAGCGCCACGGGAGGGGCTTGATGGCTGTCTCAACCATCTTTGGCTTTGCAGTGATGGGCCTAGTGTTGAAAGTTCCCCCTCCACCTGAGCCTGATTTTGTGTTGACATCCGGTTCCGCTCTCTCTGACGCCGTTCAGAGGTTTTGGGAAATTGAAGAGCCCCCTCAGGTGGCCCGCTTGAATCCGGAACACGAGGAGTGCGAGTTGTTCTTTCAGAACAACACCGGTCGACTCCGTTCCGGTCGGCTTGTAACCCGGCTGCCCTTTGTTGCGGTGCGACCACCTCTCGGCCAATCCAGATCCACGGCCGAAAAAAGATTGTTGGCGATGGAGCGTCGCATGAGCAAGGACCCGGTGCTGCGGCAAAAATACGTAGATTTTATGCGTGAATACGCGGACTTGGGACACATGTCGGTGTCAAATTTAGATTGGCGCTCGGTTGAACATTTCTTCCTTCCGCACCACGCGGTCCTCAAGCCATCCACCGGTAAACTGCGCACAGTGTTTGATGGGTCCGCGCGGACTTCTTCCGGTGTCTCGTTGAATGATTGCTTGCATTCCGGCCCCAAATTGTTGAGGGATCTTTGTGACGTCATCACGTCTTTCCGTCGTCATCAAGTAGTCTTTGTGGCCGACATAAAAATGATGTTCCGGCAAACGGTTATTCACCGGGATGACAGACGTTATCAGTTGATCCTGTGGCGGGAGAACCCCCAGGACCCTATGATTGTATACGAGCTCAACACGAACACGTACGGCCTTCGATCAAGCCCCTTTGTTGCTATTCGTTCGCTTTGGGAGCTCGCGGACCGGGAGCGTTTGAGGTTCCCTCGAGCGTCCGCCATCTTGAAAACGGACCTTTACGTCGATGACGTCTGCACTGGAGCTCCCACAGTTGAGGAAGCTATCCTGTTACGTGACGAGTTAGTCCAGATTTTGGCTTCCGCTGGCTATGAGTTGCGTAAATGGGTGTCCAACTCGCCAGCGCTATTGGACGGAGTGTTAGAGGATCATAAGCAGGATCCTCACTTGTTTGAGAACGTTGACAACCCCGCCATGTTGGCCGTCCTCGGCGTTCAGTACCGACCAGTCCAAGACACCTTTACCTATGATGTCGACTTGGAGTCACCAACCACTTGGACTAAACGACTGGTGTTGTCTACTGTTGCAAGGACCTTCGACCCTAACGGTTGGATCTGCCCGGTATTGTTTTGGGCTTCAGCGCCTTTGGACCGCTGAACTCGGTTGGGACGAGCCACTTCGGGAAACCCTGTTGGAAGACTGGCTCCAATTTGTATCCGCACTTCCTGCGGTGAACGAGGTCGCGCTACCACGCGCCATCCTCCCCCCTGGGGGTTATACTGCTACCCTTCATGGGTTTTGTGACGCGTCTTCCAACGGTTATGCCGCCGTTGTTTATCTGCGTACCGTCAGCGCGACAGGCCAGGTGAAGCTGTCACTGGTCATGGCCAAGAGCAAGGTGGCCCCCCTCCGCACGGCATTGACCATCCCTAAGTTGGAGTTGTCAGGGGCGGCGCTTCTGGTGCGACTACTGAACCACGTGGCGCATACGTTGGGTGGAACTGTGGACATTCGGGCTTCTTACGCATGGACGGACAGTCAAATTGTTTTGTGTTGGTTGAAGACGTCCGTCCACTCTTTGGAGGTTTTTGTTGCAAACCGAGTGTCTCAGATTCAGAGTTCTGAAACGTCGTTGATTTGGAGGCACGTGCCCGGAGACTTGAACCCCGGCGACGTAGCCTCACGCGGGTGCATGGCCCCCCGTTTGATTGCTCACCCCCTTTGGTGGGGACCGGCCTGGTTGACTCGCCGCGAGGATGATTGGCCTCGAACGCCAGTCTTGATGTCGGATCCTTTGCCCGGACTTAAGGTGTTCGCTGTTGGGACAAGGGAAGGGTCCCTTGTCCCAACCCGTTTGACACCGTTTGACCCGGAAATTTTGTTAAATCGGTACAGCTCCCTCGACAAATTGTTGAACGTTACCTCGTGGATCAGGCGCTTTGGTCATAACTCTAGGAATCCAGGGGACAAGCGCCTGTCACCGGTCCTCTCTCCTCAAGAGCGACAGGAGTCACTCCTCCTTTGGGTCCGCTCTATGCAGGCCGCACACTTTGAAGGGGAGATAGAGACATTGAAGGCGGGTCGGGTCAAGTTGTCGGGAGCCGTCAGTAAGTTGAATCCCTTCGTGGATAACACGGGTCTTTTGCGTGTTGGAGGACGGCTGAGGCACTCTAGTCTTCCTTATGGGGCCCGCCACCCGCTTTTGTTGCCCAAGGAGGGCCATTTGGTTAAATTGTTGGTGACCGATCGTCACATCAAGAACTCGCATGCCGGTTGTAATGCTCTGTTAGCCATTTTGCAACGAGAGTTTTGGATTTTGTCGGCTCGTCGTACCATTCGTAGCATCGTCTTCCGTTGTATGCCGTGTTATCGGGCTAAGGCCTCCACTATGCAGCCCCTAATGGGAGACTTGCCGGCTGATCGTGTCAATGAGGCGAGGCCATTTGCTGGCGTCGGAACGGACTTTGCTGGTCCCTTTTCGGTGAAGACGTCCACCCTTCGTAATAGTAAGATTGTCAAGGCTTATTTGTGCGTTTTTGTCTGCCTATCAACCAAGGCAGTGCACCTGGAGCTGGTAACCTCCCTCTCGACAGAGGCCTTTGTAGCAACTTTGGATAGATTTGTGTCTCGCCGTGGGTTGCCTTCTTTGATTAGATCTGATTGCGGTACTAACTATAAGGGTACAAGTAACTATTTGAAGGAAGTATACACCTTCCTTAATGAGAGCCAGGTTGACATTGGTAGTAGATTGGCACGCCGAGGGGTCACTTGGTTGTTTGACCCGCCAGCCTGCCCCCATTGGGGGGGTATTTTTGAGGCCGCGGTGAAAGCGGCAAAGGGGCACTGGCGAAGATTGTTGGGAGACACCGTTCTCACCTTTGAGGAATTAACTACGGTATTTTGCCGCATTGAAGCTGTGCTAAATTCGCGCCCGTTGTGCCCGCTTTCTTCGGACCCGAACGATTTGGAGGCTCTAACACCGGGCCATTTCTTGATTGGACAGCCACTTCTCGCCCTGCCGGAGTACCCTCTTGTTGATGTGAGCCAAAATCGGCTATCGCGGTTTCAGTTGGTGCAACAGCTCGCTCAGAGCTTTTGGAAGCGTTGGAGCTTAGAGTATCTGCACATCCTCCAGCAGCGCGTCAAGTGGACGGACAAAACTCATCCGCCCAAGATCGGAGACCTCGTCCTGGTTAAGGACGCCAACCTCAAGCCGCCGCCGCCGCCGTATTGGCGCCGGGGGCGCATTCTTAATTTGGTGGCTGGCACCGACGGGGTCCCTCGTTTTGCTGAGGTTTTGGTAGACGGATCAGTCATGAGGAGAGCGGTCGCAACTTTGTCAAGACTTCCAATTGATTAGCGGACGGGTAGGCCCGTCCGGGGGGGGTAGATGTTTCGTACCATACGTGTATCCGAACGCACACGTCTTGACATTTCGAGCATCTGACAGCTTTTTTTTTTGACGTTTAGTTCTCTTAACGTGATCCATTACGAGTTCACATTGATTTAGTTGATTGATTGAGATAATTACCGAATCTAAGAAAATCTCCTTTGTTTGCAAGATTTTTGGTTGTGAGTAATCGTTGATTAGACGAAACGCCCCTAATTGTGTATTAAACCGGGCTTATTTGTTAATTGTCCGCGCCGAATTTGAGGTTAGCTTAGCCCGCGTGTGAAATTGAATAAAACATTAAAATTGTGAAAGTTGACGTGCATTGTGCAGTTGAACTATTATTGTGCTTCGTCCAGACGTGTTATACGCTGCTGGGGCAGCGTCTGTTGAAACATAGTCGGATCTGGTGAACCTCTCGACCACACATCACTTTACACATACCCACACAGACATACAGTACCAGAGCCGGCTTGATCAAGGACTAGTCATCCCCTTCAGCCCACCGGCACCAGGTAAGTTACCTTCATAAGGGCGATTTGATTTGTCTCCGCGAATCGCGGAAGGTTCGGTCATACCTTGCCCTGGGTTTGGACCGAACAGATATATTAGGTACACAGTATTATGTCTAGGAGCATTGTCTAACCGCGAGGTGATAGCGCCTGCTCGATTTTAGATTTGTTAGGTAGTGAGACACTGGTGCCGATTCTCTTGTCACAAATTTCTCTAAACTAGACTAAAAATCACTAAAATTTAGTTTATTCCTGTCAAACGACGTTTCCTATTCTGAAATAGATTAAAATGACATAACTTAAATCAATTATAGTTTGACAGCACTAAGTTATTCAATTTAGTGAAAATGGCTATTTCGCTATTCTCAAATTGACGTTTCTCACCTAAAACTTTGATTGTCAAACTAAATCAGACTATTTTTAATCGAGACTAAAAAGGTGTGGAATAAAATTAGTTGTCATGAACTAAAATTTACAAAGCAGATTTCTCTCGTTTTTCTTGAAAGTTTGGATGTGTTTGAGTTCAGAATGGAAGCTTATGTGATTGCAGCCGTTGTCGATTCGGCAGAAAGGTAAATTTAGTGTTATTTTATTATGATACAATACGAAATGCATTCATGAAAACTTACAAGGGAAATCCGCCCCTAAGACGACCCACTGACCGGGATTTGCGTACTAAACATCTAATGCACATGCTACATTACATGTACACTTCTCATAATCAAAGCCACTTCCAGGTTTTGTGTAATAAATGTGTCTAATAAGAAATAACTATATTTTAGAAACTATCAAGAGAGGATTCAATTGGAAAGATAATAAGACCAATCCAACCCATTCCAAATGGTAGAGAAGAAATTCAATAAAAAGACACCTAGATCGGGGGCATTTTTTTTTTGTTGGATAAGCTGAATCCTCGTTTGGATGAAGGATTTATCCCCAATCACTTAAAGGTTAGAACGGTTTTGTGTCCTATATATTATATGTATGCAGTAATTCACTTGCTAAAACAAGTTAATTACTGCATACATAATTCGTAATTCTTACTGAATTACAGTTCCTGGATTTAGTTTTTTGTCATAGTGACTTTTATTACGTGATACATTACACCTAGTCATTACTTATTAAAGAAATGAATAAGTGAATAGTATGAGAGGAAAGATCTCAGTGGCTTCTCCGTAGGTCACTAGTAAACTTTATACCTATGGGGTATATCTAACTAAATACATATTAAGTTTTATTTATTTTAGGGACGGATACCCACTACAGTCATGGCTGATGATTCCCATCGTGGTGCCAAATATTGCCACTCAAGGGCAAGAAATGTGGTGGAAATGTGTAATGGGTGCCTAATGAACAGAACCAGAAAATGCTACAAAAATTATTTTGGTATGTTGCACCCTGTACAATTGGAAACATTTGATTGTAAGTGTTTGATTTGATTTATTGTAATTCTGTTTTATTTGTTTGCAAAATAAGAAATCTAATTAAGTGTATCTTTGCAGATGAAGAAGATATCAATGTCACCGAGCATAGCGAGGAGAGTGCTATTGCGGAGGATACCTGCACAGATTTCCTTGCTGAAGCGAGGAAAAATCAGCAATCACTTGTCAATTCTTTTAATTAAATGAAACATTTTATTTCTTTAATGTTAAAATATTTATTTTCTCCTTAAACCTTAACAAAAAAAGTAGCGATTTCACAAAAATGAAACCGCATATTTAATACATGTTACTGGATAACATGCGTTGAATGTCATTGAGAGCTGCCCCTGCCGGTCCTCCACTAGTAGCCCTGATGGAATCCCTCTTCTTTCTTGCCTTTGTTTTCACTTTAGTCATCCATACATTCCAAATCTGTTGAAATTAAATAAGTTTAGAATACATGAAAATTATGCATGTACTTATCCAATCCAGTATAACATTTCATCTCACTGAAACAACTTACTCTTGCCACTGCTTGGCCTATAATCCAATACTTTGGGATCAGCTTGATTTTCTTCTTGTTATTCTTTTTAGAGTATATACTAGTATAGTGTACACAAGTATACGTTACTTTAATACTACTCGGGAATACAGAGATTAGTTAAACGAATCGAACATCAAGGAGTATTTATTTGTTAATTATGTTAGCCGACCACCAAATTAATAATATTATTGATGTGACATCTGATATGACAAACAAAACAAAGATAAGGCTTTCCTTCCAAACGCCGACGAAAATACCGGTTATTTCCAACTACAAAACCGAACATATTTTTTTAAGATCAAATTTTTATTTGTTAACAAGCTTTAATAAACTGAAATAAATAACAGGACAAATCAGGCTACCTCATAGATTATTAAATACGGCAGTTTTTTCGATTATAATAAAATTATAGGTTTTAATCATACTGAAAACCGAAAAGTTTCGCCAAAATTTTTAAGTCATTTCCGATTTCCAACCCTAGCAGGATTACCATGGTCACAGATAATAAAAACTGAAAAATAAATATTTAACAACAATTATGTTTTACGCCGTTATAATACTCCCTGTATTTCATTAATGATTATTGATAAACAATTTTAAACATATTGTTTGATTTCACTAGGGTTTTTTTTTGCAATTCAGATCATTTCGTTCACTTTCATTCAGTTTTTATTTAAATCTCCGACAAATCTTAGTCTATGGTCTATTCAATTAAGCGAGTGTCAAACTCGATTTTAATTGTATCAAATCTAAAACTAAGTTTAGAGAATTTTGTTTTCAGAATAACTTACCGAAACCAACTAACTAAAATTAAGAAATTTTAGTTTTAGTTTAAGTTAGTTCGGTGTACAAGAGAATCGGCACCACTGTCTATCCACTAGTGATAGCGCCTGATGTCAAAATATAGTGTTCATATAGGTATAGGTAGGTATGCGGCCCTGGCGTTCGAAGTTTAAATCAGTTAAGTATGTACTTATTCCAAAAATAAATGTACGACAGACCTGTATAGTTGTTGGCTTCTGTTTCATTGGCATTGATACTCGTAGATGCCTCCATAACCATGGTCTCCGTTGCCGACGGCGGCTGCGGCGGCGTATATTGTCGTGAAGATGGACGGCATGGTGATTCGTCTTCTGAATCTTGAGACAAATTCTTTAATTTGTCTTCAAGTTTCCAATTTTTTTTCTTCAGGTAGTTTGCGTCTTTACTTTTCCTTTTTCCCATTTTTACTTCCAAGTAACTAACACACACTGTTCTTAAAACTTTCAAGAAAGCAGGAAAAAACCGTTAGAAAAAAATTGTAGTAAATCATTCGTTCATTCGTGGGGAATGTGGGGATGTTAACAGAACATAGTGAAAAATAGTTATTTATCCAACATGTGAGGAAAGTTCGTTTTTCCTATGAGTTTCGATTTTGAGTCTTGAGCGAACGAAGGATTGAAAAATAGAATCACGAGCGCAGCGAGTGATTTTAAATTTCAATCCTGAGTAAGCGAAAGACTCAACAAAACGAATAGCAAATGAACTTGCTCACATGTTGCATACAAAACTTTTCGCCACTCCCAGCAAGAAAGTATTCAGTCATCATAGGTAAATAAATTAAATAGTCACAAAGCAAATTAAACAAATTCTTTATTAAAAAATAAAAAGAGTCATAAAAATAATTTTACAATAAAATGTAAAATTACTGCAAAGGACCATGCCCATATTAGTATGGAGCTGAAAGTCAACAATGCCATGCAATGCCCAAATTGCAGCTCTATGTCATATGATAACTTTTTAGCAGTATTTAAATGATATCTAGATTTAATGTCATATAAAGCACCGATTCAAAAGATATTGGACATTAAACATGATAACTTCCTACTGGTTTTTATACATTTTATCGTTTACATACAGCATTGCTATTAGTTTTTCACTAGGAACTTCATGATCATTACATAAGCTAAGCCAGATTAGTGTTCTTTTAGATAGATAGATAGAATACTCTTTATTACGTACACCATAAAAATGAATATAAAACAGTTTTAAACATTTTACAAGAGGTAACACAATCAATGGGCGGTCTTATCGCTAAAAGCGATCTTTTAAAGACAACCTTTAAATCTTTTATATACTTTTCTGTATGTTATCAGATAAACATGTCACTTATTTGGAATTATCTAGTCTGTCTCCATTGTATAGTGCCAATATGTATCTGAAAGCGAGTAAATAATAATAATTATGGAAAGAGACCAAATATGTACTCATGACAAACCGGTGTTTCTTATGAGATTATAAAAGCACATAGCAATAAAATAGCATGGGTTGTATAATACTATCTTTTCATGTGTTTTTACATTTAATTGACATCAATTAACTGCTTGAATTAATTTTATTTATCATACCAATTATTTAGCCCCGAACTAAAGGAATAAGGCATAAGGTGAACAAACAAATAGTCCCATAAATGGCGTTGGTAAAAAACTAGTAGTAGTAATATAAAATGTATTTTTATTTGGTTGTGTTGTAAAGCAGTATATTATTATTCGATTATTTAGTAATCACTTATGACTAATATCAATCATGTTAAGTTTTGTCTTCCCGAACGTATCAATAATAATACGCAAATAAAACCGCAACACTATAATAATATATGTATTTGTTATCATCATTGGTAAAAAATCTATCACAACGAATGAAAATATACATGGGCCAAAGGACGTGATTCCAGACCGTAATAAAAAAAGCACGATTGAAACGATGCCAATGGCCGATGCTAAGTACTGTAGGTACTGCAATGTCAACAAGAATGTCTTATTTTTTTTATTTTTTAACCAGTGCTTCATATGATTTCAAATTAACAACATAATTCTAGTTTTATTTATTAGAGCAATCTTGTAATATGCTTTACCTGGGCATTTCTGGGGCACAGATGGGCATCGTTCTTTTCAAGTTAAAAGTAACTTTTTTATTGGGTACATTTATCGTTGTTTTACTATTCACTTGAGTGTTTGATATTCCTGTATCATTACAAGGGGCCTGAGGTGGGGCATTGACAGTATCTTCTGCCGCAACACTAGCCCACGTCGTCGTAGACGGCTTCGTTATTTTTTTAAATATCTTTAAAACTTAACCAAAAAAAATCAGGCAAGGTTAGTTTCTAAACGGGAACATTACTTTCCTCACTGTTCAAACAGTGAGGAAAAACCAACTTTCCTCACTGTTCAAACAGTGAGGAAAGACCAATTTTCCTCACTGTTATCGTAGAGGAAAGACACTTCTTTCGTGCGGGAGTGGTGAAAAGAAAATTATATGGTCGTTTAATAGATAATCTGTATTATTATCCGGTATCCGGAAGCGGACATGCATTATTTTGTTTGAGATAACATTCGCATAAAATTTTAGGTTATACATCGTTTATTTCGGGTACAAATTGTTTATTTTATCGTACTAAGGATATCTAATTCCTATGGGTATAGTACTTAGTAATCATTTCAAAACATACCTGTAACGATGAATCCAGCAAGGATTCAATATATTTACACAACAAACTTTGACCTTGAGTGAGCCGCACATCATATTTGTTGTTTGTTTATCAGAAAACACTATATAGTTTATTCGTAATAAGCAACACCATGTAACGCATTGTCTTAAGCTATTATTATCGTACAAAAACAATAAAAATAACATTATTATTACGAGGACTATGTGACAGCGCTGCACAAAAAACCGTAATGACAAGTAGTCTAGAGATGTGACACGAGGAAACTAACTTTTTTTTTTTAGCTTTAAAATTGTGACTTGGCGCTGGTACAAACAGCTTACTATACGTTAAACCGTTTCGCACAAGGAGAGAGTATAATTAGTGTTTTAACGTGATGAGTGTGACCAACGAGTAGTTACTGCGAGACGCTTGCGCTCGCGCTTCAAAATGGCGGCCGTCTGTATCGTTGCACTACGCTGCTGAGTGCCGAACCCGTAGACTCGAAAACCGTCGACGCTCCGCCCACTTCGTCTGGTACATACGTCGCTCGCGCCGTGTCCCTGTTCTGCGCTGTACGCGATTTATATGCAATACCTATTACGTAATACGTGCAATAGGTATAATAAGCTGGTTGTCTTCCTTATGTCCGCACTGCACTGCCGCGCCGACGGGAATTAGTTAATCGGCCTTCTTTTATGTCTTCACTGCACTGCAGCGTCGACAGGAAATAGCCAGTTGATCGAGCTCAATGTCTTCCTTTATATAGGTATGGGTTTCTAAGGGTTTGCCATTAGAGAGGAAATATTCAAACCCAAACTCAAAACTCAAACGTGTGCGTAGTACTTATGATACCTGTCTTCCACGTACTCTGAGTAAATGGTACCAACACATAAATGTTGAGCCTGGCTTTTGCAGTGAAGCATTTGATACTTTAAAAGCAAAAGTTCAAAGTAGTCATTTGCCAGTACTAGGCACATTAATGTTCGATGAAATGGCAATAAGAAAGTCTCTGTGATGGGATTCGCAAACAAAAAAAAAATATGGACGTGTAAACTGCGGCTTGGATTGCGACAGTGATGCCTTCGATGTCGCCAATCAGTGCCTCGTGATATTACTGAATTGCATAAATGGAAGACGGAAACTACCTGTAGGATATTTTTTATCACGTCTCTAACAGGCGAACAAAAATCGACTGTAGTAGAAATGTGTATCCGAAGGTGTGAGGAGGTGCCAAAATATGAGCATAACATTTGACGGACCTGCTGCAAATTTCAGCATATTTTGTTCACTAGGCTGTGATCTCATGAATAATCAAAATGTTACTACATTCGAAACAGGTGAAAATAGAATGCATATTTTTATAGATCCATGTCATACAATTAAACTGATCCGGAACGCTTTTGGAGAAATGAAGGTATTTTTTGATAATTTTGGCAGGAAAATTGATTTCAATTATTTGGAGGAATTATTAAGACTGCAAGATCGTGAAGGTTTGCACATGGCGACTAAGTTGACGAAGGCACATTTGATGTTTGACAAACAAAAAATGAAGGTCCGTTTGGTCACTCAACTATTGAGTAATTCTGTCGCTGATGCCTTGCACTACTGCGAGAACGAATTATAGCTTAAGAAATTTGAAGATTGTACAGCGACAGTTAATTTCATACGAATAGTAAACGATGTATTTGACGTCTTGAAGAGTCACTCAGTTCGACCCGGCAGGTAAAAAGCTGTGTGCTCTGAAAACATCGGACTTATAGAAGCGAAGGAGGAGCCATTACTTACTTTCGCAATTTAAAGCTGCAATCTGGTCAGTTAGTCATTTGTTCCCGTAGAAAGACTGGATTTATTAGCTTGATTATAAACATGCAGAGTACAATCCAGCTATTTAAATATCTAGTTGAAGAATTGAAAGTTTTAAAACATCTTCCTATGCATAAAGTGAGCCAGGATCAATTAGAATTGTTTTTTTCTGCTATCAGAGCTAGTGGTGGATTTAATAATAATCCGAATGCATTCCAGTTCAAAGCTGCGTTATAAAGACTTTTAATAAGAGCTGAAATTCGCGATGGTGGTGTCGGCAGCTGTATTCCTCTAGAGCAAATTAATATATTAACTTGTTCCAGTAAAGTTGGCCCAGTCACTACTATAAATATTTTAACAGAAAAGAAATCCTTTGTAGAAATTCCGGAGAATGATATCGACTTGTACGAAAAGTTACTTGATTGTAAGTACAGTAATCTTTCAGGATATACAGAAAGTGTCTTAACTTACATTGCTGGCTTTGTGGCTAGAAAATTGTCACGTTCACTGAAATGCAAAACTTGTAACAAACTTCTTTTTGGAGTTTCTGAGCTATATAAATCAAGTTTAATTACTTTAAAATCTCGGGGTGGTCAGGTTTACCCTTCGAAAGACGTTGTAAACATTTTGAAATATAAAAAAATTTTAAAAGGTGTTTTGCATGTAAAAGACAGAGAGGAAAATTACTATTTGTATGTTTTTGAGTTTTTGGTGGATTACTATGCCGAACCAAATAATTTATTTGATTTCGGGGACTGTGAACATGATACATATCATAAATATTTATTAATTAAAAGTGTAATAGAGGTATACATGAATTTGAGATACAAATATTATTGGAAGAAATCTACTGAAAGAATATCACATCGAAATTACTTGAACAAAATTGTATTGATCAGAAATGAATGAGAACAATTTGTTTGTTGTTTTTTCTGTTTGAATATATTATAATTTATTATTGTTAAGTTTTAATTAAAGCCCACTATCATATGTATGTTAGAAAAGGTTTTAGTTTATCGCTTTTCCATATATATTTAACTTCTCGTTCACACCGAACCGACTATAAGATATTACGTAGTACGTTGTCACTACACTATACTCACAGTCGGCGGCGGACAATACGTTTGGTGTGAACGAAACCTTCACCGATGATGCGTTATGCATCGAGCAAATAAATAGACGCAATAGCAGTTACGCCCGACGTATTTTCCGTCAGATGTGAACCGACCCTTAGTAGCTGGAGGCACCCGAGGCACTAACGCATCATCGGTTGAGTGTGAAAGGTTGAATGTTTTATCATAATAATTGTCTGTTCTGGCGTTACGCGACCGATAATACGCGATGCATTTTCCGTCAGATGTGAACGCTAAGAAAACATTCTCACAATATTTTATCGATGTTTTTTTATAGAAATATCGATCGTTAGGGGCTGCTCTATTAGCCGCCATTTTATTCACTCAGTAAAGTGTAGGCATACACGTTTTTTTTGTAGGTATGCCAAGTCCATATGATTTATACGTCAGTGTCCGAATCTCACGGCAAATGTTTTATCAGTGAGTCAACTGATACAGAAAGGAAATAAAGTGATCTTTAGAGACAGTGGTTGTGATATCTACAACAGAAAGAGAGGCATGGTGACTTCAGTCTCGTTAGTTAATGGGGTGTATAAGCTAAATACACCAGTACACCTGTTAGCGTCAGCGATGGTAACCAGTGAGATGTGGCACCAGAGACTTGCTCATGTAAACTGTACATACCTAAATAGAATGCAGAACGCAGTTGAAGGTTTTTCCATTGACAAGGCAGCAACAAGTACGACTTCATGTGTGACCTGTTGTGAGAGAGAAGCAAAGTTGTTTACCTTTCCCAAGTAGTGGCCACAGATGCTCTCAGCAACTAGAAGTGGTGCATACTGACGTGTGTGGACCAATGGAGAGTGTCTCCCTGGGCGGATCAAGGTACTTCATAATATTTGTTGATGATTATAGCCGTATAACATATATTTACTTCATAAAAAATAAAAGTGAAGCTTTAAAATATTTTTGAGATTATGCAGCCAAAGTAGAGAACTCACTTAGTAAAAAAATCAAAGTATTGCGCAGTGATAATGGCCGTGAATTTTGCAATGGTCAATTTGATAATTTTCTAAGGCAGAAGGGCATAATTCATCAGAAGTCCAACCCGTACACACCTGAGAAAAATGGTCTAAGCGAGAGGATGAACCGTACTATTATTGAAAACACTCATTGTTTATTATTTGATGCTGATTTGAAGAAGGAGTTCTGGGCAGAGGCGACTAATGCAGCTGTTTATTTACAGAACCGAACAGTAAATAATAAAACTCCATAAGAATTATGGAATAATAATGAACCTAATATAAGTCATCTGAGGATATTTGGAAGCACTGTAATGGCACATATACCCAAAGAAAAAAGGTTAAAATGGGGTTCCTACTGGATTATTCTGAAGATATAAAGGGATTAAGAATATATAATCCTAAGTCAAAGGTGATTTCAACTAGTCGGGATGTAGTCATTATTGAGAAAGATTTGGATGTAAGCAGTGTGACTGTTACTGAAGAGAATAAGAATTCAGAAACTTGTATGGAAAATAAAGAGAAGAGTTTGGATTCAGTGGGGGGACAATGAGCGAGATGATTCATTTATTTCTGAAGTGCTTTGAAATTGTCAGGAAATCCTGTAATCCATAACAGATCAAAACATATTGATGTACGATACCACTATTATCGAGAAATAATTAGTAAAAAAATTGTTAAAATTAATTATTTGCCATCTGAAGATATGCCAGCAGACATATCAGTCCCGCCCGCGCACTCCCCCCGTGCGGACGTGTTTCTGTTTAACGGAATAAAGTGTGCATCTTGTAATATCGTAATTGATGAAATGTTAGCCTACATACAGAACAAAGTGTCAGTGATTGGTGAGGTCACGTTAGTTCGAGTTTGTACATCATCATTTTCTAAAGAAGAGATTGAAAAATCTAAATCATTGTTGTTCGAGTCTGTGCCTGGGATTAAAATAAAACGTAAAAATAAAGGCAAAGAGGAACGGGACCTAGCTGATATAGTGCAGGTCTTCAAATCGAAGGAACCGGATCTGTTTCCGATTTATGTGGCCAGGGAATTAGAACGTCTCCCGTCTGCTGTTTGATCACCTGGACTGCACGAAACTACTTAAGGATTTACCTCTAGTCCAAGAAGAAGTAAAGAATATTAAGTCTACATATGTTTCGCAAGTTCAGTTCGATCAATTCAAGTCTGAACTGTCACAAATGAAATGACAACACAACGACGAGGCGCCTGGATGCTAGATAGTGGTCCTATAGGGCTTTCACACATCGATCGTTTATCACCGGAAAAAAGTAATAGTAACTTGTGTCAGCAACAGGAATTCGAAACTACTCCAATACAATGTAGAGATATGTTGGGGATAGCTGAGAATAATCATCGCAAAATATCAGCTGTCTCTCAACGGTCGGCTATTGTAAAACCGGTTGCCGATAGCGCGAGTGGTACTAATGACACAAAGCCGTCTACGTCTGCATCGAGTATTAAGACTGTAACCATGACGTCACCGCCGCACTTTAATGCAATCCAGAATAATAACGAGAATGAAGCCGCATTGAGTGCTGTAAACTCGAACTCGAAGCGAAATGACCATGGTGATCATAATCATAACGACTGGCAGGTGGCACAGTATAAAAACAGGAGCAGTAGTGCATCTACAGCTCAACCGCGTTATAATTACCTACCATACTTGCCTGTCTCAGGGTTGTCACTTTTAGAAAAAATTAAATTCAGTGCCTAGAAATGTGTTGTCTGGTTTTCATTGAGATCTACAGCATATTTTTTTTTACTCTCTTATTTCAAAATTTAGAGGGGGGGGGGGGACATTTTGGATGGGTCTATCTTTCAAACGATTGTAACGCATTCAAAACATTGTTCTGATGAATGGATTGAATAGTACGGGTCGTGAAGGTGTATAAAGTTAAAATCTTACAATAAAATCTTGTACTAAAAAACTTGTCAAAAAGTTGTGACTTTGACCCCGATATTCCGTAACTAGAAGGTTTGGTAGGTGTAACCTTAAAAGGACCGATAACAAATATTTATAGACTAAGAGCTTGTGTTCCAATTATTTGCTCAGTATAATTATACAAGTCAGTTGTTTGTTTTTTGTTTATTTTTATTGTTCACTAAAAAAACATGAAATATTCACACATTTATTACAAAATTACAAATTGGCCACAGAAAAATACTTTCTTCGGTTTCGACTATTACGAAATGCCTTGTTTAATAACAAGGCATTTCGTAATTTCAATGTGTAATACAACATGTAACGTAATTAACGCACACCCTCAAACACCCCAATTAGAATATTATGTTATAATCATAATACATAAACTGAATTTTTAATTTAACATGTACATGCATTGTTATTTACTAAATTAGTTATAGCAATTCTTGGAGAACTTTTTGGTCATCCTACTACGCACGTAACGCACACAGTCGCACAAGAAAGACATCTTTCCGCTAATATTGCCCGCGCGTGACTAATGTTTACATTTTAAGTTAGCTTTCATCGTAGCCGCGCAAGCGGTGATGCATTGTGGCTATCTCGCTCTATCCTGGGCTTTTAGTTCGCAGCAGAAAGGGAACGAAAGTAAGTAGGCGGTTTATCGGCGTCCTTTGTCCTGTTCCTGTTAGTGTTTGCGTGCGGTCAAATTAATGCAAAGACCTTATGATTCTTGGAATAAGGTTTATTTTTCTTTATTTTGTATTGAATGATGGAATTTGTATGAATACAAATAAAACTGCGATTTTAAAAGTCTTATTACTTTGACTTACGGTCCATTTCAATTTGTTTTGACTGTACAGGGTTAACATGACAATAATTTCCGTAGTTTTAATTATTTTTGGGATAAAAAATTACCTATATTAAAAATGATATAAATCGATTCAGTAAACGATTCTGAACAAACTATTTTCAGGATGTGCGTTAATTAAGTTACATGTTGTATATCCGCATCCTTATGTGTAACTTTTGTAAATAAAATTTAGGGAAGCATGGGCAGGGCAGTGAAAAATTTAAATCTTTAATTTGATTGTATACAGACATACCAATTTTGCCATTTATGTGATCATTTATGAACGTTTTTTGGAAAATCTGCTCCATTTTTTTAATATTTTCCACAAAGTCATCAGGTGGAACCACTAACAAAATCTGCTCTGTAGAATAATTTTTGTGGTGAAGGTACCTTGATTCTGCACTTAACCCTTAAATGCATAAAGTATCGAAAACGATACTAAGACTTCAGAGCCATATTCCGATTTTATTTTTAAACTGACGTGTCAGGTAGAATGGCCAATCTTATCGTTACCTATTATTACTAAAAAAAAAGAATAGACAAGTGACAGTTCTGACAATTTGCCTTTTTTTTTACTCACAATGTCTATGGTCGCAAGCAAGTAGTTGTGAAAATTTCAAATTTGTATCTGGTGCCATACCGGGAAATCACGAATATTTTTTCTTGAAAAAATACCAGGATGGAAGGTAAGTCTGAAATCTATATGCAGATGTTTGTATTTTGCACTTTTATGTTATATTTGTTTCTCAAAAGTTTGTTTTTATCCATGTATCGTTTTCGATACATCATGCACTAACGTTCTTTTTTGGGAATCTTAGAAAAAGTGATTGTAGTTTCATTTTGGGTTGCGTTTATTATGTTTTGAGCTTGTTGGAGGTTTGGTTTGCATGTGGTGTGTTGTTTTCAGATAGGGAGATAGAAAATCTACTTCAGCGTTTAGAAAATGGCGAGATATCAGATGACGGGTTAGAATCAGACGAAGACGATATACCGTACTATACGTCTCGGGACGAGTTGGTGAGAGAGCTTGAAGATCAGCAAGAAGACGAGGTCATAGATGAAGTTCCAACTGGGATCGATGAAAAGGACCCTCCTTTGATAAACAATGATGAACAATCACCATTACCAGGTACTAGTTCAGAGCTTCCGGCTTTTAGCATGAATACAAGGAATTTAGTATGGAAAAAGCAATCACTTGTTTATAATGAGGATGCAGTCAAATTCGGAGGAAATGAGGAACTTTCTCCAGCGGTGATGGAATTGCAAAGTCCATATCAATTTTTTACTTACTTTTTTACAAATGATATTTTGGAAAAAATTGTGACAGAAACTACTCGATATGCTGTTCAGATAAAACCAGATAGACCGGATTCTCTAACAATATCAGACCTGCGTAAATATTTAGGTATCCTCATATTTATGTCTGTATACCACTATCCCAGCACACGACCCTACTGGTCCGCAAAGTTTGGTTTCAGCCCTATCAAAGACGCAATGCCGGTAAACAAATTTGAGAAAATTAGAAAGATTCTGCATTTCAACAACAACGAAAATCACTTGCCTGTGAATCATCCTCACCATGACAAACTTCACAAACTTAGACCAATAATAGAACATCTCAACGCAAAATTTTCAACCATTACAATAGAACAAAGACTATCCATAGATGAGCAAATGTGCTCAACCAAAATAGGCCATTTCCTCAAATAGTACCTTCCCAACAAACCCCACAAATGGGGGTTCAAATTGTTTGTCCTCTGTAATTTGATGGGCTATGCATACAAATTTCAAATTTATGCTGGAAAAGAGGCTGATGATAGATTGCCAAATGAACCCTATGTTGGAGTGGTTGGGCAAACAGTACTGAATCTTCTCAGAGTAGTTCCAAGGCAACAAAACCACATTGTCTATTTTGACAATTTTTATACGTCCTTGCCTTTGATGTGCGTATTAGCTAAAGAGGGAATTTACTCCTTGGGAACTATACAACGAAACCGCTTGGGTAAGTCATGCAAGCTTCCATCAAAACAGGATGTTATGAAAAATACAGTAACCCAAGGTTCATACGATGAATATGTCACAAATTTCGAAGGCGTAGATATAACCACCGTAAGCTGGAAGGATAACAAGCAAGTTATATTAGCGTCAACATATGTAGGAGCCGAGCCTGTAGAGAATATTGATAGGTTCGATAAAAAAGAGAAACGGCGGATTTCCATTACATGCCCCAAATTGATAAAAGAATATAATGCTTACATGGGGGCGTTGATTTAATGGACTCCTTTCTAGGAAGATATAAAATCCCAATGAAGAGCAGAAAATGGTACATGCGCATATTTTATCATCTGCTGGATTTATCCGTTATCAATGCCTGGATCCTATACAAAAAAGTTTCCACTAAAAATGGTGTGCCACAGAAAACTATACTGAATCTAGCTGATTTTAGGTCGGAACTGGCCGATACGCTGTGCAAGTATGCTCCAGCTGCTACCAGAGGGCGCCCGAGCACTAGCAGCCCATCCAGCACACCACAAGGGCCACCACCTAAAATCCGAAGGGGTAAACCGTGCCAAACATTGCATCCACTTGAAGTCAGATTGGGTCAAATGGAGCACAGCCAGATAAGGACAGAAACCCGAGGTAGATGTATGATGCCCTCTTGCCATTTACTCAGCATTATAAAATGTGCTAAATGTAACGTCCATTTGTGTTCAAAAAAGTCAAAAGACTGCTACACAGTATTCCACAGCTCTGTCAATATCTAATATGTTTGTCTATATGCACTATATCATATTATAATATATACTGTAGTATAATATAGTGTACTAATGCATACTGTATCGAAAACGATACTTGTAGGTTTTTTTTTAAATAAAAGGTATTAAAAAAAAAACACAACGTAAACAACGTATTTTTAATCGGAAAAAAATACGTTGTTATGCATTTAAGGGTTAAATTGCAAACTTGCTGATTAGCGCTTAAATACGATTTAAGTAGTTCGCAATCCTCATGACGATCCATGCATTTTTAACAAGGCTCCGCATACGAAAAAAAAAAGCATATTTCTCCAGAATATCAAAGTCTACATATTCTGAACGACTAACATCACGCAAAACACTATTTGATTGCAATATCTCTGGTTGGTTATTATTGATCACAGGTGGAACATTATTATTTTGATTAGCGTCATTATCCGTATTTTTGTGATCACTCAAGTGAACGAGGAATTCTGTCAAATCTTCCGTACAATTGCCTTCTTTTGGTGCCCGGATAATATTGGCAAAGAAAATTTTACGATATGCAGATATAAATTGTCTGCTGGTTGGTTCTAGAGCATTGCCATTTTTCGATCTTATTTTACCAAAAAAAATCTCAATAACGTCCTGATTAAGACGTCTTGTTAGAACGTATTGATATCCTTCTTGCTTAAAATCTTCATACAGATGCATAATTGACTGGATTGTGATCTCAACCCTTGAATAAATTTCACGTTTTGAGTAGCATCTTTTCCAGTTCGGGGATCTCGTAACTTAAATGTTCGGAAAAAAAACAACATTCTGTTGAAAAAAACAATCTGTTCTTTACGCCCACAAAACGCTCTTTTGTACTTATAGCTGTCACGAAGTCTAGACGAATTTAACGTTTCAAATAAATCGTTCATCAACATAATTAATTCGAATGTGGACCTTGCTGATTCATCTATAACTTTACAATCTGTGTATGTTGACAAACCAGCTGCTACAGATCTGCTTAAAAGTTGCGTCGCGTAACGAACTTTCATTTATTCAAAGTTTGTAGGGTACATATGGCTGTTAGTCAATTTATGAGCTTGTTGCTGTAAATTTGTTGCTGTTCGTATTGCAGCTAGTCTGAGTACAAAGACTCAGCAAAAAAAGAAACCGAAAGTCGGATTAGTTTGAAGATCAGTTTAAGAAAAATCCGGCCACGCCAGCTTAACTCTCGATTTTTTTGTGGAAAAACTTTATTAAAAATTTGTTGCTGGTTAAATTGCAGCTAATCTGAGCACAAACAGTCAGCAACAAAATATAAACCGAAATTCGGATTAGTTTGGTTAGAGTCACTCAACAGTTTTCTCAATCTCAGAGTTAGTTCTGGATTTGAAGCGATTGAGTTTTCAATACTGCTATTTCCGAAACTATTGTTTTTAAGGTAGGCGAATGATCACTTAATACTGTGGCCTGCTCATTCTTCCACGAAAAAAGCATTTCCTTCAGTTCTTGAATTTCAGTTGGTTTTAGAAGAGATCGTCGTATCTTAGGTGGTTTACACCCTGTGTACTAATGTTATAAAACTAAAGACTTTGTTTGTTTGTTTGAACGGGCTAATCTCAGAAACTACTGAATGAAACTGAAGATATTTTTTGGTGTTGGATAGTCTATGTCACGCTACAACCTACAGGAGCGGAGCACAAATGAAAATTGTTGCATAAGCGGGGAACACTTATTTCTTTTGTAGGTTTTTTCTCTTTTATATGACGCAGACCAAGTTGCGTGGGTCAGCTAGTGTATCATAACTTACAACTGGCTGGCTGACTTAGGCTGGCAACTTTAATTAATGCCAAATGTCATGGAAGGTTGCTGAAGACATTGCGATTGCAAAGCCTGGGAAACCACCCCATGAAGCATCATCATATACAGGGTGTATACCACCTCATCACAAAGCCGTTAACCAAGCATTCTGTACATCAAACTAAGGAACTTTACGCAAAAAATTGTAATGATTTGTACAATTTGTTCTCGTGTACTCTAAAAGTTAGTACTTTTAGAGTTAGGGTGGTTTTATTTTTAAACAATCAGCCGTATAAGCATTTCATTTTAGTTTTTGTTGTTTTCTGTTTTTGTTATATATTTATATAATATTTGTATTTATCTATGAATATTCCAGCTGACATAAATGTTCGTTTTTTCTCTTGTTCTGCCTCGACTTGTAGCTTCGTTAGTGCGGACAGTGAGCCTCCGCAACCTGCGTATAGCCCATATTATCAGAGTGTTCCTGGTCACTATTCTGATCTTCTGGCATCCTTTAGCAGTGTTCGTCTTGACGCACTCTTAGTTTCTGAGACTTTTCTAAAGCCATCTCTTCTTTCCACGCACTACACACTTCCTGGTTTTGTCCTGGTCAGAAATGACAGGATAGGCAAGGGTGGTGGTGGTGTCGCCATTTACATTCGTGATGATATACCTCACAAAATGGTAAGTTCGTCTCCATCTCAGTACTCAGGGTCGGCTGAATCATTATTTCTGGAGATTACCTTACATCATACCAATATATTGCTTGCTGTGTTTTACTCTCCAAATCTACACGTTAATTATTTTGACTCCTTAGAATCCTCACTTAACAATCTTTGCCCATCATATGAGCATGTGATTTTAATGGGTGATTTTAACACATGTTTAATTAAAAATGATTTCTCGTTCTCTTAAACTCCGTTCGCTTTTATCCTCTTTTAATCTTAAAATTCTACCCCTTTCTGCGACCCATAACTTCCCAAATTGCACGCCTTCTTTTCTTGACCTAATGATCGTATCTTCTTCTCACAATGTTGATGAGTTTGGGCAGCTCACTGCAACCTTTTCTTATCATGACCTTATTTACCTTTCATATCGTATCCGTCCTCCGAAACGTAAGCCTCGTTTCTGTTTCCTACGTAGTTTTAATAGCATAGATCTGGAGGCTTTGAAACGCGCTGCTGGTGCTATCAATTGGACTCACGTTATCAAAAGCACTATATATATATATCGACGAAAAGGTGAACAGTTTCAATTCCATTATATTAGATATGTATGATAAACATGCCCCTCGTCGGCGTATTAAAATTAAACATAATCCTGCTCCGTGGATGACTACGGAAATTAAAAATGTTATAGCTCGTATGGATAAGGCGAAGAGTAGATATAGGCGCAGACCCACGGAACTAAGTCTTACTCACTTTAAAGCTCTACGTAACCGCTGCAATCGTCTCTGTCGAGATGCAAAGAGACGCTATTTCCACGAATCTCTCGTTGATCATAGCTCCTCCGATGTCTGGATTTTTTTTAAGTCTGTCGGTATTGGTAAATCTCCCACGAATACCTGTAAAGATGTTGACTTGTGCGCGGTTAACAGGCACTTTTGTTTTGCACCTGTTTCTTTAGACCCAAGCGTTAAAGCTTCTATCTTATTAGAACTATCTAACTATGCGGTCCACAGGTGTTGAATAAACTTCGAGCCGCCATTGCAGCAAGAAGGAAAACGGTGCCGCCTGTGCAGCAACCAACGATCTGCACATCACACGCGCAACAAACACAACAGCGGTACGGCATACCACTCAGCGTGCCCCAGTCACAACAAACTGAACAAGGCTAGGCCAGACCATACGAGACCACCGAGCTGTACCAAATGGAGTCCCGTTCCTGAGAGTCGCCAGAATGTTCCATGTTACCTTTGGACATTGACTCAGCAGTCGGCCTGGCTCACGCGCGGCCCAGTTAAAAGAATGATTTGGTTTCATCTTACACGCATAGGACACATAGAATTAGTGTAATAGTGTGTTAAGAAAAAATAGTATATAAGCAGATAATTTTGTAAATAAATCAGAGTTGAATTTAATATTCTTGTCTCATTACCCCTCGCTGTGGCCAAGACACCTTTAGCCATCTTCGGATCAGTCCCGTGAGTCTGCGGGATTGACAGTGAGTTAACCCTTCCCGAACCTGGTATTCCTGTCTACTATCCGTCTGTAACCTTAGGTCGCATGGTGCAGACATCCTGAACTTATTTGTATATCACAAACGAGGTGTATGGTAGGTTAGGGCTGTAAGGCTTATAGGGCTTAGGGTCGTAGGGACTGTTAGGCTTGTAGGTCTCTGTAGGTTCCCTTATCTTCCTTATCGTTGGGATTGCTCGTTCCAAACAGGAGGCTACGGTTGGGACCAAGGGAGGGGAAAGTTCCGGCAACTCGTACAAACTTATTAAAGTTCGCACCAGTGATTCGTGCAATTAGAACACTCAATGATATCTCTCGGCATTTGGATATTTTTTCTTGCTCTTTGGCGGAATTCCAGAGGGTGACACTTAGCATGTTGTCTGCTGTTTAGATTGTGATTCTACCCAGACTCGTTAGTTGGGACTGCACAATTAATTAGGTATAATGACTACTTTTGTTAGCTTGGGTTTTACCTGTTAAAACAAATGTATGTGTTAATGAATAAAATAAATAAATATATTTCTATGTATCATCACACCCTTGACAGTATTGCGGCCTTTTGTTAAGGGTGGGTGTACAATTAGAAATGTTATCTATACTTATGAGAGATAAGGTTTGAATTCTATGTGCAGTTACAAGGGCTAATATGGTAACCATTTTTTTGGTAACTAGTTCTAAACTAAGGGTTTCATTAGGAAATAGATTAGACAAATAATTCAAAACAATACTAGGATCCCAAACTACTTCATATTTAGGGTTCTTGGGTCTTAATTGAAATATACCCCCGAAAAACCTTGATACTCGTACTCTGTCATCTGTGCCAATATGGGGGCCTAGAACAGCAATAGCTGACCTCAAGGTATAGTATGATAGTCCCTCTTTAAACTTTCTAGTCAGGAATGATATCACAGTGGGGACTGAGTCTAGGAGAGGGTCATGTTGGTTTTGACAATAGGAAATCCACTGATTTAGAGCAGATTCATAATGATTTCTTGTTTTGGTGGACAATGAAGCTAACACAATATCAAGTGAAGGGACTGGTATTCCTCTTCTCAGGAAAGCGGTCCTGATAATATGGCGGCAATCTAGTGTGAGGGTCCTGTGTAATGGATGTGGATCCCTTGAACGAGATAACAGTAAATCTTGACGGGGTACCAATTTTTTTTTTTTCAGAAACAACCACTGACTCAAATAAAGGAAACCATGGTTGTGAGGGCCACCAAGGAACTACTACAATGCCTGTTGCCCTTTCCCTTTTTATTTTCTGTAACATCTTACTAATAAGTACAAATGGTGGGAATGCATAAAATAAATCACCATACCATTTGACAGTGAACGCATCAACAGAGCATGGATTTGGATCTGTGAGCCATGTTATATAATTCTGACACTTAGTATTGAACTTATTTGCAAACAGGTCAACCTCAGGCTCACCAAGTTTGTCAACAATAGTCTTGTAGTCTACATCACATAACTCCCATTCAATTTTTGTGTTTGGTCGTCTAGATTCTAGGTCTGTGATAGTGTTTTCTTTGGAACTAATATAAGATGCATAGACCCAAATGTGTCTCTCCTCACACCATTGCCACAACTTTCTGGCTAGGTTATTAAGGTGATGAAAGCGAGTGCCACCCATTTTATTGATATAGGCTATGGCAATTGTGTTATCTATCCTAAGTAAGACCTCACAGTGTCTGAGTGTGCTTGTAAATGTTTTGAGCCGTATAAATGCTGCTAATAGTTCAAGGGAATTTATTTGGAACTTTTTATCATTAACCGTCTAATGCCCATGACTTCTGATCATCTCTATCATATTTTCTTATAGGTATTATGTAATATGCATTTTTAGGGTTTCGTAGCCAAATGGCAAAAACGGAACCCTCATAGATTCGTCATGTCTGTCTGTCTATCCGTCCGCATGTCAGCCACTTTTGTCACACACTATAAGAGCTACGCTGTTGAAACTTGGTTAGTAGATGTATTCTGTGAACCGCATTAAGATTTTTACACAAAAATAGAAAAAAAACAATAAATTTAGGGGGTTCCCCATACATAAAACTGAAACTAGTTTTTTTTTTTCATCAAACCCATACGTGGGGTATCTATGAAAAGGTCTTCAAAAATTATATTGAGGTTTCTAATATCATTTTTATCTAAACTGAAAAGTTTGCGCGAGAGACACTTACAAAGTGGTAAAATGTGTCCCCCCCCCTGTAACTTCTAAAATAAGAGAACGATAAAACTAAAAAAAATATATGATGTACATTACGATGTAAACTACCAACGAAAATTGGTTTGAAAGAGATCTAGATTTTTTTTATTAGCCTGTATTGGCCCACTTCTTGCCTCTTCTTATTGCCTGAGGTCTTGCTGGTGTGTTCTTGTCCTGATTTTTTCACTGCTTTAATAGCGTTGAATTTGTCCTGAAACTTGTCCCCAAGCAGGTATTCGGATATCGGAATCTGCTCTATAAGCTCCTTCATATATTTGTTCAGGCCTGGTAGTAGTCTTGCCGCATCACTTAATGTGGAAATCTGTTCACCGTTAATACTATCCTGGTTAGCAATTAGATTGTTTAATACTTTGCCTATTGACGTAACGAGCGGCCACGATAATCTGCTGCCCCCTAATTCGTTGGTCCCTTTTAATTCCACCTTCATTCATTGCAGCAGCCACTTCTTCGTTGAGTTTTGGCGGGTTCAATAGGCTGCAATTCCTTGGTATTTCATGTTTCTTTAGAATTGTTTGTTTTGTTTCGTCATTTAGTCCCTTTACAATAATTGCTGTTGAAAATTTGTAGGTATATGAAAAAAATTACCCGAGTTTCGATGACTACTCGTTTTTCGTTTCTTCAACCGATTTTCAAGTTATCGCAGGCGTTCGCTGAGTTCTTTCACCTCCTCGTGTTCGATGTTTTCTCATCTCGGTTTAACAATTACAAACTTTGAAAATTTGTAACGAAAGCGTGATCAGCACGCGGCACAAAAAAATACAATGAGTTGACAGATGTCAAGACAGAACGCGCCAACACCGGACCACAGATAACATTTTTCAATTTGATGAAGTCAATTCATCTTTAAAAAATGTGACAGCGAGTTAGCAAGAAGTGCAAACTACAAGTACTAAATGAGGACGAGATTACGAAGCATAATAGCTACTATACAGGGTGAAATTGAATAGATGCGACAAATTTAAATATACAATAATACGTGTTGTCAAGAAAATGTATAAAATATAAAATTAAAAAATAATTGATCAGTGTTACGAAAACCGTTAAAATAATAAAAGTATCAAAAATCTTGCCGACTCATCGCAGTGCTCAATATAGCGGTCATTTACCTAATTTTGCCTTAATTTTTCTTATTTATTTTGCATATTACTGGAATACCGATAATTCGTACTTAAATAAAGATAATAACATCAATGGACCTTTTGAAAACGATAATCGCGTAATTTTTTTTAACGATTTAGATAGGTTACTGTAACTGAAGCTCCAATTTCATTTTGTCGCATTAATTAAAATTCACCCTGTATATTATAAAAATGTGTGTCTACGCCACTGCTCGAACAATCATCAACGCCAGAACGCGTACCACTCCCGAATATGGCGTCATATTCAACAGCCAATCGTTGAAGCCGATTATCGCGCGATCGTGGCTCTCAAGCGACACCTCCAGTACATTATTTACTACTTACCACACAACGCAACATCGGCATCGTTCCAAAATCCAAAATTACTCTGTTAAATTACTACATTTGAACAAATCGTTCCAAAATCGATTGTAAAATCTTGCTAAAACTAATATACGGATTGGAATCCCAACCAAAAGTGTTTCTTTTGTTCCATCGCGAACAAAAAGTGGCGACCGTGACAGGACACGATCACTTATCCATCCGAACTCTAAAAATTGAAGCTAACTAAGAGAGTTTTTTTTCTTAGTTGACGTTAAACTGAATAAAACTACCATGATATTATGCATTTCAACGATAGCTGATTAATTATAACAGCAAGTTCATTTGTGATTAAACGAACAATGTAGGTATGTATATTAATTCTAACATGTGTAATTGTTGATTGCATCACTATTCATTTCTTTGTATGACTTAATCATTTTTAATTAGTTAACATAAACAAACACGTCCGTTGAATCAATTCAGAATAAAATAGTAGAAGCAATCAAATCTAACAATAGTTTCGATAAGTTTTATTTATAAAATCAACAAACATGTCTTATTTGATTTAACTAAGATGTGATAATTACATCAACTAAAATTTAAACGTTGAATCGACTCTCATATTTGTTGAATTAATCTTTCGATTGATCGTTTTATTCAAGAGATCCGCCCTTCCCTATTCCTCCCTACCGGCTACCCCACCCCGCCCCTCACCCGCGCGCGCGGTTGAGGCCCGCACGCGCCGCCTAACGAACTATCGTCTCTGCAAGCGAGTCAAAACCAGTTTAAATCCAATGCAATTTTTTTGAAAAACGAAACGAAACTGGACTTCATCTGTGCTCTCAGTGCTTCTTTTCTTCGAATATTTGTAGTATCAAGTAATTTCAGTGTTTAGCAGTGTCGTCAAAGAGTATTTGGCATAACCGTCGATAAGACTATACCTACCTACAAGTGCAGTCACAGTGATCCTGTCTTTTGACTAGTATTGAAAGTGTAACCTATTGAAATGGAAGACGTTAGCGAACTCCTCAAGACATGGGAGTTAGAGGCTCTAATACCAGTTTTCACCCGTAAGTATCTCACTCGCTAATCTATTTTATGGTGATGATTGAAAATGTAATAAACCCGGAGACCCCCGGGTGATATTCATGTTGTGTAAGGAATTAGGTAGATAGGTACCCTATTACATTTACTGTTTCGATTTTGCTTTTTAAATTATCGAGCAAGAATTACGAGAAAAGTGGATATGGGAACGATTTCTCTCCTATTTTCACGTTCTCGCCTTGTTCGTCTTGAGTCTGCTTTTAGCGCGAAACAAAGGAGGCCGAGACACATAGACACATTCAATAAAATTCATTGTCTTTCATTGTCTGGTGTTATTCTCGCTTTCTATCGGGGTTCTCCCGTCAAACTGAATTACTTCTCTAGTGGTAGCCTGTCATGAGCAGAACATAAGGATCGGGAGCCCCCGCACCATGCGTAGTACGAACCTCAGAGAGGCCAGTTTGGCGGGATTTACACAATAATAATAATATGTTGTTTGCTTGTTCCTTCTGTATTTCTGATCCGGTCAGCACTAATTTTAAATTAATTTTAATTTGTTGAACTATGAAGTTTCATTTAATAGTAAGTAGGTACCGAAAAATTTACGATAAATTATTATACTGACGACCCATTTACTTACTTTTGTTTATATTGTTGGAATTTATTAGGTATCTAACTAAAGAGGGATCACAAATCACAAGCTGACTGGTGCGAGCCCCCAGTGTTTCATGATGAATAATTCGTGAGAGTAGTCTATGGATGTTCTACCTCATAGTTCAAATTACTTATCTTCATGTTGCATTACCTCACTTGTTTATTAAGAAACCAACTTATACCAGTCTTTATTACAGACATACACTAACGTGTAGTCACCCTCCATTCATGGGATCATTCATTGTTATTTTCAGAACAACAAATTCTTACGGCATTGTCCTGCAAGCTAAAGGTAAACTGATTCACCAGGTATTAAATCAGCGAAGGCGCTTACAAAGTTTAAGAGCTTTACGGAAGCGGAGTAGAGAAGAGAGTCCCACATACTCATTAGAATCTAATCGGTCTCCAAGACCTTTACCTAGTATATTGCTAGAAGAGGAAAATGAGAATATAGAAGACGATATACAATGGCTCGAAAATTCTGAGCCATGGAATATGGTTGAGGACAAATGGAAAAAAACTTTCAAAATCAAAATCAAAGCATTTATTTCAAGTAGGCCAGTTACAGGCACTTTTGAATTGTCGAAACAAAATGAACATTTAACCTCCTGCGTACATTTGTACTCCTCATAGTACGTAAGAAATTTAAAAATCTGTGGACTTTATTTTAATTGCCAGCACAAAAATATTTTACTAGCGTCATCTAGTGACTTCTAGGCTTACGTCAAAAAAATTAAAACGACAAATGTCAAACGTCACTCTTTTTAAAATGGCGTTGGAAGGTGACCGCACGAGCGGGCGTTTGCGCAAAAGTAAGTAAATCCATATTCATCCGTAAATTTTTTTGCTTGATTTTATCTTTTTTGCGTAAAACAACGCAATGGTAGTTCAAACTAATGGCTTAGCATATTATTTTGAAAAAATTTCAAATGTTTGTCCTGTAACCTTGATATTTATTTCTAAGTCCTTTACGAAGTACTAAAGTATGTAAGCAACATTTTTCACGACTGTCTTCCCAAGTACTGTGTAAAGTACGTTGACGATTTAATCAAGTTTTATGTTTTTTTTAGCGCTTACAAATAACGCCATCATCGATGCTTTGGACGACTCCGAGTTCGATTATTCCGGAGATGATTCAGATGAAGATCCGGCGTTCGTTCCACCAGAATACAACCAAACAGCCCGTGATCACCGTAGTGAGTCCAGTAACTCGGATGAAGATCAAACTGATTTGAATTCCCCTGTGGCTTCTCCTACAATGTCAGACGACTCAGACTTCACACCTTCTACTTCATCGTACCAACCACGAGTAAGAGGCCGGACAAGAACAACATCGCGCGGGCGGGGTCGTGGTCGTGGTACAGGTGAAAGCTCACAATCATTATCCACTCGACAGATAGCTATTAGAAATCGACAAAATATTGCTGGCATTCAAGACACTTGGACTCACGATACACTAGATTCAGAAATCAATAGTTTAATGCAACCTGCCTACATCCAGAAAAATACTGAGGAGTGGGAGTGGTACCAATTTTATAACCAATACATAGATGATGAAATTCTAAGTCAGATGGTAACCTGTACCAATAGAACACAAGTTTTAGAGACCGGTAAATCCATAGGACTGACTTTAAAAGAGCTCAAGGTCTATATTGGTATCACCATGATCATGTCCGCATTGCAGTACCCACAAATTTCTTTGTATTGGTCTGAAAAATGGAAAGTTCCGTTAGTAGCAAGAGCTATGACTAGGAACAGATTTTTTTTTATTAGACTCAGACTGAAATGCGTCTATGACTCCGAAGTGACGCCCGAACAAAAAATACAAAAAATCTGGAAAGTTCAGCCTTTACTTAATCGCATATTAGCCGGGTGTCACGAACAAATTCGTCCGCAAGAAATGAGTATAGACGAAATGATTATACCTTTTACTGGAAAATTCCCAATGCGACAGTACTGTCCTAACAAGCCGAACCGAGTAGGCCTCAAAGTTTTCGTCTTAGCTTCACCGAAAGGTATTGTTTGTGACATGGCAGTATACCAGGGAGATACTACATTCCCCCTCTTAATTAACCAAGGGTTTTGTTTGGGAGAAGCTGCCATAATTCATATGACAAGGACTTTAGTTCCAGGACATTTACTGTTCTTTGATCGTTTCTTCACCACGGCTAAACTTTGTGATGAATTGCTAAGACTTGGATTTCATGGCACAGGTACTATTATGAAAAATAGAGTCCCTAAAAACTGTGTACTGACTGACGAAAAAACGTTTAAAAAAAAAGCGAGAGGAAGTATTGAAGTAAAAGTAAGAGAAGACCGTAAGCTCGCTGTAACAATGTGGCTTGATAATAAGCCTGTTCTTATGATGTCTACTTGTTATTACGATCAAGAACACGATGAATGCGAGCGGTGGTCAAAAAAAGATAGAACATATGAAAAAGTGAGGAGACCAGACGTTATCAAAAAGTATAACGAAAATATGCGTGGCGTCGATCTTGCTGATCGGATGCTTTCTGTTTGTCCATCGCGCAATCGAACTAAAAAGTGGACAATTCGAGTGATTTCTCATCTTGTTGACCTTTGTGTGGTAAATGCTTGGTTGCAATATAGGATCGTAGAAACAGAGAAGGGCACACCAAAGAAAAATATAGTACAAATGAGAGAATACAAACTGAACTTAGGTACCAAACTCATCAATGACAATGAAGAAGAATGTGACGATGACGATGAAGGCGAAATTGAATACGAAGAACTTGAACCAAAGCATAAAAAACGCAAGGCTCTTATCAAGCCAGTTCCTTCCAAAGAAAACCGTACCAAACGTGCTGCACATTTGCCAGAATATGGTACAAAACAATGGCGTTGCAGAAATAATGGTTGTGACAAAAAAACTACCGTATTTTGTAAAAAATGCGATATTTATCTTTGTTTTACGCCTAATCGTAACTGTTTTACAAATTTTCATGAAGACTGTTTTAATTATAGCTTTTATAAAACTTTGACATATGAATAACTATTGATCTCTAATGTTCCTACCATTGAATTACTGTAAGTTTGTATGTTTAAGTTTAAGCTTTTTGAGAATATGTTACGAAGAAAAGGTTAATTCCTGTTGATTTTGAAGAATTTAATAAAAACTAATTAATACACACCTGGAATCCATTATTTGATGACCATATCTCCTCATTATGCCATAAATCTAAGTCAGAAATATTTACGTCCTTTATAAATCACATATTTATTTAGTTCCCTTGTACTTTGTGTAGGACATAGTGAAAAACCAGTTTTCCAGGTTCAGGATTTTTTTAAATATTTTTTCCATGCTCAGTAACCTCTTGCATGGCAAATTATGTAATATCGGACAAGGGCGATTAGCTGTGCGCGCAACGCTCGACTTAAATTTACTTGACCGTTTCCGACCGTTGCGATAAAAACACCTATAGATCGCAAACTACAAGGGCTAGAGCAACAAAAATATGGTTGTAAAGCTGAATAGTTAAGGTATCTATTTATCTAAAAATAAAGACATATAATTTAAATTTGATACTATTACAACATGTAGAACATGAAAAACAGTCACGAAAACGGCTATTTCGCGATTAAAATATTTATTTTACGAAAAACTATTAACTGCTTATCAATAAAAAAAACTGAATAAGAAACTAGATTATATTATTTCCTTTCCAATAAGACCAAAATCTTAGTAACGTGTTAAACAGAAACCAGTAATAAACTAATTGGAATGTAGATACTCACTGTTTGTTTTGATGCGGCCGGCGCGGGCGCATGTTTTTAAACACAAATATTTACGTAACTTTAACTCTAAGTCACCACTTTTTGTTGTCTATACTATTTAACATTATACTCACCATAATAATTAATTACGATTTACCCGTTATTACACTCGTTTTAATCACATAAAATTACTTATTCAATGTTTATCTACAATCACTATAGGTAACATACCTATCACATTTTCACAGGCAAAATACTGCATATTTGAGATTCGAAAACTAAATTGCTTTAACATAATATTGTAGCACTATTGTTAACGTTCATTTTGATGTATAATACTATCCTAAAATACGAGTTTTTCGATCCAAAACAATTGAAATACGACACTTGCGCAGGCGAAACACGGAAAAAAATGGCGTGTTTGTTTACACTAAAGTTTTTATTTTATTTTGACGTCTGTCGATGCATTTGGGCATAGATAATCTGTATAGAGTTGGGAAATATTGTATACAGGGTACTGTAGACGATCAATGCATGGACATAGCAAATTTAGTCGATTTTTGAAGCATTTTTTGAAGGCAGGTGCGTTTGGTGCGTTGTGGCTGCAATTACAGCCAACAACGTCTGAGTTGAGTACTAGAAAGCTATCATTCACTGGAAGCCTACGGCAGTTCTTGACTAGAATGTGCCCTGGCGGTTGAGAGTATGTCATGCTCTCTCAAATGTCTCGCTGATGGTGGCGCGTGTGTCGGACCATTTAGTTCCCTTCAAAATGGTTGAGCTGAATGGTGCTGATCCATGCGTCATGTTCGTGAACGGGCGTTGTCAGTTGTGACTGGTCATCTCTTAGTCGCCATGGTTTCTTTGAATTAATTATTTAGTTTTTGAGTTGTATTTTATTTTTGTTTTGCTATGGACACTTTTAACGTGCACATCTTGCTACATTGTTCTCACTTAATATACCATCTCAACATGAATGATGTCACCAAGATTTTGTAACAATAATTTGATTTAAAAGAGTGTCCATGGAGTTTCTTGCCTGTTCTTCTCCATAGAGATCTACGTTAGGGAATGGGCAACTACAGTACTTTCACAGTTTTTATGTCTTGTGACTGGGACTGTAGCTACTTTAACCTCCTGAGTACCAGACATACTTTTTTTGTAGTTTATTTCTGAAACTCTCGTATTGCACTGTTAGGCTATTACAATGCTTTGATTTTGATTTTGAAGAAAATTCTTGGATTTTGCACCACGATATGCCCCTTAAATCGCAGTTGGCTGCAACATAAGCCTAAACATGCAAATACTCACACAATATGGGCTATGCGATTATGTAATACTAACATTGAATCTATACGATGCAAAGATAGTTGTACAATCTTCAGCAGCTCCAACAATACCATTTAATGCTATCAATTGATGCGTCCCTGTCCTTATGGAGCAGGACCAGCATTGAGCCAAGCATTTTTATCAGCGATATAATCGCTCAACTTGTAATATGCTTGTTGACAAAGTGTGCGTTTAATGCATGTTTTAAATTTCGTCTCATTCAGTTCAAGAATACTTTGTAGAATTTTATTATAGCATCTCAAACAGCACCCCATGAAAGATGAGTCTACTTTAGCGAGACTAAAGCCTGGCTGAACTAATTGGTCCCTATTTCTAGTACCGTAGTTATGTCTGTCACCTCTTTTACCAAAAAGATGCATTTTTTTTCTGACGTACATTATGTTTTCGTAGATGTATTAATAGTGTACCGTCATAATGCCAATATCCTAAACAGCTCTCTTAGAGAATCGCGCCTACGAAGATTATAATATATGGCTCTAATGGCTCTTTTCTGCAGAATAAATAAAGACTCAATATCTGTAGCTCGTCCCCATAGCAAAATACCGTAAGACATTATACTATGGAAGTAACTAAAATAGACCAGTCTAGCGGTATCTACATCAGTAAATTGACGGATTTTTCTAATGGCATATGCTGCTGAACTTAGCCGCCCCGCAAGAGATGTTAAATGAGAACCCCATTGTAGCCTTGAATCAAGCGTAATCCCCAGGAAAACCGTTTTATCTACGAATTCAAGTTTCTCATTATTCAATAATATGTCACTACCCTTAACATTCAGTAAAGCAAATCTTATGCATTTGGTTTTTTTTTCATTTAATACTAAATTGTTTGCTGTGAACCAATTTTGGACCTGCAGTAGAGCGTTATTCACGTTATCTAAATTTTGTGCTCGTCTATTTATCTTAAAACTCAGGGAAGTGTCATCAGCAAATAACACCATATTTTGAGGTTGGTTTTTCAATAAATAGGGTAGATCATTTATGTATACTAGAAAGAGAAAAGGACCCAATATTGAGCCTTGTGGAACCCCCATTTTTATTTTTAAACCCTGTGAGTTAACACCATTTATCTGAACATATTGTTGTCTATCATTTAAATATGATCTTACCAAATAAGTGCAAGTTTACCCAGTCCGTAATGCTCAAGTTTCATAAGTAATGTGTCGTGGTTTACGCAATCAAACGCTTTGGAGAGGTCACAAAAAATTCCTATAGCGTCTTGGGACTCTTCCCACGCAGTAAATATGTGCTTTAATAAGGTTACACCGGCGTCAGTTGTACAACGTCCCTTGGTGAAACCATACTATTGATCATGTAAGATTCTGTTGGTGTTAAAGTGATAGAGCATTTATCAAGCATTACTTTTTCAAATTTTTTTGCTAAAAACTGGCAACACGGAGACAGGTCTATAATTGTTGGTATCTTTACTGTCTCCGGATTTGAAAAGAGGTATAACTTTACTGTATTTCATTAAATCAGGGAAGACTCCTTGGTCCACACATAGATTAAAAATAAAAGCAAATCATTTGATTTAAAAATAAAATTGACACTTTTAATTATCCCTAAAAGATTGTCCAGGCAGAACATAAAAAAGTAAAGTAAAGAAACTTTTTTTTCACAGGATATATTATAAAAGTAATCCATCACGTTACTTTTATAATATATCCTGTGAAAAAAAAGTTTCTAAATTGTAATTACAAGGGAGTGCAGAACCTTGTAAAAACAATTCATAATTTTTTTTGCGGACTATATTTATGTAAAATTTAATATAAAAAGCTAGTAGCAAATAAACGCTGGTGCTCACGTAGCACTTAAACTCAACTAAAATATAGATTCTTCATCTTCACCGTCTGTGTAAGGGTTGAACGGTTTCTTAGGTTTTTGCGGAGGGAGAACCAATTCTTCTTCGTCTTCTGTGTCCGTTTTATTAATCGTCTTACATATCGCGGCGGAAATATAATATCGGAATCTTCGGAATCTGAATCATTGGAATCTTAAATAAGCCTCAATCTTTTGTCAGGACGAGCAGGAAAACTTTGGGAAACTCCTTCTGGTGTGACTTGAATTGATCTATGTGATACTGTAGAAGCATCAGGAGTGGCTATATTTCTTGGAGATAAATTTAAGGCATCAGACACAAAACTAACGGGAGTGTTTGATCTTGTACTTCCTGCAGTGGAACATTTATTTGTCCGATTTCAAAATGAGGACATATTGTCGTTGGTGCGCAAGACATACAACTTTGTCTTCTTGCATGTAAAATATTCGGCTTTGCAATTAACAGCACTCAGTGCGATTTATAAATACAACCCTTAACCCCGATATCTGAGATGCCGGTAAAATTTTGATAAATGTTAAATCTCATGTCAAGTGATGTGATTGGTTGTCATTTTGATCATCGTTAAAATTATATAATTATTATAGAAGTATAACACATAGGTATAACACATATTAAAATTTGACCGGGATTTTAGAAACCAGGGGTAAGGGTTGTATTTATGACATTTAATACTGAGAGTGCTCTTAAATACGCATTGAAGTGCTGATCCAATTAATAGATTGGTGTTAGTTAATGAGACAAAGTGTCTCAGTACATTCGATTATGAGTAACTTTGTTGGCATAATAATATTTCATAATAGTGTTACGAGCTGGGTATGAGATAAATTAATTACTACCGATTAAACAACACAATAACTTTATTAATCACAAAACAATCAAAACTTAATCACAAATACACTACTGTTTACTATTCACTTAGATATCGCACTTGTAGTTCACTTGGATTCGCTTCGTTGTGTCGCTAAAACAAGACTGCCGGTCGCGGCCCTGAGCGCTCTATTTATACTCGCCAACAGACACACCAGAATAACCACGAACATTCGAGATGGTCATAAAAAACACTAACAAAAGAAATAGTAAGTACCTACCTACAAGGTAGGTATTACCTATAAAAGTTGTAGGTATAAGCTACTTGTACAAAACAAACAAATATGAACCGTATGCCCTAGGCGTACGGTCGAAATTCTAATGTCTTTGTTTAAATAGGTCGCGAGTTTGTACCTACCTAACTTTAAAACTAATAATAATGGAATGTTCTCGAACTTCTAACGTACACACACTGTAATCACTGGCTTTCTCGAATGTTCTAGTAGGTCCGATGTAACAATAGTAACTAACAAGATTAGTAGCTTATTCAAATAAACAAATTTATTGGTATGAATAATAAGAGATTTAAATTGAACAAGGTCATAGTTGAATTGATTAAGGTTAAATAGTCTAATAATATTTCAAATAATTAAAACAACCAAGGTCTTAGTTAGGTTTACGAAAATGAATTAGTTAAAACGACCAAGTTCTGAGTCTATTCTAAAAAGACGAATTAGTTACAATGACCAAGTTCTTAGTCGAATCTAAAAAGATGAAATTGTTATAATTACCAAGTTCTTGGTCGAATCTACGAAGATGAATTTGTTGCAATGACCAAGACCTTAGTCAAATTTATTAATGATAAGTAGTTATAGTAGTCATTTTCATATTTATATTGACCAAGATTAAAGATGAATTTATTCAGTTGAATTCGTCATATTGGTCATTTTCATGTTGACTTCTAAGGTTCTAATTGTTCTAGTTAAGAAGCAGATTGTAAGACCAATAAAAGTCACCTTATTTGATTTATCTAACGTCTTTTTAGGCTCGGATGGAATCAAGATGCTTGATTGAAATAATCACAATCTTGTTAGGAACAATAATTTTTTTTTAGAGTGCGCCTAGTTTCTGACCAGGAGGAATCAACACGCTGCTGGTGAAAAACTACAAGGAAGGTTCGGATCACCAAGCCAAAGGTGTGTTGGAGCTGCGTACCCCCCGGAGCGGCCTGCATTCTGGAAGGGCCTATGTCTTTGCTGTCTTCGTCCTGGAAACATGCTGCAGGCCTATTGCTACCTGCTTCGCATGACCTACTGATCTAACTGTGAGCCCGTTCCTATCATATTTTCCTAGATTTCTCTGCTATCTGAGCTGTTAAGTTAGTTGTTTTGTGGTTAATTCCAGACGATCGCTGCGCTGAGTACATCGGCGGCTACGCGACGTCACCCGTTGTCTACGCGCTACTAACCTATGAGCTGTGCGACCTGTCTTCGCTGACAGAAACCAGTCTTTGCTGCGCTACGGACTGCAAAACGAAGAGCGTAAATTCTAACGTTATTATTTATTTACGTAGATAACTAGACGCGATGGCTTCTGAAACAGAGCTTAAAAATTTAATTATTAAACGTTAAACGTGGTGCCATTAAGGGACGCGTAACTAATTTTAAAATCTATTTAGACACACTAATTACTTAAGATTCTGGTTCTCCTGTGGAAGTTAGTAAGCTTGCAATGAAGTTACCGCGAATGGAAGCGTTATTTATTGACTTCAACGAGTTGCAAAACCAAATAGAAACTCAAAGTGAGCCTAATCTAGCAAATGAAGTAAACGATCGCAATTTAATTGAACAAGACTTTGATAGTTGCATTTCTTTGCCCAAAACTTTATACAAACGCATATCTTACCCAGTAAACAGGAAGAAAGTCACATTTCTAGGTTGTTCTCATGCCAATGAGTGTCATCAACACAATCATAATAGTAACTGTAATAGTTCAGGATTCAAATGACCGATTATACACATTCCTAAGTTCGATGGCACGTACTATAAATGGTTGGAATTTAAGGAAATATATTGTTCTCTGATGCATGACAACCCTAAAATTAAGAATGTAATTAAATTAACAAGTTTTACAATCTCGGATCCTATTTGGAGGCTGAAGCTGCGCGAGTTCTGAGTAACCTAGAAGTTTCCGATAAAAATTATAATGAAGCTTGGTCTATCCTCTGCAGCCGTTATGACAATAAAAGGCAGTTAATCAGTAACCTATTCAAGTCACTTTTTCAAATTGAGGCCGTACGAGACGAAAGAGAATAAAAGCGGTTCGTATTTTTGACGGTGAATATTTTGATATAATTATTAACTTTATTATAGTTTCTAATGAATGTGCTTATATTATTAGATATGTGTTCAGTGTTATTATGTTGTCGAAAATTTGCTATATACGAGTATCTCTAATTAAAAAATCAATAAAGAGACTTAAAATGTCTGGAACCATCTACGTACCAGACCAATATGTTAATTTGATACGAGATGCTAAAAAAAGAGGAAACCCTTTCATTGTTCATGAGATGCATTTCAGTAACTTTTATGACTTGAAAGCACTGGCTGAAGAGCAAGCCATTAATTACCAGAAATACACGAATGGGGATATAATCAAAGTGACTGAGTTAACAATGATTAAATTTACTAAAAATAGTGATTTTTATGAATTTAAAACATCTAAAAAGGAGAATGTGTCCAGGTTAAGCTTAAATTGGTACGACGATCAAGAAAGCCACCATCACAAATTAATTTAAAAGCAGCTTATAATTAAAAAATGAATATTTCTGATTTAAAGAAAAACGATTTGTTACAATTAGTTCGTTCTAACATAGTGCCCAGCTACTATGAAGAATTTTATAATAATCTAATAATCTAAATATATATAATTCAAAGGTGACTGACTGACTGACATAGTGATCTATCAACGCACAGCCCGAACCACTGGACGGATCGGGCTGATATTTGGCATGCAGGTAGATGTTATGACGTAGGCATCCGCTAAGAAAGGATTTTGATCAATTCTACCCCCAAGGGGATAAAATAGGGGATGGAAGCTTATATGAAAGTTTTAAAGTTAGGATCTTCTAATTTTGTGTTTAGGCTGACGATTGAAAATTAATTTATGCATGTTTCAGCGTTTTTGTTAACTCCACCCCGAAGACATACCTAAAGGGGATGAAATTGTATGTGAAAAATCCTTAATTTTCGACGTAAAAAGTACAAAATTTGTTATCTGGGCTTATGATTGGAAGCTGACGCAACGGCTTTATTAGAATTTCAACCCTTGAGGGGTGAAGAAAGAGCAACATTTTGTTTTTAATTAAAGTTTTTATTTTTTGAGCCACCAAAAAGTATCAAAGTTAGTAAGTCGTTAGTTTTTTTTTATTTCAACCCACAAAGGGGTAAAAGGGGGGATGAAGTTTTGCATTGTAGTTGTTCATTCGTTCACGAATAACAGCAGCAGGAGAGACCTTTTGCAGCAGTGCAAGTTAATAGTATAGGCCGTACACAAGTTAATAGCACACGTGACTTCGCGGCTGGCAGTACTTACCGTTTTGTAGGGACCTAGGTAAGCCGAAGATTATGGACTTACGGCAGGAGCAGAAAAAGAAAGTATGGCAGCCGCCGCTCCTGTGGGTGCCGCCCGCTCGCACTTCCTGCAGCATGCGCCGCTGACGCGCGCGCTGCGTGCACTCAATATGGTGTCACAACAGATTGATTGCTTCGATTGTACACTGAGCGAAATCACACGGGCCGCATTTTGCGCAATTACTTTACGTTTGTCAAATTAATTAATTTATTCAAAACATAAATAATTTAACTTTAAATAAAACTGCTTTATTGTATTAGGTACCTAAACCTGTAAAAATAGTTGTATGTGTTGTTTAAATAAATTATGTATAGTAGAACAAGATAGAATGAGTAATTGTCGATATCGTATTTGATACCAACTAGATTTTTTAATTTTGTAGATTTCTGTTTTTTTTTTCTCTCCTGCATTTCTGATCTTACTTTTGATGAATGAAGACGAAGTCAAAATAAAAATCAAAAATGGCGCCGACGAAAGTTTTTGGATTTTTAATCATGGGTGTCGTTTCCGTGATTTTTGGTTCGCTGTTAGTGAAAATGAGGTCAAAATTAACACGGGGAAAAAGTTAACAGAAGCAAAAGAAACGGTTTTCCTTTTTTTTCTACGGCTTCCCCTGACACTATTTTCACCCTGCGCCACTGTTTGGTAGAGGTGTATCTAATCTTACACCCACATTTCGCACATTTAGCTTAATCCCATCAACCGGGCACAAATAATACAATAACACTTTGCCCGTCCCGCAAATCGAACCCAGGACCTCATGCTCAGTAGCGCTTGCGACAACTCGAACAACGATGCAGTCTCACACATGACCCATCAATATTTTCACGCGAACGAAGTCGCGGGCAACAGCTAGTCTTTTAATAAGTTTAAGAAATACCTACCTATTCTTTTTAATTATATTTATACTCTTATTATTTTCATTCTTATTAAGTAGGTAATGAAAGAAGATACCTGGGCCCTATCCAATAAAGCTGACAATCCGACAAGTCCGACATATGTCAAAAAGTGACAACTCGACAATTTTTCTGTTTAATAAAACTTACAGGCGACAAAATTGTCATGGTGGAAAATTCACAAATATGTCGGACTCTTTTTTTTCTTGACATTTTTCTGTTTTATAAAACTTTATATGCGACAGTTGACAGGTGACAATTTGTCGTGAAAAACTTGTCAAATCTGCTTTATTAAACAGAAAATTGTCGCGACATGTTGACATATTTGTAGAATTGTCCGACAATTCTGACAGGCGCGTTACCCTCTGTCGCGAAATCATATTTTGAATGTTGAAGGTGTAAAAAAGTGTATTGAAAAAGTTTATTACAAAAAAATTACGGATTGATGAAGGATAAACTAGTTCAAATAAACTAAACCTTACCATGGTCCTTTTGCGCCAATTTTGCCATGTAGTGTCACGAAGGTATTTCCAGTCTTTATTGAAAATACCTAATGTTCTTAAGTTTTCGGCAATTTCCTTCCATTTATTTATTTTTACATCGTGGGTCAATTGGTCACTAAACTTCCCAAAAAGTATATTTTTACTTTCGTAAATAAGGCCCAAAATGGTAAGTAAGTGTAGTAATGGTAAGTTTCTGTGCATTTCCATCTTACACGCGATCATAACACAATGGAAGTTGCACTAGTGATTGTTTTATTCTTGTACTTTAATAATATCTTTTTCAATGGGAAATAATAAGTCTAGCCACAAAATTATGTATTGGCCACGTGATTAAACTTCTAATTTTATAACTAAGCAACGCGAAAATGACATAGCCTCTAATAAACTAATTCGTCTTTTTTACAACGCCAACTAAATATTCAATAGAAAGCGTCAAGTAAAATCATCAATTATTGTGACTTGTCCTTCTTATTTATACATGGCCACTTAATTTACTAACTCGGCCACGGATTTTACATCTCGTTACCATTTTACGTTAACGCAATGTCCTCAAAAAATATATTTCAAGCTTCCACAGAAAGCATCATTTATTATAACTTAGCATGTAAAATAATACATCATATTCTTTTATCGTCAAAATAGCCACTGCATGATTTGGCGCGAGTACGCGAGATGACAGCGACCGGTCATTTGCGCCAATCAGAGAGCGCCATTCGATTCATGTAACGACGAGTTGAGTTGATCACGTGTAATTGTTTATTGTAGTTCGTGCGTTATATTACAATATAACGTGTTTCTCCGTAGCGATATTGTAAACTCTCGAATTATTGTCAACTAAATATACACAAGTATCTCTGCCCCATAATCGGGACTTGGGGCACCCCCCCGTTAGGTTAGTTAGGTTCCTTTAAACCCTGCACTCGGAAATAGGGGCCCGGGGCTCCGTCGACTATGCTTTTTAGGGGAATATAAAGTGTTTTAAGGTTAGGTTATATTAATCGATATGACAATTTTACGGTGACATATATATAAAGTGGCCAATATAAATACTATTTGATGACATTTTTAGCAAACTTTTGACGATCAATTAATATGGGATGAGTTACATTTAAACATACTGAGTTACAAAAATAGAAGCTAAATAAATATAAGTTTTGATGTCATTTAATAGTATTTTAGAAGTTAACTGTTAGAATGCATGTTACAAATTTAAATGCTAAAAAATAACCATCATGCTGAGTTGTATTTAGAGTGGTTTACATAGAAGATAACTAGTGGCTAAGATAGTATTATTTAAATGCTCGTTAATTGTGGCTGACTTAGTAATTTAGAAAGCAACATACATTTTTGGAGGCAAATAATTATAATAAAAAGAAGCCTGTTTAATTAGCACCCTTTTTCAATTTTACCCTCATCCAGCTTCATAAAACAAAATTCTTTGCAAATATATTATGTCAAAAGTCGACATAATTGTCACGACAATCCGACAATATTGTCAACGACAATTGTCAGAAATATTATGACTGTGGTTTTTTGTGAAGATTTCACCTGTCGATTTTTGACATATTTGTCACGTTTATTAAACAGCTTAAGCGCGACAATTCTACAATTTTGTCATTTTTTGACATATATGTCGTATTGTCAGCTTTATTGGATAGGGCCCTGGTTTAATCTTCGTAACTAAGTATAGGTACCTACGTAACTATTCGCGAAGGATCTTTGTTTCTATGTAGTTAGCTGTGCGGTAGCTTTACGTAGCTATTTAAACAGAGTTTAAAAAAGGCAAAGTTATATATACATTACAAGCGTTACAAGCGTGAGTCAGCCAGCTGGTATCTTAGTATCTTGGTGGTACAGGACCCTGTAAGGCCACAGCAAAGTAGGAGAGCGAAAAAGGTGTTTGGCAATTTTACGGTGACATATACAAGCATATAATTTAGAATCAATTTTTATGCAAAAAATAATTTAAAAACAAGTAATAATTTTAACCAAACAATACTATGTGCTATTATATTTTTTAATTAACCAACAAAGTATATCACAATATCACAGTGTATTTTTTTTAATATTCGAAATTATTTTGCATGACGAGAATATCTATAATTTCGAATGTCTAGTGTAGATATAATTAAAAAAACCGAATGTAGCACATCAACTCCTCAAAATGAAGATAATCAAGAACCCAGTTCCAGCACATGAGGTAATTTTAACACAGAAGAAAGACCTCAATATGGCAGTAGCCAAGGAAATCAAGAACCCGGCTGCAGCACATGGGGTAATTTTAAGACAGAAGAAAGACCTCAAGGCGGCAGTAGCCAAGAAAATCAAGAATTTGGATGCAGTTCATGGAGGAATAATAATAATAATTTAATTTTCGTCGAAAGTCAAAAAGGTGGCAAAATTTAATTGAAAGATGGCTACCGGTACCGCTTCAATAGAAAAAATAAATGTGGCTCCTCAATTTGGTACTGCACGAAGAAACATTTTAAAGCTTCCTTAACTTTAGGTGAAAAGGAAGCAAACATTCTAAGGACTGGACCAACAGATCATGTTTGTATGCCAGATTACAAGACATAGAATTTGAAAAAAAGTTTAACTAATGTAAAAATGACTTACGGACAGACTTGAAACCCATACCTACTATGTTTGCAATGTCCGTGGCAAGTTTAAAAGATAATAATGATAACGTTTACATAGTTCGCTTAGCTTCCAAAGTGTGAAAAATGTACTCTACAACACTCCATGATGTGGCATAATGTATGTGTATTCATCCTTATCTGGAGTTGTATTTTCACCCATGTGATCTAACGATATAATTCCTTAATGAATTCAGCATATTGCCCTTTGAAAGTCACGCTTGAATCTACGTTCTAATGATATGAATCTAGACAGGGCTTGTTCATATGACCTACCCAGCTGTTGAGGCGATTCTTTTAATGGAATTGTTACAATGAATCGACCATCATTATCACGAGTAGTAGTTTGTATGAAATTGCTTTCACATTCCTGTTCCTCTTTGGATTCGGGTTTGTGCACTGTGACCGTTTCAAGTTCAAAAAATTTGGTTAAATGATCCTGAAGTTGTTCATCATAATGTGTAATTGAATGATTGCAGTGGACTGTATTAATGCTATGTTGTAATGAGTGTGTGGGCCCAGATATCAACCGTCCAAACTTTGTTTCACTTAATGTGGGCTTATTCTTACCTAATGAAATATTATTATTTAACAATACACTCCAAAAGAAGTCCGCTCCAAGCAGCTTATCTGCTTGTGACCGTGTGTGGAATAAAAGATCTACTAATGTAATATTTTGGGGTATATCTAGCCCTTTATGGTTGACCTGTTTGCAAGGTAATGATTGAGTAATGTGTGGAACAACAAAACAATGTGTACTCTTAGAATATGAATTGATAAGTGATGATATAATGACCTCACATCTTTTAGATATGCAAGTAGACTGACGATGTAACCCTTCAACTAATGTCGAGGTTGAACGAGTTGGTAATTTGAGTTTATCACATAGGCTGTTTGTAATGAAGCTTGATGTGCTACCATTGTCTCATAATGCACGAACCTTGTGTTTATGACCACTGTGATCAGTAACATTAATGGTGTCCGTTGACAGCAATATAACACATTGAGGATTGTGAGTGGCAGACAGAACCACATTATCTTGTGAGCTTGTTGACAATTGTGTGTTTGACTGTGCTGTGCAGAGTACTACACTACTAGTACTAGGAGTAGGCTGTGTAGCAGTAGGTGGAGAATCAGTACTACCATTGTTTGTATCCTGAGTACTGGATGGCTCAGTCAAATGCAACATAGTATTATGTCGCTTATGACAATGGCTGCAGCCACCCATCCTGCACTTAAATGATTTATGACCATTACGTAAGCAGTTAAGGCACAGGTTAAGGGATCTTGCCTTCTCAATGTGAGCTTCAATAGAAAGCGACTTAAAACTTGAGCACTGATAAATGGCATGGTTACCCTTACATAACGGACAACTGTATGGTCTCTTATTGCTGGAAGACTCCGAGTTGGCAATAAATGTCTTTTGCTTATGTGTACTGTCACCTTGTTTTTGTGTACTGCCACTATGTGTTCTTTTTGGACCATTGCTATGAACTTCCGCAGTTGTTTCTAATAAATCTGCTCGATTCTTAAGAAATTTGTTAAAATCAGCAAGTGTGGCTAAGTCATCTAATGCATTACGGTAAGTTTCCCATTTCATACTTGTCACCGAATCCAATTTACTAGAGACCATGTGTATAATGAGCACATCCCAACCATCCGTAGGCAACTTAAGTGTTTTCAAAGCTCTTATATTACGATTGACTGTATCAATGATGTTGCGCAGAACTTTAAAGGATTCTTGCGTTCCATGTTCAATATTTATGATAGCTTGAACATAATTGTAAACTAGATGCCGTCTGTTATTGTAGCGGTCACATAGTAGCTGCCATGCGACATCATTATTCTCATTAGAGAAGTCAAGAGAACATATTATTAGGTTTAGTCCCATCTCGGCACCTTCCCATCTCGGCACCCATGAATTAATTTATCATCTTTACGAAAAATTCCCATCTCGGCACTCCGTCATTAGTCGTTGCTAAGTACACATTCATCAAAAAATGGATACACTGTATCAGTATATTGAGTAAATCAAATTGACTAAAAACTAAAAAATGTAAAAAAGTACCTATAAAATAAGTTTAATTTTAAATTTTTTGTGTCTAATATTTTTTTTTATTTCGAATTTATACCTATTATGTAGGTATGAACATATACAATTCCGATTTATGTGATAATTAAGACTGAAAACGAATGTACAGCGAGTTATAGCAATTAGCTGACCCCCTTTGCAATTATTTTATTTATTTGAGCGAAGTAAATAAAATATAAAAGAATTGCAAAGGGGGATCAGTTAATTGCGTAATCAAGCCTACTCGTATCATTTAGTACTAGTATGAAAGTCCTCAAAGTATGGACACCCTTTTGCCTACGTCCCGGTTATACTGATTAAACGTTAATTGTACATAATAACTGTTGATTTTTGTAATATGTTTTCACATAATTGCTGGAAAGATTTTAAAAGAATTATTCCTGCGAACCGTGAATTTTTCATATATTTTAAAATTTGTTATGTTACTGCCAAGGCACAGATAATGGAGCCTCTAAAAAGCGATTCAAGTCAAGGGCTTGTCTGTGAAAATGGTAATTTAAAAAGAAACAAAAATTATTTAATAAATAATAAAGTTGATTTACTTACTATACTGATACTGTGTTTCCGTTTCTTTTTGTGTACCTTAAAATGATTTATGAGAGGGTGCCGAAATGGGAATTTTTCGTAGACAAGATAAATAAATTCATGGGTGCCGAGATGGGAAGGTGCCGAGATGGGAATAAACCTATTATTGGTAAAGCAGCACTATCCTATCAAGCAGCTCGCAAATAATGGAATTTACTAATTCTCGGAATACTGTCATATTGGCCCGAAAAGGTAGGTAAATGTATTGTAGGAAGTTTAAGTTTTATCCCACCTTTATTTCCAGAAACAGTACTAGCACCTGTTACCAACTCAGTGCCCGCAGAGGCCTCCTGCTTACTCAACAGCTCCTGGGCAATAGCAATCGCAGCATAGTACTGGACCTAGTAGGTTTCGCGTTCCTTATACTCGTCTTTTAGAATTTAAGATAAATTTTCTATGTTACTTTGTATACTGTCATACTCCTCTATTTTTGTTAACCTTATTTTTAATTCATTACTCTGAAAATGATTTAAATTGAGTTAATTTAGCCTTATAGGTTCCACGTTTTTTATTACTGCTTTAGAATCCATGTTAACGATCCAATAACCACTGAAAGTAAAGTTCAAGACAAGCTACAAAATTCTTTAAAATAAAAAATGCAAGGTTATACTTAAAGGCGAACAGCAGGGTTGTATGGGAGTTTCGTATACCTAATAAAATATCGTGTTTTGGGATATTTTTTGTTTTAATTGGTAGTTCATACGATAGGCAAGCCCTTTTAAAATTCTTAGAATTTTAGAAGTTGGGACCTAAAAGTTATAACCAGTTTTATTTTTGAGGTTATGTCCCAATAAATATTATTACGTGTAGACACATAAACATTGTTGTGGTGAAAAAGGATATATTCTAAAGGGAAATTATATGTGCGGCAACAAAAGTTTTCTTTTGCACCTGCAACCCAGCGTCTTTTTTTATATGTGGGCGACGAGTTAATAGAACAGCTTCAATTATATTAATTCATCATCATTTCTATTCCAACAGAATATCAAAAAACCAGCGTCAATTTACGAGCGTAAATTAATATGACTCCGAGCTACCGATAAATATATTTACTTCTGATTTGATAACTCAGCGACTAATGTTGTAAGTGAGCTACTTTATATTATTTTAGAGATTCAACATCTGTCTGCTAATAAAATCAAATTCCAGCCTCAAAATTAGCAATCAAAGTTTTTCATTCAACAACTAAATTAATAAATCATATTCTGTTTTCGTGAAAGTTTGCAACACAAGCGCGGGAGTGTGTGTTCGGAGAAGAAACTATAGTAAGAATGTGCTGGGCACACGCTAAAAAGCAAATGTGTACGAAATTGGATCAAACAAGTGAGAAAAGTTCACGAAAAGCCATATTGCAAGATATAAACGCATTGCAGTGTGCTACTTATCCTGAAGTGTTTACCGCCGCTTCAAAAATTTTCTTGGCGAAATGGCATGAGCAAAGGGCATTTATAACATATTTTAAAAAAGAATGGCTCACTAAAAACCCTAATTGGTATTTAGGTGCAACACCTATCTTATCACCTGTGACTAACAATGCTCTCGAATCTTTTAATAGGATTATTAAAGATGAAAATACCCTCCGCGAGCGTATACCGTTGTCCCGTTTTTTAGTAGTTGCAGAGGACATGGTTACTAGCTGCTCACAACAGGCAACGGAAGAACTCTTTGCGACGACACCGGTGTTAAAATTAGCTGACTGGACAGCCGGATATCTATGGGCTAAAACCGATACCAAAATTAGAACAATACTATCAACACCAACAACTAGTACCTACCTGGTCCCAGGTGACAACTACACGAGGACTACTTTGACGGAGAAAACATTCAACAAAATCAAAATCAAAATATTTTATTTCACATAGGCCTGGATGGGCACTTATAAAACGTCGAAAAAGGTGCAACGATTTTGATGAGTACAAAAAAGTGTTATTTTCTTCTTGGAAAATTACATTACCGAAAAAAGAAGAGGTGTGGATTAATGGCCACTGTGACTGTCCAGATTTTCACCGCAAGTATACTTGCAAGCATTTGGTGGGTCTGGCTATCAGGATGAAACATGCATTTCCGCCGCCAGAAGTAAAAACACAAAAAAATGGTGTAAAGAGGAAGCGTGCGAGACCAGGTAAAGCGCAACCTGCGCTGATTATTCAGTGACAAATAACAATGTTATTCATTATTTGATTGCCTTACATTATTGTAACTTAGGACATAAGTACATACTTAACATAAAAACCTATGCTACTGCCATTAAAATTATCTGATTTACAAATAAAATAGTTATTTGGTTTTAATTTTCCCTAAGGTGTGTCCAAACACAAACAAACACAGAGTTGCAGATGTTTGTTTATGTAGGGTTCATTTGGGTAGGTATAATAGTCAATTACAGCATGGAATTTTTCATTACTTATTCTGTAACGGATTCGGGGAATCCCCATTCTTTGAATGATATTTTGTAGCGACTGCTGGCAACACCGTCTACGACTTGCGGGGATTCCCCGTATTTTATTTATTGCTTGGATTGTTTATGGCTAACAAAACAACAGCGAGAATGACTGACGATTCAAACAAAGTTTTATTGATGTCTCGTATCGTAATTTACGTTACGCTTTAAAACTGTGATTTTTGTGCAAATAGATACGTGTAGTGGTCGTGAAATAATTGGACTTTGTGAAAAATTGAATTTGTCCGCTACGTGTACCTCAACTGTGTGAGTATTAAAAAGGTATTTTATTTATGTAATTGTATGTTCGACTGTCTGATATGTTGTTCAAGCTGTAATTTATTATAATAAAAAACCAGCTAAGTGCGAGTTTTACACTCGCGTACTCAGGGTTCCGTACAAATAGTGCCTAAATTTGGCACAGTCTAATACCTAGGTTCCTGCCAAATTTCATGTTTATAGGTCAACGGAAAGTATCCTGTAGTTACTATGGCGGGTTCCTCTAGGGTGGTGGGTGGTACACCCCAGGCGAGATCACGCACCGAAAACATTATTAAGAGATGGACCTATTGTCATCATACCACCTACTACCGTTTACGACTCTAACTTGTACTTTATCATGTAATATTCTTTTTGTTTTAGCATCAAAAATGAAAAGGGCAAAAGAAAGTGGGGCATCTTACCGTAATAAGAGAAAAGCTAAGTTGGAAAATATTAAAGCAAATGAAGGGGCTTTACTTAAATATGTGAAAAGTGTTGTTCCTGAGACGTCAGATTCCACGTAAGGCTTAAGTTCATCACAGACAACTGGGCCTTCAAACCCAGAACAAGCTGAAAAAGTGCAAGAACTTGACACTGTTAATCTGGTACCTGTTAGAAGTGTTGACATTATTCCTGAAGATCAAATTTCAATAACATCCACTGAATTAAAGTCTTTATCTCTACGTCTAGACATGGACAGGCATAGTTCCAAAACAGAGATTGATACAACATCGGCATTGTCTGCTATTCAATATCAAAATTTCGACGATATTGGGAAATGGCCTGAACACATAGACGACAATATGCGATTGTATCTCGTCCAACAAGGACAGGAAATTGTTCAGCATATTAATACTAATTTTGCTGAAACTTCAACAGTAATACGTTCAGATTCGTGCTCTTCAACATCAAAAGGAGAGACAAGACGGCTTACTCAGGAATGGTTTTACCGTACATTGACTAACGGCGAAAAAGTTTTACGTACTTGGATGGCTTATTCTCCATCCAAAAAATCATTATTTTGCTTTTGTTGTCGGTTATTTGAGAACGTAAATACACCGAATGGATCTAAATTTTGCTCATCTGATGGATTTAATACTTGGTGGAAATTAAATCCTAAGGTTTCAAGTCACGAATCAAGTGCACTACACAACCAAAATTATTGCAATTGGAAGGAGTTGGAGAGCAGACTTCAAAAAGGACAGACAATCGACAAGAAAGAGCAAAACATAGTGGCAAAGGAAACAAAAAAATGGCAGGAAATTCTTTTCAGAATGTTTGATATTATAAAATTCCTGGCCAAACAAAATTTGGCTTTACGTGGGCATATATGTAGAAAACGACACCAGTACCAATAGAGGAAACTTTTTGGAATTGGTTCATCTAATTGCAAAATACGATCCCGTACTTCGTGAACATCTTGTAAGATCTAAAATGTGTGGCAAAATTTCAATTTCTTATATGTCACCACAAATACAAAATGAATTTATTGCCATTTTGGGAAATAATGTTCGCCAACATATCATCGGACAAATAAAAAAGGCTAAGTATTATTCGATTATATTCGACAGCACTCCAGACCTTTCTCATAAAGATCAAACAAGTCAGGTATTAAGATACGTAGTAATTGAAAATCAGGAAGTAAACGTAGTGTCATCTTTCATAGATTTTATTGAAACTAAAGACAAAACTGCTGAAGGTATTTCAAACATGATTTTAAACAAGCTTCAAACTGATGGCCTAGATATAAGCAACTGTAGAGGCCAAGCATATGATAATGCTGCTGTTATGGCTGGAAAGCATTCAGGAGTTCAGCAAAGAATTAAAGAAATAAACCCTAAAGTTGAATTCGTACCTTGCTCAAATCATTCGTTAAACCTAGTTTGTTTACACGCTGCCTCAGTTGAGGTGAGTTCAGTTACTTTTTTCGGCACTTTAGAACGTTGCTATTCATTTTTTTCCACATCTACACATCGTTGGGAAGTTCTGATAGCAGCTACAGGCAAGAGCTTAAAAAGGGTTCAAGACACGCGGTGGAGTGCAAGAGGCGATGCCGTAAATATGACATGGCATCATTACAAAGACATTCTCGTCACTTTGGAGAAACTGACTGAGGCATGTGAAAGCTTAAACACTAGGACAGATGCAGGAGCTTTACTAGTAATGATGCAGTCATTTTCTTTTCTTTGTTTTTTGGGCCTTTGGCAACCGGTGCTACATGAAGTAAATGATACACAAAAATATTTACAAACAAAGGGACTTGACCTAAGATTGTGCGCTCAGAAAGTAAATGCTTTGCAGATAATATTGATAGAGAAACGAGAGGAATGGGCAGATGGCGCTGTAAGTTATGCAAAAAATATGTGTGAAGAACTCGGAATTTCCATAGAACCTCAGAGGCGCATAAGAAGAAGGCATATTTTTGATGACGGATCTAGGGATGCTGACTTGTCTTGTGAAAATGAGTTGAGACGAAAGCTGTTTTCTTCGTTAGATAGAATCATTGTAGAAATTCGTGAGCGTTTTCAGCAGCTACAGAATTTAACAGATAAGTTTGCTTATCTATCGCCGGCTATATTATTAGATCCAGACGACACTAAATGTAATCTAGACTACGCATCTGTCGAAATTGACGAGCAGGATTTCAAGCTGGAACGACATCGACTACGGACTTTCGTTGCTGCTACAGGTAACGAAAATAAATTAATTAATGCAGACTCACTTGAATTATTAAAATTTATTGTGGAGTCCAAGCTGGAAGATGCTCTGCCCAATATTTTAATAATGCTACGAATATTTTTCACAGTTGCCATAAGCAATGCCAGCTGTGAGAGAAGTTTTTCAAAATTGAAGTTGATTAAAAATTATTTAAGATCAACCATGAGTACTTTAAGACTAACTAATTTGGCTATCTTGTCTATTGAGCAAGAAATGTGTGATGCTATAGACATTGATGGTGCAATTAAAGACTTTGCTCTTAAAAAAAGTAGACGTATAAATTTACTTTGACGTCTACTTTTTTTAAGAGCAAAGTCTTTTATTATAATAGTATAGTTCTAGTTTTTATTAAAAATTTATTTGCGTTTTATATTCAATTCTCCAATTATTTAATTTTGTCAATCTGACGATCGACAGCTGTACCTAATCTGCGGTGATAGGTATTGTACAGTCGAGCTCACATCAAGCTATACACTCGCAGTTCAAGTTTCGATCTTATGCGTTTGTTAATAAGAATGGTGCAAAGTCCAAAGTGTATAGGTTGACGCGTTCTTGAGTGTACCTGTTATAAAAATGTATCAATGTATAATAAAGATGATTGTAAAACTTAGATAAACTTTTTTATTTAAATGTATGTTATGTAATGTATAGTATACATTAAATTGAAATATCTAAATAAGAGGGCGGCAAAATTGTCTTCCGCCCCGGGCGGCCGACACCCACGCTACGCCGCTGGGCTTTAATAAAGTCCTATATTTATGCAGGGAATATGTATCCTTTTGGATCAAGTAATTACTACTTTTTTGTGTATATGTCGTAGGATAATTTGATACTTCGAATCTTCGCGAAAATCCTAGGGGTTTTGCGAAAACGCGGATAATTAGACATAGGCGAAAAATTATCAAATCTTACTGGACAAAGTCAGGATTTTTGCGAAAATACTCGTTATTATACCAATATTGCGAAACGAAACGCTGGCTGTTATGAAATAAGAACGCTGATTGGTCGGTCAGCGCGTTCAATAAGAGATCGTCTCTGATTGGTTGACGTCTTAAATGTCAATCATTTGTTGCCGCACGTTATTTGTTTACGTTTGTGTCTGAGTTAAATTGCAGAAGTGTTTTGTCTTTTATCGTAAATAGTGTACCTACTTGGACTTAAATAAAGTGGTAAATAAAAGTGCTACACGGATGTACATAGTGTCATATATCATAAAAGTCTTAGTCAACCACTCAACAACAACAATGCTTTCGAGATTGGTTTAGCGGTGTTTTGTTTGTCATTGTGTTAAAAGTGGACTATAAAATTGGACTTGAACTAAGAAACGGTGTGAATAGGAGGTTTGGTTTTCATATAATTATGACAGATTCGACAGAGAATGATGTTCAACCTTCAGCAGAATCGGAGAATTTGGAGGTTATCTCCGATAAAGACAAATTTTACAAAGAGTTAAGAAAGTTTTACGATAATAGAGTTGACGGTACAACTAAACCAGAATGGACTAAAGAACGCGTAAATGCTGTAATAAATTCAATTGAACAATTTAAAACTGCGAGTGTACTTAAGCAACCAAAAACACAACAACAGTATAGAAATGCAAAAAAATACATTGGATCATTTTTTTTTTACTACGACGGAGATCTCCTATTGTCTGTAGAAAACAACATACATACTAAAATTTTCAATGAAAAGTTTATAAAAATCAATTTAGTGATTTTCCTTTCTCACCTATTCTAAACCTTCATAACTCTATGATACAATACTTGAAGTTAATCATCGGCAAACTAGGAACCAATTAGAAGTCAGCCAGCAAAATTGTAGCCAATCAGTGTTGAGCACATCAAATCTTACTATAGTAACGAGTATTTTCGCAAAAATCCTGACTTTGTCCAGTAAGATTTGATAATTTTTCGCCTATGTCTAATTATCCGCGTTTTCGCAAAACCCCTAGGATTTTCGCGAAGATTCGAAGTATCAAATTATCCTACGACATATATATATATGTTGCATCAGCTGTTGTGACTACAGGTTTTTGATCAGCTGGTTCATTAGGCTCACCAAGAATGTGATCGGCAATGTTTGAATTTCTTGCTGCCACTTGCTCCCTTCTTAAATGAGAAAAACCAAGAAATTGTGGAACATAATCAGTAAGCAAAATATTTCTTGCTACAGACATTAATGTCTCTAGGGTCCTTCTCGGAACTTAAAATAGACATGGCAATCTGTCCCCTGAATCCCCAGTCCTTAATTTTCACAATAAGGCTGTTAATGCAAAACTACCCCGATGCATGTTCCTAAGCGTGGGTGTTACATCTAATATTTGTTGATGTTGTTGTTTATTTATGCCTATGAAGTACTGTACTTGGTTATGGGGGTAGTTTTGAATATTCTCATAAGAGATGTTACTTAACCCGTCCATTAATATCAAAATGATCTCCTCTATGTGTGTGGAAGTATAGCTATTAAGGCTATACGCAACAGTATACAGGTTTTCATAATTAGCATCCTGTCTATGTAAGGAGCCAATACGAGCTCCTCTTGGTGTAAAATATTGATACCTAACCAATACATCTTGCCTGGTTTCTTCAGGCACAATAGTTCGCTCTGGGTCCATGCACTCTTGGAAAATGCAGTGTCTTAGTGTTTCAGCTGCTCTTCTTATATTGGGCAATACAATATGTGGAGGGTTTTGTTGTGGTCCTTCTGGAACATAGAGGCTCAGATCTCCAGCTTGGTCCCAGCAAACTCCACAAACTTCATTCATGCCATCTGTAAATAAATAACATTGATGGAATACAAAGTAAACACTAAGTTTAATAGACAAAATTAAATTGCGCCCAACATGACCAAGCTACAGAATAGTTCTTGACATACAATGATTGGTTTTCACCTTACAGAAAACCTTAACAAAAAATATCTAAGTTGTGTTAATATGAGAGCGGCTATGTGACAACGAAAAAACTGTTATCCTTTTTTCCATTAGGACTCGGACTTTTTAAGTTTACTTTGTGAGTGTGTGAGTATAATATATAGTACGTGGTGTGTAGTAGTTTAATATAAGTAGCGTTAAGAGTTTTTCAGAGAAAAAACAAAACGAATTTGCAGACAAAAAACAATTTAAAATGCATGCTTGTTGAAAATTCAGAGACAAGAAAGTGGAATTTCTACATTGTATTGCTAGTCATTGGTTGCAATTTATTGTCCTCAGATCACTTTCAGCCTTTACATGTAGCGACTGCATTCCCTCTTTTTTCCGTAGGTAGATTTTACCATGGGCTGTCCAGCAGAAGGCAAATTCATTCGCTTTGGCAAATTCCCGGGCAAGATAGAACAACCACTTTGTTTTAAATGTCAGGTTTTCAGCAATAAAAATGGGAATTTGCGGGCACTGAAGACCTAGCTGATTAGTGCTTAGCCTGTTCTCTTTGTTGAAATTTTTATATGAACTCAACAAATTGTCCTTCTGCAGGACACTAACAAAGTCAACAATAATGGGTTTGATAGCTAAGGATTTGGTATTCGTACGGTAAATGTCACGAATTTCGGAATTAAGAATTTGGCAATTTAAACCTGTGCTAACTGCACAGACAACCTGCAGCAGTCTACTTTTGTTTCCCCTTTTTTGGCAGGTATATTTTTTATCTCAATACTGGTGCTTTTCTTACTCTTTTCTAAACTTTCAATTTTTTCTTCTAATTGTTGTATGTAAGACAGCTCTTCCTTTCGCTCTTCCTGTACCTTTTCGAGCTTTAACCAGGCTGCTGTTGTAGCTGCCTACTATGGCTATGTAGATTCCATATTACGTTACGGAGTAATTTTTTGGGGAAATTCTTGTGAGAAAATTAACATTTTTAAAGCACAGAAGAGGTGTATTCGATCGATATGCGGTCTTAAACCAACGGAAAGTTACAAAACCGCATTTTTAATCTCTTAAAATACAATCATTGCCTTGTCTCTACATATATGAGACCGCGTTGTTCGTCAAGAAGAATAATGAATTGTTTAAAAAATCTTCAGAACAACGCTATAGATCGACAAGATAAGAATATTGTTGGCGTCGATAGGTTGTGGTGGAGCAAAATGAAATGTGTAGTGGACTGTATAACAAGATATATTGAAGCTAAGAATTAAAATACAACGGTTGATTGGAAATGGTAAATAAGAAATAAGACGCTAAGAAAACGCGTAAGCGCAGCCGTGCGTGGAGGCGTGCAACAGCTGACTGGTGTGGCGCGGGGGCCCGCGCTCGGCCGTCGGCCGGCTGACTCCCCGCTGTCCCCGCACCTCTCGTTCACTGCCGCTGGCGCGCGGCGCGCAGCGGTGTTGAGAGTAGCGGTCTCAACATGCTCCCCCCGTTGAAGGAACTTCAACAGTAGAGACCGGCAGCGGGCAGATGGTGTTGAAGGCGCGCCGGATGACACCCTTTCTTGTGAGGATGTCGGCGACCCTCGCGACGCCATCTCTGCCTGGGAGAACATGTGTGATGCGTCCTAGAAGCCACATAAGAGGAGGTAAGGTTTTGTCCTTTATGACGACCAATGTTCCTTCCTTGAGCTCCCCCGATGACCGGCACCATTTGGTTCTCTCTTGCAGCCACAGAACATATTCGTGGGAGAAGCGAGCCCAGAAGTGTTGCTTCAAAAATTCAATACGGCGAAATCGTTGCAAGCTGTTGACTCTGGCGTTCTGGATCTGTGGATGAGGCAGCATAATTAAAGAACGACCAATAAGGAAGTGAGCCGGGGTTAAAGGAGCGAGGTCGGAAGGGTCGTTGGACAGAGGAGTTAAGGGCCTTGAATTTAAAATAGCCTCGACTTGAATTAAACAAGTAGCCATCTCTTCAAAAGTTAGGTTTGTTAAACCCAAAGTGCGCCGTAGATGGTGCTTGGTGGATTTAACCGCAGACTCCCATAGGCCTCCGAAGTGTGGAGTATATGCAGGTATAAAAGAAAAGTTTATGCCAGGACCGATGTTGTCGAAGTTTAAGTCCTGCGAAAGCAGTCTGGCCAACTCATTGAAAGCACCGACAAAAGTTGTGCCGTTGTCGGAAAAGATGTTGCGTGGTTTTCCCCTTCGAGCAATAAAGCGGTTAAGTGCAGCTAAGAAGGCCTCCTTTGTAAGGTCCGACACAAGCTCGAGGTGGATGGCTCTTGTAGCTAAACACACAAACACACAAATGAAACATTTCACAAGTCTACATCCTCTACCTTTCCGGTCAGCTATCATGATGGGACCGGCGTAGTCCACCCCTGTGTCTAAAAATGGAAACTCTAAATGTAGACGCTGCTCTGGAAGATTACCCATGATAGGCTGAATAGTGTTGGCCTTGATCCTGCAACATTTTACACATTGATGTGTGACCTTTTTAACCAGGTTCCTACCACCAATAGGATAGTAGTGATGACGAACAGTGGCCAATAAAAGTTGCGGTCCAGCATGTAAAAGACGTACATGAAACATGTTGAACAAGAGAATGCAAATTATATGAGAACTAGATAATAAAATTGGATGCTTAATATTATAATCATAAAATGAATTATTTAATCTTCCTCCAACGCGAATAAGATTAGAAAGAGTATCAAAGAAAGGAGACAAAGATAGTAACTTGTTCTTTGCTGGTAACTGTTCACCTGATTTAAGTAAGTGGTACTCTTCCGGGAAAGATTCCATTTGACTCATTCTTAATAACAAGTTTAAGGAATTGTTAAGTTCGAAGGACCAATGTTGGCGACGATAGGTTGTGGTGGAGCAAAATGAAATGTGTAGTGGACTGTATAACAAGATATATTGAAGCTAAGAATTAAAATACAACGGTTGATTGGAAATGGTAAATAAGAAATAAGACGCTAAGAAAACGCGTAAGCGCAGCCGTGCGTGGAGGCGTGCAACAGCTGACTGGTGTGGCGCGGGGGCCCGCGCTCGGCCGTCGGCCGGCTGACTCCCCGCTGTCCCCGCACCTCTCGTTCACTGCCGCTGGCGCGCGGCGCGCAGCGGTGTTGAGAGTAGCGGTCTCAACAAATATCGTCACGAATTACGTGTAAGAGCCTCCGTATGGCTCCGAAAATATTCAATAAAATACCAAATGACATTAAAGATTTAAACTTGACACAATTTAAAAGAAAACTATTTTTTTTTTTATTGAAAAATGTTACTATACCATTGATGAGTTCCTTCTTGACAAATTTTAATAAGCTAGGCTGATTTGTTTTTTAGATTTCGTAATTATTTTGACATCTCTGACATTTTGAATTTTTATCGTATTTTTTTTGTTAATTTATGACTTTAAAAAGTATCTATTAGAATTTATGATAGTGTTCAATCTCTGTAATCTATTTTAATCTAAATGTTTATTATAAAAAATACGTTGACTTTGTCTTTGAACTCTTGGTATTTTTTCATTTCGACATTCATTTATCGATTTGCGTTTGATTTACGTCGTAGATTTGATTTTTATGCAGTTTAGATTTTGTTTAATAATAGAAAACTGTTGTGTCGTTCAAATTTAAAAGTCAAAATGGGAGCCGAAGAAGAAACGTTAAAGCTGAGCAAACTACAACGAGGCTATAAACAACAAGCACTAACAAAATTGTTTAAAAGTATTACCGCAACAGATTGTGCCGCTAAGTCAGTCGAGGCGTTTTCTATAATAGAAAAACGTTTAAAAACACTATTTACCGACTACTTAAACCTATGTATTGATAAATACACTCATGGCGATAGTGACACATCCGCTGCAGAGGTGTGTGAAAAAAAGTATCTGAAAAATCTAACCATATTGCGCGAGATCATACATAAGAAATCTCAGTCTTCCCTCAGTTCGCCAAGGTGCTCACACAGCCGCAATTCTGAAACTAACACTAAATTACTTGTGATTACCATACCATCAAGTGAATACAAAACATTAATTGCTTTATTCGAATCATTAATCCCCAATGACAAATCGTCAGTGAAGTTCTAACAGTGCTGTAACGTGGTGATTTTGAATAGACCACAATTTGAATTTTCGCGCCTTAGCGCAATGACAACTCAGTTCAAATGGCGGACCTGGGGGTCCACCCATTTCACCCTATTGGTTAAAATTTCACAATCACAGCAAATAAATTACGTGTTCAAACCAGGAAATAATTTACACCGGGGTGTTGAAACTATACCTGAATTGAAACCCACAACAAGACTATCAAAGAAACTTGTAGTTCTTCGGGAAACGAGAATTAATTGGAACGCGCCAAGACCATTCGCCAATGACATGCTTGTCCAATCACAAGCATCGGATCGAGTTACAGTGTTGCCAGGCGAAGGTTGGGTTCTCTATCATTGTAAAAGTTTAAAAGTTGAGGAAATACACTCGAGAGCAATGAATCCGGGTCACTTAAAGAATCCTAAAAATCTCGGAAACTAAAAATGCTAGGTTAATGCAATAAATTGTATTTAATAGACAATGTAATACTCCTTAAATGAAGGTATTAAAACTTCTTAGTTATTGTAAAGTTATATCATAAAAAATCAAATTTGAAAAAGGGCCACTTTCGAAGATGGAACTACGAAATTACAGCATTTGGTTTTGCTTTTGTTTGTAATCTGTCATATATGTGGGTACATAAACCATGTTGATAGTGCTCTATATTCATTATTCAAGCTGAAATTATGTCGCTTACGCCTGAAGAATGCACCAGAATACTTACAATGCTGGAAACCGGCCGGAGTCAGCGCGATACAGCCAGGACTGTCGGTGTGTCGCTGTCAACAGTACAAAGAGTTCTCCGACGTTACGAAGAAACTGGTTCTAACCTACGCAGACCAGGAACGGGCAGAACCAGGTGTACCACAGCACGAGAAGACCGATACTTGGTGAACACCATGCTTCGAAATCGCTTTCTCACAGGAACTGAACTCACAAATCAGTTTCGACGCCTCGGAGGAAGTAACCCAAGTGCATGGACAGTAAGACGTCGGCTTGCTGAATCTAACTTAAAACCCCTTAGACCTGCAAACGGCCCTAAACTGGAGCGTGGGCATCGTATTTCAAGACTAAGATATGCCCAGAGCCACGTAAATTGGAGTATTGAAGATTGGTCAAAAGTTATGTTCTCCGACGAATCAAAATTTATGCTCTACAAGCACGATGGAAGACACAGAGTGTATCGAAGACCAGGGGAAAGATTCAAGCAAGCATGCATCGAAGAAAAAGTAGCCTACGGTGGTGGGTCTGTACTTGTGTGGCCCGGAATTTCTTCTGAAAGTCGCACAGAGCTGGTGATCATAGAAAACGGCTCTTTAACTAGCGTAAGATATGTGGAAGAAATCCTCAATGATCACGTTGGTCCATTTATGGTCAATTTAGGTGAGGATGCTATATTTATGCATGACAATGCCCGACCTCATACAGGTAGGATTGTGAATGACTACCTTCAAGAGATGAACATTACTCGTATGGAGTGGCCAGCGCGCAGCCCGGATATCAACCCGATCGAGCATGCTTGGGACGAGCTAGGCAGATGCGTAAAACAACGAAACCCTCCCCCAATCACGCTTCGTGAGCTCAAAATTGCTCTCACAGAGGAATGGGAGAATATTCCCCAAAATCGTATAAGGAACTTGGTGTACAGCATGCTAAACCGCGTAAACGCAGTAATGGAAGCACGAGGAGGCAATACGAAGTATTAAAATTCAAGAAAATCGTAATAAAGTTCAAAAATTTCATGTTTCCTATTTTTGTTTTAAGGAGAGACCAGCAGTTTTTTTCTTTATGTAATTTTGTGTTAATAAAATGTATGGTGACTCATATTTTTTTTACTTTCATTTAAGGAGTATTACATAGTCTATTAAATACAATTTATTGCATTAACCTATCATTTTTAGTTTCCGAGATTTTTAACATTCTTTAAGTGACCCGGATTCATTGCTCTCGAGTGTACTTGTTGTGAATTCAAACGTCGTTTAGTGGTTAATACTCCAGCTAGATTCATAATAAGTTACCAAGTAAAATTATTTCGACTGAGTAAGCTTTATTTGCCGTGGTACGCTTTAAAAAATAATATTTGGAAGAATTCCTATATTTCGGGAGTAAGGTCGGAATTTGTAAGCGAGGCGGGTAACCCCAAGCTCTTGAGTGTGACGTGTAATTTTCGAAGAGATTTGTTTCCCCATTTTTTTATTTTATTTTTCATTTGACGACGCTAGTCGTAATTCCTTTATAGTTTGTGGTTTTATTGTAAGGTGAGTTTTTTTCTAAGATTACTCGTGGAAATCCCGGAGTAGGGAGTTTTCGCTGGCTCAGTGTTGATTTTGTTTCCAGGTTACAATAGAATATTCTCGAGCCTAGGAATTTCCATGAGGAATCCAGGTGGACCCTAGGCCTGGAATCTTCATTAAAAAAATTAACGACATGTTTGATATATTTAATACTAGGTCTATGAGAAAGTTTGACTTTAAAAAACCGCTTTGTGAAAGTAACAAAATCAAAATTTCATTTTTTTTAAAGTAAAATCAGTCACTAAACGGAAAGTTATACAAAATGGGCGGCCTACTTTTTAATTACACGCATATATAAACCAGTGATTGAAACAAAATGTGAAACAGGATTTTTGGGAATTATTATTAATCTTGAGAGTTTGAAGAGTCTATATCACAGATTGATACATACCGAGAAGAAACGAATATTTATTCCTGTCTATAAAATTAGTCAAGACCATTTGGAAATAATGTTCACATCAATAAGAATGCAAGGTGGTTCCAACGACAACCCAAATGTACGCCAATTTAAAGGGAGCTACAGAAAATTGCTTTCCTATTTGGAAATAAAATGCTTAACAACAGGCAACTGTGTCCCGTTGGAAAGCATTGCAATTTTGAGCTGTCCAGCTTCCACTGTTGTCATCAATAGAACCACGGCTTCTTATAGACATGAAGAAGAAGATAAAGAAGAAACGACCGTGTTTGAATTTCTTCAAGAAATAAAAGAAGATACCGAAGATCTTGCTAAAAGATTAAATATCCCTGAGTTCGATGATTACAAAATTTGATAATAGGATATATTGCAGGAGGGACAGCACATTATATTTCAAAAATAATTAATTGTGAAAAATGTCTTAGGAGCTTATTAGCTACAGACAGATATGATTTTCATAAATTAATTTCACTAAAAAATAAAGGTGGACGGTGTTTTCCTTCCAAGGACGTTTTTGATATATGTATGGTGTGCGAAGTTGTAATTAGAAAAATAACAAAAGAAAAAAATAAGCCTAAGGATTGCTAGAGATGAAAAAGATTTGAATTGCTTTTTAAAATGGTTCGAGGAACACAATCCTTTTCCTGAGGTTCAAAAAATTATGTCAATAAGCACAGGACTGGTTGGCGGTACAAGTGTGAACCCGCACCTTGCAAGGACAATCGGCAAAGAGATGATGTTAAAAAGAGATGGCACCACTTTTGCCGACATTAAATATTCAAGAAATGAAACTGTGAAGTCGCTTGCCACTGTAAATTCTGGCATAACCATTGAAGAAACAAACGTGTCAGTAGACCCAGACCTGATTTTTAAAAGGATTTCCTTTTTGAAAAAGTCTCAAGAAGAACTGAAAACCTATTTGAAATATGAACTTTCGCCATACCCACTGTCTATATTTGACCAGCACGGTATGCGTAAAACAACTAAATCAACATTTTACGAAATGTTTACACCTGTCTCAACGGAAGAGTCTACACAATGCACAGGTGGCAAAGCTCATATTGTTGATGGTGGTTTTTTGTTACACAGAGTTGTTTGTCAGACTAGTCTTAAAATCAAAGACATTTGCACAAAGTACGTAGACTACGTAAAAAAAAATCGAATCCCACTGTAGTATTTGATGGATACGAGACCAAAATGTGCGTAAAAATCTAAGAAAGACAGCGACGTACTAAGGGGAAACTATACCCTGATGTAATTTTTGACGAGGGTACAGAAATTATCATGTCCCAGGAAAAAATCCTGTCAAATGCCAGAAATAAAAGCAAACTTATTGATATTTTGATAAAACTTTCGGTTTGGAAAGCATTTCTGTTTTGCAGAGTGCTGATGATGCAGACACTTTAATAGTATCAACGGCTGTCAGAATAGCGGACTAAAAAGAATATAACGTAACTAGCTGACCCACGCGACTTCGTCTGCGTCACATAACAGGGAAAAACGAAAGGAAAAGAAATCCCCGTTTTTGCAACATTTTTCAAACCTGCTCCACTCCTAATGGCCATAGCGTGATGTTATATAGCCTAAAGCCTTACTCGATAAATGGACCATCCAACACAAAAAGAATTTTTCAATTTGAACCAGTAGTTCCTGAGATTAGCGCGTTCAACCAAACAAACAAACAAACTATTCTGCTTTATAATATTAGTATAGATTGTCATCGTTGGCGAAGATATTGACCTTCCAAACGTGTTGGAACTCGGCAGGGGCAATACGAAGACAAAACTGTTAAATGCCAGAGTTTCAACGGTGATCCGAAGGCGACACATATATATACGCAGGGGTATAGTATCAAAACTAGCTACGTCCATAATTTTTCAAAATTCATATTTTAATGGTAACATTTTAGTTTTGAGATAACATTTCATAGAAAAAAAACATTTGGCATCAAACTAGAGTCTACTAGAATCAAAAACCGCAATGTCCGTATCCGTGTTTTGGCCACAATACATATATTTTGAATTATTGGTTGTTGTTACATTCAGTAGTTTGTGTAGTATAAAAAAAATACAGTAAATATATCATGTAATAGTCGCATATTAATGAAATTACGTAGATTCATCACAGTAACAACATAATTAAATAAATAGTCTGGACTTTGCTGTTTCTGAAATAAACCACTGGACTTTGCTGTTTTTGTTGCACGCATTTGATGGACATTGCTTATTTTGAAACATACCTATTTCTGGGTACTATGTCTGACTAGTATTGATACTTTGAATAGCAAAGATTATAATCCTTACATATTATAAATAGAAGTCCTCCGGCCGCGTCATATGTAAATCAAGCCGCGGGCGGAAGCTAATATGACGGTATATTAGAGCGCTCTTGTTACTAGTCGAAATTGTTTCTATACATTTTAATGAATTCAAGGAAATATTATTTCGTCAAAAATTAAATGTAATAAATAAGCGGCAGATGGCTCGTAATGTTCAGAATTTGCAACTGAAAAGTTTTATTTTATAATAAAAAAGCGATATAAATTAAGAAATGTATTGAACATTGTGTAGATAAATCACAAAAGCAACACTAAATTATTAAAGAAGGTATTAGGAAGGCTCCTCTTGCAATTCACACATAAACTCTTCAGGGTTATCTTGGTCTTCATGATCGGTATACTCTACCGAAATGTCTTGTGGTACCACTCGAGCAAAATATTCCAAAATATTTAGATTACGCCATTCGTCACCGTAATGGGCGTTTAGTAATTTGTTGACGTCTCTCAATTTCAACGGTTTTACTTTTATTCCCTGTGACATGACTGTTGAAGCAATCATTGTGGTATTTTTACCCTTTTTGCAAATATTTTTATAATTACCTACATCTATCTTGTAATGAAGTTCTCCTCTTAGGCCAACCATTTCGCTAGATCTAGTAGCCCTTTTTAGATAAAATCTTTTACACTTGGCAAAAGGAACATGCCATTTGCCGACATTTAATAGTGTATTCTTTGCGGCGGTTCTCCAGTCAAATACTGGACACTGTGATGTGATCTGGATGGCAGTTGAATGTTCGCTCACAACATCCATGTATTCACGCGGACTTATTATGTTTTCCCTCTTTCTTAATTCTTTTTCAATGCGAGCGAAGACTCGATCTGCCGGTAGAAAAGAATGACCCACTACCGGGAACACTATTTCGACGAGTTTGATATTAGCTGGTGCATTTTGTATCAACCACTTAGATAGCATTGCTATAAGCATTGAGTTCTTATTTTGTCCTGCACAACCTGTAACACACTTCGCATAATGGCCGACGCCATTATGCGAAGTGTGTTACAGTCTGGTAAGTATATCGTATTATCATAATCGGTGGTATACGGCAGATACTATTAGATTTGCATCTTTTGCATATTCGTCCTCAGTCCAACAATAGCTGTACACATTTTCCTTCGTCAATGGTGTTTTTGAATTACCTTCAACTACCGTAAAATTATAAAAAACTTTTTTGCAAGTTTTTATTTTTCACTTTTTAGTGGTTCACATGTGCTTGATACATGGAAAGTGCATACCGTTACAATTGCAACAAGCCCAAACACGACTATGGTACATTGTCTCATTATGGAGTTCCGTGACTCTTGGCTCCATCATCAGATCTGATGGTAGAATGGTTCTTATCAAACGCTTCACTTGTTGTTGAAAATACCAAAATCGCAACACGTTTTCATATAAAATCTGAAGAGTTCCCTCGATTTCGCCAAGATTCCATCATCAGATCACGACTTGGTGGCTATGGGACCATTTGAAAAGAATACCCTTTCCAACAAAAAAAGAATTTTCCAAATCGGTTGGCAAGCGACGGAGTTATGCCCGAACAAACATAAAAAAAAAAAAATAGAAACATCCGAATTGAGAACCTCCTCCTTTTTTAGAAGTCGGTTAAAAAATACAACTGTCTGGAATAGTAAGTACTCTGATCTGGAATCTTTGGCAATGGCATGTTCTTCTGACAATCGAACGATATTATTTTTAATTACGGATCGTCTGCTTTTAGCATCGTAAAAAATGCCTTTGCACGTCTTTTGTGCACATTTTTTTCAGCCATCAACCGAGATTTGTCACTTTCGCACGATTTTAATTTTTCAGTTAACTGCAAACACGTTGAACATACATCCACTCGTGGACTACCAAATCCCAAATTAAAACAAGTATTAAAAATGTTCCGGAAATATAAGGGCTTTACTTTCAATTGTTCAGCTTATTTATACATAAGTCTGCTGGTAAATACATACGTTTAGTAGTACCTCTACAGTAGTGAGGTTCACTGCATTTAAAAGTTTTTATAAATGAAATTATATTTTGTTTTTTGTCTTCGTATTTATGAGATTTATGGTCTCCGCCACGATTTTCTTTTGGGAAATTTCCTTTCAAGTAATAATTTTTAACCACGTTTTCTATTCGGTACCTTTTTATATGCAAGATTTCCAAAAAACTTTTTTGTCAAACGAAAATCATAGTTTTTTGAGATCTACAGTAAACTCTGTACATCATTTGCATTGTTCTAGGTTTGTAGTGGTTAGAATTAGGCCTAGGACGTCGGCGCTTTGTTTTTACAGCTAAAACATGTTTCAATATGAATGCATCTTGTTTTACTTTATCTTTTATTGCATAAAATGATCTATGAAACTTTTCTAAGTCATCCATAGTAAGCGTAAAGCATAACAGTTTTTTGTCTTTATGTGAACAATTCGGCTTAACAGGTAAATCTTTAAGAGCGTACCTGGAACAGACACAGATCAACAACATCATCAGTTTTTTTAACATTCCCACTATTGGGACACAGGCCTCCTCTTTAGGATAGGGAATTATAACAGACACAGATGTTTTTATAAATAAAAATAAAAAATATGATTGGCTCGCGCCTTCTTAATTTTTATCTTTGTAATACATTTCATCAAAATCGATGCAGCCGTTTAGCTGTGAGAAAATAGACACACAAACGGAAAGGTTTCAGAACGAACCAACTGCATTATTTTTACCTAAAATAAATGAGATATACAGTTAATACTCCATACCTACTAGGTATTGAGTATTAGCCCGTCTGTTCAAAACACGTCCACTCAAAATTTTAAAGAAATTAATAAAGTAAAATAAGTACACAAGAACCTATCATTACAAAAAACATAAACAAAGTATCACGATATTGTCGTCATAGTATACTCACCGGTCTTCTTTGGCCTTGTTTCTTTTCCAGTTTGCACTATCAATTCGCCGTTTTCGTGCATGTTTTCTGTCAGTCACTTGAGGATAACATTCCATTGTTGATATTTAAATAATTAATAGCCTCAATATTGGTATTTTAACACAACTAAATTCAAATATTCTGGACACACTCTCACGAGCCGCACGAATAAACCAACATATTGTATAATGAGCTGTGATTGGATGTAAGGGACAATGCTGATTCGGATACATACATCAATGGACTATGCTGTTTTTGTTTATATTGCGGCTTTAGTTGCAAGTTGATTATAATGTTATATTTCTTTAAATTTGTAGATTAATATGCCATAGATAACTTATTTTTACTTTTTTATGGACATTGCGGTTTTTGATTCTAGTAGACTCCTTGGCTCTGTCCCGAATTATTTTAATTTTAAAAATAAGGTTGGGAGCAAATCTGGTTACGTCCACAAAAGTTTAGAATCAAAGCTGGTTACACTGACGCTAGCCAATAGGAGCGCTCCATTCGAATCGAAACTGTCATGGCCGCCTACTGCATTTCATTGTTGTTTAGTCGTCACAAGCCCTCAGTTTTAAGCCATTTTATATAAAAATTCTTGTGTTTTCGTGTGTTTTCTAACGTTTTTAGCAAGATGGATGTTTTTCCTATGCCTGTGAATAAAAACCAGGCACGAAAACGAACTGCACAGCCACAAAATTGGAAGGCGAATAAGGCGAAAAAAGTGAGGTAAGTTAGTGTTTTGCCAGGGCCGAACTTAGGTACGTGCAGTCGGCTAAAGTGATTTGTGTTATTAACAAAGTTTTAATATACTTATAGGATTTTCGCCTTTGCAAGTCACTTGGCTAATTATCATTTCATTTTTACCATAAAGTATAAGCATTTCATCTCCCTTCTCTCTCCTAGAGAGGAGGCCTGTGTCCCAGCCGTGGGAACATTAAAAGGCTGATGATGATGATGATGATGATGATTCTATCATAACAACCGAACCGATTTACCTACGTAGCGGGCAGCTAGTGATGCGTTACTGATATTAGGAACTTGTATTTAATGCATAGGTAAAGAGTGTAGGTACCTACTTACCTTCAATCAATTCAAATTATTTTTTCAGGTATTCTGCGAAGACTTTACCAAGAACACCACATTGTGAACATAAAGGCAAGGTCTTTGAGTGCAATAAAGTGACAGGCACGATATTACGAAAGTTCCATACAGCTTTTTATAAGGACCCTGTGAAAGTAAGCCAAGATGCCATCATATTGAAATGCTGTCAAGCCATACCAATTCGCAGAAAAAGGCCTAGGACACTGAGACTCGATCCTGTGACTGGGGTTCAGAAAGCTTTTAAATCTACCAAGCAATTTACTATAAAATACCATATAATAGTCGATAAGCGATCTATAAATGTTTGCCAAAAGATGTTTTTAGCAGCACTTTGCTTGAAAAAAGGGCGCGTAACAAATTTAGTTCAAAAATCTTTTGTTAATGGCGATTTTCCAGTAGAAAAAAGAGGTGGTGATCGTGAAACCAATCTGTTTAAAGATATAAGGTCATCAATACATGCATTTATTCGTAAGCTCAAGTGTTCGGAACCACACTACTGCCGAAACCAAACATCAGTCCGCAAATATTTACCAAGTGATCTGAATATCAGAAAACTGTACAGACTATACTAATCTGAATGTCCAGCTCCTGCAAAAGAGTCATACTTTAGAAGATACTGAATAAGAACAACGTTTTCGCAAATGTATTGTGTGGACAGAAAATACTTTTTCTAAAAATTCCAACACCATTGCATCGGCTGTTTACAACCATTTGAACAAAACTGATCTCACCAATATAACTACCATAAGATTGGTCTCTGATGGCTGTGGAGGCCAAAATAAAAATTCCACCATAATCACAATGTGCTGCAAATGGCTGTTGGAACACCCCATGATCAAAAAAATGGATTCTTGTATTTCCAGTTACTGGACATTCCTACCTACCAGCAGATAGAGTATTCGGAAATAGTGAACAGGTGTTTCGTAGGATGGACACAATAATAACTCCAAACCAATATATAGATATAATTTCAAAACAGTCAACAATTGTGAAAGTAGGTGAAGATTTCACTGTGTACGATTTCAAAAAGGAAGCCGAAACAGTATTGAAACCTCCGGGACAGTGGAAAGTACAATTTTCCCAATGCAAAAGATTCTACTTGAAACGATCGAAGCGGATCGGTAATGTGTTGGTCCAGTCGGAGAGATTTTATAAAAATCAGTCTGGGACATATGAAAATGTTTGCCGAAAAAACAAAACTATGAGCATGATTGCTCCTAGCGAAATAAGACCAAATGTGCCTGTGAAGACATTAAAACTGAGGGACGTGAAAACCTTGCTTTCAAAGCATTTCATAAGTACTATGATGTTAGCGCTGCCGCCACGCAATTATTGAGCTCCGTAATATTTATTAAAAAAAAATGGAAAAAGTCTATTTAGCAGTGATATTTCTGTATTACAATGAACAATAAAGTGTAAACGTTATGTGAAAGTGTTAACAAACCCGTATTTACGTAGTTAACAAAGTTACAATGTGTTGAAGATTCTAATCTCAAACTGTGATTAAGTTAAGTTCAATGTGGTAAATCTCCAAAAACTTACGAAACTACTTGCAACAACAATGTGATAATGATACAGTGTACGCATGAAAATGTTATCATGTATAAATCCTAGTGTTTAATTCAAAATAAGAACAAAAACTGAACTTTGAAACTATAAGTGCGCGCGCATACAAACATTTTAAATTCAAAATAAGACGCATCATAACGAACTTTTCTATTTTCCTATCAACCGAATACAAATTTCATTAAAAAAGAAAAGAGCCAGTTTAGCGCATTGGTACAATGTATGACTGCCGTGTCTGAGGTCATAAGTTCGCGCCCCGCAAACTGCATGTCTTTTTGTGACATTACGAAATTAGTTTAAACGTAAATAATAAAATAAAGTTTAAATAAAATTCAATCACGGACAATAAATGTATGAAGCAGTGCTAAAATTGTAAAAGTGATTCGAAGTACGAAAACGGAACGGTGTTATCATTTAAAAACAATAACAACACCCCACCAAATGCTATAAAAACGATGAGCGAGTCGCTGCACCTAATACAGTACATCATTTATTGTAAATAAAAGCTGCTACACGTAACGGACTTATTTTGTTCAATATTAGCTTGAGTTGTTAACAAACTCATTAAACATGGAATCACGCAGCAATTACAAACTGAGGAACAGGCTTCCAAAGCCATCCCTTTCTCAGTTTTCAAGTGAGTCTATGGACAGTTTGGCATCAGACTTAAGTGCTAAAAGTATGATAGACTTATCCACACACGTCGGAAGAGGTGGAAAACATACAGAACTACAAACTACAATAGAATGTTTAAAGGAGCAATTGAAGAGTGCTAATTTGGAAATTTATACGCTAAACAATGAGAATGAATCCCTGAAAGGAAAACTTGAAGTAGAAAAACAAAAAACGGAACAATACAAAAACATGTACATTACAAGTTTAAGTGTAAGAAGCAACACTTTATCCTGTAAAACGAAATCAAAGCACTCAAACATAAACAGGTCAAATATTTCGGTACGAAAACTAGATTTGGACATCGAATTTCAAACCCCTACAGTTCCTATGCACGCTGAACCAAATGAAGACAAAATAAGTAAGGAACCAGAATTAAATGTTTCGATAGCGGACAACTCATTCATAGGAAAAACCATCGTACGTGAAAACGAAGACCTAGATGGTGCTAACGTGATGAACAAGATTAGTAGCCTACATGTGAATGCTGCTGATATCACCGCTGCTAAACCAAAGTCAACGCACTTAGTTCACCTAGATGGCGCTAATGTGTCGAGTTACAAGAAATCGATGTCACATTATGAGCCAATAGCGGGCAGCACATGTTCGACCATTTTGAATAGAAAACCGGAAATTCAAATATTAGGTGGGAAACAATGTTCCGATTTAGCTTCAACACTATTCTCAAGAAGCAACACTCATTATGAAAAATACCGGATAACATCGATGATAAAGCCTCACGCAACAACTGAGGGTATATTGTCACAAAATTGTAAAGTAAGTGATTATAAAGGCAATTTTTTAATATTATGTATTGGTGAAAATGACACTAACCCGAACAAAATGATTATAGAATTAGTGTCTTTATTGAAAAGCGTAAAAAACTCCAATGTTATTTTATTAAATGTTCTGCACAATAGTCATCTAAATGAAATGTTATTAAATAATTTGCTAAAAAACATGTCGCAAAACTTTGTATATTGTACTTTTCTAGAGTCTGGGAGACATTTCAATAGCAAAAAACGTTATTTATTTGATTACATGTAAAAAAATTAATTTCTTCATAGACACTACATACTACAACCACACTTTTTTGTCCAAAGAGTCAGTCGTCAAACAAACACACACACAGGACAAATCGCTTTTAACACCACTACTAAAACTAATAAGAAAACTTTTCCAAATAATATTCAAGAAGCTATACCAATGAAAGGCACAATTCCTTATTACTTTCCTAAAATCAAATTAAATAACACCCCTAACAAAACCTTTTTTCGAGACCACACCATGTAACACTACGCTATTTTATCATAATCTTACCGGTTCATTAAAAACAATGAAAAAAGAGTTTAAAAAAATAGTAACAAAAAAACCAGTAGAAGTTGTTTTTCCGTACTGCATCAAAACATTGCAGGAGCTTTAAACAAAATGTCAGAGATCGATTTGATTGTTAATGAGATGCGCGAATCTGATATAAATATAGATGTTTTATGCCTCAGCGAGCATTTTGTTATAAGAGGGGAAGAAAAATACCGCAATCTAAATAATTTTTATGTTGGTGCGATGTACTCACGGCCTGATCAGCGGCGAGGTGGTACATGCATACTCTGTAAAAATCTCCTGCAAAGTACCGAATTGAAAGAAATCAATGAATTCTGCATTGATAAGCAATATGAGATTTGTGGGCTTGAAATTAAATCAATACAAGCAATCATATTATGTATATACAGAACACCCTCGTCTGACGTAAATATTTTTTTTGAAAACTTGAATAAAACTCTGCGTAAACTACAATATAAAAAAAGTAAAATAATAATAGCTGGTGATTTCAATATTAACCTTTTAAGTAATGACAGTAATAGTACAAAATTCAAAGAACTCCTCTCAAACTATGGTATGCGGTGCCACATTAAAGAGGCCACCAGGTTAAACACTTGTATCGATAACATCATCAGTAATATTCCAAATATAATAGGTTCCACGCACAATGTTTGTTTATCTGATCATAACACAGCACAGGTTGTTAAATTTGAATATGATCAAAAACCTATGTCAAGTTATTACTTTATGACCATAAATGACCTTAGTAAGGAAAATGTCGGCAAATTTATCGATCATATTAGTCAATTATCCTTTTCCGAAGTCTACAACATTTCCGATACGAATAATGCTTTCGATAACTTTCATGACACTTTAACTTTATTTTATAAATTATGTTTCCCTCTCATAAGAGTTAAAAAACAATTCAAACATGGTACATTAAAATGGATAACAGGAGGAGTTAAAATGAGTAGTCTCACTAAACGAACACTAAGACATAAATATTATTTAAACAAAACAAGTGAAAATAAAACAAAATTTATGGTGTACTCCAATATGTTAAGAAAATGTATTCATAATCTACAATCTTTATGTAACCTAAAGCACATTGCGTATTCAAAAAACAAGGGTAAAGCTTCATGGGATATTGTTAAACGTTGTACAGGTAACGAGATGTCTCGAGAATATATTAATACTATTATTGATGATGATGTTACAACAACATCAGGCTTGGATATCGAAAATAAATTTAATAATTTCTTTATTGATGTTGTTGAAAGCAGCGCTAAATCACAACATCCTCCTAAATCGACCAATTCAAATATTAAAACTAACGAAAATATCATATTTTTGAATCCTACTGAACCCTCTGAAATATTCAGCATATTAAATTCACTTAAAAGCACTAAATCGGCCGGCTTTGACGATATTTCTACGGACCTTCTAAAACAAATATCTCCCTATATTGCAGAACCTCTTTCGTATATAATTAATTTATCTCTAGAACAAGGCTGCTTTCCGGATAAACTCAAAATGTCTGTAATAAAACCATTGCATAAAAAAGGCTCTAAAACGGATAAAAACAATTACCGCCCCATTGCACTGATTCCGATTCTGTCAAAGGTCTTTGAAAGAGTTATGTATAAGAGAACCCTCTCTTTCCTAGATAAATATAATTCGCTTGCAAAAGAACAGTATGGATTTAGAAAAAAGAAATCCACATCACTTGCTGCATTTAATTTAGTAAAATCAGTTTTAAATAAAATAAACTCTAAAATTACCACTTCAGCTTTATTTTTAGACCTAAGCAAAGCCTTCGACTTCGTTAATCATACAATTCTCACTGATAAATTAAACAAAATTGGTATCCGAGGCCCAGCCTTAGAGTGGTTCAAATCATATCTCTCAAATCGTACACAGATAACGAGAATCACTAAATTCGACGACCAAATTAATAGTATTACGAACTTTGATTCTCAACCCCGGATCAATTACTTTGGTGTTCCGCAGGGTAGCATTTTAGGGCCACCGTTATTCCTTAAATACGTAAACGATCTTCCACAAACGATAGACCAAGATTGCGTTCTGTTTGCTGATGACACAACAGTTATTTTTGATAATAAAAATTGTGAATTGCATGAGTTTAATATAAACAACACCTTGAATAGAATTATTACATGGTTAGATTTAAACGCTTTAAAATAAACATAGAAAAAACTAAAGTAATTAATTTTAAAACACAGAAGAGTAAATATGTACACCTTAAAATATCACATACAAACCAAATAGTTGAACAAATTCATAAAACAAAATTTCTAGGTATTACAATCGATGAACATCTCACCTGGAAGGATCATATTGATGAAATATGTATTAAAATAAATAGATTTGTTTTCGCCTTGAAAAAAGTTAAAGATACCACGCGTACGAGTATGTTTGCTCCATTATCAGATATGGAATCATTGTCTGGGGAAACTCTTCTGAAGTTACTAGGGTATTGCTGGCACAAAAAAAATGCATACGCTCTATCTTCAATATGGACTGGACTGATTCTTGCAGACCAGTTTATAAATCGCACAACCTTCTCACAGTTCCTTGTATTTATATTTATGAAATTGCAAAATTTGTCAAAACTAACTGTTCACTGTTTGAACTGAAAAACAATGTTAATAAACGTACAGTAACACAGTATTTACTTACCATGCCTGTACCTAGGATTGAATTATTTAGACGGAATTGTGTATATATGGCTCCACTCATTTTTAACTCTCTACCTAATTACGGATCTTCCGTACAGAAAATTTTGCATAGTTCTGAAAAAATGGCTTATTTCACATAGTTTTTATTCCATAGCTGAATTTCTCAAAAAATCCAATTGTCAATCTTACCATTACCGGAATGTATTTTAGAGAATAACATAAATTATAATAATTTGTTGTGTTTGTTTTTTTTTATTTTTTATTCTTATGTTCGTTCTATTAAAAAATATCTTCGTTTGTTTATTTTAATGTTTTTATTATTTTTTGTTGTTTCTGTGTTGAGTAATTTTAAAACACACTGGTCTTAGATAGTTGTTGTGTTTGTATATTAAAAAAAAAAAATTGTTTTCCTTCTGATAACAATTTCATTGTTTGCTTTTTAGTTTTGTGTCGAGAGTAACTTTAAACACACTGGTCCTAAGTTTGTAATTTAAGGTTTGTTTCACATTTTTATTATTAGCATCTAATTATAATTACTTAAATGTTTGCATGCCAATTTTATGGCGAAATGTGTCATTGCACTACATTTTATTTTACCATCTTTTGTACCACATTTTTTGCAAATAAATAATTTTGACTTTGACTTTGACTTTGCATTTTGGAGAAAACTGGCAAAACTTGGAAGAGTTAAGTTTCTATTCAAATGTTCTGTTGAAGTTTTACCTGAAAACGAAAATGGTACTGAAGATTTAGAGTGTGAGCCAAGAGAAGAACCACCGCTTTTGATTGTGTAGTTAATTATCGGTATGATACATAAAGTAGGCTTTTTAATTTGAGTTAGTAGGTAATAATTTCTTTTTTTTTCCATTTGGTCTCGGCTCTCACTTAACATCAGGAGTAGCGGAATTATGTCTTAGTATAATCAGATAAATTTAAAAAAAACGATAAAACACTGTATTTTTAATTTTTATTGTTACTTCACTTTACTGACTCGAATTAAAAATCCAACTTTAGTTACCTATATAATAAATAAGTATACTTTGATCAAGACTTTCTTTAAGGTATTTCAATATCAGCTTATCTCGAAGTGATCCAGGATTGAAGATAAGGACGACTTATGTGTATTTCAATATAGGATTAAAGTTAAGTGGCAAATAAAGTCCACCCTAACTAGCCTTAATCTAAGTGACGGATTTCTGTCGTTTAAGTTCCGATCTGAGATTGGCGTGTGGCCACCTCAAAAAAAAAGTGGCTTTATGGTTATTAATTTTGACCCGCAAAAATCAACATGCTATGGTAAGTAATGAACCGACCGACCGAAATAATGGCTGATTGCTTGTTAAATAATAATTTTCTTAAGCAAGCACATAAATGAATAGGAGCCAAGCCTAATAGCGAAGCCTAAACATTTTTTTTTACTGATAGGTTTTATATGTCGAATAAAGAATAGCAACATTTGTAGGTTGATAGAAGAATAATAAATGCCAAAATTGAAGTATTGCGTTTTGTTGTGAGGCTGTTTATGGTCGGGTGTGATTTATTTGTTTTAGTAATTGGTTTCGGTATTATTTCTCTCAATCATGGAGAAAAAACGATGCACCAACTTCAGTGCAACCGAAATAAATCTGCTGAAAGATATAGTTTTGAGAAAAGCACATATAATAGAAAATAAAAAAAGTGATGCTAGTACATGGAAGGCGGAAAAAAACTGCTGGGAAGAAATTAGTGATGAATTTAACAGTAGATCTTTAAATTCAAAATCTGCTGAAGCACTTCGGAAAAAATGGGACAACATGAAAAAAACAGTGAAAGATAAGGTGACGGGACAGAGAAAATATGCTCTTGGCATGGGGGGAGGTCCTCCAATGCCACCTCCGAACCTCACCAAAGAAGAGGAAGGAATTTTCAGTTTGATTAGTGTGCAAGCAGCTGGTACTGAGTCTGTTTGCGATAGTGACTATCAACCTGATACTCCTATACGAGTTCCCAGTCAGGCCTCCAAAATATTAACAGATATCACAGGGGATATGCCCAATAATGACCAAGAGAATTTTAACATCTGTGAGGTAATGCTACAAGAAGTTATCAATATATTAAATACCAACCTATGTTTCTTCTCATCTTTTTCGCTCCCATGCCACATTTGTTTATAGACAAATTTTGTTTGTATTGTTATTATTTTCAGAGTATCTATTTGGAAAATCATTTGCAAGAGGACGAACTTAATAAGTGGAGTGACTACACTCCAAACACATTAAGGACGAAGCCATCCCTACAATTAGCAACAGATGATGACAAAGAAAATCCGTTACGCAGATACCGGAAGCGCAATCACACTGACCAATTGACCAACAAAGCCTGGACTGAATTGGCAAATGCTAAAAAGGAAATATGTCAAATGAAAAAAGAACACATAAAAGCCCTTATTGCTGAAAGCGAATGAAGAAAACGCTACTATGATTTGCAAAATCATTTATTAGAATTAGAATTAGCAAAGAAAAATAAAGAGGATTCACTTTCGGAAAATTAGACTTTTACCATTAAAATATTACCTAACGTTTTCTTGATTTGCTTTCTTACTCGTTATTTTTAAAGTTTAAATAAATAAAACAATGTTAAATTTATATAATTTCTTTTAATACCCCTTGCTACAAATTATTAAAATAGTGAATGTATGGCACAACATGTGGAGAGATATTCTGGCTGCCGCTATAAAATGGATCTACTGGCACACTGCTCGTCTCCAAAATGGCCTGTTCAATCTCTGGTAAGTTGACAGGCGGATCACCATTCACCGGAAGAGACGCATTAAATTCTCCCCTTTCAAATCTCTCTTTCACCAGACTATTTTGGAATATTCTTGAGTCATGTGCTGATCCGGGCTAACGAGCAACAATATCTTGAATGATCAAATCAGCCGTACATATGGCTTGAACATTTAATGAAAAAAATTGTTTTCGGCACCGAAAAGTCTCCGCCTGTGCACCACCTATTATAATGTTAATAAATAAGAGTTACTTTATAGGTACCTATTACAAAATTAAAGGGGAAATATATGGCAGGCAACTAACAACTGCAGAACAGATTTTCACTACTTAAAACTTTATGAAAATAACAAGACCGAATCTGGCAGCCGATAACAATGACTGTCTGGGAATATTTTAGTTTAATGTCTATTCATTCACCTGGAGATTCAAGTTTTATGTGTGCAGTGTAGGGCTCCAATCACGTTTGGGAATTTTGAAATTAAATAAAATTTCTTTTTAATTTCCGCAATATCTTGACTTGTTGGCATTGCTATATATTTTGTACGTAGTTTTACAATTGCTTGTAACACTCTCCATATATGTTTTCCAGCTGTTGACTTGTGTATGCCAATAAAGTCTCCATTGCATAGCAAAAAATTCCCAGTTGCCAAAAACTTCAATGTTAGCAATAGCATTTCTGATGGTGATAGAATAGAATAGAATAGAATAGAATACTCTTTATTATGTACACCATAAAAATATAAATACAAACATTTTAAACACTTTACAAGGGGTGACACAATGGGCGGTCTTATCGCTAAAAGCGATCTTTTAAAGACAACCTTTGGATGGATTTAAAGGGGAAGGAGAGACAATACTGCAGGTAGCCTGTGGTGTACCATTTACATATATACAATAAATAAATACATACATATACACACGTTAGACATATTACACTTATGTATATATTAAACATATATATCATATATATATATATATATATATATAAATAATAAATATAACATACATACTTTTAATTATGTGATAATGCTTTATTTCTGAAACATCAAGTAATTTCTGAATTATGTATCAAGGTAACAAGAGTAGGCTGTGAGGAATCTATGTACCTATATATAGGTACAGACATTCTTGCGAAATATTACCTCGTAGTAGGCCATTTGATTTCGTCTCTTACCTGCTCCAGCACAACGTATGCTGTACGTTTCGTTAGGCGAAATCGGTCGTAAAATTCACCTTCATTCCTATTTTGGAAATGATTCTCTCTTGTTCTGTAAATTCGTTTACGTCGTGGGGTCGTCGAATAGTTGATGAATTCAATAATTTCTTCATCATCACTGCTCGAGCTAGAAGTATAGTTACTGAACAAAAAAGATGTTAGAGTTGAGTAATTGCCAAGTTGTAAAATCGTGGAAAACAGTATAATAATAGAGGGAAAACAGTAGGCTTACGTGATACTACTCAATTGTTGAGACAACTCTTCATTCATTTTTCGCAGAGGAAATGTCTTAAACTTGATTTTAATACTTGAAAAAATTAATCAATGTAGTAGGATGACAACAAAAATCATACTCAATTGACATAAATATTCTGTCTATTAAGTTGCAATATTGCGATTTATCCTAGATTAGTTAAGGTGAGGAAGATCCGGATTGAAATACGCTTCGGTCTTCTAAAAAGACACTTAGCTTAAATGCAGGACTTAACTTAAGCAATAAGTTAAGGTGACATTGAAATACCGGCCCTTAATTTAATCTCTGTATAGTATAATTTTTCTATACGGAACTAACTCTATTAGATTTTGACAAATAAAATATGCTTTGGCCCTAGTTTACTGAATCCAGCCCTGAGATTAGTTTAGAAACAAACTTGGTTAGGTCCCGAAAAGCTGGGATCAAAGATGGCTATGTCCATAGCTTGGGATCGAAACTGGTTATGTCCAACAGTTTTATTCAATTTAACGTATATTTTTACTTTACGGGTCTCCTGAATGCAACATTATTAAATAGAGTACGTCATAATTAATATTTGTAAAGTAGTTGCTTTATAGCTCAGTTGTTCCCAAAAAAATTAAGAAGATTTTTTCCGTCCTGTAAAATTTCTCTCGATGGACGTAACTAGTTTTGATCTCACACCCCTGAATATATCACGAAAGGTCAAGAAAAAACTAAAACTGTACTACAAAAACACAGATAGAAGATTATCCAAGAAACGTCATACACAAGTTAAATAATTCTTTAAGTTCATATTTTAAACATTGTACAAATATTGTTGCCCAGTTTCAACAAATCAAATCTTTGAAAGCGACTATATCTCCAAGTGAGGCAGTTGTACAATTAGATTTTTCTGAAAATTACTCAACAAAATTTAATGAGGAAGTTATCATTTTGGTGGCAGTCGTCTACAAATTACATTGCATACATCCGTTGTCTATTTAATAGAACCAGAAACTGCTGTTATGAAGACGTATAACGTTTGCGTCAGCAAATGCAATCGTCATGATGCGAGCGCAATATGGGCGTATCTTATACCACTCCTTGGGTATATTAGAGAAATATCACCACTTATTGACACAATACATTTTATTTCGGATAGTCCATCCAGTCAGTACAGGAACCGGTTCGTGTTTCATATAATTACTCAATTGCATTACGATTTTCCACAAATTAATTGTATTACGTGGAATTACTTAGAAGCGGGACATGGAAAAGGAGCACCAGATGGTGTTGGTGCTGTCCTAAAGAGGACTGCAGATCAGATTGTACGTTTTGGCAATGATATCGGCTCATTTGAAGAGTTCTGGAATTTAGTCCAAATAAAAATAAACTACTGTATGTCTCAGAGCAAGAAGTACAAGAACGAACATTTCCTTCAAAAGTCCAAAAATTTCGGGTTATTCCCGCTCGGTAACACCCTTTCGTCTACACTGTTGACGATCGGGAAAAAAAAAGTTTCGTTCGTTCACAGTGTTGACGAACGCTACTTATTATTTCGGGTAATTCCCGTTCGGTAACACCTTTCGTTCCTGTGTGTGGGAAAAAAAAGTTTCGTTCGTTCGCAGTGTCCATGAAGGCTGGTTTTTATTTTTAAAATATGGAAATTAAAATAAAACATGTCATGGATTTTGAAAATGTTTTAATGGATTATGTTAGATCTTTTAAAACACAATTAACTAGAAAATAAAAAAATGGCCTTATCATGTGCATTATAACCATTTTACACTTTGATAAGTAATAAAATTGTGACACTGATTTAACATAATCAAATATAGTTGAGAAAGTGACTAATGAAAACTAAGTAGGTACACTATTATGTATCACAGATAATCATCTAATTTATACTAATTAAATAACGAAACTATAACCATAAACCTTAATATTTTTATATTGAGTACCTAAAATTAAAATAAACCTAATTAAAAACAGTAAAAATAAAATATTTCAGATAATCAAGTAAATAAAGAATTTTGTATCACAGATAATCAACTATTTTACAAAAATAATTAAAGCGTTGTTTAACATGTTTTCAATAATTTACGTAATAATTTGTTGTCCTATAAAAGTGAATTTCAGATTTTTGAGTCTGGGTAGAGTATTTGTAGGGACAGGATTATAACTTTTGTTGTAACTGTACCTTAGTTTTTAAGATTGTTGATGCGGTTTTTGTTTTTACATTTTGTTCGTTTTATTATTTTATTTTGTCCTTATTGACGCTGTTTATTTGACGCATACCTCCAAATATGCTTAGATCACCGGTTAAGGTGGCCGACGGCGTACAATCGCCGACAAAACCTGGAGCAGTCGCTCCTACTAACGTTAGACGGAGCGTAGGAGAGTGGGAAGCCGCAAATAGCAGCCCCACCCTCTCCTTAACTGAAAAGACGCCGCAGGCTGGCCCTGCAGAATTTAAAAATAAGACTGTCCTAACACAGGGGAGCAAAACTGTGACAAAAGTCAAAAAGACTATCGAAACGATTTCGCCGCTGAAAACCAAATATGCGAACCGTTCTGCAGAGGCACTAGCCTGCCTTCACAAAGCAAAACAGAACCTGAACACCTCCAGGAATACTAAAAATGAGATTAAAGCAGTTGTATTTGAAGCCATTGACCGGCTGTATAAAATAATTAAGGAAATTGAGTCGGAGCTAAAACAAACCAAACAAAGCACGACCAGGGAAGGGCCCATATTGAAGGAAATAGTCACCTTACCTCCTCCAGAAAATACTGACACCAGTAAAATCCTACGAAATATAGAACTACAGACAAACCTTCTTGTGGAGAACAGCAAGAAAATTGAAGAACTGAAGGATGTAATAGAAAGTCAAAGGGAGCTCCTTGCCCAGGGACAAACCTATGCGACCGTGGCCGCAAACCGAGGTGTAACGTCACTGTCAAAGCGCAGTACATTGCACTCAGTTGTGGTCACATCCAAAGATGAGACTGAAACGGGTGATGAAGTTCTCAACAAAGTAAGGAAAGCTGTGAATGCAAAGGATGGTTGGATAAAAGTGGAAAAGGTAAGAAAAGCCAAGGACAGGAAAATAATAATAGGCTTACAGACCAAAGAGGAAAGAGGCAAAATTAAAGACCGACTTCAAAAAGAAGGAGTTGACCTCACTGTCGAGGAAGTCAAAAACAAGGACCCGCTTTTGATCCTTAAGAACGTCTTAGTAATTAATACTGACGAAGATGTCCTTAAGGCGTTACGAAATCAAAACCAGGGGGTTTTTGATGGCCTCGACACTGAGGAGAACAGGGTAGAGATAAGGTACCGAAGAAAGACGAGGAACCCTCACATTGGCCACATTATTGTCAGCGTCTCGCCCACCATCTGGCGACGAGCGGTAGAGATCGGGACCGTTCACATAGATCTCCAGCGCATCAGGGTTGAAGACCAGACCCCGCTGGTCCAATGCACTCGCTGCCTAGGCTTTGGACACGGAAAGCAGTTCTGTAAAGAGCCTGCTGACCTATGTGGCCACTGTGGTGGCCCCCACATGCGATCTGAGTGTCCGGACTGGCTGTCGGGCTCACCACCAGCTTGCCGAAACTGTGTGAAAGCCAAAATTGAACACGGCACGCAACACAATGCTTTTAGCCATGACTGCCCAGTTCGAACTAAATGGGATGGTATAGCCAGATCTACCGTGGCGTATTGCTAAAGGCACCATAATAGAAAATACTCCAATAAATTCAAATCTTACCTCAATAGCCTATCTTTTGCTGAAGTATATGAAGCTAAAGACCCAAACATTGCTTACAATGCCTTCTCAGAAATATTTTTATTCCTATATGCACAGTGCTTCCCTGAAACTCTTATCTCTGTAAAAGTGAAAAGAAGACCTAGATGGGTCTCTCGGGGTATAAAAATATGTAGCAAACGGAAACGGCAATTATTATGGCAATACAGACAAAAACCTACCGAAATAAATAAAAATAAATTTAAGAACTATTCTAAATTGCTTAAAAAAATAATTTATTTAACTCAACGAGCACAAAATGTACATAAAATTAAAACATCAAATAATAGATCTAAGACTACCTGGGAAATAATAAACCAATCAAAACTAAACATACCAAAAAATACCATACACAAAATTCGAAATAATAATAAAACTGTAGCTGACCCTAAAATTATTGCAAATATATTTAACGATTACTTTATAGATAAAATTAAACCTATGACTAGTTCGGGAGCCACAGTCACAAAACATATTTTACCCAGAAAAGACTCAATGTTCATGGCCCCAAGTCTACCTCATGATATAATAAAAATTATCGCATCGTTAAAAAACACAAACAGTGTAGGTTACGATGGCATATCCACAAAAATTGTTAAAACTGTAGCATATGAAATCTGTGGCCCCTTATGCTACATTATAAACTTAAGCATTAGTGAAGGTATATTTCCGAATGCGCTAAAAAAATCGATTGTAAAACCACTCTTTAAGAAAGAGGATAGAGAGCTTAAGGAATTTTACAGGCCTATATCATTAATACCAATCATTTCAAAAGTGTTTGAAAAATATATTTACAGGGAACTTAATAACTATTTGGACAAAAACCATATACTCTGTGACGAACAGAAGGGATTCAGGGAGAAAAAAACAATTAACTTGGCCATATACGACTTCTTGCATACTGTTATGACAAACATGGATAAAAATACAACAGTCTGTGCCATTTTCTGCGACATGACTCAGGCATTTGATTACGTCCAACATAATATATTATTAAAGAAACTTGATGCATATGGAATAAGAGGAAACATATTTAAACTAATACAATCATACCTGAGTGACAGAAAACAAGTAACGCAAATTAGTAGAATAAATATGAGCTCGAGACGTGAAGAGATTTTCTCGTCATGCGAGCGTACCGTCCCTCATGGAGTTCCGCAAGGCAGTGTACTCGGACCACCCCTGTTTACACTGTATATTAATGACTTTCCTAAATCGATTAAATATCCCATGACTTTGTTTGCAGATGACAGTACTATAACAATACCATGCCATAATAAGAATACATATGAAACGGACATAAAGAATACATTAATTGAAGCGATAACGTGGTTAAATAATAATAATTTAATAATTAATATAAATAAAACTTTGATTATGCACTTTAGCCAACGATCATCATTATTCACTGATCTTGACATCGAATATAATAATAATAAAATACAGACAGCTAATTCTACTAAATTTTTAGGCCTAACAATCGACAGAACCTTAAATTGGAAATCGCATATTGAGGTCCTAGCCAAAAAAATAAGTAGTGGTGCATATGCGTTACATAAATTATCGCGTACTTTAAATATAGAAGCGCTATTAACGGCTTACTATGGTTTAGTAGAATCCGTCATTAGATATGGTGTTATCTTCTGGGGCAACTCAACCGATAGGGATATCATCTTTAAAAGACAAAAGTACTGCTTGAGATCTATGTTTAATCTCAAAACCACCGATAGCTGTAAAAATTATTTCACAAAATACCAAATATTAACATTTCCTTCAATTTATATATTAGAAATAGTTATGTTCGTAAAAACAAATCCACATTTGTTTTCTCGTATGGCAGACAAATTTCCAAGAAATAGACGTGATGATAGCAAGCTATGTGTCCATACATCAAAAACTGCACTTATGCGCAAGAGTGTTTTTTGTATGGCACCAACTATCTACAACAAATTGCCCAAAAGTTGGAAAGAGCAGACTATACCTAAATTAAAACAAACAATGAAATTGTTTTTGGTACAAAAAGCATATTATAGTATTGCAGAATTTTTAAACGACTCATGGTGATAAATCTTCATTGTGATTAATTCAGTAATTCATAAAATAATGTAAATGATTGAATATAATACGTATGTAAAACTATGTCTGATATTTAATATATTAACTTATAAGAGTAAAATTAATAATAATTTATTCCATTATAATAATTGTATTTAATTGATTGATATTGTAATGTCTAAGTGTAAATTTAAAAATCATAAATTCAATAAAATTGTACCGTAAATATTTGCACGCCATGAGAAATGGCAGACATGTCGTGAGCCACTCTTATTTAAGATCTTGCATGCATGTATTATTTTATTTTAATTCTGTATGTAAACACATGTTTGAGCAAATAAAATTTCTTATTCTTATTCTTATTCTCCCTACGGAGTTATACAGGCAAACCTCCAACGCAAGAAATTAGCAACAAACGAGCTTCTAATAGAAGCCACGAAGCGTGGAACAGCGGTGACACTTCTGCAAGAACCGTACGTGGGTGCAATGAAAATAATGAAGAGTCACAGGGGCGTTAGAATCTTCCAGAACACAGAAATAGGAGAAGGGACTGTCAAGGCAGCTGCTTCGTTTCGCAATATTGCTATAATAACGAGTATTTTCGCAAAAATCCTGACTTTGTCCAGTAAGATTTGATAATTTTTCGCCTATGTCTAATTATCCGCGTTTTCGCAAAACCCCTAGGATTTTCGCGAAGATTCGAAGTATCAAATTATCCTACGACATATATAAAAACTTAGGCTCGCTCCCGCTGCGACACGGCCGGCCGGCCGGTACCGCCGCAAACGCTACGTCCCGCAATTTTTAAATCTGTAATATATTCGAAAATATTAATTTAAATCACATGCTGTAAAGGGAAATTTTGATCTGCATGAAATGCACAACGTATCTAATGTATTTAATTGGATAAGGAATGAGACTGTATCGTTTAAAATAGCTTGGTAAATAACCCATTTTTTTTTTGTAATATGTAAAAGATAAAAATGGTTACTGTGGGTTATCCTTAGGAGATAAACGTATGCTGTTGCGGATTTTTTTATTTATCTTTTTAAGATATACAATTCCGTAGTATATAAATTTGATCTATCTCGTAAGGTTTTCCCAGCTTTTGCAATGTAAGCGCAGAAAAATATGTTTGTTACGACATCACATTACAAATCTTTAAATTTCTCGGCTTTTCTATCTCTCATGCTATAATATGCATGTATTATACATATAAACCTTTCTCTTGAATCACTCGATTCATTAAAAAAAACCGCATCAAAATCTGTTGCGTAGTTTTAAAGATCTAAGCATACATAGGGACATAGGGACAGAGAAAGCAACTTTGTTTTATACTATGTAGTGATTTTAAAAATAAAAACCAGCATTCATGGACACTGCGAACGAACGAAACTTTTTTTCCCGATCGTCAACAGTGTTGACGACAGGAGCGAAAGGTGTTACCGAACGGGAATTACCCGAAATAATAAGTAGCGTTCGTCAACACTGTGAACGAACGAAACTTTTTTTTCCCGATCGTCAACAGTGTTGACGAAAGGGTGTTACCGAGCGGGAATAACCCAAAAAAAATTTCGAGGGACTATGTCGGTGCATCAAGTTCTTTGGTTATACAATAATCCTCGCTTAACTTTTAGAAAACTGAGTTGCTTTTTATGTGGAATTGACGAGATATGCTATCATGGATACCACCCTAGGCTACATGGAAGTACCACCTTTGCTGAATAATGATCATGTTCAACTGGAAGACTTTCTGGATGCGAATGCTACTTTAACTAGAAACGTTATCCTAGATGTAACAAATTGTTTGTACCCTACTGCTGAACATCATGTACAGCTTCAAAGTACACCCCAAAGTGTCACAGCTTCGTCAAGTGGTATCCCTGACAGTAAAAAAATCACCATCCTTTCGGACAAAAAACTGGACTGGAGTAATATGTCCTTTATAATTGATAAGAAGATAGAAATACCGAATCCTAGTTACCAAAACGATTTTGCTTTTGTTATTAAATGTGATTTGGAGACAAATCAGCAAGAACTAACACAAAATGTTAAGGTTTGTGAAGATAAACCCTTAAATACTATAAAGATGAGGAAGAAGCCCAACTTTTTTGACTGCACATCTTCAGATGAAGAAATATTTTAATAAACTTATCAAAGCAAGAACCATATTTACAGTCATTACTTAGATATGTTATATTTCTACTTCTTTAGTTTCTAATATTAACTAAACAGAAGAAACTACTAACTATTATAGGAGAGATGTTTTTAATAATTGATATATAAAAATATATTTTTTGTTATTAATTCTATATATGCTTTTTATAGCTATGAAACGTGGACTGTTTTTATTCATTACCAGGAATACTTACTCATTACCTTCTAGAAGAATATCATTACCAGATTTACTCATTTCATTACCTTCAGTCAATATAAATTAATTATATCAATATCTTGAATAATTATGTGTGTAATGACGTATAAATTGATCACAAATTATAAATTTATTATATCTTTGAGTTCACATCAGAAAAATCATATTATTTTTTCTCATTATTTCACCCATTTTGAACCAACTCAGAGAAATATGTCCACAACTTCAAGCCAGTGCTTTATACTTTAAAACTAAACTATGTGTGCATAATTTTACGATGTATACTCTTGCCAACAAAGAAGTTACCTGCTATTGGTTTGACGAGAGTAACGCTGGTTTGACTGCTTTTGTGTTTATATCATGCATCATAGACTGTTTTAAAAAGCGCTACAGAAGAAATGCATGCCAATCATTTTATATACTGATGGTTGTATGGCCCAGAATCGGAATGTTTATCTATCGAATGCTCTGCTACAACTATCGGTGGAAAAAAACATCGTTATAGAACAAAAAAATTTGGTGAAAGGTCACACACAAATGGAATGTGATGCGGTTCACAGTTCGATAGAGCAAAAATTAAAAAACCAGGAGATCTTTCTAACAAAGTCAATTTGCGACGTTATCAAAACAAGCTCGACCGCAAAAACCGTATTTAGTTGACTACTTAGACTACAGTTTTTTTGACGACTTCTCCGACAAGAATTCGTTTATGTATGACTCCATACGGCCTGGTCGCTCCGTCAATGATCCTACAGTAACGGACATATGAGCACTGCAGTATAATCCAAGTGTAATAATAATAAATAATCAAATATAAATTGAACTTTGAAGAGCATTATCAAGATCTGCCACGCAGAATTCGACGAAGCGTAGTAATGCCCGAAACTGTACCCACTAGACCAAAACTTTACCAAAGTCGCATCAAATGATCAGTAACTAAATGGAAACATTTACAGGAGTTAAAGATTGTTATTCCTTCTAACTGTCACGGGTACTATGATTCCCTACCCTATTGATCTCTTAAAAGTCTGATTATAGATAAGAAGTTGATTCGTTTTAAGCAAAACATTTTTTATAATACAAATTATTATTGTTTCTTTTTATAAAATAAACTTTTAACACCATTATGTTAAACAATTTTATGATTTCCCTTCTCCGTATTATCTCCTTTACCTATATTAATTAGATGAAACATGACGTAAGTCAGTGACAACTACTGGCAACACTGCGGAATTCACCAAATTTGGAAATGAAATCAATGGAAAAGATTCTTGCAATTTTCACAAGTTCAAATCATCACTTGTATTAAATAATTAAACACAATACGGGCTTATGCGTAAGTTACATTCATTTCATAAAGTTTTTTCACTCTCCTGTAAAGTAGCCATTTCTGACTTCCGTGTTGTTAGAACTTCACTGACGAAATCAATAGATGATATTAAAAAGTTGTACTATTTGCGTAATTTTGCCAAACATGGTTTGAGTGACAACGGTGTTCACACTAACACCCTGTATAGTCTGGAGGTATATCAATTTCCTCTAAAGTAGAAGGTTCTTTCGGAAATTATGTTTTTCTTGCTCAGTAGATAATTTGACGTAAAGCATTTTTATTGGGAAGACAACACCCACTTGTCCTCGGTACAGTTTCCAAATTACTTCCGACGATCACTGTAGGATCATCATTGCTAGTAGTGGCATCCCTCTTTAATTTATTTTTAAGAATTTTTGAGTCCTGCAAGCATTTGGGGCGTGTGAATGTCCCTTTCATTAGGGTGTGTTCATTATTTTCTTTGAGCTCCGTATCATGTGGCTTTGCAGTTTTTTTCTTTTTCTGAACACTCAACACGAGAAGTATTTTTTATCCACATGTTTATTTAACATAAATTCGTATCCATCAATAAGTTCATTTCCGCATTAAGTTTTTCCGTTTTAAGAACTCTATCTGCCTTAGTTCCAATGGGAACAGCGCGTTACAGTTATTCACAAATTAATGATTGACTAGAGCAAAATATGACACGTTTAGATACACATGTCAGAATTATTTACTCCTACCCACATAACTGTGCTTTTACAAATCGCTCATTTGCGACAAGGTAGACATTTCTCAAAAAACATAATTTTACACAAGTTTCAATTGATTTCTTAGGTAACTTATTAGACAAAAATGTAGTGTGTTTATTATAGTTTTCTGTTAAATTAGGTATTAAATCTTATGTTTATAGCACACAAGACATACTGTGCTATTTTTCCCGCAGCAAGGTACTACTTATGTCATTGTTGCTGATAAATATATAAATACTTTTGTAGTATTTTGATTTATGACATTACACTCGATAATCATTTTAAAGGTCCAAACTTGGCCATTTTTGTACACAATGCCATACAAAAAAAAAATTACCAATAATTTTAATTCTATTTTAGTGATTGTCTGATGCTAATAACTTTGTATCAATTGGCACTGTAAAAAAACACTTCATTTTAGTATCTGATTTGATGCTAGACCTGAATTGGCTTTGGATTTCATTACAGTGTTGCCAAACCAAAACTCCATAAAATATAGCGGTTTTACATAAAAATAAAACCGATATTATGTCCCGAGAAGGAAAACATACAGCATTGTTTATGAAGAAGCAGTGTATACTTAGCCTTTTGCGCGGTCATCATACATTTAATTTAGTTCAATAGATGGCGTAACTATCGCCGATGTTGTATTTAATTTGTGACGTGGGAACCGTTTTGTCACTTTTCGAATTCATAGTCTTCACCAGGAAGAACTTCCTACAATGCTGTATGTTTTCCTTCTCGGCACATACTCGTAATATCGGTTTTATTTTTATGTAAAACCGCTATATTGATGTGCCTCCGGAAAACATACAGCATTGTTTATGAAGACGTGTTTGTTATCTGCTGGTGAAATATTACAGGTAAAACACAAACGCTATGATGATAGTCAAATGTTTATTCTAAGAGTTAAATAGTTACAGTAATAATAATTTATTGAAAACAATCTGATCTTATAGATAAAGGGTACAATAATCACGGTTTAGATTTTCTACGAATAAATCAAATTCTAGTTATTTAAGTAGAAGTAAATGTGTTGAAAAATGAATTACGAGAGTCTCTAGGCAGTTCTGTTTCGCGACAGTAATGATTAAAGAAGGTATTGGATGATTTCCAATTACCTCGTGATAAAATGGGTCGGCGGTTTGCGCTTGTTTGTAAGCAATAGGCCATGCATTTGTAGGTATATATGTATGTGGTAGCGGCACAGTAATTTTATCCATAATAATCAATGAAATATTGGCAGTGTAGTCAGTTTAACGAGATGAAATAATGGCAGTAGCACTCACTTGTGTTGGCTTTTGGCTGTTGCCAATACCATGTATGAGAAAAACATTGTCTGTTAGTTTAAGCGGCAGTTGAGTAGCAAGTCTGTGGGTAGCAATGTTTACTTCACTTCCAGCATCCAGTAGTGCACGAGCATTCACCCACTTTCCTGATGAGCCTTGTATGCGTATGATAGCTGTGGAGAGTAGAATTTGATTTTTATTAATACTGGACACTAGCACCGTTGAAGTTGAAGGATTGTTAGGAGAATTGTTAATGCAGTGACTGTGTACAGTCGAAATGAGAAGTTGTAGTAGGCAAGTTGTAGTTGTGTTGTGTTTGCGGTGAAATATTATTATGTAGTACTTGCGGGTGTTCATTTAATGTAGTAGTAGGTAATAATGTTTTGTGATGGTTGGGGTACGTTTTGTAATGTAGATGATGTATGACTGACCTGTAGTTGGTTCCTATCCATGTATGCTTGTGTGGTGTCTACCGTGACACTTTAAGCATTTGTATTTTGAGCACTTATGCTTAGCATCATAAGGCTGCAGATAGTTATTAGGTATAAGTAGTTCTAGGTATTGAGGACACTTAGACAAGATATGTTTGCTTTGACATAATATGCAAGATTATGCAAGATAAATCAGATGTTGTTGATGTGAAATGACGTTTTTGCATTTGAATTATCATTGGTTTTGCTATCATTCATCCAATTTTTGACTGATTAAAAATACAAGAATACCATCCCAGCCTTCTACAGGAAAGTTAATTGACTTTAATGAGTCTAGACTTCGCTGCAAGGGTACTAAAAAAGTCTTTCAAGTTATATTTTGTAATGAAATTAAACTTAGGTAGTATAGCCTTTAAATGAAAGTTAACAACAAGAGATTTGTATTCATACCTCTTTGATAGGATATTCAATGCTTTTTCGTAATTAACAATGACGAGATAAGACCGGGGGCTTCTCCAGCGAGGGCAGGATCAAATATTGCATTTTATTTACCACAAATAAATCCGCGTTGTCCACTGATGCGTAGAAAATGTTCTTGAAGGTTGACTATTGTCACCATCGAACCTCAGTAGTTAAAGCTGCGGTAGCTTGACACGTGGCATTTTATTGTTGCACTCATGCACAGGTGTAGAATTATTATGTTCAATGGAAAGGTATGCCGATTGTCGTTGTGAATTATTTGTCAATTCCTCAAGTGTAGCCTTTGTGCTTTAGTATCGTTCTTCGAAGGTTTCTCGTTCCAGTTCATGTGCTGACTGATGTTCGGGGTCCATGTCCGCTATTTCAATTTCCAACTGTAAGTCTTCAGAGCGCAGAATCATGGAGTTCCATTTTCTGACCTCAAGATCGCGAGCGGTGTTGCGGTCTTGACTGTAGCCATCGACGAAGTTTTTTATTCTTGTGAGTTTTCCTTTAAGTGCACCTCTCTGGACTTTCAGTTTTTTGAGGTCCATTTTTTTGAGAATAATGAGATATTGTGATGCACGTAGTACTTCATTTTGCAGAGTGTGTCGTTGTTATTTTGTTTTCAGACAGACGTCAGAGCAGCGCAGCGGCGCTCAGCGCAAGCGAGCGAAGGAGAAGGTACGATGTTCGGTGTATGCGAGTGAAAGAGAAGAAAAGATTTCCGGTGTACCGGGGCGACCACAGTCGCGCGCCTGTGAGGCTATTTTGATGTCCTCTAGCTCCGTTGGTGGCGTTAGACATTGAGTGCTCGATCCGTCGCGGCGGTAAAACAGTCGGGTTTTTACGTTACCGTTACTTGTGTGACGTTGGCTTGGCGCTGGCAAATATGGTGGCTTCTAAAAGGCTCGAAGGACGGACCAATTTTATGTTTGGTATTTGTAATAAAACCACGAACTGTTACACAAACACAATATATTAAGCAAACCACTTTATGTTTATGACACTGTTTGTGTAGGTTGCAGACATTAGAATTATATTTAGACAATTATAATGAATTAAACAATGTGCGAAGCAAGCGTGCTGCTTAGAGACACGGACGGAAGAGAGCGAGATAGCACACGTAAGAGTGAGACAACAATTCAGTAGTAATAGTTACTAAATACAGAGGATGACGTCAAGAATTACGGTAAAGTAATCAAAATTTATGGAAGATTATTTTTTGCCCAAGTACATACGAGAGGTACATGTTTAACAGCAGAAAACAAGAGGAAAATGAATATGTAGGGGAATTTATAACTTCATTGTTCAAGTTAGCTGAATATTGCAACTTTAAGGAATTAAAAGATGAGTTGATCAGAGACAGGTTGGTGATTGGTAGGAAAGACAAAAATGCGAGTGAAAATTGCAGTTAAAGAGAGATTCGAAATTGGAAGAAGCCATATTGATGGCAAAGCAAGCGGAGAGGCAGAAAGAGCAGTGCAAAGTTATAGAAGGAAAAAAGTTTGAGTTGGTGTTGGAAGTAAATAGGGTTAGAATGGCAAAATCAAAAGTGCTGGCACTGTGGTCGAGCACGCCATCCACAGTCCGACTTATTCTCAATTTTGTTACGCTTCCGCGGGCATAGATTTATCCTCTTAGGAGAGAGACATTGAGAAAATGTACCGTAAAACGGCCTTGCATACTTCTCAACGTCACCTTCAGTTAATTATGTGGAGGGAATTATCTCTTACGGAACCCGATGATAATAATGATTTAAAAGTTTTACAATTAAATACAGTAATATATGGATTGGCCAGCGCTCCATTCCTGAGTACCTGATGTTTATTACAATTAGCTAAAGAATGCAATGACGACACTATCGCGAATATTATCGAAAATGACTTTTTATATACACTGAAAAAAAAAGTTAATTTAATTACGATGCCTGCGGTTAAAACAAAGACGGCTGGATTTACTAGAAATTGGTTATTTTGACAAAATCACTACAAAAGCACATTGTTTGGTGTGACAAAATCAATTTTGTTACAATACCCCAGGTAGCAAAAGACGTCGGCGATGGAGGTTAATTTAGGGTCAGTAAAGTGACGTCAGGTCAGTACATTACTTGTACGTCACACTTACGTACTATTAAAGTACTGTACTGTACGTACTACATAGGTCCTAAATGATACCTCTTAACGACGTAATTTTACAGTCTGTCCCATAATAGTCGAAATCTGTCTTCGCGTTGACGTCGGTTGTATGACGTATCTGGTCCCAAAGAGCTAAAAAAGAACAGTAGGAATGCATCTGACCGAGATAATTCCAGTGAAGTCTACCACCATCATAATTACTCTTTACAAACAGTGATTTGTTTATTGAAATTTGAACAGTTACATACTCGTAGCTGTTAACTGTTTCAATAACGCGTTTCGTTTCTTGTTATGAATTTAGTGTTGTAAAATATTTATAAAGTAAAAAAAAAAACATTTCCGTCTTATATGGTAACTCCAAAGTTAATATAAAGTTATTTATTACAGGTTTTTAAATTAATAACAATATCAAAACAAGCTTAAAAATGTGATCTAAGAAAATACAGAAACTGGAATGGAACGTAATTCTGACATTTTGATTGAAGTAAACTGTCATGAATATTGTTTTCCCTCCTTTTTCTGTTGCGTATACCGTTGTGTCGTAAGTTCGTAACGCGTCCGTGACTGTGCTTTGCGTTTTCGTTTTAAATATGTACTCAGTAATACAATTTTGCGAAAAAGACGGCGGTACCGTATTAATTGTTAACAATCAGTGGTTTACGCCAAGGCGGTGCGAAGTTTTTTGGCCACCTGCCAAGAGCAAACAGACGCGTTGAACCTGAACAAAAGCGTTCGACAGGGTTTGGCTGATTCTAGGACACTAGATGAAAAATGGAAAATATACAGCGTTCAAAGAGTGTTTTGTGAGACTGGTACGTATATTTTTTTAAAATTACGAGCCGCTTGGATTTCGCTAAAGGTAGCTATTAACGCAACTAGGTTCGTTGGAGGTATGGTATTTAACCGGATGCAATATTTTCTGATTTACCGAGAGCTTGCTGATGTTGGTGAAAGTTTTCTGTGATCATAGTTCAAATATAGAGATGCTTTCACACTTATAAACTCGGAAAGGGATCGTCACCGCCTCGTAACGTAAGCGGATCAGAAGCTCCGGCACGTCGACTCGGCTATAACAGCTAGGCGACGCCGCGCTTACGGCTTGCCGACCGCTGGTTGACGGCACTAGTGTAATCATTTTGGAGGGGCGTGGACGAAGAGACGTAAGCTAGGGTACGGAGAGCCGTAAGCTAGGGTACGGAGAACCGTAAGCGCGGGAACTGCAAGTCGACCACGCACCGCACCGCGGTTCGTGAGCTTGTCCCGAGGCGAGGCGATTACGTTACGATTCCGATTAGTGTGCATTGCAGTAGGGAGTTACATACAAATAATACTGAATGGCTCGACTTGACACGGTGAGGATCCCTTTCCAAGTTGATAAGTGTGTTAAGACCTTTAATATTAAAGCTATAGGTAGTACCTATAATTTGGACAGTTCAATGGTTGTGGTCATTTTCATAAGCTTTTTACATGGGTAGCAGAGTTTTTGGGATTATTTTAACTTGCTCTTTGTATGTAACTTCTTTAGCGTCCAGGTAAATGGCTAATTGACTGTGAAGTTACTAACAATCAAGACCAAAACTTACAATACAATACATATGACTTAACAGTACATTCAACGAATTTGATAAGTAGGCAATTTTGAACCTTTTCACTATAAATTTCACAATAATTTAATTAATTAATTAGTTTTAAACAGGCATGCTGACATGACATCAGCATCACATCACATAAAACCTTAGATTAAGTACAACATTCATTGTGAAAAGGTTAAAAGTGGCCTACTGATCAAACTGGTTGACCATACAATTTCAGGTTGTTTTTAATAATGCAACTCCATCTTAAATAATTATTATCTTGTTTTAATTGACTCAGGGATGCATTATGTTATGTCCATTTATTATTCTTGCATGTTGTGTGTATTTTTTTATTTCATTTGTATGTTAAGATTGTAAAAAGAAAGCAAAAAGAAAACTTAAACTGGTGGAGCATACATCAGACCTGAACACAGAAGCAGAACCATGTTCAAAACGTAAAAGGGTAAAAAAATATATATCAAGCAGTGATGTAGACAATGGCTATGACCATCACATAAGACCACCACTGTTAAAGAAAAGAATCATTAAAGCTTCAGGCTTAGAAGCCTATTATACTTCGTTGCTGAATCCTATGATATTTAATAAACTATGTAGTCCGCTTCCTGTTATGCCGCATCATCACACGGATTTTAGATCTTTAATAAAATAAAAAAGTAAGTATGGGGGACCGACGTAACAACTTAGAATCACCCACCTACCCGCAGGTGGCGCTACATTCATTCGTTTTCCGTGTGTTGCATCATCCACGTGAACTCCGTTAAAATATTTTGTTTTTAGGTAAAACTATCGAGTTTTTTCGTGAATTTTGTAGTTAAAATGGGAAAAAGGACAGAGGAAAAACCCGATGACGAGATTAGAAGAAAAATTAAACGTTTGGAAAAGGAATTAACGTTTCGACAAAAATCGCCGGCGACATCTTATCAAAGTGAAGGTACATAACTAGTGTATTTTTTACTAAAAATGTTAAATTAGAGTATAGTCTCATGTGAATACATGAAATAACGTTCATTAAAGCATGAACCATTGGTGAAATAATTATGTAACATGCGCTTATTTCCTCAGTGGTGACACGTGATGTCATCCGGAAACAAAAGATAACCGAATTTCTTAATGTGGTGGTACGTGATGCCATCCAGAAAGTTAGGATTATTAAGTAATATCAGAATATTCTTTAGAACGACTCATTGACCCGATAAGGTCTCATACAGGGTGAAATTGAATAGATGCGACAAATTTAAATATACAATAATACGTGTTGTCAAGAAAATGAATAAAATATAAAATTAAAAAATAATTGAACAGTGTTACGAAAACCGTTAAAATAATAAAAGTATCAAAAATCTTGCCGACTCATCGCCGTGCTCAATATAGCGGTCATTTACCTAATTTTGCCTTAATTTTTCTTATTTATTTTGCATATTACTGGAATACCGATAATTCGTACTTAAATAAAGATAATAACATCAATGGACCTTTTGAAAAAGATAATCGCGTAATTTTTTTTAACGATTTAGATTGTAGAAAAAACAGTTTATAATTACTATGTTACTGTAACTGAAGCTCCAATTTCATTTTGTCGCATTAATTAAAATTCACCCTGTATATCTTTATTTTTTCAGTGATGGCACGAGATGTCATCCGAAAATAAATACTTAACTTCCTTAATGTGGTAACACGAGATGTCACCCAGGAAGTAGGTAAATACTAATTAGCTTTATATCTCCTATCAGATCCCGAATACGCCTACCATGAGGAACCTGATGAACTCGAGTTCGAACCTTTTGATAAAGGTACGGATAGTGACGACGCCAGCAAACACGACCGCAGTACTGAACAGCAAATTCTTGCATCAGCGGTTGAGGTACCCTCGCCGGCAACCGGCTCAATTGTCCCTGAAATCTCTTCCCCAGAAGAAGCGGCAATAGTACCTCAAGAAAAATTTCAAGGTGAAGAAAACCCAATTCCTCTAGAAGTTTTGGCAATCCTAGGGGAAGCAAAACAGTCGGAGGAAACCTTTGGAAATAATATACCTGCGGAGATCTCTGAACGTTGGGGTAAAATCCTACTGGAAGGCCTGACAAAGGATCAAAAGGAGAAACTGTTGACTAAAACACTGATACCAGGAAACTTTCAGCTTGCTAAAGCACCTAAGCTGAACGCTGAAGTTGCATCAGTTCTCAATGAACCAATAAAAAATAGAGATAAACGATTAGAAAAAATGCAAAACCAACTGGGTTCCGGTATCGCTGGCCTAGCTAATTTGACAGCAGAGCTAATATGTAAAGATCTTGGAAAAATGGATATTATTAAGCTAATAGCTGAAGTAAACCAGATCCTACTAGACCTTCATTATGAAGAATCAATGAACCGCAGGAGACTAATTATTCCATTACTGGATAAAAGTTTCATTACAATAATACAAGGTGTTAAACGTGAAAAATTCCTGTTTGGAGACAATTTGAGCGAAAATATCAAGACAACAAAATCATTGGAAAAATCCAGTTTGCAGATCAAGAAGTCAATCCCGTTACAGCAGCCTACAACTCGTAGACCCAACACCATGGCCGCGCAGGGAAACGCGCGGGCGCCTCCCCGTCAATCGAGCGGGCAGGGGGCGGCGCGAGCGCCCCATGCAGCAGCTCGATATTACGCCCCACCTCCCCCGCCGGCTGGCCGCAGAGCGCCGCCAGCAGCACGTCGCGGGCCGCCGCAGCCGAACCGCGTGCAGGACCGTCGCAACCGTCGCTAGAGGTACCACACGCAGGTCGTATTCAGCATTTTCTACACAGTTGGTTGACTATAACTACAGATCCCCAAATATTGGAGATAGTAAAGGGTCATAAACTAACATTTATTCAAACCCCCATACAGCTTGTGGAACCATGCAATCCACCTTGCTCAAAAACAGAAATGTTAAATGCTATAGAACAACTTAAAGAAATAGATCAATTTATCTCCCCTATTTTCTTAATTCCGAAAAGTAATGGAACATACAGATTTATTCTTAATTTAAAGACACTTAATAGATTTATCCTATCCTACTAATATTATAAATGCGAAAGTTTGTAAGTATGGATGTATGGATGCATGGATGTTTGTTACTCTTTCACGCAAAAACTACTGAACGGATTTGGATCAAATTTAGCACACAGATAGTTTATTACCTGGATTAACACATAGGATACTTTTTATCCCGGTAATAAGATCCCGTGGGATAATTTCAAACTTCACGCGGGCGAAGCCGCTGGCAGAAGCTAGTATTACATAAACACTTTAAGATGGAAGATATACGCACAGCATCAAAACTATTATCTAAGGATGTGTACATGGCAACAATAGATCTTAAAGATGCATATTTTTTTGTACCTATACATAAGTCTTGTAGAAAATACTTACGATTCCGGTTTGATGGGAAGTTATATGAATTTACCTGTCTCCCCTTTGGATTGTGTTCTGCTCCGTTCATCTTTACAAAACTTATAAAGCCGGTACTGGCGTACTTACGCAGCGAAAGTCATAGTTTAGTAGCATATTTAGATGATCTATGGTGCGTGGCAGACGACTATGTGTCATGTCTAAATACAATAACAAATATTGTCAGTACCATAGAACGTTTGGGTTTCATAATAAATTATGAAAAGAGCGTTCTCATACCTAACCAAAGGTGCAAATTTCTTGGAATTCAGTTGAATTCACATGATATGACTTTAGAGTTACCTTCGGAAAAGCGTCATAAAATATATAAAATGATTCAAAACATTTCTTCTAAATCATCAATTAAGATAAGAGAATGGGCTCAGTTTCTAGGTACATTAACAGCTGCTTGTCCAGCAGTAGAGTACGGCTGGATATACACCAAGCGCTTTGAGAGACAAAAATACCTTGCCCTGTTGAAAGAGCCAAATTATGATGTTAAAATGAAAATCAACCCATCGCTTAAAAGTGATTTTTTATGGTGGGAAACAAAAATAAATTATGTAGTTAATCCAATTAGAACTGGTCACTTTCAACTGGAGATTTTTTCGGATGCCTCCCTATCGGGGTGGGGAGCTTTTTGCAATGGGGAAACCGTTAACGGTTATTGGTCACAGGAAGAAAGAGATAAGCATATTAATGAACTAGAGTTATTAGCTGCCTTTATGGGACTGAAATGCTTTTGTAAAACCATCACTAACGCAGAACTGTTGTTACACTGAGAAAAAAATCATGTGCCGACAGCAGTATTACGTAGCGCAACTCCAGAAAATACTGTGAAAAACGGGATAGACGGACGTAATGGGTCAGCCACATTACGCGTAATGTGCCCGCCGTAATGTGCGTTGCACATGACGTAGGCATCTTACACTCACGCACACATACAAACCAAGCTCACTATATAATGTGCTGAAGCACGTATTGTAATGTTAATAGCTACTTGTGTTTGGACCTGGACACATTACGTTAATGCGGCAGCAACAGTACGGAATGTGCTGAAGCACGTACTTTAATGTTAATAGCTACTTGTGTTTGGACCTGGTCACATTACGATAATGTGGCAGTAACAGTACAGAATGTTCTGAAGCACGTACTGTAATGTTAATAGCTACTTGTGTTTGGACCTAGTCACATTACGATAATGTGGCAGTAACAGTACGTAATGTTCTGGAGTACGTATAGTAATGTTATAAGCTACGTTTGTTTGGACCTGGCAGCATTATGTTAATGCGGCAACAACAGTATGGAATGTGCTGAAGTACGTATTGTAATGTTAATAGCTACTTGTGTTTGGAACTGGTCACATTACGATAATGTGGCAGTAACAGTATCTAATATTCTGGAGTACGTATAGTAATGTTAAAAGCTACGTATGTTTAGACCTGGCAGCATTATGATAATGTGGCAGTAACAGTATGTAACGTTCTGGAGTACATATAGTAATGTTAAAAGCTACGTGTGTTTGGACCTGGCAGCATTATGTTAATTCGGCAACAACAGTATGGAATGTGCTGAAGTACGTATTGTAATGTTAATAGCTACTTGTGTTTGGACCTGGTCACATTACGATAATGTGGCAGTAACAGTATGTAATGTTCTGGAGTACTTATAGTAATGTTAAAAGCTACGTATGTTTAGACCTGGCAGCATTACGATAATGTGGCAGTAACAGTACGTAATGTTCTGGAGTACGTATAGTAATGTTATAAGCTACGTTTGTTTGGACCTGGCAGCATTATGTTAATGCGGCAACAACAGTATGGAATGTGCTGAAGTACGTATTGTAATGTTAATAGCTACTTGTGTTTGGACCTGGTCACATTACGATAATGTGGCAGTAACAGTACAGAATGTGCTGAATCACGTACTGTAATGTTAATAGCTACTTGTGTTTGGACCTAGTCACATTACGATAATGTGGCAGTAACAGTATGTAATGTTCTGGAGTACGTATAGTAACGTTAAAAGCTACGTGTGTTTGGACCTGGCAGCATTAAGTTAATGTGCTAGTAGCAGTATGTAATGTTCTGGAGTACGTATTGTAATGCTAATAGCTACAAGTCTTTGGACCTGGTAACATTACGATAATGCGGCAGTAACAGCATGTAATGTGCTTGAGTAAGCACTGTAATGTAAATGGCTACGTTTGTTTAGACCTGGCAACATTACGTTAAAGCGGCAGTAGCTGTATGTAATGTGCTGAGCACATGTATGTAACGTGCTAAGCACATGTATGTAACGTGCTCAGCACATTACATACAGCTATTGCCGCATTAACGTACTGTTGCCAGGTCCAAACACACGTAGCCATTTACATTAGTGTTTACTCTAGCACATAAAATGCTGTTACTGCAGCATTATCGGAATGTGCTGGTGTAATTCACAGAGCTAGGTGTGTTTAGTTGGACCCTGGAAACATTAAGTTAATGCAGGATTTAAGTTAAGTTCACAGGTCGCTATTTACACTTTTCACTAGTGCTTTACATACTTTTACTAAAAACAGGTAAAGACTTAGCTAGTAAGTATACAAAAACAAAGTCTATGCAGTCAAGGCTGGTATGTTTTTCAATAAGTTATTGGTAGATTTACATTACACTTTACGGATTTGTTGATTGAAAATTTCTAATTAGGGCCTTGACTGTACACCAGAACATGACAGATGCATTAGCGTATAATCAAACAAGTTCAATACACATACATACATTTATTAACATTTGAACTTTTATACGGTTACTACAACATTTTCGTAAATATTAAGGTATATTAAATAAAAAATGTACTAAGTAAAATGTAAACAGTTTTATTAATATTATCAAATAACAAAATTCTCACTGACGTTCATAAAATATCTTTTTGACATACACATAGTGTGTGACTAAATTTATATAATTATTATATTATTTTAGAATATATTATAATATTATACAAGGTTACTAGTAATCATATAATTGTATACAGGATTACTGGTAATCAGTACTGTAAGCAGCACCCTCATAAGGGCGTGTTCTGTACATCAAAACAAACAACTTTGGTAAATTCGCGAAAAAAATCTGCTATGCCATACTTACATTATTTTAGTCGCAGGTTAATGAACTTTTTCTATGGAACAGCTGACTTTTTTCGCAAATTTCCAAAAGTCCTAGAACAAAAGTTGTAAGCCGTTATTGTAAAAAAATAATATTCAAAATATTCTCTAATATAATTTTAAAAAAGTACAAATGCGCGAGCGAAATATCGGTGATCAAAGTTCTGGGCCTTTAGAGGGTGCTTACTGCATTACCAGTAATCTGTATAATATGTATATTCAGAAATAATTTTACAATGATATTATTACTGTTTACAGTCATGAAACTGACATGTCAGCTAAATCAAATTTCAAACGTTAGCTCTACAAAAATACAATGTTTCCCGAAGTTATTATTTGAATGAGCTCTTTTCAGAGATAAGTTTCAGTAGATTACGCTAGTGTCTATAGCATTTTAAATGTTCCAAGTGTTCATACGACAGATGAAAAATACAATGCCAGAAAATTAACTAAAGATATTATCAATTTATGTCTAAAAGCAACTTGACGCGCGAGCGCAAAAATTGCATTAGTAACGATTGGAAATAAAGTTGATATCTATCCTAACTAATATTATAAAAACGAATGTAACTTATGTCTGTTTGCGTCCTTTTCGCGGCTGAACCGCTGAACGGATTTTAATAAAGAAGTTACTGTATGTCACAAGGATGGACATAATATGCTACTTTTGGTAAACGCGGCCGAAGCCGCTGGCAGAAACTTAATAAATTTATTGATTAACGTGGCGTACAATACTACTAGTTATATATTTCAACTATATGGACTTTTAAAAACATTGAAAATAATATAGACACTAACACCATCTACTAAAGCTTATGTCTGAAAATAGTTCATTATGTCCTTAATTAAAAAATAATAGCCTAGAACTAATATAAACTGACTGATGCGGACTACCTTGTAATCAGCCTTTTCAGTAAGGTACATAACACATAACACACAGTTAAATAATTTAGTCAGTGACAGGTTAAAAGCTATAACATAAACACCCTTTCATACTCAACGGCCTGCAAAAAATAATTAAAAAATGTGCGGTTGAGCATTTACGCTGACAGAATTTAAAAAATACATTTATAGTGGACTCTAAGTTAAAAGTAAAAATCAAAAGTATACATAGATAAAGAACTGGTATTCTATAAATGAGCTACTATTTCAAGTGAAATAGAATAATTATATTATATATAAAACTAAACGTCAATCCGGGAAAACAATATACACGTGGCATGCCAATCAAGGCAAAAAGTGATTACAACGACCATCACGCCCTATTTTACTCAACGGCCTGCAATAAATAATTAAAAAATGTGCGGTTGAGCATTTACGCTGACAGAATTTAAAAAATACATTTATAGTGGACTCTAAAAGTAAAAATCAAAAGTATATATAGATAAAGAACTGGTATTCTATAAATGAGCTACTATTTCAAGTGAAATAGAATAATTATGTTGTATGCGGGAAAAAATTATGCACGTTGCATGTCAATCAAGGCTAAAAGTGATTACAACGACCATATACCAAAGAAAGTGCAGTCCAGATTTTGATGAAAACTCAGTATTTCTGTTCCTCAAATAAATTCTTATAATGTAATAATGACAAGAGAATCAATGTATGGAATCTTCTAAAAGGATTATTTGATTGTGAATAATTTATAGATTAAATATGTGAGGTATGAAATTTGAGCAAATGATTATAGGGTACGGTGTTAGGGGCCAACAGCTATCTCAAGGTCATAGCTCATCCACCCGACCAGTACCGCCTCATCGTTCGGCGTCAACTCGTTGTCGACAGGTGGTCCACGGGTGGACGACGCGTTGTTACTTGTGAACGTCGCGTGGTCAACGAGTGAACGCCGCGTGGTCAACGAGTGAACGCCGCGTGGTCAACGAGTGGACGTCGCTTGGTCCACGAATCTTCGAGTCGTCCTCGCGTGAATCATTCGGGCGGGCAGCGCACGGTCCACTCGGGAGCCGTGCGTTGGCAACGCGCGGTCAACGCAAGGCAAGCGCGCGAGCAGGGAGTTGTCACCGAGTGGTCCACCCGCCGTCCGCGCGTGGACAGCTTGCGAGCGAGGCGATCCGGTGACGATACGGCGTTGATGTAATGAGCGTATATCCATAGAAGTCCATATAAAGAATACTAACCGCTCGAGGCGAGGTGTCCGTTTCGTTTGCTCGGCCACGGTGTCGTAGAAAAAAAAAGAACTACGTCAACATTACGAAGGAATTTGTAAAACACTAACAATGAAAGTCGCAAATTCGTAGAACCAATATTCAGAAAGTTATAAAGGTTTAACCGTGGCCGCGCAATCCGCACATGGAGGACTGCGCGGCCACGCAGTTCTCTCATTCTTTTTGCTAACCACTGATACGATTTCGAAGAAAATGTAGATAGTATTAATAAAGCCCTAATGTTTGGATTTTACGACCTACAGCACTTAAATGCTATGGCCGCGCGGTCGGCATATGGCGAACCGCGCGGCCACGCAGTTCTCTTAAACGGAGCTTAGTAGAGGTGAATTCTTTTTGCTAACCACTGATACGATTTCGAAGAAAATGTAGACAGTATGAATAAAGCCCTAATGTTAGGATTTCACGATCTACAGCACTTAAATGACATGGCCGCGCGGTCCGCACATGGAGAAACGCACAACCACGCAGTTCTCTTAAACGGAGCTTAGTAGAGGTCCCATTCTTTTTGCTAACCACTGATATGATTTCGAAGAAAATGTAGACAGTATGATTAAAGCCCTAATGTTTGGATTTCACGACCTGCAGCACTTATAACCTATAATGCAAGTTAGAAGTAGGGTGACCAAGATTATGGTGCGCCAATAGGACATTTTCAATTTTATTAAGATAAAAATATGCAAGTACCTTTTATAGTAAATCTTATGACGTTGCCTAGTTGTTAATTTACAGTACTTAATAAAAAATAAATGATTGTTATGATTAAATGAGTGTTTTCTTTAGCAAAACGTTAAAATTAGTATTTATACGAATACGGTGTTAATATTTTCGCATGAGTACTTCTCCATCCAATTAACCATAGTTATTTCCTCATTATGATATTACATACTAATTAGGTAGGTATGTGATATAAAGACGACGGTTTTGGAAATGTCTGATTGACGCACCATAAATCTTGGTCACCCTACTTCTTTCTTGCATTATAGGTTTTAAGTGATAAGTCGTGAAATCCAAACATTAGAGCTTTATTCTTACTGTCTACATTTTCTTCGAAATCGTATAAGTGGTTAGCAAAAAGAATGGGACCTCTACTAAACTCCGTTCAAGAGAACTGCGTGGCCGCGCAGTCCTCCATGTGCGGATTGCGCGGCCACGGTTAAACCTTTATAACTTTCTGAATATTGGTTCTACGAATTTGAGACTTTCATTGTTAGTGTTTTACAAATTCCTTCGTAATGTTGACGTAGTTTTTTTTTTTCTACGACACCGTGGCCGAGCAATCGAAACGGACACGAGGCGAGGCGGTGCTGGTCGGGTCCCGGGTGGCTCTAATAAGCTATGACCTTTAATCTAAAGTCCATCTAAGAGTTACATAATAAGTTAAATCCTGCATTACAGTTAATGTATTTGTTACTGGTGTTATAAGGTTATCATAAGTGACCATAAAATTGTCATTTGTTTTGTTTACTTCGTAAGCGAAATAATGATCATTGAAATCTGAAGTCTTCAGTAATAAGCAATCGAACAATACTTCATTATTTTCTGTGATAAGCACTTCTTGTACTTGAGCAAATATAGGTAATAATGTTAATTTACATAAGTCAACAGTGACAACAGAGAACGGTTTGAACCTTATTCCTTTTACTTTAACCCATGAAAGTGAGTAAATAGTTTTATGCTCTGACAAAAAATTATTATATTTCAATTTTAAATCATTAAGCTTCGCGTCCGACGTTTTCTTTTTCAAACCAAATTGAATAAGTTCTAATGGATTTCCTTTTAGAAAGATGTCACTAAGTGCCAGCTGGTTTTTGATTGCTATTGTTTTGCAGATATTGACTTTACTCATACATGCCCGTGCTACAAATTTTGATATCCTGTGTTTAGCCTCGAATCGCATTGTCCAAACTTGTATCAGTGGTCCATATTTTTGGAACATATTCGGATAGTGAGTGAGAAAGTGAAATTTAGGCGTCAGAAAAGTTCTCGTCAATTTTTTGTATAGTTCATTTAGCTCTGATACTAAATATTTAATTTGTTCACTGGTGTCACTGTAAACATTGTGAGTCAAGAGTTTATCTAATAGACGACGTAAAATTATGTATAAATCCCAAGTTTTATCTACATCATCTTCAGGTATGTAATAACCCACAATCAAACCGAAATAGCGTACTAACGTCAACATTTCAGAAGCTGAAGTCTTTACTTTGATAGATGACCCTTCAAATACTAGAGCGTTGGCAGGTTTGGAACTCATATCTGGCCCATAATCAAATGTGCGCAATTTCAATTGCAAGTTTTGGAAAGAAATAAGTTTTTGTTTCTGAACAATAGTTTCTATGACAAATTTCATGATATATCTGCAACATCCCTCCAGATAGTCATGTAGTACGTCTACTGCAACATTTTCAAACAGGTCGAATCCTTTCAAACCAAGCCATACACATTTCTCTTTGATTCCTGTCAAGCTAGGCTCTATAACTAATATTTTTTCTTCATAATCTTTTGAGTTTCTTAGTAATTGTTCTTCTTCAAAGCACAACGTTTTTATTTGCTCTTTATTTGCATTACAAATCCTACAAGGATAGTTGGCTACAAAACTTTCGACAAAACCTAGTACACCATTTAATCCCAAATTGTCGCCAGTTATGCACACAACAGAAAATTTTATGGCTCCTTCAAATTCTATACTTTTTATTGCGATACCCGTAACTCGCAAGTAGTTCAGTTGTTCAATGACTTTTTGAAATATAATACCATTTCCAAATTCAACCCTGTCAGATGAATGGAACAAGGCTAATAAAAAAATGTTTTGCAAAAGGGACACATAATGTGGAGGCAAACATGGTAACGACACATACACTGCACCAAGCTTATGGACTCCAGCATGGCTGCCCAATGGATTACCTACTTCAAAGTCATCGAAATATACGATGATAGGAAGTGTTATTTCATTCTCAACATCCATTGTGAGATTTCTTTGCCATACTGAACCTTGGATAACATTTGTCACGGGGTTTGGTGTACTTTTTAGACTATTAATGTAACTTAACGTATCTTTTAAAACATTTTTTATGGAAAAAAAATTTGATAGTATAAAGGTAATCGGAAATATTTGTAACGAACATTTGACAGGGATTAAAGATAAAGTTCCAGTTTTACTTCGTTTGTTTTCTAAACGTTTGCCAATTACTACTTCCGAGGGATCAGCATATGTACCAATTTTTTTGAAATATTGTAATCTACTATATTCTGAACGGAATTCGTTTAAAGCTGATAAGTTAGAAACCAACGACTGTTCTACTATTTCATGGATATGTCGTGTTTTTTCATCTACCGGTATAACAGCTTGAAATTGTTGCAATAGAACATCAGTTGAACTTGACAAATAGTTTTGCAATGAAGATATTACAGTTTGTACAATATTGCGTGGTATTTTAGGGTCAGCATACAAAGAAGACACAAAATGAGACATTTGACCTGTAACTAGGTTTTGAATACTATCACTTTGGGATTGTTTTGCTAGTTCACCATCTAAAGAATTTACTTGAGGAACAGAGAATACTGGGTTTTCATCAAAATCTGGAGGAACTGAAGGGCCTGCACTTTCTGACTGTGAACAATCCGTGGATTGAGAATTTACTGGAAGAACTGAAGATACTAGATTTTCATCAAAATAATGTGGAACTGAAAGACCTGGACTATCTGTTTGTGAATAATCTATAGATTGCATTTGTGAGGTATGAAATTTAAGCAAATGTTTTTTAAAAGATAACGCTGAACAATATCGACGTAAGCAGCCATCTTCCCCACAAATAAATTCTGCGATACCACATGAAACTTTGCAACACACTTTATAGTGTAATATTAGTTCCTTAACAGAGTCATGTTTCCTTTTACAATGATAGCAAATGTTCATTATTACAGTAATTCGAGCTCGTTTAACAATATATTGGTGGCCTGGTGTGGCTTGTCAAAAACGGTTCTTATTTTGTAAAATCCTATCTGAATCACAAGCCACAAATCCATGCATTCGTCTGGATAGCAGGCACCAGTGGCTTGAAATATTTTGAAAGCTGCATCGACAGCCGATATCAATGTTGGGAACGCGTAATAAATGTCATTAACTATTACGTATGCTGACTGTACTTGATTTAGAGACTCGCCAACATACACAACGAATGGTTGCAAAGTCTTGCCCAGTCGTTGCATTTGAGCTCGTCTTAATTCAACCACAGAACCAACGTCACTCGAAGATGCAACCTGCGTAATGAATCCGTCCCGAATTTCACTGCGAGAAGGTTTCCAATGCTGTTTTCCTCTTTTCCTAGATTGACTCGGTCCAATTAGGTACGTAAGAAGTATTAACGCCGCATTAGTTAGCGTATCGGAATCTCCATCTAAAACAAAATTAATAAATTTAAAACACATATTTTTGTATCAAAACTACTTCCTCCTTTATTTGAAGCATCCGGTGATATTGATATATTTATTCATAATTACAAATACAGAACTGGCTCATTCCTCGCGCAGAGAATTACATTGGCCATTCAGCTCGGGATTGCCCAGCGTCCTTGGTATATTACCTCTCGAGCACCAACAATTTTTTAATGAACAAGATCTGAATCTGAATCATATTTTACATGTTTCCGGGTGCTCAGGAAATGGTACCACAACTTAAACATTGTCGTAATGTCTTGTAACGATTTCAATTTACAACTGTGAGAATATTTTCATACTTTGTTCAAAGAAACTTGTAATTAGACAGTACTTAAAAACGACAAAAAGTTATATTGAATGAAATCTTACCTTTAGTAACTGCAATGTAATGTCGTATACTTTGTTTGGTGTCTTTATCTTTTATAGATTGGCATTTCATCAAAGCAAGCTCTATTATCTTTTCACTTTTCAACAGAAAATGAAAGTGCAGATTGTTATCTCTATCTGGGTAAAGATGCTTAAAGTCTTGAAGTAACTGTAAATAAACAAAAAATAACTTGTCAAGAGCTATTACAGATTAGCTTTTGCAGAACAGATTGCCCTACCTACAGAAAGATGATAAGATGAGCCGACAAAAAAAAGAGACAGGAGAAATTGTTATTACTTACTAAAGTGTATCCTTTGGGTTGTTTAAGTGCTGGAAATTGCTTTATATAGTCATTGATGTTCCCTTGTCCTAGTTTAACTGGCTCAAGTCGTATATCAACTGTGTCTTCCCAATATTTTTCCACTAGGTGCCAAGGGTCAACAGCATTTTTTAACCAGTTCAATTTGTCTTTTCCTGTCTCATCTGCTGTAAAAAAAAAAATAGTTTCATTGAAATGTTACGATACACATTCATAGTTTTGGATGAAATTTAGAATGGAGGTAGAGGTAGCGTTTATTTTATGCTGAAAAAAAAAATTATTACTGTAGGACAGTGGGTGAAACCGCTCGCGGAAAACTCAAGAACGGCTGAACCGATTTGGCTGAGATCTTTTTAGTTGTGGTTGATGAAGTCTGTGTCGTTTGGGATTCTAATCTTCCCGTTCACCGCTCGCATTTTATTCTCAATGGCGTAATATAGATATATAATAATTTTGACCTGCTTCAGACACGTCCTGTTCGCTTGTTCCAGCTGTCACTGTCGAAGCTGAAGCTGTTGATCTACTTGAGCAGCTTGAACAACGACTTGTTCCAGGCAATTCACCGCGTGACCTAAGTTTTCTTCGACGATTAATGTAGGTTTCATACAGCTTTCCAGAAGCGTTTTTCTTGATCCCTTTTGCTGCTGCTTCATAGGGTGAATAAAAAATAACTTGGTTTTCTTTTGGAAATAGTTCTTGTATATCAGCAGCCAATTTTTTGAATTCGAGTGAAGATATTGCTTTAGTGGGGTTTTCTTCCAGAAGATAAGCAATTAATAATTGACTCAACCGTTTGCGGTGACTTTCATCGAGTAATCCGGCAGAAGATGCTCCTTGAGCAAGTACAGCTCGACCGTCTGAAGTTGTCTAAGTATAGGCAGGTAAATATTATTATAAACAATTATTGTCTACAATAGAAGCTATCTGCACTAAAAGTAGCAAATTTTTCTACTTCTACTTCATTACATTTCGATACTTTGGAGAAGAAAGGTTGTATAGCCAATACACCGCACACGATTTTCAACAGTGTATTTATACACAGTTGAACATCCCCGAAGTACTTATCGATTTTATTATGACGATTGATAATCTATGAATGAAGTTAAAAGTTAAGTTTGTTGTCTAAAGAGCCTCTACGTGTTGGCTTCGGACTTACTACTATATATATATACTTACTATATATATCACAATAATATATATAACAATAATCGTACCAAATTTAAGGCTTGTATATATTACCGCTTTTGAGATATGGCAAAATCAAAAAATCATTAACAAAAACACATTCCTTGTATGGGGACCCCCTTATTTTTTTTACTTTATGTAGTTTATATTATTTGATAAGTAATCCGCCATAATAACGCATATTCTGTGAAAATTTCAGCCTTCAATTTCAATTTTGTGGCTAAAAAGATACAGCCGTTTATAGGTTGGACGGACTGATAGAGAGATGGATGGACAGACAGACACCAGAGGGTTAGTAATAGGGTCCCGTTTTTACCCTTTGGGAATAGAACTTTAAAAACTTTACTGCTAAGTATATAGATAATACTACCAATAATGATACAAGGGAGAATTGACTATGTATATACTAATAATATCCTATTCTTCCTTGTTTCGTTCTCGCTAACTACTATATGCACTATTAGGCAAAAAATGTGACTGTTTCTGTATTCTTACATTTAAAATGCTTTCCACCTGCAAAAGATAATAATTTTATAGCTGTAGTTTAAAGATTTAATTAAAAAATATAGATATTATTATGTTATCATATTATTGTGAAAGTATACCTATCAATTATTATTATGAAAACTAAAAATTTACAAATATACAATTTAAAACTACTTAATAAATATTTACATTAATCTAATAAACCGCTACCAGTTGACAACATGCCCAAACTTGCTGGCAGCATTGTCACGTTGAATGGCAATGCTTATCCTTTTAGCCAATTAATGAAATAATTAATATAATAATTATTACTTTCAGACTTTAAGGCTTTTAACATTGTATTGTGATTTGTTCTGAGCTATAATATATTTAAAGTCCTAAATCTCTAGCTCAAAGGGAAGATTTAATTGTTTTAAGACCAGGATCTTTGAACGCAGTATGTATTTAGTGCTACTTTTGTCTCCTTTATTCTGTCGTTTGCCATTGAAACAAAAATACGTCAGATTTTCACATAGAATTTTCTAAGATTACAAAATTTTCACCAAACAGACAGACAAAAACAGAAAGGTTATATTGCATTGTCATAACAGTTCTGAATCATCACGTTCTAAGTTTCAAACCCTGCTTATTGAGAAGTTAGTTGGAAATTGATATTAAAGTTTTTTTTGTACGCTAGAGTAAATGTATCTTTTAAACTTTCACGATTTGAAAACACAAATATATAGTTAGATAACGCGACTAAGCCCTGTCTGTAATCATAAATTATGATACCAATAAAACCTATTTTAAAATTTGTACTGAATTTTTGAAAACAACATTTTCGCTACACACTAAACGCTAAGCACTAAACACTCCTGTCCAGACGTGTCTAGTGGCAGGCACGCTACGAGTAAGGGGGAAGGGAGGGCGCGCGGGACGTGGCTACTCGCAGTCTACTCACAAAAAATAGAACACGCTTCTATTCACTTTACTACACAGCCAACTAATCACTTGCACTAATCAGTCGCTGTCCACACCTAGTCACTAATCACCTGCACTATTATAAAAATAACAAATAACTTTTAGTAACAATATCTATACTAACCTTGTTTTTATGAGACTGACGCTTACTAGTGATAGCTGATGATTTAGTGCTCTCGAGTTGCTCTACAATCGTTTCAGAGGGTGTACCTTCTGAAGCAATAGCATCACTTTTGGCTTCTGATTCTGTATCTGTTAGATCGCCAACTTCAGCTATCTGATAAATGTGACAAACAAGAAGTTATTAGACAATCATTGAAAAATACTACAGAAGCCCTAGATTTGTTATAACCTAACCTAACCTATGGATCCCTTCGACATCGTTTTTACGACAAACGGTTAGTCGGAGACAAAAAACACCAAGACACTTTTAGCCTTAGGTGTTTTATAAGATAGAATCGAGAAAATAAACGATTTTTGTAAATAGATAAATAACCGACTAACTGACCTGTTTTTGCTGGGATTGCCGTTCTTTCAGAACTTTTTTAAATCTCATCTGATGCCCAACCAATGGCAGAATTTGTTGAATACCAAGATCATCTAAAAATTCAAGTGTTATGTCATCGACAAAATGATCTGTGAAAAGATAAAAAATAAATTATTTGCACTATGTAAATACTTCAATGAAATCTATCTTATATGTACTTACACCATGGCATTTAACTAAATACCTAGCTACCTAGCTAGGTATCTAGCTGTACAGCCTATGATACGTACCTACTAGGTATCTAGTTAAATGCCAGTACTGTACATAACCAAAGCTCACCGGCAAAGGTTTTTATGTACTCCTCTAAACCACATTCTTTTAATAAATTATGTACAGTGTTCATAGTTCTTCCGTCATTTGGTACCTAGGTATTGTTAGTTACATCCATCTGAAAAAAAAGTTTTGTTTGTTCACACACGCAAGCACAAAAATAAGTACCTACTGAGGGCGGATTCGACCAAACAAGATTAAATTTTATTCTCGGAGTAAACCGCTACTTACTCGAGAATAAATCTTGATTTCAACTCATTATCACAGAGAATTAGTTAGAACAGTCAATATGAAATTACGAAAAACACTTATTAAAGTACATACCTACATAAAGGAACCGATATGCCGATACTGCCGATGCCGATACAATATAACTTTATATTAATCTTCACTCTTCCGATCCGACATATATTTATATTCTCTTTCATCCGGCAGACTTAAGAGTTAAGACTGTGTTGAGGACTTGAGGTGTGCCGCGAATATGGCCGCGGCGAGCTCTCGCGCGCGCGCCCGCTGCCCACTCCACTGCTCTCCTCTACCCATCCCCCGCTGCCTGTAGTAACGCAGCTCCTAACCAATCACAGGCGCGGAACGAAAACGTGTCCTTATATGGCCAAAACTCTCAGGTCTTAACTTAATTCAGTGTTGCCAATGCTACGGCAATTACCGTGTTCTACGGCTTCCAGGCAAATTCTACGGTAATTAATTAACTCCGATGCACGAAATTTATTTTTTTATTTTTTTCAAACAAATAGAAATACAACTAAACATTAGCCAAATGGCGCTGTTGCAAGCTTTTTAATGTTTTTAGGTGTGTAGTATGTACTTAATCATAGTTAATCAATGAGTTATACAATGAGTTATCTGATAGAAATACCGGTGGCCATAAATCGTAAACGGTAAGTTTGACAAAAAAAAAAACTGGAAACAAAAGATCCGCAATTTTGTTTTCTACAATAATGGTCTGTATGACTTTTGGCCTAAAGTGCATAGTTTCCGAGATATCGGCCAAAACCGTTTTTTCAAGATGGCGCTTGAAGCTTCAACTGGATCTGTCAGCATTTTGTGATTTTATGCTCAGTAAGTCATAAGTCATTTATTAATTCATCAGTCCTAGGTTATTATGATGTTACACATATAATATAAACTAGCTGTTGCCCGCGACTTCGTCCGCGTAGTATTAAAGAGATAAAGTATTATGAAGTTTAATGATGTTGTGTTTTTGTTGTTTTTTGATGTTTATTTCTAGACTCTTATAAAAACTTGCGAGAGCCCTTAGACCTCTTTAAATTGGACAGTCTACATGTCTTCATACTGGACACAACTTTTTTATTTATTGACCGATTCAAATAAAACAAAGACTAAATGTTAATATCTGAGGCTACCAAAATACATTTGTGAAAACCGCATTCAAATTGGATTAGCGTTTCAGAGATATGCGCGCACAAACGCACAGACAAACAGACAAAAAATCTAAAAATCATTGTTTTGGGTTATATACGTTACTAACTAAAAGATTCCCAGTAAAGATTTCTTTCAAATATCTTCAATGTACAGACGGCGACCAGTTACAGATTTATTATATGTATAGATAGAATAGATATCCTATTGCCAGCACTTGCCTTTAAAGGCGTATGAATCATCAGTACCTACAATAAAATTATACATTAAAGTGATCCTAAACCTTATGAAACCGTACCTCGTCGCAGATCCAAAAATCTCCTAAGCGTATGACAATTCTCGTACGCTTGGCAACACTACAGCGCGCATCGCGTGACTCACCCCGCAGCACGACGCAGCACCGACCACCGCTGCGCATCCGAAAGAACATACCTAATTACCTGTTTGATTCGTTTCCTCGTCAGCATTGGAAAACACACATTACATCATGCGTCGATTTAACATTATGTAGGTATTATATTAAAGTGTTTTTTAACCTTCCACTACTAAGTATAATTTCCCATCGGTTGTAAAAATCGTTTTATGATCATTATTCAATGAGCTTCGTTATTTGAATAAATAAATACATTTACATTTAAATAAATACACACATCAAAAGTGTATAGGGATCAAGCATTTTTATGCGGATTTCTTGAGATTGAGATGTGGCTTTGTAATAAATTTATGATTTTATAAATTTATATGGATCCTTTTTGGTGCATTTCATAATTTGAAACAGGAACTGTCCATCAAATTCGAGTAAAAGATGAAAATCAGCTGTCAATATTTTCCCTATAAAAACATACAACGCATTGAAGACATTATTATTAGTGCTACTGTTTCCCTACTACTGATTAAAACCAACGTTATTATGGAGCGGCGACGTCATTTAAGCAGGGAAGAAATGCTCAGAGCCGTGGGAATGATAGAAGCTGGTTCCCGGCAACGTACTGTGGCTTTAGCTCTGAATACAAGTCAGAGTGTTATCAGTCGACTTTGGACACGTTACCGAAGCACTGGTACCGTGGCTGAGCGCCATGGAGGACGGTATCGCTGCACCACACGGAGACAAGACCTACCTCCCATACAAAAGTTGGTTATTTTTCCATGTTTTAAATATTTCAAAAAGTATCATAGATACGTGGCTATGTTAGATTTGGTTAGTTTTAATCGAGGAAAACTCAATTTTTTTCTTAATTGAATAGGTAGGTAGGTACAATGAAGTCTGGTGTGCAACAAGGAATTAAATGTAAGTTTTTTTTACTTAATTACCTACCTTATTTCATACTTTAAGATAGTAAAAAATAGTGCCTATTGTTAATAGATAAAGCTAAGTATGTGTGACTTCTATGTATAACTCGTGCGCGATAAATGCAGACCCGCGTGGAATGCTACTATCCTGCACTTTCCCTATGGCTCTCATGTTGCCAATTTTCGTACCTACCTACGACGTCACGGTGATCAGATCTTAAGAGGGTGATAGATGCTAAATTAGCAACTCTATTTGTGGTGGTTCAAACTTCGTTTGAATTACTGTTAGAATAAAGTTCTAATCAGCTCGCACTACAAAATGGTTGTTACGTCAGTCACTGCAGGCCGAATAGTGCGAAATGAGTGTTTTTTTGCGATTTACAAAAAATCTATTGATTGGACTAAAAAAATAAGCCGAAGGTCCCCTCGGCATTACTAAATATAATATATTGGTGGCAATTAAAAGATCCTGTGATTGATAGTTTAGGAGAAAAAATGGTAGTAAGTTTACGTTAAGTACAAAAACAGAGGCCACTTAGCATATTTATTTATGATATTTCAATTATATTTTTAATTTTTTTGAAGCGAAGAGGACATGCTCTACATTGTGTAGATTAATATATATTATTTTGAAAAAAAAAAAACTTGTAAGGGTTACGGAAAAAAAAGGTTCTAATGTATCCTATTTCAAGGCCATTCACGTATATCCACCCCTTAAGTTATCGCGCATGGGTAGCAGGTATCCCGAATCCTAGAGAAATTGGCCACTAAGTTATAATAAATAAATACCTAAATCAATTCAGAAAATTGGGTTGTTTTAAATAGCTGCGATCGTTGAAGTCGACAAAGTAGAATTACCAGTAGGTACCTACGCATCTTGAACGCTGGAACGCAGTACCTAATAGTAAATAAACAAAAAGTTATGCAATATTTAGTTTTCAGGTTTTGAGTAGGTAGGTAGGTATCTCACCATAAATATCAAATTATTAGAGGATAGTATATAGACAATTAGTTATTAATTTGTTACCTACTCATAACCTCAACAACTTTAGGTATAAGGGTATAACTTACTTACTTACATACTTTCTAACTGCAACTTTTTGTTTATTTACTTTTTCACGATTTTATTTTTGTAACAAATTGAATAAATTAAGACCTTTCTTTTAATGCATCGTTCGTATAGTTTGTGTGTATAAATCACGGGCGATGACTACGGCAAGTGGCGGTTCCAGCGGTCAACTATTCTTTGTCATAGCGTCTTAGTTTTTTTGGAACAAATTCACGCAATTTTAATTTATTTTAACATAATTTTTTTATTTTGTTACAGAGTATTAACGGCTCGAATCTCTTGAAACATCTTATAATTCATAAAACCGAATATGAAGAAGTCAAATCACTCAATATGACACAAAAGGGTACCACTCAAACGTCAATCAATTCTGAAACTATTACCAAAGAATGCACTAATCTTGTAACTGTTCATGGCCGTCCTTTAGCTCTCCTTGATGATGAAGCATTCCAAAACATTATATCTTTAATACCTGACTGTAGGGCAAAAGTGTGTTCTCGAAAAATTAGAAAAAATATAATTGAAACCGCTGGAAGTTTACGTATTAGCATGGCCCAAAACCTACAGGCAAAACTAATTTGCATCAAAGTAGATGTATCATCACTTTCACTCAGAAGTTTTATGGGAATAAACGCCCAATATTTAGAAGAAGGAACTATTGTATTGAAAAATTTAGCAATGATAGAACTATTGGAAAGACATACTTCAGAACACCTGAAACAACAAGTTTTATTTGTCTTGCAAAGGTTCAGGATTGGCCTAGACAACATCTATAGTTTTACTACGGATAACGGAGCAAATATGCTCAAGATGGGTAGGCTACTAAACGAACAAATAAATCTTCCAAATCAGAGGATTTCTACTGAAGATGGAAATGTTAGCATGGAAAACGTCAGCGATCAAAATGATATAGAAATGGAGGAACAAGGTGCGGATCATAGGAAAGGTACTGAAAATATCTCAATGGATTCAGATTCCGACTTTGATTATGACGCTGATACTGGATTCGATATTGATAGACAAAACCAGTTCACTGAAACAATTACTTCGTCACTGTCAATGCAGTTTCATGAAAACACGACTCAGCAAAGGAACATAGCTATAATAAGATGCGCAGCACATACGTTACAGTTGTCTGTTCTAGAAGTTTGCAATAGTACACTAATCAAACAAGTCATTAATGACGCAAGAAAAGTTGCTAAACAGTTGCGAACTCAAAAATATTCTGCTGAAATAGCCAAAGCAGGAAGGAATCAATCTAGCCTAGATTGTCCTACTAGATGGAACTCAACTGTTGATATGATTCAGAGATTAATATCACTAAAAGATTTTTGTGATAATTCTCATGATTCGAATTTAAACTTACCGGAAACGACTTGGAATACACTACAAGATTATTTAACTTCCCTATTGCCTGCTAAAGAACTGTCACAAATCTTACAACATGAGCAGCTCACAATAGGTGACTTTTATTTGCAGTGGCTGTTGTGTAAAATTAAATTAAAAAATATTAACACATTTCTTTGCACATTACTGATTAATTCTATGAACAACAGGGAACAAACGTTATTTGCCAACGACGCTTTTCTATGTGCCGTTTTTCTCGACGGGAGAGTCAATTCAACACTCACTGATGAACAGCGCGATACCGCAAAAATAAAATTATTGGAATTACATCAGCATTTACAAAATTTAAACAGCAATAAAGAAAATGAGCCCAATTCTTCTTCTACGAATTCGTCCTCTTTGTCCCAAACCAACACAGACCCCGCAAGAGTTGAGTTAGATGATTTCCTTGGTGTGAAATATGTTGAGGCTCAAAGTGATGTACGAACTCTATTGAGACGACGAACCGACAATATAGAGATGCCAGCTACAGCTGGTGCATTTAGAAACCTAAATGAGGAAATAACGGCGTTTTTGAATGAATCTCTACTAAAATCTACTGAAGATATTATAAAATACTGGGAAAATAATAAAATTAAATATCCTGCGCTCTATAAACTAGCGTGTGTCGTTCTAGCTAGTCCAGCGACACAAGTCAGTGTGGAAAGACTATTCTCCAGTTTGAAATTTGTGGTATCAAGGTATCGTTTTAATTTAAACCGCAATTTGATAGAAGATATTATTTTTATTAGGAACAACAAGATATATGAAAAACATTGAAATTACATACTGTGACATCAGTTACACTTACAGTATGTTATTTCAACTATAAAAACTCGTGTTTAGCTCCTGTAGTCGCCTTAAACAAATGTTATTTTTTTAAATAAATCAGTTTTTTATTTGTCTAGATTTAGTGCTGATTATTGGCAAAGTTGTTCTGATAAGAATCTTATAAACAAATGTTATTTTTTTAATAAATCTGTTTTTTCCTTTGTCTAGATTTAGTGCTGATTATTGCCAAAGTTGTTCTGTTATCAATCTTATACTTAAAAAAATGTTATTTTTTTAATAAATCAGATTTTTTCTTTGTCTAGATTTAGTGCTGATTATTGCCAAAGTTGTTCTGTTATCAATCTTATAAACAAATTTTATTTTTTTAATAAATCTGTTTTTTCCTTTGTCTAGATTTAGTGCTGATTATTGCCAAAGTTGTTCTGTTATCAATGTTATACTTAAACAAAATGTTATTTTTTTAATAAATCTGTTTTTTCCTTTGTCTAGATTTAGTGCTGATTATTGCCAAAGTTGTTCTGTTATCAATCTTATACTTAAACAAATGTTATTTTTTTAATAAATCAGATTTTTTCTTTGTCTAGATTTAGTGCTGATTATTGGCAAAGTTGTTCTGTTATGAATCTTATAAACAAATTTAATTTTTTTAATAAATCTGGTTTTTCCTTTGTCTAGATTTAGTGCTGATTATTGCCAAAGTTGTTCTGTTATCAATGTTATACTTAAACAAAATGTTATTTTTTTAATAAATCTGTTTTTTCCTTTGTCTAGATTTAGTGCTGATTATTGCCAAAGTTGTTCTGTTATCAATGTTATACTTAAACAAAATGTTATTTTTTTAATAAATCTGTTTTTTCCTTTGTCTAGATTGAGTGCTGATTATTGCCAAAGTTGTTCTGTTATCAATCTTATACTTAAACAAATGTTATTTTTTTTAATAAATCAGATTTTTTCTTTGTCTAGATTTAGTGCTGATTATTGGCAAAGTTGTTCTGTTATGAATCTTATAAACAATTTTTTTTTTAATAAATCTGTTTTTTCTTTTGTCTAGATTTAATCCTGATTATTGCCAAAGTTGTTCTGTTATCAATGTTATACTTAAACAAATGTTATTTTTTTAATAAATCAGTTTTATTTAGTTTTTTAAATCACGGTCGCGAGTGTCGCGACTGCGTTATTTAATAGTTATTAGGTTAGGAAATAAAACGAAATTATATACATGGAAATTATTTACTTAATAAACGTGTCTAGAAAATTAATTATATGTTTTGAGTCTCTAATTGAATTTCATTCTCATGGCTGCCCTTAGTTTCTTGCAAAAATTTGATTATTTTTGCATACACATTGGGCAGTATGCAGGGCTCTATATCTTCTAAAGATGACTCCACTAATTTGGAAAAATGATTATTCATTTTTTTGGGGTCGCTCTTTGTCTTTGCACACCCTTTGCAGGTTTCTGGTTTCTCTGCTGTCATTACCGCTGCCGCTGCAGGTGTCTGGCTGGATTTTTCAGCGCGGCCTCTGAGTTTTTGTTGTTTGCATGGCCTTAAAATTGATTGGGACATGTTATCAAAATCATCTTCGTCGGGTAGAAGGCTCGGGGAGACGGAGCGTAACCGTTTACAATCTGTAAAGAAAGAATACAAAACTTATTTTATTACTTTTATTAGTACCTACACATTTGTAGCTACTACCGCCTCGTGGAATGGGCCATTCGCGGCCATTCCGAATGGCTGCGCAATGGCCAACGTTCCTTTTAAGGGGCCTGTTACAAAAAAAAACGCGAAATTGCAAAGTTTCCTCGATTAAATGTTATGCTTTTTCTTCATTGCATGAAATAATAATTATTTGTTAGAAATAGGTCGTTATCTCTAATACCTAAATACAATAATCATAAAGCGAATTTTAGATAACTTTTTTATTCATTTCTAGTAATCATCATTCTCCCGAGGCATGTTTAACCCTTCAATATGTCAAACAGTCATAGAAAATAAATATTTTTATGATTTGAATGCAGTTGGAGTGAAATGGAACGCGCCTCAAAGAAAATATTTGACGTTAACCAAAAAAAAAAAAAAAAAAAAACAAAAAAAAAAAAAACTTTATTTTTTTATGTTATAAGTATCTAAAAAAAATTAAAAAATTTCACAAATATTACTCAATAAAACCCTTGTTGCCTGGTTAAGGGTTAAAAAACTCACGGAGACCTGATTTGGGGGCTTTTTCTAATTAATTAAAAAAGTACTCTAAATGCTCAAGGTCGTTGGCATGTAGTGGGCCCTTAAACGTCCATGTGCAGGCCTGCGCCGGCCATTCGGAATGGCCGCTAATGGCCCATTCCTCGAGTAGCGGTAGCTACCTACACATTAATTTTAAAAACGTAGGTAATAATGTGTTTTTACTCGTGTTTTCTAGAGTTATAAAGGAAACAATGCAATTTGAAAATTGAATTTGTTTGAATTATATTAAAACCCTGTAAAAAGGTACCTATTTATTTAAAAATTTACATGTAAATACAGAAATACCGTTTGCTGATGTAAATATCAAAATACTTACTGTTTCCAGCCATTTCACAATATTAATCACTAAAGTATTACACACACTATTAGTAAAGTTACTAGAAGTCTAGAAGGGCCGGGCGCGGTAGGCGTATGGCGTGAATCGCAAAGATGATGCGGCCGCGGCTGCGGGGCTGCTATATAGTTATTGATACACTACAGATTTAAATAATGTGAAGGACACGTTACATTGTCATGTGCTTGCCTCGTTAAACAGACCTTCAGAGCGTTTTCACATTATCCGATCCGATATCGGTGTCGGACGCCGATCCGATATCGGGGTAAGTAAAATGTATGAAATATGTACCTGTCTTTCATATTGTCCGGCCCGATATCGGATATCGGAGCCGACACCGATATGCTGGCGGCACTATCGGACACCTGTGAGCCGTCGGGCGATAATGTTTGTATGTGTGCTATACGTGTATCTAAATTGTCTCTGTGTGCGTAGAGCCCGATGCGTGGCGGCCATTGTTTACAGTTTGGTTGTCATCATGGCGTCGTCTTCATTTAAATACGATATAATTACATTAATTGAACTCGTAGAAACTAAACCATGCTTGTGGGATAAAACTCACGAGGAATATAAAAATAAAACACTCCGGGACAATAGTTGGCGAGAAGTATGTGAATACCTTGAAGAGGGATATGAAGTTTTAAATCAGGATGAGAAAAAAAAGACTGGTATGTAATTTACACTTTTAATAAATCTTAAAACAGAACTACACGTTTACACACGAGAATACCTACTATAGCTAATAATTAATGTAGGTACAAGTTATGTAAATATTTATTTTTATGACCTAGATCTTGGACAGTTGCCATGGTAATTTACCTACATCGGAAACGAAATAATCAGCAAAGGTTGCACGGACCCCACGTCCCGTTTTATTAGTGGATTTTGTATGGGGACTGGACAAAGTTTGTAGAGATGAACTCTCACTTAAAATTATATCGTCTATTCGATATCCATCACGCTTCCTCACGATGTTATGTAAAATAACACAAGCTTTCACTATGTTTTTGGCAAATTTTGGGGACACATCGATGGGTCGATGAAATATTCTCCATTTATTACTCATAATTCCAAATGCGCACTCAACATACCGACGTGCTCTGCAAAGTCTGTAGTTAAATACACGTTGTTTTTGACTTAAATTATGTCCAGAATAGCTTCGTAACATATGTTCATTCATTGGGAATGCATCATCAACAACAAATACGTAGGGAACTGCAAGTCCTCCTTCAGTAATGGGTTTTGGCTGTGGAATGTGTAAATTTCGTTGCATCAACAATTTCCAAAAATGAGTGTTTTGTAGTATAGAGGAATCACAATCTTTGCCATATGCGCCTATATCAACAAAAATGAACGAATAATCTGAATCTACAACTGCCAAAAGGACGATTGAAAAGAATTTCTTGTAATTCATATACATTGAACCGCCATGTGGAAAATTTTGAATGCGTATGTGCTTTCCGTCTATAGCACCGAGGCAATTGGGAAAAGATGCTCTTTTTTTAAAACCCTCTGCTACTGTTTTCCACTTTTGTTCAGACATATTTTCTAAATGTTCGCTACGGAAGTTTTCCCATATTTTTTGGCAAACAAAATTTATAATTTCACTCAATGTACTGATTCCTAGCCTGTAACTGTAGTGCAGATCGGTCAGAGAGCAACCACTGGCCAGGTACCTGAAAAGTAAAAAAGAAATTGTAATCTTGTTTATTAATACTCTTTTAAAAATTGTGGTTACATAAACTTTGCCTCAGCCTATTTAAACTATGTAATGTTAACTAAGTACATTTTTATTAATAAGCTAATTATTGTTTCAGCACAACTCATTATAAACAAATGGAATAATATAAGAGACGCCTTCATTAGATCTCTTAATGTAAAGTCAGGGCAAGCTGCAAAAAAACCATATGTGTATCATGAAAACCTAAAATTTTTACTGAAATTTGCAAAAAAAGCTGAAACTGATGCCAACATTGTGGAAGAAACAGAACAAGATCATGAAGTGATCGCTGCCAATGATATTGAACATTTTGAAGAAGAAGGAGAAAGTAGAAAGAAGGAGCCGTCAAAAAATAAAAGGAAAATAGACAACATTCACATACATCGTTACATCGTCTCTGTCGAGATGCAAAGAGACGCTATTTCCACGAATCTCTCGTTGATCGTAGCTCCTCCGATGTCTGGAATTTTTTAAAGTCTGTCGGTATTGGTAAATCTCCCACGAATGCCTGTAAAGATGTTGACTTGTGCGCGCTTAACAGGCACTTCTGTTTTCCACCTGTTGCTTTAGACCCAAGCGTTAAAGCTTCTACCTTATTAGAATTGTCTAACTATCCATTACCCCAATGTCCACTTTTTAATTTCAGCCCTGTCTCTGAAGAAGTTGTAAAAAAGTCCTTGCTCTCCATCATCATCCCCATTCCAATCTGGCTTCCGTACTGGCCATAGTACTATCACTGCACTCTTGAAAGTTACTGACGATATCCGCTGGGCTATGGACAATAAATCTCTGACTGTTTTAGTGTTACTTGACTTCAGTTGCGCGTTCAACTCAGTGGATTTCGACATCCTTCTTGGGATCCTTCAATCTTTTAACTTCTCTCCCTCTACAATAGCTTGGTTTAACTCGTATCTTCGGGGTCGCTCTCAGTGTGTCCGCCAAGAAGAAATCTGTTCTGATTGGTGTGATATTACTGCTGGTGTTCCTCAGGGTGGCGTTCTCTCTCCTCTTCTCTTTTCTATCTTCATTAATACTGTAACTAAGGTTATCAGTTCCTGCTTCCATCTCTACGCAGACGATTTGCAGTTGTATCGGCATTTCTTGCTGACTGATGCGGAATCTGCAATCAACGCCATGAATCATGACCTGGAAAGAATCTTTCAATGGGCTAAGTCATACGGCTTACAGATTAACCCTACCAAGTCGCAGGCCATGATTATAGGCAGCAGATACTATCGCAATGCTCTTGACCTGTCAAATCTGACTCCATTATCTCTGGGCTGCTCGACCATTGACTATGCTGAAACAGCTAAGGATCTTGGTGTCTTAATTGACAGTAATCTTTCTTGGCGAGCTCAAGTGAATGAGGTTAGTCGTAAGGTGCATTTTTCTTTCCACTCGCTTAAATCCTTACAGAGCTTCCTGCCTTTTAAAACCAAAATTTATTTAGCTCAAACTTTGATTCAGCCGATCATTGATTATGCTGATGCCTGCTATTTGGATGCCACAGAAGAGCTGTTGAATAAGCTGGAGCGTTTGCAAAATCTTGGCATTCGTTTTGTGTTTGGTCTGAGAAAGTATGATCATGTCTCTCACTTCCGTAAGGAACTGAAGTGGCTCCCTATCCGTCTTCGCAGAAATACTCGGATATTATGTCTCTTATACAACATCCTTTATAACCCTGCTTATCCCAGTTATCTGCGCGATCGTTTCTCCTTTACCCGTCCTCCTGATGCTCTGTGTAGATCCCACCTCAGGCATCATCTTAATTTCCCATCCCATAAAACCGAATTCTATTCTCACTCCTTCTCTGTTCACGCAGTACGTTTGTGGAACTCACTTCCACCTAACATCCGTGACTCTAAAACCTTATTTCTCTTCAAAAAGCAAGTCAAGGAGCATTACCTGTCCTCTATGCTGTAATATTCTGTATATATATTATAGGTATATATTTACAATAACAGTATTTAGTTTAATATGTGTTTATATAGTTGTATGTATGTTTATTATAAATAGCTATATTTTAATTTTAGGGTTTTAATTACATTCTCCTGTTTTGTCTTTACTTACACACTGTGTCTACATTTCTAATTCAACTGTCCTCTCGCAGGTCTGCTGGAAGAAATTTCTTATGAAATAAGCAGTACCTTTGTGCTCTTCTTTCTTAATGTAATGTCCTACTATGTATTTTGTGTGTAAATAAATAAATAAATAAATAAATAAACATTGAGGCCGCAATATTAAAAGAAATAAAAGAAAATAAAACTACCAACTCTGAAAGAGTGTTAACAGAGGACAGTTTTTTTACGTCTTTCATACCATATGTTAAAGATATGTCAGAACCAGAGAAAATACAGCTACAAATGGACCTTCTATCTAGTATACAAAAAATTAAACAAAACCGAGTCCTTCATCAACGTGTACAATCACCATATATTCTCGTAAAACCTGCACCTGGATTCAGTAGATCATATCCAAAACATGGCCATTCGATTCATAGCAATTCAATAAAGTCTCCCTCATCTATATTACTGTCATCTCCTTCACCTACAAGCAGCTCCTATACTGATGTACCAAGTCCACAATCAGTTGTAATTCAACAAACATCGACTTCAAGCAACTCCTACATTGATGTACCCACTCCACAACCAGTTGAAATTCAACAAACCTGTGAATCGGTTACAGAATCCCATACTAATAACTTTCAGCACTTTTTCGATAAATATTCCGAATTGTGAGTTGCCATATGCTATTGTACCTTGTCATATGCTATTTCATTTCCATTTTGATTATAATACTCTGTATAACAATACTTGTTTCTGATTAAAATACTTTTTTTAAAGAACTTTCTTTAATTGTAACTAAATAATAATGTATGGTGGCCAGTGTATCAAACTAGACACACTAGAGCTCTGCGCCCCGTTATCTTATGGGCTATTTTACAATGATTGTGTCCAGTTTGATGTGCTGCCCACTATACATGTACAGTGTTGACCACCAGCCAACAAACGATAATGATAGAAACCAATGATTAAAAAACAAACATGAAAATAGTAAACTTACCTTAATGTCACAACCAGCATTTCTTTAGGCCCCACAGCCATTCGAAAATGTGTGTCTTGTTTCTTGATACTGTCTGTGAGATGAATTAGCAAATAATTGAATGTGGATTCACTCATACGAAAGTAATTAAAAAACTTGCTAGGTGCTTTTTGTAGCTTGCTAAAAAGAGTATAAAATGCTCCCTCTGAATATCTAGCTTCCACGATGGGATGTATCCAATACTGTCTGTGAACAGATCTTTTTTTGCGTCTCAAATATAATAGATACAGCAAATAAAGTTTTCTATTATAGTCTGCCATGATGACCTGCCCGCACTAAGCTTATAGAGCAAATGGCCGTATCGGAACGATTTTGTCGGAAATATGTGAAAATAGCATATGGTGTCGGCTAATCGGATATCGGTTATTGGGTCCTACACCGATATCGGATCGGATAATGTGAAAACGCTCTCACACATTACAATGTGTTAAATGCATTGTCAAGTGTTTAACCTTTTACTACTGTGCCGGAAACATGATAACGTGTTTTGTCGATTTCGTAATGTGTATGATACTTTACAGAATGTATGAAGCACATTATTATAGACTTTTCCCACGTCCTAAAGTGCCGAAAACATTATAATGTAGCGGACACATTGTAATGTATTTCGATCTTTAAATAATGTGAAGGACACGTTACAATGCGTTCAGATGCTTATGTACTGTGTAGGAAACATTGTAATGTGTCGTGCACATTGTCATGTGCTTGCCTCGTTAAACAGACCTTTACACATTACAATGTGCTAAATGCATTGTCAAGTGTTTAACCTTTTACTACTGTGCCGGAAACATGATAACGTGTTTTGTCGATTTCGTAATGTGTATGATACTTTACAGAATGTATGAAGCACATTATTATAGACTTTTCCCACGTCCTAAAGAGCCGAAAACATTATAATGTAGCGGACACATTGTAATGTATTTCGATCTTTAAATAATGTGAAGGACACGTTACAATGCGTTCAGATGCTTATGTACTGTGTAGGAAACATTGTAATGTGTCGTGCACATTGTCATGTGCGTGCCTCGTTAAACAGACCTTTACACATTACAATGTGTTAAATGCATTGGCAAGTGTTTAACCTTTTACTACTGTGCCGGAAACATGATAACGTGTTTTGTCGATTTCGTAATGTGTATGCTACTTTACAGAATGTATGAAGCACATTATTATAGACTTTTCCCACGTCCTAAAGAGCCGAAAACATTATAATGTAGCGGACACATTGTAATGTATTTTGATCTTTAAATAATGTGAAGGACACTTTACAATGCGTTCAGATGCTTATGTTCTGTGTAGGAAACATTGTAATGTGTCGTGCACATTGTCATGTGCTTGCCTCGTTAAACAGACCTTTACACGTTACAATGTGTTAAATGCATTGTCAAGTGTTTAACCTTTTACTACTGTGCCGGAAACATGATAACGTGTTTTGTCGATTTCGTAATGTGTATGATACTTTACAGAATGTATGAAGCACATTATTATAGACTTTTCCCACGTTCTAAAGAGCCGAAAACATTATAATGTAGGGGACACATTGTAATGTATTTCGATCTGTAAATAAGGACTGGGACCCATTACAACACATTAAATGGTACTTGGCATTTCGGGTACATTGTAATGCGTTAAAGTCATTACTAATTGTGTTCGAATCCTTAGATAATGTGTGTCGCTCATTATGTAATGTGCAGGTATCTTTATTAATGCGTGATTGATTTCGAACATTACGAAACTACTTACGGTAATGTGCATTTATCTAGGGAGTACGTAGTTTTCAGCATTATTTTAGTGGACAGCTACGTACTACGTAGTTGGCAGCCCACACATTTTTGGTTTTGTGTCCGACACCAAACGTAATGAGCTGTTGACCCATTATTACGTAGGAAATAACTAAAATAAGTAGATTTGCTATTTATTTTAGTGTAAATCAGCCAACTCATTATAATGTGTGACCTACCCTAGTAAAAATTTTTCTCAGTGTAAGAATTGACAACACCACTGCCATATCATATATTAATAGAATGGGTGGGATACAGTTCCCACACCTGAATAATATAACTCGAGAGATATGGCAGTGGTGCGAACGAAAGAAGCTCTTCATATTTGCGTCTTACATAAGATCATGTGCGAATACTGAGGCTGATAAAGCCTCAAGGTTCTCGAACATGGACACAGAGTGGGAATTACACGAATCTTGTTTCCAAGATATTGTAAGAGAGTTCGGTCAACCAGAAATAGATCTGTTTGCAACTCGAATTAATAAAAAATGTTCCAAATTCGTATCGTGGAAACGAGATCCGGATGCCTACGACATAGACGCGTTTACCCTAAGATGGGACGATTTTCTTTTTTACGCCTTCCCTCCCTTTTCAATTATATTGAAATGTATTAGGAAAATAATTGATGACAAAGCAACTGGCATACTAGTAGCACCCTATTGGCCAAGCCAACCATGGTTCCCATTGTATAGATCCTTGACCATTTCTAATTTAATCTTTTTTGGGCCAAATGAAAACATATTATTATCTCCTTCCAGATCGCCGCACCCTTTATGGCCGAGTCTTACCCTGGTGTGCGCAATGTTATCCGGGAAGCGTTCGTCAGGCAGTCACTAGAATATGATACTGTAGATATAATGATTAAGTCGTTATCAAATAGTACATTGCAACAGTATAATACAGCGTATAAATTATGGTTTATTTTTTGTAAAGATAATAATTTAGATTTTTTCAAAGTAACAGTACAGGAAGTACTAAAATTTCTTACTATACATTTTAATAATGGCGCCAAATATGGCACACTAAGTTCTTATAGATCAGCATTGTCACTTATATTAGGTAAAGAAACTTGCGTAAATGATTATGTTCGTCGTTTCTTAATGGGTGTGTTTAGGTTCAGGCCTAATTTACCTAAGTATCAAAACACTTGGGATCCTAGTGTGGTTTTATCTTACCTTTCGGATAAAACTCCTAACGAATCGTTAACTTTACATATGATTACTAAGAAAGTCGCAACTCTGCTTGCGTTGTCAACTGGACAACGTGTTCAGACGTTGACACTTATCAAGGTCAATAACATATCGTTCTGTGAAGCAGGTGTTCAAATAGTCATAGACGAAATGGGGTTATTCCCGCTCGGTAACACCCTTTCGTCAACACTGTTGACGATCGGGAAAAAAAAGTTTCGTTCGTTCACAGTGTTGACGAACGCTACTTATTATTTCGGGTAATTCCCATTCGTTAACACCTTTCGTTCCTGTCGTCAACACTGTTGACGATCGGGAAAAAAAAGTTTCGTTCGTTCGCAGTGTCCATGAATGCTGGTTTTTATTTTTAAAATATGGAATTAAAAATAAAACATGTCGTGGATTTTCAAATGTTTAATTACGACGAAAGTCTAGTTTAATTGATAAAAAATGTTGGAAGTTGTTCCATTTATAGAATTTAAGTTAGTAGATTGCAAACTTCCCTTTGCAGCAGGCAGGTATAGCGATGCCGCGCCGGTAGCCGGTACAGTAGATAATTTAGAACTAATAATGTACTGTATGTACGATGCATAAATCAGGATTAGCTACCCAAAATGAACGATACTTATTATTGCAGTGCTCTGATTGACTAATTCAAGGTCATGGTGGATGTGGACGGTTGGCTATGGGCTAGCTAGCCGTCCGTCCGTCTAACGACGACGACAGGCCGTGTCGACGGCGCGTTCGTGTTCCACGCGCGCCTCAAAGAGATGTCAGCATAAGGGGAGGGGCCCGCAAGGGCCGAAGCCTGCCGGGGTTGCGGGCCTGTTCGAAAGAGATACCGCGGCCCCGGAACATAAAGGGCGAGGAAGGAACATGAATGGGTTTTAGTCAGTAAGAGTCTGACACTCCCTCCCGCTCCGCCCATATTGGGAGAAGTCATTTGATGATTTCCCATCCTAAAAAAAAAAAAGGTCATGGTGGATAACGTACTAGAATAGGCCGGTCGGGGGTAGTGTGCGAATCTATTGTTTATTTTATCTACTGTTACCGGCTACCGGCGCGGCATCACTCGTAATTAAACATTTGAAAATCCTCAAAATCCGAGGTATTCCTCGTAGCGCTCCCGTTTTGAAACGCTCCCATCTAAGCGCTCCCGTTTTGTTCCTCCAAGCGCTCCCAAAAAGAGCGCTTCGAGGAACGATTAAAAATATTAAAATGTATTTCCTCGAAGCGCTCCCACGTTTAAAAATAGGGAAAAGCATGAAGTAATGAATTATATCGATATTTTTTTTTAAACTCATGTGTGCATCATCGACATCGAAGTTGCTTAACCAAGCCCTGCCGCCCCGCCTAAGACAAGGAAAGTCATTTCTACCAATAACGTAAACGATAGACACCTCATTGTCTTATTTCTACGAAAAACTTCCGAAAAAAAACATTGAGGTGTGCGGGGAAGGGGGTAGTAATGGGAAACATAATGGAGAGAAATCATAAGCATTCTAAACAATAAAAAAATATGAATAAGTACATTAGGTACAAAAGGTGCATTAGATCAATGTTCAGACTCCACAATTTAGACTCGTGTAAGCCATTCTTCATTAATTAGAAATTGTTGACATTGCCGTGTTTATATATTTTTGAGGTAGCTGTTGTTAAGACCAATTGAGACCGGTTTGACAAAGTATCATTTTATAACACACGAACTCGACCACAGAACAATAACTTGTGCGTAAAAGGTCTCACACAGCGTTGATGCATAAAAGTGTTTTTTTGTATGGCACCAATCATATATACAAACCACATACCTAGTTCAATTAAGGAGTTGAACATACACTTATTTAAAAAAACGGCTTAAATCTTTGCTGTTAAATAATAGTAGTTTATGCGACTGAGCATAATGAAGGGCATTATCACACGAGTGTTGTAATTCCTAATCATGTATAGTTGCATACACTACTTTATCTACCCAAATATCATAAGGGCTCTATGATGGGTTCAGGAACCATAGGGAAATGACCAGCATTGTTACCAGTGTAATGTTACAGGTTATTAGTTTTCGTTTCATTCGTCGCTGCATTTACGATATCTGGCGGAGTGTTCATGGCAATTTCTGAGTCACTATCACTCATAAATAAAGAACTTATCAGAAAATTTGTTTACTCGTAACTGGAAATAAAAAGCTAACGAACAAATGGCAGCTCGAAATAGCGGCGTTTCGGATATCTGTCATTTTTTTTAAATCATAGGCAAACGAACAAAGTTACTATTCTTGTGTCACTCGAGATCAAAATGTCGTGCGATTTATAATTAAAATCATACTGAATTGGGGTTTCGTATCGATGTCTGATTTAATGTAGATAGGTACTAGAATAGCACACTCACTTGAATTTGACACCTGTTCCAAATTTAAACTCATAACCTACTGTTTTCAGTTGCGTTATGAGTTCATTACAGTTCCGTTTATTTCTGCTGGTTGGTAATGCTGGTCATTGCCTATGGTTTTTGAACGCATTAGAGAGGGTTTATGATATTTGGGTAGATAAAGCATATTACAGCATTTCAGAATTTTTAACAGACAAAATGTAATAACTGTTTTTGACCATAGTCGGTACTCATTGACATAGTATATTATCTTTAAATTCAATTCCTTTTTCCATTTTTTGACGTTGTTGCACGTGACATTTTTGTATTATTTTAATGTTTTTTTTATTTTTTATTTTTGTTTATACTTTAGTTGAATTTTGACGTAGTACGTGACACTCAGTTTTGACATTTATACATTTTATGACATTTTGTATTATTTTAATGGTTATTTTATTTTTTTATTTTGTTTTATAAGTGCTTACTTGATTTGAATTTTGACGTTGTAAAGTGACCCTTTTTTTTTTTTTTTTTTTAAGGATGGGAAATCATCAAATGACCCCCCCCACTCTGGGCGGAGCGGGAGGGAGTGTCAGACTCATACTGACTAAAAACCATCCATGTTCCTTCCTCGCCTTTTACGTTCCGGGGCCGCGGTATCTCTTTCGAACAGGCCCGCAACCCCGAACAGGCCCGCAACCCCGGACAGGCCCGCAACCCCGAACAGGCCCGCAACCCCGTTGTAAAGTGACCCTTAGTTTGACATTTATATATTTTTTCTTTGTTTTTTATTAATGTCAATATGTTTTTTTTATTTTTTTTGTCAAAATGAATTAATACTTTTAGCATTCAAGAAGTATAATTTAAAAGGTTTTTTCAATTTTAAATGTCAATGAACTCAATAAATACTTGTACGCCTTCGGGCATAACATAGCGCGCTTGTAATCTTTTAAAACAACTATTTATTGTACCTATGTTAACAAATGATTAAATGACTTATGACTTACATATGTCGGTAGATTATATTCATCTATTTGGTGGACTAAAGGATTTACAATAAAACAACAAAAAAATTATTACCAAACCCGTGCGAAGCCGGAACGGACCGCTAGTTGTATATTATAAGAATGTGTTCTACTTATTATCGATAATTTCAGTTAGTACTGTCCCATCTCTATCCGAAAGTTAATCATGAGAGCGCTTCGAGGAAATAAATTTTAATATTTTTAATCGTTCCTCGAAGCGCTCTTTTTGGGAGCGCTTGGAGGAACAAAACGGGAGCGCTTAGATGGGAGCGTTTCAAAACGGGAGCGCTACGAGGAATACCTCGAAAATCCATGACATATTTTATTTTTATTTCCATATTTTAAAAATAAAAACCAGCATTCATGGACACTGCGAACGAACGAAACTTTTTTTTCCCGATCGTCAACAGTGTTGACGACAGGAACGAAAGGTGTTACCGAACGGGAATTACCCGAAATAATAAGTAGCGTTCGTCAACACTGTGAACGAACGAAACTTTTTTTTCCCGATCGTCAACAGTGTTGACGAAAGGGTGTTACCGAGCGGGAATAACCCACGAAATGATTAAGACGTCAGCACCCAATAGGGTGAACCCTAAATTAACAATTCCATTTTATCATGAACAGCCAAATATTTGTCCAGCGCAAGCTCTTTCTGTTTACTTTAATAGAACGAGGGAATTTAGAAATAAATCGGGAACAGAAAGACTATTTTTAACGGTTAAAAAACCTATCCGAAACGCCAGTTCACAGTCCATAAGCCGCTGGATCAAACAAGTCCTTAAGGATAGTGGAATCGATGTCGGTGTTTACTCGTCACACAGCACGCGACACGCATCGACCTCAGCGGCCAAGCGTGCTGGCGTCTCTGTAGATGTCATCAAGCGTGCGGCGGGCTGGACTGGCACATCCCTTTGTTTCGCTAAGTTTTATAACTTGCCATTATTAGATTTGCAGCAAGAAAGGGCTTTCGCTGACGCTGTACTTAATATGAACATAAATACGAATGAACACATATGAAGTGTTTTTTGTTATTTTTAGTTAGAATAAGTATTCTTTTTTGTTCACTTGATTAAAAATATAATTGCATAATTGAAATTTGATAGAAAACTGTAATACCTACACAGTCCATTTATTTATTTTTTGGTCCCTGTGAAATCTATATAAATAAAAATGAATTGTTGTTCGTTAGTCTGATTAAAACTCGAGAACGGCTGGGCCGATTGAGCTGATTTTGGTTTTAAAATGTTTGTCGTAGTCCAGGGAAGGTTTAAACGGTGAGAAGTAGACAGGTAGGTAGGTAGGAAAAAATGCATTGCAACGCATGCCGGGTACAGCTAGTTGTTAATAAACTTGATTTTCGAAACTACGAGTTGATGTTTTAAAAATCTAAGTACTTATTTTTTCATTTTACAATTAGGCGCTAAACATCTACATAGTTTATTAAATATCATAGGATGCAGCAACGAAGTATAATTTATGGTTAATTGAACTTACCATAAGTGAACTTCAACCAAAATTATACGAGTTGCTGCATCCGTAGATATTTAAGAACGCGACCCTCCCTAAATGAATAGGTGCCCCAGGTAAATGAAAAATGAAAAATTGCCTCTAACTCTAAAACGAATGAATGTAGCGCCACCTGCGGGTAGGTGGGTGGGTGATTCTAAGTTGTTACGTCGGTCCCCCATACTTACTTTTTTATTTTATTAAAGATCTAAAATCCGTGTGATGATGCGGCATAACAGGAAGCGGACTAAATAGTTTATTAAATATCTACGGATGCAGCAACTCGTATAATTTTGGTTGAAGTTCACTTATGGTAAGTTCAATTAACCATAAATTATAGGGGTGAGTTTTATAGTCAACGGCTGATAGGAAGTAAATCCTGACACATTGCACAACTGTGAAGTTTCTCAATATTGAAATATTGAATCCAAAGTAGTCTCAAAAATAATATTTATGTTTTGTGCAGATACCCATCAAGATCAGCCAAGTATTAATCAAGAAACTCCTTCAATACCAGAAAGTAAGTACCTAAATTATTATTAATACATAATAGCTTTGGGGGTAGGGTTTCATAAAAATGCATCATATTTTTGAAGGTGATCGGGTAAGGTAAACTTTGATATAAAACATTGTTTTGTTTTTAGGCTAGCTGCCATACCTGATTAACTGCTGAAATATGAATACTCATTTTTGTGAAGCCCTGTAATTATAATGTATAACTAAGCTAAGACCGACTTGCACATTACAAAGTAAAAAAAATGTATGAAACTATCAAATAAATGTCTCAAACATAATTTTTTTTTAGGATGGGAAATCATCAAATGACTTCTCCCACTCTGGGCGGAGCGGGAGGGAGTGTCAGACTCTTACTGACTAAAACCCATCCATGTTCCATCCTCGCCCTTTATGTTCCGGGGCCGCAGTATCTCTTTCGAACAAGCCCGCAACCCCGGCAATCAAACATAACCCTGGGTCAGCGATTTTTATTTACTCTGAATTGGGCAAGTCTGCCTAGAGATGTTGTGGGTGTGATAATATAATACATATTAACTTAATTTTTTTTTGCCAACAGATATCCAAATACTGAATGTAGTTGGCGGGCTTCCTGTCTTGACAAACAGTATACTGCAGCAAGGTATGATAGCCATGTTTATATTTTTACCCGTCTGCAGCGGTTTGATTTTCACCACCGGTATCGATATGAACAACCGCCGAATCTCAGCGACATACCAGCAACGCCATCGCATGTTCAAGGATTAACAGGTAGGTAATACTATGATGTATTACTTTTTAATGGTATATTTCATTCGCCTATTGGGAATGATAATACTCTCTCCATATTTTTGTTTTAATGTAGTAATCAGAATTACAAACACTCGTACGCACCCGCCGGGACATTACCTACGATACAGGTTTATCATATTCTAACTTATTGAAAATTATTGAAAACTAGCAGTTGACCGCGACTTCGTCTGCCTAGATTTCGGTTATCACTATCCCGCGGTAACAGAGTATGCCATTTTTCAAGATACAATATGTAGCCTATGTCCTTCTCCAGGGTCACAACTTCACTTAGGTATACCAAAATTCGTCAATCAATCAAAACATTATTTTATTCAAGTCTACGCATTTAAACAATCGTCAGTTACTGCAAGATAAAAAAAAAATGAAAAATGGATTCTACGGAGATTCAGCAGTTTGAATGTGAGATGGTAAAACAGATAGAAGGTACGGATGACTGAAATGGTGTGCCCTCGCGAATAGATAGAATGTATAGCTAAATGCCCTCGCGTAAATCTCGCGTTGTTTCGGCGTGTGCGTACAGTCGGCATAACATAGTATTATAATGTATAGCAGCAAATATATCGTAACGACGCGCGACCAGTCTTCAAATTTTAGACACGCTCATAGGTCCTTTACAATAAAGTCTTGTACCACTGTGAACATTTTATTTTACTTTTAAAAATCTTTGCACTTTCGTCGCTAAAATATTATATGACGTTGACCTGACCCTACTAATAGGTACCTACTATTCTTGTATTATATAGTTTATTAACTATGCCTACTATTTTTTTTAGGTTACCAAACAAAAGTGCTGTCATTGTTGTCATGTTTAAAAACCCAAAATGATCAAATAATGATAGGATTAAACGAACTTACCTGAAGTGAAGTTCAATCCTGATTATATGAAGTACTTAGTCCGAGATAACTGATGTAGTACTTGCCTTTCCACACTCTTTATACGCGAATTTAAAAGCAAAAGCAGAAAACAAAAATCTCCACCTAGCAACACTAAACGTCACTGTCAAAATTTCAGAGCCCCCAAAGAGGGAAAATTAATTTAATAACGGAAAATTAAATTAATTGAGGGAGGGCGGGATGTTCTATTTCGGACTAAGTACTTCATATAATCAGGATTGAACTTCACTTCAGGTAAGTTCGTTTAATCCTATCATTATATTCGTACTTAGTCCGAGATAACTGATGTAGATGTTCAGAGAAGAACATAACACTTAAAATCACAAACATTTATTTTTCTCAACATAAGGGCAACTTCTGCCTTACAATTACACACTTTAAACTTATAACTAAAATAAAATCAGTTTGAATTATTGAGTACCGCTCTAGCAAACAAGACTTGGTTAGTTTCATTATATAGTGGTCTGTTATAATGAGTAGCAAAGGACGATGACCTTGGAGACCAACCTACTGCTTTAATGATACTGTCTACCGAGAGACCTTCCCTATAGGCACATGAAGTAGCAGCATGGCGCGTTGAATGCGCGGAAAAACGAGTGATATCTATACCACTGTCCGACATAACTTGCTTCAGCCATCTGCTGATTGACTGACAAGAAGCACGATGGTGCGGTCTTTTAAACGTAATAAACAAATAATCACATGAATTATCATTAATTCTCAATCCTCTAGTTACTTCTATATACTGTGTAAGTGTTTTAACGGGACAAATTTCAGGTTGTGCAGTGAAATAAGGTAAAATTATTTTAGGTTGATGCCTATCAGGAGCTGATGTTTTTAGAATATCTGTAAAAATTATTTCGACACCAGTAGATGTTAAGTTAATATTGTTTAATCTAATAGAATTTATAGTCTGAACCCTTTGGCCAGTAGCCAGTACTAATAGCATTACAGTCTTTTTGGTGATCTTTTCTAAGCTTAAGTCATTCAATGGGTACCAGTGACAAACATATGATAAAACACTCGAAGGGTCCCACACACTGCTATATTTCGGTGTCAAAGGTCGTAATTTATAAACTCCCTTAAACCATCGCTTTATTCTATCATCTGTACCTACGTGATTTCCGATAATAAGAGAAAGTGATGACCGATGACAATTTAAGGTTTGGTAAGAACCACCTCTTTGGAAAACCAGTGTTAGATAGGAAATTATGATAGGTATGGATGCACTGAAAATATTTAAGTCATTATCTTTGGTATAACTCCACCACTGCTTTAAGCAGCTATTATATTGCTTTATAGTATTTGAGGATAGGGAAGCCATCATTATATCTATTGCGTCCTCTGATATACTTCTTCGTTTAAGTGCTTCCCTGATAAGGCGCACGCCCCCAGGAAAAGCTGCTTGTTTAGTGGGTGGGGTTTCCTGAAAGCAGTTAAAAGATTTTCTGAAGGGTTCATGGAAACTATTTCTGACGCTACCATAGACATCAACAACGGGTACCAAGGCTGAGATGGCCACATCGGGAAAACTACAATACCAGTTGCTCTATCTGTCCTAATTTTTTGAACTACTTTTAAAAGTAAACAAAAAGGCGGGAATGCGTAAAAGAAAAACTTTGACCAATTAACAGTAAATGCATCAACATTCCAAGCAGATGGATCCCTATGCCAAGATATATATTTATCACATTTAGCGTTCACACGCGATGCAAAAATATCTATTTCAGGCATCCCTAGTTTCGTAATTATAATATTGAAGGCGTCAGTTGATAATTGCCACTCTGTATCTTCTATATTAACTACCCGGGACTCAAAATCAGCATTAATATTTTCCTTTGATTTTATATATGAAGCGAATATCCATAACTTTCTAGCTTCACACCACTGCCAAATCTGTCTTGCCAAACCATTTAATAGGGGATACTGAACTCCACCTAGTCTGTTAACATAAGAAATTGCTGTGGTGTTATCAATTCGAAGCAGGATTTCACAATTTGTTAAGTCTTGGGCAAAACATTTTAGTGCAAAAAATGCAGCTAATAATTCACGATAATTGATATGAAAACTTAGTTCTTCATCAGACCATTGACCTCTAGCACTCTGACCATTGCAAAATGCACCCCACCCAGTGCCTGAAGCATCCGAAAATATTTCCAATTCAAAATTATAAAGGGTGTATACCTGGGAACCTTCTAGTTGCGGAGATATTGGGGGTCAAAGTTGCAAGATTTTGACTATTTTTTTTTTAAATACCACTTTTTATCGCATGATTTTCACTTTAAATATCTCTACGACCCCCTTACTATTCAATCCATCCATCCGCACAATGTTTTGAATGTGTTACATTGAGTTATACCACAAAACATGATTTATAACCTCAAAAAAAAAAGTTGTTTCCCAGCAATATTTTTTGCGTAAAGTTACTTAGTTTGATATAAAGAATGCTTGGTTAACGGGTTTGTGATGAGGTGAAATACACCCTGTATTGTTTTATCCTACTATAACCAGCGACTATATTTCTTTTCCACCATAGTAAATCCTGTTTAACTTCTTTACTGATTACTATATTATTGTCATAGTTGCCTCCACAAGCTTCAAGGGATAAAAATTTTTCTCTTTCTAAGGTTTTTGTGTACACAAAACCATATGCAACTGCCATACAAACAGAAACTAAATTTCCTAATAGTTTTGCAAACTCTCTAATTGTACAGCTGTCTCTTTTCAAGAACTGCTGAATTATAACAGTTAATCTTTCTCTTTTCTTATCAGTAGGACTAATTGTCAAATCTTGAGAATTAAGATTAAACCCTAAATAATCTCTCACTCTAGAAGGTTTCAGGCAACTCTTTGTGCTATCAAGTAAACTTGTGACATAATTAGTATTTTTGAGACATTCCTCATATGAAGATCCAAGACAGATTGCATCATCTAAGTACAGTAAAATACGTACACCCTTGTTTCTCAGATGTTCTACAACAGGCTTAAGTAACTTCGTAAAAACAAATGGCGCTGATGCGAGACCAAATGGTAGACAATTAAACTGATATAATTTACCAAAAAACATGAATCTTAAAAAATGTCTGTGATTTACTTGAACCGGCACTAGGAAATAGGCATTTTTCATATCTATTGTAGTCATATAGTCCCCCTTTAATAGAAGTTTACACACAGTCCTGACATCTTCTAATTTAAAATGAGAAGTCTCTACGAACTTGTTAAACGCTTTTAGGTTAAGTATGAACCTGTGAGTACCATCATTTTTAGGTACAGTAAAAATACTTGAGAGAAATTGACCACAAACTGGGGAGCAGGACGATATTGCTCCTAACTCAAGAAGCTTATTAATTTCTTTGGAAAGAATTAACTTCTCGGTTGAACTAAAATTATTATTGCTTGGTAAATAGTCTTGTCTAGGAGTATGTGTAAGAGGGATATGGTAACCTCTTATCCACTGCAATATTACAGGATCCTGAGTAAATGTTTCCCAAATTAAATAAAAATACTGCAGTCTGCCTGCAAATTTTACCTCTACGGGTAGCGGGATCGGCCTCTGGTCATCCCCCGTGAACTCGATGGAGCAGGGGCTGGACGACGGCCCTGCTGTTGGCTTTGTCGTGGAGGGGGTCGTGGCTGGTACCGAAGTTGATGTTGGTATCCTCCTCGAGCTACTACTTTCCCTCGATGAAAGTGACTTAGCTGGCGAGGAGGTGGTTGCCAGTTTTTTGTCCTCTTAGGAGGAGCTAAAATTGAGCTTGCTTTCTTCATAGCTGACACTGATTTCACAGCATCATCTAGCTTACTGTAAAGCCACTCAGACCTCCTGTTATCTTTGAGGTTAAAGTCAAGATTCTTGTCCAATAAGGGACTGATCAGCTTTCTTCTAATATCTGTATATTTACAGGGTGAATTTTAATTAATGCGACAAAATGAAATTGGAGCTTCAGTTACAGTAACATAGTAATTATAAACAGTTTTTTCTACAATCTAAATCGTTAAAAAAACTTACGCGATTATCGTTTTCAAAAGGTCCATTGATGTTATTATCTTTATTTAAGTACGAATTATCGGTATTCCAGTAATATGCAAAATAAATAAGAAAAATTAAGGCAAAATTAGGTAAATGACCGCTATATTGAGCACTACGATGAGTCGGAAAGAGTTTTGATACTTTATTATTTTAACGGTTTTCGTAACACTGATCAATTATTTTTTTAATTTTATATTTTATACATTTTCTTGACAACACGTATTATTGTATATTTAAATTTGTCGCATCTATTCAATTTCACCCTGTATAATGTAAATTACAGAGCAGTCTCGTGGCATCACTTAAATTCTTGACAATTGTCAAATTATCAAAGTTTGGTTTTGTCATCATGTCGATTGTGTGACATATATTGGCAATAACATAGCCTGTATCCTCTTGTCTCTCTTCAAGCATCTTGTCCCTCAATTTCATTGCAGACGTCAATAAACCTGTAAGCTCTATGTTAAGCTTCGGTGCTTGCATTAACTTTCCATTTTCAGGAATGTTGATGTTGATGGGAGTGCCAAATCTTTTTTCAGTCTCCTTAGGCTCCCCGAGTGCCTCTAAAAATTCCTGTGACAATTCAGGTTCTTCAAGGGATTCCTGTTCAATGCTGTCTATGATCTCAACATTCTCCATGCTCTCTATGTTGTTCTCAATGTTCTCAATATTCTCATTAGAGTCTTGGGCTAAAAATACATTCATACATGATAAAATAAAGAAAAAACATTAGGTTAACAACCTATAAGTTTGATATATGTATGTATTGAGTATATATGACAATGCATCAATATCTCCCCTGACTTTTAGAGCTTTGTGAACAATGGAATAAACTATTGTTAGATTTTGAACCAAAATTCCAACTTAATTTGCTGACTTTGAACAACATAGATCGTTATGCAAACTTATCCCAACGGGATTACGCAAAAGAGTAGAGCATATTAGGATACCAATACGGTATTTACACCTTCCCAACGGAAAGAAGCATCGTCGTAACACGAGGATGCTTGACGATCTATCGCTCATCCAACGGGGAGTTCGCATAGTCGCAACGCGATTATGCCTACAATAATTAAACAGGTACTTTGCCAATTGCAACGCAATAGCTACATATTATTGCTTAAAAACCGAAATTGGTGTATCAACTAAGCTTCGATGGTAAAATTGGTGAATTCAAAATAGGTAAGTAGGTACTTACAATCCTCCGACTGACGCAACTTGTCTTTATACCTCTTGAGTCTCTTTTCCAATCTTCTAATTCTCTTAACCTCCTTGTCTTCCGATTCCTCAGCCTTTCTTTTAGGCATGATCACAATATTAAACTATAAATTTATAATTTCAAGATATATTTTCACAGAAATACACAATCGCGTGCGAGCGCGAAAAAACAACTGACAGTGACGTTTAGTGTTGCTAGGTTGAGATTTTTGTTTTCTGCTTTTGCTTTTAAATTCGCGTATAAAGAGTGTGGAAAGGCAAGTACTACATCAGTTATCTCGGACTAAGTACGAATATAATAAGCCTTTTAAACCATGCAAGCAGAGGCACATTGAAAATTAAATTATGTCAATTTGGTAAGTTACAATACAATGACTCTTTAATAAACACCACTAATCATTACAGTAAAAATATAAATAGTGAAATTTTGCACCAATAGGTAGGTGGCCTTCTTTGTAGTTTCAGGGCGATCTCGTCCAGGCAACTTACATAGGAAAGAATGAAGGAACAGCTTGAAACAGGTGGTGCAATATATAGTTATTTAATAGTAATAAACAATACATAAAATAAAAACACGCATACAATACATACCTACACACTTACAACATTATGTAAATAGTACAGTGCCGACCAAAAGTCGATAAGCAATCTCACAAAGCAATAGCTTGACGTTTAGTTTGACTTACGACCTTCTACTTTCAACAAAATAGATATTGTCAGCAACTAGTTGTAGTTCATAATTTCAATGCCAATATCTAAGACATGATGGCCTAGCGGTTGGGCCCGTCCAGAATTAAGAGCGAATCAGTAAGCTGTGAGTTCAAATCCCGCACAGTTACTTTTAGTCTTTTTGTAAGTTTTTACTCGACAGAAATATTATATTATTTAACTTGTTTGCTTTGTTCACACATTTCGTAAAGTTAGGGAGGTAGATAGAAAAATAAGTCAAGAATTTTGTTAGATTTCTGTGAGGTAGACATGAGTTTTATGAATATTTTAACTTGATCGGAATGAACTTTGTCGTTTGGTTGTAGTCATACAGAATACACTATATAATGTGGTATTTGATGGTCAGTGACGTGTGGTTTAATAGATAGCGGTATTGTTGTTGGTGTGATTCTTAAAATGCGGGCAAATATTAATATTAAGGCGAGGGCGACTATTATCGCGAATTATCCGCGCTTCATAAAAGTGGCCTTAATAGGACTAAATGTGAGTATTATAATTATTTATGAATTGTAACTTAAACATTAAAAATTTAAAAACGAATGGGTATTATAAATTGTTCATTTATTTGGTGACCTGTGGTTTACTTAATTCGTTATTTTTTTTTTCAATCTATCATGGAAGATAAATAATTAGTGTTTATTATTGGATTTATAAATGCAGAGTGAATGAAGTCACTTTAGTATTTATTACAGCTGCCTAACATCATTTTTTTTGTTTAGAGAAATGCAGTAAGTCTCTGGATCAAAAGGTATGAGGAAGAAGGGAGCCTTGCAAGTAGACAGCGAAGTGGAAGGTCGTCGCTTATTAGTGAAGCGCAGCGACAACATATCGTGGGCGAGTATGAAACCAATGGTTTCACACCTACGACACACTCGGAGTCACCGCAAACTATTCGCCGTGCCCTCCACGCTGAAGGCTTGCATCACAGAAGATCAGCTAAAATGCCCTTCTTGACAGAAAGACATAAAGAAGAACGATTACATTTCGCACGGGAATATTTAGACTTTCACTGGATTACTTCCATTTTGTTCCGGTTCGCGGTCGCCACTCCAGAACTTTTCGACCCCATCGGCCATCCGTTCTGCGAGCAATGTGCCCTGCCCACTGCCACTTAAGTTTAGCAATTCTTCGGGCTACGTCGGTGACCTTGGTTCTCTTGCGGATGTCTTCATTTCTGATGCGATCACGCAAGTAAACTCCGAGCATAGCCCTCTCCATTGCCCTTTGGGTGACTTTAAGCCGCATACGTCTACTTGACTGCATTGAAAATAATGGGGGTTATACAAAATATTAATCCCTAATGTTCTAGTTTTAATTAGACGTGTTACAAAATATTTAGCGATAATAATAATTCCTAAATTGAGGTTTAGTTTCAATCTTCTTTTCTTCAGGAAAATTAACACTTAAACTATAACCTCAATATGAGTTACATTTATTGTGACGTCACATAAAAAACATATTCACGAAGTATAAAATTATGTGTTAGTTTTCAGTAAGCTCTGTTGAATACCGATAGATAGAAGTGGGTATTAACAATTATATTTGTGTTATTAGAATATCCTTGTTATGTTAATAAAAAATGACTTAAAAGTGGGTATAAAGATACACAAAAAAATCTTATGAACGGTTACAAGAGAACTTCTTATATCTAGGTAGGAATGTGACGTTACAAATCTTATTAAAGTTGTTAATTATATGAATAAATGAAACGAATAAAACAATTTTTGTTATCTGTCAGCACGACTTTTTTTTTCCACCTTCCAACACCGAAAAAATATTACACAATCACATAAATAGTTATGATGGGTTATTAACTTATATTAAAATCTTTATAAAAAATAAATAATGAGCATGAACCCATTTCAAAATAAATACCTAAGTAAATAGTTTTTGTATAAAATACAAATATAAATTAAAGTGGTTACAAAAAAAGAACCCGTATGTAAACGGGATTTGAACTCAAGACACGTTGATCGTGAATCCACTGCTTAACCTAAACAGCTATCAACACCTGGTAGATATGGTCGAAGTTTACCTATCCAATGCAAATACGATCATGCGTTTGCTGCGTGTATAACAAAAGAGACGGTAATATATATCTTTTTGTTTCGTGGAGAGCGACGCGACAACTTGCGACAGTAGGCGACTCTGTGGCTGTGGTGTGCGTAGGTACTGTATTGAGACAGCTTACACATACAGCCGCACGGACGCTCGGCCGTGCGTTCACAGCAAAATGATCCTTAGTGTGCCTGTGCGCTTATGAACGCTTACTGTACATTACTCACCGAGAGGAGAAAGTGACCGATTACAAATCCTATCAAAAATTGGCTTTGCACGAACATCTGCGGAATCATGTGTTTACTTGAAAAAGTTTGGTAATGAAACCTTAATACTTGCAGTCTATGTTGACGATCTAATTGTCTTTTACAAAGAAAAAAGTTCGTTTGACAATGTCAAAAATGACTTGGATTTTTTTTTCTTGCTACAAGATTTGGGTGAATAGTCGTACTGTTTAGGTTTAAATATGAACCGTGTTGCCGATAAAATCGTGGTCAGTTGGCCGCGAAAAGAGTGTTACAGTATTTAAAAGGTACTATGGATTACTGTATTACTTACAGGAAAGTCGGTAGGATTTTGTGTGGATACACGGATGCTGACTGGGCGAACTGTGTACATGACCGTCGGTTGTACACTGGTTACTACTTCACGCTAGCAGATGGACCTATTAGCTGGGAGTGTAAGAAGCACCCGACGGTAGCCTTATCGTCTACAGAAGCTGAGTATATGTCCTTGACCAGTGCTGCAAAGGAGGCTATTTTCCTCAGACGGTTAGTGTGTGACATTACTGGTTTCAACGATAGTCAAAGTGCACAGAAACTTGTGCTAAATCCAATCCACCACAATAGAACCAAACACATTGATACGAGATATCGTTTTATTCGTGAAAAGGTTATTGAGGGTCTGATAGATATAAAGTTTGTACCTACGGATAAAATGACAGCCGATGTTTTAACCAAGTCCTTAAGGCGCATAGCTCATCTTAGGTACGTTGTTAATATGGGTTTAACGATAAATAGGTAGAATAATTTTCTATTTATTTATTTTTGTCGGCTTATGTTTTTGTACTACTGTTTAGTTCGGTAGTAATGTTTTATTATTTTTATTGTGTTTAGCATGACTACTTTATCTTTTTATTTCCATTAAGGGCGGATGTTGTAAAACCTACTTTCTAAGGTTTTAAATGTCTTATGTAATGTCGATGAAAAAGATATTCGAGGTTTAAATAATTGTACCATGCTTGTGACTTTTGTGTTTGAATAGCAACCATCATACAACGCTTACCAGTTTTTTCATTTCGCCTCTTCCACAATATTTATTTAGAAAATTGACACTGCAGATCGTGAATCTCAACAGAATCTATAATATTGTACCTACTCCGACCGCGCGCGTCTCAGTTCGTTTCTTAAACCCACACTCGTGTTGTAATGCCCTTCATTATGCACAGTCGCATAAACTACTAGTACTGCACTGAAGTATTTCTTGTTTTTATAGATTCTGATGGCGAAATGGAATGGTTAAAATACAACCGCGACCCCTTGCCGTTGGTTGAAACAAAATGGAAAGCGTCATGCGCATATAGGAAAAATACAACATATAACAGCAATAAAACTTTAGCCACAATGGTCAACAAATGGCCGTGCCTGAAAACTACCAATGGGCATCGACTGGTAAGTCGTGTATTTGTTACTAGGTCAATGGCTGGAGAAGGCTCCAGCTGTGGCAGTCTCCAGACTGATGTCTATCTAGATTAAAACTGCCTTTAAACTAACCAGGACCAGTAGTTCGATTTAATGATAAATCGACCAGCGTCCTGCTAGCAGGACTTTCGGTCCTTCCGGTAGGACGCACCTTTTTTTATGAATATTACGTGAACTGTCCTGCTAGCAGGATTTGTAATAATACAAGTAGATAGTCTGTCTCTTTCTGATCGTGGGTGCGTTTGTCGCATCGTTCTAGCATTAGTGTGAGCGAGATGGCCACGATGTTTAGACGTGGAGATCGCGTGCGCTCGCTGGCGTCGCACTACGATGCGCCGGGAACCAATGGCCGCGTGGAGTCGTCAACAATTTGGTGATGCAGTTGCAACCTCTTATTGCTATGGTGTAGTGAATGCAATTGATAAAAAAATAAAGTAAAGGTAGTATGGGACTTGGATGGATCTGTAAGTTGTGTGCACTAAAATTTTTTGGAGCCCGTAAATGCTGATAATGAACCAACAACCCAAACAGAGTCATTGGATTCGAGTACATCGGAATCAGATGAATCTGAAAGTGATTCGGAAAGCTTGGCAGAAGAGGAAATAGTAGAAAATAACGTGCTTGTTGGCGAAATAGAATGGCAATTCGAAAAAGAAGTTTTGATAGACGTTTACAAAGATGGTGCGTATAAACCAAAACTATTAAACTTATCAAGAAAACTCAACGAATTGGAAACTTGGCAATTATTTTTTCCTGAGGAGAAGATTTCTTATATTTTGACATGCACAAACGCTCATTTAAAAAATGCAGCTAAACCGGTTACTGAAAATGAGCTCTATAAGTTTTTTGGTCTAATGTATGCTATGTGCACTCAACAGCTTCCTGAAAGAAGAAGTTATTGGGGTACTGGATCCAATGGTTTATTTCCCGCTCCCGAATTCGGAAAAAGATTTGGTATGAGTCGATTACGGTTTGAGGAAATTCTTATGGCATTATCATTTACACCTGAAAAAGTAAACGATAATGACAAATGGTTTGAAGTGAGACCGCTAATTCAAATGCTGAATGAAAAATGGCGAACTGTATTTGCACCTGGGTACAAAATAACTGTAGACGAATCTATGTTTGCATGGTATGGTCGTGGATCCTATTTCACTAACGGAATGCCCGCTGTCATGAAAATAAAAAGAAAACCCAAAGGTGTTGGATGTGAAGCCAAAACTATTGCTGATACGAGTAGCCAGACAAACATAATGATTGGTTTAGAGTTAAATGAGGGTAAAAATGATATGAGTAACAAAAAATGGCAGCGACAATTAGGTGCTGGTACTGCTACTACTTTGCGGTTAACAGAGCCATGGCATGGAACTGGACGTATTGTCGTAGGCGATTCATGGTTTTCGTCAGTGAAAACTGCTGTGGAGCTTTCAAAATGTGGTTTATATTACATCGGTATGTTAAAAACAGCACATAAAAATTTTCCGTTAAAAAAGTTGACAGAAAAGACACCTCCTAGCAAAGGTAGCAGTTTATTTGCTATTGGCAAATCCAATAATATAGATTTATATGCTATCAGTTAGAGGGATAGAAAACTACATACTTTTGTTTCCTCTTGTGGAACCACACTGCCTGGCACTCCTGCCAGAAAGCGAAGATATGATGATTGTGGAACTGGGCGATTTAAAGAAATACCCAGACCAAAAATCGTGGAAACTTATTTTGATGGAGCACCGTCTATTGATATACACAACCATATTCGCCAGAGTGGTCTTGCTTTAGAACAAGTTTGGAAAACACATAAATGGACTCATAGAATATTTGCGTCCCTACTTGGAGTGATCGAAACTAATGCATTTTTGGCGTTCAATTATTTTATGCAGCCTGAAAATGAAAGACTTGATCATGACACTTTCACAAGAAACTTAAGCTTGCAACTTATTAATAAAAGTCATGAAAGGCAGGTAATGCAAGAAATAGATCAAAACCGTTTTGTGCAAGATCACATGTTAGAAGCCCTTTCAAAAGACGATTCCCGCCAACGCGTTCAGCGAAAATGCATCATCTGTTCTCGTGTCCACAAAAGACAACAAAAAGCCAGCTACTACTGTAAATTATGCGGAAAAAGAAGCGTCTTGTGTGCTCCTCAAACAGGGCGCAATTGTTTCGCATACCATATTACAAACGGTATTCCCGCTTAAAATGTTCCTTTTTTCTTTTTTATAATTTTCTGTTGATTAAAATTTTTAAAATAATCAATCACGATTTTAATTTTTCTTTGCCAACTTATCTAACCCAACCAGTTACTACCTATTAACTAAAACAATGAGAACCTGATTTTCGCTCCACCTATATAAACCATCCACTCAAATATACATACAAAATTCCATCCAAAACGATCAAGTCGTTTATAAGTTAGGCGACAAACACGTACAGAAAAATTATATTACATAAAAAGATACACAATAACTTTTTTCGGGTTCCATGCAAACAAAACCGCGGGAAAAATATTGTATGGTATAATAATAATCTTTTTATTGCAGAACTACTTCCATAGTAAATTAAATAATTTACAACAACAACAAAAATAATACAATAACACCAGCGTTAAATCTACATTAATAAAATAAAGAAGTTTTTTTTGTAGGATTTTTTCACTTATAAAAAGCTGCTTTATTCCTGAGTGACATAGGCTAGGTATATCTTATGAACTCGGGTGAAGTCATGGGCAAAAGCTAGTAACTTCACAAACATTTAATTCTACAACCGTAATATGTAACAACATTGAATACTTACCAAAATATTTAAATTTAGCAGTCTTAGAAAAATAATAGTTTATATTACCTACCCTACCCTACTGTTATTTATAAACACAGCAACATACCTTTTCGTTTATTTCGAATAAATATAAAAGTGCACAAAATGTTTCTTTTCCCTGATTTTATGATTCGTCGGAAGTTGTCCTGCCAGAAGCCGGCGCGGCGGCGTACTGCCAGTAGTACGAGCGTCAAATTTCATACAAATTAAAGACCTGCTAGCAGGACTTTAAAAGTCCTTCCAGAAGAGCATTCATTAACATGTATTTTTTGGTATAAAATGCTGTTAATAGCTTGGCATGAGTAACCGACTGTGTGACGACGCACAGCCTATCCCGTCTTGAAATTTGAAGGGACAAACCCTTCAAATTTCAAGTCTGGTTTAGGCTGTGCTGTTCCTTATATTATAAGATCCTTATAATTATCTTTTTAAAATGTGCTAAGCAAGCATTTTCCGAAATTCAACCCCCTAAAGGGGTACAGCGGGGGATGCAGTTTGTATGAAAATTGCTTCAGGCAAACATAGTCCAGATAATATTTGGTTTCACGCTAACTTACCTTTATAATTTGGTTTTAGAATTATGCTGACATCGAAGAGGAACTAGTAAACCGAAGAAAAGCATACGACAAAAAAGGGTTAACCTGTCAACCTATTATCATAAGCGTAGAAGAAGTATTTTCCGTATGTTTAGATGACATTAAGTACAGCTTTGATTCTGTCCTAAAAGCAATCGACGTCTGCTTTAAATGCTTTATGGTTTTGAATCTGTCCTACCCCAAGGAATGCGAACAAGTATGGTTGTTTATCCAACAATACTGCGTATGTAACCTATTCTGGAAGGTGCTGGTGTCTGTGATAAAATGATTTTTAATCATTAGTACAGGCACCAATGATTCACTTTTGGCTGAAATGCTCATTTTTATTTCAAATTGTTTTTGTAAAACTTTTTCTGATACTAAAAATTATTATTCTTATATATGTACCAGATATATCTTTTTGAATAAATAAAACAACTATAAATAACAACTAATTTCTTTAATTTTGTATAGTCCAATAGGTATAGGCAATTTAATTACTGATAAAATGTATCAGTAATTAAACTGCCTATTCACTACTATTTGTTGGATTTTCTGTGTGATTAAATGGTGTTTTGATGTTGTGCAGCGCTTTAATAATAATTTAAATTCAAATAATGTTCCATCCTAGTGAAATTTTTATGTGGTTGAATTATTGTTTAAAATTACTATTGCACCTTTTTACTGTCAACAATACAATTTATTTGTTAAGTAACAGACGCTTTAGGTAGGATATCACGATGCTGTTGTTGGATTTACTAGCTTGGTTAAACCGATTTAAATTGAAGTTGAATAACATACTACTGCTATTGCTACTGTAAATGTTTTAAATTACTTATTATGGTTGAATAATTGTTTAAAATCACCAGTGCAGTAGTATTAGTGTACACAACATAAAAATCTGTTACTTTGACAGATGATATTGGTTATAGTAAATAGCTGTTCTTGTCATATTGACAGTAATTTAACCATATTAGTTGGTCTAACCAAAATTCAACTGTGAATTCAACAATATTTTCGGTATATCCTACACAAAGTGTTTGAGTTTTAACATACAATAGTAGTTACGAGTACTATTACAGCTGTTTAGTTTAACCAATATTAGTTAATATTACAAGGATCATGTAATGAACGAATGAATGAATGAACCTAATTATATTGTATTAATTACCAAGATATTTGGTAAACTAGCACCTGAAAAGTTACTAAAATTGCATTTGATATTATAACAATTTATGAATTGGTTGTACTAACTAATATGGTTTCGTAGAAAAAAATACTAAATAAAATTAGTTTGATACAACAAACATCAGTTGGTGAAATCAATTAAGAACAATTGTTGCTTTAACCAAAAACCTGTTAATTTCAACAATGCTTTTGTGAACTTTACTATTTTCCAGTGATAAGTTAATTAAATCATATTTGTTACGGTAACAAAATTCTTGATTGGCGCTATTTTAAAGTGTAACTTTTGTTAGTTTTTGGTTGGTTTAACCGATTTTTTTTCAGTGTAGATGATTTGAATACGGGAGCTGAAAGTGAAAGTGAGTAGATTTAACAAAAGAATCCAGTGTGCTAGGTTTGAATTATTCTATTCTATTCCGCGCTCATCTAACAATCCAATCGTCTAATTCCTCTTTTCTTCAAACATTAATAGTATTCCAGTTACCCACTTGTCACACTTTAATCACAACATGAATAAGTTAAACATTTATTAACAGAATACGCGCGGACTTAGGGACTAAACTATCTTTGTTTTATCGTAATATTGAATCGCAGGACTTTGATATTGTTGTTATTACGGAAAGTTGGCTGTGCGACAGAATACTGGATACAGAAATATGTGACGATCGTTATGATGTATTTAGATACGATCGGCCCAGTGGTGGAAAAGGCGGCGACGTCATGATCCTTATTGAACGTACCCACGTTGCTCTCTACTTCGAGGTCAGATACCCAGTAGTTTATATACCCCCCAACAAAAGTTCCTCAATAGTGCTAAAGGACTTTAAAGACTCACTTCTTCAAACCTATAATTTGAGCCCAAATGATATGCATTCAATCTTACTATGTACTGTCTAAAAACAAATGTATAAAACATGTAATGAAGGTCGTATGTACATATCTTTATTTGTATAGAATGTGAAGTAAAAAGGACATATTTCATTATACTCATAATACGGCTGCACGGCATGAAAATTACAAATCGCAGTACATCATAGCTATACTTATCCTATGTCAAAATTTAAAAAAAGACATACTAACTAATACACACATATCATCTTTATGGTACAAAATAGTGTCGTCTACTAAAAAATCGGTACCTACGTACAATCAACATTATCACCAAAACATTTTACACCTTTATTTCAACTGAACATGGAATAGGTACACATATCTGCATCAATATAAACAATAATACACACAAATAAACACTTCAAACAATGCAATATTATCAATTTTTGAAATACTAACATGAAAATGAACGTTAAAATTAAATTACATAATGCATTTTTAATATGCGAAGAATGAGATTGATAATTTTGAGGAAATTGTCATGGCGTTAATAATTTGGTTGATTTAGCTATTTCCTTAAGGCACAAAAAATATAGGAAAGGTCAACTACTTTCTTAGGTACTTAGAACATTATAAATTAATGGTACTTCTAAATATTTAGATTCTGTAAACGGGTAATTCTCAGAGTGACTTCACTCATGTTTGAGTTAGTTCTATTTTGAAAGAGTTTCATTTTACACTTAATGGGTTTGGATAATTAATATAATATAATGTAAAAGCACTTGTTTTCCTTTAAGTTAAATGATTCCGTGATTAGCAGATCTGACCCCTTATTCACAACCATTCGACTCGCTTCCGATTCGGAAAGTCGTGTTTCTATCTCGCTCGTTTTCGTAATGCCAGAAGAAGACAGAAATACGAGTTGTCGAATCGGAAACGAGTCGAACGTTTGTGAATACGGGGTCTGTTGACAAGATTCAAACCTTTGTAAATTTAATATTTTGGAATTGTCTTGCACACAAGCATTTATTTTGTGTCATTTACTCGTAACAGCTCTGCTGTGAATACCTAACAACTAAAATATGGTTAAGGTTATGTCGAATATTCTAACACTGCGATTACACACAAATATAGGTTTGGTAATATCTGATCAATATTACACACTACACAAATTCACTGATTTTTTTTGCTTGTTCTTCGTCTTTATTTTGTTTACCGTAGTCTCCAGCCGGCTCGGAGGCCTTCTGTGGTGTGACACTATAGCTCAACTGCTTGCTACGGGCTGCTTCCGATAGCTTCGGCATGCTTCGACACATCACACGATATCAGCGTGAAAATGTAAAATTCCTTGCATTTGGTTATTTCTGTATCCGGACTGAATAACAACAGAATTGTTCACAGAGCTCCTTTAAGAATTTGAGCCATCACTTCAAACACAACGACCTACGAACTTTAGGTCGAGTTCCAGTATAACTTCACTACATTTATATGTGAATGTAGAAGTATGGCCGGTGTGGTCGCAGCTTTAGCCAGAAAAAAGTTAGTAGAGGAGCTGTACTCTTGGCTATCAATGAAAAATGCTTTAGAAAATACCATTGAAAACATAAACACAACAAATATTGGATTTCAATGACAATGACAAGAATACATAACCAATTCACATGTTTAACATTGACATTAAGACAATATTGCAAGGAAGCAAATTCTAATTTCCATAAATATTTTACCAATTATTAAAAAAAATTAAACGTTTTAGGCTCTACTTACGAGTTTTCATGGAAAATAGTACCTTCAAAATAAGGCTTTTATAGTCTCAGTTTAAGATACAAAAAAACAATGTTTTTTATTGAACCATGTTTACTGCTTTTCCCCACATTCAAGGAGATTTTCTGAAAGAATAAAACTGTCGTTGAAAAAGCCAAACTATGAATATGTTTTTTGCTAGCCTACCGACATCAATATGTCTAGGTAATAAACGACTTTGCACGTTAACTTGAATGTAGAGACTTGCGTTTCTTCCAAGCGTTGTTATTGCAACCGAATTGTTTCGTTATTATTTATGTTACGTTAGCTTCCGACAGCATCGCTACTAATGTCGAGACTGCAGGCTCAGCAGAGTTAATGTTTCATCACAAGTTAAAAGAGAAATTGCCCATTGCAAAATCAGAATTAAACAAGGTTGTCCAGCCAGCCCAAAGTTATAGAAAAATAAGATTTAATAAAAAGCTTAAAGATGCTGATCATTATAACAATAGACATGGGGCTAGAACTCTAAGACAATTATTATCAATAGGAGAGACAGTATGGGTTACAGTTTGAGTCGCAAGTGATGGGAATGTAAACGCTCACGATTTAGGTAAAATGATCATCTTGCCGTCATCATTTGTTAACAGCCCTCGGTATTTACACGAGTAAACGCAGGACAGGACGCATTTGCATATGTGCATACATACGATCCTCCTGATTTATTTGTTACGTTCACATGTAACCCAACCTGGTCTGTAATAGGCGCTAAATTGATGCCAGGACCAAGCACGATTGATAGACATGACATATTGGCAAGAGTTTTTAGATTCAAAGATAAAACACTTATGAATGTTATTTACAAAGGAAAAATATGCTTTATGTACTCCATTGAATGGCAGAAACGAGGTTTACCACATGTGCATATTTTATTGTGGTTGAAAGACAAGTCGAGACCCGACCACTTAGATAACATAATCAATGCTAAAATACCGGACAGCAACAGTGACCAGGTATTGCATGATATTATTGTTAAAAATATGAGTCATGGTCATGGCTTGAAAATCCCTTAAGCCCTTACATGAAAGATGGAAAACGCAAAAAAAAACCACGTAAGCTAAATAAAGACTGTCCACAATGAAAATGTATTCCCGCTGTATCGTATAAGAGCGCCAGCAGACGGAGGCCGAATAGCATCTGTGAAACTCCGCAATGGTAGTCATCTTACTGTTGATAATAGTTGGGTGGTCCCCTATTCGCCGATTTTATGCAAAATGTTAAACGCCACCATCAATGTGGAGGTTTGTTTTTCCACGGTGCAGCGTCTGAAATAAGTGTGCTTTTATTAAATATAAGATAATAGAACTACAAACTTGATCTTGTGATGGTGATAAATAAACACAAAGCAAACTGTAGTTATACCATAAGAACATTTTGGGGTTATGCTAATTGAGTGTGCTTTCGATTAAATATACTTAGTGGTATTGTAAACAATTTTGAAGTCGTAAAATATGATGGAGACAATGATAATTACCAAAGTAAAATTCGATGCTCTTTATCTTGAAAGTGTTATCGTGAAGATGATTGCGACGAAAAGTGTGGTTATTTCATTGAAAAATTTTCGGAGACATCGCAAACAATTTGGATTATGTTAAGACAATATTCACGATATGATTTCAGAAAAATATTTATTTTCTATCTTTCGGAAAGGAACAAAACCAAAGATAAAAAGAAAGGTGCGACTAGAAACTGTAATTGTTAAGCCAATATTGGGATCAAAATATAAAAATTTCACAACTAAAGAACGGGGATTGAATGTTCTAATAGAGATAAACTATAATCATTCCCACTGAGTCAATGTCGCCCAAGCATTGAGTTGCCTACTGCGTTCTTCCGAAGACACGATAAAACAATTTCAATCGTATTTTGAAGGTGGGATGACAGCTGCAGCAGCAAAATTGTATCATGAAATAGCTATCACACACAGTTGGTTCTTCCTTTAAATATATCTCTACATTTATTTTAGACAACTCAACTTCTTTCGTTTTTAAATTTCCATTATATCACCGATGTCTCGCGATCCGTAGGTTTGGCGTCGTCATTGTTCATACAAATGAATAACTTAGTAAAAAATAAGATCCATGCGACCCATGGTTTTTTTTGTGCATTAGATAAAGAAATGTAAGCTTTCTTCTCACATGCTTCTTACTTCCCTGTCAGTGAACGCACAATTGGCTGGAAAAACGCCAAACTTTCCTCTCGCTAGGTGGCGCTGTACGTGTGTTTACGTTTTGTAACTTGCTCCCAGTATATTGAAGTTTAAAAATAGTTTAAGTGCACATTCTGATTGTAAATCGTGTGAACAGTTTGAAGATACGTATAATCTGACTATACGTTGTGCTTGTAAGAAGATATTACATCGTGACTAGTGATTAATATTATAATCTCAGTGTCATCAATATCGGCTCCGCAAAGCTTCATAGTGCTACCAAAGAAGTGTAAAAGCAGTTTTCTGGAAGTTCCTTACTGTGACCTGTGTGTGTCAGATAGTGCACAAATCAATTATCATTTTTGTGTGAAAATTATCTCACTCAAATTCTGCATATCATCCCAGCCAGCATACTGAGAATAGCGCCATCTATACGTTCTATGTGTAACTTTTTGTGACACGACCGATATAAACACCTCTGTTGGTTTTGTGATCGATCTCAACTTTCACTCAAACTAACACTTGAAAGCAGGTGGCGCTACTGGTATCATAAAAATAACCAACTCGTCATTGAGTTTGATTTTTATTAACATGAATAACATCTGTAGTGATTGCAGGGAAGAAGTGGGGCCACGGGCACTGGCACTAAAATGCCATTCTTGTGATGATATATACCACTGTGAGTGCCTTAATGTCACTCCACTCCAATACTCAGGCTATACTCGCGAACATAAAGCCGCGTGGAAATGTCACCCCTGCAGTAACATAACGCAGCGCAGTCGCCCCGAGTCGGCATCACTAAATTGCTCTGTTAACATCCCCGCAAATTGCGAACACGCAATAAACATGTCCTGCGACAACTTGGAACAGCAGTCCTCGTCACCGAACTCTTCATTGAGCACTACATCTACAATTGGCCCTAGCGCTGCGTCCAACTCGACCGACATCGCAAACCTTGGCATAATAACACAAGAACTAAATAATACACTCAAGGGTTGGCGGACGGACATGGACCACGCCATGGCCAAGTTCACATTTGATATCAAGACCACTCTGCGCGGCTGGCGTGAAGAAATGGAGATCAGCATGACGAAATTCAATGACAGTATCCAGTCTAGTATAACTGATATGAAGCAGGAAATGGACACCCTCCGCAGCGCACACAACAAATTAGGTGAACATGTTAGTTCGGTGGTTCATGATGTTTCCGAGTTAAAATCCTCCGTACAGTTTCTGGCAGCTGAGCAGAAAGACTTACAAGAACGTGTTGAGATTATTGCCCGTCACAGCTCGGATCAATCTCATAGCTTAGTTAGAAATCTGGAGCTTAAAATTGATTCCTTAGAGCAACAAGCTAGAAATTGCAACTTAGAAATATGCAATGTCCCTGAAAGACGCGGTGAAGACCTGATTCGCATAATGGAACAATTAGGCACTGCCGTCAAGTTTCCAATACTGCAGAAAGATGTGATCTCTATCCATCGAGTGCAACATGCCCAGCAAACGAGCAACAAACCGAAGAACATAATTGTTAAATTCGGTACGCGAATTACTCGTGATAACCTCCTGAGCGCATACCGTCTGGCCAAGGAACTCAAGACCGATCAAATCGGTATTTCAGGCTCACCAACTAGAATATACCTAACGAACATCTTACCCTGAAAACTAAACAGTTGTTTCGGGCTTGTAAGGAGGCCGCTAAAAAGCACGAGTATAAGTATGTCTGGATTAAAAACTCTACAATACTTGTACGCGAACGTGATGGCATGGCTTCGTTTGCGGTTCGAGCACTGGATGATATCCGAAAAATTAAAAGCGGTGACAAAACCCCGCCACCAGTCGGTACCCAAAACTCTGTGTAGTAGCTACAATAATACGTCATACTATATGGTTCTATCTGGTGCGTCAGATCTCACACACTTTGTTTACTGTACTCGTATTTTTGTTAATTTTAAGTTCGTACTTGTTGTTTTTATGTTAAATATGTATTCTACAGTCGGAGGTTGCAAGGAAAAACCAGATAAATTGAACTTAAATATAATTTAAGATAAAAGTTACAAATAAGTGGTTGCCAATCGAAGTTTGATCAAACAATGCATATTAATTTAATATAAATCCGTTCCCACAGTTTGTGCATTGACGTCAATCATACACGTTCCGCTGACGGTGCGAAAGCATTTCTAGGCTACTCGTGTAAGGACGATACCGCCGATGGTGCATTATATTTGTTAGGGTTCCGCGCCTTATGATGATGGTTCCGTAACACCTCCACCCTTAGAACAGCGAGTATGAAAGACATTCGTCGTGAATTGAGCTGGAAGTTGGTTGGTTCCTACCCTTCTGGTAGTTTCTGGAATGGAATATGTCGGTTGTCTTTCCAAATAGTTCTCATCCGGGGTTTCTGTGGTTGTGCTCGTTTGCTTCATCCGATAGTTTCGCCATAATAAGCCAAATGTGAGTGTGGCTGCACTTAGTATTACTACATATAGAGGAATTGTAGTGTGATAAAGGCTATAGTCAGTTGTTTCATCCAAATGCAGAGGTGATTGCAGAGACATTTTGGTATTGATCTCATGAAGTTGGTCCAGGTTAATAGAGTTCAGGTTGACCTTCGGAATTGTAGAGGTGATAGTGATGTCATCCTTAGGTAGATCCATTAATTTCAAAACTTGACCTTTCAGGCGATCGTTGGTGTTTGCTATAATAAATTCTGTTGTTTCCAGATAGCAGGTGTGAGGTAGTATTACGAGGTAGCTGCCATGAAGAACTCTGTATGAATCTTGTCCGCAGGATATGTGTGTTTTCGTTGGTAAGGGGAAGCTGACGCTGTAATGCTTGTCATCTAGTTTTTCATATGCTGGTGTTTTCAGATTGACGGTGACAGGGGTACAAGTTGAGGTCTTCTGCTGGGTGACGATCAATTCCTGGATACAGTCCGATGAGGGTTGCCCTTGGAGATTTTGTTTGTCCTCGCAGATATACCAGTTGCTTGACTTCGGGCATTCTGCCTCAATGTACTTGAAATCTTTCTTATAAAGGACTAGGAATGGATGTGGTGGTATGAGGACTTCATGATTGTGGTTTGGGACTATGGATAATTTATACATATCATACGTGAAGGGGAGAATAATGGGAAATTTATATACTATAACTATGCGATTTCCTATATAATAAGAACCTATCTTAATTATATTAAAATATTCTCTAGTTTCTAAGTCTATCACCTTATCTCTGCCATATAGATTCGTAACGTTATTAATCATCGTATGTATGGAATCTAAACTTAAAATGCCGTGATGTACGGTGGAAGCTCGAATAAAACTCATTACATTTTCTAACTTATATAATTCGTGAGAAACAGAATCTACGTTATCACCTAAGATTAAAAGTACCTGACCTAAATGAGCATACTTGATTAATTCATCATCCCTAGTGGCTATACTTTCATTAATTTTCCTAAATAAAATTTCTATTTGACCTTGGTTTTTGACGATGCTGTCAATTACTTTTGAATAATGCTCTGACCAATCTTTGGATAAACTAACGTGACTGTTAAGCTCGGTTACTATTTTGTTTTCACTATCCTGAAGTAATTTTATGGCTTGGTTATAATGTTGCGCGTCCGTATAGTCTAAATTCCCTGTAATGCTTTTTATTACGGAGCCAAGACCATCAACGAGTCCTCGTTTCACACGATCAGTTTCAAAGGTTTGTAACTGCTGTAAAATATTATGAAGCTTACTTTCCAGATAAGTGATATGAGGTTCAAATAGGGATCTAGTTTTAGTATGTAACTCAGGGCTATTACTACGTAATTGATTAATTATTGACAATATGCTATCTCTTAAATCGTGTAGATCAATATATTGAACGAAGGAATGGTAGTGGGATATTACTTTAGCTGATCCCAGCTTGAAAGGTAAAACTCCAGGTCCGTCATTAAGACTTTCAAGTCGGATCTCTTGCATCAGCACCGGATTCAGCAAGAGATGGAGCACCAGGAGTGGCCTGCAACAATTTAGTGCCTTTTGGTAATCTCTTTAATCTAGATTTGGCCACCAGCCCTCGGTTACGCTTAGTGTAAATATGAATAGGGAGGTCTGTCATAACGACATCCGGTGTATAGCGAGGCGCTAGTTTTTGTCGCGCAGCTAAAGGGTTTTTAACGAATATTTGCTGTTCAGGGCGATAATTAACTTCAGGTTCACGATTTTTATTAATATTTTCTATAATATTTTTCCTGGCATTATTAGAAATATCCTGAATGGTATTATACGCTATTACCATTTTGTCTTTATGATTGGCCATGTATTGCTGTAATAAACGAGCGGAAATGTCTATGTCAAAAGGATCACGAGGGTCGAAGTGCCCAGTGATTACTTCCAAAGGTTTACACTTTGTAAGACTATGAATGCTATTATTATAAGCTAAAATTGCATAAGGCGTTAAATTTATTACTGACTCTAATTTATGACCAAGTTTAAGAATACGCAAATGTTCTAGTATTGTAAGGTGGAATCTCTCAACTATTCCATTTTCATTAGGTGTATGAGGAGCGACTCTATGGTGATGTATTTTATGAAAATTAACAAATTCCGCCATAAGCTGGTTAGTAAACTCAGTCCCGTTATCACTTATGATAGTTAGTGGTATACCATGATGCGTGCAAAAGTTGAGTAAAGCCTGTAAAACACTAACAGCAGTTCCGTCTCTCAGATAATAGGCCTGCCCGTATTTAGAAAATGCATCTACTATAGTTAAAAATTTCTCACTGTGAATAGTTAATAAATCTAGATGTATCACGTCAAAGGGTTTTGTAGCTGATGGCACAGTTTTAAAATGCTGCTTTATAGGATTGCGATCATATTTTGCTTGACCGCATACCTTACATTCATTTATAAATTTACCGATGTGTTCTTTCATCTTGGGCCAGTAATATTTGTGAGACAGAGCTAAGTAACACTCATTGATACCACGGTGGTTAGTTTTGCCCTCATGGTATTTGTTGATAATTTCTTGTTGTTTTAAGTGTTCTCTTACATTTTCTACTTCCTTTTTAGTTAATACTAGATTCATAGCAGAATTTTTAAATGTGCGTTGTATGATAGGTATGATTTTATACATAAAAAGAAACGGATTAATGAACAGTCCCGTTTTAGTTTTAGGGTTAACATATTCTTTTATTGAATTAACTATGTCTTCCTCTAAATTCGATTCGGAAATTTGCAAAGATATTCGGGTGTGGGTATCAAAAGGTTTAGTGATAATGGGTTTGCCTTTGATATCCCCTACGACATTAAAAATCATCTGCTTAGTAAATTTATTTAGTGGGTCCTCAGTAATAGGCACTTCAAGGATGGGATTTTCCGTATCGGTATGTACAGTGACAGTTCTAGAGATATTTTCAACTTCCGGAGCTGTCATGGTTCTAGAACCATCTAAAGAAGGTACTGTGCTAGATGGGTTGGCTATAATAGACATAACTTCCTCATTATGAAGTTCGATGCGTGAGAGGGCATCTGCGTTAGTATTATTTTTGCCTTGCTTGTACACTACTGTAAAATCATACTCGCTTAGCTTCAACCGCCACCTTGTTAATCGTTGATTAGGTTCCTTTAAATTCATAATCCACTGTAGTGGTTTATGATCCGTGATAATTTTGAATTTTTGACCAAATAGATACGGCCTGAAGTATTTTGTAGCCCAGACGATAGCCAAAAGCTCCTTCTCTATAGTGCTGTAATTTAGTTCGCTGGTGTTAAGAGTGCGTGAAGCATAAGCTATTGGTTTGTCTGCTCCAATGGTTCCTTGGGATAACACTGCGCCCAATGCTACATTTGAGGCATCAGTGGTTAGAAGGAATTCCTGACTGAAATCTGGATATTGCAATATGGGATCATTAGTAAGAAGGGTTTTGCAGTGTTCAAAGCAGTTAGTATAGTTATTATCTAACGTAATTTTGCTCCCTTTCTTCAAACATTGGGTTAGTGGTTTAGTCACACGTGCAAAATTTGGAATGAACTTTCTATAATATCCGATTAAGCCAAGGAAACGTTTGATTTCAGTTGTAGTTTTTGGTATAGGATAATTTTGAATGGCGTGGATTTTATTAGGATTAGGTTTGACACCTTCTCTACAAATAACATGGCCAAGAAATTCAGTTTCTAATTTTAAAAATTCTGACTTGTCCATTTGAATTTTGAAATTTGATTCGCGTAATTTCTGAAATACTTTCTCTAAATTTAGCATGTGCTCCTGAAGGGAGACGCTGAAAACGATTATATCGTCTAGATAAACAAGACATACTTGATTCTGAAGATCTTTCAATACATTATCCATTACGCGCTGGAATGTCGATGGGGAATTTTTCAAGCCCATCGGCATTCTTAAAAATTCGTAATGGCCGTTCTCTACATTAAACGCAGTTTTGTGAATGTCAGCTGGATCCATTTCAACCTGATAAAATCCACTAGCCAAATCTAAAGTAGTAAAATACTGACACTTGCCAAGTTTGTCTAAAACGTCCGTGATGTTGGGGATAGGGTACTTATCATCAATTGTCTTTTCATTGACTTTTCGGAAATCGACTACTAACCGCCATTTAACTTTACCAGAAGCATCGGCTTTTTTAGGTACGATCCAAATTGGAGAGCTCCATGCGGAGTCCGAAGGCCTGATAATGTTTTGTTCAAGCATTTTTTTTATCTGATCTCTGACTTCCTGTCGGTGTACATATGGATATCTGTAGCTTTTAGTGTGAATCGGATTTTCGTTTGTAGTTTTAATTTTGTGCTTAATTTTGTTGGTGAAAGTTAAAGGTTCACCATCAAGGTAAAATACATCTGAGTAGTTTGCACAAAGATTTCGTAAGTTGGCAGTTTCTTCTGGGTTCAAATGTTCAGTTCGTAAGCGAGATAACACAGCGCTAGCGCGATCTGTTAACATTTCGGGGTTAGTTAATTCAAAATTAAATATTTCAGCTTCAATAGGACGATCAACAGAAAATATAATATCATTACATGAGGTATTAGTAATTTCTACCCAACCACGATTGTTAGCCACTTGAGTAAAACAGTCCGAAATAGTGCAGTTGCAAATAACTTGATTTTCAATTAATACTTCACCATCTCGCGTATTAATAGGTAGCCTAACTAATTTTGAACTATTTGCAGGTATAATTTCTTCATACCAGTTGGCGTTTCTGGAATCATACATGTGGATAGGTATATGCGTATTCTGTGTTTTTAGTAATTTATTTCTAAGATCTATAGTAGAGTTCCAAGAATCTAATAAATCCAACCCCAATAATCCATCGAAGAAATTATGGAATTTGTATAAGTATAAAGTCACATTATTATGTATGTTAAATTCTTGAAAGCACGGAAAAGTAATTGAATAATCACATCTATTAGTAGCATGTAAACCGGTAACCTGGATTGGGGCGTAATCTAAAGGTACATGACTGAAATATTTTTCAACGACGTCAGGGCTGATGAAAGACTGGTTAGCTCCTGTGTCAACGAGAAATCTTAGCGGAGGGTCTGACAATTGAACGTAGCACAATTGTCTCTGTATCTGAAGGTTGACCTCTATTTTGGCTTCTCTAATTTCAAGGTTGTCTGAAAATTTTCGTCATTAATATTTGGGGTTTCACTTAGTTCTGGTGCAGTAGTTACTGTAGGTTCTTCAGAATAATATTGGCCATAATCAGTATAGTACTCAGCATGTTGGTCATAATTACAATAGTCATAATCAGAATAATTGTTATAGTCATAATTATAAAAATCATTATAGTCGTGAGGGTCACTAAGATCACCGAAATTTACGTCACGTGTCTTAAAATAATTATTGGGGGGTGGATTTCCAAATTTACGCCAATCGTGCCCACTTGGTGGTAGTGGCTTTGGAACGAAATGGCTAACGCCACTCATTGGACGTGGTGTATTATTATTATAAGCCGGTTTGAACTGAGGCGAAGGCTGCTGCGGCTTATTAAGTAATTTAAATCCGTTATTCTGTGGGTTATAATTTGGTGGTGGAGCGCGCATCATTTGCTGCGTTCTATTAAATCCTCGGTGTTGTATTTGTGGAGGAAAATTTGGTCGCCAGCCTTGGTTGGATTGACCTTGAACAGGAAACGGCCTTGAAGGTCCTGGCATATTAAAATACTGTTCTTTAAAAGAAGGTAATTTAGGCAATAAATTATTGTGCGGTAATTTAGAATTATGATTACTACTGAATAAGGTCTGCTGCTGCCAATCTTTCCTATTAGAGTTACCTTCAGCTCTTTGTTGTAAGTATAAAGTATTGAGCTCGTCTTGTACAAACTCAAGTGCTTTTTCCATGGACTCTGGACGCATACAACGGATCCTGTAACCTAGGGGATCCTTTAGACCTCTTAGATAAGCCTGAAGAGTAAGCTTCTTGTATAATTCACGTTTAGCTTCTATGGTTGTTGCAACTGATTCGTGTAAGGAAACGTATGTCATTATGGTACTGAACAGGTTTTGGCATCGCTCATAAAATTCTTGAGGTGTACTGGACCCTTGGGTTTGAAGTGAAAGGTCATTGTATAATGCGGTCTCATCGCGGTGATCCGCAAAGTTATTAACTAAAGCGTTCCGTATACCCTGCCAATTTTCTGGAATTCCGTTTGAGTTTATTAAACAAGCTGCGGAACCCGATATTTTATTTAAAATTCCATTAATTAATGCTAAGTTCGATAATTCGTGTCCGGGTTCCGTTTTAAAATATCCCAATACTAATTGATCGCATAGATTAATAAAACGCGTAAGTACGTGCGGGTTCCCATCGAACTCGGGTAATAGTCTAAGTGATTTATAAATTGTATCTATATTAGACTGAGCCATACTTTCTCCTAAATTTCTATGTTCGTCTATAGTATTGAGCCTATTAAGTGCCCTTTCGTTCGGATCAATTTTCCGGAATTGCCTAGGATGAAAAATTTTGATAGCTGAAATTCACACACTGAAAATAGAATAAATCACAAGAAAATTTTTGAAATAAATTCACAAGTAAAGTCAGGATACAGCCTATGTATGTTCATATAATTCCTATTATTATTTAATTAAAATACGAAATTATAAAATAATTCATAAGCAAGGTCGGGTGATAGTATATGTATGCAGTAACTACCTATATTTTATTAAACTGCAAATGGAAATAATAAAATAATCTGCAAATACAATTTAAAAATAATTCACGAGCAAAGTCAGGTAATATTACATGTAGGCGATAATTATTTTATTATAAACTGTAGTTAGAAATATTTAATTAACTGCAAATAATTTTCTAAAAATAATTCACGAGCAAAGTCAGGTAATGTTATATGTATGCGATATCTATTTTTAGCTGACCTACAATACAACTGTACCTAAAGCTATGTCTTTATTCCTACTCTAACACTAATTCACAAGAATAGATAAGTCGCGATCGATGTATGAAAGCGCCGACTATTCAAAAATAATATATATTTAATAAGGATAAGGATAATGAACTAGGATGGTAAGGACTAAGAAAATTTCAAAGTACTTACAACATTGTCTGGTATCTTGCTGAATCGATAGCTGGATTCACCTCGTGCCTGTAGAACTCGTAGATTCTGGATACTCGAAATCGGTCAGTCACGCGGGACTTCGGTCCGATTTTTGGGGAAATCTTCACGCGAACCGGGCCTAAATTATCTCGAGTATCCTACCGACTGCGCCAAATATGTATTCTACAGTCGGAGGTTGCAAGGAAAAACCAGATAAATTGAACTTAAATATATTTTAAGATAAAAGTTACAAATAAGTGGTTGCCAATCGAAGTTTGATCAAACAATGCATATTAATTTAATATAAATCCGTTCCCACAGTTTGTGCATTGACGTCAATCATACACGTTCCGCTGACGGTGCGAAAGCATTTCTAGGCTACTCGTGTAAGGACGATACCGCCGATGGTGCATTATATTTGTTAGGGTTCCGCGCCTTATGATGATGGTTCCGTAACATGTTCGTACTTGTTATTTTTATGTTTGCACACGTTATTTTTTGTTGTTTGTACTCGTTAAGTGTTAATTTTCGTGTTTCTAACTTAGTTACACTACAACTATATTATTTTAATTTGGGGAGGATAATACTCTATGAAATAATTTTAATTTTATTGTTTTTTTCAAGTTTTGTCTGTTTACTCTTGAAATTTTTTATCACTTTACAGTTGTTATTTATTGTACTTAAAACTGAAACAAAAATAATTTCAGAATTGTGTTATTATTGTAAAACTGAGTTCTTATGCTTTAATTCCATGAGCTTGTCTTGCCGTCTCTGGGGAATCTATTCAATTCTTTGTACCTCAAAGTCACTTCTTTCAGTAGGCATCCTTTTATTATTTTTATTATTAGCGCTCAATGTTTGTACATGTGTATATTTTACTTTTACCAATGGCTGATAAACGCTTAACCATATATTATCAAAACTGTAGAGGTATCCGTACTAAACTGCAGGCTTTATATTTGAACATTCTTACCAGAACATATGACATCACACTTACAGAAACATGGCTAGTGCCGGAAATAAACAACAATGAATTCATTGACCGGCGTTACGTTGTGTACAGGTGTGATCGCGATAGGGCTAGCACTAATAAACTGGAAGGTGGCGGTGTTCTAGTGGCTGTCTTAAAAATCCACCGACCTATTGAAATAGACTTAAACTCTTCGACTAATGTCACTCCACTGCACAACTACATTGAACAAATTGCTGTAGAAATACCTAGTGGTCACCAACTAAAGCATCATGTCGTGGCTGCTGCATACATACCTCCTAAAACTCCCCCACTTGTGTATGAAAAGCATTTTGAATCACTTTATGAAGCTTTGTGTAGTCCCAATGTCGATTTTTTCTGTGTAGCCGGAGATTATAATCTCCCAGAAGCAACATGGCACACGTCCGCTATCTCAAATACCCCGATAAGTTCCCCTTTGTGCTCTGGCACAACCGTGTCGTGTGACCATCTTAATAACTTTATATCCCTTCTTAGTGCCTCTCAGTATAACAGCACACTTAACTCTAAAGGCAAAATATTAGACCTGTTGATATCCAACTTCCCTTGTTGTGTGCAACAGGAGTCTTCTCCCCTGCTACCTGCTGACGTCTATCACCCGCCATTTGTTTGTGACGTGAATATTAAAATTAAAAATACCCCCTTATGTAAGAAATCACTACAAAAATACAATTTCTACAAAGCAAACTATGAAGAAATAAACGGCATGATACAGAGAACCAACTGGGCGGAACTTCTAACAAATGAAAAACCTGAAGATGCTTTATCGCTGTTCTATGACAAACTTGACCAGATTATCAAGGCACACACTCCTCTAACTTGTTCTAGATCTTCCAATTATCCAGTCTGGTTCTCGCGTCCCTTGATCAGCACATTTAAAAAGAAACAGAAGGCCTGGATCAAGTGGAAGAAGTATGGTAACATATCGGATTACGAAGCATTCAAAACACATAGAGCCAGTTGTAGTGCAATGTGCGGAGAATGCTTCTCAAAGTATATAGGCTCGGTAGAAGATAGCCTTCACACAAACGTCAAACACTTCTGGACATATGTATCAAACCGAAAAGACAAACCGTGCATACCAGCAAAAGTTTACTACAAAGACACTGAATCCAACGAACCAGAAGTCATCTGCGACATGTTTTCTAATTTCTTCCACTCCGTTTACGAGCCTGCGTCGCCACTCTTGTCACAATGGCAACCACCCACGGAAACTTCCTCAGCTTGTGATAGTATCTCTAGCTTATACTTCGATGAAAACAAGATCATAAAAGAACTCAGGTCTCTGGATCCTGCCAAAGGTCCAGGACCTGATGGCATTCCTCCTTATTTTCTACGCCTGACTGCAGCTCACATCTGCAAACCGTTAGTTATAATCTATAATAAATGCATTTCTGAGGGAGTATTTCCGACAGAGTGGAAGCGTGCGAACATCACACCTATACACAAGGGTGGGTCGAAGGGTAATGTGGAGAACTACCGTCCGGTCTCTATCCTGTCCACTTTGTCAAAGGTTTTTGAGAAACTTGTCCATAATGAAATATATCCAGCCTTACACAATGTCATTATACATCAACAACACGGTTTCGTTAAACAACGATCTACTACTACAAACCTCCTATCTTTTTCCAGCTTCTTATTTGATAGTTTTGATAATGGCGTGCAAGTAGACGCTGTATACACAGACTTTTGCAAAGCCTTTGACAAGGTGGACCATGAGCGGCTGCTTAGTAAAATTGCCTTTAATGGAATTCGTGGCAATTTACTGCGGTGGTTTGCTTCGTACATTTCGAACCGCTGCCAAAGGGTGGTAATCAACGGATACGGATCAAATACTATTGAAGTCACATCTGGTGTCCCACAAGGCTCTATTTTAGGGCCGCTCTTATTTAACATATTTATAAATGATATTGGTTACTGTTTCCGCCATACTGAATTCTTAATGTACGCCGAAGATCTGAAGGTCTACAAGTCCATCAAAACTGTGAATGATTGCATTTTATTCCAACAAGATCTTGATAGACTTACAGACTACTGCCACAGTAACAAATTAAAACTAAGCTTACCGAAGTGCAACCATCTCACATTTACTAAAAACAAGCATATTATTAAGTTCGCATACACCTTTTGTCACGTGCCTCTATCTCAATTAAATTCAATTCGCGACCTCGGCGTTATATTGGATTCCAAACTATGCCTAGATTTGCACATTAACAAAATTGTCAGCAAAGCTTTCCAACTATTTGGTTTTATTATGCGGTCCACCCTTGACTTCAAGAGAACCTCGTCATATTTATGTTTATACAAAGCCATTGTTCGTTCACAACTAGAGTATGCAGTGTCGGTATGGAATCCCTTCTACAAAAAATATGCTGAAATGGTTGAAAATGTTCAGTACAAATTCTTGCGTGCTATGCACTATAGGTGCCATAAATCCTACTTATCATATTCTCAATTGCTCAGCAAGTACAAGCTCCTCCCCCTTAGCTCTCGAAGGAATTACCTCGAAGCCACAGTGTTGTACAAAATTGTCAGAAACAAGTTTAACTGTACCAATCTGAACAGTATGATTTGCTATGCTGTACCTAGAACCATTCACAGGCGGCGTGTACGCGCAGGTACTCTTTTCGCTTTAAACACTTGCCGAACTAATTCAGGCCTGCGCTCACCTGTCCGCCGTATGGTTGACACATATAACAGTACCTTTGTCGACATAGACATATTCAATTGTACAATAAGTAAATTTAAAAGCCTTATTCACCGTTCCCTATTAAATATAACAAGTGCTCCCAATTATAGTAATAATGTTTTATGTTAAGTATCTATCTTTATCTTTATACTTTCATTTCAAACTAAATTTCAATTAGTTGTTAAACCATTAAATTGTAATTAAGTATTATTTGCTACACGTACTGCTATAAATATTCCTAGCGATTAACCTTTTTTTTTATAATTTGTGTCTACTTGTGGACAGCGTTGTGGGTTACGTTATAACCAAACTGCTACCTTGTTAAAATAGTTTTAAGTCCTTATAATGTAACTGTTTGCTGTTCCTTCCAATAAAAAATAAAAATAAAAAATAAACTGGGTTCCTTATGAACATGTTGTGAAGTACGATCAAGCTTTGGGTGCTTTGACACATGGTCTTCTGCTACAAAGGAAGCAGTTAATGGAAGCCCTATCTAATTTGGCGAGCGAGATTAATTCAAAAGTACTTAATGTAGCAATTGTAAAACATATACTGGAAAAGATACTGATTTTAGGAAGTCCAGTGATGATGTACTCCAATATGTTTGCGGGCGTCGTGCTGAGTTAATAGAGTTCAGACGCTCTCTCTACAAACCTCCATCAAAGTTCATGCATGGCATACTACATAAAGTACCTCCTTCTTCTACACATCTTTTTAAAAAGAATGCTTTGTGCGAGATGTTTAAACAAAACGGTGGTTTTTACAAGTTTTTTCCCGCCTCGAAGACTTCATCGGACAACAACTTCAAGCGTCAAGATCAAGCCCATAAAAAAACAATATCCCAAGACAGCCGCCAGCAACAATTCCGCAAAAAGAAGCTTCCGTCAAATACCGCATCATCTTCTGTCAATAGAGGTTATAGAAAACCATACGAGGGAAAAGCAAACAACAGGAAACAAAGGGGGTGGGGGGGCACATCGAAAACCCTCACCTGAAAGGCCCTCTAAACCTTATTACCTTACTATGCCGGAAGAAAATACCTAGCGGGGCCTCTGAAATATTTTATAGAAAAATGGAAGAGCTATGTCGATCCCTTTCAAACGAAAGCCCCCGCTAATGTCAAATGCAACAAGGTATTGATTATTCACCGGGCTCTATTGGATCTGCGGTTGCTTCTTATGATTATGAAAATAATTCTCCCTTGGATAATATTTTGAAGCGTGGTAACTGGCTGTTTAAGGAATTATTCATAACATTCACAGCATTTCTATACGTATAAATGCTGTGAATGTTATGAATAATTCCTTTCAAGTGATTTAGTGAATTTTTAAAATAATTGTTGAGTCTTGCTGATGTTGATTAGTCCATAAATATTGGGCAGTCATAATTCCTATTAAATATTAAGTATATTTATTTTTTTATTTATACATCAATGTTCTGCACCAGCAGTAATGTGTTTGACAACATCGACGTTGCCTCTGATTTTGATTTTTCCCTCCCGGGATCATCCATTGAGTACTACGTCGGAAGTCATCAATTCTCCATACACAAATATATTTGAGGGTTCCTCGCCGACTGCTAGACGTTTAACTTCTAAGCCATCTACTTCAACATCTACGAATTTTTTGTCACCAGCGTTTAGAAACCATTTGTTTGCTCCAAAATTGTGGCATTAAAAGAAAGTCTAAGCGGGAACTAACCCCATTAGTCATATCTTCGGAAAAATGGAGACAGTTTACTCCAGAAAAAGATGACGAAAAAGAAAACAAAATAAAAAAGCGTGAAGAAAGGCAGAAACGAATCGACAATAAAAAAATTGACAACGCCAGAAAAAAGTTAAAAATGACTCAGGAAAAGACAAAGCGTAAGAGGAAGCCAGCAAATAAAGATATGACAAAGAGCCAGTCTGACAAAACTAAAAACACAGTTGTCATTTCAGTGTCACCTCTTAGGACAAAGATCACGAAAGACAAAATTCTATGCGCTGGTTGGTAAGAAGAGCTGATAAGCGATACAGAAGAAGACAAAAAATAAATAATTGCTTGGCTTAACAAAAACAACTTAAAAATTAATCTTGGTAAAACTCAAACTATGCACTTCGGTAAAACCTAGCATAAAAATGGACATGAAATTCCAAAACAACGTAATAAGTGACGAGGACAGTGCGAAATTCCTAAGCCTTATAACAGATAGTCAACTTAACTGGAAGAATCATATCGAAACATTATGCAAAAAATAAGTTGGTCGTCCTATGCCCTATATAAACTTGCTCCAATTGTTAACACGGATGCACTACTGGCAGCCTATCATGGTCTTGTTGCATCTGTGTCATCGTACGGCATCATATTTTTGGGTAATTCTACAAATAGGGAAGTCGTGTTTAAAGCGCAAAAGCGCTGCATAAGATCTGTGTTTGGACTTCGGGTGGCGGACAGTTGTGTGCCCTATTTCAGAAAGCATAAAATTCTGACACTATCAGCTAAACATAAGGTTTGTTTATGCGAAACCCGAAATACGTGTCTAGTATTTTTATGTAAAGAATCCATGTACAAAATTTCAGATCAGAAACAGAAATCAAAACAGGAGTGCTACCCAAATAAAGAATCATATCGGGTAACCGAAACATGTGTCGAAATAAAATTACAGAGCTTAATGGACCATACTGCTACACGATTATTGACTCACCTGGAAGAGGTGTTACCGCTTAATGATGAAGAAAGAAGGTCATTACTTTTAATGTGCAAGTGGGGTTGCGATGGAGCACAGCAAGCTCAATTTAAAAAAAAATTTGAGTGTGATCCTGATTCCGACGCGAATTTATTTCAAAGTTCTTTTGTGCCTCTGCGACTTATTTGCTCCACTAATGATAAGTTGTTGGGGCAGAATCCAACTCCTTCCTCACCACGTTATTGTCGGCCCATTAGAATTCGTTTTATCAAAGAAACCAAAGATGTAACAAATGAAGAAATAAATTATGTCAAAAATGCCGCAAATGATTTGCAGAAGACCGAAGTAAAATTAGGAGAAAAAACATATATGGTGAAGCACTCTATGATGCTTACCATGGTAGATGGAAAGGTGTGTAATGCTGCCACTAACACAACATCTACAATGAGATGTTATATTTGTGGTTTGACTTCCAAGGATTAAAATTGCCTAACAAAAAAAGGAACTGTTAAACCCGAAGCGCTTGACTTTGGACTGTCTATTTTACACGCACGAATCCGGTTTTTCGAATCAATTCTGCATCTCGCTTATAAGCTACCTGTAAAAAAATGGCAACTCAGAACTGACAATGACAAAACAGCTAAACAGAAAAAGCTTGATATACAAGAAGAATTCAGGGTCAAGATGGGTCTGATTGTAGATGTTCCAAAACCAAATTTCGGAAACACGAACAATGGCAACACCAGCAGAAGATTTTTTGCAGATCATGAATTGCCTGCTGAAATCACGGGAATTGATGTAAATTTTCTATACCGCCTTAAAGTAATTTTAGAAGCTTTGTCGAGTGGACAGAAGATCGACACAGAAAAATTTTCTATTTATGCCAAGGAAACAGCAGAGCAGTATGTTGCGCTTTACCCATGGCATCCCATGACGCCAACATTGCACAAAATTCTGATGCATGAATCTGAAATTATAGATAAAGCATTGCTTCCGATTGGTCAAATATCAGAAGAAGCTGCGGAAGCACGTAATAAACATATACGTTTGTATCGCCAGAATTTCGCAAGAAATTTCTCTCGAGAAGCCTGTAACATGGATGTTATTAATAGGCTACTCCTTAGTTCTGATCCGCTATTAACAGGAATGCGACCCATTCCAAAAAAGAAAACCAAACCTTTCATAAAGGTAACGATAGGTTTGTTACGAGTACTTCGGCTGAGCCTGACATCGTACATGATGATGATGAGTCATCATCAGATACGATATCAGGCTATGGTTCTTCAGATGAAAAACCGTGGTCTTCTTCTAGTTAAAAAGTTTATGTTGATTTCTCTAGGACATTGTAATTATTTGTATTCATTAATTAATAAAATAGGTATTTTAACAGTAAAAATGGTTTTTTTTCATGCAAATGCATAAAAATCAACTGAAATGATAAAAATCCACCTATGAGCACTATTATCATTGATTAAAGTTAAGAAAAAGTTTTGGCCGGCCAAATCGCTCAAATACCCCTGTGTGCACCGCCAGCAGGGGGTGGGCGGGCTAGGCGGGTGGGCGAAGCGAACGAAGGAAACTATACAAACTACGCGAAATATTGGCGAGCTAAACTATGGGTTCACACCGAAAACTACGGACAGACGAGCGACAGGCGGAGCGCGCGGAGCTGGCGAAGCGGGGTGCGCGGATGGGAGAGCGAGAGGGTAGCGTTCTATCTGTCCATTGTCATTTGCGCGCAGTTGCATTGCACGTCATTGTTGCAAGCGACATGGAAGAATTTATCGAGAGTGTCCGACAGTTTCCTTCCCGATAGCGGGTTGAACACGCGATCATGGCGCTTGCAACAGCGTCGAAATATCGGGAGCTCAACGTAATAAATAATCACGGGAGATATCCCATAAGTGACAATATAAGTTTAGTTTTAAACCGTGAAAGCCTAAAACAGTGTTTATTTTCATTATGTGTAAACTATGGTATGGTGGTGAACCCTGACACCCACAAACAATTTATCATATAAAAAGTATTTCCATTTCTTTATTTCAGGTAAAAAGAAAGCAGATACTGAAATTCAGTCGTCCATCATAACCTGTTACATTGTAACATTGTTTTGCTTTTGTGCAAAGGTTACGACCTTGCTATAGCAAATTATTATGAAAAGAAAACAGAAATAAAATTTAGAAATTGCTCTTTTAAAATCAGCACAAAAGCAAAACAATGTTACTGTTAATGATATATAGAGTTAATATACTACTTATTTTACTTTACTTTTAAGTCTTAGTTTTGTTTATGTATTTTGAGTTAATTCACAGATAGATGGGAGTCTCCAATGCTGTGACACTGGATGAAACTCCACATATAATTAAATCGTTTTTTGTGTGTGTGTATGTCTACTAACACTAGTACTTAAGACCATTGTTACTAACACTCCAAGAACATGTGGGAAGCGGGCAATTAAATAAAAATCTTCTTCTGTATCTGGGTGCATGTATATGTATTTGTTGTATAACCGTAATATAGCACAGCTTACATCAAATACTATACGACAAGCCGAAGATTTAGATACCCCAACAAAGTCAGCCACTGATATTAGCACTGTCCCTAATGCATAAAATCTTAAAGTTAATAATAGTTGTTGAAGAGGATGTATACTCGTACCATGGTTCCTAAAAGAAAGATATTCCATATTAATGTTATAGGAGTAAAATGCATAATGAATTATGGTTTTTTGGTTGTTTCAAATGAATATTTTAAGGTTAGTTTCAGAAATACATACCTGGCTCCCTTCACTTTTAAATGCTGATAAATTTCGACGAGTAAACTTTGTACAGATGGCTTATCTACCCGAAATCTAACTTGGAATTCATTATTATCCAAGATACTAAAATGATCGACCTTCGTTTTGTAATTCCGTTGTTTAGAACCACTTTCTTCATCTGATTCGGAGTTGCTCCAGTCCGACAACCTTTCTAAATCACTATCTGAACGAGACATTTTACAATTATTTCAAGAAAATAACGCAGAATAATTAAAACTTTTGTGGACAAGCGACCGAAATCGGCCGGTAAACAAATTGTAAACGACTCGTAATTTTGACAGCACGTTGACGTTTCGTTTTTATTATAGGTACACCATCGACCGACATCTGCGTACATTTGGCTTACGGATCGTTATTCGTAACCCTCGCATTCGTAGGTACTGATGTATCGGTAACTTATTAACTAAACGTTTTATATAGGAACGGTTTTGACATACGTCTCGTAAAAATTTAACTGTCCGTAAGCAAAACGACTCGTTTCTTGTTTATAGGAACCGGGCATAAATTGTGCTTCGACCCAGACTCGTTAGTTGGGACTGCACAATTAATTAGCTATAATGACTACTTTTGTTAGCTTGGGTTTTACCTGTTAAAACAAATGTATGTGTTACACTTAAAGTACTTACGGGATTATATCCGTGATTTTAACTGTAGTGAAAAACCGTGAAAGTCTAAAACAGTGTATTAAATGCATGTGCATGCATGTGCATGATTTTTCAAGTTTTTTTTATAAAATAAATAAATAAACTTGAAACAATTATACTGTTACGAGCTGGGTATGAGATAAATTAATTACTACCGATTAAACAACACAATAACTTTATTAATCCCAAATCTGTTAGAACTCAGTCTGAAATACAAGCCCCCCGACTCTCTCCCGAAACAAGCGAGACATATGAAATAGAGAGCAACACATCCACATACTTCGGAGAACCCAAATCAGGAGTAACGGAGACCGAAACCACACAGGATGAATCCGACTCCACAACCACAGCCGACGTGAAACCAATGACATCATGTGAATCAGACACAGTTTGCTCCAGTGTATCGGCAATAATGGTTCAACTCCAAAAAGGCGTAAAATTGCCTCCGAAACGTCCAACAGGCAAAGCAACCAAGGTGACTTTAAACAGTTTTGATCTAGACAGGTCTGTTGTAAGGAAATTGCTGAACGACGGGAAAGCATCCGACATCAAAGACGCCTTGCGGATCCTGTTTAAGAAAAAGGGAAGCTGGAATATCATAAGAAACACGTATGACATTGGGAAATACAAAGTAGCTGATTAAAAGACTCTTCGATGATTATTTGCTAAACATATTAAAAAAGAATCCGAATCATTCATAGAGGCCTCGACAGATCCATCAGCCATGGGTGGTCTTCCCAGCACTCTCTTAGAACAAACAGGTAATCTGGTTAACTGGCTCAAGGCTGGTCCTGATAAAGATACTGATGATGATGGGTATGAGATTGAAGAAGATGACTGCACATTTGATGATTTATCTGATCCTACATTGAGTGGCAATCTGGATGGAGAAGATTTTCCAGATAATTTAGGGAACGACCTGGTTATTCAATCAGAATCTCAATTGACTAAGTCCGAAGCAACCAGGATTCATAGCAATGTAAAAGGATCCAATCTAAATGTATTTCCATTCTCCATTCCTTATGAGCATTATTCATTAATTGAGCAAATGGTGAATTGGTTCTCTACTACTTCCGGGCAAAAGTATACCCTAAACAGTTTGACAAAGGATGGTTACATAATAACTAAATCTTCCGGCAATCCCACTTCTGACACCAATTTGTTACGAGCTGGGTATGAGATAAATTAATTACTACCGATTAAACAACACAATAACTTTATTAATCACAAAACAATCAGAACTTAATCACAAATACACTACTGTTTACTATTCACTTAGATATCGCACTTGTAGTTCACTTGGATTCGCTTCGTTGTGTCGCTAAAACAAGACTGCCGGTCGCGGCCCTGAGCGCTCTATTTATACTCGCCAACAGACACACCAGAATAACCACGAACATTCGAGATGGTCATAAAAAACACTAACAAAAGAAATAGTAAGTACCTACCTACAAGGTAGGTATTACCTATATAAGTTGTAGGTATAAGCTACTTGTACAAAACAAACAAATATGAACCGTATGCCCTAGGCGTACGGTCGAAATTCTAATGTCTTTGTTTAAATAGGTCGCGAGTTTGTACCTACCTAACTTTAAAACTAATAATAATGGAATGTTCTCGAACTTCTAACGTACACACACTGTAATCACTGGCTTTCTCGAATGTTCTAGTAGGTCCGATGTAACAATACTATGCATTTCGAACGTAATCCTCGACTCATTTAAAAACTGAAATTTATGTGGAATCAATAAATAAACAGTAAGTATATCAATTGCTATCATTGAGTGTACCTTTTTGTTGGTTGCATTGCATTATATCCGTCTATGGGCGATGATATATAACTAGTTACTTGTTTTATTTTGCAGAATAATTATGTCTGATGTACCAGAATGTCCGTATAGTACTTCTTATTGTAATTTGATAAATCGAAATGGTGGTAGTGTATTGTTACGAACTGGTTTCCAATGCTCATAGAAAAAAGAACTTGTGTGGAGATGTGTCAATTATCACAAAAATATTAAATTCAGTGGGTCCTTAACTGTGAAGGTATGTAAATGTAATAGTGTTATGATTAATGACATAATACATGTTTTTCAGCAAAACACAACAATTATCAAAGAGACAACACAGAAATGCACTCCGGATTAGGGCATGCAATTCCGGAATTCCGGATCAATTATACTGATTTTTCAGTTCCGGAACTGACTGGAATAATTCCGGAATTCCGATATTTTTTTTTAATATTTTGTGTAATATTCTTCTGAACGCACGCCACCTAACGTCTGGAATATTCCACACATCACTATTATAGTTGAAAGGGCGGCCATTATGGGTTGCAAGCGCACGTGTTGCCGCGCTTTGTCATGCACACGGAATCCAACCTGCAGTCATTGATACTTTGTACAAAACTTCGAATGAACCAGAACGTGCTGTGGTATCGGGTATGGAGTCTATTCAGCATGTCTCTCAGATAATGAAGGCTCTCAATCTGAAAATGAAATCGATGAAGACGACAGTAAAATAACAAATGACAGTGGTTTTGAAATTGAGACTGCTAGTGCTCGTGCTGATGCAGCTTTGTATAAGGAAGTTATTTAAATAAATCAGAAAATCGCCTCTTAAAGCAGACTCCCTCCGTGATTACGTAGTAAATAACACCATAAAGACATCCAGCTACAACTAGACTGCTGTACCCGATGGTCAAGCATGTCTGACATGATTGAATTAAAACATTGATCGACATTCATCACAGCTTGGATGTCATAAAACTGGCTGTTCTGTCCTTATGACATCGTGATGCGACGCTTTATATAGCTGATACTAGGTTAAAATGTGTGTTTAAGAAACTTGATGAACAGAACAGCTTTTTGAGTTCTAACCTTGCGATGAACTTGCGACTTCGTATAAAACAAAGACGATTACTATTAGCAGGTGTACTCTATTGTTTACACAATCAGGAAAACTTTTTTGCCCAAGCAGAGGACGATACTTTTTCTCTAATAATGAAGAAATTTCTGAGATTATTGTCAATTTACTACGTCAACTGAAGTTCCAAACTTCTAGCGAAGTTGATATCTTTTATTCTAGACGTGCGATTTTGAAGCTGTTTTCGGCTTTTTTAGACCAAACTAGGCGTCCGCCTGTGTTCTGACCATATCGCGCGCACTTTACACGCGCGTCTGGACTCCATCCCTTATTTTCGGAGAAATTCCTTAAAATTAATTGTTTTTCCAAATTTTCTTTTTCATTTTAAATTAGATTATAGTTGCAATAGTGCTCACCCTTCTTCCCTGAATTCTGGTCCACGTTCCGTGTCTCGGTCTCCAGGTTGTGGGGTGAAATTCCATTTTTTTTATTTCGAAAACTGGTTTTTTGACCAAAACTCAAAATTTTTGTTCGGTCCATAAAAAGTTTTATTCCACAGTTCACTAGCCCGCGCGGAGACGCGTCTCTGGACACCTCGCACGCGCCCCTAGCTCGAAAAATTTTGCCCACCCACCCGCCCTCTGGGTTATAGGAAGGTAGACGTGGGATTTTCGGCAAAACTTTTTCTATTTAAATTTATTATTTACAGTTATTTTAGGCCTATAGATAGGAATTTCACAAGGGAAAAGCTCGTTTTTAACCATTTTGACTGTGTAAATAATTTTAGATTTTTTTAAAAAATTTATTGTTGTAGATATATCGTTAAGTTATTTGTTGTGACAGTCGTACCTAAGAGGGCGACTATAATTATATGACATTATTTTATTTAAATTTCAATCTGATTATTTAACATTTACTTATTGTGTTCCCCCCTTTACATGGTCACATAAGTACCAGTGCTCCCTCTGAAACTCTCCTCTCGAGCAGATATTGTTGTTCCGTTCCCCACTTTACAGGGTTCGACACTAGCAATACCTGCTCCTAAATTCATAAGATGTTCCGCACCCCGTCCAGCACCGTGAGGGCTCCAGGCTTTAGTGGCTCGGAGAAAGCGGCGTCTTCGTCTGTGGCCGCGAGGAGGAGAATCTCCTTCGGAGACGAGACTCCTCCTGCGTCGCAGGGAGGCCCTGCCACTCCGGGGACGCGCCGAGCTGCTATTGATGCCTCAAGACCGCTCAAAAAGCCTGAGGCAAAGTGCCGCAGTCGCATTGAGGAAGCGAGAGCTTGCCTAAATAAGGCAAAGTTTAATTTGGGCAACTCAAACAGGCTTTATGAGCTGGTCAAGGAGTCCGAGCGAGATAAGACCCCTACCGCACCCGTTGCCGTACCGGAGCTCGCGCCCACTGCCGACCCTGGTCCCCATCCCATTTCCGCCGAAGTTCTTGCTGGCCAGACTGAGCTTTTAAACAGCTTAAAGGAGCACATCTCGGAGTTAAGAGACAACTCCGAGAAACTCGACACACTCCGAGACAGTCTGGCCAGCAGGGAAAGGGTGGAGGAGACAACCTACGCGAGTGTAGCGAGCGTCAGTAAGAGCCACACCGGGGCTCAGGCCCTGGAACGAACGACGCTGCATTCGGTGGTTGTTTCCTCAACTGAGGAGATGGATACGGGGGACGAAATCCTTGAAAGGGTGAGGAAAGCAGTGGACGCGAAGGACGGCTGGGTGCGCGTCGAAAGGGTCCGCAAGGCCAAGGACCAGAAGATCATCATGGGGTGCGCAACAACAGAGGAGAGGAGAAAATTAAAAGCGCGATTGGAGAAGGCCGGGGAGAACCTCGTCGTCGAGGAAGTGAAGAATCGAAACCCGCTTCTGGTTCTTAGGGACGTGCTGTTAGTACACAGCGACGAGGAAGTGCTCAGAGCCCTTAGGAACCAGAACCGGGAGATCTTTCACGACCTCGGTGACGAGGAACAAAAAGTCGCTATAAAATTCCGAAAGAAGTCGCGTAACCCACACGTGAGCAGCATTGTGCTGAGTGTTACCCCAGCTATCTGGAAGAGGGCACTCGAAGGAGGCAAGCTCCGTATTGACCTCCAGAGAGTGCGCGTCGAAGATCAGACGCCTCTGGTGCAGTGCACCCGCTGTGTATCGTACGGCCACGGCAAGCGCCTGTGTACGGAGTCGGCCGACCTGTGCAGCCGCTGTGGCGGTCCACACTTCAGAGTGGACTGCCCAGACAAGCACAGGGGCGAAGCAGCGGTGTGCGTTAACTGCACCAGAGCCAAGCTGGCGGAACACTCGCACAATGCGTTCAGTGATTTGTGCCCGATACGTCGGAAGTGGGACGCATTCGCAAGAGCGTCAATAGCATCCCTAGTAGCATTTATGGTTGGCTACGATTGGCCAACGGTAGGGACATGGATGGAATATGGTTAGTTAAATCACCCACATGGAACTTACATTGATGGATTTGGATTCGGAGCAAGAATGTGAAGATTTGGTGCCTACAGAACAACATGAGGTACCTTTGGAGGAACCGGATCAGGTTTTAGAATCGTTTGATGAACAGCAAATGGAATTGGAAAGTTCGTATAGTGATGATGATGATGAGCCCTTGATAAATATATCGTCACAGAACTTTTATATTGTCAAAAAGAGAGAGAGAAATGGCACCTATAAAATTATTTCCAAATGGAGGAAGACACCTTATCCACAAGGTGTCAGAACAAGGCGACAAAATATAGTTACGGAGCAACCAGGTCCACAGGGTGCAGCACGGGAGGTCAGTTGTCCTTCAGAGTCATGGCTCCTATTTTTGGACGTAGATATGTTACAGCATGTTGTGGATTGCACTAATATAAAAATAACATCTATGCAGACAAATTACGAGAGAGAACGAGACTGCGAACAAACGAACTTGATTGAACTGAAAGCATTGATTGGTGTTATGTATCTAATTGGGATTCATAAATCATCACATACTTTGATTGATGACATTTGGATGGCTGATGGGACTGGGATCGAAAAATGTCGCGCTGTCATTTCTAAGCAGCGATTTCAGTTTTTACTCAGAGCCCTTCGTTTCGACGACATTACAACTCGCCAAGAACGGAACTCCATTGACAAACTGGCGCCAATTAGACAGACCTATGAAGCATTTGTGAAGAATTGTGAAACATATTACAAAAACAATGAATATGTTACCATAGATGAAATGTTGGAGAGTTTTAGAGGATCGTGTCGATTTCGCCAATATATGCCCAGTAAACCGGCAAAATATGGGATCAAGTTATTTTCTCTGGTGGATGCAGTAACATTCTACACAAAAAAGTTGGAAATATACGTCGGAAAGCAGCTAGAAGGGCCATATTTTCAAGATACATCAACAAATGCCCTTGTCAAGAGAATGGTAGAACCTATAGCAGGAACTGGACGTAATGTAACTATGGACAACTGGTTTACCAGCGTTCCTTTGGCTGAACAGCTCCTAACAAACTATAACTTGACAGTAGTAGGCACATTGAGAAAAAACAAGCCAGAAATCCCAAATGACTTCAAGCGAAAGAGGTTAGAAGAATGCTCCACAGTGTTTGGATATAAACCGACAGAGACCTTACTCTCCTACTGCCCGAAAAAGGATAAGACTGTGCTACTGCTTTCAACAATGCACCGCGACGGCGTAATAGATGAATCTTATGCGAAAAAGCTTCCAGAAATCATAAAGTTCTACAATAAAACCAAAGGAGGAGTAGATACAGTGGACAAACTCATCGGTACTTACTCAGTCGCACGTGTTTGCTACCGCTGGCCGCTGAGGTTGTTTTTCACATTTCTTGATGTTGGAGCTGTAAATGCTCACATAATATGGGATACCGTAAGTCAAGAAAACAAAATGGGACGCAAGTATTTCTTGAAAACACTGGCATTTGAATTGTGCCGTCCTCAATTGCAATCGCGGGCCACTATTTCAACTTTGCCTCGGGAATTGAAACAGATCATAAGGCGATTCACACCCCAGCTTCAGAATATTCAACCTGATGAAAACGACATCGCTCCTATGAGGAAGCGCTGCATATATTGTCCAAGACGAACAGATAGAAAATTCAAATCAATCTGCCACTTTTGCAAGGGTAACATATGCCCTACACATACTAAACTGGTATGTACTGACTGTGTCCAAACGGAAAATTAGTCTGATTTAGTTTGATAAAAGTTGTGTTTTTTTTTGTTGGTGCGAGGCAAATTTTATGTTACAATGTTGATTGTGCTTATGAGATCTCATACAGGTATAATATAAATTAAAGTTCATTGATTTAGTTAGAATAAAAATATTTTTTCTGTGATGTGATCTCAAAGAGAGAAATTTATGTTCCTAATTTAAGATTGGAAATTTAAACAATAAATAAATGAATATTTTTGAGATTTTTTGTGTAATTTTATTGTCATTATATAAATAAATAAGAAACTGCTAAAATAGTTGGAAAGATACAAATTTTAAGGGGTTTTATAGGCGTTTTATTCTTGAGGTTTTGAGGGACCCCACTAACCGCGTTACTTTAAGATGCGCGACGGGCCGAAGGTTAATTTTAAATCCACAAAAGACATGTATAGCCGCATGACAACAGATAAAAATTTACGACAGAAAAAACGATGAATTACTTGTTCCTGACATACTATTGGGAGAGGAAATTAAAATTATGAACCTTGCAATTTTTCGTTAGATAAATGTATTACACTTTTTTTTTCGCGGTTGTAAACCTGAGTGATGCTAAAGATTTTTTTAATTACAACACAAAGTAATGTTTTATTTAGTTTCTTCCTAAGTTCGTTTTTTTACACCTTCATATGAAAAAAATGCTATGAAAATAGTTCAGGCGCTGTTATGAAAAAATCGTTCGTATGAGTATTGATGGACCGATTTAAAAATTCCTTTTTGTTTGAAGCGTACCCCCTAAGGTAATCCCACTGCCATAAAGTCAGGTCACCGGTCTCCAGGATCTTGGAGAAATGAACGTAAAATCTCAAAAATAAGCTCATTTTTTCAATTAAGGTAGTTTTTAATACATTAAGTACATTTATTTTGTTCAATCAAACATCAACTGACGATTATCTCCTTATTCACCTGATTATGAAAACGTGAGAACAAAAGCTTGAGCTTGAATACTATACTATACTTTTTGACGACTCGAATGGCGTAGTGGTAGTGACGCTGCGACGCATGCATTTTGTCCTACAAATGTTTGTGTGATGACACTGATGAGCATGGACATTTGTTTCCAAGTCATGGATGTTTATATGTATAATAAGTATGTATTTACAAACAAAAAAGTATATAAAGGGTGCAAAACACCTCTTAACGAATACGAAAGGCACTTGTTCTACTCGTCATTCTGATAATTTTTTTGTTCTAAACTATACCTGGGAACCTTCTAGTTACGGAGATATTGGGGGTCAAAGTTGCAAGATTTTGACAAGCTTTTTTATAAATACCACTTTTTATCGCATGATTTTTACTTTAAATATCTCTACGACCCCCGTACTATTCAATCCATCCATCCGCACAATGTTTTGAGTGTGTTACATTGAGTTATACCACAAAAAATGATTAATAACCTCAAAAAAAAAGTTGTTTCCCAGCAATATTTTTTGCGTAAAGTTACTTAGTTTGATATACAGAATGCTTGGTTAACGGCTTTGTGATGAGGTGAAATACACCCTGTATGTAGTATATCAACTATCTAGTGTCCACGACACAAGCTTTGCTTAGTGTGGCACTAGGTGGCGCTGTGTGTTAATGTCCAGTGATATTGATTTATTTATTTATTTATATTATTATACAGAATTCAATTATTACTTTGAATACTGTATAATAGTAATTATTATTTATCGGACAACTAAGACCCTTAAATAAAAAACATTAAACAACAATAACAAACTAATACATATTTTTAACCTTATACTATAACTATACACGCAGCTTTGTCGGCTTCGCTTAGCCGTCCTCGGAAGCGACGATATACACCCTTCGGCCAAAAGTCCTCTTTCAAGCAGGTCTGTAGATGTTGGGTTGGAACTCGAACCACAAATGACCTAAAGTCGAAGTTGTGGCGCGATTCCAACCTTTCAACCCGCAGAAGGAAGTTGGTCTTCACATTCAAGTACTGCACGACTTCCTCAGTTGTAGTGGAGTGATGCAGACGTGAAATGTACAGCTGCGTCGTAGGCACAGCAGTGCGCAGCAGCAAGTTGGGTCCACTCGGTGCGGTACCGCACAGGTTACGAGAACAGGGCCTCTTCTTCTTGCTTTCTACTTTAGTGAAGCCGTCCTCATCAACCTGGCTCGTTCTTGGCACGGAGCATCGGACCGCAGTCAGGTCAGGTTTTTCCTTTTCTGGTTTGTCTAGGCTGCAACGCATCAGATTTGCAAAAGTGAAACAACATTATTCACTTGCATTTCCTTAGCTTGCTTGCCGCTATCGTTATTCGTCTCTCTCATTTGTGTTATTGTAAGTGAAAAACCTCTGTCGACCACTCCCTCGCGTCACCACTGACGTTTCTGTCTCATCATAATGCAATAAGTAAAAAAAACAACAAGAGAGTGAAAAACGAATAATGTGAAGTACAAAAATGAGCTTATTTTTGCGATTTTTTTTTTCATTTCTCCGGAATCCTGAAGGCCGTGGGACTACCTTGGAGGTACCCTTTCAAACAAAAAAGATTTTTTTAAATCAGTCCATAAATACTCATACGAAAGAATTTTTCATAACAGCTCCTGCACTACTTTTAAAGCAATTTTTCCATAAGAAGGTGTAAAAAAATGAAGTTAGGGAGTATGCCATATTTTTTTATATATTTTTATCTTTTTTTTTGAGATACGTCACTTTGTTATAGGACGTGGGGTAATTTTGTATGGATTGTGATCCGTCTCCTTTGGTATGTGTTAACTAAGAGTTTTAAGTAGGTATTCCAAATCAACAAGTATGTATAAAAAGATTGATGGCTGTTGCAGAAGTGAAATATTTAAGCCAGGATCGTAGCAAGTAGAAGAATGTGTTCTCTGCCTACCCCAATTGAAGAGGTGTGATTTACTAAGAGCTTACTATTTATTTACATGTATTTTGCTTATTTCACATTTTGTTTTCAGATTAATAATTTAAGCTTTATTGGCGGTAACAACATTGCAACAATCACAAGAAGAATACTACAAAGAGTTATTTCGTCACAACTCGCTCTTCAGTGCAACTGGACTGGCAAAAATAATAAAACCAGCTTGAAAAATTTACAACTGATACAAGTAATTATAAGTATGTTTGTTTTGGTATTCCAGGCAATTGTGGTTTGTGTTTTACATGAAACAAAAAAAATAAAACCGACTTCAAAAAAAACAAAAAAGTGAAAAATAACTTTAGCTTCTGAAGTCGGTGACTTTGTTCGATTGCTTTAGTTTTTTTGTCACCGACTTCAGAAGCTAAAGTTATTTTTCACTTTTTTGTTTTTTTTGAAGTCGGTTTTATTTTTTTTGCAAAAAAGTTTTTATTTTCAACTTTTCAGTGGTTCACATGTACTTGATACATGGAAAGTGCATACCGTTACAATTACAATAAACCCAAACACGACTATGGTACATTGTCTCATTATGGAGTTCCGTGACTCTTGGCTTCATCATCAGATCTGGTGATAGAATGGTTCTTATCAAACGCAAATGCTTCACTTGTTGTAGAAAATACCAAAATCGCAACACGTTTTCATATAAAATTTGAAGAGTTCCCTCGATTTCGCCAGGATTCCATCATCAGATCCTGATTTGGTGGCTATGGGACCATTTGGAAAGAATACCCTTTCCAACAAAAAAAGAATTTTCCAAATCGGTTGTCAAGCGACGGTGTTATGCCCGAACAAACATAAAAAAAAAAAAAAAAAAAAAAAAAATAAATAGAAACATCCGAATTGAGAACCTCCTCCTTTTTTAGAAGTCGGTTAATAACTAATTCCTGTTTTATTTTTTACAGATGCAGTTCGTAATAATAAGTTGGCTGAAAAGGCAACAGATGCTGAGATTATATTTGTTTTGACAAGCTGGTTTAGATTTGCAAGAGACAGAGATGGAGGGCGAGATAGCAGACGGGCAAGAAAAAGTCAATAATTCTAGACAAGAATATTCTGGTACATCAGTTAGAACGAGGAGGAGACATCGAAACAATACAAAAAACAAAATAATATCGGAATTAAGGATTGATGATGTTGATGACGATTGCATCATTCCTAAAAATAATTTAACATCTGATTTGACATCAAGTGGTGTAAATGAATGGTACTTTTTAAGCAATGTAAGTGATGAAAATTGTGCCACTACCAGTAACAATGCAAATGTTAATTTGGAAAAGCGTAAATCTCAATCTGAACATATTAATTTAACTTCATCTCTTGCTAATTGGTCTCAACAGCACAATATAACTCACTCTGCCTTAGATGGTTTGTTGAAGCTATTACATCCTTTTCATTCTTTCCTGCCGAGAGACTCGCGGACGCTATTGCAAACACCAAAGCATGTTAATGTTGTTGATTGCGATGGTGGATCATATATATATTTTGGACTTCTTTTTAATATTGTTGAAAAAGCCTCATTTGGTTTAGTTACACAAAACCGCTACCCGATAATGGACGCAAAACTGCGTGAAAATGATGACATCTTTTTGTTATCCATTACACTCAATGTGGATGGTCTCCCAGTTCATGCCAGTACCACTAATTCGTTCTGGCCAATTTTATGTATATTAGACCAAAGTATTAATAGAGAACCATTTATTGTTGGATTGTACTTTGGAAATTCCAAACCACATAGTGTTAATAATTACCTGCGTCCTTTTGTGGACGAATGCATTGAGTTGGAAAATAGTGGTATAATATTTAGTGGCAAAAAGTACGCTTTTCGAGTGAGTTGTATTGTAGCTGATGCGCCAGCAAGAGCCTTTCTTAAATGTATAAAATCCCACAATTCTTTATATGGCTGCGAGAAATGTACACAAGAAGGAACTTATATAGGTAGAACAACATGGCAATATACTTCAAATTTAAATCTTAGAAATGATGATTATTTTCACAACCAACAATATAAAGATCACCAAATAAGTAAAACTATCCTAACGGAAATTAAAATTGGGTTAGTTACACAAGTCCCTTTGGATTACATGCACTTAGTTTGTTTAGGGGTGGTAAAGAAAATTATCCGAGTTTGGGTAGAAAGGGGACCAAAAAAATGTAAATTGAATGTTATCAAAATAATGCAAATATCAGAAAGATTGCTACATATTAGTGGTAATAATTATCCTTCGGAATTTTCCAGGCGCCCTAGGTCTATTCAATTATTTAAATATTGGAAGGCAACAGAATTCAGAGCTTTCCTTTTATATCTAGGCCCTGTAGTTATACATGGAATTGTTTCAAAAAATATTTATGAACATTTTTAACTCTGCATTGTGCTGTTCATATATTATGTAGTGACCTTAGTGATGATAGAGAATGGAGAGTATATGCTGATAAATTATTGCATTGCTTTGTTCGTGACATTCCAGTGTTGTATGGAAATGAACTTCTTGTGTACAATTTCCATAACCTCTTACATTTAACAGCAGATGTAGAGAATTTTGGAAAACTAGATTACTTTTCTGCTTTTCCGTTTGAAAATTTTATGACCAAAATTAAAAAAATAATTCGCTCCCACAATCATCCACTACAACAAGTAGCCAAAAGAATGGGAGAGTTTAAATATTTGCCAAAAAATTTGCAAACCCCGAAAATAATAAAGAAAAAGAATGCAATAACTAAGATAATTTTAATTAATGGTTGCAATATTAGTATTAATTCCTGTTTCAATACCAAAGATGGAGATATTTTAAGAATAAAATTGCAATATTAGTATTAATTCCTGTTTCAATACCAAAGATGGAGATATTTTAAGAATAAAAACTATAAGAGAGGTTGAAAATAGTGATTATTTTTCATTAGATTGTGACTGTTTTTTTAATAAGACTGACTATTATAAAATACCTATTGAAAGCAGTCGTTTAGGTATATATAAAGTAAAAGTAAATTCTTCTAAGAAAGTCACTGTCTGCTCGTCGACTTTAAATAAAAAATGTTTTCTATTACCTACTTTTTATGATGATGATAATGTGTGCATTCCATTTGTAAACAGAAACTTGTGCCATTGACAATTTTAATTAAGATAGACATCTAAGTGTTTAACAGCATCTAATTTTAATAAATTAATATTGATTTTGTAAGACTCAACTTTTTTATTAAATTTTTATTGTATACCTAATTCTTGATACTGAACAACTTTACCCAAGGAACCCATAGTCAAATCGCAAAAAATAGTTTGGCTCTCCCATACTAAGTCGATCAGCTGATTGGCCAATTTAGTATGGGAAATCCAATTTTTTTCCGATTTGACTACGGGTTCCATGGGGAAAGTTTTTCAGTATCATGAGTAGAAGCACCCATCCTACCGGGTAGGTACCTAACCAGCACCCGACGACATTGGTTAATTGTATGATCTCTATACAAAGGCTCTACGGAGAAATACAGTCGTTGGATAATTGTATGATCTATATACAAAGGCCCTACAGAGAAATACAGTATGTGGCCCTGTATGGGAGTTTTCATATAGGCCCTTAGTTGTTGGCCTTCCAGCAACACATGCGGCCAATTCACACCGTTGCCCAACAAAAAAGATGTATGTGGCCCAACCAAAAGCCTACCAAAAATGCTACTAGGGATATTGCTAAAGTTGCCAATGCGCCCACTTCCGCGTACACAGGGATGACCAGTTTGACACAACCAGATAGCAGACGCATTGAGCGAACCACTAAGGTTGGCTTAATGGAAAATGATAATTGGAGTCACTTTCATAAGAAAGTGACTGGAATTATGCTGGACCGTAAGTCAACTTTAGTGGAATCGTCAAGTTGTGTCAGACTGGGCGACGATTTCTGCCGTCGTTTTAAAATATTATCAGTACTTTTCGTTTACATCGTAATAACATTTTCTTCTTGCCTTAAAATAATGCCCATAAACATAGATAAATAATATCTTATCATATTGTAAATATACAGGGTGTAAGGGAAACGCTTCCGAAAACGAAGACAGGTGATAAGGCTAGTGATTCTCGATACGATGCCATCAAAAAATCTGTTTTTTTTATTTACAATTTTACCAATTTTTTTATCATTTTTCATACACTATGCTGTGGGAACAGTTAAATGAAACCATTACTTGCGATTAAACAATTTTTTTTTCTTAAAAACTCTAACAAGCAAGGTATTCGTAAATAAATATCAGCTGACGCTCGCGCATGACCTCGGGTTCAAAGACCGCGCGCGGTCACCGACAGCCGCGCAGCCGACGCGACAGCTGACTAGGTATGTAGTGCGCTCCTAAACTACTAACCTTTACTCGATCGCTTGAAGCAAATGTCTTTTCAGTTCACTTCTACCTAGTAATGGCATATCTGCTTTCGGGTTCCATTCGTGCAAGGATCGTAATGATTTTCCCCTTGAACAGGGTTATAATTTTATTTTGATCTGAATATTCGCAAATTTACAAGTCAGAAAAATCCAGTTTACTTTGCTTAACCTTGAGGCCCATAACGAAGGTACTTAGCTACCTACTCACTACTGTGATTGGGAAAGAAACGTTTAAAAAGTTGAAACTGTTAATTCCGTCACTAAAATTTTGCATAGCAACAAAACTAAAATGTTTACCAACCTACATCCCGACATTATCTCTAGACCTGGCGTCGATGACTTCATATCGGCAAACTTAACAATAAATATCGAAACAAAAACTTTTTGCTAAAAAATACAACCGACTTCAATTTAAAAAAAAAACACCTTAAAAACTAACTTCCTCATTAACAGTACGTTTATCCACACATCGAACCCTTTTCAATGAGCCTAAACACGATATTTCTGCTGTTAGTTGTCGAGGAGTTAGGTACTCTGCAGACTATCCTGACTGCAGCATCAGGTTATGACTTGATGATCATGAGACCAAATATGGCAAATACCCTATCGAACATCAAAACAATTTACTAAATAAACAGTCCTTGCTTATTCGAGTAACTTCTTACTGTCAAGGAGTTGTACCTTCCATCATCAGCCACGCCACCTGAGATGGTGACAACCATACGCGAATACACAAGATACTTCATAAAAATGCGAAAAACAATAAGTGAGCTTATAAAATTTGAGGGTTGCCCTCGATTTCTCTAAGATTCCATCATCAGATCCTAACTTGGTGACAGTGGGACCACCTCAGAACTATCTACTTTCTAACAAAAAAATAATTTTGAAAATCTGTCGACAATCGGCTGAGAATTCGATGAACAAAAATACAAAAAAAAAACACTCTGCACGACTAATAAGACAAAACTCATTGGTATAGGCCGAAGTTTGAACCCGGGCCACCAAGTTTGAGAGAGATGCGTTGCATCGACTACCTACCTACTGCTACTGCGCAGCGCCGGCGCGCGGCGCGGCCGCGGCGTCCCCTTGGCGGCGCTTTACAAAGTATCCTTTGTAAGCGCCGCCAAAATAAATAAAAAGAAACATTACAGAGGCGTCAACAGTTTTAAATTGATGCACTATGTCGTGCATTTAATAACAGTTTTGTATTATGTCGATAATCGATAGTAAATGAAATAAATTAAAAGATCGTCGACATCAGCTGTGATTGACTAAAAAATTTTCATCGCATGTACAGTTTAAAGCAACCAGTGCGCGTGAATCAATTGAATTTGAACTTTATGTCAATGCAATTAAAGTCACACGATGCGCGTTTGTTTATTGCAAGAACTGGATCCTTCATTTAGTAAGTAAACCAATTTAAAGTGAATAATTTAATTAATTGAGTCTAAGAAACCGGTTAAATCTTATTTAAAAGTTAGAAAATGAAAACAGTTTGTAATAGCATAAGTACAATTTCCTAACAATTAAAATGAATATTTTAACATTTTCGCCTCTGTAAATTGTTGGTCTTTGCACATCGCAACGCGGCACGTGCGCGGCGGTAACGTTTGTCGGTAGATCAAACGACTGCGGCTCGTATGATCTTCATAGTACTTCTTTAGTAAATAATAGTAATCTAGTCAGTTCCTTTCCGACTCGGTTCGTGAGCTAACGTACGTTACGTTTATCCGATCGATATTGAATCGTATTTAATTATTGTTTTGTTAGTTTTAAATTTGTGTTTAGTTATTATTGTTACGTTTTTAGTGCTGTTTTATTATTTTTAGTTATTATTTTTTGTTGTTTTAAACAATGCCTCAGGCATACGTGTACAGTGCTCGTGAATACGGCAACATGTTGATGTGTTTAGGAGAAGCCCTTGGGAATGCATCTCTAGCGTTGAGAATTTATCGAAACCGATTTCCAAACGTCCGGCATCCGTCTGATTCTCGCATGATAACGGCAGCTTTTCAGCGAGTCTTAGAAAATCGACCGATTGCTCCGATGGCGGCAGGTGGCGGACAACAAGTGAATGTTCAGACTGAGGAGCGTATTTTAAATGTGATTCTCCAAAATCCACGCCTAGGCACACGAAGTGCGGCGAAATTATTGCGGCGACGGGGTTTACCGACAGTTTCTCACTGGACAGTTCACAAAGTCTTGCGCCGGAACAGAATGCGGCCCTACAAAATACACAAAGTACAAGCTTTGCTGCCCAATGATCGCATTCGTCGTCGTGCGTACTGTCGTTGGCTGCTAGATCAACAACAGCGTGCGCCTGGCTTCATTGAGCACAGTATCTGGACGGACGAGTCCACATTCACGAGAAACGGGATGTGGAACAGGAGGAATGCCCATGTATGGTCAGACGTGAACCCGTACGCCACTCAAGAAACCGGCCATCAGACCTGATGGTCCGTCAACGTATGGGCTGGTGTTTTTAATGGACAAATTTTAGGACCAGTGTTTCTACCGCAGCGCCTCAATGGATCAGCATAACTTAATTTTATAAATGAACGTTTAGATGATATGCTAGACAATGTGTCGCTGGCTGAATTTCGTCGAGCATGGTTCCAGCACGATGGCGCTCCACCGCATGTTACGCGTCCCGTCCGCGAGCGTCTCACTGAACTTTTTAATGACCGCTGGATCGGAAGGCTGGGGCCGCACGCCTGGCCGGCTCGTTCACCCGACTTAACGCCACTGGACTTCTTTTTGTGGGGGTATGTGAAAGAAAGAGTGTTTGATCGGGAAATGTGACAGTGCTGATGAAATGCGGGGCAGAATAGTGAGCGTTTTTAATAAACTACGAGAAGAATGTGTTGAGGATCCAACACTAATGCCTCGTGTTCACGGGTCGACACAGCAACGGGCCCGGCTTTGTATTGAAATGGATGGAGCCCAGTTCGAGCCAAACCTCATAAGGTCGCAAAGGATTTAGACAGGTATGTAAAATGCCTCTGTCAGCTTTTCACAATGGACTACAATTGCGATTAAAATTCATAATTTTATGAAGGGTTGTAGGGGGCGGCGGCCTAGGTATTTTGAAAGTGATGTTTGTAAATTCCGTATTAAATCCCGCGACTCGGCCGGAGCGCTCGGCGGCCGCGAGCGCGGGCGCTCGGCGACTGAAAAGCGCGGGCGCGCGGTGGCGCGACGTTGCCTTGCGTGTCAGTGACCTCACTTTTGTACTTTCGTTTCCACTGCGCGTTTACGAAATATGAAGTTTTGAAAATAATCAATTTAAAGCGAAAGGTTATTGGTATTCGTTTGCATTTAGGTTGTATATAATCTACGTTCTGGCTTCGGAAGCGTTCTCCTTACACCCTGTATACGTTAGATATTATACAAGTAAAATTAAATAATTTAGGAAAAACGTTCAAAATTGAATTTAGGCACACAAATTAAAAAGAGCAGAACACAAGTTGAAAGGGCATAAATAAGAGTAAGTTATAGACGATATGGGAAAAACAGTAAATATAGCTAAGGGATTAAGGAGTAAGGATTAGTAATAGTGGTATAAAAAGTTAATAATTCTAGAAAACAGTAAAAATAATAATTTAAATTAGTAAAAACAAAGGAACGAAAAATAGCGAAACTTACAGTGTAATAGAGTGTGGTCTCCTCGGCCTCCTATCAAACAGTTGAGAAAAAAAGAAAAACCCTAGAAACAAAGGGCTCTGATCACGTCAGAGGGACACTGGCTAGGCAGGAGTGGTTTTTAGCCGGTTCGAGTCCGGCACTACCGGTTTCCCACTACTGCCCAAACAAAAAAAAAAAAAACTTCTAGCGAATCCATCGACCCCTTAATAACTGCTCAACCCTCCGCACTAGATTCGTCTAATAGTGACGATAAAGGTGCAAATAATCAACAAACTCTTCAAGAGGAGCTGGATAAAGAAATAGAGAAATGCAAGTAGAAATCCAGTAAGAATATTTCAACTAGAAAAGGCAATGTACGATAACGGAGGAGTCAGAAATTGAGAATGTGGAATTTTTAACTCAAAATTATTAAAAGACGGCTTTATTCTAAACTTTGTTTGATTTGAAACATTTTTTTTGTGACGACACCTGGATCGAGAGAAGTCAATGACACAATTATAGATAAAAACTAGCTGACCCACGCAACTTCGTCTGCGTCACATAAGAGGGAAAAAGCTACCTACTACTACCTACCTACTACTACCTACCTACCACTACCTACCTACCTACTACTACATTTTTTTTTCATAAGAACCTTCTCCTGACAATAACAAATACAACAAAAAAAGAATCAGCCAAATCGGTCAAGCCGTTTTCATGCTATGTCGTGACAACGGAAAACGGGTTTCATTTTTATATATATGTTACGGCTAATACCCGAAGTGAGGCTACACCTAGTTTTAGCCGGTTAGAACTAGGTGTAGCCACTTACTCTTGGTTAAACCTAGTACGAGCCGATTGTTTTCGGGTAAAACTAGGTCTAGCCTTCATCATGCCGGCTACAACTAGGTCCAGCCATTCCCTGTTGGATAATACTAGATGCAAACAAGTTGAAACAAGTAACAGGCGCCTGGATAGTTTATGTTACTTTATAAAAGTGTGATTTATAATTATAATAACATTCTTTAAATTATAATATGCAACTATTGTCTGTTGTTAAAAAATGTTCCTGATTGTTCCTATTATATTAAAAATTGTACTCCTAATAATTTGTGTTAATTATTACAATGTGATTTATATAAGAATAAAAAAACTCTCTACGTTTCTTTTTATTGGATGTTTTTTTAATATCTGAAAAAGCTCTGCCGATAGCATGCCGGCTACAACTATGTACAGCCAATCCCTGTTAGATAAAACTAAGACTCGCGCTGCTGCTGCAGACGCTGTGAGTCACACTCGCTAGTAGACCTGCAGTAGATCAGCAGCACCTGGCGCTCACATCCTACAGAGGCGCGTGCCTTGCTATGCCCTCCACCCCGCGCCGCTGCTGCAGATGCGGTGAGTCATGAGTGTGACGCGGGGCGGAAGGCTTGGCGGGACACGCATCTAAGTTTTATCCAACAGGGATTGTCTGGACCTAGTTCTAGCCGGAATGATATCGGATAGACCTAGTTTTATCCAACAGGGAATGGCCGAACCTAGTTGTAGCCGGCATGATGAAGGATAGACCTAGTTTTACCCGAAAACAATCGGCTCGTACTAGGTTTAACCAAGAGTAAGTGGCGACACCTAGTTCTAACCGGCTAAAACTAGGTGCAGCCGCACTTCGGGTATTAGCCGGGTTGGAGTGTAGCCTTAGGGGCGCTATGGCGCGGGACTTAGAATTTTTTTCAAAAAAAATTTTTTTTTTCGATTTGGTACCATACGCTTATAGGCACCATGAGCCGTGCAGAAAACAAAAAAAAAAAAATGGGTTAAAAAAATTTTTGGGACTTAAAAAATTTCTCCTTACTTTTACTCCCAAAAAATTTTTTTTACCAATTTTTTTTTTGTTTTCTGCACGGCTCATGGTGCCTATAAGCGTATGGTACCAAATCGAAAAAATTTTTTTTTTCGAAAAATTAAGTCCCAAAAATTTTCTAAGTCCCAAAAATTTTTTTAACCAAAGAAATTTTTTTTTCGTTTTCTTTGCTTCTCATAGCGCCCCTAAGGATATACTCCAACTCCTAAAAATCCGCCCCTAAGGCTACCCACTGACCATTAGCCGTAACATATATATAGACGATACATATATTTAAACACAAATTTGTTATTCCTGCTACGAGGCTCAAAAAAATAGGGGGAACGTTCAGATGCCAATGTATACGCTTTTACAATAAACTTCCGAGCCATATTAAAGCACTTAGTCTAAATAAATTCAAATCGTTTATAAAACGGAAGCTATGCCTGAAAGCCTACTATCATGTTAATCACTACCTCGATGATAAAAAGGCTTGGGATTAAGCTGCTCCAACGAAATTTGCTCTGCGAATATAAAAATTTCGGACTTCGCTTGCTTATTATTAATTCCTTTCTTTTATACACTTTGACATGAATGCATATTATTATTTTTTTATTTTTTTTTTACTTTATTGTTTATTATTTTGTGTGTGTGTTATTTGACATGAATATTTACTTGTGGTTTTTGACATTTAATGACTTGACATGAATACTTGGTTCAGTATTTTATTATTTTTTACATTTTTAGTTATTTTTTATTGTTTTATGTGTGTGTATTTGACATATCGTATTTTTGTTGACATTCATTTTGTAAATTATTATTTATTTTATTTTATTTTTTGCGCTTTTGTGAATGTGAGGACCATGTGGGTTACATTTCATTTTATTTTATTTTATTTTTTTTACCCCCCAACCGTCTGGCAGTTTGAGTTCTATAAGCGACCTACCCAAATGTCCTTTCTTTGGTATTGTTCGTCGTTTCGTTGAGCTCCTTGTGTTATAAGTCGAGCTACACGATAACTGACAAATGCTTGCACTGACTGGACAGGTTTACTCAAATCTGTATGGTTCTTTCTTCAAAAGACCATTTCAGACACTAACATCTACATGATCCTCATGTGAATTGAGCAAGATTATGTCTGGACTTCAAAAGAGACTATGACCTCTGAGTTTGTTTCGGCTGTTTCTTCTCAGAGTAGTCAGGTACGAAACACCGGCCCCATCTAGTTTTAAAAAAAAAAATTGACGTGTAAAAGTGTTTGTGAAAACCTACTTACAAAATAAAGATCATTTATCATTTATCATTTATCATTAGATAAGAAAAAATGAAAAAGTACCGATTCCGGAACCGGAATTCCGGAAAAAGCTCTCCAATATCGGTTTTCAGTTCCGGAATTGAGAACCTTCCGATATTGCATGCCCTATTCCGGATATTGCGAAAAACTAAATTGAAATAAATTTGGATGATTAAAACAATATGTACATTCAAATTTTGAGTCTGTACCGACCATTTGTAATGAAACAATAGATTCAATTAGTGACACTGGTATACAGCTAGCATCACTTCATTATATTTAGAATGAAAATTATATGACAATTAAAAGAAGGAAAATATCAAAAAAAAATAATTAAATTAATCCAAAGATGTGGAAACTCCACCAAAGTTTACAGATGTTTTGATAGCAGAAAATCGTGATGACGATAACCGCATGTTAGTATTTGCTAGTGTTGAGGCGCAAAATCTTATGTCAACAATAGAACTACTCCATTCAAACAAATTTACTACATTCACGGCGACAATAACAGTGAAACGGAGCACACACACGTTAAACCATTGGTATTTACATGCTCATGACCAAAATGAACGAGAAATCATAAAAAATATGTTTTGATTTAGTCAAAACAGTGATTCCGTACCGGAAACCTCTCAGGCCTACATCGGATTTAAAAAAAGCTTAACTCTGAAATTCCAAAGAAAAGAATGAAACAACCACCTTCAACCATGCAAGCGAGTAAAATTATACAAGAAAATCCAAACATTGAAACTAGTCCAATCACACAAGCAATTTCAACCATACCAATAAGTCCAAACATACGAGCAAGTCCAAACCTACCAGCAAGTCCAATCACAAAAGCAGGTCCAATCATACAAGCAGGTCCAACAATACCAGCAAGTACAACCATACAAAGATTTCCAGAAACGTCAATTCTAACGAACCAACAACCCTATATTATTGATGATACATTTTTTACAATATCCCCGGAAGAGCAAGAAAATACGCCTCAAGAAGTACACTATTATACGAGTACCGATGATCAAAATTTTATAACCCAAATCAATAACATGTACGAGATACAAACTGCAATTTTAGACAACTGTTAGGGATTTTAATTCTTATTTTGCAACACCAACATTAATTGTAAATCTTTGTGCTAGCAATGGCAACACTCTTCCCTTTCCATCTGCGACACGGTGCAATACAGACGCGCATAGTTACCTTATATTATTTTATTTCAACATCTCTTCCTCGGCACCAACCTACCAGCACCTCATAAGCTACCACCTACCATCTATCACAAGCTACACATTGGTCCTTCGCGGAAAACAACCGTGCTGCGGAAGAAGAAGTTTGGCAAGTTTTACTCTGCCGTGTCGCAGCCATTTTGGTTGGCAACGCATGCGGGCTCTGAATGGTTCTGGTCGTCGCGACAAAATCGCAAATATATCGATTCGACTCCAGCAAGATAACCCAGAATAAATCATCATCAATTTCATTCATCGATCGCATTTGCCGCCATCGCCAGAGTTACTCTGCAGGTGTGATGAGTACAGCTGCAAGCACCACAAAAGGTATTCCGCGAGAGCAAGCGAGACGGCACGTATCGTAATATGCGCCTAGAACGCGATCTGCGCACGCCACCGCGCCGAGCGGAACGCAAACCGAATTTCGTGCGAGCGCAAAAGGGACAGCAAGTGACGCACAAGAAATCGCACCACGCCACCCTTTTTTGTGGCATTCGATCGACTCGTCATCAAAATCAGTCCACGCGCATCAAAACGAACCAATAAAGTGTTGTGTTTAGTATTTAAGTTGTGATAGCATCCAAAAAGTGAGTAATAGTTAAACATGGAAGACGAACTAAAACGTAAAATCGCCTCACGTGGCTATGTTAAAGGTACGATCACAAGATTACATAATTTCTTTGAAGTTTCTGATCTAAGTAAAATAAATTGTTATGAGCTGTTCACCAAACGTGGTCGACTAATAACTGCTTTCCGTGACTATGAATCTCTGTGTAAAGATATTCTTTATCTTAATACTGCCGACTAAGAAAACGTCGACCAAATAGAAAATAATTATTACAGAATCTTGGCATCATTGAACGAGCAAATTAAGACCCATGAAAATGCAGGCCCCTCCGGCTCCTCAACGTATTCTGATGAACAAAATTACCACCAATTTGCATTAAAACATTTGATGGTACATTCACAGAATACGTACCATTTATTAATTTGTTCGATTCATTGATTCACAATGACAGTAGTCTTGACCATATTCAAAAGTTTTATTATTTGAGATCGTTTTTGAAAGGCGAACCATACAATTTGATAAAAGATTTAAGTTTAACCTCAGAAAGTTATAATGAAGCTCGCAAAATATTGAGAGATCGCTACAATAATAAATATAAGATTCTAAACGATCACCTATGTAACATTTTAGATTTAAATAGTATTGTTAAGTCAACAGCTAGTGGTTGGAGGGACTTTGTGTCATGTATTAGGCAACAGTTAGCTGCGATTAAAAACATTGACTCTAATGTCATATACTGGGATACAATTTTGTCATGTGTTCTTTCCCGTAAATTAGATGGAATTACTGCACGACCTTATCAGCTAGACCGAGATCCCAGTATACAACCTAACCTCGAAGATTTCCTGCAATATATTGAAAAACGAGCTCTGGCATTGGAAAATGCTGGACAGGGTCTTCGTACTTAACAAATACGTACTTCTTTCTTAGTTTTAAAAAACTGTAAGTAGTTTTTCCAGTTTTTTCCAAAACTGGACTTTTACATTTTGTATTTAAAAAGGAGTTTTTATACTTGAGAAAATTAACTGTTTGTTTTTTCAGATAAGGTCGATTTTAAATAATACGCACCGAGGACGGGCTTTACTTAGCAGCCCACAAGCTGTTAGTGGCCTCCTAAATTCAAGCCAGAGGAAGGAATTGGCCCGTTTATTATTGAACTCGGTGCTAGAAGCACATCCAAACACACAACTTAAATGGAGTGATATCCAATCATGGGCCCGAGGTATTGGAGAACTTTTTAAAAAGGAATCACCAGTAATTTATTACGCCGCATATATTGCTGTAAGTAATGTCATTTTTAAAAGTACTAGTAGGTATTTTAATTTATTAATTGACAGTAGAGAGGGGATTAAAATTATAAATTAGATACTTATAAGGTTTGAAATGTGCTCCATAATTTTATTACAATAGTCGTCAAACTGCCGGCGGCCCTAAACTTATGTTCAATTAATTGGTTTCTGCAGGGAGGCCCCTTTCAAGCCAAAAGGAATGCCTTAGGTATACTTTACAATACATACCTGAGGAAGAGGAAAAACCTTATTAAACGTAATGTAACAACGCCCTTCCGGAAACGATGCGGTACTAGCGATTCAAGCGACCTCTCTGACGTAGAACCTGCCAGGCCGACGTGGTCTCTAATAGATCTGTCCATTATTGATGAAGGTAAGTTTTGTCAGATAAACATACTCGTACTCATAAATAATTAAAAAAGCCTAAGTATTTATTCCAAGTTTACAAAATTCAAAGCATTTCTAAAAAGAAAATCTTCACTTTTTAAAGAACAATGCCAGATTTCGGCCAACACAACTTTTAAAACTAAATTCACACGGACACAAAGTTTTTACCTACAACAATTTAAATATGAAATACTAACTTCTTAAAAAATGTTTAAATATTTTCTAGAACTTTTCAAAAAGAAAATCATTCTAATAAGTAATCATTTTGTTTATCATGTTCCAGGTTATTCTTTTTATAAATAAAAAGGTTCAGGTAGTTACTTGTTCTGCCACTGTAATCGATTATTCTAAATAATTAAAGCGATTTACTCTTTACTTTTTATTTACCACTTCTCAATTGTCTTTATTATTATTTTTACTAATTTTGATTTTTGATTCTTATTAATAGAATTTTATCGGTTCTACCTGAGCTAAATCTTAATTTAATGTATCATGTTTTAGATTCCAAATGACAGTGTTGTTTGTCATAACTGCTGGATAATAATTGAACAAACAAGTAATCCATCAACTAGCAATGCGCCAACAGAATCAATTGTGCATCGAAATGTTTGTATTGGTTGCGGTCATTCATTGCATCGTGTAAGGTCTCACGCCTTAAATAATAGTTCAGAGAGAGAAGATGCTATCAGACGCGTGATAGAGCAACAGATTGCACCACTACAGGTAAGCAAGATCCTTCAATGATTTTATGTATGGTTGATGGATTAACTATTGTTTTTTCCTGATTGGAATCAGATTATTTTGTTTTTGTTGCAGCTGAGATCAACAGACAAACAAGATCTGTCACCACACCATCATCATCAAGTATTAATGAACCGTCAACTTCAACAGCCTCTGATGTATCAACACCATTGCATGTAGAGAGTGAATCAAGTGAGTCAATTGTAGAAGAATTTCAGCCATCTCTGCAGATAGCAACACCAGGACCACCATCTCCGTTGCCAGTTCCACAGGTGCCTATGAATGTCATTCCGTTGCCAGTCCCACAGGTGCCTATGAATGTTATTGAGTTATTGGAATTCGGCCGAGCATCAGACACTCAGGCTCGTTGCTTTTTCCCTAGTTGCCGTCAACTTGAGAGAATATTTGTTCCAATATCAATAAGAAGTAGATTGTTTTCGGAGTATAATTATTATGTGCCACAAAACTGTCGAATTTGTTCTCACCATTTGAGGAGCAATGACTGGCCTGAATTGATGGAACATGAAAATGTTATCCACACATTTACGGCCCAACATATTTATGATTTTACAGAATTATTAAAACATCAGACCTCTATTGACTTTGAAGATGTCCAAAATATGGATACCTGGTGCATTATTGGTTTGGTATGAGTAAGGAAGACTTCAGAAATATATTAATAGAAACTCCACGGCTAGCTAATATGCACAGAAGTTCAACTGCCCCAAAATTAAGAAATGGTGACTCTGGAGATCGAATAAGTTCCTTATTTCAAGTTCCTAGAACTACATTAGAGGGCTTAATGGCAAAAGCAAGAGAACTTTTACACCAAGATTTCGTTCCGAGGCATCTAGGTATACGTCACATAACAAGAGAAGAGATAGCAAGAAGAAATCTTTTAATACCAAATGGCCTTTTTGGTAGCACTGAAAATGAGGGTGAGAGGAGACCAATAATAATAGTTGATGGAACCTACATATATTGTAATAAAAGTGCCAACTATGCCTATCAAAAGAAAACTTACTCTTTGCATAAATATAGGAATTTGGTAAAGCCCTTCCTGTTTGTATGTTGTGATGGGTATATAATTGAGATTTTGGGCCCCTACCCAGCCATTACAACTGACGCTGATATTATAAATAACGAGTTCAGAAACCCAGAGAGTTCACTGCGTGAATATTTTCAAGAGGGCGACGTGTTTATCCTAGATAGAGGTTTCAGAGATGCAGTCCCATTGTTGCAAAACTGTAACTACTCTGTGCATATGCCATCATCATTACAGGATGATGAAAATCAGTTGTCAACATTAGAGGCATACAAAACTCGGGCTGTTACTATTTGCAGGTGGGTGGTTGAAGTTATGAATGGGATTTTTAAGCAGCGGTTTAAAATATTCCGACATGAGTTCAATAATAGAGCTTCGCCACATCTCATGATTGACTTTTCCATAGCTGCTGCCCTAATCAATAGATTTCGACCACCCCTCACAGACAGGTTTGATGCTGCCCAGATATTAGAAATTATACAACAGAAAATGTTCCTTACCAATACATTAAGTGAGTTTATCATAAAAAATAATTATAATAGAAGAAGGGCACAGTTCTCAAACATAAATGTTGATAACAGAAATGTCACAGAGTTTCCTCAGCTTGAGGATCATGATTTGATTTTAATAGCTTGTGGTACTTACCAACTCCGACAAGCCCGATCATATTACGGTGAACATATCCGCTTTAATGGCCGATATATGATTGAAGTATGCAGGGAAGCATCAATTAACGATTTAAGAGAACAATTGTCTCTCTCCCAAAGCTGTTGGTTAATTAAGAGCCAAAATTCAAAGTCGACATATCAGTAGAAAAACTTATTTTGTGTATGTTCTTATTGATAACAGCTTAAATGGGAGAGAGGCAATTAGCCAATATTATTGTAATTGTAAGGTAGGTAAACGAACTGTGGGATGCTGTTCCCACACTATGACCATTTTATGGTATTTGGGCTGGGCTCGGCACCAAAACAATATTGAGCCCCCTGCACCATTTCTTGATGATTTGTTAATTGAATATAACTAAATTGATGATGATATTAATTACTGATAATGGTGAAAACAAATAAAACTATTCAATTACTGTATATTTTTTGTTTTATTTACTCTGTAAAAATAAATAACCTCCAATCTACAATGTCTGAATAATTACTTTTTGAGAAGTTCCATGTAAAAGTGGAAAACACAGAAAAGTTTCTGACATTTAACTACACAAAAAAACGTGAGAATTTTCTCTGTCCATGAATTTTTTTTATTGAGCCTAAGTTACTATGGACGGACATCTGTCATTGTTCTTTGTATATTTATAATTAATAATAACTAGCGGCCGTCACACGGTTTCACCAGCGTAGATCCCGTTCCCGTGGGAGTTACAGGATTAAAATATAGCCTATGTTACTCGCTAATAATGTAGCTATCCATAGCTGAAGGAATTTTTCAAATCGGTCTAGAAGTTTTTGAGTTTATTCATTACAAACATACACACACTCCTCCTCTTTATAATATAAGTATAGATGTAGATTAGTGTAGGTTTATTTTTGTGCGTACCCGTAAAAATATCAAAGTCGTAGCTAAAACCACTTGGCGCCGCTAATTACATAATCAAGATATCCCCACTTGTGTGGTTTCTTTGCATTATATTGCCGCATTCCAGAAGCTTTAGCTTTAGTTGGGATCATTTGCTCATCAATAGCCAGGTATTCTTCTCTTGGGACTGTCTTCAACCGATCTCATTTAGGTTTGTTTGGCTTTAGCTCTTTTGTTTTGTCGGCAAAATGTAGAAAGCGTTTTATCTCTTCAAATCTGTTACAAGTTAATGTTGCTGCAACTTTTTCTATAAATGTTCCTTCCTTCCAATAAATCAAATTCAAATTCAAATTGTTTATTTCAGACATTAAGTCCATAGTGTTAGTAGCACAAAATAACTTAATGACTAGTATAATAATAATGCCTTGTTGATGGCAGCTGAACTACTGACATATAAATTATGGTCCCTATGAATTTTCTTATGTCATCAGTAGAAATTGTTTCGGCTTTTGCTGGATGAGTTTGTTGCGCATAATGTAACGTCTGATCTTCAATCAAAGATAATATTTTGGTTGTAAAAAAATACTTACAGAAGTTCATGGGAGTTTCCAAAGACATTATTTCTGGTGTTAGGTCTTCACAGCCCCAAAATGTAGTATTTTCTTCATTGTACCTGATAGATTTAGTGACCCACTTTAGCGTAGGTGCATTACTTTTTTTCTTCTGCTTAGTGCCAGCCGAAGTAGATGGTTCTTCTTTGACATTTCTTCCTCTTCTAACATTTCCAAGTCCACATAATCATCGGAACAATAGTCGTCGCTGTCACTTTCTTCTATATACACGGCATGTAAAGGTCGAGCAACCTGTTCCTGGCCATCTTCGTCCGATAAATATTCATCATCGCTCTCGTCAGGAATTACGTTAATATTTCGCCCACAAGTAGGGTTATCAGATGAAAAAATCAAAAGTCCGGAGAAAAGGCCTGATTTACATTGAAAAATCCTGAGATTTTTTTTTGAACAGTTTGAAAATTTTCTCGCAAACGTAAAGTTTTTTGACGTAATGCTTCATGCGTTTTTGGGCAACCATTTTCAAGAAAATGGGTATTTCACGATTACCAGAGATACTGCGTATTTGTCAATATATATTTGCAATTACAGCCCAGAGTGCAAATGTAGAAAGAGTTTCATGAGGGCTCAATGGTCGAATGAAAGAAACCAATTAACGGTGTCTTCAGTCCGAGCTATACTTGAATTCAATATAATTTGAAGAGTTTTACATGTGAGGCATTTCATAAATCAATAATTAAAGAAAAAAAAACTTACTAAAAAATGTATCTTCACATATTAGGTAATAGGTATGATAAAACTGATTCAGTACCTACTTGGATAAATAAGTATTGATTTTAATTGTGCAGTTATTAAAATGTAAGCTGTATTTTTGATATATTGTTGAAAATCCAAAAAATCCTGAGATTTCATAAGATTTACAAAATCCGGCCGCAATCCTGAGAAAAGTTGAAAAATCCTGAAATCTCAGGACAAATCCTGAGATATGGTAACCCTACCCACGAGTCTTCATGTTGTCTAGCAAATAATAAAAATAGATCAGTAAGTCGGTAAGTAACCATACTTTAAAGAGTACCAAAAATTACTGCCACTAGATGTGGTGATTATGCCTTCAAAACTTAACAACGTTTAAAATAGGACCGCCTGAAGTTGTAACAGATATTTTTGAACACCTAAAGTGTGTAGTTTACCTTACTTCACATTGTTCCGAATTTGACCAAACACCAAAAACTACCTTACTGCATACGGTATATGCCACTCCTGTTGGATATTAGCAGACAGAGCTGCTGTTCATATGAGAACAGGTCCCTCAACTTCCTCTCAGAGTAACCCACCGCCAGCCCAATCGTCAGTTGGTGTTTCTGTTGGACAATTGGATGGAGAACATGTCAACAGTCTACATGAACCTGAGAATGTTTCCGTTCAACCGGAAGGAAACCAAGGTAATGCTGATGTACATGAAGCTTCAGGGGAACTGCATTCACCAAGTGCCCCAATTGTGGAACCAGGACAGCAGCACCCTGAACCAACAATTGTATTGCCAGACTACATGCGGGCAGTTGAATCAGAGCGACGGTGCTTCATGGAAGGTTGCCAGAGAACTGAACGATATAGAGTTCCTCTAGCAACAAGAAAAATGTTACTTAATGAGCATAAATATTATGTGCCACAAAATAATCGACTTTGTGATGTACATTTAGTCATTGAGGCATGGGATTTCCTCGATAGTTTAAGGAGTAATTATTTACAAACATTTACTGCGAGGCATATCCAAGATATGTTGACATTAAAAGAGTCGCCTAAAGAAAGGTTTTAGAATTTTGGAAATATTGATAGTATGGAAGACCATGTTGTGCATACCTGGGTTGGATTGACTAAAGCCCAGTTCCGGCAAATATTTGATGAGGTACCGCAATTGATAGAAATTCGCAACAGTTCTTCAGTTTTAGCAGCCTATCTTATTAAATTAAGAAGTGGGGCCTCAAATGAAAGATTAGCAACATTATTTAAAACATCAAAGAAAACTCTAACCAAGTGGTTGTGTCAAGCCCGTGAGATATTAACAGAACATTTTGTGTCTAGGCACTTAGGTTTAGAACACATAACTAGGGAACTAATAAAGGAAAGAAACTTAGCCATGCCTAGTGCTTTATTTGAAGGAGATTCTAGGCCCATCGCTTTATTTGATGGAACATACAGTTACATTGAAAAAAATTCTAATTATTTATATAAAAAAAAAAAACATACAGTTTGCATAAATACAGAAACCTAACCAAACCTTTTTTAATGGTGTGCACAGATGGCCATATCATAGATGTATTGGGCCCCTATCCAGCCACCACGTCAGACTCGGATATAATGAGACATGAATTTTTAAGTGGAAACCCTCTCCGGGAATTTTTCCAATATGGTGATGTATTTATACTAGATAGGGGTTTCCGAGATTCATTACCGTTATTAAACCAATGTGGATATAGGACATTCGTGCCTGCTACCTTGGCGCGGGGTGAAACACAGCTGTCAACACTTGACGCGAACAAATCGAGAGCAGTCACCATTTGCCGTTGGGTCGTAGAGGTTGTAAATGGTAGGTTTAAAAGAGAGTTCAAATTATTTAGGCAATGTTAATTTAATACAGCATCAAGAAGTTTAATAATAGATTTTAAGGTGGCTGCTGCTCTCATAAATAGGTTTCACCCTCCCATAACCGATAGAATAGACAGTGGGGCTATCATTAATCAGATTAATATAAATATGAATAGACATAACATATTAGGTGATTTTATTGTTAACAATCAATACAATAGACGTAGGGCTGATTTTGAAGCAATAACTGTTCAAAATGATAATATAAATGATTTTCCCCAGTTGTCATATGATGAATTAATTCTTGTATCCTTAGGTACTTATCAATTAAAGCAGGCACGGTCCTATTTTGGTGAACATATGCGGGGAAATTATGGTTTTATAATAGAAAGTGTGCAGGGAGGTAAGCAGCAGCCTTCTTCGACAGCTGTCAGCTTCAAATACTTCTTGGCTATTGCGAGGTCGTATACAATCCCGCCATGTAAGTCGCAAAACACATTTTGTTTATATTTTAGTTGACAGCTGTCGAAGAGGACGAGATTCAATATAATCATATTATTGTAATTGTATTGTAGGTAGAAGGACTGTAGGCTGCTGTGCCCATGTAATGTGCATTATATGGTATCTCAGTTGGGCAAGATACCAAGAAAATATCGTACCTCCTGCTTGCTAGTTTTTGGATGATATTCTTATAATCATTGAAGATGAATAAAACATGTTTTATACATATATGTTGGTGATTTATTTTACTTCCTCTTCCCCCTTTTTTTAGTTTTTAAAAGGTTGGTGCCTACTGCTTCTAGGTTACAAGATATGTATGTAGAAACTTGTCTTCGACTGTAGCGACTGTCCAGGGCGCGTGAGAGCCAAACGTATCAGATCTTTGCGACTTCACACGTTCCATGAATAAAACCATTAGACAACCATTCAAAAGTATTTCGTACCAGCCTTTTAATTTTCCCACTGCTGGAACTCAGCACTCTCTGGGAAAGGGAATGGGCCGTAATCCACCTCGAGGGCTTACTGCGGGTTGGTGAATGTCACATGTCTTCGAATTTTAGACACGCCGGTTTCCTCACGATGTTTTCCTTCACCGTTTTACGAGCAATGGTGATGAAATAAATTACACAAAGTAATGCGTCTGGCTGGGTTTGAACTCAAGACCTACAACTCGTAAGTCAGCGCCGTTACTACTCGGCTACCACTGCTTCAATATTAAGTATTTCGTAAATAACATAAAAAAACTACAATGCTATAATATAACCTCACTTTTACTATAATTCATATAACTTGGTTCCTGGATAGCCAAATTTCACAAAATTTTCAGTGAGGTCTTGTTTTTATATCCTCTTACAAATAAGGCAAGTTTGATTCAATTAACACCTGGGCCCAGGAATCTATGGAGTCATTCCCTTCTCCTTTGTCACATTAGGAAATAAATAACAGTCTGATATCCATAATATAATATTTTTATTTTATTTCAGTGCGCAAGAGGCTTCTGCAGCTAGACAGTGTCGCAGAAACAACCCTCGTCGCCGTCGTAGACAATGTACATATTTTTTGTTTTTCCTTTATTGATTTTGATACATTATTTTTAAATGTTTCTTAATAAAACTAAATAAAAACATATATAAAAACAGTAGCCCACTAGCGCTGGAAACGAGGTCCGAGCTGCCGGTGGTCAGGGCTCTTGAGAGAGGAACCTCCTGACAATACGTGCCATGTCAAGAAGTACTGCTTTCCGAATCAAGCGCTTGATCCAGCTCCCAAGCGAGAGCCTCCTAAGATGTTGGTTGAGGCTTTTGGCTATTAAGCCATTGGCTGACATATTATAATATTTATTATAATACATAATCCACTATAATTGTAATGAAAAATTCAAATGAAATCTACAGGTATTTTTTTTACCTTATTAACAGGTACAATTTTAATATCTTATTTTTTGCAGCGCCTCCTCCATCCACACAACTGGACCAGGCTCAAAATGCGCTGGCCAATCTTGAAATTACGATCGACTTACAAAAAGTTTTGCACTTGCAGACTAGTAACGTTTCTCTACTTTACTACCTACGTAAATTAAACGTTTACAATGCTACCATTTATGAAGCCCGTTCTCCCAATGATGGTTTTTGTTACTTATGGTCTGAAGTAGATGGAAAAAAAGGTAGTGATGAAGTGGGAACCGCACTATATCTTTGGATCCAACGTCTACCTCCATCAGTTACCGAAATATCTATATTTTCTGATACTTGTGGAGGTCAAAATCGTAACAAGTTTCTGTTATGCCTATTGCTATACGTAGTTTAAGTTACCCACCTCGTGGTGATTAAACATAAGTACTTAGAATCGGGTCACACGCATATGGAGGTCGATAGTATGCATAGCGCTATCGAAAATCAGATGCGTCTTATGCCAATTTTTTCTATGATAGACCTCTGTAATGTTATAAGATTAGCTAGATCGATCAGAAAACTAAACAAGAAAAAAACAGCAAAGAAGCCTTATGAACCTATTCGAATGAGCAACTCTGATATCTTGGACCTAAAAGAGCTAAGAAACAACTTAATGGTCAATAGGTCAATTGACTCTGAAGGACAAAAGTTGCAGTGGCTGAAAGTTAAATGTTTCGAGTTTGAAAAAACGCGGCCTAACATTGTCCAATATAGGTATGATTACGTTTCCGATTATAAAGAAATGGACGTATCGAAAAAAGAAACATCGATTGTGTCTAATACTAAAAACCTGCGAAAGCGCAAGCATGACGATACTGAAAGTGTATTTGACTACAATAGCTATTCCCTTAAAAAAACAAATACCAGGAAACTTCCAATTACAAAATCAAAGAAAAAAGATTTAATAAAAATGTGCGACGAAAGAATTATACCTGCAGAACTACACCATTGTTATAATAATTTACCTGACAAAGAAGGTCCAGATTATCTTCCTGAAGAAGAATTCTCTGATACAGAAAATGATGTTTAGTATGTATCTAACGTTTTCATATTTTTGTACGGTTTTTACCCCAGTTACTACTTTTTATTAAAAAATAATATGACTGGTACATAGCAATACGGAGAAGAAAAATATTTTAATTTTAATATTATTATTATATATAACTTTTGAGACTATGTACGAGGTTGTCGCTAGTATTTGCAATATTTATATTTGCTATTGTGCGAGTAAGTGCTTACGACAACTGCTAAGACAGAATTGTTTTTGTTTATTTTTCAGAATTTATTTCGTTTTGATTATTAAACTTCCAATTGCTTATTCATTTGAATTAGCTCTGTTAATTACCTGTTTATTCGAAGACTGACTTACATGGGAAGTTTTTTGTTATAAAAAATTGTTATTTTGTTTGTTTGGAAGAATTTAATTTGTTTTTCATAAGGCAAGCTCTGTTTTGTTCAAGATAATACTAGTTTTCCCTTTATAAAATAAACATTTGATTAGATTTTTGTTGTTTTATTACAATTTAAGATATAATTAATTCACATACGGAACAGACTTAAAATAGCCAGACGTCATTAACTTTTATTTTGTGTTTTTAAAAAATAAATAACTTTGTGGGATTAGCGACCCTCACTTGTTTTTATTAATATACATATTAAGCTAGTCGAAACCATTTCATTTTTTGTTACCGTAATTATGTTTTAGATAATATGGCCAAATCAACATAACCACTAACTAAATCGAACTAAACTACCGTTTATCTCAGAATAGTGAATATGTCACATAATGATTTCTTGCAATAAGCCGACGATATAATGGTTTTTGGTATTCTTGATATTTTTCGAATATTTGTTCCATTGTGTGTATGTGGTCAATTGTGCTGAAGCTTCTGCGAAACCCTGCTTGTTCTACATATACTCTTCGACTTTTGGGGTTAGTCTAAATTGCAAGCCTTGTGAGAAGGTTTTATGGACGCTTGCCATTAGACTTATAGGGCGGTAATGTCTAATATCAGTAGGGTCTCCTTTCTTATACAGTATGACTATGTCCGAGTCTACCCACTGTCTTGGGTGCGTCTTGTCCTTTAAGATTTTATAATAAAGCTGTCATAATGGCTTTATAAGCACTTCTTTTGATGTTTTAAGAATATCATTTGTTAGTCCGTCTGCTCCTGGGCTCTTCCGAGTTTTAAGTTTATTTAATAGAAAATCGATAATAGAAGATCTTTTTCATCAAAATTTGTAATAGGGATTTGTTTTATGTCTTCGTCGTTTGGTTCTGGCGGTACTTTTTCAGTGCTTCTAGCTTTGTACAGGGTTTCGTAAAAAAAACTCGTACTCATTACCTTAATAGAATTAACGTTGTGGTTTTTGATTATTCTTTTCTAAAAAAAAATGCATTTTATTTCAGTTGAGAGCGATCGGCTTGAGGACGCTTCACTAGCAATTACGGTTGCCGTTGAGGAGGCTACACCATGGAATGAAATTGCTAAGCTTTGGGCGATAACGGCAAAGGCACGTCTTCAAAAACTGTATAACGAAAAGGGCACTCTCCAAGATTTTTTGGATGAGTATCAGATACTCGAAGGGCCCAACGGTTACTAACTTCTTCTAGAAGATTTTGATAGACTTTATCCAGCTACGGGCGCAGATATATTGCGTGATTCAATTCAAAACATCTGTGGTAATATTATTGACAAAGGAAAGACATTACTGGCCTCAACTAAAAACCAATTCCTAAAACTGGCGCTCACGGAGCTACTCACCGCTTCCATTGACGGTTAGTTTTATACCTCACATTATACATACCCTTAAGGTGGATGCTTCAGGGTAGCCCGCGAAAGTCAAATTTTCTCACGTTTTTTGAAAGCAGGCCAGCCTAGTTGTATGTTAATGAAATTTTAATTGCGACTGTAAGACGTAAGTAGTTAAAGAATTATAATCAGCAATACAACGCTCCAAGTTCTTACAGGTGTCAAGAACTTGGAGGGTTGTATTGATGATTGACTAGCTGACTGCTTCAAACCGTAGACAGCTCTCTTTAATTTTAATGCTTAATTCTTAGAATGTTTCATATCTGAGCATGCTGGTATTTCCATATACACTGTTTCATGAATAAGAGCAATAAGAAATGCAGTGGGAACATCAAGGTGATTAGACTTTAGCTCTAGTTCTACACTTAACGCTAACAACAATCTAAAAGTAGAATATTTCAAAACTGGAGAGAAGGTCTCATCTCATACCCTGTTTCTGAGTAAAACCCTTTGCAACTAACCTTGCTCTGAATCTCACTTCACCTTCACTGTTAAACTTTTTCTTGAAGAGCCACTTATTTTTCACAATCGTACCGTCTTTAGGCCTATCTACTAACTCCCAAGTGTCATTATCATGAAAGGATTTTAGTTCATCTTTCATTGCACACTGCCACTGTTCTTTTTCAGGTTCACTTATTGCATCATTCATAGATATTATAAATCATTAAGAGATATTAGATCATCTGACATCTCGACACACATGTTAGCACTGTCATAAAAGTCTGGCTTGCGCCTAACACGTTTTTCTGGTACACGCATATCACACTGCTGAAGAAAGAGATTCCTATCTTGTGACACAGACACGGTGTCAGCATAACTGTCATCTGTGTCACTCGATGAACTATCAGGAACATATGTCTTGTAATTCTGATTTTCTTCTTCCGAAATAATAGTAGGAACCACATCAGCAGATCTGTCAGGTTGTTTCTTCTCTTCAATTACAATGGATGTTGTTAAATTGTCATCTAAATATTTTCTCCATGACAACAACATCTCTGGCTGCAATGACATCACGGGAAGCAGGATCAAATAAGCGATATCCCTTGACATTCTCTGAATATCCAACTAAGTACATTTTCTTTACCTTTTTATCCCATTTTTTCGTTTTTCCTTGAGAATTGTACCATTACGGGACTACCAAAGATCCCTAGGTGACTCAAATCTGGCTTTCTACCTGTCCGTACTTCATAAGGAGTAGTATTCTGATCTAAACCTGCTGCTGGTGAAAGGTTTTTAACATAGAAATATTAAAAACAGGAGAAGTGGCAAGAGACGCCCCCTTGCCACTTCTCCTGTTTTTAATATTTCTCGGCGGTCGGCGACCACGTGGAGCTGAGCGCGTCGGGCAGCTATTGAAAAAATGGCCGTTACCGCGAGTTAGTGTGTTGTCAACCGCGTTCGTAAAAAAAACGATTATGCCTTCTTGTTCGTTGGTTTCGTGCAAAAATAGAAGCCAAGACAAAAACTTTAGAAGTCATGGCATCAGTTACAACAGGTAAGTTCAAGTATTTTACAATATTTGTCTTAAAAATCACGAAAAACCACAATCCCTAAAATATATCTGACTTGTACTGCTTTATTTTTGTTTTCTTGTATTACTCCGACTGTATTATGTTTGCATTAAATACATTGCTCTTTTACAACCACCTCAGTCTGTCACTGAGTGACTGAAAAAGCAATGTACAGCTGACATAACGAAACATCATTAAACCGTATTGTCGCATAGTGCGGCCGCTGCTCCGGTCCGCCGTATTATGAGCGCGAGCTAGTGATGTGCTCGTGGAGGTTTGACAAAGTCTATCGACAAGAAAGTGGACTACGAATTGTTATATTACTATTTCAGTTTTTTCTTCAATTTGCTAACTCTTGTAATCCGGTTGGAAGGCCGATGTGGTTTTAATATATATTTTTTTTTTTGACAATTTAAAAGAGCCTGTAACTGGCCTAATTGAAATAAATGCTTTGATTTTGATTTTGAACTACGTGTAACTGTGTCATTTGATTTGTAATTGTTTTAAATTATTTTTATGAATTAAATAATCTTTTGTAGGTTTCATATATTATTGTTTTATTTACTTTATTTCCAAATCCTTTATAAACGTATCGACATATTTATCGATAACTCTTCGATTCAGTCAAGCACTGTGTCGTATCCGCCCCCGTGTCCCGACAACACGCAATGATAATTGTTTTAGTGTGAGTAAATTATACTGAAAAAGTACGCTATGCGTTAAAGAATAAGGTTTATATTTAAATGACAGAGTTATCGATGGCGCGTGTGTGCATTTGTTCGTAGTATTGTTTTGATACAACTGTGTGTGCAATATTAGCGTTATCTCCATAGGGCAAGTGTGGCTTCATCGGTTTTCTATACATTTTGAACTCCACGCCATATCTCCTTCTTTATTATATCTATGGTTTTTAATATTCACTGCTGTATTGATAGCCTCCGCACATAATTTTTTTTCAAATTGAGCATCATAAAGGAGACAACGAGCCTTTTCTACTATGGATCTATTATATCTCTCACGTAGTCCGTTTTGTTCTGGTGTATAACTGTTTGTTTTCTGGTGAACTATACCACATTACTTTAAATAGTTTGTCATTTCCAATGAACAAAATTCCCCTCCATTATCAGATCTTAACATTAAATTTTTTCTTGATTGTTGATTCTCAACAAGCTGTTTCTACTGTTTAAAATGTTTGAATGACTCATTTTTTTTTTAAGAACATCTACAGTGCTCATTCTGCTGAAGTCGTCCACAACCAACAAATGGTACTCCCTTGATTTTCCTAAAATTTTTTGTCCGAAAATCATTATCCATAACACGTTTGCTATAAACTTCAATAACCATAATGTTCAAAACACCGAAATTATGTCTTACATAACTAACTTTACTTCTAATACTATTTGGTCATAATATCGAATACTATAATAATTGAATCTCCTCATTTTACATGACATAAAGTCGTATGTCCTAAGTATTGTATCACATAATGTGTATGATTCCGAATGGTCATTTATAAATTGTTAGTCGCAAAAAAAATCCCTAAGAGTTAGGTTTTAGTGACAGAAACGAATTGCTGTAAATCCGACTCCACGCAGTCTTGTCTGCCCTACCCCAAGAGTGTTATTTAAAATCGCGTAGGCGCGGAGGGGCGAGGCGGGCCGCGAGTTGAGGAGCAGGTGGTTGTAACACTCCCCGCCGCGGCTGAGGCTGGCCGGCGAAGCCGGCCAGCAAGCCGAAGCTGCGGTGGTGAGCGTTAAACCCATCTGCGACGATAAGCTCGCGTGAGGCCGCCGGAGCCCCGCAGCACCGGAGCCGTGACAGAAACCATGCCTGCTGCATGATGCTTGCTCGTTTGCATGCTTGCTTGCATGCTTGCTTGCTGCATGCTTGCCTGTTTCATGCTTGCTTGCTGCATGCTTGCTGGCTTGCTGTGTGCTTGCCGCATGTTTGCTACATGCGTGCTGCATGCTTGCTTGCATTACATGCTTGCTACATGCGTGTTGCATGCTTGCTGCATGCTTGCTTGCTACATGCTTGTTTGCTTGCTGTATGCTTGCCGCATGCTTGCTACATGTATGCCGCATGCTTGCTGCATGCTTGTTTGCATTGCAGGTCAACGCCTACATACGATTAAAAATTTACTTAGAATAGGACTTATGACTTTTATTGAAAACGATTTTATGTCTTTTGTATATTATTGATTGTAATACTTATGACAAACGGATGTAGGGCTTATTATATTTAGGCGTTTCAACTTTATTGCATATGATATTATGTGATTTAAAGTTCGGGTAAATTATCATTCGGAAGAATGATGATTATGACAAAAACAATTATGTAATTTTAGATTATGAATTAAAAAGTTAGGTAATACGATAGAGAACCCCAACAAATAATATCTTGCCTTTCCAAGAGATATATTTTCCATGGGCCCACACAAGTCAGTTTGAATAAACTCAAGGACTTCCTGACTTCTGGTAGTGCTGTGTATTCAAATCATTAGCATTGATATGGCCTAACCGGCTATGCCAAGTCGTGCCTGAGATTTTCACTGCTGCTGCTAAGAGTTGTTCTGCTTTCACATTTAATTTGTATATGTCACCGTAAAATTGTCAAATACGTTATATTACAATATAACGTGTTTTTTCTCGCGATATTGTAATGTCTCGAATTATTGTCAACTGAACATACGGAAGTATTTCTGCCCCCATAATCGGGACTTGGGGCACCCCCCCCGTTAGGTTAGTTAGGTTCCTTTAAACCCTGCACTCGGAAACGGGGCCCCGCGAAGCGGGGCTCCGTCGACTACGCTTTCTAGGGGGAATATAAAGTGTTTTAAGGTTATGTTATATTAATCGGTATTTCTCAGGAATGGTGCATTATCTTTTCATGAGAGTTGTGCCACTGGGCAAGGGAGACCCCTCCTTCCCTCCACACCGCATAAGTTGACTACCATCGCATGCATGTCACGAAAAATAATGCGTTTTGTTGTAAGCAGTATGTTCATTTGACAATAATTCGAGACTATACAATATCGCTAGAGATATTACAATATAACGTATTTGACAATTTTACGGTGACATATACACCATTTTCTAAAATTGCTTCATCAACACATAAATTGCGGGAGTTGTTTATTAGACATCCATGCTCATTAAACATCACTTTGTTTCCGCTCGCAATAACTCTACTCACTGATAGTAAGTTAGTGGTGAGGTTAGGTAGACATAAAACATTGTTTACATTTATAACAAACTCCTTATCACTGACACATGTCGTGATCTGCAGATCTCCTGAGCATAACACTTCCACGACCGTTTGATTTGCAACTATAATCTCCTTAGTCTTCGGTTGATAACACACATTAAACAATAAGTTAGCATTTGCCACTATACGCATTTGTCTTCGTTTTTTCTGACAACTAACTCTTAACTTCGTTTTCTCTAATATTGACAGACGATGATGACGTTCCGTTCACTTCGTTCATTCCAGTCGTTCCGCCGCCATGATGCGTTTTGTTACTGCTGCCAACATTACGTCTGTGAAAATTCTTGGCTACAAATGCACCTTCTGACTTCACCTCAAAATCTGCACTCATGTCTAATATTAACTTTGTTTTGATGGCGTCCGCATTTATGTTGATACCAGAATGTTCCATAGCCATTTTCATTGGACCAAATTTTCCGGTAATCCTGCTAACATAAGTGATTGACGACCTGATTGGCGTAGTGGTAGTGATGCTGCCTTACGTTGTTAGGGTCCTGGGTTCGAATCCCGGTAGGAGCAAATGTTTGTGTGATGAGCACGGACATTTGTTTCCGAGTCATGGATGTTAATATGTATAATAAGTATGTATTTACAAACAAAAAAGTATATATGTAGTATATCAACTACCTAGTGTCCACGATACAAGCTTTGCTTAGTGTGGTACTAGGTGGCGCTGTGTGTTAATGTTCAGCGATATTTATTTATTTATTTATCCAATCCACTGGTCGTTAATTTCAAAACCTGTACCAATCAGTTTCTGTGAGCTGGCTGACATAGCTGGTCATACATTCGCAATTTTCTAGGCGTATTCTTACGATTTCTGAGCAAACTAATTTTCCGTGAATATCCAAGGTCATCAAACATATTTTTTAATGTTTTTTACAAGTCGCATGTGGTTTTTGCCTTTTTGATATGAACATAAAGGGAACCGTCGATGGTCAATAATAGATTTGCTTTCGCCCTTAATTCATCTGCTATCTGAGCCGGAGTAGCCGCTGACGATAAAGGTATGATTCCGAACCACGCTGCACGCAGCAGTGCTGCCGCAGCAGTGCTGCCGCGACACTATTGGTCCCCATACAATTTCTATAAGTTTATATGAGATTACATTCCGAGCTAGGCAGCAATGTCGCGGCAGCAATGTAGCGGCAGCACTGCTGCGCATCAGTGTCGCCCTACCGCCGCGACAGACCAGTAGTGACGCGTCTGCCGCCGCAGCAAGTGTACCTACGTGAATGTGACGTAAATTGACAACAATAGGATGAATTTCTCTGATTCAGAAGAGGAACAGTTAATTAACTATGTGACTTTATATCCAGCCCTTTACGATAGCAGTCATACTAATTATCGTAATAATTTAATAAAAGAAAACATATGGAAGGATTTATCGAAGAAAATCAATAAAACAAGTGAGTTGATGTTCTTATTAACTTTATTTTCATTTCATGGTTACATACCTACTACTTGGTTACAGAATTTTTTTTCTAACTTTTGTTTATTAAATTACGAAAATAAGTTTATGAATATCTTTTTAGAAAAGAATAACCGTAACACAGAAAAAAGAAAAACAAAAAAATACTGTTCAAATGATAAGCTCCTGCTTTTGTGGAGATCGGTTAAAAATGTATTTTGCTTGAAATATACTATATTCGACTAATTGCTGCTTCTTGCCATGACACTGAACCGTTCTCAGTAACGAAAAAATCTTTTAGTTTGTCTCTGACTTCGAATCCATTGCTATTCGAAAACCCACCCGAAGCCACTAAATCTATCATGTTTTGGTCAGGGAGATTGTCACTATTTGTTTGATAATGTGGAATGCTATTTTCTTCGAGGTAACCATCTCGAAGTAAATTGTGCAAACAACAAGCTGTTAGTATAAGGTCGTCAACCACCTCTGTCGATATACCGATAGGCGAATAGAAAACTCTGAAAACTTGACTTAAAAGACCAAAAGCATTTTCTGTCACTCTCCGAGCTCGACATAATCTGTAGTTATAAATTTCTTTGTCTCTAGACAATCTCGCTGTTCTTCTTGGGTATGGCTTCATCATAAAGCTACTAAGAGAAAACGCCTCGTCTCCAATTAAAAAGTGGGGTAGAGTTACATTTGTTCCAGGCAAATTCTTAGGTGGAGGAATATGAAATCTCTCGTTTGCTATATCATTGCCCATTCTTGACTTTTGAAAAATGCCATTGTCAGATTCTTTGCCGTAAGCTCCTACATCAACGGCTATAAATTTGTAATTTGCATCCACAATAGCTAACAAGACAACTGAAAAGTAGTCTTTATAATTAAAAAAGAGGGATCCACTATTTTTTGGAGCTTTGATACGCACATGTTTGCCATCTATTCCACCAACGCAATTCGGTATATTCCATTTATGCCAAAAACATGTTTCAACGACTGTAAAGTCGTTTTCCTCCAGAGGCTTCATTAGGAGAGGTACTAATTCTTGCCTTAAAACTTTCAATACACGTTTCACGATACGTGATATATAGCTCTCAGATATACGGTATGAATAAGATAAGGATCTGAAACTTTCACCGGTAGCCATGAACCTGTAAAAGTCATAATACTATTTTGATATATATAAAATAATAATAATAATGATTTAACAAAGTGAGAGACATGATGAAATCCTTTACTCATTTTGTTTAGGTATTTAACTAAACTTTAATGTCTATGTGTTTCTTTATTCTTTTTAATTTAAAAAACTCAGTAAATAAAATGCAGCTAAAACCAATCTAAATAGGTACAACAATAGTTTAGGCAGGAAATGTGTTTTTCTTAAAAAGTTACATCATTGTTTACCTTTATTTAAATATCTAAACAATACTAGTATAGTTTGATGTAGTTATGTATTTAAGTTCGTAGAATACACCAAACTCATCCAGAAAAACATACCTCACTCAAGTTCTTGGTTTTAGGTGATGACTGCAAGAAAAAATGGAAAATGATACGCGATTCCTATACAAGATATAAAAAAAAAATAAGGCGGGTACTGGGTCAGCCGCAGCAAAAAACGCAAAAGACAAAAGGTACCAACAGTTGTCGTTCCTAGACAATATTCCCGAACACAGATCGGGGGGTACGAATATAATAGCCTCACCTCCGAATGTCACTGATAATGAGGATAGTATTGATTTAGATCACCTAGAAAGAGAATCACAAAATGAACATACTGAGGAAACGGAAACATCACTGGTTCTAAATGAGACTCCAATAAAAGTAAAACGCTTTAAACAAAGCGACGATAATATAATAAACATTTGGAAAGAAAGAAATGAAAAAAGCAAGATTTGATTAAGACGATTGTCCAACGCAAGGATGATGACGTACAACTTTTCTGCAATTATATTGGTAACGTTTTACGAAGTTTACCGCCTTTACAAAAGGCTGAAGCGAATGTTACGTTTGTTGGTTGTTTGAATTAAAGACACCGTTGGGAAGACTTGGTTTATTGTACAGGACACATAGTAGTCGACATCACAGACGGGGTTCACAATAAGACAGCCATTAGGCAAGTGAAGACAATCATAGACAAGATATAGAAAAGACATAGATAATGATAGTGTTGTTTATACTAATTACATACTAATTAGTGATGTTACAACATCCCCCTTGTTGAGTTTAACTTAACCCCTGACAGACAATTATAAACTATGCAAACGACTTAACTTATAAATGACAACATGCTTTGATACTTATAGCTATGTTTAGACTAGACAACATTCTTATTAATACTAAGACTAACATTAGATCTTACTTTAATTATAATTCTAAGTTAATCTATTTCTTCAATTAACCTTCTTGTTGGTTTAACAATACGACCTGACCTTGTTGTGACTTGTGAGGATTTTTGAGAAGAGGCTTGAAGTGTAGACTCCTGTCTGTCACCTTCCTCTCTCCCCTGTGACGAGTTGGATTGCATAGGAGGGTTTGAATAGCTATTTGAATACTTATGTCTTAAGTGTATTCTGTTTCTCCTATACCTTACACCATAGACGTCCTCAACAACATATGACCTATTGTTCATCATTCTTTGTTTGACAATAGCTTGCTCCCAATTACTTTTGGGATTTCTTTTAAAATAGACATGGTCATTATAATGTAACATTGACAAAGACTTTGTATTTCTATCATAATACCTAGATTTGTTACTATTATTTTTCCTGACCGACTCTTTGTAATCCTGAAATGTTACAACCTTTGGTTTCAATTTTTTATATGACACTGGAATGTTATCTCTTAAGTTTCTAGACATTAACAATTGTGCTGGTGACGCTAAATTGTTTTTTGTCGTATTTCTGTATTGTAATAAAGCTATACAGGGTGACTTGTAATTAGAGCACAACCTTGTAAGGGGATATAGTACAGGTCATTTGCAACAACTTTTGTAGGAACACTCATATGCAAAAGTGCACCAACATTGAGTTATAATTTTTTTCGTGTTATTTTGAAAAACTCTTATGGGGTAACCTTAAAAAATTAATAAATAAAAAACTTGACATAATTTTGTTAATTTTCTTTTTATTATTTAGTCTATAACGTTCCAGTTACATGTTAGCATCATCAAATGTACATTATTGACATTATTCTAGACACAGTGCTCCAACATCCAAAAACCTTCAACAAATTTTACTGGCATTATTACACAAAACAGCCTGTTTAAAAAAAACTCACTATGGCACTTGCTCTGCGTATTATTAAAAAAACATCTACATTTCATAAGCTTTCAAATGAGGTGTAAAAGTCTGACATAGCTAGTTTAACATTAAAGATATTAGCCAAAGAATAGAACAGGCTGGAATATCGAAAGTTTCGCAAATTAATGGCCATAATGTTTAAAACACAATAAATACAAATTTAAGTAGAATGTGATCCACGCACTTAGTTGTGACAATTTTACAACACATTTTAACTTGATTTTAATTTTAAAATTTTTAGGGTAGCTGGTCCTTACTTCAAACTTCTCTTATTAAAAGAGACAAAAAGATTTAAAATTAGGAAATTTTAAAAGTGTGTTGTAGAATTGACGTTCTCTAGTCATCCTCAGTCATTCACTTAAATCTCATTTTCGAAATGACTCCCACCGTTACGCACGCAAATTCGCATCCTTTTCCTCAATTCGCTTTTCACCACCGCAGTGCTGAGATTTGCTCGAATTTGGTCAGCTCCCAAAATGATTCGCCGTCTTAACTCGTCAATATCTGGGACAGGCTGATTATCGACATAAACCAACGTTTTCATATGTCCCCAGACGTAATAGTCCATTGGCGTCAGATCTGGGCTTCTTGCTGGCCAAGGTATGGGCCCTCCTCTACCGATCCAATTATTGGTATAATTTTCGTCTAGCCAGTCTCTGATTTGTCGTCTGTAGTGAGCTGGACACCCGTCGTGTTGAAACCTGATAGCACGCAAGGTGGCTAAAGGTAAAGGTATGTCCTCCAGTAATTCAGGTAAAACATTTCTTAAAAAGTGTTCATAATATTCACCGTTTAAGTTGTCTGGCAGAAAAAAGGGCCCAATCAAATTATTGTTAATAATTCCCATCCACACATTTAGTGAAAGTCTTCGTTGCGATCCTTTCGGTCGTTTTTTTTTTGGATTTCCCACCGCCTTTTCTTCCCAGAAATGAGTGTTATGGTAATTTGTGATTCCATCTTTGTCAAATTTTGATTCGTCGGTCCACAAAATTTGTTTTAAATAATTTGAGTCCTCTATGTCGCAGTTTAGCAGATATCTGCAAAATTGGACCCTTGCAACAGGATCACGGTCTTCCAGGACTTGCACTGGAGTGTAGTGATACGGATGACGCCCAGATTCATGGACCACTTTCCACACTTTATACTGTGATATTCCAAGTAAATTGGCCACTTGTCTTGTAGAGATGTTAGGTTCCCGTTGAAAATGACGTAGGATTTCTTCTTCATCATCAGCACGGTATATTCGAGGTCTGCCCGCATCGCCTGATTAAAAAAAAACTAATTTAAATAATCAATTGCGGTAAACAATAGGGGTAATAAACCAAAGCCCATTCAGTTTTAAAGGAGCCATTTCGGCCAAGAAGCCATTTTGACTGAAATACAATGACAAAATTTATTTATTTAATTGTTCTAAAATAATAAATAAAAATACGTGGTTTTATAATTATTTTGTAAAAATTCATAATTATTAAAAATGAAGGAAGATAACATAGGGAAAGTATCTGTACGTACCGCACCTGCTTTGCAAGTGTTTACAAAGAATTCACCCGCCACAATTTAATACTATTGTTATTGGTAATGAAATGACGGTCTAAGTGGAAACACGCAGCTAATACTGAATGCACTTACAATTTTTTAAAAATGATAACCCAAGTCAGGCCTTTGTTTGCTTACGAAGTTAAATTGCAATAACAAAAACATTTCGGAGAAAACTATCTTTTTTTTTCCGGTACTACGTAAGTAGGTACAGCCAGAAGCAAATCACGATTGACAGTTGAACTGTGTTTAACTCTCTAAGAAGGTACAAAATTTAAAGTGCTTAAGCAGCTGTTGTAAACTTGCAATTTAATCGCAATTATTTATTAAATTACATTTTTTATTACATACCTTGACGTCTTTGAAAGCGTCCAGTCTCCCGGGCTCGTCGATAAACTCGAGAAAACACGCCTACATCAGGTAAACGGCGATTGGGGTATCTCTGTTGATATTCGCGCTGGGCAGCTAAAGCATTGCCTCTAGCTACGCCGTAAGTGTACAGAATATCGGCATATTCTTCATTCGTAAAATTTGCCCGTTGTCTTTGAGCCAAAACCACAGATGAGCATAACACACGGAAACCAGTTGAAAAACCAAGTCGTCAGGAGAGCAATCAATCACAAAAACAGTCACAAGCCGGGTCGTCAGAGATAAAACAAAACTGCAGAGCACACACAAAAGCATCCGATCGCAACGAATCACAAGGACGGACTAACCTAAACAACCCAAAAGAGATTAAACAATGACCGGCTGTTTTGACCTGCTTAGTAGAGCAGGTGGAAACAGACCTTTTTTTGGCCGTGCGCCTTTGTTATGCGAATATCTTCCCTATTGGACAAGCTATGTTAGGGTTTTATATCTCATTTGAAAGCTTATGAAATGTAGATGTTTTTTTAATAATATGCAGAGTAAGTGTCATAGTGTTTTTTTTTTAAACAGGCTGTTTTGTGTTATAATGCCAGTAAAATTTGTTTAAGTTTTTTGGATTTTGGAGCACTGTGTCTAGAATAATGTCAATAATGTACATTTGATGATGCTGACATGTAACTGGAACGTTATAGACTAAATAATAAAAAGAAAATTAACAAAATTATGGTCAAGTTTTTTATTTATTAATTTTTTAAGGTTACCCCATAAGAGTTTTTCATAATAACACGAAAAAAATTATAACTCAATGTTGGTGCACTTTTGCATATGAGTGTTCCTACAAAAGTTGTTGCAAATGACCTGTACTATATCCCCTTACAAGGTTGTGCTCTAATTACAAGTCACCCTGTATATGGGTCTGTTTTATTTTCTTTACATTTCCTTAGCATATTCTTTATTATCTTGACAGAAGATTCAGCCTGTCCGTTCGACTGTGAATGATATGGGCTAGTAACTACATGTTCTATGTCCCATTCTTCTAAAAAGTTTTTAAACTCTATTGACTGGAACGGAGGACCACCATCGGACACCAATGACAATGGTATTCCATGACGTGCAAAAATTGATTTTAAATGAATTATTACATTTTGAGATGTGCTGTTTTTATTTAATAATGCAATCTCTATGTATTTTGAGTAATAATCAGTGACTATTAGATAAACTAAATTATCAAAATGCATTAAATCAATACCGACTTGTTGCCATGGATATTTACATATTTCAAAGTTTTGTAGTGGTTCCTTTTGGTTACATGGCTTGAATTTTGCACATATAAGACATTGTTCTACTAAATTCTTAATACTACTAGACATATTTGGCCAATACAAAGATTCTTTAGCTAAACTTAAGCATTTATTTATACCTTGGTGACCTTTGTGAATTTTTTCTAACATTTCACTATACATAGACTGTGGTACTATTAACTTTGAACCTTTGAATACTAAATCTTTAATGACATGGATTTCTCCTTGAATGTTCCAAAATGGTTTTACCAGTGGACTGACGTTATTTTTGTTTTTTGGCCAACCTTCATCATAATACTTGATTAATAATTGCAAGGACTCATCTGTTTTGGTTTCCTGTGCCAATTTCTTGCTATATTCATCTGTGATTGCTAAATTAGCATACATAATGTTGACATGACATGACATTTCTGACTCATTTTCAGGTGTATAATGGTCTTTTAAAGCGGCTCTTGAAAAAGTGTCTGATATAAACATTTCTTTACCTGGGACATGTATAACTTCCAAATCATATTTTTGTAAAGTTAACATCATACGCTGTAATCTAGCGGGGACATCATGTAAAGGTTTTTTAAATAAATAGACTAAAGGTTTATGATCAGTGTGCACTATGACTCTATTACCATATACATATTGGTGGAATTTTTCACAACCAAATTGAATAGCTAACAGCTCTTTTTCTATTTGAGCATATCTTTCCTGGGTTTCAGTTAACGTTTTTGAACTATATGCTATAGGTTTGTTTGCTTGTAATATGACTGCACCTAAAGCTGACTTTGATGAATCGACTGACAAGACTAATGGAATCTTGGGATTGTAATGAGCTAAAACTGGTGAGTTTGTAATCTCATCTTTTAATTTATTAAGACTTTGACTATGATTCTCATCCCAAGTCCAGACTGAATCTTTTTTCAAAAGATTTCTTAATATTTGAGTTTTTTCTGACAGGTTACTTATAAAAGGTCCTAAATAATTTATCATACCTAATATTCTCTGTAACTCTTTGACATTTTTTGGTGTGGGCATATTGACAATGGCTTTGACTTTCTCTTTGTCTGCCCTGGCACCATCTTTACTGAAGATATAACCCAAGAAACATACTTCTGAGACTAAAAATTTACATTTTGACTTATTAAATTTTAAATTGACTTGACGTGCTCTCTGCATGACTTTATGTAATCTTTCATTATGAATAGATTCATTTGGGCCATAGACTAATATATCGTCAATGAATATTAAGACTCCTTCAATATCACCAAATAAATTCATCATAACTCTTTGAAAAATTTCTGACGAAGCATTTATTCCATACGGTAATCTTAAATACTTATATCTACCAAATGGTGTTTGAAAAGTACACAATTCTGAACTATATTCATCTAGACGTATCATCCAGAATCCAGAGAAAGCATCTAAATGAGAAAAACATACAGCACCTTCAAGCTGTGACCTAATCTCATCAATTGACTTGAGTGGATAGAATTCCCTCATGATATTTTTATTTAGATTCCTAGGATCTAGACATATTCTTAACTGACCTGTGCTTTTTACAGTAACGACAACTGAATTAACCCACTCAGTAGGTTTTGTGACCTTCTCAATAACATTCATCTTCTCCATGCGATCCAACTCTTCACGTAATTTCCCTTGTAACGCGAATGGAACTCTCCTGGGTGGATCAACGCATGGTACTGCTTCAGGCTTGAGTTTAAGATGACAGACTGGAGGTAGACACCCAAGACCCTGGAAGACATCATTATATTGTGTAAGAATTTGTTTACAAAAATCTTGTTTTGTTACTGAAAATACACGTTTTATTATACCTAACTTTTCACAAGTTGGTAGACCAAGAACATTTGGACAATCTAAGTTTGCTACTATGAACGTTATACATTCGACGACGTTATTATTGTTTATACACAAATTGCAATTTAAGCTGACTTTGCCTAAAATCGGAATGGATTTTCCACCAAATCCTGTGACGTTTATTTGACATTTGACAAGCAATACTTTTGACAGATTGTTTTGACGTTTAATGTTATTGTATGTCTGTTTTGACATAATGTTGACATCTGCACCTGAGTCTATGATGCATTTAATTTGTTTATTACCCACTAATAAATTTATTTCCCAAGATTGTTTAGAATGACTACTTTCCAAAGTGTTGATTCTATGTTGATTATGACTGTTAGTATGTGACTGTGAATACTGACTTTGATTATGACTATTATTTGACTGTGAATACTGACGACTGTTTATGTGGTGATAATATTGTATTTTGTTGTGAGATCCCTCAGACTTGTGACCATTTTCATCTTTGAGATGTAAACACGGACACTGACATTTTATATTTTGACTATTTAATTGGGGAGTGAATCTCTCAGACGTGTGATTGCTTTCATCACTGAGATGTTGATATTTTTCAATGCATCTCTCAGACATATCACCATTTTCTTCACAGAGATAATGGGAATTGGGACGTTGACTTTGGGATTGGATGAATCTCTCAGACATGTGACTGCTTTCATCACTGAGATGTTGTTTATTTTTATCACACCTCTCAGACATATCACAATTTTCATCATAGAGATGATGATGTGAATAGGGACGTTGACTTCTGGACTTTTGACTATTTGAGTCTCCGTGAGATCTCTTTGACTTGTCACTGTTCTCATCATTGGGATACGGTGACTGCCTCGTCTGTGATGTCCCTACTATGTATGCCTGTGTGATGTGACTGTTTGACTGACTGACTGGTGACTTTACTGTGTGTGCCTGTTCGGTGTGACTGTTTGACTGACTACTTTGTAAATGACTTTTATGACTTTGACTCGACTTTGACTGACTGTTCAACATTCCAACAAAATATTCTTGACTACTATCTGAATTAAACGATTGCAACTGACTGACTTTTTTATTTTTAAAGCAATATTTAGCAAAATGACCAAAAGATTTACATGACCTGCATTGCATGCCTTTAGCTGGGCACTTGTAGCGATGTGACTGCCCACAGCGGCTGCATGTCTTCGTGTTGCTGGTGTGGTCGCTGTTTGAAGCTGGACCACGACTGCTCGAAGCTGACTGGCGTTTGCTCGAAGCTGATTTGCGACTGGAAGCTCGCTGTCGGCTTTCACCTCGACCACGGCTCCTTCGACTGAGATGCATGACGTTTTCACTGGCAACGCCGCTTCCTTTGACAATTTTCTCGGCATCCTGCTGTGCGACTATGAGTGTCATCGCCAGCTCTTGCATTCTCTGATATGTCAAATCCGGTTCTTGCAATAACCTCTGACGTACATGTGACAAATCAATATTTAGGTTTGCAATAAAAATATCTTTGATGAGCGATTCCCTGAGCGTGCCAAACTCACATTCCCTGCTCTTCGTTTCCAAATCCGTGAGGAAGTCATGGATGCTTTCCGATTTTTCTTGCTTCCGTGTGAAGAATAGGTATCTGCACATCGTCACGTTTCTCCTCGGCTCGAAGAAATTGTCGAATTTGGACTTGACCTCGCTGAGTGTGCTCGTATCAATTTTCAGATTGAACGTGTTGAATATATTGAGACCACGTTCTCCGATTAAATGTAAAAGAATGGCTATTTTTCGTTTTTCGGTCGACTTGTCCAGGCCTGTGGCTAACAGATATAGATCTAACTGCTGTTGCCATTTTTTCCACGCCTCCGCGTTATTATTCGCTGGATCCGACGAGATGTGGAGTTGTTTCAGACTCGTGCGCATACCTGAGTCGCCATGTTGGTCGTCACCACGCGCTTCGCTGCTTGGAGGATTCGGCATTTTCACGTGCGTTCTCTCGTTTTCATTATAAATGACTCACTTCTGACACCATGTTACGTTTGTTGGTTGTTTGAATTAAAGACACCGTTGGGAAGACTTGGTTTATTGTACAGGACACATAGTAGTCGACATCACAGACGGGGTTCACAATAAGACAGCCATTAGGCAAGTGAAGACAATCATAGACAAGATATAGAAGAGACATAGATAATGATAGTGTTGTTTATACTAATTACATACTAATTAGTGATGTTACAACAGCGAAAAGGCATATTAGCTCTGTTGTATCAGATTATGAAATCTTGGCAGCAAGAATTGCGACCGGAACGGAGAGATAAGATACGTTGAGTTCCTCGTATTACATAACTTCATCAGAAGGGTCTGGGTCTTCAACGAATGTATCTCCAGACCCTACAGATACGCATCATCTATCAGTACTTGGCCTAAGCCCTGTTCAAGATATTACGGGCCCATATTCTCCTATTACGAATGTTCAATCACCAGGACATGTATCATCACCAGAACCTACAGATTTACGTACAACTAATCAAGACACCAATGATAGTCTGCAAGACTTTTTTAATTTATAAACTTAACTCACCTTAATGTTAAAAATAATTTTTCTTCAGCGTTGATAAATTCCTTGCGAGAAACTTTTGCTTCAATTTCGTCAGCAATTAAACTATGAATAAAACTGAACTGTTTTTTATTTAAACGACAGTACTCTCTGAATTTTACGTCATCACTTATCAAATGGTTTTTAATCAGCGTCTTGTAACATCCTTCCCATTGTCTGCTTTTATAAAACGAATCTGTTGCTTTTCTTTTACTATTGGTATAAAGCAACAATAAATCATCGTCATCTTCTTCCTCTTCCAAAAGTAATAATAAAAGTTGGTCATCAATCGACATCTTGTCAACTCAAAGTAAACTAACGAATACACAACAACGCATCACCGTGAACAGAGCGACACTGCCGCCTTGGTCGGAATCAGCGCGGCAGGCAGCACTGTTGGGCAGCACCTTAGTGGCAGCACTGCGGCAACAGCACTGCTGCTTGTTGCCGAGTTCGGAATCAAACCTTAAAGGTGCTTTAATGGCGTCCGCCATTCCTTCCAACACGAGAACGTTCTCCGCCGCAAAACACGAGTCATCATAATTTCGACCTTTTATATTCGGAACATTTCCTAGGTAATTGGCAGACATCTTTATCAAGCACACTGGATTTAACTAGTACTTTTGAAAAAACATTGCGAGACTGGGCCCATAACCTATCAAAACAAAGGGTTCTTGAAAACAACTGAACGTTTATTATAGAACGAACTGTTCATACAGACATCGCATAGACAATACGAGTACTACAAGGCATGGCACTAGTAAATAACTAAAGTCTGTTTTTTAATCTCGTAGACTAAATTGACACATGCAAATGTCAAATTTACAAATAATGTTGTCAGCTCTTTTGTGCAGTGTTGTACCTACGATACCGGTTTGTTGAATCGTAACTTTTTATCTTTAATAAACGAATTTAATTATCATTCAAAGTTTTATACAGGGTGGCCGGAACATTGACGTCCAAAAATAAAATTTAGGTCCCGTGGGGTATCCGAATCACCCCCATGTATGTTCCGCGACTTTTCATAGTTTTCGAGTTACGATTTTTTTTCTGATTTTTTGAGAATGATAGACCTGACCAAGCTAAAAAAAAATTAAAAAAAAAGTACATGGCTTGTCGAGATTTTTTTTTTGCAACTGAATCTTCGTGAGTAGTACTTTTATGCATAAAGTAATCAGCTTCGTAACTGTGATGAAAGTTATGAAAAAGTTGGTCTAAAGTGAAAAATTACGTTCGGTAAATTATAACTTAGCTTTTCAACTTAAAATAAAAAATTTAAACAGTTGACTTCATCGTTCCTAAGTAGGCTTCAAGAATGCGCCAGACTCTCAGTTTCATAATCAAAAAAAAAATAGTACTTAATGGGGCTACTTTGGCTTAAATCGGCCTTCAAAAACTGCGAGGTAGAAAATTCTTAAAATTAGTCATTTGACGAATACTTTGCTAACCAAAAATTACTGCAAGAAAAAATTTCGCGCGATCTTTTCCCGTGCACCATGGGTTGTAAACGAAGGCGCTACTCTTTTACCTGCAATAACAATGGGCTGAGAGGATAAGAGATCGAATTATTGCTATCTCTCTCACTCTCGGTGGCGAGGAATGCCCCTCTCGCCACCGAGAGTGAGAGAGATAGTAAGGCGCGCAACCGAAGCCAACGCAAAACAAGTACGGTACTTGTATAAACACAATGTGAGCACGACTGAGGTACTTGAAGTACCTCAGTCGTGCTCACATTGTGTTTATTGCTATACGCGTGTCGCCATTTTGTCTTTAACACACTCGCTTACCCACGGACCCCGCTGCCTACTTTTTTGACTACTTTGCTCGTTTATTGGACTCTGTTTTGCAATCTGATTTAAACTTTGTTTACTTGGAAGTGTAAAAGATGAGTTACACGTTAAGTGAATATGCAGAAATGCATTATTTTTATGGAGTTGCACAAGGAAATGGCCATGAAGCAGCGCGACTGTATCGAACAACTTCAACGTCGTGGTGGGGCGCAACCTGAGCGATATCCCGACCACCGTGTTTTTATTAATACGCACAATACTTTAATGGCAGGCCGCATTCCTGGTCGACGCGGCAGTCATGAAGGAATCCCTAGAGCTAACCCGGATCGCAGAGAAATGGTGCTAGAAGAAGTTCAGCAAAATCCGTCTACGAGTACGACAAGTATGGCTCGTGCTCTGAACATCCCAAGGACTTCTATCCAAGCCATTCTTCAAGATGAAGGATACCACGCGTTCCACATACGAAGAGTCAAAGCTTTGCTGCCTACAGACCACCAATTACGCGTTGATTTTTGCCAAATCATGTTACGAAAAGAGCAAGAGGATCCTGGATTTTTCAATAAAGTGTTATGGTCAGATGAGTCACGATTTGAGCGATCCGGAATATTCAATATTCATAATTAACACACGTGGGCGATTGAAAATCCACACGAAGTGAGAGCTTCAACGTTTCAACATCGTTTCAGCGTTAACTTGTGGTCTGGTATCCTCAATGGCGAACTAATTGGTCCGTTTGAACTGCCGTCCAGACTTGATGGAGAAACCTACAAAAACTTTTTGGAAAATGAACTGCCATTGTTGCTGCAAGATGTGAGTCTCGAACTTAGACAAACCATGGTGTTCCAAAATGACGGCGCCCCGTGTCACTACGCAACGCAGGTCCGAAATTACTTAAATGAAACATACCCCAACAGATGGATCGAACGCAGCGGACCAATTAGGTGGCCTCCACGCTCACCTGATCTCAACGCCATCGATTTCTTCATTTGGGGCTATTACAAGGAAATAACATACGCCCGAGACTGTTCAAGTGAACAAGAGCTGAGGCAGTCGATTGCAGAAGCTGAACGTTTTGTGAGAGAGAACAGAGAAGCTTTTAGACAATTGCCAGACAATTTCTGACGTAGGTGTAGAATGTGTATTGCTGGTGGTGGTGGCCACTTTGAAAACCTTTTGTAAATGTTAAAAATAAATTACTTTTTTTTCACATTATCATCTGTGTTTTATTCAAAACCACTTCTTACTAAAAACATTTCTTACCTAACCTCTGAAACTAATTTTTTGGTAAGTTTTCAGTATTCTTTTCATTAATTGACCTTAGGAACGAGAAAATAAAAACATTCATTAGATGGCTAATTTTAAGAATTTTTTCTACCTCGCAGTTTTTGAAGGCCGATTTAAGCCAAAGTAGCCCAATTAAGTACTAATTTTTTTATGATTATGAAAGCTGAGAGTTTGGCGCATTCTTGAAGCCTACTTAGGAACCATGAAGTTTCCTGTTTAAATTTTTTATTTAAAGTTGAAATGCTAAGCCATAATTTACCGAACGTAATTGTTTCACTTTAGACCAACATTTTCATAACTTTCATCACAGTTACGAAGCTGATTACTTTATGCATAAAAGTACTACTCACGAAGATTCAGTTGCAAAAAAAAAAATCTCGACAAGCCATGTACTTTTTTATATTTTTTTTTTAGATTGGTCAGGTCGATCATTCTCAAAAAATCAGAAAAAAAATCGTAACTCGAAAACTATGAAAAGTCGCGGAACATACATGGGGGTGATTCGGATACCCCACGATACGAGGGACCTAAATTTTATTTTTGGACGTCAATGTTCCGGCCACCCTGTATTTAAAATTCACACGGCTGCACGACGTGCTACAAACTGCCAGGGAAATCTGACCACGCAACGCCATGCGTAATCCGACTATGTTTCGATGCCTTTAAATTAAACAAATAAAAATTATGGACGCCATCAGTGTTGTTCCCGTACGCGGTAAAACGGCAATCTTAACCCTTTTCTCTTACGAACTTGACGCCATACGAGCAACTGCAATTTTTAAAATGTTAGATTTTGAATACGGCAACCCTAAATTTCACAGGAACAACACTGGACGCCATTTTGTTTACCTTATTCGTCCTTCAACCTCTGAAGTGTTCGAATGCGTCCGTTGTGTCTTGATACAATTTGAAGTGCTATTTGTTATAATTTCGTTGAGTTTGTTTCTGTTTGTTTGTTTTTTGTTAAGTTTTGTTGTTTTGTTACGTTACCAAACGTTTGTTACGTTACGTTTGCTTTCGCTGAATCATTTATGATGGACGCTCAGCCTTCAACTTCGTCGCGTAGGCGTAATGAAGAAACTCTATCGCCAAGAAAAAAACGAAAGCTCAAATCATTTAGCCAAACCGAAAAAGAAATGATCATGAACACTTACAAATATATATATTCTGAAAAGAAAACCGAATCTCCAACTGAGACGCCGAAAAAAAACGAATGTGTTTTAAAAACTGCCGAAATATTAAACATATCCAGAGCTTCAATCTACAACGTGCTGAAGGAGCACAAAGAAAATGAAAATTTTAACTCTCCGAAAAAACCTGGCCCTAAAATAGACTTCAAAAACAAATTGGACGATTTCACTCTTTCGGCTATCCGTCGAAAAGTCCACCAATTCTTTTATAAAAACGAATCACCATCCTTGAACAAGGTAATGCTAATTCTGTTTATTTAATATTTTTAATTTTGTAACGTATTGTAATGATGCTTGCAAACTGTAGTTTTTAAGTTCGTACTTACTTACACAATTATTTAATTTTTAGGTTCTTCAAATCGTAAATGATGACCCAAAACTTCAGTCATTTTCAAGAAGTACGTTACATAAAATTTTAAAACACCTTCAATTTGAGTTCATGACCAGAAAACGCCGCAGTGTATTAATTGACCGAGATGACATAACTTTATGGCGGCATCGTTATTTGCAAAAAATAAAACAGTATCGTAGGGAAAGTCGTTCTATATATTATCAAGATGAAACGTGGATTAATGAAGGTTGGTACTAACATTAGCATTTAATATAATATACTTGTTTCTCGAGACTGTCGTTTTTATTTTATTAGTAGGTATTTAAGTTTTTTATTATTTTGTTCACACACATACTAATTCATTTTGTTTCTCGAGACTGTCGTTTTTATTTTATTAGTAGGTATTTATGTTTTTTATTATTTTGTTCACACACATACAAATTCATTTTAGGTCATACTGAGAATAAGCACTGGGTGGACACCAGTGTGAAATCATCACGTCAGGCTTTCCTAGAAGGGTTAACCACTGGGTTAAAAGGGCCTTCAGGCAAGGGGAGACGACTTGTAGTGTCCCATGTTGGAAGCGAAGAGGGTTCCGTGGATGATGGTCTATTAATATTCGAAGCGAAAAAGGGGCTAGATGATTACCACAAGGAGATGACTTCTGATATATACGAAAAAAGGTTGAAAAATATTTTTCCGAAATTAAAAGAAAACGCAGTACTTGTCATAGATAATGTTCCATATCACACCAGGAAACTGGAATCGTTACTTACTTCTAGTTGGCGAAAAGAGAAAATCCAAGATTGGCTAAAATCAAAAAATATTTCATATGACGAGACAATGTTAAAGTCCGAATTAAATGAAATTGCCCGAAAGCACAAAAAAGCCCATGAAAGGTATGTCGTCGACGAGATGGCTGCTGAACGGGGTGTCACTATTTTGCGACTGCCCCCTTACCACTGCGAGCTAAACCCGATTGAGTTGGTCTGGGCTCAAGTAAAGGGGCATGTCGCTAAAAATAATAAAACATTCAAAATGAATGAAGTACGAAGCCTTTTTGAAGAAGGGCTTCGTCAAGTGACCCCGCAGCGGTGGAAAGACTGTGTAGACCATGTGATTAAAATTGACGATGAAATGTGTCATCTGGGCCATATAACCGACGACATTACTGATAGGTTTATCATAGAAGTAGGTGGCGATTCTGATGATTCAACACATTCCTCAGACATGGAGTCATTAGCTGAATCAGATAACTAAATACCTGTAATTAAGTTATGAAATTAAAAATATATGTTTTACATTATTAACTTTGTATTATTACGTTTTAAATAAGTACCTACACATTATTTCAGGATAAACACATTATTTCAGGATAACTTATTTTAAAAAAACGATACTTGATTTTATAATATACGCTAAGTTTCGGTTGTGCCACATCACTATTTAAGAATTGCAATAAACTGACAACACTCGCAATGTCAGTTTAGTCTACGAGATTAAAAAACAGACTATAATATAATTTTGTTATCAGTATTAACATAAATAACAGGAAGATTGTGAATGCATGTTGCACATTGCACAATATTTCAAACATGGCAAGAGCACCGTTGCCACCAGATGAAGTTAATGCTGAAGCACTTGGCTTGCAACAGGTATATGATTTCTGTTCCACTATTTTGGAATATAATGAAGTTAGAATTTTAAAAAAGACTACTATGATAAAAATCAACATTTAAATTAGTCTTTGTTTAAAAAAACTAAATATTTATTTAACAATATTAAACTATACTTTCAAGCCCATTGAAAAATTTAAAATGTACATAAAACAAAAGGACATTTTGTAATTTATGTAATAAGACAAATTGAAGTAACAATATCTAATGTAATAATAATAACAAATCAAAATCGGTCTTCTTACAAAATAAAAAGATCTTTAAATTTTTTATCATCATTTCAATAACAAATCACAAATTTTACCTTATTGAATGAAAATAATAAGTCATGTCATTACTCAGATTTTTAATTTAGTATGAAAATAATTATGCAGCACCGAATTATCAAGACCATGGAAGGGTGAATCGAGATCTTCTTGAAGGTCGGGCACTGCAACAAACTGTTTTTGACAGACTGTGCAGAAATGCCAGGTATAAACTAAAATACCAGGTATGTTATGTAAACCCACTTTAATATTCTAGTGAAGTACGAAAATGCTTTAATTATTATCAAAATGATTTAATTCTTTGTTCCACAATATTGGACAAAATGTGATTTAATCATTTATCATTTTGGAATCCACTGCTGGACATAGACTCTTCTTACAATAGATATAATTTATCTTTTAATAATCTGACAAAATTATCTACTGCATAGTTCAGATAACTTAAGTCAGACTCAGATTCTGATGCCGTTATAATTTTGGGAAGATTCTGAGAAAACTAAATTAACTGTCATATAAAAGTTGCAACTTCGTATGTAAATTGTGTAACCTACCGCTTACTATAAGAGTTCAACGAGAAGTTCAGGGGCCAATGTATTTGTGGTGGTTCAAACTTCGGTTGAAATACTGTTAGAATAAAGTTCTAATCAGCTTGCGCTACAAAGTGGTTGTCACAGCGGGCCGAATAGCGCGAAATGAGTGGTTTTTATTTAATTGTAGCCTAATGAATCATTAGATTAGTTCTAATGATTTCATTAGAACTAAATTTCAACTGTACACTTGGTGAAAAAAATAGCGACAAATTTTTGTGTGTAAAAAAAAACTAAAAGATAATGCCGTTTAGGAGTAATACGAAGTTTCAAAGAAAAAATGCTTTGCTTTGAACATATTTTTCGTATAGTAATAATAAAGTTAGAATTATTTCAATTGTACCAATTAAAATTTTAAGTCTAATAAGCAAAATATAATTTTTTACACATATATAGGTATTCACTCATCAAGTTACATGGAGAAAACCTCTCGTTAGCAGATACCACCCCCTTAAAGTGGCTGCGCGGCACCGAGCGAAGGATTTTCGCTGCGAGCTCACGCCTCTATTCGCCGCCACGTTCGGCTGGCGCCATATCGGTCTTCTGTTCGTTCTATACATTGATAACTTCATTCAAGATGCCTATTAAATGCTTTGGTTGTATAAAATCCTTTTATCTTCTCGTCCACCACCTAAGACAAAACCACAAACCATTGTAAACGTAATTGATGCAATATACTTGATGTAACCACGCAATCGCTACATTTAACAAAAGCCACGGGAACAGAACCTCATCCTCATCCTCATACATCTACGAAAACATAATGTACGTTAGAAAAAAATGGCATCTTTTTGGTAAAAGAGGTGACAGACATAATTACAGTACTAGAAATAGGGACCAATTAGTTCAGCCAGGCTTTAGACTCGCTAAAGTAGACTCATCTTTCATGGGGTACTTACTGTTTGAGATGCTATAATAAAATTCCACAAAGTATTCTTGAACTGAATGAGACGAAGTTTAAAACATGCATTAAACGCACACTATGTAAACAAGCATATTACAAGTTGAGCGATTATATCACTGATAAAAATGCTTGGCTTAATGCTGGTCCTGCTCCACATGGACAGGGGCGCAAAAATTGGTAGCATTAAATAGTATTGTTTGAGCTGCTGAAGATTGTACTTAACTATCTTTGCACTGTATAGATTCAATGTTAGTAGTATATTATTATCACATAGCCCATATTATGTGAGTACTATGTACTAGTATGTCCTTCCGGTTAATTCCGGTATGCAGCCTCCAAATGTTGGAATAATATTCCTCCACCAAATAGGGACCTAAACAACATAATTAAATACATTTAAGTTAAGGCTTAAGATATTTATAATTCGTTCACAAATTGAATTTAATGATTTAAATATAGACAAATCGTTCTAATCGTTCTAATCTTATCTATGAATCTTATTATTATCTTGCTGTTATTTACTATTTTTACGCTATTTTACACTTAAAATTTTTGTATTGAATTAATTATCACCAAATTTTAAATGAGTATAGGTATGTGAATTCTTTTAATTTGTGTTTCAAATATATTTTATAGAAACTCACCGACAAGTAATGTGGGTAGATTCGCGGCGGTGGTAAATCCGTTGTCTGCGATCGCCGAATCCATGTGTGTGTACAATCACACATACTGTTATGTATTTGTACACTCATCCTTTTGCTCCGACTTCCATTGTAATTCCAAATTCCATTGTAATAACTAATTTTGTTTTTAAACTCAATGCACATCTTGCTACATTGTTCTCACATAATATACCATCTCAACATGAATGATGTAACCAAGATTTTGAAACAATATTTTGATTTAAAAGAGTGTCCATGGAGTTTCTTGCCCGTTTTTCTCCATAGAGATCAACGCTAGGGAATGGGCAACTACAGTACTTTCACAGTTTTTATGTCTTGTGACTGGGACTGTAGCTACTTTAAATGTTCATTTTTGTTTCGACAATTCAAAAGTGCCTGTAACTGGCCTACTTGGAATAAATGCTTTGATTTTGACTTTTCTACATTAGGTCTCTTTCATTATCTGATTTGACTTCTGATACCACAAACGACTTCACATGCATCAGAAAAAGCTATTCAGTTCCCGCGCTAACAGCAAATTCAATTATTATTCCACCAGTCTTTAATTATTTTAAGCATTTTACGCACCCTTTAAAATTCATTTGCACGAGAGTTTCAACTGACTCGGAACTGGACACAAATCTAACAGATTTCGGAGATATGAATCAAGGCAGCAAGCGCGACATACAGCTGATGCTTGGAAAATAATTAAGCTAAACGACGTCACATGGAAGGTGTGGAGTAATAAGCATACAGAAAACCTATAGAAGGAAAAATGCAACAAGACAGTAAGACCTTCCAGGCAGATTGGAGAAACATGCAGCTCTAATTTCTGTGGAAAAAGTAAACTAAGAGGAACCGATTGACAGAAGTGAAAGAAAGCAAATTCACAGTAAATTTTGGAAAAGTATGTATTGGGACCAGCGTAAGATTTATGTGACAGGACTTTCACCCGAACGCTCGATCTTTTACAATTATCCATAAAAGGTGATGAAAAGGTTTAAGTGTGCAGATCAATGTTTCTAAACACATTGTCCTTAGGATTTTATAAAGTTCAGTCTTGGGTAAAAAACGCCGAGTTTGGAATTACGCCTCCTCAAGAAATACGATATGTATCAAGTTTAAGAACACGAAGACCCGGAGAAGAAAGAAAACTGATGATAATTGATAGTTCTGGTTAGGAGAATGGGTGACGAACGATAGGACGTGGTCCAATTTCGTACGCGAGTTCAAACCCTTTTGCCCGAGAAAATTGGACTACGCGAATATTTTTCTCAAAGCTATGACTACTACGAAAGACAAGTATTTAACTTACTCTGACTGATTACGCCCGTCGTACCTTATTGCGTTCGAGGACAGTTCAGGGACTGAGTGACAAACTAAGAACGCTTATCGTTGTACGCGGTATATGTATATGTCGCAGCCTAATCGTATAAAACGCCGTTTAACATAATGGCGCGCCGGATTGTAAAACATCGCCGTTACGTAAAAACATTTCGTCTGAAAAACAAAGACGACGAAGACGAAGAAAGACGAAATGCAATGCTATTGTTATTACGTAACGGCAACGTTTTACAATCCGAACCGCCATTATGTGAAACGGCACGTTATACGATTGGCTGCGACATATACAATCCACAGGTGCATGAAAGTGCTGCTATCGCAAACTTGACCTCTGACACTTTTGTTTCATTCCTGTCAATTTACGCGAAACCTTTACGGAACGACAAGGCCGTTGATCATAAAAGTCAAGGTCAAACGAAATCAAACCACCGTTCTGGCCCAAACTGCTTTAGTTGTAATCAAACCGGTCATCTCAGTCGCAATTGTAAGAGGCTTAAGGCAAACGCGACCAATAGCAAGTAATAATGCACAGGCACCTTTTCTTTTATTTTTTGATAATTTCTACACATTGAATCCATTACTAGATTAAATACGTAAAACGGGGATTGAAGGCTACCGGAACAATTACAGAAAATCACGTATCAAAATGTCCGCTTTCAGCAAACTAAGAATTCAAGAAAACTGATCGCGGTTCTCTGAAATACAAAGCAACAAGAGCTAAAGAAATTGTTGTGTGTTAGTGGAATGATAATAGTACAGTAACAGAGGCTTCCAATGCTGCTAAAGTTTCACCACTGAGCAAGGAAAACGATTTTCACAGCACGAGCAAAAATATGTACAAGTGGACCAGCCAGCCTTGACAAAGGTGTATAATGAAAACATGGGGAGGTGTAGACAGGTTCGACCAAAATATTGGTTTATACCAAACGTTGTCGATAAGAGGAAAAAAAATGTATTTTTCATTGATATGTCACGCACTAGACAAGACAGTTAAAAATGCTTGACAACTATATCACATCGATGGCGGAGATTGCGATCATCTGCAATTTCTAAGAAATATTGCAACTTCTCTTCTAGAAACATATCGTAGAACAGACAACAGAAAATCAGGTCGCACTTTACAATATTATCACCAAAGTTCTCGGTATGATGATAAGAAGCATCTTGTAAAATACAACAAAAAGCGGTTGAAGTGTGTGATTTGCCACAAAAAAACAAAGGAGACCATTTTTTTTTGGCCCACCTGGTCGTTGCAATTATTATTCATTTAGACGACCACCTATAGCTTACCACAGATACGAGATTAAAAATATAATAACAGTGATTATCCAAAAACTTTATTGCTACAAGTCATCGACGGGATACAGTACATAAAATATATTGTGGAACAGTGTCCGTGTTCAGTTATACAATAATAAAAGCCTAAAATATAAATCCTAATAAATAGTGAAAACCATACCCTATACTATTTACAAATAAACTAAACCAGTGATTTGCAGAAACAGACAAGTAAATAGTGCAACTGAGTATAGTGACAATTTGTGTGGCGGATCATTGCAATAATTCGCGCCTACTGAAAATGACAGTCAGTTTGTTTCACATTGCATACAATCAGCGCCATCTGTGACTCCTTAGTGGTAGCTCGGAACTACGAGTATACCCAAAGATAACGTATGTATAAATTGAGTGCAACCCAAACAGACGGATCAGTCATGGCGAAGTGTGGTGGCTGCGGTAAGTTCTTGGCTATGTCTAAGAGCCAAACCACACGGGCGGTGCGGCGCCGCACCGCAAGCCATTTCGCCGCGCTGGCGACCACACGGGCAGAGCGGCGTCGCAACGTTCCACGGAGCCGCGGCGGCGCCGTAGCGGCGGCAAGATGAGAGGTTGCCCATCGCTACGTACGCAAACAAACAACTGCGAGCGGCGCCGCTCCGGCTCTGCTCTGCTTACACCCCTCCCCGCCTCGTCTCGATTCCGATGCGCGCGCGGCGCGGCGCCGGAGTACACCGCACGGCGCCATGTGGCTACAATGCATTTTTGTATGTAGAAAACCGCAGCCGCGCCGCCCGTGTGGTTACACCCTGAGGGCGTTAACTGGCTGTGCTCGACCTGTAAGGCAAAGATACCGAAAACAGACAATTCAGCTACACCTGTTAAAGGCCCGTGTGATGGTAGCTTAGTCATTGGCCATACAATTATAACCCAGCAAAATAGCAATAGCCAGCCAAGAACTAACCCGCCTACAACTACCACCCAGTCTGCTGCTACCATCCAGCTAGCAACTATCCAGCCAGTTGCTACCATCCAGTCAGCAGCATTCCGCCTCTTCCAACACTACCAACCCCTGCCTCTCACTCCACCCCCAAAGAGCAAATAGCACAGCCGCAGCCTCAGGAGCTCAACGTAGCCTACGAGATTAGATGATTCCGTGAGGAGCTTAGTGCTATGAGAGTGGAGTTACGACAGTTCCGAGACGAAATGGCGAGTTTGAAGTCGGATGTCGGCTTATGTAGGGAGCGTATGGAAGTCGTCAAGGGTTCCTCCCTTGTGAAACGTTTTGAGGAAAAAGATCCATCTTCCTACGACCATCTCGAGGCCATTGCTGAACTAAAGTGAAAAGATTCCTCCCCTTATCATATACAAGGGCAAAAACGTCTGGGACGAGTGGAAGTCTCAGGAAGCATACCCGGGGACCGTATTTGCGGCAACTTCTAACAGTTGGATGGAATCCACTGTACTTGAAACATTTTTTGATAAAGTTTTTCTACAACCGTTGGCCACAAACGGTCGATTTTATTAATACGACGGCCATAGTAGTCATGTGGGCATAAACATAATAGAGAAAACTCGTGCAGGTGGAATAACCATACTTAAAATCCCACCGCATACTAGCGATGTTCTCCAACCACTGGATCTGTGTGTTAATAAATCCTTTAAGGATTAATGGGATGCTCTATTGGTGAAATGGCAAAGACAAATATAGGAAAAGTTTTACCAAAAACGGATTTCTCTGAGATGATTGGTCAAATATGGGTTGCATTAGAACCCAGTGTATGCTCGGCAGGATTTGGAAAAGCAGGTATTTATCCACTTAACAAAAATGCAGTACCACCAGAGAAATTCAATCAGGTTCAGTTGCTGGCTTGGAAATTAACAACAATGACGTCTGAGGAACCTGACGAAGTTGTTGACTCGGCGTTTTCTAGAGAAGAATTTCGAGCGTACACAGTAACTCACGAAACATGTCCTGATATATGTCATAATGATTATGACGTAAACCTTGTCCTCCAGCAACGGAATGAATTTAGTGAACATACTGCTAACCAACCTGAACTCATACAAAAAATAGTATTGGTTAGCATCAATAAAGTGATGTCTGGTACAGATTTTGGCGCATTACAGCCAAGTTACAATATTCATGAATTCTCGGTACTTCAACCAACTGAAACACGAAGTGCATTACAGGAAAATTTTGCAGTTGGTAGCAAGTGAAATCAGAGCGAACCGTCAACCTCGACTTTTCACCTATATTTAACCGAACATAACATTAAGTCGGTAGCTCAAAGACAATATCACCTTAAAATAACCGCTTCTTGGAGAACGAACAAACGAGTATAGAATCATTTGTGGTAAATAATGAGCTTCATTTCTCTTTAGCAATTTGTGTACTAATTTCTAAGCATCGTGATATATCATTGATAAACAAACCAGGGATTGCATCTACCACAAGTTTACATACAACTTGTAGTGATACACGTAATTCAACACTGGAGGGAGGTGGGCTGGTTGGAGTAATCGGCCACCATGGCTCACGCACAATGGTCCACTTTAAGGACTAAGTGCGGAAACCTAAACCCCCATGATGAAGATACACGTAATTCAGGAGTCCCAATTCTTGATGACAGCATGGTGACATGTGAAGTTTCATTTGAAGATCTGCTTCTGAAATCTGTTAAAGGCGGGACTGTAAACAAAATAAAAAAGGTGAAGATAGCTACAGGTGCCGAATTAATTACACACGATAAAGTATACAAAAGATGTAAAATCTTCAGCAAACTGAAAATAATTAAAACTAATCTACGTTCTACAATGATTCAGGATTCAATTTGGCAGTTTTATTTTCAATTCAAGGTCAATTGAAACAAAACTGCCAATGCGACGGACTTTGAGGAGCTAATAGATTCTTTCAGAGAAAAGAAAGAAAGCCGTGTTAAGTTATAGTCTTTCCTGGTTATATATTTTTTTTGTGTTTCTGTTTCATGACACAAATGAAAGTTGTTAGTTATTACATAATAAAGAGTTAAAATTTATTAAAGGATTTGTTTTTTAAACACTGAAGGGAGGAGGCGCCTCTATCAAGGATTTGCCCTAGTTCGAAAAAATCGTAGATCCGGGGCTGGACACAAGCTGCGTCGCTTTCGCCACCTGCAATAAAATGTGTCCGACACCTACGGATGCGGCGCATCAGGCGTAGTTTGCAGCAGTTGTACTACATGTTCTAATAAAAAGGAACGGGTGCCACCAACAGACCTAACATTCTGCTCCTCCAACTTCCGCTCTAGCATAAGAGCAAGACCAGTCATATGTGAATATTGACAGTATCCAAAGGAGTAGCGTCCATACGTACTTGCGCCAAAAACAAGCGTTCCCTGATATAGTTGTAGTATGTTCGTAAAAGAAAACGCTCGGGTCACGCTAGCAGATGGGATACCTAAATATCAACGTATTCTGAAAAGAGTGGTTCCCGTTAAACTCGAAGTGATACCCACTCCGTTCCATTTGAATTACACACTGCCAATATGGTAATTGAAAAATGTTTTTCATAATTGTAGTAAAGGGAACCGCTATCGCATGGGTTTATCATTCTAATACTCGTACTTTCGTCGTCGATGGCAGCTATTCAGTTAAAAAATGTTTCTTTCAAATTGAAGTTATTTATGAAATTAGTTTTTAATAATAGCTTGACAAGTCGTATGCATTGCACTGTCTTTTCTATTGTTGAAATTGGCAAAAATTTCTATTATGGGCCAACGAGTAGGAAGTTAAATTTTTTTGTAGATAGTACTCATTAACAGGAGGCTTTTCACAAATTGATGTATGCCTTTAGTGAGGGACTGACATATCTTCAAACGAGAAAAGAGTTGAAATGTGATGATGGTCCAGTAGTCTCAACAAGAACTATAGCGGACTAGTTCAGTTATTGCCGGGAGACTGTCACAATTTATGAATTGGAAAATCAAAGGGCCCAAGGAAAGATAGGTGGGCCCAATAAAATTGTACAAATTGATGAATCTAAATTTGGAAGAAGAAAATATAATCGTGGTGAGGGCCATTGGGTAATAGGCATGATTGAAGATGGCTGCGATGACTTGCGGCTGGAGGTGTGTCCCGATAATGATAGGTCTGCAGAAATGTTGGTGCCACTGATAAAAAAACATGTTGAGGAAGGTTCCATCATTCATACAGACTATTGGAGAGCATATCTGAGCCTTCCTCAGCATGGCTATATTCATAAACGGGTCAACCATAGTGACCCGACTAATAAGTTTGTGGCACCAGATGGTACACACACTCAACGAATAGAGAGCCAGTGCCCTCGCACTTAAACAAAAATTTAGACAACAGCAATAAACAGAACTTTACCCAATGGTTGTGCGAATACAAATGGAGGAGGAGAAATATGGTGGAACACTTGGATCCTTATGAAGAATTAATTAATGCAATTAAACATGTATATAAATACGATTAATAAATGATTATTAATATTCCTTGTGTTTTATTCTAACTATCCGAAAAATACCCTAACCTAACCTCAAAATGTTAATCACGGATATCTCCGTAACCATGACGTTTCGCGGGGTGGGGGGGGGGGTGACCCTCGTCCTCCCCGCCCCATAAATCTATGGAAATAACATAACCTCAAAACTTTAACCATGGATATCTCCATAACCATGGGGCTCCGCGGTGTGGGGATGGGACAGGGGGGTACCCCTCTCCTCCCTCCCCCCCTCCCCGACCCATAAATCGATGGCCCATAATGGAAATTTTAACCCAAATATTAATTAAATTTATAATTTTGTTTCAGCAGCGAAATAACAAAAAAAATGGAAAGGCATTAGAGATTGTTACACAAGACATAAAAGTAAAAAAACAAAATGTGGGTTGGAAGCAACCACGGACCGAGGCTATATTTATGCGCCTGATTTGTCTTTTCTTAATCCATTATCAAATACTGCACCGAAGGGGTCATTCCCGTTCGTCCACACCCCGTCGTCCACACCCCGTCATCTCACGTCTAGTATAAGAGTGTTGTAAAAATGGTTATGTTTAAATTATTGTAAATTAAGTGGATCTGTGATACTGATTGCTCTGTTGTTGCCCTTAATTATTGTAAAATAAGATGATCTGTGATGAAAAATACTGTTGAATTTAAACACTACTTAGTACATATTATGTTGTTATTAAAGAGGTTATATACTTTAAAAATGTTTATATAATGCAAAAAAAAATATTAGATAAAATATTGCCTTTTAATTATTGTAAATTATGTTGATCTGTGATGAAAACTAGAATTATTGTTAATTATTTTAACATTGATGATTTTAAATAAAAAAAACTTAATAGTTATTAAATTAATTAAACCGTTAAATCATTTATTTAATTTAAAATTTCTTTACACTGACTCTTAAACTAGACATGAAACGAGGTGCGGGTGACTGGGAATGATTTTAAATAAATGCATTATTCCCAGTCGTCCACACCCCGTCATCTCACGTCTAGTATAAGAGTGTTGTAAAAATGGTTATGTTTAAATTATTGTAAATTATGTTGATCTGTGATGAAAACTAGAATTGTTGTTAATTATTTTAACATTGATGATTTTAAATAAAAAAAACAGTGACAGGGAAAGATGCGTTCTGTTCGTTCACAGTGTAGACGAACAGAACGCATCTTTCCCTGTCACTGTTTTTTTAATTTATATTATCTAATATTTGTTTTGCATAATATAAACATTTTTAAAGTATATAACCTCTTTAATAATAACATAATATGTACTAAGTAGTGTTTAAATTCAACAGTATTTTTCATCACAGATCATCTTATTTTACAATAATTAAGGGCAACAACAGAGCAATCTGTATCACAGATCCACTTAATTTACAATAATTTAAACATAACCATTTTTACAACACTCTTATACTAGCCGTGAGATGACGGGGTGTGGACGACTGGGAATAATGCGTTCTGTTCGTCCACAGTGTAGACGAACAGAACGCAACATTCCCAGTCGTCCGCAGTGTGGACAACGGGGTGTGGACGAACGGGAATGACCCCACCGAAGGCAAAATTACAAAAAAGAAACCCAGGGCTCGGACCGAGGCTATATTTATGCGCCTGATTTGTCTTTTCTTAATCCATTATCAAATACTGCGCCGAAGGCAAAATTACAAAAAAGAAAGCCAGGGCTATGGGCCAGCTAGCCGTCCATCCGTCTAACGACGACGACAGGCCGTGTCGAACGGCGCGTTCGTGTTCCACGCGCGCCTCAAAGAGATGTCAGCATAAGGGGAGGGGCCCGCAAGGGCCGAAGCCTGCCGGGGTTGCGGGCCTGTTCGAAAGAGATACCGCGGCCCCGGAACATAAAGGGCGAGGAAGGAACATGGATGGGTTTTAGTCAGTAAGAGTCTGACACTCCCTCCCGCTCCGCCCAGAGTGGGAGAAGTCATTTGATGATTTCCCATCCTAAAAAAAAAAGGATTTCTTGTCCATATTCTTGAATAGAAAGTGTCGAAGACGACAAGTCTGAGAAACAAATCAAAATTGTAACTACAAGAATGAACAAAAAGGAGGAAAAATATACAGATTTCCTTTTTTTTCATGTCATTACTGGATGTTTCTAGTGCCATAAACTCGGATTTGAAAATGGACGCTAAAATGGAAATAATGGTTGCTTATGAATTCAAAATCACCAATAGGTCGTATGGCTAGATGGGCTTTGCAACTACAGTAATTTGACGTAAAAGTTGATTACCAACCCGATAAAATGTGTGTTGTAATTACCATAGCCTTGCCCAGAAGGAGTACTAAAGTAATACGAGAGGAACAGATGAAAGACGAAAAGATCAAGAAAATGATAGAAGAAGCTCTTGAGGATACAAAAACGGCAGAAGATGCTACATATTGGAGCAACAAGGGCTATCTAATCAGCAATGCCATGTTGTACTGCCTACACCCTGACTCCCTGCCTGACCCATGAATGGAATAATGTCCTTAGCGGCTACCACGACGACCCTCTTCCCGGACACTACGGTGCTGAAAAGACCTTCAACAAGATTGCAAATAGGTATTACTGGCGTAGAATGCGTAAATATGTTACCAGTTATGTACAAAACTGTTTGGAGTGCCAAGTGGGTATACTCCAGGCTACTACTATAAGTCAACGATTCGAAGTGGTATCCTTTGATCTATTTGGTCCCCAAACTGAGGACTGGAAGACATGGATAGTGATCAGTGACGAATTAACCCTTTATCAAATTAACCAATTGCCTAGGGCATCACGTCTGAGGGGGCACCAGAAGTAGCACAAAACAAATCTGACCTTAGGGCATCACTCTCACATCATCAAAAATGTTTCTAGGACTAGTATGAAAAATCGCGTCCACCCCTTCCCCGCGGGCCCCCCGCCTGGCGCCTCTGCGAATCTGTGTCAATCAAATGTTTTCGTTTTTGAGTAATTGTGCCGGCCGGTTTCTATGCATACGTACGAGTAATTCAATTAAGTAAGGAAAATCTGAAAGGGGCCGCAAGAGCCGAAGCCTGCCGGGTCTGCGGGACTGTTCGAAAGTGATACCGTGGCCCCGGAACTTAAAGGGCGAGGAAGGAACATGGATTGGTTTTAGTCAGAAAAGTCTGACACTCCCTCCCGCTCCGCTCAGAGTGGTATAGATTTTATTTGATGATTTCTCATCTGAAAAAAAAAGGGAATTCATCACACAGAAGATGAACTGGCAAAGCAGACTCTTCAATACCTTGAAGAACATTGTGGATTTGATTTTTCAAAATGCAGAGGCCAATCTTATGACAATGCTTCAAATATGTCTGAGCGTTACAATGGCATGCAGCAGAATTCTAGAGGCGAATCCGTTTGCAATATTTATCCCATGCGCAGCCCATTCTATCAATTTAGAAGGTCGAAGCACCGTGGATTGTTGCCTAGCAGTCGTATTTTTTTTTATTAGTTCAAAATCTATACAATTTTTTTCTGGTTCAACCATACGGTAGCGCATATTAAAACATAATTTGGATAATGAAAGTGTTTTAAAACATTAATTAAAATCGAGATGGGAAGCACACGCTAAAGTGACCTCGGATATTTCACAGACATATGAATTAAATTGTAGATGTATTTCTTTTTTGTCATGTTGGTCATGTGGGACGAAATTTTGCAAATCTTCCGAAAAGTCAGCAAGGTATTACAAGACCCAGATGTTACTCTAGACACTTGAGCAAATCTCTACAAATCACTCGTAGATTTAAAAAAAAAATGACTTTGATTCTTTAGAAGCCCGCGCAAAAGATAAGCTACCAGATGTGGAATACAAAGACACCCGTCAAAGACGAAGAAATAAAAAGGCCCGATGATGGTTCAGCTCCTGAAGTAAGTTTCAGCCCAAGAGATCAATTCAAAATAACGTTATTCTTATTATAGCATCGTTAATATATGGGTCGTTTTCAAAATGAATGTACATTTTACTTCAAATTTGTGTCCATCAAACTTATTGGTAACTCAAATAAAATACAGTTCGAAATTTAGCCAGATAAACCACTATTAAAATTAATTGATAATAAAAGAGTAAATAAAAAAAAAACAATTGTGCGGTAATTTTATTCTACTTGTCTTAAAAAACTAAATTTTATTACTGTCGTAATTTTTTCTCCATACAAAAGTGACGAGTCCACAGTCGCACACATTTTTAAAGAGTAGCAGTTTTAATGAATAGTTCACGCGTTTTGGAACCCGATTCAACAAAATTTTGTCCGGTCAACGAGTAAGATTTAAGCAATGTGTATTAAACAATATCATTTTAATTTATTTTTTTATTTATTTACTCATAAACATGTGTCTCATATCTTATTACTTTGTGTTACTCTTTCTTGTTACGTTAATATTTCATCCTAATGGAAGTAAATTCATAATTTAGTATGGCAACTCCATGCGTCAAGATAGTTACACCGTGAGGGCGCTAGTTGGCTCAGGTCGCCATTTTGTGTCTTGTGACTGATGGATTCACTTCGTGCGTGTCGTGAAAAGGACAATTAAAAACAAGTTTAAAAGCGTTAAATAGCGTGAATCCGGTAAGCACTATACTTTACATTGCATCCCGTTATTGTAGATGACAATAAATCATTTGTCAACAAGTTTCTGAAATTTCAGGATAAACTATACTGTAACGTAGTAGAAACTCAAAAAAGTTTCTATCGTTACTTTGTTTACATAGACAGATTCAACGCTTACAATCTAGTCAAATGTCAAAACAAACGCCACAGATTATGTAAAATCATTAAGGCTTTCTCGTTACTAAACGACTAAATTAGCTGCGTTCCAGTGAAATGCGCACCGCGTTCCGTGTATCCGCACTAGTGAGTGTGGACTTGTCTATGCGTGGGCGCGGGTATATAGGTCATCGTCCCGATGACCAGCCCTTTTTCTGCTACCGAAAACCAGACGCGTTCACCGGCATTTTATCCACCGTGACCTCATACGTGATCTAGAATATTCGGCTTGAAGCAGGCAGTTTAACTCGTTTCTTTAACGACATAACCTAAAATAAGTGATTTGATAACCCCAATACTGGGTAAGTTGTTGAACAGTAATCGTTTTCTTATTTTCCTTGTACCATCTAGCTACGTGGATTCGAGATGTGAATCCACCCCTTCATCATTCTTTTTGCTTTGCACATTAATTTTGTAAAAACATGTAGCCTTCAGCTGAGTGTATTTTGACATTGTGTTTTCCTTCATGACACTCAAAATGTGCAACTCATGTGGTGCCTTCCATCACTACCTTGTAAACTCCGTACTGATTGTGACTACCACACATCACCTGCATGGCGCATGGGTACTCCCCGCTTTGCTTACGCCTTGGTGTCACAATCAGCGGAGATGACCATCAGCCATCTCGTGACACGCTGGACGTTTTTTCCAGGGTCCAAAGTTCCGGCTGACATCCAAGGTTCCGACTGACATCTTCCGGCTGAGAACCAGAATACGGATAGCTGTTCGATAGTACCGGCTTACCGGTTATCAGCGGGCCAGCGTCGGGTACCTTTTTTTTTACCTGCGTGGCCGCTACCGACATCTTCGGGTCGGCGCGAACACCTGCCGACCGTCACCCTTCCTGGCGTCACCAGCGTGGCACACCGACACGGTCTTCGTCGCACCGGGCTGAGCCAGGAGAGTACCGCGCTAACCCCCAGGCGGGCTTGGAGAAAATAGTGACCATAGACCTTCCCACACCCGTGTTATTGTTATAATTATATTTTTTTATGTTGACAAGGTTTCGTGGTTTTAATTAACCTTCCCCACGAAAACCCTTTCCGTCACAATACTTACAAACTTCTTATCAAATTAAGTTTTTAAAAAGAAACACACTAACAATCCTAACCTCTCTTTAATTATTCAAATTATCTTAACCTGAGCAAAATCACAAAATAACCTAAATCAAAACTAAAACTAACAAAACTAGCACAAACAATCGAAATCAAAATTAGAGGCCACCAATATCGTAAATAGCACCCGAGAGCACAACCGTCTCGTCCGAGCGCCGACGCAAAAATGAAGTGCCGCACCGCACTGCTCCGTTCTCGTCTCGCTATCCCTTCCACCTGACGTCATCGCGCAGATGTACTAGGTTGAGAAGGTTTTTCCTCTAAGACGGCCGTTCCTGACAGCTGAACGACCTCGTCAGCTTGGATTTCTGCAGCAGGGTACCTTTGTAGTCCATCCTCATTTGATGGTTCTTCATCAACATCATTCTCTTCTGAAATGTTAAAACAACATTGTAGTGATGTATTATTTTAGCTTTGGATACTCATTGCAAACGGACAGCAAGCGTGCACTCAAGCAATCCCCTTACAAAGGGTAACCAAAGCAAGAAGGCATCATCAATGAGGAGCTCTACTCATGAACGATGTCAGCAAACATAGTATGAGCAACAGTAAAACAAGAAGCTCTCGAAAGTGGCCCTCTGGCAACCGCCAGGACAACACATAAATAACAACAAATCAAGAAGCCACTTCCGAGGCCCTCTGATAAGCCTCCGCATCGAGGAGTATCAGGACAACACACACACGGTCACCTCCGTGACGTTCTGGCTACCCCACAAGGGTACCAGGTAAACACATACATGGTCACCTACGTGACGTTCTGGCTACTCCTCAAGGGTACCAGGTAAACAACACAAAAGTCACCTACGTGACACTCTGGCTGCCACTCCCAGACACCAGGACAACACAGCTCACTCACCAGTCCCGAAGAATGCCTCGCATGTATTCGGGGTCCACTCACCCCGCCACTGAACCATATGTTCTGCGGCGCTCTGAGTTTTCTTTCCATATGAGCCTGCCAACAACTCAAGCTCGTAACGGTGATGAGGCAATGACCGGACAACTTTGTACGGACCACGCATCCCGGAGTCTAGTTTGCCGGTACTTTGTGAACCCTTGCTGACGAATACGAAACTGCCAACAGAAAAAGTACGGGGCTGGCGACGACCCTCATTAACGTAGGCGTCCTGTCGTTGCTGGTTGGCAGCAAGCAGTTCCGAGACCCTCTGTCTCCTCAGAGTCTGCAGGGCTTCTCGGTTCGGATGAGAATCGCTCAGCGCAATGTCTCGGACCAGCGATCGTAGAACCGGAGTGGTTCCTTCAACACCGGTCAGCAGCTGCAGGGCAGAGGTGCGAGTTGTTGCCTGCTTCGTGATGTTAAGGGTTAGCTGCACTTTCCATAAGACGTTGGACCAAGAAGCACCCTTGTTGTTAACCTCTATGCGCAGCATGTTGAGGACTGTGCGGCAGTACCGTTCGACTTGGCCGTTCTCGCGATGCATCTCAGGTGTGATGAAGTGTATAGAGGACCCAAGCTCAGTTACCCACTCTTGAAACGCAGCACTTTCGAACATCCTAGCTCTGTCACACACTATAGTTGACGGAGTGCCAAACAAAGAGACGGCATTGGAAAACACCCTTTTCAATTCATCCGCGTCTTGCCGGTATAACGCGTACAATAAGCAAAATTTGGAAAATGAGTCTACAACTATGAGGATGTATTTATAACCGTTGGATTCTGTTAACGGCCCAAGAACATCGGCATGTAACACGGAAAAGGGAATGTCCGGTTTTGTCCAAGACTCGATTGGTTGGTGAGGTGCTCGGGGCACTTTCTTATGTGCTAAGCAAACGATACAATGGCCAACATACTTTTTAACAAAATTTCTAAGGCCAGGAAACCAAAAGTGACGCAGTATCAAATCGACAGTCTTATCTACGCCTATGTGATCGTGATCGTCATGAAAGACTCTTAAAAGACTAAGTCTATGCCCTTTCGGTATGTAACACAGAAGACGCGAGTCTTCACCAGTAGGCGTGTACTTATAGTACAGCAAGTCATTTTTAATAAGAAATCGACTGCTATCTAACTGTCCTTCTCGAACCTTCTGCATTAGATCCTGAGTCTCTAAGTCGGCAGTTTGAGCAATTTTCGCCCAGTTTCGTGGATTTTGGATTTGGAACACGTGAGCAGGCTGTCTGCTGAGAAAGTCAGCATGCTGCATGTTGCAACCCTTTCGGTACTCTAAAGAAAACTGAAAGTCCTGCATGTAAACCCACCAGCGAGCTACACGAGGCAGTAAATCTTTTTTGCGTTCAGTTAATTTTAAAGAATTGCAATCAGTGACAATTTTGAATTTTATTCCGATCAAATAGTGCCGAAAGTGTTGTAAAGCGCGTACCACAGCTAAGGTCTCTAATTCGTAGCTGTGATATTTTGATTCCGCTCCCTGGGTGGACTTACTGTAATACCCGACAACTCGCTTACGTTTTCCTTCATGTTCCTGAAGCAAAATAGCCCCGAATCCTATCGAACTAGCATCGGTATGTAGTTCTGTGGGCAGACTGGGATTAAAAATTGCTAAAACTGGCTCCTCAGTTAAGCACTTAATGATATAGTCGCGAGCGACATCTTGTTCCGGTCCCCAAACAAAAGGCACGCCTTTTCTCAGTAGCTTGGCAATACAAGCAGTCTTTGAGGCATATCCAGCAATGTACCTGCGGAAATAACCTGCCAGCCCCAAGAACTGACGCACCTCTTTTACATTTGTGGGTTTCGAGGACTTAACTAAAGCATCAGTTTTACTCGGACTCGGCTGTACCTGACCATGTCCAATCAGCCGTCCTAAGTATTCAACCTCCATATCTAAAAACGTACATTTCTTCAGATTGACCGAGAAACCTGCCGCTGAGAGGGTTTTTAAAACCTCTCGCAATACCTTTAGGCCTTCCTCGATTGAATTGGACATGATCAGTACGTCATCAATATAGGTCAATACATGGCCAGTGTCTATAAGATGCTTGAGTGTCTTTGTGATAATGCGCTGATACACGACAGGGGCGTTAGCCAGCCCATAGGGCATTTTCAAATACTCATAATGCCCTTCAGGCGTCACAAAGGCAGTTTTACTAATAGAGGCATTGACTTTCATTGGTACTTGATGAAAACCAGTAGCCATGTCAAGACTGGTAAAATACTTGAAGTTGCCTAATTTGTCGATATGGTCATCGATTAGTGGCAATGGAAATTTCTCTTTAACAGTGACAGCGTTTAAGGCTCTGTAGTCTACGCACATCCTATCTTCCCCGCTCTTTTTCTTTACGAGGATGATAGGACTTGCATAGTCTGATTGGGATTCTCGTATGATGCCCTTACTCAAAAGATCACTAATTATGCCACGAACGCTTAACTTCTCGTCTGCAGAAAGCTTGTACGGTCGATAACTTATCGGACTGTCACTGTTAAGCCTAATCTCCATGCTCCCAGTGTTTACTGTGGAGGTCGCTGTGCCAGTGGTGAACGTTTCAGAAAACTCGTCAATCAAAGATAACAAACGTTTCTTGTCATCACCAACTAAGGGTGTCTTCACTTGGTCAGCCAGCTCCACAGACGACACATTGTACACTTGATCAACTCTCATCAATCGTTGAGAGTCACTCGTCCTAATGTAGGTGACACCATCGCGATTTAAAATGTCAGTCCCTACCAAGACAGGTGCCTGAATGCAATCTGGTGGTACTACATAAAGATCCGCCTCTAACGATAGTTCAGGGAACTCAATTATTGTCTTAACAAAAAAAGTAGACTCGATATCTTGACTACCGATACCTCGCAATCTACGATAGGTTGGCAATTGATTAAAACTAAAATGCTTTAAAACCGATCTAGAAATAAGTGAAATATCAGACCCAGAATCAATTAAAACATCTACGGGTAGTTTTTGAATAATCGCCGTCATCACGTTGTTTCGTCCGGAATCGACGCGGAGCAAAAATTTACGTCACTACTATTTTTATCATTGGACTTAGAATCCATACGTTGCTTTAAATAGCACGAATCAACAAGATGACCGGTTTTCTTACAATAGGTGCAAATCACTTTGACTGGTTTTGAATTAGACTTCGTATCTTTTAAATTCGAAGTCTCAGAGGAGGTAGATTTAGAATTAGAAGTGGTTGAATCAACTTTTGTTTTTTTTGAACAATCAGCTTGTTTGTGACCGTGTTTGCCACACGAGAAACATGTCACCTGTCCTCTCCTAGACGCTTCGCGTTTACGAGGATTGGACGTTTCAGCAGCCGACGAGCGTATGGGATTACCGGTAGCACTTTGCGTGTTCTTAGGTTTAACGTACACGGACAAAAATTCGACCAAATCTTTCGGCTGCAGTTTGGCGTTGGTAGCCGCGGCTTTCACTTGAGGATCGGAGATGCCACGAACTACTATGGCGGTTTTGAACTCATCCGAAAGCCCTCGTACGATATTTAACCGTAGTAGGGACATTCGAGCGTACTCTGCATACGTGGTGAACTTGTTAGACGTTGTACTCATGACGTCATACAGCACAGTAGCCATATCGACTTCACGTGGACACAACGATCGAAACTCGGCTTTAAAATTCGACCACGAGCGATCGTTTGTCACCCAATGGTTCAACCACGTTTTGGCGTCACCACGTAGACAACCACCAATACGCCCAAAACACTCATGATCATCCCAACCGTTCAAGTTTCGGCCACGGTCTACCTCCGCACACCACACATCAAAATAATGCACACTTGGATCGAAATTTGAAATATAGTAATGCTTAGATCTTACTTGTAACAATGAAGAGAGTGCACCGACAATCCCATCCGCCATGCTGCTAGTATCGCACGGTTTTTCCGCAGGCCGGCTCGTGGAGGGCGTCGCTACGCCAACCTCAGCAGCAGTCTCGGTGACGTCCAAGACCACGGATGAGGGGCTGCCTCTAACGCAAGGACGAGACGGGGCTGTCAAATTAGTCGCCGTTAACGGCAGGCGCTCCTCAAGTGCATTCAGTCTTTGCAAAATCTGATCTAACGGATCGCGTCGTTTTGAACGACGGTCGCGACGTTTATGTGAACCATGCCTACGTTTTCGACTATCACGACTCCTACTTCGACGCGTGGGTGGCGTTTCACCACCAGAATAATCACTACTCGACATAATTACTAACCGCAACTATTTACAAAAAGAACAAAGCACTAAACTACTAGAAAAGATTGATCGACCACGTGGTTTTTTTTTAAATAAGAGAGTGGAGAACGATCAAAATCGCGTAAATGATCCCACTTCTGAACTTACAAACTTCTTATCAAATTAAGTTTTTAAAAAGAAACACACTAACAATCCTAACCTCTCTTTAATTATTTAAATTATCTTAACCTGAGCAAAATCACAAAATAACCTAAATCAAAACTAAAACTAACAAAACTAGCACAAACAATCGAAATCAAAATTAGAGGCCACCAATATCGTAAATAGCACCCGAGAGCACAACCGTCTCGTCCGAGCGCCGACGCAAAAATGAAGTGCCGCACCGCACTGCTCCGTTCTCGTCTCGCTATCCCTTCCACCTGACGTCATCGCGCAGATGTACTAGGTTGAGAAGGTTTTTCCTCTAAGACTATATTATGTAGGTAGGTATTATTATAAAAAATAATACCTACATAATATCCTATATGAAATTGATACGTGGGAGCTTTATATAAATTATATTTTCTAATGAATAAAAAGCGCTTTCCCACTTTTGAAATCGAATCACACACTGCGCGACGTTATAAGTACATAAAAAAAGTGAATTAATTCTATTTTCGGTTTTAGGAAAGATGCCGCTAACGCCTGCTGAAAGACGTTACCGAGAACGCTTAAAATTAAATGATCCGCAAAAATGGAGAGAAATAAAAGAAAAAAAAATAATAAGAACTAAAAATAATTACATACCGATTCAACAACTTTCGGAATCTGAAAAAAAAGTTACGCGAAGGAAATGGCGAAGGTCTAAGCAACAAAAAAATGAAGAAAAAACAGAGAAAACTAAAATTTCTCGAAAAGTTTATAAAAAGAAACATAATAAAATAACACAAGAAAATAAAAAACTGAGAGAAAAAGTAACTTCATTAATTAAAAAAAAATAAAGCATTGAACAAAACAATATACAGGTACAAAATTCGACAAGCAGCACATTCACAAGACAATGATCACGATAAAGAGAATAATATTTCGAATGTAAGAGACCTAACGCCAAATTCTAAAACTGAATTCTTTGTCAATTCCTTAAACATTTCGCCTTCAGAAAAAGAAAAGGTGAAAAAACCACTCTTTCATAAAAATATATTATGCGAATCAATTAAATATCAATATGAATTGGCATCAAGTAATGAGCAAAAGCACATATTAAAAAAAATTGTTGATAATTGTTTGGTTAAAAAGTATAGGACGAAAACTAAACTGGAAGCAATAATTGGACTAAAGGGTACTCCCTTGATTTTCCTAAAAGTTTTTGTCCGAAAATCATTATCCATAACACGTTTGCTATAAACTTCAGTAACCATAATGTTCAAAACACCGAAATCATGTTTTACATAACTAACTTTACTTCTAATACTATTTTGTCATAATATTGAATACTATAATAATTGAATCTCCTAATTTTACGTGACATAAAGTCGTATGTCCTAAGTATTGTATCACATAATGTGTATAATTCCGAATGGTCATATATAAATTGTTAGTCGCTAAAAAAATCCCTATATATAAGTTAAGTTTTAGTGACAGAAACGATTTGCTGCAAATCCGACTCCATGCAGTCTTGTCTGCCCTACCCCAAGAGTGTTATTTAAAATCGCGTAGGCGCGGAGGGGCGAGGCGGGCCGCGAGTTGAGGAGCAGGTGGTTGTAACACAGGTGGTGGGCGTTAAACCTATCTGCGACGATAAGCTCGCGTGAGGCCGCCGGAGCCCCGCAGCGCCGGAGCCGTGACAGAAACCATGCCTGCTGCATGATGCTTGCTCATTTGCATGCTACATGCTTGCATGCTGTATGCTTGCTTGCATGCTGCACGCTTGCATGCTTGCTTGCTTGTTGCATGCTTGCTTGCTACGTGCTTGCTTGCTTGCTGTATGCTTGCCGCATGCTTGCTACATGCTTGCCGCATGCTTGCTGCATGCTTGCTTGCATTGCAGGACAACGCCTACATACGATTAAACATTTACTTAGAATAGGACTTATGACTTTTATTGAAAATGATTTTATGTCTTTTGTATATTATTGATTGTAATACTTATGACAAACAGATTTAGGGCCTATTATATTTAGGGATTTCAACTCTATGGCATATGATATTATGTGATTTAAAGTTCGGGTAAATTATCATTCGGATGAATGATGATTATGACAAAAAATGTTATGTCATTTTAGATTATGGATTAAAAAGTTATATAATACGATAGAGAACCGGACTAAAGGCTAGAATTCGAGTTCCGAAGAAAACGATTTCAGGGAAACATGTAGAACTTGCACAAAAGATTCATGACTTTTTCTTACGAGATGACGTTAGCCGCGCTACAGCTGGCAAGAAGGAAACGAAGACAATGAAGAAAAATAAGATGCAAAGACGATCGACCTTTTAGAATCTATGACAAAATTACGGTATAAATTTATTCAAGAAACAAACATCCCAGTGTCCTATACCACTTTTACTAGATGCAAGCCATTCTTTGTATTAAGTCCCAATCTCGCTAATCGTGACACATGCGCCTGTTAAAAACATGGCAATATAGACTTAAAATATGCTGCACTTAAAACTCTTTCGATATTGAAATTTAAAGATTTGGATGAGTTCATGAAAAGTATCGTTGCAACAAATGTGATCGAATGCAACAAATGTGATAGTAAACCGACAACTGTGTATAATTTATCAGAATGAGATTTAGACGATAAAGTATCTTGGCTGGAATGGACAGTTCAAGAAATTGAATATCAAAAGGAAAACCAAAACAAAACAGCAATTTTTGCTGTTTTGTTTTGGTATGAATAATACAATCAGGTACGATAAGGCATTTAATCATGGAGTTTAAAAAAGCACTAGTGGAATATAAAGTTCACTGTTACAATATATGCCACCAATATAAGTGTTACAAACCCTTAAAAGAAAATTTAAGGGAGAATGAAATTTTAATTCATTGCGATTTCTCTGAAATTTATGCTTGTAAGTTGCACAAAGAAATTCAAGCCTTACATTTTGGTGCATCTCAAATTCAAATTAGTCTCCATACCGGTGTTGTGTACGGGCCTAATTCTTTCGAGTCCTTTTGCACGTTTTCCGACTAAAAAAAGCCCACTCCAGAGGCAATTTGGGCTCATCTTTTGCCAATACTACAGAACATAAGAAATAAGAAACCTGAAGTGAACATAGTTCATTTTTATTCTGATGGACCCACAAGCCAATATAGGACACCAGTCCTAAGGTCAGTTCGTTTCAGTGATTCCGTCGTGCGCTTTCGCCTGAGTACCGTGTGTTATAGACAGTTCTCACAATAAAATCGAATAAGTGGTGTAATACCTTGTTAAACTAGACAAAACCAAATTGCATGCAGTGACTATAGTGTTAACGAATGATCACAATAACTTTACAATAAGCACAGTGTAATCTCAGTTATTTGCAAAAAACGGTTTAAAACTTGAATAATTCCTCAGTGTTGAGAACAAAGGAACCAACAATCACCTGATCAGTGCGTGTTCACCAATGTTGTGCTTTACCTAGTGGTGCTTATATTCACGCACTTCGAATAAGTCGCTGTGGTCGAGCGGTGTAAGGACAGCTTTTTGTGTCAGTGGCTTGCGCGAAGTGTCGCCGGATCGAATCCCACTAAATGCAAAACTTTTTCCATTTATTATTTACTATAATTGTAATAAGTTAAGGTCCATGTTCACCAAAAAGATGACAGTCTGATTTTCTAAAACAGCAGTTTAAAACACATTTTTGTATGGTAATATGCCACAGTGACAGCTGTTATTAGAAAATCAGACAGTTATCTTTTCGGTGAACATGGACCTAAGAAGCTCTACCCTACTACAACAAAATGTCACAGTTCTCAGAGAATAAAAAGTTTCTTTCCGATACCGACTTAAACAAAGAACCTGGCACAGCAACGATCGGTGAACAAAATGTGTCATTACGTAAGCGTAAACAACCGGATCATGAGTGGGTCCAGGCCATAAAAGATCTGACTACGGATTTCAAGAGTACGCTGAGTGAGTGGAGGCTTGACATGGAAGCAAGTATCGCCAAAATATCTGATATCGTTGCATCAATAAAAGACGATTTGGCTTCCATTACTCAAGTTACTTCCGAGACAAAAAAAGATATTAATTCTCTTCGTAGATAAATGTTTTAAAAATTCAAAATTGCTGCTGTATGCTGACGACATTAAAATATTTAGGTCTATTAAAAGTAACCGTGATTGTTCTCTATTACAGGAAGACTTAGATGCGTTTTCGGCATATTGTACACGCAATAAACTTCAACTTAGTGTATCCAAGTGTTATGTTATTAGTTTTACCAAAAATAAAAACATTTTATTATATCCCTACACCTTAAAAAAACGAAAATCTAAAGAGAGAAACCCTGGTTTGTGATCTTGGAGTCCTGTTGGACGACAAACTTCATTTAGATTCCCATATTAACAAAATTGTTAATAATGCCTTCCGTATTCGGTTTTATCATGAGAACAGTTTCAGTATTTACCCGGTCCTCTACCTATTTGTACTTGTATCGGTCGTTGGTTCGCTCCCAGCTAGAGTATGCTGTTTCCGTATGGAATCCCCACTATGGTAAATATTCCGATATGACCGAAAAAGTACAGAGAAAATTTTTAAAGGCCATGCATTTTCGTTGCCTTCGTACCTATGCATCCCACAATGACCTTTTGCAGAAGTATAACCTGCAAAGTTTAAAGTCTAGACGAATCATGTTGGAAACAACGTTCTTGTTTGATCTGTGTCACACTTATTATTATTTTCAAAACAAATTTGAGCAATTCTTTCCCAACACGCTTTTATGAAGAAAGTGTGACAGAGATATCGAGGAAATGCAATAACACGTCTATGAGTAGACAAATACTTCCATTTATGAGGAGATTAATCCTTTAAATACTGAAGATGGATAAAATGTTCCCAGGTGACGCCATTTTCGAAACAGTTTTTAGGCATTCTATTTCAACACGCTCTTACAAAGGGAATGTGACAGAGAGATTGCGGAAATATTCCCAGGTATGGAGAAATCAATCCTTAAGTTACTAAAGGTGGATAAAATGTGTACAGGTCTCACAGTTTCAAAACAGATTTAAGCCATTCAATCTCAACGCGCTCTTTCGAAGAGAATGTGACAGAGAGATCTCGGAAATCTCACAAAACGTCTACGAGTAGATAAATACTCCCATCTATACAGAGACTAATCCTTTAGTTACTGAAGATGGATGAAATGTTTAGAGGTGTCGAAATTTTCAGAACAATTTTTAGCCATTCAATCTCAACGCGCTCTTTCGAAGAGAATGTGACAGGGAGATAGCGGAAATATACCAACACGTCTATAAGTAGATAAATTGTTACATTTATGAAGAGATCAATCCTTCAGTTACTGAAAGCTGATGAAATGTGTACAGGTGCCGTCATTTTCGGAACAGTTTTGAGCAATTCTATCGCAACACGCTCTGTCGAAGCGAGTGTGACAGGGAGATCGCAGAAATCTACCAACACGTCTATGAGTAGATAAATCCTTTCATTTATGAAGATATCAATCCTTCAGTTACTGAAGATGGATAAAATGTTCATGACGCCATTTTCGAAACAGTTTTAGGCATTCTATTTCAACACGCTCTTTCAAAGGGAATGTGACAGAGAGATTGCGGAAATATTCCCAGGTATGCAAAAATCAATCCTTTAGTTACTAAAGGTGGATGAAACGTGTACAGGTGTCAAAGTTTAAAAACAGATTTAAGCCATTCAATCTCAACGCACTCTTTCAAAGAGAATGTGACGGGGAGATTGCCGAAATATACCAACACGTGTATAAGTAGATAAATAGTTACATTTATGATGAGATCAATTCTTCAGTTACTGAAGGCTGATGAAATGTGTACAGGTGCCGTCATTTTCGGAACAGTTTTGAGCAATTCTATCGCAACACGCTCTGTCGAAGAGAATGTGACAGGGAGATCGCAGAAATCTACCAATACGTCTATGAGTAGATAAATCCTTTCATTTATGAAGATATCAAACCTTCAGTTACTGAAGAGAGATGAAATGTATACAGGTGTCGCAATTTTCAGAACAGTTTTTAGCCATTCTATTTCAATACGCTCTATCAAAGGGAATGTGACAGAGAGATTACGGAAATACTCCCAGGTATGCAGAGATCAATCCTTTAGTTTAAGGTGGATGAAATGTGTACAGGTGACGCGAGTTTCAGAACAAATTTTAGCCATTATTTCTCAACACGCTTTTTCGAAGAGAATGTGACAGGGAGATAGCTAAAATATACCAACACGTCTATAAGTAGATAAATAGTTATATCTAAGAAGAGATCAATCCTATAGTTACTGAAGGCTGATGAAATGTGTACAGGTGCCGTCATTTTCGGAACAGTTTTGAGCATTTCCATCGTAACACGCTCTGTCGAAGAGAGTGTGACAGGGAGATCGCAGAAATCCACCAACACGTCTATGAGTAGATAAATCCTTCCATTTATGAAGATATCAATCCTTCAGTTACTGAAGATGGATGAAATGTATACAGGTGTCGCAATTTTCAGAACAGTTTTTAGCCATTCTATTTCAATACGCTCTATCAAAGGGAATGTGACAGAGAGATTGCGAAAATACTCCCAGGTATGTAGAGATCAATCTTTTAGTTACTTAAGGTGGATGAAATGTGTACAGGTGACGCGAGTTTCAGAACAAATTTTAGCCATTCTTTCTCAACACGCTTTTTCGAAGAGAATGTGACGGGGAGATAGCCGAAATATACCAACACGTCTATAAGTAGATAAATAGTTATATTTATGAAGAGATCAATCCTTCAGTTACTGAAGATGGATAAAATGTATACAGGTGTCAAACTTTCAAAACAGATTTAAGCCATTCAATCTCAACGCGCTCTTTCAAAGAGAATGTGACGGGGAGATAGCCGAAATATACCAACACGTCTATAAGTAGATAAATAGTTATATTTATGAAGAGATCAATCCTTCAGTTACTGAAGATGGATAAAATGTATACAGGTGTCGCAATTGTCAGAACCGTTTTTAGCCATTCTATTTCAATACGCTCTATTAAAGGGAATGTGACAGAGAGATTGCGGAAATACTCCCAGGTATGCAGAGATCAATCCTTTAGTTACTGAAGGTGGATGAAACGTGTACAGGTGTCAAAGTTAAAAAAAAAAGATTTAAGCCATTAAATCTCAACGCGCTCTTTCGAAGAGAATGTGACGGGGAGATAGCCGAAATATACCAACACGTCTATAAGTAGATAAATAGTTACATTTATAAAGAGATCAATCCTTTAGTTCCTGAAGGTAGATGAAACGTGTACAGGTGTCAAACTTTCAAAACAGATTTAAGCCATTCAATCTCAACGCGCTCTTTCAAAGAGAATGTGACGGGGAGATAGCCGAAATATACCAACACGTCTATAAGTAGATAAATAGTTATATTTATGAAGAGATCAATCCTTCAGTTACTGAAGATGGATAAAATGTATACAGGTGTCGCAATTGTCAGAACCGTTTTTAGCCATTCTATTTCAATACGCTCTATTAAAGGGAATGTGACAGAGAGATTGCGGAAATACTCCCAGGTATGCAGAGATCAATCCTTTAGTTACTAAAGGTGAATGAAATGTGTACAGGTCTCAAAGTTTCAAAACAGATTTGAGCCATTCAATCTCAACGCGCTCTTTCGAAGAGAATGTGACAGAGAGGTCGCGGAAATCTCACAACACGTCTAAGAGTATATACATACTCCCATCTATAAAGAGACTTATCCTTTAGTTACTGAAGGTGGATGAAATGTATACAGATGTCGCAATTTACAGAACAGTTTTTGGCCGCTTTTTCGAAGAGAATGTGACGGGGAGATAGCCGAAATATACCAACACGTCTATAAGTAGATAAATAGTTATATTTATGAAGAGATAAATCCTTTAGTTACTGAAGGCTGATGAAATTTGTACAGGTGCCGTCATTTTCGGAACAGTTTCGAGCATTTCCATCGCAACACGCTCTGTCGAAGAGTGTGACAGGGAGATCGCAGAAATCTACCAACACATCTATAAGTAGATTAATACTCCCATTTATAAAGAGATCAATCCTTTCGTTACTGAAGGTGGATGAAACGTGTACAGGTGTCAAAGTTAAAAAAAAAAAGATTTTAGCCATTAAATCTCAACGCGCTCTTTCGAAGAGAATGTGACGGGGAGATAGCCGAAATATACCAACACGTCTATAAGTAGATAAATAGTTACATTTATGATGAGATCAATTCTTCAGTTACTGAAGGCTGATGAAATGTGTACAGGTGCCGTCATTTTCGGAACAGTTTTGAGCAATTCTATCGCAACACGCTCTGTCGAAGAGAGTGTGACAGGGAAATCGCAGAAATCTACCAATACGTCTATGAGTAGATAAATCCTTTCATTTATGAAGATATCAATCCTTCAGTTACTGAAGATGGATGAAATGTATACAGGTGTCGCAATTTTCAGAACAGGTTTTAGCCATTCTATTTCAATACGCTCTATCAAAGGGAACGTGACAGAGAGATTGCGGAAATACTCCCAGGTATGCAGAGTTCAATCCTTTAGTTACTGAAGGTGGATGAAATGTATACAGATGTCGCAATTTACAGAACAGTTTTTGGCCGCTTTTTCGAAGAGAATGTGACGGGGAGATAGCGAAAATATACCAACACGTCTATAAGTAGATAAATAGTTATATTTATGAAGAGATCAATCCTTTAGTTACTGAAGGCTGATGAAATATGTACAGGTGCCGTCATTTTCGGAACAGTTTTGAGCATTTCCATCGCAACACGCTCTGTCGAAGAGTGTGACAGGGAGATCGCAGAAATCTACCAACACGTCTATAAGTAGATAAATACTCCCATTTATAAAGAGATCAATCCTTTAGTTACTGAAGGTGGATGAAACGTGTACAGGTGTCAAAGTTAAAAAAAAAAGATTTAAGCCATTAAATCTCAACGCGCTCTTTCGAAGAGAATGTGACGGGGAGATAGCCGAAATATACCAACACGTCTATAAGTAGATAAATAGTTACATTTATAAAGAGATCAATCCTTTAGTTCCTGAAGGTAGATGAAACGTGTACAGGAGGGCGATCGCGCTATTTTGTAAAATGAACAAATGTCTAAAGATCGGTTTTGGTTCAACTCTGACTGTAATTCAGTTATAACGAAATTTGGTATCGCGCTAAAGTTTATGTGATGACCAAAGTCGAACTGAAACTGAACCATTCTCATAATCAAAACATTAGAGGTGTATCAATGTAACCTAGTATTGTTAGCATAATCGACCGTCGACTCAGCGTTTAAATTGTTGTACCTCTAGTTTTGACAGCACTTGTCTATGAGTTATGTTGCTTTGGTTGGAGTTTAGGTGGGAATTTCGAAGAATTTGAAGTGGTGACTGAAATAAATGTCGAGATATGATTTCAAGTGGTTACCTATTTAGCTTAGAAAGTTACTTGTATCCTTTCAACATCTCGGGAGTGAATACGTGTTTTAAATATATCAAAAAATCTGTGAAATATTTTGTATTGGTAAGTATTTTAATTCTCTTGAAATAATAGCATTTATTTTATTAATTATAAATACACAAAGATACTTTTAGTAATTCTGTACAATAATTGATTTATGAATAAGATGACCCACTGAACCATTTTAGATAAATAATTAGTTAATTAATGCACAATTACTATTTATTTACTGATTTCGAATACGGAGTCGATGTCGACTATGCGCCACTAGCGGCCTCCTCAGTTTAAGTCTGTTACTGATAATGTATTTATATTATTTCTGAGTTTATTCATCGAATTTTATAATGTAGGTAATTATAGTTACTTACTCTCTTTTAATTTGCTCCCTATCATGAAGTTGAAAGGGAAATGATACATATTTGTTGAGGATTTCTGGCTTGTTGAGTGCCAAGGTCACTTGTTTCACAATTTTGGAGACACTTGACTGGGAAACACAGTGTTTCCGACTGTCTCCCACAATCGTCTGGTATGAGCCAGTAGCATAAAATGCTAAAGCAACTAGCACCTAAAACCAAGTTGTTGGTCAGTATTTGAATACTCACTTAGTTCTAATTTAGGCAAGGAAGGAAATGGCATACCTATAGCAATGATTCATATTACAGGCATGTGATGATGTACCTAATACATTTCTAGTTCTAGCATGGTTCTAGCACTTCGCATTGTGTTACTAACCTTCGTGGTCACATCTAAAGCATCCGAACGTAATGTTGGTGGCAAATGAGGAGTTAATTCGATAATTAGCCCACGAGCTAACTCCTTCGACAGTCGATATCTCTTGATGAACTGCCTGTCGCTTAATTTGAAAGCTGCACTTTGTAACCTTGCACTCAGATTCACTTTTTTTTTATTGGGCCCGTGCAATGGCCACATCACACTCGTGCGCCGTTTCCATGAAGTCTAGGTACATCATTTTAACGATTTTTACTACTTTTTATCACAAAAACACTAAACCAATTCAGAAAAAGTTGCTCCGTAGTAACTTAAACACAACTTGTGCTTATGGTTTGGATTTGTCTCTGTTCTAGTCCAACTTCGGTTCAAACATCTGTCAACACTTTAGCGCGATGCGAAAAGTACTTAAAATCGTGTTTCGGTTATGGTTTAGTTTTGATTTGGTTGGGATTTTTTAGCGCGATCGCCCCCCAGGTGTCAAACTTTCAAAACAGATTTAAGCCATTCAATCTCAACGCGCTCTTTCAAAGAGAATGTGACGGGGAGATAGCCGAAATATACCAACACGTCTATAAGTAGATAAATAGTTACATTTATGAAGAGATCAATCCTTTAGTTACTGAAGGCTGATGAAATGTGTACAGGTGCCGTCATTTTCGGAACAGTTTTGAGCATTTTCATCGCAACACGCTCTGTCGAAAAGAGTGTGACAGGGAGATCGCAAAAATCCACCAACACGTCTATGAGTAGATAACTACTTCCATTTATGAAGATATCAATCCTTCAGTTACTGAAGATGGAAAAAATGTATACAGGTGTCGCAATGTTCAGAACCGTTTTTAGCCATTCTTTTTCAATACACTCTATCAAAGGGAATGTGACAGAGAGATTGCGGAAATACTCCCAGGTATGCAGAAATCAATCCTTTAGTTAATAAAGGTAGATAAAATTTGTACAGGTCTCAAAGACCGAAATATACCAACACGTCTATAAGTAGATAAATCCTTTCATTTATGAAGATATCAATTCTTCAGTTACTGAAGATGGATGAAATGTTCAGAGGTGTCGCAATTTTCAGAGCAGTTTTTAGCCATTCTATTTCAACACACTCTTTCGAAGAGAATGTGACAGGGAGATAGCGGAAATATACCGACACGTCTATAAGTAGATAAATACTCCCATTTATGAAGAGATCAATCCTTTAGTTCCTGAAGGTGGATGAAACGTGTACAGGCGTCAAAGTTTCAAAACTGATTTAAGCCATTCAATCTCAACGCGCTCTTTCGAAGAGAATGTGACGGGGAGATAGCCGAAATATACCAACACGTCTATAAGTAGATAAATAGTTCTGATGAAATGTGTACATGTGCCGTCATTTTCGGAACACTTTTGAGCAATTCCATGGCAACACGCTCTGTCGAAGAGAGTGTGACAGGGAGATCGCAGAAATCTACCAGCCCGTCTATGAGTAGATAAATCCTTCCATTTATGAAGATATCAATCCTTAAGTTACTGAAGATGGATGAAATGTATACAGGTGTCGCAATTTTCAGAACAGTTTTTAGCCATTCTATTTCAATACGCTCTATCAAAGGCAATGTGACAGAAAGATTGCGAAAATACTTCCAGGTATGCAGAGGTCAATCCTTTAGTTACTTAAGGTGGATGAAATGTGTACAGGTCTCAAAGTTTCAAAACAGATTTGAGCTATTCAATCTCATCGCGCTCTTTCGAAGAGAATGTGACAGAGAGATCACGGAAATCTCACAACACGTCTACGAGTAGATACATACTCCCATCTATAAAGAGACTAATCCGTTAGTTACTTAAGGTGGACGAAATGATTACAGGTGACGCGAGTTTCAGAACAGATTTGAGCCATTCTTTCTCAACACGCTTTTTCGAAGAGAATGTGACAGGGAGATGGAGGAAATGTAATAACACGTCTACGAGTAGATAAACCCCGCCTTTTCTTAAGCGATCAATTATTTAGTTACTGAAAGTGGTTGTAACGTCTACAGGTGACGCAATTTTCAAAACAGATTTGAGCAATTCTTTCCCAACATGCTTTTTCGAAGAAAGTGTGACAGAGAGATCGAGGAAATGCAATAACACGTCTATGAGTAGATAAATACTTCCATTTATGAGAAGATCAGTCCTTTAAATACTGAAGATGGATAAAATGTTCATGACGCCATTTTCGAAACAGTTTTAGACATTCTATTTCAACACGCTCTTTCAAATGGAATGTGACAGAGAGATTGCGGAAATATTCCCAGGTATGCAGAAATCAATCCTTTAGTTAATAAAGGTAGATAAAATTTGTACAGGTCTCAAAGTTTCAAAACAGATTTGAACCATTCAATCTCAACGCGCTCTTTCGAAGAGAATGTGACAGGGAGATAGCGGAAATATACCAACACGTCTATAAGTAGATAAATACTCCCATTTATGAAGAGATCAATCCTTTAGTTCCTGAAGGTGGATGAAACGTGTACAGGTGTCAAAGTTTAAAAACAGATTTAAGCCATTCAATCTCAACGCGCTCTTTCAAAGAGAATGTGACGGGGAGATTGCCGAAATATACCAACACGTCTATTAGTAGATAAATAGTTACATTTATGAAGAGATCAATCCTTTAGTTACTTCAGTAACTAAAGGATTGATCACTCTTTCAAAGGAAATGTGACAGAGACATAACGGAAATATACCAACACGTCTCGTCTATTAGTAGATAAATACTCCCATTTATGAAGAGATCGATCCTTTAGTTCCTGAAGGTGTATGAAACGTGTACAGGTGTCTAAGTTTCAAAACAGGTTTAAGCCATTCAATCTCAACGCGCTCTTTCGAAGAGAATGAGACAGGGAGATAGCCGAAATATACCAACACGTGTATAAGTAGATAAATAGTTACATTTATGATGAGATCAATTCTTCAGTTACTGAAGGCTGATGAAATGTGTACAGGTGCCGTCATTTTCGGAACAGTTTTGAGCAATTCTATCGCAACACGCTCTGTCGAAGAGAATGTGACAGGGAGATCGCAGAAATCTACCAATACGTCTATGAGTAGATAAATCCTTTCATTTATGAAGATATCAAACCTTCAGTTACTGAAGAGAGATGAAATGTATACAGGTGTCGCAATTTTCAGAACAGTTTTTAGCCATTCTATTTCAATACGCTCTATCAAAGGGAATGTGACAGAGAGATTACGGAAATACTCCCAGGTATGCAGAGATCAATCCTTTAGTTTAAGGTGGATGAAATGTGTACAGGTGACGCGAGTTTCAGAACAAATTTTAGCCATTATTTCTCAACACGCTTTTTCGAAGAGAATGTGACAGGGAGATAGCTAAAATATACCAACACGTCTATAAGTAGATAAATAGTTATATCTAAGAAGAGATCAATCCTTTAGTTACTGAAGGCTGATGAAATGTGTACAGGTGCCGTCATTTTCGGAACAGTTTTGAGCATTTCCATCGTAACACGCTCTGTCGAAGAGAGTGTGACAGGGAGATCGCAGAAATCCACCAACACGTCTATGAGTAGATAAATCCTTCCATTTATGAAGATATCAATCCTTCAGTTACTGAAGATGGATGAAATGTATACAGGTGTCGCAATTTTCAGAACAGTTTTTAGCCATTCTATTTCAATACGCTCTATCAAAGGGAATGTGACAGAGAGATTGCGAAAATACTCCCAGGTATGTAGAGATCAATCTTTTAGTTACTTAAGGTGGATGAAATGTGTACAGGTGACGCGAGTTTCAGAACAAATTTTAGCCATTCTTTCTCAACACGCTTTTTCGAAGAGAATGTGACGGGGAGATAGCCGAAATATACCAACACGTCTATAAGTAGATAAATAGTTATATTTATGAAGAGATCAATCCTTCAGTTACTGAAGATGGATAAAATGTATACAGGTGTCAAACTTTCAAAACAGATTTAAGCCATTCAATCTCAACGCGCTCTTTCAAAGAGAATGTGACGGGGAGATAGCCGAAATATACCAACACGTCTATAAGTAGATAAATAGTTATATTTATGAAGAGATCAATCCTTCAGTTACTGAAGATGGATAAAATGTATACAGGTGTCGCAATTGTCAGAACCGTTTTTAGCCATTCTATTTCAATACGCTCTATTAAAGGGAATGTGACAGAGAGATTGCGGAAATACTCCCAGGTATGCAGAGATCAATCCTTTAGTTACTGAAGGTGGATGAAACGTGTACAGGTGTCAAAGTTAAAAAAAAAAGATTTAAGCCATTAAATCTCAACGCGCTCTTTCGAAGAGAATGTGACGGGGAGATAGCCGAAATATACCAACACGTCTATAAGTAGATAAATAGTTACATTTATAAAGAGATCAATCCTTTAGTTCCTGAAGGTAGATGAAACGTGTACAGGTGTCAAACTTTCAAAACAGATTTAAGCCATTCAATCTCAACGCGCTCTTTCAAAGAGAATGTGACGGGGAGATAGCCGAAATATACCAACACGTCTATAAGTAGATAAATAGTTATATTTATGAAGAGATCAATCCTTCAGTTACTGAAGATGGATAAAATGTATACAGGTGTCGCAATTGTCAGAACCGTTTTTAGCCATTCTATTTCAATACGCTCTATTAAAGGGAATGTGACAGAGAGATTGCGGAAATACTCCCAGGTATGCAGAGATCAATCCTTTAGTTACTAAAGGTGAATGAAATGTGTACAGGTCTCAAAGTTTCAAAACAGATTTGAGCCATTCAATCTCAACGCGCTCTTTCGAAGAGAATGTGACAGAGAGGTCGCGGAAATCTCACAACACGTCTAAGAGTATATACATACTCCCATCTATAAAGAGACTTATCCTTTAGTTACTGAAGGTGGATGAAATGTATACAGATGTCGCAATTTACAGAACAGTTTTTGGCCGCTTTTTCGAAGAGAATGTGACGGGGAGATAGCCGAAATATACCAACACGTCTATAAGTAGATAAATAGTTATATTTATGAAGAGATAAATCCTTTAGTTACTGAAGGCTGATGAAATTTGTACAGGTGCCGTCATTTTCGGAACAGTTTCGAGCATTTCCATCGCAACACGCTCTGTCGAAGAGTGTGACAGGGAGATCGCAGAAATCTACCAACACATCTATAAGTAGATTAATACTCCCATTTATAAAGAGATCAATCCTTTCGTTACTGAAGGTGGATGAAACGTGTACAGGTGTCAAAGTTAAAAAAAAAAAGATTTTAGCCATTAAATCTCAACGCGCTCTTTCGAAGAGAATGTGACGGGGAGATAGCCGAAATATACCAACACGTCTATAAGTAGATAAATAGTTACATTTATGATGAGATCAATTCTTCAGTTACTGAAGGCTGATGAAATGTGTACAGGTGCCGTCATTTTCGGAACAGTTTTGAGCAATTCTATCGCAACACGCTCTGTCGAAGAGAGTGTGACAGGGAAATCGCAGAAATCTACCAATACGTCTATGAGTAGATAAATCCTTTCATTTATGAAGATATCAATCCTTCAGTTACTGAAGATGGATGAAATGTATACAGGTGTCGCAATTTTCAGAACAGGTTTTAGCCATTCTATTTCAATACGCTCTATCAAAGGGAACGTGACAGAGAGATTGCGGAAATACTCCCAGGTATGCAGAGTTCAATCCTTTAGTTACTGAAGGTGGATGAAATGTATACAGATGTCGCAATTTACAGAACAGTTTTTGGCCGCTTTTTCGAAGAGAATGTGACGGGGAGATAGCGAAAATATACCAACACGTCTATAAGTAGATAAATAGTTATATTTATGAAGAGATCAATCCTTTAGTTACTGAAGGCTGATGAAATATGTACAGGTGCCGTCATTTTCGGAACAGTTTTGAGCATTTCCATCGCAACACGCTCTGTCGAAGAGTGTGACAGGGAGATCGCAGAAATCTACCAACACGTCTATAAGTAGATAAATACTCCCATTTATAAAGAGATCAATCCTTTAGTTACTGAAGGTGGATGAAACGTGTACAGGTGTCAAAGTTAAAAAAAAAAGATTTAAGCCATTAAATCTCAACGCGCTCTTTCGAAGAGAATGTGACGGGGAGATAGCCGAAATATACCAACACGTCTATAAGTAGATAAATAGTTACATTTATAAAGAGATCAATCCTTTAGTTCCTGAAGGTAGATGAAACGTGTACAGGAGGGCGATCGCGCTATTTTGTAAAATGAACAAATGTCTAAAGATCGGTTTTGGTTCAACTCTGACTGTAATTCAGTTATAACGAAATTTGGTATCGCGCTAAAGTTTATGTGATGACCAAAGTCGAACTGAAACTGAACCATTCTCATAATCAAAACATTAGAGGTGTATCAATGTAACCTAGTATTGTTAGCATAATCGACCGTCGACTCAGCGTTTAAATTGTTGTACCTCTAGTTTTGACAGCACTTGTCTATGAGTTATGTTGCTTTGGTTGGAGTTTAGGTGGGAATTTCGAAGAATTTGAAGTGGTGACTGAAATAAATGTCGAGATATGATTTCAAGTGGTTACCTATTTAGCTTAGAAAGTTACTTGTATCCTTTCAACATCTCGGGAGTGAATACGTGTTTTAAATATATCAAAAAATCTGTGAAATATTTTGTATTGGTAAGTATTTTAATTCTCTTGAAATAATAGCATTTATTTTATTAATTATAAATACACAAAGATACTTTTAGTAATTCTGTACAATAATTGATTTATGAATAAGATGACCCACTGAACCATTTTAGATAAATAATTAGTTAATTAATGCACAATTACTATTTATTTACTGATTTCGAATACGGAGTCGATGTCGACTATGCGCCACTAGCGGCCTCCTCAGTTTAAGTCTGTTACTGATAATGTATTTATATTATTTCTGAGTTTATTCATCGAATTTTATAATGTAGGTAATTATAGTTACTTACTCTCTTTTAATTTGCTCCCTATCATGAAGTTGAAAGGGAAATGATACATATTTGTTGAGGATTTCTGGCTTGTTGAGTGCCAAGGTCACTTGTTTCACAATTTTGGAGACACTTGACTGGGAAACACAGTGTTTCCGACTGTCTCCCACAATCGTCTGGTATGAGCCAGTAGCATAAAATGCTAAAGCAACTAGCACCTAAAACCAAGTTGTTGGTCAGTATTTGAATACTCACTTAGTTCTAATTTAGGCAAGGAAGGAAATGGCATACCTATAGCAATGATTCATATTACAGGCATGTGATGATGTACCTAATACATTTCTAGTTCTAGCATGGTTCTAGCACTTCGCATTGTGTTACTAACCTTCGTGGTCACATCTAAAGCATCCGAACGTAATGTTGGTGGCAAATGAGGAGTTAATTCGATAATTAGCCCACGAGCTAACTCCTTCGACAGTCGATATCTCTTGATGAACTGCCTGTCGCTTAATTTGAAAGCTGCACTTTGTAACCTTGCACTCAGATTCACTTTTTTTTTATTGGGCCCGTGCAATGGCCACATCACACTCGTGCGCCGTTTCCATGAAGTCTAGGTACATCATTTTAACGATTTTTACTACTTTTTATCACAAAAACACTAAACCAATTCAGAAAAAGTTGCTCCGTAGTAACTTAAACACAACTTGTGCTTATGGTTTGGATTTGTCTCTGTTCTAGTCCAACTTCGGTTCAAACATCTGTCAACACTTTAGCGCGATGCGAAAAGTACTTAAAATCGTGTTTCGGTTATGGTTTAGTTTTGATTTGGTTGGGATTTTTTAGCGCGATCGCCCCCCAGGTGTCAAACTTTCAAAACAGATTTAAGCCATTCAATCTCAACGCGCTCTTTCAAAGAGAATGTGACGGGGAGATAGCCGAAATATACCAACACGTCTATAAGTAGATAAATAGTTACATTTATGAAGAGATCAATCCTTTAGTTACTGAAGGCTGATGAAATGTGTACAGGTGCCGTCATTTTCGGAACAGTTTTGAGCATTTTCATCGCAACACGCTCTGTCGAAAAGAGTGTGACAGGGAGATCGCAAAAATCCACCAACACGTCTATGAGTAGATAACTACTTCCATTTATGAAGATATCAATCCTTCAGTTACTGAAGATGGAAAAAATGTATACAGGTGTCGCAATGTTCAGAACCGTTTTTAGCCATTCTTTTTCAATACACTCTATCAAAGGGAATGTGACAGAGAGATTGCGGAAATACTCCCAGGTATGCAGAAATCAATCCTTTAGTTAATAAAGGTAGATAAAATTTGTACAGGTCTCAAAGACCGAAATATACCAACACGTCTATAAGTAGATAAATCCTTTCATTTATGAAGATATCAATTCTTCAGTTACTGAAGATGGATGAAATGTTCAGAGGTGTCGCAATTTTCAGAGCAGTTTTTAGCCATTCTATTTCAACACACTCTTTCGAAGAGAATGTGACAGGGAGATAGCGGAAATATACCGACACGTCTATAAGTAGATAAATACTCCCATTTATGAAGAGATCAATCCTTTAGTTCCTGAAGGTGGATGAAACGTGTACAGGCGTCAAAGTTTCAAAACTGATTTAAGCCATTCAATCTCAACGCGCTCTTTCGAAGAGAATGTGACGGGGAGATAGCCGAAATATACCAACACGTCTATAAGTAGATAAATAGTTCTGATGAAATGTGTACATGTGCCGTCATTTTCGGAACACTTTTGAGCAATTCCATGGCAACACGCTCTGTCGAAGAGAGTGTGACAGGGAGATCGCAGAAATCTACCAGCCCGTCTATGAGTAGATAAATCCTTCCATTTATGAAGATATCAATCCTTAAGTTACTGAAGATGGATGAAATGTATACAGGTGTCGCAATTTTCAGAACAGTTTTTAGCCATTCTATTTCAATACGCTCTATCAAAGGCAATGTGACAGAAAGATTGCGAAAATACTTCCAGGTATGCAGAGGTCAATCCTTTAGTTACTTAAGGTGGATGAAATGTGTACAGGTCTCAAAGTTTCAAAACAGATTTGAGCTATTCAATCTCATCGCGCTCTTTCGAAGAGAATGTGACAGAGAGATCACGGAAATCTCACAACACGTCTACGAGTAGATACATACTCCCATCTATAAAGAGACTAATCCGTTAGTTACTTAAGGTGGACGAAATGATTACAGGTGACGCGAGTTTCAGAACAGATTTGAGCCATTCTTTCTCAACACGCTTTTTCGAAGAGAATGTGACAGGGAGATGGAGGAAATGTAATAACACGTCTACGAGTAGATAAACCCCGCCTTTTCTTAAGCGATCAATTATTTAGTTACTGAAAGTGGTTGTAACGTCTACAGGTGACGCAATTTTCAGAACAGATTTGAGCAATTCTTTCCCAACATGCTTTTTCGAAGAAAGTGTGACAGAGAGATCGAGGAAATGCAATAACACGTCTATGAGTAGATAAATACTTCCATTTATGAGAAGATCAGTCCTTTAAATACTGAAGATGGATAAAATGTTCATGACGCCATTTTCGAAACAGTTTTAGACATTCTATTTCAACACGCTCTTTCAAATGGAATGTGACAGAGAGATTGCGGAAATATTCCCAGGTATGCAGAAATCAATCCTTTAGTTAATAAAGGTAGATAAAATTTGTACAGGTCTCAAAGTTTCAAAACAGATTTGAACCATTCAATCTCAACGCGCTCTTTCGAAGAGAATGTGACAGGGAGATAGCGGAAATATACCAACACGTCTATAAGTAGATAAATACTCCCATTTATGAAGAGATCAATCCTTTAGTTCCTGAAGGTGGATGAAACGTGTACAGGTGTCAAAGTTTAAAAACAGATTTAAGCCATTCAATCTCAACGCGCTCTTTCAAAGAGAATGTGACGGGGAGATTGCCGAAATATACCAACACGTCTATTAGTAGATAAATAGTTACATTTATGAAGAGATCAATCCTTTAGTTACTTCAGTAACTAAAGGATTGATCACTCTTTCAAAGGAAATGTGACAGAGACATAACGGAAATATACCAACACGTCTCGTCTATTAGTAGATAAATACTCCCATTTATGAAGAGATCGATCCTTTAGTTCCTGAAGGTGTATGAAACGTGTACAGGTGTCTAAGTTTCAAAACAGGTTTAAGCCATTCAATCTCAACGCGCTCTTTCGAAGAGAATGAGACAGGGAGATAGCCGAAATATACCAACACGTGTATAAGTAGATAAATAGTTACATTTATGATGAGATCAATTCTTCAGTTACTGAAGGCTGATGAAATGTGTACAGGTGCCGTCATTTTCGGAACAGTTTTGAGCAATTTTATCGCAACACGCTCTGTCGAAGGGAGTGTGACAGGGAAATCGCAGAAATCTACCAATACGTCTATGAGTAGATAAATCCTTTCATTTATGAAGATATCAAACCTTCAGTTACTGAAAAGAGATGAAATGTATACAGGTGTCGCAATTTTCAGAACAGTTTTTAGCCATTCTATTTCAATACGCTCTATCAAAGGGAATGTGACAGAGAGATTACGGAAATACTCCCAGGTATGCAGAGATCAATCCTTTAGTTTAAGGTGGATGAAATGTGTACAGGTGACGCGAGTTTCAGAACAAATTTTAGCCATTATTTCTCAACACGCTTTTTCGAAGAGAATGTGACAGGGAGATAGCTGAAATATACCAACACGTCTATAAGTAGATAAATAGTTATATCTAAGAAGAGATCAATCCTATAGTTACTGAAGGCTGATGAAATGTGTACAGGTGCCGTCATTTTCGGAATAGTTTTGAGCATTTCCATCGTAACACGCTCTGTCGAAGAGAGTGTGACAGGGAGATCGCAGAAATCCACCAACACGTCTATGAGTAGATAAATCCTTCCATTTATGAAGATATCAATCCTTCAGTTACTGAAGACGGATGAAATGTATACAGGTGTCGCAATTTTCAGAACAGTTTTTAGCCATTCTATTTCAATACGCTCTATCAAAGGGAATGTGACAGAGAGATTGCGAAAATACTCCCAGGTATGCAGAGATCAATCTTTTAGTTACTTAAGGTGGATGAAATGTGTACAGGTGACGCGAGTTTCAGAACAAATTTTAGCCATTCTTTCTCAACACGCTTTTTCGAAGAGAATGTGACAGGGAGATAGCCGAAATATACCAACACGTCTATAAGTAGATAAATAGTTATATTTATGAAGAGATCAATCCTTCAGTTACTGAAGATGGATAAAATGTATACAGGTGTCGCAATTGTCAGAACCGTTTTTAGCCATTCTATTTCAATACGCTCTATTAAAGGGAATGTGACAGAGAGATTGCGGAAATACTTCCAGGTATGCAGAGATCAATCCTTTAGTTACTAAAGGTGGATGAAATGTGTACAGGTCTCAAAGTTTCAAAACAGATTTGAGCCATTCAATCTCAACGCGCTCTTTCGAAGAGAATGTGACAGAGAGATCGCGGAAATCTCACAACACGTCTAAGAGTATATACATACTCCCATCTATAAAGAGACTTATCCTTTAGTTACTGAAGGTGGATGAAATGTATACAGATGTCGCAATTTACAGAACAGTTTTTGGCCGCTTTTTCGAAGAGAATGTGACGGGGAGATAGCCGAAATATACCAACACGTCTATAAGTAGATAAATACTCCCATTTATGAAGAGATCAATCCTTTAGTTCCTGAAGGTGGATGAAACGTGTACAGGCGTCAAAGTTTCAAAACTGATTTAAGCCATTCAATCTCAACGCGCTCTTTCGAAGAGAATGTGACGGGGAGATAGCCGAAATATACCAACACGTCTATAAGTAGATAAATAGTTCTGATGAAATGTGTACAGGTGCCGTCATTTTCGGAACACTTGAGCAATTCCATGGCAACACGCTCTGTCGAAGAGAGTGTGACAGGGAGAGATCGCAGAAATCTACCAGCCCGTCTATGAGTAGATAAATCCTTCCATTTATGAAGATATCAATCCTTCAGTTACTGAAGATGGATGAAATGTATACAGGTGTCGCAATTTTCAGAACAGTTTTTAGCCATTCTATTTCAATACGCTCTATCAAAGGGAATGTGACAGAAAGATTGCGAAAATACTTCCAGGTATGCAGAGGTCAATCCTTTAGTTACTTAAGGTGGATGAAATGTGTACAGGTGACGCGAGTTTCAGAACAGATTTGAGCCATTCTTTCTCCACACGCTTTTTCGAAGAGAATGTGACAGGGAGATGGAGGAAATGTAATAACACGTCTATGAGTAGATAAACCCCGCCTTTTCTTAAGAGATCAATTATTTAGTTACTGAAAGTGGTTGAAACGTCTACAGGTGGCGCAATTTTCAGAACAGATTTGAGCAATTCTTTCCCAACACACTTTTTCGAAGAAAGTGTGACAGAGAGATCGAGGAAATGCAATAACACGTCTATGAGTAGATAAATACTTCCATTCATGAGAAGATCAATCCTTTAAATACTGAAGATGGATAAAATGTGCACAGATGACGCCATTTTCGAAACAGTTTTTAGGCATTCTATTTCAAGAGGCTCTTACAAAGGGAATGTGACAGAGAGATTGCGGAAATATTCCCAGGTATGGAGAAGTCAATCCTGTAGTTACTAAAGGTGGATAAAATGTGTACAGGTCTCAAAGTTTCTAAACAGGTTTGAGCCATTCAATCTCAACGCGCTCTTTCGAAGAGAATGTGACAGAGATCTCGGAAATCTCATAACACGTCTACGAGTAGATACATACTCCCATCTATACAGAGACTAATCCTTTAGTTACTGAAGGTGGATAAAATGTATACAGGTGTCGCCCTTTACTAAACAGTTTTTAGCTATTCTATTTCAACACGCTTTTTCAAAGAGAATGTGACAGAGAGATCGCGGAAATCTACCAATACGTCTATGAGTAGATAAATCCTTTCATTTATGAAGATATCAATTCTTCAGTTACTGAAGATGGATGAAATGTTTAGAGGTGTCGCAATTTTCAGAACAGTTTTTAGCCATTTTATTTCAACACACTCTTTCAAAGGGAATGTGACAGAGAGATAACGGAAATATACCAACACGTCTCGTCTATCTATATATATATATAAAAGAAAGTCGTGTTAGTTACACTACTTATAACTCAAGAACGGCTGAACCGATTTGGCTGAAAATTGGTGGGGAAGTAGCTTAGAACCAGGAGAAGGACATATGAAACTTTTTATTATTATTTATTATGATTTTATTTTATTTATAGACGTTCATTTGTTAAAAATGATATAATAAAACGCAGCTGACAACTAAACGTAATGCTTTGGGTAGGTTTGAAAATTTTACAATTAGAAATTTTGAAGTTGACTGGTTGATATGTTTGTTTCGAATTTCTATTAGCTTAGTTCCGATATTATCATTATTTTTTATTATTATGATACTTTTTAAAATTTATTGTATAACCGTTCATTTGAACAAAACGCAACTGACAGCTAACGTCATGTTGTTTATGGTTATGTATGGTTGAAAATTTTACTGCTTACTTGACGTTGACCGGTTGATGTGTTTGTTACGAGTTTATATTAGCTTAGTTCCGATATTATGATTAACAATGCCGCGACCAAGACGATCGAATCTTTCCCGACTAAGCCGTAATGCAACTAGGATTCGAAACATTGCAAATGAAACGACTGAAGAAGAACAAGAAATCGCACGTGAAGAGCGCCGCGTTAGTATGGCTCGGCATCGTGCATCTCAATCACAAGAGCAAAGCGAGACAGCCCGTGAAACGGCTCGGTTGGCAATGCGAAATCGTCGTGCAAACCTCAGAGATAAAGAAGTAGATCTTTTTCGACGCACAAGAAGAAATTCATCAAGTACTGATTTGAATCGAGCAGCGTTTCGATACGATTGCAGCATTAATTACTGCTTGCATACTAGCGTTCGCATTGGGCCAATGGACGTTGTTTGCGAGTATTGTGGTGCATTGAAGTTTTCCGGAGAAACGCCAGGATTGTGCTGCCTTAGTGGGAAAGTGAAATTGCCATTATTGACTCCGCCACCTGAGCCATTGCATTCATTGCTTCGTGGCGAAACACCCGAATCACGACATTTTCTAGCAAACGTTCAAAAATACAATGGTTGTTTCCAAATGACCTCATTTGGGGCAGACATTATCGAAGAACGAGGATTTAATCCGACATTCAAGGTATTTATTTATTTATTTTTATTTACTTACACACAATACAATAGAAGAAGTAACATACTATATTTATTCCTATGTATCATGTATGAGAATTAAAAAAAGGAGTGTTTATAATCAGTAATACTGACTTTGCTTTTGATTTTGTAGATACAAGGACAGATTCCCCATCGAATTGGATCATTGCAACCTCTCGAAGATGCACAGCATAACTTTTTACAAATATACTTCATGGGCAACATGGAGGAACAACTTAATCGACGTGAAGAGATCAATGCAGCAATGAAAAGAGCAATTCTTCAAGATCTGCAGCAACTACTTCATGAACATCATGCGTTGGTCAGGCTGTTCAAGAGTGCTTTGGACCGCATGCCAAATGATGACTACAAAGTCGTGATCAGAGCGGATAAACGACCATCTGGAACACATGAACGCACATTTAATGCTCCAACAATAGATGAAGTTGCCATCCTGATTGTTGGTGAAAACTTAGAGAAACGTGATATTGTGCTTTCACGTCGCGATACTGGGCAACTGCAACAAATATCTGAAACACATCGTTCATATGACACGTTGCAATACCCGCTGATGTTTTGGCAAGGAGAAGATGGATATTATTTCAATATCAAAATGAAAAATCCATTGAATGGTGAGTATCAATTTATAGTTTTGATTTGAACATGACATACATTTTATTGTTTTGTTTTGGTTTTCAATAAAATACCAATTACACTGCTTATTACCAGGAAAAGAAAAGACTTTAAGATAAGGGGCTCTTAGTTTAGAGAAAATTGGACAAATGACTGGCAACCAATTTAAAATCATTTATCTTCATCCCTCTATAGTTATGCTAAAAGTATGAATGTAAGTTTTAGATACAAATTACTAAAACGACTGTTTTAATTTCAGGTGAAGAAACTACCAAGAAGGTTAGCTCGATGAATTATTACGCCTATCGTTTGATGATTCGTCAAAATGCTGACAACTATTTGCTGCGGTTTCGTCGATTGCTTCAGCAGTATTGCGTCGACATGTACGTGAAAATAGAAACGGAGCGCTTAACTTTCATTCGGTTGAACCAAACGAAACTGCGTTCTGAGGAGTATATCCATTTACGTGATGCAATTAGTACTGAAGGAAATGCAGCTAATATTGGTCGACTAACTATTCTGCCGGCGACGTACATAGGTAGCCCGCGTCATATGCATGAATATGCGCAAGATGCAATGACATATGTTCGTCATTATGGTCGGCCAGATCTCTTTATTACTTTTACCTGTAATCCAAAATGGATAGAAATTGTTCAATTGCTGCTTCCCGGAAAAACATCAAGTGATCGACACGACATCACAGCACGTGTATTCAGGCAAAAAATACGGTCCCTGATGAACTACATTGTTAAACAACGCGTCTTTGGAGATACTCGATGCTGGATGTATTCAATCGAATGGCAAAAACGAGGCCTGCCACACGCACACATTTTTATTTGGTTAGTGGAAAGAATTCAACCAGACCAAATAGATGATATTATATGTGCCGAGATTCCCGATCACGAAGCCAATCCAGACCTACATGATGTTGTTATTACAAATATGGTTCATGGACCGTGTGGCGCCATAAATTCCCAATCACCTTGCATGGTCGACGGCAAGTGTTCCAAACGATATCCACGGAAATTAACGGCGGAGACAGTCACTGGCAACGATGGTTATCCACTGTATCGGCGTCGATCACCCGATGATAATGGTCGAACTATCACAACAAAAGTGAAAAGAATGGATTTCGTGGTCGACAACAGTTGGATTGTTCCATATTCGCCACTTCTTTCCAAAACGTTCAAAACACATTGCAAATTTGCAACGTTGAGTATTGCAATTCAGTCAAGTCCATAAAATACATCTGCAAATATGTCACGAAAGGCAGCGATATGGCAGTTTTTGGCATCCAAACCTCCAATACCAACGATGAAATTGCGCGCCATCAAGTTGGTCGGTATGTGAACTGCAATGAAGCGATTTGGCGTATATTCGCATTCCCTATTCACGAACGTCATCCTACTGTTGTGCATTTGGCGGTGCATCTGGAGAATGGTCAACGAGTATATTTCACGGCTTCGAATGTTGTTCAACGTGCTGAAACACCTCCAGCGACAACATTGACCAGTTTCTTTGCGATCTGCCAAAGCGATCCGTTTGCACGAACTTTACTTTACTCGGAGATGCCACGTTATTACACTTGGAATGCTTCATCGAAGAATTTTCAACGACGGAAGCAAGGCGATGCGGTTCCTGGTTCTCCGGATGTGCGTTCTACTGATGCTCTTGGTCGTATGTATACAGTTCATCCAAAGAATGATGAATGCTTCTATTTGCGTTTGTTTGTTTATTTGTTGCTGGTAAATGTGCGTGGGCCAACGTCATTTGAGTCACTACGGACTGTTAATGGTACAATATTCCCAACATATCGTGCTGCATGTGAAGAACTCAATTTATTAGAAAACGATACCCATTGGGATACGACAATCGTTGAAGCAATTATCTCTGCATCTCCAAGTCAGATACGCACATTATTTGCCATTATCATTTCGACATGCTTTCCATCGAACCCATCTAACATGTGGCACAAATACAAGAATAGTATGTCAGAAGATATTTTACATCAAATTCGTATCAGTTCAAAAAATCCCGATCTTGCGATGAATGAGGAGACACATAATAGGGCTTTGCTCTTGATTGAAGACATGTGTTATCTCATGTGCGGTAGTTTGTTAGTCAGGTTAGGAATGCCAGCGCCAAATCGTGAGATGAATGACGCATTTAATCGAAATTGGAACGGGAACGTGAATATGATCATCAGGAATTAGATTTAGTAGTTCAAACGAATGTACCCCTGTTGAATCCTCAACAAAAGGAAGTATATGAAACATTAATGAAGGCAATTGATGATGGAAATGGTGGTTTATATTTCCTGGATGCCCCTGGTGGAACTGGTAAGACATTCCTCATGTCAGTAGTTTTAGCCACTGTTCGTGCGAGATCCAACATTGCGGTTGCAGTTGCTTCTTCTGGAATAGCAGCCACATTGTTAGAAGGATGCCGTACGGCTCATTCAGCATTAAAATTGCCGTTAAATCTTCAAACTATTGAAGAACCAACATGTAATATTTCAAAACACTCAGCAATGGCCAAAGTTTTATTAGCATCGAAAATCATTATCTGGGACGAATGCACAATGGCGCATAAACGTGCATTGGAAGCACTTAACCGGACATTGAAAGATCTGCGCAATGACTCGAAATGTTTTGGAGGCGCAATGGTTTTACTGTCTGGCGATTTTCGCCAAACACTGCCACTTGCCAGTAATTCCAAGATCAACTGCTGCGGACGAAATAAATCATCGAATCTATGGCGCTATGTGAAGAAACTTCAGCTGACAACAAATATGAGAGTTGCATTGCTGAACGATATTTCAGCTGAAAATTTCTCTGAGCAATTGCTGACTATCGGTAATGGTCGAGTACCTGTCGACGAATCGAGCGGATTGATTACATTTCCTCAGAATTTTTGTAACTTTGTGTCATCGAAAGACGAACTCATCAAGAAAGTTTTATGTTACTAACCACATTAATAATAAATGGTTAAGTGAGCGAGCAATTTTGGCGGCTAAGAATAAAGATGTAGATGACTTAAACTACACAATTCAGAATGAGATCATTGGTACACTGCATTCATTCAAATCTATTGACTGTGTAACAAATGAAGATGAAGCCACCAGCTATCCTATTGAATTTTTAAACTCCTTGGATGTGCCTGGCTTACCACCGCACAATTTACGACTAAAGGTTGGCTCCGTAGTAATCATGCTTCGAAACTTAAATCAACCAAAACTGTGCAACGGAACGCGTTTGGTAGTAAGTAAATTGATGAAAAATGTAATTTACGCTACGATACTAAAAGGGAAATTCGAAGGTGAAGAAGTTCTCATTCCGAGGATCCCGATGATCCCAACCGATATGCCGTTTGAGTTCAAACGACTTCAATTTCCGATCCGTCTTGCATTTGCCATGACGATTAACAAATCACAAGGCCAATCCTTGAAAGTTTGTGGTCTGAATTTAGAAAATCCGTGTTTTTCCCATGGTCAATTATATGTGGCATGTTCACGGGTCGGAAGACCATCTGCATTATTTGTTCATGCGCCGGATAATAAAACGAAAAATGTAGTTTATCACAGAGTGCTTCACTGAAAAGTGCAACCCATGCACCAAAATATGTACATGACCAATAAAAATCATTAAAATACTTGATTTTTTTATTTATATTTATTATCCTAAAAGTTGAACTTAATAAAATACAAAACCTGCTCATTTATTGACTCTAAGGCGGAACAAAGTTCGCCGGGTCAGCTAGTTAGTAGATAAATACTCAAAGAATCATGTCCAATAATGACCTGTCAAACATTTTGACAGAATTTGTGTATAGTAATGTGATGTAGCGTATTAAATAAGTAATTTTTGCTATGTACGTAGTACTAACTTAAAACAGAATTAGTAATGTGAAATAAAAAAGAAAAGTTAATTTTAAAACGGCCACCAAATAAAGCGTTGTTTTTAATATAGAACGCAGCCATTTCAAATGCATTGAAGTACCGTTCCGTTTTATGGTGACTTTGACATTTGGACGCAGTTTTAGCACTGTTAACATTTATTGATTTTGTATTTCGTTCAAAAGTTCATTTCATTTAAATCTGTAACATAAAAAATGAATCGCAAAATGTGTTGGTAAGCGCATAACTCAACAACACCTGGACCGATTTCACTAATTCTTTTTTTGTTGTGTTAGTCATTGTCAGGAGAAGGTTCTTATAAAAAAAAGTGGTAGTAGGTTGGTAGTAGTAGGTAGTTAGTAGTAGTAGGTAGTACTTATGACGCAGACGAAGTTGCGTGGGTCAGCTAGTTCCTTATAAAGTTACTTATTAGTAAGCGTATTCCTAGGTTATCAATCCGTGGTTGTGAAGTTATTAAGTGAAGTTATTTTGTGAAACGAAACGTTCGTGCTGTCAGTGTGACATCGCTGACGTGATGGCGGTGGTCGGTTTGTTACGAATGTGCTTTGCAGTCCTTCGTTTGCTTTCGCGTCGATGTGTTCTGTGTGCTTTTACGATTTTCCTCTTTCTGACGACATTTGCATTCACTACGGACTCCGATTCCCTGCACTTACGTTTACTTTGGCTTGTGTCACACTGATACTGATTACGCTTGCGATTACTTCGGCTAGTGTTACACGGATACTTATTAGTGCCTTTGTGATTTTGGACTTGTCTTCGTTTGCAATTAAACAGGACACCATGAGAGAATGCACGAGACCGCTGATGTCGCAGCGGATACATTGTATCAACTGTAATATATGTGTGAATTCATCGAACACACAAAGCCGCTATCTCGTCTTCGACTAAAACACAAGAGTCATCTCTCTAATCAGCAACTGGATATCTCCGGTCATAGTAAGTTTTATATTTAATGAAAAACATAATATTACCAAGCTTATAATAGCTTCATTGTTGAACGTTAGAAAGTGCCATCTGAAATACTTGTTTATCTGTATTAATTATGTATTTATTCTACCTACCTTTAATATTCATTCATTTTTTTTTAGGTTACTGAAGAGGACTTTATTTGCGAGGCATGCTTTTATGCAGCAATGCAAAGTGTCAATGATGAGCGTCATGGGAATACTGATCGATCTGCAGGCCCATCTCGTCGTGGTCACAAAGAAGTTTGCTTGCTGTGTGGACGATCATTGGTCAAACGGCAAAGCCACTTGATTCTGAGCGTGACTACACCTTCGCATCATAATAAAACTATTCAAATAATTGAGAGTTACTTTTTAGTAGTTATTTAGTTTATAAATACTTATCATTAACAAACAATGTTAAGTATGAAATTAACCCTGAAATGTGAAGAAAAAAACAACTGCATCCACACATTTACATAACTTGATGAAGTTTACTGAACAGCTGATATTATCGAGTGTTTTCATTTACTGTTGTATTTTGGTTACTGCTTTCAACACTTGAATTTAAAAGTTACAGTACTACCACAGATTAATTCAAATGTAGATAATGTATTGTATGTCGAAATGTATGTGGATAATAAATCTTTGCTTTTTTTGTACTATTTAGATAAAAGAGAAGATTTTAGGAAATTGACAACTTAGTTACTTATATTATTGTTTTGTTTGTAGATATCGCCATCTGATCGCCTGTGCCATGCTTGTTTTATGAAGGTGAAAAGAGATACCATTCGTAGCGAATCACATGACGAAACAAGAAAAGTGTTTGTGAATCTTGACGACATGCAACCTGGGAGTTATTAATTATAGATTTTATGTACCCATCCTTGCCAGAGTCTGCACAAACCACTTAATACAAAATAGTTGGGATTCCCTGTATGATGCAGAGAACAGCCAATCTAACTTCACTGTTCAACAATTAGAACACATGCTGTCATTTATAAATGTAGATAAACCATTTCTTGATTTTAGCAGCATGGAATCAATAGAACAAATGGATGATCATTTGTGTAGGTACTGGATGGGTATAACCAAAGATAATTTAGTATCTTTAATAACAGAGCTACCCCGAATCATAGAGATGCACAGAGGTATATTAGGACTAGCATGCATCCTTATAAAGATGCGAACGGGAGATTCAGATGAAAGGATTTCCACATTGTTACAAATACTACGCACAACATTAGAACGTCTAATGAGTAAAGTCAGAGATATTTTGTTACAAGACTTTGTTCCAAGAAACTTAGGGTTAAACCATTTAAGTAGGGAAGCATTGCTTCAGCACAATTTAACTATTCCAAATGGAATATATAATGAAAACAATTAAATGGCAGATTTACAATGTAATGAACAAAACTCGAAAGCGACTTAAACCAACAGTAATATCTAGCGCGGAACGCGGGCCGGGCGCGGGGGGTGTCCAGAACAGCCGCGCGGTCGTTGCACTTCGCGTATAAATCAGCTGATCACTACTCCTGACTTAATACAACATAAAACCCAATAAGTTATAATAAAAATTTGAAAAAAAAAAAACATTTTTTTTAAGTTTAACTTTGCGTTTCGATAGTGCTACTGATGGGTAATCGTCCTGCCGCGGGAAAACAACCATTAAAATTTCACGCTGTATTTATTTAAACAAAAGTAGTAACTATATGTTCCAAAAAGAGTCATACTCATTACACAAATACCGAAATCTAATCAAGCCATTTATGCTTGTAACATGTGATGGATATATTTTAGAGTGTTATGGTCCCTACAAGGCTACCACATCAGATGCAGACATAATGACGTCTCTATTTATCAATGAAAATTCCCCAATCAGACAATATTTTCAAGAAAATGATATATTTATTTTAGATAGGGGTTTCAGGGACAGCATCAACTTATTAGAGAGCTGCAATTACAAGGTCTATGTACCAGAGTCTCTAAGTGAAGGTGAACACCAATTGACGACTGCCCAAGCTAACAGAAGTCGCTGTGTAACAATTTGCAGATGGGTGGTTGAGGTGGTCAACGGATATTTTAATAATAATAATAATAATTCATTTATTTCAGATCACAAAATCCATACCAAGCACGTTACATAAAAATAAACTATTAAAATCATTAAGTAAAAATTAAAACATAAATCAAAACATAATGAAAATTGAATTAGTAAAAATAAAAACATGAATTACACAAAATGAAATTAAAATCAATTAGTAAAATGATATCAAAATTAACACAAAAACAAAAGTGTGCAATGACCTGTGTCAGTAAGCGCCCAAAACTATACGCATCCATTTATTCTGGATAGGACAATCCGTGCGAGACACAATCATCTGCAGGATGCCGTTGCCACTGCCTCGCACACGTTGTGACAAGGAAGCTACCCTTTTGCGCACAATCGCATGGAAGCCGTCCGTACGCGCTTCCGCAAACATACCAGACGCACTGCAATAACGAGGCAGTCGCATCAGCATCCTGAAAATGTTGTTATATTGGACACGCAGAGCATCAGCAGCCCGCTGAGTGTAATTTACCCACAAACTGCTCGAGTAAAAAGACTGGCAATACGCCTTAAAAAGAGTTATTTTAACTTCCCTCGAGCAGCGAGCAAACCTACGCGCAACCATGTTCCCCCTGACTGCTAATGCTCTGCGCTCCCTCTCAATGTCAGCGTCATCCTGCAATTCGTCTGTCACAATGTGCCCCAGATACCTGAAAGTGCTCACCACTGCCAGAGCTGCGCCATTAAGCGTAATAGGCGGAACATGAGGTGGACCACGTTTTCCACTCTTAAAAACAAGAACTTCACTCTTCTTACAGTTATATTTCAAGCCATGTTCCGCCGCATACGCCTCACAGATCGCTACAAGTTTACGTACTGCCCCCACCGAAGGGCCCAGCAGTACCATGTCGTCTGCATAGCTGATATTATTGACGCTAACTCCATCCACGTAACAACCCACATGAGTACTGCTGAGCTCACCGATGAGGTCATTAACATACAGGTTGAATAACAGAGGTGAAGTAATGCCCCCCTGCCTCACGCCACACTCCATGCCGTATTCCTGGGACAGAGCCCCCGCCCAACGTACCTGGTTTCGCTGGCACCGATACCAATGCCTTAACACTGAGACAACCTCGGCCGGTACACCAGTGCTCTCCAGCTTCATCCACAGCCTATCGTACAAAACAGCATCGAAGGCTCTGGACAAATCCAAAAAGCACGCGTATACCGGCGTACTCCTATCAGTGTAATACTTGACAGCCTGCTTAACACACAAGATAGCACTTTCCGTAGAAAGTCCGCTTCTAAAGCCGAATTGGGCATCGTGTAATTCGACGTAAGCTTTAAGGGTGTCATTAAGCAAGCTGTCAAATACCTTGGCTATTACTGTAGCCAGCGATATAGGCCGATAGTTGCTCGTATCTGACAGATCCCCGGTCTTGTTCTTTACAATCGGAACAACGATCGTTCTGGTTAGTTCATCTGGCAAATACCCATGACACAAACAGAGATTGTAAAACATGGAGAGTACGCGCGGCAGGTGAACTCCTGCATGTTTTAGATGCTCAATGCTGAGACTGTCACAGCCAGGAGACTTACCTCGCTGCATGCTGAGAATAACTCGTTTCACTCGTTTTGCCGTAAATCTCACAACACGCTTCCGTGTGACAGTATCAGCATCATTACATCCAAGAGTTGAGGGACGCCTCTGTTCCGCAGAATTACAATATGGCGTCAAAAGCGTTTTAAAAGAGATTATAGATTATTTCGGTTTGACCACTTCAACAAAACAGTGCCGAATATGATGACTTATTTTCATATTGCAGCAGGATTGATAAATAAGTTTGGTGTTCGCCTACATGACAGAGTTGATGCTGGCCAAATAGTTAATTTGATACGAGAAAGGATGCCCTTTTTTTTTTTTTTAAGGATGGGAAATCATCAAATGACCCCCCCCCACTCTGGGCGAAGCGGGAGGGAGTGTCAGACTCTTACTGACTAAAAACCATCCATGTTCCTTCCTCGCCTTTTACGTTCAGGGCTGCGGTATCTCTTTCGAACAGGCCCGCAACCCCAGCAGGCTTCGGCCCTTGCGGGCCCCTCTCCTTTTGCTGACATCTCTTTGAGGCGCGCGTGGAACACGAACGCGCCGTCGACACGGCCTGTCGTCGTCGTTAGACGGCCGGACGGCTAGCTAGCCCATAGCTAGCCGTCCAGAGGCCCGCATCTACGGTGGCCGGTAGCCACCACGTGGCCCCCGACGCCCGTTGCGTCTCCCGCGGCGGCCGGGAAGAGAGGATCTCTCCCTCTGTCGTTCCGCCACCTCCTTCGCTAGCATGACTGCTTCGCAGAAGGAGGTGACGGCTTCCCATTCCGTTTCGCTCCGGACCATGGATTGAACCAGGGCCGGACGCGAGAGGTCGCCGCCGCCGATCGCCGCCACGAGGACACGGCGGAGCTCCGCCCACGCGGGGCAGACTTCTACCGTGTGCTCCACCGTGTCCTCCGGTCATCCTCGAAGTGGAGACACCCGGGCGTCTCCTCCCACCCGATTCGGTGCAGGTACCTCCCGAAACATCCGTGTCCGGTGAGGACCTGCGTCAGGCGGAAGGTGAGGACGCCATGGCGCCTCTCCAGCCACTCCTCAAAGAGGGGAAGAAAGGATGCCCTTAGAAAATAATTTATCAAGAGCAGTTAACTTATTAAATCTCAATAGACGGGCATCCTTTTTCAAGAGTATCACAGCTCATGACTATAATGTTTTGTTCCCCCGTCTAGAATATAGCGAGCTGATATTATTCGCCTTGGGAACGTACCAAATACGTCAAGCTCGCTCTTATTATGGCGAGCATGTACGTTTTCATGGTGGATACAGAATTGAAGTGTGCAGAGAAATGTTCAACACGGACGAGTTCAATTTGAGAGGTAGTGGGGAAAATTCATTGATAAGAGGAAAAATTAAGTCAAGGCATATTGGCAGGCGGCAATACTATGTATATGTCACCGTAAAATTGTCAAACACGTTATATTACAATATAACGTGTTTTTTCTCGCGATATTGTAATGTCTTGAATTATTGTCAACTGAACATACGGAAGTATCTCTGCCCCCATAATCGGGACTTGGGGCACGCCCCCGTTAGGTTGGTTAGGTTCCTTTAAACCCTGCACTCGGAAATAGGGGGGCCCCGCGAAGCAGGGCTCCGTCGACTACGCTTTTTAGGGGGAATATAAAGTGTTTTAAGGTTATGTTATATTAATCGGTATTTCTCAGGATTGGTGCATTATCTTTTCATGAGAGTTGTGCCACTGGGCAAGGGGGACCCCTCCTTCCCTCCACACCGCGTAAGTTACTACCATCGCAAGCATTTCACGAAAAATAATGCATTTTGTTGTAAGCAGTATGTTCATTTGACAATAATTCGAGACTTTACAATATCGCTAGAGATATTACAATATATCGTATTTGACAATTTTACGGTGACATATATATCTTAATTGAAAATAATTTAATTGGAAGAGAAGGTATAAGTGAGTATTGCTGCAGCTGCATCGTAGGATGTCGCACTGTTGGTTGTTGTGCACATGTGATGACATTGGTGTGGTACCTTGGATGGGCTAGGTACCAAAGCAATATAGAACCTCCAGCAGCATTTTTAGATTATGTAGTAGTAAGAGAAGATTTAGAATAAAATAATGAAATCAATAAAATGTGTTGTTTTATTTTTATTTAATTTCTCAACTTTTTTCGTATTGTTTTTCAACGAGTAATAATAACCACTATTAATACCACTTAACCAACCAATAATAAAAGTAGGTACTTTATTCATGCAGGTCGATACTTAGATATTATGGAATAGTTCTAAAAGTGATAGTTTGTACTAATGATGAAATGAAATGATGTTAATATGTATAAGCAAGTAGGTTATAACAACACCTTTACACGTCTTTACATATAACTAGGAGGGGCCGGTGCTTCGTTTCTGACTACTCTGAGAAGAAACAGCCGAAACAAACTCAGAGGTCATAGTCTCTCTTAAAGTCCAGACATTATATATTTTTTAGATCAGGTTAGACGAGGACCATGCAGGTTTATGTTCGTTTGACAGTTAATTATGAAGGTATGTACCTACATACGACGACTCGAATGGCGTAGTGATAGTGACGCTGCCTTACGTTCTAAGGGTCCTGGGTTCGAATCCCGGTAGGAGCAAATGTTTGTGTGATGAGCATGGACATTTGCTTCCGAGTCATGGATGTTTATATGTATAATAAGGAATGTGAAGAGATTGCGGAAATATTCCCAGGTATGCAGAAATCAATTCTTTAGTTACTAAAGGTGGATAAAATTTGTACAGGTCTCAAAGTTTCAAAACAGATTTGAGCCATTCAATCTCAACACGCTCTTTCGAAGAGAATGTGACAGAGATCGCGAAAATCTCACAACACGTCTACGAGTAGATACATACTCCCATCTATAAAGAGACTTATCCTTTACTTACTGAAGGTGGATGAAATGTATACAGATGTCGCAATTTACAGAACAGTTTTTGGCCATTCTATTTCAACACGCTTTTTCGAAGAGAATGTGACAGAGAGATCGCGGAAATCTACCAATACGTCTATGAGTAGATAAATCCTTTCATTTATGAAGATATCAATTCATCAGTTACTGAAGATGGATGAAATGTTTAGAGGTGTCGCAATTTTCAGAACAGTTTTTAGCCATTCTATTTAAACACACTCTTTCGAAGAGAATGTGACAGGGAGATAGCGGAAATATACCAACACGTCTATAAGTAGATAAATACTCCCATTTATGAAGAGATCAATCCTTTAGTTCCTGAAGGAGGATGAAACGTGTACAGGTGTCAAAGTTTCAAAACAGATTTAAGCCATTCAATCTCAACGCGCTCTTTCGAAGAGAATGTGACGGGGAGATAGCCGAAATATACCAACACGTCTATAAGTAGATAAATAGTTACATTTATGAAGAAATCAATCCTTTAGATACTGAAGGCTGATGAAATGTGTACAGGTGCCGTCATTTTCGGAACAGTTTTGAGCAATTCCATCGCAACACGCTCTGTCGAAGAGAGTGTGACAGGGAGATCGCAGAAATCCACCAACACGTCTATGAGTAGATAAATACTTCCATTTATGAAGATATCAATCCTTCAGTTACTGAAGATGGATGAAATGTTTAGAGGTGTCGCAATTTTCAGAACAGTTTTTAGCCATTCTATTTAAACACACTATTTCGAAAAGAATGTGACAGGGAGATAGCGGAAATATACCAACACGTCTATAAGTAGATAAATACTCCCATTTATGAAGAGATCAATCCTCTAGTTCCTGAAGGAGGATGAAACGTGTACAGGTGTCAATGTTTCAAAACAGATTTAAGCCATTCAATCTCAACGCGCTCTTTCGAACAGAATGTGACGGGGAGATAGCCGAAATATACCAACACGTCTATAAGTAGATAAATAGTTACATTTATGAAGAGATCAATCCTTTAGTTACTGAAGGCTGATGAAATGTGTACAGGTGCCGTCATTTTCGGAACAGTTTTGAGCAATTCCATCGCAACACGCTCTGTCGAAGAGAGTGTGACAGGGAGATCGCAGAAATCTAGCAACACGTCTATGAGTAGATAAATCCTTCCATGTATGAAGATATCAATCCTTCAGTTACTGAAGATGGATGAAATGTATACAGGTGTCGCAATTTTCAGAACAGTTTTTAGCCATTCTATTTCAATACGCTCTATCAAAGGGAATGTGACAGAAAGATTGCGAAAATACTTCCAGGTTTGCAGAGATCAATCCTTTAGTTACTTAAGGTGGATAAAATTTGTACAGGTCTCAAAGTTTCAAAACAGATTTGTGCCATTCAATCTCAACGCGCACTTTCGAAGAGAATGTGACAGAGAGATCGCGGAAATCTCACAACACGTCTACGAGTACATACATACTCCCATCTATAAAGAGACTTATCCTTTAGTTACTGAAGGTGGATGAAATGTATACAGATGTCGCAACTTACAGAACAGTTTCTGGCCAGTCTAATTCAACACGCTTTTTCGAAGAGAATGTGACAGAGAGATCGCGGAAATCTACCAATACGTCTATGAGTAGATAAATCCTTTCATTTATGAAGATATCAATTCTTCAGTTACTGAAGATGGATGAAATGTTTAGAAGTGTCGCAATTTTCAGAACAGTTTTTAGCCATTCTATTTCAACACACTCTTTCAAAGGGAATGTGACAGAGAGATAACGGAAATATACAAACACGTCTCGTCTATTAGTAGATAAATACTCCCATTTATGAAGAGATCGATCCTTTAGTTCCTGAAGGTGGATGAAACGTGTACAGGTGTCAAAGTTTCAAAACAGATTTAAGCCATTCAATCTCAACGCGCTCTTTCGAAGAGAATGTGACGGGGAGATAGCCGAAATATACCAAAACGTCTATAAGTAGATAAATAGTTACATTTATGAAGAGATCAATCCTTTAGTTACTGAAGGCTGATGAAATGTGTACAGGTGCCGTCATTTTCGGAACAGTTTTGAGCAATTCGATATGTAAAGTAAAATTAACATACGCTGATTCCAAAACCGTTTGGAGATTTTAGGGTCTTATGCCTTACTTTCTATATCACAAGATTGTGTTTATTTTCACAATAATACTTGTAATCATTTAACTTTCATTTGACCACTAAATTACGTCATAACGTAGCCTGAATAGACTACTTCCTTCGTGCTTTTCAAGATAAATCAAAAAAAACAATACCTACTTTTGTTTGTCATACCGTCAGTGTCAAATCACAACTGTCAATGCTAGTTAACTTACTGGTGTTAGGTTATTTGAATGCATCGCGCGCTGATAATTTCTCTTTATCTACGTTAATTCTTACAAACAACTTGTGTCGCCTATTTGTTGTAGTGTTTTTACATGATGGTACGAAGCATTTAGCACTAGTTGTCGATGACAGATTCATTGCACAGATACGCAGCACGGATAATGGATAGAAATTAAAATTTGCTAAAGATCGTAGGAAAAGTAACTCAAACAAAAAGTTCACATCAGAGTCACGATCACAGCATTCACATTTCACAACAAAATAAAAACACGTATCTGTCAAGCGTCAAATGTCATCAATGTCAACTTTGAAGTTATCTATTAGTGTTTTTTGAATGTACTGAAAACGTGGCAAAGACTAAAAGCTATTCAGGCTATGAAATGACGTCATCACGAATAATACTTTAAAAAATAATAAAAAATAAACTGTTGCTTGGAAAAAAAAAAGCTTAAAATTAGTTGCTTAAAATGAAACGTTTTACGAAATAAAAATGTAAAAAAAATACCTGAAAAATACTTTACATACCGAATTCCATCGCAACACGCTCTGTCGAAGAGAGTGTGACAGGGAGATCGCAGAAATCTAACAACACGTCTATGAGTAGATAAATCCTTCCATTTATGAAGATATCAATCCTTCAGTTACTGAAGATGGATGAAATGTATACAGGTGTCGCAATTTTCAGAACAGTTTTTAGCCATTCTATTTCAATACGCTCTATCAAAGGGAATGTGACAGAAAGATTGCGAAAATACTCCCAGGTATGCAGAGATCAATCCTTTAGTTACTTAAGGTGGATAAAATTTGTACAGGTCTCAAAGTTTCAAAACAGATTTGAGCCATTCAATCTCAACGCGCTCTTTCGAAGAGAATGTGACAGAGAGATCGCGGAAATCTCACAACACGTCTACGAGTAGATACATACTCCCATCTATAAAGAGACTTATCCTTTAGTTACTGAAGGTGGATGAAATGTATACAGATGTCGCAATTTACAGAACAGTTTTTGGCCATTCTATTTCAACACGCTTTTTCGAAGAGAATGTGACAGAGAGATAACGGAAATATACAAACACGTCTCGTCTATTAGTAGATAAATACTCCCATTTATGAAGAGATCGATCCTTTAGTTACTGAAGGCTGATGAAATGTGTACAGGTGCCGTCATTTTCGGAACAGTTTTGAACAGTTCCATCACAACACGCTCTGTCGAAGAGTGTGACAGGGAGATCGCAGAAATCCACCAACACGTCTATGAGTAGATAAAATACTTCCATTTATGAAGATATCAATCCTTTAGTTACTGAAGATGGATGAAATGTTTAGAGGTGTCGCAATTTTCAGAACAGTTTTTAGCCATTCTATTTCAACACACTATTTCGAAGAGAATGTGACAGGGAGATAGCGGAAATATACAAACACGTCTCGTCTATTAGTAGATAAATACTCCCATTTATGAAGAGATCGATCCTTTAGTTCCTGAAGGTGGATGAAACGTGTACAGGTGTCAAAGTTTCAAAACAGATTTAAGCCATTCAATCTCAACGCGCTCTTTCGAAGAGAATGTGACAGGGAGATAGCCGAAATATTCCAACACGTCTATAAGTAGATAAATAGTTACATTTATGAAGAGATCAATCCTTTAGTTACTGAAGGCTGATGAAATGTGTACAGGTGCCGTCATTTTCGGAACAGTTTTGAGCAATTCCATCGCAACACGCTCTGTCGAAGAGAGTGTGACAGGGAGATCGCAGATATCTACCAACACGTCTATGAGTAGATAAATCCTTCCATTCAGTTTTTAGCCATTCTATTTCAATACGCTCTATCAAAGGGAATGTGACAGAAAGATTGCGAAAATACTCCCAGGTATGCAGAGATCAATCATTTAGTTACTTAAGGTGGATAAAATTTGTACAGGTCTCAAAGTTTCAAAACAGATTTGAGCCATTCAATCTCAACGCGCTCTTTCGAAGAGAATGTGACAGAGAGATCGCGGAAATCTCACAACACGTCTACGAGGAGATACATACTCCCATCTATAAACAGACTTATCCTTTAGTTACTGAAGGTGGATGAAATGTATACAGATGTCGCAATTTACAGTACAGTTTTTGGCCATTCTATTTCAACACGCTTTTTCGAAGAGAATGTGACAGAGAGATAACGGAAATATACAAACACGTCTCGTCTATAAGTAGATAAATACTCCCAATTTATGAAGAGATCAATCCTTTAGTTACTTAAGGTGGATGAAATGTTTACAGATGTCGCAACTTACAGAACAGTTTCTGGCCATTCTAATTCAACACGCTTTTTCGAAGAGAATGTGACAGAGAGATTGCGGAAATCTACCAATACGTCTATGAGTAGATAAATCCTTTCATTTATGAAGATATCAATTCTTCAGTTACTGAAGATGGATGAAATGTTTAGAAGTGTCGCAATTTTCAGAACAGTTTTTAGCCATTCTATTTCAACACACTCTTTCAAAGGGAATGTGACAGAGAGATAACGGAAATATACAAACACGTCTCGTCTATTAGTAGATAAATACTCCCACTTATGAAGAGATCGATCCTTTAGTTCCTGAAGGTGGATGAAACGTGTACAGGTGTCAAAGTTTCAAAACAGATTTAAGCCATTCAATCTCAACGCGCTCTTTCGAAGAGAATGTGACGGGGAGATAGCCGAAATATACCAACACGTCTATAAGTAGATAAATAGTTACATTTATGAAGAGATCAATCCTTTAGTTACTTAAGGCTGATGAAATGTGTACAGGTGCCGTCATTTTCGGAACAGTTTTGAGCAATTCCATCGCAACACGCTCTGTCGAAGAGAGTGTTACAGGGAGATCGCAGAAATGTAGCAACACGTCTATGAGAAGATAAATCCTTCCATTTATGAAGATATCAATCCTTCAGTTACTGAAGATGGATGAAATGTATACAGGGGTCGCAATTTTCAGAACAGTTTTTAGCCATTCTTTTTCAATACACTCTATCAAAGGGAATGTGACAGAAAGATTGCGAAAATACTTCCAGGTTTGCAGAGATCAATCCTTTAGTTACTTAAGGTGGATAAAATTTGTACAGGTCTCAAAGTTTCAAAACAGATTTGAGCCATTCAATCTCAACGCGCTCTTTCTAAGAGAATGTGACAGAGAGATCGCGGAAATCTCACAACACGTCTACGAGTACATACATACTCCCATCTATAAAGAGACTTATCCTTTAGTTACTGAAGGTGGATGAAATGTATACAGATGTCGCAACTTACAGAACAGTTTCTGGCCATTCTAATTCAACTCGCTTTTTCGAAGAGAATGTGACAGAGAGATCGCGGAAATCTACCAATACGTCTATGAGTAGATAAATCCTTTCATTTATGAAGATATCAATTCTTCAGTTACTGAAGATGGATGAAATGTTTAGAAGTGTCGCAATTTTCAGAACAGTTTTTAGCCATTCTATTTCAACACACTCTTTCAAAGGGAATGTGACAGAGAGATAACGGAAATATACAAACACGTCTCGTCTATTAGTGGATAAATACTCCCATTTATGAAGAGATCGATCCTTTAGTTCCTGAAGGTGGATGAAACGTGTACAAGTGTCAAAGTTTCAAAACAGATTTAAGCCATTCAATCTCAACGCGCTCTTTCGAAGAGAATGTGACGGGGAGATAGCCGAAATATACCAACACGTCTATAAGTAGATAAATCCTTCCATTTATGAAGATATCAATCCTTCAGTTACTGAATATGGATGAAATGTATACAGGTGTCGCAATTTTCAGAACAGTTTTTAGCCATTCTATTTCAATACGCTCTATCAAAGGGAATGTGACAGAAAGATTGCGAAAATACTCCCAGGTATGCAGAGATCAATCCTTTAGTTACTTAAGGTGGATAAAATTTGTACACGTCTCAAAGTTTCAAAACAGATTTGAGCCATTCAATCTCAACGCGCTCTTTCGAAGAGAATGTGACAGAGAGATCGCGGAAATCTCACAACACGTCTACGAGTAGATAAATACTCCCATCTATAAAGAGACTTATCCTTTAGTTCCTGAAGGTGGATGAAACGTGTAAAGGTGTCAAAGTTTCAAAACAGATTTAAGCCATTCAATCTCAACGCGCTCTTTCGAAGAGAATGTGACGGGGAGATAGCCGAAATATACCAACACGTCTATAAGTAGATAAATAGTTACATTTATGAAGAGATCAATCCTTTAGTTACTGAAGGCATATGAAATGTGTACAGGTGCCGTCATTTTCGGAACAGTTTTGAGCAATTCCATCGCAACATGCTCTGTCGAAGAGAGTGTGACAGGGAGATCGCAGAAATCTACCAACACGTCTATGAGTAGATAAATCCTTCCATTTATGAAGATATCAATCCTTCAGTTACTGAATATGGATGAAATGTATACAGGTGTCGCAATTTTCAGAACAGTTTTTAGCCATTCTATTTCAATACACTCTATCAAAGGGAATGTGACAGAAAGATTGCGAAAATACTCCCAGGTATGCGGAGATCAATCCTTTAGTTACTTAAGGTGGATAAAATTTGTACAGGTCTCAAAGTTTCAAAACAGATTTGAGCCATTCAATCTCAACGCGCTCTTTCGAAGAGAATGTGACAGAGAGATCGCGGAAATCTCACAACACGTCTACGAGTACATACATACTCCCATCTATAAAGAGACTTATCCTTTAGTTACTGAAGGTGGATGAAATGTATACAGATGTCGCAATTTACAGAACAGTTTTTGGCCATTCCATTTCAACACGCTTTTTCGATGAGAATGTGACAGAGAGATAACGGAAATATACAAACACGTCTCGTCTACTAGTAGATAAATACTCCCATTTATGAAGAGATCGATCCTTTAGTTCCTGAAGGTGGATGAAACGTGTAAAGGTGTCAAAGTTTCAAAACAGATTTAAGCCATTCAATCTCAACGCGCTCTTTCGAAGAGAATGTGACGGGGAGATAGCCGAAATATACCAACACGTCTATAAGTAGATAAATCCTTCCATTTATGAAGATATCAATCCTTCAGTTACTGAATATGGATGAAATGTATACAGGTGTCGCAATTTTCAGAACAGTTTTTAGCCATTCTATTTCAATACGCTCTATCAAAGGGAATGTGACAGAAAGATTGCGAAAATACTCCCAGGTATGCAGAGATCAATCCTTTAGTTACTTAAGGTGGATAAAATTTGTACAGGTCTCAAAGTTTCAAAACAGATTTGAGCCATTCAATCTCAACGCGCTCTTTCGAAGAGAATGTGACAGAGAGATCGCGGAAATCTCACAACACGTCTACGAGTAGATACATACTCCCATCTATAAAGAGACTTATCCTTTAGTTCCTGAAGGTGGATGAAACGTGTAAAGGTGTCAAAGTTTCAAAACAGATTTAAGCCATTCAATCTCAACGCGCTCTTTCGAAGAGAATGTGACGGGGAGATAGCCGAAATATAAGTAGATAAATAGTTACATTTATGAAGAGATCAATCCTTTAGTTACTGAAGGCTGATGAAATGTGTACAGGTGCCGTCATTTTCGGAACAGTTTTGAGCAATTCCATCGCAACACGCTCTGTCGAAGAGAGTGTGACAGGGAGATCGCAGAAATCTACCAATACGTCTATGAGTAGATAAATCCTTTCATTTATGAAGATATCAATTCATCAGTTACTGAAGATGGATGAAATGTTTAGAGGTGTCGCAATTTTCAGAACAGTTTTTAGCCATTCTATTTAAACACACTCTTTCGAAGAGAATGTGACAGGGAGATAGCGGAAATATACCGACACGTCTATAAGTAGATAAATACTCCCATTTATGAAGAGATCAATCCTTTAGTTCCTGAAGGAGGATGAAACGTGTACAGGTGTCAAAGTTTCAAAACAGATTTAAGCCATTCAATCTCAACGCGCTCTTTCGAAGAGAATGTGACGGGGAGATAGCCGAAATATACCAACACGTCTATAAGTAGATAAATAGTTACATTTATGAAGAAATCAATCCTTTAGATACTGAAGGCTGATGAAATGTGTACAGGTGCCGTCATTTTCGGAACAGTTTTGAGCAATTCCATCGCAACACGCTCTGTCGAAGAGAGTGTGACAGGGAGATCGCAGAAATCCACCAACACGTCTATGAGTAGATAAATACTTCCATTTATGAAGATATCAATCCTTCAGTTACTGAAGATGGATGAAATGTTTAGAGGTGTCGCAATTTTCAGAACAGTTTTTAGCCATTCTATTTAAACACACTATTTCGAAGAGAATGTGACAGGGAGATAGCGGAAATATACCAACACGTCTATAAGTAGATAAATACTCCCATTTATGAAGAGATCAATCCTCTAGTTCCTGAAGGAGGATGAAACGTGTACAGGTGTCAATGTTTCAAAACAGATTTAAGCCATTCAATCTCAACGCGCTCTTTCGAACAGAATGTGACGGGGAGATAGCCGAAATATACCAACACGTCTATAAGTAGATAAATAGTTACATTTATGAAGAGATCAATCCTTTAGTTACTGAAGGCTGATGAAATGTGTACAGGTGCCGTCATTTTCGGAACAGTTTTGAGCAATTCCATCGCAACACGCTCTGTCGAAGAGAGTGTGACAGGGAGATCGCAGAAATCTAGCAACACGTCTATGAGTAGATAAATCCTTCCATGTATGAAGATATCAATCCTTCAGTTACTGAAGATGGATGAAATGTATACAGGTGTCGCAATTTTCAGAACAGTTTTTAGCCATTCTATTTCAATACGCTCTATCAAAGGGAATGTGACAGAAAGATTGCGAAAATACTTCCAGGTTTGCAGAGATCAATCCTTTAGTTACTTAAGGTGGATAAAATTTGTACAGGTCTCAAAGTTTCAAAACAGATTTGTGCCATTCAATCTCAACGCGCACTTTCGAAGAGAATGTGACAGAGAGATCGCGGAAATCTCACAACACGTCTACGAGTACATACATACTCCCATCTATAAAGAGACTTATCCTTTAGTTACTGAAGGTGGATGAAATGTATACAGGTGTCGCAATTTTCAGAACAGTTTTTAGCCATTCTATTTAAACACACTCTTTCGAAGAGAATGTGACAGGGAGATAGCGGAAATATACCAACACGTCTATAAGTAGATAAATACTCCCATTTATGAAGAGATCAATCCTTTAGTTCCTGAAGGAGGATGAAACGTGTACAGGTGTCAAAGTTTCAAAACAGATTTAAGCCATTCAATCTCAACGCGCTCTTTCGAAGAGAATGTGACGGGGAGATAGCCGAAATATACCAACACGTCTATAAGTAGATAAATAGTTACATTTATGAAGAAATCAATCCTTTAGATACTGAAGGCTGATGAAATGTGTACAGGTGCCGTCATTTTCGGAACAGTTTTGAGCAATTCCATCGCAACACGCTCTGTCGAAGAGAGTGTGACAGGGAGATCGCAGAAATCCACCAACACGTCTATGAGTAGATAAATACTTCCATTTATGAAGATATCAATCCTTCAGTTACTGAAGATGGATGAAATGTTTAGAGGTGTCGCAATTTTCAGAACAGTTTTTAGCCATTCTATTTAAACACACTATTTCGAAAAGAATGTGACAGGGAGATAGCGGAAATATACCAACACGTCTATAAGTAGATAAATACTCCCATTTATGAAGAGATCAATCCTCTAGTTCCTGAAGGAGGATGAAACGTGTACAGGTGTCAATGTTTCAAAACAGATTTAAGCCATTCAATCTCAACGCGCTCTTTCGAACAGAATGTGACGGGGAGATAGCCGAAATATACCAACACGTCTATAAGTAGATAAATAGTTACATTTATGAAGAGATCAATCCTTTAGTTACTGAAGGCTGATGAAATGTGTACAGGTGCCGTCATTTTCGGAACAGTTTTGAGCAATTCCATCGCAACACGCTCTGTCGAAGAGAGTGTGACAGGGAGATCGCAGAAATCTAGCAACACGTCTATGAGTAGATAAATCCTTCCATGTATGAAGATATCAATCCTTCAGTTACTGAAGATGGATGAAATGTATACAGGTGTCGCAATTTTCAGAACAGTTTTTAGCCATTCTATTTCAATACGCTCTATCAAAGGGAATGTGACAGAAAGATTGCGAAAATACTTCCAGGTTTGCAGAGATCAATCCTTTAGTTACTTAAGGTGGATAAAATTTGTACAGGTCTCAAAGTTTCAAAACAGATTTGTGCCATTCAATCTCAACGCGCACTTTCGAAGAGAATGTGACAGAGAGATCGCGGAAATCTCACAACACGTCTACGAGTACATACATACTCCCATCTATAAAGAGACTTATCCTTTAGTTACTGAAGGTGGATGAAATGTATACAGATGTCGCAACTTACAGAACAGTTTCTGGCCAGTCTAATTCAACACGCTTTTTCGAAGAGAATGTGACAGAGAGATCGCGGAAATCTACCAATACGTCTATGAGTAGATAAATCCTTTCATTTATGAAGATATCAATTCTTCAGTTACTGAAGATGGATGAAATGTTTAGAAGTGTCGCAATTTTCAGAACAGTTTTTAGCCATTCTATTTCAACACACTCTTTCAAAGGGAATGTGACAGAGAGATAACGGAAATATACAAACACGTCTCGTCTATTAGTAGATAAATACTCCCATTTATGAAGAGATCGATCCTTTAGTTCCTGAAGGTGGATGAAACGTGTACAGGTGTCAAAGTTTCAAAACAGATTTAAGCCATTCAATCTCAACGCGCTCTTTCGAAGAGAATGTGACGGGGAGATAGCCGAAATATACCAAAACGTCTATAAGTAGATAAATAGTTACATTTATGAAGAGATCAATCCTTTAGTTACTGAAGGCTGATGAAATGTGTACAGGTGCCGTCATTTTCGGAACAGTTTTGAGCAATTCGATATGTAAAGTAAAATTAACATACGCTGATTCCAAAACCGTTTGGAGATTTTAGGGTCTTATGCCTTACTTTCTATATCACAAGATTGTGTTTATTTTCACAATAATACTTGTAATCATTTAACTTTCATTTGACCACTAAATTACGTCATAACGTAGCCTGAATAGACTACTTCCTTCGTGCTTTTCAAGATAAATTAAAAAAACAATACCTACTTTTGTTTGTCATACCGTCAGTGTCAAATCACAACTGTCAATGCTAGTTAACTTACTGGTGTTAGGTTATTTGAATGCATCGCGCGCTGATAATTTCTCTTTATCTACGTTAATTCTTACAAACAACTTGTGTCGCCTATTTGTTGTAGTGTTTTTACATGATGGTACGAAGCATTTAGCACTAGTTGTCGATGACAGATTCATTGCACAGATACGCAGCACGGATAATGGATAGAAATTAAAATTTGCTAAAGATCGTAGGAAAAGTAACTCAAACAAAAAGTTCACATCAGAGTCACGATCACAGCATTCACATTTCACAACAAAATAAAAACACGTATCTGTCAAGCGTCAAATGTCATCAATGTCAACTTTGAAGTTATCTATTAGTGTTTTTTGAATGTACTGAAAACGTGGCAAAGACTAAAAGCTATTCAGGCTATGAAATGACGTCATCACGAATAATACTTTAAAAAATAATAAAAAATAAACTGTTGCTTGGAAAAAAAAAAGCTTAAAATTAGTTGCTTAAAATGAAACGTTTTACGAAATAAAAATGTAAAAAAAATACCTGAAAAATACTTTACATACCGAATTCCATCTCAACACGCTCTGTCGAAGAGAGTGTGACAGGGAGATCGCAGAAATCTAACAACACGTCTATGAGTAGATAAATCCTTCCATTTATGAAGATATCAATCCTTCAGTTACTGAAGATGGATGAAATGTATACAGGTGTCGCAATTTTCAGAACAGTTTTTAGCCATTCTATTTCAATACGCTCTATCAAAGGGAATGTGACAGAAAGATTGCGAAAATACTCCCAGGTATGCAGAGATCAATCCTTTAGTTACTTAAGGTGGATAAAATTTGTACAGGTCTCAAAGTTTCAAAACAGATTTGAGCCATTCAATCTCAACGCGCTCTTTCGAAGAGAATGTGACAGAGAGATCGCGGAAATCTCACAACACGTCTACGAGTAGATACATACTCCCATCTATAAAGAGACTTATCCTTTAGTTACTGAAGGTGGATGAAATGTATACAGATGTCGCAATTTACAGAACAGTTTTTGGCCATTCTATTTCAACACGCTTTTTCGAAGAGAATGTGACAGAGAGATAACGGAAATATACAAACACGTCTCGTCTATTAGTAGATAAATACTCCCATTTATGAAGAGATCGATCCTTTAGTTACTGAAGGCTGATGAAATGTGTACAGGTGCCGTCATTTTCGGAACAGTTTTGAACAGTTCCATCACAACACGCTCTGTCGAAGAGTGTGACAGGGAGATCGCAGAAATCCACCAACACGTCTATGAGTAGATAAAATACTTCCATTTATGAAGATATCAATCCTTTAGTTACTGAAGATGGATGAAATGTTTAGAGGTGTCGCAATTTTCAGAACAGTTTTTAGCCATTCTATTTCAACACACTATTTCGAAGAGAATGTGACAGGGAGATAGCGGAAATATACAAACACGTCTCGTCTATTAATAGATAAATACTCCCATTTATGAAGAGATCGATCCTTTAGTTCCTGAAGGTGGATGAAACGTGTACAGGTGTCAAAGTTTCAAAACAGATTTAAGCCATTCAATCTCAACGCGCTCTTTCGAAGAGAATGTGACAGGGAGATAGCCGAAATATTCCAACACGTCTATAAGTAGATAAATAGTTACATTTATGAAGAGATCAATCCTTTAGTTACTGAAGGCTGATGAAATGTGTACAGGTGCCGTCATTTTCGGAACAGTTTTGAGCAATTCCATCGCAACACGCTCTGTCGAAGAGAGTGTGACAGGGAGATCGCAGATATCTACCAACACGTCTATGAGTAGATAAATCCTTCCATTTATGAAGATATCAATCCTTCAGTTACTGAAGATTGATGAAATGTATACAGGTGTCGCAATTTTCAGAACAGTTTTTAGCCATTCTATTTCAATACGCTCTATCAAAGGGAATGTGACAGAAAGATTGCGAAAATACTCCCAGGTATGCAGAGATCAATCATTTAGTTACTTAAGGTGGATAAAATTTGTACAGGTCTCAAAGTTTCAAAACAGATTTGAGCCATTCAATCTCAACGCGCTCTTTCGAAGAGAATGTGACAGAGAGATCGCGGAAATCTCACAACACGTCTACGAGGAGATACATACTCCCATCTATAAACAGACTTATCCTTTAGTTACTGAAGGTGGATGAAATGTATACAGATGTCGCAATTTACAGTACAGTTTTTGGCCATTCTATTTCAACACGCTTTTTCGAAGAGAATGTGACAGAGAGATAACGGAAATATACAAACACGTCTCGTCTATTAGTAGATAAATACTCCCATTTATGAAGAGATCAATCCTTTAGTTACTTAAGGTGGATGAAATGTTTACAGATGTCGCAACTTACAGAACAGTTTCTGGCCATTCTAATTCAACACGCTTTTTCGAAGAGAATGTGACAGAGAGATTGCGGAAATCTACCAATACGTCTATGAGTAGATAAATCCTTTCATTTATGAAGATATCAATTCTTCAGTTACTGAAGATGGATGAAATGTTTAGAATTGTCGCAATTTTCAGAACAGTTTTTAGCCATTCTATTTCAACACACTCTTTCAAAGGGAATGTGACAGAGAGATAACGGAAATATACAAACACGTCTCGTCTATTAGTAGATAAATACTCCCATTTATGAAGAGATCGATCCTTTAGTTCCTGAAGGTGGATGAAACGTGTACAGGTGTCAAAGTTTCAAAACAGATTTAAGCCATTCAATCTCAACGCGCTCTTTCGAAGAGAATGTGACGGGGAGATAGCCGAAATATACCAACACGTCTATAAGTAGATAAATAGTTACATTTATGAAGAGATCAATCCTTTAGTTACTTAAGGCTGATGAAATGTGTACAGGTGCCGTCATTTTCGGAACAGTTTTGAGCAATTCCATCGCAACACGCTCTGTCGAAGAGAGTGTTACAGGGAGATCGCAGAAATGTAGCAACACGTCTATGAGAAGATAAATCCTTCCATTTATGAAGATATCAATCCTTCAGTTACTGAAGATGGATGAAATGTATACAGGGGTCGCAATTTTCAGAACAGTTTTTAGCCATTCTATTTCAATACACTCTATCAAAGGGAATGTGACAGAAAGATTGCGAAAATACTTCCAGGTTTGCAGAGATCAATCCTTTAGTTACTTAAGGTGGATAAAATTTGTACAGGTCTCAAAGTTTCAAAACAGATTTGAGCCATTCAATCTCAACGCGCTCTTTCTAAGAGAATGTGACAGAGAGATCGCGGAAATCTCACAACACGTCTACGAGTACATACATACTCCCATCTATAAAGAGACTTATCCTTTAGTTACTGAAGGTGGATGAAATGTTTACAGATGTCGCAACTTACAGAACAGTTTCTGGCCATTCTAATTCAACTCGCTTTTTCGAAGAGAATGTGACAGAGAGATCGCGGAAATCTACCAATACGTCTATGAGTAGATAAATCCTTTCATTTATGAAGATATCAATTCTTCAGTTACTGAAGATGGATGAAATGTTTAGAAGTGTCGCAATTTTCAGAACAGTTTTTAGCCATTCTATTTCAACACACTCTTTCAAAGGGAATGTGACAGAGAGATAACGGAAATATACAAACACGTCTCGTCTATTAGTGGATAAATACTCCCATTTATGAAGAGATCGATCCTTTAGTTCCTGAAGGTGGATGAAACGTGTACAAGTGTCAAAGTTTCAAAACAGATTTAAGCCATTCAATCTCAACGCGCTCTTTCGAAGAGAATGTGACGGGGAGATAGCCGAAATATACCAACACGTCTATAAGTAGATAAATCCTTCCATTTATGAAGATATCAATCCTTCAGTTACTGAATATGGATGAAATGTATACAGGTGTCGCAATTTTCAGAACAGTTTTTAGCCATTCTATTTCAATACGCTCTATCAAAGGGAATGTGACAGAAAGATTGCGAAAATACTCCCAGGTATGCAGAGATCAATCCTTTAGTTACTTAAGGTGGATAAAATTTGTACACGTCTCAAAGTTTCAAAACAGATTTGAGCCATTCAATCTCAACGCGCTCTTTCGAAGAGAATGTGACAGAGAGATCGCGGAAATCTCACAACACGTCTACGAGTAGATAAATACTCCCATCTATAAAGAGACTTATCCTTTAGTTCCTGAAGGTGGATGAAACATGTAAAGGTGTCAAAGTTTCAAAACAGATTTAAGCCATTCAATCTCAACGCGCTCTTTCGAAGAGAATGTGACGGGGAGATAGCCGAAATATACCAACACGTCTATAAGTAGATAAATAGTTACATTTATGAAGAGATCAATCCTTTAGTTACTGAAGGCATATGAAATGTGTACAGGTGCCGTCATTTTCGGAACAGTTTTGAGCAATTCCATCGCAACATGCTCTGTCGAAGAGAGTGTGACAGGGAGATCGCAGAAATCTACCAACACGTCTATGAGTAGATAAATCCTTCCATTTATGAAGATATCAATCCTTCAGTTACTGAATATGGATGAAATGTATACAGGTGTCGCAATTTTCAGAACAGTTTTTAGCCATTCTATTTCAATACACTCTATCAAAGGGAATGTGACAGAAAGATTGCGAAAATACTCCCAGGTATGCGGAGATCAATCCTTTAGTTACTTAAGGTGGATAAAATTTGTACAGGTCTCAAAGTTTCAAAACAGATTTGAGCCATTCAATCTCAACGCGCTCTTTCTAAGAGAATGTGACAGAGAGATCGCGGAAATCTCACAACACGTCTACGAGTACATACATACTCCCATCTATAAAGAGACTTATCCTTTAGTTACTGAAGGTGGATGAAATGTATACAGATGTCGCAACTTACAGAACAGTTTCTGGCCATTCTAATTCAACTCGCTTTTTCGAAGAGAATGTGACAGAGAGATCGCGGAAATCTACCAATACGTCTATGAGTAGATAAATCCTTTCATTTATGAAGATATCAATTCTTCAGTTACTGAAGATGGATGAAATGTTTAGAAGTGTCGCAATTTTCAGAACAGTTTTTAGCCATTCTATTTCAACACACTCTTTCAAAGGGAATGTGACAGAGAGATAACGGAAATATACAAACACGTCTCGTCTATTAGTGGATAAATACTCCCATTTATGAAGAGATCGATCCTTTGTTCCTGAAGGTGGATGAAACGTGTACAAGTGTCAAAGTTTCAAAACAGATTTAAGCCATTCAATCTCAACGCGCTCTTTCGAAGAGAATGTGACGGGGAGATAGCCGAAATATACCAACACGTCTATAAGTAGATAAATCCTTCCATTTATGAAGATATCAAATCCTTCAGTTACTGAATATGGATGAAATGTATACAGGTGTCGCAATTTTCAGAACAGTTTTTAGCCATTCTATTTCAATACGCTCTATCAAAGGGAATGTGACAGAAAGATTGCGAAAATACTCCCAGGTATGCAGAGATCAATCCTTTAGTTACTTAAGGTGGATAAAATTTGTACACGTCTCAAAGTTTCAAAACAGATTTGAGCCATTCAATGTCAACGCGCACTTTCGAAGAGAATGTGACAGAGAGATCGCGGAAATCTCACAACACGTCTACGAGTAGATAAATACTCCCATCTATAAAGAGACTTATCCTTTAGTTCCTGAAGGTGGATGAAACGTGTAAAGGTGTCAAAGTTTCAAAACAGATTTAAGCCATTCAATCTCAACGCGCTCTTTCGAAGAGAATGTGACGGGGAGATAGCCGAAATATACCAACACGTCTATAAGTAGATAAATAGTTACATTTATGAAGAGATCAATCCTTTAGTTACTGAAGGCTGATGAAATGTGTACAGGTGCCGTCATTTTCGGAACAGTTTTGAGCAATTCCATCGCAACATGCTCTGTCGAAGAGAGTGTGACAGGGAGATCGCAGAAATCTACCAACACGTCTATGAGTAGATAAATCATTCCATTTATGAAGATATCAATCCTTCAGTTACTGAATATGGATGAAATGTATACAGGTGTCGCAATTTTCAGAACAGTTTTTAGCCATTCTATTTCAATACACTCTATCAAAGGGAATGTGACAGAAAGATTGCGAAAATACTCCCAGGTATGCGGAGATCAATCCTTTAGTTACTTAAGGTGGATAAAATTTGTACAGGTCTCAAAGTTTCAAAACAGATTTGAGCCATTCAATCTCAACGCGCTCTTTCGAAGAGAATGTGACAGAGAGATCGCGGAAATCTCACAACACGTCTACGAGTACATACATACTCCCATCTATAAAGAGACTTATCCTTTAGTTACTGAAGGTGGATGAAATGTATACAGATGTCGCAATTTACAGAACAGTTTTTGGCCATTCCATTTCAACACGCTTTTTCGAAGAGAATGTGACAGAGAGATAACGGAAATATACAAACACGTCTCGTCTACTAGTAGATAAATACTCCCATTTATGAAGAGATCGATCCTTTAGTTCCTGAAGGTGGATGAAACGTGTAAAGGTGTCAAAGTTTCAAAACAGATTTAAGCCATTCAATCTCAACGCGCTCTTTCGAAGAGAATGTGACGGGGAGATAGCCGAAATATACCAACACGTCTATAAGTAGATAAATCCTTCCATTTATGAAGATATCAATCCTTCAGTTACTGAATATGGATGAAATGTATACAGGTGTCGCAATTTTCAGAACAGTTTTAGCCATTCTATTTCAATACGCTCTATCAAAGGGAATGTGACAGAAAGATTGCGAAAATACTCCCAGGTATGCAGAGATCAATCCTTTAGTTACTTAAGGTGGATAAAATTTGTACAGGTCTCAAAGTTTCAAAACAGATTTGAGCCATTCAATCTCAACGCGCTCTTTCGAAGAGAATGTGACAGAGAGATCGCGGAAATCTCACAACACGTCTACGAGTAGATACATACTCCCATCTATAAAGAGACTTATCCTTTAGTTCCTGAAGGTGGATGAAACGTGTAAAGGTGTCAAAGTTTCAAAACAGATTTAAGCCATTCAATCTCAACGCGCTCTTTCGAAGAGAATGTGACGGGGAGATAGCCGAAATATAAGTAGATAAATAGTTACATTTATGAAGAGATCAATCCTTTAGTTACTGAAGGCTGATGAAATGTGTACAGGTGCCGTCATTTTCGGAACAGTTTTGAGCAATTCCATCGCAACACGCTCTGTCGAAGAGAGTGTGACAGGGAGATCGCAGAAATCTACCAACACGTCTATGAGTAGATAAATCCTTCCATTTATGAAGTTATCAATCCTTCAGTTACTGAAGATGGATGAAATGTATACAGGTGTCGCAATTTTCAAAACAGTATTTAGCCATTCTATTTCAATACGCTCTATCAAAGGGAATGTGACAGAAAGATTGCGAAAATACTCCCAGGTATGCAGAGATCGGGTCATTCCCGTTCGTCCATACCCCGTCGCACAGTGTGTTATTTAGCCTTAAAAGTTGGCCAATAATGGAATTCTATATTTTCCGCTAACTACCTAGAATTGTATCTGGCCAAAAAGCTTATTAGTCACTGCAACCAATAGTAAAACACGTAAAGCGGTAGCTTAGTACAGCGCCTCGTGCGGCCAGTCGGAAGTTACAGCTCGCTTACGCCTGACGTGTGATTTTACGATACGCTGTTATTTCGGTGTTTTCCAAACTCTTGTTTTTGTTTGGTGCAGTGGTTTTGTGTCAGTTTTTGTGATGGATGGGTCTACTCCAGGTATGTACTTTCTGATTTATATCATTCTATTAAAAAATATATTGTAGATTTTTGTATTTATAGCCGTAAACACAGGTCTAATTAACTGTTGTAAAAATAATTTATGTTGCATTTCAAAAAGGGTTTTATTGCATTTCAAAAAGGGTTTTGTTGTATTTCTGAACATTTCTAAACATTAAAATTTATTGTATAACATGAGGTTGTTATTTCATTGTCCACTCATAAGAAAATTAGCCGCACGAAACCGCTCCCTCTTTTTTTTATTTTTTTTTCTAGCGGCCTATACTATTTGGTACAAATTTATTTTGTTAACATTATTCGTTTTAATTGTTATAGGACCTTCTGGCATGAAGATGATTACTCGGAAATACTTATATGACATCGCCCAAAACTCAATTGGTCATCATTTGACGAAAAACTTAAGCTTATGGAAATCGAAGTGTTAAAAGGTTATTTTCAAGACGATCCAAAAATAGCAGACGTTAAACACAAATTGTCCATTGTTAAGCACCAATTTAAACAAAAATGGTTGTCAGCTCAAAAAAACAAAAAGAGATTCGAAGAAAAAAATGCCACGTGGCTAAAAGACACAATAGCTTTACCGAGCGCAGGTAGGTGAAGCACAATACATTGCAAACTTGCTATTGTTTACATTATGACTAATGTGACTTTTTTTATAACATTGTTCTACTTGTTTGTTTAAGGAGTTAGCCCCGGGCGTCTTCAAAAATCATTTGAAGAATTAAGTGAAAGAAGTAAAAGACGGAAAACCGAAGACCTGAGGTCAAAAGATTTAGCAGAATTAACGTATGCAACACAAATGCAATTGCGACAGGCCGGCAAAGTTGAAGCTTCGAAAGTTGTTAAAGACCTTACGAAAAGTCCTCGAAGAGCTAAAAAATATATCAAGGCCTTTAAAGAAAGTATTGAAAAGCAAGATCAGCCTCGTCAATTATCACCTTTACAAGCATTGTCAATGTTTACAGAAGCAGAATTGACTAAAGCTCAATATCAAAGAGTCCGTGAGACGAACCCAAATTTTTTCCCATGCTATTCTATTCTTCAAAAAGCAAAAAAAGATAGCTATCCGGAAATTCATCGTGTGACCGAGACATGTGCTGAAGTTCTAGTTCAGAAGTTGATGGATCACACAGGATCAAGACTGATACAGTTTTTGGGAAAAGCTGTAGAAAATTTAAGTGAAGAAGAGAAATCCTCATTAATATTAATAAGTAAGTGGGGTTGTGACGGCTCGCAACAAATACAATATAAAATGAAATTTGAGTTTGAAGATGACTCTGATGCCAATATATTTCAAAGTTCAACAGTTCCACTCCAATTACTTTACGGCTCTGAAAAAAAAATTCTGTGGCAAAACCCAACACCATCGTCACATCGCTACTGTCGCCCTACAAGAATACGTTTTGTGAAAGAGACAACTGACGTAACTAATGAAGAAATAAATTATATCCAATCACAGATATCAGCACTCACTAGTACAAATATAAATGGCATTTCTATAAAGCATAAGATGCTATTTACGATGGTGGATGGCAAGGTATGCAATGCAGCAACACATACCAAATCAACTATGAGGTGCTACATTTGTGAAGCTACTATTTCAGAATTTAACAATGGGTAGCCTATATGCCACATGCAGCATTGTTTCAAAAAATCGTATTCTAGCATGCAATAATGACAGTCCAAAGCTGAAATTCTCTTTTTTGCATGGCCTTTCGAGGTATTCCTCGTAGCGCTCCCGTTTTGAAACGCTCCCATCTAAGCGCTCCCGTTTTATTCCTCCAAGCGCTCCCAAAAGGAGCGCTTCGCGGAACGATTAAAAATATTAAAATTTATTTCCTCGAAGCGCTCCCACGTTTAAAAATAGGGAAAAGCATGAAGTAATGAATTATATCGATAATTTTTAAAAACTCATGTGTGGTTCATCGACATCGAAGTTGCTTAACAAAATTACGAAATTGAGAGAATAATATCTTTTTGCTTTCGGCACTCTTATGTGCACACTATATAAGGACCAATGTTATTGTGTAGGTATTCAAAGAGGATGTTATAAATAAAACGCATAGATATACTTAATATAAATTATATACGTATAATAATCACATTGCATCCATGGAGAAATCGATGGCGTTGTGAAGCCACTAGTATATGCTCTATTATGTGATAAAAATAAGTCAACATATAAATTATTATTTCTGTTGTTGAAAACAACAGTACCAAATATGCAGGTTGATTTTTTTAAAAGCGACTTTGAGGAAGCCGCAATCAGCGGTTTTTTAGCAGAGTTTCCAAATGCAGTTGCAAGTGGGTGTATTTTTCACTACAAACAAGCGCTTAAAAGAAAATCTCGAGACCTATAAAGGTCTATCCAAAAATAGTATTTTTAGGAAGCATGTTGCTTTGTGTACTGTATTACCTCATTTACCTGCCTCAGATTTAGACGATGCATTTCTTTATATAATGAGTCAGTCTCCACAGGACAAAAACATCACAAAATTCAATGATTATATGGTTTCCCAATGGTTAGAACACCGATTTTGGAAAAACAAATTTACATGTTACGGTGAAAAGAATAAAACAAATAATTTCGTGGAATCACATTATTCAGACATTAATTAAAAAAAACAATCAAAAGCAAGGTGTAAATTTAGCCAAACTGCTAAGGTACTTACAAAACTATTGTAACAATTTTGCTAAAATAAGATTAAAAATGAACATTTCCGAAAATCAAAAACATGCCCGAGAACGAAACAATGTAATTGAAAATATATTACATCAATTCGTGTTTGGCGCTATTTCTATAGAACATTGCCTAGGGATGTTAAGATTTTAATAAGTATTTTTGCACCTGTTAGTAATGATTAATTAATCAGTAATAATTAAGATTATGAAACGATCTGTGATTTTTAATATTAAAGATTTTTATATTATTATACTACTCTTAGTAAGATTAATATTGTTTCAATGTGATTGCTGGGTTCGTGTGAATTCGTTAAACGCGACTCTCTAGGATACAATGGGGAGGCGGGGTTGCGGTTTGTATGTGTGTGTGCAGGACTCACACGCCGCGCGCGCCGCATCTTTAACTCTTAGTTAAGAAGTTAGTATCGCTATTTTTGGCAAAAAATAATTATAAAATTGTTTTAACCATTTTATCAATCGCATAGGTAGCATCACCGTTGAGCGCAATACGTTACTGGATCCCGGCTCAGAGCAGGTGATTTTAGTCAGTAGGTGGTTTTAGTCAGTAAGAGTCTGACACTCTCTCGCCCCGCCTAGGACAAGGAAAGTCATTTCTACCATTGACGTAAACGATAGACACCTCATTGCCTTATTTCTACGAAAAACTTCCGAAAAAAAAACATTGAGGTGTGCGGGGAAGGGGGTAGTAATGAGAAACATAATGGAGAGAAATCATAAGCTTTCTAAACAATAAAAAAATTTGAATAGTGTTCGCGACGAACGTCACCAAAACAAGTGTATATAGTTTCTTACAACGATAGTGTAGAGTCAGTGATACATGGGCAATAACAGTGACGAAATAAACAAACGCGTCAGTGATTAGATTTAGTAAATAAACCGAACAGTAAGCGTTAGACTCATATCACCTCGAAAGTGGCATTTTATTTAGTTAAATTTAGTATTATCGAGATCCAGGTAGCCTAGTGTTGCGACCTAGGCCTGGATATAGTTCTCTAGTATCAACATAGCCCTTCAGGGAAGCCACTTGTCGAGGATATGACAGTCTAACGCGCCTATCTGTGTTCATAGCATGTAAATTTGGTCTAACATACCGACAGTTGAAGGAACATTACAGGCTGGATAATATAGATACATAAAAGTAAATAGTAGATCTATATAGGCCATACAACACTCTTGTATATGGCACTCTTTATACTTACAGCATCAGCGCCAGTTTTCGTGTAAATTATCCTGAAAGATCCTTCAACCGTCCAAGTTTTAGAAAGTTCTGTACCAATTTATCTATATTTCTTTAATTTCAATAAAGATATGTGTGTTTTTTGTGTTAGTAGATAGATAACACTATGTACAAACCATGTAACGTTTAAAATATAATTAGATATAAGTTCAGAATTGTAATAACACAGAAAAGTTGTAAATATTCAAATGAAAATATATAATAAAGAATTCCAAAAATCAGGAAGCGATTTGCGGCTCTCGTTACAGTCAAGTACCTTAGTACGTTAGTAAATCTAGATTTCCTTAGAATTGTAGTCATCGGTACGGCAAATATTATATTATAATGTGAGTAAATCAAGCAGTAAAAAGTAGTGCGCGAAAGTCATGAAGAAATATCGAATCGCTTCCTGAAAAGTTATGAAAGTTTATCAGTGTTCTCATTCCCAGTAACCCTTCCCCCTGGTAGGAAACAACTGAGGTTGTCTGAACCGACAGGTGTAGGACGTCAGCGCCGTCTAGGTTCGAAGATTATGTGTGTACAGTTATAGTATAGGCAGAACGTCTGTTAGAGTAGACAGAGCGTCAGGCAAGCACGCATACATCCCCGCGTCTAGCGATCACGCCCGTCCGGCACAAATAGGTACATATGTCGGTACATTATATTCATCTATTTGGTGGACTAAAGGATTTACAATAAAACAAAAAAAAAAAAATACCAAACCCGTGCGAAGCCGGGACGGGCCGCTAGTTGTATATTATAACGATGTGTTCTACTTATTATCGATAATTTCAGTTAGTATAGTCCCATCTCTATCCGAAAGTTAATCATGGGAGCGCTTCGAGGAAATAAATTTTAATATTTTTAATCGTTCCTCGAAGCGCTCTTTTTGGGAGCGCTTGGAGGAACAAAACGGGAGCGCTTAGATGGGAGCGTTTCAAAACGGGAGCGCTACGAGGAATACCTCGGCCTTTCTATTGCTAAATTAATAGAAAGGCCATGCAAAAAAGAGAATTTCAGCTTTGGACTGTCATTATTGCATGCTAGAATACGATTTTTTGAAACAATGCTGCATGTGGCATATAGGCTACCCATTAAAAAATGGAATGTTCGCCTTTCTGCCGAAGAGAAACAAGTGGTGGAAGACAGAAAAAAGGAAATCCAAAGCCAGTTCAAAGAAAAGCTTGGACTTTTAGTAGACATGCCTAAAGCAAATTTTGGTAACACAAATGACGGCAACACAAGTAGAAGATTTTTCGAGGAATATGAAATTTCAGCAGAAATTACAGGGGTCGATAAAAATTTAATTTATCGTTTAAAAATAATTCTAGATGCATTATGTTCCGGTATGAAAATAAACGTGGAACAATTTGAAAAATATTGCAAAGAAACTGCCGAACTTTATGTCACATTATATAATTTTTACCCTATGTCCCCTACATTACATAAAGTTCTTCTTCATGGAGCAGCTGTTATCAAGAAAGCAATACTACCTATTGGGCAACTCTCAGAGGAAGCAGCAGAAGCTCGCAACAAGAATATTAGGACATTCAGACTAAACTTCACAAGAAAGTTCTCGCGAGTAGAGTGCAACATGGACGTACTAAACCGACTTTTATTGACATCTGATCCTTTACTAACTGGTATGAGATGTAACTCAAATAGAAAAAAGAAGAAACTATTGCCAGATGTTGTAAATCTTTTATGCGAAAGTGACATAACAAATATTAATATTGTTGACAACAGTAGTGATGACGAATAAATAGTTATATATACAAATAAATGGTCGTTTTATTGTGCTTTCATGTTAAATCGAATAAAAAGTATATATATAAGGTCCTAAAACCAAAAAATATTTTTGGCCAACTTTTAAGGCTAAATAACACACTGGCGTCGTCCACACTGCGGACGACTGGGAATGTTGCGTTCTGTTCGTCTACACTGTGGACGAACAGAACGCATTATTCCCAGTCGTCCACACCCCGTCATCTCACGTCTAGTATAAGAGTGTTGTAAAAATGGCTATGTTTAAATTATTGTAAATTAAGTGGATCTGTGATACAGATTGCTCTGTTGTTGCCCTTAATTATTGTAAAATACGATGATCTGTGATGAAAAATACTGTTGAATTTAAACACTACTTAGTACATATTATGTTGTTATTAAAGAGGTTATATACTTTAAAAATGTTTACATAATGCCAAAAAAATATTAGATAAAATATTGCCTTTTAAATATTGTAAATTATGTTGATCTGTGATGAAAACTAGAATTGTTGTTAATTATTTTAACATGATGATTTTAAATAAAAAAAAAACAGTGACAGGGAAAGATGCGTTCTGTTCGTTCACAGTGTAGACGAACAGAACGCAACGTTCCCAGTCACCCGCAACTCGTTTCATGTCTAGTTTTAGAGTCAGTGTAAAGAAATTTTAAATTAAATAAATGATTTAACGGTTTAATTAATTTAATAACTATTAAGTTATGTTTATTGAAAATCATCAATGTTAAAATAATTAACAACAATTCTAGTTTTCATCACAGATCAACATAATTTACAATAATTAAAAGGCAATATTTTAACTAATATTTTTTTGGCATTATGTAAACATTTTTAAAGTATATAACCTCTTTAATAACAACATAATATTATGTACTAAGTAGTGTTTAATTCAATAGTATTTTTCATCACAGATCATCTTATTTTACAATAATTAAGGGCAACAACAGAGCAATCTGTATCACAGATCCACTTAATTTACAATAATTTAAACATAGCCATTTTTACAACACTCTTATACTAGACGTGAGATGACGGGGTGTGGACGACGGGGTGTGGACGAACGGGAATGACCCCAGAGATCAATCCTTTAGTTACTTAAGGTGGATAAAATTTGTACAGGTCTCAAAGTTTCAAAACAGATTTGAGCCATTCAATCTCAACGCGCTCTTTCGAAGAGAATGTGACAGAGAGATCGCGGAAATCTCACAACACGTCTACGAGTAGATACATACTCCCATCTATAAAGAGACTTATCCTTTAGTTACTGAAGGTGGATGAAATGTATACAGATGTCGCAATTTACAGAACAGTTTTTGGCCATTCTATTTCAACACGCTTTTTCGAAGAGAATGTGACAGAGAGATAACGGAAATATACAAACACGTCTCGTCTATTAGTAGATTAATACTCCCATTTATGAAGAGATCGATCCTTTAGTTCCTGAAGGTGGATGAAACGTGTAAAGGTGTCAAAGTTTCAAAACAGATTTAAGCCATTCAATCTCAACGCGCTCTTTCGAAGAGAATGTGACGGGGAGATAGCCGAAATATACCAACACGTCTATAAGTAGATAAATAGTTACATTTATGAAGAGACCAATCCTTTAGTTACTGAAGGCTGATGAAATGTGTACAGGTGCCGTCATTTTCGGAACAGTTTTGAGCAATTCCATCGCAACTCGCTCTGTCGAAGAGAGTGTGACAGGGAGATCGCAGAAATCTACCAACACGTCTATGAGTAGATAAATCCTTCCATTTATGAAGTTATCAATCCTTCAGTTACTGAAGATGGATGAAATGTATACAGGTGTCGCAATTTTCAGAACAGTTTTTAGCCATTCTATTTCAACAATACGCTCTATCAAAGGGAATGTGACAGAGAGATTGCGAAAATACTCCCAGGTATGCAGAGATCAATCCTTTAGTTACTTAAGGTGAAATGAAATGTGTACAGGTGACTCGAGTTTCAGAACAGATTTGAGCCATTCTTTCTCAACACGCTTTTTCGAAGAGAATGTGCACAGGGAGATGGAAGAAATCTAATAACACGTCTATGAGTAGATAAACCCCGCCTTTTCTTAAGAGATCAGTTATTTAGTAACTGAAAGTGGTTGAAACGTCTACAGGTGACGCAATTTTCAGAACAGATTTGAGCAATTCTTTCCCAACACGCTTTTTCGAAGAAAGTGTGACAGAGAGATCGAGGAAATGCAATAACACGTCTATGAGTAGATAAATACAGGGTGGGCCAAGAATTCGTTAACATTTAAATGTAACTTACCGCGCAAACTATTGCCGCGCGGGGCGGGGGCACTAGCTCGCTTCTTGGAAATTTAGTCGCAATGGATCGCTTCACGGGGCCGCAACGCGCTTACTGCGTGAAACAGTTTTATTTAAACAACTTTTCGCTCATTACTGTGAGACGCTTATTTCGCGTTGAATATGGTTTACACGACTTAAGTCAGTGTCCAAGTGCTCCTTTAATAAAGAAATGGGTGAAGAAGTTCGACGAGACGGGATCTACACTAAATGTGAAACAAACCGGCGGCCCGCGGACTTCTCGGAGCGAAGAGAACGTGCAGCAAGTTTCCGCTTCTGTTCGACGTGATCCAGATTTATCGACACGCAAACGTTCGGCTGAATTAGGATTATCCCGCACATCATTACGCCGTATTTTGAAATAAGATTTGAAATTACATCCATATAAGATCCAGTTAGTGCAAGAACTAAACCCTAATGATTTAAATTTGCGTAAGTCATATGCCGAAACAATGTTAACTCGATTCAGTAATTTTCACAACATCTTATTCTCTGACGAAGCCCATTTCCACCTAAATGGACATGTAAACAAACAGAATTGCAGGTATTGGAGCAGCGAAAATCGTTAAGCTAAGCATGAGAGGCCACTTCACTCTCCCAAGGTAACTCTATGGGCTGCAATTTCAGCAAAAGGAATCATCGGACCTTACTTTTTTGAAGATTCTCGAGGCCGTTCAGTTACTGTTAATTCTGCCGAGTATGTGAAAATGTTACGGGAGTTCTTAGCACCGATGCTACTGGAATTTGCTGGCTATAATCGTAACACATGGTTTTAACAAGATGGAGCCACATGTCACACATCGAACGAGTCCTTGTCGGTGGTCAAAGACATGTTTCCGGAAAAGCTGATATCCAGACGGGGTGACATCCCATGGCCACCCAGAAGTCCAGATCTATCACCAGCAGACTTCTTTTTATGGGGTTATTTAAAGAGTCGTGTCTACATTGATAAACCGAATACACTGCGTCAACTTAAAGAAAAAATCATCGAAGAGATGTCGGCGATCTCGCGTCCTCTTTGCAGAAGAGTATTCGAAAACTTTAGGACTCGCTTAGATGAGTGCAAAAACCGATACGGTGGTCATTTAGACGAAATAATTTAAAAAAAATAAATTACAACTAATTAGCTTTCTCGTAAGTATACGATTTCTAAAATATGTTAACAGGTTTTTTTTATACGATTTTTTCAAATGTTAATTAATTCATGGCCCACCCTGTACTTCCATTTATGAGAAGATCAATCCTTTAAATACTGAAGATGGATAAAATGTTCACAGGTGACGCCATTTTCGAAACAGTTTTAGGCATTCTATTTCAACACGCTCTTTCAAAGGGAATGTGACAGAGAGCGATTGCGGAAATATTCCCAGGTATGGAGAAATCAATCCTTTAGTTACTAAAGGTGGATAAAATTTGTACAGGTCTCTTTCGAAGAGAATGTGACGGGGAGATAGCCGAAATATACCAACACGTCTTCTTGTGGCGTGCTTTTGGCTGCAATATCAGCCTACCGTTTTTAAAACGACGAAGCTGTCGGCTCACATTTCAGCCGCAAAAAACAAAACGCACCTTCTTTAAAATAAATGCTTTAAAAATCATCAAAACTTGCTATTTCCATGCATTGATCGTCTACAGTCTCCTTAATACAATATTGCCCAACTCTATACCGGTTTGTCTATGACTAAACGCATCGACAAACGTCAAAATAAATTCACAAAGTTTTGACGCTCGGAACGTGCTTCAAGCAAAATTCTGTGTTGAGAAAATGTCGTAAGTACTCTGTTAATATTGTTACTAGCTGATACTATTATACATCAAAATTATCGTATTGAACCGTGCTACCATATTTTCTACAAGTTCATTCGTTTTACAATCTCGAAGTTGTAATATTTCGCAAACGAAAAAATGTATGTTCCCGTTATGACAAATGGCGGCCGTTTGATGCTAAATTAAAAAGTATTACGTGTATATTTTTATCTAGAAGTGTGTAAAAACGGTAGAATAATTAATAATTAGTCCTCGATAGTAATAGATTTCATTAATAATCAGTACTATCGTAACGATTCCATGACCTAAATGAAATGTTTCCAACAGGTTATCCGCGTGGCTTAGATTACTGCCAACGGCTTTTAGGTTTATAACAAGGATTAATGGTTTGTATAGACGGCGATACGTAACGTAAAATAGTTATTTTTTTATGGTTCCTGGGGTGTTTTGAATGAAAACAATGAATGCAGTGACTGTTATTTTAAATTTGCGCATGACGCTTGCAGTATAACGTGCTATTATTATTTCGTGACATTTTATTAAAAACCACGTACCTACTTATTTAGAACGATGCTATTAATTTCTGTGGCAGTCTTATTTTATTCTTAACTTTGCGCATGAAGCTTGCTCTAATAATCGTTTTTATTAACAAATCATACAGGACAAGAAACAGTTTTTTTTTCAAACATGTTTTATCATTTTGCACCTTAAGTGTGTAGTTACGGGTGAATTTCACTTTTTTTATATTTTAATAAATCGGGTATTTGTGTATTTCGTAAAACTATGTACCTACCTATTTTACGTATAGATAATCCATGACTCCTAGTAACAATAGTGTACACATGCAAGTAATCCCATTTTGTAAACAAAAGAGACGTCGACACTGCCGAGATGCCGACAGTCAAGTTTACGACGGGCTAGGATAATAAAGCGACAAAAGAACGTACAGAGCTACGCAGTTTTTACTTATTATATTTAATTTAGTAAAACCACGTACCTATCTGTTTTAGAATGATCGTGTTTGAGAATTGTTTTGTGACTTTCGAGACTAATTTTTTTCGTCCGCTATTTTGCTCCTTATTTGTAACAAGTCACGGGTCAATTTCCTACGCTTATTTTTTTTGTCCGACTCTCATGTCGCTACATTGCGCTGAGCTTTGATGGGGAAGAAATACGCATGCGCTGCACCACTTTATTGTCATTCTAAAGAAGTTAGTTAATATAAATTTAAATATTTTAGTGATGAAGAATTCATTGATATGGATGTCTCCCCGGACTATGTTCCGGAGGAGGTAGGTCGCGGGCGTGGTCGCTCTCGTGGCCGCGGTCGTGGACGCGCCCGCGCCAGCCGTGGCGGCAGCCGAGGCGGAGCCGGAGACCAGGCGCCGTATGTATTGTTGTGATCTTGCTTCTTACTTTCGTAAAAACACCTACCAAGACCTATCTATTTTAGGACCTTTTACCTATTTTAGTGGAGAAGAAGGCGAAGGTCTTGGTCGCGGTCGCGGTCGTGCTCGTGGCCGTGGTAGCCGGCGAGGTGGGCGAGGTGGAGACGGCGACCAGCAGCCGTATGTATAGCTTGGGATTTGTCTTTATTTTTCTTCTTAGCCAGATATAAGATACGGATTTTTATTTTAGCACTGAACTGGAGGAAGCGAGGGCGGCCATAGCCGCTGAAAAGCGGATGATGGCGACTATGACGCCATCGTCGAAGCACCTCCACGTTCAGAGGAAGCGGGAGGAGCAGGGAGGCCGGATCATGCTGGCGGGTGCGCCGGACTCGAAGAGAAAAAGAAGGTTTGTTCTTTTTTGTCATGTTTTTATATGTGTTCTAGGTGTTCAATGTTCAATGTTATTTTAAAATTTTATTTAGAATCCCATCGCCGGCACGCGGACCCCGCATTTTTTTGCCGGGGGTCGAGCTGCCGGCAGAAGAGGAAGCAGGGCCGTCAGGGCCGTTGGTGGCGCCCGCTTACCGGCCAACCACCTGGGAGCCCCGTGCAGGGCCATCATGGGCGCCCCAACCTGGTCCTTCTGAGGAGGAGGCCCTAGTAGGACCTTTCTGGGTCACCCGTGCAGGTTCTTCAAGGGGCGAGCCCCTAGGAGAACCTTCATGGGAGCCCCAACCTGGTCCTTCTAGGGCCTCCCCAGGAGGACCTTCTTGGGAGCCCCATGAAGCAACAACGCTGGAGGAGGTGCCTGCCGAAATAGAGATAAGTAAGTAGTATGGTTATATAACCTTGTTTTCGCTTATTTCCAGGCTCTGTGCGCCCGCCCTTCAAAACTTTGTATTTTGTTTCAGTCGATATCGCTGAGTCCGAGACCAGCGGTAAGTCGCCTGTAAGGGAGGGCACTCCCTGGGACGACACAGTCCCCAACTCGCCCACTTCCCACGACAGCGACTGGTTCCCTGGACGCTTATCGACGCAGCTCAGTACTGAGACTGCATCGAAAACCCCTGTTAAGAGGGGATATTTCATACGTGACATATCTTCAGGGGAAGAGTAGGGGGATATGTCATTGATGGAAAATCCCCTCGTAACATAATTAAAACCTATATATATCGTAACCTCGTAACATAATTAAAACCTAAATATTTTTTTTATATGGGGGGTCACTAACTTCCTAACCAGTTTTTTTTTAATACATGTTTTTTTTGTAAGATTTTGACTTTTAACATCTCCACGACCCTTGTACTATTCAATCCATCCATCAGCACAATGATATAAGTGCGTTCCATTGAGTTCTACCACAAAGCTTAATTTATAATCTCAAAAAAAAAGCTGTTTCCCAGCAATCATTTTTGCGTAACGGTACCTTAGTTTGATGTACAGAATGCTTGGTTAACGGCTATGTGATGAGGTGGTATACACCCTGTATATTTACAGGGCTGTTGGCACCGATGGGAGTGGAGCAACATGTCGAAATCATCTGCGCGCCCACGCTGCCTGAACCGCCACCACGATGAACGACGATAGGTAAATATTATACTACATAATATTTAACAAAAGCTTTATATTATATTGGTTTGTACTATATTTTTGGTTTACAGGGATACACGACCCCAACATGGCGCATGTCACCACCGGCTGGCTGGATGACCTGGATAGCGACGACGACGAGTTCGAATTAAACACTAACACGAACACTGACGAGCAGATCTTACCTTCTGTAAGAACTGCTGACGATGAAGTTGCAACAACGGCTGACTTCACCCCTTCTCAATTAGAGATTATAGAGCACGAAGATAATCTTAATGACGCGGCCTTGCGTAACATAGCCCCGTCGTCCGCCTACGATTTTTCGTGGGGGAACGACGAGGCTATATTCCAAGGCCAACCAGAAACGTTCACTGGCACACCAACCCCACTTTCCACATGACCGACCAGACATCAATACTCGAAGTCTTCCACAAGATGGTCGACACTGAGTTTGTTGATATGCTGGTCGAAGAGACTAACAGATACGCCACACAAAAACTCTACAAAACACACTCGCACCACACTCACGCCTACGCCAGTGGACACCCACTGACAGACCCGAGATGTACTCATTCCTAGCCACACTCATTCTCCAAGGTCTGTATCCCCTCCCTGACGAGGAACTTTATCCTATCCTACTAATATTATAAATGCGAAAGTTTGTAAGTATGGATGTATGTATGGATGTTTGTTACTCTTTCACGCAAAAACTACTGAACGGATTTGGATGAAATTTTGCACACAGATGGTTTATAACCTGGATTAACACATAGGATACTTTTTATCCCGGTAGTAAGATCCCGTGGGACAATTTCAAACATCACGCGGGCGAAGCCGCTGGCAGAAGCTAGTTTTAAATTAAATACAACGGGTATGGCACTATGCCATACTTCCGAACCATCATGTCGTACGACCGTTTTTATCTTTTGAAGTCGTTGTTGCACTTCATCGACAACGACACCGCAGAGAAGTCGAGCAGAACATGGAGAGTAGACAGAGTGGTTGACTATTTCAACTCAAAGTTTTCCTCCTTATATAATCCATCAAAGGAGATAGTTGTAGACGAATCTCTTTTGAAGTGGTCCGGGCGACTGAACTTCGCTCAAAAGATATCGTCGAAGGCCGCACGGGTCGGCGTGAAGACGTACGAACTGAGCGAGTCGTCAACCGGCTATCTTTGGAAGTGTATTTTATACGCTGGCAAGCAAACACAGGGACAGGAGTCACACTCACACACGCTCGCCTCAGACAACACTACAGATGACACAACACACACACAGGTCGAAGATAGGTTGGTAGGGACACCACTAGGGACACACACACAAGATGACGTATCAGATAGGCTGGTAGGGACATCACACACTCAAGACGAAGCATTAGATAGGCTGGTAGGGACAACTCACACGCAAGACCAGGCATCAGATAGGCTGGTAGGGGATAGGCTAGTAGGTACACAATCACAAGACGAGGCATCAGACAGATTGGTAGGGTCGTCTGATGACTTGCGTCCAGGTAACGCCACTGCACACATTGTGTATCAGCTAGTTGAACCATTGCTTAACCTAGGGCACACTTTAATAATGGACAATTTTTACAATAGTCCGTTATTAGCTCGTTGTCTGAAACGCCAAAAGACAGACGTATATGGGACATTGCGTTTGAACAGGGAGTTTGTGCCGGATACTTTCAAAACTTTGTCTAAGTCTGACTTACGGCACGGTGAAGTTTTGTTCAGCTACTGTTCCGATGTGATGGTGATGGTATGGCGAGACTCTAACTTAGTTAGCATGATCTCGACATACCATCGCATGCGCATAGGCGCATCTTACAAGAACCGCCAAACGTACAAACCCAGCATTGTCCTGGAATACAACAAGTCCATGGGGGGAGTAGACAGGAAAGACCAGTTTCTGTCTGCTCAACCCCTGGAACGAGTTCGCAATCGTGTATGGTACAAGAAGGTCTTTCGTAGGCTGTTCAATGCAGCCATTTTTAACGCGTTCATCATTTACGGCACTTGCCACCCCAATGTACCACGCCGACGCTTCCGGACTTTGCTGGCGGAAGGCATTTTACAGACCTACAGACGACTGGATCTGACTACCATGAAGGTGGTCAGGTCCAGTCGTCCCTATTCTACAGGAACTGCTGGGAGTAAGAAGAGGTGTCGTGTGGAAGGCATGCACTTCCCAGAGCGCACGGGTTCCAACAATACCCGTTGCTGGCTCTGCTCCTAGGACAAGGTAGTGCGCCGGACACAATGGCGGTGCAGGGAGTGCCAGACCAACTTCTGCCTGCCCGACTGCTTCCGCATCTACCACACCTAATTTTTTTCGTTTTTTACGGCCTAATTTTTTTCTTTTCTCTTTCACAGCTTAATTTTTTTCTTTCACAGCCTATTTTTTTCTTTATTCACTTATTATTTGCATTTTATTATGATTTCCAAAAACCTACCTGGTCAAGGTTTTTTGGCATTTCTTTTATTTTTCTTTATTTTTCAATTTTCTATGATTTTTTTTTTTAATTATTTTATTATTTTATTTTTTTCTTTAACACGCACACGACATCGTGGAATAGGCCTACCGGGGAAACCACGTAAAAAAAAACGAGCCAAGTACACTACCTCATGGGTGGCGTGGAAACGTGTACATATTATGAAATTATTTTTCTATTTACATAAATATTTAAAATATTATATAGACTCTTGTTTGTGTTTTTCTAGTCAACTTCCGACCATCAAGTTTTTCAAATATGAAATTAAATTGAATAAATCAAACAAAAAAGTAATCGAATACAGAACCTCTTTTTTTGAAGTCGGTAAAAAAAAAACAACTTGATATGTGTAGGTATAATGGGTAACGTAGGTACGTTGTGACTCCTCCTTGTAGAACTTTTGAACCTCCTTTTTTGAAGTCGGTTAAAAAAACAACTTGATGTGAATAGGTATAATGTGTAACGTACGTTTTGACTCTCTCTGTTTAAGAAATGAATATTGTTCATATTCACGATAGTTGCATCAGCCCTGAAAAGAGCTTTTATGTGTGCGCTCGAAGAGCGCCGATGAGAAAACAAACAAAAAAAAAAACAATATATCGCGTCACTTTTTTATTATTATTATAATAAGTATCTATTTCTAAACTTAAATTAAGTTATTATACACTCACAGGCACAATTAACCGCCCACCTATAACATTCGTCACCCTGTTTGTTTACGTTAACTATGGCTTATCAACTGTTTTGTTTTTTGTTAAGTGGGTACTCTAGCAATAAATTAAACACTTATACTCTTATTGCGTTTTCTAAATTTGTGTCACCGAAGGGTTTTTGGAATTTAGTCGTCGTTTGACATTGTTGCAGTTGTGTTCCCGTGTTAAAATTTCCTGTTATGTTCTGCCAAAGAGTGTGAATATTGTTTATTTTGAGATTGTAGTGTTTGCTCATTGATTTTGACCGTAAAAAATGCCACTGGATGCAACTGGTGCAGCTAGGGCAGTGGCTTTAGCTGACGCTGGGTACAGCCAACGTCGCATCGCTCGCACACTCGGTGTACCTCAAACTACGGTACGAGATCCCATCAGACGATTTCGGGAGACAGGCTTATACACCCGCAGGCCAGGTCAAGGCCGACAACGATGCACTTCAACTCGAGATGACCGCTTCGTTGTCAGCAACGTGTTGAGAAATCGCTTTTCGACCGCTACTGAAGCTCGTACGCGTCTTTTTGAGGTGAGAAATGTCAGTGTAAGTGAACGTACCATTAGAAGAAGACTGGCAGAAAGTAATCTGAGGGCTTTTCGTCCAGCTCGCGCCCCACAACTGCTCCCACAACATCGTAGAGCTAGACTTGGTTTTGCGCGAGAATATGCTGACTGGACTGTAGAGGAATGGAAGGAGGTACTGTTCTCAGATGAGAGCAGAATAGCCTTAAGAGGTCCAGATGGACGTCAACGTGTCTACAGGCGTCAAAATGAAAGGTTTGCTCCATACGCTATAACCGAAACAGTGGGGTACCAAGGAGGGTCCATAATGGTTTGGGGAGGTATCTTTTACAAGGCTCGTACTGATCTTGTTGTATTCGATAGAGGGAGTGTGAACGCTCAAAGGTATGTGGAAGAAGTTCTTCAAGACCATGTCATACCTTTCGCACCGTTCATTGGTGAAAACTTTAGATTAATGCATGACAATGCGCGTTGCCATACCGCAAGATCCGTCAGTGAGTACCTTAATGAGGTCGGGATTCAAGTTTACCATGGCCGGCACGCAGACCCGATCTTATCCCAATTGAACACATTTGGGACAACCTCAAAAGACGTGTCTGAGCAAGAGTATCAGCCCCTACGACCTTAGGAGAGCTCAAAACGGCTGCGGTAGAGGAGTGGCACAATATCCCCCAATCGGATATCCAAGACATCATGGATGGATTGCCAAACCGGCTCCAAGAAGTCATAAGAGCCAGAGGCGGCAACACCCATTATTAATTTTAATTTTTTCTTGTAATTGGACCACTATTTATGAAATCAAAACTTTTAAATTTTCATCGAAGATTTTCAGAAAATCGATTTTTGGTAAGCATACTTTAATAAACAACTTTTTTTCCAAAACTTTTGTTGTTTCTTTTTCCTTAAAGGTAGTTTTCAACCGACTTCCAAAAAGAGGAGGTTATCAATTCGTCTGTATTTTTTTTTTTTTTTTTTTTTTTTTTTTTTTTTTTTTTTTTTTTTGTGTTTGTTACCTCAGAACTTTCGACTGGGTGAACCGATTTAGATGATTCTTTTTTTGTTTGAAAGCTGGTGCTTGTCGATTGGTCCCATTTTAATTTGTTGAAGATCTGATGCTGATCTTCCGAGATATACAAAGGAACTCTTCAAAAATAGACGGCAAATCTGCAGTAATTGCTGCAATCGCTTGTAGGTTCATTGTTCATACTACATCATGACGTAACATCACGCCTGTATGCTCTGAGGGGGTACCTAGACGTGTACAATACTCCCAGATTTCGACAATGTTTGTTGCCTCTGAACTTTCGACTGGGTAAACCGATTTTGATGATTCTTTTTTTATTTGTAAGCTGGTGCTTTCCGTGTGGTTTCATTTCAATTTAATTAAGATCTGACGCTGATCTTCGGAGATGTAAATGGAACTCTTCAAAAATACACGGCAAAGCTGCAGTAATTGCTGCAATGACTTGGTTGTTTGTTGTTTGTGTAACATAGTGACGTAACATCACGCCTGTATGCTCTGAGGAAGTACGCAGAAGTGTACAATACACCCAGATTTCGACAGTTAGATATGTTAAGTTCCGTTTAATGGGGTCCTGGAGAAATAGAGGAAATTCCTAAAATTTTGTAGGCACACCAGAAGCGATTTGGGTAGTTTTAGGAAGAGTACATTCTTGGAGTGAACCCATTTCAATTTGGTAAAGATCTGATGAAGAACTTCGGAGGAACTCCTCCATAAATGATAGCAAATGTACTGGGATCGCTGAAATCTCATATCTGTCTATTGTTTACACCAGTTCATAAAAGAAAATCACGCCGGTACGCTTTGAAGGGGTAAGTACATATGAACCACTAAAAAATTAAAAATAAAAACTTTTTTACAAAAAATAAAACCGACTTCAGAGAAAACAAAAAAGTGAAAAATAACTTCAGAAAAAATGCTTCAGAAGTCGGTGACAAAAAAACTAAATCAATCAAACAAAGGTCACCGACTTCTGAAGCATTTTTTCTGAAGTTATTTTTCACTTTTTTGTTTTCTCTGAAGTCGGTTTTATTTTTAACATACCTCTCATAAAAAGTGGCCTAAGTATGTCAGTTTTTGCAAATTGAAAGAAATACAAGGTGGGCGGTTAATTGTGCCTGTGAGTGTATAATAAAACAATGTAAATAGCCAATAAAAACAACTCTCAAAAATAAATCTTGTTTAATTTCAAACTCCGTCTGCACCTCACCTTTATTCGGCGGCCATCTTGCCTGATGTGACCTCCTCACCGCGTCAGAACGAGCGGCGAGGAGGTAACTTTGACATCAATTTTCTTCATGATGCTGAATTGGAAGCCTAGCAAATTTTGGTATTGTTGGAAAGGAAATTGAGTCTAGTTTGTTATGATATAATTAAAACGTATGAAAAGCTAGGAATATTACAGTAAAAACATACTTTTCTAATAACATATCAGTTTTCGCAACGATTTTTCAACTTTACATTTAGATTTTGAGTACCAAACTAAAGTTATACATATTGGTTTTAGAATAAATAGATTCCTTTACTAATCAGCTTTACAATCATATTTTTTTAATTGCTCTAGCACTTGTAGTTTGCGATCTATAAGTGTTTTTATCGCTACGGTCAGAAACTTCAATAAATGTTCGAACGTCGAGCGCTCGGCCAACATTTGGTTCTTTGTTGCTGCGCGTGCGCTGCTAGACACAGGATAAGTAGATAAATAGTTACATTTATGAAGAAATCAATCCTTTAGTTACTGAAGGCTGATGAAATGTGTACAGGTGCCGTCATTTTCGGAACAGTTTTGAGCAATTCCATCGCAACACGCTCTGTCGAAGAGAGTGTGACAGGGAGATCGCAGAAATCCACCAACACGTCTATGAGTAGATAAATACTCCCATTTATGAAGAGATCAATCCTTTAGTTCCTGAAGGCTGATGAAATAGTAATAATAATAATAATCGTGAGTGCTGTGACACCGGCCGTGGCAGTTGCGTCGAGCTCAAGCGACGAGTATTTCTCTCCGCCCACGACGCCACCACCTGCTCGTCGACGGGGAGGACGCCGGCCGCCGGACGGCTTAGGACCTCGAGGCCCACCGGCTTCTGATAGGGTCCCAGCTCCCGGCGGAAGTGTGCAGCGCATGCGATGGACGCAATCGAATAACGAAAACGTCATGCGCGCATACTATGGGGCTACAGAGGGGGGAAACAACCTGACTGCGTACCGTGTTAGGATGCTCTCTCTGTTTCAGGTGCTTGAGCCAGCTGTCAACGTGTCGGCACAACGACTGTCGGATCAGGTGCGAGTCATCCAGCGTAATCGTATGTTGGATGACACCGTACTTGATCGCTTGCGAACTGAAGTGCAGAGTAGCCGTGTCACGGCCACGCCGCCGTCGCAGGCTGTGGTTCCACCACAGTCTACCGTAACAACACCATTTTGCGATGGCGACGTGAGTAGTGACATGGTTACTAATGTAAGTACCCAGTGCAGTGAGGATATGAGGAGTACTTTGGAGGGTGCGATTCGGGAGTATCGGTTCATGACACCCGAACTTAGACCACGCTTACCTCGTTTGCCCATGCATAACAAAAATAAGATGCTGGTGGCTGTTCTGGATTCGCAGTTGTCAAATTATTTTGATAGCTATATATCTGTATTGTGCGGCCGTAGCGGCATGTCGTGTAGCTCATGTTAAATTTTCTGATGACAGAGCTACACGACCAAAACCAGCCGTACCGGCATGGCAGTACAGGATTGAACAACGTATTGGTGGGGCCAGAGCACTCATCGGCAAATTGATCTGCTTCAGGGAGGGCAATACTCGCCCTAGGGTGATGCGTTTTGTGAGGCGGGCGTTCTCGGGGACTGATATCAGTCCTCGAGACTACATATCCCGTGTCACAGAGCGCATCGACTTCCTGAAGCAGAAAGTGTATGCATGGGCAAGCCATATTCGTAGGTATAAGCGGCGGGTGGACCGATACACTCAAAATCGCACATTCCAAAGAGATGAAAGGTGGGTTTATAGGGCTTGGGAGCGACCGGACCAAGGTGTGGCTGACACGCGCTTGCCGGATGACGATGCTATGTGTTCGTTCTGGCGCAGCATCTGGTCGGTGCCTGTCAGCCATGCTGAGGGCGAATGGACTCGGGTGGTTGAGCGAGCGTGCGATCCAGTACTAGAAATGGGGGCAAGTACTATTAGCCCCCAAGACGTAGCTTGTGCAGTCCGTCCGTTGCCATGCAATTGGAAATCTCCAGGGCCGGATGGGCTGCACAACTTCTGGATTAAATGGTTTACAAGGTCGCATGCTCGCTTGGCGACCCTATTCCAGTCAGCCTTAGAGTCGGGGTCGCTGCCAGAGTTCCTGACAACAGGTATAACCCACCTGCTCCATAAATCGGGTAGTACTACGGAACCCAAAAATTATAGACCGATCACGTGTCTCCCGACAGTCTATAAAGTTCTTACATCCATTTTGAGAACTAAAATTAGCAAACATATACATGACAATTCTATCATGTCTGCTTCCCAAAATGGATGTAGGAATGGGTCCCGTGGTACTAAGGAGCTACTCCTCATTGATATGGCCATTAGTCAACAGGTTCGTCGTTCCCAAAAGGATCTGTCGACATGTTGGATAGACTATAAGAAGGCCTATGACTCGGTGCCACATACATGGCTCATGAGGGTGCTAGAGTTGTATAAAGTTGATGCAACTCTGCGCACTTTCCTGATGTCGTGTATGGGGCAATGGAGGAGAGTCCTTCGCTATCCAGGATGTCGCCAAATTCAGAGGAATAGCGAGCCGATAAGGATAGAGCGAGGTATATTTCAGGGCGACAGTTTGAGTCCACTTTGGTTCTGCTTAGCCTTGAATCCTCTTAGCACGCTGCTTGAGGATTCAGGTCTAGGCTATCGGTTGCGGAAAGACGGTCGGGTTATATCTCACCTCCTTTACATGGATGACTTGAAACTCTTTGCCCCCAACGATTTGCAACTGATGGAGCTACTGAAAGTAACTGAAACCTTCAGTAGCGCCATCAGGATGGAATTTGGTGTAGACAAATGTGCGGTCATGCATGTAAAGCGAGGGGAGATTGTGGAATCTGTGGGAACCCAGCTCTCAGATTCCATAAATCTTAGATCCCTCTCAGCAACCGAAACTTATAAGTATTTGGGTATGTCGGAAGCGTTGGGAATCAGTGTTGCTGACATGAAGCAATCGTTGAAGGAGCGCTTCTTTGGCCGCCTGAAAAAAGTATTTAATAGTCTTTTATCGGGCGGAAATAAGGTGCGTGCCTTCAACGGTTGGGTCATGCCGGTTTTGACATACTCTTTCGGCATACTCAAATGGACTCAAACAGAACTAGACGCCCTGGATACGAAGGTCCGTAAATTGTTGACGGCATATCGAATGCATCACCCGCGTTCTTCGGTAATGAGACTGTATATCCCGCGGAAGTGTGGGGGTCGAGGCTTTTTAAACGCTAAGACTCTCCACAATCGTGAGATATGCAGTCTCAGGGAATATTTCCTAGCAGCCGACGTGGGGATGCATCGAGATGTGGTCGCAATGGACAAGAGCCTCACCCCGCTCTCCTTGGCTAGAGAGAACTGGCGCAAACCGATAATACTTACTACTGATGACCGCAGGAAAGAATGGCAGTGCAAGGAGCTTCACGGGCGCTTTTACCGGGCTCTTCATGGGCCCGATGTAGATTTTCTAGCGTCCGTGTCCTGGCTACGATCCGGGGACCTCTTCGGAGAAACCGAAGGTTTTGTCTGTGCAATTATGGATGAAGTTATGATGACGAATAACTACCGGAGATTTATTGTGAAGGACGGTACGGTTGACATATGTCGGGCATGCCACCGTCCAGGCGAATCAATCCGTCACATTATCTCCGGGTGTTCTCGTCTAGCTAACGGAGAATACTTGCACAGACACAACCTTGTAGCCAGGACTATCCATCAGCAACTTGCTCTAAAATACAATCTTGTGGAATCGGAAGTGCCGTACTATAGGTATGTGCCCGACCCAGTTCTCAATAATGGCAGTATCACACTGTACTGGGATCAATCCATCATCACTGACAGGACTGTTATAGCCAATAGGCCTGATATAGTGGTGATGGATCGATCAGAGCGGCGCGCAATGATTGTTGACATAACGGTCCCGCATGATGAGAACCTCGTGAAAGCCGAGAAAGATAAACAAATCAAGTATCTTGACTTGGCTCGCGAGGTTGTCGACATGTGGGAAGTGGACTCGGCGATCATTGTGCCGATAGTCGTGTCGGCCCATGGCTTAATTGCCAAGAGCCTCGACCAATACCTGAGGAGGCTCTCGTTAGGCAGCTGGATCAAGGGCTTGATTCAGAAAGCGGTACTCCTGGACACGGCTCGTATTGTTAGGAGGTTCCTCTCTCTGGAGCTCTGACCGCCGGTAGCTTGGATCCTGTTCCCGATACCGGTGGGCTACAATTTTTTATATTTTTAAATGTTTTTATATATTTTTATATTAATATTTAAAAATAGAAGAAGTTTGTCAAAAATTTGAATAAAGGAAATAATAATAATAATCTGTGGCCTGAGTGTCAAAGTGATAATACGTAATTTTTTCTTGTTCCGAATTTTAATTGATAATTTTACAAATTTAACCAAATAGTAACAATAAATAATGACAAAGAAGAAAAAAAAAATCTCAAACAAGCTGGACATCCAAAATATGATAAAATGGACCTTAGCAATGCGGAACTAGTTAACACCACATCGAAATAAGCAGTCAAAATGTCACCATGTTAACAAGGCACCGGGCCAAATTACTACGAGACGCACACCCACCATCTCCGGGCTCGTCGCTCAGCTCCGCCTCGCAGCCGCCGGGACGTGCCACACCCGTGAGCACCGTGTCACCGGTCGCTGCAGTTGCGTCGAGCTCGAGTGACGAGTTTTTCTCCCCGCCGTCGACACCACCACCACCACCATCACGAGGACGACGACGAGGAAGAGGACGGCCACCAGCGGGCTTGGGACCTCGAGGCCAACAGGCCTCGAGCAGGGTCCCCGCTGCCGGTGGAAATGTGTCGCGCATGCGATGGACTCAGTCCATGAATGAAAATGTCATGCGCGCATATTATGGGGCTACTGAGGGAGGAAGCAACTTGATTGCGTACCGTGGTCAAATGCTCTCTCTGTTTCAGGTACTTGAGCCGGCTGTCAACGTAGACGCACAACGACTGTCGGATCAGGTGCGGGTGATCCAGCGTAACCATATGTTGGATGACACCGTACTTGATCGACTACGTTCCGAATCACGGAGTGACTTAGTTACGCCTGCTTCACCAATGATCGCAGTGCAGCTACAAACTATCCCCTGTACGCCACTGCGATCTGACTACGATAGTGAAGAGGATGGGGACGAAGTTATATCCGTGAGTACCCAATGCAACGCACAATTGAGGAGCGCTTTGGAGGGCGCGTTCCGGGAGTATCGTTCCACACCGCCTGAACTTAGACCACGTTTGCCTCGTTTGCCAATGCACAAGAAAAACAAGGCGCTGGTGTGTGCTCTAGATTCGCAGCTGTCAAATTGCTTTGACAGCAGCAAAGACCTCGCCGATACTCACTCAATTTTGTACTGTGGAGCTGTAGCGGCGTGTCGTGTAGCTCACGTCAAGTTTCCCAACAACGACAGAACTACACGACCGAAATTAGCTGTTCCAGCTTGGCAGTGCAGAATTGAGCGACGTATCGGTGAGGCTAGGGTACTCATCGGCAAATTAATCTGCTTCAGGGAGGGCAATACTCGCCCTAGAGTGATGCGCTTTGTGAGGCGGGCGTTCTCGGGAACTGATGTTAGTTTTCGAGATTACTTGGCCCGCATCACAGAGCGTATCGACTTCCTGAAGCAGAAGATCTGTGCATGGGCAAGCCGTATTCGTCGGTATAAGCGGCGAGTGGAGCGATACACTCAGAATAGCTCATTCCAAAGTGATGAAAGGTGGGTATATAGGGCTTGGGAACGACCGGACCAAGGTGTGACTGACACGCGTCTACCGGATGATGATGCCATGTGTTCATTCTGGCGCAGCATCTGGTCGGTGCCTGTCAGTCACACTGAGGGCGATTGGATCCGGAAGGTTGAACAAGTGTGTGATCAAATACAGGAAATGGGGGCAATCATCATCAGCCCCCAAGACGTAGCTTGTGCAGTTCGTCGGCTGCTTAACTGGAAATCTCCAGGGCCGGATGGACTGCACAACTTCTGGATCAAGTGGTTCCAAAGATCACACGCTCGCTTGGCGTCCCAGTTTCAATCAGCCTTAGAGTCAGGGTCGCTACCCCAGTTCATGACTACAGGAATTACCCACCTGCTCCATAAATCAGGTAGTACTGCGGAACCCAAAAATTATAGACCAATCACTTGTTTACCAACGGTCTATAAAGTTCTTACATCCATTTTGAGAGCAAAAATCAACAAACATATTGAGAGTAATTCTATCATGTCTACCTCTCAAAATGGATGTAGGAACGGGTCCCGTGGTACTAAGGAGCTGCTCCTCATTGATATGGCCATTAGCCAACAGGTTCGCCGCTCCCGAAAGAATCTGTCTACATGTTGGATAGATTATAAGAAGGCCTATGACTCTGTGCCTCATACATGGCTCATGAGGGTGCTGGAGTTGTACAAAATAAATGCAACTCTACGCGCCTTCCTTGAGTCATGTATGGGGCAATGGAAAACGGTCCTTCGATATCCAGGATGTCGACAGATCCAGGGGAGCGATGAACCTGTATGGATTAAACGGGGAATATTCCAGGGCGACAGTCTGAGTCCACTTTGGTTCTGCTTAGCCCTGAATCCTCTAAGCACATTGCTGGAGAATTCAGGACTAGGCTACCGGTTGAGGAAAGATGGTCAGGTTATATCTCACCTGCTTTACATGGATGATCTGAAACTCTTTGCCCCCAACAAATTGCAACTGTTGGAGCTACTAAAAGTAACTGAAACTTTTAGTAACGCCATCAGGATGGAATTTGGTGTGGACAAATGTGCAGTAATGTATGTAAAGCGAGGGGAGATTATGGAATCCGAGGGACTTCAGCTCTCGGATTCCATACACCTAAGATCTCTTTCCTCATCCGAAAGCTATAAGTATTTGGGTATGTCGGAAGCGTTAGGCATTAACGTAACTGACATGAAGCAATCGTTGAGGGAGCGCTTCTTCGGTCGCCTGAAGAAGGTTTTAAATAGCCTTCTTTCAGGTGGAAACAAGGTGCGCGCCTTCAATGGTTGGGTCATGCCGGTTTTAATGTACTCTTTCGGCATACTCAAATGGACTCAGACGGAACTTGATGCCCTGGATAGGAGGGTACGCACACTGCTGACCGCAAATCGAATGCATCACCCACGGTCGTCGATGATGAGACTGTATATCCCTCGGAAGTGCGGGGGTCGAGGCTTCTTAAATGCTAAGAACCTGCACAACCGAGAGGTATGCAGTCTCAGGGAATATTTCCTGGAAGCCGACGTGGGGATGCACCGAGATGTGGTCTCAGTGGACAAGGGCCTCACCCCGCTCTCCCTGGCTAATGGGAACTGGCGCAAGCCTAAAGTATTGGACACTAATGACCGCAGGGAAGAATGGCAAGGCAAGGAGCTTCACGGACGCTTTTACCGGGCCCTACATGGCCCTGATGTAGACTTTTTAGCGTCCGTATCCTGGCTACGCTTTGGTGACCTCTTCGGGGAAACCGAAGGTTTTGTTTGTGCAATTATGGACGAAGTTATGATGACGAATAACTACCGCAAATACATTGTGAAGGACGGTACGGTTGACATATGTCGGGCATGCCACCGTCCGGGAGAGTCGATCCGACACATTATTTCTGGGTGTTCTAGTCTGGCTAACGGAGAGTACTTGCATAGACACAACCTTGTTGCCAGGATTATCCACCAGCAACTTGCTTTGAAATACAACCTTGTGGAATCAGAAGTGCCATACTATAAGTATGCGCCCGACCCAGTTCTCGTAAATGGTAATATCACGTTGTATTGGGACCGACCTATCACCACCGACAGGACTGTTGTTGCCAATAGGCCTGACATTGTGGTGATAGATCGATTGGAGCGTCGCACAATGATTGTTGATATAACGGTCCCACATGATGAGAACCTCGTGAAAGCAGAGCAAGATAAAAAAAACAAATATCTAGATCTGGCTCGCGAGGTTGTCGACATGTGGGATGTGAGTACAGCAATCATTGTGCCGATAGTCGTGTCGGCCAATGGCTTAATAGCCAAGAGCCTCGACCAACACCTTAGGAGGCTCTCGCTTGGCAGCTGGATCAAGGGCTTGATTCAGAAAGCAGTACTTCTCGACACGGCACGTATTGTTAGGAGGTTCCTCTCTCAAGAGCCCTGACCACCGGCAGCTCGGACCCTGTCCCCAGCGCTAGTGAGCTACTGTTTTTTATATTTTTAAATGTTTTTTTTTTAAATTTAGTTTTGTAAATAAATATTTAAAAATGTAAAAAATATGTAAAATAATGAATAAAGGAATAATAATAAAAACGTTTATTCATCTCCACAAGTTACATTGTTATACATATGTAGGTTGACAAGTAATTTGGCAGAAAGTTGTAATTTGTGGAAGATCTGGAGTCTAAACTAAGCCTAGGCCTGTATTTCAGAACTCCAGGCCCCCCATCACATCATAAAACAGTTTTGTGAACATATGTGCACGTATGTGTGTGTTATGTGTGTGTATAAAATATATGAGTATGTATAGATTTACTGTTAAATTAAAATTTTATAAATATATATATATTTAAATGTATTTATAAATAGGGGATATATACAATCTATGACTATAATCTTACCTACAAGTACGAGTATATGTACGCAAGTACCTGACTACCAAGCCTGCCTACTTGGCAACCTCGAGTAATTTCTCTGTTTCCGTATAGTTCAAATTTAACAACCATTTGATAATTTTCGATTTACACTCAACTTAACTACAATTTGCAATATTTATTATTTTATTAATTTTGTTATACAACTCACCTCCACGGAAAGAGAAGAATCTTTGCGCGAAAGAAGTACCAACAGCAATCGTCTCACATACTGCGAATTTTCTCCTAGAGAGATTGTGTGAAATGTGTACAGGTGCCGTCATTTTCGGAACAGTTTTGAGCAATTCCATCGCAACACGCTCTGTCGTAGAGAGTGTGACAGAGAGATCGCAGAAATCTACCAACACGTCTATGAGTAGATAAATCCTTCCATTTATGAAGATATCAATCCTTCAGTTACTGAAGATGGATGAAATGTATACAGGTGTCGCAATTTTCAGAAAGAATGTGACAGAAAGATTGCGAAAATACTCCCAGGTATGCAGAGATCCATCCTTTAGTTACTTAAGGTGGATTAAATTTGTACAGGTCTCAGTTTCAAAACAGATTTGAGCCATTCAATCTCAACGCACTCTTTCGAAGAGAATGTGACAGAGAGATCGCGGAAATCGCACAACACGTCTACGAGTAGATACATACTCCCATCTATAAAGAGACTTATCCTTTAGTTACTGAAGATGGATGAAGTGTATACAGATTTCGCAATTTACAGAACAGTTTTTGGCCATTCTATTTCAACACGCTTTTTCGAAGAGAATGTGACAGAGAGATCGCGGAAATCTACCAATACGTCTATGAGTAGATAAATCCTTTCATTTAAGAAGATATCAATTCTTCAGTTACTGAAGATGGATGAAATGTTTAGAGGTGTCGCAATTTTCAGAACAGTTTTTAGCCATTCTATTTCAACACACTCTTTCAAAGGGAATGTGACAGAGAGATAACGGAAATATACAAACACGTCTCGTCTATTAGTAGATAAATACTCCCATTTATGAAGAGATCGATCCTTTAGTTCCTGAAGGTGGATGAAACGTGTACAGGTGTCAAAGTTTCAAAACAGATTTAAGCCATTCAATCTCAACGCGCTCTTTCGAAGAGAATGTGACGGGGAGATAGCCGAAATATACCAACACGTCTATAAGTAGATAAATAGTTACATTTATGAAGAGATCAATCCTTTAGTTACTGAAGGCTGATGAAATGTGTACAGGTGCCGTCATTTTCGGAACAGTTTTGAGCAATTCCATCGCAACACGCTCTGTCGAAGAGAGTGTGACAGGGAGATCGCAGAAATCTACCAACACGTCTATGAGTAGATAAATCCCTCCATTTATGAAGACATCAATCCTTCAGTTACTGAAGATGGATGAAATGTATACAGGTGTCGCAATTTTCAGAACAGTTTTTAGCCATTCTATTTCAATACGCTCTATCAAAGGGAATGTGACAGAGAGATTGCGAAAATACTCCCAGGTATGCAGAGATCAATCCTTTAGTTACTTAAGGTGGATGAAATGTGTACAGGTGACGCGAGTTTCAGAACAGATTTGAGCCATTCTTTCTCAACACGCTTTTTCGAAGAGAATGTAACAGGGAGATGGAGGAAATCTAATAACACGTCTATGAGTAGATAAACCCCGCCTTTTCTTAAGAGTTCAGTTATTTAGTTACTGAAAGTGATTGAAACGTCTACAGGTGACGCAATTTTCAGAACAGATTTGAGCAATTCTTTCCAAACACGCTTTTTCGAAGAAAGTGTGATAGAGAGATCGAGGAAATGCAATAACACGTCTATGAGTAGATAAATACTTCCATTTATGAGAAGATCAATCCTTTAAATACTGAAGATGGATAAAATGTTCACAGGTGACGCCATTTTCGAAACAGTTTTAGGCATTCTATTTCAACACGCTCTTTCAAAGGGAATGTGACATAGAGATTGCGGAAATATTTCCAGGTATGCAGAAATCAATTCTTTAGTTACTAAAGGTGGATAAAATTTGTACAGGTCTCAAAGTTTCAAAACAGATTTGAGCCATTCAATCTCAACGCGCTCTTTCGAAGAGAATGTGACAGAGAGATCGCAGAAATCTCACAACACGTCTACGAGTACATACATACTTCCATCTATAAAGAGACTTATCCTTTAGTTACTGAAGGTGGATGAAATGTTTAGAAGTGTCGCAATTTTCAGAACAGTTTTTAGCCATTCTATTTCAACACACTCTTTCAAAGGGAATGTGTCAGAGAGATAACGGAAATATACAAACACGTCTCGTCTATTAGTAGATAAATACTCCCATTTATGAAGAGATCGATCCTTTAGTTCCTGAAGGTGGATGAAACGAGTACAGGTGTCAAAGTTTCAAAACAGATTTAAGCCATTCAATCTCAACGCGTTCTTTCGAAGAGAATGTGACGGGGAGATAGCCGAAATATACCAACACGTCTATAAGTAGATAAATAGTTACATTTATGAAGAGATCAATCCTTTAGTTACTGAAGGCTGATGAAATGTGTACAGGTGCCGTCATTTTCGGAACAGTTTTGAGCAATTCCATCGCAACACGCTCTGTCGAAGAGAGTGTGACAGGGAGATCGCAGAAATTCACCAACACGTCTATGAGTAGATAAATACTTCCATTTATGAAGATATCAATCAATTCTTCAGTTACTAAAGATGGATGAAATGTTTAGAGGTGTACGCAATTTTCAGAACAGTTTTTAGCCATTCTATTTCAACACACTCTTTCGAAGAGAATGTGACAGGGAGATAGCGGAAATATACCAACACGTCTATCAGTAGATAAATACTCCCATTTATGAAGAGATCAATCCTTTAGTTCCTGAAGGTGGATGAAACGTGTACAGGTGTCAAAGTTTCAAAACAGATTTAAGCCATTCAATCTCAACGCGCTCTTTTGAAGAGAATGTGACGGGGAGATAGCCGAAATATACCAACACGTCTATAAGTAGATAAATATTTACATTTATGAAGAGATCAATCCTTTAGTTACTGAAGGCTGATGAAATGTGTACAGGTGCCGTCATTTTCGGAACAGTTTTTACCCATTCTATTTCAATACGCTCTATCAAAGGGAATGTGACAGAAAGATTACGAAAATACTCCCAGGTATGCAGAGATCAATCCTTTAGTTACTTAAGGTGGATAAAATTTGTACAGGTCTCAAAGTTTCAAAACAGATTTGAGCCATTCAATCTCAACGCACTCTTTCGAAGAGAATGTGACAGAGAGATCGCGGAAATCGCACAACACGTCTACGAGTAGATACATACTCCCATCTTTAAAGAGACTTATCTTTGTGTTACTGAAGGTGGATGAAATGTATACAGATGTCGCAATTTACAGAACAGTTTCTGGCCATTCTAATTCAACACGCTTTTTCGAAGAGAATGTGACAGAGAGATCGCGGAAATCTACCAATACGTCTATGAGTAGATAAATACTTCCATTTATGAAGATATCAATCCTTCAGTTACTGAAGATGGATAAAATGTTTAGAGATGTCGCAATTTTCAGAACAGTTTTTAGCCATTCTATTTCAACACACTCTTTCGAAGAGAATGTGACAGGGAGATAGCCGAAATATACCAACACGTCTATAAGTAGATAAATAGTTACATTTATGAAGAGATCAATCCTTTAGTTACTGAAGGCTGATGAAATGTGTACATGTGCCGTCATTTTCGGAACAGTTTTGAGCAATTCCATCGCAACACGCTCTGTCGAAGAGAGTGTGACAGGGAGATCGCAGAAATCCACCAACACGTCTATGAGTAGATAAATACTTCCATTTATGAAGATATCAATTCTTCAGTTACTAAAGATGGATGAAATGTTTAGAGGTGTACGCAATTTTCAGAACAGTTTTTAGCCATTCTATTTCAACACACTCTTTCGAAGAGAATGTGACAGGGAGATAGCGGAAATATACCAACACGTCTATCAGTAGATAAATACTCCCATTTATGAAGAGATCAATCCTTAAGTTCCTGAAGGCTGATGAAATGTGTACCGGTGCCGTCATTTTCGGAACAGTTTTGAGCAATTCCATCGCAACACGCTCTGTCGAAGAGAGTGTGACAGGGAGATCGCAGAAATCTACCAACACGTCTATTAGTAGATAAATCCTTCTATTTATGAAGATATCAATCCTTCAGTTACTGAAGATGGATAAAATGTATACAGGTTTCGCAATTTTCAGAACAGTTTTTAGCCATTCTATTTCAATACGCTCTATCAAAGGGAATGTGACAGAAAGATTACGAAAATACTCCCAGGTATGCAGAGATCAATCCTTTAGTTACTTAAGGTGGATAAAATTTGTACAGGTCTCAAAGTTTCAAAACAGATTTGAGCCATTCAATCTCAACGCACTCTTTCGAAGAGAATGTGACAGAGAGATCGCGGAAATCGCACAACTCGTCTACGAGTAGATACATACTCCCATCTTTAAAAAGACTTATCCTTTTGTTACTGAAGGTGGATGAAATGTATACAGATGTCGCAATTTACAGAACAGTTTTTGGCCATTCTATTTCAACACGCTTTTTCGAAGAGAATGTGACAGAGAGATCGCGGAAATCTACCAATACGTCTATGAGTACATAAATACTTCCATTTATGAAGATATCAATCCTTCAGTTACTGAAGATGGATAAAATGTTTAGAGATGTCGCAATTTTCAGAACAGTTTTTAGCCATTCTATTTCAACACACTCTTTCGAAGAGAATGTGACAGGGAGATAGCAGAAATATGCCAACACGTCTATCAGTAGATAAATACTCCCATTTATGAAGAGATCAATCCTTTAGTTCCTGAAGGTGGACGATACGTGTACAGGTGTCAAAGTTTCAAAACAGATTTAAGCCATTCAATCTCAACGCGCTCTTTCGAAGAGAATGTGACGGGGAGATAGCCGAAATATACCAACACGTCTATAAGTAGATAAATAGTTACATTTATGAAGATATCAATCCTTTAGTTACTGAAGGCTGATGAAATGTGTACAGGTGCCGTCATTTTCGGAACAGTTTTGAGCAATTCCATCGCAACACGCTCTGTCGAAGAGAGTGTGACAGGGAGATCGCAGAAATCTACCAACACGTCTATGAGTAGATAAATCCCTCCATTTATGAAGACATCAATCCTTCAGTTACTGAAGATGGATGAAACGTATACAGGTGTCGCAATTTTCAGAACAGTTTTTAGCCATTCTATTTCAATACGCTCTATCAAAGGGAATGTGACAGAGAGATTGCGAAAATACTCCCAGGTATGCAGAGATCAATCCTTTAGTTACTTAAGGTGGATGAAATGTGAACAGGTGACGCGAGTTTCAGAACAGATTTGAGCCATTCTTTCTCAACACGCTTTTTCGAAGAGAATGTGACAGAGAGATCGCGGAAATCTACCAATACGTCTATGAGTAGATAAATACTTCCATTTACGAAGATATCAATCTATACAAACACGTCTCGTCTTTTAGTAGATAAATACTCCCATTTATGAAGAGATCGATCCTTTAGTTCCTGAAGGTGGATGAAACGTGTACAGGTGTCAAAGTTTCAAAACAGATTTAAGCCATTCAATCTCAACGCGCTCTTTCGAAGAGAATGTGACGGGGAGATAGCCGAAATATACCAACACGTCTATAAGTAGATAAATAGTTACATTTATGAAGAGATCAATCCTTTAGTTACTGAAGGCTGATGAAATGTGTACATGTGCCGTCATTTTCGGAACAGTTTTGAGCAATTCCATCGCAACACGCTCTGTCGAAAAGAGTGTGACAGGGAGATCGCAGAAATCCACCAACACGTCTATGAGTAGATAAATACTTCCATTTATGAAGATATCAATTCTTCAGTTACTAAAGATGGATGAAATGTTTAGAGGTGTACGCAATTTTCAGAACAGTTTTTAGCCATTCTTTTTCAACACACTCTTTCGAAGAGAATGTGACAGGGAGATAGCGGAAATATACCAACACGTCTATCAGTAGATAAATACTCCCATTTATGAAGAGATCAATCCTTAAGTTCCTGAAGGTGGATGAAACGTGTACAGGTGTCAAAGTTTCAAAACAGATTTAAGCCATTCAATCTTAACGCGCTCTTTTGAAGAGAATGTGACGGGGAGATAGCCGAAATATACCAACACGTCTATAAGTAGATAAATATTTACATTTATGAAGAGATCAATCCTTTAGTTACTGAAGGCTGATGAAATGTGTACCGGTGCCGTCATTTTCGGAACAGTTTTGAGCAATTCCATCGCAACACGCTCTGTCGAAGAGAGTGTGACAGGGAGATCGCAGAAATCTACCAACACGTCTATTAGTAGATAAATCCTTCTATTTATGAAGATATCAATCCTTCAGTTACTGAAGATGGATAAAATGTATACAGGTTTCGCAATTTTCAGAACAGTTTTTAGCCATTCTATTTCAATACGCTCTATCAAAGGGAATGTGACAGAAAGATTACGAAAATACTCCCAGGTATGCAGAGATCAATCCTTTAGTTACTTAAGGTGGATAAAATTTGTACAGGTCTCAAAGTTTCAAAACAGATTTGAGCCATTCAATCTCAACGCACTCTTTCGAAGAGAATGTGACAGAGAGATCGCGGAAATCGCACAACTCGTCTACGAGTAGATACATACTCCCATCTTTAAAGAGACTTATCCTTTTGTTACTGAAGGTGGATGAAATGTATACAGATGTCGCAATTTACAGAACAGTTTTTGGCCATTCTATTTCAACACGCTTTTTCGAAGAGAATGTGACAGAGAGATCGCGGAAATCTACCAATACGTCTATGAGTACATAAATACTTCCATTTATGAAGATATCAATCCTTCAGTTACTGAAGATGGATAAAATGTTTAGAGATGTCGCAATTTTCAGAACAGTTTTTAGCCATTCTATTTCAACACACTCTTTCGAAGAGAATATTCCAGGGAGATAGCGGAAATATGCCAACACGTCTATCAGTAGATAAATACTCCCATTTATGAAGAGATCAATCCTTTAGTTCCTGAAGGTGGATGAAACGTGTACAGGTGTCAAAGTTTCAAAACAGATTTAAGCCATTCAATCTCAACGCGCTCTTTCGAAGAGAATGTGACGGGGAGATAGCCGAAATATACCAACACGTCTATAAGTAGAAAAATAGTTACATTTATGAAAAGATCAATCCTTTAGTTACTGAAGGCTGATGAAATGTGTACATGTGCCGTCATTTTCGGAACAGTTTTGAGCAATTCCATCGCAACACGCTCTGTCGAAGAGAGTGTGACAGGGAGATCGCAGAAATCCACCAACACGTCTATGAGTAGATAAATACTTCCATTTATGAAGATATCAATTCTTCAGTTACTAAAGATGGATGAAATGTTTAGAGGTGTACGCAATTTTCAGAACAGTTTTTAGCCATTCTATTTCAACACACTCTTTCGAAGAGAATATTCCAGGGAGATAGCGGAAATATGCCAACACGTCTATCAGTAGATAAATACTCCCATTTATGAAGAGATCAATCCTTTAGTTCCTGAAGGTGGATGAAACGTGTACAGGTGTCAAAGTTTCAAAACAGATTTAAGCCATTCAATCTCAACGCGCTCTTTCGAAGAGAATGTGACGGGGAGATAGCCGAAATATACCAACACGTCTATAAGTAGAAAATAGTTACATTTATGAAAAGATCAATCCTTTAGTTACTGAAGGCTGATGAAATGTGTACATGTGCCGTCATTTTCGGAACAGTTTTGAGCAATTCCATCGCAACACGCTCTGTCGAAAAGAGTGTGACAGGGAGATCGCAGAAATCCACCAACACGTCTATGAGTAGATAAATACTTCCATTTATGAAGATATCAATTCTTCAGTTACTAAAGATGGATGAAATGTTTAGAGGTGTACGCAATTTTCAGAACAGTTTTTAGCCATTCTATTTCAACACACTCTTTCGAAGAGAATGTGACAGGGAGATAGCGGAAATATACCAACACGTCTATCAGTAGATAAATACTCCCATTTATGAAGAGATCAATCCTTAAGTTCCTGAAGGTGGATGAAACGTGTACAGGTGTCAAAGTTTCAAAACAGATTTAAGCCATTCAATCTTAACGCGCTCTTTTGAAGAGAATGTGACGGGGAGATAGCCGAAATATACCAACACGTCTATAAGTAGATAAATATTTACATTTATGAAGAGATCAATCCTTTAGTTACTGAAGGCTGATGAAATGTGTACCGGTGCCGTCATTTTCGGAACAGTTTTGAGCAATTCCATCGCAACACGCCCTGTCGAAGAGAGTGTGACAGGGAGATCGCAGAAATCTACCAACACGTCTATGAGTAGATAAATCCTTCTATTTATGAAGATATCAATCCTTCAGTTACTGAAGATGGATAAAATGTATACAGGTTTCGCAATTTTCAGAACAGTTTTTAGCCATTCTATTCCAATACGCTCTATCAAAGGGAATGTGACAGAAAGATTACGAAAATACTCCCAGGTATGCAGAGATCAATCCTTTAGTTACTTAAGGTGGATAAAATTTGTACAGGTCTCAAAGTTTCAAAACAGATTTGAGCCATTCAATCTCAACGCACTCTTTCGAAGAGAATGTGACAGAGAGATCGCGGAAATCGCACAACTCGTCTACGAGTAGATACATACTCCCATCTTTAAAGAGACTTATCCTTTTGTTACTGAAGGTGGATGAAATGTATACAGATGTCGCAATTTACAGAACAGTTTTTGGCCATTCTATTTCAACACGCTTTTTCGAAGAGAATGTGACAGAGAGATCGCGGAAATCTACCAATACGTCTATGAGTACATAAATACTTCCATTTATGAAGATATCAATCCTTCAGTTACTGAAGATGGATAAAATGTTTAGAGATGTCGCAATTTTCAGAACAGTTTTTAGCCATTCTATTTCAACACACTCTTTCGAAGAGAATGTGACAGGGAGATAGCAGAAATATGCCAACACGTCTATCAGTAGATAAATACTCCCATTTATGAAGAGATCAATCCTTTAGTTCCTGAAGGTGGACGATACGTGTACAGGTGTCAAAGTTTCAAAACAGATTTAAGCCATTCAATCTCAACGCGCTCTTTCGAAGAGAATGTGACGGGGAGATAGCCGAAATATACCAACACGTCTATAAGTAGATAAATAGTTACATTTATGAAGATATCAATCCTTTAGTTACTGAAGGCTGATGAAATGTGTACAGGTGCCGTCATTTTCGGAACAGTTTTGAGCAATTCCATCGCAACACGCTCTGTCGAAGAGAGTGTGACAGGGAGATAGATAGATAGATAGATAGATAAATCATTTATTTAGTGCACACAAAAGACAAAGCACAGCACCCAGAAATACAATTAAATAAAGCAGTTCACTTAAAACAAATAAAAACATATTTACAAAATAAGTATAGTAACATTATGACAAACTTCAAATAATAAAAAAAAAAATAACAAAGAGGGTATGCAAGGTGCGGTGTGCGTCTCAAGGTTACACCAAATGGGAGTCCAGCTCAGCATGTGTCAGGCATGCACCTGACGCTGATATTCTGCTGGATCCCTGTAGTGACGTACGGACGTCGAGCAGACGAGATAAATTCGTGTTGTGATAAAGTGTTTCATGCGCGGAGTGAAATTACGTAAGTATGTCAACTTAAATAAAATATATAGATCGCAGAAATCTACCAACACGTCTATGAGTAGATAAATCCCTCCATTTATGAAGACATCAATCCTTCAGTTACTGAAGATGGATGAAACGTATACAGGTGTCGCAATTTTCAGAACAGTTTTTAGCCATTCTATTTCAATACGCTCTATCAAAGGGAATGTGACAGAGAGATTGCGAAAATACTCCCAGGTATGCAGAGATCAATCCTTTAGTTACTTAAGGTGGATGAAATGTGAACAGGTGACGCGAGTTTCAGAACAGATTTGAGCCATTCTTTCTCAACACGCTTTTTCGAAGAGAATGTGACAGAGAGATCGCGGAAATCTACCAATACGTCTATGAGTAGATAAATACTTCCATTTACGAAGATATCAATCTATACAAACACGTCTCGTCTATTAGTAGATAAATACTCCCATTTATGAAGAGATCGATCCTTTAGTTCCTGAAGGTGGATGAAACGTGTACAGGTGTCAAAGTTTCAAAACAGATTTAAGCCATTCAATCTCAACGCGCTCTTTCGAAGAGAATGTGACGGGGAGATAGCCGAAATATACCAACACGTCTATAAGTAGATAAATAGTTACATTTATGAAGAGATCAATCCTTTAGTTACTGAAGGCTGATGAAATGTGTACCGGTGCCGTCATTTTCGGAACAGTTTTGAGCAATTCCATCGCAACACGCTCTGTCGAAGAGAGTGTGACAGGGAGATCGCAGAAATCTACCAACACGTCTATGAGTAGATAAATCCCTCCAATTATGAAGACATCAATCCTTCAGTTACTGAAGATGGATGAAATGTATACAGGTGTCGCAATTTTCAGAACAGTTTTTAGCCATTCTATTTCAATACGCTCTATCAAAGGGAATGTGACAGAGAGATTGCGAAAATACTCCCAGGTATGCAGAGATCAATCTTTTAGTTACTTAAGGTGGATGAAATGTGTACAGGTGACGCGAGTTTCAAAACCGATTTAAGCCATTCAATCTCAACGCGCTCTTTCGAAGAGAATGTGACGGGGAGATAGCCGAAATATACCAACACGTCTATAAGTAGATAAATCATTTATAAAGAGATCAATCCTTTAGTTACTGAAGGCTGATGAAATGTGTACAGGTGCCGTCATTTTCGGAACAGTTTTGAGTAATTCCATCGCAACACGCTCTGTCGAAGAGAGTGTGACAGAGAGATCGCAGAAATCCACCAACACGTCTATGAGTAGATAAATACTTCCGTTTATGAAGATATCAATCAATTCTTCAGTTACTAAAGATGGATGAAATGATTAGAGGTGTACGCAATTTTCAGAACAGTTTTTAGCCATTCTATTTCAACACACTCTTTCGAAGAGAATATTCCAGGGAGATAGCGGAAATATGCCAACACGTCTATCAGTAGATAAATACTCCCATTTATGAAGAGATCAATCCTTTAGTTCCTGAAGGTGGATGAAACGTGTACAGGTGTCAAAGTTTCAAAACAGATTTAAGCCATTCAATCTCAACGCGCTCTTTCGAAGAGAATGTGACGGGGAGATAGCCGAAATATACCAACACGTCTATAAGTAGAAAAATAGTTACATTTATGAAAAGATCAATCCTTTAGTTACTGAAGGCTGATGAAATGTGTACATGTGCCGTCATTTTCGGAACAGTTTTGAGCAATTCCATCGCAACACGCTCTGTCGAAGAGAGTGTGACAGGGAGATCGCAGAAATCCACCAACACGTCTATGAGTAGATAAATACTTCCATTTATGAAGATATCAATTCTTCAGTTACTAAAGATGGATGAAATGTTTAGAGGTGTACGCAATTTTCAGAACAGTTTTTAGCCATTCTATTTCAACACACTCTTTCGAAGAGAATGTGACAGGGAGATAGCGGAAATATACCAACACGTCTATCAGTAGATAAATACTCCCATTTATGAAGAGATCAATCCTTAAGTTCCTGAAGGTGGATGAAACGTGTACAGGTGTCAAAGTTTCAAAACAGATTTAAGCCATTCAATCTTAACGCGCTCTTTTGAAGAGAATGTGACGGGGAGATAGCCGAAATATACCAACACGTCTATAAGTAGATAAATATTTACATTTATGAAGAGATCAATCCTTTAGTTACTGAAGGCTGATGAAATGTGTACCGGTGCCGTCATTTTCGGAACAGTTTTGAGCAATTCCATCGCAACACGCTCTGTCGAAGAGAGTGTGACAGGGAGATCGCAGAAATCTACCAACACGTCTATGAGTAGATAAATCCTTCTATTTATGAAGATATCAATCCTTCAGTTACTGAAGATGGATAAAATGTATACAGGTTTCGCAATTTTCAGAACAGTTTTTAGCCATTCTATTTCAATACGCTCTATCAAAGGGAATGTGACAGAAAGATTACGAAAATACTCCCAGGTATGCAGAGATCAATCCTTTAGTTACTTAAGGTGGATAAAATTTGTACAGGTCTCAAAGTTTCAAAACAGATTTGAGCCATTCAATCTCAACGCACTCTTTCGAAGAGAATGTGACAGAGAGATCGCGGAAATCGCACAACTCGTCTACGAGTAGATACATACTCCCATCTTTAAAGAGACTTATCCTTTTGTTACTGAAGGTGGATGAAATGTATACAGATGTCGCAATTTACAGAACAGTTTTTGGCCATTCTATTTCAACACGCTTTTTCGAAGAGAATGTGACAGAGAGATCGCGGAAATCTACCAATACGTCTATGAGTACATAAATACTTCCATTTATGAAGATATCAATCCTTCAGTTACTGAAGATGGATGAAACGTATACAGGTGTCGCAATTTTCAGAACAGTTTTTAGCCATTCTATTTCAATACGCTCTATCAAAGGGAATGTGACAGAGAGATTGCGAAAATACTCCCAGGTATGCAGAGATCAATCCTTTAGTTACTTAAGGTGGATGAAATGTGAACAGGTGACGCGAGTTTCAGAACAGATTTGAGCCATTCTTTCTCAACACGCTTTTTCGAAGAGAATGTAACAGGGAGATGGAGGGAATCTAATAACACGTCTATGAGTAGATAAACCCCGCCTATTCTTAAGAGATCAGTTATTTAGTTACTGAAAGTGATTGAAACGTCTACAGGTGACGCAATTTTCAGAACAAATTTGAGCAATTCTTTCCCAACACGCTTTTTCGAAGAAAGTGTGACAGAGAGATCGAGGAAATGCAATAACACGTCTATGAGTAGATAAATACTTCCATTTATGAAGATATCAATCCTTCCGTTACTGAAGATGGATGAAATGTTTAGAGGTGTCGCAATTTTCAGAACAGTTGTTAGCCATTCTACTTTAACACGCTCTTTCAAAGGGAATGTTACAGAGAGATAGCGGAAATATTCCCAGGTATGGAGAAATCACTCCTTTAGTTACTAAAGGTGGATAAAATTTGTACAGGTCTCAAAGTTTCAAAACAGATTTGAGCCATTCAATCTCAACGCGCTCTTTCGAAGAGAATGTGACAGAGAGATCGCGGAAATCTCACAACACGTCTAAGAGTACAAACATACTCACATCTATAAAGAGACTTATCCTTTAGTTACTGAAGGTGGATGAAATGTATACAGATGTCGCAATTTACAGAACAGTTTCTGGCCATTCTAATTCAACACGCTTTTTCGAAGAGAATGTGACAGAGAGATCGCGGAAATCTACCAATACGTCTATGAGTAGATAAATCCTTTCATTTATGAAGATATCAATTCTTCAGTTACTGAAGATGGATGAAATGTTTAGAGGTGTCGCAATTTTCAGAACAGTTTTTAGCCATTCTATTTTAACACACTCTTTCGAAGAGAATGTGACAGGGAGATAGCGGAAATATACCAAAACGTCTATAAGTAGATAAATACTCCCATTTATGAAGAGATCAATCCTTTAGTTCCTGAAGGTGGATGAAACGTGTACAGGTGTCAAAGTTTCAAAACAGATTTAAGCCATTCAATCTCAACGCGCTCTTTCGAAGAGAATGTGACGGGGAGATAGCCGAAATATACCAACACGTCTATAAGTAGAAAAATAGTTACATTTATGAAAAGATCAATCCTTTAGTTACTGAAGGCTGATGAAATGTGTACATGTGCCGTCATTTTCGGAACAGTTTTGAGCAATTCCATCGCAACACGCTCTGTCGAAGAGAGTGTGACAGGGAGATCGCAGAAATCCACCAACACGTCTATGAGTAGATAAATACTTCCATTTATGAAGATATCAATTCTTCAGTTACTAAAGATGGATGAAATGTTTAGAGGTGTACGCAATTTTCAGAACAGTTTTTAGCCATTCTATTTCAACACACTCTTTCGAAGAGAATGTGACAGGGAGATAGCGGAAATATACCAACACGTCTATCAGTAGATAAATACTCCCATTTATGAAGAGATCAATCCTTAAGTTCCTGAAGGTGGATGAAACGTGTACAGGTGTCAAAGTTTCAAAACAGATTTAAGCCATTCAATCTTAACGCGCTCTTTTGAAGAGAATGTGACGGGGAGATAGCCGAAATATACCAACACGTCTATAAGTAGATAAATATTTACATTTATGAAGAGATCAATCCTTTAGTTACTGAAGGCTGATGAAATGTGTACCGGTGCCGTCATTTTCGGAACAGTTTTGAGCAATTCCATCGCAACACGCTCTGTCGAAGAGAGTGTGACAGGGAGATCGCAGAAATCTACCAACACGTCTATGAGTAGATAAATCCTTCTATTTATGAAGATATCAATCCTTCAGTTACTGAAGATGGATAAAATGTATACAGGTTTCGCAATTTTCAGAACAGTTTTTAGCCATTCTATTTCAATACGCTCTATCAAAGGGAATGTGACAGAAAGATTACGAAAATACTCCCAGGTATGCAGAGATCAATCCTTTAGTTACTTAAGGTGGATAAAATTTGTACAGGTCTCAAAGTTTCAAAACAGATTTGAGCCATTCAATCTCAACGCACTCTTTCGAAGAGAATGTGACAGAGAGATCGCGGAAATCGCACAACTCGTCTACGAGTAGATACATACTCCCATCTTTAAAGAGACTTATCCTTTTGTTACTGAAGGTGGATGAAATGTATACAGATGTCGCAATTTACAGAACAGTTTTTGGCCATTCTATTTCAACACGCTTTTTCGAAGAGAATGTGACAGAGAGATCGCGGAAATCTACCAATACGTCTATGAGTAGATAAATCCTTTCATTTATGAAGATATCAATTCTTCAGTTACTGAAGATGGATGAAATGTTTAGAGGTGTCGCAATTTTCAGAACAGTTTTTAGCCATTCTATTTTAACACACTCTTTCGAAGAGAATGTGACAGGGAGATAGCGGAAATATACCAAAACGTCTATAAGTAGATAAATACTCCCATTTATGAAGAGATCAATCCTTTAGTTCCTGAAGGTGGATGAAACGTGTACAGGTGTCAAAGTTTCAAAACAGATTTAAGCCATTCAATCTCAACGCGCTCTTTCGAAGAGAATGTGACGGGGAGATAGCCGAAATATACCAACACGTCTATAAGTAGATAAATATTTACATTTATGATTATAAAGAGATCAATCCTTTAGTTACTGAAGGCTGATGAAATGTGTAACGGTGCCGTCATTTTCGGAACAGTTTTGAGTAATTCCATCGCAACACGCTCTGTCAAAGAGAGTGTGACAGGGAGATCGCAGAAATCAACCAACACGTCTCTAAGTAGATAAATAGTTACATTTATGAAGAGATCAATCCTTTAGTTACTGAAGGCTGATGAAATGTGTACAGGTGCCGTCATTTTCGGAACAGTTTTGAGCAATTCCATCGCAACACGCTCTGTCGAAGAGAGTGTGACAGGGAGATCGCAGAAATCCACCAACACGTCTATGAGTAGATAAATACTTCCATTTATGAAGATATCAATCCTTCCGTTACTGAAGATGGATGAAATGTTTAGAGGTGTCGCAATTTTAAGAACAGTTGTTAGCCATTCTACTTCAACACACTCTTTCGAAGAGAATGTGACAGGGAAATAGCGGAAATATACCAACAAGTCTGTCAGTAGATAAATACTCCCATTTATGAAGAGATCAATCCTTTAGTTCCTGAAGGTGGATGAAACGTGTACAGGTGTCAAAGTTTCAAAACAGATTTAAGCCATTCAATCTCAACGCGCTCTTTCGAAGAGAATGTGACGGGGAGATAGCCGAAATATACCAACACGTCTATAAGTAGATAAATATTTACATTTATGATTATGAAGAGATCAATCCTTTAGTTACTGAAGGCTGATGAAATGTGTACCGGTGCCGTCATTTTCGGAACAGTTTTGAGTAATTCCATCGCAACACGCTCTGTCAAAGAGAGTGTGACGGGGAGATAGCCGAAATATACCAACACGTCTATAAGTAGATAAATATTTACATTTATGAAGAGATCAATCCATTAGTTACTGAAGGCTGATGAAATGTGTACCGGTGCCGTCATTTTCGGAACAGTTTTGAGCAATTCCATCGCAACACGCTCTGTCGAAGAGAGTGTGACAGGGAGATCGCAGAAATCTACCAACACGTCTATGAGTAGATAATTCCTTCCATTTATGAAGATATCAATCCTTCAGTTACTGAAGATGGATAAAATGTAAACAGGTTTCGCAATTTTCAGAACAGTTTTTAGCCATTCTATTTCAATACGCTCTATCAAAGGGAATGTGACAGAAAGATTACGAAAATACTCCCAGGTATGCAGAGATCAATCCTTTAGTTACTTAAGGTGGATAAAATTTGTACAGGTCTCAAAGTTTCAAAACAGATTTGAGCCATTCAATCTCAACGCACTCTTTCGAAGAGAATGTGACAGAGAGATCGCGGAAATCGCACAACACGTCTACGAGTAGATACATACTCCCATCTTTAAAGAGACTTATCCTTTTGTTACCGAAGGTGGATGAAATGTATACAGATGTCGCAATTTACAGAACAGTTTTTGGCCATTCTATTTCAACACGCTTTTTCGAAGAGAATGTGACAGAGAGATCGCGGAAATCTACCAATACGTCTATGAGTAGATAAATACTTCCATTTATGAAGATATCAATCCTTCAGTTACTGAAGATGGATAAAATGTTTAGAGATGTCGCAATTTTCAGAACGGTTTCTAGCTATTCTATTTCAACACACTCTTTCGAAGAGAATGTGACAGGGAGATAGCGGAAATATGCCAACACGTCTATCAGTAGATAAATACTCCCATTTATGAAGAGATCAATCCTTTAGTTCCTGAAGGTGGATGAAACGTGTACAGGTGTCAAAGTTTCAAAACAGATTTAAGCCATTCAATCTCAACGCGCTCTTTCGAAGAGAATGTGACGGGGAGATAGCCGAAATATACCAACACGTCTATAAGTAGATAAATAGTTACATTTATGAAGATATCAATCCTTTAGTTACTGAAGGCTGATGAAATGTGTACAGGTGCCGTCATTTTCGGAACAGTTTTGAGCAATTCCATCGCAACACGCTCTGTCGAAGAGAGTGTGACAGGGAGATCGCAGAAATCTAGCAACACGTGTATGAGTAGATAAATCCCTCCATTTATGAAGACAGCAATCCCTCAGTTACTGAAGATGGATGAAATGTATACAGATGTCGCAATTTACAGAACAGTTTTTGGCCATTCTATTTCAACACGGTTTTTCGAAGAGAATGTGACAGAGATCGCGGAAATCTACCAATACGTCTATGAGTAGATAAATACTTCCATTTATGAAGATATCAATCCTTCAGTTACTGAAGATGGATAAAATGTTTAGAGATGTCGCAATTTTCAGAACAGTTTCTAGCTATTCTATTTCAACACACTCTTTCGAAGAGAATGTGACAGGGAGATAGCGGAAATATGCCAACACGTCTATCAGTAGATAAATACTCCCATTTATGAAGAGATCAATCCTTTAGTTCCTGAAGGTGGATGAAACGTGTACAGGTGTCAAAGTTTCAAAACAGATTTAAGCCATTCAATCTCAACGCGCTCTTTCGAAGAGAATGTGACGGGGAGATAGCCGAAATATACCAACACGTCTATAAGTAGATAAATAGTTACATTTATAAAGAGATCAATCCTTTAGTTACTGAAGGCTGATGAAATGTGTACAGGTGCCGTCATTTTCGGAACAGTTTTGAGCAATTCCATCGCAACACGCTCTGTCGAAGAGAGTGTGACAGGGAGATCGCAGAAATCCACCAACACGTCTATGAGTAGATAAATACTTCCATTTATGAAGATATCAATTCTTCAGTTACTAAAGATGGATGAAATGTTTAGAGGTGTACGCAATTTTCAGAACAGTTTTTAGCCATTCTAATTCAACACACTCTTTCGAAGAGAATGTGACAGGGAGATAGCGGAAATATACCAACACGTCTATCAGTAGATAAATACTCCCATTTATGAAGAGATCAATCCTTTAGTTCCTGAAGGTGGATGAAACGTGTACAGGTGTCAAAGTTTCAAAACAGATTTAAGCCATTCAATCTTAACGCGCTCTTTTGAAGAGAATGTGACGGGGAGATAGCCGAAATATACCAACACGTCTATAAGTAGATAAATATTTACATTTATGAAGAGATCAATCCTTTAGTTACTGAAGGCTTATGAAATGTGTACAGGTGCCGTCATTTTCGGAACAGTTTTGAGCAATTCCATCGCAACACGCTCTGTCGAAGAGAGTGTGACAGGGAGATCGCAGAAATCTACCAACACGTCTATGAGTAGATAAATCCTTCCATTTATGAAGATATCAATCCTTCAGTTACTGAAGATGGATAAAATGTAAACAGGTTTCGCAAATTTCAGAACAGTTTTTAGCCATTCTATTTCAATACGCTCTATCAAAGGGAATGTGACAGAAAGATTACGAAAATACTCCCAGGTATGCAGAGATCAATCCTTTAGTTACTTAAGGTGGATAAAATTTGTACAGGTCTCAAAGTTTCAAAACAGATTTGAGCCATTCAATCTCAACGCACTCTTTCGAAGAGAATGTGACAGAGAGATTTCGGAAATCGCACAACACGTCTACGAGTAGATACATACTCCCATCTTTAAAGAGACTTATCCTTTTGTTACCGAAGGTGGATGAAATGTATACAGATGTCGCAATTTACAGAACAGTTTTTGGCCATTCTATTTCAACACGCTTTTTCGAAGAGAATGTGACAGAGAGATCGCGGAAATCTACCAATACGTCTATGAGTAGATAAATACTTCCATTTATGAAGATATCAATCCTTCAGTTACTGAAGATGGATAAAATGTTTAGAGATGTCGCAATTTTCAGAACAGTTTTTAGCCATTCTATTTCAACACACTCTTTCGAAGAGAATGTGACAGGGAGATAGCGGAAATATGCCAACACGTCTATCAGTAGATAAATACTCCCATTTATGAAGAGATCAATCCTTTAGTTCCTGAAGGTGGATGAAACGTGTACAGGTGTCAAAGTTTCAAAACAGATTTAAGCCATTCAATCTCAACGCGCTCTTTCGAAGAGAATGTGACGGGGAGATAGCCGAAATATAACAACACGTCTATAAGTAGATAAATAGTTACATTAATGAAGATATCAATCCTTTAGTTACTGAAGGCTGATGAAATGTGTACAGGTGCCGTCATTTTCGGAACAGTTTTGAGCAATTCCATCGCAACACGCTCTGTCGAAGAGAGTGTGACAGGGAGATCGCAGAAATCTACCAACACGTGTATGAGTAGATAAATCCCTCCATTTATGAAGACAGCAATCCCTCAGTTACTGAAGATGGATGAAATGTATACAGGAATCGCAATTTTCAGAACAGTTTTTAGCCATTCTATTTCAATACGCTCTATCAAAGGGAATGTGACAGAGAGATTGCGAAAATACTCCCAGGTATGCAGAGATCAATCCTTTAGTTACTTAAGGTGGATGAAATGTGTACAGGTGACGCGAGTTTCAGAACAGATTTGAGCCATTCTTTCTCAACACGCTTTTTCGAAGAAAGTGTGACAGAGAGATCGAGGAAATGCAATAACACGTCTATGAGTAGATCAATACTTCCATTTATGAGAAGATCAATCCTTTAGTTACTGAAGGCTTATGAAATGTGTACAGGTGCCGTCATTTTCGGAACAGTTTTGAGCAATTCCATCGCAACACGCTCTGTCGAAGAGAGTGTGACAGGGAGATCGCAGAAATCTACCAACACGTCTATGAGTAGATAAATCCTTCCATTTATGAAGATATCAATCCTTCAGTTACTGAAGATGGATAAAATGTATACAGGTTTCGCGAATTTCAGAACAGTTTTTGGCCATTCTATTTCAACACGCTTTTTCGAAGAGAATGTGACAGAGAGATCGCGGAAATCTACCAATACGTCTATGAGTAGATAAATACTTCCATTTATGAAGATATCAATCCTTCAGTTACTGAAGATGGATAAAATGTTTAGAGATGTCGCAATTTTCAGAACAGTTTTTAGCCATTCTATTTCAACACACTCTTTCGAAGAGAATGTGACAGGGAGATAGCGGAAATATGCCAACACGTCTATCAGTAGATAAATACTCCCATTTATGAAGAGATCAATCCTTTAGTTCCTGAAGGTGGATGAAACGTGTACAGGTGTCAAAGTTTCAAAACAGATTTAAGCCATTCAATCTCAACGCGCTCTTTCGAAGAGAATGTGACGGGGAGATAGCCGAAATATACCAACACGTCTATAAGTAGATAAATAGTTACATTTATGAAGATATCAATTCTTTAGTTACTGAAGGCTGATGAAATGTGTACAGGTGCCGTCATTTTCGGAACAGTTTTGAGCAATTCCATCGCAACACGCTCTGTCGAAGAGAGTGTGACAGGGAGATCGCAGAAATCTACCAACACGTGTATGAGTAGATAAATCCCTCCATTTATGAAGACAGCAATCCCTCAGTTACTGAAGATGGATGAAATGTATACAGGAATCGCAATTTTCAGAACAGTTTTTAGCCATTCTATTTCAATACGCTCTATCAAAGGGAATGTGACAGAGAGATTGCGAAAATACTCCCAGGTATGCAGAGATCAATCCTTTAGTTACTTAAGGTGGATGAAATGTGTACAGGTCTCAAAGTTTCAAAACAGATTTGAGCCATTCAATCTCAACGCGCTCTTTCGAAGAGAATGTGACAGAGAGATAGCGGAAATCTCACAACACGTCTACGAGTACATACATACTCACATCTATAAAGAGACTTATCCTTTAGTTACTGAAGGTGGATGAAATGTATACAGATGTCGCAATTTACAGAACAGTTTCTGGCCATTCTAATTCAACACGCTTTTTCGAAGAGAATGTGACAGAGAGATCGCGGAAATCTACCAATACGTCTATGAGTAGATAAATCCTTTCATTTATGAAGATATCAATTCTTCAGTTACTAAAGATGGATGAAATGTTTAGAGGTGTACGCAATTTTCAGAACAGTTTTTAGCCATTCTATTTCAACACACTCTTTCGAAGAGAATGTGACAGGGAGATAGCGGAAATATACCAACACGTCTATCAGTAGATAAATACTCCCATTTATGAAGAGATCAATCCTTTAGTTCCTGAAGGTGGATGAAACGTGTACAGGTGTCAAAGTTTCAAAACAGATTTAAGCCATTCTATTTCAACACGCTTTTTCGAAGAGAATGTGACAGAGAGATCGCGGAAATCTACCAATACGTCTATGAGTAGATAAATACTTCCATTTATGAAGATATCAATCCTTCAGTTACTGAAGATGGATAAAATGTTTAGAGATGTCGCAATTTTCAGAACAGTTTTTAGCCATTCTATTTCAACACACTCTTTCGAAGAGAATGTGACAGGGAGATAGCGGAAATATGCCAACACGTCTATCAGTAGATAAATACCCCCATTTGTGAAGAGATCAATCCTTTAGTTCCTGAAGGTGGATGAAACGTGTACAGGTGTCAAAGTTTCAAAACAGATTTAAGCCATTCAATCTCAACGCGCTCTTTCGAAGAGAATGTGACGGGGAGATAGCCGAAATATACCAACACATCTATAAGTAGATAAATAGTTACATTTATGAAGATATCAATCCTTTAGTTACTGAAGGCTGATGAAATGTGTACAGGTGCCGTCATTTTCGGAACAGTTTTGAGCAATTCCATCGCAACACGCTCTGTCGAAGAGAGTGTGACAGGGAGATCGCAGAAATCTACCAACACGTGTATGAGTAGATAAATCCCTCCATTTATGAAGACAGCAATCCCTCAGTTACTGAAGATGGATGAAATGTATACAGGAATCGCAATTTTCAGAACAGTTTTTAGCCATTCTATTTCAATACGCTCTATCAAAGGGAATGTGACAGAGAGATTGCGAAAATACTCCCAGGTATGCAGAGATCAATCCTTTAGTTACTTAAGGTGGATGAAATGTGTACAGGTGACGCGAGTTTCAAAACAGATTTGAGCCATTCTTTCTCAACACGCTTTTTCGAAGAGAATGTAACAGGGAGATGGAGGAAATCTAATAACACGTCTATGAGTAGATAAACCCCGCATATTCTTAAGAGATCAGTTATTTAGTTACTAAAAGTGATTGAAACGTCTACAGGTGACGCAATTTTCAGAACAGATTTGAGCAATTCTTTCCCAACACGCTTTTTCGAAGAAAGTGTGACAGAGAGATCGAGGAAATGCAATAACACGTCTATGAGTAGATCAATACTTCCATTTATGAGAAGATCAATCCTTTAAATACTGAAGATGGATAAAATGTTCACAGGTGACGCCATTTTCGAAACAGTTTTAGGCATTCTATTTCAACACGCTCTTTCGAAGAGAATGTGACAGGGAGATAGCGGAAATATACCAAAACGTCTATAAGTAGATAAATACTCCCATTTATGAAGAGATCAATCCTTTAGTTCCTGAAGGTGGATGAAATGTGTACAGGTGACGCGAGTTTCAGAACAGATTTGAGCCATTCTTTCTCAACACGCTTTTTCGAAGAGAATGTAACAGGGAGATGGAGGAAATCTAATAACACGTCTATGAGTAGATAAACCCCGCATATTCTTAAGAGATCAGTTATTTAGTTACTGAAAGTGATTGAAACGTCTACAGGTGACGCAATTTTCAGAACAAATTTGAGCAATTCTTTCCCAACACGCTTTTTCGAAGAAAGTGTGACAGAGAGATCGAGGAAATGCAATAACACGTCTATGAGTAGATAAATACTTCCATTTATGAAGATATCAATCCTTTCGTTACTGAAGATGGATGAAATGTTTAGGGGTGTCGCAATTTTCAGAACAGTTGTTAGCCATTCTACTTCAACACGCTCTTTCAAAGGGAATGTGACAGAGAGATAGCGGAAATATTCCCAGGTATGGAGAAATCAATCCTTTAGTTACTAAAGGTGGATAAAATTTGTACAGGTCTCAAAGTTTCAAAACAGATTTGAGCCATTCAATCTCAACGCGCTCTTTCGAAGAGAATGTGACAGAGAGATCGCGGAAATCTCACAACACGTCTACGAGTACAAACATACTCACATCTATAAAGAGACTTATCCTTTAGTTACTGAAGGTGGATGAAATGTATACAGATGTCGCAATTTACAGAACAGTTTCTGGCCATTCTAATTCAACACGCTTTTTCGAAGAGAATGTGACAGAGAGATCGCGGAAATCTACCAATACGTCTATGAGTAGATAAATCCTTTCATTTATGAAGATATCAATTCTTCAGTTACTGAAGATGGATGAAATGTTTAGAGGTGTCGCAATTTTCAGAACAGTTTTTAGCCATTCTATTTTAACACACTCTTTCGAAAAGAATGTGACAGGGAGATAGCGGAAATATACCAAAACGTCTATAAGTAGATAAATACTCCCATTTATGAAGAGATCAATCCTTTAGTTCCTGAAGGTGGATGAAACGTGTACAGGTGTCAAAGTTTCAAAACAGATTTAAGCCATTCAATCTCAACGCGCTCTTTCGAAGAGAATGTGACGGGGAAATAGCCGAAATATACCAGCACGTCTATAAGTAGATAAATAGTTACATTTATGAAGAGATCAATCCTTTAGTTACTGAAGGCTGATGAGATGTGTACAGGTGCCGTCATTTTCAGAACAGTTTTGAGCAATTCCATCGCAACACGCTCTGTCGAAGAGAGTGTGACAGGGAGATCGCAGAAATCCACCAACACGTCTATGAGTAGATAAATACTTCCATTTATGAAGATATCAATCCTTCCGTTACTGAAGATGGATGAAATGTTTAGAGGTGTCGCAATTTTCAGAACAGTTGTTGGCCATTCTACTTCAACACACTCTTTCGAAGAGAATGTGACAGGGAAATAGCGGAAATATACCAACAAGTCTGTCAGTAGATAAATACTCCCATTTATGAAGAGATCAATCCTTTAGTTCCTGAAGGTGGATGAAACGTGTACAGGTGTCAAAGTTTCAAAACAGATTTAAGCCATTCAATCTCAACGCGCTCTTTCGAAGAGAATGTGACGGGGAGATAGCCGAAATATACCAACACGTCTATAAGTAGATAAATATTTACATTTATGATTATGAAGAGATCAATCCTTTAGTTACTGAAGGCTGATGAAATGTGTACCGGTGCCGTCATTTTCGGAACAGTTTTGAGTAATTCCATCGCAACACGCTCTGTCGAAGAGAGTGTGACAGGGAGATCGCAGAAATCAACCAACACGTCTATAAGTAGATAAATAGTTACATTTATGAAGAGATCAATCCTTTAGTTACTGAAGGCTGATGAAATGTGTACAGGTGCCGTCATTTTCGGAACAGTTTTGAGCAATTCCATCGCAACACGCTCTGTCGAAGAGAGTGTGACCGGGAGATCGTAGAAATCCACCAACACGTCTATGAGTAGATAAATACTTCCATTTATGAAGATATCAATCCTTCCGTTACTGAAGATGGATGAAATGTTTAGAGGTGTCGCAATTTTCAGAACAGTTGTTAGCCATTCTACTTCAACACACTCTTTCGAAGAGAATGTGACAGGGAAATAGCGGAAATATACCAACAAGTCTGTCAGTAGATAAATACTCCCATTTATGAAGAGATCAATCCTTTAGTTCCTGAAGGTGGATGAAACGTGTACAGGTGTCAAAGTTTCAAAACAGATTTAAGCCATTCAATCTCAACGCGCTCTTTCGAAGAGAATGTGACGGGGAGATAGCCGAAATATACCAACACGTCTATAAGTAGATAAATATTTTCATTTATGATTATGAAGAGATCAATCCTTTAGTTACTGAAGGCTGATGAAATGTGTACCGGTGCCGTCATTTTCGGAACAGTTTTGAGTAATTCCATCGCAACACGCTCTGTCGAAGAGAGTGTGACAGGGAGATCGCAGAAATCAACCAACACGTCTATGAGTAGATAAATCCTTCCATTTATGAAGATATCAATCCTTCAGTTACTGAAGATGGATGAAATGTATACAGGTGTCGCAATTTTCAGAACAGTTTTTAGCCATTCTATTTCAATACGCTCTATCAAAGGGAATGTGACAGAAAGATTGCGAAAATACTCCCAGGTATGCAGAGATCAATCCTTTAGTTACTTAAGGTGGATAAAATTTGTACAGGTCTCAAAGTTTCAAAACAGATTTAAGCCATTCAATCTCAACGCACTCTTTCGAAGAGAATGTGACGGGGAGATAGCCGAAATATACCAACACGTCTATAAGTAGATAAATAGTTACATTTATGAAGAGATCAATCCTTTAGTTACTGAAGGCTGATGAAATGTGTACAGGTGCCGTCATTTTCGGAACAGTTTTGAGCAATTCCATCGCAACACGCTCTGTCGAAGAGAGTGTGACAGGGAGATCGCAGAAATGTACCAACACGTCCATGAGTAGATAAATCCTTCCATTTATGAAGACATCAATCCTTCAGTTACTGAAGATGGATCAAATGTATACAGGTGTCGCAATTTTCAGAACAGTTTTTAGCCATTCTATTTCAATACGCTCTATCAAAGGGAATGTGACAGAGAGATTGCGAAAATACTCCCAGGTATGCAGAGATCAATCCTTTAGTTACTTAAGGTGGATGAAATGTGTAAAGGTGACGCGAGTTTCAGAACAGGTTTTAGCCATTCTTTCTCAACACGCTTTTTCGAAGAGAATGTGACAGGGAGATGGAGGAAATCTAATAACACGTCTATGAGTAGATAAACCCCGCCTTTTCTTAAGAGATCAGTTATTTAGTTAATGAAAGTGATTGAAACGTCTACAGGTGACGCAATTTTCAGAACAGATTTGAGCAATTCTTTCCCAACACGCTTGTTCGAAGAAAGTGTGACAGAGAGATCGAGGAAATGCAATAACACGTCTATGAGTAGATAAATACTTCCACTTATGAGAAGATCAATCCTTTAAATACGGAAGATGGATAAAATGTTCACAGGTGACGCCATTTTCGAAACAGTTTTAGGCATTCTATTTCAACACGCTCTTTCAAAGGGAATGTGACAGTGAGATTGCGGAAATATTCCCAGGTATGGAGAAATCAATCCTTTAGTTACTAAAGGTGGATAAAATTTGTACAGGTCTCAAAGTTTCAAAACAGATTTGAGCCATTCAATCTCAACGCGCTCTTTCGAAGATAATGTGACAGAGAGATCGCGGAAATCTCACAACACGTCTACGAGTGCATACATACTCCTATCTATAAAGAGACTTATCCTTTAGTTTCTGAAGGTGGATGAAATGTATACAGATGTCGCAATTTACAGAACAGTTTATGGCCATTCTAATTCAACACGCTTTTTCGAAGAGAATGTGACAGAGAGATCGCGGAAATATACCAACACGTCTATAAGTAGATAAATACTCCCATTTATGAAGAGATCAATCCTTTAGTTCCTGAAGGTGGATGAAATGTATACAGGTGTCGCAATTTCCAGAACCGTTTTTAGCCATTCTATTTCAATACGCTCTATCAAAGGGAATGTGACAGAGAGATTGCGGAAATACTCCCAGGTATGCAGAGATCAATCCTTTAGTTACTAAAGGTGGATGAAATGTGTACAGGTCTCAAAGTTTCAAAACAGATTTGAGCAATTCAATCTCATCGCGCTCTTTCGAAGAGAATGTGACAGACAGATCGCGGAAATCTCACGACACGTCTACGAGTAGATAAATACTCCCATCTATAAAGAGACTTATCCTTTAGTTACTGAAAGTGGATGAAATGTATACAGATGTCGCAATTTGCAGAACAGTTTTTGGCCATTCTATTTCAACGCGCTCTTTCGAAGAGAATGTGACGGGGAGATAGCCGAAATATACCAACACGTCTATAAGTAGATAAATAGTTACATTTATGAAGAGATCAATCCTTTAGTTACTGAAGGCTGATGAAATGTGTACAGGTGCCGTCATTTTCGGAACAGTTTTGAGCAATTCTATCGCAACATGCTCTGTCGAAGAGAGTGTGACAGGGAGATCGCAGAAATCTACCAACACGTCTATGAGTAGATAAATCCTACCATTTATGAAGATATCAATACTTCAGTTACTTAAGATGGATGAAATGTATACAGGTGTCGCAATTTCCAGAACCGTTTTCAGCCATTCTATTTCAATACGCTCTATCAAAGGGAATGTGACAGAGAGATTGCGGAAATACTCCCAGGTATGCAGAGATCAATTCTTTAGTTACTAAAGGTGGATGAAATGTGTACAGGTCTCAAAGTTTCAAAACAGATTTGAGCCATTCAATCTCATCGCGCTCTTTCGAAGAGAATATGACAGAGAGATCTCGAAAATTTCACAACACCTCTACGAGTAGATAAATACTCCCATCTATACAGAGACTAATCCTTTAGTTACTGAAGATGGCAACAAACGTATAAATGTCGACGCAGTTATGAAAAGATTCTTTTCTTTGAAAAAAATGAGTGTGGGCAATTGCAGTTCTATCAAGAATTTACTAGATACTACATTTGAGTGATAACTGGGATCCTTTGGTAATATTCGTCATAGTGCAAAAACTATACTGTGAAAACCACCAAGATTGGGAAAACTATGTGAGCAGCAATTTTGATGAACCTGACAGCCTCCCCTCCCTCGATTTGTTACGAAAGTTTCTGGAATGCCGATTTCATACGTTAGAACTTACAGAACCCACAAAACAAAAAGCAAGTTCAGTTCATGTTCGAGAGAGGTCATTTCACGCAGCAACTAATGTGGAGAAAAGTAAAATATGTCAAATGTGTAAAAAAAACCACACACTCAGCCATTGTAAGGAGTTTTAAAAACAATCACCAACGCAAAGAAGCGAGTTTTTTAAAGTCAACAATTTGTGCTTCAACTGCCTTGCATCTGGACACTCTGTGTGAAATTACAGTGGGAGCGGCGCGGGTAGCGGGATCCGCTGGCGTGTAAGACAAGCCCATACTTGTTTACCAAGGTGCATCAAGTACGGGCGGGGCGGGCGAGCGGGTATCGCGGCGGGAGAAGCGTGTGTCGCGGGCGGGGCTGGCGGGTGGACGCAAGTCAGTTTGCGTTTTCCGCTCGGTTTGTTCAGACGTCATGCCGTTGTCGACAGAAGATTTAATAAGTGCCGTATTGGCTCGGCCACCTTTGTGGAAAAGTAGCGATTCAAATCATTCGAATCGTGAAATAATTAAAAAACTATGGGAAGAAATACAAGTAATAAGCGGAGATTCTGATGGTAAATAAAATTTATTGGTTATCTTGATGGTAATTATTAAAGTAATCTTTAAAGTAATTTCGTATTGCTCTAGCTCTCACCGTGGAACTATTGTTTTGTCTTGTACTTGATTCTAAGTTTTGTGAAGCTATTTGATTGATTAAATGCAAATGGCGTTCGGCGTAAACATCTTTGGCCATAGTAATGTTATGAAGCAAACAAGCAGTTTTTATTATTAAACGTGCATGTTTGACATTTGTATCTATAGATTTATTAAGTATTCGCCATTTAGCACATAGAATTCCGAATGCACATTCAATGCACTTTCTGGCCCTTGACAGCCTCTTGTTAAATGTGTCTTTGTTCTGGTCAATATTTCGTTGGGGATATGGGCGCATGAGATATTATTTTAATGGGTAAGCTTCATCGCCAATTAAGACCATGGGTAGCTGCTTGTCGGTGCTTGGAAGTACTTGAGGAGGTGGCATATTGAACGTTTTGTTTTCTAGTTGTCTATTTAATCTCGAGTAGTGAAACGTGCCACCATCACTTTGTTTGCCTCGACCACCAACTTCAATAACGATGAATTTTTTATCAGCATCAGCAACTGCTTGAAGCACTAAAGAAAAAAACTTTCGGTAGTTAAAGTATTCAGATCCTGAATGTTTAGGTTTCTTTATACGACAGTGCTTCCCGTCCATTGACCCAATGCAGTTGCCATTTTTCATAATAGTCATTTGCAATTTTCTTCAAATGTTCCATTGTAGGTTGAGGCATGTGTATATGTACTAACTGATCCCAGATTGCTTCAAATGTAGTATATATGTTACTGTAAAAGCCCGAAGTGCAGTAAATCTTAAGATTTCCCAGTAAATCCTAAGTTTTACCAGCTTCAGTGGTAAATGTCCGAAATGTTCTATGATCATCGTTAATTTCGGACATGTACCAACATACACTCGGTAAATCTTAACATTTACCCCAGAGAAGCGGTAAATGTTAAAAAATGACTAATCGAAACGTGTCAGATAACTGTGGCGTACTCGCGAGCAGTCTGCAGCCCTCCTCAAAAGCGCGCTCGCCTCCGCGCGCTTCATTCGATCATTTTGCTTGTTTAAATACGAAATTGAATATAATAAAAGAAGAAAATGGTGAAATCAGGCATTACCTACATTTGTTACGAAGACTTGTTTAACGTTCTCGAAGAAATACACGTTACTGTTGGACACGGTGGGAGGACAAGGATCATAATGGAATCTTACCGCAAGTATAAAAGTGTAACAAGACCTATTTGAGACTTTGCCAACGTTGCCTTAAGAAACAGCAGTCAAATTATAATGATGCGACTAATTATTAATAATAAATAAATGGTTAAGAAATACTCACATGATAATAAATGTAATAAAAAATAATAACATTAAAACTGTATCATCATAATTATAATTAAAACTACGTAAAGCTTTGACTGACCGATAATTAAAATAAACGATTAAGAAATTGTCATTATTTTATTCCCATAACCAACATTAACCAACCATCATTGGTAAATCTTGGCATTTCCCAAACTCTGCTGGTAAAAGCCCGAAATATTGTCTCTATTTTTATAAAATTCGGACATTTACCAACTCATGCTGGAAAATCTTAGGATTTACTGGGAAATCTTAAGATTTACCGCACTTTGGGCTTTTACAGTAACATATATAATATTTCCAACAGTAGTAGCTCCTAGTCGGAAGGAAAATGCTAGTGATTTGAATGACATCCCTGTAGACAAGTACTTGCAAATAAAACGTACAGTTAGTTACTGACTAAATCATATTCATTTTACCATTTTTTTTAATAGTTAATGTGATGAAGAGTAAATGGAAGAACATTAAGGACCACTACAGAAAGGAATTAAAAAAAATTCCACCAACTCGATCTGGGGATGCCGCTACTGATTGTGTATCTACTTGGAAATATTTCCGCCAAATGTCTTTTATGAAAGATCAAATACAGCCTAGCCGAAGTGAATCTAATATCACTACTCATCTAACTAGTGACAGTGACGAAAATGACGACACGCAAGACTCTATTATAAGTGATATAAATGTGGCATCGCCTTTATCGAGCATATCAGTATCTTCACCAACACCATCAACATCGGCTCCATCAACATCCAGTCGAGGAAAAAAGAGGAAATCAGCTAACGAACTTCGCTCTGAATTCTTGGAAATAAAAAAAATCGACTTTTACTACTTCAGAACAAAGAAAAGACGCCTGCACAAGAACCTCCAAAATCAGATGATTATCATTATTTGATGAGTTTACTCCCACAAATGGAACAGTCAAAGGAATCCAAAAGATGCGAGTGCGAAACAAAATAAATTCAATTATAATGGCCTAGATGCAAGCAGGAAGTATTTCAGATCCATATATTATGACACTATATGGTTATCACAGTGCACCTCCAGAAAATATAGATAATTATTGATTACTTTTTATGTCTGGCATTATTGATTAATAATAAAAATTCATTGATGATTATTATAGTTTTGATTTCTTACCTCAGAGTCAACAAAAGTTTCTGCGCAGGAGATATTGTTAAGGCAATGAAGTTAGTTTCGGGTTTCGATAACTGTGTTTGTACAGCATTTAATATGGAGTCAAAAGTTGTTACGGTCATTCGAGTGTATTCATAAAATTTATCTTCATGGTTTCGTAGCCTTTCGTATAAAGTATGAAATTCACCATGTCTATACCGATCACTATTAATATCGTGACGATTGCTTTTAGAAAAAAAAGGTCCCACTTTATATAGGCGCTAGCTTCCAAATAATCGGACATTTTAATTTAAGCAAATATTAATTGCACACGAAACATAAGGGAAACGTCCAAACCGCTCAAACGCTCCGTTGCTACTGTGTTCATCTATTGAAATTAGCGTTTTCCGCTCGACGCGTCACCCGCTCATCCGCCCCGCCCGCTGCCACTGTAATTTCACACTCTGTGAGGCATTGTCGCATACCAACAAGCTGTAGAATACGCAGAAAATTTCACCATTCACTTCTTCATGAAAATAAGGAATTAAACGAGTTTACATAATTCTGCAAGCTCTTTCATCGAGTGTACTGATAAATGCTGGAATATTTGGCAGTTATGCCAGGGTTTGTTAGACTGCCAGGATCTATGTAAGCAATTATTAATGGTACTACATACCATCTTCAGTTGTGTCATGCTCTGCCGCGGAGCCACCATCTTGGAAAACGATCAATTGTTTCTTAAAATGAGGTACGTCGAACGTACAACATGTACGTATATCATTATTGCTGTACGTGCATTAAGTAATGATAAAATAGACATTGATTGTGGCTCTGCTGAGGAGTATGCTCCCCAGCAGAGCCACACAAAACACGTACTAGGGAAAGATAAACGCTACGGTTTTTTCATAAAAGCTGTTGTACGAGTAGTGTTTATTGCGTACGTGTTGAAAAATATCATAATTAGTAAGTGGTTTTTATTTATTTTAACTTAATAAAATTTTCATAGAAAGCGCCTGGTTATTTCGTGTCAGCAAAATGATTTGTAGCAATGGTGATTAGGCGCATCACTATTAATTTATATAAATAATATACATAAAAAAAAACTTTACTTGACTTTTACTTGACAAGCAACGATTGGCAAAAAATTATTTTTCATTTCATTATTATACAACAAAAAGTTTAACAAATAATTCACTTAGCTAAACGACACGACAGATATGACAAATATAATTTCAAATATTATAAACAACATAACATTTGAGGTACACAAAGTATAATTATCACGATATTGTGTCCGGATCATTTTCTCGGATCTTTGGCAATGAATCAAGTGTTTTTGTTGAAGATGTATTGATGTTTGTGCAGCGATCCATTTTATGCGCTCACATTTAGATGAAATCGTTCACAATCTACCAAGACTAAATTTGTGCGTTTTTGAATAAGACACAACGCGACGCCAGTCTCCCAGCAACGGCCGCGGGGCTGCGCACTATGCCAGCGCGGTCAGCGCAGCGGTGCCCCAGGCTGGCAGCGCGACTGCGCGCAGCTCTTGTCAGTGGCGTCAGTGATGAATGACAATTTTATTTGTTAGTTTAACGTATGTTTTTTTCCTAAGTGTTTTTAATAGTTTATATCTTTTTATTGTTTATTGGTAAGTTCATTTTTTTATGTTCGGCGCCAGCTATAACGACACCGGAACAGTTAGTGCCAGTCAACCTGCTACATCTACATCACTGGATGTGCAACTGGTAAGGTGCCCTCATTGCTCCCAGGCTCGTTTTTTCAAAGGCGAACGGGGGCTTAAGATACACTATGGCAAGGTTCACAAACCTCATAGTGTACCTTTGTGCCCCCCAGCCATATCTCCAACATCACCACCTCTAGAACAAAGTTTGTGGCGAACGTTATCTAAATTCAAAAATTCCACTGCAGTTTTAAAAGGAGTTCCTCGGGGCGCGAGATACTCTGTTGCGCTTAGTTTAGCGCCATGTGTCCGTCTTGCGACCCAGGAGAACTCGCTACGTGCCTGGTAGAGCAGTTACTCACCTTCCCTTACAGGATTCCGCATGTCCAAAAAAATTTGGCTACTCAAAAATCCTTAACAAATCAAATTAAAGATAATTGCAACAATTCGACCCGCATTTTAAACTCCAAATTACCTTTTTTTAATAAACAGATAAACATATGTGATCTGGCGGAATCCAAGTTAAGTGACGGTGACATTAGGGGGGCAGCCAGAATACTGTTCAGCAGTGATGTGGTGGCGCCATACTCTCCAGATACTCTTTCAGCCCTGGAGAGTAAACATCCATCGCCTGCGGATGGTCTCACCTTCCCCGACCCACCCGTCCACCCCGACCCCCTCATTCAGGATCCACCTTTTTTTAATATTACAGCCCCGCAGTTGATCGCAGCCGTGAGCTCGTTTCGGAGTGGTTCTGCTGGCGGCCTCGACGGCCTGACCCCACAACATTTGAAAGATTTGTTGAGTTCAGGCGCCGGGGAAGCTGGTGAGTCGCTCTTGAAGGAGCTCGCGATTTTGATCAACTTAATGCTCTCCGGCGGCGTGAACGATGCCGTCGGTTGCACCTACAGGCGTATGGCTGCCAAAATATGTTGCAAGCTATACAGCGAGACGCTTGCAACTAAGTTCCAGCCCCTTCAGCTTGGTTTTGGTTCCAGGGGGGGCTGTGAGGCAGCTGTATCATCTTTTCTAGACTCGAAAAAAGGTGAGGTCGTCCTCAAGGTTGACGTCAAAAATGCCTTCAACTCCGTGAATAGGGACACTTTGTTGGCAGAAGTCAAAAAAGAATTACCTGAAATTTATAGTTTTTTGTGGCAATGTTATAGACACCCTTCAAAATTACTTTACAAGGACAACGTTTTGGAATCTGCAGTTGGTTGCCAACAAGGTGACCCTCTCGGGCCTGTCATTTTCAGTTTGGCTATTCATCCCATAATTCAACAACTAAATTCAAAATTTAATGTGTGGTATTTAGACGATGGAACGCTAGGAGGTGATGTTGACACCGTTTTGGCTGACTTGCAACTCCTCAAACATCAGTTTAAATCCATTGGTCTAGACCTTAACCCATCAAAGTGTGAAATTTACCTTTCTGACGTTACCGACAGACAATCGATTTTAGATAATTTAATGCAATAGCTCCTCAAATAATTTTTTTAGAAAAAAGTTCCCTGCACCTCCTAGGTTCCCCTATTTTAGAAGAAAGTTTTTCATCTTTCATCGATAACAAAATTATACATTTCAATGATATTTCGGACAGACTTTCCAAAATTAATTTACATGCGGCATTTACCATTATCAGATATTGCTGTTTTGGTCCAAATTTTATGTATTTTCTCCATTGTTCTCCTCTTTGGAAGCAACCACAACTTTTGGACAAAATTGATCAAATTATTCGCAACACATTAATAGATAATGTAATAATAGATAATGTAGATAATGTAATGTCATTTGTTTTTCTGTGCTGTTGTTATTATGAAATTTGTATTTGTGTATTTTTGTAATTGTGTCTATTTCATGGGCGCCTTGCCTGAAATAAACGAATTTTATTTTATTTTATTTTATTTATTAACATCCATTCTTAATGTGGCCCTGGACGACCGAGCGTGGCTGCAAGCCACACTACCAATTCGTTTTGGTGGTCTCGGCGTCCGCAAAATTTCTAGTATAAGCGTACCAGGAAAATTTTAAGTCTTTCCTTGGTTGACTCAGAAGTGCCGTGCTTGACCGACGCAGAGGACGCCTGGAAAGTGACTTGCCCGGACACGGATCGGCCCGAGAACCCGTTTTCCCAGAGGCAGTGGGATGAGCCGCTCTGCAGGTTGGTACGGAATAAACTTATTAATACGTCTACCAATACTGCTGAGCGTGCCCGCCTGCTGGCTGTGGGTGAGTGGAAGTCGGGTCTCTGGCTTCAGGCGCTACCGTCACCTAATATAGGCACTCTGTTAGGTGACACGACCTTCCGGCTCGCTACTTGTTTGCGTTTGGGCGCTCCTGGTGGGGCTCCACATCGCTGTCAATGTGGTGAAGCAGTCGTCTGCCTCGGACACCATGGCCTTCCTTGCATTAAGAGTGCAGGTCGGATACCGCGTCACGCCAGCATTAATGATCTCATTCGTCATGCTCTTGCCACCGCCGGGGTGCCAGCTGTGTTAGAACCTACTGGCTTGGCACGCGTCGATGGCAAGAGACCAGATGGTATGACCATAATGCCATGGTTGTTGGTTAGGCCTTTGGTGTGGGACGCAACTTGCGTCGACACCCTTGCGCCATCTCATCTTCCTAGCACGGTGTGCTGCGCTGGGGCGGCTGCCGCAGGTGCTGAAAACCTCAAACGGCGCAAATACAATAATTTCATTGAGCCGTTTGGGGTCGAAACACTAGGGCCATGGGGTCCGAGTGCCCACCTAGTATTTCGGGAAATCGCCAAACGGTTGGACGACTCTTCACGTGACCAGAGGGCGGGACTATTTTTTGGCCAAAGAATCAGCATTGCCATCCATCGTGGTAATGCTGCCAGCCTTCAGGGCACTTTTCCTGTTGGCAGCGATGTGGACGATTTTTCGATGCCCTGTAACCCCTTTTTAATATTTGTACATATTTTTTCTTTCTATTATAATGTTAGTGTGTATATATTGTAAATAATGATTACTCTACTTAAATAATAAATATATACATAAATACATATTATTAGATTAATTTTCTTTTCGAATGCGCAATTAAATTGTATTCAACCTATTTTCAACTGTAGTTTTCAATTATTCTGTTTGTTTACATTTTAATTAAACTACAGAGGAGGTAGTCTTAGAAAACAAGTGGGAGAGAGTTGGGAGTCTTAGTCTTGGATGTTTATATGTATAATATGTATGTATTTAAAAACAAAAAGTATATATGTAGTATAGCAACTGTCTGGTGACCACGACACAAGCCTTGCTTAGTGTGGCACTAGACGGCGCTGTGTGTAATGTCCAGCGATATTTATTTTATTATTATTTTTATAAAACATGTAAAGTTTTAGAATTATATAGTACCATTAATGTCATTAGTGTTCAATGGGAATTTGAGTTGTCTTCCAGTATTATTTAGATAAATATTAAGTATCAAATTACAATGAAGCGCGCAAAATGTTTGTCAGCGTGCTTGGAAAAACAAAAAGCAGCATTTAAGGACTTCAAACATTTATTTTTTACTAATGTTAAAAAGTTGCGTTACGTTCGGTGCGGTATCGGGTCGATTATATCCGATGCTCATCTTTCCATTGGTGCGGGGAAAAATTACTGTGCCAACCGCTGGTGCGGGACAGATATATTTGGTATCCCTATGAATATGAATGAGACAATTATGTTTTAGAATTGCCTCTTCAAATAAATTGTAAAGATGGTGGGGTCCTTACGATCCGATGCCGACTGGAGCAACATTTTTTACGTCTAGTGCGTTTATCGGATCTAAACGACCCGATACCCGATGACCCTATAGCCGCACTAGATTACATGTTAGTAGAGCTAGTGAGGTCCTTCTGGTTAGATGACTTTTTATCCAAATGAGAAGAGAAAGTGAATTGTATGTTACATAATTCGGAAGTTTTCGAAGGTTTCACTAAAACAGCCACGAATGATTCCGGAAATAGATTCATCATCAACAGTGGAAACAGTACATAATTATGGGTGACAAAAAACGGAATTGTTAAGGATAAATTACGTCAAACACTAAAGTAGCAAAGAAGCCGGCAATAAAGTTAAAAAAGTTGAAACAATGTGTCGACCATGTAGAAAGACACTACGTAGAGAGTGCTTTAATGAAAACCATACTACTATTATTATTGTATACGTATTTGTATTAAATAGTTCTCAAAAATAGATTATTAGTACATTTTATCAATATCAATGTTTTTTTAGTCATCCACAACACTAAAAATTTGTCGACACTTTAACTAACTAGTGCGGATATGGGGTCGGAAAGATCCGACAGACAATACCTTTATTTACAAACAAATCATTGAGTGCAACTACCCACTACTTCAGCCTTTTATTGAGTATTTATTTGTCATCATATTGGTATAAAGGAACATGCTTTTATCATTATCCCTATTAAGATAAGTCCTTCTGAAGTGACCGAAGTCGAACAGGTCTTTTCGACCCAGCACCGCATCAGGGACAAGTCGGGCTTCGGATGTAATCGACCCGATGTCGCACCAACTGAAAGTCATCAAATTTGACTAACGCAGTGAATGTGTTTTAAGGAGATAAGTAGGAATTTGTCGTTTCGTATGACACCAAAAACATTATACCTTTCTTTGATAGTGAAATGCGTGTTACAAGAAAAAAAACGATAATTCCTTTAACCCGGCGCCAATGACCCGAGGCAATTTTAAACGTACATATTTTTTGTTTGCTTTGGTCGCATGTTTTGAACGTTCGTGTAGCTGGAGATACAGCCCCGTCTATCCGTCTTGTTGATATGATCAGTGCAACGCCGTTCACGGAGTGAGATATACGTGTGTCAAGTTGAAACGGGTAAGTATGACCCAGCGTCATCGCTGGCGTCGTACTTTTGTGACTTACTTTTATTCGTTACTTTAGTGTTCAATGATAATTTTCTTTGTAATTTTTTAGGTTTTTTATAAAAATGTCAGTAACAAATGATCAGGAGAGAATAATGGCGTTGTTAGAAGACTCGGATTCTGACAATGAAGATTTACAGGATTCCCAGGCTGCTTCGGACATTGATGATGATGACCACTTATCTTATCGTAGTAATAACAGCGAAAGTGAACAAGATGTAAGAGATACTGGTTCAAACTCATCTGATCAACCTGAATGAAGACCTGGCATCCATACAACAACAACTTCAATAATGCATAATAATACAATAATTGCAGCAGTTTGATGGCTGTGATCGAAGAAGAAGAAGACTGATTTCTATATTTTTTTTATAAAATAGGTTTTTTTGATCTCTGTTTTAGTTAATAAGTCTACAAGTTCCTATTATATAATAATAAATAACCGAAAACTAAAAAAAATCAACATGTTACGTTTTTATAGTTGATTTTGCATGCGTTACTGGGAATGTTAATAAATTTTGATTTATAAGTATTATTTTTATTTCACTGCCTAACCAAAATACACTTTTTTGATACACTTTAATTAAAATAAAGGCAACTAAAATAAGCTTTTAATAATAAAAATATAAAAACCGGGTCACCATGACCCGGTGTCATCGTCACCGTAATTATTGTCACGTCATTGGCGCCGGGTTAAACATATTAATAATATCGGATGGTAGTGTGGCTTCATTAAATGAATCGGCATCATCTATGTAGGAAAGCGCAGTTTCTGACTGCAAAATAATAATTATACTGGAAAAGTGTGCACAGAATATTTACTTTCTTATTTTTTCATTAGTTTTGATTATGCGTCTATGTCACATTCCAAAGGAATTGGTGCTCTGCGATAAAATATTTGAGTTAGCAGCTGTAGTTGAGTTTATTTCAAATGCGGGAGGTATTGGTCATTTTAAGACTAACTGTCTACGTCGTAATGATGAATGGGAGTGCTCAGAAGATATGGCCCGTAAGGCTATTTTAGTTAAGTGCGACATTGAGGTTAACTCCCATCTGCTCATGTATAAACGCTGGAGGGCATAGTTTGGATTTTGTTCCTTATTTATATTTTGCAGTGATTTCTTTTGGTAAATAAACTTTATTAACAAACAACATTTATTTATTTCCATGCAACTTTAGGCCCCTATATACCTTACTGATTAACATACACATTATGATGAAATACAAAATGTGTCAGTAAAACCGACTAAAAAAAAAACACAAAAAAAAAACAAAGAAAATCACTAAAAAGTAAGTAAGTAGGTTAACTCAACAGACCTCCCACAAGGTGGACCGATGACCTGGTGAAAGTTCCTGGAATCGGTTGGATGCGAGTCGCACGGGACCGGGACATATGGCGACACTTGGGGGACGCCTATGTCCAGTAGTGGACGTCTTTCGGCTGAAATGATGATGATGATGATGACAAAAGTAGCTACTGTAAAACATTCAAAAGTTCCCTTAACTGTCCTTCGTCATCACCATCAGAAACTTCGAGTAACGTCTGTATCGCGTAGATCGAGTTGACGTCGACGATAGTGACAATCCAGTGCCTCTAAGAAAGTAAGGACCGTTTGGAGCACATTGCTAACATTTGCATGTATAATGCGAGTGCAAGTTACAATTTTGACAGTTTTGACAGCTTGAATACGAAACACAGTCACTTGCGAGCGTGAAAGTTGTCACTTAAGATTTTGTGATAAGAGCATCGTGAGAGTGGAACAAAGTAATTTAATTTAATTTCATATTGTGAATAAAACTTACAATGGAATCTCGTATTATTTAGTTTGGAGAATGTTTGAGACCGCAAAAGCACAAGATAAGCGTAATTTAACGCCACAAAAAAAACACGTAAACACGGTCACGTAAACAAAGATAGAGTGCTCCACTACAAGCCACTGGGGCATTATTCGATCATTTGCTTAGATCTCCATGCCTAAAAAGTAACAAACTTACTTTTACGAACTTCACAGATGGAAAGGGGTCCCCTATGTTGTTTCGAATGCCGCTATTGCGACACACGCTGTTGCGAATCATTTTTCCACTGCCTCACAGGTTCGAAAGCTCATGGATTCGATTAAAGTAGTGGCGAAAGACGCTGTTTCGAAAAACATTTTCACTGCCTCATACGCTCGAATGCTTGCGATTTCGATTTATTTAGTCATAAAGTGAAAAGAAAAATATTTAAGCAATAATAAGATACATTCGGTGTCAACATTAACATTTAATATTAGTCTCTTATTTAGATATTAGAGACTTGGACTGTATGGATGTATACGAAAACTTATTGAGAAGCAAAGTGTCACGGAACAAAAAATCTAGATGATTTTGTGTATTTTACCTCAGACACCACCCAAAACAAAACAAAGAGTTGCACAGTATGCTATTTCAGCAATTTCGAAAAAAAACGTTAAGTACTCGTATATACTTACCAATACTAATACATGTTCAATTGATTAATTTCTAAAAAATAACACTAATAATGAATACCACTTAGGTACCTAGACATTTTTTTAAAAAAGATCAGTCTTAGATTTTGAAGTGTATGCAAATCACAACACAAACAAAACTAATGACCATTGACCACCGATAAATAATGTCGTCTAACTTGTATAACCACATTTATTTGAATCGGTAGTCACTTCTGTTAAGAATACAAAATACAACTGTCAATTTATTTTGGCCGGTTACTACTGTACGCCCCACTTCTTGCAGGGAATGAACGCGAAACGAATAAACGTATTCTAGAATCTCACACTCGCAAGTTAACAATTGTCGATGCGTTTAGAATTAGCACTCATAATATGTAGTTCTCACGTATTACGCTAGATGGCGCTTACTCAGCGCCATACAAATTTGCGTTAAACGATGACACGATCGATACGTACAAAACAGGGATGTTAGGGAGCTCCGTAACCGTAACCGAAACTATCGGATATCCGATATAAAAAATCATCCGTAACCGTAACCGAATCCGAAATGAAAGTTTCGGATAGTATCGGATAGGGGCGGAGCCTAATTGGGACACGTTATGACAAGTTGTTTTGATCGGCCGGCCGCTGCCAGTGCCGACACACAAGCTGCGCGTATTGTTTGTTTTTTTTCTTCTTTGACAAAGTGTTGGTTGTGTTACGGAATCGATTGAATTTGTACAAAATGCGTCCTAAGTCGAGTGCAGTTTGGTCGTTTTTTGATGAAATGACCGATTCCGCAAAATGTAAACAGTGGTAAAAGGTTTTCAAGGAAAGGAGGTGGGACTACATCGCTAAAACTTCACCTTAAATCACAACATAGTGATAAGTACGAAGAACTTTTGCTACTGGAAAAAGGTAACCAACAAAATAACCTACAAACAGCCAAGCAGCTGACACCTTTACAAGAGTGTAAAAAACAGTTGACACTCAAAGATTCGTTAAAAAACAAAGGTGCCTGGGATGAAACTAATACCAAACAAAAAGAAATTGATAAATTAGTGGCTGAAATGATAGCGTTACAAAACTTGCCATTTAATTTTGTAGAAGGTGTGGGATTTCAAAGATTAGTGCAGGCAGCTTTACCACGTTATAATCTTAGAGGTCGGCAGTACTTTACTAATTTACTGTGCAATGATATCTACAACAAAATGAAGTTAAAGATTCTGGACTTATTGAAACAATTTGAGAAGTTATCATTTACTACAGATGTGTGGTCCGAGCCCAGCGCAAATGTCTCGTTACTTAGTCTTACTGCTCATGGCATCACGAATAATTATGAAAGAGTTTCTATAATACTCAAGTGTGAACAATTAGAGGGTCGGCACACAGGTGAAATTATAGCGAATAATTTAAACAATATTTTGCAAGATTGGGGCTTAAGCAATGAATCAGTTCATTGTATTTTACGCGACAAAGGATCAAATATGATAAAAGCTATGAGAACGGCCAATTTCCCTGATGCAAACTGTACTATTCATCAACTTCAATTATGTGTTAGGTCAGCAATGGAAACCGAAGAATTTATCTCGCCAGTGATTACAAAGTGCAAAAAAATTGCTACTCACTTCCATCACTCACTAATTGCTCAAAATGAATTAAAACAAATTCAAACAGAAAGACTGGACCAAACAGAGTTATGTATCGTTCAGGATTGTTCTACAAGGTAAGATATTTCTATTTTAAACTAAAATAATTTTATATAAATGTTTTTTTTTCTTCTGTACGTTGTTTAATTTCACATATGTTTTATTTATTCACAGATGGAATTCGACTTATTATATGATGGATAGAATATTGAAATTAAAAGACTCCTTGATACTGTATTCGGGCGCGCATACTATACCGATTCCTACTGCTGATGAATGGCTCGACTTGGAAAAGTGTATTGCAATATTAAAGCCATTCGAAGAAATTACACAGGAGTTAAGTAGTGCAACTGCGACAATAGCTTCAGTGATTCCTTTAGTCTATACTCTTAAAAACACATTAGAAACAGAAAAGACTAAACAAGACACATCAGAAAACTTTAAATTAATGATTACAAATATGGTCCATAATATCAGCGTCAGATTTCAGGACATTGAGAATAATAAAATATATACAATAGCTACTTATCTAGATCCACGCTACAAACTCAAGTTTTTCAATGAAATTACTAAGGAACAAGTACAGACAGAGATTCTAGGAATCGTTGGGTGTTCAAGAACTTCTCATGATGAAGGTCCTTCTTCACCAAAGAGATCACGGACTCAGCTGCCATCAACAAGTTCATACATTCAATCTTGTCTAGCTGAAATATTAAGCGCAAGTGACGAAGAAGAGCACGTAGGTGGTGATGAGGATGATACAGTACCCAATCAATTAATTGTCAAAAAAGCATTGTTAAATGAATACAATAGAGAGAAAAGGTTGACACTCAGTGAAAATCCACTTTTATGGTGGAAAATGCATACGAAGTACAACAGTTTAAGTGCTTTAGTCAGACAGTACCTCTCTCCGCCGCCTGGCAGTGTACCGAGTGAACAGCTTTTCAGTGCTGCTGGGTTAATTTATGATCCTTTAAGAAATAGACTTTCTGGTGATAAGGCTGCGAAATTACTTTTTGTCAAGTATAATTTACCTTTGATAAAATTTGATTATTGAAAATGTTTAATGTTATTATAAATTAATGTAAGACAATGTATGATTAAGTTCAGAATAAAAAAGGAAGATATGATTGTTATGTTTGCACAAATTATAAAAAAGGAAGCTATGATTGTTATGTTCGACTTAAATTATAGTTATAGTAAACTTAATTTAATTCTGATTTCAATATTTTCTTTTAATACGAAATTACTGATTCAGTATAAGTAATAATTTTGTTATTACATTTTCATTTTAGGTGTTTTTGATCTAAGGGCCGGTATTTCAATGCCACCTTAACTTATTGCTTAAGTTAAGTCCTGCATTTAAGCTAAGTGTCATTTTTAGAAGACAGAAGTGTATTTCAATCCGGATCTTCCTCGCCTTAACTAATCTAGGATAAATCGCAATATTGCAACATAATAAACAGAATATGTCATTTTTCTATTGTCATCCTACTACATTGTATATTTTTTTAAGTTTTAAAAAGTTCTAAGAAAAAAGTTTTAAGTTCACGACATTGTTGAGTTGTCTGAACAATTGAGTAGTATCACGTAAGTACCTGCCTACCGTTTTCGCTCTTTCTCTACGATTTTACAACTTGGCAATCACTCAACTCTAAAATGTTTTTGTTCAGTAACTATACTTTTAGCTCGAGCAGTGATGATGAAGATATTATTGAATTTATCAATTATTCTACGACCCCACGACGTATACGAATTTATAGCACATGAGAGACTAATTTTCAGAAATGGAAAGAAGGTAAATTTTACGAGACGGCGGGCCTGTTTGTCGGATTGCCGCCATGGGATCTGAAGGCGATAGTCACTACGCTGCCGCCGGGGGGAAACTCCGCTGCCACGGCAAATCGCCGCTCAGCGGACAGACCTCCGGCGCGATTTTATGGCGACATGGAGAGAGCAACTGTCGCAACCCCGTGCAGGGCACGCCACGATAGTGGCGGTGAGTCCCCTCTTTAAGGAGTGGCTGGAGAGGCGCCACGGCATCCTCACCTTCCGCCTGACGCAGGTCCTCACCGGACACGGATGTTTCGGGAGGTACCTGCACCGAATCGGGCGGGAGGAAACGCCCGGGTGTTTGCACTACGAGGATCGACCGGAGGATACGGTGGAGGTCTGCCCTGCGTGGGAGGAGCACCGCCGTGTCGTCGTATCGGCGGCGGCGACCTCTCGCGTCCGGCCCTGGTTCAATCCATGGTCCGGAGCGAGACGGAATGGGAAGCCGTCACCTCCTTCTGCGAAGCATTCATGCTAGCGAAGGAGGTGGCGGAACGTGAGAGGGAGAGAGCCTCTCTTCCCAGCCGCCGAGGGAGACGCACCGGGCGTCAGGGGCCACGTGGTGGCTACCGGCCACCGAAGACGCGGGCCTGTGGACGGTTAGCAATGGGCTATAGCTAGCCGCTCGTCCGTCTAATGACGACAGGCTGTATAGACGACGCGTTCGTTTTCCACGCGCGCCTCAAAGAGATGTCAGCACAGTGAAAGGGCCCGCAAGAGCCTGCCGGGGTTGCTCGAAAGAGATACCGCGGCCCCGGAACGTAAAGGGCGAGGAAGGAACATGGATGGGTTTAGTCAGTTAAAGTCTGAAACTCCCTCCCGCGCCGCCCAGAGTGGGAGAAAATATTTGATGATTTCCCATCCTAAAAAAAAAAGGTGAATTTTACGACCGATTTACGTTGTGCTGGAACAGATAAGAGACGAACTCAAATGGCCCTACTACGAGGTAATATTTCGCAAGGATGTCTGTACCTACATTTAGGTATATAGATTCCTCACAACCTTTTTTTATCCTTTTATCAACTTACAAATATTCTATATGCGGCATAAAAAACCTTTTTGCAGGTCAGAACCACCATAAAGCAACTTTTTTTTGAGGTTGACACACGCTAATCTCAGATCGGAACTTAAGCGACAGAAATCTGTCACTTAGATTAAGGCTTGTTAGGGTGGACTTTATGTGCCGCTTAACTTTAATCCAATATTGAAATACACATAAGTCGTTCTTAAATTGAATCCTGGATCACTTCGAGATAAGTTACTATTGAAATACCGGCCCTTAATCATCTAAAATTTAGATAATACTCAATATAATATAATTATTTATATTTATTTTTATTTTAAATAGCTGTAATAATTACTCACAGACTGATTGTAATTCCTGCCAAAAACGAAATAAAACTACTTTATTACCTATTAGTATTTTACTTTTAAAATTCCTTAAAAATATAATATCCGTAACCGAAACTAACGGATAATCCGAAATAATTTATTATCCGTATCCGTAACCGTATCCGGTATAATAATCATTCCTATATCCGTATCCTATCCGTAACCGAAATTTCATATCCATAACATCCCTGGTACAAAATATCGACACTAAGCATACAGACCCCTAATGACAGCCACTATCCATCTAGATGTAAAGTTCTCAACTATTCAAATTAATCAAGACCAAACACCAGGTAATTGCCGTACGTTAGTGAACACTTCACTTATGCACAATAACACTGTGCGTTCATGTGGCCCTATCCAATTTATAGTGGTGCGTCTAATCACCACTGCTACAAAACATTTTGCTGACACGAAATAACCAGGCGCTTTCTATGAAAATTTTAGTAAGATAAAATAAATAAAACCACTTACTAATTATGATATTTTTCAATAAACACTACTCGTACAACAGCTTTTATGAAAATACCGTAGTTTCCTTAGTAGGGCATGCAAACCGATAACCGATAATCGATAATTTATCGGTTATCGGTCCATTTTGACAAAACGATAAATATCGAAAACAAAAACGATAAATACCGACAATCGATAATTTTATATAACGAATTCTAACACATTTCTGAACGAACGTTCGATGCGTCCCTGTTCCCTCGCCGCGCGCGTTTTCTTTCCCGCTCCTGTCATTTGTTCATTGTGCAATTTGTGTGTGAACGTGAACGTGTCGATCGCTGCCGATCTCTTGCGTTACCATGGTACCATGTGAGTGAGGGCGCCCGGATGAACTGAATCGAGAGTTTTGCGTCAATAATAATATTATTGGTAAGTCAGATTTATATTCCTTAGGTGCAAACATTTAGCTTTGTAATTCGAAATGTTTCCGTTCAAAATACTACACCATTTAAACATTTAAATTTAAATACTGAAAGTAGTACCTAAACAAGGATTTTACCTTAAAAATGAAAACAAAAATGATAGTTTGTAGTACGACATAGATACAGTCAATTTCTACCTATTAATTTCTTGTAAAGTGAACATAAAACATATTTTATTGTTTTAGGTACATTTTTAGTTTAGAATCTTTTTTACCACTTATATGGTTACTTGATGTGAAGGTAAAATTCAATACAGAACTAACCTACATCATAATTTTTATATGTAATTCAGTAAATTAAAATTTTCGTATGTTTTTGTTTTAGGTACTTTACGTATTACACCTGCTCGTTCAAAGTAAAAAAGTAAAGTATATTAAGCATGTCCAATAAAAACACAGTTAACTATGTATCTGTGTACAAAAAGTGTTCGGACCACACGTCGGTATGGCGGCATTTTTTAAAAGCAGAAACAGGTGACACTGCAAAATGTAAGATCTGCGACAAAGTTATTAATATTTTAAAGAGTCTAACTTTTTTAATAATTAAGCAAGAGGTTTCTAACATTTTATTTAAAAGATCTCTTCAAGAAGAGTTTAATGAGTAAATCCAAAATGTTATGTTACATAATTATTAAGAAATACAAACGTTGATTTAAAAAAAAACCTTGTTTTATTTATTTTTCAGTATATTATATTGTCCTTCATTTTAGGTAAATAATTGCATCAGTTTATCCCTTTATTTACATGTAAAAAGCAAGTTTTTGTATTTTTTTAATAAAAAACGATAATTATCGGTAATTACCGGTTTTTATCGAAAAAAAAACGATATTTTTCATTTTATCGATTATCGAAATATTTCGATAATTGCATGCCCTATTCCTTAGTACGTGTTTTGTGTGGCTCTGCTACAATCAATGTCTATTTTATCATTACTTAATGCACGTACAGCAATAATGATATACGTATATGTTGTACATTCGACGTACCTCATTTTAAGATACAATTGATCGATTTCCAAGATAGTGGCTCCGCGGCAGAGCATGACACAGTTCACAAGTTTGATTCATAGAGAAAACGCCATAAAGAATTTTGCAGTACTTCCTATTGGTCAACCTTTGAAAGATGCACAAGAATCTCGCAATAAAATTATAAAAAAATCGTCTACATCATGCTAGAAAATGCTCAAGATCCGCCACAAACGAGGATGTATTTCATACTCTTCTTTATACTTCAGACCCTTACATATCCAGCATTAGAAAGCCGTATAATAAAATCGTGAAGGAACTTGATGAAGACACCTTAGATATTTTAAAGTGAGCGAATTAATTTTGGGTTCCCGAAGTTCATCAATATATAAAACAACATTTAGTAAACAATTATTTAAATTGATTTTTATTTTGATGTACTATATGATATTTGGTTTTTGTAAACATTAAAATAATAGCATTCAATGTTAAAAAATAAATATTGGACATTTTTGTTAATTTTGTATTTGTTTTAGCTTTTAACGTATGTTTTTAAATTCAATCATAATAAATTACATTCAATTTGAAGCCATTTACACTATTCTATATTTGTTCAAAATTTTAGAACATAATATTCAGAAATAAAAATGTTCGATTTTTAATCAGAAATAGACCTTTATTTTCCATAGTGCAACTTGCGACGAAGGATTATCCATGACATATGGGAAACTCCTAGCGATGGATTGGGAGAACGATTTGAACGAGCTATTATTCAACTACTATTCGGAAGCTATCACGGAATTGGAGAAAAGGAAAGCGGAGCAAGAAGAAACGGACGAAGTGGAATATTCATCATTGGTGCAAACGAAAATCACGTCACGTCATCCACGATTGTGCCTGCAGCGGATCAACATGTAGGTGTTTCCAAATCCGAAGACTTCGTGAATACACAACTGAAGCCAACGAAGACGACCAAACAAATTGGGAAGAAAGTCAAACAAGTCTGTGAAAGTGAAATCACCCTTGAAGAAACGAAGGCAGCGGAATCGAGCAGCTTCGAAGAAGACGAAGAACGTCGAGCGTGCCGTTCACACCCTTTCCTTTATTTTCTTAAATCTATAAACTCCGCTTCTGTCTGACCTTTACGCACATTTGCCCTAAGCGCAGTAGTACCCACCCCTACGCTTACGTTTACGCTGCTGCCGTGGTCACCGTCAGGATAGGACCCCATATCTACATTCTGGACGATTAATTTCAGAGACCAAAGTTCGGGTTTGTTTGACCGGGCTTTAACCCTTGAGGACCGTCGCCGCATCACCTGGTGGCGATACACGCCACCGACGACTCACCTTCTCCGGATCCAACGCCCCTACTGGCATCAGGCATCCGGGTCCTGCATCCTGCTTCTCGGCTCCAGCGTCCCTTCAGCTACGCGCAAGCTAGGGCAATACTTCTCGCGCCTACTTCCAAACATTCCAAACAAAATTTTTGACGGGCTTTCAGTGATCCACGACCTAATCATGGATGAATGGAGATGTATTCTTCGAATACATCACTAATGATTTCAATAATTGGATAACAGAAAATAATATCAAGAAGCCAATTCTTCTGCTAGTCGAGGGACATAAGTCACATATGTCTTTAATGTTGAGCTCTGTCTGTGAAGAGCTTGGTATTATTTTATATGCTCTTCCCCCAAACACTACGCACATGCTGCAGCCCACTGATGTCAGCGTGTTTGCTCCATTAAAAGCCCAGTGGAAGAGTCACATCAGAAAATTCCTTGCAAAGCCGGAAAATTTGAACAAAGCTGTAACAAAAACAAATTTTTGTCATCTTTTTAAAGACATTATCGAAAATACACAAATGAAAATCAATATCGTTAATGGATTCAGGCGATGTGGTCTTTTCCCGTTTGATCCGAACGCAGTCGACTATACGAAATGTGTCCAAAATACATTGGAACAATTTGGTCGACCGAATCGTTCGCGTGAGAACTCGGGAATAACGAATGAAGACCTCATCGCTACCCGCAAAGTTATTCGACATTTGAGACCAGTCCTAAAAGAGAAGAAAATTGACACAAAATTGATCCTAAAGGAAATAAAAAGCTGAGAAGGTCAGAACCCAGAGAACCTCAATATATTACTGGATCCGAAGACAATACAAACTCAACACTAGACGTGTCGAGCATTCATTTTTTGTCAAATTTTTCGGCTCATTCATCTGCGAATGCTTCCAATCTCGCCCGACCGCACGTTTCCGATCCAAACCCGCCGCATGTTTCTGATGTTGCGTCTGCAAATGTTACCGAACTCGCTCCGTCGCATATACATGATACTGCTCCACTAACTCTTGTTATTGCGGGTGAAGTTCCCAAACGTACCGCTGAGAGTATTCCAAAGCATGGCTTGTCGAATTTAGTTACATCTGATTTTAGCGGCCTTGAGTTGGGAACCGTGGTTTCTCTGGACGATATTGTGGTCATACCGTTCCAAACCAGCACACCCAAAAACCGAAACCTAAGCCCCAAATATCTAGTTCCTATTGAAATCTCTCCATTTTCAAAACCGAACTCGAATAACTTCCCTCTATGCACGGAACAGATACACCAAATCCAGATTACAGACGAACCTGGAAACTTCAGTATGTACCGAAGTAGTTCCACATAGAAAAGTTTAATTTGTGTATGACTCCATTCAATGCATTTTATATTGTACGATTTCATCTAATTTCTTAACTCAAATTTTAATCTATTTTATTCTTTCAATTTTAATTGTAATTACTGCAATTTGTTCTAATTTATTTGTTATTTTTGTAGTTTTAATTTATAATTGTTTTTCTAATCCAATTTAATCGATGTTTTTTTTTTAATTTAATTTTTGAATTATACTGTATTTTAATGTGATTTAACTACTTGACGTTTTAAAATCAATGTATACTTTGTAAATTTTCATTTTGTAATTATAAATTTCCATTTTAATTTTTTAACTATTGATTATACAAGTGCTGTGCACACCTATAAGTGACGAGTTCACCGCAACGCTGTCGAAATTGAATATATTTAATGTAATTAATTAGTGAATAAGTCGTTGGTGTGTCAATAAATAAATAAAATAAAATAAAAATAGAAGACCTAAAGAGCAATTGGGATCTGAAAATCGTGACACCGAGTCCGCAACATTATCTCAAGTGCCAACTTTAAAAGACAACTTGCCATTATGTACCTTTACTACCACAGAAAATTCGGCAGACGAAAATGATTTTTTGACATTTGGCGTAACTCACCAGCAACTAGAAGGAAGGTCTCTTTTATCACTGGATGGCGTTACAGTTATTCCAACTACATCAGAACATTCAGATTATCATGACGTTCTGTCAAAGAAATCATCATCTTCCACAATTACATCCGCATCCGCCAACAACAAAAATTCAATAAATCCAAACACAGTATTCGAGCAACATCTATTTATACCCCAACCTCTAGAAAAGTCCAAACAAAACATTCCCAAAGCTCGTATTCCGTCGGCGATATCAGGGAAGAAATGGCGAGAATACCATCTACTAAAAGAAAAAGCTAAACAAGAAAAGAATGAGGAGAAAGAAAAAAAAAGAAATACACAAAGCCAAAAAACTTAATAAAGTAAAACTTTTAAAGACTACAGAGTTGACATCAAAACAAAATTGTGGCCAATGCGCAAACATCTTAAACAGTGACACTGAGGACGATGCAAACAAAAATGTTGGCTGTGATTTTTGTGCCAAATGGTTTCATTTGAAGTGCACTGATTTTATAGGACTGACATAAATGATGATGTTAAAGATAAACCGTTCAAGTGTAACATGTGCATTATTGATCCTTAGAAATAATGCACATGTTGCACTTGAACGAGTTATAAGAATGTTCTTATAACTGTTGTTCCTGTTGATTATTTTGATCTCGTACTAACTAAGAACTTAATTAAAGACTGTTTTATACATTATATATTTTTGATAAGTACAATTTACATTACAGGTAGTCGTACCTATAGGACTACCTAGACGTACCTTATACATAATTCCATTTACTGATTAAGTGATAACTCGTTATAGAAATTTTAAAAGACTGATTAATATTAGTTACTGTTAATTAATACATGTTGACTATTTATAATACTCGTCTTGTACGCTCAAATTATGGAACTCAAGTATAAAAAATGTTAATGATAACCAAACTTAATTTGTTGCAATATAAATTGATTATAAAACGTGTTTTATTTCATTATTTGTAGAGAGAGAAAATAACTGCAGTATAGATGAATGAAAGTGTAGTATGTTAGAAGTATGGAAGAAGAATAAATGCATTACCTAGACTCAAGGTAAACTCTAGGTAGACTCCTAACCTCTAGGTCCTAGAAGTTAGGAGTTTCGAATAAGGAAAGAAGGAAGGGAAAATAGGGGAAGGAAAGAAGAAAGGACAGAGGAAAGAATTGTTGCACAAATTATGAAGGTGAGTTGGGAGGAGAAGATAAAATCCTGTAGAGATTAGAATATCTGAATGACGAGATAATAGTGCGTGACCCCAGATATGATTAACAAATCTTGTGGAAAAAAGAGATTTTAGAATAGTGTAAGGCAAGGTTAAGTTAGAGCACATGAAAGGGACGAATATTGAAAAGAACATGCTTTTTAAGAGTACATGTGGAATATGTGGTGTGTGTATGTATATGAGTAAGAGAATATCGCCCATGACTATTAACAATGTCGAATGTGAAAAACGGCAACTTTACAGGAGAGAGATGCAAAGTATTAATTGCATATATCTTTGTTCTTAATTAAAGTAGGCTTATGAAATTTTAGAGTAATGCTTTATTATTTATTTGTGTTCGGGACAATATTATGAATAGCCGGTATTTAATGTGTAAATATAAGAAAAGTCACATAATACTTTTTTAACGGGGTAAAACTAATGATGATTTGTCGGAAGTACCAGAACCGACATTGTTGCTTGTACAAAATTAATGATTGCTTGTCGGAAGTGCCACTTACGACATTGTTAAATTTTTATATTTGTTAAAACTGCATGTCGTATGTAAAAACTACTGAAGAAAATACCAAAAATGTAAAGAAATTAAATATATTTATTGACAATGAACAGACTATAAAAACTTATTCAAAAAAAGACAATCATCTAAAGACTTTCATCCCGTGAACACAGTCGGAACTGGCAGATAGCGAGCGCTCACCCGCCCGCGCGCCCCGCTAAGAACGTCGGTTGTTATTATCCGACATTGTTAGCGGACTATCTAGGTAACTTCCGACATTTTTAATATAGTTATTTTAAAAACTATGTATAATATATTACTTTTTATTTCAGCTGATGATAGCCTTAGATATTTAGGCACGTTTTATGCAATAAACAAAAAAACACGATTTTGCAGATCCGACTTTGTTAATAGTCATGGGCGATATGTGGAAATGTATGATAGGACCATTAGGTATGGCGGAAAGTGTACGTAATAATTGTATGTTAAAGTGGCTGCCGAAAACTAACTCTAGGGTGGCCGCGAACTGAAAAAAGTGGCCGTCAACCGGCATTTTGAGTAAATTTTAGGTAATTATTTATTTAAAAAAAAACTGTTATAATAGTCCTCCAATACTTATGTCCAAAAATAAGTTGATGATATCTGCTACACCTGCAGAAACAATATGACCCTGAATTATGGACATATCATACTAATTTAAAGAGCAAAGTTGGGAAGGCGACTAAAAGGCCACCAACCGGTACAACGACCCTACTACCTACAATGCGCCAATATTCCGACTGAGCGCTTTAAAAAAATGACCACATTAAAGAGTACTAATACCTGGAAGTGTCAAGCATGTTTATGTAAAATTACAAAAAAAGGGAACATAGAAACCCCTATTCGTCAACGAGAACGCGATCCCCAATCAAAAACTGCATCACCTGAAGTAAATAACGTCACTATCAGAAAAACAACAAACAACATTATTAATGACACTACAGACTCTGCAGACCTTAGTCTGTTAGGCGATACAATTTTGACACAGGATGAAGCAAAACCATTCCAATCCTCTACACCACTGGTTCCCAACCTGTGGTCCGCGGACCACTGGTGGTCCGCAGGAGTCTCGACTACGGTCCGCGAAAGATTAAAATGTTATTCGTACTTTTTAACTTGCACAGAAGATGCAAGCTTAACTATCTTTGCTAAAGGTTCTCATCACATTATCCAATTTTCGTATAGTGTGAGTTACAGATTCACTCCCCTAGTTATAGTCCTGTCGGTGTCCATGTTTATCTAGGACCCTATGGTCCCTGTTAACAATGAACATACCAAAGTGGTCCCTGGTCTAAGAAAGGCTGGGAACCACTGCTCTACACAAACCGAACTAACGCTGCAAAACTTAAGTGAAACGATGCTGTTACGATTTTTAAATATGTATTTTTTTTTTCTGTGTAAGTTTTATACTGATAATTTTGATGTTTTTGTGAATAGCAATAAAATATTGTATTAGTTTTAGTTTTTATTATCTGTGAGAATAAGTTTGCAACCCTGTTGATATGGCAACTCTACTAATCTGTGGTTACGATTCATGGCGCCCTTGTGTGTAAAACAATATTGTGTATCTTCAACGATAAGCATGAAAATAAAAGTGTACTACCATAAATACACGGGAGTTTATTTTCAAGTCCTAACAGGTTATGGGCCCAGCTGTCTATAAATCTGCTTTAGGTGAAGATCACTGGTATATTGTGGGGTGAAGGAAAATCACCGGGTCGGGCTGCCGGCGTTACGTTGTTGTGAACGCGGCGTGGTCGGAGAAAAAAAAAGATAAATAACAACTCCAGCTAGTGAGTTATTATTGGCGGCGTCTGAAGGAGGTCGTGTGGTGGTTATTATCACGGCATCAGGCTGCGGGCTTACGCATAAGTAACAAAAATGGATCAACACACGATGGCCATGGCGTCCAACTCGGCTATTAAGTTGGAGGGCCATAAGAATTGGAACGTATGGAAGTTCCAAATGGCCGTAACATTAAAAGGAGCTGAGCTGTACTCGGTTGTGAGTGGGATGGAGACAAAGCCAGGGAATGATGGCGAATCCACGAGTAAGGAAATTGCAGCTTGGGTGGCAAGGGATGCCAAGGCGCAAACATTAATTGTAAATAGAATAAGTGAGGCGGCGATGGTGCACATCCTTACATGCGAAAGTGCAGCTGACATGTGGCGAAAACTGCACAGTGTATACGAGGTCACGAGTGCAACAGGTACATTGATGCTGCAGCAAAGGTTTTTGCAATACAAATTGGAAGATGGAGACCTGGCAGTATACTTAGCCAAAATACAAGAAATGATTTGTCAATTGAGGCAGGCAGGAGAAGAGATATCTGAACAATTCATCATGACTAAAGTCTTGTTATCTCTACCGGAGGCATACAATCATTTCATCTCGGCTTGGGAGTCAGTGGACACAAGTAAACAGAACTACAATGATTTGGTTTCTCGATTACTTGTAGAGGAAGAGAGAATAAAGGCAAGAAGCAAAGAGAAAGAGAGTATAGCACTATATTCCAAGCAAAAAAGTGTCAAGAAATGTTATAAATGTGGGAAACTTGGACACATTACAAAGAAGTGTAAAAGCGAGGATAAAGAAAAACGTAAATGTTTCTCTTGTGGCAATGTGGGACACTTGAAGGCAAATTGTCCTAAGCGTGAGGGACAAGGAGGACAACAATCAAGTGACAAGTCCAAAGATAAGTCCAATGCATTTATTACAGTGACAGGGACAGCAATGACAACTGGGAGTGACATTACGGGGAGTGACAAGAGGTGGTTGATAGATAGTGGGGCTAGTGAACATATGACAAGTCAACGTTCAATGTTTACAAACTATCTGCCACTGTCAACATTAAAACGTTATGTTATTGTTGGAGATGGTCGTCAGTTACCTGTTGTTGGAGTTGGTGATGTAGAACTGAGTGTGTTTAACGGAGACTGTTATATAAAATCTACATTGAACAATGTGTTACATGTGCCACAAATGAAGATTAATTTGTTTTCTGTAACTAGTGCTACAAAGAAAGGTTATAAGGTTACATTAACTGATCAGCAGTGTTTGTTTTATAAGGACAATGAACTTTGTGCGATAGGCAATCGTGAAGGGAACTATTACGTACTAGAGGTGTCAAGTGGCTACATGCAAGAAAGTGTTGCAGCTGTGGCAGCGCTATCGGACTGGCATGAGCGTCTTTGTCACCAGAATGTTGAGTATGTGAAGAAGGTGCTCAAGAAAAACAACATCGAATACACTGGGGACAGTTTCCAATGTGTTTCGTGTCTAGAAGGTAAAATGCACATACTTCCATTTACCAGAAGTGAGCAGCATACCAAGGAATGCCTAGAGTTGGTGCATGCTGACTTGTGCGGGCCAATGGAGGTGGAGAGCATCGGAGGTTCAAGGTATTTCCTGCTAATAAAAGATGATTTTAGTAACTACCGGGTAATCTACTTTTTAAAACATAAAAGTGAGACAGCTTTGAAGATAAAGCAATTTGTTAATTGGGCTGAGAGACAAACAGGAAATAAAGTGAAAGTCATTCGTACCGATAATGGTGGAGAGTTCATGAACAAAGAGATACAAGAATTTGTACAAGAAAAGGGCATTAAACATCAGACGACGATACCTTTTACTCCACAGCAGAATGGCAAAGCGGAGAGGGACATGCGTACTGTCGTGGAAGCTGCAAGGTCCATGCTAAAGGGTAAAGGTCTTTCGAAAGAATTGTGGGCTGAAGCAGTTAATACTACGGTGTATGTATTGAATAGAACGTCAAAGAGTAGAGTGGACAGTCAGACACCCTATGAGACATTTCATAAACGGAGTTTTAATGTGCTGAGCCTACGTGGAGTGTTTGGAGAATATGTTTATGTTCATATCCCAAAGGAAAAGAGATTAAAATGGGACATTAAAGGGGAACAAGCAATTTTCGTTGGATATGATGACTCGAAAGGCTACAGAGTGTACTATGAGGACAAAAGGGAAGTTCATACTAAGAGGGACATAGTATTTCTGGATACAACAACACAGAAAGAGACAGAAATTAAGGAAATACAGAACAATGAAAATGTCATACTACTGGATGTTCCTACAGAGAGAAATACAGAAGAAGAACTACATGATGAGAGTGATGATGAATATTATGACATGGACACAGAACAGGAGCAAGGAAATGGAGTAGAACAAGGTGTTACAACAGAGATGTCAGAAGCAACAGAAGAAACTGGACAAGAACAGGCAGAAACAGAAGGAAATGAGGTTCAAGGAAGAAGTAGAAGAAGGGTAAAACCAAGATATCTTGATGATTATTACCTATATGTTGATGAACCAAGAAACTATAAGGAAGCTATGATATCTGTAGAGGCTGAAAGCTGGAAGGAGGCTATAAGAAGAGAGCTTAATCAACTAAAAGAAAATAATACATGGACAGAGATAGATTCTATACCAGAAGGAAAAGAAGTGATTAGCTCAAAATGGGTTCTAAAGAAGAAAGATAATAGTTATAAGGCTAGATTAGTTGCAAGAGGCTTTGAGCAGAATTGTGATGATGATCTGTATGCCCCTGTGGCAAAGCTTAATACATTTAGAGTCTTTGTATGTGTAGCTACTAAGTTAGGGTTAGAAATAAATCAAATGGATGTATGTGGAGCTTTTTTAAATGCACATCTTGATGAGGAGTTATATTTAATCTTGCCTGAGGGAACTGATTCTAAGTATGTAAAACTTAACAAATCTATTTACGGCTTAAAGAAGTCTCCAAAATGTTGGAATAAAACTTTTAATGATGTCATGTTGTCTTTAGGTTATAAGCAATCTGATAAGGATTATTGTTTGTACTCTAAATGTGAAGGAGAAAAGAAAACATTTTTGTTATTGTATGTTGATGATATATTATACTTTGGGAATGACAAAGAAGATATGTGTAAACTGAGAAATGTACTATGTAAAACATTTAAAATGAAAGAATTGGGTAATGTTAGTAAATTCCTGGGTATTGATGTTAAACAAGATTTAAATAAGGGGATTACTGTTATATCACAAAAAGATTAATTGAGAAAATTGTTATCACAGTATAATATATTGGATGGTAAAACACTGAAGTTACCTATTGATAAAAATTATAATTTTCATATCTTAAAGAGAGATAGTTCAGAGAGTATTGAAATAGAGAGTAAATGTAGAAGGCTTGTAGGGAGCCTGATGTATGCAGCTATGGGCACTAGGCCAGATATTTGTTCAGTAGTTAATATCTTGAGTCGGTATCAAAGTTGTGCATCTGAACTTTTGTATAAACTTTTGTTGAATGTTTTAAGATATGTAAATGGAACTATTGATTTGTGTTTAGTATACTATAGAGAGTGTAATGAAGATGTTTTATGTTATGTTGACAGTGACTGGGGTGGTGCTGATGATAGAAAGTCTACATCTGGGTGTATCTTTAAAGTGTTTGGTTGTTCAGTAATTTGGTATTCAAGGAAACAGCCAACGGTTGCACTGTCTTCAACCGAAGCTGAATATGTTGCTTTGTGTTTAGCTACTAGTGAGGCTTGTTGGTTAAAAGAAATTATGTTAACATTTGGGTTTGAGGTAAACATAATTGTGTATGAAGACAACCAGTCTACTATTAAGATGGCACAGATGGCCACTGGTAATTCTAGAGTAAAACATTTGGAGATTAAACAGTCATTTATTAAGGAAAAGTTGGAAAATAAAGTTATTGATTTAAAATACATAAATACCAGTGACCAACTAGCAGATATTTTTACTAAGGCATTAGGAGGAATAATGTTTAGGAAACTTAGGGATAAATTGTTCAGTAAGTAATCAAGGGGATGACTATTGTTAAGGGGAGGTTATGTTTAGGGTTAGCTCTGGATTATTTTTGTGAAAGAAAAGACTTGTGTTTTGTTTTCAAATATTTTATTGAGGGGAGGTGTGAATAGCAATAAAATATTGTATTAGTTTTAGTTTTTATTATCTGTGAGAATAAGTTTGCAACCCTGTTGATATGGCAACTCTACTAATCTGTGGTTACGATTCATGGCGCCCTTGTGTGTAAAACAATATTGTGTATCTTCAACGATAAGCATGAAAATAAAAGTGTACTACCATAAATACACGGGAGTTTATTTTCAAGTCCTAACAGTTTTTTGTCCTGTGCGGGCTAATAAATGCTTTTTCTTTCTTTCTTCATTTCTTTCTTTCTTTCTATTATCACAGAATTGCAAAATACAATCCAAATTGAAATAAACAAAGCCATTTCAAAATTAAGAGAAGATGTTGAACGGGAAACCAATGAATGATTGAGATAAATCGAACAAAGAATAAAAGAAATTCACGAAACAAACACTGCATTTTAGAAAACCAAAAAATTGAAAATGAGAAATTAAAAACTGAAATAGAGGACCTTAAAACAAAAAACGTTGACGATCACTCACACCGTAGTTATTGCACAAAAAGTCATCTCAAAAAGATTGTTTGGTCTTGATAAATACTACAAGGAACAAGTCGACAATTTAACACATAACATGTACACATGTACATGTACATAACATGTGACTAATTGGTTTATTTCACGAGATTATGAATTTCGATCTAATAGGTTACATAGAGGATATTCACAGAATAGGCAGATATAGCACACATAATCGCCAACTAGTGATTGAGTTATTAAGCAAGAGAATGGAAACTTATGCGCGAAAAAATGCTGAAAGCAAGAAAAGGGTTACATGCAATAATTCGTAACAATCAATTGATGATAGAAGTAAAGCTCATATATATATAGAAGACGAAACACCCAAAAATCCCACTACCATAAATAGAAGTGAAGACAAACAAGACCAAATTTTAATAAACTCCCAATATATTAACAATCACTTCCAAAGCTACAATGACACAGAACATAACAACAACAAGCCATTTCGTAAACAACAACCAAAAATTTAAAATACTATACCAAAATATCCAAAGCCTCTACAATAAACAACACATACTTGAAGCCTTCGTGGAACAAACACCTAAGTACAATGCTATATGCCTATCAGAATCCTGGTTATCTCAAGCGAAAATGAATACAATGCACTTTTGCGGCTACACATTTGCATCCTCTTACTGCCGGACAACTCGAATCGGCAGTGGTGTCTGCATCCTTTTATAGGAACACATTGAATGCGTGGAAAGAAGTGATATCACAGAATTTTCAATAGAACATGTTATAGAGGTATGTGCAACAGAACTATTAAAAGTAGAACTATTGTAGATGACTGTTTATTGGAACAAAAGACAGGAAGATATATTCGACAATCAATTCAAACAAATATTCAGTTATGTAAATAAAAAATATTGTCAACTAAATATAATTATAGGAGGGCTTTAATGTAAATATTTTAGAAAATAATTTGTGCACAAGCCAATTCTTAGATCTCAACTGAACTGGACAAAATCCTTATCAATAAAGTAAGCTTGAAAAATATATAGGTGAGGTTAACCTATTATTTATAAAATAGAAATATATTGATTTGCAAACTTCAAATTGCTGTCCTGAAAAATGTGCTTTATTGAGTTAATACCAAGCTTGAAAAATATATAGGTGAGGTTAACCAATTACTTATAAATGAAAATATATTGATTTGCAAACTTCAAATTGCTGTCCTGAAAAATGTGCTTTTTTGAGTTAATACCCTGTTCACCTGGACCAACGAGTTATCAACAATTGTTTTTCTTTTAATAGTTCTGTTGCACATACCTCTATAAGTAACAAATCACTTTATTAAAGAAATATTATAAAAAATCAATCTTCATAGCATCACTTGTCACAAAATCGAAGTTTTAACTTTATTTTAGATTAAATAGAATTCAATTCAAGGTGATTATCTATTTTTTTCGATGGATTATAATATTCAGTAGCGATCGATAATGAAAATTGAGTCATAATACTAAAACATTAAACAGGTCAATTTATGTGTCACCAAAGTGACTACTGTTTCACTACCATGTCCATTTATTTTCCGTTTTTAATAAGGAAAACATGGTATTAATTTACAATATAATATGATTTTTAATCCATCAGACTGTACACAGTAATTTAAATGATAAGGCTGTACTACAGAACAGCCTTATCATTTAAATTAATACCTTCAACATTTTAAAAAAGCAACTTTAAAAATATAATATATAGGTAAGTGAAAATGCCCAGATGTTGGACGTGAAATAACGTTGTGCCCCATAACACACGCACATATTACGGTGCAACGTCTTTATACATTGCTTAACTTTGTATGGGAAAAGGGTCAACTGAGTACCAACATTCAGAAATGAAGTTCATTTTTGAGAAGCCATATAATAAATAAATAAATAAATAATAAACCTTATAGACTTAAAATGTTGACTTCCAATTCCAAGACCTATACAACCAATAGTTCAAAAGCATTCAATTATTACAAAGAGAAGTGACAATGAATCATAGTTACCTTACCAACTTCTACATAACATCATGGTCTATTTTCCCAGACGGGAAGTGTAACCCAAGTATAGCCATATATCGCCAGTTATATCGAAGTCCTATGGTTGTCACTCCGTAGCGAGGCAACCAAGCAATGACTATGTTAATGAATCCTGAAAGTAATCACATTGCACACAATCATTGTCTGTCCTGCTGTCTCCTAAAAGGGTAAAAAATCCTGCTTCCGCTTCCAGACCAAACTAAGTTACAAGATCTTTCCCTAAGATCCAACCAAAATGTTGCAGGATAGAAAGCTATTTGCAGTTTCAAGATAAATCATGTTCAAATACCTTTTAACCAACTATATTAAAAATTGCCTACAGCCTAACTGAATATAGCTGAATGCTAGTAATTTACACAGAACGACTGCCTGTCAAGTCTATGACTAATATCAACACGTAATTTTACAATAGTAGTTGTCATCAAAACAAGGAAGTATAGGAAAAAACTTAATGCTTCATAGAATGATGGCAAAGGTTGTAAACACAGATATTGTAACTTGACACAAAACCCTGCAAATCAGATGAATGACCAGACCATGACACCAGAAGTAATTTCTGAAAAATTTGAAGTATGGAAATACCACAAAGAATAAACTTGGAGAAAACTTTTGACAAACAACTGCGAGAAGTAGAACGAAAACGAGCCAGTGTTGCCAAGTTTGAAATCTAGCGAATGTCAGAATTCTTCAAAAAATACGGTAGATTTTCCGAAAATATGTTGTAATATATATTTTAAATGCGGTTAAATTATTGTTTTTTTAGTAGCATGTTCAGAGTTAAAAAAAAAGTATAATGTTTTTGGACCATATCGTGAGTGGGATTAAAATCAATATACAGGTTTTTCTTAACGCTGCATGGCCTGCAGCGATAAGAGATTTCCCTTGATGGATTTCGTTAGTAGTTTATTCCGTTTTTTCGTTTTAATGTCGTTTACTCTGCTGAAGACTCTTTCGCACTCAGCATTCGAGTGTGGTAGAGACGAAATGGCCATAATTAATTTTGGCAAGTGTTTGAAATAGGTATTCTCTTCTTGATGTTGGTTGCGCAGTTTTGCTACCTGGAGCCAAAATATGTCCGCAGGTTGACTTAAATCCAAGTCTTTGTAGTGTAAGGGCAGCTTTTGCCTCTCACCGTCTAGTTCTTGTTGACGTTGGATTGAATTTGAAGAAAGTCTGGGCAGTAATGGAAATAATGACTCTTCCCTGTCATTGGAAATTACTCTCTCTAGATCAAAATAACTACGTTCTTCATTGGGTATTATGGTGTATTTTGCTACCGTAATTATAATATATAATAAAATCTTTCCTGATTACGGTGTATTTACCGTCATTACGGTGCAGTTGGCAACACTGGAGCGAGCCACGAGGCCAGTAGCATGCATAGAGTATAGACAAGGCTGCCAGGTGCAAAAAACGTGTGATCCATGGTACAATAATATACTGTTTTATTTGACCATGGTGTGATCCTGTGATCGAACGCCAATGAGAGGTTTTCATTTTGACAATAAAAAAAAACATAGTTTCCATGAACTCGATAGATGGCGTTGATCCGACTACGTTACTGGGTACCAAAGCCAACACGCTTGAAAAATCACACGTAACATACGCTCGTTGACTGACACTTTCGAATGCATCAGCTTCCGAAAATAATCATTAGGTCCAAGTGATATTATGTGACGTTCTGTTCCTTGCACTGCAAGGCTTGCAGTAACGTAGTCAGACTAGCGCCATCTATCCAGCGACTAGGGAAGATATGAAAAAGAAAATCCCGCATTACAAAAAAGTCGTATGCCAAGGATGAATGAAAAGATCGTACAACCTAGAACTACAAAGTTTTTATTAAAAATAACTAAAATTCGTTCAATATTAGAAAAAAATCTGTGGCCACATTGTTTAAGTTATTAGAGTTAAAATCAGTTTTATAGCAAAAACGGAACGTTAAAATGGGCGATTGAAAACCAAAAAAACTTTTGCACGTGTTGTCTATGGTGCAAAATGAGACGAAAAATTGGCAAAACGGAACGTAAAAAAAATTACAAATTGATTTAAAAATATTTTGTCGTTTAATTTCTTTGTCAACTTATTAAACAATATTTAGGTCCATATTTAGGTCAAAAATTTCAAACAAGCAAAAGTTCATGCACCACAAATAATTTGATGGTTATAAAGAACTGTCATCTCAGGTAGAATGCAACCATGTTTCGCATTTGTACGGTTTTTTACGAATGATAGTAAATATAAACCTCAATATCATTTTTGAAGACCTATCCATACATACCCCACACGTATGAGTTTGATAAAAAATAATATTTTGATAAGTATGGGGAACCTCCATTAAAACTAAATCTGTATCTTGTCGTGTTACTTATCCCAAAAAAATAAAAAAAGGTAACACATACAAATAAGTTTAATTAAAAAATGACCTAAACACTAGAATGGACTTTGACTAGAATGGACTTATAGGTAGTTTTACTGTACTTGAAGGGCTTGGGACGCGTCGGTTTACAGGCAAGGTAGACTTGTAGGGTCCCGCTCTGAAGACCGACGATCAGCTTCCGACTTGCAGGGTCCCGCACTGAAGACCGACGAACAGCTTCCGCGTCGGCTTCAGGTCTTGGGGCGCGACAGTGGACAGGCAAGGTAGTTCTGGAGACCGGCGTTCAGCTTGCTTTAGGGCTTGGGGCTCGTCAGTGGACAGGCAAGGTAGACTTGGAGACCGACGTTCAGCTTCCACGTACGTTGACTTCTAGACTGTCAATAGTGTCGATATATGAGATCCCGTTCCAGACTGCCGAATGTGACAGAAAATCCCCATTTATAGCCAAAAATCCGCAGTTTTTCCATATCAGTTGTTTTATTATAATTCTATAATTCTCCCTAGAATTATTTGACTTTAAAATCAAAAAATGTCAGTTACCTGTATTTAAAACAGCCAGTATTATTCAGTAAAAACTTCCTCAAAGAATTCTGAGAGCGTGCTAATTAATTATATAAAAGTAAGATAAGATACTGTTATTTAGTAAACAATCGTAATTATCTCTAAAATACATTATTTGAGCTAATATATTAATAAAATAAAATTACTTTATATAAATCAAAAGAAACCTTCATAGGCCTAGACCAGTAAGAAAATTATAAGTAGAGGAAAAGTAACTGACAGCTTGACAATTGACGTAATGTCAACAAAGTAAATATTGAGAAAATAATTTTTATTTCAGCGAAATCAATGTTAAAACATCGTTCTAGATCAAATCTAACGCAAGCTAAAATAACTACTGCCAAAGCGCGACGTAGATGTATAAAAATATGCAAGGATAATAAATATATGAATGATAGTATAAAGTGTAAGTACCTATAGTGTCTAAATACTATATTTCCTCACAAGTATAAAGTGTCTGAAACATGAAAATACTATAATCTATGGAAAAGACAACTAAAATAAAGTTGGCAACTCTGTGTTGAACATCCGTAGCAGTAGTAGGGATGGGCAGGTAAAAAAATATATCGATATTTTTTGCCCATGCTTTAGCAGTAGAAAAAATGGCGCGGTCGCGCGTCGGATCGGATTTGTCGATGTGTATTGTTACTACTCACTTGTTATGTTTTACTTTATACTATGAATTTTAATTCGATTCCAGATTTGTCATTAGCTACTGTCATTTAGTGAAATAATGATACCACATATATAATAGTGTAGTGATGAACACAAAAATCGATTAAGAATCAGTGTGTGTGCCAAAGTGCTAGATATGTAGTAGGCTAGATATGTTAATTGACAATATGTTTAGTGACAGCGATAGCGATAGCGATGACGGCGACAATTGAAAAAATAAATTATTACCATAATACATCTATCTGTTTTATTTGTCATGTTCCTTCATGATCACATTTTTTTATTAAGAAAAGTCTCAGATCGTTAATTAATCGTCAAAACTAAATTATCGGTATTTGATAGCAGTACACCACAGACTACTCCCTGTATTATTTTAAGCTCATATCCATCCTATGGTTGTCTGGAAGATATCAAGCTTTTAGCGATAAGACCGCCATTTGATTGTACCCATAAATTTAAGTTTATGTTTAAGCAGTGTTACTTTTTGGTGTACAATAAAGTTTATTTTATTCTATTCTATTCCATCGGTTCAGAAATATTAAATTTCCTGATATACTTAGTTTACGAGAGTAAAATTATAAACGAGAAGAATCGATCTGGAAATATTCCATTTCCATATCGAACAATTTCGCAACGTCACTATTTAGTACTTGTCATAACGTTGCAACACTGAAATTGTCAAATCTAAAATCGAATTAAAATTCCGAGTACGGTATAGTATAGACTTTCACGTTTCACAATTTTCACATTTGTTGGCGTGTTCTGTTAGATTTGATAATAATAGTAGTCGATAGTATTGCCCGACTGTGACTGTTTATACTTGGGTTTCTGTGATCATTGTACTTTATTCACAAATCGCGATCGTAAACCTACAAAGTTTAGTTGCCACTTGCCGTATTTATTTTCAGTTTAGTAAATAATGGCGTCATTATGCGTCTTACTTGCGTGTAATCAAAACAAAGTTGCGTACATAGATCATCTTATTACAAATTTGAATAGTCAGTGTTTTGGTTGTAGTTAAATTTGGCTTGGCACACTCCGATTCCTTTAAAAAAAGTGTTATTTTATCTTTGTGTGACGCATATTTGTAAGAAACGAATTGTTTATTGATTCAGTTTCGTACAAATATAGGTTTGCTGCAACCTACGATTTGGTAGTACAGTCTCATAACAATGATTGGTCATGAAAATGGTTGTCTAGTTTGGTCTGTTAAATATTTCTATGTATGTCAGTCATATCAAAAGACATATTTCAATAAAATAATGTTTAGTGAAGGCTGCCTGTCAATCTTTAATAAGAGTGCACGATCCCTCATCGCAAGATCAAAGTTATCCACCTTGAGCTTGGCATCCAGTGTCAAGAATGCTTGGGAGTCTTGACTGCCAGTAAGCATGGAGTGCTCTGACATACTCCTTATGTAGGTCGATCTGAGAGGTACACCCATTCCATAACAGGAAAAAGCCCTGTGTTTCCCTCTCACTCAAGCTTGGGGGAGTGTCCCGAAGTTGGCAGCCTCCATATGGATGAGGTTTTGAAGGATAAATTTTCTAGGGTCAGACCCAGATGAATGAGGGCGGCTGGGGCAATGGAAAGGCCATGACTGAGCGCCCCTATGAGTCCCATTGAGATTCTGACAATCCATTCCTCTTCCAGACTGATATTCAAATTCGCATCGATTTCTAGGGACACATCTAAAGCTAAATTCATGGGCCCGAGAGCCTGACAAAAAGGAGCGGTTGGTCGTGATATGGATGTCAGTGAGAGAGGGCTCATTGGAGTTCTGGGGGGTCGGTCTGAGTAGTGCCGGGGATCTGTCATCCTGAGGCGATGCTGTGTTGGATTGTGGTATGCGGGCGGTTGAGGTGGTGGTGGATTGTTGTTGAAGATATTCGGTTAGTACTATTGGAATAGATTTTTGTGTAAATAGTTTACAGTGCATTTTAGACTTTTTATTTCTGTTTTTCGAACGACCATCGCCCCGGTGGCACCTTCTACATTTTGAGAGGCCCGCCACGCGCGCCTTCATTGGTGACCCCGACGTGATGAGTAGTGTTAGGCACTACACAGCCAGTCAAAAAAATATATATATATATCACGACAGGGAATCCCTGGAGAGCAACAGTCCTCGAATATTGGCGCCATTCGCCGCCATACTTATTGTCTTGCTGTCTCTAACCATCACATTGCCGTGCGATGTGATTCTTCATTGTTGGTAGATAGGTAGATGGGTAGTTGAAATCACACACCACATTTTACTCAAACTCCAAACGTTTATTTCTAAGAAACCATTTAGGTACAGGCACAATAAACATTCTGAGTCAAGCAGCCCGTTCGCATATTGTTAATAAGGAGAAGAACGGACAAAGAAACTCCTTACACTCTTTTCAACCAATATTACATTTCTCATTTACACAAGCTTGTAATGTTCACTTCAAAAGCCATTATTCTTTTCTTAATAATTCAATTGTTTTACTCAACGAAACACTACGTCTTCAACGCGTCTTTTTAGAGTGACCGGAAGTTGCTCACTCACTCAGTACAGTAATTCATTACATCGTAAGGTCATTAAAACTTACAAACAATATCAGAATACTTCACACTTAATTATTCTAATAATTAAACAATACTAATATTCACAAATGCAAAGGTGTTATTAAGTTTAAGCTTAATTACTAGCTCAATTCCTTTTTACACTTGTTATTAAACCATTTCCGACAAAACGGAAGCCAAGGAACAGAGGTCAAATTAATACAAAGAATAAGTCTTCCACTAATAGATTGCTTTGTAAATAATCTTGTTACTTATTTTGGTTTGTAGATAGTTTCAGTAAAACAGATTTAGTTATAGTTTAGAATTATAAATTGACTTATTGACCATTAAAATTGTACTTAGCGCGTTTGTATGGCGACATCCACCACATGTGGAGTGTTGCCATACAATCAAAGAAACCGTAGTCCACGAACGAGCTATGACAAATTGGTAAAATCCCAATTGTTATAAAATATTAGCTATCTTAATTTTAACTGTAGTTCTAGCTATACTTAATTATTTCATCTCTTAAATTGTCACTCGAAGATCTATTTAAGTCTTAGTTAATACAAATGCCAATAGATGGCGCTTAACCCTTCTGTCAATTGAATAATGATTTTTGTAAATAATTGTTAATGCCAACTGCCAAAGCAGAGATGGCAGGTTCATCAATATTATCATGGAATAGTTTACGAGTGTTATTAATTAGATTAAATCTTAGCAGATAGAGACTCCTGCGGCGACACGGCCATTCTGATCGGCGGTGCGCGCTCTGCACCTGCCGTCGCCATCACTATGTGGAGATTCGTAGTTGTTATCTGAAATAGTGGAGATAAATTTTGTCGGCAGATTATTGTTGCTTTTATTTTTATTATCCTACATTGTTCATTGAATTGTAGGATTTGGTAACAGAAAGTTCCAGTCAACATAGAAAGCTTGTAATAGATCTGACATCTATTCAATTTTCCAATTATTTCAATAAAAATAAATGTGTTTATGTCTTCACCTAGAAGCATACACACAGTCGCAGAGTTAGATCTGCTTAAAATTATTTTTTTTTTTTTTTTAAATCTTTTAGTAGTGCTTAGCTTAGATTCAAGCTGCTTAAGCTATTTGTCAAAATCAAAATCAAAGCATTTATTTCAAGTTGACCAATTACAGGTACTTTTGATTTGTCAAAACAAAGATGAAAATTAAATATAAAAACTGTGAAAGTATTGTAGTTGCCCATTCCCTAGCGTAGATCTCTATGGAAAAGAATGGGCAAGAAACTCCATGGACACTCTTTTAAATCAAATTATTGTTACAAAATCTTGGTTACATCATTCATGTTGAGATGGTAAATTATGTGAGAACAATGTAGCATGTGCATGTTAAAAGTGTCCATAGTAAAAACAAATAATTCATTCAAATAAGCCATGGCATCTAAGAGATGACCAGTCACAACTGACAGCGCCCGTTCACGAACATGACGCATTAGTTAAATAACATGTTGTAGCCTGAATTATCCAATTACAAGAATTGAATTGAGTTTATTGACATAGTTTGATCAGCTACTAGTCAAAAAGAATATTGATGTCAAAATTATCCAACTTTTGTTGAATTAGTGTGTTTAGTATCAGCTAGTTTTCAAGCACTTTTGAAACTTGTATTTGAGCTAATGGTAGGTCAGGTTGATGGGTCAGCTGTTCGCTAAAAATAATGTTGTCTCTTAATAATTTAACATTTTCATTAAATTCTTATGCTTAAAATGATCTATGGTTCTAGTTGACTTCAGAACTTTGTTATAGATCTACTGTCTACTAGATACATTTTATTTAAACTTTTTATTGCTTTCAATATTCTGTAATTTTCATTTGGTAAGTGTAGTGTAAGTAATGTGTTTTTTGTTTGTTCATTCTCACGGGAAGGTAATGCTCTGTGATAGACACAAAGTCTTGGATTTGACAGGATAGAAGGATAGGATCAGGAACACCGCTCTGTGATGGACACAAAGTCTTTGATTTGACAGGATTAAAGGATAAGGAGTTTAGGACCATTGCTCCGTGACAGGCACGAAGTCTTTCATTTGACAGGATATAAGGAACCAGGCTCTGGGTGTTAGTACACCGTGGACCCAGCAGGACAACATGAGAGTATTGTTTATTAGATGCCTCCACGGCCACTAATAGTTTGTTTTCATTATCAGTATCCTCCACGGCTACTGATAGGATAATTGGTTGTGTTCGTTATCAGTAGCCTACACAGCTGCTGATAGGATCAAGTTATTTGTTATGCTCATTACCAAGTACCTCCACGGCACTGATAGTATTGTTTGTCATTTGTTGTGATCATTATTACTAAACTAATAGTATTTGTGTTATTTGTTGTGAGTATTCATTGAGCTTGTTGTTTCCTCCACGGATACCAACAGCTTGTTGTGAGTATTATTACTATTCATTTTATTAGTAACTGTTAGGAGTACTAATACTTTGTTATTTTTTATTGTTAATAATTGCTAACAACTAGCAGCATTATAAAAACAAAAATAATGAATGTGGATACATGACACTCATCACACACGAGCATCATGTAAGTAGGTTGAATTGGCTATTGTATTACCCCTATTGATGTATCAGTAGGTATCAGTGGGGAAGTGTAGGAAGTAGTTTGAAAACTCCTCACCTTTACTTGTTATTTTATGGTGCGAGGACACTGTAACAGTCATCCCTGTTTGGCTGTTCTCATGCTGTTCCCCATTTCAAGACTCCATCGCTGGCGACACGGTCATCTGTTCACCAGGCTGAAGTCCATGAAGTTGTTCATTTTTAAAACTGAGTTGAGTCACGTTGTCAACAGTTGTAATGTTGACAGTTTATATTGAAATTGGTTTGCTTGTATTGGTTGGCTAAAACCAATTGTGATATGTATTGGTTAGCCGGCTTATATTCTTAAGGGTATTCTTATGGCGGTGGTATAGCCTTCCACACTTGTTGTCATGTCACTATCTTGGAGTGACTGCATGCATAGTTTTAGAAGAACTTGAGTCTTCTTTATGGTTGCTCTCAATTTTGTTTCAATTTCTTTGATAGTAGGTTATCATTTTCTCTGTGATAAAACAACTGCCTGGAACCTGAAATTTGAGAATTCGTGCAGATAAATAACTTATCAAAACATCACGCTTGTGATTCTCAATGGGTTAGCAGTGTAGCTAAAACTGCATTCACATTTCCCCAGTTATGTTTAGGTCGCACGTAATAGGGAGCGTATTTGTATTAACCAGGCACAATTCCATACTCTGTGGTTACTACTGAGAAATTCCTAATGGAAAAACCCAATAACACTTTGCTTTACCTGGGATGGGAATCGAACCCAGGGTCCTATGCTCAACTGTTAACAGCTGTTTTTAATATTTCTGTGGTTAACAGTCACACTTGCAACCAACAAGATAGTCAATGCATATAAATAATAATAATAGTGTTGTGTGTACATTACATCACTCCTGCAATCCCTGAAAGGATAGGCAGAGGTGTAAATAATAAATCCACACCGTGCCCAAGTCTTTAATTTAGCGATATTGCTATTTGCCTTTCATATGATTGTCTGGTCTGCTACTGAGAAATTCCTGATGGAAAAACCCAATAACACTTTGCCTGACCTGGGAATAGAATCCAGGTCCACATGCTTTAATAATACGGCTCATAACCACTGGACCAACAAAGCAGTCCTACTATTGTTTAAATTAGTTGGAGTAATCAATTATGAAGTCAGTTATCAATTGTTTTGAAATAGTTATTTAGGTAGGTACTTGGATTAAGTTAATTAAACTAAGATGGGAAAGTTACAACTAATCAGAAACACTTTTAAAACACTGTTGATTGTGTAGCTGCACATTTTATCAGAATATTGAAAACTTTGTTTCATTGATTTAGTGCGCTAAGATTTCTTTGTCACAAATTGCTGTACTGAAATAATATGTAAGACATATTTTCATTATTAGTCTTGTTTTTCTAAATGAGTTCATAACAATGTGTTTTTGTTTGAATCTTGCAACACATTGTCCAATAACAAATGTTTTCAAGTTTGCATTTTTATTTGAAAATGCCATAAACTTTGCACATAACGAAAACAATATCTGATTGTGCAGTATAAATCTACAGTGTGAATGTCAGACAGATGTGACTAATTAATTACTAATAAAAATGTTTACTATTGCATGTTTCTAGTCTCTGTAATTGAAAAGTCATTGACATCACATTGACAACGTTGTTACTACTTGGTTAATTCATTTGTAGTAATTAAATAGTTGAATCTGATTGATGAGTTGAGTGCGTAGAATCTATGGAGTGGTTAGTTTTGTTGTTTCACTTCCACAGGTTTTCTAGTTATAGGCATCAAGTCTAGCTTATCTAGCGAGAGTGTGATGTGGTAAGTAAAAATATTGTTAACCGTAAATATCTACAGTTAATAAATACTAATATTAATAAAAACAAAATACTTCCCAGGGTTGATGTGGGTATCAGCAGGTTTATTTGTAATGATGTTTTCCCGGAGACCAATCTTTATTTATTCTGCTTCGGTCATTCTGTGCTGTTCATGATGGTAATTTTGAGTGCGAAGTTTTCTATCACATACAACTTCGTTGTTTGTCACCAATGTAAATTGCATTTTCATGTGTTCTTAAGGTCTGACTTGGGTCAATACGTTCTAGTTGCGGTAAGCCATAATATTATCATGTTGGTAGGGATCTGTCAGCCAATTTGATGAGAATCTTGTTGTCTATCAGTTCATTGCCACTTATCACCGTATATTGGCTGTGGCAGCATTAATATGTCGTCGTGGTATTCACTTCGGTAAATAATTCCTTTGCCACGCCTTCGGCCATGGTCACGAAAGCAAGAGTATTAGTTCCTCGTAATTGTTCTGGATGTCCGGCATTATGAGCAGTGCGCAAGAGCTATCACCTCTTCTGATATCACGACAGGGAATCCCTGGAGAGCAACAGTCCTCGAATATTGGCGCCATTCGCCGCCATACTTATTGTCTTGCTGTCTCTAACCATCACATTGCCGTGCGATGTGATTCTTCATTGTTGGTAGATAGGTAGATGGGTAGTTGAAATCACACACCACATTTTACTCAAACTCCAAACGTTTATTTCTAAGAAACCATTTAGGTACAGGCACAATAAACATTCTGAGTCAAGCAGCCCGTTCGCATATTGTTAATAAGGAGAAGAACGGACAAAGAAACTCCTTACACTCTTTTCAACCAATATTACATTTCTCATTTACACAAGCTTGTAATGTTCACTTCAAAAGCCATTATTCTTTTCTTAATAATTCAATTGTTTTACTCAACGAAACACTACGTCTTCAACGCGTCTTTTTAGAGTGACCGGAAGTTGCTCACTCACTCAGTACAGTAATTCATTACATCGTAAGGTCATTAAAACTTACAAACAATATCAGAATACTTCACACTTAATTATTCTAATAATTAAACAATACTAATATTCACAAATGCAAAGGTGTTATTAAGTTTAAGCTTAATTACTAGCTCAATTCCTTTTTACACTTGTTATTAAACCATTTCCGACAAAACGGAAGCCAAGGAACAGAGGTCAAATTAATACAAAGAATAAGTCTTCCACTAATAGATTGCTTTGTAAATAATCTTGTTACTTATTTTGGTTTGTAGATAGTTTCAGTAAAACAGATTTAGTTATAGTTTAGAATTATAAATTGACTTATTGACCATTAAAATTGTACTTAGCGCGTTTGTATGGCGACATCCACCACATGTGGAGTGTTGCCATACAATCAAAGAAACCGTAGTCCACGAACGAGCTATGACAAATTGGTAAAATCCCAATTGTTATAAAATATTAGCTATCTTAATTTTAACTGTAGTTCTAGCTATACTTAATTATTTCATCTCTTAAATTGTCACTCGAAGATCTATTTAAGTCTTAGTTAATACAAATGCCAATAGATGGCGCTTAACCCTTCTGTCAATTGAATAATGATTTTTGTAAATAATTGTTAATGCCAACTGCCAAAGCAGAGATGGCAGGTTCATCAATATTATCATGGAATAGTTTACGAGTGTTATTAATTAGATTAAATCTTAGCAGATAGAGACTCCTGCGGCGACATATATATACCTGGTAATAGATATCGCTATGTAAATATTGGTATTCTAAGACAATCATGAGCAATAAAAATACAAAGTATCCAAACATTTTTATTAGAAAGTACTTATAGATTTAAAAAAGGAAAGACCGTACGACCACGTTATTGTATGATCATTGGTTATCTCCATATTTTTCCTCAATTTTGGTTATAACCATGGGAATCATCTCGTATAAGGCTCTAGAAAATTATTACAGCTACCTAGAGCCGAAACTGTGTGTGCAGTCTCACCCAACGACCAAGCATCGGGCAGTCCCACCGGTCACACAATGCTCTCAACATGCCGTGGGTGCTGACATCTGTTCTGTGCCGGAAAGAAACGCTAAGTTTTCGAATAACGGCATAAATATCATTCACTCTCGCTTCGGCAAACATACCCGAAGCACTACAAAACCGTGGCAGCCCCACAAGCATCCTGATAGCATTGTTCTGCACACGCAGGGCGCTGTATGCCTTCTGCGTATACTTGACCCAAAGGCTGCAGGTGTAAAAAGTCTGACAGTAGGCTCGAAAAAGCGTTATTTGAGGAGATTTAAAAATTTAGTACAACTGATGAAAATTATGTTTTTTTTTTTTTTACCATACGGTATTTTAAGTAACTGAAATAACGTACTTATATTCTCTAGTTTAAAAAAAATAATAAATATTTTACGTAGCGATAGTATTTATTTGTTAAAATGTAAAAATGTGAAGGGTAGGTATTAATTTATGTCCGTTTTGTTATCATACTTCGAGTCGAATAATAAATAAAACTATGGGGATTCTACCACTTTAATATATTTATTCGAAAAATACAGTCTTTATGTTACCTAACAAATCAACAAATTACAAAAACATTTTAGAAAACAGTTAAAAATACAAATATATCTCGGTTTTGTTACCACAGTCTCCAAATTAATCATTGTTTTTCATGCGTATGATGTAAACTGAACAATATCATATTAAGAACATGTTAAGAAGTTGTTAAATAATAACATTCGTAACCAAAACCAAGTATATTCCTGGAAGTAAAGAATTTTACAATAAAATCTTACAATAAGTTTGAAAACAAAAAGGGGACAGTAACAAAACCGACGGTAACAAAATTGTTAGGCTTGGTTTACATTCCCTCAACACAACAATTAAACTTAAATATTTATTATATTTATTTAACACATACAACGGAAAAGACATACAGATTAAAGAGCACAAAGGTATTGCTCATTTCTTTAAGAAATTTAATTAAATGTAGCTTAAATCTTACTTTATTTCTAATGAGATCCATAAGAAGGAACATAGTAAGTATTTATTTATTTATTTATCTCTATCTGTCTTGTGGGCTTTTTGGTATTTAAACCGTGTTACAAATACTTAGGTATATAAAAAATTGTACTTTTTAGCATGCTATGCTTCTTATAAAATAATCAACATAATTATGTCCATTTAAGTCTTCTTTAAATTATTATAGTTTTATAAATAATCAACATTTCAAAGAATAATTGAATTATTCTTCACTAACAAAAATCTTAAAAATATGATAGAAATTATTAAAGGCACTATTTTTCATCTTTACCAAGTGATTTTCACTAGGTGTAAGAACATATTATGCATTCGTCTTTTGGATAATGATCGTAAATGAATGCATCACAATTATTATCACACCAAAATTGTAAACGATTTAACAGCGTCTTTATATCGTTTATATTCATTATTAGCGTAAAGTGAAACGGTCGAATTCCCGTAGGACTGATATGTGTTACATTTAAATGGCATATCCCACACTTAGAGGAAAGGATGAAATGTGTCTCAGCCCATGGCCACTTTAAATTGTAGTCATAATATTGCAGCAAATCGTATTTTGTTAAAACTTTATCAATGTCCACAATAACCACCATCCTTAAAGTAGAAATGACTATATTTTGTCCCAATATCGTTTGAAGATCAATCTGTAAAAAAAAACTAGTATTAATGAATTAAAATAAAAATAATTTAGGAACCTTAGGCCGATCTGGAAACCTCTAACGATAGGCAAGCGTGACTCGCTATAAGAAAAGAAGAAGTTATAGAAATACAATCACAAGCTTAGCTACTTTATATTATACACCTACCAGTACCAGCAGTTGAAGCCTCTGTGCTTTGAAAGACGTAGCGTGTGTGTTACAGATTGAAAATTGAATTTTAGACCTCTCAATCCTCGAATGGAAATCAATCTATAAAAAAAAGGGAAATTAGTAAATTGAGCAAAAACCATTTAATCTAGAACGAAAGTCAAGCGGGAACTACCTTCACTATCTTGAAAGCATTTATCACAAATATAATCAAAAAAACTGGGACCACCGCCGACGCAATCTTCGCAGTAAAATTGTTTACAAGCCATACATTTAGCCACTTGGCTTAGTATTGTACACCTGCATTTATTGCAATTTTGAAAATTCATTTTTCTCTTAGTAGTGCAAAATCTTGGCGTATTGTGTGCGTTAGTTTGCTTAGAACTAGGGTCAGAAGAGGAAGGCAAAATAATGAAGGGTAATTTATCGATATCCAATGCTGAGTCTAAAATACTGCTCGTACTGTCCATAAAATCTTTTTTTTCTTCCTTATCAACTGTATCGAATAAAGCGATATCTTCTGTTAAAATAGAACATGAAGGTGGGCGTGATGGAAGATCAAATTTAACTAAATCTTGTAACAAATCAGCATCATCCAGCTCCGCACGTGATAGAAGTGGTTGTATTGGATCACCGTTGGTTAATAGATTGTGTTCACCCAGAGAAAAACAAGAACACTTTCCTCTTAGTGGTTCGCAAAAACAACTGACATCTCTGTATTTTATTTTATGACTGTCTGTCTGTGTGTCTGTATTGATTTGGTGTACTTTCATGGTACCGGGTAACACACGTATATTGTCAGAAATTTTATTTGTAATTGCATTTATAGCTTCTTCCTCAATAAGGTGAACTTGTATAATTGTTTCAGATTGTTTAATTGCCTCGTATGCATCTCTAGCATTTTTTATGTCGACGCCATGACATACTTTCATATCCAACATCCGTTTTATGTTGCCACCGATTCCATCTGCCACGCTCTTGCCATGACCAGCTTCGAAAAATGACCATGTTGAGTAAGAGAGATTAAGTTGGTAAATAGAGTATACTATATAGCCTGGTAAATAGAGAATGTAAAAAAAAATTGTTTTACTGTCGATACTGAGAAGTTGGACCGTCCGAATAGTAATGGATAACATCTATGTCTGGGCTCATCTCTTTAACTGTTTGTAAAATAGGAGTCAAGTGGGCCCATATTGCTGGAGGTTGGTGAGTAAGATTGTCGGATATCGTGCAAAAAGATTGTGATCTGTTTTTCAAATAAATCATGCCGGTATGGAGACTGATTTGAGATTTTGAGGCACCAAAATGCATGGATTGTATTTCTTCCGTTAGTTTTCTCTGATAATTTTCAGAGAAATCACAAATTATAACGGCCTTAGTAGCTTTCATATTATTAACCGCCTTTTGGTATTCTTTTTGTTGGTGAATATTATTATAATGGTGCTTCTTAAAAGCTATAATGTCGCGGCTAAAATCATCCATCAATTTTTGCGCTGTATCAGTCTTCGTTACTCGAACAGTCTTTTTTGTGTGAACTATGGTTCCACCTTTTTTTGTGTATGCATGATCTTGGCGTTCCCATTGATTCCAATTAACCGTATGTAGCATGTCTTGATCTGCTGCAAATGTTGGTGTTTTATTTTTGCATTTCTCACATTTGTCATACATACATTCAAGGTTTTTGGTATCACATACTAATTCTTGCAATAATTTGTCAAAATCACCGTTTAATAGTCGATGTCTTCGTAAACTCTCGTATTGAAATTTGATATTTTCATGTTTTTCACATAGACAAGTGGACCTGGATTGGATGTGAGGAGATAAAACAAAGAAAGGCTTATGTTTGTAAAACGTAGTAATGCCATAACGCCCTCCCTCTGCTCTGTATTTTCTATGGAGATTTGGAATGCTATCAATAAGGTACCTAATTTGTTGTTTATTTTTATTCTTTACTCTACATTCCTTTTTACCTGATGTTATTCTACTAACATCGTCTTTTACGAAGAAAGCTTTTATTTCTGGAATCTCATTTTTTTTTACCTTCTTTGGTTTAAGTCTTGCTGTCACTTTTAATCCGAGCACTTTAGAAGTATATTGTTTATTTTTCGAATTGTGAACCACTTGTTTCAACAACTGTTATTCTGAACGTTTCCTACAATTTAAGAAACAGGTTTTTATGGAGCTTTCTAATATTTCATTTCGAGCTTTAAAAACATCTAATGTTTTTTGTAAAGACGCTATGGTTTTACTGGCTTGTTGTTGTGATCTTTGAATCCTTTTTTTGTAATATTCAATTTTAGTTTTCATCTTATTAATTAAAGCTTTATTCTGTTGGTTTTGTTTTTGAGCCAATTGAAGTTTCTTTTTAATTTTTTTAATTTTATTTTCCTCTGTTCTCTGTTCTTGTTCTATTGTTCTGTTATGAGGCACAGGCATAGGCGATCGTCTATTAATATCATGTTGACGTTGTCTGCTTATCCTTTTTTCGTCTCTCCACTCTTTTCTTTTTGATTCTGCTTCAGCGTGTGTCATTTCTGCAACTTTTTTCTTTTTCGATTTAATTCTTGCTAAGTTCTTCTTTCGCTGTTCCTCATATTTCTCAGGATTTTCCCTTTTTAACCTCTCTCTAAACCTACGCATTTTTTCTTTGGCTGTTAATGGCATACTTCTGAAAAAAAGTTACTTTAAAAATCTATCTACCTATCTACAATAAAACACATCCAACTCGTTTCCAATAAATCTTAGCAATACGTGTAAGGTGAAATTCAAATTTTCTTATGGTTTTGTGTAATTTGCCGGTCAGAGTCAGTCTTTAAATTGACCGAAAATATAATCATCATACATCCTGCCACTGACCTGTAAATTGAAAAAAACGTATGAAAATTTAAACTTCGCGGGGTACCCTGACGCTTTTTAAAGTAATAATAATAATAATATTCCACAACTATCACGCAACGCCGTCTAGTCTCAAGCTAAGCAGAGCTTGTGTGAGTACTAGACAACTGATAACATACTTATATATTTCTAAATACATACATATATAGATAATTACACCCAGACACAGAACAAATGATCATGCTCATCACACAAACATTTGTCCTGGGTGGGAATCGAACCCACGACCTCCGGCATAGCAGTCAGGGCCACTAGACCAACAGGCCAGTCCAGTCCAGTCAAAGTAGTAGACCGTACCTATCTAATTCTTAGTTAAAACCGCTATGTAAACTAAGCTTTATGTTTTGTTACTTTTTCGGTCAAACTATATGTTACCGTACCTGCAGTAACAAAACCGAAGTAACATAATCTAACCTAACCTAACAAAACTAAAAAATAAATGCTTTTCAGTTTCTCGCTAAGGTAAACTACATACAACAAGTTGTTCAGTATAAAACCATGCATTTCATTATCAATTTATTAAAAAGAACGTACGAATAAGTAATTAAATACGTTAGTACAAACCTGACGACGAATTTCTTGTTAACCCAACCGGTAACAGAACACACTCTCACTAGCGACGAAATGACACTGGCGTTCAATTTTTAAGATGGCCGATCTACTTGAGACTATAGTGTTGCTATATTTGGAAAACCGAAAAACCAATTGGTAGATTTTTAACAAAAGAAATTGTCGTAACAAACCCGACTTGTCTGGAAGTAACAAATTTCAGGGACACTAATTGTTTTTAAGTTTTAAAGAGGTGTGAGGAATTAAAGCTTTTTTAATTAATTTAAACATACTATAAATAAGTTTATTTTTTGTGAAAACAACAAAACATGTCTAGTTATTCCAGAAAATATTGATAGAATGAACTTAAAGTTTTCATTTACACTGGGGACAAGCCAAAATGAAGGAAGGTATTGAACTAAAATAATTTACATATATTTAATTTTAGCTGAATTTCATTGGAATTTAGTTAAAAACGTAGTAAAACAGGTAAATTTTCAATCAAGACACTATTTTAACCCAAATAAGTACAGAGGTTCACAAACAAAAAAAAAAGTTGAAGGACATGCCAGAATGTGAGTTGTACTAAATTTTTGAATCTCCTCATTTGATAACACTTCAAAAAAGTCAAAATATTAGATAACTTACCTATGTTTACAATTTTCGTTTATAGAAGCACGCGCTGAGATGTTACCGTCGCCGCCATTTGCAACTGCACTGAATAAGCGTTCGCGCGTATTTCACCGCTAGCTAGAGCGAGACAGCTTTACGCGGAGTAATGAAATAGAAACTATCTGGTTTCACCCCTTGTCCGGTTTCCCCCCTCATTCCCCAAACTTCCAATTGCTACAGTGACTCCCAGTCAATACAGGCTGATGATCAGGGTTGCCAACTTTTCTGCCGCCAATAACCGGACAACAAATTTATTCTGGTCATTATGCTAAATAAAATAAAAAACACGTCAAGTATCAATCAAAAAGGTTTATTAAGAAAAACACACATGTATTAACTTAACAGCTAGGTAAAAAAAATTAAGGTGTAGGAAAATTATTTTTTCTTAAAATTGTACTTGCTCTCGCTTTTAACATTTTTAACAAGTAATTTTCCTGCATCTGTTCTTAGAAATTCTTCAAACGCTGAACAGGTCATGTTATAGTTGAACATCACTATCAATTCCGCCTTCACCATTTCGACTTTCAGACGATTTCTTTCGTCCTGCCAAATATTTTTCATAACGCTAAATATGCGTTCTACAAACGCATTTGAAGGTGGAACCGCAAATATAGTCTGTACGATTGTCAGAAGATTTGGGGCACTAGTTTTAAAAAAAAAAAAAACCCACAATAAATCAGCTCTTTTTGGATTTGTTTCCTGACTCCGTTGGTCCGTGCTAGTTCTAGTACTAGGTCCAGGTTCTTCGGATTTTTGATTGTTTTTTAGCTCCTGAACTACTTTATTCAGCAAACAAATTTCTGAGAATAGTTGGTCGCCATCAAATTTAACACCTAGCTTCTCCGCAAGCGTGACTACGTCCGTGAATTCCAGCTCTTCATTCAAATTGAATGGAGTACACAGTTTATAAAAAGAAGTGTCACTGAAATCAAACCACTTCGTCAAATATTGTAATATTCGGTCATACACATTCTGCGCTTCATCTATAAACTTAATGCGATCTCCGGGTGAAAGTTTCGACAGTGATTGCTGTATCCTGAATCCGTAGAATTGTTTATATTTTCTGGTGGCGATTTCACTTCGTAAGTTTTCGAAGATCGTGTACACTTCTGTTATTTGGACATAGTTACTTTGTATGATATTTATATACTTGGTTATGAGTCCCATTATGTTGTGGACAAAATATAAGTATATTTCTGGGAGCGACAGTTCGTTAGAAAGCTGATGAAGATTATCTCCCGCCGCCGATTCTTGAAAAAGGAAACTCCAGATCAGAGGATTGACTTCGTCTTTTCCTTGCTCTAAGAAGTATGTTTTTACCGCCGGCCAGTCTAACAATAGTCTATCTACGGCAGGGAACAGAGTGCAGAATCTGGTCGGAACATGACGGAGTAGATTTTTGTATTCCACTTCTAAAAACTCGAATATTTGCTTGAAGTGCGCCAACTTCTTCGCACTTGATGAAAACTCATTGAACACTTTTATGACGAATGATTCAACGTCATAAGACAGCATTTTTAGTGCGAACTTAGCGGTGTTATGCAAAATATGCATCTGACAATGTCCAGCCACAAGTTCTGATAGATTCAACGTATTCTTTAGGTTGACAAATACAGATTTGTTTTTACCATAGTTTACCGAACAATTATCAGCTCCATACGAAACTAACTTACTTGGGTCAAGTTCAACTTTCTTGATGCACTTTATCATATTTTCGGCTATGGCAGCGGAAGTCTCATCTGAATCTTCGTAGAAGTCGATGATAGAAGATGTCGTACCTTTGTCTGCACTGAAGAACCGAATTACAACAGGATATAACTTGCAGTTGCCCTTATTTGAAGCGTCGCAAGCTACCGAATACGGCGCTTGGTCTACGTCTTTTAGAACCAACGATAGTGCGTGAGGTGCGAGTACATTTTCAACGATCGCTTCGGCCTTTGTACGACCGCAATGAATTTTGGGAGCGATTTTTGAGTCTGGCAATATACGTGATAAAAGCTTATTTCCACAATCTTGCGATAAATAGCTATGATGATGCTTTAAACCATGATAGGTTAATGCCAGCTCAGCAAACGCGACTTTTTCTTCTTCTGCAGTACCAATCTTAATGAAAAATTTACTCAGAAGCGACGAATGACTGGCTGATTGGCACTTTCGAGCATGTCCCTCGGTTTGCTGATGGTGTTTAACAGCTTTCACCCCATCGTGTTTAACAGTAAATGAGGTTCTACACATTTTACAAAAAGCCGTTGTATCGTCTTCTTTGGTAAGCCACTGCGAAAAACTTTCGTTGGTTAGCCATTCCTCGTGAAAACAACAATACCGTTTTTTAACTTTTGGGGGAGTATCACTCATTTTGGCAGTTAATGAATCACTATCACACGCACAGACGCACGTGGGCGTTACACAGGAATACAGAGGATATACTGAACGAAATGATACCGCGCGGGGATGCCCCTTCCGCGCACCGCGCCGCCCGCGGGCCCCTCGTGCCGGCAACTACGCCGCCGCGTCGCCGACGCATTGGCAACGCGTGTCGCGTCCACAATAATTCTATCTGACCGGACAAATCGCGTCCGGTCGGAAGTTAGCGACCTGACCCCAACGAATCATTCGAAAACCCAACAGTCCGGTCGAAAACCGGACGGTTGGGAACCCTGCTGATGATACCATAAGAGATGGGATTCTGGTTTTGTGAGCTTTTGAAAGACTCCTGGACCACGTTTTATCTTGAAAAACGGACAACGCCTAATCCTGATTCCGTAATTCTTCGAGGATCTCTCAAACTCCACTTACTCTACAGGGAGATAGGGGATACTGATTGCTTTAGAGCGAGATCAGGAGCGCTTCCAATTTTTCACTGAGATTAGATACATCCAGGGACTTTTTAAAGACTCCTAGTTGACAATGGAGTAGCACAAAGAAGAAAGCTAGAGATAAGTACATTTAGTGGAGATTATGGTTATACCGGTTTGTATTGCAGTTTTTTTGAATCAAGACATTTTTCAGGATTGATTTGATTTTTTCTTAAACAATGTTAATAAAGAGGATACGGAGGGTTGTTCCTCACTCTGCTCTCTCTTCGTCAACTGGTCCATAGATGATGCCTTACAGACAGCCTGACAGGCTTTCTTGACCCCTCCCCACATTCCTGTGTTGGTGGATGTTCCAATTTGCTTTAAGATCACTTGAGGCCTTTTCGGCGATGCCATCAGGATTCGTCGGAGTGTAGTTGCTGGATTGGATTCATGAGGTCCAGGAATTTCCAAAGGCGGTATAGATATAATTTCCTTTGGAATTCTTAGGAGTTGACGAAAACCCAATAAGAGTGCACGATCCCTCATCGCAAGATCAAAGTTATCCACCTTGAGCTTGGCATCCAGTGTCAAGAATGCTTGGGAGTCTTGACTGCCAGTAAGCATGGAGTGCTCTGACATACTCCTTATGTAGGTCGATCTGAGAGGTACACCCATTCCATAACAGGAAAAAGCCCTGTATTTCCCTCTCACTCGAGCTCGGGGGAGTGTCCCGAAGTTGGCAGCCTCCATATGGATGAGGTTTTGAAGGATAATTTTTTCTAGGTCCAGACCCAGATGAATGAGGGCGGCTGGGGCAATGGAAAGGCCATGAGTGAGCGCCCCTATGAGTCCTATTGAGATTCTGACAATCCATTCCTCTTCCAGACTGATATTCAAATTCCCTTCGATTTCTAGGGACACATCTAAAGCTAAATTCATGGGCCCGAGAGCCTGACAAAAGGGAGCGGTTGGTCGTGATATGGATGTCAGTGAGAGAGGGCTCATTGGAGTTCTGGGGCGTCGGTCTGAGTAGTGCCGGGGATCTGTCATCCTGAGGCGATGCTGTGTTGGATTGTGGCATGCGGGCGGTTGAGGTGGTGGTGGATTGTTGTTGAGGATATTCGGTTAGTATTATTAGAATCGATTTTTGTGTAAATAGTTATAGTGCATTTTAGACTTTTTATTTCTGTTTTTCGAACGACCATCGCCCCGGTGGCACCTTCTACATTTTGAGAGGCCCGCCACGCGCGCCTTCATTGGTGACCCCGACGAGATGAGTAGTGTTAGGCACTACAAAGCCAATCAAAAAAAAAAAAATTATACCTGGTAATAGATATCGCTATGTAAATGTTGGTATTCTAAGACAATCATGAGCAATAAAATACAAAGTATCCAAACATTTTTATTAGAAAGTAGGGGAGAGGGGTACAAAATGGCATACTAGTTAGAAAATCAGTCATTAAGTATTTATTTATTCATAATATTGAACACTTTAGTAACTGTGTATTCTTTGGTTAATTACCTATTAGAATTATAGAGATCAATCAACTTAATACAAAAACAAAAGAATTATTCAATATTCTTTTTTGTTTTGAAAAAAAAACCGTTATGTCCGCCCTAGTCGGGTAAAATGACACACGTGATGTGGACAAAATGGCATACCATTTTTTTTAATGAAAATCAGTCGATTAGAGACAGAGTTCACACGTAAAACGCTTTGTATTTTTCGGAACATCTGCACATGATGCATGAGCCCATCTTTTACAGCTCAAGCACATTAACCAGACCTCCTTTGGCTTGGACCTGGAGTAGAGGTCATTGCAATAAATGCAAGGACAATCTTCATCATCATCTCCGACTTCAGTGAAAGCTTGTAAGGAAGAGAAATCATTTTCACTGTCGGAACTAAAATCCAAAGCTTTCGTAACCTTTCTCGTGTTTTTCTTTGGAACAGGTGGAGGAGCTGATTTCGCTTTTGCCTCTTCTACAGGGTTATTTTTTGTTTACACTAAACCCGAAAAGGGGTCATTGTACTCATCATTTTGAACAACTTTTTCTATGGGACGAATCGTGAAATCGCGAAAAAAAAATCAGCTGTTCCCTACATTTATGCTTGCATAACTCGTCAAAATGTAGGGAACAGCTGATTTTTTTTTCGCGATTTCAAGGTTCGTCCCATAGAAAAAGTTGTTCAAAATGATGAGTACAATGACCCCTTTTCGGGATTAGTATAAACAAAAAATAATGTTGTATATTTGGGGTTGAAGTTAATACCAATATTGTTGGTTTCTTGCGTGGTTTTCTTTTGCCTTGTCCAGCCACATATGTTCCTATCGGCACTGGAGACAGCACGCTGACTGGAACATTGATATTCATGTCTTGGAGTATAAATTTAGATGATGTGGGTGTCGTAGGTATTGCAGTAGTGTGTCTCTAGATTGGGCTACTGAGAGTGGAAGTGGGTTGTCTGCGGCTGATGTGCTTGCAATTATCAGTGATGTCGAATTGCTTGCTTCTACCTGAGATGGACCTGATGACGGTATGCATAGGTTTTCTGCTGTCGTTGAATCTTCTTCGGGCTCTACCCGATCTTGTTGAATGGGGATGTTAGTCCTCTCAGCAGGCTCAAACAAATAATCTGGAAATATGTTTGGATCAACAGGCCAGAGACCTGTTTTTTGAAACCCATTGACGGCAGTTTGAATCGTTGCTGCTTTGCCATAAGCTTTGTTGAGAATTGCACCTATTTGAAAATGAGTAACAACTCTGCCTGGATGGTTCTTTAACCAAGTGCTCACTTCTTGATTAAAATATGTCTTCAGTGGCCCATAGAAAGATACGTCTAATGGTTGCATGCGGTGTGTGCCGTGAGGTGGCAACCATAATGATTCCATGCTCGTTTGCGAATTTTAAGCTTTCAATACCTTTGTGACTTATATGTCCATCAACTACCAAAAGCACTTTATCATCAAGACTCGCTTTTACATGCAACTGAAAGTGCACCAACCATTTATAAAATACAGCTGTTGTCATCCAACCTGATTCCTGGGCAATACCCAAAGTACCGGTTGGAGCTTCGTCTATCAACTCCTGTTTCATGATTTTTCTAGGATAAATTAAACACGGCGGGACAAAATGGCCATTTGCACTCATGCAACAAACAACTGTCACATGAGACCCCTTTTCAGCTCTAGTCAAAGCCCCGACCTGCTTACGCCCAGTAGTAGCAAAGACCTTTTGGGGCCTCTGGACTGTTGATAAAGCCGACTCATCGACATTGTAGAGCCTATGAGGAGAAATGTTGTTGCTCTGAATAATGTCTTGGTAAGTGTTGAAAAATAGTGCTACTTGCGGTTTGTTAAAGGCTTGGGCTCTTGCAGCTGAAGTCGCTTCAGGTTTCCTCAAGGATTCCTCAAGGGTGTCTGCGTCGAAATCCAGCCAACCATTCTTAGCCTGCTATCTTTTTTTCATTGTTGAAGTTATGAGGAATATTATTAACGTCTGCAAACTGGTAGGCCAATTCCAAAACTTCCTTCCTTGTGAATCCAAACAATCTCGTTTCTAGTAATTTAATATGTTCTACCAGTTCTCGTTCCATTTCATATGTGAAGACACTCCTGTACCTACCCATACCTAAAACAATAAGGCGAGTACGTGATTAAATCCGCTCTGATCATGCTTACATAACGCTACAGTTAAAAAATACTACATAAGTTGGTAGGTACCTTTAGTAGTTGGAGCTAAGAATTTATTTTGTTTCAGTGCATGTCTTCTAAGAGTCGACTGTGGGACATTAAATACTTTAGAAGCCAATAGCCAGCCCATTTCATTATTCTTCACAGCTTCAATAGCCTTTTCCATGGAGGTTTTATCCCATCCCCGTCGGTCTGTTTTTCTAGAATAGTTACGAGGCATGATTGTTAATAATCTGAAAAAAGAAAAAAGGGTGGGTCAAATGACATAGTATGCGGTTTTACCCGAACAAGGCGTATGCCATTTTGTTCACTTCATAACCTTCAACGTAAGAAAAAACTAAAAAAATAACTAAAATTATGACATTTTAAATCATTTTCGAAGTTATTTAGTAAAATTACAATAAATTAATGCTAAATTCAAACAAATTAACGTAAAATACTTACTTTTACGAGAAACAAAATCTGCCTGAGTAAAACTCGTGACAGCAAAAACTAAACAAACATGTGTCCGCACCACACGGCCCAACGGACGCGACTGGCGCCGCCACAGGTTGCGACCTGTTACTAAACGATCCTCTACACGCCATTTTGAGAACTATTATGTCTGTGGTTATGGAGAAAAGGAGGTGTGCCATTTTACCCACCTATGTCATTTTGTACGCCTCTCCCCTACTTATAGATTTAAAAAAGGAAAGACCGTACGACCACGTTATTGTATGATCATTGGTTATCTCCATATTTTTCCTTAATTTTGGTTATAACCATGGGAATCATCTCGTTTAAGGCTCTAGAAAATTATTACAGCTACCTAGAGCCGAAACTGTGTGTGCAGTCTCACCCAACGACCAAGCATCGGGCAGTCCCACCTGTCACACAATGCTCTCAACATGCCGTGGGTGCTGACATCTGTTCTGTGCCGGAGAGAAACGCTAAGTTTTCGAATAACGGCATAAATATCATTCACTCTCGCTTCGGCAAACAAACCCCAAGCGCTACAAAACCGTGACAGCCCCCCATCATCCTGATAGCATTGTTCTGCACACGCAGGGCGCTGTATGCCTTCTTGATGAAAACCCAAAAAGAGTGAACGATCCCTTATCGCAAGATCAAAGTGCTCTCTGCTATTATCATAGCGGTATCTGTGTTGAGTATCAAGCTCCAGTTGTGATGCTGGTGGTCTTGACTATCGTCTTGATGAGTTTAAGTAAAACTACTTGCTGCGATTTACAGGACTGTATTGATTTATAATAGGTTACAAAGATTTGCCGATATAATATGTGCACACGTCAAAGGGCGTCGGTGAGAGAGTGGCGCGCAGAGCGCGCTTACACAGATAATAAAAAATGCAGATTATACTGTGCCACGACGGCACAGATAATAAACGTTTCCACGACGGACGTGGTCCGATGTGACGCAGGAACAATCTGCCATCTTATTTTCGGCCTGCACTCTACTCCTCTCTAATTCCATGACCCACTCTGGGTCGATTCTGGTTTGTGATCCTGAAATAAGTACATATTATTAAAACATCATCAAAATATCAAATGTGTTTATTTTTTCAGAGCATATTAAAACGAGAAAGGACTTAAACAATAAAGATCTTAAAGTAACTTGGGACACCGGGGCGCGACTTACAAAATTTATATTTTCAGTTGTAGTTTCAAAACGCCTAAACATTTTGAAATGATTTTTGTGTCAAATTATGTCCAAACTATTCAATTACCATATCGTTGGTTTTAATTTAACAATAAATTGTAACCTTTTAAAAAAAGTCGATTGTACTCAGAAAAGTCAGAAATTAATACTTACCCCGCGAACGGGGCTACAATTAACGGTTCCGAGGTAAGTATTAACAAAAGGGGCAACAATTAACATTGTAAGTATTTTCATCTATGAATAAAGAAAACGCAAAATTACAATGATATTTTTTATTAAGAAGTACAATTGATTTTTGATTTTGAAATTTCTTTATTTTAACATAAACACAACAGATAAATGACATTCAGATCTTATTCTAAAAGCATTATACATTAAGATTAGTGTTTTGTGCAGACTATGGCGCCTATATAAAACATTAACGCATACAAATAAAATGTAATGTATTAAACTTATTCTTATGAATCAGAAGTATCTTAATACTTACGGTTAACAAATGTCCGAACTGTACAGCGCGAAGATTAGATACACACGCACTTTATAACACTAAATATACTACATATTTTATAAAAGGTTGTTACACATAACATGCATAACACTAGAATTTTACTTTGACGGTATAATAATACATATGTGTTAGAAAACGCAAATGAGTTTCGTGTATCGAGTATGATTCGTAGCAAATCTACCCTACATTCAGGCGGACGTAATAAAAATAGTCCGGTCATCTAGTCGCATCGCCTTTGTTATTCGATAAGTTACGAGTATGTGGGAGACGGTACCGTGATATTTGTCGATATATTTTAAGTTAATAGATCGTGTTCGGCCAATAGTGGAAATAAGTGGGTTATTATGTTTAGGATTAGTTACCAAATAAAACTTTTTTGTGAGTTTTATAATGAATTGCTTTAATGTTGGGAAATGTTATTGAGTCTGTAATGTTTTGAGATTTGTCCGAAAGGGTATATTTAATGAGGTTTTTATTGCTTTGTTCTGAACTACTTGTAGTTTGGAGTAATTACTTTCACATGTGCTACTCCAGACTGAAGCCGCATACGTAATGCAGGGTCTTACTAGGGATGCTTAGATTTTTAATTTGGTCTTTGAGCTGCTGATTGAATGAAGGCAGTTTCCATGGCAAAGAATAATCATCCACTTTAATGCGTTTTTTAGGGACAGATCGCTTTCGTGTGAATATTATGGCTTCGGTTTTTGTGGAATTTAATTTTAGTTTCCATTTATATTAGGGTCACCTGTTCACAAATGAAACACCAAAATTTCAAACCATCCTGTCTCTGCCGTTTCTCAAGTTAGGAGTCTAATTTTTTGCATCAAGATAGACAATTTAATTAGTTATCTCATCGTATTAAATTTTTTTACTGTACTTTTATAATTTATGCATAAAAGAGCTTTTTTTAAAAAATGAACTTTGTTTCATTGTGTCCATATATGTGTATTCAATGAAACACCTGAATTTTTACAATGAAACAAGGCTAAGCAACAATGAAACAGTATTATTAGTAGGTAGTGTTTTGTTTGCTTTTAATCAACCCAGGTAGGTATCTATGCATTAAATTAAAGAAATTTAAATGAAAATAATGTTTTATTCATAGTAATTATTATCTACGATATTAATCAGACTTAAACATTAACTATCACAGAGGTAATACCTGCTGGTTCAGGTTTAACAAAAAAACAATCACCCTGTCTCTGTCTTACAGGTCTTAAAAACTTATAAAATTTCAAAACAAATAAGTAGATAGGTACCTCAGTATTTTTTCGCTTAAAACAATCTAATATTTATCCTCTTCTTCTGACTAATCTATGTTGTACGAGTTGCAGTCTCATTATTCAAAATATCACAATCAATGTCATTTTTTTTTCGCTTAAAACAATCTAATGTTAATTAACCTCTTCTTCTAACTAATCTATGTTGTACGAGTTGTAGTCTCATTATTTAAAATATCAGAATCACTGTCATTTTTTTTTCTCTTAAAACAATCTAATATTAATTATCCTCTTCTTCTAACTAATCTATGTGGTACGAGTTGCAGTCTCATTATTTAAAATATCACAATGATTGTAATTATAATAAGGTTTATCTTCTTATTAATTTAAGAATAAACAGGTACTTAACAAAAATATCACATGATTAAAACCAAAACCCGAAACTCAGCCAGATTTTAACGCAAATTTAGTCTAGGTGATACACGAAGAGGGAAAACATAGAACGAGTTTCGGCTTTTGGTGCCGTTAATTTTTGGCTGAGGTAGAATCATCTTTATGTCTGTCAGTCTTATTTCTGAAAGATCTGGCTCTAAAGGGCTATAAAATTTCATCTCAGTCTTGTTTTTTACTCTCAAGAAAGAAACACCATATGCATTGGCACTTATTACTTCAGTAATCAATGCGACGTAGAATATTTCAAGCTTTTTGGTTTCAAAACCAACCATAACGTAGTCGCCTTCTTGGGGTTTTCGATCGATTCGTTTAAAATTTTCAGTTACCAAAGGTAAATCTTCATCGGTATCATCTTCTTCTTCATCTATGTCACTCAGTTCTGTTTCACTTTGAGATACCACCATATCTTCCTCTTCTTCGCTAGTTTCTGCATCTGATTGATTGCCATGAAGTTTACTCTTTTTGCGTTTATTTTTTCCTTTTTCGTCACACAGAATTGGTCGCTTTGTTTTCTTGGTTGCAGATTTTCTTTCTTGAGCTTTGTTCCTTTCTTCAGCAATTTGATTTTTTTCAGGCGTATCCGTCGCAATCATGCTTCTACCGAGCTTTCTTGGCTTGCGCCGTCCAGTTCGTGGGCCAGCCTTTAATGGTGGCATAAACTCTTTAGGCGATTTGAAATTACCTTTGGTACCAGAAGAAGAGCTTGCGGCAACACAAGCATCGGAAGGCGGTGTAATTTCCCTGATGGTAAGTAAATTTAAGCTCTGTGAAGGTAAAATAGCTGTGTGCAAAAGATTTTCAACAATAGGGTCTTCAAAAATACGCTCATCTATTTCCAATAAGGATGGACTTTCAGCTTCTCGTGGTGGAGGACTTTCAGCGTACGTTGCATCTGACGAGGGACTGCCAAGATTTATTGGCTGATGTCGTGGGTGGTCAGAGGAAGCAGAAACTGGAAATTCTGAGGATGGTCCAAGCTGTTCTCTACCGGTGAGTTCTCGGGAAGCAGAAACGGGCAATTCTGAGGATGGTTCGGGCTGTTTTCTGTTGGTTACTTCTGATGGCATGAAGTCGATTTCTTCGAAAATGTCTGCGTTGTATGGGAAGATTCCACATTTTTTGAAAGCTGCTGCAATATTTACTGGCGTCATTGCCTTCTGATATGCTTGACCCACACACTCGGCGACGTTGTAGATTGTCATCGGTTTGCCTGGGTTTCTTCGCAACCACGAATCTACAGCACTGTTATAATACGTCTTAAATGGTCCGTTTAAACCCACATCAAGTGGTTGCATTTTGGCTGTTGTGTGTGGGTGCAGAGTAAGAACACAGACCCCAGACATTTTGGCCAAATCTAAAGCATCAATACTTAAGTGGGATTCGTGATTGTCCATGATTAATAATGCGGGGTTTTCTGGAGAGGCGCATGTATGTTTTATAAAGTGCTTCATGACTTGGACAAATAGCTCTGTGTTCATCCACCCACTCGGGGTAGCAAGCCCAAGGGACCCTGGAGGTGCGCCGGTCAACATGAAATCCTTGTAATTTTTCCTCGGGAAAACAAGAACCGGAGGTAAAGCTTGCCCTGACGCGCATACAATCGCACAAGTTGTAACCAAAGTCCCTTTCTCACCACTAGTAACCTTGCCTAGATTGTGGCGTCCTTTGGGAGCCATGACTTTTTGTGGTTTTTGAACAGTTGTGGTTGCTGTTTCATCTAAATTGTACACTCTACAACCATTGCCGAAAGATGGGTGACGATCCATAGCATTTTTCAGATTGTTAAAAAAAGTATTGACGGTTTCTCTATTGAAGGCAGTAGCCCGCGCCAAACTGCAAGCCTCAGGCTTTTTTAGTGATAAATCTGGATGCCTAGACCTAAAAGATCTAAGCCACTCAATGCCTGCCCGTGGTAATGTACTGTTTCGTCACATGCTTGAACACGATTATGTGATACATTACCCCGATTCACCTACCCAGGTAAACTATAGACCTGATCTTACCCCTACTAATCCTGATCTGATCCTGGCGCTTAATGTAAATAATATACATGAGGTTTGTGCAATACCTGCCCTTTCATCAAACCACTTTCCCATACTGTTTACAGTGAATGGTCAATACTCACGCAAACCTAACACCAAACAATACCGATATTGTGACGCTGACTGGGATAAATACCGGTCCTTCCTCGACCAAAAGATTTCGCTTGACTCGAAGGTATTTAAATCTGAACCTGAAATCGACTGCGCCGTAAACTACCTACATCAGTGTCTTACTGATGCTAGAGATACATTTATCCCAAGTAAGGTTCATCAAAACACTTGCTTAAAACTACCAAATTATATCGCAAAAATGATCAAGTACAAAAATTATCTTCGTCGAAAAGAACAAAAAGCTTTACTTGCTGAAAAAAGACGGTTACGAGCTACTATTAACAAGCTGCAATACTTAATTAATTTGTCTATAACAAAACATCAAGATAAAATATGGAACTCGAAACTCTCAAGAGTTGACAATCCTACCAATGATATTTGGCGACTGGCAAAGTCATTAAAACCCAGATCAGACTCAATACCTCCACTTAAAACACCTGAGGGAACTTTCACTACAAACATCCCCCAACAATGTGAAGCACTGGCAGATGCCTTCGAGATGAACATTAATCTGACTCGTGACTGGATAAGCGACAGTGTCGACGAGAACGTTCAGTCAGCCATGAGTGATTTAAATGATCATGACATAAATGAACTGCATCTACCGGTGCGGCCAACCGAAGTCTGGGAAGTCATACGTAAACTAAAGACTAGGAAGGCTCCAGGTGATGACGGTATACACAACATTATGCTGAAAAATCTGTCGCAAAAATCTGTTGTGTTTATCACAAAAATTTTCAACGGCTGTTTAAAATTGGGATATTTTCCCAATAAGTGGAAAACTGCAAAGGTTATTCCACTTAAAAAACCTGGTAAAGACACCTCTTTACCAGTTAGTTACAGGCCTATTAGCCTTCTTCCAGTTTTGGGAAAGCTGTTTGAGGTCATGATATATAATCGCTTGCTACGTTGCTCTGAACAGCTCATTATGAACGAGCACTTTGGCTTTCGTTCCTCTCACTCCACAGTACAGCAATTAGCTCGAGTTTCTGAACACATCTCCTATCACCTTAATCTCAAGCAGTCTACCGGTATGTTCCTGCTGGACATTGAGAAGGCTTTCGATACGGTCTGGCACGAGGGCCTGTTATACAAGCTAATCAGTTATGGAATTCCAATTGAGCTAGTAAAACTTATCAAATCCTACCTCAATAACCGTAAGTTTGTAGTCCATATTGGTACTGACAGGTCATCGCCCCGGACGGTATCGGCAGGAGTTCCTCAAGGCTCGGTGCTCGGTCCCTACCTCTTCATCCTGTTTGTGAGTGACGTTCCTGTGCAGGTTCGTACTCATCTGGCCTGCTTTGCCGACGATACTGCATCGTACACAAGCGATGATGACATCGACATTATCATAAGTAGACTTCAGTTATCGCTTGAACTACTTCAATCTTACTTCAACAAGTGGAAGCTGAAGTTGAACGAATCCAAGACTGAGGCAATACTCTTCACACGCCAACGTACCACTCCAAAAAGAAAATTAAATATTGTTGGGCAATTGATCCCGTGGTCCCCAGAAGTTCGCTATCTAGGAGTTACTTTGGATAATAAGCTTAACTGGACAAAGCATGTCAATAAATTACGCGTAAAAGGAGCTCAAGCACTCGGTTGTCTCAGTCCTATACTTAACCGCAAAAGTAGGCTCAGTGCAAACACAAAACTTAGGTTACACCACTCTGATTAGACCTTGCATCACCTACTCGTGTCCTGTATGGAGTAGCACCTGTCATTCTAATTATAATGTGTTACAAACCATTCAAAATAAAGCAGTTAAAATTGCCTATAATACTCCGTTCAAAACTAATCTTAAAACGCTACACACAAATATTAAGTTACCTAGCATTACAAAATTCATTTTAAAATTAACTCGTAAATTCTACAGTAAAAATAAGTGTCATCAAAATACATTGATTGCTAACATAGGTCAAATTAAATTGAAGGACTTGCGACATATCGATGGATACGGTACATATAAGCTTCCCCATCACTACGTATTGTTCGCGCACAATACTGATAACGCGTCGTAGCTGGGCCCGTACTATGCGCTAGCGCTTCCCCGCTCTCACCGTGAACAGGTGAGCGCGCGGGAGGTGCGGTAGCTCGTGCGCCGCTGGTGGCCACGCGCGATCACCTGAGCGGCCGTTTGCACCGGTCGCACTTACGCCGAGCGCGTAGTAAAGTTTTTGCTGCTACCCCCTCAATTATATAAATGAAGTTATTACAATAATTTCATGTGAAAATGTTAAAGATTTAATTAATAAATGCCTCATGTTGTGATAAGTTAACAAACATTACCATTATTTTATATACTTATAAAGGTGCTCTTAGCCTGTGAAAGTGTTTGTTAATAATATTAGTGTTACTGTTGCTTTATTTTTAAGTTCTACAGTTATGTTTATATTTCTGTTAAATAAAGAATTTTTCTAAACTAAACTAACTAAACTAACTCAATGCCTGCCATTTTTTCAGACCTCCAACTGACAGGAAATTTAATATTATTTATATGAGCCATCTGGTACGCAACGCTGCGAACGTCTTTACTAGAAAGACCATAAAATTTTGACGCGCAATCTTTGATGTACTCTTTAAGATGAGCTTCTTGGTCTTCTGTAAATACTCTGTTAACATTATAGTTTGGAATTAACCTTTGATTCTTCAAATCCGTGTCACTGACATTTTTATTCTTTTTAACATACCGGAATAGTGTGGGGTAATGAACACTGCATTCACTAGCAGCTTTTCTTAGACTCCATCCCTGCCTTATAAGCTGAATAGCTTTAAGCATGTTAGCTGCCGAATGATCTCCTTTTTTTCTTATAATAGCTTTACTACGTGCCATCTGAAAAATAATAAATAAATAAAATAACTACAAAGTAGGTAGTTACTTTAGATAGCCAATAAAAAGCTTTAAGAAAGTTGCTTGTGTTTAGAAAAATTATCGTTATTGTTATTTTCCACATGGCCTACAATGATACAAGATAGTACACAATGACACACTGTTTCATTGTATACAACATACTTTTGTTTCATTGTAAACCAACAAGGTATTTTTTTATAACAGAAATAAAAATTGCAACAAAGAGTGAACTATTTTCATACAGATTTAAGTCAAAAGACACTTTGAAACGTACAGAATGCAACGTAATATTGAACAATACGAAATTATCTTCTATAATTTGCTAAAAAATCACCAAATATGACCAAAAATTCTTACTTTTTCGCAGCAATATTCGTTATGCGTCACTAGAGACGACCTCTTCCACGCGGCGCGCTCGCAAACTGGGCGTGTGCGGGGGGGGGGGCCTGAGAAGGTCCTTTCTTGCTATCCTGCTCTATCTGGCAACGTCGCATTTTAGAAATATCGCAAAGTTTCACTGTGTACGATTGTTTCAATGTTGGACAGGTGACCTATATAAAACTAGAAGCTGTAGTGATAACTGAAGCCGTTCCTCTATTAAATCGGTGTCTTTACTTGAAGTAAAAGACGCTGTGTCATCAGCAAAACACGCAAGATGAGTATGGGGCTGCTTGGGCATGTCGTTTATGAACAATACTAGCTGACCCACGCAACTTCGTCTGCGTCACATGAGAGAGAAAAACGAAAGGAAAAAGGAACCCCGTTTTTGAAACATTTTTCATTCCTGCTCCGCTCGTAATGGTGACAGCTTGTTGTTATATAGCCTAAAGCCTTCCTCGATAAATGGACTATCCAGCACAAAAATAAATTTTCAATTGGAACCAGTAGTTCCTGAGATTAGCGCGTTGAAGCAAACAAACAAACAAACACACAAACTCTTCTGCTTTATAATATTAGTACAGATGAATAAATGAGGCCCAAGCAAGGAGCCCTGCGGCACCCCCGCAGGAATAGATCTTGGATTGGCTACAATGTCTCCAATATGAACACAGAACGACCTAACCTAAGAAATACAATTAACATTGTGCTTAAAAGTTGTAACACTCCGATTTCAGCTATATCAACGTGTTTGGTATTTGTAATAAAACCACGAACTGTCACACGAACTCAATATATTAAACAAAGCACTTTATGTTTATGACACTGCTTGTGTAGGTTGTAGACATTAGAATTATATTTAGACAATTAAAATGAAATAAACAATGTGCGAGGCAAGCGTGCTGCTTATGACACGGACGGAAGAGAGCGAGATAGCACACGTAAGAGTGAGACAACAATTCAGTAGTAATAGTTACTAAACACAACGAATAGAAATAAAAACTCAAAGAAAACATCTTCGTTGAAGAACAAAAATCAACAAATCTTTAAATAATTTCTAAATTAAAATCATCTTTACTGTTATTATTAAGTTAACAATATTTTATGTAGTTTAATCAGACTTATGTGTGTTATATAACAATATAATCATTTTAAAATTAAATGAGGTAAGTAGCAGTCTTTTTAAAACCTACCTATACAGACTAAAGCAGTCTCAATAATGCTTAGTTTAATTATAAAATCAACATTTTAACAATAATTATAATGTACTAGGAATCATTTTCATATACCTAATCACAATATGTTTCATTTTTAATCATATTCATCGTCTGAATCACAATTTTGGCAAAATACAATATCTGTTCGACTTGAGTCAGGTTGTGGGCTGAGACGAAAGGCTTTTGAAAAAAGGAACGAGAGGTGTGTTCCGCTTGAAGAGCAGTAGTAGACTGTCTTTACTTAAGATCAAATATTATAAGCGAAGTATAATAAACAAAGGGATATTATAATCTAAATGCTTCCTGTTATCGCAGTACCAGGAAGTTACTCGTAATGTAATCTTATTACCTAATTACAATGAAGGTTATTGTGTATTAACCTTGTTACGCTTATATAACTCCTCCGCCCTTAAGATGGAGGCGCGCCGAAGTCTGCGACTGAAATTGCAGTGTTTCGGCTTCAGGTTGTTGCAGTACTGAAGTGCGCGCCGACCTGGGTATCCACCAGAGTTTGTATGCTGCTATTCCTATTCCTGTTGCAAGTACTAAGATGTACAGTGATATCGATGACCAGCTAGGTGTGCTTGAGACGATTACTGGATCTATTATTGAGTCTATAATTTCTTCTGATTGCTGTATTACTTTCTTCAAGTTATCTAGTTCTATATTTTCTAGCTTTATTTTGATAGGTAGGGCCTTTGGTGTCTGGTGTGCACGTGGTAGTGGTATGGTTTCTTTGATGTTGATGTACCGCTGATCCGTTGTCAGAGTTCTATCCATAACTTGTACCTTGCAGTTGTTGTTTGTTGTTATCAGGAAAACTCCCTTATTACGTTGATATTGTACGTCATTTCCACAGGTGGTTTTAATGATTCTTCTTGCTTCATGATGACTATCCAGCTGTTATCCTTGATTTGCTGGATGATGTTGTTTTGAAATGTTGCAGTTACATATGTGCAATTGTGTGGTTCTTGATGTTGTATTAGTTGAGCTATGCAGTCACTTGAGTGCAGCAGGTTGTTCCATTCTAGATGCTTGCAGATGACTTCGTCTTCTCCTATTTTGGTGCATGGCTCGTAGGGATTTGCGAACTCATTATTTCCCAAGATAAGGAAAGGGTTTTTTGTTATAAGGATTGTGTTATTATCGTTAGGGATGATTATCATTTAGTTTCCTATAGTCTATAACTACGAGTAACCTATATTTTTGATCTCCTGAAGCATCAGCTTTCTTCGGAACTATATGTACTGGGCACGACCACGGGGAATTACTCTCCTGTATTATATTGTTTTCAAGGAGTTGATTAAATTGTTTTTTTAATTTCCTTATTTTGTTTCGGTGCCTGTCTATAATTACGCACGAAAATAGGTTTACTGTCGGTTAACCTAAGCTGGTGTTCGTGTGAATGTTAATGGAATATCTTCGCAATGGAAAATATCTCTGTAATTGTAACATAGTTTTCTAATTTCGCGATTTTCCTCCGAGTTCATGAGACTAACAACTTCCACTGCTCAAATTGGTTATCGGTGAGTTTACATTCGTCCATTAAACAGGCATTTGTATGCAGTAATCCACTAAAGTTGAAACTGCTATTTGATATCAAACCAGTTAAACGACAATAATTAAAGTGGCATTCAACCAAGCTATTCATAATCATGGTCTTACCAGTTGACGGCGGTCCCAGGAAAAACAGGTTATTATTCTTTTTACTTTGTCTTGTAAAATGATTATATGTATCATTAAAAAACTGCTCCAACTTGATTTAGTTCACATCCAATATTTCTTTAAACTTTAATTTTGTTTCTTCTTGCATCGTTTCATCTATACATAGCGGGTATTCTTTTTCGAATTTTGCTTTTGCTCGTTCAAATCGCTGCTTTACCGATTCAGAAAAAACTTTTTTGCAAAAAATAAAACCGACTTCAAACAAAAAAGTGAAAAATAACTTTAGCTTCAGAAGTCGGTGACCTTTGTTTGATTGATTTAGTTTTTTTGTCACCGACTTCTGAAGCTAAAGTTATTTTTCACTTTTTTGTTTGAAGTCGGTTTTACTTTTTGCAAAAAAGTTTTTATTTTTCACTTTTTAGTCGTTCATGTGTTTACCCCTTTCATGATTTTTTTTCAGTGATTTTTTGTTATGAACTGATGTAAACAATACACAGACATGAGATTTCAGCGATCCCAGTACATTTGCTATCATTTATTGAGGAGTTCCCGTCGCCTATCTTCCGAAGTTCTTCATCAGATATTTACCAAATTGAAAATGGATCACTCCAAGAACGTACTCTTCCTAAAACTACCCAAATCGCTTCTGGTGTGCCTATAAAATTTAAGGAATTCCCTCAATTTCTCCAGGATCCCATTAAATGGAACTTAACACATCTAACTGTCGAAATCTGGGTGTATTGTACACTTCTGCATACTCCCTCAGAGCATACAGGCGTGATGTTATGTCACTATGTTACATAAACAATAAACAACCAAGCGATTGCAGCAATTACTGCAGCTTTGCCCTGTATTTTTGAAGAGTCCCATTTATATCTCCGAAGATCAGCGTCAGATCTTAACCAAATTGAAATGGGACCACACGGAAAGCACCAGCTTTCAAATAAAAAAAGAATCATCAAAATCGGTTTACCCAGTCGAAAGTTCAGAGGCAACAAACACTGTCGAAATCTGGGACTATTGGACACATCTGCGTACCCCCTCAGAGCATCCAGGCGTGATGTTACGTCATGATGTAGTATGAACAATGAACCTACAAGCGATTGCAGCAATTACTGCAGATTTGCTGTCTATTTTTGAAGAGTTCCATTGTATATCTCGGAAGATCAGCATCAGATCTTCAGCAAATTAAAATGGGACCAAACGAGAAGCACCAGCTTTCAAATAAAAAAAGAATCATCAAAATCGGTTCACCCAGTCGAAAGATCTGAGGTAACAAACACAAAAAAAAAAAAAAAAAACATACAGACGAATTGATTACCTCCTCTTTTTGGAAGTCGGTTGAAAATACCAAAACTCGGGCGATGTGGATGTACTCGTAAGTCCGTATTTTGTCTGCATACTGCTAGGTGCAAATAAAGTCGATCCCTTGACTTTATTTTGCAAACAATCCCATTGCTTCGGCTTCTGTGAAAGCACCGTTTTTGCATAAAAGTACAATAACATCTGCGTTTCTACTATTGTTTTCGCTATCGCATCTGGCGACTGCGTTTGGATCGTTTTGTTGTTCGACCAGAACTTTCCTTGTTTTGCTTGGAACTTGATATCCGGAACTTCCATTTTCACAGTCATCGGCTTGAATAATTGCATCCACCATTCCATAGAACCCTTTTTTAAATGACTCGCTTTCTGATCCATATACTGAATCTCCCCTTTCGGCACAGTCAATTTCGTATGCCGTAATTTTCCATTTACTCGGGCGCTCCATTCCACAGTGATGTTCGGCGCACTCACAAGTTTCAAGATGTTCCTTACGGAGAATGTCCTGTACGACTTGACGACCATTGGCGGAGTAAAGATACTCGCGAAGAAAAGACAGGCAGTCAACTGATTTATTCTTGTAGGCTCCGCTTCGAATAGTTCGTCCCAGTCGTGAGTTAAATCCCCACTGTTTATTGACAGAATAGTATATGACATGCCAATGGGATCGTCTTGTTCCTTGATGGTGAGCGATGAGCTTATAAGGTCCTTCATAAAGTTTTGCAAGTTGGTTTTCAGGGCCTGTTGTATACGTACCGACTGGACATATTTCTCCCAGGCAGCCATCGTCGTGCTCATATCGGTCTCGACTTCCTCCTCCGTTGGAATATTTTCTGACTCGTCCGTTTCGCCATCGTACTCTGCATCCGCTTTCGTCTTGAGATTCGATAGTCCCATTTGCCCCAGGACACAATTTTGTAAAAGTTTTTTCTGGATCGAGCCCCAATCCACCGTCTTCTCTTCCGTCCCTGCTTCCATTGTCACTTCCGGTTTCACTTGTTGCTCTTCCTCTGGATGGCTGGTTTTCCTTGTCTTCTAGGTTCTGTTTCTGTAATTTAAGTTTACTGTCTCTGGTTGAGGGCTTTTACTTTTTATGTTCAGACGTTGAAAGTTCAGGAAACAACTATTTTTCAGGTTTATTGAATTATCTGATGTGCTTATAACCGACATTAATGCATTTCCGTTTTTTACTGTAATTAATGCCGATGGGAAAATTAGTCCACTTTTCGTTGTTTTCTTTTCTGGAAAGTATTCTCCTTCTTGATAGTTACACAGTATGTTTACTATTTGCTCGCTTTTGGGCCCTATGTTACTGTGTGATTTTATGTCGTCCCTAATGGGTATTGTAGCTTTGTCTGTGCGAAGCATCATGTTTTTAATATCTATTTTGCATTTCAGTGGGACTAGAAAATCTACTCCTAGTAGTCCCACAAAATCTGAGTCGAAGTTAAAAATTAAATACTTGTGAGTTATATCTTCCTTAAATAGTTTTTCCGGAGGTTTAATGTATGCTACTAGCTTATGTTTAGATGTTGCGTGAGCTGTTTTAATGAAATGCGTTTCATTTTTTATCCTTATGTTAACGTTGTTTGAGTCTTGTAAAATTTTCGGGTTAATAAGAGATTGTGAGGCACCTGTGTCTAATAGAAATCTACCGCCTAATTCACTAATGTAGATATATGGGAGGCGGCTATAGTTTTGTGTGTAGTTCATGAAAACTATATTGCTAGTTAATTTTCCAGGTCCGTCAGAAAATTTTCATCTTCTCACTTCCTCAGATACCTCCTCCGTTTCCTGTTCTGGGGTGTCGTTATTTTCTACTCTATCTTCGACCTCATTTTGGAAATGAATTTTCTTCGACTGTTCTATATTGTTAGGGGTCCTACTTGGGATTTTTTTTTGAAAATTTCCCGGTTTGTTTGGTCTATTATTAGAGACCGATGGTTTATACGTGTTGGGTTTAGGTTGTTCGTTACGTCTAGCTCTTAATTTCACTTCCTCCTGTTTAGCTACCATAATGGCCTGATCTAAATTTTGTACGTGTTTAAGTCTTATTAAAATAGCTGTAATCGGATTTAGTTTATCAAGAAATGTTTCGAGAGCCATTTGTTCGTAAAACTCGCGTTTTTCCGGATTAGCTGAAATAAGTGTACACATTTAGGCTCTGATTTTATCGCCGAATGCGTCTATTGTATTGTTCTCTCTCTTAATTAGCATTAGTTCTTGGACTAGTTGAATTTCTGTCCTGAACTCTCCAAATTTTTTTTGAAGAGCACCTTTAATATCACTCCAGGTTTGAGTCCCTGGATTTTCTGACAGTGCTTCGACAGCTTTACCTGTCAATTAGTTTCTAATAAGACACGCTATGCAATCGTCGTCTTTGTTAGTTATTAATTCTAAAGCATTTTCTGCACCTTCGATGTGTAATGCTAGTAGTCTAAGATCCCGCTATACAACGACCTTCACCGAGATGCTTATTTAATGAGACGTATTTTTTATGTTATTAAATATGCCAATAAATATATCCTATATGGGTTGCCTAACAAATTTCAGTCCAGAGTATTTTTAATTAATAATTTAAAAACATTTTTTTTTTAAACATTATTATTTTTTTATTATTATTCATTTATTTCAGATAAACATCCATATAATTGTTAGTAACACAGAAATACTTATGAGAAACTAATGTTAGTAATGACAGACATGAGACATTTTAAAACTAGATACAAAAAAAACAAAGTAAACAAGTCCGATTGGATACTCCGATACTCGTGCGACTGTTTATTTGACCGTGTGTAGTCGTATCCAGCGCTCGAGCATTGGAGAATCCCACCGATCCGACAATACGCACAGGATGCTGTTGGTGCTAGCACGCATGCGTGTTAAGAGAGAGGTGCAACGTTTGCGCATAATTGCAGCAAAGCTGTCTACGTGGGCCTCGGCAAACATGCCCGAGGCACTGCAATACCGCGGCAGCCCCATCAGCACCCTGAATGCATTGTTGTACTGCACTCTCAGGTCACTGTATGCCCTCTGCAAATAGTCAACCCACAGGCTGCACGTGTAAAAGGACTGACAGTATGCTTTAAACAACGTAACTTTTACTTTTTTAGTACACCGTGCAAACCTGCGAGCTAACATATTGCATCGTACAGACAATGACCTGCGCTCTCTCTCAATGTCAGTACTATCTTTCAAGTCATCGGTGACCCAGTGACCTAAATACTTAAATTTTGTGACTCTTTTTATAGAGTTACCTCCCAAGAAAACTTCAGGTACACACTCATAACATTTAGTTCCTGACTTAAAAACCATAAGTTCAGATTTCTCTGAGTTGTATTTTAGGCCATGGGCCTTCGCATAAGATTCACATTTACGTAAAAGTTCTCTCAATGCACAGACCGAAGGGCTCAGCAGCACCATATCATCAGCATAGCTTATATTATTGATACAAATACCATCTATGTGACATCCGATCCTAGTGCTGCGGAGCTCCTCGATTAACTCATTCACATAAAAATTAAAAAGGCGAGGGGAGGAAAGCCCCCCCTGCCTCACCCCGCAATCTAGCTTGTATTCATCCGAAAGTGTGTCAGCCCATCTTACATGGTTTTTCTGCTTGTCATACCAATGCATCAGTACAGACACTATTTCCCTGGGTACCCTGGTACTCTGAAGCTTTTCCCATAACTTATTGTAGGACACCAGGTCAAAAGCCTTCGATAAGTCCAAGAAACAAGCATAGACTGGAGTTTTCCTAGCTGTATAGTACTGGACAGTTTGTTTGAGCGACAGAATAGCACTTTCTGTTGAGAGGCCAGGTCTAAACCCAAACTGTGCATCGTTCAGTTTCAAGTGTGTCCCTAAGTGTCGGTCAATAAGACTGTCCAGTACCTTCGCTATAATTGTAGCCAGAGAAATCGGCCTATAGTTTGAAACATCCGAAGGGTCACCAGTTTTATTTTTAACAATCGGAACTACTACTGTTTGCATCAATTTATCAGGTAAATAAGAATGACTTAAACATAAATTAAAAAACAAGGACAGCACTCTTGGAAGGTGAAAACCAGCGTACCGCAGATGCTCGATGCTGAGACCATCATGCCCTGGGGACTTTCCACTCACCATTTTCCTTATTACGGTGGCTACTTCTGCCGCAGTAAATCTTACGCTTACCTCAGAGTCATGGGCCACAGCATCGGGCATCGTTGGTGACGCCGGCCCCAGCGGAGATTTTACATTAAAATGGCGACGAAATACATTTGCTATTTTACCAGAATCATGGACCCCCGCCACGCTCACGGGAAGACTCGGTCTAAGATTCATCTGATTAGTTGATTTCCAAAACTTATCAAACGCATTACTTGCATGGTGTTCAGCAATAATATTCATTTTAATTTGTTGTTGATTGTTTTGGCACCATTTTAACTTGCATTTAAAAGATCGTCTGGAATTACACATGTCATTGTAAATACCACCGGAGGTCGGTTTATTGTTATTTAACCAGATGAGGTAGCACAGTCGCGCCCTCTCGTGAGCGCCGCGCACGTATCTGTTCCAGCCCGTAACATATTTACGTCGCCGTTTCATTCTGACATTGTAGCTACATTCTGCGGCCTCAGAAAGTACCAACACAATATTGTCATACATTTTATTTATTATTGATCTATGTGTAGGATCATTACACATTTGATCGGCACAGTAGATGAAATCACCAGGAAAGTCCATGTCCTTTAACTTAGAATTACAGCTATCATGATACATACTAATCTGTTCCCTGTCACGCTCCCCCCATTTTATTTTATTTTCGAAAACCGTGTTGGACGCACTGACCTTGGATTTCAAGAGATTGAAATTACATTTTATTAAAATGGGTAAGTGATCAGACCAGTATGTATCATACAAAACAGAGCAACTTAATACTGACTGACCCGCAGCTTCAGTGACCACACAGTGATCCAACCATCGCTGGCTACCGTGCACATCACTAACAAATGTGAATGTTTCTATTGGTAGTAACTGCATATCAATACACGACCAAGACTGATCGGCACAAAAACTTAATAATTCAGATGCAAACAACTCACCGGGGTGGGCGTTGAAATCACCCAGCAAATACACTGATTCTACACTTTGACTTTCAATTATGGCGTTAATCTCACCCAGACATTCTGTGAACTCAATCAAATTGTCTCTTGAATCGGTAGGCATATAAACAGAAAATATGATAGCCGAGCAATTATTACATAATTCGATTTTTATCGCGGCCAAACGCACACTGTTACACTTCACAACGGTAACCACTGGGAACACAGTCTTCCTCCACAACAAAGCGACGCCACCGTGCGGTCTGCCTCGAAGTATACCCGTAGAGGTGTCTACCGCTGACGTACCCGTACATCCAAAACGGTCGTCAATACTGCTGAGGTACGTGAGGTCATGCGGCAACAGCCACGTCTCCTGCAGTGCTATGATGTCGGCAGCACCACAAAGTCTTCGTACACAGTCTATAGATCTCACAACATTTTTACAGTTAAAACTAATTAAGTTAACTGAACTTATTTCTGTAGCGTTATCACTCGTTACACAGCTATACATGATTTGATGGTTTGACTGGTACGTTCCGTTCATTATGATCTTTATTTTCAGCAATGTTCTCAAACTTGTTTCTATTAAAGTAAACAAACCGCCGGAATTGTATTCCTTCCGGCCAAAGTTCGTCATCAAGAAACAGTGATAACTTTGTTTGCGGTACAAAGATCTTATAAGCATCATATGATTTCTGTGTTTTCATTTTAATTTTCTTCATAGTAACAGCTATGCTAGTTTTTTGTACAATATATTCTATAATATCGCTTTCACTCGTCCCTTTGTCCACATAATTAATAAAAAGTGGAATGCGATTGTCGGCAGCTCTAAATTTTGTATTTGGTACAGCTTTTCCTTTGGTCCCCACCAACCGTTGGCTAGTTTTTTTCCTTTGTACTAGTATCCAGTCTTGATTGGGTTTTTCTTGTTTCCATTTATTACTTCCGCGTAAGGTATCGACGTACGTTTTTATCGTAGGACAAGCATCAGTGACGCACGATTTATTTTGTTCCGAATTCAGTGTATTACAATCTAATTGTAGTGCAATATCACTTTCGTTAACCTTACGAACCGGTAGTTCAGATGTAGGTGTGAAAGAAACATCGACATGCGTTGCTGATTGGGGTGACAAGGAAAGATCTTGTGTTCGTTCCAATGACTCATACGCAACAGCTGACGAATTGCCGTTATCTTGTGCGTTCAATGTTCCTACAATGTGGGGTAGGCCCACCGGTCCACTGTCGAGACAAAAACTGTCTATTTTACTACTACCTCCTCTGTTTCGGTTAACATTTAAATCAAAGTTGTTAACAATTGATGCATTTTTTAGGTTCTTCACCTCATTTTTGACTTCATTCAGCTGAGCTGAAGTCACGTATGTGTCCTTTAACTCAGCCAGATCCTTCTGCAATATCAAAATATCTTTCAACAACCTCGTAACATCGACGTGATCGAAGGTGATCGGTGGTAGTTTGTGTAGTTCCTTCGCCACAAATATCGGAATTTCTTCTGGATCAGCTTGCTTAAGTACAGATATTATGTCATACAGGTCACGATTGCATTTTCCGCTTCTTTTTCTTGCTATATTGCGCTGTTTTGTTGTCAAAGCGTCAAATAACAGATTTTTCGCACTTTCTATGTCTTCCATCAGAAATGCAGTTGAACATATTCGAACTAAACTTTCCTCATCCATAACTTTAATTTTGTTATGGACGAACGCCAACACTTCATTTATTACTATATTGCAATTTTTACATTTCACTACTTTAGTGGCCATTTCGCACAACAAAACACGTCCGCTCGTCAGCGTGTCGAGCGTAACTGTGACAACATTGCACCGGTGTGATTATTAAATAAATTTGATACCAATCGAAAGTTTGAAGCCCATAGATTATGCAAACGTTAGGTTGCCTATTTTTTTCCGGTCACAACCACGGGTTGCCAGGTGTAAACAGGTAAATCTATAGGTACTAGCATTTTGCAACGGTCTGATTATTGAATCAAACTTAGATAAAATGAAAGATTATTTCATAAGGAACACGGTGGTATAGGGTTGCCTGCGAAAAATCAGTCCCGAATTACGGTTGTCGAATTTTAAATAATAAAATATCGCTGCGAGTGAATGTGTGTGAGAGAGAGGTCCCAGACCAACCATCCCACGCGGTAGAAAAGGACGCAGCGTAGCAGCTGTTTAAAGTCCGCCCATTTAAAGAAGGAGAGTGCGCATGCTATTTGTGCTTGGAAATGAAAAGGATAGCGATAGACTCGTATATGCTGTGCATTATTTTGGAGTAGTTAATTATTAATATACAGAAATAGTTATTTAATTTTTTATTTTTTTATCAATAAAGTCACATCGGTTTTTTATTTCTCATCAGAACCCCCATATAATCTCCAAGAAATCCGAAAACTGAAAATTTGTAGTTCCACAAATTTTTTTTTGCGGGAACTGTTTTCATTGGTAAGTTTATACGGAACCCTCGGTGTGCGACTCCGACTCGCCCTTCCCCGGTTTTCTTTCTGTCGCTTTCGATGACACAGATTTCATCGGTCTAAACTTCAGGCGTTGTGTAGGTACCTATTTCTAATTTTATCACTAATTATGGGGTACATTTTTCCTAACAGGGTAACCCTCAATGTAGTGAAGTACTTTTTTTTGTCCCTTTCAGCGACACGCTTTCTCGCCATCTATATAATACTATATCTATGACTCCAAAATAATGCACAGCATATTCGAGTCTATCGCTATCCTTTTCATTTCCAAGCACAAATAGCATGCGCACTCCTTCTTTAAATGGGCGGACTTTAAACAGCTGCTACGCTGCGTCCTTTTCTACCGCGTGGGATGGTTGGTCTGGGACCTCTCTCTCACACACATTCACTCGCAGCGATATTTTATTATTTAAAATTCGACAACCGTAATTCGGGACTGATTTTTCGCAGGCAACCCTATACCACCGTGTTCCTTATGAAATAATCTTTCATTTTATCTAAGTTTGATTCAATAATCAGACCGTTGCAAAATGCTAGTACCTATAGATTTACCTGTTTACACCTGGCAACCCGTGGTTGTGACCGGAAAAAAATAGGCAACCTAACGTTTGCATAATCTATGGGCTTCAAACTTTCGATTGGTATCAAATTTATTTAATAATCACACCGGTGCAATGTTTAAAAAAAAATATTTTTAAATTATTAATTAAAAATACTCTGGACTGAAATTTGTTAGGCAACCCATATAGGATATATTTATTGGCATATTTAATAACATAAAAAATACGTCTCATTAAATAAGCATCTCGGTGAAGGTCGTTGTATAGCGGGATCCTATACTATAGCGTTTTCTTGTTTCCATCGTAACTGGGTAACAATTTCGGAAACGCTGAGTAATCCGTTGTAAACGTTCTTACTTCTGGGATCTGTTTCTCATCTAGTTCTTTCTTATCACTAGCCATGTTAATCTAAGTGAGTCAGATAGTAACCAAGAATGAAAATACAAGCGATATGGTTGTATTAATTAAAATACGGATACCTGGACACACGAAACACACAAAAAGTTGCTTATAGTTAATGTGACAGGAATAGAATATAAGGGATCTCGGGAATAATCAGATTCGATGCTTATCCCACGAGCATAGCCGATGAGAGGCTGTTCGATGATAGATGAGTCTTCGCTGATATTGCGCTGCTCTGCTGCTTTTTCTGCTGCCTGACGCTCTGCTAGTTGCCCACGGTAGGTTCTTTGTGCACGCCACAGAATCGAGGTTTACGGAAGTATTCCACTGGAACCGATAAAACGCGACGTACCGGCTGCGCCAGTTAGGTTGTAGGCTGAGACGAAAGGCTTTTTAACACGTTGAACGCCAAATGAAAAATCGAGTATTTCCATTCAGGCCACAGGACTCACCGGTGAGCCTTATCTTACTGAACCATTCGAGCCATGGGGGTCACCCGTGAGCCGCGTAAGAGGTCCAACATAAACGCTTCCTATGAGCCACAGATTGCAGCTATAAAACAAAACGCGTATGGAAGTGAGCCGCGTGGCCCTGTTTCCGAACCGAACGGCGTGGTTTTCAAATCCAACAAAAACTTGTACATTTTCTACATTACCAAGTAAAAATCGGTGACATTATTTATTCAATACTTGACAAACTTCTTTATTATAATCTAAATAATTTATGAATTTGAAAAATCACAAAAAAAATATCAAAATTACTGGTGTATCTTGTTAAAACAAGTTAAACAAAGGAATGGTTTAGTTGGACAGCTTTGGCAATAAGTGGATACTTTTTTCGACTTTGTTTTAGCCTGTTTGCTAACCATGATGGGTACGTTATCTGCATAACATTGGCGACATGTTCTTCTGACTTTTCTAGCCAAACCCTCTTTTCTTTCCAAGGAGTGTTTCATTCTCTTCGGTCTCTGTCTCTGTACAGGCACATCATTTTGTTTGACTTCGCAAAGATTCATCATTATGAAACTTCGGAAATCAACCATTTGTATGTTTTTTTTTAGTCACTGACTTGTACAGAGTCAAAGCATTTACCATAGCAGTATTTAATAATAAATCAAAAGCCAGCTTCTTGAACCACTTTACAGATTTTTGCAACGGGGACGAGTATGCCGCCAACTGATCTGATAATTCGACTGCTCCTTTGGCTTTGTTGTAGTCAATTATGATCTGGGGTTTCATGACCACATTGCCCTGGAGCTTTTTTATCTTTCCAAATCGTTCTGAGTGTTTGGTTGACAAAACCAACACATCTCGTTTGTCCTTCCATTTCATGGCAGTAATACCATCTCGACTTTCTCTGGCAATAAATTCTCCCTTCTTCAGTTTAGTACTCACGACTTTCTTGGGCAGGTGCCTCCTATTCTTTCGGATTGTCCCCACCAAATGGGTTTCGTTATCTAGCAAAGCCCTTGCTAATTCAATGCTTGTATACCAGTTATAGGTATAAAGAGTGTGGCCTTTATTTAAAAGGCCGCTTAGTAAATCCATGACTACATTAAATGGAGTGGTATTTATGGTGTCATTGTTTTTTCCTGCGTAAACACTTCATTTTTGACGACCCGAATGGCGTAGTGGTAGTGAAGCTGCCTTGCGTTCATAGGGTCCTGGGTTCGAATCCCGGTAGGACCAAATGTTTGTGTGATGAGCACGGACATTTGTTTCCGAGTCATGGATGTTTATATGTATAATAAGTATGTATATTTACAAACAAAAAAGTATATATGTAGTATATCAACTACCTAGTGTCCACGACACAAGCTTTGCTTAGTGTGGTACTAGGTGGCGCTGTGTGTTAATGTCCAGCGATATTTATTTATTATATTTATTTATTATTTATAAGTATATCCAGGCACACAGCACAACTTAAATTCTTACATTCCATATTTGTGGCGTTTTTGTTTGTTGTACAGTCGAAATACAATCCTGCCACGAAACGGGACAACACTTTCGTCTATACATAGATCTTCGCCGGGTGTATAATGCATCTGGAATCGTTCATTAAATACTTGCAAAAGGTAACGAATACGATGAAGGCGGTCTTCTTTGTTTGTCTCATCGTTTTGTGAAAAATGAAGCATTCGCAATATCAACTCGAACCGATTCCGTGGCATTATTGTGCGTGGAAACGGATGACCTACGATATCATTCGTTGACCAATATTCCGCCAACCTAGGAAGCTTTGTGATGCCCATAAATAGGATTAAGCCAAAAAACTTTTTTATTTCTACAAGATCTGTTGGAACCCATTTGCGTAGCCTTGCAAAGCGTGAATTTTCTTCTGAACTAGCAATTTTGTTAATTGCAAATTGGTTAGTTTGATCAGCAATAACTTGAAAAAGACTATCAGGAACCATTAGTTGGAAAAAGTTAGCTGGCGATATGCTGCGCATGCTTGAGCATAGGTTAGTGGGAAGGCCAGGATGTTCAGTAAAAGGTATTACTTTACGTTGATTACCTTTAAGCTTTGACCAGGTGCCCGACGGCGATGTATTACCTGAACAATAAAATTACAACTAATTTATACTCCTATCAATCATTATATAATCGGTCAAGCGGATACACTTAGCTTCCCTACACTAAACTATAGAGGCCTGTAACAGACCGACGACGTTCAGACTTACCCCTTTCTAATAAAACTAGTGATTAACGTGCATGTGACTTTTTATTACTAGAGGGGGGGGGGGGGGGGCAGTTTACTAAACCTGTTAAATCTGTAATCTGTGTGGTATCTATGAACTACTAAAATAATTCAGGACTAAATTCCCATGACAGCAGAAGAAACGCGATTGTACATGTCAAACGAATATAAAGTAGGCAAAGCTGTGGCCAAAAGCTGGTTTAAATTAAAAGATTACTTACCAATAGTATCGGCAATAACCCTTGAGATTTCAATGTCGCTATCTTCACTCTCTGAAAATACAATTCGGCGGCATCTTCTTTTCGTTGGTTGAACTACGTCTTCATCAGAATCTATTTGGAAACTATGGTTCAGAAGATTTATCTCGATGTTATCTAACTGGTTTAACTCCTCTTGCGTTAACTCAAAATCATTCATTTTTGGCAAAAAAAAAGCGTAACAGATCCTCACTTGTCCACGCAGCGCGCGATATTGGTCGGCCAGAGTCAATCACTACACCCCCGCTCCGCGCTCGCGCGACGTGAGCCGTATCGTGACCCCGCGGCCCCCGCTAACGGAAAAAAGCATAATCCTTTATACAAGGCCACGGGACCCACCCGTGAGCCCTTTACAATATCTTAAAAACTAGACGATAATTTTTATTTTCTGTACAAATTACCGCATTTTATAAACTTTGGAATGAAAATCTCAAGCAGTGGCGAGTTGTAATAAAGGCCGAACAAGCCTATAAACGATTTGAGAAGTGGCCCCCTTTTTTTTCGCCCTTTATGTTCCGGGGCCGCGGTATCTCTTTCGAACAGGCCCGCAACCCCGGCAGGCTTCGGCCCTTGCGGGCCCCTCCCCTTATGCTGACATCTCTTTGAGGCGCGCGTGGAACACGAACGCGCCGTCGACACGGCCTGTCGTCGTCGTTAGACGGACGGACGGCTAGCTAGCCCATAGCCAACCGTCCACAGGCCCGCATCTACGGTGGCCGGTAGCCACCACGTGGCCCCCGACGCCCGGTGCGTCTCCCGCGGCGGCAGAAGTGGCCCCCTCAGGTTCGTTCAACCCACTTCCCAAGTCCTGATTTTCAGGCACTCCATGATTTTTCCCGGCATACACTTCCATTTTCCAAAGGTAACCTGTCCGGGACTCACACAACTCAATAACTTTTTATACCCACCCGAGCAGCCTTGGTGGCAATCAATTGCGAGAAGGACAGTCTCCCCTTCCAAAGAAGGAGAGACTCGTCTATCGCAATGTTTTGCTATGGTAAGTATAAACTGCTAAACTTATGGTTGAGGTGGTCCAAAATCGGCCTTATCTTTTTCAGTTTCGTCTGTTCACGTGTAGGCTGGCTGTCAGGCAAGGACGTGTTGTCCACAAAGTGGAGACACCTTTTGATCAGTGTGAACCGTTTGTATGACATCCGGTTCTTAAAGTTTCCAATCTGGAGATCGGGCAGTAGAGGGTACCAGTACTCCTTCTCGACAGTATTTGGGACGAAGCTGTGTAACATAATTATACCTAAGAAGGTCCACACATCTTGACTTGTCACGTCAGTCCACCGTCTCAACCTGGACTGCTGTGGCAAGTCATGACGACTTAGGAGCTGATGGGCATGCCTATTGGTCTCCTTAACTATAAGCGCTATCACAGCTTCATCCCAAACCTTCTCGAAAATGTCGAGTGGGCTGAGGCCCTCTACTGCAAAAGTAGGGCCAGATGGGCCGTGAAAAGTTTCGCGCAGTCCGGTGAACGCGTCGTCGTCGCTGCTCCACGCAAAATGAAGGAGGTCTTCATTACCCACCATGGTCAGCAACGCTGAATCGTCTTCGGCATCCATCCGGGTCAACTGGTGCAGGTGCTCCGGAGGAATGTCGAAGAGATCCGCTGGATACTCGTTGACATACCTGAACCGGCCAATGTCAACGTCCGTATCCAGCAGATCTTCGTCCAGGTCGCTGCCAGGATTTTCACCCACCCGTTGTTCCCAGTCCTCCAATGCCTCCTCCGGGCAATCAAATATTGATGGTTCTGAAATAAAACCACAATCATACTAAATTATACGCACACGGACACTTATATTGAAAATAGGAAAAGTGAAAAAAAAATATAACTACCATTAGCGACTGATGATGGTAATGCCAATGGGGAGGACATTGGGTCCGGCCTGGTACTTGTGCTGGATGCTGATGAAAATTGTCGATTTCCGTATGTGTAAGCGTATTGCTAACACACAGACAGGACTGCATTTAAAGCTGAAAAAAGTAGGTATAAAAGCCAATACGCAATTGGCACAAAATAATTTATGCTTACCAACTGCCCTTGTTTTTTGGCACCTGGGGCCACTACCTCCACTTCACTGCCAACCTTCGGAATCATCAAGTCGTAGTCCTCTGAAATAAGAAGCCAGCGTTTAATGAATAAACTTTATTGATTTTTGTTGTTAATTTTGGTTAATTTAGTTTTTATGTAGTTGTAATTGGTTAAATCAAGATGCATCACTTCAAGGTATGATATTTACCTATATGTATTTCGGCTGCCACGATAATTAGTGGCGACGGAGAATTTGGCGCCGCATCCGCTAGTGCAGCTGTTGACGGAACCATTGTAAACGCATCCGCTTGCGCTGATGTTGACTGAACCGGTGTAAACGCATCCGCTTGCGCGGATGTAGACGGTTCTGGATCATCGTACACACTCACTTGTCGTGAGGTGACGGTTTCACATGTTTCCCGCTCTGGCGATTGTCGTCTGTAAAAACAAGTGAAGTGGATTTCATATATTTATAATGTAATAAATGTATATATTTATTTATATGTAATATAACGCTGGCCCCGGGCAATAAAGCGGTAATATCAAAAATCGATTTTAAGAGGAGAAATAAAAAAAAAACTTTATTCAGAATCTGAAAAGGTAAAATACAATATGAATCTAAAAACTAACAATGAAGGTACAAAAATGTAAAATGCCTGTACTAGGATAATCCTGTATCACAGGCTGCAGGAGCTCTAACAATATGCTATATATAGGACAGTAGTTTATTGTTTAATATTTAAAATTACATAGTGACAAAATTATTTTCACTAACTTAAACTCTAATAACTTAGAACTAAACACATAATTGTTACACGAATATATTTGCGTCAGCAGAATTTAATGTAGGTTGCAAGCTAATCTGTTTGTAGTGCAGCGTACAGTGATCCAAAACAGGCGTTCAATGTCAAATGAAAGCAAATTTTTTACCAATTTAACCTTATAAAAGTAATTGTAATGGTATAAATATTTAATGAAATAATTGAAAAAATGTATAATACAAATTATAGACGATATTGTTTCAATTGCAACATCATTAATGACTTTATAACACACCGACCACTAGATTCAGGACTGTAAGAATATAATACGACGTATTTTCCGCTTTAAATCTCGAGCGTACCAGCCGATTACCACCTTCTTCAGGGAAATTTTATAGCCAAAGCTCAAAGTATCATCCCCTAATCGCTATTTTAGAATCCTATCAATATGACTCATTGATACTTTTATGGAACCATTGTAACAGACTGACTTTATAATGTGATTTATTTTAATGTTTAACCATTTTAGACAGTATTTTATGAAATTAATATTTTTTTTAGTGTTTCTACTTACAATTTTTGTTTTATTACATTTTAAATTAAAAAAAAACCACATTTTTTTTTAAATTAAATATTAAACTTTGGAAAAAAAAACACAAAAACACTTAAAAAAGAAAAAAAAAAACTATGCTACCTTAATTTGAATAAAATCGCATTTTTTTTAAATTAAATATTAAACTTTGGAAACAAACACAAAAGAACACTTAAAAATGAAAAAATACCATTCTACCTTAATTTGAATAAAATCACATAATTTTAATTAAGTAGCTGTTATACTTTGGAAACAAAAATAAAATGGTCAAAACCTTAAAAAGAAAAAAAATATTATGCTACTTTAATTTGAATCTTCGCTTTCAATATCGATTTCTTCTTCAGAGTTCACAACACAATGCAAATTGTTATAAAATGTATGATAATGCTTCGGGATTGGTTCAGTTTTGCAGAGACTCATCAAATTATCGTAAAGTGGTTTTGGTAAGGCAATTGGCTCTCTGTACAAATTTCTCAGTTCATCTCCTGAAACATCAGTCACTGGCGTCTTTTTGGGTCTTCCTCTTGAGGATCTGGTGTTTGATGCAGTATTTAAAGAAATATATTCATCATCAAAGTTATAATTTAAATAAATAACATCTGGATGCGCTTGAGTAATCTTGATTTCGTGAATCTTTGTCCACATAACTTTTTCATTAGTTTGGTCTGCCCGCAACCAGTGTCTTTTGTCCATTATCTCCTTTAAATCGAAGAAATTATGCATTACATTCCACAGACAAAAAAAAAACTTGAATGTACAATACTTAATAAATAACTTCTTACCTGAGTTATTATTCGCGATCCACAACAGTATGCCCACTTTTTTACACACTGCCAATAACATTTTGTATTTAAACGTCTGTCTAAAGTAAACAAATATCCTTCGTGTAGCAATAGTCTTTTATTCTTTTTAGATATTAGAAATTTTAAGTGCGCCATCATCACTGACCGCAATTCCCATAACAAGTTTTATAAGAACTGGTTATACAGCTAATATTGTATTCCATGTACCCTCTAAGGAAAAATATAATTGATTGACACATAAAATGACATTTTTTTTTTAATGTTTGATTTGGTTGATTGTTATATGAATAAAGACTTTTTACGATGATTTTTAGAGGTTTAGTTATTCGAGATCACATGGCTACGGTGTTCAGTTTTTAGTGGTAGCGTGCATTCTTTGTTAAGTGTTTCGTATAGGTGAATTAGATATTTCGTTATTCGAGTTCGCATGGCTACGGCGTTAAGTTTTTCGAGGTAGCGTGCATTCGTTGTTAACACGTTAAACGCCATGTAGGGCACCAGTGACCTCAGCCCGCCTTCATCTAGGCGCCTCGTTGGCTACCGGTGACCTCGGAGTAGACCTGTTTTTGAAGTGAATTTGTGAGCCGTGGGTCGCGTTTACTATGAATTTGGCGTAACGGAATGACCGGTATGGCGCTGTAGAACATTTCGCCTAAGTGGTTTTCGTCTAACTTAAGATTGGCCATTTTCTATGTAGAAAAGTTTTTATGTGATGAATTGAATATGTTTGTTACCACTACATACTGGTTTTACTGAACGGATTGGAGTGAAACTAGTATCGTATTTATAGAAAATGGTTTAGAATATAAATACAACATCCATGTTTTAATAAAAGAACGTTATAATGAAAATTATTTATTTATTTGGCAAAAAAAACAGGAATCAGGTATCTTGGCACATTTTTAATGGTGAAGCTTGTTGAAGCAGGGTAGGCAGAAATGCGGATTACCGAGACACGATTCGCAGCATGTCGCCACCTTTTTGGTTTTATTTTTAGCCATTTTTGAGCCAAACATTTCCGAATTCGTTTTGTAGCATTCAACGCAGAAACGTCTTACGTTTCTAACACTTCCTTCCTTTTTTACTAGGTTATGTTTCTTTCTTTTTGGTCTTACTTTAAGAGGTTCATCCATTCGCTTTCCTGAATTAGTGAAGTGCTCTACTAAATCCCTTCTGAACTGGACGATACCTTCCTTGCGTTTCTTGTTTTCACAGTACATGACCCATGCATTTACCACAGCAGTATTGAGAATCAACTCTATCCCTAATTTTCTATACCACTTTACGTTTTTACGTAGTGGCGACGAATAAGAAGTCATTTGATCTGACATATCGACAGAACTTTTGGCTTCATTGTAAGCAAAAATCATCTTCGGCTTTCTGACAGCTCTCCCTTTTTTCATGATAGTTCTGAATCCATTGGAATGTTTCGTCGACAGCATATGCACATCTCTTTTGTCCTTCCATTTTAAAACGCAGATTCCTCGCTCATTTTCCATCGCCACCGACTCACCTGGTTTGAGTTTTGACTCGAGCACTTGTTTTGGTAAACCTTTTCTATTTTTTCTCACAGTACCAACCAAATGTGTGTCTTTATCGAGAAGTTTATTTGCCAATTCCAAACTGGTGTACCAGTTATCGGTAGCGACGGTATGACCCTTGTTGAGTATAGTCTGACAAAGATTCAAAACAACACTACAGGGGGTAGTGTTCAGTAACTCGTTATTTTTACCCGCATATAACTGTAGCTTGCAAGTATAGCCGGGAAGTGTGCATAACTTGAATAATTTCATACCGTATTTGTGACGTTTGCTTTTGTTGTATTGACGGAAAATTATACGACCTCTAAAGGGCACTAGGCTTTCATCTACGCATACATTTTCTTTGGGGGCATAGCACTTTTCGAAAGTTTCATTCAGGGATTCAATCAGAGGTCGTATCTTGTTGATTCGGTCAGAAGAGTCGGCTGTTTCGTTATTTGTAAAATGAAGTTTTTGTAGAATTAATTCGAATTTGTTTCTACTCATAACAGTGCGGGGAAAGTTTTGACCAAATATTTTGTCCTTACTCCAATAAAGAGACAGTTTCGGCAGTTTTACTAACCCCATGTATAAAACCAATCCAAAACACTGTTTTATGTCGTCCTTCGTTATTGGATTCCAGGCATGTGCTCGTGACTTAGGCTTTATGTTAAGTTTAGTTTGCTCAGCGAATCTGTTTGTTTGGAGAGCAATATCTTCAAAAATCTCATCAGGAACTAACAAACTGTAATATTCGCCTGGTGTAGATTGTTTGAGCTGTTGTGCATATGGTTGTTTCAAGCCTGAAAAAAGTAAATGTAAATGTAAATGCCCGCTTGACATCAACTTCTGGGACACCCTGTATAAATAGCTACACTACACACACGTTAGGCCACACACAGTGAAGGCTTAAACACAAAGAGTGAATCAATTACTAACCTGTCTGCTCAGTAAAGGCAATGACTGATGGCTGGTGTCCTTTTGGATGTGACCATTTTTGGTACGTGTCGTCGGGGAGTTCCTGAATTTGTGTCGCTACAAAGTCAGCCACAGAGTCAGTATCACTCTCAGATTCACTTTGAACGATTCGACGCAGGCGCTTTTTCGGTGGACATATTATTTCGTTGTCACTTTGTAAATCCTCCGAATCCGAGGCGCATCTTCGTTCAATCTCTTCAAATATACTGGCTTCCAACAAATCTATGTCACGCAAATCTTCCTGTGATATATCTAAGTCTAAATCCAAAAATTCTGACATTTTCGTGAACGTAACAAACAGACGTGCGCGCAGCTTGAATGGCGACGCGCGACTGCGGGGTGCGGGTGACCGGAGTACGCGACCGCGTGGCGCCAAAATAACGAATTCGTATATTTTCTAATTACAGCGCCACTACGGGCACCAGTGACCTCAACACGTTTTTCAGGAATATCTCTGAAATAAAGCCTTAGATCGAAACTTAATTAAGAGATAAGGACGAATCTCGAGATACTACATCAAAGGGCAGCAAGAAGAAAAAATGTAAAAATCGTAGTTTCACCATGGCGTTTAACGTGTTAAGTGTTTCGTATTCGTAAACTTATGGGGACGTGATATTCGGTGTTCCACTTTTCTAAGTCACGTATCACATTCGTGTAACGGGCTTGCCTAAGGGGACTTAGATGGGCGACAAATACCCAATTCTGTCATAATTCTAAACTCTTCCCTGACCTTCGTGTAATATTTCGGGGAAAGAGGTCGAGCTTTCGTGTATACCGGGGCTCCCGAAGTCTCTATATATTATGGCATACGGCGTGTTTGGGTATTTCTTTATATGAAATCGGCTTAGTGACATCAGGATATTTGAGCAATAAATATTGCCACTTATCATTGCAGTTTATCGTTTTAATTCATAACTCGCACTCATCGTGCTTAATAATAGACGCTACGACGTTTAAATTGGTAACTTGATCTCTTAATTTCCGCGCGTTTAAATCTACCAACAACTTATAATGGCTCAAAAAGTCTGCCCCTATTATAGGTTGTTTACCTGCTGCAATGATGAATGGCCATCTAAATGCTCTTCTTAAATTAAGATCTAATACTAAGTTGCATGTTCCGTATGTTTTAATTTCCGTGCGTTTGCCGCGTATAGTTTGTACGTATCACTCGCGATATTTTTCGACACATATTTTCTCGAGACGGGAATCACAGACACATTAGCACCCGTGTCTATCAAAAAATGTAACCTGCTATTTTTGTCTACAACGCATAGACGGTTTCTAGCTAAATCGACACAAACCTCCGCCACTGCTTGTGCCCTCACTAGTTTTCCGAGGAAGCCGGCGGTGCCGCCTTCCAGTTACAGGGTTCGATGCTCTTCGCTGCTTTCGCCCCGTAACGATAATGGTAGAAACACAACCACTTCGGATCGCGGCGTTTTCTTCTGGCGTCCCTGCTGCGAGATTTTGATTGATTACGGTTACCTCCTCTGTATGTTCCTCTGCCTCGCTGTGGTGTCCGCGAACGTCGCAACTCGGCGACCTCGACGCTCAGCTTGGCGACGATGGATGCCACTAGCGTCCTTGGGTGCCGCTGTCGTCGCTACGGCAGCTACTTCCACGGGTCGCGTCGCCTCCATCACTGTCCGCTACTACAGCCAAATTTTCTAGGTCTTTCACCTCGGTGACTGCCAGAACAGCCTGCACTGCAGACGGAAGGTGGCTGTTCCACATTATCTGCAGCGTCTGATCGGGAATTTTTCCACGTGCTAAGTCTCGCATTCGGCGTAGTAGTTGAGATGGCTTTTGAGTTCCGAGGTCCATCTCACTCAATAATTTTTGGAACGGACGCGTCTCCGATTCTTCAAAAACTTGCAGTAGTAGTCCTTCAAGGATTGATACTTCTGCGCTTCAGGAGGAGTAAGTAACAAGTCGCTGACTTCGGCTTTTTTTAATTTGGTAACCACCAAATTCTGCTTGGCGGCGTCGCCCAATCGCTGACCATCCACGGCGGCCTCAAATTGGACAAACCAGAGCCGCGGTTGGTCTGCCCAAAATTCAGGTATCCGTGCGGACACAGCAATACTGGCTAAGGTGGTTTCCCCTCCGACCTTGGGCTGTGCCCCGCTGCTGCGGTACCCGGATGTTGAGACAGATTCATTGCCACCAATTTAAAAAAAAAAACACAACACTCGCGACTATTACGGATCACGTCGAGGTCACCAATGTAGGTGTGTTGGGTACGGTGAGAGAAATGATACACGTCTTGATGTCAACTCCGTATATTTGCGACTGGACTCCAAGCTTACGAGGCGGGCGCAGCCGCCACTAGAATGCATACATGGATACTCACATATATATATAGATATATGATTTATATGTGTCCCTACATTCACTTTTTTGTTTTAGAGTCGGTTTTATTTTTGCAAAAACGTTTTTTTTTACATCCCTGGTGTAGGCCACTGAGTGCGCGGTACAGGAGTAGTCGATAGTACATTCGAAGATGTCTCCGGTGTGGACGACCAAAAATATTCGGAATTTGTAGACGACATCGACCTTGGAGCAAAAGAAGGCGGAGTACCAGAATTCGTTGACGTTTGGTTTTGGCTCCTTTCACAAACATTAGATGTGATTTCTCTGGGACTAATACCACTGTCCAAAAATGAAAGTTGCATAGCCCACATGAAGGTTATTGTTTTTCTTTCGCTCCCTGTAGTCCCTTTTACTTGTTTCTTATATTTTATATATCCGTCCCTCATACTTTTCCACTTTCTCTTTATTGTATCACCTAAAAATTAGGAAAATAAATTATTACTATTATTATTTCAGGTACCTAACGACCGGCGATTCGTATCAAACTATTGCGTTTTCTTATCGACTTGGATGCAGTACAGTTTCAAATATAATTAAAGAAATATGTAAAGCAATGTGGGAAACACTGCAACCAGTGTACATGCCTGCACCATCAGAACATACTTGGAGGCAATCGGAAGTAGGTTATAGAGAAATATGGAATTTTCCGAACTGTGTTGGAAGTATTGACGGTAAATATGTTAATATTAAATGTCCCGGTAACAGTGGCTCGAACTATTTTTGTTACAAGAATATATTTTCAATAGTTCTACTGGCCATAGTAGACCCATATTATAAGAAGTTATGGTCGCCATAGCGACAGCGCAATTTTTGAAAATTCAAGATTTTACCAGGAATATATACGCGATAACATGTTATTGCCTCCAAAATCACTACCAGGTACAGATGATCCTGTTCCTCGTGTATTAATAGGTGATGAAGGATTTGGACTTAAAACCTATTTAATGAGACCCTTTCCAAGGGCCACAGCGCTGCACGATGCACAAAAAACGAACTTTAATTATAGACTATGCCGTGCAAGGCGCGTTGTCGAGAACGCTTTTGGGATTCTAACACACAAATGGCGGTTATTTAGAAGACCGATGGAATGTACAGTCGAAACTGCTATAGATGTGGTTAAAGCCACTACTTGTTTGCATAACTACATAATTGTGAAACGGGGAAATAATGAAATAGAATTATCGCAAGACATGGCGGCGGTTACTTCAAGAGGATTAGCATCAATTAGTCCGACAAATAGACGTTCGACAAATGAAACATTTCAAATTAGAGAAAAATTTGTAAACTATTTTAATAATAATTAAAAAATACAACACTTACTGTTTGCGTTTAATTACTCTGCAATCTGCTGCCAAATTCTTCCTTTTAATACAGCATTTTTGTAGTTTTTGTCACTTGGTTCGTATAAACATTTGTGTTTAGAATAGAATAGAATAGAATTTTATTTTGCAAATATGGGTAATACATAATAGTTCTTAAGATTACATTTAGCTCAGCCACATTTTACCAATCGGCATGCAAACATTTGAAATTATTAATATCATTATTATTACACTTAATTTGATCCATTTTAAAGTTTATTATTATTGTATTTTTAATTCATCAGCTTAATTAAAAAACATATTTTAGTATTAAAAGGAAAATATAAATTAGTATCATTAAATTACTCATGTCATTACTATTACAAATATCATACTATTATCATTACATTATTTAACATGTCGTTACTATTAGAAATACCGTTATATATTACAATTACTATGTCAAAAACCAAAACCAAAATGTCAAAGAATCAAAATGTCAAAAGAATCAAAATGTCAAAAGAATCAAATGTCAAAAGAATCAAAATATCAAATTAAAAAAATTAAAATTAAAAAAAAATAAAAAATTCAAGTACTAAATTTCAAAAAATCAAAATGTCAAACAACAAAATTTCAAGAATCAAGATGTCACTCATTAACAAATATTTTTTTCCGATAAGAACTCAGTTACACTGTAGTATGTTTTATCTAACAAAAAATTCCTTAATCTACTCTTGAATTGTGCTGTATTTAAAGCTTTCCAACTACTCGGTAATTTATTGTAAATAATTGGGGCCATGCGAGAAACGCTCCTACGCATTAAAGTGGTTCGACATGACACTTGACATAATTTGCTATTGTCACGCCTATTCCTTGGGAATACAACAGCCAGGCGCTCAAAACGAGATGGATTTTGCTTGACAAACATAGCTATTTCGAAGATGTACAAACAGGGAAGTGTCAGGATTTTATGTAATTTAAAGTAGGGCGCGCAACTGTCTGTCGATTTAAGTTTTAAAAATGATCGGAGACATCTTTTCTGGCCATTGAAAGCTACATCTCGATCAGTTGAGTTCCCCCAGAAATTAATACCGTAGCGCAAGTGGGATTCAACTATTCCGTAGTAAGCCGTAAAAAGTGTTTTGACATCAACTATGGAGGATAGTCTATACAACACATATGCGGATGAACTCAATTTTTTACACAAACTGTATATATGTGCTTTCCAATTTAAGTTGGAATCTATTTGCAACCCTAAAAATTTGGTATCCTCTGCTTCCTCAATTTTGTCATTTTTGTAGTGGATGTTGAGATTAGTTCCGCCGGGAGTACGTTGTCTAAAGTGCATTATCTTTGTCTTACCTAAATTAATATTTAAATTATTTTCGTCTAGCCATTTAATTAGTGCGTCAAGAGAATTATTTATGTCATTTTCATATGTCGTTGTACTTTTGCAAGGGATTGTTATTGTGCTATCGTCTGCAAACATAGTTATTGGATATTCAAGGGACTTGGGCATATCATTAACGTAAGTTATAAATAAAAACGGGCCCATCACGGTTCCTTGTGGTACACCGGATGAGATTTTACGTTCTCGAGACCTTATAATGTCTTCGTGTTTGGTAGCTATGTTAACCCTTAGCTGGTATCGCCTTTTTTGGCAACACTACCGGTATCGTGGGTCCTATTTTACCCATACCAAAAAATCTGTTGTGCAACGTAGATTTTTTATTATTTGTCTAAAATATGGTTAGTTATGAAATAAAAAAAACGTTTTATTACAAAATTATCTTAGTTTAATTTTAGAATATAAACAAATTATCATGTTTTACACGCATTTGTAACTAACCTAATTTTTTGGCACTTATTGGTTAGTGTGAACTTAAAACATTAAAAAAATATATAAATGTAAGAAAAACTTTAACTAAAACAAATTTATGGCACTTCTCATATCTTTATAATAACAAAAAAAATAATTACTTCTGAGATCAGCATAAAATAAGAAAAATGACAACCAAAATCAAAACGACTTCTTCCAAACTAAGAAGATAACATATTTTAGTCTTTATACTTTCTGACAACTGGAACATATAACATTTTGGACGGAATGTGTCTAGATTACAAATAATATGTAAACATTTAGAACATTTTAGAGAATGAGCAACTAACAGGTTCGGGACTGTCTTGATCGCTGATGATTTAGTCGTCACAAAGTTACATATATTTGGTGTTTTGGTTTATATTTTTATTGTCCTTTCATTTTCCGATTCCAAATCATCATTTAAGTCGTCCATCAACTCCTCGATTTGTCTATCGTTCAAAAAGCCCCCCATTGTAGTACAAATATTAACTAAAACAAAAAAAGTTACAAATTACACTCAATGAAAAAAGTTACTTATTTGGTGTCGTGGGTCGAACGTGACCCAGCCGGCTACTTACCTCCGCTCCTAAGATAGTCGCAGCGCTGCATATCCGCCCCTCCGCCGCAGCTAGCGACACACTGAGAATACGTAGAAGCGCGCAGTCGTAGCATAAATATTAAAAGAATAATAACCGAAAATGTTTGCTTCTGGGTCAAATTTGACCCACGATACCTACTAAGGGTTAATGTTGCTGACTTCGGTTATTTGTGTTCTGTGTTCCAGATAAGATTTTATTAGTTCGAGCACGTTACCTCTAATGCCATAGACTTCTAATTTATTAAGTAATATATTATAATGGACATAATCGAACGCCTGGGTCATATCGCAAAATATAGCGCATATAGGGGATCGTCTATCAATGCTACTCATAATCGGATTCAAAAAGTCATAGATTGCCATATTGATGGTTCTGTGCTGTCTGAATCCTTTTTGCTCTTCACCTGCAAATATATTTCTCGAATATCTTCGAAGTTACTGGTATGAGCGAAATAGGTCTATAATATTCCATCAACTCCTTATCTTCTTTCTTAAATAATGGTTTTATTATAGATGTTTTTAAAGCATCTGGATATTTACCCGTACAAATAATAAGGTTCAGTATGTGGCTTAAATGTTCGCATATCGTTGTTGAGACAGATTTCAGTATCTTTGTGGCGATTCCATCAGAACCAACACAGTTAGTATTTTTAGCGACATTTTTATTTTATGCAAATCGTGTGGTGTGCTGGGTGCCATAAACATTGAGTTATGTTTCATGGACGACATGCATGTTTTCGGCTTACAGTTAACATCTATTTTCGGTCGTATTTTGTCAATGAAAAAGTCATTAAAAGCACTAGCGATATCATAGGGTTTGTATAAAATTTTATTACCAACTTTAAGTTTCTCAATTTGTTTAGGAATATTGTATTTTACGAACAAAATCTATAATTTTTTCGTTTAGATCCATAGTAAAACTGTAATTATTTACAACCAGTTCACGACACGCGCTGCGCACGACCCACGCACGAATTAAGTAAGCGACAACGGAAGTGTAAAAAATAACTTTATTCCGACAGAGTTACAGCGAAACAGTAATTGAATTTATCTAACAAGATATTGATCTTATATACTAACTTAATTGCTAACGTAGTACATCCACAGCGTGATCAGATTGACGCATGTTCTAGATAATTATAAATGCTGATCGCGCAGTGGGGAAATTGAGAAATAATAATCTAGTAAATACTTATTGTCTGACAAAGCTAATATTGGTAGGTTGGGGTTCCTTAACTCCTCCCTCCCTAAGAGAGAAATTATCCGAAGGTGTCGCAGACGGTTTCGGAGAATTTCGACAAAAGTTAATGGGCTGAAATTTATACATTATAAAGATAACTATTGCTATTACAATAACCACATACTCTAAGATGGTCCATATACTAATTTCTATTGTCACTGTTTGTGTCGTATCGTCTATTTCACTAAATTTTGCGCTTTGTAACACTTCTTTCACATCACTGAAGTCCACATTTCTTAGATCCACTTTCTTTGATCTTCTCTGGATGTCCTGTTGTAGGTCTGGCATCTGGATCAATGGCAGCTGGAGACTGGAAACTGTAGTGTTTGTGGTGGCGGCAATGATGACTTCGCCTATTTGTGTCTCGCATTGTTGGCCAGGTGTCACGATGTAGGTCCCAAGGATAGTGTACTTCAGGATTTCTGTATTGCAATTCTCGGTGATGATGAGATTTTCCTCTGAGTAAACCAACCATTGGTTGTCGGTTATTTTCTGTATCTTAGTTTTTTCTATTTCAATATGGTTCTGTATGCAGTTTTTGTAGTTGTTCTTCATCAGCATTATTTGTTCAATGCAGGTCTCGGTTGGAAACTGGGCTAAATTAGTTTCAGCGCAAAGGAATTTTCCATTTTCAATCTCAGTACATGGGCTTACTACGGGCATGTATTTCAATCTATTCACCATCAGGTAAGGATATTTGGGTATTATTGTAAAGGTATTTGGAGAATGGAATATAGGGATGGGTATAACCTTGTAATAATTATATGTTTCGTTATTTATTAGGGGAACTTCTAAAACAAAAACTAACTTGTTGTTATTTATATATGATTTAAGTATGATATTACGTTCTAATTTTATTAAATTATGTTTGTTTACTGGGTATATTGTTCTAGCATGTTTAGCAATGACTTCTAACGTATTATATAATTCTGTACTATTTATAATGGATTGGTGCAATGTATTCAGTTTGCTAAAGGCTATTGCCGTTTCAATCTCTTGTATGTTTTCGTAACAGGTTCGAAAGTTATTTAAAATTTGATACATAGTATTTAATATTTGGAAAAGTTTGTTAAACCTGAACTCATGTTCAACTAATTTTTCCATTTCATTGGTATGTAAACCCAAGTTTTTAATATTTGAATTTATTATTTCAGAGTCATTTACTAATTTATCAAAAGCTTTTTGCATTGATGATACTTTACGTTCGACCACATGCTCTTTGTTCTGTATCATTTGGATTTCTCTATCATATTTAATTGCATCGTCTTCATCCAAATTTCCTGTGATAGCTTTTACAAGTGAGCCTAATGGATTAAACAAAGCTCTTTTGTTTCTATAATGGAAAGGTAAGATTTGAAAAAATCTATCCTTAGTTAGTTTCATAAGATATTCTATTTGGCTTTCTATTCCTATAGTTTCGTTACTAAGACTATTTTCCTTAATTTTAATTTTCAAGTTAATAAAATCCCGAATATTATTATCTATTTGTAAGTGTAATGATTCTAAATCTACAATTTTGTATATTGTCCAATAACTATTCCTCTTCACTGCTACTCCCCGCTTTATCGCTGCTATCCCCGGATTCTGACCGAGGTTTTGGAGGTCCAGCGTGAGTGTTGGCACCACTAGTACCAGAAGTACCAGGCACGATCTGTGGAGGACGTTTTACATTTTTTAAGGCTACTCTAGTTTTCCTTTTCTTTACTTCTACTGGGACTATATTTCTTTCAACTTCACCTATTACTTTCGCTTTTTCATATCGAGGTTTTTCTTTAGCTTTTCTAATCCTAGTGTCTTTCATGTAAATATTATCGTCTGGTTCGAGTATCGGTGTCGTTTCGCCACCTTTCTTATTAATTATTTTAATTTTATCGGATTCTAATTTTTCTGTTATGAATTCATAGAGTATTTTAAGGCGTTTTCTATGATCTAACAATAATTTCTGAGTTAAGTTCTTCTCTCTATCCACGTTAAATACATTTTCGGAATAAGTGTGACCAAATACTAGTTCAAAAGGCGTAAAATCTGTTGCTGAATGTATGGTGTTGTTATAAGCCATGATGGCATAAGTCATAACTGATGCTGCATCTAAATCGCTTTTATCGTATTTTGCTATACGATAAATCTCAATAATGGTAGAATGAAACCTTTCTACTATTGCCATTGAACTGGGATTATTTGGCGTCCCAATATGAAGTTCAATTTTGTAAAAGCTTAACATTTCTTTAATCAAAGTATTGTTGAATTCCGTACCGGAATCGCAACTAATTTTCCTAGGCAGACCATACCTGCTGAAATATTTAATCAATGCCCTAACTATCTCTGGTGTACTCCTATTCGGTACCTCTATGGCTTGTGCTATCTTACTAAATGCATCCACTATAGTTAAATAATATTTCCCTTCAATATATAATAAATCCATAAAAGCTTCCTGAAAAGGGGCATCCTGGGTTTGTGTTAACTGAATGTGGGGTTTAATCGGCTTTCTATCATATTTCATGCGTTTACATGTTTCGCAAGCATTTATGATTGCCGTGACTGTCTCTTTCATGTTTGCCCACCAATAATGTATTTTAAGTTTGGTTAAAGTTTCTTTAATACCTCTATGACATGTTTTCCCGTCGTGGTATTTTAAAATAACTTCTTTTTGATCTTCTTCAGATCCTGTCAAATTTATAACTCTTTCTGTACACTCGGTTAACTTAACTGAATCCTTTTTAAATAACTAACTTGTTTGAAAAAGTTTTTCTAAAAGATGGGTGTTCGAAGTATATAAAGTACTTATGTTTTGGATCAATATACTCTTTCAAAAAGTCTTTAACTAATATATCGTTATTTGTCGGTAAGTGAACTTCGAGAATTTTTTGTTTATTATTTGAAATATCTTTTACGTCTAATTTATTTTTAAACCATGAATGAATTAAAATCTGTTTTGGTTTAGTATCGACAGCTTCGTTTAAACTAGGAATGCCTTCGTGTTCTCTATTTGAAACTGAGTTGGCAGTGACCCCATCATCAGAATCCGAAAGTTCTATCGTTTCTATTGGAGTTTCGGGGTCTTGCAATTCGCTTTCTATAATTTTTTGTATACGTTCCTGCCTATCTCCTATATTTACGAATATTGAATCTAAATCGTCGTCAATTGCATTGATCTTAATCCTAGATAAAGCATCTGCATTCGTGTTTTGAGGGCCTTTCTTATATTTTATTTCGAAATCGTACTCTTCTAACCTTAATCGCCATCGCGTGAGTTTACTATTGGGCTCTTTCAATGAATACAGCCAAGCTAATGGTCTATGGTCTGTAAATATGGTAAACTTATTACCATACAAATACGGTCGAAAGTGCTTAACTGCCCATATTATGGCTAAAAGTTCCTTCTCGATAGTGCTATATTTTACTTCTGTGTCACTCAAGGTTCTACTAGCATAGGCTACAGGCTTATCTGAGCCTATCGTTCCTTGTGACAATACAGCCCCAATCGCAAAATTGGATGCATCCGTGGTTAAAATAAAAGTTTTACTAAAGTCAGGAAATTGTAACAAAGGTGCATTTGTTGAAAGCTTTTTACATGTCTCAAAACATTCTTTATATTCCCCATTAATTACAATTTTGCGACCTTTCTTTAAACAAGCTGTTAATGGTCTAGTTATTTTGGCAAAATCTTTGATAAATTTCCTATAATAACCGATTAGTCCTAAAAAGCTTTTAATCTGTGTAACCGTTTCCGGTATAGGATACCTAAGAATAGCGTCTATTTTATCATTATTTGGTTTCAAACCTTCACTTGTAATAGTATGCCCTAGGTAGAGTACTTCCTTTCTAAGAAAGTGAGACTTATCTAATTGAACTTTTAAATTTGTTTGACGGAAGCGGTCAAAAACTGCCCTGAGTTTTTCTACATGTTCAGGCAAGCTTTTAGAAAAAATGAATGACGTCATCGAGATATACTAAGCAATGTAAGCCCTGAAGGCCTCGTAAGACGTTATCCATCGCTCGCTGAAAAGTTGCGGGTGCGGTCTTTAACCCAAACGGCATTCTGTTAAATTCATAATGACCTGAAGGTGTGCTAAACGCAGTTTTAGCTCTATCTTCCTCCTGAACCTCTAATTGATGGTACCCGCTAGCTAAATCGAGGGTCGTAAAGTATGTACTATTACCTAACATGTCGAATAAATCGTTAATGTTGGGCAAAGGGTATTTATCATCAATTGTGATTTCATTGAGCCGTCTATAGTCAACTACCATCCTCCATTTTTGTTGGCCTGACGCGTCTAATTTTTTCGGCACTAAATGTACGGGAGCACTCCAGGGAGAATGAGATTCCTGGATAATGTTATCCCTTAACATTTTCTCGACTTGACTACTGATCTCTTTTGTTTGAATAGGTGGCAATGGCAATCTATGTGCCTTAATGTTTATTGGGTCTTCATTTTTTGTTCTTATTCTATGTTTAACCTGATTTGTGAAGGTTAACGGAATATTTTCACAATAAAATATATCTTTGTATTCTTTACAAAGTCCCTCCATAACCGTTCGTTCTTCTGAATTCATATGATTTAACTGTAATTTGTCTAAATTCTCTGTTAGCAAGCTGTCCACTTCTATATTATTATCTATGAAATTAACACTAACAGATGGGTCCTGTATGTATGGTTCCACTTGAAAAGGTCCCGTAACTACTAATTTTCTATTTTCATGGCTATAATTCTGAATAACAGTTGTTGCATAGCCTTCAATACACGTAACTAATGCGGCGGGCATTCGAATCCCTTCCGTAAATTGCTTAAAATCTAACACAGCTTCCCCGTTCAGTAAGTTGACTGGGAGTCTTACTCTAAGTTCACTACGAGATGGTAGATTATATACCTCTCTCATAGGCGGTGAATATATGATAGGAATATCAGTATTTTTTAAATGTAATATCTGATTTTCCATATTAATCTTTGCCTGTAATTGCTTCAGCAAATTGCTACCTATTAACCCATCATACCTATCGTCGACACTATAGACATAAAACTTATGGAACTCTTGACTTCCAAAGGTAACCGGTAATGGAATAATAGCCGTTTCACTATGAACACTCGATGCGTGAGTGCTAACAACTTCGAAGGGTTCATACTGTAGATAATTTTTAAAATATTTATTCGCTATATACGGGCTTATAAACGATCTAACACTCCCCGTATCTATCATAAAAACTGCCTTTAATTCTGGTATAACTATATGTGGTAAATTTAAGCGTTTATTACAATTTATTTTTATTCGTTCTCTAGGGTAGAGGCCGTTATGCAAAAATTTCCCGCCCCGGGTTCTTCAGGAGAAAATTCTTGGCACTCATTGTACGAATAACTTGAACTCTGTTCATTATTATTAGAATTATTTATGTAATTAACACGTCGCGACCTTGCAGTACGCATGGTGACATCAGTATTCGCACCCGACGTAGATGCTTGCGCTGCAAAAGACGGCGTGCTCGGTGCATGTGCCGCGAACTGTTGGTTCGGTTGTGCAATCGGAACAAATGACCTACTTGACTGCGGTGACGCATTATTGTTGTTTGTACGATTAAAATTGTCTTGATTTCTTTGAATATTATTATGTTGTTTATAATGTCTGGGCTGATGCGAATTGTTCGGTGTAGATGTGCTGTTTGTAGCACTATTCGGTACATGTGTACTTGATATGCTATGTGAATCTTTCTTTTGATTATTAGATTCAATTGCATTTTGGTTATTAGGCAAATTGGGTCTGTTATTTCTGCTAAAATTACGTCTGTCGTTTGTTTTCGACTCATAGACTGCCTGGAAGTTTTGTTCTTCTAAAACTATTTTTAATGCATCCTCTAATGTTGTGACGTCGCGCAAACGAACTAATCTAACTAAAAATGGCGGTAAATTAAACAAAAAAGCATTCATCGCTCTGTTACTATAAATGATTTGCTTTGCCTTACGTAGAGATTCATCAATGATAGTTTCTGATATTTTAGCAAATAAAACACTTCTCATCCGCTGTATTCTATGGCAAAAATCTAAATAACTTTCACCCTTATTTATTCTACACGATTCTAATTCCATTGCTAAACAATCCTCTGTGCGTGGATCACCGAAGTGTTGGTTTAACAACTTCTTCAGCTCGTCCCACGTACCTATAGCTTCTCTTTCGCCTACCAAACTGGCTGCTTCGCCTGATAACCTACTAGTTACTACATGAAATAAATATTCATTTTGGGCTGCGGTTCCTAAGAACGTAGACAAAATGTATTCACATTTTTTTATAAATAAAGGCAACATTCTAGTGTCGCCGCTGAATATTGGTATGATGTTAACCAATTCCTGTGGGACACGGGTTACGTTTTCCATTGCGAAAAGTTATGAAAGAAACAAACGCGGAGAGAAAAAAATCACACTAATGTGCTACTAAACTATCACTTAAAATCTATGCAAATATTATTACGGCGTTGTCCAATCCCTAATAATACACAAACACATAGACTATTACAAGGTTGGGATATAGATGGAAGAGCTGAGAGGAAGGTGAAAAAGATTTACTCACAATTCCGCAGCTAGCTCCATGCTCCCTGAATTACTGCTGTGGCTGGTCCTCTTCCGTACTCGAAGTGGCTCCTTAATGAATTTATTTGTTCGGCTATCTCTGCTAAACCGTAGACACGGACGTCGGCTACTCCACGTAGAATTGTATACACGGCAAACTGACTACAGAGCTCCTGCCGGCTGCGCCAATTAAGTAAGCGACAACGGAAGTGTAAAAAATAACTTTATTCCGACAGAGTTACAGCGAAACAGTAATTGAATTTATCTAACAAGATATTGATCTTATATACTAACTTAATTGCTAACGTAGTACATCCACAGCGTGATCAGATTGACGCATGTTCTAGATAATTATAAATGCTGATCGCGCAGTGGGGAAATTGAGAAATAATAATCTAGTAAATACTTATTGTCTGACAAAGCTAATATTGGTAGGTTGGGGTTCCTTAACTCACGCGTCCTGTGTGGGAGCCTATCGGAGAATGCGTGTATTACGAGTCGTAATATCGTCGTAATTTACGACGAACACAACGACGCCTAGCCCGCTCCCGACCCGCTACCCCGCGCGCGGTCTGTAGTGGCGGGCGACGGCCGCGGCTCCTGCGCGTCACCCGACCCGCGCCCGACCCGCGCACGCGTTCCGTGTGTTGTTGTCCATATAATTATACAGAATAGACCCGCGCTCGCCCCGCGCCCGACCCGCACCCGTTCTCTATGTGTTTTGCGCTTTATTGTTTGACCAGTGCCAGGTTTTGTCATTCATTCAGTTTGTCTTCTTGGTGCTTTCTGATTTGACTGCGGATGAAATTCTCCGAAGCATCTTCTTTGCACAACAGACACTGTTTTTGATAATCAAACGGTTCAACAGTAATAGGATTTAGTTGGTTTTTCTCAGCACTAATTATAGAACGTTCATTGGTATACACCGCTCTGCACTTACTGTGTAATGTTAAATTTTCTTCAAAAATTAAAAATATATCGTCCCTACGCCTTTTACTGGCAGCAATTAACTTTTTCTGTCCCTTTTCACCTACTCTAACTAGATCGAAGTTTAAAGCGCACCGGCAAATCTTGCAATTAGGGAACTCCATTTTTTCAATAGAAATCACACGCGCACGCAAACGACGAAATGAAGTTATGATGAGGTATCGAGCGGCGCGCCGGCGCGCGGGCGGTGGCAGAACGCGACGCCGCGGCGCCGCTGTGTCTCCTCGCCCCGCGCCCCTGCGCCCGCCGCACAGACGGGTATTTTACCCTAAAACGTGGCCAAAACTATTAAACAATATTTTTTAATATTTCGGTGCTTATATTGCCTAATTTATTGAAAAATCATTATTCAAAGCCTAGTTGATGGTAAAATATCAATTGGAAAGGAATCTAACATTTGGAAAAAGGTAAAAAAAAATATCTCAAATTCTTACTATTTTATTTTATTAAACATTAAAAAACAACTATAAAACGGTATGTTAAGTACTCTTAATCTTCTTTATTTTCCTAGTCCGAGTCACAACTGTCATGAAATGGCAGTAACATTTCTTTTGCCGAAGAGGAAAAAGGCTTAGAACTTTTCTTAGGTCTAGGCCTAATTGAACTTAGATACGGGTCTGATGTGAGCAATAGCCTATACAGAATATCCCTATTACAATCTTCACGGGAAAACTTTCGCGAATAATTTTCCCTATAATCTCGAAAATGCTTGTTCCTAACTTCAGCTGCTTCTTCTGACAAAGTTCCGATTGGGATCAGAGCGTTCTTCACAATGAGTGGTCCGTGCATCAGCACTTTGTGTACAGTGGGTGTCATCGGATGCCAGCTGTATAAGCTAACATAAAGTTCTGCTGTATTGTCACAATATGAAGAAAACTTTTCAAAATTTATATCAAATCCACTTGAAATAACTTCTAAAATTGTTGCGAACCTTTTTATCAATTCTTCATTGATGCCAGTTATAGCGGAAGCTTCCGCAGAACATTCAAAAAATCTCCTACTCGTATTTCCGTTATTGGTATTTCCAAAACCAGCTTTTGGAATATCAACCAAAAGACCAAGTTCTTTTCGGAACCTTTCTTGGATTTCTTGCTTTTTAGTTTTTACGATATCTTTTTCCATTTGTGACCTAATTTGCCATTTTCCTACAGGAATCTTATATGCGACATGAAGAAGGCTTTCGAAAAATCTGATTCTTGCATGAAGAATTGAAAGACTAAATTTAAAATTTTCCTTGGCTACCTCTGAGCTCCTCACTTTATCGAGATTGTTAAAATCTGTTGAAGTTAATTTGCAGACATAACACCTCATTGTAGATTTAGTATTTGTGGCAGCATTACACACCTTACCATCAATCATGGTGAATAATAAGGTGTGTTTGACAGAAACTTCGAGTCCCGCACTTGTTAATTTGGTAATATCCAAATCTTCAATTTGGTCTTCGAAATGCTTAATTTCTTCTTTCGTTATTTCGGGAGTTTCTTTGATAAATCTTATCCTCATGGGCCTGCAAAATCTGTGTGAAGATGGAGAGTTGTTGCGCCAAATGACATTTGTATTTGTCTTGTCAGAACTAGGGTCATTATTGCGTTTCCAAACCAATTGAACAGGGACCAAACTTGACTGGAATATATTAGCATCTGTACTGCTTGAGTTTTCAAACTTTTGATTATATTCAGCTTGTTGTGATCCATCACATCCCCACTTATATATAAGTTCAAGTGTTGACAACTCCTCTACTGATAAAGTAGAAATAACTTCCTCTAAATACAGTAACAATCGCTTAGCTGTGTGGTCCAGTAATGCTTGCAGTTTTATTTCAGCACAGGTCTCAGATATAGTAATGCGCGAAAAAAAAATCAGCTGTTCCCTACATTTATGTTCGCATAACTTGTCAAAATGTAGGGAACAGCTGATTTTTTTTTCGCGATTTCAGGGTTCGTCCCATAGAAAAAGTTGTTCAAAATGATGAGTATAATGACCCCTTTTCGGGTTTAGTGTAAACAAAAAATAACCCTGTATATGTGTCACCGTAAAATTGTCAAATACGTTATATTGTAATATCTCTAGCGATATTGTAAAGTCTCGAATTATTGTCAAATGAACATACTGCTTACAACAAAACGCATTAATTTTCGTGAAATGCATGCGATGGTAGTCAACTTACGCAGTGTGGAGGGAAGGAGGGGCCCCCTTGCCCAGTGGCACAACTCTCATGAAAAATAATGCACCATTCCTGAGAAATACCGATTAATATAACATAACCTTAAAACACTTTATATTCCCCTTAAAAAGCGTAGTCGACGGAGCCCCGCTTCGCGGGGCCCCTATTTCCGAGTGCAGGGTTTAAAGGAACCTAACGGGCGGATGCCCCAAGTCCCGATTATGGGGGCAGAGATACTTCCGTTCAGTTGACAATAATTCGAGACATTACAATATCGCGAGAAAAAACACGTTATATTGTAATATTACGTGTTTGACAATTTTACGGTGACATATGCACAAAATGAATACTGGTAAAAAAAACACATAAACGAATTTAGGTTTTGTTTAATTTTCATATCAGGTAGTAGCATCCCTGAATATCCGAAAAAAAAAGGAAAAACTTGCAGTTTATGAATTAAGTCCGGGGTAGGCTAATTTGATGCGCCTAGTTATGCGCGAACAAACATTAAAAAAATAGAAACATCCGAATTGTGAACCTCCTCCTTTTTTTAGAAGTTGGTTAAAAATATAGGACCGAGTTAAAAAACAGAAAAAGGGATTTCCATAAAAAAAAATATTCGACAATGTCCTCGAAATCATGGAAAGCCCGATTGCACGAGTGACGTAATCGCTGCCTGCCCGTCGCGCGTCGTGTCGCATCTATCCACCTACAAAATTCTCGTAACATTACTTGATTAAGGTCCATGTTCACCAAAAAGATGACGGTCTGGCAATCTACAAACAGCTGTTTAAAACACATTTTTGTATGGGAATATGTCACAGTGACAGCTGTTTCTAGATAATCAGACTGTTATCTTTTCGGTGAACATGGACTCAAATGTAACTTTGATATGACAACAAAGAAAAACCGATTCCAAAAAACACAAAAAGGTGAAAAATAACTATAGCTTCAGAAGTCGGTGACCTTTGTTTGATTGATTTACTTAGTTTTTTGTCACCGACGAAGCTAAAGTTATTTTTCACCTTTTTGTGTTTTTTGAAGCCGGTTTTATTTTTGTAAAGAAGTTTTTATTTTTCACTTTTTAGTGGGTCATTTGTGCTTACCCCTTCACAGCGTAGCGGCGTGATGTTATGTTATGCACTGGTGTAAGCAATAGATGAACATGAAATTTCAGCAATCCCAGTCCATTTGCTATCATTTATTGAAAAGTTCCGTTGCCTATCTCCGAAGTTCTTCATCAGATCTTCACCAAATTGAAATGGGACCACTTCAAGAAACTACTCTTTCTAAAACTAACCAAATCACATCAAGTGTGCCTATGAAATTTGAAGAGTTCTTTCAATTTCTCCAGGATCCCATCATCAGATCCCAACTTGATGATTATGGGACGACCTGGGAAGTATACCCTTTTAAACAAAAAAAGAATAGATGACGTCATGACATGCGCCATCTTGCGATTACACCGACCATGCCCCAAATAAATATCACGGTGAGCGCTGTCAAAATTGACAGTTGTGTTCAAAGGTTGTGTTGTTTTTGTTTTCATACGAACTTAGGAGAGTCGTATCAACTATTATTTATTCATTGCAACCATGAGTATGAAAATAGCCGACGAGCCTAACGGGCGTCAAATTTCTGTCATGCTTACATCAGACCAATACGAGAGAGCTCAGAGAGGTAAATTTTAGCCCCTTCGCAGTTCTACCGACTGCTCAGGCCGTTGCGTGTTGTGTGTGAAGTGTTTTACTTATCACAACTGCTAAGCTGTCTGTTTGTAAAAGCTACGTCCCTCGTCTCGCCTCATGTAACCCAAACGCAAGTTCTGATCAATAAAAATGTTTACTAAACTGGTACTTGCTGTTTACAGATACTGAATAATGTACAGCAATTGGTGCATGACTTTGATGCAAATATGCATAGCCGAGAAACAGAGTCACTGCAAGACCACCCACGGACCGAACCAACAGAACAAAATGGTTAGTATTTTGTATCTGGTTATATGCAGATACATATTAGCTGAATGTTTTTTGTTTACATAACATCATGTCGACAACAGTTTAAGTAGTCACTCTTACTCCAATACTTAGTCTATAACAAAAGTAAGATAAAAGTGTTGTATAGTTTTGTCATATTAGTGTGGATAGTGTGGAAAGAAATTTCTTTTTGTGCAAGAACTTGCTCTCAGATCTAATAAATAAAATGCTTTGTATATACCTACTTATGGCTTATTCCAGGTTATGATTATGTACCAAGTTTCATTCAAATCCATTCAGCCATTATTGGTGAATTCAGTAACAAAAATCTTTATAAAACATGAACAGTTGTTTTATGTAGTACGAAGTATTTCATATTATTATTTTATTCACCACCAACCAAGAAAACCCAAAGAAGAGTCACCATCTTTATTCATAAGGAATGAGGCATGCATTTTTTTGCTACTGTGAGCATAGAGAAGATTTTGAAAAGATGCGTCATAAGATTGTATATGACATCATAGCAAGAAAAATGTGCGACGTACAATATAATGTTAACGGTTCCCAGTGCCAATCAAAAATAAATAGTTAAAAGATCACAATGCCACATCTGGAAATAAAAGGGCAACGTGGCCTTACTTTGATGTAAGATTTTTTTTTACTTTTAATATTTCTTTACCATGTAAATGAGTTAGAATTAGCAAATATTTGTTGTAATTATTAATAATATTTGATGAATAAAAGTGCTTCATGTATTTGTAGTGTTATGATGATTTAATGATGATTTAATGATGATGTAATGATGATGATGATGGTTTTAGTTCACTGAGGCTTCCAATCGCACTCCATTTTTCTCTATGCTCGGCAACTTTCATCCAGCTTCTACCAGCCTGGGAAGATAATGCTAATAAACCATGCTTATTGTTATTATTTTTTCAGCGAATGAATGAGTTATTTGGCTCAACTGGATGGGCTAATCCTGTAGCGCTGGCTTCAGAGATAGGGCCCACACCAGATGTAAACACTAGTTCACAACATTTAAGACCACAGAAAAGAAAACTTGATTATATATTAGAAGATTATAGAAAAGATATGAAGAAGTATAGGGAGGAAAGATACAAACAAAAACATAAAATTTTTAGTAAATATATGCTACTAAACGAGCAACAGCATAGAGAAAAAATGGAAATTTTGCAGTTGTTGTGTTTAAACAACAATAAGTAAATGTATGAGTTTATAGCTAGAATTTGTATTTGTTTTATGATTTGATCAGTACTTATTTTAATTTGTAATAGGTCCCCTTGTGATTTTCATTAGAATTTATGATTTAATCATTACTTGTTTGTAGTAGGTTGGAATATTCTACCTTTATACTTGTTAAAATCTGTGAATTTTATTAGCATAGGTCTACTTGTGATTTTGTATTAGTTTTTTGATTTGATCAGTACCTGTTTTAAGTAGATTTGCTATATACCTGTTAAAACCTGGGAATTTAGTGTTTAATTGTAAAGCTGTAAGTCTGTGATTTTACTTAAAAGATAAGAAAAAAAAATACTGTTGTGAACTGCGTCTAACTTTTGTCTTAGCATAATCAATAATTAGGAGAATAATGTGGCCTGGAGCTCGAGTGAAGCACCTGAGGTTCAGTCTGATTATACTGTGATTCTAATTGATTGTTAATAAAAATGTTTCATTACTAATACTGTTGAACATTATTTACATACCAATCCCAACAAATGGCGCAATGGTAACAAGTTCCTTTCTCATAACTTTTAAACACATGAAGAAGCAAGAATGCTTATTTATCACCTCTAGCAATCAATCAAACATGAATTGATTAAATTAATATTTACCTATCCATTACATTAAGTTGTATGTAAGTATAAAAGTTATTCAAAGGAAGTTAAAAGTAAAACTACAAAATATATATTACACAAAAATTAAATCAACGTTTATTGAATCAAAAGTATTTAATTATATTGTCCTTATTATTAAATTATTGGTCAATGTTTGTCTTTTGCGCATTCCTTCCTCTCTCCCGTCGATAGACTCGTCAATAAGGCACAATAAGGGTCTTTGCGTCACCCGTAAATGCTCTTCAACTGGCATTATATCTCTTTGCAGTATACAGATGTTATGTAGTACTGCTAGAGCTAGTAGGTACTCAGGTATTTTTTTTACTTTTACCATGGGAAAACAGTCTAATATACTGCGCCAACGAGCCTTCCACATTTCAAATGCTCGCTCTATGGACATGCGTGCAGATGAAAGGCAAAAGTTGAAGTTTTTTTTTCTAACTGACAAATTTCCATTGTTTTTAAATGGAACCATCACATTACGATGTACTCCATACGCAGCATCACCAATAATATGGCTGTCACCTTTGAAATAGATGTCTGGGTTTGTTATAAAGTTCTGAACAGGTGACAGCCTAAATACTCTAGCATCATGCACACTCCCTGCATAGCCATCAAAGACACTGGTGAACACCATGTCATGAGTACACACAGCCTGGAACAATATATTAACATTATAATAATTACTTTATTTTTTTAATTGTAATTTTACTAGCTACGTCAAGAGAGCTATACTTACTTGCACTTGGATTGAGTGGGTTCCTTTTCTGTTTACGTATGATTGTGCGTCCTCGGTTGGCCCATTTATTTTAATGTGCGTGCCATCAATGGCTCCCACTACCCTTGGGAATGCACTGTGAGTTTCAAACTGCCTAGCCACTTCTCTTGCATGCTCCCCTCTAGGCCATCTTATGAACTGGGGAGCAAGGGAATGGAGAGCATGAGAAACGCGTCGTACACTCCTCAGGACAGTGGCCAGGCCTACATCAAACTTCTCACACACAGATCTAAAAAAAGAAAATACGAATTAATTGTTTTTATTATTAACTTGGAAAGTAGGTAGCCAAAACACATTTTCTGACCAGTTTAACTCCCTCACTTGTCTAAGCATAGTACTTTCTTTTTTGAAAATCACATTCGTTCATAATTAACACCAGTTTTTATATAATGATTAGACATTATGAGATAAACATAATTTTTACCTGTAACAATCTGGTGTAGCCATCATCCAAAGCGCAATAAGCTTCTTTTTTTTGCTTCTATTGGTTTTTTTTCCAATTCTTACTCCTGTATCCATTATTTTTGGACATATTAATCCCAATATGAGCTCAAAGTCTATCTCAAAATCAGAGTTATCAGATTCGATAGAGTCCATCAACATAACTTCCATTTTCAAAAAGATCTCTTGTGAAATGTGCTGAATTGAAGGAACTTGGAAAGTGTGATTAACACAGTATGTCAGATATATATGCGTATGTTCACAGTGAACGCTGTGACTGCGTTCACGAGCGTTCCGATTTGATGACAGCTTTTAGCAGTCAAAATCGTGATATTTATCTCGGAAGGCAAACTAGTGCTGTGAGCGCTGTGAGTGATTATATCGTATCTCGGAAGGCACGGTGAGTAAGTACTAAAAAGTTCATCACAATTTTATGAATACGTACAGTTAAAAACATTACACTTCCTTGGCAGTCGTGTAAAAATCGCCTATAAAATTTACGCAGAGGTCAGCGGGTCGTCTTAGACAGATTGAATATACAACGTGTAACAAAAAGGGTATAGTCATTTTGAAAGGGTGTGCTACAGACCATCAAACTGAACAACTTTCTCTATGGGACCACCATCGTAATCGTAAGGCGGTTTTGTGCAGCTCCTCTGGTGTCTAATGGAGATTGCCCATTCTTCTATGGACCGCCGTTGCGCATGAAAATAAGTCGTATAAAATGGACATAAAAGAGGGGTGGTGTCATATTTTCCAAGGAAATAAAAATGAACTATTAATTATTTTGTGGGGTTTTTATTGTTCTTTGATTTTCTGTTCAAATTTTGAGGTTAGTTTTGGAGCTAACCTTTACCAAAAAAAAGCAGTCCTTACAACAACAAGAATTCTTATAAGAAACAGAAAATAGTTCCATCAAACCAGTGAATAATCCTGAGTAAATAATATTAGCCACAAAGTATGCATTACTGCTTACAGTACACTTTACTGCTTTCAAATAAACCCTCTGGAATTATTCTGTTTCTAACTGACACATCTTGTATTGACATGTGACCGAGTCCTAAATATAAGGGTACAAATGTGTTACCCAAATAATGTCTTGCTTTAGACGTATATCTTTCTTAAGTACTTCTTATAGGAATTCGAAACAATGCTGATAAGCGTTCATTGCTGTCACCAGTTCTAAGTTTAACCAACATTATACTTAAAGCCACACTAGGACAAGGAGTTTCCAGTGCCAGCTGTGGTACGTACATGTGATAACAACTGATAAAATTGTTGAGAATTGATCCCTGACCAATAATAACAGCTATGTGGATTCGTTTCTCTAATATTAGAAAAATCGTACTGTTTGCAAGTACCTCTATCCATAATAAAATTAGTAATGTAATCGATAAAAACTAAGCAAACGTGGTGGCTCTTAAGTCTGTTACCGTTTCGTCAAACCACTAGCATGTTTGTGGTTCATCATGCCATCGATATGATACGTAATTTCCAGTTTTTCTTCTTCAGTGAATGCTCGCAATTTCTTCGCTAACCCCAATGCATATATTTCACAGTCGTCTACTAGGGTTTGAGACTCCCTTTTTCTAATACTTTCCTGAAAAAGTTTAATTTGTTCGTTCACATGCTTTCCAGCCTCTTCCAACCTCACACTGAAGTTGCGACCTAGGACGAGCAGTGTGTTCTTGTTTCATTTCTTATGGTTCCCTCTTCATTACCACTTGTACCTGGTTGTACAGTCTGAACAAACAATCATTTCGATTTAATTAAGGACTAGTTTTGCCAGAGGCGTCGCCCGCTCACCGCCCCCCCCCCCCCCCCTCACCTTATAGCCTATGACACTAAAGACCAAAGCAGCTTTGAACTGGTAAAATCTTTTTTGAAGTCTAATACAGTAGCATTTGAGTTTATTCATTACATACAAAAATATAAATTTTTCCTTTATAATATTAGTATGATAATATGCATACCTAACCGTTTTTTTTTTGTCAGATTCCTTCATCTGCAGAAGAACGGTTGGAAATTGAAAAAGGATTCAACTCTAAATTTCCTAGAGCTATTGGTGCCATAGATGACAAACATATTGTTCTGATATGTCCACCTAATTCAGGCTCAGAATATTTCGACTGTAAAAAAAAAAATGCATTGTGCTCATGGCAGTAGTCGATAGCAAATATAGATTTATTTTTGCGGATATTGGTGGTCAATAAGTGATGATGGATTTTTTCGAAATACTGCATTATGGGACATGATTTGTATCAATACTCTAAATTATATAACCTAATCTTAGAACACTTTATATCCCCCTAAAAAGCGTAGTCGACGGAGCCCCGTTCCCCTATTTCCGAGTCCAAGTCCCGATTATGGGGGCAGAGATACTTCCGCATATTCAGTTGACTATATTTCGAGAGTTTACAATATCACTAGAGAGATTACAATCTAACGTGTTTGTCAATTTTACTGTGACATATACACCGTTACTTTTTAGTCGTCTTAAAAAAGCGGTCCACTCAATGTACCCGACATAAAATACGAGTACCTCTAGGCGTGATTTTTTTATCGTTAAGTAATTAAGATAATAGGTACGAAGAAAAATAAATAATACATTAGAAACATGAAACACCCTGTTAAAAATGTGTCGCCTAACCTAGCCACGAGTTGAGCAGATCATTCCATCACCATTTTCAACGACACAAACCTACGCCTTGCGTCAAAATAATGAATACAAATTTTATTTTTAAATTAATCAAATCTCATAAAACCTATTTTTTTTATTATGAACGTGTACTAGTCATTGGATACATGAACTGGACTGCTTTTGTCAAACGACTAAAAAGTCACGGTGTATACTACTAGCTTCTGCCCGCGACTTCGTTCGCGTGAATTTCCCGCTTGCAACATTTCTTATTGCTGCTCCGCTCCTATTGGTCATAGCGTGATTTTATATAGCCTATAGCCTTCCTCGATGAATGGACTATCCATTTTGTTTTTTTTTTCAACTCTTCTGCTTTATAATATTAGTATAGATATGCATAGTATAGATTCCACCTAGTAGCGACACCTTGTTTTAGTTCGGGTAAGTTAAGTTCCGTCTGTTTCTCTTTTAACTTGTAACCGAGCTCTGCTTAAAATGATGCTTCTACATTTTGCGAGCAATGTCGTTAAATCTGGGGATGTTGCAACATTAACTGTTAAGTTCCCGTAAACATTCCAAATACCAGTTATGACCGCAGCGGTGTGTTGATTGCTGTGTGCGATCCAACTACTTTCCGGGCCGCTAGTGTTTTTGAAGCTATAATTGTGTGTGAAATAAATAAAAAAAATGTGATCATGAAGGAACATGACAAATAAAACAGATAGATGTATTATGGTAATAATTTATTTTATACATTGTCGCCGTCATCGCTATCGCTATCGCTGTCACTTTCTGTAACATTTATTATAAATGTGTCTGTGATATTGTCAATTAACATATCTAGCCTACTCATTTTTTCCTCTTCTTTGACAACATGGGATACGCATTTAGCCGTAATTTTTTGAATGCCTTCCTGAAATAAATTTCTCACATCTGTCAATTTGAAGGATTTATTATTTTGAGCTACATGCCCCTTTACTTGCGCCCATATCAATTCGATAGGGTTTAGCTCGCAATGGTAAGGGGGCAGTCTTAAAACCGTGATCCCATTTTGTGCTGCCATTTCGTCTACAGCCTACTTATTAAAAGACTCGTTATGTGGAATCAGTTCTAAAAGCGTAGCTTTAACCATATCTGGTTCGTAATGAATATTTTTATTTAAAAGCCAATCTTGAATGGCAGCTTTTTTCCAGCTCATCTTTGGTGCCGTTTCCAATTTTCGGGAGTGGTAAGGTGCATTATCCATCACCACAATTGAGTTTGGTCTTAATTTTGGTAAGCCTCCAGCGAACCACTCCTCAAAACAAACTGCATTCATCTCATCATGGTAATCTTCACAATTTTTCTATGCTTCAAAAATCATGAGCCCCTCTTCCAGGAAGCCTTCTTCACTACCTATATGGCTAATTATGAGACGTTTGCCTTTTCCAGATGGATTTTTTCAATCCAGTGGTCAGTCCCTCCAAAAACGCTTGTCGAGATGATGTGACTTTCTTGTCCACCCAGGTTTTTTTTCCAGTATGACCTTAAAATAAATATAGTACATGAACATTCAATGTTACTATTAAATTTAATGTAAAATGTATATAAATTCATTTTGTGTATAAATGTTAGCCTTACCTGCGTTAACCCAAGTTTCATCTTGATAATATATATGTCTCCCTTCTCGTCGAAACTGACATATAGATCGCAAGTAGCGCTGGCGCCATGTTATTATATCATTTCGATCAATAAACGTATTATTTGTAGATAATCAGCAAGAAGACGAAATTTTTCCTGAATGTAGTCAAGCATTATTTACTAATAAGCATGAAGATAACCAACAAGATAACGATAAAGAAAATGATGTTTTTCCTGAATGTAGTCAATCGATATTGCATATTTCAAAGAAACGTAAATTCATGGGACCATGTACCATGACCAATAGTCAATATACAAATTATAATTCAGACACTAGCATTGAAGAAATTATGGATTCTAAAGAAGACGATTGTGAGAAAAAGTTTAAAGTAAGAACATCTAAGGAGAAACCTAAGTCGCCAATTAAAAATAAGTCAGACCCCGATTGTTGTGCAGCAAAAATATATTTTAAAGCATTGTTCTCAAAAGATTTAAAAACAGTACTGAATACGCAAGACGAACTACCTCCAATTTATGCTCAGTTTGAACATGACTTGGGTATAATGCTAGCATTTAGATTAAGAAAAGTACCAGCAAGTAAACGTTTAGAGTGTTATGAAAAATTAATTAATGTGGTGAGACAATATGAAGACTGAAATAAGACATTGATTGACATAATAAACATTTACTGATTTTAATGATTACAGTGATTACATAAAAGGCTGATTTTAATTGGTTTTATAAAAATGTTTGATTTCTTTTACAAATAAATAAAAAATCACATACAGGTTAATAATTGTGGTGAGTTCTGAAACAATTTTCCAAGCATAATCCAGGAAAACCTGGACAATCTGGGCAGCCAAACAAAACTTCCACTCTTCTTTTAGACACATTGTAGCACTGTCTGCATCTTTTTCTTATGGTTCTGCCATTTCTTTTCGGCAAATGGATCCTACCTGGTACAGTAGGCCTAACTTCGGGTTTCTTAGGCAAGAGGTATTCAATTATTTTAAATCTAAAATCATACAAGCTTGATTTTGTCTCTCTATTTATGTTGTATATTAAAAAAGCATTAACCATATTTATTTCAATTATATGAATGATTACTTTTTTGTACCATCTGAGTGTTTTATGTTCCGCACAATAATAACTCAACATTTGGTCATGTTTATCTGCTGCTCTCATATATTTATTATATTTTACTCTTACTCTTGGTTTAAATGACATGTTTCCATGCTTATTTCTAGTTTGGACGTATTGACTATCATGTTCTGAACTAATGAAAGCAACGTCCCTCTTACGAGTATCCCTCTATTTTGTAACAGTAATATTTTTGTTATTGTGTATAATGCATGCCTCAGTTGGTTGCAATCGAGCATTCATAACTTCTTTTGGATTTCCTTTTTTATTAAAATTGAATGTACCCGTTAAATGCATTTTTTTATTTAATAATTCCTCGGCTATATCCAAACTGGAATAACAATTGTCCACATACAATGAATGGCCATTATTTAAATAATTTGTCACTAGCAATCTGATTACTTTTTTCACATGATCTCTTCCCCCATACCTCTCAAACGTTTGCTCCTTTCGATACGTCTTTTCCAGGTATTAGGATTTGAAACATGCTTTTTCTTCGGGGAGCTAGACTTAATTATTGAAAATATGGCACCGGACATAGAAGCACGTCTTTTTAATATTTTTGCAGGTGGTTGCATCTGCTGCAAGTCGTTTTCCGAGCATCGCCTCTCTGGTAGTTTGGAGGTAACTTGAAATTGTCGCTTACTGCCGCTGTTAAGTCTGCTAGTTTCCGAAAAACGTCGTATATTTTCGTCAGCCGTAGGCAAAATAAGTTCTGTTGATTTTTCATGATTTTCGTTATCATTCAAAGATGAACAAGAAGTGGTCGATTCATCTATATATATTCCGTTATTATTCGAGACGTAATCCGGATCCCTAACACTGTCATCACTATCGCAAAAATCAACTACATCTACATGATTTGAAACATCATTATCTTCGTTGCTTGCTTTATGCTCAGTTAAATATTAAATAATTGTTGTGTTTCTGGTGACATTTCTGGAACAGGTGATGATAATGGTGAAACGCTATTCATCATTGCTGCCAATTGAGATGGTGAGCATATTGTACGTATTTCTTCTTGTATTTCTTGCCGTAAAATGACAGGATCAACAATAACTAGAACAATGCAAATTGATTTACTTTACTTACCAATTCATAGCTTGAACTATTTTACATTACTTGGTAACATTTATAAAAACACAATGTATAAGCTGGATAAACCATGAAGAAGTATTAAACATACAATCACACACTCAGCAACTGGATGCATATGCTTATATAATATGTCGTGATAACACTATTTTTCGTGATATCCACAACACGAAATAGACAAACATAAACAGGTTAAGACACACAGTTGTACTATGACATGAATAAATTACACAACATAGTGACCTTAAGTTAGTCTTAAATATTATTACTTTACATGCAATATCAAATGCTGGTACATAACAAAACTACAAGTATTACCTACACCTCCACTTGTAGTAGGGGTCAAAGTCAGGTCATTAGTAGAGGTATCAATGTCCATATTGAGACATTCCCCATGGTCTTCTAAAACTTCCACCACTAAGTTATTACCTACACCATTTCCACCATTATCACCTACACCATCTCCACCATAAGGTACAACAAACCCACTACATGTTGACCAAAACAGGAATTCTACTTTTGTTAAAATTTCATCTGGAGGTGTGTATTCAAACTTTCCACCACCAGTCTAAACAAAAACACATGTTCAATATCAATCTGTTTTGAAAAAAAAAAATAAGGTAAAAGTCCATAGCCGACTACAACCCTCAGTAGCAGCAGACATTTCACCGCAACACTACTGATTTCTATGTATGTATTTCGTTAAACCTACAGATTAACTTAAGAACCTACAGGTATACCAGTAGTATACATACCTTTAGATGATTCAATCGTATTTGTTGGGTTCTTTTACGAGCTGCCTTTTTCAAGCTGTCCCACTTCGATTTTAATTGGTCTTTCTGCCTGGGGATAGATCCATTCCTGGCATTGAAGGCAGCTGTTAGAGAAACTCATGCTTCATCTTTAAGCTTGTTTGTGGTGGCATTGGTCTCCTTGCTTGTTATAATTTTATTGCTCTCAATCAATTCCACAAGACAAAGGATTTCATCCTTAGTCATAGCTTTATTTTTCTGTAAAATAAAATAACACGGCTCTTAATATATACTGATAAACAACGGATCATAAAATATAATATAGTGAGTTAAAAAACTTGTGATACTTACCGACGGAGTAGAATCCATATTATTACACAATTACTATTATGTTCAAAAGATTTTTTTTTTTAAATGTAGCTATCCGGTTTAAAATGTTCTTAGTTACGGCACGAACGACAGGAGAGAGTGACAGGCCACTGTAATGCACGCGCGTTGAGCTTTATAATGTCACGCGTTTTGTTTACACCATGCATGCGTAACAGGAAACTTGCAATATTCGAGATTTATGATTATTTTAAGCCATCTAGGCTTAAAATTATGATTTACGTTGTTTGCAATATTCGAGTTTTATGATTATTTTAAGCCATCTAGGCTTAAAATATAGATAAATCTCGAATATTGCAAACAACGTAAATAAAATTATTATTGTGTACGGTAATTTGTACTAATACTCAAATATTTTATGAGAATGTATGATTTTTGTTGCATGATTGATGTGCGGTGTTTTCTTATAACTAAACGTTAAGAGGAATGAGAGATACATCGAGGAACGAGTCGTAGGCGGTTTATCTACGTATGCTCGTCCAAGGGCGTCGCCAGCCGATGCCGATGGCGCAGGTTCATTTTTTTCTCATTCTCTATGAATGAGAAAAGTAGGTATAAATTGTAGCTACGAGCCTTACATCTACAGCGATTGTTATAACAACAGTATCTTAGTACTATATACATATACAGGGTTATTTTTTGTTTATACTAAACCCGAAAAGGGGTCATTGTACTCATCATTTTGAAAAACTTTTTCTATGGGACGAACCCTGAAATCGCGAAAAAAAAATCAGCTGTTCCCTACATTTATGTTTGCATAACTCGCCAAAATGTAGGGAACAGCTGATTTTTTTTTCGCGATTTCAAGGTTCGTCCCATAGAAAAAGTTGTTCAAAATGATGAGTACAATGACCCCTTTTCGGGTTTAGTATAAACAAAAAATAAGGTTGTATATTCTTTGACAGTACAGAGTCCAATGTGTAAAGCTACACGAGCACGAGCTCTTGACTATGCAATAAAAAACTTGTAAATAAGTTATAATAACATTTATTAGAAAAACTAGCTTTTGCCCGCGGCTTCGCTCGCGTAAAATCGTTATAAATTGTAGCCTATGTGTTATTCTGATGATTAACCTATATTACTGTAAAGTTTCATCCAAATCCGTTCAGTAGTTTTTTCGTGAAAGAGTAACAAACATACATCCATCCTCACAAACTTTCGCATTTATAATACTAGCTTCTGCCAGCGGCTTCGCCCGCGTGAAGTTTGATAATTGTCCCATGGGATCTTCTACCGGGATAAAAAGTACCCTATGTGTTAATCCAGGTAATAAACTATCTGTGTGCTAAATTTGATCCAAATTCGTTCAGTAGTTTTTGCGTGAAAGAGTAACAAACATACATCCTCACAAACTTTCGCATTTATAATATTAGTAGTAGGAAGTAGGATTAGTAGGAAGTAGGATAGAATAAAAAGTTAGAAAAATAGAATAAAATGGAGTTTTTTTTTTAAATTACCAGATTTTAATACTATACTGGTCGTTGTTTGTTTATATTAGGTTAATTAAAACATAATTTTCGGGGATTCATTGTAAACTTCTCGACCACTTTATTATTAAAATCTTGTAAGTTTCCATGTATAAGTTTTCGGTGCACACTCATCATGGCCAAACCATTGAGGCGATTTTCACTCATAGTGCTTCTTAGCCAGGTTTTTAGTCTCCTGAGGCTGCTAAACGATCGCTCTACCGTACACGTCATGCATGGAAGAGCGATCAAAATTTTCAACGCTTTTTCCGTGTCGGGAAAGAAGGTTTTTGCTTCTTTTAGGATATCAACAACGGTTTGATCTGTTGAGTTTGGTTTATTATGCCAGAATTGCTGCCAAAGCTCGACTTAAATTTTTATGTTTGGTAAATTATAAAACTGAGCGATAGTTTCACAAGTTTCTGTGAGATTTTCGACTGACATCGTTTGCATTTGTGCGGGGTGTAATTTAGATAAAGCAAATGATGGAGTATTTTCTTCAGCAAAGCGTGTTTCAAGCGATGTAATAACGGAGTCCAAGTATGGTATTAGTAATGATCTTTTCCAGAATTCTTTCTGCTGGGTGATTGCTTCGATGACGTTGTTTTCCAACAATGCGCGGCATTGAAGTGATATCCTCCTCCAGGCCGACTTTCTCCGCAACAATAGTAGCATCCTTTATAATTTCATCTGTGACTCTTTCGGGATTATCACGGTGGCTCTTAAGCAATTGCAAAATGCGTTTGACGTGTTGCGAGGCCTTAACCACATCCAAAGCTATGGATTGGAGTGCGTTGACACTGTTGTCAACGCACTCCACGCGTTCCAACAAAGCAGAGTATTTAGCTATCAAAGTAATACAAAGTATAAACGAAATTTTGAAAGCAGCAGCATGGAGTTGAATGGCGTTTTTTCGAGTCGCACTGTTTCCTTCACGCGATAAGTTTTATAACAGGAAAATTCTACTTAAATACTCTGATAGTTTTATGTTTCTCACTCCATCTCGTTTCGCAGAGCATGGCAATATTAGGTACCAATTTTCTTCTCAAAACAGATTCCTGATAAAAATTAATAATATCTTTAGTGGTTCCCATGGTGTTTCGAATTTCAGGAAGAATATTGAGATCATTTATTACCAGATTCAGTTTATGGGACGAGCAATGAAAAAACAATGCTTTGGTATATTTTTTGCGCAGGATTGCTTGTACTCCACCGTCTTTTCCGGACATCGTCGAACAACCATCAAATCCAAAACCAACGCATTTATCAGCAGGATTAAGGTCTTCTTTTGTCGAAAACTCATCGATGCAATATGCAATAGATTTCGCATCCAGACCTTTCAGCTCAACAAATACGACGAACATTTCTTGGACCTCATTGGCTTCCTCGTCAAAATATGTTCAGCACCGGAAATATCAGCTGGTTCGTCTGCTAACACACTATAAGCTTCTGCTTCTTTTACTTTTTTCACAATGTGTGCCTTAATAACATCTCCACAAATTGCGATAATTTCATTTTGAATATGAATCGATCGATAGACGTCACGATGATATACGTATGCGACCGTGTGCGTTCGTGGATTTGCGTTAAAATACTAATTGGGGTGTCTGAGGGTGTGCGCAAATCACGTTACATGTTGTATATGTTCCATCTGTCATATAATTAAGAAGCTGTCAGTCTTCCTTGGCGTATACTATACCAGTACTTGCTTTCAGACTGCCCTAGAGATTTTGCATTAATTTCTAAGATCATCTCATCATCTATGACTTTCTTCAAATAATCTCTGAATTTGGAATAGTTATGTGCGGTGCGGTGTTTTACATCAATAAATTGTAACATGATATGAAAAATATTTTTCAAATCCGATTTATTTCCTTCACATAATTTAAAAATCAGTCAGTTTAGATTCGTTCGTTTGCACTCTTCTTCAAATTCAGTTAAGATAGTACTATCTTTAAGCGTCAGCCTAGGAATTTTCGTTTTTTTTTTTAAATTTTTTTGCTAGTTACTTGTTCTGTGGTGGCACTTGATAGTGTAGGCTTATTCCAGTAGCATTCAACTGCTGTTGATGATAGTTCTGAACTTTTTTTTCCAACCAAAAAAGAAGCGGTAATGAGTGTTTGTAACCATCTGTAAAGACGAAATAAGGTATTTGATCAACATTGTTTTATTCCGTTGCCAAAGAAAATATTTTATACTTCGTTTTTTAAAGAAATAACCGCTCAAATAAAATGCTGCACAGAATCAACAATAACGTAATTATTAGCATAGAAACAATAAGTTTCTATGCTAATAATTACATATCACCCATTTTGGTAGGGGACACCTGATGTCTGCTTTGGCCCTTACAAAGCTACCACATCTCGGCCATTCTCCGATTAGCAAAATTTACGTTTCCGGGCTTGCATAATCCGTAATATTATCATATTCAATCATGCACTTTTTTATATGTTAGATAGCATCCGTATCTAGCTGTAAACAAAAACATTTGATCTTTGTAACTGCGTTACTGCACCCACCAACGAACGTTAATAACACAAAAAACTTTATATTTTGAAGTCCTTTTGGCATACACTGATGGAACTCAAAACATAATTTGACAAACTTGAATGCACCAAAAAAATCTTCAAACATACCTCTTAATTTTCTTTCAAAGCAGTTTAGCCATTTATTGACAATGATAATTATAATTAAAAATATAACATAAAATTTTAAATGCTAAACTACATCGACTGATGGATTAATTATTATTAAATAGTTAAGTTCTAGTTTTAAATTCGGCCCGCAGTGACTGAAGTAACAACCACTTTGTAGTGCAAGAAATGAAATGAAATGCTGTTAGAACTCTGTTCTAACAGCATTTCAAACGAAGTTTGAACCACCACAAATAGAGTTGCTTATTTAGCTGATGTCGTCGCCTTAAGTCAAATTTTCAATGATATATACTCGTACCATCGTCATCAAAAATCAGTTCTAAACTGTTACTGTTATAACATTATGAAAACGATAACTTCACTAGTTTATTTTACAAAAAACTGTAGCTGCGGTAAAGTGGTTGATTGATTGCATGTTTTTGCATTTCAGTACCTATGTCCATGTTCAGCAGCACCATTGTGAACTTGGCACTTTAGCCACAAGTCTCCTCAACATGGTCGTAGTTCATGACAAGACCCTGAGGATGGTACTTCTTCATGCTTATTCTCAGGTGATGCTACATTGTCTGTGTTATAGGGACTTTCCTCGTTGTACCTCTCCTCGTTGTTCTCTGCCGCTGGAGGAGGAAGAGGACGTAACATTTCCGTCATATAGCCCAATCTGGCTAGTCCGCAGGCAATGCCGTCTAAGAAATCTGGTAATCTTTCGAAACGTTTTTGAAATGCTTCCACACGACGCGCCAACCCTACGTGATTGCAAGGTCTGCTCGGAATTTCTATAATGCCGTTAATAGGTGGCAACGGCTGCGGTAGTACTTTCCGGATTTCGTGAAGCCGAAGACGACGCCGTCGCGGTTCCGCGACCTGACCTACTTCTGGCGCCACGTTGTTCTGTTGATTATGCGATATTAATTAGGTTCCTCCTCATACTTCTAATGCTCATGCTCCACTTTTCCCAGTTCCGGTTGCGGATTATCACCCATATCTCAAGGTTAACTGCCTGTTGTGATTTGTGATTGCGAGGTCTGCTCCGAATTTCTATAATGCCGTTGTTAGGTGGCAATATTTACTGACAGTTCGACACGTCCTCTATTTAAGTCTATACATTCACTAGTTTGCGCGTCGAACTTACAACAATTCACTTGATATACGGTGCCGGGGGCCGGGGGGAAAATGCTCATCACGTGAAACAATTTTTGCTATGGTCTCATATTTGTATCTCCTATAGTTTAGCTAGTCCGTTGCGGTTCTGCATCAGGTGTTCAAGTTTCCAAGATAAATGATAGCCTATAGCTGACCCACGCAACTTCGTCTGCGTCACATATGAGAGAAAAACGAAAGGAAAAAAATCACTGTTTTTGCAACATTTTTCATTCCTGCTCCGATCCTAATGGTCGTAGCGTGATGTTATATAGCCTAAAGCCGTCTTCGATAAATGGACTATCCATCACAAACATAATTTTTCAATTTGAACCAGTAGTTGTTGAGATAAGCGCGTTCAACCAAACAAACAAACTCTTCTGCTTTATAACATTAGTATAGATTTATGATTATAACATTATGAAAACGATAACTTCACTAGTTTATTTTACAAAAAAACTGTAGCTGCGATAAAGTGGTTGATTGATTGCATGTTTTTGCATTTCAGTACCTATGTCCATGTTTAGCAGCACCATTGTGAACTTGGCACTTTAGTGTCTTCAACAAGACCCTGAGGATGGTACTTCTTCATGCTTATTCTCAGGTGCTGCTACATTGTCTGGGTTATAGGGACTTTCCTCGTTGTACCTTTCCTCATTGTTCTCTGCCGCTGGAGGAGGAGGAAGACGTAACATTTCCGTCATATAGCCCAATCTGGCTGGTCCGCGGGCAATGCCGTCTAAGAAATCTGGTAATCTTTCGAAACGTTTTTGAAATGCTTCCACACGACGCACCAACCCCACGTGATTGCAAGGTCTGCTCGGAATTTATATAATGCCGTTGATAGGTGGCAACGGTTGCGGTAGTACTTCCTGGATTTTGTGAAGTCGAAGACGACGCCGTCGCGGTTCCGCGACCTGACCTTCTTATGGCGCCACGTTTCTGTTGATTATGCGTTAATTAGGTTCCTCTTTATATTCCTGATGCTCATGCACCACGTTTCCCAGTTCCGGTTGCGGATTATCACCCATATCTCAAAGTTAACTGCCGGTTCAACACGTCCTATATTTGTGACTATGCGTTCACTAGTTTGCGCGTCGAGCTTACAACAATTCACTTGACGAACGGGGCCGATCACGAACGTGCGTTGTGTTCCAAACAATTCCAGAGCAGGTCTGTCGCAGCAATTTGAGGTGTGGGTATCGCACACAAGTATAACTAGGTAGGAATATTCGATGAACGTCTCGCGTCTGAATCTATAATATTAAGCTATCGTTTGTCTCTTGCTGTTGCATGGTCATAATAGTGAGAATGAAAGGGTCAGATAATATAATGTTGTCAGCTAGAAAACTAAATGTTACTTTCAGCTTTTATTTTAATGAGCTCAAAAATCAATACCAATTGCAAATAATCAACATTTATTTCGCACATTTTCACTGAGAAAATGTTACCAATCTGTATGAGTCCTGCAATGCCATCTGTGCGTAGAATGCAGCACCACTGTTAACTTGGCACTTTAGTCACGAGTCTCCTCAATATGGTCGTAGTTCATGTCAAGACCCACTGGTACTTCTTCATGCTTATCCTCAGGTGATGCTTTCATTGTCTGGGTTATAGGGACTCTCCTCGTTGTTCCACTCTTCGTTGTGCCTTTCCTCATTGTTCTCTGCCGCTGGAGGAGGAGGAGGACGTAACATTTCCGTCATATAGCCCAATCTAGCTGGTACGCGGGCAATGCCGTCTAAGAAATCTGGTAATCTTTCGAAACGATTTTGAAATGCTTCCACACGACGCACCAACCCCACGTGATTGCAAGGTATGCTGGTAATTTCTATAATGCCGTTGATAGGTGGCAACGGCTGCGGTAGTACTTCCCGGATTTCGTGAAGTCGAAGACGACGCCGTCGCGGTTCCGCGACCTGCCCTTCTTATGGCGCCACGTTTCTGTTGATTATGCGATAATAATTAGATTCCTCTACATACTCCTGATGTTCATGCTCCACGTTTCCCTGTTCCGGTTGCGGATTATCACCCATATCTCAAGGTTAACTGCCTGTTCTACATGTCCTCTATTTGTTACACGTTCACTAGTTTGCGCGTCGAACTTACAACAATTCACTTGACGAACGGGGCCGATCACGAACGTGCGTTGTGTTCCAAACAATTCCAGAGCAGGTATGTCGCAGCAACTTGAGGTGTGGGTGTCGCACACAAGTATAATCGGGTAGGAATATTCGATGGGCGTCTCGCGTCTGAATCTATAATATTAAGCTATCGTTTGTCTCTTGCTGTTGCATGGTCATAATAGTGCGAATGAAAGGGTCAGATAATATAATGTTGTCAGCAAGAAAACTAAATGTTACTTTCAGCTTTTACTTTAATGAGCTCAAAAATCAATACCAATTGCAAATAATCAACATTTATGTCGCACATTTTCACTGAGAAAATGTTACCAATCTGTATGTGTCCTGCAATGCCATCTGTGCGTAGAATGCAGCACCACTGTTAACTTGGCACTTTAGTCACAAGTCTCCTCAACATGGTCGTAGTTCACGACAAAACCCACTGGTACTTTATCATCCTTATCCTCAGGTGACGCTACATAGTCTGGGTTATAGGGACTCTCCTCGTTGTCCCACTCCTCGTTGTGCCTTTCTTTATTGTTCTCTGCCGCTGAAGGAGGAGGAGAACGTAACATTTCCGTCATATAGCCCAATCTGGCTGGTCCGCAGGCAATGCCGTCTAAGATATCTGGTAATCTTTCGAAACGGTTTTGAAATGCTTCCAAACGACGCACCGACCCCACGTGATTGCAAGGTCTGCTCGAAATTTCTATAATGCCGTTGATAGGTGGCAACGGCTGCGGTAGTACTTCCCGGATTTCGTGAAGTCGAAGACGACGCCGTCGCGGTTCCGCGACCTGACTTACTTCTGGCGCCACGTTGTTCTGTTGATTATGCGATATTAATTAGGTTCCTTTTCATACTCCTAATGCTCATGCTCCACGTTCCCCAGTTCCGGTTGCGGATTATCACCCATATCTCAGGGTTAACTGCCTGTTTAACACGTCCTCTATTTGTGACTATACGTTCACCAGTTTGCGCGTCGAACTTACAACAATTCACTTGACGAACGGGGCCGATCACGAACGTGCGTTGTGTTCCAAACAATTCCAGAGCAGGTATGTCGCAACAATTTGAGGTGTGGGTGTCGCACACAAGTATAACTGGGTAGGAATATTCGATGGGCGTCTCGCGTCTGAATCTATAATATTAAGCTATCGTTTGTCTCTTGCTGTTGCATGGTCAAAATAGTGAGAATGAAAGGGTCAGATAATATAATGTTGTCAGCAAGAAAACTAAATGTTACTTTCAGCTTTTATTTTAATAAGCTCAAAAATCAATACCAATTGCAAATAATCAACATTTATTTCGTACATTTTCACTGAAAAAATGTTACCAATCTGTATGTGTCCTACAATGCCATCTGTGCGTAGAATGCAGCACCACTGTTAACTTGACACTTTAGTCACAAGTCTCCTCAACATGGTCGTAGTTCATGACAGGATCCACTGGTACTTCTTCATGCTTATCCCTAGGTGATGCTTTCATTGTCTGGGTTATAGGGACTGTCCTCGTTGTCCCACTCCTCGTTGTGCCTTTCCTCGTTATTCTCTGCCGCTGGAGGAGGAGGAGGACGTAACATTTCCGTCATATAGCCCAACCTGGCTGGTCCGCGGGCAATGCCGTCTAACAAAATCTGGTAATCTTTCGAAACGTTTTTGAAATGCTTCCACACGACGCACCAACCCCACGTGATGGCAAGGTCTGCTCGGAATTTCTATAATGCCGTTGATAGGTTGCAACGTCTGCGGTAGTACTTCCCAGATTTCGTGAAGTCGAAGAAGATGCCGTCGCGGTTCCGCGACGTAACCTTCTTATGGCGCCACGTTTCTGTTGATTATGCGTTAATTAGGTTCCTCTTCATACTCCTGATGCTCATGCTCCACGTTTCCAGTTCCGGTTGCGGATTATCACCCATATCTCAAGGTTAACTGCCTGTTCAACACGTCCTCTATTTGTGACTATACGTTTACTAGTTTGCGCGTCGAGCTTACAACAATTCACTTGACGAACGGGGCCGATCACAAACGTTCGTTGTGTTGCAAACAATTCCAGAGCAAATATGTCGCAGCAATATGAGGTGTGGGTGTCGCACACAAGTATAACTGTGTGCGACACCCACATCAACATTTATGTCGCACATTTTCACTAAGAAAATGTTACCAATCTGTAAGTGTCCTGCAATGCCATCTGTGCGTAGAATGCAGCACCACTGTTAACTTGGCACTTAAGTCACAAGTCACCTCAACATGGTCGTAGTTCACGACAGGACCCACTGGTACTTCATCATGCTTATCCTCAGGTGATGCTTTCATTGTCTAGGTTATAGGGACTCTCCTCGTTGTCCCACTCCTCCTTGTGCCTTTCCTCATTGTTCTCTGCCGCTGGAGGAGGAGGAGGACGTAACATTTCCGTCATATAGCCCAATCTGGCTGGTCCGCGGGCAATGCCGTCTAAGAAATCTGGTAATCTTTCGAAACGTTTTTGAAAGGCTTCCACACGACGCACCAACCCCACGTTATTGCAAGGTATGCTGGGAATTTCTATAATGCCGTTGATAGGTGGCAACGGCTGCGGTAGTACTTCCCGGATTTCGTGAAGTCGAAGACGACGCCGTCGCGGTTCCGCGACCTGCCCTTCTTATGGCGCCACGTTTCTGTTGATTATGCGATACTAATTAGATTCCTCTACATACTCCTGATGTTCATGCTCCACGTTTCCCAGTTCCGGTTGCGGATTATCACCCATATCTCAACGTTAACTGCCTGTTCAACATGTCCTCAGTAGGGTATTATTGGGGGTTCTGCATCACTTGCTCTCGCTTCTCGCTCGAGCGCGTTATGCAGAACGCCCCAATAACACATATGTATTTTTATCCACTACGGTTTTAAACTGATGAGCGAATGTTGCTGCCGGTTCGTTGTAATTTCCTCCACAGCAGTTCACATGTCTTTTTATCCACTACGGTTTTTAAACTGATGAGCGAATGTTGTTAGGTATTGGTCTACAATACAGTTCTAGATTGAATATTCTGAGTCCTCAGTCTACAACACACCTGTTGATTAAATATTGTATTGATATCAGTCTTGTTCTCGTTTTGTTCGAACTGCATGATACAGAGGCTTCAATTATTTTTACCGACTCGTGACAAATAAAACATTGAAGAAATCGTATAGCATCCAATAAATTGTAAATCATCAATCAACATTCATAAGCAAACAGTTTATCGAGTATTCAGTATATCAAAGTATTCAGGTATCACGTATTCAGTTTATCAAGCAGCGGTCCGCAGATAGTGTGAAATGACATCATCCGCTTTGCGCATCACTCGATGCATGTAGCGCATAGCACTCCATACATTAGCAACCGTACAAGTTAATGTTATCGGTGCCTTGAATACGGATAGAAATCCAAAAAAAGGATTGGACCCAAGATCTATTACTTAAATGTATTATGCAGATAGAGTAATTGATTATAATATAAAAGAATGTAAAAAATCATAAAAACCAAACTGGAACAAAATATGCAATTGTTCTGTGCGGGAATCGAACCCGCAAAAAACACCTTTGATGCATTCGTTAAGGCATCTATTAAACCTAATATTTACATTGTGATGTAGCGCTCTTAACCAATGCACCAAATGTGTCTTTAAAGATGTGACAAAATATTGGACCACTTTGTCCTATGGTTACCAAACTTAATATTTAATTTATTAAGTTTTTGGAAGTAAGTACAAACTGTAACACAAGAATTTTCTAATTCCAGTTGCAACCAAAACTTATAGCTAAGACCTTTTTCGCACTTCAATAGTTCCAGTTGTTCTAAAATAGATCTAATTTTTGCGTGATTAAAGTTCATAATGCTTTCAGTAGAAATAATGCGATTGAATTTTATGCTCTCCTGTTATTTTATTGGTTTTCATTAGTGTTCTAATGTGATTTAGTTACAAGCATGAAAACTATTTTTTGGTACCTAAGTACCTATTAAAACAGCCATAGTAATGTTAATTTGTATAAAAATAGAAAAATAATCGCCTTATTTATCCAGATTTATTATTTTCTCTGTTCACGATTACTTTTCAAATTTCCAAATATGAATGTTTCTAAATTTTTATTAATATCGCTGTCGTAATATGAAAGTCAATTTATAACGGCAATTAATTAAGTTGGTACTACAAACCATTTTAAATAAAGCTGCTTCGAGCATTTAGTATTACTTGCGAGTACATGTCATTACCTTATAAAAATTTCGTCTCGAATTTCAGCGACAGAGCGTCGTCGAGATAGTATTGCTCCCAAATTGGTCTGGTAAGACTATGTTTATATTGAAGTGTCTGATTTTAACATACGATCATTAAAACTAAGCCCTATGCGAGATGGTTATAGAGCTTAATTTAAAACAAATAAATTTCATCGTCCTAGCTTGAAAATTATAATTAATATAAAAAGTAATACTCTGATCGTGACTTTATAATCTCGGTCTATAAATATAGGTGCTTGAGGTGTTTTGCAACACATCATAGACTTCATTTTTAGTGTGCAGATTTACGAGGATATCGCCCGCAACAAGTATGTATGTATCACATATTTTTTTTACAACTTAAGTACTACCCTTACAATTTGATGGTAAATTGCAGTAATCGAAAGTTAAGTCTAGGGCTCGATTCCCAATTTTAAATATTGTTTATTTACGGGTTTTATTACTTACTAATAACTCGGTGACGTAAAATCTTCGGTTCGACTCCGAGATATTATAATTTAATGTGTTAACTGTTTTTACTTCGTAAGTTCCCTGTAGCCCCGTCGACATCAGTGTAACTGTCGAATACAAAGTTTTGGCTTCGATTCCCCCAGATGTAATTAAAATGCATTATTGAGTTATTTTACTTGCTTCTCCTCGTACAGTGGTTTAATAATCGTTACTACTATTGCAAAACATGAAGTATTAACGACGACTCGTCATCGACATCGTTCTAGACCCGAATAACGACTTATTCAATTAACGTTTTCTATAGCTCAGTCGACATTAGCATCACTGTAGAAAGCAAAGTTTTGGGATCGATTCCAGATCTAATAAAAACATATTATGGAGTTATTTTACTTGCTACGCTACTAATAATGCACAACATGAAACATTAACATCACATCACATTGTGTCCACGACACAAGCTTTGCTTAGTGTGGCACTAGGTGGCGCTGTGTGTTAATGTCCAGCGATATTTATTATTATTTATTATTAATCAAATTTTATAAGCATTGATAATAATTCAAGGATCGATTTCTAGATACAGAAAATTGTTTTATAGGTTCTTCTATTTCTTTGTCTATCATTTTAGGAATCGTTCATTTTATAACTTCTTACCTACTATTTATTTTCATTTTAGGTCGACATTTGTGAATCCATTTGAATCCGATGTAGAGTCGCATCCCAACAGGCCCTCTACATCGTTTAAACCAAAGAAAAATATATCTTCAAAGCCAAAAATCAAAGTGGCTAAAGGCAAATCGAAGAAAGTAGCTGTTCCACCTGTAAAAGAGTTATTTAGTAGTGACTCGGATTCCGAAACAAATACTTCACCAAAGGGACCTAAACAATTGAAGCGCATGCGCATGGCTGATTCCTCGGTAAGTTAAAAAAAGTATACACACACACACACACACACACACACACACACACACACACACGCACGCGCATACGCACGCACACACGCGGACACGCATACGGGTTTGGTCCTAGGACATGCCGGTTTCCTCACAATGTTTTCCCTCATCGTTTTAAGAGCAGTGGCAATGAAATAATTTACACAAAGTAAAGCACCAGCCTGGGTTCGAAACAGCGACCTGCAACTTGTAAGTCGCGACCATTACCACGGGGCCGCCGCCGCTCTCCTCTCCTCTCAAATATGTTTATCTAATGTTATTTAATGAAATAATTTACAAAAAGTAAAGCGCATGCGCCTGGGTTCGAACCCCATGACCTACAACTTGTAAGTCGCAGCCGTTACCATGGGACCACTGCTGCTCTCCTTGCCTCCTCTCAAATATGTTTTTCTAATATTATTTTATAACAATGTTTACAGGAGGAAGAGGGAGATCTTCAACCGGTGAGGGCAGCTGCACTGCGATCATCCCTGTCCAGAAGAACAGCTTCTGGAAACTCCTACCAGCAGGACTTAACACGGGGCGGCGATTATTATATCGAGCTTCGTATTTATAACCATAGGGACGCTGAAAAATTCGGAAAGGACCGATGGAAGCAAGCGCTCCTCGCGTATAAGGCCTCTGTATACTCCGATTCGTCGACTTGGAGGGCCATTAATAATCTTGTATCTGCAGCGAAAGCAGAATTTAAGCATGTGCAGCCTGTTCTATATCCAAATAATGTTATTTAACGGAATAAAATAATATTATTGGGATACCTATTTTACTCTTATACTCTTCTTTTTACTTTCATTTAAATATTACTTAATATCAAATGTAATCCATAATAATATTATGATATACTCGTAGGTACTTATTAAATATTATTTTCATTATATTAACTTGTGATTTACTTACAGGAAGCTTAAATATATGAAATACTAAGAAAACTCGATACTAAGAATACTCGATACTAAGAAAACTCGATACTAAGAAAACTCGATACTAAGAAAACTCGATACTATGAATACTCGATACTAAGAATACTCGATTCTGAGAAAATTCAACACTGATAATACTCGATACTATTTTAATAATAATAATATTCGACATATCGGTCATAATTCGTTTACATTTCCTTATTAAATAATTTTCATTATATTAACTTGTGATTTACTTACAGGAAGCTTAAATATATGAAATACTAAGAAAACTCGATACTAAGAATACTCGATACTAAGAAAACTCGATACTAAGAAAACTCGATACTAAGAATACTCGATACTAAGAATACTCGATACTAAGAATGCTCGATTCTGAGAAAATTCAACACTAATAATACTCGATACTATTTTAATAATAATAATATTCAACATATCGGTCATAATTCGTTTACATTTCATCCATTTTAAAATCGAATTTAATAATAAATTTACAGGAAATTAATATCAGAAATCTGGAATATTTAGATACTTTAAGGTCGTTTTTTGTAATTATAAATATCTTAATATGTTTTTCTGTGAAGTCTGTAACGTTTCAGTACCGAAATATTCTACACACAAAAAAACTAATATACACAAATCGAATTGCTTATTACAGACACGTTTTGATAATGTTTATTTAATAGCAACGGCTTTTAGAAATCGGATTATTAGTTATAGAGTGAATCCTAGAATAGCTAACATTTCACTTGAATTATTTTTAACGCAAATTTCTGAAACGGTTTGCTACCTTATCAACGACCAGGTGAAAAAACATAAGTCGATAAAAGTTAATTTTGAACTATTTGTTTGGTATATATTACCAAAAAATTATGAAAAATCTTTAAAGTCATTTAACACAAAGTATAATATAGTATTGCAAAACACAGATATTTTGTCCCTATATAAATCATTTTGTGATAAACTTATTTGTAAATGTTCCGAATTTGAACTGTCCGAGTCAGGCTGGACAATTGAGTCTATCAGTCATTTAGAAATTAACATCGTAAAATATAATCCTTTGCGAGGTGGTTCTTATTTACCATTGCCTAAACGTATTGTCAATTCTAAATCATGCCTAAACATACAAAATGAAGACCAGCATTGTTTTCTTTGGTGTATTGTAGCTGATATGTTTCCGGCAAAGACCAATCCAAACAGAACTTCTTCATATCCGCATTATTCCGACTTATTTGATATTTCTGACATGAGTTTTCCTCCCAGTTTCAATGACATTAAGCGCTTTGAAATAAACAATTCTAATATCAGCATTAATATATACGGTTTAGATAATAACGGTGCAGTTACAGGCCCATTATATAAAACAACATCACGTCGTTTATACCATGCCAATTTGCTTTACATTACCAACAATAGAAAGAGTCATTTCTGTTTAATTAAAAGCTTTGAAAAACTTGTGCACAACCAATTGACTCAACATAAAAGTAAAATATTTTTATGTGATGAATGTTTTATTTACTTTCACACTGAAGAGAAATTGTCTTGTCACGAATGTGCTAGAATACAAACCATATTACCAGAGAGGGGTACTAAAATTAGTTTCATAAACTATGAAAGAACTCAAACAGTACCAATAGTGATATATGGTGATTTTGAAAGTTTATTGCGTGAATATTCTGACAAACATAAATCAACATATGTGGAAAATATTCAAGTTCATGAGGCTACCTGTTTTGCATACTATATTTGTTGTAATTCAAATCCCGAATTAAATGATTTTGTATCTTACCGAGGGCCTGATTGTTCCAAGAAATTTGTCAAATCTTTGACTAATGATGTAAAACGATTATCTGAAGTATTATTAGAGAGTAAAAATATGATCCCACTAACTGAGGATGAGCAAATATCTTTTATTAACAGTACTGAGTGCCATATTTGTAAAAATACGTTTTCGCGTAATGATAATATTGTTAAAGACCATGATCACTTTACTGGAAAATACAGAGGACCTGCGCATGACACATGCAATTTAAATGCAAAGCAATGCACTTTTATACCAATAGTGTTTCATAACTTGTCCGGTTATGACAGTCATTTATTTATAAATGAACTTTCAAAGATAAACGGTCGAATTCATCTCATACCGAGAACTAAAGAGAAATATATTTCATTCACTAAATTCATAAACATCAATGCAACAAAAGTTATACAATTGAAATTTATTGACTCGTTTAATTTTTTAAGCTCAAGTATGGACAAATTGGTTAAGACTATGAACCCCGGAGATTTCAAACATTTAAAATCTTTTTATAACAATAATACTTTATTTGAAATTGTTCGAAGAAAAGGCATATATTGTTACGATTACATAGATTCCTGGGCACGATATGATGAGGATAAATTACCAGAACCAACAAAATTTTTTAACAAACTTACATCTGTATCTATATCTGATGAAGACTATAAGCATGCTTTAAATGTTTGGAAAACTTTTGGTATAAAAAATTTGGGTGAATATACCGATTTGTATCTTAAATGCGATGTTTTACTTCTATGTGATGTTTTTGAAAAATTTAGGAAAATGAGTTTAAATAACTATGGTCTGGATCCTTGCTATTACGTTTCATCACCATCCTTAAGTTGGGATGCCATGTTATTGTATACTAAAATCAAGTTAGAACTAGTGTCTGACGTAGAAATATATCAAATGATAGAAAAGGGTATAAGAGGAGGACTTGCTCAATGTTCACTCAGATATGCTAAGGCTAATAATGAATATCTTACCGACTATAATAGTGAAGAACCTGATAGTTTTCTAATTTACCTTGATTGTGTTAATTTATATGGATATGCTATGATGCAAAAGCTTCCAGTAGGAGGATTTAGGTTTCTCCTTGAGAATGAAATATTAAATTTTGATGTTATGAGCCTATCATCTGACTCTGATATTGGATTTATATTAGAAGTAGATCTTCATTACCCTGACAACTTACATGATAGCCATGCCGATTTACCATTTGCGCCTGAAAAATTTGTCCCGTTCTGTAGTCGAAATGCTAAACTTATTGCTAGTCTTTTCGATAAACATAGATATGTTATTCACTATATTCATTTAAAGGAATGCTTAAATAATGGTTTACAACTGTTAAAAATATATCGAATATTAGCATTTAACCAAAATAATTTCTTAAAATCATATATTTCCTTAAATACTAGGCTGAGGCAAAATGCAATTTCTGATTTTGAAAGAGATTTTTTTAAAAAGCAAAATAATTCTATATTTGGAAAAACCATAGAAAATAAAAGAAAACAAGTTGATGTTAAGCTCGTAAATATATGGAGAGACAATTCTAATCGAACTAAAAAGTTTTACGGGGCTGAAAAATATGTTAGTGCGCCTAATTTCAATAACTTTTCTGTTATTTCAGAATCTCTCGCGTCAATTCAAATGAATCAAACAAAAATTGTTTTAGATCGTCCAATCTATGTCGGATTCAGTATTTTAGAAATTGCAAAATGTCACTTATATAAATTCCACTATTCAGTAATGAAAAAAAAATATGAAAATAAATTAAAGCTTTGTTATACAGACACTGACAGTCTGTTATATTTAATACAGACAAAGGATTTTTACGAAGACTTAAAAGCACATTTAAAATATTTTGATACAAGCAACTTTGAAAAAAATAGTATATTTAATATACCACAGGTAAATGCTAAAAAACCTGGCTACTTCAAAGATGAGATGGGTGGTGAAATTATTTCAGAATTTGTAGGCTTAGGAGCAAAATTATACTGTATAGATTCGAAAATTTCCACGTTAAAGAAAGCTAAAGGTGTTAAGAAATGCATTACCAAAAAACTGAATATAGAAAAATATAAAAAGGTTTTACTGAACAATGAAATACTCAGAGATGATATGTGTATTATTAGGTCTAAGCATCATAGAATATTTACTCAAAAGATAAATAAAGTAATTTTGTCAAACAGAGATGATAAACGACAAATAATGGATGATAAGATAACAACTTTACCATGGGGTCATTATAAAACAATATTTTAAATAAAAACAAATTATTGATTTTTAAGGATACTATTTATCGCATATATTTGAGCATCTTGTTATAATTTTATGTTCCTAACTTGAATTGCTAGTTTGTAGTTCTTTATAATTATATACCTAATAATTGTATTTACTACTTACTTAAGTGAAATAAATAATTGTTGTAGGTACTAATAAATTATAATAAATAAATATAATTATAGAAATAATGTTTGTTTAACGTTACCCTTACCCATTACGAATCGCAGTCAAAAGGTCCAGACGCCCCCCCCCCCCCCCCCACATCAAGCTATCCAAAACAGTCAAATTTTCCCAATCAACCTTGGACCTAATGCTTTAGCAATAGAGTTGAAAATCTATTAAAGAAAATTGACAGATTGCAGTAGCTTGATATGGTAACGTCTGTGCCTATACCCCAAAAAGGAAAAGTAATAAAACAGCTATATTGATATTATTAAGTTTGTTTTTTTTATTTTTTTAAAACATTTCCGCATCATTTTAAATTACTACAATTTTTAACTTAAATATTTACAAAAAATAATTAATGCAATATTCTAAGTATTATAATTACATATTAAAAAGTATTTAACTAATAAACACACACTTCCATGTTCACAATTTCAAAACAAACTATTCTTAATACACATTAATTACTGCTTATTACTAATTTTTTTCACTATTTTACCGACTAGATGCTCAGTTTCATCTAAAATATCATCATAATCATCATTCACAAGGTACTGGATGCTTACGTCGGCGCTATCAACAACATCATTGTCAATTTCACAATTTTGTTTAGTGTCTTTAACACATCTGGTTAGATCATATATTTGTATTTTTATTAAATGATGAGGTTTTCCTGTCTCTTTCCGAATGACGTAAGATGAAGGCAGTGTATGAGACTTTCTTATGGTCTTCCTATTGATATTACATTTCTTTCTTTTAATGTCTTTAGTTTCCACTTTCTCCTCTTCCTTTTTTTTATTTAAATACTCCTGATGTACTAGTTCTGCTTCAGTGGTGTAAAAAGTTTCCCTGTCTTGCGCATAAAGAAATGGATTTCCAAGAGCGTAGGTGTCGTCTGAACAAAGATTATTCGTTTCCTGTAATAAAATAAAATTATTATAACATACAGTAAATTAAAGATGCTTTAAATAACGATAAATTAAAATGGATGCACACCGCAAAAAAAACATTCTCCACAGGACTGTACGATGGGGAGGCAGACATAATTCTGTAAAAAGGAAAAAGAAAGGTTAATACATAAATTCTAATCACTAAGTATCGTCAAAATTATAAGAATACCTACTTACATTGAAAATATAATTAAATTGTAATTCAGTTGTATAGGTCCTACTTATTGGAACAATAGTAGTAAACTGAACTATGCGCTTGTTTCGGCTGAAGTCGTGGGTGAAGTGCTAGTTAAACATACAAAAATTATTAAATGCGCGATGTGTAACACGAGTCATTACCTAGTTCATTTTTATACATACCTATCTTTAGTCTCCTGCGGTGACAAGTTTAGACTTGTCACTGCAGGAACGTTTAGGATAGCTCAAGATAAAGTATACAATATGCATAAATGTTATGTAATAATTAAATTTACTTATTGCAAATCTACTCAAAAAAAATATTTTAATCAATTTACTATCTGATTTTAGGCGTACCTATCACCTCTTGTTTCACTTGCTGGCGTCTATAAAAGGATCTGAACTATACAGTTAACGATAGTGGTAGACTAGGAGCCAATCTGGCTGTTTGGTTGGTCCCGATCTACCACTGATAAATCTTATTATGCCTCAATATATATTATATATATATATATATATATATATATATATATATATATATATATATTAGAAGGATAGTAGTTTTTGGAAGTAGTAGGCAAGATGAAGTTGATCAAGCAACCCATATCCCTGAATGTGAAAAATATAAATTTTAATGAGTCTAGTTGTCAGATCAGACACAGCGTTTTATTGCCTAATACGATTCGCTGCATAATATGCGGACCCTCGAACTGTGGTAAAACAAATGTTATTATCAGTTTACTGCTGCATGAAAATGGACTTAAATTTAAAAATCTCTATCTTTACTCGAAAACTACTTTCCAGCCAAAATATCGTTTTTTAAGGGAAGTATTAAGAAGAGTACCTCAGATAAAGTTCAATGAGTTTAATGACGACAAAGATGTTATAGCTCCGAATGAAGCTTTAACAAATTCTGTATTTATTTTTGATGATGTTGTGTGTGAAAAGCAAATAAACATTCGTAATTATTTCTCTATGGGAAGACATAAGCAAATTGACTGCTTTTACTTATCGCAAACCTACTCAAAAATTCCGAAACAGTTGCTGCGTGATAACGCTAATTTTCTTATAATATTTAAACAAGATGATGTGAACTTAAAGCATATCTATGACGAACATGTAAATTCTGATCTACTATGGAATCAGTTTAAAGACATTTGTAAAACTGTTTGGAGTAACCCTTATAATTTTCTACTTATTAACAAAGAGTCGCCATTAAACAATGGAAGGTATAGGCAGAATTTTGATATTTTTTTAAACTTTGAATGAAGGTTTTACTTAAATATGAATTACACACATAAATGCCGTCAGTATTACTTCTTTCATAGCTGAATACAGCTGATATTTTTATTAAAAGATGGAAAAAAATATTAAAATAGAATTAGTGAAGTCTGTCGACTCCATAAAGAATAAAATAAAACAAATGAAAAATCAGGAACATACAATAAACTTGTCACTTGATAAAATGTTAAAACCTGTCACAGATCCTCTCAAAACTCTAGTTGATTCTAATAGATTTGCAGATAAAATGAATAAAATTGAAAATACAACTCTAAATAGCTCTGAAGAAATCGAGTCCGATAAAAATAATACAAGTTCATCTACAAAGATCGATGACTATTACGATGCAAATCTAAATTCTATCCAATTCGTTGAAGAAAATGCTAAAAAGGAATCAATAGATCATTCAGAAATGTCATTAGAGGGTGATGATATCTTTGGTATTTATGACGGTGTTAGTATACCATTTGGAATTAGAAGTGAAAACAAAACTTTATTGATGGGTAATTCACCGGTATCATTTTCTAAAATTGATAGTTTGAATAACGATACTATCATTTTAATTAAAATCGGCGACAAAGCTTACAATTTAACGGCGGGGCTAAAAGAACTTTTACTTCGAAGAAAACCTGATTTAAAGTTAATATCGAGCGAAGATAAACTTGTCTATAAGGATATGTTACATTATACAAATGCGCATAAAAGAGATTTTAATTCGAAAGGTCAAATAAAAGGTGACAAAGGTATAAAATATTGTAAAATAATTAAACCCCTATTTTCTGAATCGTTATACGATGATAAACTTTCTCACGCTAAACTTGGTGGAAACTTACCAACGCTAAAAAAATACAAAAACAACACCGACCTGGTATATTGGGATGATCCTAACGAATTAGTCGAGAGATTGAAACTATTAGTAGCTTCAAGAGATGCTGGCAATACAAACCATGATAATGAAATTTTATCGATAATTGAAGAATTAAAAGAAGCTGGAATAATTAAAGAATAAATAGTCGTAATAATATGCTCTACATTCAGTATTATACATGAATTCAAGACAAATTAACTGAATTCTGAACATGAGCAAAGCCGACGTGGTAAACGAAATTCATAAAAATGCAAGGGTAAACTTTCCCCGAAGACATGTTATTATGAAAGACATAGACGACCTGTGGCAAGCAGATTTAATTGATATGCAATCAATTTCAAAAGAAAATAAAAATTGTAGATTTATTCTTGCTGTTATTGATACATTTTCAAAGTACGCTTGGGCCTTTCCTCTAAAAACTAAAACCAAAGATGATGTGTGTAACTGTTTCAAAATTGTCCTAGCTAATGGGCGTGTTCCTAAAAATCTGCAAACAGATAATGGAGCAGAGTTTTATAATAATAAATTCCAAAAGCTTATGAAGTCTTATCAAATTAACCACTATTCAACCTTCTCAACAAAAAAGGCTTCGATAGTTGAACGATTTATCAGAACATTGAAGTCTAAACTTTATAAGGAATTTAGTTTAAAAGGAAACTACAATTGGGTAAATAATACCCTTAATGATGTTATTCACAAATACAATCACACTTACCATCGGACAATTGATGAAATCCCCGCTAACGTGGATAACATTAATAAAAAACGAATATTAGAAAGATACTTAAGGTTGGTAAAAAATTATAGTAATAGAAGCAAGTTTAAAGTAGGTGATTATGTGCGTATCAGTAAGTACAAAGGAACATTTGAAAAAGGATATACCCCTAACTGGTCATCAGAAATATTTAAAATTCGAAAAATACAAAATACAACTCCTATCACCTACTTAATTGAAGATACAATCAGAGGTCAGCCTATTTTAGGAGCATTTTATGTGCAAGAGCTTCAAAAGACAAAACATTGCAATGTATATCTAGTCGAGAAAGTTCTTAGAAGAAAAGGAAACAGAGTTTTAGTAAAATGGTTAGGTTTGTCTTCTACTGAAAACAGCTGGATTGATAAATCGAATATAGTATTATAAACAAAAAATAAAATGAACTCAAAAGTTGATCATTGATGAAGCGTGTACGTATTTATTTTAGCGCTCGATTCAGATTCCTTAGTCTTATGATGTGTATTGGAGAGAGCAGTCTTCTCAATTGGTTAATAAACAATTTACCATTTGAATTACACTTACCCGGATACAATTATTGTGGACCTGGTACAAAATTAATTAAAAGGCTTGCAAATAGAGATAAAGGAATTAATAAATTAGACGAATATTGCAAAGAACACGATATTGCCTATCACAAATCGTCAAAGTTAAAGGATCGTCACAAAGCTGATTTGATTTTGTTAAAAAGGGCAAAAGAGCGAGCAGTCGCCTCGGATGCGAGTGTATGCGAAAAAATCATGTCACGTTTAGTAAGCAAGACAATGTCTGCAAAAATTAAAACCGGCTCTGGCCAAAAAAAAAGCAGCAAAAAGCGCTCTCGGAAAATTACATCGGGAAAAGGGTTAAAAAATAAGTTTAAAAATATTATTAGTAAAACGAAAAGACGCTTTAAAAAATTAAAGCCAAGATGCAATAAAGTGGCGATAGAATTAGCTATGGCGGCAGCCAGAGAATTAGCTGACGATTCATCTATTAAACTTCCTCGGTTTATTCCTATACCGAAAAGCGGTGGTGTATTACCTTTGATTCCTATTTTTGCTGGATTATCAGCGGTGGGAGCGTTAGCAGGCGGTGCAGCTGGTATTGCCAAAACTATAAATGAATTCAAGATAGCTAAAAAGCAATTGGCTGAATCGAAGAGACACAATGAAAAAATGGAAGCTCTTTGCATTGGAAAAGGTTTACACCTTAAACCGCATAAACATGGCCTTGGAATTTTTATATCAAAAGAAAAAAACTAAAATATCGGCTACCCAAACGAGCCTTAACTAACTTTGACATTTTGAAGTATGGAAATAATATTCCTTATTTTCGAGGTGTATTTATGAGAGATGAGCTCCCTAAACAACCTTTTAAAAAAGAGTGCGGAGTTGTAAATTTAGATAGTTCTAAAAATCCAGGTTCTCATTGGGTAGCCTATGCAAAATACAATGATTATATTGAATATTTTGATAGTTATGGAAATCTTAAACCACCAAAGGAGTTGATAAGATACTTAGGTGCTAAAGTACACTATAATTATGATAATATACAACGCGACCACCCTTACAATTGCGGACACCTATGTTTACATTTTTTAAGGAATTTTTGGTGTAGTTTAGGAATAAATTGAACAGGATCTTCTAAAAGTGTTCAGTCTACAAGCATGTCCATAACGGTAACCATCTCTGGAAATAAATCAGAATTAGATACATTTTTTCAACCACCTCTATATTTATCTGGTCAATTTGAGTGTGGTTTGTTATACTTTTCAGTATTAAATTCAATACCAAATGCACGTATTAATAACAACATTATTCCTGTGATCAGAATCGAATGTGATCTTGTACACGGTTCATACTCTAACGGGTTGCCAACTCATATAATTCATGAATTTGTATCTAATACTGCTACAGGTCAGCAAATCATAGAAATACCGCGAAACCCTATTTACTTTCCAGTGAACAAAAACACTATTACATCAATATCTATTAAGATAGTTGATCAATTTGGGTTCTGTATTAACTTTAGAGAAGAACATAAAAATATTGAACTACGCCTTCATATAAGAAAAATAAAATGATATCATATTATAAAACCCATGTAGTTACCAAAAAGCGTCCTATTTCTTGTACAACCATTAAGGTGCAAAGACGTAAGAAAAAAGTTATAAAATTAACTAAAGCAAATAAAGATTTTCTTAAAGCCCTAGGTATAAAAGTATGAATATGCTACAGATTACTGAATTACCACACTTCGATACTTCGATCGAAAGTAATGAAGTCCATTCGTACAATCCCTACAACAACAGTTTTAGAGAAAACGATGAAATCAGAATTCCCATACACCAGCAAGACGTATATGTGTTACCATCAGCCAGCTCAATTTACGTCGAAGGGCAAGCAAAGTTCTTCGGTAAAGATGGAAATCCTATTAAGAAAGCTATTACGTTCAGTAACAACCCTGTTATGTTTTTGTTTCAAGATATCAGATACGAAATAAATGGTATAGAAATAGATCGCATTAAAAATTCTGGAATAACATCAACAATAAAGTCATACGTTTCAATGAATGATGGAGAAAATAAAGTCGCTGCCTTGTGGGGTTGGAACATGGATGGATTTAAAAGCGACGGTTATTTCAGTGCTATTGTTCCTCTTAATAAGATTTTAGGATTTGCTGAGGATTACAATAAAATTGTAATAAATTGTAAACATGAACTTATTCTGAATAGAAGTAACTCCAACTTAAACAGTGTTATAGTAACTGACGATGTTACACATTTTCAAATAGATATGCAAAAAGTGCAATGGCGGGTGCCACATATAAAAGTATCAGATCGGGAACGACTGACGCTTCTTAAACATTTAGAAAGAGATAAACCTATTCAGATAGCCTTTAGAAATTGGGATTTATACGAGTATCCTTTGCTCCCTAAAACTACAAAACATTGCTGGTCTGTTAAGACTGCCTCACAATTAGAGAAACCTCGGTATGTAATTTTTTGCTTGCAAACCAGTAGAAAAAATAGTAAAATCAAAGACAGTTCTCTTTTCGATCACTGTGGGGTTACTAACGTAACTTTGTTTTTGAATTCACAATATTATCCTTACGAGCCTTTATGCTTAATTTTTTCCGAGAACAAATACAGTATATTATATGAAATGTATGTGAAATTTCGTCAGTCGTATTACAACTGTCCTGCAGACCCCTTGCTTGACTTAATCGGTTTCAAGGAGAAGGCTCCTCTATTTATCATAGACTGTTCAAGGCAAAACGATAGTTTGAAAACAGGTCCCGTAGATGTGCGTTTGGAGATTGAATGTTCAGCACCAATACCAGATAACACAACTGGATATTGTTTAATTATTAACGACCGACTTGTGGAATACAAACCTTTGAGTAACATAGTGCGTAGGTTATCATGACCGCCATTGTAGATGTTCAAGGTTTCAAAACAGAATCAAATTATTTTATCATTAAAGAAATTGCTATACTATGTAATAATAAAATTCAGGTGTTTTTAATTACACCACCGTTTCCATATCGCGGTTTGTCGGAGCCAGAAAAACGACAAGTTGGTTGGATTGAACGTAATAGGAAGATATACTGGGGTGAAGGATTTGTGCCTTTCGTAAATTATCTGAACTTGGTTGAAGGTATTTTAAAAGATAAATGTGTTTACACCAAAGGTAGAGAAAAAGTATTATGGTTGAAAGAAATTTCAAATAATAATAATGTAAATAATTTAGAAGATAAAGATTGCCCTAGTTTGATAAGCTTGTACAAAATATATGAAGATTGTCATGATTTGTATAGTTGTATTTATCATGATTCAATATGTGCTTTAAAAAATGTTTTATGTTTAAATAAATGGTGTATAGATAATAAAATTTTGATATAAATATTTTCTTGTTTAATTTTTACGATTACAGTTTCCTATCCCTCCCAAACTCCTAAATGTTAATCTTTATAAGTTGCTAGCAACAACTATACAGCTCCATTATGCTTTTAGAATTATTTGCAGCAAGAAGTAGAGAGCGAGTAAACAGAACATGTCTCAAAACAAATACAGTCCGCGCTATGACATGTATAACACGTATAAAATGCGTGAATTTTCATTTAATCATTATTGGGCAACTATTGATTCGAGGAGAAGGTTAGTGATGGAAATGGCTGACGCTGGATTTTTTTATTGTGGAAATGGTGTAAATGATAAAGCAGCTTGTTTCTCATGTGGAGGTGTTATAGAAGATTGGGAGATTTACGATGATCCTTGGCTGCAGCATGTTCAAAACTTTCCGGATTGCTTTTATTTAAATGCTGTGAAAGGAAAACATTATGTTGACAAGTCAAGATGTCTATTCAAGTATATATAAAGAAACAAAAATATAAAACTATTCGTTAAAATTGATACATCTATAAAAAACAAAAAGAATAAAAAAAAGAGACTCGTGAAGGATTTGAACCTCCGACCTCCATTTCTCCGAACGTAATCGGGGCGCTCTTACCAAACTGAGCTAACGAGTCTCAACGATACTCCTCTAAAACAATGACCACTATCATCAATACGACGTCATGATTATTCACCCTTTGAACTTTTTCTAAAACCCATATTTGAGAGTGAGGAAGGAGAGCGGTGGTGGTCCAGTTGTAACGGCTGCGACTTACAAGTTGTAGGTCGTGGGTTCGAACCTAGGCTAGCGCTTTACTTTAAGTAAATTATTTCATCACCACTGTTCTCTGTGAGAGGAGACCTTTGTGCCAGTAGTGGAAAAAAAAAACAAATTGAAATCTTAAATCGTGACTACTTTGTCTGTATCATAGTATTCACTGTCTACTTTGCTCCTGTTTCTGTTGCGTATACAATCGAAGCAAACAGACATCGCGCATCTGTGTCGCGATCTTAATCACATTTTTTATGACGAATTGACGGTTCTTTTATAGTCTTAAGACGCTGAAAACTTTGCTTGTGCGATGTAGGATTTAATGTTTTTAGTTCATACGACGTGTCATAGATGGTGCTGTAGTACTTTTTACAGAATGCGAACGAATGTGCTTGAATTTTATTAATAAGTGTCTAAAACCGTTACTCTATTGAATTCAGAATATTCAATCTAGAACTGTATTGTAGACCAATACCTAACAACATTCGCTCATCAGTTTAAAAACCGTAGTGGATAAAAAGACATGTGAACTGCTGTGGAGGAAATTACAACGAACCGGCAGCAACATTCGCTCATCAGTTTAAAACCGTAGTGGATAAAAATACATATGTGTTATTGGGGCGTTCTGCATAACGCGCTCGAGCGAGAAGCGAGAGCAAGTGATGCAGAACCCCCAATAATACCCTACTGTCCTCTATTTGTTACACGTTCACTAGTTTGCGCGTCGAACTCACAACAATTCACTTGACGAACGGGGCCGATCACGAACGTGCGTTGTGTTCCAAACAATTCCAGAGCAGGTATGTCGCAGCAATTTGAGGTGTGGGTGTCGCACACAAGTATAATTAGGTAGGAATATTCGATGGGCGTCTCGCGTCTGAATCTATAATATTAAGCTATCGTTTGTCTCTTGCTGTTGCATGGTCATAATAGTGAGAATGAAAGGGTCAGATAATATAATGTTGTCAGCAAGAAAACTAAATGTTACTTTCAGCTTTTATTTTAATGAGCTCGAAAATCAATACCAATTGCAAATAATCAACATTTATTTCGCAAGTTTTCACTGAAAAAATTATTACCAATCTGATGTGTCCTGCAATGCCATCTGTGCGTAGAATGCAGCACCACTGTTAACTTGGCACTTTAGTCACAAGTCTCCTCAACATGGTCGTAGTTCATGACAGGATCCACTGGTACTTCATCATGCTTATCCTTAGGTGATGCTTTCATTGTTTGGGTTATAGGGACTCTCCTCGTTGTCCCACTCCTCGTTGTGCCTTTCCTCGTTGTTCTCTGCCGCTGGAAGAGGAGGAAGACGTAACATTTCCGTCATATAGCCCAATCTGGCTGATCCGCGGGCAATGCCGTCTAAGAAATCTGGTAATCTTTCGAAACGTTTTTGAAATTTTCCACACAACGCACCAACCCCACGTGATGGCAAGGTCTGCTCGGAATTTCTATAATGCCGTTGATAGGTTGCAACGGCTGCGGTAGTACTTCCCGGATTTCGTGAAGTCGAAGACGACGCCGTCGCGGTTCCGCGATCTGACCTGGCGCCAAGTTTCTGTTGATTATGCGTTAATTAGGTTCCTCTTTATACTCCTGATGCTCAAGCTCCACGTTTCCCAGTTCCGGTTGCGGATTATCACCGATATCTCAAGGTTAACTGCCTGTTCAACACGTCCTCTATTTGTGACTATACGTTCACTAGTTTGCGCGTCGAGCTTACAACAATTCACTTGACGAACGGGGCCGATCACAAACGTGCGTTGTGTTCCAAACAATTCCAGAGCAGGTATGTCGCGGCAATTTCAGGTGTGGGTATCGCACACAAGTATAATTAGGTAGGAATATTCGATGGGCGTCTCGCGTCTGAATCTATAATATTAAGCTATCGTTTGTCTCTTGCTGTTGCATGGTCATAATAGTGAGAATGAAAGGGTCAGATAATATAATGTTGTCAGCAAGAAAACTAAATGTTACCTTCAGCTTTTATTTTAATGAGCTCAAAAATCAATACCAATTGCAAATAATCAACATTTATGTCGCACATTTTCACTGAGAAAATTTTACCAATCTGTATGTGTCCTGCAATGCCATCTGTGCGTAGAATGCAGCACCACTGTTAACTTGGCACTTTAGTCACAAGTCTCCTCAACATGGTCGTAGTTCATGACAGGATCCACTGGTACTTCATCATGCTTATCCTCAGGTGACGCTACATAGTCTGGGTTATAGGGACTCTCCTCGTTGTCCCACTCCTCGTCGTTCTCCACCGCTGGAGGAGGAGGAGAATGTAACATTTCCGTCATATAGCCCAATCTGGCTGGTCCGCATGCAATGCCGTCTAAGATATCTGGTAATCTTTCGAAACGTTTTTGAAATGCTTCCACACGACGCACCAACCCCACGTGATTGCAAGGTCTGCTCGGAATTTCTATAATGCCGTTGATAGGTGGCAACGGCTGCGGTAGTACTTCCCGGATTTCGTGAAGACGAAGACGACGCCGTCGCGGTTCCGCGACCTGACCTGGCGCCACGTTTCTGTTGATTATGCGTTAATTAGGTTCCTCTTCATACTCCTGATGCTCAAGCTCCACGTTTCCCAGTTCCGGTTGCGGATTATCACCCATATCTCAAGGTTAACTGCCTGTTCAACACGTCCTCTATTTGTTCTACGTTCACTAGTTTCCGCGTCGAACTTACAACAATGGGGATTGTCTTAATTTTTTAATCATTAGATTTTATTTATTTGTTTGCGAATTTAGACCATTTTGAGAAACTAATTTGAATATTTTGACGATTGGCTTAGTAGCTTTTTTTAAATTAATATTTAAAATTTTAAGGTATGTGACGTCATCATTGACACAAAAGGTTGTGCTATTGCCTCACCGGTACATAATAAAAAAGTTAAATCTGTCAACACAACATCTGTCAATGTCAATAAACGTTACTTCACTTTTAATTCAAAAACACAAGCTTATTTTTCAAAATTTCGACCGAAACTAAACGGAAAGTGGTTTTCGAAGGTGTAAGACTTCGTTAACAATCGACGCGGCGTCATTATAATTCGTTTTCCTGAGCCACAATGACTGATACTTTTGTTAAAGCTGACTCGCGAAACCTGCCCAAAATAGAGACCGTTATGATATTGGAGTATATTTCTACTAGCAGCCATCATAGCGTAGCTGAAATAAGGGGAGCAAAAATTCTAATGTAAGTAATGCATACAATATAAGATAACTTCCGAGTAAACGTGTTTTTTGCTCTTTACAAATCAGTGTAAGTATTTTTTTTTTCATTGTTTCAGGTCATCTCGAGATTCGTACATAGATACTGCAGTAGGGTACGTTCAAGTTAGTAGAAAAGGGAGTGAGTGCACAGTTAAAGCTAAAATTGTTCTGGAACACAGAATCGGCTAGAAACTATACACTGTTACATGTAACATTGATGAGTGTAATGATGTTATTGTTGATTCTGTCTGTGAAGACTGTGCAGCATCTGCAGGTAATTTCTTTATAAAACGATTTATAAAATATTGCTTTTGCTATGGATTAAAACAATGTTGATCAAATACTTTATTTATTTCTCCTTTACAGGTGGTTGCAAACACTCCTTACTACTTCTTTTTTGGCTGGCAAAAAAAAGTTTAGAACCATCATCAACAGCAGTAGAATGCTACTGGAATAAGCCTACACTGTCAAGTGCCAGCACAGAACCAGTAACTAGCAAGGAAATATTTAGAAAAGCAAAAATTCCTAAGCTGACTCCTAAAGATAGTACTATCTTATCTGGATTTGAAGAAGAGTGCAAACGAAGGAATATTGGAAACTCATTGATTTTAAAATTTTGTCAAGGAAATAAATCAGATTCAAAAAATATATTTTTGATATAATGTTACAATTTATTGATATAGAAACTGCACATAGCTATTCCAACTTCAGGGATTATTTGAAGAACGTCATAAATGATGAGGTAATCTTAGAAATTAATGAAAAATCTCTGGGGCAGTCTGAAAGCAAGTACTGGTATAATATACGCCAAGGAAGACTGACAGCTTCTAAATTATATGAAGCTGCACATTGTAAGACAGATGGAACGTTAGTGGAACATATATTAGGAGGTTATGAAGTGCCAGAAACTAAATCTATACTAAGAGGAAGGAGGTTAGAAAACAGAGTATTGCAAGTTATTCAAGAGAAATTGGGTGTTAAAATTGAAAAATCAGGCTTTATGCTTATTAATGGTATATTGGGAGCATCTCCAGATGGAGTTAGTGAGGATTTTGTAGTGGAAATAAAATGTCCAGCCTCGGAGAAAACTGTTAAATCATATATTAAAAATGATATTGTTAATAACAAATATAAAACACAAATATTGTGTCAAATGTTAGCTTGTAAGAAATCTAAAGGATTATTCTGTGTTGCAGATCCTTTATTTGAGACTACTAAAAATATTCATATAGTCTGGGTTGATTTTGACGAAGTATACCTTAATGAAATTATCAACAAAGCGGAAGTTTTTTGGAGTCGGTACATATTTCCAAAATTACTTAAAAGTGTAAAAAAATAATAAATCTGTTTATATTCTTAATAACTTTTTATTATTTCTCCCTGTAAATTAATTAGGCCACAAACTATGACAACAAGTTCATCTAAACATGAAACATATTTGTAATATACAACAGAGTGTGGTTTGAGTATGGAAAATTCTCTAACACGCCTGATAACTCTTTCAACATGGACTCTTAAGCTTGCTATTACTTTGCTTTGTACAACTTCGGTAGCAGTTTGTTTGGTGCCTGAGTAGACACTTGGTGGCCTCAAGATTTTGATGCCATGTGAACTAAATACAGATTCAATTTCTTTGAATCCTCTATCAGCTAAAACAACAGCATTTAGTGGCAAAACATTTAACAAGTTACTTTTATTAACTATGGCTTTGTCAGATATTCTTCCTACATAACCTTTTGAAATGAAGCTTACAAAACCATTAGGGGTACAGCCTATCAAATACTTTACAGTATTGCAACTTTTGTATTGAGACCATGTCTGTGCTTGCTTAACTGGATTTGAAGGTTTTGCAATCTGTATTTCAAAACAATCTATAATCATGTGTACATCAGAATACCTTATTTTAAAAACTAAAGGCAGGTTTTGTTTTATCTGTTTTGGCTGTGGACAAAAAATGAAATTTTGAAAAAAGTTACATAAGACTTCAATTTCTGTTAATATCACAGATGACAACTTAGTTCTTGATATTTCAAACTGGTCACTTATTCTTTCTATGGAATCATTTTGCTTAATTTTGAGTAAAGTTATGACAAGATGAATAGAGTCAACTTTTATTAAACTTTTTTGTACAATATAGTCTATAAGCCATAGGTATTGTTTTGGCAAACCTAAATACATTTTTGGTTTATCTGATATGATATCTAACATATTTTTTCTACGCTGCAACTCTTTCTTGTTTGGTCCAAGCACTGATGATTCTTCTGTTTCTGAGGTACATCCAAATAGAGATGGACTTGCGGCAGAAGAAGTTTCTTGTGCAGATGGCACTTCCAGTGTAACAACACTAGTAGATTTTCTTGTTTTATAATTTGTACTCTTGTCTACCATCTTTACTTCACACTGGATTGAGGCATCAATCTAAAAGCAAAAAGTATGAGTAATATTTTTTTACCAGTAACTAACACAACATAAATAGTATAGCTGGTTATAAAGGGTGTAAAACACTTGTTCTCCCCATCATTGCGATCATTTTTTTTGTTCTACACCATACCTGGGAACCTTCTAGTTACGAAGATACGGGGGGTCAAAGTTACAACTTTTTGATAAGATTTAAAAAAAATAAAAGTTTTGTTTGTAAGATTTTGACTTTTAACGCCTCCACGACCCCCGCACTATTCAATCCATCCCTCAGCACAATGTTTTAAGTGCGTTACATTGATTTCTACCACAAAATATGATTTATAACCTCAAAAAAAAGTTGTTTCCCAGCAATAATTTTTGCATAAAGTTACTAAGTTTGATGTACAGAATGCTTGGTTAACGGCTTTGTGATGAGGTGGTTTGTTGGGTATGTAAAGTATTATTATACTTATTTAGATTTTTGTCACTATACACACTATCTTCTTAATACATGGTCAATATTCAGGATTTGGAGAAATGAAACAAGTTTGTTTACAATGAACAGCTGAATTTGCAGGATGATACTATGTAGTTATGTTAATCAACTACAAATCAGAGAGCGGTTATGAGAAAAAAAAAATAGTCGATTTTGATAAAAAGTGTGTGATTGAACTATATTTCACCGATCAACCAGTTTCAAGGTTTGCTCATTGTTGAGTTATGTAGTGTATTTATATAGGTGGTCTTTTTCATTACTATAATGGCTAAGTTAATTATAAACCTACCTTCACCGGTATTGTGGAACATGAAGATGTACTGGGCATTATAGTATCCTCATATTTCCTTTTTATTGGTTGAAATATTCCACGCCTACATCACGACACCACTTTTCTCGCAGATCTTCTCTAATACGAACAAAAATTTTGTTTGGACTATTAGTACTATTATTGCTACAAGTTGGAACAAAGCACTTCCTGTATTCCATAACTCTCCCAGTATATTAAATATTGCCGAGTATTGAGATAATTTATTGAGTATTAATTGTTTATATTTTTGACATTTATAATTTGACACTTGACAGATTGTAGACAATACTTGCCACTTAATTTTAATTTCTGAGGCAACGATACAAAACTGTACGACTTATGCTGACGTCATTTGAAGGGCAACGAAGGTCGATCGTATTTTATCAAAAATATCAATAAAATAAGAATATTTTTCATGATTAATTAGTCCGTCATGATCAGCAACACTATTCCTCGAAATGGTTTTTCAATTACAACATATAAAAAAATATGAACAATGCCCATTCACTTGACGAACATTTCCGTCATATAGCCCAATGTGGCTGGTCCGCATGCAATGCCGTCTAAGAAATCTGGTAATCTTTCGAAACGTTTTTGAAATGCTTCACGACGCACCAACCCTACGTGATTGCAAGGTCTGCTCGGAATTTCTATAATGCCGTTGTTAGGTGGCAAGGTTTACTGACAGTTCAACACGTCCTCTGTTTATGGCTATACGTTCACTAGTTTGCGCGTCGAACTTACAACAATTCACTTGACAAACGGGGCCGATCAGGAACGTGCGTGGTGTGCCAAACAATTAATAAGTCAACAGTAAATGCCCATCAGACCAAACAACTTTGGCTATGACGTCATTCCTATATGTGGTATGGTGTAGCTGGGCTATTGGAGTTCCACAACAGGTGTCCCAGATCTTCAAATTTATTCTCTCAGCAGAAAATGCTCATCACGTGGAACAATTTTTGCTATGGTCTCATATTTGTATCTTTAATAGTTTAGCTGGTCTGTTGGTGTTCTGCATGAGGTGTTCAAGTTTCCAAGATAAATGATAGCCTATAGCTGACCCACGCAACTTCGTCTGCGTCAAATAAGAGAGAAAAACAAAAGGAAAGAAAATCCCCGTTTTTGCAACATTTTTCAGTTCAGCCACACCATTCATCTCTGGGTTATATGCTACTGTATGTTGCTTGACTATGCCATTCCTATTACAAAATTCTTTAGAATCATTAGAGAGATATTCACGCCCATTGTCTAATCGCAATTTATATAGATTAATATTAAAATGATTTGTTACCAAATAGTAATAATGTTTAAAATTATCAAAAACCTCTGATTTATTTCTCACTAGCTGTACCCGGCATGCGTTGCAATGCATTTTTTCCTACCTACCTACTACCTACCTACCTACCTGTCTACTTCTCACCGTTTAAACCTTCCCTGGACTACGACAAACATTTTAAAACCAAAATCAGCTCAATCGGCCCAGCCGTTCTCGAGTTTTAATCAGACTAACGAACAACAATTCATTTTTATTTATATAGATTAAGTAGACCATTGTAAAGTGTGTGAAATCGTCAATGAATGTATAAATAATTATTAATATTTTTTCTCATCATATGTACCTGGTTTATTAAATGGCTGTCTACAATGTTTACCTAATACACATGGTTCACATAAGTCATTTTCTATTGTTTTATTTTTTAATCCTGATAAACCATCAACCATATTTTTCTTGACTAATAAATTCAAATTAGCATTACCTAAATGGCCAAACCTCCTATGCCATAATTCAATCTCATCTTCTTTTGTTTTACAAGTAAAATTACATGTTTTACCATTAGTTTCAAGATGCACAGTATATAATGTTTTATGTTTATCTCCAATTAATAACAAATTGTCATGTGTGTACACTCTTACTTTTCCTTGATTGAATACTACTTTCATACCTGCACTTTCCATTTTAGATACACTTAATAATTTTTTTCTTAATTCTGGTACATACAAAACATTACTTATATAACACTCATTTTCCTTTGTACCTACTCTACTTTTTACTTGCAAATTAACAACTCCTATAGCTTCTAAATTTATTCCATTCTTAGCCGCAGCAATTTTAATTGGAACCTTTAGTTCAAGATAATTTTCAAAATGTATTTTTGTATTAATTAAATGGTCAGTACATTCAAAATCTACACAAAACTCTATCTTATAATTATTATCATTGGATATATTACCTCGCTGTCCATAGCTCAGGAATGCATTGTTCTGTACTGTATCGTTACCTGCTAAATTTGCATCACTTTGTCCTCTTGACCAGTTGTCTCCTCGGTTGCCATATCCATTGCCTCGTCTATACCCATTTCTCCAGTTACTTCCTCTTCCACGTTGTCTCGTGTCATATCCTTGCCTGGTATTATCTTGTGGTCTGTTATTATTTCCTTGTCCGGTATCTCCTTGACCTATATTTTCCTGTCGACCTTGTCCTCGAACTGCATGGTATCCACGTCCTCTATTCATTCTACATTGGAATTTCTTATGTCCCGGTTTCCCGCAGGTGTAACAATTAAATGCTGCTTGTGGATTTGTATATGCCTTTTTAATCTGCCCTTGGCGCCTCTCGTCTTCTGCCAGTAACCTTCTCTTTGCAAAAATGTATGTTATCTCACTCTGGGTTTCAAGCGATGAGATTACTATATTATAACTTTCTGGCATTGATAGTAACAAATAGTTTATTTTTTCTTCTTCAGATAATTTAACCTCAGCTCCTTCTAATTCATTGAATATTCCTTCAATCTCTAGTAAGTGGTCTTGAAGAGCCTTCTTTTCATTATACTTTATTTCCGATAATTTTCGCCTTAGAAACAAAGCCCCAACAGTACTCTTTTTCATAAAGTTTTCCTCTAAACTTTTCCACATAAAATAGGCCGAACTTTTCTTCCTAAAATCAATGTGGGAGTCCGCCACACCGGCAATTAGTAATGCCTGCGCCCTTGACTCGAGTTTCTTATTTTTAACTTTATCTTCAAACTGTTCACTCTGAATTGCCTCTATGCAATCATTTTCAGTGAGAATACTTTTCATGCGAAACGCCCACGTAGCAAAGTTTTTTCCGCAGAATGGTTCTATCTTATACTTTACGGACTCCATATTAGTTTTTTCTTACTTTGATTCTATCGAGTAAAAATTTCATAATCGTACCATAGATTCCTGTTTTTTCACTTTCGTTGGGACTGGGCCCATAACTTTTATTTATTATGTTGAATATTATTGTTCCAAAACCACATTGTACTTTGATATAATTTATTAATAAGAAACACATGAAAATTACATCTTAACATTGCAGGCTGAGGTGACAGAGAGAGCCACAGAGTATTAATAATGTAAGACTATAAAATAACAGGTCACAGATAAATAATAAACCCAAATATATAGGAATGCATGGGTTGTCCTCTCAATATCTAGCGATATTGTAAAGTCTAATTATTGTCAAATGAACATACTGCTTACAATGTAACGCTTTATTTTTAGGTTTATTGTAATATATCAAGGTGAAACCGTGAAATTGTCAAACGCTTGCGAGGGCACGCACCTTGCGCGCTGATTGGTTGATTGAACTTCATGTGCCCCGCCCATAGGTGTCACATAAAGATAAGGTGTCAAGTCAAATAAATGCATTTCAAGAAATGTGAGATCAAATATTTATTATTATTTAGGGTAAAAATAAAAAACAGAAACGTAACAATATTTTTATCAAACATATCAGTTATTGAGGTTGGTACCTACTTATAAAACATAAATACAAAAACGAACCATAATCAACAACATATTCGTTTTAAATAATTATCAAAGGTAAGAAAAATAAGAACAAAAACGTAACCGTAATCATCAAACATATTAGTTTTCAATTATCAAGAGGAAGGGAAAAATAAAAACAGAATCGTAACAATATTCATCAAACGTAATACGGTGAAAGCGTCAGGGTAGCCCGCGAAATTCAAATTTTCTTGGGTTTTGTGCAATTTGCAAGCCAGTGCTAGATTTTACGTTGATGAAAACGTGATTCGCGACTGTAATGTGTATGTAGTTGCAGAATTAGAATCATCAATACAACCCTCCAAGTTCACAGAGGTCGAAAAAACAACTTTGTCCTTGAAAACCCTTGAAGACCTTCACGATGTTGGAGGGTTGTATTAATGATTTTGATGATTACAATTCTGTAACTACATAATGTCGTACAGTCCCAAACGATATTTTCATCAACGCAGAACCTAGCTTTCTGGTGACCAATATTCATCACATCATACTTCCTCGCATGATGATAATGCTTATTTGTTGGCGTTCTACCCTGAGATTTCATTGTGTTGTTTTCTTCTATTAATTTGATAACACTATTTATTCTTTCGGTACTCCATTCCAGTTTTTTTGTTGTTTCTTTATGCCCACTAAAATAACTTTGCAGTTTTTTATTAAACTCATCCTTGTCAACAGGTGTTTCTTCCAGGATCACCTTAATATCCGACATTTCAAATTAGATTTTAAATTAAAATAACACTGAGTGAATGTTATGAAAACTGAATATTTTGCTAATTTGATTTTGGTGAAAGACGGCGGTTATATGAATGCATCAATGCACTTCTATGGGCGGGGCAAATGCTACTTCTATGGGGGTTTCCTTGCGTGATCGAATCAGAAATGAAGACATCCGCAAGAGAACCAAGGTCACCGACGTAGCCCAAAGATTTGCTAAACTTAAGTGGCAGTGGGCAGGGCACATTGCTCGCAGAACGGATGGCCGATGGGGCCGAAAAGTTCTGGAGTGGCGACCGCGAACCGGAAGACGATGCGTTGGAAGACCTCCCACTAGGTGGACCGATGACCTGGTGAAGGTTGCGGGAATCCGGTGGATGCGAGTAGCAAGGGACCGGTCAATGTGGCGACACTTGGGGGAGGCCTATGTCCAACAGTGGACGTCTTTCGGCTGAGATGATGATGATGATGGGCGGGGCAAATGACGTCCAATCAACCAATCAGCGCGCAAGGTGCGTTCCTTCGCAAGCGTTTGACAATTTCACGGTTTCACTTCGATATATTACAATATACCTAAAAATAAAGCGTTAAGGTGTTAAAAAATTAACTGCAAGAATTTCGTGTACGTACTCGGTATCAAAAAACAAACGTATTCCAAAAAAAAAATTTTTTTTTCAAGCATTTTTAGTTTTTACACAAAAAAAAAAACATTTTATTTTAACATTTTGATGTGCACTGCCGGTAGATTCTGTAAAATTCGAACAACAACTCGCATCTCACCTCGCTATTCACTCTCACTTCGCATTAGGTTCAAAATGACCTTGATTTTGCATTCTGTAAGCGTCACTTGGCCACTTGCGAAGTCAAGTGACCTCCGGATCGAGTGTGATGGCACTAGTGACTTCCACACTAAACAAAATGTTAATCTAGTTTTATCGATTTTAGTTTTTTTACGAAATTGTTGAGTTTTTAGCACACAATTTTGACTAATATGATGTCTCCATTAAAATTTCTTGTTTTATGGAATTTGAGGCAGCTAAAACGTAGAAAAACAGAAAACTCTAAATTCTTTTCATGAATATTTACACATCCCGAACGAAAAAAATTATGTCAGTGTCAGACAGGCAATATTTTGACAGTGGGTTGCATTAGCTACTAAAGTACTAATATCTAATCTGTGGTTGTTGCATTATTGTTTGTTTGTTTTGATCGTTCCGGGCCGAAAATAATTGTAAAATAATCATAAAGTAAGTTTATATTTGTGGTTGTGAAGTTTAATAAAAACGATATTAATCAAAATAGTATTTTGTTTTCTAATACAACAATAACGTTTCAGTATAAATGAGACACGTTCCTCTCATCCATCGGCTCAAGTTGAAACTCTGGTAGAGTTTATGGAAAGAAACCCTGGCATGGCGAAGGGTTTCTTGAGAACACAAAATGCCAGGTAGCGAAGTCGACGCCAGTGGGACGAACTAGCCGTGCGCCTAAATAGTATAGGTGGCATAATTAAAAGTTACCAAAAGTGGACCAAGGTTAGCATCGCTTTTTTTACTACGATGTTAGTTAAAACCACATGTGACATAACATTTCTCAAAGTAAACCACATAACATTCTTCAAAGCAAACCACGATGATCAACAAATCTTGGTTTAAAGTGTGTTCCTTGATTTCATAAATTTTATCTTATTGTTAATATTTTACTCAATCAATTAAGTACTAATAATAATAAGAAAAAGGAGTTTATTAAATGTAATATAGTTTGAAGGTTGGTTCCGTGTGTGAGTACAAAATAACTATCAAAACTTTATTTTTCAAACAAATGACAACGAGAAACTGCTATTTAAGATTGTTATTCACACATTTAATGTATGTATGTAATTGGTATTCTTTTTTCAGCATCACATCACACATCTTCAGTTGCTGCCCCTCCACCATCACAACGGCGAGCGGAATTCCCACCACTACTGAGATATTCCTGAGGGTGGAAGAACAGCAGCTGGAGATACAACAACTAAATGCACAAATCCTGCAGTCCTTTCTGGAGAGGAGTGCGGAAAGAGAAAGAGCCATGGAAGAAAGGAATGCAGAGACAGGATTTTAGTTGAAGCTATGGCTGCCGTGGGAAAGGGCTGCAAGCATTGGCACAGGCCAACAATAGAGATAGGATGTAGTTATTCAAATTAATCATAATAAAAAAAAACTATTAAACGGGTAAAAGAGTGGTTTTATTGATTTTTTTTCCTATATTGTCCATTGGTGATTAATTTGATTTGGTTTGATAAATAATGTTTGTTTTGTAAGTAGGTTTAAACAAACACTTTAACATGTCACTTTTTTAAAACTACCTCTTCTAGTCTCTCTTCTTCTGAAATTGTCACGGCGGGCATTCCTGCATGATTTCTCATGTTGTGGAAAACACAACATGCAATAACTATATTAGTCTGGATGATAATTGAGCACTCTGTGTCAGTGTGCACTAACAAGCTCCTAAATCCTCCTTTTATGAGGCCAATAAATTGTGCTCTACTGAATTGCAAGCAGTTAAATGACGGTCTGTTGGGGTGGACTGTATTGAATTAAAGAGGCGGATACTTTAACACTTTTATTGTATATTAGAGATCGAAAATAGCTTATATTTGAAGCGGGGCACAAGAGTTTACACTGTTAAATGTTCCTGTTACATAAGGAATGTACATAACGTATTACGACGTGGGGAACGTGGGACTCATTTACTTATTAACTTGTTACGACACTAGGTAACTGATAACAACTATGAATCTACTTTATATCTTTGACAATCTGTCTTATATGGAGCTCTTCCTTGTCTTCTTGAAGACTTCTCCTTGATTCACTGGTTGAATGAAGTTATTACATGTTTCTATTTGTTCTTATTTGATTATGATTAAATAATCGGTTCCCCTTACATAGATTATTACGCCATTGCAAGTTGTGGGGGCACTATTGCGTCTCTCAGGGACCTTTAATCAATCATAGCCCGTGAAAATGGACGTTCCCATTAGCTGATGCAATAGTTTAACTTATTGCGTAATATCTCCCTTTGGACAAGTACTGACTTGACCAATATCCCCTCCACAAAAGCTGATGCAACATCGCAAATCATTGCGTAAGGCTTAAGGCCCTTTAGTATATAATAGTTCGGGGGTAGACAGACATATAGGTCCCCGTTATTTTCCTAAAAACTACTTATACTAGGGTTACATTTTTATGAAGGGCTCGTCGTCCGTTACAACGGTCATTGTAGAAAGCTTCAGGGGAATTATCTTCAGCACCACTAATTGGTGTCACCTGAAAAAAAAAAGTTAGTATCAAATTAATAATTATGTAGTTTTTATAAATACTTCCCTAATTAGGCTTATATTGTGTAGTAGGGATAAAGAGGGATTAACTAACCAAGCAAAATAACTTCTTTACCAGCATTGTTTATGGCTCTAAGTGAGCTTTTATATCACCATAGTTAAAAATCAAGCTATCACGAGTAGTTCCACTATGTTGGATCCACGTTTAAAATATTTAGATCCACATCTGTTATCTGAAAAAATTAAAAATAAATATTAAGTAGACTAATTTTATTGCATGGTTCTTATTAGTAATATATAACAACATTGAAATTCACTTTACCAATTGCACATTTCTTGCATGGTAACCTTTGTGGCAGTAGAAACGCTTTTCATTCTCTACTAGTTTTTTCAATGCCACCAGAGTGCCATCGACACATTCAAGCGTTGCTGGAAAGCCAAACTTTTTGTAGAACCTGCAATTTAAATTAAGCACTAACATTATTAACTATCACAAAAATGTAAAATTAAAGAAGTTTAATTATAATTATTGTCTTTTAACATTTTTGTCTTTCTTTTCTGTTTTGAGTGAATCTTAAATCTATATTTTTTTACTTTTGCTGGATTATTATTAAGAGCTTCCATTACTTCATATAAGCAATGAGATGCTGATGGTTGCGATAAATATGTCCTTAATTTTCATTTATTATTTTCTGATGGTAGCCAAGAATGACAAGGTGATAATATCTGTGAAACAATAAATTCAAAAAAAAAAAAACACTATGGTTATTACATGCATAATAATAATATCATTGGGTCCTTAGACTAACATGAAAACATAGCTAGCAGGGAAACAACCTTAAATGGGAATACTCCCTATTGTGGAGTGTTTTCATGTTTTCAATGGTAAATTGTGTTGGTGAGCTTGGTTACAAATCTATCAGCTAATTGTGTAAATACTTATAAAGTTACTTGAGACCTACTTAAGTATTAAAAATGAAGCACTTACTTTTACACGAGTTGAAAGTCCTTTGCCTCGACGTTTTGTGGGTTTTATCAGAGGCAGTAACTCATAGGTACTCTAGTTGGTCAATTAGTTCCTTTGACAATCTATATAGGTACGCAATATAGATAAACTTCTAATTTGGTTAGATTGTCAACGTTTTTCTGGTTTATCCAAAGCATGAGCCTCTTATAATAAAGATTTCAAAAAAACATTCTTGCCATCGTATTCACTTTACACAAACGGCCAAAAAGTCGTTTTTAACCACAAATTATATAGTTAGTGTACTAATTATTAACACTGTGACATAAACATATTATTTTAACACTGTTTTTAGAGAATTTCTTATAATTTCACTTGTAAAATATGTTCTATGGTTGTATCACTACTCTATGGTTTGAATATAATCTGTAGTCAGAAGCCTTTTAAAAAATAGACTATGGTTCAATATATGAAAATGTAACTGCTTGAGTTTGTAGTTTTAATTATTAAAAGTATATTTACCAAATATAAAACATGGCGCAGCCGGTAAAAAAGTAAATGTTTACTGTGAAAGTATAAAATTTTATCGGAATGGAGGGAAGTGTCAAATTACTTCCGAATTTTGATTTGCGGGCGAGTGGTGCCGCTGCGGAGTGGAAAATATGGCGGACATGTTTCGACGACTATTTGGTATCGACAGGTCAAGACGAGGCGAGCGACAAAATTCGATTAGCTCTCCTACGAAATATGTTGGGTATGGAGTCAGCACGTGTGTTACACACATTGCCTATACCTAAGGAAAAGGCTGGAGACTTCAACGCTGTCTTACAAGCCATCGAAAAGTATGTAAGCCCGAGAACCAACGAAGTTTTTGAAAGGTTCAAGTTTAACGATCGGAAGCAAAAGGAGGGTGAAAGTTTTGACTATTTTCTCACTGACATGAAACAGTTGTTGTTAAATTGCAATTATGGTGACACAGCTAAAGAATCCATTGAAGATCAGTTGTTGAGAGATAAAATTGTTCAAGGAATCTCTGACAAGCATGTTCAGGAACAACTGCTGAGGCTGGATGGACTAACTCTGGAGAAAGCCGCAAACTTCTGTAGGACTTCAGAGCAAAGTAAGCTACAGGTTAAGGAAATGAATCCAATGTGTGAGGTTGATGCAAACAAATATAAAAAAAATCCTGAATCTGAAGGTAAATTCAAATGCCGACGCTGCCAAACTCTTCATGGACGTCGAGAGTGCCCTGCTTTTGGGAAATCATGCAAGAAGTGTGGGTTGAAAAATCATTTTGCGGTCAGCTGTAAAGTGCAAAATAAAGCTATTAAAGAAGTTCAGTGTGAAAGTGAAAATTCGTCAGATAGTGAAAGTCAAAGTGTATACTGTAATGCACTAGTGTCTCAGTGTAAAGCAGAGTCTGAGTGGTTAGAAACCATAAATATTGAGAATTTTCCAGTAAAATGTAAATTGGACACTGGCGCGGATATCAGCATAATGCCATTAAAAATATTCAATCAGATAAATGATAAAGTAAATTTAAAAATTATGAAGACAAATATACAGTTAGTATCATTTGAAGGCAGTAAAGTTTCACCTTTGGGCATGGTCAATTTATTGTGTGAGTACAAAAACATTAAGTGTCATGAAAATTTTGTTGTTATTGATTGTCACTCCATGCTCTTGGGGTTACCGGGTTGTATTTCATTAAATCTAGTTAAGAGGGTGCATAGTGCTGAAAGTACTTCTGACACATTAAAAGCTAAATTTATAGCAGAGCACAAAGGGGTTTTTATGGGCATCGGTAAGTTGCCAGGCACCTATAGTATTACAACGAGGAATATTACTGAACCAATTTGTCATCCGCCTTCAAGGATACCAAATTGTCTGCTGGATCCATTAAAGTCTGAATTAGATAGATTAGAAAGTAGAAATTCTATTGTAAAGGTTGATAATCTTAATGAAAATGCATGCATCAGCCATATTGTTCTGGTTGAAAAGCCTAACAAAAATATAAGGCTTTGCTTAGATCCGTCTGATCTAAATAAGTATATTTTAAAGAAACCCAAGTCGTTGCCCACTTTAGAAGAGCTTGCTTTGAAGTTAAATGGTAAAAGATATTTTTCAGTTTTGGATCTCTCGGAAGGATTTCATCATTTACGTTTAGATGAAAACTCTTCATGGAAGTGTTGTTTTGCGACACCCTTTGGGGTATATAGGTATTTAGTTTTACCTTATGGCTTGATGAATGCTCCTGAGTTATTTCAAGATGTACTGGAATCTCATTTTAATAATTTAAAAAATGTAGTTGTTTGGGCAGACGACATATTAGTCATGGGGAGTACTATAGAGGATCATGACCAAGCACTACTAAGTGTGATGAGTAAAGCTAAGGAAATAGGAATTGTATTTATTGAGAAAAAGTTTCAATTTAGGCAACGGGAAGTCAGATATGTAGGTCAAATTTTTAATGAAAATGGTATGTCTATTGATAAATCTAGAGTAGAGTCATTGACAAAGCTAAAAACACCAACTAATAAGGTGGAGCTAATGAGGATCATTGGTTCATTTAATTATGTCAGACGTTATGTGCCAGAGATGGCAGAGCTGATGTCTCCTTTATGTAAATTGTTAAAGAAGGAGGTAGAGTTTTTGTGGTTACCTATACATGATAAAGTTTTTGCTGAAATGAAAGAAAAAATTAGTCAAGCTCCGGCACTTTGTCCTTTTGATTCAAAAAGAAAAATAATTTTGCAATGTGATGCATCAAGCAAAGGTTTAGGTTGTTGTTTATTTCAGCCAGATGATTCTGGTAAGTTAAAATTAGTAGCTTGTGTTTCGAGAACCATGAATAATTCTGAATTAAACTATGGTCAAACTGAAAAAGAGTTACTTGCTGTCTGTTTCGGTGTAAAAAAATTTCACAAATACATTTACGGTTCAGATGTTGATGTACAAACAGATCATAAACCCATTATATCTATCATGGGCAAACAAATAAGTAAGATTGGTTCTCCTAGACTGAAAAGGTTAAGATTAAAATTGTTGATGTATAAATTAAATGTACACTATGTGCCAGGTAAATATGTCCACTTTGCAGACATGTTGTCTAGAAACAGCTTAGCTGTCACTGAGCATGACAAAGAAATGCTGCAGATGGTACACACTGTTTCAAAACATTTGCCTATGTCTGATGAAAGAAAAACTATTTTCCGTAAAGAGACATGTAATGATTCAATACTCTCCAAAATATGTAATTATTACTATCATGGTTGGCCTCAGAAATTATCTAAAACATTACAACATTTTTCTAAATTTAAAGATCAGCTTTTTGTACAGGATGGATTGTTATTCCTTGGCAATAGGATTATAGTGCCTAGTTCACTACGCATGTATGTCGTAGAATTAGTGCATGAAGGACATCTGGGAATGAACAAGTGTATTGCTAAAGCACGTCAATTGTTTTATTGGCCAAATTTATCCTTGGATATACAGAATTTTATATCCAAATGTCGTACTTGTGAAAAGTTTAGACCTGCTAATGTACATGAACCATTAATGACACATTCAATACCTAAATACAGATATTATAAAGTAGGAATGGATATCATGGAATATGCAGGCAAGGCTTATCTTGTAATTATTGATTATTTGTCCCATTGGTTAGAAATAAGACCTGTAAAGGATAAGACTTCAAAATCTGTTATAAATGCATGTCAAGATGTTTTTACTCATTTGGGTTTTCCATGTGTAATTATAGCTGATAATAACCCCTTTAAATCACAAGAGTGTCTTAACTATTATAAAAAGAAAGATATAACTATTGTAACAAGTAGTCCTCACTATCCTAGAAGCAATGGTTTGTCTGAAAAAGCTGTCAATATAAGTAAAAATCTAGTTAAAAAAGCTTTAGAGGATGGCAAGGATTACCGTGACTATCTCTTTAATTACAATAATAGTAATTTTTCTGGTTTATCTGTGACTCCTTCACAAATTTTAAATAGCAGAAATTTGAGGTCTAATATTCCAGTGGCTTCAACATATTTAGAGCCCAAAATTATACCAAATATTCATAAACTATTAACTGTAAAACAGAAGATTACTAAGCATCAACATGACAAACGCTCAAAAAATAAGGAAATTGTTTTCAAACCGGGGGATAAAATTGTATACAGAACGGATAAAGATAAATATTGGAAAAAGGGAAATGTTTTAAAAAAATGTAAAGAGCCAAGATCCTATCTGATAGTAGATGATAGCAACTCAAAAATATTCAGACGTAATAACCATCACCTTAAAAAGTCTTTTACTGATAGTCATCAAATTAGAAGAAATGATTTTTTGCCTTGTTTAGATAACAATGATGTCCCAGAAGTGTTGCCTCCAAGTTCTCACACACAGGATATGTCTCAAGAGAATACTGGTAACATCGCTGATAATGTATACTATAGAACCCGTAGTGGTCGTAATGTCAAACCCAGGTCAAGATTAGATCTCTAATAGTTACTAAGAATTATAGAGAATTTTAATTTGTAATTTTATAATAGAATTTTAATTTGTAATTTTCATAATAATGATTGAGAATTTTAAGTAGTAATTTTTAGTCAGTTTGCATTAATTATAAAAGGGGAGGTGTTCTATGGTTGTATCACTACTCTATGGTTTGAATATAATCTGTAGTCAGAAGCCTTTTAAAAAATAGACTATGGTTCAATATATGAAAATGTAACTGCTTGAGATTGTAGTTTTAATTATTAAAAGTATATTTACCAATAATAAAACAAAATAGATGCTTTTTATTTGACACTTTGAATCGAATTCGTGTTCGAGGTGAGCGTCGAAGTGACGGCGGAAAATGCCACTTATTATGTCATCTCATACTTTATCTGTCAAAATATCACGTTTGATTTAGTCCAACTCACTGACACGCTCGCAAGGGTGGCGCTAGTGTAAATTCGAATTATCAACCGAGTTTTTAGAATGCCAATCAAGAAACTCACGGCGGATTCACTTTCGAAGTTAGGAATGAGTTCTTACAGAATCACACTGCTGTACGCAGGGCTGCGCCGGCGCCTCGTCGCCATAGCAACGCGGCTCACTTGCCCTTTCCGCATCCCCGCGGCGAACCCTTCCCGCCCAGTTTAGTCGTCCGATATCTGTCGCGCGAGAAGGGTGTGCTGCTCTCTGTCATTTCGCTACTTACGCGCGCCCGCGCAGCCTCGTGTGAACAATGCCGTTTACGTTTTCTAATCGGGAGTATCTAGACATGGTAGTGTGCTATATCATGACCGGTGAAAGTTTAACCGCAGCTCGTAACCGGTACCGTGAACTGTACGGTGACCAACGACGAGTGCCTGCTATCCAAACCATCCTGGGGGTCTACCAGCACTTGCTAGACTATGGCCAGTTCCGTCCTTGTCAACCAGATGCCGGCCGGCCACGGTTACCCGGTGACATTGAAGATCGAGTGTTGAACTACTTCAATGATACACACGTGACAAATTAAAGACCCGCAAAATAAGTGCATTCAACATTGTTAAAAGTGATAGATACACATTAATCGCAGTGCAAACGAACGTAATACACATTTGTAAATACGCTAAAAATTAAGACTTCTTGTCAATAGCGTTTAAATTATTGTAAATAGGTTGATTCAAACTTTTTAAACATACCAACTTAAAGAACTTACTTAATTTAAAAATAGTAATTCATTACTATGGTCAATAAAATAAGTTATTTGAAGTAATTCGATGAATTGCCAGTGCCGGATTAAGCCTGCGCGGGGCCTGTAGCAAATTCTGTCAAGGGGCCCTTGGTTTGCTATCGGTTCTCAAAAGGGTATTAAATAAAACAAAACTGTTACAAATAATTTTTTCTGGATTTATTATGGGCAAATTTAGCGATTACACTTTCAATATCGACTTCTTTAAGCAAGTCATGCTCTATATTCAACAACGTGAGATGATTAAGACGTTCTTGGCCCATAGTGTTCCTTAATTCATTTTTAATTCGTTTCAACGTTGAAAAAGAACGTTCGCCACTGCAGTTAGTGATCATGAGAGATAAGTAAATACGCAAGGCAATTTCTAAATTTGGGAAACACGATTCTAAAGAATTATTTAATAAAAGTTTATAAAATTGCAGTTCCAGAGGCTCCTGTTTCTTGCTGTCAATTACAGTAGCCACATCTGTTTTCAGAAGCTCTGCGAACTGCACTAATTCGCCGCCTAGGCTGTTCTCCAAATCATCTTCGTAAGCACTGACCATCCTTGACGATTTTTCCAAAATCTCTTCTGTTGTAAGAGATTTTATCTGTCGAAATACTTCAAAAACACTAGTAATTTTATGACATGCTTTCATACGTTTAGTTATAGCAGACAGTACGTTATCAATTATGACAATAAACACCTCAAATTCGAAACGTTGTCCAGGTGTTTGATTTTCAACAAAGTCGTCGAGTGTATTAGAGCCGCTGAAATGGTCGTACTTTGTATTTCGCTTGATTCGTCGTGATGTCTGTTGCTGGTATTCTTCACAGTTAGTCAAATCTTTGGCTCTTGCCTCAATATCTGAAAATGTGGATCGCATTGCTTGGACGTAGCCATATAATGATTCATAAAGGGCGTATCCCGTATTAAGGTCTTGATCAGACGATTGTAGCGAAGCACTTGTCGCTTGCAAGCGTTCTAGGATTCCGTTCCAAGTAATTGTCATTATTCCCGTTTCTAACTTATTCATCGTTGAAACAAGTCCATAAGCTTTATTACGGCACTCCGCTTTCTGATCCACGTTATTGAAAATGTCTTCCAATACTTGCTTAATAGTGGTAAAACCACATAAAAGTGCCTTCGTAGCATCAGCTCGGGCTGACCACCTAGTGTCTGATAACCGTTTCAAAATCGGAATTTTCGAAGCGGAATCTTTAAGTGCATTCGTAAGATCGACGACCCCATCGGTAGGTAGAAGCGGAAAAAAATGTATAGAGGTTTTCAATGAAATCGAAGAAAAGTAATGCTTCTGTACAGCAGTCTGCAGCGCACTTAGCAACCAAATTTAATGAATGTGCAAGGCACGGAATGTATTCTGCGTACTTATTTATTTCCTTAATTCGGGCCTGTAAACCGGTGTATTTCCCACTCATGTTGCTGGCATTATCGTAGCTTTGCCCACGACAATCTTTGATATCAATGCCTGTTCGGTCCAAACCCAGGGCAAGGTATGACCGAACCTTCCGCGATTCGCGGAGACAAATCAAATTGCCCTTATGAAGGTAACTTACCTGGTGCCGGTGGGCTGAAGGGGATGACTAGTCCTTGATCAAGCCGGCTCTGGTACTGTATGTCTGTGTGGGTATGTGTAAAGTGATGTGTGGTCGAGTGGTTTACCAGATCCGACTATGTTTCAACAGACGCTGCCCCAGCAGCGTATAACACGTCTGGACGAAGCACAATAATAGTTCAACTGCACAATGCACGTCAACTTTCACAATTTTAATGTTTTATTCAATTTCACACGCGGGCTAAGCTAACCTCAAATCGGCGCGGACAATTAACAATAAGCCCGGTTTAATACACAATTAGGGGCGTTTCGTCCAATCAACGATTAATCACAACCAAAAATCTTGCAAACAAAGGAGATTTTCTTAGATTCGGTAATTATCTCAATCAATCAACAAAAATCAATGTGAACTCGTAATGGATCACGACAAGACAACAAACGTCAAAAAAAAGCTGTCAGATGTTCGAAAATGACAAGACGTGTGCGTTCGGATACACGTATGGTACGAAACATCTACCCCCCCCGGACGGGCCTACCCGTCCGCTAATCAATTGGAAGTCTTGACAAAGTTGCGACCGCTCTCCTCATGACTGATCCGTCTACCAAAACCTCAGCAAAACGAGGGACCCCGTCGGTGCCAGCCACCAAATTAAGAATGCGCCCCCGGCGCCAATACAAAGGCTTGAGGTTGGCGTCCTTAACCAGGACGAGGTCTCCGATCTTGGGCGGATGAGTTTTGTCCGTCCACTTGACGCGCTGCTGGAGGATGTGCAGATACTCTAAGCTCCAACGCTTCCAAAAGCTCTGAGCGAGCTGTTGCACCAACTGAAACCGCGATAGCCGATTTTGGCTCACATCAACAAGAGGGTACTCCGGCAGGGCGACAAGTGGCTGTCCAATCAAGAAATGGCCCGGTGTTAGAGCCTCCAAATCGTTCGGGTCCGAAGAAAGCGGGCACAACGGGCGCGAATTTAGCACAGCTTCAATGCGGCAAAATACCGTAGTTAATTCCTCAAAGGTGAGAACGGTGTCTACCAACAATCTTCGCCAGTGCCCCTTTGCCGCTTTCACCGCGGCCTCAAAAATACCCCCCCAATGGGGGCAGGCTGGCGGGTCAAACAACCAAGTGACCCCTCGGCGGGCCAATCTACTACCAATGTCAACCTGGCTCTCATTAAGGAAGGTGTATACTTCCTTCAAATAGTTACTTGTACCCTTATAGTTAGTACCGCAATCAGACCTAATCAAAGAAGGCAACCCACGGCGAGACACAAATCTATCCAAAGTTGCTACAAAGGCCTCTGTCGAGAGGGAGGTTACCAGCTCCAGGTGCACTGCCTTGGTTGATAGGCAGACAAAAACGCACAAATAAGCCTTGACAATCTTACTATTGCGAAGGGTGGACGTCTTCACCGAAAAGGGACCAGCAAAGTCCGTTCCGACGCCAGCAAATGGCCTCGCCTCATTGACACGATCAGCCGGCAAGTCTCCCATTAGGGGCTGCATAGTGGAGGCCTTAGTCCGATAACACGGCATACAACGGAAGACGATGCTACGAATGGTACGACGAGCCGACAAAATCCAAAACTCTCGTTGCAAAATGGCTAACAGAGCATTACAACCGGCATGCGAGTTCTTGATGTGACGATCGGTCACCAACAATTTAACCAAATGGCCCTCCTTGGGCAACAAAAGCGGGTGACGGGCCCCATAAGGAAGACTAGAGTGCCTCAGCCGTCCTCCAACACGCAAAAGACCCGTGTTATCCACGAAGGGATTCAACTTACTGACGGCTCCCGACAACTTGACCCTACCCGCCTTCAATGTCTCTATCTCCCCTTCAAAGTGTGCGGCCTGCACAGAGCGGACCCAAAGGAGGAGTGACTCCTGTCGCTCTTGAGGAGAGAGAACCGGTGACAGGCGCTTGTCCCCTGGATTCCTAGAGTTATGACCAAAGCGCCTGATCCACGAGGTTACGTTCAACAATTTGTCGAGGGAGCTGTACCGATTTAACAAAATTTCCGGGTCAAACGGAGGGTCCCTTGTCCCAACAGCGAACACCTTAAGTCCGGGCAAAGGATCCGACATCAAGACTGGCGTTCGAGGCCAATCATCCTCGCGGCGAGTCAACCAGGCCGGTCCCCACCAAAGGGGGTGAGCAATCAAACGGGGGGCCATGCACCCGCGTGAGGCTACGTCGCCGGGGTTCAAGTCTCCGGGCACGTGCCTCCAAATCAACGACGTTTCAGAACTCTGAATCTGAGACACTCGGTTTGCAACAAAAACCTCCAAAGAGTGGACGGACGTCTTCAACCAACACAAAACAATTTGACTGTCCGTCCATGCGTAAGAAGCCCGAATGTCCACAGTTCCACCCAACGTATGCGCCACGTGGTTCAGTAGTCGCACAAGAAGCGCCGCCCCTGACAACTCCAACTTAGGGATGGTCAATGCCGTGCGGAGGGGGGCCACCTTGCTCTTGGCCATGACCAGTGACAGCTTCACCTGGCCTGTCGCGCTGACGGTACGCAGATAAACAACGGCGGCATAACCGTTGGAAGACGCGTCACAAAACCCATGAAGGGTAGCAGTATAACCCCCAGGGGGGAGGATGGCGCGTGGTAGCGCGACCTCGTTGACCGCAGGAAGTGCGGATACAAATTGGAGCCAGTCTTCCAACAGGGTTTCCCGAAGTGGCTCGTCCCAACCGAGTTCAGCGGTCCAAAGGCGCTGAAGGAAGCATTTCGCCCAAAACAATACCGGGCAGATCCAACCGTTAGGGTCGAAGGTCCTTGCAACAGTAGACAACACCAGTCGTTTAGTCCAAGTGGTTGGTGACTCCAAGTCGACATCATAGGTAAAGGTGTCTTGGACTGGTCGGTACTGAACGCCGAGGACGGCCAACATGGCGGGGTTGTCAACGTTCTCAAACAAGTGAGGATCCTGCTTATGATCCTCTAACACTCCGTCCAATAGCGCTGGCGAGTTGGACACCCATTTACGCAACTCATAGCCAGCGGAAGCCAAAATCTGGACTAACTCGTCACGTAACAGGATAGCTTCCTCAACTGTGGGAGCTCCAGTGCAGACGTCATCGACGTAAAGGTCCGTTTTCAAGATGGCGGACGCTCGAGGGAACCTCAAACGCTCCCGGTCCGCGAGCTCCCAAAGCGAACGAATAGCAACAAAGGGGCTTGATCGAAGGCCGTACGTGTTCGTGTTGAGCTCGTATACAATCATGGGGTCCTGGGGGTTCTCCCGCCACAGGATCAACTGATAACGTCTGTCATCCCGGTGAATAACCGTTTGCCGGAACATCATTTTGATGTCGGCCACAAAGACTACTTGATGACGACGGAAAGACGTGATGACGTCACAAAGATCCCTCAACAATTTGGGGCCGGAATGCAAGCAATCATTCAACGAGACACCGGAAGAAGTCCGCGCGGACCCATCAAACACTGTGCGCAGTTTACCGGTGGATGGCTTGAGGACCGCGTGGTGCGGAAGGAAGAAATGTTCAACCGAGCGCCAATCTAAATTTGACACCGACATGTGTCCCAAGTCCGCGTATTCACGCATAAAATCTACGTATTTTTGCCGCAGCACCGGGTCCTTGCTCATGCGACGCTCCATCGCCAACAATCTTTTTTCGGCCGTGGATCTGGATTGGCCGAGAGGTGGTCGCACCGCAACAAAGGGCAGCCGGGTTACAAGCCGACCGGAACGGAGTCGACCGGTGTTGTTCTGAAAGAACAACTCGCACTCCTCGTGTTCCGGATTCAAGCGGGCCACCTGAGGGGGCTCCTCAATTTCCCAAAACCTCTGAACGGCGTCAGAGAGAGCGGAACCGGATGTCAACACAAAATCAGGCTCAGGTGGAGGGGGAACTTTCAACACTAGGCCCATCACTGCAAAGCCAAAGATGGTTGAGACAGCCACCAAGCCCCTCCCGTGGCGCTGTGGGGTCTCCGGCTGCAAGACCTTCATATTTCCCAACATTATTCTCCCCAGCACATCGGAGCCCAACAGCAAATGAACCGTACAAGGGGAATCGAACCGGGGGTCAGCCAAATCCAGGCCTGACATCAACCGTAGAACATCCAAAGGTAACTGACATTGGGGATGGTTGCCCAATATATTCGGCAGAACAAGGGCAGAAGCATCAATTTTAGGGTACGGACAACTCACAGGGGTGATTTCAAACCAGGTCCTTCCCTCAACAGTGGTGACAGCCGTTTCGCCAATTCCCTGAATCTTGCCTGAAAAGTCGTTCACATTCAGGCCGACCTGTCCCGCTAACCAAGAAGACAAAAGGCAACCCTGGGCTCCCGTGTCCAAAATGGCACGGACCACAATCGAGTCACCCAAGGGTCCCCAGACCTTGACCGAGGCCGTTGGCAACAAAACCGTCTCGATCTGGGGGGGTCCTGTAGCGGGGCAGGCGCCAACTTCCTAGCGATGCCTGGGCGGCGACCGATCGCCGCGTCCAGGCTGTCGTCGTTCACGACGAGGGTAGCATTCAAATGCTTCGTCCGCGCGGTGCCCCGAGCCGCTCGCCATCGCCGGAAGGGCATATCCCACCGGATGCCTGAAGGGCGGGGGGCGCGACTCCAACCGGGGGCGTTCCGCCAGCGGAGGGGAAAGGTAGCGGTGCTGGTCTGGCCATTGTTGCCGAGCAGCCGCCGTGCAATTTTCCCTATGAGTCCCCTCATGTCAAATGGCGCGCGCGCGGCTTCCGACCACCACTGCGAGGGGAGACCAAATGGCGCGCGCGCGGCTCCCGTTCAGCTTGCGCGGGGGGTGGAGTCTGGTCATCAAAATTGCGGGCCTCTACCCGGTTCCCAACCGGCGTGCCAGAGGCCCGGTGCTTGTCGCCGTCATACCCTCCCCTGCGCGAACCCCCATCAGAAGCTGGTCTGCCAGAGCGGTTCGCGTTGGCGCACAAAATCTCTAGGTGAGCGCCTTTACAAATTCTACACGGGCGGGGCTCGGGGCAGTCCCGATGAAAATGAGCCCCCAAACAAGAAAAGCACAAGCGGCGTGCGTTGGCAATTCGGCGACGGGAGGCCACGTGCAAGTCCAAGAACTCCGGGCAACTTGCCATATCATGTCCCGTGGCCTTACAATAGTCGCAATCAGGACGACTCCGGGTGCCAGCAAAACGTGGGGCGGGGCGACTATCAACAGGCCCCTTGACCCTAGTCCGTCCCTGGTCTCTTGGCCTAGAAGGTGATGGGCGCGACCCCGTTGCACCACAAGTGTTGTCCATGAAGCGACACTCGTCTTCCAAGAATTTGAGGAGGTCGTCAAAGGGTGGAAGATGGGTGGAACTATCCCCACCATACCTCTGCTCAAAGCGGGACCTCAAGTCAGCGGGGAGCAACCGCAGAACGATGTGCACCAACAGATAGGACCACTGGTCCACCGGCAACTGCAAGCGTCGCAAGGCGTTGGTCGCCGAGACCAATGGGTTCAATAGGTCGGCGCGCAACGCCGACACGCTGGCAATGGCCGGTAGGCCCAAAATCTGGCCGATGTGCACATCAGCCAGGCAGCGCTTGTTCTGATACCGCCGGGAGAGGAGCTCCAAAGCGGTAGGGTAGGCTGCATCCGTCACCGACAAGTGCTGCACCAAGGCTCGGGCCTCACCTTCCAGGACTGACAACAAATAGGCCAACTTTTGGGCAGGTCTGAGATCCGAGCGCGCATCAACCAAACTGTCGAACAAGTTCTGGAAGCCCAGCCAGTGGTCCAAGCGACCATCAAAATGTGGCAGCTCCAGAGTGGGCAGTCTACTCAATAGGCCGGGGGCCGTAGCAACCGAGGCCTCCTGCTTGGCCTGGACAGGCATCCGGCTCTTCAAAATTCCCCGGGCTCGCAGAGTCAAGGTATCCCCCAGTGACAAGATCTGGTCATAATCTGCAGCGACCTTGTCACGGGCTGCCTGGCCCAACAGCTCCAAACTCACATCCCCGATGAGCTCGTTGAAGCGGGTGAACGTAGCATCCACAACGCTGAGTCTCTCCTTCAACTGCTCAAATCGAGCAAGCGTGACCTCTTCTAGGTCCACACGCTCAACTGTGGCCGCAGCTGAGGTGAACCATCTTAGCTGTGAGACCAAACCAGCGGCCGCCTCCTTTACAGCCTTCAGTGAGGCCATTGCAACCAAACCTTATTATGATTTCAACAAAGTCAAATACAATACAACAATAAATCAACAATATTAAACTATCACAGCACACATATATCTACCAATACACTGAACACAATATTCTTATATTACCAGCACAACAGAAAGGGGGTACTTATGTGTGCCAATGCAATTAATTTTAATTAAATGTGAGAGCCCGGCTGACAACGGCAACAAATCAGTTCAATGTTCTAGACTTCCAATCGATCAGGCACAGGTAGGTTGTCTTGTTCACTAACCACGCTCTGCTACCAAATGTTCGGTCCAAACCCAGGGCAAGGTATGACCGAACCTTCCGCGATTCGCGGAGACAAATCAAATTGCCCTTATGAAGGTAACTTACCTGGTGCCGGTGGGCTGAAGGGGATGACTAGTCCTTGATCAAGCCGGCTCTGGTACTGTATGTCTGTGTGGGTATGTGTAAAGTGATGTGTGGTCGAGTGGTTTACCAGATCCGACTATGTTTCAACAGACGCTGCCCCAGCAGCGTATAAGGCCTTCGCCACACTAGACGGAAATTTCGTCGCCGAACTTCCGCGGCGGTCAATCCGTTCTATACGGTACCAGCCACACTGAATATTCAGTGGCAGATCATCAGTCGGCTGCCTGCGCTTATACGGTGTGGTCGTGAATTCGTGATGGATCCGATAGAAGTGATAGCTATTTATGAAGCATTAGAAGAAGAAAGAAGAAGAAAGCGTAAATATTGGGTTCATCCCTTAAATACTCTTCGACTAGAAATTGGGCAATTTCATACCCTGTATATGCAACTAAGACTTAATCCAGATAAATCATTCGAATATTATCGTATGTCCATACAATCTTTTGATGTATTGCTGAATTTAACTAAGGACTATATTACCAAGCAAAATACAAAACTTAGAACAGCTATACCTCCCGAAGAAAGGCTGACCGTTACATTAAGGTAAGATAAATATTATTTATATGTATATGAAATAAAACAAATTATTGATTAATTACTTAAGTATATTAACTTTTTATTGAATTAAATTGCTGCAACATTTCCACTATTATCTCAATTAAGTGGACCTATTTTGAAATATTTCGTCTATTTCCTCAATTGAGTGTGCTGTTTCAGTTTCAGCTGATTGAATTGGACGTACTTGAGTTTCAATAGATTCGGGTGACTGTATGGTCGAATAGGAGATTGCACTGTTTGAATTCGTAGTATATCCTTGGTACACCGGCGGTGACACATCTCCTGTAGGTATACTATATGTTGTAGGTGATTGTTCGTATGTACTATAGCCAGGATGGTTGTAAGAATACGTTTGATTATGTGACATGTTAAATGAGTTACGATATTTGAGTTTATAAATCAAATTCATCACTTCCATTCTGAACTCACAATTTTGTCTTTCATTTAGGCTCTTAATTTGAGGAAGTAAAGAAAGTAAAAATTTCGTGTCGGCATCTTCTTCGGCTGCTTTAGGTGATTGTTGCTTTTTATTCATTGCTGTAATTAAACTCTGTTGAAAGGCTGTCATTTTAGGTTTTTTTTTCATTTGGGAGGTCCCTGAAACTTCTTCAGTTTGAGGTGGAATAAAATTCTCAGTTACAGTTTCTTGTGCGTTTGCATTTCTTGGTTGAGTGTTTGTATTAGTTGATATTTCATCACAAGAATTTTCATTTTGGTCATTATCACCTGCCGGAGCGCTTATGTTCCCCGATGAGACCCGAGACTCTTTCACCACATCCAAGAATCGAAGCAATTCAATGTACGAGTTTTTACGTTTCTTAGGTGCAGCACTTCCACTTCTTGTATTATCTTGTTTTTTTTCTTTTACGTAATAATCTCTTAAGTGCTTCCATTTCTTTTGAAGTTCATCCACTGTAAAATTAAATAATATAAGTATCAACAAAATGTCGAAATAACTTAGCTTAGGGTGATATAGCTCCGATAGTGGCGCCCCCAATAGAAAATAATTAATTATAAGTACAATTACTATAATTTATCTATACCACATATGGAAAATCCGCTTCGTTGACCCTCTCAAGACTACATTTAACTATGTTTTCACATAGTGTATTAGCGATGCGAACTCTTAACTTCGAATTTTGAAGGCAAAGGTGCCACTTTTCTGTTTATACGCCGAAGGTGAGAGTTGGCATCACTAGTAAATTATGTGAATCGATGCGAAACATTGTTAAATGTAGTCTTGAGGGATTGACCGAAGCAGATTTTTCATAAGTTCGTTTATAAATGTTTAATTAATTATTTTAGATTGGGGGAGCCACTGGCGGGAAAACGTGATGATGCTGAACGTTGTTTTTGTTTCAGGTATTTGTCTACCGGAATGCATTTTGTAAGTTTATCTCACGATTTTTTGATAGGACGATCGACTGTTGCAGAAATAATAAAAGAAACTTGTGAAGTAATTTGGAAAGTACTGCAACCACTTGAAATGCCCGAGCCAAATAAGGAATCGTTTTTAAAAGTGGCAGAAGAATTCTATAAATACGCAAATTTTCCAAACTGTTTAGGAGCTGTGGATGGTAAACATATAAGAATAATTAATCCTGACTACAGCGGATCTAACTTTTTTAACTATAAAAAGTTTTTTTCAATTGTTCTTATGGCAGCCGCAGATTCTAATTATTGCTTCATTATTATCGATGTTGGATCTTTTGGAAAAGAAGCTGATAGTAATGTATTTAGAAGTTCAAATTTCGGACAGAAACTTTACCATGACATGTTAGACCTACCCGAGGATAAAATACTCCCCGGTACTACCGGCCCAGCACTACCATATGTACTGGTAGCTGACGAGGCTTTCGCTTTACATAAACATGTTATGCGACCCTACCCCAATAAAACATTAGACATAGAAAAACGTACGTTTAACTACCGCCTATCTCGTGCAAGGCGTTATGTGGAATGTACTTTCGGCATATTGAGCAACAAGTGGAGAGTTCTTCATACGGCCATACTTGTTAACCCGGATTTTGCTACAGAGATAGTAAAAACGACATGTGTTCTTCATAACTTTGTACGGAGACGAGACGGTTTGAACTGCAACGACGAATTGTTAACTTCTGATCTACCTACATTACCAAACTGTAATACATCTAGACCCTCTAATGCCATAAATACGAGAGATTTATTTAAAAAATATTTTATGGAAGAAGGTAAACTAGAGTGGCAACACAACTTCATTTAGGTAAGGTGACTGATATAATCGTTGTTATGTAGGTTTATATGAATGATAGTTTCAATTAGTACCTACATGCATACGAGTACTTATAATTAGATATACCTAGGTATAGAAAATTAATAAAGTGATAAACTCACCAAGTTCTCGCTGTTTTGTTTCTATTTCACTATCCCAATTGTCGTACAATATTTTCGCTATCTCTTCCCATGCTCGTTTCTTTGCAGTTCTATCCGGCTTTTCCCTAGAGTCCCAAAGGCAAACTCTATTTTGCACTTCGATAATAAATCGTTCAGTGTCAAACATCCTGTGCGTGCGTCGTCACTGCGAGTTATCCGCTGAATGTGGCGCGATGCATAAAAATACATGTAATGCGACGTTGCCGATCTTACGCTGACGGAAGATCGGTGCGCGGACGACCGAGCAGACGCGAGCGAGTGACGGTCCGCGCCGAGCGCGGGATTGTCCGCGACGGAACGACCGATCTTCGGCGTAGTGTGCCCGTTATTTGTATTTTATATGCAATAACATGTATTGGCGTTCCGCCGCGGAAGTTCGGCGACGGAATTTCGGTCTAGTGTGGCGAAGGCCTAACACGTCTGGACGAAGCACAATAATAGTTCAACTGCACAATGCACGTCAACTTTCACAATTTTAATGTTTTATTCAATTTCACACGCGGGCTAAGCTAACCTCAAATCGGCGCGGACAATTAACAATAAGCCCGGTTTAATACACAATTAGGGGCGTTTCGTCCAATCAACGATTAATCACAACCAAAAATCTTGCAAACAAAGGAGATTTTCTTAGATTCGGTAATTATCTCAATCAATCAACAAAAATCAATGTGAACTCGTAATGGATCACGACAAGACAACAAACGTCAAAAAAAAGCTGTCAGATGTTCGAAAATGACAAGACGTGTGCGTTCGGATACACGTATGGTACGAAACAATGCCACTCTCACTCAAGAAATCTAGTAAACTTTGAGCGAGTTGTTCAGCAGTATGACCTTCCATGTCCAAGAACTTAACAAATCTTTCCACTGGTCCAGATGGCAGAACATAGCGTACTGTCAGAGTCAGTTGGTCTACATGCGATATATCTGGAGTAGAATCCAATGAAACTGAGTAGTATTTGCATCTCTTAATTTCGCAAATAATTTGATGCAGTATACTTGATGCAATTAGATGAATAAATTCCTCACAAGTTGTTTTAGATAAATATGACGTATGTCTCTTTCCCTTATTAGCATGACTTTGAATATGTTGAGCCATAAAAGCGTCAAATTGGGCTATTAATTCTAACAAGCCTAAATAATTTCCATTGTGAGGTGAACCAATAATTTCGTCACTACCCCGAAACGCAAGACCTCGTTCTGCTAAAAACTTTATTACTGCAATGATTCGTTTTAAGAGTAGCCTCCAATACTTTTGCTCAGTCTCAATTTTGCTCACAAGTTGAGAATCAACACGCGTATTCTTGTTTTTGAGGTTTAACAGAGAAATTATGGCTTGTCTATGCGGAGTGCTTTCTTCATGTCTTGTCAACAAATTGTGCGCATTCTTCCAGTCATTTAATCCGTCTTGCGTAAACCGTGGTGAACTATCTGAATTCGTAATTTTACAAACAAAACAGAAAAGTCGTCCTTTGGTTTCCGAATAACACAACCAGTCTCTGACGTGAGTTTTATTCGTTAGTTTATGTTTATAGGTGAAAAATGACTTATGGCAGAATCGTGGTTTATTTTCGTTTTCATAAATTTTCTTTGAAGACAAAAAATCTCCATTCATATTTTGCAGTTCGCTGCTTCCTTTTTCAATCCAATAATCTCTATCAAAGTTGCTCGGCCATTCCCCAATATCGTTGGAGTATATTTTACTTTCGTTTTGTTTTTGGACTGAAACTGTAGTGACATTAGAGTCAACTTTTTGATTAGAACACGACGACTCTAGATCGAGAGGACTGGCTGTGCTTATAACTTCTCTTTGGCTAGAACATGATATACCTAAATTAAGAGGAATTGCTGTCTCTTCAACTACAGTATCACTTATAGAAAATGTAGCTTCATCAGAAACGTTAGTAGTACCACTATGACCACTATCATAATATGTACAATGAGATGCAACATCTGTATTTTCTGATTTACTTTCTATAGATTCAGCAACATCACTCTGAACATTAAAATACTCGGCCAGCTTACGTGTTTTTGATATAACAGCTTCGTTCTTTTTTTTCTTTTCATCTTTTGCTTTACGCTTAGCACTTCCAGAAGCGTAGTGCCGACCAGTATCTCTAGATCTGCTGTTCATGTTACCTACGGTTAAAGAAATATATATTTTTAAATTAATTGTTTTTTAAAATGCGTAAATTTGGTATAATAATTTTTAAATATTTTTTCTTGTTTTTATCACTTTCATTGTGATATTTCTTTATTTTACAACATTGATCCTATAATTATTACGAGGAAGCATAAACTACTTTACTACTTTCTAGTTCCACTAATGATAAGTCATGTCATGACCTTTTACCAACTTTCATTGATTGATTCAAGTATAACTGTATAAACACACTACGCCGAAATTACGCAACCGAATGTCACTTATAGCATGCTATTTGAATGTTATTTGAATGAAATAGCAATGTCGGCGTGACATTCGGTCGTGTAATTTCGGCGTAGTGTGTTTATACAGTAAGAGCGATCGCCGACGTCCGTCTTTTTGTAGGACAACTAGCGTTGCCGAAATCAATCTAACAAAAAAACGTCTTGTTAAAAAAATCAACATGTCAAATGCGATTTAATAAAAAAAACATACCTACGTAGTAAAATATCTTACCTTAAGTGAATCTCGTTGTTCTCGTTGATATTTTTGCATTTGCACTTGCACATACAAAAACTCTTCTATTGTGTTTTAAAAAAGATAATTGAATGAATTGCACACAGCGCTACGTCAATCACGAAAACAGTACTCGAAGCAATGTCAAGACAACTTTTCTCACAAATAGTTCACATTTAAAGTGCTTTTATTAGTTTTTTTTTATATTGAGTCAAAAGGAAAGTGTATATCAATTTCTTATTGTTTGATAGTCAATAGAATCCTAATTTATTTGTTCGAGTTACGACTAGCTCAATCGATGACAATATCAGGGAATTCCCCAAATAGTTTTGCAGTGTTGCCAACTTGTGTTTAGTGCAGTGCAAGTAGTACAACACATAACTTGTGTGTGGCTAGCGCTCAATTTAAAAAAATGTGGTACAATTTCAAATTATTGTTGTTCATTTTGATACCAATTTTCGTGATAGATATTATACCTAGAGGTGAGGCGGAAATAGCCATGCGCGCAGTTCGGGTCGGCTCGGTTCGCCCGCCAATGGCACCAACCGAGCGGACAAATACTCGCTTTCCTTTTCTTACACATACAAAATACCGACTATTTGTCTTTTTTCGTTTATTTCGTTAAGAAAAAAATCTAATTACTTGTAGTTTGGTAGTAGTTTTGTAAACAAAACATTTTTTACATATGTCTTGCTGTGGAAGTGGTGTAATTACGAAATACCTATTTGAGCGCGGGGCCCTCCAATACGCGGGGCCCGTAGCATTTGCTACTCTTGCTACGTGGCTAATCCGGCACTGTGAATTGCCAGTCCAAAGTCTGCAAACTGTGATGGGAAAGTTAGAATCAGCTGTAGAGTTTTCGTTAGCGCTATCGCAGGGGTGAACGACCCCGCGCGCGGGTGGCGCGTCGCCGGCGACTGCGGCGAGTTATTCCGTTCTGATCCCCAAAAACTGATACCCTAGGGGATCAGTTTTATTATAAATTATTTTTTATTCCGGTCTGATCCCCCGTAAAAGATTATAATAAATAAATTTAATATTTTATTCTAATCTGATACCCTTTTTTTTTTTTTTTAAGGATGGGAAATCATCAAATGACCCCCCCCACTCTGGGCGGAGCGGGAGGGAGTGTCAGACTCTTACTGACTAAAAACCATCCATGTTCCTTCCTCGCCTTTTACGTTCCGGGGCCGCGGTATCTCTTTCGAACAGGCCCGCAACCCCGGCAGGCTTCGGCCCTTGCGGGCCCCTCTCTTTTTGCTGACATCTCATTGAGGCGCGCGTGGAACACGAACGCGCCGTCGACACGGCCTGTCGTCGTCATTAGACGGCCGGACGGCTAGCTAGCCCATAGCCAGCCGTCCACAGGCCCGCATCTACGGTGGCCGGTAGCCATGGATCGCTCCGGACCATGGATTGAACCAGGGCCGGACGCGAGAGGTCGCCGCCGCCGATCGCCGCCACGAGGACACGGCGGAGCTCCGCCCACGCAGGGCAGACTTCCACCGTGTGCTCCACCGTGTCCTCCGGTCGATCCTCGCAGTGGAGACACCCGGGCGATTCCTCCCGCCCGATTCGGTGCAGGTACCTTCCGAAACATCCGTGTCCGGTGAGGACCTGCGTCAGGCGGAAGGTGAGGACGCCGTGGCGCCTCTCCAGCCACTCCTCAAAGAGGGGACTTACCGCCACTATCGTGGCGTGCCCTCCACTATCGTGGCGTGCCCTTAATCTGATACCCTGACACATTTGTAGTACAGTCAGCAACAAAATATTTGTATAGGTTCTATTAGATTTGTTCATCCCTACTTATAATATTATAAATGTGAATGTAAGTTTGTTTGTTACGCTTTCACGCAAAAACTTCGGAACGGATTTGGATGAAATTTTGCACACAGATAGTTTATAACCTGGATTAAAACAGGATACTTTTTATCCTGGTAGTAAGATCTCATGGGACAATAATCAAACTTCACGCGGGCAAAACCGCTGGCAGAAGCTAGTAATATATACATTCGTTTGTTAGTATTTAAGGTACATTCAGTCTATTTACTTTTTTTTATTAACTCCAGAGTAGAATCCTTTTAAATATTTTTTTTCCTGGAAAAAATGGAGCGCGTGGTGTGCAATATAATAAACAATAGAACTATTGTTATCGTTTCGGCAAAGTTTTAGGACTATAATTATAGTTTTAGAGCCATTGTGATATTTTTGGCTTATTGGAAGATTCGCACGAATTTAACTCGCACAAAACGTGCGAATCGACTCCTTTAAAACATATTGTTTTTTCTGTAGTCGATTCGCACGAATTTCATTTATTGGCGTGCGAATCGACACCCTCACAAATATGTAGTAGGCTATTCGCACACATATTGTTTTTTATGAAATGCAGTTAAGATAAAGTACACTTGAGCACAGAAGTAGTAAGGTCAAATATGTTTTACTCGTAATAGATAGAAAATAAAAACACAATCTATAATCAACAATATCTGTATTAAAATTAAAACTAAGTACTAAACATCTTCTAAGCTCGTGGTTTGAGGATTAAAAATGAGCAAATATCGATCACAGAATAATAAATAAGTGTCACTAACAAACTTCTACTCCACTAACCGCGTAATAAAAAATAAAAGTACCAAACATTTTCATTTTTTTTTACATTACACAAACATTTACTTTTTTAATAAGGTAAAAACGTGACTAAACTTTTATATACAACTAACAAATCAACAATAATAAATCAAGTCATAACAATAATAAAATGCTTACTTCTAATTTATATATAACAGGTTAAAAAATAAACTTACGAGAATTATAAAAATAGATATTTGGCTTTAATCACAATCAAAATCACAGTCATTACGTTTTAGGAATAAAATAGTCAGTTATATATATGTATTCAATAAATATTACCAGCAACTAATTTCGTAATTTTTCAATACAAAGTTTTCGCCACGATTCAATTGGCTTACGATGTCTTCGATTCTTTTTTTAAGGTTTTATTCTCTCAGGACTTTTAATTGAAATATACTGATTTTTATTATAAAGGGTTAAATAATAATTGGAATCTTTACGTAAAGTATCCAAAAACATTGCAATGTTTGATTTAGGTTTTACCAATCTGTTAAAACGCGAGTTCCATGATTCGATGGCATTATTTGTTTTATGACACACATCAAAAAATGACCATTTGTTTGAGAAATAAGCATTTTCATCTAACCAAGTACGAACAAAATAATCATTAAATTAAGTAATTTTCTTTTCAGGCTCATTTTCTGATTCAATATATAACCAGCCATCTGATCTATATTCTCGAGGTGCATATGCTAGAGCCATGCAACGTTTAACATGCATTTTATCAATTAATGATTTATCCATACCTAACTTCTTTGGATTTCTCCATAAAGACTTTTGGAAATGAAATAAACAACCTTGAATACGTGCGTCAGGAAATATTTTTTCAATAGCAGTCATCGCAATTTTTTCAAAATCTGTGGTGAATATAAGTGGAGAAAATTGAGGAATTCGACTTTTTATAAGGTAAAAAAAAAATCGTATGTTTTTTCTTGTTTGTCCTGTAGTAAAGCGTATATGGCTGGTAAAATATTCAGTGATGGCTGAATACGACTGTACTTTAATTTTTTTAAACCTTAAAATGAAATGTGTGCGAATAGCCTACTACATATTTGTGAGGGTGTCGATTCGCACGCCAATAAATGAAATTCGTGCGAATCGACTACAGAAAAAATAATATGTTTTAAAGGAGTCGATTCGCACGTTTTGTGCGAGTTCAATTCGTGCGAATCGTCCAATAAGCCATATTTTTACCTGAAAAATAGGGTCGTTCTGTGTTAATGTTAACCAATCATTGATAAGTTGAGCTCGTGACGTTGTTTTCTTACATGAAAAATGGGTTATCAACGAGGCGGTATTAGTCTTTATTTTAATTTTGCACTGGCTTGACCGAGTGAAGTGCAGCTGAAGTGTTCGTACCTTATTCATAACTAGCGGACGTCACGCGGTTTCACCCGCGTAATTCCCGTTCCCGTGGGAGTACGGGGATAAAATATATCCTATGTTACTCGTGGATAATGTAGCTTTCGAATGGTGAAAGAATTTTAAAAAACGGTCCAGTAGTTTTTAAGCCTATTCATTACAACCAAACAAACAAACAAACAAAGTTTTCCTCTTTATAATATTAGTGTAGATAAGGAAATCATTACGTGATAAGGTGAAGTGCACGCTGCTAATTCAATAAAGTAAGTGTTTATAATTAAGTTTTCCTATATTATTAAACGAGCAATATGTGTGTATGCATATTATTATCTATGTGCATATGAAATCCCAAACGTTTCTAATGATTTTGATGAAAGTTGCAATACTCGGGGCAAAAAACCAATTTAGATAAGTCTCATCATTGGATAAAACATGGCGAGCAAAGCTCGCCCAGGTACTTACATATTGTTGAAAATTAAAATAAGTTTCTAGCTGATATTTAATGTTATTAAAAATGATAAATCTGTTTAACATTTTCTTTTAATTTGTGAAACTTTATAGATATTTTGCAATTTAATTGAAATTTAAAACAGGCAAAAATATTTAGTTCTGCACTGTAAATTTACATATGACACGATATAATAAATATTTACTATCTATTTCTGTGGTTTTAGAATGTCTGAAGACAACAGCCAGCCCTCGACATTCGCAACAAATGCTGATGGGTTAATATACATAAATAGAAACGGTGGCGTAGTATTACTAAGAGCTGGTCATCAGTACTCTAAGAAGAAAGAATATACAAGCGGATGGAGCCTATGGAGATGTGTCAACTGGCGAAAAAAATGCTTGGGGTCTCTTAACATCAAGGGAAACAATATTCTCAAAGAGATACGTCATCAATGCGAGCCTTATAGTGAAGTGGATAACGTAATAGCAAAGGAGTTACACGATTGCCGAGCAAAGGTGTTATCATCTTCTTTTTCTCCAATTCCGAATATTTACAACAAGATAAAAGCAGACTTCAGCGACGCTGGATTAGACCAGATAAAGAAGCTTCCGTCATTTTCAAAAATAAAAACTGCATTGTATAAAGTTAGGAATAAACAAGCTTCTAAATCAAAAATACAGTGCAAATTTGGTCAAGAAGTGGAAATTCCTTCACAATTTAAAGATTTTGTTTTGTGCGATCACTATGATGAATCTTCCAATACCCTAATAATTATTTTTGCAGATAAAAATATTTTGAAATATGTAAAAATCATCAAATTTTACTTAAGCGATGGAACCTTCGACTGCTGTACGAAACCATTTGTCCAACTTTATACAATCCACGGTGACCTCTGGAGTGATGAAGAGCACACACGAATAGTGCCTTTGATATATATGCACAACAGAAAAAAAACAACAGAAAAAATGAAGAACTTTACGAAAAAATATTTCAGTTAGTAAAAGAACAAATCCCAGAATGGGAGCCAGTGCAGTACATCACAGACTTCGAGAAAGCAGTGATGAATGCCATAACAACTATCTTCCTCTCAATTGAAATAAAAGGCTGTTACTTTCATTTTACGCATAATGTTTGGAAGACAGCAAAAAGGCTGAATTTAACTAAAGACAAACGTTTTCGAAAACATATAGCTTTATCGGCATTATCACCATTACTACCAAGAGAATATATATCTGACGGCTGGTGTTACATTATGGAAGACAGTCCAGAGTCTACAGAAATACAAGCATTCAACGATTATATGGTAACACAATGGTTGGAAGATGAAAGTTTCGTTGACACTTGGTGTGCTTATAATCAACGCCATCGCACAACTAATGCCGTGGAATCCTGGCATAGAAAACTGAACAGTAGTCTACCAAAAAGCCCAAATTTATACCAACTTTTAAACGCATTGAAAGAGGACGCAAAGTTGCAAAGCGTGAATTTTAATCAATATAATGTAGGAATGCCTCATCCAAAACGACGGCTCACGAAAGACATTGTAAGCGATAAGTGGTATCAACACGTTACTGAATAACTTCTGACTGGGAAAATTACAGTTGGCCACTGTTTGGAAAAGTTGAGACTATGAGAATTGTAAGGGTTTTTTTTTCAAATACGGACTTGGTCAAATCAAAGAACTACTGTTGATTATGATGTAGAAGTATATGGGCAGAACATCCAACGCCAACGATATAAGGGTTAAGTTTCCCTTTCAGTTTATGGAAAACATTATTAGTCCCTGCTCTACTGTTTCCGCCAAAGTTTGTGTTGCAGTTGTCGCCGGAAAACGCTACACACTTTGACAGAAGACCATGCTCTCGCAGCTGTTTCAAAATAATGTCAACTATTGTATCAGATGTCTCATTTTCTGTGCATTCTATTTCAAGGAGCTTCGATGTGATCCCTTTTTTCTTATCGAAATATTGAATTACGATAGGAAACATTTTTGTGCTTCCGTGATTACTAGCATCGGTAGATACACTTATGAATTCTACATCTTGTAGATCACTTTTGATATCGGCAATCGATAATGGGCTTAAAACGTTGTTGACAATAGCTGTAGCTTTCGTGCGATTGCATGTCAAATTTTTTGCCGTATTTGACTCCGAAAACAGTACTCGGTTCAGCGAATTACTACAATCCAAAGAATTAAATGACATGTGGTGACTAACAATGTGGTAAGCCATTGCACCTTCTGCTGCTCGAATAAGATTTTCCTCTGAGCTAGGTCTAGTTTTGGCAAAAAATGTAGAGATATTTGAACTGCTGGCCTGACCTTTCGAGTTCGATTTGTGTTTTTGTGTGTTTAAGTGGTCATTTATATCGGAAACACCCTTATTTGCAATCGAAATGTTCGTTGAACAAATTGTGCAGACTACTTCCCAGTCTTGTTTTCCTCTTTTCAGCATCGGGTATTTGTTTTGCAAATCGCTATTAAATGTGCATTTACGTTTTGGCATTTTGTATCTGAGAACAAGAAATTGCAGGTAAATACAATCAAAATGGTGACTAGTTAAAATCTTATTGATTAAAAGGTAAACTTACGTATTTATCACTGAACCGCAGTCTGTATTAGATGTTGTATTTGCGGCAGGACCGCGCGAAACACTACTGCGGAGTACGCACAGAACATATATACCCTAAAGGGAAGAATGACAACTCCATACAAAAAAATCTAGACAGCACTGTGCTGCCATCTAACTGTATCCCATATAAAACTATTCAAAGCGGGAAGATTTGAAAGCGGTTTCAGATTGATCAAAATTTTAATTGGAAACTAGAAACGAATCCGCAATATTACTAAGGAAAAGTAACATGCGCTACTTTTCCTTAGTATTATTGCAGATTCGTTTCTAGTTTCCTAAAATTAACCTCAGAGTAAATGGGTTATAAAAAAAACAATAAGGATAGTGGAAATTGACATTTATTGACAGGATAGTGGAAATTGAAAAAGTATGAAACTCACTTATGTTTTAAAATGTCTATTTTCTTTTTTAAAGACAGATTACTGGCGGCCTCTACATATTTTCGATTTTGTAAGGTGCAAAATCTTTTTACACATATGTGAAAAACACTATTACATAAAAACTGAATATTTTTTTGAGTATGGTTCTGTTATATGGGACCCCGAAAATACCGTTTTAAAAAAAACACTTTTGTTAACGGAAATATTAGAGTTTAATTTTGGGGTTGACCTTGTACAATTAATATGGAACTGGCAGAAACGAGAGAACGAGATGGTAGCGGTACGACGATCGGGATGAGACTGGCGTCCCGCAGCAGTGGGAGGCACTGCTGCCTTTAAACTGATGACAAGACAATTTCAGAGAAAGTCTTAGTAATCAATTATTATTGATTACTTAGGGTTTTCCTTAATATTGGGAAATCGTAACAGCCCCCCGATTAAGAGTAAACTACACCCTTTAAAGTGAAGTTTAAGTTTAAATCAATGAAACATGAGTCAGCCGATTCGAAGAGAGGGCCCCGTGTTTATGTTTGAGGGGTCAATGTCATCTAGTTCAGTTTCATTATTTTCCGGACATCTATTTTCTTTGGATTTTATTAGTCTCTTGTGTATGCCAGTTTTAAACACCTTATAGATAATATAAAACACAATCGAAATCATAATTACAATAGTAATACCTGAATAGTATTCTTGATATAAAACAATATGTGGTTTTTCAATTATGTTATTAAGGCTTTTCAGGATTTCAGGATTATCATAAGCTAAGGAATCTAAGTTAACATTCTTAAGACTAACTACAGGTAAGTTTGATACAATATTATTATACGCTACAATATTACAACATGAATCATTTAGAATATTAAAATTAGAAACAATAGTTTTCAAGTGAACCTCACGATTTTCATGTGGTGTTAAACGAGTGTCCTTGCAATAGGCAACACATTCAGAAGGTAAGTACAATAAACCATTTCCACTAAATTCTATTTCAATAGATTGGGAGTTATTACATTCAATACTTATTTTAGTTTTTTCTGACATTACAAATAACCATTTATTATGGTATATTGGCTGCCAGATGCTAACGTGACCATGAACAAATTTGGTTTCACAAATCGAAGGGATTGAGGTAAGTACCTTAGTAATAATTTCCGTTTCACAGGAAGGTGTCGCAGAAGTGGAGTACAATATTGATGTTTCACAAAGGTAATGATAATTATTAATTATTTTACAGTAGTCAAGATTATCTAATTTACAGTACATTGACCTATCTCTGCTTATACCAATATATTTCGATGATGGAATGATGGTCGAGTATGACTCTGGATTATTTTTATCATGAGGAACCGGTGAAGGTAAGTTATGGTATATATTTAATTGTATAGGGTTAATGAGAGGGATCTTAACTGTAAACACTACTTTTTCTTTACTGTAGTAACTAGATATTTCCGATATATTTAGAATAGTATGCATGTTGTCGAGTTTTAAAGGAACTGGAAGTTGTTTAGATTCGGGTAAGAATCTATAATTATCAATTAATTCGGTGTAAAGTTCTTTAGGTGTTAGGATAGTGGGGTATAGGACATTAGATTTGCTAAACATGATAGAGTTAATTATGTCTTCAACTTTGAAGGACAAGGCTAGGAGACTATTTTCTATCATGGAAGTTATTTCCAGTATGCGAGACCTAATACTTAATTCTCTTGAAGCTTGAGTGAGAATTGGAATATCTTGGGACAATTCATCAATTGCATCTTTCAGATGTTTTTCATTTAGTTTAATTATGGATAGAGTTTCATTGAAAGATCTAAGAGAATAAGTAGTGACTAATATATTTTCCTTCATTAGGAGGGCTAGTTTCTTTTGGTCTGTTTCTACTTCTCTAATGGCATTGTCGTATCGGATGGCATCATCTTCATCCATTGTGCCAAATAGTTTCTTTGATATGGTGCCTATGAATCCTAGAAGTGCAGACCTTTTCGACTGGCGAGATGTTAGGTGAAAGATAGCCTCATTATCATGGGCTATGTCATTATAACGGGTGTTCAACGGTTCAAAGAGATTTGTACATTCCAAATAATCAAAGACTTTTCCATTGTCACATGCTTGTTTAGATTTATCGAGAATAAGACGGAGGTTTAGAATATGTGGATTAATAAAGGATACATCATATGGAATAACTACACTAAGGTGACTATCAAATAAACTTAAGGAGCCTAAGGGGTCGAAGTAGATGCCAGGACTGTTCGTCAAGGATGTAATAAACTCCTGACCCAGCGCAGATTTACTGTAATAGAATATAATTAAAATTAATATTAAGTATATAACTAGGACTACGTTACGGATCTAGGAGCTAATTTAACTTCGTCATAGTGATGAGTCACATGACGTCTATTTATAAGTAAGGTCAAGGTACTTCTGCCATTGATCTTTACTACTTTATACGGCCCTTTCCAAATTGGCGAAAGGGCTTTACGCAGGCGTACATGATTTTTGAGATACACGTAATCTCCGACTTTATACTGAACAGGTCGCGAATGATTATCATAATACTGTTTAGATTTTTCTTTGGATCGTTGAATGTTTTCGATGGCCTTTTCGCGTGAGAGTTTTAAGCGATGATGCAGGGATTTCAGGTATTCTGGGTATGTAAGGTCTGATTGTAATTCATAAACGGAGTCCGGGATAAAGGGCTTTTGACCGAAGAGGAGCTCGTATGGCGTAAAGTTAGTAGTGGAATGAGTAGAAGTGTTATATGCCAACATAGCAGTATAGACATATTTGTGCCAATCAGAATGATTTTCATTGACATAAGATTTAAGGTATTCCTTGAGTGTGGAGTGACTGCGTTCAAGTGCACCTTGAGTTTGAGGATGATATGGGGAAGACCAGATTTGTTTTATTTTCAGGAAATTGCAGGTTCTTTTAAATAGATCTGCGGTGAAGTTTGTGCCTTGATCAGTTAAAATAGACTTTGGGATGCCGAAAACAGAAATAAAGTGCACCAGACACTCACATGATTCTTCTGCAGTCGCATTAGCGATAGGGTAAGCAAGGGAATATTTGGTGAGGTCATCTTGTAACGTAACAATGAACTTGAGCTTAGTAAGGCCAGCTTCCGGAAGAGGACCCACAAGGTCGAGGCTGAGTCGCTCAAATGGCTTAGTAGAAGTGGTAGTTATTTGCATCGGTGATTTATTAATTTGTCTTAGGGCTTTATTACTTTGGCATTGTGAGCAATTTCTTACATATGTTTCGATATCTGACCGCATATTTTTCCAGAAATACCGTTCTTTTATTCTGTGAAACATTCGTGTAGAGCCTAAATGTCCGGCGATGGGGATGTCATGGTTTTCGCGGAGTATTTTAGGTATCTTTGAGGGTGTAGGGTAAATTATAGTATTATGATAAATATAAACCGAGACTTGAGTATTGTTAAAGATATAGCAAAACATGTTGTATATTTTTGCCCAGATGTGCTTGTCGAAAGGATTTTGGAAATCAGTAATGGCTAAGTTTATGATGGGGTCAGTAGGATTCAGTAGTATGTCGGATCGAAGATTTAGTATACTTTTATAAATGTCTTCATAAGAACTATTATGAAAGTGATATACTTTAGTGAATAGGAAATATATTAATTTACCTTTATGATCGAAAGAGATAGAGGAGTAGAGAGTTCTTTCTCTATCTAGTAGTTCCTTAGAGTTTTCCAGGTTGCCCAAGATTTCTTCTACGTGAGGATTGGATTCATCGAGATCGATGGAAGTAGGAATGACGATGATTTTGCAGTTAGTTTTCAGGATGCTTTCGTTGTGTTCTGTGATTTTAGCGTTACTACTAAAGTCTTTGTTGCTCATAGTTTTCAGGAATTTGCTATAATTTTCGTCACGAATCGGATTTGTTGTAATATTCGGAGATTTTCCAGATGATGTGGAAGGATCATCGATTCCTGGTGGTGAATCATCGTTTTCTAAGAGGTCCACAGAAGGTAGTTTATCGTCAAGGTCTAGAGAACCAGGAGGTAGTTGGATATCAAGATCCTCGAGAGTTAGGGGACTGAATGGAGGTGATGAATCATCTGCCTTTTGATTAGAAGTAGAAGGAATAGGATCAGAGTCTGATGGTTGAATTGGGTTTACAGGATATCGGGATAGGGCGTCAGCAGCGGCATTAAGTTTTCCTTTCTGGTAATCGATTTCGTACTCGTACTCCATTAGTTTCAGGCGCCACCTCTGCAATTTACTACTAGGATCTTTATGATTAAACAACCACTTTAGTGGCCTATGATCAGTAATGATCAAGAATTTTCGTCCATAGAGATATGGGCGAAAGGTTTTGCAACCGAACAAAATAGCAAGGAGTTCTTTTTCAGTGGTATTGTAGTTAGATTCACTCTTGTTGAGGGTCCGAGAAGCATAGGCTATTGGCCTATCCTTACCAACTGGACCCTGACTGAGTACGGCACCGATGGCATAATTAGAAGCGTCACACGTTAAAATAAAAGGGACAGAGAAATCTGGATAAATGAGGATAGGGGCAGAGGTAAGTTTGTGTTTAAGTTCGTCAAAGGCGACTTGTTGTTGATTTTCCCATAGGAAGGTAACATCTTTCTTTAAAAGTTGTGTTAGAGGTTTTGCAATTTTCGAGAAGTTAGCAATGAAACGGCGATAATAGGATACGAGTCCGAGGAAGGACTTAATGTCCTTCGGAGATTTGGGAGTAGGAAATTTTGTTACTGCTTTTATCTTTTCAGGATTAGGTTTTACACCGTCCTTAGTTATTTGATGGCCAAGATATGCGACTTCACGTCTGAGAAACTCGCACTTGTCAGGTTGCAGTTTTAGGTTATAATCTCTAAGCCGTTGGAATACTGATGAAAGGTTATCGATGTGAGAATTTAAATCATGAGAATATATTACTATGTCGTCGAGATATACAAAACATCGTATACCTTGGAGGCCTGTGAGGGCGGTATTCATTAATCGTTGGAAAGTGGCGGGCGCATTTTTTAAGCCAAATGGCATTCTTGTAAATTGATAATGCCCTTGAAGTACACTAAAGGCTGTTTTGGGAGCGTCTTCTTCGTTAATTAAGATCTGATGGAATCCAGATGCAAGGTCAAGGGTGGAAAAGTATTTACTCTGACCCAACTGATCTAAAATTTCGGATATCTGCGGTATAGGGTAGCTGTCACCAACGGTGACATCATTAAGCTTTCGGTAGTCGATAACTATACGCCATTTTTGTTGTCCGGATGCATCGATCTTTTTTGGGACAATCCAAATTGGTGAAGACCATGGAGAATTTGAATGTTTTATGATTCCTTGATCGAGCATTTGGTCAATTTGTTTATTGACTTCTTGTTTGTGTACCTCTGGGAACCGATATGATTTTACGTTTATTGGATTTTCATCACTCGTCTTTATGTTATGCTTTAGTGCATTCGTGTGAGACAATTTATCACCGGGGATAAAGAATATATCTGAATATTCAGAACAGACGTCGTGAAGAGCATTTGCTTCTTCAGGATTGAGGTGAGAGGTTCTGAGGAGGTTTAGTACTTCTTGTGTTCGGAGGTAAGAGTTGGTATTTTTGAGATGGCAAACTGTATGAGCGTCTACTGTATCAGAAGGGTAGATTAAAGAACTTAGGGGAATTAGTGTGATATCTAGATTTGATTTTAAGGTTATAGGAGTTTCGGAAGTATTTATTACTGATAAATTTATTCTTTTGTTTTCTTTGACTGCGACTAAGCAATTAGAAATCAGTAGATCTTCGTGGTAGCACTGATCAAGTACAAGCCCTTCTTTCACTTCAGGGTTGGAGACAGAGCATTCTATGACAGTTTCAGACCTGGGAGGAATTACATAAGTAGGTTCATTAAAATGTAATTTTATTTCGTGTTCACCTATTCTCAAAGTTTCACGAGTGTAATCGATTGTGCAGCCAAAGGCGATTAGCATATCAGTGCCGATTATACCATCATAAGGTAAGTGTATTTTGGGTATTATGTGGAATCTATGTGTGATACTATTTTTATCATCTATTTTTAGTTTCAGCTGGAAATGACCCATGGTTGGTGAAGCTTGATCAATGGGGTCAATGCCTTTCAAAAAAATTACTTCTGTTGAGATATCAACTGGTATTTGTATGGAAGATCGTTTCAGTAGGCTTACAGTTGCGCCAGAATCTACAAGAAGAGATAAGGTGGTATCTGACACTGAGGAATAGACAAGGATGTGAGGTAAGCGTTTTTTAAATGAACCAATATTAATTTCATAGATTTTTGTTTCAGGTATTGGGGAATTTACTTTATGTTCGGTGGGAACAGAGGATACAGCGGAAGCAGAGGATTCAGCGGGAGCAGAGGATACAACAGGAGCAAAGGATACAGTGGATGCAGTGGATGTTGAGGATACAGTGGATGTAGGAGATACAGAGGATGCAGAGGATACAGCGGATGCAGAGGATGTAGGAGAAACAGTGGATGCAGAGGATACAGCGTTGAGGTTTAATTGTAAGTCCCTATTTTTAGGGGAAACAGAGGATACAGAGGATACAGTGTTGCGATTTATTCGCAAGTCCCTATTTTTAGGGGATACAGAGGATACAGAGGATACAGTGTTGCGATTTATTCGCAAGTCCCTATTTTTAGGGGATACAGAGGATACAGTGTTGCGATTTATTCGCAAGTCCCTATTTTTAGGGGATACAGAGGATACAGAGGATATCGCATTGGTGTCTTTGATATGGCAAAATTTGGGAATTTGAAATTTGGGTCTCACGAGACACCGCCGTGAGCCCTTTATTCGTTTAAATCGTCGTTTGATTTTAGCTGAATGTTGTCCGTGTAGTCAAAGGCTTGATCATTATCATTTATCGCATGAATTTGACCTTGATTATTTTGGTAACGTCTTGGAAATGGTCTTTGATTATTTTGGTCTTTGAAACGATTATTATTGAACTCTCGTTTTCTGCATTCTTCAATGGTGTGGCCCACATTTTTACAATACCGGCACACCGGAGGACCTGAAGTAGATGGTTTTTGATTATTGGGATCATTTGGATAACCTTGATGTTGAATTCGGTTTTGTTGGAATCGGCGTTGAGGCCAACGTCCTTGATTGGGTGAGTTGGTATTGGTTGATAATGCTGACCGTTTAGAAATGGTCTGAAGAATCTTTTCTTCGGACACAGCAAAGCCAATGGCTTCGTTTAATGTTTCAGGGTCACGGCATCTTACTACAGTCGACAATCTAGGATTTAAGCCACTTATAAATGTATGCAATGCCAGATCTTGCATTGCAGCGACACGGCCAGCCAGTTCGCCTTTCTTTTTTGTGGGAATTGAAATATTGATTTCAGTTAACAGTTTGGCTAGGCATGTTTCTACGCGTAGTGCGAACTGGTTAACATTTTCGCTGTTAGATTGACAGCAATCTTGAAGGTCCGAGAGTAGTGCAGCGTAATGTTTTTTCTCGCCAAATTGATTTTTTAGGAATTCCTCTAGTTGTTGCCAGGTAAAAAACTCTTTGATTGAGCACGCACTTTCGGCACGGCCTTCAAGTTGGCTCAAGATGTACTTTAAAACTATATCTTGCTGATGCAATGACGCAAGGCTTATTGCATTTCTGCAATTATTTAGAAATGCATTGAGTTTTTCGCGGCTTCCATCGAATTTATTGATGAATTTGCTTATAAAGTTCATGTCTATTTCTTTTGTTTCTTTAGACATATCACTAGGGTCGTCTTTAGGCATGGTTGGTTAGACAAAACAAAGATAGCGCGCAAGGTACTGAGAATTTGCGATAAGAAAAGAATGTTGCAGTTGCACTAGTCTCGGAGCTTTGGAACTTATGATAAGGAATAGTAGACGTGAACAATTTGGTAAACTGAATGTTATAAAGTACTTTAGAATTTGAATTATTTTGGAACTATGATGAAACTTGCAGTTTAACGCACTTGCACTATTTTCACAACACGGAAACGGTAGGTACTTACAGGAACACTGCGACTATGACGACACCAAGCATCTCGTAGCCAGGCGAAATCACCCAAGGTGAGTGATGGATGTTCGGAGTATGCCCACCAGGGCACGTGACGGTCTGATAAGACCAGCAGGATACAGCGTGAGGGTCTGATAAGACCAGCAGGATACAGCGATGAACGGAGAGATACAGCGACACGGAGGTAAGATTGAATTTCGGCACTTTTCACTGTCACACTCACGACACAGCGGATATGAGGCGTTCCGAGGATTTATTTTTAAAAATCCCACCGCTGCCACCAATGTTATATGGGACCCCGAAAATACCGTTTTAAAAAAAACACTTTTGTTAACGGAAATATTAGAGTTTAATTTTGGGGTTGACCTTGTACAATTAATATGGAACTGGCAGAAACGAGAGAACGAGATGGTAGCGGTACGACGATCGGGATGAGACTGGCGTCCCGCAGCAGTGGGAGGCACTGCTGCCTTTAAACTGATGACAAGACAATTTCAGAGAAAGTCTTAGTAATCAATTATTATTGATTACTTAGGGTTTTCCTTAATATTGGGAAATCGTAACAGTTCTCACAATTAGCTAAAAAACTAAAATTTACCTCATTATACATTTTTTGTATTATTGTTTTTTTAAAATCTGGATTTGATGATGATATCAAGAAGAAACTATTACAAACTTTGGCGCATTCTTCAACGCACGTTATTAAATTTTTAGACGCATAAATTAATCTCTTCTTGATGTCATCATACTCTTTAAATTCCATGAAGGAATGTAAATTTTCAATGTTTGTGGCTTTGAGTATTTTTTCACAATCACCACAAGCAACTTTGAGATTTTTAAGTATAAACCCACAAACATAGGCACAAGCTTGCATTTCCGCAGAGTCCGACAAACTTTCTTCAAATGTGTTGTCTACTGAAGCAATCATGTCGGACATAATATGTTGATTTTCCGTATTTTCCTTGCTTGTGGTGTGTGGTGAGGAAAACAGGTCTTTAAAATTCGACATAATCGTATTATAATTGTCGTCTTCACAATTATTTCCCTTTTGAATATGGGCCAGATTTGAAATGATGGTGGTTTTCAGTCCACCAATAAATTGTGAAGACGTCGGGTTCGAATTTGCACCACAATTTGCACGAATAGCGCCAAACAAATTCTCCAAAGGATCCTGCTGGAGACGTCGAGTTGCCAGTGATCTAACATTGTGTTTATGTTTAAGCACATGAAATATTTTTATAATGCCATTCATGGTCCAGATCCATCCATCCTTCGAAGGCGGTGAGCTCCGGCACCCCACAAATTCTAAATTTTCGAAAAATGAATTCATTTTCTTAAAATGATCAATGTGAGGTGACATTGACGTCATATTTGTGGAATGCGGTTTTCCTCTTCGGAGATCAGCCGTATCGCTATTTACGGCGTCAAACAATTTATCAATGTTTGATATAACATCGGCCGTTGTTGTTGCATCTGCAGGCAATGTTCCTGAAAATTAAAAAAAAAAATATAAGTATACTTCAACAGACATTTTATGGTAGGTATGAAATGTAGACTACATTGTTTCATGGTATAAAAATAGGGTAAAACTGGAGTTGATTCTTCATAACTATAGCAGGACAAATACAAGCAAAAGTGTGATTGGATAATGGCATGGTGCATCTTGATCATTGCTCAATGTCTTTTCACGGCCCTTTAATGTGCATACTACGTGGGCTTAGGTCCCACTGAAGCCAAGCACTTCAGTCAAACCAATATAAAAATATACATACCTTGTGCTATTTTGGCAAGCATGCCTGCTGCTACAGAGTGACTTAGCACTTGAGCAGCTAGATTTACTTTCATTTTTTGTTTAGTGTTTGGGTTTAAATGTTCGTTTCTCAACAATGGTGCAAACACGAAATTTGGGTTCATGTTGTCGAGGTCGTAAAAGTCTTGAATATGACTCCATTTCGCAATGCCTGTAAATAAATAAAAAATTGTTAGAAGATTACGTTTTAATTCTACATAATAATATACTGGTAGACGACTCCACAGTATAATTTATTTTGAGTTCAATTTAAGCTTTGGGTCATATTATCACTAGTTAGAATACTGTTAATTTAACATTAGTAATTCATCAATTTTACAAACAATATTAGTACTGTACAGGCAAACATCATTGATATTTAATAATGAACAATAATTACCTTTGCCTTTCGTGTTATCAGATGTAATATTAGTGATACATTTTATATTATATTTAAGAAATAAGTTTCTAAAACATTTTAACAAATGAGGAGGATCGAAAATGGCCACCACTTCATTGTTTTCTATTTTGAAATAGGGTTGACTTTTGGACGCACCCAAAATTGTTAGTGCTCTTCTGTTCACACCATCCATATCACACACAGTTGCAGATATGGTCATTCCTATTTCGAAGCACTTATTCAATACCTAAAAAAAGATTGTTATTAGTAAACATTGAAAATCAACTACATCTGAAGCTTGCATGGTATGTCAAAACTGTCTATTGCAGCAAACTTATCCGATCCGGTGGTTATAGGTACTATCGAAAACACTGTGGCAATTTACAGAATCTATTATTTTTTGTTCACCGATATCGCTGCAATGATCGGGCCAGATAAATTTGCGAGTACTAGGTATGTATATGCATCTTGATGTTTGCAAAAAGGTAAAGCATTTTTAAGAATAATTAAATACACAAACCTCTTTTATTAGGACTGCCAATCTGTCTGATGTCACATTAGACCCTGACAGATAAAATGCCACAGGTTGCTTTATTTTTTTTCTTATGCCTGCTACCATAAACACAAGAGCATAAGTGGCCTCTTGTTGGGTTGTACCTTGTAATCCATGGTCCTGGTACCCTACAATTTTATCTTGTTTGCTGTTGTACCACAGGTGTTTCCTAATGGCCATCTCATCAAACATAAGAACATATGCATTATCTGATGGATCTTGTTTTCTAATGTATTTCTTTAAGACATGGAAAATATTGTTGTTGATACCTGTATTTAGGTTAAATTGATTTAATAGCGATTTTAAAGTGCTGATCTTTTATATAGCCTCAATGCTATAATTTTTTCATCCAATGTCCACCTTCTGCCAGTGTGTTTCTTTTTCACATTTCTTAATTGCGATTGCAACATCAATGCAAATGAAGGAGTTATTTTTTTCATCAATGATTGTACTGATTTATTTTCAGTCAAGTTCAACAAATCTTCTTTTTGTTTTATTTGTTTTACTCGATTACGCAAATAGCAGATTTTTTTCATATGTTTTCTACAGTTTTTATACAAGGCTGTATCATTTAGTTTCTGGATTTTCTTCTGTGGCACTGGAGAAAATAACTGAAATAAAAGTAAATAATCAAGTTAAAAATTATCTATAATAAAAAAAATTAAAGTATTAATTATTATATAGTATTCCATGAAGGATTTAATTAACAATGGTTACCTTTTGCTGATCCCTTTTACTGTCAATAAATAATTGTGATGAGCCTGGTTTAGGTGTCACAATAGACCCCATTTTAACAACAGGAACCAACTAGAATTTAAAAAAAATATTAAACATGAGTATAGTGTGTAATTGATTTGGCTATTTTCAAAAATGTAGTTACGTTTCTATTGAAAGAAATACAAAACTAATTTACCTTTTCATTGTTTTGATGATTTGTAATGTCCATTAAAACCAGTGATGGCCTTGGTATAGGTTCTATTGAGTACTGCAGTTCAGAGACATCTTGGTGCTAAAACAAAAATGTGTGTTATAGTTTACCATATTTTGTGATTCAAAGAAATAACTACAAGTGAATGCATGTTTTTGCCGTCTATGTAATAACAAATTTTGAACAGCTTTATAGTTACCAACTATAACATGTGGCAGAAAACTTATGGACAGAGTACCTACATGTCAGTGATTAAAATAATAATTCATGGCATAAACATAAATGATCCTTTAAAATATATATACCATACCTTGGAAACTTGAATGTTATTATTACACAGTTTTTTCATGGGTTGTGCTTCAATTACCTAAAAAAGAAGTAAATAATGTAGGTATGTTGAATTTCTTTGAACGATGCAACAAATTGAAATGTTTACAACATTTTTGTGTGTGAAAATTTTAAATACCTATATTTACCTCATCAAAATCAATCATATCCGGTACAGCATGTTTGGATAATTTCTTTTCCTCAATATTAATGAACTCTGAATCTTTAAAATGCTTATTGCATAACATTCTATGTTCTGAATGTAATTTGCGTTGGAAGTCGACAGACGACCAAAGTTTGTCTGGAAAGCAGTATTTGGCCCACATTTCACACCTGAAAAAGAAAGAAACATATTAATTTGATGGTGAGTCGGGTGGATGGAGTTAATGAAATATTGTAACCGTATGAAATTAAAATTCTTGGTTTCTGTATGGATTCAGACTTACCGCCGCATATTTGTTGTTCCTGGTTTAGGAAATCGATATAATTTAATGTTTTGGTCATCGGGATTTGGCGATAACCCACACTTATAACATTTTCGCCTGAAGTTGTCAGCCATTTTTTGACTTCCACAAAATAAGTCTCAGAGTAATCTAGGTACGTTTAGATAAAAAATTATGTCTCGACACTACCGAGGAAGAACAAAAGGTTTCGTAATCAACGAACAACAATAAGATCACGCACAAACACGGTTAAACTCAAATTCTTTGCATAAACATTTAGCCCGCTAGGTTAGGTTCTGGTGAGTACGCCATACCACAGAACATATATATACCCTAAAGTATCGGCACAGTCTAAACTGTGGTATCGGATACCTTTGGAGTATTATGACAGACCCAAATTAAATAATTTTTTGGTCTGGTTTTAGGTCTTTCACAATTCTTTTTTTAGGGGTAACATTTTTTGTATCCCCAGTAGGCATGTCCAAAGTTCGCCGTACAGAGTCGACCACCCCTGGGAGTACGCTGGCTCGCGTGCGACTGCAGGGCTGTGGTGCGGGAGGAGGGAACGCCGGCCGCGGGGTAGCGGCGCGGCGGCGGCGCCGCGGGAGCGCGAACTTATGATCATGTCTGTGGCGTTGGCGAATCACGCGCGCACCCGTGTGAGTGACTTGAGCCGCTCAAGCTCACGATGAGCGTGGAGAAGCAGAGGCGCACTATGCACGCGACTGGCGTTATTAAATTAGTTGTGAGCTAAGATTTTTATTGTCAGTTTATCGATCGTCATAGTTAACCAATCGGGTAACCCCGGACACAATAAATGTCCGGGTTTTACCCGGACACTTATTGGGTAAATCCCCCCGGACGCCCTCCAAACTAGGACAAATCCGGGGAAACCCGGACGGATGGCAGCCCTACGCCATACCATCACCATCACATCGGAACAGTAGCTGAACAAAACTTCACCGTGCCGTAAGTCAGACTTAGACAAAGTTTTGAAAGTATCCGACACAAACTCCCTGTTCAAACGCAATGTCCCATATACGTTTGTCTTTTGGCGTTTCAGACAACGAGCTAATAACGGACTATTGTAAAAATTGTCCATTATTAAAGTGTGCCCTAGGTTAAGCAATGGCTCAACTAGCTGATACACAATGTGTGCAGTGGCGTTACCTGGACGCAAGTCATCAGACGACCCTACCAATCTGTCTGATGCCTCGTCTTGTGATTGTGTACCTACTAGCCTATCCCCTACCAGCCTATCTGATGCCTGGTCTTGCGTGTGAGTTGTCCCTACCAGCCTATCTAATGCTTCGTCTTGAGTGTGTGATGTCCCTACCAGCCTATCTGATACGTCATCTTGTGTGTGTGTCCCTAGTGGTGTCCCTACCAACCTATCTTCGACCTGTGTGTGTGTTGTGTCATCTGTAGTGTTGTCTAAGGCGAGCGTGTGTGAGTGTGACTCCTGTCCCTGTGTTTGTTTGCCAGCGTATAAAATACACTTCCAAAGATAGCCGGTTGACGACTCGCACAGTTCGTACATCTTCACGCCGACCCGTGCGGCCTTCGACGATATCTTTTGAGCGAAGTTCAGTCGCCCGGACCACTTCAAAAGAGATTCGTCTACAACTATCTCCTTTGATGGATTATATAAGGAGGAAAACTTTGAGTTGAAATAGTCAACCACTCTGTCTACTCTCCATGTTCTGCTCGACTTCTCTGCGGTGTCGTTGTCGATGAAGTGCAACAACGACTTCAAAAGATAAAAACGGTCGTACGACATGATGGTTCGGAAGTATGGCATAGTGCCATACCCGTTGTATTTAAAATAAAGTTCCTCGTCAGGGAGGGGATACAGACCCTGGAGAATGAGTGTGGCTAGGAATGAGTACATCTCGGGTCTGTCAGTGGGTGTCCACTGGCGTAGGCGTGAGTGTGGTGCGAGTGTGTTTTGTAAAGTTTTTGTGTGCAGTTTTTGTGTGGCGTATCTGTTAGTCTCTTCGACCAGCATATCAACAAACTCAGTGTCGACCATCTTGTGGAAGACTTCGAGTATTGATGTCTGGTCGGTCATGTGGAAAGTGGGGCCTGGTGTGCCAGTGAACGTTTCTGGTTGGCCTTGGAATATAGCCTCGTCGTTCCTCCACGAAAAATCGTAGGCGGACGACGGGGCTATGTTACGCAACGCCGCGTCATTAAGATTGTCTTCGTGCTCTATAATCTCTAATTGATAAGGGGTGAAGTCAGCCGTTGTTGCAACTTCATCGTCAGCAGTTCTTACAGAAGGTAAGATCTGCTCGTCAGTGTTCGTGTTAGTGTTTAACTCGAACTCGTCGTCGTCGCTATCCAGGTCATCCAGCCAGCCGGTGGTGACATGCGCCATGTTGGGGTCGTGTATCCCTGTAAACCAAAAATATGGTACAAACAAATATAATATAAAGCTTTTGTTAAATATTATGTAGTATAATATATACCTATCGTCGTTCGTCGTGGTGGCGGTTCAGGCAGCGTGGGCGCGCAGATGATTTCGACATGTTGCTCCACTCCCATCGGTGCCAACAGCCCTGTAAATATACAGGGTGTATACCACCTCATCACATAGCCGTTAACCAAGCATTCTGTACATCAAACTAAGTACCTTTACGCAAAAATGATTGCTGGGAAACAGCTTTTTTTTTGAGATTATAAATTAAGCTTTGTGGTAGAACTCAATGGAACGCACTTATATCATTGTGCTGATGGATGGATTGAATAGTACAGGGGTCGTGGAGATGTTAAAAGTCAAAATCTTACAAAAAAAAAACATGTATTAAAAAAAAACTGGTTAGGAAGTTAGTGACCCCCCATATAAAAAAAAATATTTTAGGTTTTAATTATGTTACGAGGGGATTTTCCATCAACGACATATCCCCCTACTCTTCCCCTGAAGATATGTCACGAATGAAATATCCCCTCTTAACAGGGGTTTTCGATGCAGTCTCTGTACTGAGCTGCGTCGATAAGCGTCCAGGGAACCAGTCGCTGTCGTGGGAAGTGGGCGAGTTGGGGACTGTGTCGTCCCAGGGAGTGCCCTCCCTTACAGGCGACTTACCGCTGGTCTCGGACTCAGCGAAATCGACTGAAACAAAATACATAGTTTTGAAGGGCGGGCGCACAGAGCCTGGAAATAACCGAAAACAAGGTTATATAACCATACTACTTACTTATCTCTATTTCGGCAGGCACCTCCTCCAGCGTTGTTGCTTCATGGGGCTCCCAAGAAGGTCCTCCTGGGGAGGCCCTAGAAGGACCAGGTTGGGGCTCCCATGAAGGTTCTCCTAGGGGCTCGCCCCTTGAAGAACCTGCACGGGTGACCCAGAAAGGTCCTACTAGGGCCTCCTCCTCAGAAGGACCAGGTTGGGGCGCCCATGATGGCCCTGCACGGGGCTCCCAGGTGGCCGGCCGGTAAGCGGGCGCCACCAACGGCCCTGACGGCCCTGCTTCCTCTTCTGCCGGCAGCTCGACCCCCGGCAAAAAAATGCGGGGTCCGCGTGCCGGCGATGGGATTCTAAATAAAATTTTAAAATAACATTGAACATTGAACACCTAGAACACATATAAAAACATGACAAAAAAGAACAAACCTTCTTTTTCTCTTCGAGTCCGGCGCACCCGGCAGCATGATCCGGCCTCCCTGCTCCTCCCGCTTCCTCTGAACGTGGAGATGCTTCGACGATGGCGTCATAGTCGCCATCATCCGCTTTTCAGCGGCTATGGCCGCCCTCGCTTCCTCCAGTTCAGTGCTAAAATAAAAATCCGTATCTTATATCTGGCTAAGAAGAAAAATAAAGACAAATCCCAAGCTATACATACGGCTGCTGGTCGCCGTCGCCACCTCGCCCACCTCGCCGGCTACCACGGCCACGAGCACGACCGCGACCGCGACCTTCGCCTTCTTCTCCACTAAAATAGGTAAAAGGTCCTAAAATAGGTAGGTCTTGGTAGGTGTTTTTATGAAAGTAAGAAGCAAGATCACAACAATACATACGGCGCCTGGTCTCCGGCTCCGCCCGGGCTGCCGCCACGGCTGGCGCGGGCGCGTCCTCGACCGCGGCCACGAGAGCGACCACTCCTCCGGAACATAGTCCGAGGAGACATCCATATCAATGAATTCTTCATCACTAAAATATTTAAATTTACTAACTTCTTTAGAATGACAATAAAGTGGTGCAGCGCATGCGTATTTCTTCCCCATCAAAGCTCAGCGCAATGTAGAGACATGAGAGTCGGACAAAAAAAATAAGCGTAGGAAATTGACCCGTGACTTGTTACAAATAAGGAGCAAAATCGCGGACGAAAAAAATGAGTCTCGAAAGTCACAAAACAATTCTCAAACACGATCATTCTAAAACAGATAGGTACGTGGTTTTACTAAATTAAATATAATAAGTAAAAACTGCGTAGCTCTGTACGTTCTTTTGTCGCTTTATTATCCTAGCCCGTCGTAAACTTGACTGTCGGCATCTCTGCATTGTCGACGTCTCTTTTGTTTACAAAATGGGATTACTTGCATGTGTACACTATTGTTACTAGGAGTCATGGATTATCTATACGTAAAATAGGTAGGTACATAGTTTTACGAAATACACAAAAATCATATACAGGGTGTCCCAAAACTCAACGTCAAGCCGAAACGGGGTGACAGGATTGATCATAACCATCACGAGAAAAATCTGAAAAAAAATCTATCCCATGCAGTTTGAAAATTATGGGCATTTTAAGAAAAACCTAGAAATTTGATCAAACTGTACCATTTTTCGGTTATTGTGGTTATTATTTTTTATTTTTGTTCATTTGAACTTTAGAAACGTAATCCTAAATAACATTTCTAGAATCCCAATAAAAAATAATGACACAATTGCCTTAAGTTCCCGAGAATTGAGACTATTTGTTAAACTACGAATTTAAAATTTTCAAGATTCGTCGACTTTGACAGGCCCTCCTATAAAAAAAATGTACTAGAGTGCCTTGGCAAGTAGCATTAAAAGTTGGCGCATTTAATCAGAATTCTAAAATGGTACAATACTTGTTAGTTCCATACAATAGAAAAGAGTAAAAAAATTAAAACCTCAAGTAACCCGATTTTTGCTATCAGATTTTACTCAGTTAAAATGTTTTTAATTCGCACAAGCTCTAGGTAGGTTCTTAATTTTAAGGCAAAATGATGAGAGAGATGGATAATGGGTATGTTTGCCATGAGTGAGCGAGACAGATAGTGACGCCACGCATTGAGACGGAGATGCGTCGTTTAAACGAGTGCGAATGAAACAGATAGATGCTATGGCATCTATCTGTTTCATTCGCACTAGTTTCAGCCAAGCAAATGGCTACGCTACCAGTCCGACACCAACCAGTTAGTACGTTTCGCTCATTCGTCTACTGCGCACGTTCGTATTCGCTTGTGTTGATTTAGTACTGACAACTTTGGCTTCTCTTTTTGGACTTGAATCTTTGTGAATTGGACTTGTTGATAACATACCGGCAACTTTGGCTTCTCTCTGGACTTTTGTGTTGGCATCCTTTTTATCTACCATGCCTACGCGCTACACTTCACAAGAAAAAGTTAAAAAGTTTACTCAAAGCCCATTGAGAACGTAGCCGACCTGCGTGAACGCATTTCTCAAGCAGCTGAGGCGATCAACTCTCGAAGATATGCCCGACTAATAAGTAGATCTTTTTTAAGAAGATGTAGGGCTTGTATTGAGGCTGATGGTAAACAATTTGAACATTTATTGTAATAAAAAACGTTATTTCTCTATCATCTGACTTTTATTCCAACAAACCTAATTATTTTACTAATTTTACTAACTTTTTTTCACTTTGGTAAAAGTGGCGTCACTATCTGTCTCGCTCACTCATGGCGAACATACCCATTATCCATCTCTCTCATCATTTTGTCTTAAAATTAAGAACCTACCTAGAGCTTGTGTGAATTAAAAACATTTTAACTGAGTAAAATGAGATAGCAAAAATCGGGTTACTTGAGGTTTTAATTTTTTTACTCTTTTCTATTGTATGGAACTAACAAGTATTGTACCATTTTAGAATTCTGATTAAATGCGCCAACTTTTAATGCCACTTGCCAAGGCACTCTAGTACATTTTTTTTATAGGAGGGCCTGTCAAAGTCGACGAATCTTGAAAATTTTAAATTCGTAGTTTAACAAATAGTCTCAATTCTCGGAAACTTGAGGCAATTGTGTCATTATTTTTTATTGGGATTCTAGAAATGTTATTTAGGATTACGTTTCCAAAGTTCAAATGAACAAAAATAAAAAAGAATAACCACAATAACCGAAAAATGGTACAGTTTGATCAAATTTCTAGGTTTTTCTTAAAATGCCCATAATTTTTAAACTGCATGGGATAGATTTTTTTTCAGATTTTTCTCGTGATGGTTATGATCAATCCTGTCACCCCGTTTCGGCTTGACGTTGAGTTTTGGGACACCCTGTATATTAAAATATAAAAAAGTGAAATTCACTCGTAACTTAAGGTGCAAAATGATAAAACATGTTTAAAAAAACAACACTGTTTCTTGTCCTGTATGATTTGTTAATAAAAACGATTATTAGAGCAAGCTTCATGCGCAAAGTTAAAACAAAACTGCCACAGAATAAATTGCATCATTCTAAATAGGTAGGTCCATGATTTTACGAAAAAAAAACAAAAAAAAATATTTACGAAAATATGAACAAAACAAATTTTGCTCTGTAGGCTCTTTTGTTGTTTTATTATCCAAGCCCGTCATAAACTTGACTGTCGGCATCATACATACCGAACTTTCTAAGGAATCCGTTCTTTTGTTTACAAATTAGGATTGCTTGCACGTGTAGACTATTGTTTCTAGGAGTCATGGATTATCTATACGTAAAATAGGTAGGTACATAGTTTTACGAAATACACAAAAACCCGATTTATTAAAATATAAAAAAAAGAGAAATTCACCCGTAACTTCCTACACTTAAGGTGCAAAATAATAAAACATGTTTGAAAAAAAAAACTGTTTCTTGTCCTGTATGATTTGTTAATAAAAACGATTATTAGAGCAAGCTTCATGCGCAAAGTTAAGAATAAAATAAGACTGCCACAGAAATTAATAGCATCGTTCTAAATAAGTAGGTACGTGGTTTTAAATAAAATGTCACGAAATAATAATAGCACGTTTTACTGCAAGCGTCATGCGCAAATTTAAAATAACAGTCACTGCATTCATTGTTTATCACGAGTGTGATACGTGACTTAGAAAAGTGTAACACCGAATATCACGTCCCCGTAAGTTTACGAATACGAAACACTTAACAACGAATGCACGCTACCTCGAAAAACTTAACGCCGTAGCTATGCGAACTCGAATAACGAAATCTCTAATTCACCTATACGAAACACTTGAATGCACGCTACCACTAAAAACTGAACACCGTAGCCATGTGATCTCGAATAACTAAACCTCTAAAAATCATCGTAAAAAGTCTTTATTCATATAACAATCAACCAAATCAAACATTAAAAAAAATTTCATCATGACATGTTATTACAGAAATTGGAGGCAACTGGGATTAGAGGCATTACACTTCAATGGTTATCATCATATCTAAGTAATAGACAACAACGCGTTACTGTCACAAAAATAGATACAAGTAACAATATGACATCTCACTATTCTGAATTCAAATCCAATAGACAAGGCGTCCCACAAGGAAGCGTATTGGGCCCTATTTTATTCCTTTTGTATATAAATTCTATCATTACTATAACTAACCATAAATGTATACTATTCGCTGATGACATCTCTATTATTGTGACATCTGATAAAAAAAGTAATACAATTAATTAAAAAAAATTTAATATTGTGTTTTACATTATTTGATTTATTGAATTGTATATAAACGGACTTTTTCAGATTTATGGATAAGTTATTTTCCTTTAGCCATTTTATCAGCCTCTCAATCACATTATTAATTTCTGTTTCGTGGTCTTTAATTGTATTACTTTTTTTATCAGATGTCACAATAATAGAGATGTCATCAGCGAATAGTATACATTTATGGTTAGTTATAGTAATGATAGAATTTATATACAAAAGGAATAAAATAGGGCCCAATACGCTTCCTTGTGGGACGCCTTGTCTATTGGATTTGAATTCAGAATAGTGAGATGTCATATTGTTACTTGTATCTATTTTTGTGACAGTAACGCGTTGTTGTCTATTACTTAGATATGATGATAACCATTGAAGTGTAATGCCTCTAATCCCAGTTGCCTCCAATTTCTGTAATAACATGTCATGATGAAATTTTTTTTAATGTTTGATTTGGTTGATTGTTATATGAATAAAGACTTTTTACGATGATTTTTAGAGGTTTAGTTATTCGAGATCACATGGCTACGGTGTTCAGTTTTTAGTGGTAGCGTGCATTCAAGTGTTTCGTATAGGTGAATTAGAGATTTCGTTATTCGAGTTCGCATAGCTACGGCGTTAAGTTTTTCGAGGTAGCGTGCATTCGTTGTTAAGTGTTTCGTATTCGTAAACTTACGGGGACGTGATATTCGGTGTTACACTTTTCTAAGTCACGTATCACACTCGTGATAAACAATGAATGCAGTGACTGTTATTTTAAATTTGCGCATGACGCTTGCAGTAAAACGTGCTATTATTATTTCGTGACATTTTATTTAAAACCACGTACCTACTTATTTAGAACGATGCTATTAATTTCTGTGGCAGTCTTATTTTATTCTTAACTTTGCGCATGAAGCTTGCTCTAATAATCGTTTTTATTAACAAATCATACAGGACAAGAAACAGTTTTTTTTTTCAAACATGTTTTATTATTTTGCACCTTAAGTGTAGGAAGTTACGGGTGAATTTCTCTTTTTTTTATATTTTAATAAATCGGGTTTTTGTGTATTTCGTAAAACTATGTACCTACCTATTTTACGTATAGATAATCCATGACTCCTAGAAACAATAGTCTACACGTGCAAGCAATCCTAATTTGTAAACAAAAGAACGGATTCCTTAGAAAGTTCGGTATGTATGATGCCGACAGTCAAGTTTATGACGGGCTTGGATAATAAAACAACAAAAGAGCCTACAGAGCAAAATTTGTTTTGTTCATATTTTCGTAAATATTTTTTTTTGTTTTTTTTTCGTAAAATCATGGACCTACCTATTTAGAATGATGCAATTTATTCTGTGGCAGTTTTGTTTTAACTTTGCGCATGAAGCTTGCTCTAATAATCGTTTTTATTAACAAATCATACAGGACAAGAAACAGTGTTGTTTTTTTAAACATGTTTTATCATTTTGCACCTTAAGTTACGAGTGAATTTCACTTTTTTATATTTTAATATACAGGGTGTCCCAAAACTCAACGTCAAGCCGAAACGGGGTGACAGGATTGATCATAACCATCACGAGAAAAATCTGAAAAAAAATCTATCCCATGCAGTTTAAAAATTATGGTCATTTTAAGAAAAACCTAGAAATTTGATCAAACTGTACCATTTTTCGGTTATTGTGGTTATTCTTTTTTATTTTTGTTCATTTGAACTTTGGAAACGTAATCCTAAATAACATTTCTAGAATCCCAATAAAAAATAATGACACAATTGCCTCAAGTTTCCGAGAATTGAGACTATTTGTTAAACTACGAATTTAAAATTTTCAAGATTCGTCGACTTTGACAGGCCCTCCTATAAAAAAAATGTACTAGAGTGCCTTGGCAAGTGGCATTAAAAGTTGGCGCATTTAATCAGAATTCTAAAATGGTACAATACTTGTTAGTTCCATACAATAGAAAAGAGTAAAAAAATTAAAACCTCAAGTAACCCGATTTTTGCTATCTCATTTTACTCAGTTAAAATGTTTTTAATTCACACAAGCTCTAGGTAGGTTCTTAATTTTAAGACAAAATGATGAGAGAGATGGATAATGGGTATGTTCGCCATGAGTGAGCGAGACAGATAGTGACGCCACTTTTACCAAAGTGAAAAAAAGTTAGTAAAATTAGTAAAATAATTAGGTTTGTTGGAATAAAAGTCAGATGATAGAGAAATAACGTTTTTTATTACAATAAATGTTCAAATTGTTTACCATCAGCCTCAATACAAGCCCTACATCTTCTTAAAAAAGATCTACTTATTAGTCGGGCATATCTTCGAGAGTTGATCGCCTCAGCTGCTTGAGAAATGCGTTCACGCAGGTCGGCTACGTTCTCAATGGGCTTTGAGTAAACTTTTTAACTTTTTCTTGTGAAGTGTAGCGCGTAGGCATGGTAGATAAAAAGGATGCCAACACAAAAGTCCAGAGAGAAGCCAAAGTTGCCGGTATGTTATCAACAAGTCCAATTCACAAAGATTCAAGTCCAAAAAGAGAAGCCAAAGTTGTCAGTACTAAATCAACACAAGCGAATACGAACGTGCGCAGTAGACGAATGAGCGAAACGTACTAACTGGTTGGTGTCGGACTGGTAGCGTAGCCATTTGCTTGGCTGAAACTAGTGCGAATGAAACAGATAGATGCCATAGCATCTATCTGTTTCATTCGCACTCGTTTAAACGACGCATCTCCGTCTCAATGCGTGGCGTCACTATCTGTCTCGCTCACTCATGGCAAACATACCCATTATCCATCTCTCTCATCATTTTGCCTTAAAATTAAGAACCTACCTAGAGCTTGTGCGAATTAAAAACATTTTAACTGAGTAAAATCTGATAGCAAAAATCGGGTTACTTGAGGTTTTAATTTTTTTACTCTTTTCTATTGTATGGAACTAACAAGTATTGTACCATTTTAGAATTCTGATTAAATGCGCCAACTTTTAATGCTACTTGCCAAGGCACTCTAGTACATTTTTTTTATAGGAGGGCCTGTCAAAGTCGACGAATCTTGAAAATTTTAAATTCGTAGTTTAACAAATAGTCTCAATTCTCGGGAACTTAAGGCAATTGTGTCATTATTTTTTATTGGGATTCTAGAAATGTTATTTAGGATTACGTTTCTAAAGTTCAAATGAACAAAAATAAAAAATAATAACCACAATAACCGAAAAATGGTACAGTTTGATCAAATTTCTAGGTTTTTCTTAAAATGCCCATAATTTTCAAACTGCATGGGATAGATTTTTTTTCAGATTTTTCTCGTGATGGTTATGATCAATCCTGTCACCCCGTTTCGGCTTGACGTTGAGTTTTGGGACACCCTGTATATGATTTTTGTGTATTTCGTAAAACTATGTACCTACCTATTTTACGTATAGATAATCCATGACTCCTAGTAACAATAGTGTACACATGCAAGTAATCCCATTTTGTAAACAAAAGAGACGTCGACAATGCAGAGATGCCGACAGTCAAGTTTACGACGGGCTAGGATAATAAAGCGACAAAAGAACGTACAGAGCTACGCAGTTTTTACTTATTATATTTAATTTAGTAAAACCACGTACCTATCTGTTTTAGAATGATCGTGTTTGAGAATTGTTTTGTGACTTTCGAGACTCATTTTTTTCGTCCGCGATTTTGCTCCTTATTTGTAACAAGTCACGGGTCAATTTCCTACGCTTATTTTTTTTGTCCGACTCTCATGTCTCTACATTGCGCTGAGCTTTGATGGGGAAGAAATACGCATGCGCTGCACCACTTTATTGTCATTCTAAAGAAGTTAGTAAATTTAAATATTTTAGTGATGAAGAATTCATTGATATGGATGTCTCCTCGGACTATGTTCCGGAGGAGTGGTCGCTCTCGTGGCCGCGGTCGAGGACGCGCCCGCGCCAGCCGTGGCGGCAGCCCGGGCGGAGCCGGAGACCAGGCGCCGTATGTATTGTTGTGATCTTGCTTCTTACTTTCATAAAAACACCTACCAAGACCTACCTATTTTAGGACCTTTTACCTATTTTAGTGGAGAAGAAGGCGAAGGTCGCGGTCGCGGTCGTGCTCGTGGCCGTGGTAGCCGGCGAGGTGGGCGAGGTGGCGACGGCGACCAGCAGCCGTATGTATAGCTTGGGATTTGTCTTTATTTTTCTTCTTAGCCAGATATAAGATACGGATTTTTATTTTAGCACTGAACTGGAGGAAGCGAGGGCGGCCATAGCCGCTGAAAAGCGGATGATGGCGACTATGACGCCATCGTCGAAGCATCTCCACGTTCAGAGGAAGCGGGAGGAGCAGGGAGGCCGGATCATGCTGCCGGGTGCGCCGGACTCGAAGAGAAAAAGAAGGTTTGTTCTTTTTTGTCATGTTTTTATATGTGTTCTAGGTGTTCAATGTTCAATGTTATTTTAAAATTTTATTTAGAATCCCATCGCCGGCACGCGGACCCCGCATTTTTTTGCCGGGGGTCGAGCTGCCGGCAGAAGAGGAAGCAGGGCCGTCAGGGCCGTTGGTGGCGCCCGCTTACCGGCCGGCCACCTGGGAGCCCCGTGCAGGGCCATCATGGGCGCCCCAACCTGGTCCTTCTGAGGAGGAGGCCCTAGTAGGACCTTTCTGGGTCACCCGTGCAGGTTCTTCAAGGGGCGAGCCCCTAGGAGAACCTTCATGGGAGCCCCAACCTGGTCCTTCTAGGGCCTCCCCAGGAGGACCTTCTTGGGAGCCCCATGAAGCAACAACGCTGGAGGAGGTGCCTGCCGAAATAGAGATAAGTAAGTAGTATGGTTATATAACCTTGTTTTCGCTTATTTCCAGGCTCTGTGCGCCCGCCCTTCAAAACTATGTATTTTGTTTCAGTCGATTTCGCTGAGTCCGAGACCAGCGGTAAGTCGCCTGTAAGGGAGGGCACTCCCTGGGACGACACAGTCCCCAACTCGCCCACTTCCCACGACAGCGACTGGTTCCCTGGACGCTTATCGACGCAGCTCAGTACAGAGACTGCATCGAAAACCCCTGTTAAGAGGGGATATTTCATTCGTGACATATCTTCAGGGGAAGAGTAGGGGGATATGTCGTTGATGGAAAATCCCCTCGTAACATAATTAAAACCTAAAATATTTTTTTTATATGGGGGGTCACTAACTTCCTAACCAGTTTTTTTTTAATACATGTTTTTTTTTTGTAAGATTTTGACTTTTAACATCTCCACGACCCCTGTACTATTCAATCCATCCATCAGCACAATGATATAAGTGCGTTCCATTGAGTTCTACCACAAAGCTTAATTTATAATCTCAAAAAAAAAGCTGTTTCCCAGCAATCATTTTTGCGTAAAGGTACTTAGTTTGATGTACAGAATGCTTGGTTAACGGCTATGTGATGAGGTGGTATACACCCTGTATATTTACAGGGCTGTTGGCACCGATGGGAGTGGAGCAACATGTCGAAATCATCTGCGCGCCCACGCTGCCTGAACCGCCACCACGACGAACGACGATAGGTATATATTATACTACATAATATTTAACAAAAGCTTTATATTATATTTGTTTGTACCATATTTTTGGTTTACAGGGATACACGACCCCAACATGGCGCATGTCACCACCGGCTGGCTGGATGACCTGGATAGCGACGACGACGAGTTCGAGTTAAACACTAACACGAACACTGACGAGCAGATCTTACCTTCTGTAAGAACTGCTGACGATGAAGTTGCAACAACGGCTGACTTCACCCCTTATCAATTAGAGATTATAGAGCACGAAGACAATCTTAATGACGCGGCGTTGCGTAACATAGCCCCGTCGTCCGCCTACGATTTTTCGTGGAGGAACGACGAGGCTATATTCCAAGGCCAACCAGAAACGTTCACTGGCACACCAGGCCCCACTTTCCACATGACCGACCAGACATCAATACTCGAAGTCTTCCACAAGATGGTCGACACTGAGTTTGTTGATATGCTGGTCGAAGAGACTAACAGATACGCCACACAAAAACTGCACACAAAAACTTTACAAAACACACTCGCACCACACTCACGCCTACGCCAGTGGACACCCACTGACAGACCCGAGATGTACTCATTCCTAGCCACACTCATTCTCCAGGGTCTGTATCCCCTCCCTGACGAGGAACTTTATTTTAAATACAACGGGTATGGCACTATGCCATACTTCCGAACCATCATGTCGTACGACCGTTTTTATCTTTTGAAGTCGTTGTTGCACTTCATCGACAACGACACCGCAGAGAAGTCGAGCAGAACATGGAGAGTAGACAGAGTGGTTGACTATTTCAACTCAAAGTTTTCCTCCTTATATAATCCATCAAAGGAGATAGTTGTAGACGAATCTCTTTTGAAGTGGTCCGGGCGACTGAACTTCGCTCAAAAGATATCGTCGAAGGCCGCACGGGTCGGCGTGAAGATGTACGAACTGTGCGAGTCGTCAACCGGCTATCTTTGGAAGTGTATTTTATACGCTGGCAAACAAACACAGGGACAGGAGTCACACTCACACACGCTCGCCTTAGACAACACTACAGATGACACAACACACACACAGGTCGAAGATAGGTTGGTAGGGACACCACTAGGGACACACACACAAGATGACGTATCAGATAGGCTGGTAGGGACATCACACACTCAAGACGAAGCATTAGATAGGCTGGTAGGGACAACTCACACGCAAGACCAGGCATCAGATAGGCTGGTAGGGGATAGGCTAGTAGGTACACAATCACAAGACGAGGCATCAGACAGATTGGTAGGGTCGTCTGATGACTTGCGTCCAGGTAACGCCACTGCACACATTGTGTATCAGCTAGTTGAGCCATTGCTTAACCTAGGGCACACTTTAATAATGGACAATTTTTACAATAGTCCGTTATTAGCTCGTTGTCTGAAACGCCAAAAGACAAACGTATATGGGACATTGCGTTTGAACAGGGAGTTTGTGTCGGATACTTTCAAAACTTTGTCTAAGTCTGACTTACGGCACGGTGAAGTTTTGTTCAGCTACTGTTCCGATGTGATGGTGATGGTATGGCGTAGGGCTGCCATCCGTCCGGGTTTCCCCGGATTTGTCCTAGTTTGGAGGGCGTCCGGGGGGATTTACCCAATAAGTGTCCGGGTAAAACCCGGACATTTATTGTGTCCGGGGTTACCCGATTGGTTAACTATGACGATCGATAAACTGACAATAAAAATCTTAGCTCACAACTAATTTAATAACGCCAGTCGCGTGCATAGTGCGCCTCTGCTTCTCCACGCTCATCGTGAGCTTGAGCGGCTCAAGTCACTCACACGGGTGCGCGCGTGATTCGCCAACGCCACAGACATGATCATAAGTTCGCGCTCCCGCGGCGCCGCCGCCGCGCCGCTACCCCGCGGCCGGCGTTCCCTCCTCCCGCACCACAGCCCTGCAGTCGCACGCGAGCCAGCGTACTCCCAGGGGTGGTCGACTCTGTACGGCGAACTTTGGACATGCCTACTGGGGATACAAAAAATGTTACCCCTAAAAAAAGAATTGTGAAAGACCTAAAACCAGACCAAAAAATTATTTAATTTGGGTCTGTCATAATACTCCAAAGGTATCCGATACCACAGTTTAGACTGTGCCGATACTTTAGGGTATATATATGTTCTGTGGTATGGCGTACTCACCAGAACCTAACCTAGCGGGCTAAATGTTTATGCAAAGAATTTGAGTTTAACCGTGTTTGTGCGTGATCTTATTGTTGTTCGTTGATTACGAAACCTTTTGTTCTTCCTCGGTAGTGTCGAGACATAATTTTTTATCTAAACGTACCTAGATTACTCTGAGACTTATTTTGTGGAAGTCAAAAAATGGCTGACAACTTCAGGCGAAAATGTTATAAGTGTGGGTTATCGCCAAATCCCGATGACCAAAACATTAAATTATATCGATTTCCTAAACCAGGAACAACAAATATGCGGCGGTAAGTCTGAATCCATACAGAAACCAAGAATTTTAATTTCATACGGTTACAATATTTCATTAACTCCATCCACCCGACTCACCATCAAATTAATATGTTTCTTTCTTTTTCAGGTGTGAAATGTGGGCCAAATACTGCTTTCCAGACAAACTTTGGTCGTCTGTCGACTTCCAACGCAAATTACATTCAGAACATAGAATGTTATGCAATAAGCATTTTAAAGATTCAGAGTTCATTAATATTGAGGAAAAGAAATTATCCAAACATGCTGTACCGGATATGATTGATTTTGATGAGGTAAATATAGGTATTTAAAATTTTCACACACAAAAATGTTGTAAACATTTCAATTTGTTGCATCGTTCAAAGAAATTCAACATACCTACATTATTTACTTCTTTTTTAGGTAATTGAAGCACAACCCATGAAAAAACTGTGTAATAATAACATTCAAGTTTCCAAGGTATGGTATATATATTTTAAAGGATCATTTATGTTTATGCCATGAATTATTATTTTAATCACTGACATGTAGGTACTCTGTCCATAAGTTTTCTGCCACATGTTATAGTTGGTAACTATAAAGCTGTTCAAAATTTGTTATTACATAGACGGCAAAAACATGCATTCACTTGTAGTTATTTCTTTGAATCACAAAATATGGTAAACTATAACACACATTTTTGTTTTAGCACCAAGATGTCTCTGAACTGCAGTACTCAATAGAACCTATACCAAGGCCATCACTGGTTTTAATGGACATTACAAATCATCAAAACAATGAAAAGGTAAATTAGTTTTGTATTTCTTTCAATAGAAACGTAACTACATTTTTGAAAATAGCCAAATCAATTACACACTATACTCATGTTTAATATTTTTTTTAAATTCTAGTTGGTTCCTGTTGTTAAAATGGGGTCTATTGTGACACCTAAACCAGGCTCATCACAATTATTTATTGACAGTAAAAGGGATCAGCAAAAGGTAACCATTGTTAATTAAATCCTTCATGGAATACTATATAATAATTAATACTTTAATTTTTTTTATTATAGATAATTTTTAACTTGATTATTTACTTTTATTTCAGTTATTTTCTCCAGTGCCACAGAAGAAAATCCAGAAACTAAATGATACAGCCTTGTATAAAAACTGTAGAAAACATATGAAAAAAATCTGCTATTTGCGTAATCGAGTAAAACAAATAAAACAAAAAGAAGATTTGTTGAACTTGACTGAAAATAATCAGTACAATCATTGATGAAAAAAATAACTCCTTCATTTGCATTGATGTTGCAATCGCAATTAAGAAATGTGAAAAAGAAACACACTGGCAGAAGGTGGACATTGGATGAAAAAAATATAGCATTGAGGCTATATAAAAGATCAGCACTTTAAAATCGCTATTAAATCAATTTAACCTAAATACAGGTATCAACAACAATATTTTCCATGTCTTAAAGAAATACATTAGAAAACAAGATCCATCAGATAATGCATATGTTCTTATGTTTGATGAGATGGCCATTAGGAAACACCTGTGGTACAACAGCAAACAAGATAAAATTGTAGGGTACCAGGACCATGGATTACAAGGTACAACCCAACAAGAGGCCACTTATGCTCTTGTGTTTATGGTAGCAGGCATAAGAAAAAAAATAAAGCAACCTGTGGCATTTTATCTGTCAGGGTCTAATGTGACATCAGACAGATTGGCAGTCCTAATAAAAGAGGTTTGTGTATTTAATTATTCTTAAAAATGCTTTACCTTTTTGCAAACATCAAGATGCATATACATACCTAGTACTCGCAAATTTATCTGGCCCGATCATTGCAGCGATATCGGTGAACAAAAAATAATAGATTCTGTAAATTGCCACAGTGTTTTCGATAGTACCTATAACCACCGGATCGGATAAGTTTGCTGCAATAGACAGTTTTGACATACCATGCAAGCTTCAGATGTAGTTGATTTTCAATGTTTACTAATAACAATCTTTTTTTAGGTATTGAATAAGTGCTTCGAAATAGGAATGACCATATCTGCAACTGTGTGTGATATGGATGGTGTGAACAGAAGAGCACTAACAATTATGGGTGCGTCCAAAAGTCAACCCTATTTCAAAATAGAAAACAATGAAGTGGTGGCCATTTTCGATCCTCCTCATTTGTTAAAATGTTTTAGAAACTTATTTCTTAAATATAATATAAAATGTATCACTAATATTACATCTGATAACACGAAAGGCAAAGGTAATTATTGTTCATTATTAAATATCAATGATGTTTGCCTGTACAGTACTAATATTGTTTGTAAAATTGATGAATTACTAATGTTAAATTAACAGTATTCTAACTAGTGATAATATGACCCAAAGCTTAAATTGAACTCAAAATAAATTATACTGTGGAGTCGTCTACCAGTATATTATTATGTAGAATTAAAACGTAATCTTCTAACAATTTTTTATTTATTTACAGGCATTGCGAAATGGAGTCATATTCAAGACTTTTACGACCTCGACAACATGAACCCAAATTTCGTGTTTGCACCATTGTTGAGAAACGAACATTTAAACCCAAACACTAAACAAAAAATGAAAGTAAATCTAGCTGCTCAAGTGCTAAGTCACTCTGTAGCAGCAGGCATGCTTGCCAAAATAGCACAAGGTATGTATATTTTTATATTGGTTTGACTGAAGTGCTTGGCTTCAGTGGGACCTAAGCCCACGTAGTATGCACATTAAAGGGCCGTGAAAAGACATTGAGCAATGATCAAGATGCACCATGCCATTATCCAATCACACTTTTGCTTGTATTTGTCCTGCTATAGTTATGAAGAATCAACTCCAGTTTTACCCTATTTTTATACCATGAAACAATGTAGTCTACATTTCATACCTACCATAAAATGTCTGTTGAAGTATACTTATATTTTTTTTTTTAATTTTCAGGAACATTGCCTGCAGATGCAACAACAACGGCCGATGTTATATCAAACATTGATAAATTGTTTGACGCCGTAAATAGCGATACGGCTGATCTCCGAAGAGGAAAACCGCATTCCACAAATATGACGTCAATGTCACCTCACATTGATCATTTTAAGAAAATGAATTCATTTTTCGAAAATTTAGAATTTGTGGGGTGCCGGAGCTCACCGCCTTCGAAGGATGGATGGATCTGGACCATGAATGGCATTATAAAAATATTTCATGTGCTTAAACATAAACACAATGTTAGATCACTGGCAACTCGACGTCTCCAGCAGGATCCTTTGGAGAATTTGTTTGGCGCTATTCGTGCAAATTGTGGTGCAAATTCGAACCCGACGTCTTCACAATTTATTGGTGGACTGAAAACCACCATCATTTCAAATCTGGCCCATATTCAAAAGGGAAATAATTGTGAAGACGACAATTATAATACGATTATGTCGAATTTTAAAGACCTGTTTTCCTCACCACACACCACAAGCAAGGAAAATACGGAAAATCAACATATTATGTCCGACATGATTGCTTCAGTAGACAACACATTTGAAGAAAGTTTGTCGGACTCTGCGGAAATGCAAGCTTGTGCCTATGTTTGTGGGTTTATACTTAAAAATCTCAAAGTTGCTTGTGGTGATTGTGAAAAAATACTCAAAGCCACAAACATTGAAAATTTACATTCCTTCATGGAATTTAAAGAGTATGATGACATCAAGAAGAGATTAATTTATGCGTCTAAAAATTTAATAACGTGCGTTGAAGAATGCGCCAAAGTTTGTAATAGTTTCTTCTTGATATCATCATCAAATCCAGATTTTAAAAAAACAATAATACAAAAAATGTATAATGAGGTAAATTTTAGTTTTTTAGCTAATTGTGAGAACTGTTACGATTTCCCAATATTAAGGAAAACCCTAAGTAATCAATAATAATTGATTACTAAGACTTTCTCTGAAATTGTCTTGTCATCAGTTTAAAGGCAGCAGTGCCTCCCACTGCTGCGGGACGCCAGTCTCATCCCGATCGTCGTACCGCTACCATCTCGTTCTCTCGTTTCTGCCAGTTCCATATTAATTGTACAAGGTCAACCCCAAAATTAAACTCTAATATTTCCGTTAACAAAAGTGTTTTTTTTAAAACGGTATTTTCGGGGTCCCATATAACATTGGTGGCAGCGGTGGGATTTTTAAAAATAAATCCTCGGAACGCCTCATATCCGCTGTGTCGTGAGTGTGACAGTGAAAAGTGCCGAAATTCAATCTTACCTCCGTGTCGCTGTATCTCTCCGTTCATCGCTGTATCCTGCTGGTCTTATCAGACCCTCACGCTGTATCCTGCTGGTCTTATCAGACCGTCACGTGCCCTGGTGGGCATACTCCGAACATCCATCACTCACCTTGGGTGATTTCGCCTGGCTACGAGATGCTTGGTGTCGTCATAGTCGCAGTGTTCCTGTAAGTACCTACCGTTTCCGTGTTGTGAAAATAGTGCAAGTGCGTTAAACTGCAAGTTTCATCATAGTTCCAAAATAATTCAAATTCTAAAGTACTTTATAACATTCAGTTTACCAAATTGTTCACGTCTACTATTCCTTATCATAAGTTCCAAAGCTCCGAGACTAGTGCAACTGCAACATTCTTTTCTTATCGCAAATTCTCAGTACCTTGCGCGCTATCTTTGTTTTGTCTAACCAACCATGCCTAAAGACGACCCTAGTGATATGTCTAAAGAAACAAAAGAAATAGACATGAACTTTATAAGCAAATTCATCAATAAATTCGATGGAAGCCGCGAAAAACTCAATGCATTTCTAAATAATTGCAGAAATGCAATAAGCCTTGCGTCATTGCATCAGCAAGATATAGTTTTAAAGTACATCTTGAGCCAACTTGAAGGCCGTGCCGAAAGTGCGTGCTCAATCAAAGAGTTTTTTACCTGGCAACAACTAGAGGAATTCCTAAAAAATCAATTTGGCGAGAAAAAACATTACGCTGCACTACTCTCGGACCTTCAAGATTGCTGTCAATCTAACAGCGAAAATGTTAACCAGTTCGCACTACGCGTAGAAACATGCCTAGCCAAACTGTTAACTGAAATCAATATTTCAATTCCCACAAAAAAGAAAGGCGAACTGGCTGGCCGTGTCGCTGCAATGCAAGATCTGGCATTGCATACATTTATAAGTGGCTTAAATCCTAGATTGTCGACTGTAGTAAGATGCCGTGACCCTGAAACATTAAACGAAGCCATTGGCTTTGCTGTGTCCGAAGAAAAGATTCTTCAGACCATTTCTAAACGGTCAGCATTATCAACCAATACCAACTCACCCAATCAAGGACGTTGGCCTCAACGCCGATTCCAACAAAACCGAATTCAACATCAAGGTTATCCAAATGATCCCAATAATCAAAAACCATCTACTTCAGGTCCTCCGGTGTGCCGGTATTGTAAAAATGTGGGCCACACCATTGAAGAATGCAGAAAACGAGAGTTCAATAATAATCGTTTCAAAGACCAAAATAATCAAAGACCATTTCCAAGACGTTACCAAAATAATCAAGGTCAAATTCATGCGATAAATGATAATGATCAAGCCTTTGACTACACGGACAACATTCAGCTAAAATCAAACGACGATTTAAACGAATAAAGGGCTCACGGCGGTGTCTCGTGAGACCCAAATTTCAAATTCCCAAATTTTGCCATATCAAAGACACCAATGCGATATCCTCTGTATCCTCTGTATCCCCTAAAAATAGGGACTTGCGAATAAATCGCAACACTGTATCCTCTGTATCCCCTAAAAATAGGGACTTGCGAATAAATCGCAACACTGTATCCTCTGTATCCTCTGTATCCCCTAAAAATAGGGACTTGCGAATAAATCGCAACACTGTATCCTCTGTATCCTCTGTTTCCCCTAAAAATAGGGACTTACAATTAAACCTCAACGCTGTATCCTCTGCATCCACTGTTTCTCCTACATCCTCTGCATCCGCTGTATCCTCTGCATCCTCTGTATCTCCTACATCCACTGTATCCTCAACATCCACTGCATCCACTGTATCCTTTGCTCCTGTTGTATCCTCTGCTCCCGCTGAATCCTCTGCTTCCGCTGTATCCTCTGTTCCCACCGAACATAAAGTAAATTCCCCAATACCTGAAACAAAAATCTATGAAATTAATATTGGTTCATTTAAAAAACGCTTACCTCACATCCTTGTCTATTCCTCAGTGTCAGATACCACCTTATCTCTTCTTGTAGATTCTGGCGCAACTGTAAGCCTACTGAAACGATCTTCCATACAAATACCAGTTGATATCTCAACAGAAGTAATTTTTTTGAAAGGCATTGACCCCATTGATCAAGCTTCACCAACCATGGGTCATTTCCAGCTGAAACTAAAAATAGATGATAAAAATAGTATCACACATAGATTCCACATAATACCCAAAATACACTTACCTTATGATGGTATAATCGGCACTGATATGCTAATCGCCTTTGGCTGCACAATCGATTACACTCGTGAAACTTTGAGAATAGGTGAACACGAAATAAAATTACATTTTAATGAACCTACTTATGTAATTCCTCCCAGGTCTGAAACTGTCATAGAATGCTCTGTCTCCAACCCTGAAGTGAAAGAAGGGCTTGTACTTGATCAGTGCTACCACGAAGATCTACTGATTTCTAATTGCTTAGTCGCAGTCAAAGAAAACAAAAGAATAAATTTATCAGTAATAAATACTTCCGAAACTCCTATAACCTTAAAATCAAATCTAGATATCACACTAATTCCCCTAAGTTCTTTAATCTACCCTTCTGATACAGTAGACGCTCATACAGTTTGCCATCTCAAAAATACCAACTCTTACCTCCGAACACAAGAAGTACTAAACCTCCTCAGAACCTCTCACCTCAATCCTGAAGAAGCAAATGCTCTTCACGACGTCTGTTCTGAATATTCAGATATATTCTTTATCCCCGGTGATAAATTGTCTCACACGAATGCACTAAAGCATAACATAAAGACGAGTGATGAAAATCCAATAAACGTAAAATCATATCGGTTCCCAGAGGTACACAAACAAGAAGTCAATAAACAAATTGACCAAATGCTCGATCAAGGAATCATAAAACATTCAAATTCTCCATGGTCTTCACCAATTTGGATTGTCCCAAAAAAGATCGATGCATCCGGACAACAAAAATGGCGTATAGTTATCGACTACCGAAAGCTTAATGATGTCACCGTTGGTGACAGCTACCCTATACCGCAGATATCCGAAATTTTAGATCAGTTGGGTCAGAGTAAATACTTTTCCACCCTTGACCTTGCATCTGGATTCCATCAGATCTTAATTAACGAAGAAGACGCTCCCAAAACAGCCTTTAGTGTACCTCAAGGGCATTATCAATTTACAAGAATGCCATTTGGCTTAAAAAATGCGCCCGCCACTTTCCAACGATTAATGAATACCGCCCTCACAGGCCTCCAAGGTATACGATGTTTTGTATATCTCGACGACATAGTAATATATTCTCATGATTTAAATTCTCACATCGATAACCTTTCATCAGTATTCCAACGGCTTAGAGATTATAACCTAAAACTGCAACCTGACAAGTGCGAGTTTCTCAGACGTGAAGTCGCATATCTTGGCCATCAAATAACTAAGGACGGTGTAAAACCTAATCCTGAAAAGATAAAAGCAGTAACAAAATTTCCTACTCCCAAATCTCCGAAGGACATTAAGTCCTTCCTCGGACTCGTATCCTATTATCGCCGTTTCATTGCTAACTTCTCGAAAATTGCAAAACCTCTAACACAACTTTTAAAGAAAGATGTTACCTTCCTATGGGAAAATCAACAACAAGTCGCCTTTGACGAACTTAAACACAAACTTACCTCTGCCCCTATCCTCATTTATCCAGATTTCTCTGTCCCTTTTATTTTAACGTGTGACGCTTCTAATTATGCCATCGGTGCCGTACTCAGTCAGGGTCCAGTTGGTAAGGATAGGCCAATAGCCTATGCTTCTCGGACCCTCAACAAGAGTGAATCTAACTACAATACCACTGAAAAAGAACTCCTTGCTATTTTGTTCGGTTGCAAAACCTTTCGCCCATATCTCTATGGACGAAAATTCTTGATCATTACTGATCATAGGCCACTAAAGTGGTTGTTTAATCATAAAGATCCTAGTAGTAAATTGCAGAGGTGGCGCCTGAAACTAATGGAGTACGAGTACGAAATCGATTACCAGAAAGGAAAACTTAATGCCGCTGCTGACGCCCTATCCCGATATCCTGTAAACCCAATTCAACCATCAGACTCTGATCCTATTCCTTCTACTTCTAATCAAAAGGCAGATGATTCATCACCTCCATTCAGTCCCCTAACTCTCGAGGATCTTGATATCCAACTACCTCCTGGTTCTCTAGACCTTGACGATAAACTACCTTCTGTGGACCTCTTAGAAAACGATGATTCACCACCAGGAATCGATGATCCTTCCACATCATCTGGAAAATCTCCGAATATTACAACAAATCCGATTCGTGACGAAAATTATAGCAAATTCCTGAAAACTATGAGCAACAAAGACTTTAGTAGTAACGCTAAAATCACAGAACACAACGAAAGCATCCTGAAAACTAACTGCAAAATCATCGTCATTCCTACTTCCATCGATCTCGATGAATCCAATCCTCACGTAGAAGAAATCTTGGGCAACCTGGAAAACTCTAAGGAACTACTAGATAGAGAAAGAACTCTCTACTCCTCTATCTCTTTCGATCATAAAGGTAAATTAATATATTTCCTATTCACTAAAGTATATCACTTTCATAATAGTTCTTATGAAGACATTTATAAAAGTATACTAAATCTTCGATCCGACATACTACTGAATCCTACTGACCCCATCATAAACTTAGCCATTACTGATTTCCAAAATCCTTTCGACAAGCACATCTGGGCAAAAATATACAACATGTTTTGCTATATCTTTAACAATACTCAAGTCTCGGTTTATATTTATCATAATACTATAATTTACCCTACACCCTCAAAGATACCTAAAATACTCCGCGAAAACCATGACATCCCCATCGCCGGACATTTAGGCTCTACACGAATGTTTCACAGAATAAAAGAACGGTATTTCTGGAAAAATATGCGGTCAGATATCGAAACATATGTAAGAAATTGCTCACAATGCCAAAGTAATAAAGCCCTAAGACAAATTAATAAATCACCGATGCAAATAACTACCACTTCTACTAAGCCATTTGAGCGACTCAGCCTCGACCTTGTGGGTCCTCTTCCGGAAGCTGGCCTTACTAAGCTCAAGTTCATTGTTACGTTACAAGATGACCTCACCAAATATTCCCTTGCTTACCCTATCGCTAATGCGACTGCAGAAGAATCATGTGAGTGTCTGGTGCACTTTATTTCTGTTTTCGGCATCCCAAAGTCTATTTTAACTGATCAAGGCACAAACTTCACCGCAGATCTATTTAAAAGAACCTGCAATTTCCTGAAAATAAAACAAATCTGGTCTTCCCCATATCATCCTCAAACTCAAGGTGCACTTGAACGCAGTCACTCCACACTCAAGGAATACCTTAAATCTTATGTCAATGAAAATCATTCTGATTGGCACAAATATGTCTATACTGCTATGTTGGCATATAACACTTCTACTCATTCCACTACTAACTTTACGCCATACGAGCTCCTCTTCGGTCAAAAGCCCTTTATCCCGGACTCCGTTTATGAATTACAATCAGACCTTACATACCCAGAATACCTGAAATCCCTGCATCATCGCTTAAAACTCTCACGCGAAAAGGCCATCGAAAACATTCAACGATCCAAAGAAAAATCTAAACAGTATTATGATAATCATTCGCGACCTGTTCAGTATAAAGTCGGAGATTACGTGTATCTCAAAAATCATGTACGCCTGCGTAAAGCCCTTTCGCCAATTTGGAAAGGGCCGTATAAAGTAGTAAAGATCAATGGCAGAAGTACCTTGACCTTACTTATAAATAGACGTCATGTGACTCATCACTATGACGAAGTTAAATTAGCTCCTAGATCCGTAACGTAGTCCTAGTTATATACTTAATATTAATTTTAATTATATTCTATTACAGTAAATCTGCGCTGGGTCAGGAGTTTATTACATCCTTGACGAACAGTCCTGGCATCTACTTCGACCCCTTAGGCTCCTTAAGTTTATTTGATAGTCACCTTAGTGTAGTTATTCCATATGATGTATCCTTTATTAATCCACATATTCTAAACCTCCGTCTTATTCTCGATAAATCTAAACAAGCATGTGACAATGGAAAAGTCTTTGATTATTTGGAATGTACAAATCTCTTTGAACCGTTGAACACCCGTTATAATGACATAGCCCATGATAATGAGGCTATCTTTCACCTAACATCTCGCCAGTCGAAAAGGTCTGCACTTCTAGGATTCATAGGCACCATATCAAAGAAACTATTTGGCACAATGGATGAAGATGATGCCATCCGATACGACAATGCCATTAGAGAAGTAGAAACAGACCAAAAGAAACTAGCCCTCCTAATGAAGGAAAATATATTAGTCACTACTTATTCTCTTAGATCTTTCAATGAAACTCTATCCATAATTAAACTAAATGAAAAACATCTGAAAGATGCAATTGATGAATTGTCCCAAGATATTCCAATTCTCACTCAAGCTTCAAGAGAATTAAGTATTAGGTCTCGCATACTGGAAATAACTTCCATGATAGAAAATAGTCTCCTAGCCTTGTCCTTCAAAGTTGAAGACATAATTAACTCTATCATGTTTAGCAAATCTAATGTCCTATACCCCACTATCCTAACACCTAAAGAACTTTACACCGAATTAATTGATAATTATAGATTCTTACCCGAATCTAAACAACTTCCAGTTCCTTTAAAACTCGACAACATGCATACTATTCTAAATATATCGGAAATATCTAGTTACTACAGTAAAGAAAAAGTAGTGTTTACAGTTAAGATCCCTCTCATTAACCCTATACAATTAAATATATACCATAACTTACCTTCACCGGTTCCTCATGATAAAAATAATCCAGAGTCATACTCGACCATCATTCCATCATCGAAATATATTGGTATAAGCAGAGATAGGTCAATGTACTGTAAATTAGATAATCTTGACTACTGTAAAATAATTAATAATTATCATTACCTTTGTGAAACATCAATATTGTACTCCACTTCTGCGACACCTTCCTGTGAAACGGAAATTATTACTAAGGTACTTACCTCAATCCCTTCGATTTGTGAAACCAAATTTGTTCATGGTCACGTTAGCATCTGGCAGCCAATATACCATAATAAATGGTTATTTGTAATGTCAGAAAAAACTAAAATAAGTATTGAATGTAATAACTCCCAATCTATTGAAATAGAATTTAGTGGAAATGGTTTATTGTACTTACCTTCTGAATGTGTTGCCTATTGCAAGGACACTCGTTTAACACCACATGAAAATCGTGAGGTTCACTTGAAAACTATTGTTTCTAATTTTAATATTCTAAATGATTCATGTTGTAATATTGTAGCGTATAATAATATTGTATCAAACTTACCTGTAGTTAGTCTTAAGAATGTTAACTTAGATTCCTTAGCTTATGATAATCCTGAAATCCTGAAAAGCCTTAATAACATAATTGAAAAACCACATATTGTTTTATATCAAGAATACTATTCAGGTATTACTATTGTAATTATGATTTCGATTGTGTTTTATATTATCTATAAGGTGTTTAAAACTGGCATACACAAGAGACTAATAAAATCCAAAGAAAATAGATGTCCGGAAAATAATGAAACTGAACTAGATGACATTGACCCCTCAAACATAAACACGGGGCCCTCTCTTCGAATCGGCTGACTCATGTTTCATTGATTTAAACTTAAACTTCACTTTAAAGGGTGTAGTTTACTCTTAATCGGGGGGCTGTTACGATTTCCCAATATTAAGGAAAACCCTAAGTAATCAATAATAATTGATTACTAAGACTTTCTCTGAAATTGTCTTGTCATCAGTTTAAAGGCAGCAGTGCCTCCCACTGCTGCGGGACGCCAGTCTCATCCCGATCGTCGTACCGCTACCATCTCGTTCTCTCGTTTCTGCCAGTTCCATATTAATTGTACAAGGTCAACCCCAAAATTAAACTCTAATATTTCCGTTAACAAAAGTGTTTTTTTTAAAACGGTATTTTCGGGGTCCCATATAACAGAACCATACTCAAAAAAATATTCAGTTTTTATGTAATAGTGTTTTTCACATATGTGTAAAAAGATTTTGCACCTTACAAAATCGAAAATATGTAGAGGCCGCCAGTAATCTGTCTTTAAAAAAGAAAATAGACATTTTAAAACATAAGTGAGTTTCATACTTTTTCAATTTCCACTATCCTGTCAATAAATGTCAATTTCCACTATCCTTATTGTTTTTTTTATAACCCATTTACTCTGAGGTTAATTTTAGGAAACTAGAAACGAATCTGCAATAATACTAAGGAAAAGTAGCGCATGTTACTTTTCCTTAGTAATATTGCGGATTCGTTTCTAGTTTCCAATTAAAATTTTGATCAATCTGAAACCGCTTTCAAATCTTCCCGCTTTGAATAGTTTTATATGGGATACAGTTAGATGGCAGCACAGTGCTGTCTAGATTTTTTTGTATGGAGTTGTCATTCTTCCCTTTAGGGTATATATGTTCTGTGCGTACTCCGCAGTAGTGTTTCGCGCGGTCCTGCCGCAAATACAACATCTAATACAGACTGCGGTTCAGTGATAAATACGTAAGTTTACCTTTTAATCAATAAGATTTTAACTAGTCACCATTTTGATTGTATTTACCTGCAATTTCTTGTTCTCAGATACAAAATGCCAAAACGTAAATGCACATTTAATAGCGATTTGCAAAACAAATACCCGATGCTGAAAAGAGGAAAACAAGACTGGGAAGTAGTCTGCACAATTTGTTCAACGAACATTTCGATTGCAAATAAGGGTGTTTCCGATATAAATGACCACTTAAACACACAAAAACACAAATCGAACTCGAAAGGTCAGGCCAGCAGTTCAAATATCTCTACATTTTTTGCCAAAACTAGACCTAGCTCAGAGGAAAATCTTATTCGAGCAGCAGAAGGTGCAATGGCTTACCACATTGTTAGTCACCACATGTCATTTAATTCTTTGGATTGTAGTAATTCGCTGAACCGAGTACTGTTTTCGGAGTCAAATACGGCAAAAAATTTGACATGCAATCGCACGAAAGCTACAGCTATTGTCAACAACGTTTTAAGCCCATTATCGATTGCCGATATCAAAAGTGATCTACAAGATGTAGAATTCATAAGTGTATCTACCGATGCTAGTAATCACGGAAGCACAAAAATGTTTCCTATCGTAATTCAATATTTCGATAAGAAAAAAGGGATCACATCGAAGCTCCTTGAAATAGAATGCACAGAAAATGAGACATCTGATACAATAGTTGACATTATTTTGAAACAGCTGCGAGAGCATGGTCTTCTGTCAAAGTGTGTAGCGTTTTCCGGCGACAACTGCAACACAAACTTTGGCGGAAACAGTAGAGCAGGGACTAATAATGTTTTCCATAAACTGAAAGGGAAACTTAACCCTTATATCGTTGGCGTTGGATGTTCTGCCCATATACTTCTACATCATAATCAACAGTAGTTCTTTGATTTGACCAAGTCCGTATTTGAAAAAAAAACCCTTACAATTCTCATAGTCTCAACTTTTCCAAACAGTGGCCAACTGTAATTTTCCCAGTCAGAAGTTATTCAGTAACGTGTTGATACCACTTATCGCTTACAATGTCTTTCGTGAGCCGTCGTTTTGGATGAGGCATTCCTACATTATATTGATTAAAATTCACGCTTTGCAACTTTGCGTCCTCTTTCAATGCGTTTAAAAGTTGGTATAAATTTGGGCTTTTTGGTAGACTACTGTTCAGTTTTCTATGCCAGGATTCCACGGCATTAGTTGTGCGATGGCGTTGATTATAAGCACACCAAGTGTCAACGAAACTTTCATCTTCCAACCATTGTGTTACCATATAATCGTTGAATGCTTGTATTTCTGTAGACTCTGGACTGTCTTCCATAATGTAACACCAGCCGTCAGATATATATTCTCTTGGTAGTAATGGTGATAATGCCGATAAAGCTATATGTTTTCGAAAACGTTTGTCTTTAGTTAAATTCAGCCTTTTTGCTGTCTTCCAAACATTATGCGTAAAATGAAAGTAACAGCCTTTTATTTCAATTGAGAGGAAGATAGTTGTTATGGCATTCATCACTGCTTTCTCGAAGTCTGTGATGTACTGCACTGGCTCCCATTCTGGGATTTGTTCCTTTACTAACTGAAATATTTTTTCGTAAAGTTCTTCATTTTTTCTGTTGTTTTTTTTCTGTTGTGCATATATATCAAAGGCACTATTCGTGTGTGCTCTTCATCACTCCAGAGGTCACCGTGGATTGTATAAAGTTGGACAAATGGTTTCGTACAGCAGTCGAAGGTTCCATCGCTTAAGTAAAATTTGATGATTTTTACATATTTCAAAATATTTTTATCTGCAAAAATAATTATTAGGGTATTGGAAGATTCATCATAGTGATCGCACAAAACAAAATCTTTAAATTGTGAAGGAATTTCCACTTCTTGACCAAATTTGCACTGTATTTTTGATTTAGAAGCTTGTTTATTCCTAACTTTATACAATGCAGTTTTTATTTTTGAAAATGACGGAAGCTTCTTTATCTGGTCTAATCCAGCGTCGCTGAAGTCTGCTTTTATCTTGTTGTAAATATTCGGAATTGGAGAAAAAGAAGATGATAACACCTTTGCTCGGCAATCGTGTAACTCCTTTGCTATTACGTTATCCACTTCACTATAAGGCTCGCATTGATGACGTATCTCTTTGAGAATATTGTTTCCCTTGATGTTAAGAGACCCCAAGCATTTTTTTCGCCAGTTGACACATCTCCATAGGCTCCATCCGCTTGTATATTCTTTCTTCTTAGAGTACTGATGACCAGCTCTTAGTAATACTACGCCACCGTTTCTATTTATGTATATTAACCCATCAGCATTTGTTGCGAATGTCGAGGGCTGGCTGTTGTCTTCAGACATTCTAAAACCACAGAAATAGATAGTAAATATTTATTATATCGTGTCATATGTAAATTTACAGTGCAGAACTAAATATTTTTGCCTGTTTTAAATTTCAATTAAATTGCAAAATATCTATAAAGTTTCACAAATTAAAAGAAAATGTTAAACAGATTTATCATTTTTAATAACATTAAATATCAGCTAGAAACTTATTTTAATTTTCAACAATATGTAAGTACCTGGGCGAGCTTTGCTCGCCATGTTTTATCCAATGATGAGACTTATCTAAATTGGTTTTTTGCCCCGAGTATTGCAACTTTCATCAAAATCATTAGAAACGTTTGGGATTTCATATGCACATAGATAATAATATGCATACACACATATTGCTCGTTTAATAATATAGGAAAACTTAATTATAAACACTTACTTTATTGAATTAGCAGCGTGCACTTCACCTTATCACGTAATGATTTCCTTATCTACACTAATATTATAAAGAGGAAAACTTTGTTTGTTTGTTTGTTTGGTTGTAATGAATAGGCTTAAAAACTACTGGACCGTTTTTTAAAATTCTTTCACCATTCGAAAGCTACATTATCCACGAGTAACATAGGATATATTTTATCCCCGTACTCCCACGGGAACGGGAATTACGCGGGTGAAACCGCGTGACGTCCGCTAGTTATGAATAAGGTACGAACACTTCAGCTGCACTTCACTCGGTCAAGCCAGTGCAAAATTAAAATAAAGACTAATACCGCCTCGTTGATAACCCATTTTTCATGTAAGAAAACAACGTCACGAGCTCAACTTATTAATGATTGGTTAACATTAACACAGAACGACCCTATTTTTCAGGTAAAAATATGGCTTATTGGACGATTCGCACGAATTGAACTCGCACAAAACGTGCGAATCGACTCCTTTAAAACATATTATTTTTTCTGTAGTCGATTCGCACGAATTTCATTTATTGGCGTGCGAATCGACACCCTCACAAATATGTAGTAGGCTATTCGCACACATTTCATTTTAAGGTTTAAAAAAATTAAAGTACAGTCGTATTCAGCCATCACTGAATATTTTACCAGCCATATACGCTTTACTACAGGACAAACAAGAAAAAACATACGATTTTTTTTTTACCTTATAAAAAGTCGAATTCCTCAATTTTCTCCACTTATATTCACCACAGATTTTGAAAAAATTGCGATGACTGCTATTGAAAAAATATTTCCTGACGCACGTATTCAAGGTTGTTTATTTCATTTCCAAAAGTCTTTATGGAGAAATCCAAAGAAGTTAGGTATGGATAAATCATTAATTGATAAAATGCATGTTAAACGTTGCATGGCTCTAGCATATGCACCTCGAGAATATAGATCAGATGGCTGGTTATATATTGAATCAGAAAATGAGCCTGAAAAGAAAATTACTTAATTTAATGATTATTTTGTTCGTACTTGGTTAGATGAAAATGCTTATTTCTCAAACAAATGGTCATTTTTTGATGTGTGTCATAAAACAAATAATGCCATCGAATCATGGAACTCGCGTTTTAACAGATTGGTAAAACCTAAATCAAACATTGCAATGTTTTTGGATACTTTACGTAAAGATTCCAATTATTATTTAACCCTTTATAATAAAAATCAGTATATTTCAATTAAAAGTCCTGAGAGAATAAAACCTTAAAAAAAGAATCGAAGACATCGTAAGCCAATTGAATCGTGGCGAAAACTTTGTATTGAAAAATTACGAAATTAGTTGCTGGTAATATTTATTGAATACATATATATAACTGACTATTTTATTCCTAAAACGTAATGACTGTGATTTTGATTGTGATTAAAGCCAAATATCTATTTTTATAATTCTCGTAAGTTTATTTTTTAACCTGTTATATATAAATTAGAAGTAAGCATTTTATTATTGTTATGACTTGATTTATTATTGTTGATTTGTTAGTTGTATATAAAAGTTTAGTCACGTTTTTACCTTATTAAAAAAGTAAATGTTTGTGTAATGTAAAAAAAAATGAAAATGTTTGGTACTTTTATTTTTTATTACGCGGTTAGTGGAGTAGAAGTTTGTTAGTGACACTTATTTATTATTCTGTGATCGATATTTGCTCATTTTTAATCCTCAAACCACGAGCTTAGAAGATGTTTAGTACTTAGTTTTAATTTTAATACAGATATTGTTGATTATAGATTGTGTTTTTATTTTCTATCTATTACGAGTAAAACATATTTGACCTTACTACTTCTGTGCTCAAGTGTACTTTATCTTAACTGCATTTCATAAAAAACAATATGTGTGCGAATAGCCTACTACATATTTGTGAGGGTGTCGATTCGCACGCCAATAAATGAAATTCGTGCGAATCGACTACAGAAAAAACAATATGTTTTAAAGGAGTCGATTCGCACGTTTTGTGCGAGTTAAATTCGTGCGAATCTTCCAATAAGCCAAAAATATCACAATGGCTCTAAAACTATAATTATAGTCCTAAAACTTTGCCGAAACGATAACAATAGTTCTATTGTTTATTATATTGCACACCACGCGCTCCATTTTTTCCAGGAAAAAAAATATTTAAAAGGATTCTACTCTGGAGTTAATAAAAAAAAGTAAATAGACTGAATGTACCTTAAATACTAACAAACGAATGTATATATTACTAGCTTCTGCCAGCGGTTTTGCCCGCGTGAAGTTTGATTATTGTCCCATGAGATCTTACTACCAGGATAAAAAGTATCCTGTTTTAATCCAGGTTATAAACTATCTGTGTGCAAAATTTCATCCAAATCCGTTCCGAAGTTTTTGCGTGAAAGCGTAACAAACAAACTTACATTCACATTTATAATATTATAAGTAGGGATGAACAAATCTAATAGAACCTATACAAATATTTTGTTGCTGACTGTACTACAAATGTGTCAGGGTATCAGATTAAGGGCACGCCACGATAGTGGAGGGCACGCCACGATAGTGGCGGTAAGTCCCCTCTTTGAGGAGTGGCTGGAGAGGCGCCACGGCGTCCTCACCTTCCGCCTGACGCAGGTCCTCACCGGACACGGATGTTTCGGAAGGTACCTGCACCGAATCGGGCGGGAGGAATCGCCCGGGTGTCTCCACTGCGAGGATCGACCGGAGGACACGGTGGAGCACACGGTGGAGTAACACCACGAGACAGGCAATCAGCAGGATTCTCAATACCCGCGACGTGATTGAAACAGTCAGCAGGAATAAGTTCAATTATTTTAGTAACACGATTGGCGACAAAAGTCTGCCAACGGTGAGGAGAAGAAGCAATCCAAGCGAGCACTACCTTGGAGTCGGTAAATGCGTATATTTTATTGATGGAGTGGTGGGGCGAAACTGTGTCTCGAACCTTGTGAAGCAACTGAGACAGCAGAAGGGCCGCGCACAACTCCAGTCTCGCAACCGAAATGGTTTTGACAGGCGAGACCTTAGACTTGGCACAAACTAACTGCACAGAGTAGCTAGAACCAATGCGGACTTGCAGATATACGACTCCGCCGTAAGCGCGCTCGCTGGCGTCAGCGAAACCTAGCCTAACCTAGGTTAACCCTACAACCATCAACCAACCCTAGATGACGCGGTATAGTGATTTGATTGAGCGCAGAAAGCTCAATGCAAAACTGTTTCCAAGCGGCGATTATATGGTCGGGAGGTGCGTCATCCCACTCACACTTTGATAACCAAAGCTCTTTGATCAAGAGCTTGGCGTACAAAATTGTGGGAGCCACAAAACCCATTATGTCCCATAGTCGAGCCACTGTGGACAGCATAGTGCGTTTGGTGCACTTATCTTCTGGTGGTGACACGTCAAAGCGAAAACTATCACAGGATTTGTCCCAGCGTAAGCCAAGAACCTTATGCGGTACAGACTTCTCAAAATCGATGTCTGGAGAAGCTTTATGAGAATCAGGTATGTGCGCGAGAACCTCTTTGGAATTGCTTGTCCATTTGACAAGATCAAATTGGCCTCGCTTGAAAAGCTGAATAAGCTCTTCACAAAGCGAGATTGCTTGCGGGGCGGATACGACACTACATGCAATGTCATCCATATATAAAGCGGAAGAAGCAACAGCTGCTGCAGCAGGAAAGTTGTCGCCTTCATCAGCGATCAACTGACGGACAACTCGTAACGCGTGATATGGACTGGACTTGAGTCCAAAAAAACACGATTAAACTGATACACGGTTAAAGGTTCACTATTGTCAAAGCGATAAAAGATCCGTTGAAATCTACGGTCAGATTCGCGAACGCCGATATTGAGAAACATTTGTCGACAATCAGCTGACAAAGCGATTTCGAAAAGACGAAATTGTATTATAATATTAAATAAATCACCCTGTAGATTAGGGCCGGCATGCAAAATGTCATTGATTGACTGACCCGATGTTGTTCGACAACTAGCATCTAAAACCACGCGAAGTTTAGTGGAAGTCTTATCTTCGCGAACTACGCCGTGATGCGGTATGTAATACGCGGGAAGAGCATTGTCTCCGTCGTTCACAAACGGACTCAAAAAACCTTTATTGATGTAGTCTCGCATGACGTCATTGTAGGCGCCACGCAATTTAAGCGATGCATCAAGTTTGCGTTCTAAACAATGAAAGCGCCTAAGCGCGGCAGCGTACGAGTCGCCGAGCGAATAAGGGTCGCCACAGAATGGCAACGCCACAATATATCTGCCACTGTCGTCGCGAACAGTGGTAGCGCGGAACTGTTCTTCACACTCGAGATCCTTACGGCTCATCGGGGGCGGTGTGGAAATCTCTTCAAGCTCCCAAAATCGCTTGAGAAGAGAATCAATATTATTATCTTGAAGAACAGAACAACAAGACGTAGTATAATGAGAATTATGTAGCGTAGGTACGGCACCCATAACCACATAACCAAATACCGTCTCAATAGCGGGAGGTAAATTATATTGATCACTACGTACAATATTAGGCAGTAGTAAGTGCGGAAATACTGAAGCCCCGATCAAAACATCGATATTTTCCCGGCTGCGCAAAGTCAGCGTCTGCGAGCGGCAATGTCTTGAGGTGCGCGAGTAACGACACGTCCACCTGAGCGTTCGGAAGCGTGTCCGTAATACGTTCCACGATAAGCGAGGAAACGTTGATATTAACATCTTTATTAAAACGCGAAAATATTTTAATATCTACTGAACCCTTACATGATTTTTCTGAACCACCGATCCCTTTTACTATTAAGTTACTATTTTTAAATTTATTCCACAGTCCGAGACGTTTAAAACAATCTGAAGTAATAAAGCTACTTTGTGATGCACTATCCAGCAAACACCGGACCACGCACGGTGTATCGTTCACATCGTAAATAATAACCTGCGCGGTTGCAAGCAATATCGTAGTGGACGCCGTACATTGCTGCTCGGTCTCGTGCCGAGTGCGAGTGCGCGGACGCTGCTGCCTGCGGGCGAGCGCGATGGATGTCGTACACAAAGAAACTTCTGACTGAGACGCGGAAGGATTAGGCGCCGTGGTACTGGCGGCCTGCACCTGCGGTAAAGTCGAAACAGTTGATGGACTAGAAACTAGGTCAAGGTTACCGGGGTCATCCGATTTTTTATTGAAATGCAACAACGTATGGTGGCGCTGATTGCACGAGCGACATTTGATTTTACTTGAACAATCGCTTGTTTTATGCTTAATACTTAAACAATTCACACAAGCTTTATTTTCTTTTACATATTTAAAACGAGCAGTCGGAGTTAAATTATTAAAAGCGGGACATTTAAAGAAGTGATCGTGTACAATATCATTGCACAGACACTTGTGCGGATTATTATTAGATTCCGAACATGCTACGTAGGATTGTGGATTAGGGACAGAGTTATTATTATTACGCGATTTATTCAACTTTTGTTGTTGTTGTTGTTTATTGTTATTACTAGACGAGCTAGATGAACTAGGCTGCGTATTCTGGAATATTCGACACTGATCTTTAATGAATTTAATAAAACTATCTAATGTAGGTATTTTGTTATGACGTTCTGTCATTTCAAAAGCACGAATTGTTTCCGTGTCGAATTTCTTTAATGCGAGTTGTAACAAGAAAAATTGGAAAGATTATCTAATTTTAGGTTTTTTAATGAATTAACTGCGGTAACAAATTTATCTATGAACAGCTGGAAATTCGAACTAGACGCGGGACCGGACAATTTAAGATTTAAAGCCTGATCAAAGTAAGTAGACGCGAGAACACGAGTATCCTGATACCTATCAAGGAGCGACTGGAATATGACCTGATAATTCTCAGCACTGGGTGTGACACCTGCGAATACGGATTGCGCTTTGGGCGACAGCTTACCGATTAAATAGTACAACCTGTCAGCATCTGTTAATGAGACATTATCATGAACTGTAGATTTAAAACTCGCATAAAATAATGACCAGTTCCGTATATCGCCATCGAATGACATGAGTTCAATAGCGGGCAGTCTCGGTTTTCGTACAGCCGTGCAGGCAGCACCGGGCGCTGCGGACTGTTTACCCTCTAACTGAGATTGTACACGCTTTATGATACAATAAAGATCTTCGAATGCGGTGTACGCCTGATAATTTGGTATGGAATCAGGATTGATAGAAAGTAATTGTGAGTTATAAGCGTCTAATAATTTATGAAACTCTGTTCGAATGTTATCTACTGTTACACAATAACTAAGAAATGATTCCCCGTTAACTTCGGAAGAATGAGCTGTTTTAGAACGTTCGTAAATGTTTTGCATACGCTCGAATAAAACATTACGTTTAGCTTCTAACATTATTAATTCTTTATCCTCCGAAGAGCATAGCTTCGTTTCTTTCGGCATTTTTTTATGTTAATGTAGGTATAAGTAAATAAACCTACAAAACTAAATACACCTAAGTATTTATGCGGTAGTTGTTGTTCCTAGGAAGGCAACGACTTTAAAGGCGGTGGAACTAAAAGGCGCTTGAAATATGGAATTTACAAGACGACTATGATAGTTCAAATAATAATAATTAGGTTATTATTATCAGTAGGCAGCTACGTAAGAGTATATTACCTACTGGGATGCGGGAATTAACCACTTAATGGGTATATTATTATGAACTAGGAGTGTAGCTAGGTGCTACAACTACCTAGATAGGTACTTCTTGAAGATACCTATGCGAATAGTCGAGAATATGGAAATGAATCCGGTTCGACTGGACCAAAAAATGGTACGGCGGAAATAAGACGCGAATTTTTTGTGTGTGATAGTGGACTGTATTTTTAAAGAATGGCTGGTAAATGCCGAGAAGTTAAATGAGATAAGAACGAGCGAGAAATAGGAGAGGAAAGCACGCCTACCTTGGCTTGTTCTTCGTCCCTCGTGCTGGGCTTGACAAAAATGGCGGCAGCTGGCGTCTTCACAAACTCACTCGATCTCGATCGTTCACACAACACACCCGCGGGCGGTATAAGTATCACCAGGGTTTATGGGCTACACTGTCCAATTTGGGAGTAAGCAGCGGTAACACAGCGGTACGATAATATATTATAAGCGGTAAGGGTGGCGCAGGCGCGCGGTGCGACGCAACCTCTCAGCGTGAAGTCTATTTCCGGAGTTGCTTCGTCAGGCGCGGCGTGCGGTAAGGAAGAAGGGGGTGGGGGGTCGCTCGTTCTAATACCTTGCCCACTAATATCTTAAATTAGGTTTTTAATTGACACGGCAAAAAATAGATGGCGCTACCATACATTAAATCACAGCAATAATCATCTTTTTTTTTAATTTAACATAACTTTTATAAAGAATCACAGATCTCGACTTGCTGACTTGCCTACAACAACATAAATAAATATAATAACCTAACATCTACATAAAAATCACAGTTCTCAAGTGGCTGGTAAGATTACAAATAATAAGAAAAACAGTTACAAGTCTTTAATTAACCTAAACCTACATAAAAATCACAGATTTTGAGTGGCTGATTTACGAACAACATTACAATTATAAGAAAAATAATTACATCACAGTTATAATCACTTTTTCAAAATCACAGATTCTGAGTGGCTGACTTGTCTATAACTATATAAAAATAATAAGTATAATTATAAACTATGTAACTATGTAACTATTATAAACTATGTAACTATGTATATTTTAATGTAATACCCATTGGTAATTACTTGTTACATGTTTTTAAAATGCTGCAAAACAAAAAGTTTTTTAAGAACTTCAGCCAAAGACAGTGTCGCTTTGTTGATCATCTTTCGACTGCATTAACCCATTTGAGCCCGCTGTCCCCATTTGGGGCCATTTCTTTATGTCCCCACATTCTTTAACTTATTCTAGCTATGTTTTGTTAGCAGGCGAATTTGTAATGCCAAAGAGTGTGGCTTTGTAAAGCAAATTATAGTATTGTGATTTATCGGATTGATTGGATAAAATAAGTGAGTTTATTCACTTCATTGAACAAATAGGTGTTTGACCAAAGGTAAGTCATATTTTTTCAATATTTACAATGTTATTTTTAATTATTTCTTGATTTTTCATTAGGCGATAGTTTTGACTAGTAATAAAAGCAATTATGTCAAGTATTTTAAAAGATTTTGCTTGATTGGCAGATGCTTTTGTATGGTGTCCCCGAATGGGGCCAATGGGTTGATTGCTAACATTTTTTATTTCTTATTCGCAGATTTAGTTTCGACGTGAACAATGAATAAGCGATTGTTTGATGTTGCAAATGAATATAAAGGACTCGAGGAAGCTCTCGAAAACATTTTGAATAAAGAGGATAATCCTGATGTGAGTTACGACAAAGTGGCCATCCCTCCAGACCACTTGGATTCACGGATGAAGAAGACCGCCGTCCTCAAAATATGAAGATGATGTCCAGCAAAAAATCCTTCCGTGTGATATCTCAAGTAGGGTTGAAGTGTTTGAGTCCAGGAACGACGATGAATGGGATAGCAGTGATGGTGATCCGTTACAAAAACACAGAGTTGAAACCCAGGAACCTTGTTGGCGTAATTGTGACGGTTCCTATGTTGACATGCTATCATCGGGTTCAGAAGCGAAGGGAAAACGTTATAAACCAGCCCAAAGCCCAAACTCCAGTCAACATTTTTTAAAAGTTATTTGATGTGGAGGCCTTTGACATGATCGTTATGAATACAAAGTTATATGCCGCAAAACACAACAAACATGATTTTCGAGTCGCTGGCGATGACCTCAAATTATCAGGAGCTACTGCATGTCTTGATCACTGAAGAGAAACTAGACCAGCTCCAGTTTCGCCGAAGTATCACCCAGTTTTATATGATGAGTGTAAGCACTGAAATACCCGATGGAAAGCGTCGTAAACCTTCTTCAGTGGTGCCAAGTATGAGTTTGTTTTTGTTTGTTTGTTGGACACTTTCCCCAGAAACTGCCAAGCCAGCTACGATGCAACGAATTTGACAAGAAAGCACGTTAGCAATATAAAAAATGTATGAAAACATTGTGCATCGAATTTTTATTGTATTGAAAAATACAACACATGAGCTCATTGGCCCCATTTGAGGACGGTGTTTTTTAATACATAAGGAAGATTTTTTTTTCGTTATTTCTTCGTAAAATGTCTTACTAGCCTTTAATAGTTACGTCAGTAAAGTTTTTTTCAGAATTTTGCTGCTAGTTTGTATTTGGGTCCAAATGGGTTAATACAACACTCCATCATAATTTCCCGACCCTGCAGGAAAAGATTGCTTAAACCCTGGCTTACCCCTGGATTACTGCGATGTATCCGCCACAGAGATAAACTGCACAAAACTCATACAAAAGACCCACGAAATACATCTGCTGAACTGATATATAAAAGATACAGGAACTTTTGTAACGGTCTTCTGAAAAAGTTAAAGAGGAATTACGAAAAATCTTTACTAGAAAATGCAAATTGTACAAAAGATAAATGGAATGCTGTCAAATCAATTATCAGCACCTCAAAACAGAAAACTGCAGGGGACCACCTTTTAGTACAACAGAAAAGTGGTTCAAGCGCTGTAAATGAGATAAACACCTACTTTTCTAATATCGGTAAACAGCTTGCAGATAAAATAACACCAGCTCAAAATAATTATAAATTTGACATAACCCCCAACCCTAATTCAATAGTGTTACTTCCGCCAGACGAAATCGAAGTTGAAGCTTTGATTATGAATCTCAAGAATGACTGTGCTACTGGTTGGGACTCTATCTCAGCCAAATTTCTTAAATTAACTAAACACATTATCGTCCCTCATCTGACTAAACTCATTGAGATCTGCCTTACCCAGGGTGTATTTCCCAAAGTTTTCAAGAAGTCCCTTACTACTCCTGTCCACAAGGGGGGAAAGAAGGACGATGTTGGAAACTATAGGCCCATCTCAGTTCTTACTACTTTATCAAAAATATTAGAAAAGGTTCTAAACAAAAGGCTCACCAACTTCCTGCAACACAATAAGATACTGTCAGAAGCCCAATTTGGCTTTAGGTCGGGAAAAAGCACTGAAGATGCCGTAAACCAATTGGTAGAACATGTTACGGTAAAAATAGATCAAAAACAGAAATGCGTCGGCATATTTCTCGATCTGGCCAAAGCTTTCGACACCGTCATGATTTCTCTTCTTGTGGACAAGTTAGATAAGATTGGTATTCGCGGAAATGCTCTAAACATTTTTAAGGACATTCTCTGTGACCGTACGCAAAGAGTCAAAATAAAAGAATACATTAGCTCTGATGCTGGGGTTACGTATGGCGTCCCACAGGGTAGTATTCTTGGTCCAAGTCTCTTCCTGGTTTACATAAATGACCTGTGTCAGCTGCCACTTATAAATGGCAAGATCATTACCTATGCCGACGATACGGCATTAATATTCCATGGAGGGACCTGGGACGAAGTCCGACGAAGCGCCGAACTGGGACTGCATAGGGTGAGCCATTGGCTCAGATCTAACCGACTCACATTGAACCTTTCCAAATCAACATTTCTCCAATTCTCTTTTTCTAAAATGAAACCTGCCAATTTAGGTATGAGATTACATGACTGCAACTTTGCTTCTTCAACGTCATGCTCGTGCTCTACTATAACTAAGTCTACACATGTAAAATACCTTGGTGTGGTTCTAGATGAAAAACTTGGCTGGCGACAGCATATAGACCTCACTACAACGCGTATTAGAAAACTGAATTGGGCATTTAAAAAACTTAGACACGTAGCAAACTTCGAACTCCTACGCACTGGGTACTATGCGCTCGTGCAGTCAGTTGGGGGATATTGTGTTACTGTATGGGGGGGAGCATGCAAGACTTTCATGATTCACTTGGAACGGGCCCAAAGATCTCTACTTAAAGTCATGACTTTCAGACCCTTTAGATTCCCCACCAAAGTCCTTTACGAGAAGTGTGAAGTACTCACAGTAAGACAGAATTATATTCTGCAAGTAGTTTGTAAGCAGCACAGTATTACCCCTTATAACGTAGAAAGTTATAAGAAGCGCACTATAAAAAACATTTGCTTACCTTTACGCTGTCACACGGCGTCCGCTAGGCGACAGCGGGTATATCTTGCCGCTTTTCTTTATAATAAATTAAACAAAATTCTGAACATAAATCCCCTTACGACTCGTGAAACAAAAAAGAAGGTTAAAATCTGGCTACTGACACAAGACTACTATGCGACTGAAAATTTACTGCAATAAACATAAATATTTATCAACACAATCAAATGGTATTCACTACACACACACACATACACACACTCGCGCCCACATGCACATTGACATAACTACCTAACTAACAATAATGTCTAATATAATTTTGTTTCATCCTCGCTGATTTTCAATTTTAATTTATTCTAATTTTGTTACAAGCATCTATTTTTAATACAATCATTATTTTAAAAAATAATATTGTTTTGAATTCAATTATTGATTTATATTTTAATGCTGATTTTATTCTTATTCTATTTTTGGTGCCTAAGTAATTAAATGTATAATAATTATAACTAATGAACTTAATTTTAAGTAAAATAATTTGTTTCACCTTTTGCTGCATAAAACATGCCAAATTGTAATTTAAATAAAAGAAGTGTTTGTAATTTTAATAAGAAGTCACTGGCTCCTGAAATACAGGTACTCTAACCTAGCTCCGGAGTCAGGGTCTCACACTTGTCTTAACCTGTTTATGCTAATAAAGAAAATTTATTATTTAAAAATTTATTTAATATTTTTATGGAATTTTTAAAAATGTTGTCCGTTACTGTGACCCCAGTGTAATCAAAACGGAGTAACTTTTAAACTGAATTATCTATCGCGATGACACAAACTGCATAATGATTGGAAGTAATTAGATGTCCTCATAAAATGAAAATTGTGGGAAAAAACTAACTTTTTCTTCATAAATTTTTACAATAATCGTTAAATTACTCAATAAAACCTACCTTTTTTATTACTTTACTTTATTCTTCATCGTATTAGCCACGTAACGGTAAAAATTGCATGTTTTTAACTCATTCCCATTTCCCAACATTTCCTATCAACTGTTAAAGAAATGCGCAGCGCACGGCTACGCACTATTGTTTAGCAGGTAGACAGCCTTTTCTGTGAATTTTGTTGTTAATGTGTGCGGGTCGGGCTGCGGGGAGGTAGGGCCAGCCGAAGGGACCTTGAATTATGACAAATTTTACAGCGGACAATTTTTTTAAAAATTCCCTAAAAAACAAAAAAAAAAAATGATTTCTTAAATAATTTTTTCCATCGATATAATTGAGCATAGATTCCCTCATTTTGGTATGTGCACATTATAAAGACTCACACTGTACAGAAATGATTTGTACAATAGCAATAAATAATAAAATACTTACTCCATGGCTTCCCGAGCTTGTACCAGGTTGATGAAGATCCATTTTATCAAAGACACTATCACAAATCACATTTGGAACAGATCACCATAAGCATCGACAAGGTCAAGGGAGTCACTGAGCTAATAAGTTGTTAGATGCTTTTGACCGATACTGTTAGAAAGGGATGGATGCAGGGAACGAGCGAGCACGATGGCGTGTGCAGGAGTATATTTAATTTCGAGCGCTAAAAACTTGCTTGCTATCGCTACTTCAAGAATTTTACAATAACCCTCATGAACCTGTGACGAGTTTACACATATTTTTTATACATGTGACGAATTTACTTTTAATGTATGGATTTTTCAAAATATGACGAATTTACTTTGTGACGAATGTACAATAACCCTAAAAAACAACCCCATTTTCCGAATCAAAACCCTGTGAAAACCTAACAACAAGCAACTAAACAGGACACCGAATTTAACGCCTTAGCTTAAAAAAATAAATCGATTTGATACGTATTATCAAAAATCGATATAAGGACAGTTAGTTTCATTTGACAGTCTGGAAAAGTGATATGACCTCTCTCTAGCTTGCAGTATTGTTATTTCCCCTTGATCTTGTCATGTAAATAAAATACAATTTATATACTTTTTATATGTTTAAGAGTTCACGAAAGTTAAAGGAAATTATTAAATGCTAAATTATTCATGAATGATTTTTTAAATATTACGAGTAAATGTGAGATTCCTATTTATGCTTGGGGTATTCATTTAGCCATCTCCTTTAACTAAATGTTTAGCAAATCGCAAAAAAAAAAAACAACTTAATTAGTATTACCATTCAATACCACAGTATCAGGTTCAGTAGTAGGTTGCGGGAATCCGGTGGATGCGAGTAGCAAGGGACCGGTCAATGTGGCGACACTTGGGGGAGGCCTATGTCCAGCAGTGGACGTCTTTCGGCTGAGATGATGATGATGACCACAGTATCAGAGTTTACTTTGTTTTTAAGATTGCAAATAAAGTCACACAAAAATAATTAACCAAGTGTACATAAAAGTATGAGTGTTTACGTTGTTATTCTGATTGTTGGATTGGTGGTTTATCCAAAACTGTTACTTTCATTATGGGATGCTGCAGTTTATGCATCTTGTCGATACAACACATTAAATTTATGAGCAGCATCCTGTGCAAGTTCTTTTAATTTTAACAGTCCGTAAGCTTAAAGAGTTCACATTCCCCACACATGTCTGATTTAGGTGTATGCAAGGACACTTTCATGTCTTTCATGACTTGTCGATACATTTCTATACTACGAGTATGATGTTTGTCACTATTTTTTTTAACATTATCTTGATGCATATTTTCACGTGTTAAACCGTGAGGAAAGTATCTCACATTTATGGAGCATTGTACCTTCTGTAATGAGAGATACAGGGGTAGTAAGAGTTTATATGTTCCTTAATTTTGTCTTTTTCCGGAATAGGTCTTATATATTTACCTCTATTTTCCTTTACAGCTATATCTAATGGTTGCAATTCTTTTACTTTCATCGGACTTGTTATGACTGCATCAGATGTATATCCCAATGTCTTCAGTAAAAATGATTGGCAATATTATATTCTCTACTAAATTTTCGATTTCTTTGGGCATTTACTGTTATTCTGTTGACTGGTTTAGTTACTACACATTTAGAGAGCCACTTCCTGCGAAGAGTGTAAGAGTTACTCCAATAATCATTCCAAATATCTGTGCGCTTGTCCTCATTAATTGTATGACACTTATTTTTAGAGAACTTGAAATTATAGGATATTTTAATTTGATTCTTTGTACCTTTTCTTTTTCACTCAATTTTTTTCTCTTTAAAATGATTTTCCTTCTTTTTGGTATAGCACTATCTGATCTTCAGAATCAGTGCAGTCACTTTCAGGAACAGTAATTTGTGCAACTTTAGAATACTTGCTTTTACAGCATGGACCAGAACTTGAGTTCACATAGCCTGGATCTTCACAGCTGTCATCAATAACACTAGGACTTTTTGAACTGGATAACAAGCTTATAGTCTTCCATTATTGTACAAGGAACCAAAAACAAATTATTTGTTTTCAATTAGTCTACTTTTATAAATAACTAGCTTCTGCCAGCGGCTTCGCCCGCGTGATGTTTGATTATTGTCCCATGGGATCTTACTACCGGAATAAAATGTATCCTATGTTTTATGTGGGTCATAGCGTGATGATATAAACGTAAGAGTAAACAAATATAATAATAACAAATCTCCGAACTGCTAAGCTATCGGGAGTTACACGTGTTATTGTGAGTCAACTATAAAAGATAGACATATGCTGTCTTGGGATATTTTTTATATAATTTTATGTGGAATATTTCCGTTATACATGATTTCTATGTAGCTTTAACCATTAAGGCTGCACACGCGACGGAAGCTAAAAAAACCAAGTAACTTCTCTCGTTTTCCCAACATTTCCTTTCACTGCTCTGCTCCTATTAATGGTAGCGTGATGAAAAGTATACTATTACCTGCTCAGGAGTATGTAGAATAATTGTACCAAGTTTCGTTAAAATCCGTCGAGTAGTTTTTTTTTCTATAAATAACATACAGACAGACAGACAGACAGACAGACAGACAGACAGACAGACAAAAATTTTACTGATTGCATTTTTGGCATCAGTATCGATCACTAATCACCCCCCGATAGTTATTTTGTAAATATATTTCATGTACAGAATTGACCTCTCTACAGATTTATTATAAGTATAGATTATAGAAGATCATTTATTAGAAGAAAAATACCTAATACAGTAATAACAAAATTTTACTTCATTTTCTTTATCAAGTCCAAGATCTCCAAGTGAAATCAAATTTTCCATGGAGGTATTGAATAAGTTTTGCTGATCGTCTCCGCACACTGCAGGATTTATTACACAGCCAACATATTTATTACTGCCGCATCGATGGGGACTTTTCACATTTCTTTTATAATAGTGTATTAAACGATCCTACCAATTTTCAGCCTAGTCGGAATTAATGTAACCTCACCCCTATTTTTTAGTCTAATTTGACCGGACTATTTGTACTTCAGCCACTGTTACTCTACCGTCTGGTCCAGGAAAGGTTTTTACATTTCGCCCCATGGGCCAGTTAAAAGGATAGCCTTAGTGGCAAAGCAGACAAAAAGTGCAATATAACCCTTTTATATTAATAGCTTTCAAACCGTAAGAGCTATCACAAGTAAATGATAAAGTGCACAAAAAAACTAACGTGGAGTGGCGGTAGCAGTCCCAATATTTAAAGTGATGCGGCGTGATGACGTAGCTTGAAGGAATTTGTATAAGCTTCAGCCGTTTATACACGTTATTTGAAGAAATACACATTTTTTTACTGACATGATTAAACGTTGTGTCAAATAACGTTTATCAAATTTTACGTATTATAACCAGTGATAGGAATAGGTAGTGCCTATTTGCCTAAACTTCGAAGAACAGAGACAAGAAACGGAGACTTCCTTAGGACTAATTTTTTTCCGATACATCTGTCCCGGAATTTCGATACAACACTTAAATACATTTTAAAAAATGTGTTATTTGTTATTTTTAACATAAAAAGAAATCGCCTGACCGTTGAAAATATAGAAAAAAATATGATTGTGTATTTTAACTTAGATGACTCATCTGACAAAGATAATTTCGGTTCTGATACTGAACTTGACGAATCGAATCACGATGATTAAATTAAAATCGTTTTTTTTATTTTTTATAGTATTTGTTCATCAAGTTCTTTATCAAAATGGAACCGTTAGTAGTTCACTATTAAAACTGTTTGTCCTAAATGATATTACTTCAAAGGTTAATTTATACTTTGATTTGAGTAAAAATTACATCCCTCAAAGTCAGTAAAATAAATATGACAGATAGATAAACATAAATTTGTATATAAAATTTTTCCTTCTGTACATTTTGTTTCATGGTTTCCAATTACGTCATATTTAAAAAATAATATAAATATACATATATTTATTACAACAATATTCTATGTGTTTTATTTTTCCTTTAGAGCCCATTAATTATTTATTTAACACAAAGCGATATCGACCGGCGATTTTTGAGAATTTTTTCTTTCGTTTTTTTTGCATGGAAATCTCCTAAAAATCGCCAGACAATATCGGTGGTGTGAAAGGAATGAAATGAAACCCTCACGTGTTTTTTTTTAAACTAGTTAATGGCCGCGGCTTTTCCCGCTTTTTTTTTTTAATAGGAAGTAGCCTATGTGCTAATGCACACCTTAACCTATATCACTGCCAAATTCAGCATATTCAGTGGGATTGAGTAATGGACATCCATACAAACTATCACATTTATAATATTAGTAATTGCATAGGTATTAGATATAGTCTGTGGTCTCTGCCTATTCCTCCGGGATAAAGGCGTGAAAAAAATACGGAAGTCATCTGTATCATTCACATTTTAAGAAGAGCTCTCTGATCACAACAATACAAACTCGCAGTGTGTGTCACTAGGCTGATATATCCTTGCATTGCATTGCATCAGCCTTATAATGTTCCCACTGCTGGGACTCAGGCCTCCTCTCTAGGAGAGGGACATATAGACTAATGTAGGATATGCTGATATAGGATAAGTGGCTATTATGGAGTTATAAATTATGTCTAATCGCAAACTTTAGATAAATCACTGCTTACCATCAGGTAGGATCGCAGTCAAGCACTAGTTTATATCAATTTAAAAAAAAAGAATTACTTGTTCCAAATAACACATTTTTTTAAATGTATTTAAGTGTTGTATCGAAATTCCGGGACAGATGTATCGGAAAAAAAAATAGTCCTAAGGAAGTCTCCGTTTCTTGTCTCTGTTCTCTGCCGAAGTTTAGGCAACTAGGCACTACCTATTCCTATCACTGATTATAACGTTGCTCAGTTCAAAGTGTAGATTAAACCTATATTTTCTTGTAACGGGTTATCAAAATCATAGATTGATCATCCAACCTATACTTATATTGTATTTTATTGGAGTGAGTACCTGAATGAATATATATCTCTTTAATTTTTGCCCATGCGATTTTTTCGTTTACGGTATTTTTGTCAAATTTTTATTTATAGTAGTTCTTTAAAATCATAAACCATATCCTCAGTCACATCTCGCACATCGTATGGTTTTTCTGATTTTGCCCATCTACTCAAAATCTTCCACTCTCCGGGTGTGTAAATAAGTTTGTGTTCGCCAGCCCTTTGTATGACTGAGTGTACTCAGTTATACAAAGGACAATTCAAGGGCAGAAATTCTGTGTACAGAATTTCTCTCGTTTTGGGTATGGTCTTTCTCCAAAAATCAGTGAATTATAGTGACACCAAACACCCTTGCTGCATGTGTGTATAATGAAAATATAATACGGTTTTTATTTTGGCCACCACAATTATTGTCTGATCAAAATCTAATATCTTTAACACCCTTTCCTGCAAAATCTTTAATAAAATCGTAAAGGCAACTAGCAACCTCACTAGCACTACGTTTTGCCCTCTTGAGTAGCCTTGTTATAAATGGTAAAATACTACAAGAGAGCTTGCGTTTATAATAGAGTATGCTCATTTGACCGTGTGGGCAAGTTAATACTTTTTGGAAATCGAACGTCCGATTTCCAAAATGTATCCAGTGTCAAATGGAACAAAAGATTTGTTCCATTGAACTCTACAGCATCTGTCTTATCATTATTCTTTAGCTGTCTTGACATAAGCGCACACAGATAGTTAGATTTCGTCATTCATGAGTTTTCTGTGATTCGCATGACGTCCTCTTATATATTGGTTACCATCGTGCTTGATCCATACGGTTCTTGTCAAACGCTCACTGATGCCTAAGGTGTTTAAAAACATTGTTTTGCAAACATTGATTTTATTATAACTGACATGGTCAGTGCTTTTCTTTGGCAAGACATATTTATAGGTATATTCCCGTTGGTGTTTTAATTCTCGCCGGAATGTCCCAGGCGCGGTGGCAGCAAATTTTGGAGGAGGTCACTCACTACACTAATAAAAAATAGGTTTCTGGAACAAAATAAACATTATTGCACAAGACACAATTTTATTTTATACATTACCTATAAAACAAATGGAAGTCGTCTTTTTGTATTTGCTAATCGGGTGATAATATTTGAGACGTCTGGTACTATTTCCGGGTGAATGTTTAGAAGAGCTAAACCTGTTAATCGCTCTTCTAACATGTTAGCTCTTAACCACGTTCTTACACGCCTAAGCGTAGAAAAGTATCGCTCTGCTGTCGCACCACGTATGGGAAGAGTTGCCAGAATTTTGAGAAATGTCTTTATAAAACACACACTTCGATGGTAGAAACTACACACTTCGGAAGTTTCGTATCAGCATTTTTTGTGACCTCCCGTTTCCACTTTGTAATCCATAGCTGACATACTCTGTAACGACGGTGGTAGCAGGAACATTTAAAAAATGGGATTAATAATAATAAAAGCCTTTATTCAGACACAAAAGGATATTTACAAATAAAATCTTAAGATAACGACTCTGCTGAGTCGATGACATCGACAACTTCGTCTGTTTGCCCAAATAAATATATATCGCTGGACATTACACACAGCGCCGTCTAGTACCACACTAAGCAAGGCTTGTGTCGTGGTCACCAGACAGTTGATATACTACATATATACTTTTTGCTTGTAAATACATACTTATAATACATATAAACATCCATGACTCGGAAACAAATGTCCATTGCTCATCACATAAACATTTGCTCCTACCGGGATTCGAACCCGGGACCCTAAGAACGTAAGGCAGTCTCACTACCGCAGCGCCATTCGGGTCGCCAAAGAGTCATGCCCACTTTCCATACATAGATTGACCTGTCACTCGATTTTTTTTACAGGGCGCGTCTATCTACAAATAGTGTAGCATTTAAACAATTATTGTTTATAATAACTCAATAACTTAACATCTTTTCATTTAAAGGCCAGGGAAAAAAGTTATTAAGTAAATAAGTTTTTGAGGTTTTAACAGCTGTCAGATAGGTTTGACAGCTGTTATAACCTCAAAAACTATACGATAATTAAAATCAAATTGCTTTTTAATCGCTGAGAGTAACAATCACTAAGAAATAAATCAGTCATCACCAAATCAGATCAAACAGCAGTTAAATTATTCTAATCCCGCCGATGCTGAGTTTTAAATATTATTTATTTAATGAGTTGGCGAGTTCAGACTTTCATTGATTATTATATAACCCCAGCATAAGCCCAGGTATCTTCATGTTGTTTTCCTTCATTGATGTCCAAGATCAACTTACAAAGTCAGTACCTACGCATTGAAAAAGACACATTGCCCAGGATTTGAATTCACAGCCTCATGCTGCATGGGAGGTGAAGTTGAGTTTGAGCCATTACCATCATCATCTGGATCCTCATAGATAACGAAAAGGAGCTGCCTTCCTACCTACATGTTTTTGGCAAAGACAGGGAAATTAAATAAAAAACAGGATTTTATTTATTATTATTTATTCAATGTCTTCTCGTACAACTACATCATCTAAAAATGCCGCTGGAGCCACAATATTGGTTTCATGCCTGGCCCAACCCAAGTACCACACCAACGACATAACATGTGCACAACAACCTACAGTGCGACGTCCAACAATGCAGTTACAGCAATACTCAATAATGCCTTCTCGTCCATTAATACCATTTGCAATCAAAATGTATGTACTGACGTCTTGATATACACTCACAGGCACAATTAACCGCCCACCTTGTATTTCTTTCAATTTGCAAAAATTGTCAAACTTAGGCCACTTTTTAGGAGAGGTATGTTAAAAACTTCCTTTAAGGAAAAAGAAACAACAAAAGTTTTGGAAAAATACGTTGTTTATTAAAGTATGCTTACTAAAAATCGATTTTCTGAAAATCTTCGATGAAAATTTAAAAGTTTTGATTTCATAAATAGTGGTCCAATTACAAGAAAAAATAAAAATTAATAATGGGTGTTGCCGCCTCTGGCTCTTATGACTTCTTGGAGCCGGTTTGGCAATCCATCCATGATATTTCGGATATCCGATTGGGGGATATTGTGCCACTCCTCTACCGCAGCCCTTTTGAGCTCTCCTAAGGTCGTAGGGGCTGATACTCTTGCTCGGACACGTCTTTTGAGGATGTCCCAAATGTGTTCAATTGGGTTAAGATCGGGGCTGCGTGCCGGCCATGGTAAACCTTGAATCCCGACCTCATTAAGGTACTCACTGACGGATTTTGCGGTATGGCAACGCGCATTGTCATGCATTAATCTAAAGTTTTCACCAATGAACGGTGCGAAAGGTATGACATGGTCTTGAAGAACTTCTTCCACATATCTTTGAGCGTTCACACTGCCTCTATCGAATACAACAAGATCAGTACGAGCCTCGTAAGAGATACCTCCCCAAACCATTATGGACCCTCCTTGGTACCCCACTGTTTCGGTTATAGCGAATGGAGTAAACCTTTCATTTTGACGCCTGTAGACACGTTGACGTCCATCTGGACCTCTTAAGGCTATTCTGCTCTCATCTGAGAACAGTACGTCCTTCCATTCCTCTACAGTCCAGTCAGCATAATTCTCGCGCAAAACCAAGTCTAGCTCTACGATGTTGTGGGAGCAGTTGTGGGGCACGAGCTGGACGAAAAGCCCTCAGATTTCTTTCTGCCAGTCTTCTTCTAATGGTACGTTCACTTACACTGACATTTCTCACCTCAAAAAGACGCGTACGAGCTTCAGTAGCGGTCGAAAAGCGATTTCTCAACACGTTGCTGACAACGAAGCGGTCATCTCGAGCTGAATTGCATCGTTGTCGGCCTTGACCTGGCCTGCGGGTGTATAAGCCTGTCTCCCGAAATCGTCTGATGGCATCTCGTACCGTAGTTCGAGGTACACCGAGTGTGCGAGCGATGCGACGTTGGCTGTACCCAGCGTCAGCTAAAGTCACTGCCCTAGCTGCACCAGTTGCATCCAGTGGCATTTTTTACGGTCACAATCAATGAGCAAACACTACAATCTCAAAATAAACAATATTCACACTCTATGGCAGAACAGAACAGGAAATTTTAACACGGTAACACAACTGCATCAATGTCAAACGACGACTAAATTCCAAAAACCCTTCGGTGACACAAATTTAGAAAACGAAATAAGGGTAGGGTATAGGGTGTTTAATTTATTGCTAGAGTACCCACTTAACAAAAAACAAAACAGTTGATAAGCCATAGTTAACGTAAACAAACAGGGTGACGAATGTTATAGGTGGGCGGTCCTGTGAGTGTATGTCTTGATTTTATTTTACCTTTTATAAGTGAATTTTCCCCACTGACCAACTCGGGTATTCGATTAGTGTCTCGACAAACTTCTATTCTGTATCCGCCATGGAAACGTACATGCTCACCATAATATGAACGTGCTTGTAGAATTTGGTACGTTCCCAAGGCGAATAATATTAATTCACTGAATTCTAGACGGGGAAACTCAATATTAGACACCTACACCACCCATCTGCATATAGTTACACATCTACTTCTATTTGCTTGGGTGGTGGTTAACTGGTGTTCGCCTTCCAAAAGTGACTCTGGCATATATGCCTTATAATTACAATGCTCTAATAAGCTGATGCTGTCTCTGAATCCCCTGTCTAAAATAAATATGTCATTATCTTGAAAGTACTGTCTCAGTGGGGAATTTTCATTGCCAAACAAAGAAGACATTATTTCTGCATCAGATGTGGTAGCCTTGTACGGGCCAAAACAATCTACAATGTAACCATCACAGGCTACTATTAAAAATGGCTTTAACAGATTTCTGTATTTGTGTTATGAATATGTATCTTTTTGAAACATGTAATTGCTACTTTTATTAAAAAAAATGTATGTTCCATCACACATCACAATACATTGTTCATTATTTTCATTATAAATTCCATTTGGGATCATGAGATTGTGTCCTATTAATTGTTCTCTCGACAAGTGGTTTATTCCGAGATTACATGGAACAAAACCTTGTAACAGTATTTCTCGTGCTGTTTGCATTAACCTCTCTAATGTAGTGCGAGGAACTTCTAATAATGTGGATATTCTTGAGTCTGAATCACCTGTCCGCATCTTTATCAAGACAGCAGCTAGACCTAATATACCCCTGTGTTTTTCCAACAGTCGGGGAAGTTCTTCTAATAAACTAAGAAAATTCGCGTTTGTTAAGCCCATCCAAAATCCAAATAAATGGTCATCAATATCTTGTACTGATTCTATGCTCGAAAAATCAAGAAAATGATTGTGTTTTTGAACAAACGAAAAAACGTGCTCTACTTGTACCACAGTAAAATCGCTCATGCTGTTTTCACTGGCATAAAGGGAATCCCAACTGTTACCATGTAAATGTTCCGTGCATACTCTAGCCAGTTTGGGAATATAAAAATTGTAATTTGATAAAATGGTAGCCCGCAGTGCATCTGACACAGTATGCAGATTTTGATTCTCACACCTATAAAATGCACAATGAGATGCAGTATTGAGAGCACGTTTATAATTATGTAATGTTATGTTACTTGATTGTTGATATCTCCCTGGTTGCGTTTGAGGCGAATGAACCTCTGGAGCTGGGCCTGATTCTACAGATGATTGCCTTTCATGCCCCTCATCTGTACTTGCAAGGAGCAGCGGAGGTTGTATTTCTGGAACATGGACTGGATCAACAGACTGTTCCACTTCTTGTCCAGTTACTTCACCTTGAAGAGTCTCATCACCGTCTAAGCCTCTTCTCTCATCCTGTTGCTGAATTGAAAGAGCTTGTCTTTGAAATCGCAACCAACAGGCATGACATACACGATTAGATTGTGATATCTGTCAACAAAAAACAACATATTTGTAATAAAATGCAGTGACATACCTAGTAATGGCATGGATTAGAAGATATTTAAAGAGAAAATTGCATGCAATTTAAAATGAGTTTGAATACTCATATACAAACCTGACGAGGTGCTACAGTAGTTCGAATTAAGTTGATCATCATTAGTGTGAGGCTTGATGGGTTTTCTTTGAGTATGTGGTCACTTTGACGATTGAGCAATGATCGACCACAAACTGGGCATACTTGAGTATGACCACGGCGAGGTGAACCAGCAGATGGATCACACTTATTGTTTCCATGAATCTGAGCATTTATAGTCTGCATGGATATATCAAAACACGCTTCACAAATGTAATCTTCTTCTGTTACCTGAAAAACAATCAATTATGAGATTTGAAAGCCCACAATGGAAATAATTGTATTTTTACAAATACTAAATCGTTATTTACTACGTTATATACTCACGATTACTGGAGATATCGAAGTGCTAATTAGCGAGATGACTCTACTATCAAGCTGAAGGGCCCAATAACGACGAAGCGTATTAACACATTTGATGCAGTTTATACAAAGCAATCTCGTAGAAGGCTCCATAGTGCTTTCCAACAAAATCGATAACGTGTAGATCCCAATCAAAAAGCACTAAATCGGTATCCGTGTAACAAAGCCAAAGTAATCGTGAGTAGTAGATATCGAAGTCCGTAGAAAAAGCAAAAGTTGTAAGGGTATCAGAAAATCCAAAATCGCACAGTACAATACGTAGCAAACGAACGACTGCAAAACGTCAAACAAAGGACACCCTGTCATTCACTGGTTGCGCTTGCGGCTAAAGAAGTTCGTTTTACGGGACCGGCGTTATCTTTACACTTATTTTTCTTTCCAAACCTTAATATAAAATCATAAAAAATCGTAAGTAGCCATATATTAATAAGTGAAGTAAAAAATACCACTTGGTTGTTTTAAACATTTATTAACCACATGATAAAAATGAATCGCTGAATGTGTTGCTAAGCGCAAATCCCGAGAGCAGCTGAAGCGATTTCGCTAATTCTTTTTTTGTGTTTGTTATTGTCTGGAGAAGGTTCTTAGGTAGGTAGGGTAGGTAGAGTAGGTAAGGTAGTTAGGGTAGGTAGGGGCCACAAGTTTATTCAATTCATTTACGTTTTAACCCTTAATTGGGCCTGAGCTAAACAGTGAGGCTATACAGTAACTGCAGTTAGTTATGTTATGTAGTTAGGGAAATAAAGAAGACCAGTATTTTTTTTTTATATATTTTTTTCTAAATATAAAAAAAAATGTGTGGGAAATGTGTTCCTTCAGCCTTCCTAGGACCTGTATGGAAAGTATTATGTGGGAAATAATTTTCATGTATCTTGTGCAGGAAAATTATTTCCTACATCACAATTACCATGGAACCTTTCAAAACATGGAGCTGGACATAATGGCACTTGACATACACTGCAAATGTATTTTGAACGCACTTCTTCAGCAAGAGTGCTGCAAAAACGGCATCTTCTGAATTTATTCAATCTTGGCATATGGTTTCCTACATTTGAGAGCCGAAGCTCATCAGGTACACCATACACACCACCTTTTTTGTTTTTGAATACTGGTGGCCTTCTTGTCCTGCTGGAAAAACAGTCTATCATCGATCGACCTAATCGCAATCTGAAACTTCTGTGTGTGTTCGTTCTGCCGGAGTTTTTCGATCGATCGGCGCTTGAATAGGTCGATATGCTGCTTGAAGGGCTAAAGACGCTATTTGAAGAATGCATTCGTATCGAAGAACTACTTCGCGTAGAATCACTTCCTGTACTGGAGTATCTGTAGATTATACTCCTTGATCTCTCAGTTCGACGATGTATCTTCTCCGCTCGAGAGCGACTCCTACCCATACGACTCTTTTGAGTCCGGAGTATACGGTTAGATCGAGAGCGATGGTGTCGGTTTTTACGTGTATTTTGCCGATCACGTGATTTGTTTCTACGTCTCGATTGTCTACGTGTGCCTTCGCGTACAGAAGATGGTGATTGCTTCCTTTTTCTACGCATTCCAGCAGTTAGTTCAGGCGTGCATCTACTGTTGGAGCGATCCGACATTGCAATCACGGAAAGTACCTATTTTCTCTTCCTTTTAATTTTAATTTTCTATGTTTAGGGTAAGTTTTATATCTTACTAGCTGACCCACGCAACTTCGTCTGCGTCAAAAGTACTACCTACCTACTACTACCTACTACCTACCTACTACTACCTACTACCTAGCTACAACTACCTACTACTACCTACTACCTAGCTACTACTTCCTACCTACTACTACATAACTACTACTACCTACCTACTACTACATACCTACTACTACCTACCTACTACTACCTACCTACTATTACCTACCTACTACTACCTACCTACTACTACCTACCTACTACTACCTACCTACTACTACCTACTACTACCTACCTACTACTACCTACCTACTACTACCCACTACCTACCCACTACATAACGACGAAAATAATTAAAAAAAAAAAAAATATAGTATCCTATGTCCTTCTCCTGGTTCTAAGCTACCTCCCCACCAATTTTCAGCCAAATCGGTTCAGCCGTTCTTGAGTTATAAATGGTGTAACTAACACGACTTTCTTTTATATACATATATAGATTATATAAGTATACGATTATCAGCACTTTATATACCTCTGGATTCGTGTCACTTCTGAATTATTGGAATAATACATCAGATCACTGTTTTAAGTAGGTTTTTAATCCGTATATCAGAGAAAAACTCCTTTTACCATAATATTTTTGATAGCATAGCCCACACAATTTTTTTTAAACCATAGACTACCGAATGGCCGGCCCGGGCTGCCACATCAAAATCTGTTATTTTATCTTTTTTTATTTCTCATGTTTAGAATTAGTATTAAAGTGATTAAAAATAAATGCTTCATTCCCTAAACGGTAACAATTATCACTAATACAAGGCACAATCCATACAAATGTTCGAAACAATTGAATTAATAATGATAAAGTTACATGTTCGATACTTTTCCTCTCGCTGTGAACACTTGAAGCGAACTGAGACGACCTGTCAAAACACGATGGCGGCGCTTGTTATTTTTTACAACGGTCACGTGATCGTCAATTCGATCAAAGTATTGTGCATAAACCAGCTAGAGTTAGTAAGTCGGTTTTGCCTGTTGATGTGAATGCTGACGTCACTCTTTCTATAAATTTGAATGAGAATACTCCGCCGTTATAAAATTGTCCAAATTCCGAAGTAGTCCGTCGTCGCTCGCGATCTTCGCGCGAGCTTTTACCTTCTCGCGTGGAGTAGGGACACCAGCCTGGTCCCCCCGCACCCGGAGCGGGGGTGGGCCTTAACAGTCACTTTATTATTATTATTAAGGATATTGGAAAAAAATATTCATATTTTTCCATCAAACAAAAACTTGGTGGGAAATTTTGATAGCGGTTGGCAGCACTGCATATTTTGCTACAATACAGCTACATGCGTTTGAGCAGGATTGATTGAACTTCTTTTTTCAACTTCTGTTTCTAAGTGTACTGTTACGGTGAGTCTTGATAGTATAGTGTATGAAATTTGAAGAGAATAGACCGAATATTTACCAGATAATAACAACTGTAAAGATGATGATGGTAAGTTTTTGAGGTTATGTTAATTTTTGAAATTTTGACCAACTTATTTGTCTTTTTTGTTTTTAGAATTGAATAGAATACACTTTATTATGTACACCATGAAAATATAAATACAAAAATTAGCTAATATTATACACTTCTTTTTCAAATAATTTACTTGCCGCTTTGTTTGTTTTAGCTATTATGGAATGTAATTCGTCTTCTGATATGAATTTAACCCTACATTCTGATATGAGCTTCACTTTGCCTTCTAATATAGAATTTACTTTTTGCTCTTCTGCTGAAATGGAGAATGCGTGTATAATCGACTTAAATCAAAATGATTAAAAGAGAGGTAAGGTGTAATATTAAGCTTAAAATATTATTATTTATTGATTAATATACAAGGTGTTTCTTTTGATATACCATAACTCTTCCCTTTTCTTCAGCAAAGCTGTTGAATCTTTCGTTCCAGACTTTTGGACTTTCTCTTAGTCCATATAGGCCTCTGTTTAATGTAAGTACTTTACCAATTTCAACTTTTAAACCATCCGGAGTTTTGATGTAGACATTTGACTCAAGCATTCCATTTAAGAAAGTTGTCGGTACGTCAAGTTGTCGGTACGTCAAGCTGTCTGGTATTCCAAGCCTTCTGTACAGCATTGGCTAGAAGAGTACGTACAGTAGACGTTTTTGCAACTGGTGCATAATTTTTACCAAAGTCGAAGTCTTCTTTAAGTTGAACAGAAAATGAACTGAAAAAGGCCTGACTAGTAGTGAATGACGGGCCTTTTTCAGTCCATTTTCTTTTGTTTTAAACACCCATTTTGTGTCTATTACATGTTTATTTTCTGGGTAGTTTGTTTCAGTCGATGTATTCATTTTCTTCAACGCATCTAGTTCTGATTTCATTGCTTCTTCCCATCCACTTTTCTCATCATCACTTTTTTAAACCTTTTAAAGGGTAACCTAGTACTTATACTTTTTATACATGTATCACATAACTTGTCACTTGTAGGTAGATTCATTATATTCATGCATTTTCTGTTCATGTGTCCCAATCTTATATGCCACAGTTCTTCATTAATGTCTTTCTTTGCATAATTGCAGGCATAGTCCACATTTTTTAAGTTAAACCTCATTGTATAGAGCGTTCCATGGTTTTCACCACAATACACTGCTTTTTCTGATCTTATTGTCAGTTTCCTATCTTTGAATAGTACTATTTTTCCCTTGTTCATGAGCTCGCTCACAGACAGTAAATTGTGGGTGATTCCATTAACAATTAAGCCTTCAATTGTAATTGGTTTATCTTCAATTTAAAATTTAATGTTAACAAAAGAGAATTGCTCTAGTATTATAGAACTATGGAAAACTTAAATCTACGGAAAATTGTATTGTTTACATTTCCCTATAGTAAAAGTTTGTCACAGGAAGAAACTTTCTTTCGATATAATCTTAACAAAACATTGCGTAATTTGACATTTAATAGTAATGTATTTCATTTAATTGATATTAACAATTAAATTGGTGACTATTTTTATTTGACGAAAGATAGATATCTTGTAGACAGGTGCTATCTTTCTAACTATTGTAAAAGACAAGTAGCTGTGTCGCTATCATACTTTTTTTCTATTACAGCCAAGAATTTGGCAAATCAAGTCGCCTCTTCTGAGTGTTTTTCTATATCTTGGACCTTCATGTTTACCATTTCTTGACAACGACAAGCCCCATTCACTCCAATAATTAAAGCCACCTGTAAGAAAAATAAAAATAAGTTTTATTAACAACATACGTAAATTCAATAAGTATACATACATAAGCGTTCTTGTTGCTATTTGCTACCATGTTGTATTTTATTAAGTTATAAATAAAATGATGTACTTACTTTTACGGCAAGATAACTGTGATCAGGAGCTTCATTTAAAAAAGTTTCAACATTCATAGGTGTAAAAACTTTCGATTTCCTCTTTAGAAATGCTAATAGCTTAGCGTATGTCTTGATATCTATATTGTGTTTCATGCTTATTGTTGACCTAAGCATTGAATAAGTACACCATAGGCTACTTGACTTCTGAGTACAAGATTAATGCTGCAAATACACTAATAGAACTGGTTCCGAAATGGACTTGACGCCTTTCGTACTTTTCCAGTTTTGAAAATTGTCGTAGGCTTTTATATAAGTTTCCTTTGACTTCTTCGGCAGTAAATCATTGGAAATATTATTAGCTTCGGTTGTAATGAATTCAGGAGTACAATCACTCTCATCACTCGACATTTTATAATACTTTGTTGATAAACTTATACGTTTGTAAGCACAGCGAATGGTGCGGCACGATGGCTAGACCACTGTGTGGTAAGTACTGCCGCGAGACATTTAGTTGTGAATGCCTCAGTTAAGTATGATGTGTATTCATCGGATCACATTCCGGTGACAATTGAATGTAATTTAAAATTAATTGTACCCAAATTAGTATCCAAAAATGTTAATTGTAATAAAGTTATATGGGGTGAAAGGGATAATAATATGATTATTGATTATTCTGGCTACTGTCATTCCAAATTAAAACTTATTGATTTTCCTATGGAATTTAAACACTACTTAGTACATATTATGTTGTTATTAAAGAGGTTATATACTTTAAAAATGTTTATATAATGCCAAAAAAATATTAGATAAAATATTGCCTTTTAATTATTGTAAATTATGTTGATCTGTGATGAAAACTAGAATTGTTGTTAATTCTTTTAACATTGATGATTTTAAATAAAAAAAACTTAATAGTTATTAAATTAATTAAACCGTTAAATCATTTATTTAAAAATTTAAATGATGTAACGGTTTAATTAATTTAAAAACAACATAACTAAGCAACTTTTGAATGTGCCATCTCCGTAATAATCTTTAATCTGGCGAACAGAACGCAATATTTTATCTAATATTTTTTTGGCATTACATAAACATTTTTAAAGTATATAACCTCTTTAATAACAACATTATATGTACTAAGTAGTGTTTAAATTCAACAGTATTTTTCATCACAGATCATCTTATTTTACAATAATTAAGGGCAACAACAGAGCAATCTGTATCACAGATCCACTTAATTTACAATCATTTAAACATAACCATTTTTACAACACTCTTATACTAGACGTGAGATGACGGGGTGTGGACGACGGGGTGTGGACGAACGGGAATGACCCCTTGTTTAAGGGCGATAAAATAATTGATGAAAAACATCATATAATCTCGCCATAAAAAGTTCGCTCCACAGACACCGAAATTCTGCAGCTAAACTGCCAAAATTACATTGTAAAAATGTCAAAGAAGTTTAAGTTCCATCTGATTTTGAAGATTTTCTCTTGGCTGATTATATGAATGGTAATACAAGAATTATTGTGTTTTGTTCAAAAAAAGCAAGAGAACTCATGTGCCAGATTAAAGATTATTACGGAGATGGCACATTCAAAAGTTGCTTAGTTATGTTGTTTTTAAATTAATTAAACCGTTACATCATTTATTTTATTTAAAATTTCTTTACACTGACTCTTAAACTAGACATGAAACGAGGTGCGGACGACTGGGAATAATGCGTTCTGTTCGTCCACAGTGTAGACGAACGGAACGCAACATTCCCAGTCGTCCGCAGTGTGGACGACGGGGTGTGGACGAGCGGGAATGACCCAGCTAGGTAGTAGGTAGTAGTAGGTAGGCAGTAGGTAGTAGTAGGTAGGTAGTACTTTTGACGCAGACGAAGTTGCGTGGGTCAGCTAGTATTAGATAAAAAGTAATGCTAACTGTTTGTAGTGGAACTCGGTCCTGTCCTACCTTCTTTGTAAATCTTCTTACAGCTATCATTTCATAAATTGATGATAGTTTGGTGTATAATTCTTTGTTTGAAATGTTTGCTGGTACAAATCTAATAATGCCTGTTTTTTCTATTTGCGCAGCCGGAATAAATGCCTTCAAGCCATGCTTGTTAAGAAAAGCGCTGTTGTTGATAAAATTATTGGCCGTATTATACTGTTTAAATGTAACTGCTATTTTATTTGCGTTTATTCGCTGTATAGCCGTCACACCTTTTATTTCGCTGGAGAATATATGATTGAGATAGGGCTCTTAATTGCCTATTCTATCCTTATTGTTGGAAGCTTCAATGAACACTAAGTCTACATAAGTGGCATTTTATAGTCAGGTTTTATAAAAGGTGAATAGTCACATTGCTCACCGCCGCCACCATCACCACAGTCCATTCCAGTCCCTCCATCTCCGGCCTCATGCCGAGGACGTTTATGTCAGGTGGGCGGGTTATCCCCGCCCCCCTCATTTCCTACCATTATTACTGGTTTGCCCACCTAGCACTATTGTTTTAATAACTTTTAAGCAAGAAATTAGCTATATTTATTAAAAATGAAAAATTTAAAGAAAAATCTGAACCGCTCTTTTTTAAAGTTCCCGCCAGAATCAGACGCTCGTGAAAATAGAGTAATTTTGATAAAATGTGATAAATCGACTGTAGTATAGATAGGTTTTATTATTTATTTATTTATTCACAAAATCCACAGCAATCTTAGCGCAGTTTACTTAAGGCGCTTAGGCGAGCTAAATTAGCAACTCTATTTGTCGTGGTTCAAACTTCGTTTGAAATGCTGTTAGAATAAAGTTCTAATCAGCTTGCACTCGAAAGTGGTTGTTACGTCAGCCACTGCAGGCCAAATAGCGCGAAATGAGAGGTTTCGATCGATTTACAAAAAAACTATTGATTGGATTAAAAAACTGAAACAGTATCATGCTAATCTATTGCTTGTAGAATTATTTGGCAAAAAATCAGAATGATCGCATGCATATTAGTATGTTTTTTTATCGTTTGAAAGATATTTTTAGAGATAAGTTCGTGATTTCTTTTTATCGAGCCAAATCGGACTCAAAGAATACCACCACCCCATCTCATCCAGCGGGTGTCGTAAGAGGCGACAAATGGAATACTTAGCATATATACAATAAATTATATGCACAATAGCATTCCCAAGGAGGGTTGACGTCAGGCAGGCGGCCGGTCATAAAATGCTTGCCAAAACCTTAGCAGTATGGCCAGTATAATAAATGTAAGTAATGATAGGGCTAGGCCGTACTCCACAGGCGACGCGCAGGGGCAGCACCCGGCCGCTGCGGAAAGTGGAAAAGGGTTGTCGCATCAGAACGGGTGGGTGCGACGTAAGACGCAAGACCGGGGAGTAAGAGATGTAAGATCAGCATTTTGCATTCGTCAGCCTCCACAGAAGACAATAACAGTACTGGCTTGTTATCATACCATTTCGTAAGTGCAAGACGTTTATCATTTCTGACCAAAACTTGAATGCTTCCTCTACCTTGAGACTTAAGTTCATTATCACATATTATTGATTCTCCCACATCATGAGTTATTCTATTTTTCATAATAGTTCCTGTCCCTTTGATGCCCCTTTTTTCAAGTTCATCAAACAACTTTTCTGAGGTAAAGAATCTATCAAAATAGAGTATATGTCTTGGTACTAGTTGGTCAGCCAATGTTAACACTGCCTTTTCACCCAACCCAAAAGGTGTATCAGCAAAGTCTGAAAAGGTCGTTTGCCCTTGGTATACTTGGAAATCGCACACAGTTCCGTCTGGATTTGCTAAGACAAATGCTTTTATGCCTACGGGATTAGGTTTTCGTGGACAGTACTGTTTAATGGAACATGACCCGGTAAATGGGATGATCATTTCGTCTAAGGAGAGGCTTTGGTTTTTTTGTTGAGCGCGGCATCCAACCTGCATGTTTTCGATTAGAGGGCGTACTTTCCAAAGTATATCCTGAGATCTCATTTGCGACGTGATATCATTGTCAAATACAACTTACAAACTGTTTCTTAGCTGAAGGAATCTGTTTCGAGACATATTTTCAGCTATGATAGGCACCTTCCATTTCTTCTCCCAAGCCATTCGCAGATTAGGATAATTAATGGAAGACATTACTAATGTTATACCCAGGTAGACGTATGTTTTATCTGCGGTCAAGTTTAAGCTCCGCCCATGTCCCTCAACTGCGGTTTGGTTGCTTTTCTGGACAATTAAATTGATTAAATCGTCGTTTAATATATTGCTTCCAATGATCTTGTTTTTGATAACCTTGACTATTTACTGGCAAATATGCGGGCTCTACTAAAACTGGGGCTTGAGGAAAAAACTTTTGAATGGTCCAGTTGCTTGGAGGGGCTGATGATCCATCCGATGGCTCAGCAATTAAATTGTTTTCCGTTTCAATATTATGTCCACGACCCCTCCCTCTTCCCCTTCTTACGCCTCTCGGTTGTGCAGTTCCACGGCTCCGACCTCGCCCAGCACCACGCCCTCTTACAGAACGACGTCCACGACCTTGGCCACGTCCAACCGGCCTCTCTTCCGCCTCTGATTCAGTGTCACTCGATTCGGAATTATTATGTGCACTATTTACTGAGGAATCTAGAACTGGCATGAATTCCGGAGCCCCTACATCTTCGTATGAAGGAATAAAATCTTCAATTTCCGAATCTACCTGTTAACGTTCAATGTCGAACTCCTCCAGACCTAGAGAGTAAAATAAAACCAAACCATTAATTTATACCTACAATAACCTACTGTACATTAGCCTTTAGCTGCCGACCTGGTCTAAACGTAGCACTTACGCCGACGTGACGACTGAGAGACGTCAAACTTTAAGTACTGAAATAAAATGTGTATTTGCATGCTACAATTTTCTATTTTATACATTAAAAAGATCGGTGTTTGAGGTAACAAACCACAGAATTAAAAAATAAATACACGCTATTTTTCAGGTAAAATCAACATTTATTCGAGAGATCACAATTATTTGGCACTATATTTTAAGGACTTACTTCAGTCTCGTTTTTCTCTAAAATTAAGTAATTAACAACAAATGAACTTAAAATATGTTATCTTCTATAAACTATTATCAAAATAAAACATAAATCTTACTTCTTAGTTAAAAAATAAAAATAATGACAGCACTCGAATATTTGGTACATTCACTACGTATGTTTCTAGTCAATGCATATTTGTAGGCAGCAAGTAAGGCACATTGGTTTCTTGCATTTGCAGCAACAGTACTTCGTTCGCCTTTTCAACCGACTGGGACAGATGGGACATGTCTTTCTAACACCTGAAACTGGATTCTGATAAGTTTTTGGTGGTGAAGGCTCGGGCATATTGGCGGGTCCAATAACTCGCTCGATACTTAGCCGCAATTCTCGTGGGATCCTTTCATTGTAGACGCGTATTCATTTCCGGGAGGACTAATTCACGTGCCAGCAGGAGTAAAAATCGGCCACGACTGATGTCGCCCTTGTTTGTGCACTTGTGCACTCGCTCTCTAGAACAAAATCAGGATCGCCTACATCGTCGTCAAAATCACTATAGTTGTCGTCACTCTCGTTTATGAGATTTTCAGATATCTCTTTATCTTCTAAACGCCTATTCTGTTTTCGCATTTCGGAGGCTTCTCGGGAACTGAGGCCCTACTCCCTAACGTTTCGTCCATACTGACGGATCGATCCGCGTCTCTCACACGCACTCGTCTGCAGACGTGCGCGATAGAGACGGATAGATCCGATCCGAAACGTTACGGTGTAGGGCCTCTGAACCGTCATCAGTTGCAGGTTTTTTCCGCTCACGAGACGTGATGTTTCTCCTTTTAGGCCTTCTGCAATTAAAAGTATAATTTTAAAGCCGATGTGACGTCAATCAGACACTATAAGCTACCACACATGAAAACCGAGGTGACGACCAAGAGACGTACGTAATTTAGTACATAAACACCGTACTTACGTCTGTGTGACGTCGATCGCTTCAATACGGAGACGTGTGCACTCGCCGCGGGCGCAGCGTCGACTGATGGCTTGGGACGCTGAGGGAGGAAGGTAGCGGGAAGGGCGACGCTAAAGGTGGCGTGATTTTAGAAATATTTCAAAATTAAAAGTTAAGACGTCTGTGAGACGTATAGGTCGGTAGTTAAAGGTTAGAATGTACATATTATTTAGGAGGTTAAATTGAAGTAACGCTCAATGTGCAATAAAATGTACATAATATTTTAAGAGCGATTTAAAAAATATTTTTGTATCTATGTATTAAAATAATAATATCAAACAACAGTATAGTAATAATTCTTTCACTGAGATCAAAATCTCACTCAAAAAGCTGTTAAATTAAAAAGATAAAAGTGGATCAAACTTACGTAGTACCCGTCGGCGCGCCATCTTGCCACGTGTGTGCAATTTTGACGGATAACCATGCCTTTTACAAAATTGACTAGACGTCAAAACATTGACAACACTAAACACAAATCAAATAACAGTCACCATAAATATGTATACTGGCGGGAAATTTAAACTAGACACAAAATTTATTTTGTACATCGTAATGTACGCTGGGCGTTTACGCGTACTTTTTAAAACTATTATTGGGCTTTAATGATTTCTAATATTATGTACAATAGAATGTACATGGGGCGGTACGAGGTAGAAGAGTAGCAAAAGATGTGTTTCGAGAATCCAAAGGGAGAGGTATGATAGATAAAGATACATGGTGGTGGAATGAAGATGTGCAGAAGAGTCTAAAAGAGAAAAAGGTTGCGTTTAAAGAGTGGCAGGGTGTAGCTAATGGGAACGACAGTTTGAAAGAAGAAAAGAAGAAGATTTATAAGGAATGGAAGAGAAAGGCAAAAAAGGCGGTAGCAGTTTCCAGGGCTAAGGCCCAGGAGAAGTTATATGACTCACTGGACAGTCCTAGAGGCCAAAAGGAGGTCTACCGAATTACAAAAGCAAGAGAAAGGAGAACGAGAGATATAAATCGTGTGTGAAAGACGGCGCTGGTAAAGTTTTGTCTAAAGATGATGAAATAAAAGAGAAATGGAAGTGTTATTTTGAAAAGCTAATGAATAGATGAAGAGAATGAATGAAGCGGTGTGCTTAAAGAGGTACCGGTAAATATGGGTTTAGTGAGGGAAATTAGCATGGATGAAGTGAGGAAGGCAGTTCAGAGTATGAAAAATGGAAAGGCCTTGGGCCCTGATGAAATACCAGTAGAAGTATGGAAGTGTTTAAAAGAAGACAGATGTATGTGGCTGTTTTTATTCTTCAATAAGTTGTTGTATGAAGGAACGATCCCACAAGAATGGTGCAATAGCTCGCTTGTGCCCATCTTCAAAAATGCACGTCCACGTAACAACTATCGGGGGATAAAGCTCATGTCACATAGTATGAAAGTATGGGAGAAAGTGATAGAAAAAATGAAAAAAAAAGGAGAGGAGAGTAAGATCACTCAAAATCTGTTGGGGTTAATGCCAGGTCGAGGAACAATGGAGGCCACTTTTGCACTCCACCAATTGTGCGAGAAGTACAGACGTGCACACAAAAACTTGCACATGGTGTTCATTGATCTGGAGAAAGCGTATGATAGGGTACCTCGGGATGTGATGTGGTGGGCCTTGAAAGAAACTCAAAACTCAAAAAGCCGGTCAGCTGCTGGCAACACCGATGAGTTCAGTGTGGCTGTCGGTTTGCATCAAGGGTCGGCTTTAAGTCCTTACCTCTTCTTGTTGATCATGGACGCTTTGACGTCGGACATCCAAGAAGAGGCACCCTGGTGCATGCTGTTTGCCGATGACATTGTTCTTGTCGGTGAAAATGGACCTGAGATCCAGAGCAGACTAGAGAAATGGCAACAGAAACTGGAGAATGTTGGCTTGAAAATCAGTAGAAGTAAAACTGAATACATGTTCTGCGATTTTGGCGGTCTCCCCAGATGGCGCGTCTCTTCCTGTCTGCTCCGACTTTCGGTATCTTGGTTCACTCATGCAAAGCGATGGCGAAATAAATCGTAGTGTAAAGCACAGAATTAACACGGGATGGATGAAATGGCGGCAGGTCACGGGAACGATTTGCGACTCCCGCATTCCTCTAAAACTTAAGGGGAAGATTTTTAAACAATGGTTAGACCTGCTGTGTTATATGGATCAGAATGTTGGGCCACAAAAGGGATGAATGAAAGGCATGTCGCGGAGATGAGAATGCTAAGGGGATGTGTGGTGTTACGCGAATGGATAAAGTAAGGAATGAGTATATTAGTAATTAGAGGAAGTCTGAAAGTGGCGCCGGTGACTGAAAAGTTGTGTGGTAACCGGGTGTCGTGGTATGGGGGCATGTGATGCGGAGGAATGAGGCAAATGTCGTGAAAAAAGTTTTGAATATTTTATTTTATTTTTATTTTTTATTTTACTTTATTGGGACATTAAACAGTTACACATTACAATTAAAGTATGACAGATTAAGCTTATAACAAAATAAACGTGTAACCCACACCAATATCCGCGAAATAATAACAAAAGAATAGTTAAATGCGTGCATTAATATTTGAAAAATTAAGAGAGACTCAGTAATTTTGGGATAAAAGGTATCAGATGGCTACTTTAAAGATTCAATAGCCATCTTTTTGAACCTTACGTGTGTAAGCGCAAAAATATCAAGCTCGATAAAATGTGTGTAAGGGATCGTTCACACCAATGCGTATAATCAGCCGCCGACTGTGAGTATCTAGTACAAAATGTATGAAAGATTTATTTCAACCGCCGACTGATTCGCTTTTATTTTTCAAACATTTGGGAAATCAGCGGCCGACTATACGTTTGGTGTGAACGATGCCTTATACGTATCTACGATGCGTCGGAGAGGCGCCCTTGCGCCAGCCTGAGTTCTACACCTTGCGGTGTGGAACAGCCGGGGCACGCGCGTCTCTCGGCGCATCGCAGTTCTAGGTACAGTGTAACATAAGTTATTAGTGATATCAGGACAATCAGATCTGTTACACAGACCATGCAGCAACATGGCCATCAGAAGGTTGCGTCTAGACTCTAAGCCTTGAATCTTGTAACGCTTTAATAATTCAGTGTATGGTAATTTTGACTTAGTGCATCTGTAGTGCATAGAACGGAGATAATTTTCTGAACCATTTCAATTCTTTTTATATAAACATCAAAAATGGGAGTCCAAATCGGTACTGCGAATTCCAATTGAGAGCGGACCAAAGCTTTGTACAGAAGTAAAAAAGTAGACGGTCTTTTAAAGTCTTTAGAGGATCTCATGACAAAACCAAACATACGATACGCTTTGTTAACAATATTATCAATATGAAGATTAAAGTGTAATTTTGAGTCCATTACAATCCCAAGATCTCGAATGTGGTCAACTCTTTGTAGACAGAAACCATGAAGACAATAATCAAATACTAAAATGTTTTTGTTTTTTGTGAAAGTGATTGCATTGCACTTAGGTAAGCTAAGATGAAGTTTGTTGGATGAACAATATCGAGAAAGTCTATCAAGGTCCTCCTGTAGAAGTAGGCAGTCTTGTGTGTTTTTACACGACTTATAAATCTTTATGTCGTCTGCATACATTAGAAATTGGGAATGAATGAAGCATTTCTTAATGTCATTGATAAACTGAGTAATATGAATGTGGATGGGTATTTGAGTAGAGGAAGACCAAAGAAACGATGGATGGACTGTGTTAAGACGGATATGGTAAGAAAAGAAGTGTCTGATGAGATGACGAAAAATAGAGGAGTATGGAAGAAGAAGACATGCTGCGCCGACCCCAGATAAATTGGGATAAGGGCAAGAGAATGATGATGTTTTCAAAACAGTATCATGCTAGCATATATCCTGAAGAATATCATATATTTTTCTGGTCTTTTTTATAGCCGTGAATCATATACTTTTAGTAATTATAAAACTCGCGTTTAGCTCATGTAATCGCCTTAAAATAAATTAACTAATGTTACAGCCAATTACTATTACGGTATTACGGCGCGGTACGCTATTTGTTATTATAAATGCCAGGTTTAATGTTATTCCATTCCTTTTAAAAACTGGTTCGTAGTTATCTAATTATCGGCTGTTACTAGGACAACAAATAAAATACTACGGTGATGTTTAGAGGTGCTAAAAAAAAAGAGTGCTTAAATGAAAAAATAATTCTAATCTCGTTGGGGGCGTAGTATATGCATCCGTTAGCGCCGTCGTAACATCTCGCACCAATGAAGACGACATTGTCATATTAAAACTTTGAACTGGACTAGACGACCTACTCGGGTTTAAACTAGGTGCATACCTACTCAGATACTGCCGGGGAGAAGGGTTCTTTATTTTCGTTCGATGATGCACTTTCTCGGTATCTGGGTGCAGCTGGGGAAGTTCTCGAAGGACATGTTTCAATTTCGCCACATACTAGATCTCGTTCAAACCAATTTTCGTTAGTAGTTCACATGGTGATGTACATCTATATTTTTTTTAGTTTTATCAATCTCTTATTTTAGAAGTTACAGGGGGGGCCCCTCGGACACACATTTTATCACTTTGGAAGTGTCCCTCGCGCAAACTATTCAGTTTAGAAAAAAAAATATTAGAAACCTCAATATCATTTTTGAAGACCTATTCATAGATACTCCACACGATGAATTTTTTTTTTTTTAATTTCAGTTCTATGTATGGGGAATCCCCTAAATTTATTGTTTTTTTTCTATTTTTGTATAAAATCTTAATGCGGTTCACAGAATACATCTACTTACCAAGTTTCAACATCATAGCTCTTATAGTTTCGGAAAAAAGTGGCTGTGACATACGGACGGACAGACAGACAGACATGACGAATCTATAAGGGTTCCGTTTTTGCCATTTGGCTACGGAACCCTAAAAAGGCGTAAGTGCACCCGTATACATGGAAATACGGCTTTTTTTTGTTTGGTTATTTTTATTTGTGATGGGATGTAATCGGTATTATTTTAAGAAAATTGTTTTTTTATTAGGCATTAAAAAGCATAATAGGAGATACAATTATACATTTTTGCTTTATTTAATGAAACAAAAACCTAAGCATGATTTGGTGTATTTTAATGCAATTTTACGTGCTTGTGTTGGTTTATCGACTTCATTAATTGACAAAATAATTAATTTAAGTCCGTGCCGTAGTATAGCCAATTAGGTAAACTCGCTAGCATGCTGTGATACGACATGCGAACCTCCTGAAACATCCGTGTCCAGTGAGGACCTACGTCAGGCGGAAGGTGAGGACGCCCCGTGGCGCCTCTCAAGCCACTCCTCAAAGAAACTTTGAAAACCTTGGTCAACATTAGCCTGCATAAAATCTAAGAGGCAACTACTTACCTCATTTGCGCCACGTTTTGCCACAGATTCATCCCACATATGGCAAACGGCCTTCCCTTTACCCATGTCAAAAACAGTAAAGTTAAAAGAAGATAGCTTTCTCTTATAGTAAAAAACATTTATATTGCCATGAGAACACTGCAATACTTTTTCAAAATCAAACACAGCAGTAACCACTTTTCTATTTGACTACTCAGCGTCATTTTTTTCTTGGCTTTTTAAATCTCTTGCGACCTTCTTGTTAGTCTAGTGTTGTTGGAAAGCTTCTCTTTCTTGGTCTGTTGGATCCTTTTTCAAGCGGCAAACGTGACATTTATTAATAATAATAATTAATATAATAATAAATTTATAATTGACTGTTGAGAGAATAAATAATTGTCTAACAGTCAGTATTTGGCAGTATTCGTACAGTTCAACTGTGGGAAATAGGCGGGGTTTGAAGCAACAAACTTTAAGGACGGCTCTTTGGGCTCGTTCGACTTTTATCATGTTTGATTTGGCGGCACCTCCCCAGGTCGTGTTGCAATAATTTAAAATCGATTGACACAGCGCCTGATAGACCGTCTTCATAATGTCTGCACCTGCTGATTCACGCAATTGCTTAAATATATAAATGAGCTTCCGTACGCGGTGAGAGAGTTGATCAGTATAATTTTTGAATGACAGATGACTGTCTATCACGACGCCGAGATACTTGATGTGTGTGACTGTATCTATACTAGAGGTGTTATCAGTAGTAGTAATTTGAGGGAGTACATCAGATGGAATTGCGGTACTGCGAATGGAAAAGTTGAGTAACTTGGTTTTGGAGACGTTCAGGGTGAGTAAGTTTTTTCAGGCCAGTCACAAACAGCATTAAAGCCTCTCTGTGCAAGTCGATACGTCTCAGCCCAATTGTTCGAGGAAAATACAAGTGCTGTATCATCCGCGTATGAAAATATCATCCCGTTTTCAATTATTAGATTACATAAATCATTTATGTAGCATAAGAAAAGGCTCGGTCCGAGGATGCTGCCCTGGGGCACCCCGTAAACAATCGGCATCTCGGAACTAGTGTGCGACCCTATTTTGACACATTGGGTTCTTTCGCTGAGATAGCTCTGGAACAGGGACAGCTGAGTGCCTCTAATCCCCATATTCTCCAACTTTTTTAACAGGATTGGGATCGAAACCGTGTCGAATGCCTTTGCAAGATCCAGGAAAAGAGCGACGCATTTTTGGTTTCTATCAAGCTTTTTGACAATGTGGTCAATCAGGTGATGTACTGCATCAGCTGTTGATGTTTTTTTGCGGAAACCAAAACAAATTGGTTATTTGAGAGGAGTTTACGTGAATCTAAAAAATCTACAAGTCTTATATTGATAATTTTTTCTAAAATTTTTGACAAAGCTGGTAAAACTGAAATAGGCCTTTAATTTTCAACACGGTTTCGATCTCCTGATTTAAAAATAGGATGAAAGAGTGCTCTCTTAAATGCATCGGGAAAGATGCCAGTCCTCAAACTTAAATTGCAGATGTAGGTGAGTGGGGGCACAATAATCGAGCAATACTTCTTTAAGAATCTTGAGGAGATGCCGTCATAACCAACTGCACAGTCGTTTTTCAGTGACATCAACAACGCATTTACCTCTGCGTCATCAGTTTCCAGCATTACAAAAGAATCCGTCACGGAGTCCACTGAAGCATGGGGACAGGGAGTTTTATTAATCTTTTCCGCAAGCTGTCTTCCTACATTGGCAAAGGTTTACTAGTGTTAGCAACAGCTTTAATGACCTTCCATAACCGTTTGGAGTTTTTGCCATTACTGAAATCCTCGCAGACCATGTGGTACCTTACGCAGGATATATCGGACAGGATACGCAATTGATGCATGATAATGCACGGCCTCATGTTGCTCATGTGGTGACCCAGTATCTACGCGACGTCAGCATTCGTACGATGGACTGGCCAGCTCGAAGCCCGGACTTGAATCCAATAGAACACTTATGGGATGAGCTGAAACGTCGCACACAGATCGCGTCGATTTGACAAATCTAGGTGGACAAAACTCAGGAACTAAAAGAATGCTTTGTTTGTTACATTTAAAATAATAATATGATTAATAAAAGGGCAAATGGAATGTATACAATATTTATTTCAATCTTTTAACAAAGTAAGTACATCTTTGTCATGTCTCAATGTACTTTTTCTTGGAAGTTTTCGTAATAGCGTGATGTAGGGGTCTGAAGATATCAGTAAATGCTTCATTAAATCGTAATTGGTTTTGTATCTTGAGGTTTTCATTGCATGGCCTAATCTGGCCTTCCTAATTTCTTTATTCTTGGCTTCAGAAGCCTCTTCAGACATTTGTCCAATTGGTATTATACAATTTTCTATTATGCTTGCTCCATGTAAGTACAAGAATTTTGTGCACTGAGGCTGGCATATTATACCAAGCATATAAATTCACGTTAATGACTCTGGTTTCATGTTAATTTCGTGGCCTGAAGTTATGGCCGCTAAAATAGTGCCAAATCGATGGATTAGATTTTCATCAATGTTTGAATGATGATTTGTGCCGTTGTAGCATAATTATAAAAGAAGGCTCGCGCAGTGTTACCATCATTGCTGGTTCCAAAACCCGGCTTTACTTTGTCTATGATTAGGCCAATTCCTTTAAACTTTTTCTGGATCTCTTCTTTAGTTTTTTTTACTATTTTCTTATTCTGTTCTCCCCTTACTTGCCACTCGCGAATGTCCATACGATAACTAATGTTTAACAAACATTCCATTGTCCGAATGTATGCATGTAGGCTCGATATGCCAAATCCGTACATGCTCTCATCTACTTCTCTAACCATTGGTTGAAGTGAATTCATCTCTTTGGATGTTGCTTTGCAGATAAAGCACTTCTGTGTTGATTTGTTTTATGTAAGAACATTACAGACTTTTCCGTCAATCATTGACATAATCAAATCGTGTTTTATGGAGATAGCTACACCCTTTACTTCTACGCGAATTGGTTCCAACTCCATTATTTGTTTTTCAATTACTTGGCACTCTTCTTTGATTAATGCTTCAGTTTCTTTCTTATAAATAAATTTCATTTCACTCTTCAGAATCTTGGTGATGATGGACGAGGGTTTTCCCATATGATCTTCTGTTCATCATTTACGAGTCTTATTGGAACCAACGAGATGATAAACATATATTCATCTGTGCTATCTGGATCTTCAAATGGTTGCTTGTATAAGCTATGGCCCGATGACCCGTCATATCCCCATTTGCCCCGTCCCCGTCATATCTTTGCATATTCTCAATGCAGTATGGCTCAATATAGCATCCAGTTTCACTTCAGCTGATATATCCGTAACAGTTATATTTTCAACCGAAGGATAGCACTGCTTCTTCACTTTGGCCACATGATCATAGCAAGGATATGCATTGATTCCCCTTTCTTTTGCTTCTTGCTGAATATTTTTATAAGCTTGGACTGTCAAGTTATTTGATATAAAAAAGGCTAAGGCTTCATCCGGAGTATACGGTCTTTTTTCTTTTGGAGTATTAAAAATTTTGCGAGCTTTCTTATACTTGGTGGCACGCTTTGGTGAGGATGTAGACAGCTCCTGTATTATTGTTGCAGCATCTCGCTTCCCACTGGCTCTGACACTTACTTGCGTCGCAAAAGTTAACTCATCGCTGCTGTAATTATGTAACAAATGTTGCACTTTTCTTTTTTTTGATTTTTCGGAACTTTCTTTATAACTTTTCTGTGGTCTGCCACCACTAGTGCTTGGTTGTGATAAGTCTTCAGGTGCCACAAGCATATTGAAATTCAAATCTTCGTTCAACCAATCTTCGTGTTCTTTTAAAAATAAGTCTAACCTTCTTTGTTTGCGAACCCATTTGACGCGATTTTTTTCACATTCTTTTTTTGGTTGCATCTATGAAGGAAAATTAAAAATATATTATAATTGCGAAAAATCGCTAGTAATGAGTACTATATCATCAAAGAATAATAAACAGGTAATCTATTAAGACTATTATCACAGCTTGACTGCGTTTGACTACCAAGTAAAACTCCAAGTCAAAATTAAGTAGAGGAAAAAAATAAGAAATCTTCTATGTATCTTCTTTTACACAAATGCCACACATTCGTCAAAGTAAAATATTGGTTATTTTAATATCTTAATATACAGATAATTACCTCTATTTGAAGAATCCATGAAAAAAACTATTCGAAGTCTCTCAAAACACAAAAAAAACATTTACACTCTTTAACGTTAAAGGTCACACTGAGCGGGTCGGCCGACTACCTGCAGGGTTTGGGCGCTTTCGCCCTTTGTTATAACCAGTTTCGCGCGGCCTAGGGATGACTTACTGTTATTGTCAGTTAAGTAATATATTCAAGGATGTAAGGAGATCAGTAAATCGTTATTTTAAGTATTATATTTAAATACCTATTGTCCAGCTAGATTGGTCAAATCGTATGTTGTGCGTCGGGTTCGAGCCCGGGTACCTGATCCAACAAGGCTTCCAGAGCTGCGAATCGCAATTGAAGAGGAGTGGAATACAATTTCTCAAGATTTTATCGTGAGGCTCGTAAGGTCGATGAATACAAGGATGCTGGCAGTTATCCGAGCAAGGGAAGGGAATACGGAATATTGACCATAAACTTTTTTTTATTTTATCTTTGTTTTTGGCTTTACTTATTTTTTTCACTTTATCATTACTAACGATTGTCAGGACTGGAAAACGACTCTTCTTTGTAAAATCCTTATTAAACACTAAAATATTGATTAAACCCAATGAGTTTCCTTTGATTTTAATCACCATGAAACGCACTTTCTCTAGGTACAACTTTGATAATTGTAGGTTTTTTAGTTTTTGAGAAAATCAAATTAGAGTGCCTAGGAAACGGGTGGCTCGGTTTATTTGCTGTCCAGTGTAGTTATTGTTAAAATGTTTTTAACACTTTCACTTTACAATCACAGATTCCTTTGTTTGATTTACAACACACTCACAAAACATTGTTTTGCACTCATTGCAACAGTTATTTCTAGTCACTTCTCACTTTCTGATCTTGTTTGAGTTTCTTTGTTCTTCGAGTAATCACTATATTTATTGAGTCCTGGCGGTGTTGTATATACTTGTTGCATGAATTGTGGATCACTTTATACAATTTGTCACTTTTCTTTAGATAATAATACCTATTGAATTTTTAATCTTGCTGTATTTACGGACACGATGTGAACATTGGCGATTATTGTGATTATTAATTTGATAGAATGTATTATTGTGCATTTTTTTTTATTGCTTTTATTGATTTTACCAAATTATTTATTGTTTATTTATATGTCCCGTGCGACGCTTACTCGGGACATTGTTTAGTTTAAATTGTCAACAGTGTCATAACTTTCAACGTCGTTGGTGACCGTATTAATACGGGGTTTGAAGTTGGATGTGCTCGGCTGCGCACTTGAAGTTGAAGGTTTATTAAAGTTATTGAATCTTTTGTTTTTGAATTCCCGTAGTTGGCACTTTTCTAAAGTATGCCCTGTTTTCTTGCAATATCTGCAGATATCATTTGAAGAGGGCTGTTGAAAGGTAACTTTTTGGGATTGATTATTTTGGAAGTGATTACGTTTATAAGATTTACTTGTCGGATTATTTTGGCGAATTGTTTTCGCGGCTAATGTCTCTTTATAGGAATATTGTTGCAATTTTTCTTCAGAGATTGCGTAGTTGATGGCGTCATTAAGATTTTTAGGGTTCCTACACCTAACAATGTTTGCTATGCGAGGGGTAAGGCCCATTGTGAACGTGTGGAGAGCGAGGTCTTCCATTGCAGCTACTCTGCCGGATAATTCTGCTTTCTTGTGCCCGGATATGGAAATTTCTGTAAGTAATTGAGATAGGCATGTTTCTATTCTAAGTGAGAATTGGTTAACATTCTCCTGGGCACCGTGTCTGCAATCCTGGAGCTCTGCAAGAAGATGAGCGTAATGTTTACGCTCTCCGAATTGGTTCTGAAGGAACTCTTTGAGGGATGGCCTTCATTAGAAGAGGCTAGGGAAATGGCATTATCACAATTGTTTATAAATGCATTTAACTTTTCTCTACTGCCATCGAAGAGCTTTATAAATTTTAGGATTACATTTAAGGGAATGCATTCCGCAGACTCTTCTTTCACATTTTCTTTCTTTGACATGGTTGACAAAAAGATACAGTATTACAAGCCTGGAAATAATATTAAGGATTAGACTAAGGTCTATAGATATACTCTTATTGGGTCCCCTATGTTGTTTCGAACGCCACTGTTGCGACACACGCTGTTGCGAATTATTTTTCCACTGCCACACAGGTTCGAAAGCTCATGGACTCGAATGAAGTAGTCGCGAATGACGGTGTTTCGAAAAACATTTTCATTGCCTCATACGCTCGAAAGCTTGTGATTTCGATTTATTTAGTCATAAAGTGTACAGAAAAATATTTAAGCAGTAATTACATAAAATCAACGAATTCGGTGTCAACATTATCATTTAATATTATTGTAAACAAAGTGACAATCAAAAATATTAGTACCGTTTTTTTTTTTGGGATGGGAAATCATCTAATGACTTCTCCCACTCTGGGCGGAGCGGGAGGGAGTGTCAGACTCTTACTGACTAAAACCCATCCATGTTCCTTCCTCGCCCTTTATGTTCCGGGGCCGCAGTGTCTCTTTCGAACAGGCCCGCAACTCCGGCAGGCTTCGGCCCTTGCGGGCCCCTCCCCTTATGCAGACATCTCTTTGAGGCGCGCGTGGAACAAGAACGCGCCGTCGACACGGCCTGTCGTCGTCGTTAGACGGACGGACGGCTAGCTAGCCCATAGCCAACCGTCCACAGGCCCGCATCTACGGTGGCCGATGGCCCCCGATGCCCGGTGCGTCTCCCGCGGCGGCCGGGAAGAGAGGCTCTCTCCCTCTCTCGTTCCGCCACCTCCTTCGCTAGCATGACTGCTTCGCAGAAGGAGGTGACGGCTTCTCATTCCGTCTCGCTCCGGGCCATGGATTGAACCAGGGCCGGACGCGAGAGGTCGCCGCCGCCGATCGCCCCAACGAGGACACGGCGGCGGCGGTGCTCCGCCCACGCAGGGCAGACTTCCACCGTGTGCTCCACCGTGTCCCCCGGTCGATCTTCGCAGTGGAGTCACCCGGGCGTTTCTTCCCACCCGATTCGGTGCAGGTACCTCCCGAAGCATCCGTGTCCGGTGAGGACGCCGTGGCGCCTCTCCAGCCACTCCTCAAAGAGGGGACTTACCGCCACCATCGTGGCGTGCCCTGCACGGGGTTGCGACACTCGCTCTCTCCATGTCACCATGAGATCGCGCCGGAGGTCAGTCCGCTGAGCGGCAATTTGCCGCGGCAGCGGAGTTTCCCCCCGGCATAGATAGATAGATAGATCTATCATTTATTTAGTGCACACAAAAGACAAAGCACAGCACCCAGAAATACAATTAAATAAAGCAGTTCACTTAAAACAAATAAAAACATATTTACAAAATAAGTATAGTAACATTATGACAAACTTCAAATAATAAAAACAATAACAAAGAGGGTATGCAAGGTGCGGTGTGCGTCTCAAGGTTACACCAAATGGGAGTCCAGCTCAGCATGTGTCAAGGCATGCACCTGACGCTGATATTCTGCTGGATCCCTGTAGTGACGTACGGACGTCGAGCAGACGAGATAAATTCGTGTTGTGATAAAGTGTTTCATGCGCGGAGTGAAATTACGTAAGTATGTCAACTTAAATAAAATATTTTACCAAAAGTTTACTGTGTTGGAAATGTTTGGTTATATCATATTTGTAGGTGCTCAGATGAATAATCTTATTAAAATAATATTGTAGTTGTGTAGGTGTGAATAAGAATAAACGATTTGATTTGATTGTCATGAGAAGGTAGTATAATTATAATTATTGGCCAACTAAATATCAATAAACAATGCAATATATAAATAAACAATGCAATATATAAACAAAGCAATCTCTTGTTCACAGGTTTGCGACCACACGCTACAGATAGACAGATTGTCTCGGGAAGAATAGGTACCACAATCAGTTACCTATATAATGGACGTATTCGAAACAGTGATACCCAGTTTTTTCTGCTCTTCGATAAGAAACTGCCGCAGTCGAACTCTGAAGGTACCAAGACATTTAAGATTTCTTACCGGCGGGGGAATATTGTTCCAGCATTTGGATGCGGCGTATCTGAAACTTCCCCTAAAAGCAGCTGTCTTGTGCGATTGAGTGGAGAGTTGTTGCGAGCACTGCCTCCTTTCGCATTCTCTTCTGCTAGCGATCCAGCTCAGTTTATTGTATAGGTAGGTCGGCTGCCTGTACTTTATTACTCCAAAAAGTATACATGCCAGGTGCAACTTACGCCGCGACTTCATCTTGAGGATGGAGTGCTTATTTAAGAATGGCGTTACGTGAGTTCTTGGTGGGATTGAAAAGCAGAATCGAGCGCAGGCATTTTGGACCCTCTGAATCAGTCGCTCAGTTCTTGCGAGCAGCCGAGGGCCAATTACTGTATCTGCGTAGTTTAGGTTAGAAAGCACGAGTGACTCCACCAGTTTAATACGCAACTCCTCGGACAGATACGGCCTTATTTTATAAAGAACTTTTAGCCGATAGAAACAAGTGCGCACTGACTCTGCCACGTGCGCTTCGTATCTTAACCCAACATCCATGTTCAGACCAAGATTACGTGCCTCGCTGACTCGACTGACCGTCTCACCCAGCAGGGTAACGTTGAGTGATGCCGGCACTGCGCTGATTTGGTTCTTGGTTCCAAACAGCATGTATTTGGTTTTTGTGGGGTTAAGTACTAAACCGTTATTTTCAGCCCAGCATGCTATTCTGTCAAGATCTTCGTTTAAATCCCTTATCGCAGTGTCATAGTCGCTTGGTTTAAAAGAGATATAGACTTGTACGTCATCCGCATAAATATGATACCTACATTTCTTCAGGGAACTTATGATATCAGCACAATACAAAATGAAGATGATGGGGCCCAGTATTGTGCCCTGCGGGACTCCCCTGTAAACAGAAGTGAGTGATGAAACGAGAGATGAACCATTGCTCAGTCGTATTTCCACACGCTGCCGACGGTTGGTAAGGTAGCTTTGGAACCAGTCTATTGCATTTTCGTCAAATCCATAGTAGTGAAGCTTTGATAGAAACAAGTCTATATTTATGCAGTCAAAGGCTCGCGAAAAATCGAGTAAGACAAGGAGTGTGCATAGGCCCTTATCCTGTGCTGAGAGAATGTTATCTGTCACGTCCAAAAGTGCTGTAGAAGTACCACGTTGTTTGCGAAAACCTGACTGTAGCTCAGGCAGAATGTGTTTATCTTCTAGATACTTTGACACCTGTTGACAAACCGCCTTTTCAGCGATTTTAGACAGGCAAGGCAGAACACTGACAGGCCTCAGGTCTTTTAAATCTGTTGGATTTGGTTTTTTTGGCAATGGCCTAACAATAGCAATTTTCCAGATGTCAGGGAAAGTTGCTGAAAAAATTGAGCTGTTCACAATGTCGGTGATGGATTTTAATGAATGTGGGAGAGTAAGCCAAAGCATGTCTAGGGTGACTTGATCACAGCCTTCAGCGTTAGATTTTAGCTGGCGGAAGTATCGCAGAATTTGATCAGCAGTTACTGGTTGTAATGAGAAAGCGAAACTATCATCACCATAACAATGAGATTCAAAGAAAGCGCGTTGCGATGTATTGCAGACAGGGTTACCAGGAACGTTCAAAAAATGATTATTTATTTGGTTTGGATCTCTGAAGGTAGTCGGAAGGTCATCAAATTGTTTCCTCGGTAATACTGTTCTTTTTAAATTTTTCCACAACGTTTTAGGATCCCTGATCTGACCATTAATATTAAAGTTAAAATATGCCACTTTTTCTCTAAATAAGGAGGTTGCTACCAGAGATTTCAGCTGCTTGTAGTATGACTTTTTGGAGTCTGATTTCGTTTTACGGTACTTGGACAGGGCATCATTCCGCAAGTGCATCATCAATTTTATTGTATCCGTTATCCATGGGTAAGACGGTTCCTTAATTAAACATTTCTTGACCGGAGCGTGCGCATCAAAAATTGCCAAAATATTCTCGTTCAACTCCCCAACCATGTGATTCACATTTTGCAAGGCGCAAATGCTGTCCCATTGTATTTGCGATAAATCACTATCTAGCACCTCTCTATTTATTTCTTTAATGGGTCTATAAGTTATTGTATGGGGTTTATATTTATTACGCCTAATATTAAACTCGCACACAACAAGTGAGTGACCATTTATTGAGCCATAGGGCTCAACAGATATAGCTTTGTGGTTGATATTCGTACAGACAAGGTCGATCAATGTTTCGCTATGGTCTGTGAAATGGGTGGGCGAATTTACCAGTTGTTTTAGGTTCATGCTATTCAAAAACTCACAGACTTTCTTAGTTTGCCCATTAGCATTCAGTAAGTTGACATTGAAATCGCCGAGCAGCACGAAGTGATCACATTTGACTAAGGAGCTAACAGAGTCAGTTAAAGCGTCGAGAAAGATGTCCAAGTCGAAGCGTGGCGGACGATACGCTGTGCCTATAGCAATTTTACTTCCATTGATTGTGAGAGTAATCCACATTTGTTCGATAGTATCGTATCTAGGGTCACTTGGGGTGGACCAGGTACGAGCGGTCAGACCACGTTTAAGATAAAAACCCACACCACCCCCCCGGCCCCCGTGAACACACAGCGGTCGTGGTATGTGACGCAGGCGGTAACCTGGCACAGTGGGCGCTCGCCCCTCTTCGCCCGGCCTTAGCCAAGTCTCGTTTACTGCTAATACATCGAAGGAATGCCTTTCCACTGCTGCTATAAAATCATCGTGGTTAGTGCCAAGGGAACCTACATTTAGCAAACCAACTTTAAGATATTTTTCAATCATTTAAACAATTAAATACACAACAGAACAGTGGAGCAATGTCGCAGACGTAAAATGTTGACGTTTTCGCGTTTGTCATAGAAGATAAAATAACATTAGAATGTGTAATTCTGTGGCAATATTTCCAACGATTGCTAGAAGTGTAGGCAACAAAGAATTGAAGTTCATAAAAATAATTATAAACAAGGACCAAATATCCAAAGATAAAAACATTGTAAGCACCAAGAAATATAAATAATAATGTAAAGAAAATAATTGTAAATAATAATTGCATTTTGTCCCGTGTTAACAATACTACTAAAATATAAGTATAAAAAAATATAAAAGTGTATATAATATCAGTAATGATGAGTTTGTAAATTATTTCTGCATATAAATCAGTGTTAAAATGTAAGTAATCTGTGCCCGAAAATATTTCCAACTTCCTGTAAGCTGACAGTAATTGATAAAATAGCATGACTTTCCACAATTTACCAAAATAATCAACATCCTTACCATTTATTGCGCGTAGTGTTGCCCAAAGTCTTTGAGGAAAAAATAGTTTCCAACCCGGTACTCCAAGAGACACACACCGCCTTGCGACATAATTAAATATATAGCACAGAGTATACAACAATCCTTTAAGTGCAAAACAAAATAATAATAAAGAGATCAAAAGAATGTTAACATCTACTCGTACAGAAGCATAAGAAGGTATACGAAGCAAGTTTACAGAACGCGCTCGGATGTGGTACAAACCAACCATTATCCAAAAATCCTACAGATATCGTCCTCACATCTAATTCATTCGGCTTTTTGACCATCTTCTCTACGAGCTAAGATCTTTCCTTCCCTTGTCCATACGAACTTCCATTTGTTTTGGCTCCCTGCCTGACGAGCGTGATAAAATAGCTGGCGGTTTGCTCGAGTCAGACGTTCGTTAACGTACACTCGGTGCGGCGGCCCAGCGATATTAAGGTCGCCTGCACTCAAACCGCGGCGGACCCGAGCCGCGCGCAGTAGTGTATCGCGCGTGGCGCGCCTTGCGAAGCGCACGGATATACACCGCGGTCGCTGCGCAGCGGGGTCGGCAGGGATGGAACCGTCTGAAGTCTCTACTCGATTACGACGCGTAGATCCGACTCGCTCAGCATGCACTACGTCCCTCTCGTCGATGTCGACGCCAAGGTTTATGGCTAGGACTTGAACGAGGTGCAGAGTGCTCTCATCCTTGCTCTCCGGTATTCCGGTTACCTCAATGTCGTTGAGCAAGAGTTCTTGATCGCGCTCGTTTAGTTGGCATTTCAGTTCAGCAATGGTGTTCTCCAATGGGTCCCTGTCTGGCGGAACTTCTTGCTGCAATCTATGTTCGAGGGCACCTACTCGTGTTTCAAGGGTATCTATCCGCTCATCAGATATCCTTAAGGATTCTTTTATTTGAGCCATCTCTGCGCGCAATTCTTGAAACTCCACATGCATCAAGCGAAACTCGGTACGCAGTTCCTCTTTAAATAACCGCAACTCGTCCGTCAAGTCGCGAGAAATATTAGCGGTAGCATCCAGTGCCGTTTTGTTTATTGAGCTGTCCAAGTCCATGAGCTCTTCAGGGCTGCAGTGCTCCTCTGCCTGGGAAGGATCCGTCCCACCTCGAACTGGTGTCTCGGTCCTGTTGTCTCGCCGTTGGTTTTTTAGGCACTCGGGGCAGCGCCAGGTGGATCCAACAACACCCACAGCAGGCAAGTTAACGCAAACGCGATGGTACAAGGCGCTGCACTGACGGCATTTAGCGGCCTCTATCGGCGATAAAAATTTCGCGCAACCACCGCACTTCACTGCTGGCATGGTGTACGATACGTTATGTAGATGAATCGATCGAGCTTAGTCGTTCCGTGCTGTAGTAACAGATGGCGCTGTCTGGAACTTTTGTGAATTACGGTTTGATGGCAATCTAATGGTTTGTTCACACCATGCTATGTCACTGGGCTAAGCAGAATTGCGGGACACTCACGGGCGACACTTCACATCCAGAGTTTTAAGTGTATTCACTATAATGTTTTAATATTTTTAATGTTACGGGTAGATTTTATTCACTGGTGTACTAGTTTTAAGTTTACACACTAATTACTATTTAAACACTGCATTTACACATTAGATAACGTTTCGTATCTTGAATTGTTGCATGAAGAAACTTTCTGTATTATAATTGTTCCAATTAAATTGGTTATTTTATTTATAACACTATGAACCACAGAAGGACGTACCGACTTACTTGACGTCCGTGACGTCGTCGGCATAGTACTTCCGCGCGCCATTCGTGTAGGCGCGACTATCGCCTCCAGATCCCATGGCGACAATCCGGCATGCAGGCCCGCCGCCTCGCGATAGATCGTGCGTTACCCACGGAAAATATTAGTACCTCAGATAGTAATTTTGCGGTACAAATGCGATGCTATATATCGTTTCCCTATCTACCTGCACCATAACGTGCACTTAAACCACAAGCTTGAATTTTTCTCCATATAAAGTATATCGTCGTTGCGACTTTAGACCTCTTATGTGTAAAATTCAACTTTATGAGAAAATCGATATAAACCGTCTACTGAAAAAAATATAATGAAACCAACTACAACAAAAAATATAGGTATCAGCCATATGATTTCCTGCTTTTTAGTTTGCTATTGTTAGTTGAAATTGAAAGTAGTATAATAGTAAAAAAAAAAAAAACAGTTTCAATTAACACATAAGAGATTTTCGTTGCGCTTTACGTATCACATCAGAGCTTTTGAATAAAAATGCCTATGAAAAATAAAAATGAAAAACTATTAGATATAATGAAAAAAAATTATATATATTTCTCAGAAAACAATAATTAGGTTATGATAACAGTAGAATCAAAAAATTGCATAAAATAAAAGATACAAATCAAAGTACTATTAATTTCTGAGGTACCCATATAATTGTGGATATAATTATGCATTACCTAAGTACCCGGATCAAATTGTAATGCATTGTAAAACGGATGATAATCCTGATCTATTACCATTTTCAGTTCCTGTAAATGTTTAAACTTGCTCTCAGTAATTTTTAACGGAGATCTGTACAATCGGTTTGGAGATACCAGACCGTTTCTTTGGTTATTTCTTCGCTGTGGAAGTACGGACCACTCGTCAACATGTCTTAACCTATAAAATACGGATCCGTCAGATAAATATTTAAGACCTCTAATGTCCACCACGACAGGATCTCCCTTCTTTTTGCCAGGCCGTATGGATTTTAGGTTCGATTCCATCTCTTCGAAATTTAGAAAGAAATCATGGTGATTGGATTTGACATCATAGGGCTTTTGTGGTCGAGCTTGTCTTATCCGGGTGATATAATCACTGGGAGCGAATATTGGTGGTTTTATGTATTGCTCAATAGTGGAGTGAACACTATCCACTTCCATCATAGTGTGCCCCTTTTCCAGGTAAAGTTGTTCGATACAAATTTTCCTTCTTTGCGCCAAATCGCTTAGGGCACTTGACAAAATTCGGTTCCGGTTTTGGTGTCCGCATCCATCAGAAATGATGATCACGCGCTCTGTGGAAAGTGGCAGGTTTTGACAGTAGTCTATTAAACAAGATGTGAATTCACATCTTATTACCATCTGCTTCGTGCCAAAAGTAAATTGTTACGTCTTTAGATAGAACGTTATAAACCGTGAAGTTATGGCATTGTAATTTTAATTTGTAGTACAATGCACTAGCCAATAGCTTTGGGGCAAGCAAAACACTTTGAACATCCACTGTTATAACCACAACCTTTTCGTTTGCACTAGCTACGGCATTCTTTTTGGCATCACGGGCTTCAATTTTCTTTAAAATATGGCTATCATATTCTTCTTTGGAAATGTTACCAGTTTTATAACTACAGCACGTGTCGCACTGGTCTTTGCGAGGATGGTGAATGCTGATATTTTCCTTAGTCATTACCTTCGAAAATGTCTTTCTAGAGGCAGCTCTGTATTGGTTTTCTATACACCACTCCTTAAAAACCTGATGCATGTGGAGTTCAGATCGAAAAGTCGATTCAACATAAATTTTTTTCGAGCTAGAACGACAGTAATGGCTCGGCACTTTTGGTAAAATATCCAGCCATGTCTTAACAGTTCTTGTCAACTCAACGTTCCTTCCTGGCCTAGCAATAATATTTGAACTTGGTGCAGTGTTTTCGGCAGTCTGTTCCTCAATATTTTCTTCGAAAGTATCAACCTCTAGTCCAGCGACGAAAACTGTCTTCTCCAATGCAAAGTGTATTAAGAAAAAATAATTTACACACTCTCACTCTAGTGCATTTTGCGTCTAATTTATTGATGAAGATATCGTGGCCACTTTGTTTTTTGCTTGTAGACCTTTGTTGAGATGTACGTCGTCGTCTTATACACCGTCTCACTGCTGATGCTTTTATAAACGCCATCTTCTCTGGCCAAGTCCTGAGCTTCCAAAAACGTTTATGAATTTGTTCACGTTCTTCGTCGGATACAAGAGCACAAAGAAAAGAATTTTTAGATTTCGGAGCTACACATGTGTGTGAGCAACGTGGTTTTAAAATTCTTTCAGGCTTCTCAACGCACGCTGTCCATTTGTCAGCTAACTTTTTATACCCAAGGTACGATTTACCGGCAACGCGGGCTTCTTTGTTCTCTTTAACGGTGCATGGAAGTGGTCTTTGTACAGCAGAGGTATTACCATCAATATTGTGGGGCAATGATACCCTAGTAACATTGTCATCACTATCACTATCTTCATCATCCAGAAAAGGCAAGATCCTCCGTGGTTTTAAAAATAAATTCCTGTTTCTCTTCAAATCTTGCACAGACAGCGACTTAATACTTTCATCGAAGTCCAAATGTTCTTCAACCTGGCTACGTAATGGATAAAAACTCCGCCTACGCCGCGAAATCATTGGAACCCAATCTGGATCGTCATCACTGTTATCGCTCAAATTTTCAAAGATAGGTATTGGTGATAGCACTTGCTTCGATTCAGATGCAAAACCCAGGTCTTCAGTGGCATGGAGTATGCTGATGCTATGATCAGATGAAGCATTCGTAACGTCTTCAGAATCTTCAGACGCAATACCCGGGTCTTGAGTGGCATGGAGTATGCTGATGCTATGATCAGATGAAGCATTCGTAACGTAATCTTCAGACGCAATACCCTGGTCTTCAGCGGCATGGAGCATGTTGATGCTTTGATCAAATAAATCTTCAGTAACATCATCTTGATTATTCAATCCTGAAGATATTAAGCCCAAATCTTCTGGCGTAATAAGGGAACCGCTAGAACAGCTCTCCACCCTTGGAGGTTCCCCAAAATCATATAAATTACTTGATTCAGAATCACCTGTATTTTGTTGATTAACTAATAACTCAATCTCACTTGGACAGAGCGGTTTACTCATATTTTATGTTGTTACACTCACAAATCGAATAAACTTTCGTTCTACGCGACGCGAAACAAGTAACGACCTGCACGCACTGACAAAATGCATTAATACCTATAATGAGCGACATCTATCTTCTACGATTGGACAGTAATCATACGATTTATCTGTCTCGCTCGTCTCCGTGATATTATTGGTCTAAAGTGACATAGGTAAATAATTTAAAAAATACCCGCCTTTCTCGTCCTGATGCACATAAGATATTTTGATCTAATAATTGCCGAAAGGCCCCGAGTTTGACATAGAACTAAAAACTCATATGTGTATACTGACACATAAGATATTTTAAGCACCAACATTTTATTAGGAAGCACATTGTAGATCTTGAAATTTGGTAAACAAATGACGATTAAATCGTCGTATACACATGAGAGTTTTTGCATTCGATAGAGCTTGAAAATGTGAAACAGGCTGGCGTAAAAAAGTGTTTTTGCCAAAAGTGACACATAAGAGGTTTTAAACTCGCAACGACGATATGGAGAAAAATTCAAGCTTGTGACCTAAGTGAAACAAACAATACCACTAATAATAATTAATACCACTTAGGTACCTCGACAATTTTTTATAAAGATCAGTCTTAGATTTTGTGTTAAGTACTCATAGAAAAAAATGTACAGTTGAGGTACTAATATTTTTGATTGTCACTAAGTAATAATAATATTAAATGATGATGTTGACACTGAATTTGTTGATTTTATGTAATTACTGCTTACACTTTATGACTAAATAAATCGAAATCACAAGCATTTGAGCGTATGAGGCAGTGAAAATGTTTTTCGAAACACCGTCATTCGCGACTACTTCATTCGAGTCCATGAGCTTTCGAACCTGTGAGGCAGTGGAAAAATAATTTGCAACAGCGTGTGTCGCAACAGTGGCGTTCGAAACAACATAGGGAACCCACTCTTATCGCTTATGATATGCGTTGAGTCTGTATCTGCGACGAGCGACGAGACAATAACATCCGTTGACACGACGTATGGAATGTTCAAGATAAGCTCTGGAACGATTTTATTTTTGTAGAACTTTGATCACTTAGGTATGGGAAAATATGTTCACAACTCTCAGTATTATTGTGGTATTATTGCGCACACGTTCTTCATGTTTTAGCAGGATCTAGAGCTGGAACTGGAGTGACCTTGAATCAGGTCAGTACCGGACTTTGCCGGTGTGATGAGTTGCCTCTGACACTCTTCAGGAAGTGACCTTGAACTAGGTCAGTACCGGATTTTACCGGTGGGATGAGTCGTCTCTGGAACTTCTCCGGAACTGAAGCACTTTCACTTTTTGGAAGGCACTGAATTTACACTTTTCGGAAGGATGCCAAGGATTTAATAATCCCTTAACGCTGCCACCAATGTTAGAACCGGGTTCCGTTCTAGGTTTAAAAAAAAAAAGAATTAATTTGGCTAAAATAAACTTGTATAATAAAACAATAAAAACACGAGTGCAAGATACATGTGCACGGTAGGATGGTTGGGAGACGACTGGCGTGCTGGACTGTGACGAGGGGGAGAGAGGAAATCAGAGGATGCTGCGTCAGCAGCAGGAATGCAGCGTTGGTTGCTGAGTAGACCAGAAGGGGTACAGATGAAAGATGTAACATAGGGCTGCCATAAATTCAGAGACGCCGACCGGAACAATTAGAACAAAAATAAGGCAAACCATGGATTATTAAAAAAACAATAGTAGGTATATAAGGAAATTTAATCATAAAGTAGCAAAAGTCTTCTTACACTACACTTTTCTTTGCCCACTCATATTTTTCAGTAGATTTTACCTTTGACAATAACTCCTTTTCCCCTTTAACATAATTATAAAATTCTACGCATGTCATTTTATAATTATAAATGCATTGAATGATGCTTTCCACTGTGCTTACACTGAGTGAATTTCGTTCTTTCGTCCACTGCGCTGAAATTAACGAAAACACTCGTTCCACGTGAGCATTGTGGCCAGGGATTGCAAAAATATATTGACACATTTTAAGAAGATTTGCTTTTCTTTCCAGTTCTTCGGTTTTTTCAAAAAAGTATTTCCATTTTTCTTGCATATTCTTAGCTTTCCATTCATCGGTCATTTCACATTCCAGAAACGATTTTAAGTACATAAATTCTTCAAACATTGAATCATCTACTGCTATATCTTTTTCATTTAAATATCTTGTAGTTTCTTCTACTTGTTGCCATTGAGGAATATCATTTAAAATCATCCAAGCGAAAACATCAAATTTTGTCATCGGTTCTGTCCACTGTTCGAGATAACGGATAGCAGTGTTAAAGAAATCTCCCGTTTCTTTGTCAAATGCTTCGGATTGATTTGTATTAATTGTGCCATCATTCTTTAGTTTGTTATAAAGTTGTCTTGTTTGATTGCCTAAATATTTATTTAGTAATCTGTCACTCAACTGTTTTTTTGTATCCTCCAAAACATTTTTCACTTCAACAATAGTAATAACTGATTTTTCAATCTTCTTTATTTGTTTTTCAATCAGAAATGCTTGACTGTGCACAAAAAGAGTGTAAAGTTCTGATAAGGGATTAGCGAAAAAATCGACTACAGCTTTTGGGGCATTGACTTCATTAGCGAAAAATTCTTTCAGTGGCAGCCACAACTTTAGTATGCGTTCAATTGCTGGAAGCAGTGAAAGCCACCGACTTCTGGAATGTGAGAGTATATTGTTGTAGTCTATTGCTGCATGCTCACAAAAATCTTTAAGGCGTTCCACTCTTACAGTGAAAATGGAAAAATACTTGAAAATTTTCAGAACAATAGACTCCACGTCAATCGACATCATATCGGTAGCAGAGGAAGCTGTATTGTGCAGAATGTGCGCTGGGCAACCGATGCCTTCAATGTCTTTAGACAAAATCTCTTTCAATTTAACAAAAACATTATTAACTCCACGCCTATCTCTTCCTCCAAAGTTAGTGTTTGTGTTATCCGCACTGAAAGCAACAATATTTTGCACGGGGATGTTTTGATCCTGCAACGACTTTATACAAAATGAAGTGATTGTATCAGACGTTTCATTCGGCAATGAGTTTAATTTCAGTAATTTAATTTTCAATCCTTCTTTTTCCGTAAAGTACTGTATTAGTAGTGGAAATAACTTTTCCGCTCTGTGATTGCTAGAATCGGTAGAAATACCATAAAAAGGAACTTTTTCGACTTCTGTTTTAATTTGCGCGATCGAATGTGGAGCCAATATGTGTTTAATGATAGCAGTAGCCTTCGTTCTTGCAGTTGATTGTTTTGCCGCGATACTTGAATCAGGATACATTACGGCATTCAATTTTGTCGTACAATCTAAAGAACTAAACGATTGGTGGTGCTTTACAACTTTATAAGCAGTGGTCAATTCGGCAGCGCATATTAATATGTCTTCGGTGGTATTTTGTTTGATCATGAATGTCGATATATCTTTAGAAGTTGATGCAACAGATAATTTCGTCTTGTGATTTTTACTTTGAATATGGTCTTTGATACTTGACTTACCGCCATGACTAACAGATATATGTAAGCCGCAAATAGAACACAAGGCTTCATAATCATTTCTTCCTCTTTTAATGAATGACCACTCTTTAGTATAATCGTCAGAAAACAAACACTTTCTTTTTGGCATGACTTTTTAGCAAAATACTGGCAATAAACTAAACTTCAAAGTACAGGACAGTGCGCAGCGCAAGGTAAAGCGCAACATACGTTGTTCTCTAAAGCAACTAAACAAAACACTGCAACGATTTAAATAAACCAGACGCGTGGGCGGAGGAGCGCGGTGCGGGACGCGGGTTATCATCGAACGAAACTCACTCTAACTTAGGACGTCGCCGCGCGCTCTCGCGCGCGCACGCCTCTGCTCCACTTCTATAACTCGCCGATCACAGACGTGGTACTTTCCTATAGTTTAGCCACAGCGCTGTACCGCGCCTTACGAAAGCGCAGCGAGGAGGGGGAAGGGAAAGAAAGAGCAAGGGTATTGTATATAAGATTGAACTTGTCAGACAGATCTTACGATATCGATGTACGATATTTTAAATCTGACACGCTACGCTAGTTGCCGGCAGACTGACAGAGCGGTCGGCTGTCCCTCCCCTGCCCCCCATGTCTCGCCGCGCACATACCTCAAGAGCGGTACAGCGCTAACGGTCAAACTGTACACAAGGGTAGCTTGCGGATTGTGTGCATACCGGGACAAATAACTTGATGGCCGGGACACCGGGACACAACGCTTCAAACCGGGACATGTCCCGGTGTACCGGGACGTATGGCAGCCCTAATGTAACAGCACGTTGTCAGTGACCGACCACGTGTTCCTTTGTCTTAGCTGAATGCGTGCGCACTCACCCAGCTGCGATCGCACCGTCTGGAATGTTCGGCGGGCTAATTACTTACAAGACACTTCACCTTTTTAAACGGTTTTATTTAGCTCACCCCGTTTGTTTATTGGGATTATGGGACTTACGTATTTTTTACACTTATTAATCAATCATGGACATAATCACATTGAGATTTTTCATCATTAGAACTCGTAGCACTATGAAATTCAGATGCTTTTATCCTACTGTTGGCCCAAGCCTCAGCAAATTAAATTGGTTAAGAATGACAATGGACGATAGAAATAATAGGATTTTGGAAAAAACTAGGACTGTGGAAAAGAAATAATGGATGGATCGGGCACCCTCCTGGAATTGCTTCCGTGTAGAGTTGAGTGACCTTGGGTGGAGTCGACCTGCTGTCTCGCCCTGGATCCCCTTGGATTGCTCAGCTTGGCTCTCAGCGTCAGCGTGGCTAAGCTCAGCTCGTTTTTTCGATAATAGAGATCTTCGATAATATGTTTCACATCATTCACATGTTGCTGCTTGGATCGTTTACATATCTGCTTAATATATTCACAGCAAATGAGATGTCTGGCCTAGAGACAGAAGACAAAAAAAGTAAAGAGCCTATAGCTTCTCTATTGGGAAAATCAACAATGTTTTCATCTAAATTCTTTGAAATAACGACATTGACATCTGTTGGGGGGTACTAGCAGAATTTGCATTATTCATACAAAATTTCTCAATTATTTGTTTAATATAATCCCCTTGAAGAATACAGATATGTTATTGTTAACTGCACAATTTACGGCTTCTGTCCAGTTCTGTTGGTACAACATCGAGCGAGCACTCTCTTCTATGGTTCTATTCTCTCTCTCTTTGAGCGTCCAGTTGGTCTGGTGTGTAGCAAAATGTCATGAACTATCCCCTCTTTGTCCGAATATTCTTTAAAAACTTTGTTAACATTTTCTTTTCTATTGTCTGTATGCAATATTCTGACACTGTGCATATATCTATTTTTAACAATACTATTATATTTCTTGAACACTTCCATCATGTCACTATTGTTTTAATACAATATATATGTCTGTAGCTGGTAGCTGCATCTTTAAATAATACAAAGTATTTCAATTTGATTATTGGCAACAAAATCATGCACAGCGTCGCAGTAAAAATCAGTTAACTGACGGTTTGCCCCAATAAAAGCGGTGCCGTTATGTGACAAGATTTTTCGTGGAACACCACGACGGGCTATAAAACGTCATAAGCAGGAGATAGCGGAGTCGGCAGAAAGGCTTGCTACAATCTCTAGGTGCACTGCTCGCGCTGTCAAACATGTAAACAGTGCCACCCATAAAAAATGTAGGAAATATTATGGACTTTATATTAAAGCTGCAATAAAATTACGAGTCACTGACACAACTGATTTAATTTGACAAACGACAAATCTAGAAACGAGTAAAAACATAGATAATATAAAAAGGTAGCAACAATAATAAGCACAAATTAAACTCTTAAAATTATTTCTGCTATTATTATGTACCATTACTTTAACTAAAAAAAAAACTGTATTATTCAACTAGCGCTAAAACTTCATCTATAAGTTTCATAGACTTTTTACTACATAGTTTTCTGAAACTTGTTATGTAAGGGTTCGAAGTATACAAAAGTGTATATAAAACATCTTCATAAGTTGTCCTAGGGGTAACACTGAATAATGCCGAATGACGTTTTCCCCGTGAATTAGGACTTTATGGACCGATGTTGGCATATAATACCACATATATTTATTAACATATCTTTGTGCTGTATCCAAAGCATACTGACTGAATTTTGAAGTATTAATAACTTTTCCACTTCACTTGACTTGCTTGTATTCTTTGTCCGCTTGAACCATCACAGCCCCATTTAGAATAAAGCATTTAATGTGTTTTACCAACTTTGTATACACCATCGATTTGTAAAATTCTAGCAATAGTGTGATCCAGCAGATCTTGAAGTTTAACCTTTGCTTTAATATTATTAATTTCTATGCTTGATCTTGGTGGGTAGCATTTTCCTTTAGCTGGAAATAATAAGCAATTCTTCGCGATTAAACTCCTCACTGTGCCATATTAAGGTGTGTCCCGATGAAAATACTGAGAGCTTCGTATTTAGAGTCCGCTGTTAAATGTGCCGGTTTGTTTAAGAGGTTTTGACGTATATCACCTTTTTTTTCCATGGGCAATCCTCGTAAAATTTCGACAATTAATGCATCTTCGGTTTCCCCTTGAGATCTCAATCTCTGAAGATATGAATTCAGTGTAAAATCAAGGCCACATGTGTCAAGCAACTCCTTGATTTTTTCGTCTTTGTGTTCTATCGGAACTGTTTTCGTAGGTTTTCGAAGGGCGTCCTCGCTTTCCCATCGATGTCGAAGGTTCAGATTCACAAGTAGGATCTTCCAGATTCACAGTAAATATGACGTCCAGCCACGCGCTATTCTTGATTAAAAATATTTGCTTATTTCTGCCAGATTTTGTGTGTTAAGCGGTTTACGATATGTATAAATGATAATTTATTATGCATGTGAACTAAAAAACGGTGGGAAACACGTAAGACCTATAATAAGCTAATTGACTACTTTCAAATAGCATCACCTACGTATTTGTAGGATTGTGTACTGTTTTATGCTACTCGTATAACAGATTAACATATGTCGTGCAACGAAATTGCCACTTTTCTTTTCTTCTTTTATTATAATATTAAATTTCCTATCAAATAACATAATTTGCAGACCTTTGGCAAATTTCGGGAGGGTTCCAAAAAAAATTTAATAAGCATATAAAAGTCAGTAAATAAACAATATCTGAAAATTCTTATAACTTACACTGTTTTTTCAGCTACTGAGTATAGTCACACAACTGATATAAAGAAGATGGATCAAAATTGCCCCACGTCCTATAACAATGTGACATATCTCAAAAAAAAGATAAAAATGTAAAAAAAAATATGGCATACTTCCTAAGTTCATTTTTTTACACCTTCATATGAAAAAAAAGCTATGAAAATAGTTCAGGCGCTGTTATGAAAAATTCTTTCGTATGAGTATTTATGGACCGATTTAAAAAAATCTTTTTTTGTTTGAAGCGTACCCCTTAAGGTAATCCCACTCCCATAAAGTCAGATCTCCGGTCTCCAGGATCTTGGAGAAATGAAAGAAAAATCTCAAAAATAAGCTATTTTTTTTTCAATTAAGGTAGTTTTTAATACATTACATTTATTTTGTTCAATCAAACATCAACTGACGATTATCTCCTTTTTCACCTAATTATGAAAACGTGAGAACAAAAGCTTGAGCTTGAATACTACACTATACTTTTTGACGACTCGAATGGCGTAGTGGTAGTGACGCTGCCGTACGTTCTTAGGGTCCTGGGTTCAAATCCCGGTAGGACAAAATGTTTGTGTGATGAGCATGGACATTTGTTTCCAAGTCATGGATGTTTATATGTATAATAAGTATGTATTTACATACAAAAAAGTATATATGTAGTATATCAACTATCTAGTGTCCACGACACAAGCTTTGCTTAGTGTGGCACTAGGTGGCGCTGTGTGTTAATGTCCAGTGATATTGATTTATTTATTTATTTATATTATTGTACAGAATTCAATTATTACTTTGAATACTGTATAATAATAATTATTATTTATCGGACAACTAAGACCCTTATATAAGATACATTAAATATCATTAAACAACAATAACAAACTAATACATATTTTTAACCTTATACTATAACTATACACGCAGCTTTGACGGCGTCGCTTAGCCGTGACAACACAACAAGAGAGTGAAAAACGAACAATGTGAAGTACAAAAATGAGCTTATTTTTGTGATTTTTTTTTCATTTCTCCGTAATCCTGAAGGCCAGAGGCCTGACTTTATGACCGTGGGACTACCTTGGAGGTACCCTTTCAAACAAAAAAAGATTTTTTTAAATCGGTCCATAAATACTCATACGAAATAATTTTTCATAACAGCGCCTGCACTACTTTTAAAGCAATTTTTCCATAAGAAGGTGTAAAAAAATGAAGTTAGGGAGTATGCCATATTTTTTTATATATTTTTATCTTTTTTTTGAGATACGTCACTTTGTTATAGGACGTGGGGTAATTTTGTATGGATTGTGATCCGTCTTCTTTACGAGACTTTCCATAATGTTCTAATATTTTTTACAGTATTCCCGTTTGAAACGGATAACATTATATTTTTTCTTAAAGTATATTGAATTTCCGTTTTAAAGACACAAAAGACAGTTTAAAATATAATACCATATCAAAAAAGCATTATTTTCAAGGTGGGGGTAGGTACATTTTTGTGAAAATGCCCAGTTATTGGTACTCCTTTGGTGTAATTTTTAATGAACTCGTCGATTCTATATTTCTGTACTTTGTTTCAAAGTTTGAAAGTAACTTTCTATACCTGACGATGATGGTGCTTTATTTTCTGAATCGAAATATGAACTTGATAACTTTGACCACAATGAAAGTCTTAATAATTCGTCTTAACGTTGGAATGAATTGTGGAAAATAGTATGAATTTTCATTAAATTTAAAGATCATGTTAGCTTGATTTTTACTGTTTACAATTTTGAGAAAACGTCGAACCAAAGTGAAAAAATTAAATCCTCACTACTAACATCAAAGTAACTTTCACCAAAAATTTTTTTTTCTGAATCGTAAGTGGTCTACTTCTCCTCCCTTTAACAACTTATCAAGTCGTGATTTTGCTTCTTTGCAGTCATTGTCAATATCATTGGTATACTGACTGTCTAGGCCTTTGCCTGATTTTTGTGTGTATGCCAAGGTACTCGTATGTGTGAGGAGCTGAAATATGAACTCGAAGAGCTACTATACTTTTTAATTTACTTTTTACAATGGGTACACGTTAGATATATGTATATAGGTAATAAAATTGTACAAGTTCTGAAGTAGTCAGTCGTCGCTCGCGATCTGCGCGCGAGCTTTTATACCCTCTCGCGTGGAGTATACACCGGCTTGGTCCCCCGCACCCAGAGCGGAGGTGGGCCTTAACATACTCCCCCCGTTGAAGGGGATTCCTTCAACTCTTCTGTTTTAGGCTTAAACAGAGGCCACAGGCGATTTACAGCTCGACGAATAGTGCCACTGGTCGTCCTCACATCTGCTACTCTGGATACTTCATCATTTCCCTTTTGTAGGGCTTCTATGCGCCCGAGTCTCCATTTTAATGGAGGCAAATTATTTTCCTTTATAATGACCATATCGCCAACGCGAAGTTCCATCCCAGGTTTGCGCCATTTCGTACGATGTTGCAGTTCCGTAATGTACTCATGTTGCCATCTGAACCAGAAAAGCTGTCTCATTCGCTCCAATTGCTCATATCTGTGAAGTCGATTACAGTTAATGTTGGTCAGTACTGGAGAGGGAAGAGCTATCAGCGGCTTGCCGACGAGGAAATGCCCGGGGGTCAGGGGATGGAAATCATTGGGATCGGATGACATGGGAAACAAAGGCCGGAAGTTCAGTATGGCTTCTACTTGGACAAATAAAGTTCAAAGTTCCTCATATGTTATATGCCTGTCTCCTAATATTCTTTTTATGTGTTATTTTGCAGACTTCACCCCTGCCTCCCACAAGCCCCCAAAGTTTGGGGCGTATGAGGGTAAGAAGGCAAACTTCATTCCTTCGTCAGAACAGAATTTATTTATTTCATCTTTGTTTACTATTAAATGTTTAAGTTCACTACTGGCCCCTAAAAAATTTGTCGCATTATCACAACATAATAAACTCGGTTTAGAACGTCGTGCAATAAATCTTCGTAATGCCAAGAGAAATGCATCTGTACTTAAGTCACTAACGACTTCTAAATGAATGGCCTTGGTTGTAAAACATACAAATAAACACATGTAACATTTACTTATTTTACAACCTTCCTATCAGTGATTAAAAATGGACCAGCCAGGTCAACTCCAGACGTTTCAAAGGGCGTTCCTGGAATTAAACGCTGTTTGGGTAGATTACCCATAATAGGAACTTATAGGTTTAAATCTAAATCGCTTACATACAATTATTTGACACACTTCCAGCCACCTATCTACCATTAATAATCCAATATTTCTCTCTAACAGCCGATAACATCATCTGCGGCCCAGCATGCAGTAACCGGCTATGTTCATTCTCAAAAATAAGTCTTGATAATCGGTGTTTAGAATCTAATAGTAAAGGATGTTTTTTGTTATACGAACAAGTTGAATTTTGAATACCCACCCACTCGTATAACTTTAGATTTACTGTCTATCCATTAATCACGTGATGTTTTTTTGGCATTTTTTTTAACCCCCCCCCCCCCCTCCCCCTTGGTGATACGTGGTGAGGTTTAAGACTACCCCTCCCCCCTATATCACGTGTATTTTTTCGTACCTGCAAAGAATCTATTTTTTTATCATCTAATTTTATTATAGAAAATTAAAGACTACTATAATAAACGTAAAAAGGTAGACAGAAAAATTGCAGTTTGTTTTTGACTGACATAAAAATAATGAAAGAAATGCAAAAAAGGTTTTTGTACTAGTACATGAACATTATTTAATGTACAATATTTTCGGACCACGGATTACCAAGACTTTCTTCAACACCAATAACTGGGTAAGCATCTTGCAAGTCAGTTGTTGGCACAGTGCTTTGTTGAAGATCAACATCGGTTTCATCAAGCCACTCGGCGTCATCATTTTCGCGCACTACGCAGAGAATCTCTCTCGATCTACCATTCGATCGTCGTGTGAGGATGCGGGAAGGACGAACACTGTGCATCTCTAGAGTATTATATTGCTTGTGAGAAAAATTCACATGTTCCTTAGCTTTTTTTTTTGTACAGAAGTACAATGCACACCGCTGGCATGTCCTTTCTAAAAGTATCTGTCGATCCTTCTGCAGGCTAGGACAATATAGATCATAAATCAATTTTCCGAAGCCTTCATACGTTGGAGTAATTTCAAGAGACCGACGCAGAAGAAATGGAGCAAACGTCTTGCCATCATGCTCTTGAGGCTTTGGAATATATAGGCCTCTGGATGATTGCAAAATCGGGTAAGGAGGTATAAGGAAGCGTCACACTTCACCACCTGGTGATGATTTTAAAATATTTTAATTGTATTGTCATATTAGTTAAGAAATATAAATGATAAAATAATAATAAGTGACATTTTAATAATATATCTGTAGCAAATGTTGACTCTCTCGTACATGTTCGCTATACCACTGCTGGCAGGGCAGATCCGGAATAAAACTTTCACCACAGTCATCTGGCTCTACATACTCTGCTACGACGCCATGACCGTCAATAACCATATTACTCCATACTTCTGCGAGAACTTCTTTTGTCGTCTTTTGTTCTCCCTTGTTCATCCAAATGGGTTCCATAAGAATCATGCGGAAGTATGAGTCCAGATAATTCTCGGCTTAAAGGCGCCATTCTTCTCTCGACGCGATTGAACGCACTTCTGCCAGGTGCATTCGTAAAGATAAATATTGAATCTAGATCATGCTCGACAAAGTTGTGTATGGCATGGGAAATAACCTTTGGATATCTCGGGTTTTCGTCGGGTCCTCCATCAGACGAAATCAAAACAACTGGTTTCATCTTCTTCTAACTGTTCCAATTCTTTCTGCAACCTGTTCCGTATGCACACAGGAATACGTCGAGCAGTTTGTATTTTAGGAATAACTGATGTGTCCACCTCTAAATTAACTTCTCCTGGTAGCTCTACATAACCATTAAACATATCATCATATTTTTGAATAATTTCCAATGCTTTTATGCGGTCCAATTTTTCTTTATCATTATCTGCCCATGTGTCAGATTTCACCACCTCACAATATTTTATAAATCCAAAAGCTACACATGCTTTTCCTGAAAGTAGTGGCTCATGTGAAATCTACTACGTGAAATTTGATTTCAATTTCATTGCATTCAAACATCACCGTGCCATATTGAGAAATAGTTGAACCATTGAAACATTTGAGTTTCTTTGATGAAAGTGTAAATTGCGGTAATCCTCGTCCCCAGTTATCTTTTTATAATAATCGGCACCCATCACACATACTTGAGCACCTGTATCAAATGTGCAATAAATATTGTTCCATTTGGCTTTGATATTAAACTTCAATGGTGCTTCGATATGGAGAACTCTTATTTGTTCTAACCTGAGCTATCTCATTAATTCTTGTGTTCTTCTTTTTACATACTCTCTGAAAATGATTGCGGCCACCACATTCTTCACATCGTTTACCAAATGCAGGGCATAATTTTTTTTATCGAAAACATGATTATCTCCACAAAACTTGCATCTTCTTGGCATTTTTTTTTTCGTTACTGTTATCCTTTTTATCATATGTATTTATCTTATTCACAACATTTTCTCTTTTCAGATCTGCCAACTGAGTTGTAGCTCTCTCAGCTGCTCGGCATATACATATTTAGGGCAGAATCTAGGGTTAAGTCTTCTTTTCGCAATTGCTCTTTAATAACCTCACCGTCCTTTATTCCAACCACTAGGCGATCTCTCATCAATTCGTCTGCCATTAAACCATAACCACAGGTTCTTACAAACTTTTTAAGTGCAAGAAAATAGTCTTCGAAAGTTTCCTCGCTGAGCTGATTCCTGGAGTTAAATAAATATCTGGAATAGATGACATTTGATTTTTTTATGATAGTTTCTTCCATTTTTCTCAGAATTTCTTTTTCACATTTCTTTTCCTTCTCTGTGAGTCCGAACTCCATGATTTTTTTACTGCTGTAGTGCCCACTGCACTTAAAAGAATGCTGGCCTTAACCTCACTTTTCTCCGGTCCCCATTTAGATATTCCGGTAGCCGTGTAGTATTTTCCCAGCCGTTGCGGAAGAATTCTAAATTGTCGAATAGGTCTCCCGATTCTACATCCAATGGTTGGCCATGGGACGCTGACATGACTTTTCACAGCGTCTATAGTGGATCCCGCCATCATGTTACCCATTTGTTGCTGCATGACTTGCATTTGGGTTTGCGTGGCAGCTAACTAACAGCTTAGTTTGCTGCTCCAGAAGCACTTTGTAATCTTCATCTGCCATTTTACCCACGAGAGACCATGTTATTTAGATAAATAAAAGATATTTTACACAAATTGGGTTCTGTTGTCGCTCCAAACACACGACATGACATTGACAGATGTCATAGATATTTTTTTTTTTGTTTACCCCGAAGGGAAGGCTAGTCGTTCGACCATATTGCCTAGTCTTACGTCCAATTATTTTCTTCCGTGATAGGTTTAAAACAATAATGTCTTTCTTATTCAATTTTCCATTTTTAGTATTAGTAGTATTCTTATACTGTCGCATGTAAGTCCATAAGAATAAGTCAGATCCGTTTTTGTCATATCAAAGATAATTACACGTCATTGAAAATTCAAGTCAAACGACTTGAACATACGTAAATGTCAAATTATAGCTATCTCCTCAAAACATAACCTAAAACATACTATGTTTAAACTACAACTAAACATTTCAATGAAATATATTATACAATTAAAAAAACATAAAAACAAGAAATGTAACTTAAATTTCATTTATAGTCTCTGTTATAAATTTGAACAAATAAATATAATTTGAGACATTCATAAGTAGCTCCTGAACGCGTTGCTCTCCGACAACACAAGGCGCTGAATGTTGAAAGATGAACACTCAAAGAAGACATGATGTAATTATTGAACTTTTTGCAATGAGACGATGAAGATGATAATTTAAACGACAATGACCAAGACGCATGCGACAAATAAATGAATAAAACTTTATATTTATAAAACTGCTATTTCTGCAAAACCAAAACATAAGCTTCCATCCCCTATTTTATCCTCTTGGGGGTGGAATTCATCAAAATCCTTTCTTAGGAGATGACTACGTCATAGTAGCTTTATGAATGCAAGGTCTCAGTCCGATCGGCTTAAAATTGACGAAGTTTCATACAAACTTTCATCGCCAACCCTGTGCTCACGCGATGATTTGCAAGCTTCAATTAGGACACTCTAAAGAAATAATCTCGTCGTGCGACGAAATCGCATCGTTCAATTTTTTTAACATACTTCTGGGACTGTGCCCTAAAATTTTCTTGTGAAGTGTGTGTCTTGGATGAGGGTTATTGAAAGACAAAACTGCAGCAGAACATCTTGCACGATAACCTCGACGAAGAGAGAAATTTATTATTTTGCCTCCCACAATTTTTGCCACTACACTATTAAAGCACTCTACTGCATTCGTATCTACATTCTCAAGCAGACTTCTTGATTTTGATAAAACTGATTGAACTATCATCTTTATTCTGAACCAGAACATAGTGTTCTCTATATCAATCTTGCTCTGTAAAGTTTTGTCTTTCAAACAGTAATAGTCTTTACATTTTTCATGGTTACCGAAAGCATGGTAAATTTTGTACTTCGTTCCTAAAACTTGTTATTGTTTCTGGTTTCTCCTTCTCCGATTTGTATTTTAATTTTGAGGCAATCACTACTTTACGAATAGTCATAATCTTGACCTCTGATAATAATTTTCTATATGCTAATGGATATTTAGTTTCTTTGGTGACAGCTCTCAATTTGTTGCACATATTGCGTAGCAAGTGGTTTCTACATTCTATCTTTTGAACGGTATGGTTGGGGTAAGGTTGACGCGCTAGGATTTTTGCGTATGTAGGAGAGTCTCCGTCTGCTATTAACCTGCCATAAATAATGTTATACATCGCTATAGATGTTTGAAACCCTTCACAAATAATTTCAGCCTCCATACCACTAGAGGATCCCGTATAATTTTTAAAACAATTGTGTTCTGGAGTGGAAATATGCTTTTTCTCTGCTCGAGCACATACGACGCAGTATTTGTTTCTAATACCTATAAATAGGACTTCACCAAATCTGCGACCCACAATTGCTGCAGCACCTGACAATGCCTTATAGTTACTGCCGTAGGAACGTGACGACCAAACGCCATCAGCATATACGTCAACTATAGGTATACCATCCTTGCTCAATTTCCCTTCAGCTATAGCTTCATCACGCTGACGCATGGCAGCTATTTCCATAGAATCAACTGCGGTTGCCTCCCATTTTTCATAAACAAAGTCTTGAATTTTCAAATAAGTAGATTCTGTAAAGATAGGTAAATCCATGCAAGCCATGCAAGCATCCGTCAAACCATTTCTGCTTTCACCTAATAGTGACATATCTTTTAAATTGCAATTAAATAAAGAACTATGACTGGAAATATTTTGAAGTTGCTGAATGAAGTACATCATATTTACGATTCTTCGACCCTGTATTGGTAGGTATGAAATTTCTTGAGAATCTGTTTCAACAAGGTATGGCTCGTCTTCGGTAGTTTCTCTAAAAAAAAACAGATAAATGAGTTATCTTAGCAGTATGTAAAGGTAAATGTTTGTTAGTTTGTATTATAAATTTCACGAAGATAAATCATGTCATTATAATTATGATACATACCCATAATTTATTTCTTGGGTAGTTTCAATATCTGTTGAAATTGGATTAATTGCGGAGTCCCTGGGTTCTCTGAAAAATTAGAAAAAAGTTACTCCATCGGAACAGATACATCTTCTATTAAATTAAGGACGGAGCTATAAAATGGCTACTCTTACAATAATAACTATTGAGTCAATATTTTGATATTGTTTTGTAGGTTGACTCAAATACTTTTCATTTAATATAAAATATACGCAACAGCCAGGGGATTATTTTGAACTCGAATAGAAAATGTAGAAACAATATGTTATTTATACTTAAGTAAATTTTCGTAATTTCTAATTTTTTGTAGGCTTCTAATTTTTCCAGAAAACTTATTTAATTATTTGATAGCCTCGTCTTTTACCCTTGCAATAAGATATTTTGTACGTCTCTAGGTACCTTTCATTTAAATAATTAGAAAAACAAAATGGCTGCCATTTGCGGGGTTAGGAGTATTTACAAACATATATTTGTCGATAGAAATGAGTGTATAATATGTCCTAAAAGCATCGGGAACCGATAGCCAAACACCCCGTATGAGTCAAAACCTCAACTTTAGATCAATATGCAACCGATTATCCGATCAGCTCTGATAAAACCCAGAATATTATTTAGGAATTTAGTACCAAACTACTAAAAAAATAACTCTTTTTAAATGCTTTAGTTTTGATCCAGCTGACCGATATTTTAACTACTCTGCTCAAGCTGTATAAATATATAATATGTGTGTCATTTCCAGTGTAACACGGCCTCGCTTTGTATAAACTTCCTGTAGAACGAGAGATCCGAATAAACTGGTTTTGTATAGCTTGATTGGCCGTCGCGCTGCACTCTGCGTACCTAACTACCCACTGATTCAATAACATTTGGTGCGTTAGCGCCGCGCGTTCGGCGAAGTTACCTATTCGCGCGCCTGCTCCCCGCGCCCTCCGGTCGGGTAGCAGCCGTGGCGGGAAGCGAACATTGTGATAACAATCATAATATTTTGTTTACCTAGGTAGGTACCTATGTCGTTAGTTATCATCAATCCAGAGTTATGTTTCAGATATTGAAGAAGTACATGTGAGCCCATAGCAGTATGATGATAGTAATATTTTTTTGATGATTGTAATTCTTTACAGTAAAGGGTGATGAATATACACGTACTTACCTACCCACACGTCGACACATTCCAATATAAGCTGATCTCGCGTTGTAGACTTGTCGTACAATAAGAGGTCAGCTTATACTGGAACTGTATAGCTCGATAATGTCGTTGTGTGATAACTACAATTCAATTTTATATACTTACTCAGATGCACTATTTTTTTGGGTTTATTTCTCCGTTTTCTTGTACAAATCCGTCGTAGCACTTTATTTATTTTATTTCCCATTGTTTTGTTAGGTATTTACAGTTATTATCACACACGCACGAAATCACGAATCACTCCCGAACAATAACGAACTTATAAACTAAAATGCCCAAAAAAAAAAAAAAATTAAAAAAAACACTAAAAAACTAAAAATCACGAATCAGTCCCAAAGAATAACGAAACTTATAAACTAAAGTGTCCAAAGAAACAAAAGAAACACAAAAACCGTATAAAAACTAAGTGTCAATTTTCACGAAATAACTTACTCTTGTATAAACGAAGTTACGTAATGCTGGAGCGCCGCATGCGTAACATGACCTCTCTCTGGAAGAGTTAGCTGCAGACTGGGCGTGTCACTACCAAGCGCGCGACAGTAGTGCATCGCGGTAAGCAAATACGGTTGAAACTGGCAATGCGTTTGATTTTAGTTGAATCTCGTGTCCGCCAACATGAGAGATATTTCGCAGTTTTAATTCATTTAATAAAAAAATACGCCGTTATGTTAAAATATTTTTACATATGTCTTTAGTTGATTAAATTTCCTATTTGATAGTTACAAAAAATTGAACAGTTATCTCTCAAAATATTGAGTATTTCGAGATGAAAAAGTTTTTTCGTGTTCTTTCTTGCGATTTTTTTTTTAAGACTCTGGATTCTTTTTTTTGAAATATTTTTGCATAAGTCTTTTACTCATACATTTGACTAAACACCGTATTTTTTTTGGGCGTGTAATACCTTGCAATACGGCAAACTCTGCAAAGAAAAAGAGGACGTTTTTACGCCGTCTCTGTAGAGGCAGCGCCTTAACGACACTGTTTTACCGGTGGGATATATTTGCTTATATCGTGACGCCAAGAGTCTAAATATATATAGGGAGGAAGAATGGTGGAGGCGAAAGTAACTGCAACTGCTTGTGTTGGAACAAATTCAACACAACAACTTTACCCTGCGCATGAAGCGCCTGACCTGGCCCCTTATTCACAACCATTCGACTCGCTTCCGAACCGAATCGAACGTCTTAGATGTCGAAGATGTCATCCAAACGCTATTCACAAATCCGCAATCGAATAATTTTGACAGTTCAATTCGACAAGAAGACTCGAATCTTTCCGACAGCTGTATGCTGTCGGGAGTCATATCGAACAAAATTTATAAACGAAGAAATAAACCATATTTCCAGATTATTTCAGTAAAATAAAAAATACCAAACTTTTTAAACACTGCCTGAAGTAAGTAAATTAAGTTTAATTATAGTCCGGTGTTGTTTGTGAGTTATTAGTTGTTTTATTGACCGAATTTCATTGATGGATCCGCATTTACATAAATTCAATGTGTTTACAAAAATGTGTAATTCGTTCTAGATTTTAGTTAACAAGCAAGAATTGTATACCACTGATATTTAACACTTTTTCAGTCATTTTTCCTTTTAAGAAAAAATAAAATTTGACTTAAAAAAAAAACACCGTTTCCGCTTTGCCAGTTTGACAGACGGCTGTTTACAAAGCTGGTATTATTCGAAATAAAGTTTATTTGAAAATTTATATTATTTTATTTCAATAAAATCATTTTGTTTCGTTTGCTGTCTATTAAGTAACTACCTGTATATTTACTTAAATAAACAGAACAAAATATTCAAATAAACCAATTTTATTTACTACTTTTCATTTTCTACCACGATCATCTATTTACTACCATTTTATAGCGATCCCCATAAACACAATCAAAATCGGATAGAAAAAAACGCATCCGTTCGGATCTGTGAATAGCGTTTTGACAGTTCTTCGGTTCGGAACTGAGATAGTCGAATACGATGCCTTACCGACACGGAAACGTATCGAATGGTTGTGAATAAGGGGCCCTGAACAACATTTTTGGAACTGCCAATCAATGAGAAAATTTCTTTATTGGACATGTCAACAGGTACTGAGGTGAGGACCCCAGTTACCTCTGTATCTGCGGCAGGAATGGATGGTTTTAATTGCCAACTGATCCAATATTTTTTTTATTTTTAAGGAAAAATAAAAAAAATAAAAGGTAATGCCGACTCTGAACTTATTTAGGGAACGCAAATGCATTACTCCTTTCCTTTAGACAGAGCCATACGGTCCCTATCACTGAATGATTTATTTTCCTCAATATGATTTAGGAATACGACAAGCTCTTTAAGGTAACTATATATCTATATATTGGTAAGGTATCTTCCGGGTATTTGCGTGTGTATCCTTTAACTTTATATATTTTATATTTATCCTTCGGATTCTTGTCGGCGTTGTTTTCTATAAAAGAAAAGCAAGTTACCGCCGATTCCGCCGAATCTGAATCGGTGGAAGATGTCACATATCTTCGAAATTTTGGTTCTAGGACATGCCGGTTTCCTCACGATGTTTTCCTTCACCGTTTTTGAGAGCAGCGGTGATGAAATAAATTACACAAAGTAATGCGCCTGTCTGGGTTCGAACCCACGACTTACTGTTCGTAAGTCGGGGCCGCCACCACCGGGCACCGCCCAGTAACTATTAATAAATATTTACAGAGATAATGAGGCAAATTTACAAATAAAAAAGGTTGAAATCGAAAAAGCGCGCCTTCTCTCTCTAACGTTTTCCCGCCTCCTCCATGTCATAGATAATATATAACATTAAAAGGTGCATTCACAAACAGTTAGTTTAAATTTTTCACATTTATATAGTTGGTGGTGATTAGACTTACAAAATTTGCATACTTGTGTCACTTTTTAATCCTCTGTGGTTGTGGCTACCAAACCTGTCTTGCGACCGCTGTTCACTGTACTATTTGAGGATACTTGGCTGTCTGCCAGTTTCCAGTGCTGCTGCCCGCTGTTCTAAAAATGTAATAAGTGAATTTAAGTCGGAATCAGCATCTGATTTCATTTCTAGATGAAAGCACCTTACTGTGTGCATGTCAACCTTGCGCGTTGCAAAATGCATACAAGAATTGCATCCCAATTTTGAACGGGTATAATCATATTCGAATGATCGAATTCGAAATCGAATGATGGCGTCTTGACGGCTTGACCACGCTGACGAAATTGAGCCACTCGACACACAACTTAACATGTTATTATTGATAACTCTGTCGCGAACACTACTACGGCTGATGGACCATTTTTATGTGGCAGTTGTTTGTAATGAAACCACATAAATTGGAATTAAAATGGACTGTATTTAAAATTATGCACATGGTACAATAAAGGCTGTGTTACACCGACAGTTGGCGAATGGTGACTGAGATAGATTCGTTCACCTGAACGGAACGAGTGAATTATAATGTTTGCTTCATACAATATACCTCCACTATTGCAATGTTTTAAATTCCTGAAATTTAATCATTCTGCCAAGGTTTGTAGAGGTGAACAAAACTGCTCTTCTTGTGCTGGCCGACACTCATATAAGGAATGAGATGTTGAAGAGATTGTGTGCATCAACTGTTCAGGTAACCACCTTGCCAATTCACGAGATTGTCCTATCAAGAAACAAAAAATGGAAGAAAAGTAGGCCAAATTTCGTCAACTCTCTTATGCCACTGCCTGCTGTGAGTTTACCCCCTTCCTTTACACATAAATCTTTTCCTTCTCTACCTGTACCTAAACATTCAGAAAAAGACAAAAGCAATTATACTTTTGACATTAAGAGCCCTCTTACAGTCCACTAGCGCCGCCAATCGAAAAAATGTCATAACTCGTAAATATAATCAAAAATTGTATGTAATATAATTAAACTTGAAATGTAGCTGTTTAGCTAAATCGTGCATTCAAAACATAAACGGCCGTTTTTGTTACAAATGCACGATTTAGCTAAACAGCTATATTTCAAGTGGTGACAATGTGTTATAAAATTACGTTATTGCCTTTTCTACAGTAATAATAGACCACATTTTGTTTTTTTGATTCTATTTACGAGTTATGACATTTTTTCGATTGGCGGCGCTAGTGGACTGTAAGAGGGCTCTTAAACAGATAGCTAATAATGACATAATCATTAATGCAATCGTAAAGTCTCTTATCTCATTAGGCAATTAGACTGATGATGATGGCCCAATCACTAATAAGAAAATAAAAGAAATATATTTATCAAATTTAATTTAATGGACAATCACTTAAATAATTTACAGTTTAACATACAGTTTACTGAGTAAAAAGAGCCTTTTACAGAATTTGTTAATTGCAAAAAATATTGATATTTGTTTACTCAATGAAACATGGTTAAAAGCTAATTCCACCATTCCAAACTTTCCTTCATATAATTTCATTATTTAACAAAAAATCCTGCAATACTCATAATGGAGTTGCTATTTTGGTGAACCAGCATTTAAAATACAAATTCCAACATATGTATCAGTATAGAACGAGAGAATAGAATAGAGAGTACTAGATTTGACTCAACCATGTTGAAAGCTTTAATCAATAACATACCCAAACTATGCATAATCATGGGCGATTTTAATGCACATAACATAGCCTTTGGCTGCCATAGTAATAACACTAGAGGGAGATGTTTGTATAATATAATTGATGAATTCGATTTGTGCATTTTGAATGATGGATCACCAACAACGGTTCCTTATCTTAATAGACAAGCTTCAGCTAATACATCTAGCCCTTGTTAGGCCTTCAATTGCTCATTTGTGTAACTGGTATGTTCATGATGATCCCATGGGTAGCTATCATCTTCCAACTTAGCTTGAAATAAATATTCAACCATCTATTTATGACACATCACCTCCTGTGGATCAAAATAAATATATTTATAGAAAAGCAGATTAGCAAAAGTATTACAACTACCTTTTTTTACATAGATTTAATTAATGATACTCCTATCAATTCATATAATAATTTTGTTCACACATTAAACGATTTAAGGAATAAAACAATTCCAAAGCGTAAATTAATTTCAAATACAGTTATAAGAAAGCCAGTACATGGTGGAACCAAAACTGTAGTGAAGCTGTTATAAAATCGAAAGATTAGCTAAAAAAATATTTTTCTGAACCCACATTAGAAAATTGGATTAAGTACAAAAAGTTAGATACAAAAAAGAAAATAATCTTAAAAGAAGAAAGCACTACTTCTTGGCAAAACTTATGTAGGTAGTTTCTTTTGTTATGATGATCAATCCTTAAAAAATATTGTATGTAGGTACTGACGAAAGTATTAGAATAAGTGGTTAATTAATTTTGCAATCCACTTTTTTATTAAATACACATACGCCATGGACCATGCCCTGGTTGACGGTGCGTTGTGTTCCAAGCGCGCCTCAAAGAGTGTCAGCATAATGACGAGGCTTCCCCTCAGAGGGCCAAAGCCAAAAATTTATCTAGAAAAAGAAAGATGTACTAGGTAATATTCACTAAAATATTTATCTGTCTTGTGTGGATTGAGGGACCACAGGTAGTCGTTATATATTTTTTACCTTTAAAGCTTTGTGATCTGTTATTCAGTAATTATCTTTACAAAATTCTTTACTAAATGTCTGTAGGCACAATACCTTAATTTATCAAAAACTTTCCGAGATCTGGCTGATATTCTGTGAGGACTGAGGGACCGCACTTCCTGTCAGTTTCCTTTTTGTTTTAACGTATCCGAGCTTCTGTGTTGGATGGTGGGATATTGATAAACCTCCACACGGGCAAAGAAGTATGATAAGAGAAAATCCTTTGAGGAAGAACTTGGCCTTGAAAGGAGATGACAATGGTTTGGGTAGGCACCCAAGAGGTCTTATCCTCCTCTCTAACTTTTCGATTAAGCCTGCGGGCTTTTAAAATTATACCACAACCCTCAGGAAGGACCACGGACTCAACAAATTCGTCCATTGACATGTCAACCGGGACATGACGGACAATACCCATTTTTGTTATATTATACGAAGGGTTGGCCGCAACACCAGAAGTCAACTCGACGGAAATCTTGTTCCTGCCCACTTTTTTTAACCCATCAGTGCAGATGTTAGCAATTTTGTTGGAAAATAAAAACTTGCCAAACTTAGTTGGACGAATAGTCGTCCCAGCTGAAGGATCCGGTATGGATCTGGAAACGTGGACAATGAAAGGACCTTTATCTGAATGAGTGTATGCTTTAATAGCCACCATACCCACCACAAGATTTGGGTGGACATACATTGTCTGGATGGAAGCTACAGCCATCTCTTTGTCAATAATAGTTTTTTTTGCAGACACAACGTCATTATTTGAATCTGCGTCATCCAAACGACGCTTACCATGAGAACCGGATGAAGATGGGATATCATATGGTGGATTAGGGGAATCAGGTAGGGGATGAGAGTCCTGCCCTCTTTTTTTAACCCATCAGTGCAGATGTTAGCAATTTTGTTGGAAAATAAAAACTGGCCAAACTTAATTGGACGAATAGTCGTCCCAGCTGAAGGATCCGGTATGGATCTGGAAACGAGGACAATGAAAGGATCTTTATCCGAATGAGTGTATGCTTTAATACCCACCATACCCACCGCAAGATTTGGGTGGACATACATTGTCTGGATGGAAGCTACTGCCATCTCTTTGTCAATAATAGTTTTTTTTTGCAGAAACAACGTCATTATTTGAATCTGCGTCATCCAAACGACGCTTACCATGAGAACCGGATGAAGATGGGATATCATCAGGAGGATCAGGGGAATCAGGTAGGGGATGAGAGTCCACAATGGACTCTCTGCGAAAACCTCTGCGCAATAAAAAAGAAAATATAGTTATATTTTAAACCAAAACTCACAGAATAAAAAAAATTAAGTCTCACGAACACGTGTGACAGCTATCAATCCTGGATGAAATCTCTCGATTTAACTAAATCAAGATTTGACCCATCATTCACTCGCCATTCATTCTTTCGTTCCGTTGTTATGTAGGCTTACAAAAAAACGTGTTTCCTGTCAGTGTCACTTTTGTTTTAACGTATCCGAGCTTCTGTGTTTCCGAGTTTCTTTTGTATTGTGTGTTGCGCGTGTTATTTTTAAGGTTTTATTACATTATGAAGAAATTCAGGGGACCTAATTTTTCCACGGCTGAAATAATGCATCTTTTAAAACTTGTGGAAAAATACCCCATAATAGAGAATAAAAGAACAGATGGGGCTACGGCAAAAGATAAGCAAATGGCTTGGCAAAGCTTAACTGCTGAGTACAACTCGCAAACTAATTTCTCCCCCAGAACGGCAGACAAATTATTGTCTTGCTATAAAAACCAAAACGTTAAAAGTGAAAAAGATGCACTCTAGTGAAAAAATGGCTATCGGAGGTAAGATATTAAGTTGTACCCATTAATTCCTCATGGTATATTATTATACCATGTAATTCCTTAGTACTTTTATAAAATAAACAATTTCAAATAAATCTATAATTTTAGGTGTAAATAAATCTGCAATTAAACTGGTCTTGAAATCGTCTCAATAAAAAGATATGATTTCACATCTATCAGATATTTAAAGCTGTTCTTACAATTGCCATAGAAATAATATTGGAATGTATTTTATTAGATCATTTTATGAAGGAAGGTATAATTTTTTCATTGGTTCTTTATGAATTATTACATGATATTATGAAAAATTCCCTCGATAAAAAATAAATACCTAGGTATTTATGAAAAATACTTATTGTTTCGCTTGTACCTCTACAATGCCTTGCTACTCCATACCTACTAGGTACCTCGCGTACCTACGTTGTGCCTATATATAGAAAGCAACGAGATCATTATTTTTATAGAAAAAAAACTATTTCTATTTCTACAGCTGCCTGTATGAATTTCACGCTATCTTAAGGGCTTATTACACTTCACGACTATTGTACGAAACAAATTTATGAGATTTTTCACTTCTGAAGGCAGAGTCGAGTTTCAAGATAGGATGTTAAATTTAGTTCCAACATAGGATCACAAGGATCACACAGTATCCGGCCGACAGTCAAATCAAACGCGGAACTACGCTTTATATACTACACAGTTCTTCTATCTGTACAGATTGAGATAAACTATTGGTAGAAACTAGAATTTGATCTGTAATAATATCTGTCATAATACTTGAAAGGTTTTATATTTCACTAGCGGACGTCACGCGGTTTCACCCGCGTAATTCCCGTTCCCGTGGGAGTACAGGGATAAAATATATCCTATGTTACTCGTGGATAATGTAGCTTTCCAATGGTGAAAGAATTTTAAAAAACGGTCCAGTAGTTTTTAAGCCTATTCATTACAACCAAACAAACAAAGTTTTCCTCTTTATAATATTAGTGTAGATGTAAAGGCTATGTTACCCATTCAAAATCTAATGAAGTAGTTGCTTTTTGTACTCAAGAATTTACAAATATGTAATATTATTTCAGGCTGTACTCCAGATCAGTATTCTAATGAGAAAAGATTGAATATAATGAAAAGGAAGGTAGATCCAAGTCTGGAGTCATTGAGAAAAGGTAAAATTACAGAGTATTTTCATAACACTCATTACAGTCAGTTTTTTATGAGAGTCTTATTTTGTAAACAATTTCCACAAGTCTTTTTAACTTTACAGGAAAGAAGAAGCAGAATGTATCTCATTCTTTCAAAGAGTTGGAAGATGATAAAAAAGACCTGGTGAAATCACAAAAAGCACTGGTTGAACTTCAGGTAGAACATCAGCAGTTATTAGTTAAGTTAGCTGGAGAAAAACTTCAATTTGAAGACAAGAAAAATAAAACGGAGCTAGAATTTCTCAAAGATAAATATGAAATAGAATTAGATTTATTAAAAAATAAAAAAACAATGAATTAAAAACATTTTTTTATTTTTTTCTATTGTTTTGTCAGTCCTACTAATTAAAATCTTGCAAAATATTCATTAATTAATAATGTGCGTTCAATATTGTTAGCTATACTTCTAGACAAAGTAATGGTGTTTGTTGGTACATCAGGTATAATGTGGTATATCTTCATCTGTAGGTGGTTCTGAATCTTTTTGTAAAATAGCTATATTATGTAGAACTGCAGTAGCAACAATGATACCAGTAAAATAATTAATAACAATAAGGTATTTTATAAACAAAGATCAAAAATGTATAACAAGGTAACATAGGTGCAGCAGACTGCAATTACAAATATATAGAACTCTGTTATGCAAACCAAGCTGATCTGATTTGAGCTCTTTCATTTCTGCAACCAGTTAAAGGTAAGGAAATAGTTTTACCTGGCACTCTTCGTAATTTAACATTAATACATTTTGAAAGAATAGGGATTCTTCTCTTCCAGATACCAAATGTTCTATCTATTACGTTTCGAGTTCTTATTTGAGACTCTTGATATAATTTTTCACCTCTAGTACTTGGTATTATATTTTCAGGCAGTGGTGTCATCATATATCTGGTCTGAGAATAACCACTATCCCCAACCAATAATTTTCATTGTAAACTCCCTGAAAAGTAGTAACATAATTTAAAATTGCTTGTGAAATTCAGTTTGTAGTACTTTCCTTTTATGAATAATAATGTTAATTTCTTTTTGTTTAATTACATGCCTACCTAATGTTATAATAAGAGAGTGGTGCCACCTGATACAGATAGTGCAGATATTATTATACACCTACTAGGTTGGTGCCAGCCTCAGATTATTGTTTTTACTGAATTTGTATGAAATACAAATAATACTTAATTTTTTTAATTATGAATTAAAATACCTACTTCAACAAAGTTTCTCTTTTGTGCACTGTTGTCTCAGATGTTAGCATCATGTACTGAACCATGCCAACGAGCCACTACATCTAGGAAAAGTAAATCAGCCGAGTATATGCACTGGGTATTAATGGAAAAATAGCCCTTTCGATTCCTACAAATTTCAGCATGATCACCACCTGTTGATAAGAGAACATGTTACATATTATATAATCGGGGTATTTATAGACATGGGAACAAAAACAGAACAAAGGCTTTCGTTAAAGTTAGGTACTTACCCGGAGATAAAAAAATTATATGTGTACAATCTATAGCGCTAATACAACGGGGAAATTTCGCTATATCATAAAACTTTGCTATAACATTGTTTTGTTCATCAACAGTAACTGGCATTTTAATAAACTCTGAACTTATAGAGGCAATTGCACGTGTTACTCGATGTAATATTCTACAGGCAGCGGACTCATGTGCTCCAATAACATCTCCACAAGCTGTTAATTTACTACCAGTAGCATAATATCTCAGGGTGCATAGAAGCTGGTTCATTGGGAATACAGCATTTCTGAAAAAAAATAGAATGAAAATTGGGACCGAGTGTCGTTTAGTATTTCTAAATAGGTATACTTTTTATTTAGGTTATACATATGTAGCTATACATTTTATTTAGGTTGAAGGCGGATGGATTCTAGTATAATACATGTTTAATTCACAGCTTACCTGTTGAAAGTATTTGGAAAATTATGAATTATTTTATCAAGGAGGAACACCTTGTTTCTTATTTTGGTGTGCATATAAAGCTGTGTGGTGTTATGGAAACTCATTGGAGTTTCTATGGTTTAAAAAATAAAACTGTTAATTTGTTAGTGTCATTCTGTCAATACGACTGTAATCTTTTTCTTCTTATTTTGCTGATTAAAACCATTTATTCTAAAGGTTTTATCTTATTTGACAATTTAATCAGCAAAATGTTCTAAATAAAATGGAGAGATTCTTACGTCCCGAAAAACTAGACATTGATCCGTCTGACAGCTCCGCCTCAAAGGATTGGGAACACTGGAAGAGGACATTTGAAAGTTTTTTGTCACATTGCGAAAAAGATACGAAAGATAGTAAAATTATGTTAGATTTACTCATAAATCATGTATCCGCTCGAATTTACTCGTATATAAGTGAGTGCACCACTTATGAAATAGCTATTAACACACTCAATATTTTTTTTATCAAACAAAAAAATATAATTTACGTTAGACATATGCTGGCAACGAGAAAGCAACAGAGTAAAGAAAATATCGATGCATATATTCAGGTACTAAAATTAATGGCAAAAGACTGCAAATTTGAAAAAGTGGATGCCTAAACGAATAAACATGATTGTATAAGAGAGATGCATTTATTTCTGGCATCAAGTCACACAAAATAAGACAACGATTACTTGAAAATCTGTCATTAACAGTCGACCAAGCCTACAATCAGGCCTTGTCGTTGGAAATGGCTGAATCGAGCTCACAGAACTACAATACTTCAAATTTAAGTGCTGTTCAAAGTTTAAAAGAAGACAAAGAACCTGTAGCAGCAGCGTTTACTAAGCGAAAGTGTTTCTTCTGTGGAGGGCGTGTGCATCCTAGAAAGGATTGTCCAGCTGTCGATGCCAACTGCCAGATTTGTGATAGGAAAGGACACTATGCTAATGTATGTCGAAGCAAGAAACTTAATACTACTGCGGTTCTAGGTAAGCAAGATACAAATAATAACAGTTCTGCATGTATTGTAGCAGCATCACCGGATTCTCTTAAGAAAGCAACTGTAACAGCTTACATCCAGGGAATTCGTGCCCAAGCATTAATTTGATACGGCCAGTTCTATCAGCTTTATGAATGAAGCCTTCTTTAAATTGTGTCGATTAAAGAAGAGACCTTGTAACCAAACGATTTCAATGCCTGCGTCTCAGCTAAAATTGGAGATCATAATTATAAAGGTCTAAATTTACTTACTGTGAAAAACCTGTGCGCTGATCTTATTATTGGTCATGACATACTAGAGAAGCATTCTTCACTTGAGTTCTCTTTTGAAGGATCAAAAGATCCAATTAAGGTATGCAGTGTTACTGCGGCATTTGTACCTGCTGTGCCTTTGTTTTCGAATGTTTCCCCCGAATGCAAGCCTATCGCCATAAAATCTCGAAGATACAGTGAGGATGATAAAAAGTTTATTGAAGATGAAATAAGAAAACTTTTAGCTGAAGGAATTATTGAAGAAAGTATGTCACCCTGGAGAGCTCAAGTCCTCATTTCACAGAATACTAATCATAAGAAACGTCTCGTTATCGATTATTCTCGAACAATAAATAAATACACACATTTAGATGCATACCCACTTCCAAACATAGAAGAAATGGTGTCACAGATTTCAAAATATCGTGTGTTTAGCGCCATACACTTACAAAGCGCATATCATCAAGTCCCGATTCTGTCAAAGGAGCGTCACTTTACTGCTTTTGAGGCACTTGGAAATCTTTACCAATTTCGACGTATTCCATTTCGATACCTTTGGGTAGAAAAGTCGTATAAACCAAAACCCGACTTTTCAGGAGAGCAGAAAAACTATATTTTTTTTACATAAAAATTCAAAACTTTTTTGTTTTTGAAGTTATAAAAAAATGATCTATGAGAAAGGTTCTTACAATTTGCAAATGAAAAAGGTTAAATCATCAGAACCTAACTATCTTCTTTAGTTTTAAAGTTAGCTTGGATTTACGTCTAAGAAAAAATCAATTCTTGGTTAATACACCCCATGAAAATGTACTTGAAAAAAACGTAAAAACCCATATATGTAGTTTTTTTTTGTATTATAAACCATTTATAATCATAGATCAATTGAATTCTGACTCATAAACAATCCTGTGACTCTCAGAATTAGTAGGAACTCAATTATTATTATTCTCATACCCAATAATGGTCAATTCAAATAAAATAAATCTACCTGAAATACGAAATCAACATTTATTAAGTATTATAAAACCTTCTAATCAACATTTACTATTACTTCAATAATGGTACAACATACTTAACAAGTTTAACATTTTAGAATTAAAAATATTATAACAACATAAACTGGGTGTTTCCGTTTTCATCCCACGTTTTCATCCCAGGAGTTAAAAATAATAATAATTATTACGCTTTCAACCCGCAACAAAAATGGACTCCGTTTTCAACCCACGGCATAGTACATAACTGTTTAGTAACTTATGTAAGTAACGTTAGCAGACAAACAAACTTTGTTAGAAAAATCTTTATTCATAATTAACACAACTAAGTCTTTAGAATATTGATATCTAGAAAATCACAGATTCGTACTATTATCAATTCTACATTTTAAAAAAATCACAGATTGTAAGTATTATTCATCCTACATCTAAAAAATCACAAATGGTAATTATTATCAATTCTACGTCTAAAAAAATCACAGATTGTAAGTATTATTCATCCTACATCTAAAAAATCACAAATGGTAATTATTATCAATTCTACGTCTAAAAAAATCACAGATTGTAAGTATTATTCATCCTACATCTAAAAAATCACAAATGGTAATTATTATCAATTCTACGTCTAAAAAAATCACAGATCGTAAGTATTATTAACCCTACATCTAAAAAATCACAAACTATTATCAATAAATTCTACTTCTAAAAAAATAACAGATTGTAACTATACCAATTACATATACATCTAAAAATCACTGATCGTAACTATTACCAATTACTTATGTATTTAAAAATCACAGACCGTAACTATTACAAATTATACATCTAAAATTCACAGATCGTAACTATTACAAATTATACATCTAAAAATCACAGATCGTAACTATTACCAAATTGTGCATATAAAATCACAGATTTAAATTATAGCTTTATGATTTACATATGAAAATTATCAAATAATTTACAATAAATTAAAAAGTAAATGGTACTAATTTCTCCAGACAGTGTCCGATGCTAATTTTACCACAAGAAAGATCACTTAATGCTGAATTAATTATTTTCTCTCTCTCCAAAACATCATTGTTACGTGGCCTTGATGATGAAACTTGTCCAGTAAAACGCGTGTTTTGTAACTTGGCATCTTTATTTATAATTGTGAGGAATTGGAGCATATTGAGAGTCTTCTTTTTTGCCACATAGCGGTTTAGGGTTGCATGCCAGCTTTCTAGTGCATTTGTAGTTCGGTGTCTTCTATTATTTGCGGACCACAATGTTGGGGGATATTTACCACCATTCATATATGTTTGGACAACATAGTCATTAAATTTAACAATATTGTTTAAGGTGGGACAGTCTTCCATAATATATAGGAAGGCATCATCAATCATTTCCTGAGGTATTAAAGGTAACGTAAGTATTAAACCCACATGTTTTTTCAAATAGTTTTTTTTTGTTAGATCAAGCTTTTTGGCTTTTTTGTGTATTGATTGACAAAAGTGAAAATAACAAGCTCTTGTCTTCGTTTCTGGCGAAACAATTTTTAAAGCGTTTATGGCTGCCGGCTCAAAATCTGTCAGAAACTCTAAAGGTTTCCAGGTTGGTATTTGCGATTTGATAAGTTGGAAGAGTGTTACATATGTTGATTTCTTTTTGTTTAAAAGAAGACAGTAAACAAGTGGTGTGATACCTGTTGTAGTGTCTGTGCTGCCCATGTCACCATGAATGACATATAGCTGCATAAATGGTCGTATGCAACATTTAAATGTTCCGTCTCCAAAAAACATTGCAAGTTTACTCATTCGATCTCTAGCTTCATGTGTAGCGAACGCAATTATTCTATTATTGCTATCTTCGTAATCAAACAGTAAAAAATCTTTGAAGGTGTTCGGTATTTCTACTTCACTTTTGTTCTTAAATACTAATTTAGAAACATTTTGACTTCTGTTTCGGGCATCGAAAAATGCTGTTTTCACACTTGAGAACTTGGGGATTTCTTCTACTAAATCTAACCCTTGTTCTTTTATTAATAAAACTTCATCTTCGTAGATCTGTTGAATAGGGCGACCATCGGCAGATTTGACTTGTTCTTTTATTTTCTTCATAGAGTTTTTAATTAAAAGTTTGTTATAATTAGCATGGCAATTACTATTGTGCCCACTTCTATTAATAATTTCACTGTCCATTGTTTTTATAATGCCAAAGCAAGAAGGCGCTTTCGCACATCGCCATATTATGGAATTGTCCTTATTCACTCTTTTTTTATGGAATTCTCTACCACCACACACTAACACTGGCTTGTTTCTTTTTGACAGGGTAAAATAAACTTCGGAATCAATGTTTTTACTGGTACTTGGACCTGGATTTTGCATTTTAACTGCTTTAATATCACTTTCACAGCAACTGTGCTCCTGTCGATCACTTACGACTAACTAACAGATAAGAGAAACAAAGGGTATAACAGATTAGCAATATTCTTTAGAAATATTGCTTTCTCTTTCACTCCCTCTCCGGCTGAATGAAATAGACATAGTGTCTGTGCCTGTGTGTGTGTGTATGCGCGTCTGTGCCAAGGAAGTGACGTCGTAAATAAGTACCTATTCATCAAATTATAAGTATACAAAGTTTAAATAGTTTAAGATTATTTTTCTGTCTGTACAAAACAATTATAAACTGCAGTGGGTAGAAACCGGAATATATTTTAGGTAGAATACGGAAAAAACAACTATTATTATGATTGTGGGTAGAACACGGACTAAGATTTGGGTAGAAAACGGAATAAAATATTCGTGGGATGAAAACTTGGGATGAAAACGGAAACACCCCATAAACTGAAAAGTGAAATAAAAAAAACAACGTAGTCATAAAAAAAAAATTCAAACTTCTTCTAAATTAAAGTTAAGCATTTTAATCATTTATAAAATTATGACTTGATTGTTTTTCTTAATTTTTGTACATATTTAAATGTACATAAATCAATAAGTTATTGAATTAAGCCTTTGTACTAAGGCTTAATTATTTTAAAACGAATGATGAATTGAGAAACACGTGTTCAAAAAATAAATTTAGGTGACAAAGAATACAATCATTTAACATAGTCTTGTTTTTTTACTAAATAATATTTTGCTAACAAACGAAATGTGAAATTACGTAATTACGAAAAGTAATTATTCTTTTATAATAATAATTATATTATTCAATTAGCTCTACCTCGTCTTCTTCGTCAGTTAGCGTAAGAGAGTCAGCCACATTTCCATGGGGTAAGTTAAAATAATCATGGTGGTACCTTTTTGGTATAATGCCATTATTACATAGACGTTTTAAATCTCTATATTTTACATCCGATATTGGCAATTTGTTTGTATAAAGTGCAGTTGGGGACATGTTCATCACCTTTTCATGTGTATGATTACTTACATCTTGTTCGGGTAATATCGCACGGCTTTTCGATCTTCCTTTACCTCTACCTTTACCTTTTTCTTTATTGACAGATTTTTTAAACAATATTACTTTATCAGGTGACGTCTCCTCTTTCATAGAATATTTAATGTATATTTCATTTGGATTCTTTTTCTTCAACGTGATAATTCGGATGTTTCGCATTTTCAGGGTTTTTGAAGTTTCATTTGTAATTGTCTCAGCAGTTATTTCATTACAATTGAAAAAATCAGAATACTCTATTACATTAACATTATAAGGCCTTGGATTTTTTCTCGCAGCCTCAATGTATGATGGCCATTGTGTTGGACTCCAGACAGTAATTTTTTTAACTTCACGTTCGATTGTTGCATGAACGGAGTCCACAGGCATGTAAGTGTGCCCTGGTAAAAGATAATTTATCTGAATCACTTCTAAATGCATTGATTTCATTAAGAAGTAGTTCAGAACAGATAAGATAGTCTTATTTTTATTCTGACCCGGACAAGAGTCACAATAAAATAAAATATTTTTAGTGCCTCTATCATCTACAGACTTTAAATAGGAATATAGGAAAGTAGCGATTTCATTGGCTCCACGCTTTGCATCGCACTCCTCCCACAAATAGCAAAATACTTCTTGTGTGATACTTTCGTATAAAGTAAAATTGAATAATGCATACTTTCTAGAAATCTAGAGTAATACAATACTACACTATCACCATAAGGAGTATTTAAGACTTTTTGTAAATCAAAAGTGCATACTATCGTGTCACTTTTTAATGATGGCAACCTTTGATGCTGTTCAAATCTTTTATAACTAGCTTGTTTTTCGCTTAAATGTTCCTGAAGAGAATTTTTGTCACTTTCACTAAGATCTTTGTTATTTTCTGCTTTGACACATAGTATACACTTATCCTTTTTTGGAACATGGAATGACATATCGTGGGATGACAAGTAAAACTCATTATTTGCATTTGTAGTTATTTAGAGATAATGAGGTTTTAAACTTATTTTGTTATTAAAAATCAGTTTTTAATTATAGATCTTTGAATTTGTGGTGAGTATTAGAATAACGGATATCTTACAAAACCTTAAATAAATTTTATTAAAAAAAGTTATATTTTATTAGTTATTTATAAAAATGTACTTAAGGAGTTTTACCTGCCTTTGAGTATACTCATGTATAGGTTTTTAATGAAATAATAAATGCAATTGTATTAAAAAAAGAAATTTATTATTTTAATTTTCATCACTTTCATCACTATCATCAATTGAGGGTTCTGGCACACAATCTGAGCCACCACTTAATGATGGCAAACTTTTGTACCATGGAATCAGTTCTTCTGGTATTTGACCAGCATTGCATAGTTTTACAAGGTCTCCTTTTTTTGCTGCAGACAAGGGGAGCAAATTTTGATAAGCTGGATTCAGCACCACAGCCTGTGTACGTCGGCGTCCCCTTCCTGCACTGACATTGATCTCATTATAATCACTTGTATGATCATACCTATAAAATAAAGTGCCAGGAAACTCTTTCTCAACTTTAATGCATTTAATTTTTAGCCAAGATACCTTATTACCCTCTTTATCTTTATTTCGATTTTTAATTGTAGATGCAGCCAATTCCTGTAGGTTATAAAAATCTTTGTAAGTTAAAACATGTACTTTATATTTATCATTGCTCTTTTTTTTACCTCTTTTACTCCTAGCAGATTTAAAAATCTCAACCCAATCGTTCATGCAGAAGGCACTTTTGTGTTTCTTCGCTGCTTCTATAGCTGAGTGCATAGAGTCACACTCCATGTACGTATGACCAGACTCCAAAAACTTGAGTTCTATCTTCGTCAAATGTTCAATATTTGGAACAGCATAAAGCAACATAGCCGCTACTTGCTGATTTCTCTTCTGCCCCCCACAGGTATCACAAAATAATGAGATTTCAGATACTGTAGAGGGCAAGTTTTTTAGAAAATTGTACAGTATTGATCCTATCTCACTACTTCCACGTTTTCCATGAAGTTCATTCCATGTATAGCAGTGAGCTTCTTTCCCATCTCCAACGTAAATTGTTAAATTATAAACACAGATTTTTCGTGAGTAATAGAATAAAGAAACGTTCGAGGAGGGTATTTGCAGCACACTCTGTAAGTCAAATGTGCAAGTAACAAATGAAGCATCCTCTTGACATCTTAATTTGTCTTGGGCCTTAGCTTCATTACATTGACCTTTTCTTATTAAATGTAAACAATATTCCACTTCAAGGTTTTTTTTCTCATCAGAAGATGCATTTTCATATTTAGAGCATAAGGCACAAAGGTCTTTTTTTGGCTTGAAGAAAGAAAAATTATAATTATTACAAAATATCCTTCTGTATGTTTTTTCACTGACAGGATTAGCAATATTGTTGTCAGTACAGAAATCATTTTTATATAAATCAAACATCTTAGAAATAGACAATGTAGAATCCAGATATAATTTTTTTGTAGAGTTTCTTGAATAGTGGGATTCCATGACGGGGAAGCTCTCAATGTGTCTTTTTACCATAGCCATACTATCTTCACTAGTTTTATTGCCAGGAGGTTTGCATCCTCTCTTATCTGTACGATCATAAACAGCAAAAGCATTACAACCTTTAATGGCTGTATTGATAGGCCCATTCGAAATGCACAGAGTTTTTTCAAAAAAATTGCACAAACTCTATGTTTACCCTTAGAATTTTCTAAATAGTAAGATTTAGATACAGAACGTGCTTTATCACTATCAGCAGCTACTTTACGGCGCTTTGGCTCATCCATCTTTACACATTTCAGAATGAAATCCTTCTGTCGCTGATAATTAGCAAGTCCCCAATAAGTTTTACAACTTTCATTCCTTTCTTGTTCTGAAAAGTTATTATTGCATTTATATGTACAATTTGTACAATCAACAGCTTTGGGGGCTTTAGCCGAACACTGTTTTTTCTTATTTTTATAAGGCAAGCACTTAGATCTCTGAAACTTTGTGCCATTTTGTTTCCAAGACTGTGGATCGCTTTTTCTACATCTAGTTAATTTTTTTTCATTATCTTGGGCAATCTCATAATCTGAAAAATCTGATATATCAGATTTATCACCTGATGGCAAATAAGTGATGTCAGAATCTGCACTAAAGTCTTCATCGCTATGTTCATAAGGGACTAGTTGCATAGGCTGAACTATTTCCTGTAACAAAATAATTGTTTACCGGTAAATTGTTGTTCAATGTTCATGTAACTCAATTAAATTGGTAGCTATAAAATACTTACCAGCTCACAATTATTATTTTGATTAGCAGTAGTTAAAAACGCTGTTTGATTATTTTCATTGTTTTCTATCTGCTGTTTAAAGAAAGAAAATACATATATTATTAGATATCATGAAAGTGAAGGCAGTAAACCATACTTACAACAAACAAAAGGTATGCAAGATCCACCTACTTCTGTTTCTATAGCTGGCACCACACTAAGTTTGTCCACTGTTTTTGAAGTTGTTGCGGTTAAATCATCGTTACACAAAGGTCTTTGTGTCTTTTCATAAGATACCCGGCTCTAAAAGGTATAAAATACACACTATGTACTTTGAATGCAATAACATTGGTTAGCGTAACACGTTATACTTTAAAATTTGAATACTTACAAGTTCATTAATAAGTTCTTGGCGTTTTTGAGCTTCTAAATTTAATGATAAATCCACCATTAATCTACCTCTTGAATTATTCATTCTTCTATTATTTTTCACAGCTCACACAATAACAATACAGTCGTTAGCCTCCATAAATAAACCGCGAAATTAAAAAAATGACATAATAAATTATGACATTGACATTTAGTGACGTGAAGCCGGCCGGCCGGCCGCACTATGTTGCCAGCACAAAGTCATTAAGTACAAAATGAAGTTTACCTGCCGGTAATTTTTTTCAAAGCAGTAGATGATGATAATTACAATTATTTAAATGTCAAGAATAGAAAAGTATGATCTTAGTGACTTTTTCTTGCAAACGGTTATGCAAAAATAATGAACTTCGTGAACAAAAGTGATTTTTCCCAAAAACTGTACTTAGTGAGTTTTCTTGTCACCCTACGATATTATACTCATTTTGAAATATACCTCTAAATAGATATTCACTTACAAATTCAATATTTGAACTTTGACATTCTTTTAAATACAGTCTATTTATTTATTAGATACGTTTTTTAATTCTTGTGGAAGGTAAACTCTATTTGTTCTCTTTCTATTATAGTGAGATGGGACGGCAGGTAATTTTTCAATAAACTGTTTAATATATAAGTAAGGGTTCTTCTGCTCAAAATTGAATCCGTTCTTTTTCTTGCACAAGGCACAACATGTGAACTTCGTACCAACCAATCCTTTCGACGTTGCGAGTGCAAATTCCAGTAGAAATTGAATAAAGTAGCTCGTCTCTCCTCCGTTATATTGTAGCAACGTCTTTTGCATTTGTCGGGATTGCAAGGGTTACTTTGCATCTTCTTCTCCTGTACAACCTTTCCTTTTTCAGTTTCATATTCTTTTCCCTTTTAGTTTTTCCTAACTTTCTTTTGTTGACTTTTAATATTATTTGTCTTTTAATTAAAACTGTTTCTTGTTTCTTAAATTTCTTCAACTTTTTTTTTTGTCGTAGAAGTGCCTTCATCACATGATTCACTTGTATTTTCTTGACCCCAGTCGTCTGAACTCCCTGCAGAATAGTCACCAGTATCGTCATCAGACAAAAAATCTAAAATATTTTTATGCATGGCACGTACTGGACGCATTTTAGCTTTTTTAGCAGACAAACATGGACTTGCAGCGTTAGCGTTCTTTATCGAAGAAGTATCAGTATACAGGTTAGTTTGTATATTATTATCTGCAGAAGGTGAAACAGAGTCTGCAGCGGCATTGTAACCTGAAGTACTTGCAACGTTAAGGACGTTATGTGTATCAAGAGCGGGCAAAACGGGATCAGTTTTGTTCATCGAACTTAGGTCAGCATTAATGTCAATTGTAGGAGATAAGCCTGAACTTGCAGCATCAATATTGTACAAAGAAGTATCCAGGTGAGTATCTAGATAAGCTGGAGTAGACCAATCTGGGTCTGCAGCATCAACATAGTATGTCATAGGTGTCGTATAACACTTTAAAAAAGAAAACCAAAACCATTGGCTCAAAGTTTATTTTTAGTGACTGGGCAACACAGGGTATTAGAAAAAGTAGGGAACGATTGTTTGAGCTGTACGGCCTTAAGCCTTTCATCAACACAGAATCTTTTAATAAATATGTTGCTAATTACTCGAAAATTTTTAAAAACACCTGCAAGGTAGCCAAGTCCTTATTCATTAGCAATAAAATTAAATCAGCCGATAACAAAATAAAAACGGTTTGGAAAATTATCAACAGTGAAACAAACAGAAATATAAAACATAGTAATGACTTCACACTAGAGACTTCAGGTGGCCTTGTCAGCTCCAATAATGAAGTTGCTCAAGAATTTGTAAACTTCTTTACCAGTATCCCACTTAAAACTACTGAAACCTTAAATTCCTCTCCGTTGCTCTCTATTGATTTATTAAAAGCAAACGTTTCAGCCTGTCCAAATGAATTTAAATTTCAGCATATAAACCCCACGACAGTCATAAAAGCTTTTAAACAAATCAAGATCAAATTAACCGAAGACCTATGGGGTATGTCTATTAAAGCTTGTACCTCAATTATTGAAACTGTAGCACCGTATTTAGCCTCAATATTTAATTTGTGCGTGGATCAAGGAGTCTTCCCGGATCTAATGAAATTCAGTAAGGTAATACCGCTTTTTAAATCCGGGGACAGTAAAGACACCAATAACTATAGGCCAGTATCCGTGTTGCCTGTTTTCAGCAAGGTGTTTGAAAAGATAATGCTCAATCAAATGCTTTGCCATTTTAACACCAATAAAATATTACACGAACAACAGTATGGTTTCACCAAGGGACGTTGTACAACTGACGCCGGTGTTACTTTATTAAAACACATATTTACTGCGTGGGAAGAGGCACAAGATGCCATAGGAATCTTTTGTGACCTTTCGAAGGCATTTGATTGCGTAAATCACGAAACCCTGATTTTGAAACTTAAGCATTACGGTTTAGGTAAACTTGCGCTTAGTTTAGTAAAGTCGTATTTGAATGATAGACATCAGCAAGTACAAATAAATGGTGTCAATTCTACGGGTTTAAAAGTAAAAATGGGTGTACCACAAGGTTCGATTCTGGGTCCCTTCCTCTTTTTAGTTTATATTAATGACCTACCCCATTTATTTAACATCCACCCGCATATGGTGTTGTTTGCTGACGATACTTCGTTAATATTTAGGATAAACAGACGTGCCACTAATTTTGGCGATTTAAATAATGCCCTACTGCAGGTCCATAACTGGTTTACCGCTAACAATTTAGTACTCAATGGGAAAAAAACTAAGTGCATTCGATTTGCCCTACCAAATGTCAAAAGTAGTGATTGTGACATAATGTTGAATCAAGAGAAACTAGAATTCGTCGATAAAACAGTTTTCTTGGGAATCACGCTCGATTCAAAGCTACAATGGGGTCCTCATTTAACATCTCTTGCAGGACGGCTGAGCTCAGCTGCATATGCTGTTAGAAAGATCCGTCAATTTACTGATATTGATACCGCGAGGCTAGTCTATTTCAGTTATTTTCATAGTATTATGTCATACGGTATTTTACTGTGGGGACGTGCGGCAGACATCGAGTCTATATTCATTCTGCAGAAAAGAGCAATCAGAGCCATATACGAATTACGTAGACGCGACTCTCTGAGAGAACTGTTTAAGGAAATTAACATCTTGACAGTACCTTGCCAATACATCTATGAAAACATCATGTACGTTAGGAAAAATCTGCATTTATTCAGTAAAAGAGGTGACAGACACCACTATAATACTAGAAATAGGGACCAACTCGTTCAGCCAGGTTTCAGGCTTGCTAAAGTAGATTCATCTTTCATGGGGTACTGTTTAAAATGTTACAATAAAATACCTCCTCACATTCTACAACTGAATGAGACGAAATTTAAATCTTGTATAAAACGCACACTATGTAGGCAAGCATATTATAATTTGGGGGATTACATTAATGATAAAAATGCTTGGCTCAATGCTGGTCCTGCTCCACAACCATAGGCAAACTAACTGATTCCCAGGTTACGTTATTGTGGAAGCTGCAGAAGATTGTAAAATATCCTTGCATTGTATAGATTCCATCTCGTAGTATTATATAACTGCATAGCACATTTGTGTGAGTTCTATGTACTGTAAAGCCACCATTTACATTTAGTTATCTTTTTCTTTTTTTTGACTTGAATATGCCTTGGCGGCTGAGAGATTGTCATGCTCACTCAAATGTCTCGCTGATGGTGGCGGGTGTGTCGGGTCATTTAGCTCCCTTCAATATGGTCGAGTTGAATGGCGCCGATACATGCGTCATGTTCGTGAACGGGCGCTGTCAGTTGGGACTGGTCATCTCTTAGCTGCCATGGTTAATTTTAATTTCTTTTTTTTTTACACTGTTGATTTAATCTTTTCTCTGGACGCTCTTAATGTGCACGTCTTTCTACATCGTTCTCACATATATGTATAATCACACATGAATGATGTAACCAAGATTTTGTAACAATATATTGATTTAAAAAGAGTGTCCATGGAGTTTCTTGCCCGTTCTTCTCCATAGAGATCTACGCTAGGGAATGGGCAACTACAGTACTTTCTCAAGTTATTATGCCTTGTGACTGTGACTGTAGCTTTGATTTAATTTGTAATTTGACATTCAAAAGTGCCGTAATGGTCTAGTTGAAATAAATGCTTTGAGTTTGAGTTTTGAGTTCGCAACATTATGGTCAGATACAATTACTGGAGCTAGTGTATTTGGTTCTGTGTCGCTGACAATGTACATCGAAGGTATAACGGCATTAAGGTCAGTATCGACATCCACAGGGGCATTGTTTTCATTCACATTGCTCGTGGATAAGGTGACATTTTTATCCGGGGAATTATTTACAATAGTTATAGAAGATGAAGATAATACATTTTCTTTGTTACGTTTTGTACTTGACTTTGTAATAATTATGTTTGAAATTATCTTAATGTTTTTATTTGTGTCAGCTTTCACAGGACTATTAATCGGTATAGCATCGTTGTCATAATAAGGATGGGATAGTGAAGACGTATTCATAGACGTGCAAAAAGTATTGTCACTGTTACTGCTCGTTGAATCCATAATTATTGTTTGTGGTTTTTTGGCACGTTTTGCAGGTCGTTCAGAGTCACTGTCTTCTATAACGTCACTATCCGATAAAATACTCTGTTGTGAATGTTGCGATATATTGTGTGGCATATTAACTGCGGGCTCTACTTGTTGGGTTGAGCTAAAAATATTATAAGCATACAATAGCAATAAGCCATATAATATTGAACCTTATTTTTATAACAATACGCGTTGTTATACTACGTGCTCGGGCCACGATTTTATTTTGCGATTAAAGGGTTTTTAAGCCATCCCTTAAAAAAACGTGAGTTGTAAATGCAGCTCTAATATTAGTAGCATAATCGTATGAGGGATTAAAAGAAAATATTTTAAGCGAGGAAGGTCGTAAAAACCATTTCCTGTAAGATGACGAAGATTGTTTATAATTTTTGTTACTTCGTACTTGCTAGTCTATTATAAAGTATCATAGCTTGAAGGGTGTATAAACCATTTTCTATAAAATTGTTGCGTCGTTAATGCGGATCCAGCAAACGTTACATGTCAAATTACAAAAAAAGGAAAGTTAAAATCAACATAAAAAGAACTAGCCGAACTAAATGGCTAACGAAAGGTATAAGGATATCCAGCAAAATGAAGAGATTCCTAAATTCTATAAATAAAGCTAATTGTGACCAGTCGTTAATAAGATATCGGGAACAGTATCTCAGAACTTATAAAAAGGTGATTAGGAAAGCTAAAAAGAAGGAAGTAACTAATCAAATAAATAAAGCAGCCAATTCTAGCAAAGAAATTTGGAAAATAGTCAATGAAACTCGAAAAAAAATTGACAATAATTGTAGAAATGATAACATAACACTGAAACATAATAATAAAATAATTTTTAACCCTACAGACATTGCTAACATTTTTGCGGAAAAGTTTGACAACAGTAAAGATGTAAACACTGGTAATCCAGAACTGGCTAAAATGCATTTAATTGAAAATACTGACAGAGTTAATAAGTCTATGGTTTTTAATCCCGTCACGCCGATAGAGATTTACAAAATGGTAAAGAGTATGGACAGTAAAAAGTCATTTGGACACGATGAAATACCGCTGAGTCTAATCAAAGATAATATCGATTTACTGGCACACCCGATATCTGAATTAATTACGTTCGGCTGCAGACGAGGATGCAAATGAAACCGATATAATTTACTTATTGAATTTAATTAAAATAAAAATTACATTTAAATCGGTAAAACTAAGTTGTGTGACAATTGCTCAATGTAAGAAACAAGAGTGACGTACTAAAGCTAAAATTAACATTCACCACTGGCATTGCATAATCTTCGATCCCACGGTCGAATTGCTGAGACGGCAGATCTCACGGTGCACCGCACAGCGCGGTGTTAGTCATATTCTTAAGAATATGGGGTGTCGCAAGTAGCAACATAACATCTCCCTCCACGAGATCGGCAACTATTTGAGGACTCTAGTCGAAAATAGTGTCGATGGCGAAGCTGGATCAATCTCGGTGTTGCAGGCCTCCTTATCCTTATCTTTGATATCGATTACTTCAGTGGCTTTCTGTAGTACTAGTTTCTTCAATCTACGACGACGAAGTATAATGATGAAAATGAGCACACATGCACCGGATAGTAGAATGTATACCGGTATAGTGGTGTGGTATATGTATAGTTTCAGTGTTCGACGACTGTAGCGTTACAGGTTCTTGTAGAGAGATTTCAGAGTTACTTGTATGCAACTGCCAAGGTCAATGGTATCTAATTCTATAGTTTTCATAGGTACATTTTCGTTCGTAGTTGGTAAGTCCATAATTTTCAATATCTTTCCTTTAGTTTGGTCATGACGATTTCTTGCAGTAAATGATGAAATTCTTAGCGCGCATCCTCTGGGTATGATAGATAGGTAGCTCTCTTTCAGCATTCTATAATTATCTTCAGAACAAGTGAGGCGAACTTTCGTAGGTTTAGGAAAGCTTACAATGAACTGTTGGTCGTCTAGCTGGTCCATCGCTTCAGAAGACAGGATTACTGATGTGAATTGACAGGACTCATTGATTTTCTGATGTAGTTTGAGCTGCCGGATACAGTCTGATTGTTCCCCATGGTGGTGACTTAAGTTATCCTCGCAAAGGTGACCGTGATTATACTTCGGACATTCTGTCTCCATGTACAATAGATCTTTTTAGTGAACCGCTATGAAAAGATAAGATGGAATAAGGACCTTATTGTTATAATTAGGGGCCAGGGATAATTTGTATAGGATAAAGTTAGTAGGATAAAGTATCGGAAATTGTATAACTATCACTATTTCATTCCCATTGTAATAATATCCTAGTCTAATAATATCAAAATATTCTCTAAAACTAATCTCTGGAAATTGATCCTTGTTATATTACATATCTAATCTACGGGTATTCATCGTGTCCTTAAACTATTGCGCATATCATCAAGGTTTATAATGAATTAACGAGCACTATTGAGCACCCGTTTTAGCCGTGATTTAGGTACCTTGCCTTTTTTCTTTTTGGTATAGATAAGAATAGGCGAATCCGCTAATACCGTATCATGAGTATATCGAGCTAACTTTTGCCTTTGGCATAAAGGATTTCTAATAAAAACTTGTTGCTCTGGTTCGCGATTATTGTTAACATTTTCAATAATTCCAGTACGGTGATGAAGTGAAGTGTCGTTCAGAATATTGTATACTTTTGAGTTGATTAAGCGATCAGCAGATCCTATCATTTTATTTAATATACCATTAATAAGTGCAGAGTTAATTAATTCAAAACCACCTTGAACTTTATAATATTCTTTAACTAAATGATCGCATAATTGAATAAATGTAGTCAGCACATTCGGGTTCCCGTGAAACTCGGGTACCAACCGTAATGCTCTAAAAATGGTGTCTAAATCCAAGGACATTTTGCTAGAAAAGGATTCCGAGTCCTCGTGTAACGTATCTAAATTAATATTACTTCTAGAATCTATCACTAAATCTCTACTTCTAACTATCCTAGTATTCCTAGATTTTCGTGGAAAGAAAATTTTGGATAATTATATTAGTACAGGCTAGGGGAAAGCGGACACTAGAAATAATCTAATGTACTTACATGAACATTATATCAGTCCCTCTGCGTAATCGATTTCTGGATTCCTCGATACAGCACGAAGTGTAGATTCTGGATACTCTGGAGCGACTGGAGAGCCGCACGGGCAGCTTTGCGATTACGGAAATCTTCCTTATTGCGCGAAACCGACCGCGAGTATCCTGCCGACTGCGCCAATTACGTTCGGCTGCAGACGAGGATGCAAATGAAACCGATATAATTTACTTATTGAATTTAATTAAAATAAAAATTACATTTAAATCGGTAAAACTAAGTTGTGTGACAATTGCTCGATGTAAGAAACAAGAGTGACGTACTAAAGCTAAAATTAACATTCATCACTGGCATTGCACAATCTTCGATCCCACGGTCGAATTGCTGAGACGGCAGATCTCACGGTGCACCGCACAGCGCGGTGTTAGTCATATTCTTAAGAATATGGGGTGTCGCAAGTAGCAACATAACAAATTAATAAACAACTGCGTCAATGAAGGCGTATTTCCTGACCAATTAAGTTAGCCAGAGTTCTACCACTATTTAAGAAAGGTGCTAAAACAGATCCGGGCAATTATAGGCCCATTTCATTGTTACCGGTACTATCTAAACTTTTTGAGAAAGTGATCAAATCTAGGCTTGTAAGACATTTGACTAGTCTAAAAATTATAAACCGTAACCAATTTGGATACCAAAAAAGTAAAGGTACACTAGATGCAATATACTCGTTAGTTAATAATGTAGTTAGTAAGCTGAATAATAAACTTAAAGTTGCTGGTTTATTCCTAGACTTAAGTTCGGCGTTTGATACGGTAGAACATTGCATTCTATTGGATAAGTTAGAGCATTATGGTGTAAGAGGAAATGTTTTAAAAGTTTTTAGTTCCTATTTGTCGAATAGGCAACAGTACGTCGAGATTAAATCTTTTCACGACAGTGTGGAAGAAACTCATAAATCGAAATTATTTACTATAACTAGAGGTGTTCCGCAGGGTTTGGTGTTGGGCCCCATTTTCTTTATAATATTTCTTAACGATCTAACTGAATACATTAAAAATATTTTACCAGATGCTGACTTGATAATATTTTCTGACGATACGAGTGCTGTTATAGCTGATGACAATATAGAGACCTTAAAATGTAAATTAAATGTATTAATAGCTGCTTGTGAAAGCTGGTTTTCTATGAACAATCTTAAATTAATAGTAAGACCAAATGTATGGTATTCAGATCTACAGTTAGGAACAAAGATTCAGTAAACGTAGAATCTCTAGGCAGGAAAATTGATACAGTAGAAAGCTTAAAATTTTTAGTACAAATTGATTATTTAATCAATTGGAAGCCAGAACTAAATTCAATTACGAATACAATAAGTAGTGCGTGTTACGCTATCAGATCTCTCAGGGATGTTCTATCTATTGCCCAACTTCTTTCCGTCTATTTTGCTCTAGTTGAATCTAAACTTAGATATAGCATTAAATTTTGGGGAAACAGCTATAAATATAATATTAAGGCAGCCTTTACAAAACAAAAACGAGTATTAAGAACCATGCTTCGTTTAAAGCAGACGGAGTCATGTAGGGAGTACTTTATTAAACTTAGAATTTTAACGGTACCATGTCTGTATATTTTGGTTCTCCTTACTTATTTAAACAAAAACTTAAACGAGTTTGAAACAGACAATGAAAGAAAAAATAGAGTAGATACACGCAGAAAAGATCTTCCTAGTGTCATGCAGGCAAGGCTTAATGTTGTCAAACACTCGTCACGCGTACAGTCTGTTAATCTGTTTAATAAATTACCAGCAGAATTAAAGAATATTCAGAATGTGAACATTTTTAAAACTAAACTCATAGCTTTGCTAATCAATAAAGCCTATTACAGCATTGACGAATATTGTAATGACAGAAAATCTTAAAAACTAGTATTAAATTAAACTTAAATTAAATGATGTGCACCCATTGCCCTTTGACTTTATTTATAATTATTGATTCTTTTTATTTTTTTAACTTCATATTTTTGACATTAAATGTATTTGTATTTTTGTAGATTTATCTGCTGAGGGACTGCCATTCTGTGTCAATAAGAATGGTAATATTTGTAGGCTTGGTATTTTTAATTTGGATAGACTTATATTATAATTATTTGTGTGCTAATTTGTGTGTACGTACTATATTTCGACACAAATGTATTTTTGTTATGAAATAAACAACTTGAAACTTGAAACTTGAATTGAAGGAATGAAAGAAAATGTTATTTTAAACGCAAGGAAGTGTAAACAAACTGCTAACGATCTAGGCCTTTTTAAATCAGTACTAGGTCGTATATCCTAATCCATTATAAATAATAGGTATCAATAGCAAAGGTAAATTATCAATTAGGTACTGTAAGTTTACATTTTAAATCTATACTAAGTCAAAATTCATTATTTACCTATTGATAACACGAATTCATCTACAATAATTCTTACCAAATAAGCTTAACAGTGTTAAATTAAGTGTGTAGGTACTCACGTTTTAACCGTCGACTTTCGTACATTGCACTAAGCACTTGCCTCCGTCGAAGTAAAGCATCCAGGGTTCCTTTTTGAGTGTCTCCTTCCATTTTACAGAATTATTTAGTCACTACTTACTATTCATTTGTTGTAATAACAATAAAACTTGTAAACGAAACTTGTGACGAAACGCTCAGTGCGCGAACTCGCATCCAAGTAAACAAATGCGCCGGCCGGTATCTGTCTATCCCGCTCGCTCTTCTGCTTGACGCTGCGCGCCAAATGCGAGCCTTGTGTGTTGGTCGTAAAGTGCTTCTTGCAATGAACATGGTTTATACGCCAACGTCGCGAACTGATTTGGATTTACGACGTCGAATTCAAACTATGTTTAGGTTATGCATTTAACATGTTAGGGCGTATAAACCATTTAAAATTAACGACTATAGTTACGCCCTGAGTTAATGTAAATTATGGTTATTACATCATAACAAAACCGAAAAAAAAAAACGGCTTTTACATTGAAAATTTACCTTTTTTAAGAGGCTATGACCGAAAATTTCTGGGTCGTATTAACCATTTTTGTGCGAATTTTTGCATTTCGTATATACAGATCGATAGAGAAAAAAATTCTGAGAAAAATGGTATATATAACTCAATTTGGCCAAAATGGTTTATACGACCTTTCTACCCAAAGGTATCGATTTGGTGGCAAGCCTCACGAGGCATTGCTTCTAGTAGAACCACTCCGTACAATCCAAGAGGAAATGGCCAAGTCGAACGTTTTAATGGAACTTTATGGAAATCAATACAATTGGCTCTACGTTCACGCAATCTAGCAATAGAAAATTGGGAACAAGTTCTTCTTCAAGCTTTACATTCGATACGGTCTTTGCTGTGTACAGCTACTCATTGTACGCCACATGAACGCATGTTTACGCATACTAGACGATCATCGAACGGAGTCTCTCCTACTAAATGTATGCTGTGCCCGACAGGGTCCATTAATAATTGTGACTATATTTTTTCTTCCATCTTTATACATTATGGTACGCAATAAAGAATTGAGAATTGAATTGAGTCTCTATATCTACTTGGTTGACAAAATCAGAACGTGTGCTAATGCGAAAATTTTACCGTAATAATAAATATCAACCAGTCGTTGAGGAAGTGAAACTTCATGTAAATCCGGATTAGTCCTATGTGCGTCTTGCAGATGGTCGAGAATCAACTATCTCTAATCGACACTTAGCTCCATTAGGACAAGATAGTGAGATAATCCAGGAAACGCCTGGAATACTAAATAAGACCCGAGATTCTGTTGAGACCGAGACTAATAAAGACGACTTCTACGATTCTCGAAGTATGATCGAAGAAGAGGAACAGCAACAGTAGAAACCGATCACGCGGCTACTGAAAATCCAGCTACTGTTCTACGAAGGTCCACTAGAAATCGAAAGCTTCCAGACTACGTTCTAAACTGAATCGATCTCTTTTAAGCCTGGAAGAATGTGGTGTTATGGAAACTCATTGGAGTTTCTATGGTTTAAAAAATAAAACTGTTAATTTGTTAGTGTCATTCTGTCAATACGACTGTAATCTTTTTCTTCGTATTTTGCTGATTAAAACAATTTATTCCATTTATTTTCTCCCTTTTGTATTGTATCTCTTGCCTTTATTCTCTCTTCCTCTACTATAAGTCTAGCAACCAACGCATCATAGTTTTGTTTACTACTCTCCACCGATTCCCATGCAGAGATAAAATGACTTTAACTGTCTGGTAACGACATCAACACTTTAGTGATGAGGAACTTCTCCGAAACCTCCTCACCAGCTTGTTTCAGTTGACAAGCCATTTCTTGTAGCTTTGATAAGTGCGTTGACAAGTCCCCACCTTCATATTTGAATTGAAACAATCGTTGTTGCAACATCAAGGTACTCGTTGCAGAACACGCTTCATATACACTATCAAATCAAATCAAATCAAATCAAAGCATTTATTTCAAGTAGGCCAGTTACAGGCGCTTTTGAATTATCGAAACAAAGATGATAATTAAATGTAGCTACAGTCCCAGTCACAAGACATAAAAACTGTGAAAGTACTGTAGTTGCCCATTCCCTAGCGTAGATCTCTATGGAGAAGAACGGGCAAGAAACTCCATGGACACTCTTTTAAATCATAATGTTGTTACAAAATCTTAGTTACATCATTCCTGTTGAGATGGTGCATTATGTGAGAACAATGTAGCAAGATGTGCACGATAAAAGTGTCCATAGTTAAAACTACGCGCCACCATCAGCGGGACATTTGAGTGAGCATGACATACTCTTAACCGCCAGGGCACATTCAAGTCAAAAAATAAAAACGTAGGTTTCCAGCGAATGATAGCATTCTAGTACATGGCACTTACACAATATGGGATATGAGCTTATATAATACTAAAGATATTGAATTTATACAATGCAAAGATAGTTGTACAGTCTTCAGCAGCTCCAACAATACCATTTAATGCTATCCATTTATGCGCCCCTGTCCTTGTGGAGCAGGACCGGCATATAGCCAAGCATTTTTATCAGCGATATAATAGTCCAATTTGTAATATGCTTGCTTACACAGTGTGCGTTTAATGCAAGTTTTAAATTTGGTTTCATTTAGTTCAAGAATGCTTTGTGGAATTTTATTATAGCATTTCAAACCGTACCCCATGAAAGACGAGTCTACTTTAGCGAGTCTGAAGCCAGGCTGAACTAATTGGTCTCTATTTCTAGTACTGTAATTGTGTCTGTCACCTCTTTTACCAAAAAGATGCAGATTTTTTCTGACATACATTATGTTTTCGTAGATGTATTGACAATATACAGTCATGATGTTAATTTCCTTAAACAGTTCCCTTAGAGAATCGCGCCTACGAAGATTGTATATGGCTCTGATGGCTCTTTTCTGCAGAATAAATATAGACTCAATATCAGCAGCCCGTCCCCACAGCAAAATGCCGTAAGACATTATGCTGTGGAAGTAACTAAAATAGACTAGTCTAGCGGTATCTACATCAGTGAATTGACGGATTTTTCTAATGGCATATGCTGCTGAACTTAAGCGCCCCGCAAGAGATGTTAAATGAGAACCCCATTGTAGCCTTGAATCAAGCGTAAGCCCCAGGAAAACCGTTTTATCTACGAATTCGAGTTTCTCTTTATTCAATATTATCTCATAATCACTACTTTTAACATTCGGTAAAGCAAATCTTATGCATTTCGTTTTTTTTTCATTTAATACCAAGTTGTTTGCTGTGAACCAATTATGGACTTCAAGTAAGGCATTATTCACGTCATTTAGATTTTGGGCTCGTCTATTTATCTTAAAAATTAAGGAAGTGTCATCGGCAAATAATACCATATTTTGAGGTTGGTTTTTCAGTAAATAGGGTAGATCATTTATATACAGCGTGAAATTTTAATGGTTGTTTTCCCGCGGCAGGACGATTACCCATCAGTAGCACTATCGAAACGCAAAGTAAAACATAAAAAAAAAGTTATTTTTTTTTCAAATTTTTATTATAACTTATTGGGTTTTTTGTTGTATTAAGACAGGAGTAGTGATCAGCTGATTTATACGCGAAGTGCTACGACCGCGCGGCTGTTCTGGACACCCCCCGCGCCCGGCCCGCGTTCCGCTTTAGATATTACTGTTGGTTTAAGTCGCTTTCGAGTTTTGTTCATCACATTGTAAATCTGTCATTTATTGAGTCAATTTTTTTTTTAATATATTAATCGATTGTATTACCGATACAAATTCATTTCGCTTCGGGAAAACAACCACTTAAATTTCAGCGTGTATACTAAAAAGAGGAAAGGACCCAATATTGAGCCTTGCGGAACCCCTATTTTTACTTTCAAGCCCTGTGAATTAACACCATTTATTTGAACATATTGCAGTCTATCACTTAAATAAGATTTTACCAAACTAAGTGCAAGCTCAAGTTTCAAAAGCAATGTGTCGTGATTTACACAATCAAATGCTTTGGAGAGGTCACAAAATATTCCTACAGCGTCTTGGGACTCTTCCCACGCCATGAATATGTGCTTTAATAAGGTTACACCGGCGTCAGTTGTACAACGTCCCTTGGTGAAGCCATACTGTTGATCGTGTAAGATTCTGTTGGTGTTGAAATGATTGAGCATTTGATTAAGCATTATCTTTTCGAACACCTTACTAAAAACTGGCAACACGGATACAGGTCTATAATTATTAGTATCTTTACTATCCCCGGATTTGAAAAGCGGTATGACTTTACTGTATTTCATTAAATCAGGGAAAACTCCTTGGTCTACGCACAAATTAAAAATTAAAGCTAAGTATGGAGCTATCGTCTCAAGTATGGAAGTACAAACTTTGATAGACATTCCCCATAGATCTTCGGTCAGTTTGATTTTTATTTGCCGGAAAGCTTTAATAACCGTCATCGGGTTTATATGTTTAAATTTAAATTCAGCCTGGCATCCAGATACATTCGCTTTTAATAAACCAATTGAGACTTCAGAAGAGGAATTTAGAGCCCCCGTAGTTTTTAACGGTATAATGGTAAAGAAATTTACAAATTTCTGAGCTACTTCCTGATTGGAGCTTTTAGGACCACATACTGTATCTAATGTATAGCTAGTATTACGTACTTTCTTCCTGTTAGTCTCGCTATTTATGACTTTCCAAACTGTCTTAATTTTATTTTCTGCTGTTTTAATCTTGTTGCTAATGTGCAGGGCTTTGGCAACCTTGCATGAATTTCTAAAAATTTTTGAATACCGAGCAACATAGTTGTTAAAAGTTTCAGTGTTTACATAAGGCTTAAGGCCATAAAGCTCAAATAGTGTTTCCCTACTTTTTCTGATACCTCTAGTTGCCCAATCACTAAATATAAATTTAGGGCAAATGCTTTTAGTCTTCTTTTCAAAATTTTTATTGAATTCAGTGTGAACAATTGAAAAGAAATGATCATAGAATTGATTTATATTAATATCGTCATGGCTCATAACACTTAACTTGTTCTGTAGGGAAATATTGTACCTATTTAATTTACTAGAAGTTATAGGTCTAAATTTAATATCAACTTTTTGCAATGGTGTATTACACCTGAAAGTTACAGTTTGTCCGCTATGGTCAGACGGCAGACTATTTACTACGGCTCTATCTAAGTATTCACAATCGCAGAAAACATTATCTATACAAGTAGCAGAAGAAGGCGTGACTCGAGTGGGTTCTATAAAAACGTTAGTCAAGTCAAAAGACTGCTATTTGAATTATCTTCTAAAATATTGATGTTGAAGTCACCACAAATAATTGTAGATTTATTACTGGTTGTAAGTTTTGCCAGGACATCTTCCATTATTGATTCAAATAAGGAAAAGTTTTGATAGTTTGGAGGTCTGTACACACACACAATTACATGCTTATCTAGCTCAACACAAGACAGTTCGACGCAATGTTCAACCGAAAGACCTACTATGTCAGCACGTTGCTTATATTTAACACAATTTTTCAGTAATATTAGGGAACCTCCACGCAGCATAGATTTACGGTTAAAGCAGCTACCCACCATAGAATTCTCATAATTAATAAGCATTTGGTAATCTTTTAACCAATGTTCAGTAAAGCAAACAATGTCAAACTTACTTTTCTCTAAATACAATTCAATTTCTAATAATTTGGAAGAAATGCCTTGGATATTTTGGTGGAATAATTTTAAAGAGTTCTGCTGAGGCCCTTTTTTACGACCTAATGGAGTGCAAGAAGATACCTTGCTGTTGGTAGGATTAACAATATTGTTAATGGTACCTTCTGTTGTCTCACTTCCTAGTTTAAATTAATATTAAGATCTGGAGAGAGCCCCGAGACTCCCGATCCATCGCCAGGCAACATGATCCTATCATAACTAAGAGCTAATTGAGAAGTTTCCACGGTGACATATGGATTCTCCTCCGTACAAAGTTTGTAAACATCAATAGCACTAATGCTATATTTATTTAAGGTCACCACCTGTTCATTAGTAATAGTACTAATAGTCGCAGTATCAATAATAGAGCAAAACTTAGACATACTACTTATGTCTGTGTGAATATTAAAAGCTAATAGCCGAGCTATTTTGTGTCTACAACTAATAGGTAGATACACTTTACCCCGCGTTGATCTAAGTTTATCAATAAAAGTGTTAATATCAAGAAATATAAATTTGTCACTATAGTGACCTACTAAAAAATGCATGTGTTTATTTAGCATGTGAATATAATTGTTTTTTCTGTTTCCAAAATTTTCAAAATATGGAAAAGCACACAAAATGACTTTTTTACAATCTAACTTTAACAACTCTGAAACATAGTTAGTGATGTCTTCCTTTTTAACCCTTGAACTATTCCCAACACATATAGTAATGGTGGTACTAGGATCACAAACACTTTTTGTTACAGATGCCATAACCTGTTTGTAGGTTGACCCTGGCATACAATTGTTTTGGGTACAATAACTCAGGTTATTACTAATTAATTTACCTAGCCCCCTACCCATACTATCAGAGAACATAACTGAATGATCACAAACATTACTATTTGATGAGACAAAATTACCAAACTCAGGCAAACTATCATATAACTCAGGCTGAAACACGTGTAAATCATCTTGTGTTATATTTGTTTGTTGATTTAGAGTGCAGTCCCGAGTCAAATTCTCAACCTGGTATGGGTCCTCCATTACCTGAGGCTGGATAATATCATGGTTGGTAACTGTCTGGCAACTACATTGACCCATTACCAACTCATTTGCTGCATAAATATGTTCCCTAATTTGGTTTTGAGAAATCTTATACTTACTAGAAAGGGAACTTAGTGAATCCTGAAGTACCTGAATTTCAGACTGCAACTGCTGAGTATCAATTTCATAAATTTTTATACTGTCCTCTAATTTTATTTGGTAATTATTTAATTTATTAACTAAATCAACACGCTCTTTCCTCAGTGGAATATATTTGGAAAAGCGTTTATGTTGTTTCCTAAATTGATTGCATTTTTTAATAATTCTGTTTAATTTTGCATATTTTTTAAGCTTCCTATTGCTTACTATAAAATTCTGTTTGAGTAAGGAATCTTCAGTCAGGTCAATAGTTATTAAGGAAGGGGGGTTACAATTACTATTTAATAATTCATTATATAAGAGGTTTGTTTCTTTAACCTGAGTACTTTCTCTTTCTTTCTGTAACTTTAAAATACAATTATTAGCATGAATTAAGTCATCTTCCAGGTCCCTAATTTTAAACAAAGCCTCCTCATACAAGTTACTACAATTTGTGAAACCATCCGTGACCGCCTTCAGTTGATCCCGTTCATCAACAACGTCCAAGTATTGCTGATGTAGGTCTACTAGCTCCCTACTATTGAGCTTTTTCCACATAGCCTCCGCCGTCTCACATGTCAGCACATGGACCATAGCTGCTTCACATAGCCTGGACAAAATGATAGTTTGTGCCTTTGCATCTTTTGATATCCATGTCTTTTCATTGTCGGCTTGCTTTTCCTTCCCATTCACTACTGTGAACAAATCAGCCCCTCTCAGTATGACTGAAACCTGGAATTTCCGGACGCTCCAATTTTTCTGCCCTTCCATCTTGATAGCTGGCGATGCGGTGGAATCCATCTTCAACGCGTGTCAATTTTCACCCCGCTTAAGCCTGATACCGTACCAATCTCCGTACGACCACCTCCAGACTCCGCTAGCGACAATCGCACAACTCCCGTGCGTTGTCTGACCACGACGCCGATCTGCCGTTTTTACACCGGCTCCACAGGAAAACTCAATCTCTCTCAATCTGCAGTTTTCACCTCTCTTTCTGTGTCTAACTATCTGGACCCATAACCTGTTAATCGGTCTTGGAATTAGAACACAGATATTTTGGTTCTTAAGCTTTATTAAGAACAACTTGCAGATTATTACAATGAGCGTCCGCCATTATACACACACAGAAAAATACCAACGACAATATAGATCATTGACACTAAACAAGTGTTGTCAGAATATTTTATTGCTACGTTCATTCAATCGAATCATAATCACTGCTGGACGAGCTCCTCCAAGAATTTCTACTATGGACGATCTCGCGGGTTTCAATAAAAAAAAAAACTACTAGAGGCACCTGCCAGCTTCGTTCCGATGGGCAATATTTTCGTAATACGCAGTATCTAAGCAATAACAAAGTATAAGTAGATAGATTCATACCTTAAGCACACTGCCAGTTTCTCCGATGGGGTAATAGCTTTCCGGTAATTAGTATCAGTTTTGGTAAGTTTGTCAGATATCATACTTAATATTTCTTGAAATTGTACTCTTGTGAGTCTAAATCTAAAGAAAATCTGGAAAATATTCGTCATTCAACTCCCGAAACAAAGTATAAAATTCTCCTGATTGTTGCCTGAATTGAATATGTCTACGCAACCAAAATCTACGCTTTCTCTTCTTCTTCTTAATTCGAAGAGAATTTAACAGTAATATCTTTTTTTTTAATATTTGTAGTTAAATCATCATCAGAACTTTCGTCGATATATGACATATTCATCGTTCACAAACGTAAACACTACACTGCTATTCGAAAGACGAGCGTCGACTAGTCTACTCGAAACGGGGAGGACGGGCGAACGAACCGGGCGAGCGGGCTGGCGGGCGAGCTAAGCTAGCGAAGCGCGGGCGCGTCAACAAGGTGAACGAGTAGCTTCGCTGGAATCGTCGGATATTTCGTTAGCTTAGCTCGTTAGGTTAGTCGGTAGCTCGCGGTGTGAACCGAGGTATGTAAAGAGGTGAAACGATGTTCGCCCGCCTAGCCCGCCCGCCCGCTAGCTGGCGGTGTGGCCTGCGCTTTGTAATAAAAAGATATATGAATGGGCGGTAAAAGAGTTTGTAGGAACAGGGATCGGACTTTTTTCTTGATCCTTTAATTAATATTATTTTGGAGCACACGAAATAAAAACCACTATCTTTTCCAGAAGCTGACCACAGACTATTTTATTTTTCTTAAATGTCATTCATAGACAACGTCAATAGTGAGGTGCGTTTCGTAACATCCTCCCACCGCAAAGAAAGATTGATATATCTAAATTAACATTTCTTTTAATTTCTTACTACCTTATTGAACATAATAATTACCCAACTGAATTAGTCACACTTTAGAATACCTAAATTTAACGTTTGACAAGATAGTTTTAAAATAAGTGTTGGACTAAAAGGTTTAGTAGCTATTAAACGTAACGCGTCTATCCCCCCCCCCGCAGATTTCGGGGACTTTTTTTTTTTTTTTACTAAGTCGACAGATTTTGTACCACCTCCAGCGTTTAGAGACACTACGGCTCTCTGAGCCACCTGGGTTGAAGCTATATTCAAACAACAATAACTCTTAAAGTATTAAACATACAGTTGTGAATTTTATGTTGTATTGTAGCTTTGCTCAAAATCTGTCGATTTAGTAAAAAAAATGGAAAAGTTGTCTGGGGTGTTTTTGGAGTAATCAACAATTATTGGTTGAATCGCATAAGTTTTCGTCTTTTTTTTTAATTTCATTTTGTTTTTCGAACGTTATGGAATTGTGAACACATTGTTTTGTAGTGCAAACGGTAGACAAGATTATTACCTTTTAAATAAGCTTATTTTTATCTTAGTATGACTTCAACTTTGAGAGATATGTTTTTTTTAGTACTATATATAGAGCGTATTTCAACAAAAAAAACAAAATGGCTGACACATTGCGGGTAAATGTATTGGACTCAAGCCTAGGGTGTAATTGTACTTTAAAATAGTTTATATTTAAGTATTTAGAATATCGCTAGTCCATGTCCGGACACACTGTATATTATGACGTTACTGTTAGCTATCATTTCAATATTCTATTTCAGATGCCTCTGACTCAGGCAGAGAAATCAAAGAGATACAGAGAAAAGTTAAAAAGAACGAATCCCGAAAAATATTCATGAAAAAGAAAAATAAAGCTAGAGCAATCAAAGCTTACCAATATAAAAAAAATACTTTGAATGATGCACAAAAAGAAGAGCACAGGTTAAAATTGCGACAGACAAAAACCAGTAATAGGCAAACTATGCACACGTTCCAATCCACATGCAGTGAACAATCTGCCAATACGCAGCATCAGGAGGACGAAGATCGTTCAAATGAAAAAAATGAGGAACTTCAAAACAATTTGGCTGCACAAGTACCAGACACACCTAACCAAAATAAGACAGAAAGTGGAAGCAGTATGTATTTGAATAGTACTTCGATTAGGAATATTCAGAGAAATATTGATTGAGAAAAAAGTACGACGTGGAAATAATCAACTTCGTGAAAATATTCAAAAATTGATGAGAGGTTATAATTCTCTTCAAAGAGAAATGCGTAAATTAAAGAACCGGGACCGGGACTTAGCGAAAAAACTTCAGGAGAAGGACGCTGAAACTGAAAACCAAGCCATCAGACAAGACCCAGAAAACACTCCGTATAAGAGATCAGAAAGCTTTGTTAATGAGCACCTAGCTAATGTTGCAACCCCGGAAAAAGAAACTGTCAAAAGAAAGTTGTTAGAATAAAATGTTCTCACTGACTCTATTAAATCAAAACTTAAAACCTGTCGAAACCAAGATAAAAACACGTTTAAAGATGTTGTGGATAAACCGATTGTAAAAAAATATAAATTGAAATCTTGCCTTACAAAAAGACTTGGACTTAAAAACAGTTTAAAAAGATATACAGAAACAAAGACCAAAACGCATGATCTGATAGAGAGAGTAAGGAGATTTTACGCAAGAGATGACGTGAGCCGTGCAAGTGCAGGTAAAAAGGAGTGCCGGACATTAAAAAAATGTAAAATGCAGGTACGATATCTAGTAGACAAATTAGAAACTTTGCATAAAAAGTACGTTTCTGAGGTTGGTTCAATAAGTTACAGTACCTTTCAAAATTAGGTCCCTTTTACGTCTTATCTCCAAATTTAAAAAATTTAAAAACGTGTGCTTGCTTGTTAAAGCATTGCAACATGCAGTTCCTACTAAATGCTTTGAAATCGGCGGGCATCTTTGAGTCGAATGATGTTAACACAATTTTAGCCAATTTCTTTTGCAACCCTGATTTTAGACAATGCATGTGCGGTGAATGCGATTTTTGTCAAGATACATATTATTTTGGTATTATGTTTGTATGAACTACACACGGTCTGCCGTCCCCTTATCTCATGTTATAGTATTCTGGAGACTCAACAGCATAAATGTAACACAAAAATAGCAAACATTTCTCAATATACCTGTGTTTTTCTATGCAGGAACTTGCTGCTGTTGCAAAATTGCAAGCAGAGGCAACGAAAATACACGCAGAAGCAATGATGGTATGTTTTTGCATAGATCTGAAATATCATGAAAATATATCCTCTGCCTAGCCCTTCAAACACTGTGAATGAACCAGCATATGACAGAGAACTAACAAACATTTATTGATCTATTTGTTTTTCTCTTTACAGAAGTTTGCTGATGCTGCCAAGACACAAGCGCAAACACATATTACGCTGGCTAGCGCAATTTTTTAACAAATAAAAATCTTTATATTGAAACATTTTTTATTTGTAAAAGTAAAATAATTAATTAAAACAGGTATTGATCAGTCGCCTTTGAATCCTTTCTGCAACTGCTCTACCAGTGCCAGTAACTAGAACAAAATATTGGGTAAAAAGAAAATATTGAAACAGGAATATTCAAGTTACATAATTACATTATTATTATGTAAGTACCTGTATTATCAAGATCAACATCATGAAATCCATCATCATTTGTTGATGTGGTAGCTTCTGGTACTTCCATCAACCTATGTTTTATTCTCATGTTGTGGAGAACGGCACAAGCATTTATTATTAGTCCCGCACGATAGGGCTCATACATTAACTGACGTTGATGTGAGAGACACCGAAACACCGACTTCAACACTCCAAAGCATCGCTCTACTACATTCCTTGCAGAGCAGTGAGCATCTGTATAGCGACGCTCTGGAGTTCCAATTTGTCGATGTTTCAGTGGAGTCATCAGCCATGGCTCCAGTGGATATCCATCATCACCTAAAAAATTAAAATTGAAAGAAAACTAAGCAGTCTTATTTGCACCCTCTTCTGGACAAGCTTGACACATAACTTACCAAGTAACCATGTACGGCGGTCCCCACCATCAAAACAATGTTTCATGGCTGTGCGCACAGGACAGTTTGCCCATATATGTGCATCATGTCTTGCTCCTGGCCATCGAGCATTTACATTTAATATAATGAGGTCTGGGTCACACACCTAAAATCAAAATATACTACCTATACAATACCTATCAATACACCTTTTTTCTTATGTAAATTCATGAAACAATAATGTTATGAAAGTAAACTTAAAACTTGTACATTCAGTGAATGGCCCTCATGGTGACCACTCACATAAGCCTCTTCGTGAACCCTTGGTGCTAAAATTTTTATATGGCTGCAATCAATAGCCCCAATAGCGTCTGGAAATGGGTGTGGAGCGTGCCGGAAATTCTCCATTGCCAATCGTCGCTCTTCTTGGCTTATTGGGAATTTAATGTGCTTCCGCAACAGCTTTTCGTTGATAGCCTCGGTTACAGCATGTATGCACCGGCTAACAGATTTTTGGCTCATGCTGCAACCCCACTGCAAGCCAATAGGCCACTGATAGCAGCCACTTGCATAGAATCGGAGTGCCGTCAGTATCTATGTGGAAGGAAATAAAATATAGAGTGTCAAATATTTTAATCGATTGGAATATTATAATATTGTCAGTGTATACAATAATAAGCAAATACACTCACTTGGCTCTCCACAGAAAATCCGTAAGGTCGTTGTTTTTTCAGAGATGTTGATAACTCAGTTACGAGTTCATTAAACATTGCTTTGGTGATTCTGTATTGGTTAATAAACTCACTATCCTCTAAATTGAGTGGCTTTTCTATAGCACGCCGGTTTCGTCCGATTTTTCTTCGTGCTATCGTATCCCGTCTATGCTCGAGTACAACCAAATCCCACGCTAAATAAAATTCTGCCATAATTAAATATTTCTTCCTTTTATTTTGATAAACACCTTATAAAAGACTGCAAACGAAAAAGAAGCAAACTTGTATCGAATGACTTTGCGGGCTGTCAAAAAAGGTCGCAAAATAAATTCGCTATTGATGCGAAAATCAATAAGGTAACAACAAAATTCGGTTCCATTCCAAGGACAATCGTTAACTTTTAGTGTAGAGACTACCAAATATCGTTGAATATGTATCGGTCACACTTTGCGACCGAAAAGCCGAACTATGAATACGTTTTTCGCTAGCCTGACATCAATATGTCATGATAATGTACGACTTTGCGCGTTAACCTGAATGTAGAGACTTGCGTTTCTCGCAAGCGTTGTTATTGCAACCGAATGTTTTCGTTATTATTTGTGTTACGTTAGCTTCCGAGAGCGTCGTTACTAATGTCGAGACTGCAGGCCCAGAGGCCGGCAGTCTCGACATAGATAACGATCAAAAAACGAACGAATTCGGTCGCAAAGTCTCACCGATCAAGATGTAGCGATATTTGGTAGTCTACACTCAGAGATAACCAGTTTCCTTGGTTTACTAGCAATCTTTGTAGCTAACTCAACGAATTTCGTTTTTTAAGTTTACGTATTTACCTATTTTGCGAGCCTTTTTGACAGCCCGCAAACTGAATTTTCAATTTCAATTTTTCAATTTCAATTTTCAAGAACAATTTACATTGTGTCTGAAATCTTAATCTAAAAATAAATGAATACAAAATATACGTCAGCTAAAATTAACCTAACCTAACACAAAATTATAGAAAATATAACAAAAATTAGAAAAATAAAAACAATACAAAGAAATCAATACTAATAAAAAATCAAAAACATTACGCCTACTTAATAAAAAAATAACAACATAACATTACTATCTATTATTACCCAGTCTCACATAAACTGATATCTATAAAATTAAGAAGGGGATATGTTATCGTCTATCGAATACAGACATTTCTCCAATAGGAATGCTTTGAGTCTTGACTTAAATGAGCTTTCATAAATTATAGTTTTTAAGTCCAATGGCAACCTGTTAAAAATCCGCACTGCTTGATATTGAGCACTATGCTGAACAATATTAAGTTGGGGAATTATTTTGTTTTTAAAATCTTTTCTGCGCGTACTTTCTCTCACCTGTCTCTCCTCATCTGTTTCATGTAAGTATTTTTTTAAATTAATCAGCAGTACTAAAATATAGAGGCTGGGCACAGTAAGAATTTTTAAATTTATAAAGTGCGGTCGACAGCTCTCTATTTGCGATATCCGGACCATGGTTCGTATGGCCCATTTTTGGAGCACAAAGGCTCTCTGGCAGTTATATTTGTAACTATTCCCCCAAAACTGAACACTATATCTTAACCCTGATTCAATTAGAGCATAATATACTTTTTTTTAAGGTGTTTTATGTCTAATACGTCCCTAAGACTGCGTAAGGCATAACACGCTGAAGAAATATACGAATCAATGGCTTGCAATTCTCTTTTCCAATTTAAATATTTATCAATGTCCCTAGAAACTTTGCCTCATTAACTATGTCAATTTTAACGTCATTAAGTGCGATCGTCATGTTGTCTTTATTACGAGCTGTTGTACTACATAACATTATGTTGGTTTTTTCAGTGTTAATTAAAAGCTTGTTACCATCAAACCAAGACTTAAAAACTCTCAAAACTGCATTAACCTTAGCAGAAAGCTCCTGTATATCGTTAGCTTCAACTATTGCGTTGATGTCATCTGCAAAAACGGTCAGCTGTGTGTCGGGAAATATTGAAGCCATGTAATTAATTAAATCATTTGTAAAGAGTATAAACAATATAGGCCCCAAGATCGAGCCTTGGGGTACGCCTGCTACTATATCTTGCATAGAAGATCTATTAACATTGCTATTACCTTTTGCTATCATTTTACTGATATCTACATACATTTTCCTGTTACTTAAAAATGAGGAGAAGAGTTGTAAAGTTTTGCCTCTCACACCATAATGCTCTAATTTTGCAATGAGTAATTTGTGGTCAATTGTATCAAAGGCTGAGCTTAAATCAAGGAAAATGCCAGCTACCCTCTTTTTCCTATTAAATTTACTAATAATATCGGGTCATTCCCGTTCGTCCACACCCCGTCGTCCACACTGCGGACGACTGGGAATGTTGCGTTCTGTTCGTCTACACTGTGGACGAACAAAACGCATTATTCCCAGTCGTCCACACCCCGTCATCTCACGTCTAGTATAAGAGTGTTGTAAAAATGGTTATGTTTAAATTATTGTAAATTAAGTGGATCTGTGATACAGATTGCTCTGTTGTTGCCCTTAATTATTGTAATATAAGATGATCTGTGATGAAAACTACTGTTGAATTTAAACACTACTTAGTACATATTATGTTGTTATTAAAGAGGTACTTTAAAAATGTTTATATAATGCCAAAAAAACATTAGATAAAATATTGCCTTTTAATTATTGTAAATTATGTTGATCTGTGATGAAAACTCGATCGAACCCCTAGATTTTGTTGAATTAAGTTTATGCAATGCATGTAATCCTAACAATATCTGTGGTATCAGATGTAACTGTCAGTGTCAGATATTAATGCACGTCAGTTTGATTGACACTTGACATAAGCTTCTAGCTGTCTTTTGATACATTATCTGTGCTCGTTCTTCTTGTCTTGAACCCCCTAGATGTAAGTGCGTGATTGTCATTCCGCACTAATATTTTATATCAGTGTCTATAATATTATTGTAATTGCTGCTCTGTTTATGCTGAGTAATAAACTAGGCAATTGACTACCTAAAGTTGTTTCTATTCTATACTCCGAATTTCTGGACTGCACCGGATCCTTACACTGGCTGAAGCACCCACGTGCTAATCTTAGATCACTGCCTCTCTATTCTCCATCTATAACAGGTTATGGGCCCAGTCACATATACATAAGGCCATCCTCGAAAACGTGGTTCTAAAGAAGATTTGGTGTTGGTGTTTTCTTCTTGACGTTCCGGCGTGTGTGCGTGCACGTACACGTGGTCGTCATGGAAGATAGGTTATCTGGAAATGGAGTCATGTTGCCTAGTGCCGGTGGAGCAATGTCCTCGCTCGGCGGAGGCATTCATATTGAAAAACTAGAAGGTGTCGGAAATTACAATACATGGAAGTTTCAAATGAAGATGGTTTTATCCCTTGAAGGGTTGTGGGATCGTATCGAAACTATCGTAAGTACTGCGGACAGTGAGACAGATTTATCGCGAGATCGACGAGCTCTGGCACGAATATGCCTTAGTGTGAAGGCGGCGTGCTACCAGCATGTGAGACACTGTAACACGGCAAAGGACGCATGGCAGCGGCTTGCTAATACCTTTGAGGACAAAGGTCTGTACAGGCGAGTGCTATTACTAAGACAGCTGCATCATACCGAATATGGACAATTTGCGTCAATGACAGAATACATCGATGGAATAATGACACATGTTCAGCAGCTTGCGGATATTGGAAAAGTTATAGAAGATGCTGAGGTTGCAGAATTACTCCTCAGTGGCCTACCCCAGGAGTTCGACGCGCTAGTTTCTAACCTAGAAACAGCATGCATTACCAACGAGTTATCAAGTGAGCTGGTCCGTGCTAGACTTATTCAGGAAGAATTCAGGAAAAGTAACTTAAACAATAGTGAGACTGCTTACATGTCAAAAAGAAAAAGAGAACCATTCAAGAGTAAGATCATCTGTCACTATTGCAAGAAAACTGGACATATTAAGTCAAAGTGCTTCAAGATGAAGAGAGAAAAGGCAAATCCAGAAGATTCATCGCTTGTGGCTACAGCTTTCATGGTGAAATCTCAAGATAGTTGGTTGGTTGACTCTGGGTGTTCCGCTCACATGTGTAATGATAGAACTTTGTATAATGAGCTTAAAGACTGTAATAATGTTATCAGTATCGCAAACGATGAGAAGTTGGAGTGTTTAGGTAAAGGAACTATTCATATAAGAACTGGAAATGTGGTGAGAAAACTTTTAAATGTTTTATATGTGCCTAAACTTTCTCATAATTTATTGTCTGTCAGCTGTCTTACGCAGAAAGGTTACACTGTATTATTTAATGAACGGGGATGTTTTGTTCATGACAAGAGCATTAAAGCTTCTGGTAACCCAATATTGTGTGCTTTAAAGGTCAATGGTTTATTTATGGTTAAATTGGGGGTGTGTCAATCTAGTGGGTATTCGCAAGGTGTGCATTCTTCTCTCATGTGTGATAGACAAGAGACCCAGAGCGCACAGGTTGCTGCTCATGCTGTGCCTGTTGATATTTGGCACAAGAGGTTAGGTCACATTAGTATACAAGGTTTGTGTGCTTTGAAGAATGGTAGTGCAACTGGTGTTCTGTTTCAAACTGACAATGTACAGGTTTTGAAAGAATGTGTGCCATGTTTGGAGGGAAAGATGGCTGCCAAGCAGTTTCCGGTTGGAGAGGCAAGGCGAGCTACCCAGTCCCTCGAGTTGATTCATTCTGATGTTTGTGGACCGTTACCTGAGAGCAGCTGGAGTGGAGCGAAATACTTGGTAACATTTACTGATGACTACACCAGGAAGACCTTTGGATATTTAATGAAGCACAAGTCGGAGGTATTGTCTCATTTTATTACATTTAAAAATTTAGTTGAGAAGCAATTGGGGTTACCAGTAAAGATTTTGAGGTCTGATGGGGGTGGTGAATATTGTAATGATAAATTTTCTAAGTTTTTGAAACAGCAAGGAATTATTCACCAAACAACTGTACCATATTGTCCCAGCCAAAACGGCGTGAGTGAACGCCTAAATAGGACACTTTTGGAGAAGGTTCGGTGTATGCTGAGAGGTGCTGGTCTCTGTGGGCGATATTGGGGTGAGGCGGTCATGACAGCAATTTATCTAAAGAACAGGTACCCCACTTCTGCTCTTTCAGGACTTACACCAGTAGAGGTCTGGACCGGATCTAAACCAGATCTTAGTCACCTCCATATATTCGGCTGTATGGCATACTCTCTGGTTCCCGAACAAAAACGTTGTAAGTTAGACCCAAAAAGCAAAAGGTATGTTTTTGTTGGGTATTCTGAAACTTCAAAAGGTTATAGGTTGTTGGACCCATCAGTTCCTACTAAAGTAATTTTGTCCAGAACTGTGGCATTTATTGAAAATAAATTTTATAAAGATTTTCATGACATGGATAATACTAACAATGAATGTATTTATTATGAATTGACTAGTGAAATGGATAATTTGAATTTTAATGATAATTTAGAGGATCAATCGAGTAAAAGTCTCTGTGATAATAATGTTAGTAATTCTAATTCCATTAATGATGATGCTATTAATTCTAGTCAAGGTATTAGTTCCAATGAACAGTCTGTATCTAAAGAAATTACAGGTGGCATTACGGTTTTTTCAGAATCTGATGAGGAGTACTGCACTGGTAGCGAGGACGAGGATGTCCCTGCTGTGTCCCCAACGTGTGGAGCCCGCGAGCAGCGTGTGACGTCACCTCAAAACTCTCCAGCTGTGAGACAGCGTCCCATGCGTAGTACTAGGCCACCGGTAAAGTACAATGACTATGAAACAGATTTTTCTTTGATTGCACAAGGTATTCCATTTGTCGAACCTCAATCGTATGAGGAAGCTGTAAGTTCTCCTGATAGGAATGAATGGCAGGCTGCAATGCGAAGTGAATATGAATCTCTGATTTCTAACAATGTATGGAGGTTAGTTGATAGGCCATCTAATGAAAATGTTGTTAAATGTAAATGGATTTATAAAGCTAAATATGATGCTAATGGTAATTTTGATAAATTCAAAGCACGTTTGGTTGCCAGGGTTTTTACACAAGTAAAAGGGTTAGATTATAACGATACTTTTTCCCCTGCAGTTCGTCACAGTACCATGAGAATATTATTTTCATTGGCTACTGAATTAAATCTTAATATTGATCATATTGATGTAGAAACTGCATTTTTAAATGGTGACCTTCAAGAAACTATTTATATGGAACAGCCTCCTGGCTTTAGTGATAATAATTGTAAAGATAAGGTTTATTTTCTGTTAAAAGGTATATATGGCCTCAAACAGGCAAGTAGAATTTGGAATCAAAAAGTACATAATTTGTTGTCAAGTAATGGATTTATACAAAGCAAATGTGAACCTTGTGTGTACATAAAAAGATGTGATAAACATATAACTGTAATAGCTTTATATGTGGATGACTTTTATGTATTTTACAGTACTGAGTGTAATGAAATCTTTGCTTTGCTCAAAGAAAATTTCAATGTTAAAAACTTGGGAAGTTTGAAAAATTGTTTGGGAATTAATATTGTGAGAGATAAAGCAAAGGGAATAATGAAAATAAATCAGTCTGAGTACATAAAAAGATTGTTAAAACGCTTTGGTATGGAAAATTGTAAAGTTGTAAAAACTCCTATGCCTACCAACTGTAAGCTGGTTAAGGGTGACACTAGCTTAAGTGATGAGCAGTATAATTATAGGCAGCTCATGGGATGTCTTATGTATTTATCTGTGTGTACTAGACCAGACATCTCATTTGCCTGTAGTCAGTTAAGCCAGTTTAACAACTGTTTTGATATAACTCATTGGCAAGCAGCTAAAAGGATTTTGCGATATTTAGCAGGTACAATTAACTATTCTTTATATTTTTATAAAGGGGGAAAATTGAATTTGACTGCTTTTGCGGACTCTGACTGGGCCAATGATCCCAATGATAGAAGGTCATACACAGGGTTTGTTGTAAAACTGGGGAAAAATGTTATTAATTGGGAGTCACGTAAACAACGTTGTGTAGCGCTATCTAGTACTGAAGCCGAATATTTAGCAATAACAGATGTGTGTAAAGATATTTGCTTTATTAGGAATTTTATGTATGAGGTCATGCTTAAAGAATGTAAGGTAACAATTTATAACGATAATCAGTCAGCTCAGAGATTGTTACAAGTTACAGAATATTGTCACAAACGTACTAAGCATATAGACATAAGGTATCATTTTGTAAAAGATTTTGTTAAAAATGACAATGTGACAATGAATTATTTGCAGACCGATTGTATGATAGCAGATGTTCTTACAAAGCCACTAGGTGCTGTGAAACATAATAAGTTTGTAAATGATATGAATGTTAAAGTCTGACAAAGTTAATGTATGCAAGTTTATTTAAATTGATTGACACATGTTATTTACAAATCACTATCTATATAAATGATTGACATTGTTGACTGAAATGTTGTTTATGTAGGTAAAATAGGTACTGACCATTGTAGTGTGTTTTTGTAAAGTGTAAAGTTTACTCTATTGACATTGTAATGGATTGTATTTTTTTTTTGTGTATAGTACCTAAGATTTTTTTTTGATTGTTTGTGGCATGATATTGTTCCGATTAAGGGGTAGTGTTGAATTAAGTTTATGCAATGCATGTAATCCTAACAATATCTGTGGTATCAGATGTAACTGTCAGTGTCAGATATTAATGCACGTCAGTTTGATTGACACTTGACATAAGCTTCTAGCTGTCTTTTGATACATTATCTGTGCTCGTTCTTCTTGTCTTGAACCCCCTAGATGTAAGTGCGTGATTGTCATTCCGCACTAATATTTTATATCAGTGTCTATAATATTATTGTAATTGCTGCTCTGTTTATGCTGAGTAATAAACTAGGCAATTGACTACCTAAAGTTGTTTCTATTCTATACTCCGAATTTCTGGACTGCACCGGATCCTTACACTGGCTGAAGCACCCACGTGCTAATCTTAGATCACTGCCTCTCTATTCTCCATCTATAACAGATTTTGCCACATTGGATGTAATTTAACTCTCCGCTACATGAAAAAAAAAAAGTATAAGACTTATACGTTTGTCAATCACAGCATCGTATTGCTTATGAAGTGGTGAGCCGCGGCCACTAAACATATTTGATTATGTTCATAAACTTAGAAAATTATATGACATTTTTCTACAAAAAGTGACGAAATTTTCATTAAAAACGTGAATCCGCTTTGGTAGGGGTGCACTTACGCCATCAGCAAAATATTTTTTTTAATGCTTTTTGGTAATCTGTTTGATTTAACGTTATAAAATAATAGTTAGCTAGCCGCGTTTTTAAAATCGAGTGGTGTTTCCTAAGAAAGTACATTAATTTTCACACATTTTTAAAACACTAAAGAAAGTCAATTCTTTGCGCTACTTCTATTGCGCACCTATTATCTGCCCATTTTGTGGTGTTAAGACATTAGCGGGATTTGTATCTGAGTAGTGGCAACACTAAATTAACTTTCTCTATGGTCAATACGGCGTTGGCGGCCATATTTTCTTCAGTCCGATGTCAACTTCGTTCCAAGTAAAAAGTGTCACATTTTTCGAGGATTGCATTTTTTAGATTTCAAGGTAAGTTTACAATTTATATATATTATTGTTATTGCGCATGATTTAATAGGCTGTGTATGATGTTTTAAAGGCTAAATTAACCTGAGAAAATAGCTTATTATCGAGTTATTATAGATTTTATTTGCGCCATGGTTACGCAGAAACTACATTATGTCACTTTGCGATACCAGTGTGGCGTAGTTTTTGCGCAACTTTTTTACACTATCTTATAATGGTGCATGCATATGAGAGATTACTTGGTATTAATTATGATGATTTTTCATTTTGTTTTAATTATTCATTTCATATATTTTTTTGAGTAACTGCGAGGTTCTTGTAGGTTGCTAGTCAAAATTTCAAGCCACTCAGACCACTTGGCTGGCTTACTTGCTGGCTTGGCTTGACTTTCAGATCACTTGGCCATGCTGAGTGAATTTTTAGCTTCTACTCTTTTTAAAATCATTTATTTAAATGCTCTTTTTTATACTCAAATTCAAATTCAAATTCAAATAATTTATTGTGGATCACAGGTTCATAAGATGTTGTGATAAATACAGGTGTCTGCTATGTCCCGCCATTAAGGCATACAAAATTCATGTCACAAGTTTGGAACAAAAATACAATACTATTAGTTAATTAATTCAATTCAATTAAATTTAGATAAAATTACAATAAAATTAAAATACAATACTATGAATTGATTAATTAAATTAAATTAAATTTATATAAAATTACAATTAAATTTATATAAAATTACAATAAAATTAAAATACAATACTATGAATTGATTAATTAAATTCAATTAAATTTACATAAAATTACAATAAAATTAAAATACAATACATTTTTGTCAGGCAGTACATTATGATTAAATTAGCAAAATATTTATGTCAGATTAGCAAATATTTATTCAATGGATTTCAAATTTAAGTAATTTATTGTGGATCGCCATTGAGGCGTACAAAATTCATGTCTCAGGTTCGGTAAATATATAGTCAATTAACATACAGCCAATTGTCATGCAATACATTATGATTAGACTCGTACAATAATTATTTAAGTCAAATTAACTAATCGTTCATTTGCTTTAGTGTATTGTCATCCAGAAATTCTCTAATGGAGTAATAACATTTATTTATCAGTAATTCGTGTAGTTTTTTTTTGAAGGTATATATGTTACTGTAAAAGCCCGAAGTTCAGTAAATCTTAAAATTTCCCAGTAAAACCTAAGTTTTACCAGCTTCAGTGGTAAATGTCCGATATGTTCTATGATCATCGTTAATTTTGGACATGTACCAACATACACTCGATAAATCTTAAGATTTACCCCAGAGAAGCGGTAAATGTTAAAAAATTGACAAATCGAAACGTGTCAGATCACTGTGGCGTACTCGCGAGCACTCTGCAGCCCCCCACAAAAGCGCGCTCGCCTCCACGCGCTTCATTCGATCGTTTTGCTCGTTTTAATACGAAATTGAATATAATAAAAGAAAAAAAAATGTGAAATCAGGCATTACCTACATTTTTTACGAAGACTTGTTTAACGTTCTCGAAGAAATACACGTTACTGTTGGACACGGTGGGAGGACAAGGATGATAATAGAATGTAATGCAAGTATAAAAATTTAACAGTTGAGGCTATTAAGACCTATTTGAGACTTTGCCAACGTTGCCTAAAGAAACAGAAGTCACATTATAATGATGCGACTGATTATTAATAATAAATAAATGGTTAAGAAACACACATGGTAATAAAAGTAATAAAAAATAATAACATTAAAACAGTATCATCTACACTAATATTATAAAGAGGAAAACTTTGTTTGTTTGTTTGTTTGGTTGTAATGAATAGGCTTAAAAACTACTGAACCGTTTATAAAAATTCTTCCACCATTCGAAAGCTACATTATCCACGAGTAACATAGGATATATTTTATCCCCGTACTCCCACGGGAACGGGAATTACGCGTGTGAAACCGCGTGACGTCCGCTAGTCATAAATATAATTAAAACTATGTAAAGCTTTGACTGCCCGATAATTAAAATAAACGATTAAGAAATAGTCATTATTTTATTCCCATAACCAACATTAACCAACCATAATTGGTAAATCTTAGCATTTCCCAAACTCTGCTGGTAAAAGCCCGAAATATTGTCTCTTTTTTATAAAATTCGGACATTTACCAACTCATGCTGGTAAATCTTAGAATTTACTGGGAAATCTTAAGATTTACCGTACTTCGGGGTTTTACAGTAACATATATATCGCTCATAGTTCTGAGAAAAGGTGGCAAATTATTAAAGATACGTGGGCCCATACAAAAGATGCTTTGGTGCAAAAGCTTTGTTTTACTGGCTACGGTGCGCAGTTTATCTTTATGTCTGGCCCTAGTGCAAAAGTCAAACAAGGTTGAATTTGTTTTTATGAAGACTACAGTTTCATATATGTATACGCAAGGGAGAGTTAATATTTTTAAATTTATGAAGTGTGGTCTGCATGAATCCACTTGGTGTATATTGCACATCGATCTGATACACCGCTTTTGAGCTCTAAAAGCACGCTCTTTTTCTACAGAGTTACCCCAGAATATGATGCCGTAGCGTATAATTGAAGGAACATATCCATGATAGGCGGTTAGTAGTGCAGACTGACTGACAGTGTTTCTTAGTCTGTAAAGAGCGTAAGAGCTCTGACTAAGCCTTTTGCAGACTTGCTCAATGTGTGACTTCCAATTCACTTTGCTGTCAATATAGAGACCCAGAAATTTGGTTACATCGATTTCTTCTATGCTGGTTTGGGAGTAAGATATATTTAGGTTGGCATCTGGCTGTACTCGCTGTTTAAAATTCATGATTTTGGTTTTTTCGAGGTTTATTTTTAAGTCATTTTTATCAAGCCATTTTATAATTGTTGTTAGGGTGTTATTTATGTCAAGTTTTAGATCAGTTCTGTCAATACCAGTAAATAATATAGTACTATCGTCAGCAAATAAGGTCATATGGTGCATTGTAAGAGTCGACATGTCATTTATATATATAAGAAAAAGTGGTGGGCCTAGTATACTGCCCTGGGGAACACCGGAAAGGATATTTCTAACCTCAGAAACAACGGTTTCTTCAGTTCGGCTAGTTAGGGAGACTCTTTTTAATTCTACCATCTGTTTTCTGTCACTTAAATATGATTCGACTAGTTTGAATACGTTACCTCTTACGCCACATGCATATAATTTATCCAGCAATATTTTATGGTTGACTCGGTCAAATGCTTTTGACATGTCCATGTAAAGAGCTATGGCTGGCGACCTAGTGTCCATATTTAGAAGGACTTTGTGTAAGAAGTTATACATTGCTGTGTTGACCGATTTATTTTTCCTAAAACCATATTGACATGCGCTAAATATGTTGTTACTTTCGAGAAATGGGTAGAGGCAGTTATATATGGTTTTTTCAAAAATTTTAGAGAAAATTGTTATTAATGCAATTGGCCTGTAGTTACTGATGGAACATTTGTCATCTTTTTTATGTACTGGTTTTACCACTGTCAATTTTAATTTTTCTGGAAAAATACCATGTTCTATGCACAAATTAATAATGTTACTTAAAGGAGCAGCAATTGAAGTTGCTACATCCTTAACAATCTTAGTAATAATACCGTCATAACCTGCGCTATTTGTATTCCGCAGAGAACTTATAATTTTAAGAATGTCTGGAGGAATTGTTGGGGGCATGAATATTGATTTAGAGTTAAATGTCAAGTTAGAGGAATGTAATTGTGTTAAGTCAGAGAGAATGTTATTATTTTTTTTAACAATGTCAGCAAAGTAGTCATTAAACGTATTTGCTATAGTCATAGGATCAGTAAGTACATTGTCATTGATTATCAGTTTCTCAATGCCGTCCTTAGGATAGTTGTATTTAGTGTCATTTATTACCTTCCACGTTGCTTTGGATTTATTAACAGCCGTATTTATAAAATAGTTGTTCTGCGACCTTTTTGTTAGCGAGATTATTGTTTTGTATTTTTTAGCGTAAGCTTTAAACTTCATTTTATTGTCGTTGTTTGAGTTTTTTCTGTACTTCCAGAGAAGTTCGCGTTTACGCTTACTACACATTTTTATTCCTTTTGATAACCATTTAGGTCTCGAAATATTATTTATACGAATTTTCTTTATAGGAAAGCATAAGTCATAGATCAAGCTGAATGTATCATGGAATGAATTATAGGCACTGTTAGGGTCTGTAGACTCATAAACACTGCAAAACGAGATTTGTCTTAAATATTTAGCAAATAAACATCTATTTTCTTTGGTGAAACTACGTTTATAAACATACCAATATTCAATTGGACTAAACTTTTTTAATGGACACTTTATAATTTGTGCAGTGTGGTCGGAGAGCGCAAAATCTCTGAGTTCACCTTTGCAGCCCTTAATGTTATGAGCTATGTTATCAATACAAGTATTGCTGGCGCTTCGTGTTACTTCATTAAACTGAAGGGTTACATTAAAACTTAATAGTAACTCTACAAATTCAGCAGATGTTTTTGAGTTGATTGTTATATCTATGTTGAAATCTCCACAAATAATTATTTTTTTACTTTTACATAGTTTATTCAATATTTTAGTTAAAATTAAAAAGAAAGAATTTATTGATCCGATTGTTTTGTTCGGCGGTCTGTAAATGCATACAATATATATTTTGTGGTCTATTAATTCAACGGCCGAACATTCAATAAAATTTATAATAGACATTTTGTTGACATCATCGAGGCTTTTAAATCGCAGTCCATTCTTAATTAAAATACATGAGCCTCCATGTCTACTACATCTCATAAAATATGACCCCAAAATAAAGTTCGGTATCCGTAAGAAATCCTCGTCACCCTTCCTCATGTTATGCTCCGTAATGCACAATATATCTACCTTCATACCGTCTGTTGCTAATTCATCTAAGCACACTGATAGCATACCCGATTTATTAATCAAACCATTAATATTTTGATGCATGACAGTTAAACAATTATTTACGAAAAAAATTAGAGCTTAAATCTTCGTTAGTTTGAGTTACAGAATTTTGGTTACATAATTCATATGATATAGAGTTGTCATTTTGTGTTTTGCAGTCGTTGTATTGTATTATACTGTCAATTTGTGCTTTAATGTCCCTGAAAATAGTATACATGCCTAAATCATTGATAGCACCTGTTGTCTTTGAAAACATTGAGTGGTCATACGTTAAGTGCTTGTTTGAGTCAAGAGTGTAGCAATGTTCGTGAGTCATGACATCCAGATACAGGAGGTTGTTGAAATTTTCTATTCTCCAATTAAACATGTTAGCATAACTTTTGCACTTAAATGTAGGGACGCATATAATAACATTTGTGTGTTGCACTTTTTGTAGTGACTCTCTTATCGCTAATATCATGTCGATGGAGTCGTTTGTTGTGTTGAAGTCTGCCTCGCCGATTAAAACTATACAGAAGTCATCCAAAGTAAGGTTTTGCAATTTAAGTTCAATTCCATTTATCGTTTCCTTGATTCCACAATTTGTCTTTAAGTAATGACATATTTGCGAGTTTGGGCCTAAAGTGTTGTTAGCAATTGTAAGGATTCTATTAGTATTATTCGTACTCAATATGCAGATTTTCCGAGATAGGGCCTCTTTTTTCGGTCAGTATATTATTGTTGTTAGATGTGGAGGGGCTCGTCAGTTTTGATACATTCGGTAGATCACTATTTCGTTTCCGAGCGGGCTCTCTCAGTCTTGTTTCTGGTTCTAGTTTCTGAGGAGATGTTTGTGTCTCCTTATTCTGGAAGATGTTGGAATCCTGAGGGAATATATTTGATGTTTGTGTCTCCCTAATCTTGAGGATGGGAGAGGTCTCATGGTAGTTGTGTAGTATTTCAGGTATTTCGTTACTGGTTGAGCATCTTGAGTTGGATCTTTGCGGCAAAGTTTTATTCTTGCGTTTGGGAGTTATGTTGTTTTTGTCAGGCGTTGTACACAGTTTTTTGGAAACGTTCTTTGTCTTAATTATATTTTGTAGATCGGACTTTAAACGAAAATTCTCATTATTTAGATTTTCTATCTCCTTATGCGCGCTCATTAATTGGAGAGTAAGACTTTTATTTTGTTCAGTCAACTCATTTAAAATTCCGCTGTTATCATGCAAGCTGTCTTGTAGACTCATCATAGTGGTGTCAAGTATGGTGTTATCAATAGTCATATTTGTTAAATCAGTTAATGAGCTGGTTCTGACAGGTTTAGGACGATACGTGATGTTGCTGTTGCTAGAGTCCATATTAACACAGTCCCTGTGGCGATCCAATAATTACTGGCAGTTTCTATATTAATTTATCTATGTACTGCGTATTTTGTTAAGCAAATATTGTAGATTTTCACAATTACCACACAAGTCAACAAATAAAGCCAGGGAGTTGAGCAATAGCAATAGTTTGGTAAATAGCTGTCATAAGCGTTAGAAACAATGCAAAAAGACAAATGGCAAAAAGAATCGCTGGTTATCGGAATCGAACTCACGGCACTTCTTTTGCCTATCCGACAGGTTCGTCCAACGGCTATATGAACATTTCTTTGGTAAGTGAATTAGCTAAGTTATTTCGCACCAGGAGTGTTGAACATCGAAGATTGAAGTAAAGTTTGTGACCATATAAGGTAGCGATTCTCGTCGTGCGATGTGGTTTGACTCACCGGCTGTTGGCGAATAGGAGCGGAGCTCGCCGTGTGACTCACTGCTAATACTTGTTTCTATGTTCTAGGTACTTCCAGTCCTTTGTTTTGTTTTTTGTCACCACTTTCTACTGTAATTTCGTGTGTTTATCAATATTGTAGGTTTGTATCACACACGTTTGTTTTAGTTTTAATTAGTTATTATATAGACTCGGGTTTAAATTCCACTTAAAACAGTTAAATAAATAATTACTTATCGGAGCGGTTCGCAACACGTCTAGCTTCGAGCGCGCGCGTGAGCGTGTCTCCTATACTTTTTAGAGCATTTAACAATGACGGGGAGAACAAGTGCCTTTCGGCTTCGGTAAGAGGTGTTTTACACCCTATATATTATGACGTTACTGTTAGCTATAATTTCAATATTCTATTTCAGATGCCTCTGACTCAGGCAGAGGAATCAAAGAGATACAGAGAAAAGTTAAAAAGAACGAATCCCAAAAAATATTCAGATATGAAAAAGAAAAATAAAGCTAGAGCAATCAAAGCTTACCAAAATAAAAAAAAATACACAAAAAATGCACAAAAAGAAGAGCACAGGTTAAAATTGCGACAGACAAAAACCAATAATAGGCAAACTATCCACACGTTCCAATCCACATGCAGTGAACAATCTGCCAATACGCAGCATCAGGAGGACGAAGATCGTTCAAATGAAAAAAATGAGGAACTTCAAAACAATTTGGCTGCACAAGTACCAGACACACCTAACGAAAATAAGACAGAAAGTGGAAGCAGTATGTATTTGAATAGTACTTCGATTAGGAATATTCAGAGAAATATTGATTGAGAAAAAAATACGACGTGAAAATAATCAACTTCGTGAAAATATTCAAAAATTGATGAGAGGTTATAATTCTCTTCAAAGAGAAATGCGTAAATTAACCCTAGAGTGCTCGCGCTATGAGCATTTCGCCGCCCGCGGCACCATAATCGTGTTATTTTGTACAATATGCATTTCTCAAGGTCAAGCGTTCGAGTAGCTGCCCCCCCGTACCGCCCCTCACCTCCTTGTTTTAGAAATTAGAATACATTCAGTGCGCGGTTGACCGCAGGAGACAAAGGTTTTCGGAGCTGTGTCGCGCTTAACGGCAAGTTGCTCACTGCGCGACTACTCACGTAAGTAAATTGTACGATATTGGTTTTTACGATAGTTGAAATATTATTAGTTTTCATTGCATCGCATTGTTTGTTTGTAATGCTAAATAAAAATAAATATTAATACGATATATACATTTTATGTACACAATTTTAATATTTATTTTTAGTTTGTTTTTATTAGTTATGGGCGTTACGTTTTTGTTTTGTTTTGCTCAGTTGATTTTATTTCTTTTTAGATAAGCATCGCGTAAAATGAATAAAAAAAACAAACAAATACATATAGTTAGAATGACTCGCAGATGGCCAATGAGATTATTTTTCTCAATTCTGAATATTGCTGGCATAAATAGTCAGATAATATACAAAGAAAATACTGGACAGTTGTTATTACGACGAACATTTCTGAAAGAAATTGCCCTGGCGATGACTAGACCACATATCATCAGAAGATCCGAAGTAAACACTTTGCAGAAACCTCTGAGGAACCAAATCGCCCGATTTGTGCCATCGGAACATCAAAATATAGCCTCAAGTAGAGAAGGTATATGCGCAGTATGTCCGTCCAAGAAAAATAGAAGGACGAAAAAAGGGTGCAACAGATGTGCGAAGTTACTGTGCAACGAACATTGCATGTACATGTGCCAGGATTGTTTTGCTGAAATACATGTTGTAGATGATGAAAACGCATAAATTTAGCTATTAAGTTTAATTTTTACTTTTTTTAGATGCATAACATTAAAGAGGTTGCAAAAAACCAAAAAAAATACCTAAGATTTCCCAAAGCATTGTTTCTTAATTTTTAGTATAAAACTTTAATAAATGTTTTTTTATTCTGATAGTTAATGTTTTATTCTATCCTTTAAACATAATTATAAATTGACATAACTCTATATTCGCTAAAAAAACGTATTAAGTATGGGCGGCAAAATGCTACCCACGCGATCACACGCGTTCCACGGGAAGGCGCGATTACTCTAGGGTTAAAGAATGACTACCGGGACTTAGCGAAAAACTTCAGGAGAAGGACACTGAAACTGAAAACCAAGCCATCAGACAAGACCCAGAAAACACTCCGTATAAGAGATCAGAAAGCTTTGTTAATGAGCACCTAGCTAATGTTGCAACCCCGGAAAAAGAAACTGTCAAAAGAAAGTTGTTAGAATATAATGTTCTCACTGACTCTATTAAATCAAAATTTAAAACATTTAAAACCTGTCGAAACCAAGATAAAAATACGTTTAAAGATGTTGTGGATAATCCGATTGTAAAAAAATATAAATTGAAATCTTGCCTTACAAAAAGACTTGGACTTAAAAACAGTTTAAAAAGACATACAGAAACAAAGACCAAAACGCATGATCTGATAGAGAGAATAAGAAGATTTTACGAAAGAGATGACGTGAGCCGTGCAAGTGCAGGTAAAAAGGAGTGCCGGACATTAAAAAAATGTAAAATGCAGGTACGATATCTAGTAGACAAATTAGAAACTTTGCATAAAAAGTACGTTTCTGAGGTTGGTTCAATAAGTACCTTTAAAAAATATCGTCCCTTTTACGTCATATCTCCAGATTTCAAAAATTTAGAAATGTGTGCTTGCTTGAAGCATTGCAACATGCAGTTCTTACTAAATGCTTTGAAATCGGCGGGCATCTTTGAGTCGAATGATGTTAACACAATTCTAGCCAATTTCGTTTGCGACCCTGATTTTAGACAATGCATGTACGGTGAATGCGATTTTTGTCAAGATACCAATTATTTTGGTATTATGTTTGTATGAACTACACTCGGTCTGCCGTCCCCTTATCTCATGTTATAGTATTCTGGAGACTCAACAGCATAAATGTAACAGAAAAATAGCAAACATTTCTCAATATACCTGTGTTTTTCTATGCAGGAACTTGCTGCTGTTGCAAAATTGCAAGCAGAGGCAACGGAAATACACGCAGAAGCAATGATGGTATGTTTTTGCATAGATCTGAAATATCATGAAAATATATCCTCTGCCTAGCCCTTCAAACACTGTGACTGAACAGCATATGACAGAGAACTAACAAACATTTATTGATCTATTTGTTTTTCTCTTTACAGAAGTTTGCTGATGCTGCCAAGACGCAAGCACAAACACATATTACACTGGCTAGCGCTCTTGAGAAATTTTGTAACAAATAAAAATCTTTATTTTAAAACATTTTTTATTTGTAAAAGTAAAATAATCAATTAAAACAGGTATTGATCAGCCGCCTTTGAATCCTTTCTGCAACTGCTCTACCAGTGCCTGTAACTAGAACAAAATATTGGGTAAAAAGAAAATATTGAAACAGGAATATTCAAGTTACATAATTACATTATTGTTAAATATTTGTCACTGGCAACATTTATAATTTTAATTAATATAGTTTTATTGTTGTAGCAACCCTCTCTCTCTCTCGCTAAGTTCAGCCGGTCAAGGCAACTTTTTTTTGTATCAAAGTAAATTAAAACACACAGTAAATACCATACACGTTTTATTTCGCTCCACCTGCAGCTATTATTTCAAAAGGTTATGGGCCCAGCCGCCCGAAGCGAAATAAAGTAGGTAACTGTTGCGTGGCAGCCGTGGTAAAACGGCGGTGTGATTCTGCGGTCAAGCAGTGGCGTCGGTGCAAAAAAAATGGACGGCGAGGGCGATATTTTTGGGGTGTCTAACAATCGCCTGTTGTTAGAAAATGCCGGTAACTGGCATACATGGAAATTCCAAGTAAAAGTCATATTAAAGGCGGTAAATGTCTATGACTTGGTGGATGGCTCATCAAAATGCCTCGAAAAAGATGATTCAAAGTTAGCCACATGGCAGAGGCGAGATGCGAAGGCCCAGGGAGTCATCGTAAGCAGATTGGGTAACACAGTATGCTGCATGTGCAGAATTGTGAAACAGCCAAAGAAATATGGTACAAATTAAACACAATCTATGAACAAAAATCTGACGTGTCACTCCACATTTTGCAGCAGCGTTTCTTCGAAGAAAAATATAATGGTTCGGAGGATGTATCAACGTTCATAGCAAAAATAGAAGCAATCGTGGCACAAATAAGGCAAGCAAAAGGTGAGATTGCTGAAAACATGATTGTTACTAAAATCATAAGTTCGCTGGGTGAAAAGTTTCGACACTTTGTGTCTGCATGGGACTCTGTGCAAATAGAAAAGCGAACACTGTCGGAGTTGACAGCCAGGCTCATTATAGAAGAGCAAAGAAACAAAATGTACCAAGACAGTGAAACCAGTAGTACCACAGCGTTCAAAACTGACACAAAAACAAGAAAGTGCTTTAACTGCGGTAAAGTGGGGCATTATAAAAAAGACTGTAAAGCTAAAAAGGACAACAGTGAAAAAAGTTATAAAACTGATAACTCATTTTGTAAACAGTGTAATAAACGGGGACATACAAAAGAAAAGTGTTGGTTTAACAAGAACAATAAACAAGAAAAAACGAATGACAAACAAAACGCATTTGTCATGTCAGTGTGTGGACTTACGTCAAAAAGTATAAACAATGAGTGGTTCTCAGATAGTGGTGCTTCTGAGCATATGTGTTTTACAGTGGAGAGTTTCATAAACTATAAAAAGTTGTTAGTACCAAAAGATGTTGTTATTGGGGATGGAACAATAATTAAAGCGTTAGGTTATGGTGACATTGACCTTGAGGCATATGATGGTGAACAATGGATAAAAACATTGATAAGCAGTGTGTTGTATGTGCCAAGCCTCAAGACAAACTTATTTTCCATGAGTGCTGCTCTGGATAAAGGCTACAAGCTGGAGTCAACTGCTACTGAGTGCCAGTTTATCAAAAACAACAGTGTGTATGCTGTAGCCAAGAGACATGGTAAAATGTACACAATGTTATTCAGACAGACAGATGCTAATGCTATGGTTGGAAAAGTCATGTCAGATCTAAGGGAATGGCATGCTAAACTAGGTCACCAAGACATAAATCAAGTGAAAAGCGTCTTGATGAAGCAGGATATTAAGTTTGAAAATAGTGAAGTAGAAACCTGTTTGCCATGTTTGAAAGGAAAACAACACAAGTTTCCCTTCCCATCAAGTACCCATAGGGCAACAAAACCAGGAGAGGTTATCCATATTGACATTGGAGGTCCAATAGAAGAAGTTTCACTAGGAGGGGCAAGGTTCTTTCTACTCATCAAGGATGATTACTCTAAATATAGAAAGGTGTATTTTCTGAAGAACAAAGGTCAGTCTATAGAATATTTAGAACAGTATTTGAAAGAAGTGCAAGTAAACCCCGGTTACATAGTGAAATACATAAGAAGTGATAATGCGAAGGAATTTATCAGTAAAGAAATGGAAAAAGTGCTGAAGTCATATGGAATACAACACCAAACAAGTGTAGCATACACTCCACAACAAAATGGCTGTGTAGAGCGTGAGATGAGGACAGTGGCTGAGTCAGCACGAACTATGCTCCTGGAGAGCAGCCTAAATAAGAATTTGTGGGCGGAAGCGATCAATACTGCAGTCTACGTCATCAACAGAACTGGTCCAAGTCGAGTGAAGGATAAAACTCCATATGAACTTTGGTGGAATAAAGATTTTGATTTAAATAACCTTCAAGTCTTCGGTAGTCAAGTATCCGTACATGTTCCAGATCAGAAACGGTTAAAGTTTGATAGCAAAGCAGAACTAGGATATTTTGTTGGATACGGAGAAAATACAAAAGGATACAGAATATACTTTCCGGAAGGAAACATAGTAAACATCAAAAGAGACATAGTGTTCATAAAACAGTCTATAAAAAACAAAGAAAGAGAAAGAAAACAAGAAAAGGAATAACACATAAATTTTGACACTCAAGAAGAGGTAGAACAAGTTTCAGAAGGAGAAGAAAGCCAGTATGAAGATACTGAGAACCCTGAAGAAATAGAAAGTGATAATGAACAGGACTCAATTCATTCCTTTCATGAGCAGTCAATATTAGAGGAAGAGGTAGAAGAAGAACAGGAAAACTCACAGGAAACTCCAGAAACTTCCGGACAGACAGAAGAAGCAACAGAAAGACCTAGAAGGGCGAGGAAAAAGCCAAGTTGGTTTAAAGACTATGTACAAGGAGAGGAAAACATGTTCCTGAGTTACTGTTGTGATGAACCTGTTACCTACCAAGAAGCTATGAAAAGACCTGATAAAAGTAAATGGGAGGAAGCCATAAATAAGGAGTTGAAGACACTGGAGGAAAATAATACATGGGAGAAGGTGACAGAAGCCCTGATGGAGAAAATATAGTAAGTAGCAAGTGGGTATTTAAAGTCAAGGAGGCAGAAGGAAAAGCTCTGTATAAAGCTCGCTTAGTGGCCCGAGGATTCCAGCAGAAGAACTGTGATGACCAGATATACTCACCTGTTGCGAAGTTAACTACCTTCAAAGCCATGATGGCTGTAGCTGCTCAGAAAAGACAACCAGTGTACCAAATGGATGTAACTGGAGCATTCCTTTATGGAGACATTAATGAGACAGTTTTTATGAGATTACCAAATAATGAGGTATGCAAATTAAAGAAGTCAATCTATGGTCTTAAAAAGTCTCCCAAATATTGGAATGAAAAGTTTAATAGTTTTATGTCAAATGAGAATTTTCTAAGATCAAAGAATGACCCATGTTTAGGGTAGGGTGGTGTAAGTTTGCGCGGGCGATAAAATTGCGCACACGTGGTTACTCGACATCGACGTGAAACACGCTGCCAACTTCAGTCGTGTTTTGATTGCTTTGCATGCGCTCCGGAAAAAATATTGAGCTAAGAGAGAAAACGGCAAGTCCAGGTGAGTTCAAAGTTTTTACAGCCTTCTGATCTAATTTTTTGACATTTTACAAGTATGACTGCTAAGAAACCTGTTGTAATTACACTGTTTTGCTGATCGTTTTCGTTGTGTTTAACCTTGAAATTTCGGCTAGAGACAACGTAGTTCATGAATTTTCTAAGAGATGGCAGTAGTATCAAGATGATTGCGTTGAAGGTCAAGTGTGTAAGTTTGCGCATTTAGGGGGTGGATAAGATTGCGCGCGCAGACTTACAGGCTACTGTCCAACATTTATGTTTATTAATTAATATTGGTTGTTTTTTTGTTATTTTAAATAGCGTTTCACTTTGTTATAGAATGTCTCGAAGACCACGCAAATCTGACCGTGAAGTTTGCTCACCTTCCATCATCGAGGATGCTCGTAAGCGTATTGGAAAAGGAGAAAGCAAGAGACAAGTGGCTTTGTCTTTAGGAATGGCCGAGTCTACTCTAAGATACCGGTTACTGCAACCGCGATGTGCAACTAAGCTAGGTAGATATGACGTTACATTTAGTGCAGAAGTAGAACAAGATTTCTGTGACCACTTGAAAACACTGGATGAAATGTTTTTCGGTTTAACAGCCAAAGAATTAAAAAGCGCAGCTTACGAGTATGCAGAAAAGCATAAAATACCCCATCGTTTCAGCACACACACACGGATTGCAGGAAAAGAGTGGTTCCGCGGATTTATGAAGCGGCATCCCGAAATTTCTCTTCGACAGCCAACTTCCACGAGCATTGCGCGAGCTATGGGGTTCAACAAGCCACAGGTTGAACGGTTTTATGTGAAGATGTCGGCTTTGATGGACAAATACCAATTTCCTCCACAATCCATCTATAACATGGATGAAACCGGAATTTCTACAGTACCAAACCGACCACCTAAAGTGCTTTCCATCAAAGGAAAACGTGCTGTTAATAAAATATCGAGTGCAGAGAGAGGCATCAATGTGACTGCTGTCAATGCAGTTTCTGCAACGGGTCATTTCATTCCACCCGCTTTCATTTTTAAACGAAAGAGAATGAAAGCAGAGCTGATCGATGGTGCACCGGCTGGATCCATTGGAATGGTTTCCGATTCAAGTTTTATTAATGGGGATCTCTTCATAGACTGGCTATCGCATTTCCGATACCATACCAAGCCATCCAAAGATCAACCTGTTTTGCTAATTTTAGATAATCACGCGTCACATTGTTCGCTGAAAGCTATTGACTTTTACCAGCAAAACAATATCGTTGCCTTGACGTTGCCACCTCACTGCAGCCATAAAATGCAGCCTCTTGATAGAGGTTTCCACGGTGCTTTGAAGAAGTACTATGCCAGCGAATGTGAGAAATGGCTCAGAAATCACCCAGGAAGAGCGATAACGACATTCCAGCTGACTTCAATCTTCGCTCCAGCATTTTATAAAGCTGCAACTGTTGCTTGTGGGGTAGAAAGCTTCAGATCAACTGGTATATGGCCGTGGAATCCCGATATTTTCACAGACGCTGATTTTATGGCCAGCTCTGTTACTGAACGGGAGCACTTAGAGAATAGTAACACTATTGAAATCAATGATGACGAATTTTCTGCAGAGATCCCGGTAGAAATATTTTCCCTCAAACTCCAAAAGGCATTTTACTAGAAAATGTGGTTGCTTGTATTTCACAAGGCACGCCAATGGCTTCTGTGGAATCTGTAAAAGCTTCGTTTAAACAGGGCACGAATGTCTTATCTATGGAAGCCGCGGCAGGAACGTCTCAGCCTGCCTCACCCTCACAGAGCTCTGGAAATAATTTAAATAAAGTAAACCCAAGCGCGCAGATGAGTCCTTCACTTGCAGATATTGTCCCAATTCCAAGGTCTAAATTGCAGAGAATTTCGAACCGGAAGCATAAACAAGCCGAAGTCATAAGCAGCTCACCTTATAAAAACCAGCTAGAAGAAAAAACAAATGAAAAAAAGAAGCCTGATCCAAAAACTAACGCAAAACGCTCTAAAAAGGTGTTTAAAAAACCAAAGAATTTACCAAAAAAGAAAATATGGAGGTGTGGAGGATGCACTGAAATCTACGTAGAGCCTATTGTTGAAGATTGGATCGAGTGCGATACGTGCCAAGTGTGGTGGCACGACAAGTGTACTGATTATTTGGGAATCGGGAAATTTAAATGTGATTTATGCAAGTAGTGCGCCTCAACAAACACTGCGCAATCTTATCGCCATTTATGCGCAATTTTACACACTGGGGTGTGTAAATTTGCGCAATTCCCGGCTTCTGTTTTTTTGATAATTAAGTAAAAAGTGATTATGTTTGCTCAATAATTAGTATTACAAGTTATTTCCAGATAAGTTTCGATTTAATTATAATAAAGAAACCTGTGATTAAACGGTTCGTTTTATTTTTATGATCGAATTATTCAAAAGTGCGCAAACTTACACCACCCTACCCTATATTTCAAACATATTGAAAATAACTATATTTATGTGCTATTATTTGTAGATGACCTGTTGATATTTGGTAGTGATAAAAACCAAGTAAGTGAATTCAAAAATTCAATATGTAAAAACTTTAAAATGAAAGATTTGGGTCTAGCCAGTAATTATTTGGGAATAAATACATATTAAACAGGATCTTGGAAATTGTGTAACTGTAATTAATCAGAAAAGATATTTGTTAAAATTGTTGGATTTATATCAAATGTCAAATTGTAAAACTGTATGCACTCCAATAGACCAGAACTTTAATTTTGAATTGTTACAAAGAGATAAAAGTGAAAGTGCTGAAATAGAAAAAGCCTGTAGAAGTTTAGTAGGCAGTCTTTTGTATGCTACTTGTACTAGACCAGATTTATGTGTTGCAGTAGGATTTCTTAGTAGATATGTGCATTGTGCTAGTGTAGCTTTGTTTAAATGTTTAAAGAGGATATTAAGATACATAAAGGGTACTATTGATTTGTCTTTAACATACAAATATGATAAAGAAAGTAAGAATATATGTAAATTGCAAGGTTACAGTGATGCAGACTGGGCCGGTGATGTTACAGACCGGAAGTCAACATCGGGTCAAATATTTTATATTTTTAATTCTCCAGTCTCTTGGTGCAGCAAGAAGCAATCTTGTGTATCACTGTCATCTTGTGAAGCTGAATATGTAGCTCTTAGTATGTGTATTATGGAAGGTTCTTTCTTAAAGAAATTACTAAAAGATTTTGGATATGACAATATAAATTTTGAAATACTTGAAGACAATCAAAGTGTAATTAATATAGCAAAAAACAATGACAATAATAAAAGATTAAAGCACATAGATATAAAGTATCAATACATTGTAGAAAATATTTCAGCAAGCTCGGTAAAAATAAAATTAGTAAATGGTAATGAAAATATAGCCGATTTGTTCACTAAGCCTTTGGGAAAGATACTCTTTGTTAAAGGACATGGCTAAATTGAAGTATGGACGACTGCCCCCGCAATGAAAACGCATGTATAAACATGGTACCTAGCAATATATAATGCTAAATAGCTGAAATTTGTATTTTGTTATTTAAAAAGGTTCAGGAACTTTTAATATTTGCACAATCCTAAAAACAAAATCGCGCAACTCCTACGACAAAGGTACAAAAACTTCAAACAATGACATTGCTATAAACTTTTATCTAGGCGTTTTAATGTGTCTGCGACGATTTTTATTGATAATTGTGTTTTTGACTGGCGATTTTGCACCAAGGTACTTGAAGTAGGTAGGCGAGCAAACAATAAGTCCAATAAAGAAGCGAGGGGTCAATGAAAATTCAAAATAAAAAGCACAACGTACAAATAAACGGCAGAGCGTTCAAACGATGTCTGACGTTTTTTTTTTTCATAGAGTAGAGATGAAATCTGATTTAAAATGTAACGAAATCGATAAAATAATCGAATGTACTGAAAGAAAAAAGAAATTGTTTTTGTCGACCTTGACGGACAGAAAATATATATTAAGATTGTGCGCCTGAAGTGTTAGTAATATGCATAACCAGATACAATTAATCAATTAAGGCGCGGACTGATCTCAATATTCCCAAAAATTGGTTTCTTAGAACGTCGAGTATGACGTAATGTAATAAAAATAAGTAACGCGAAAAATACAGTGAACAGAGAAGGGTATAAAGAAGAATTTAAACCGAACAGAATAATAAATAATAGTTTGATATTCCCAATAAAAAATTGGGAAGTTGTAGCACAAAAATAAACTTTGACGTCAAAGATCTCTGTATTTTCAGCGATAACAACAGTTTTTTTTTTAAGAATTTAGTAGGTTTTCCATTTTTTTAAAACTTTAACCAAACCATTATTTAATTTTATGTCTATATTTTAAATAATCTAAAGAAAAGCAGTAAAACAAATGCCCATTCGCAGCTTACGTCACATTTCAACACAAATATCATTTTCAATTTTCAATCTTATTGACGCTCCATAGTGGTGACAATAGTTTACGCGGTCATACTTTAGTCGTCGGGCAGCGCTCGACTTGGATAGTTGGTACCGGACGCTCTGTGCATAATTCGATTGTAGTTTTCAAGTAATTTATGACTGAAAACAGTGCGTGAATTGAACTAAAGTTCTGTGGCGGACTACTAAGGCTACTCACTGCCTAATATTGAAGTAAAAATTCAGTCTCAGTGGCAATATGGGCAATAAAAATAAAATGTTGCGAAAGAGTTTTACAAGAAAAAGACGAAAAACTCGAAAAAATGATGGAATGTTTGGGTAAGTAGGATGATTACGGTATTGTATCATAACATTTGAAATTTGTATTTAGTTTAGTTTACTTACGAAACTGTATAAATCTATAGAAACGGTATTGACAATTTCTACAAACATTTTGCTAAATCCAAAAACAAATAGGTGCACTCTATTTTGATGTCTATAGAATGCATATTTGAATGAGCCTAGTGCAAACGTCTCTGGTCGAAGCAACCATCGAGGCGATAGCCATATTGCAATAGTAGGTATATGTAATAAAAACAGACTTGCAGATAAATCAGAGTGCGTTCGTAATTATTATAATAATATAAATATTGTACTAGTTATTTAAAAAGCATTTTGATTCTTTTGTAAGATTATTTTTATAATATTTATTGAGTCATAAGACCAGTGCCGATAATTTTTGAAAACGAAAAAAATCGCAGTAGGATGAAACCCATTGGAAAAGAAAGAGAATATAACAAAAATGAAAGGAAAAATAATTTACGGGCGAACCGAGGTCGGGAAGTGGGGGTTGGGTAAAAAGCGGTTTATCTCGATTTCCGGCAAAACTACAAGTCTTATGGAAAAAAGTGTAATGGCAAAGTTGTAGGTAATAAAAAGATCTACAACTTTTGCATTCACACTTTTTTCAAGTAACCTCAAAATTTATGTGAAAAATTCAAATAACCAAGTTTTTGGTTTTATATTTTTATCTTTTACACAGCAATTTTTTTTTTCTTCAGCAAGTTGTCGATCTTTTTATTACCAACAACTTTGCCATTAAACTTTTTTCCATAGGACTTCTAGTTTTGCCGGAAATCGAGATAAACCCTTAACCCTCCCCCCTTCCTCCACTTCCCGACCTCAGATCACACCCGTAAATTATTTTTGTTATATTCTCTTTCTTTTCCAATGGGTTTCATCCTACTGTGATTTTTTTCGTTTTTTTACCGTTTTCAAAGGTATCTGTACTGGTCTATATTAGTAGTATCTTAGTTTCTATACAGACGGCTTCGTGTAGGGTCTTTTTACACCCTTTATTTCTTAGTTTATAATAATAAATACTACCTACTTATTTTCTTTTTTAGATCAATGAAACGGAAAGTTGGTGATACTAATGTTGGTCAACCAAGTTCGTCAGTTGAATCTTTGCCTAGAGAGTAAGTTTTTTTTTTCTGTTTAGTTCCTATAAATATTTTATCTTACCCGCCGTAGACGAGCAGCACGTTGCCAAAGTCAGATAAACTGCAGCAGTCACCACCGGTCAACTGCAGCCGTCGACGGCAGCCGCCGTGTCCTCCACGCAAATGTCTTTCGCGCAAGTATCTTGATACCAAGCAATAACAGTGTTTCTTCATCGGAAGACATTTTGCGACTGGCTCCTGCCGACCACGCACGATTGCGTGGCATGTCACAACTGCAAGCGTCGCTACCTGTCGGCGGCTGCCGTTGACGGCTGCAGTAGACCGGTGGCGACGGCTGCAGTTTATCTGCCGTTGGCAAAGTGCCGCTCGTCTGTAAGAACCCTTTGTCGGTGAGTAACGGTATTAGGTAAAGTAAAAGTACAAATTAAAAAAAAATAGTAGTAACTCTTTATTCATATTATTTTTTTGTTTTCAGAGCAAAGAAACAAAAAGTTTGTGAAACTGATGTTAACCCAGTAGCTCAACTGAATCTATGCTAAGAGAGTAAGCGTTGTTTAGATCCAAAATGAATGTTTCAATGATGAGTTCATCACTGTAATAATTTTATCAAAAATGAGTTAACATAATATACAATTTCTTTCAGTTTAAGCAGTCCAATAAACGTCAATCCTGAAATATTTGAACTGGTACCAGTGGTTTCAAATTCTAATTCTAAAGTGTGAGTACTACATCTGCAGATAGATAAAAACTTATAAATATAAAATTATTTTTGTGTAAAATATTGTACAATATGTATATATATATATATAAAAATATATTTAATGTTTTTAGGACAAGTCTTCAGTTTGAAAAAACTAATAATGAAATGTTTGTGTCAGTTTATCTGAATGATCAGAGTTATTAGGCAAATATTAAAATTTGCAATATGATAAAAGAAAAAGGACTCCCAGGCGGCAGGCCGCGTGTGTGACTAACACTTGCGTTTTTTTTTAATATTTACATTTGACTCGTTTTGTTTCAGAAACCCAACTGGTGAAATGTGTTCTGTAGAACCGGAAAACGAACAAAGCTACGCAGGAATTACCGGCAGAAGAATAATAGATATAACCTACTTTTTTAAGAAACTGAAAGAAATCTCAAATCATAGTGCATTATTTAACTATGGTTTTCAGTGTTTAACTTTGCTGGGTGAAAAGAGAGTTGGGTTAATTTCAAAGTTTAGGTTAAAATGCGAAATGTGTGGTTTATTTTTTTATATCGATTCTATAGATCCCGCACACACTGAGAACGTTGATACTAATATTGGTGCTGTAATAGGAATAGTATCTTCAGGAATAGCGTACTCTCAATTTGAAGAGATATCGTCTTCTATGGATGTGCCTATCTTTTCTGAGCGATACTATTCCAAAATACAGAATAACGTATTCGACCAGTGGGAGGCAACAGCTGCCGAGGAGATGGAAGCAGCTGCTGGACGAGAACGTCAAGCTGCCATAGCTGAAGGAAGAGTAAAAGATGGTATTGCAGTAATAGATGTGTACGCTGATGGCTGTTGGAGTGCAAGATCCTATGGAAACAATTATAAAGCTCTGTCTGGAGCTGCTGCTATAATTGGCAGAAAATTTGGTGAGGTATTATTTATAGCTGTCAAAAACAAATATTGTGTTATTTGCGCTCGTGCACAGAAAAAAAATATAAGACCAAAAGAACACGTCTGTTATAAAAATTATGAGGGATCATCCACGGGAATGGAAGCTGCAATTATTAGCGAGGGCTTCAAGCACTCAATTGAGATGTACAACATCATTTACGGAAGGCTTATTGCAGATGGCGATTCAGCAACATATGCAAAAATTTTAGCACAAAATCCATACCCTAACACAACGGTGGTCAAAATTGAATGCCGGAATCACATACTCCGTAATCTATGTAATAAATTACGAACAGTTTCAAAAGAGGTCAAATACCCATTAAAATATAGAAAATTATTAAGTGATCAAAAGGTGATGAGCATAAGAAAGGTGATAGTTTCTTCAATCAAAGAACAACGTAAGTTAGTGGAAGAGGGATCTTGTACAATTGCACAGGCTAAAAATCATTTGCATTTTGATATACAGTATTCTTTATACCACTCGTTCGGAGACCACCGCGAATGTAAGGATTATTACTGCAATAAAGAAAAGTCATTGATGAGTGCTATGGAAGTGACAAATTCGACATTTTGGTTTCGGTTGAAAGCAATAATTGGGGCTGTAGCCTCCAAATCACAAAGCCTAGTAGAAGATGTTGACACCAACGCTGCTGAACGGTTTAATAGTGTAGTAGCTAAGATTGTTGGTGGAAAACGGATAAACTTTTCTATGAGAAGAGCTTATCAAGGAAGATGCGCTGCAGCTGTCGTCGCATATAATAACAGATTACCCAAGCATACATTGCAAAAAAAAATTTTAGGGAGAAGCCCAAGAAGCTGTTTAAAAAAGATGGAACAAAGACGTGAAAATAAAAGGTCATGGAATCGAAGAAATCCGCATAAAAAAAATAGATTCCTTAATAAAATAGAAGGTACTAGCTTAAATAATGATTATGGTGTGAACTGTGCTGCTCCTGACATGTCACAAGAGGATTTCGAGACAGCAAAAAAGGAATTCCTCCATAATTTAAAAACAGTAACAACGAACAGGGATCGTATCCAAAACGAAACCAAATTACAAAGAGATTGCAGTGATTGGCTAGAATTAAGAAAAAATATGGTAACAGCATCAAATTTTGGTCAAATTATCAAAAGGCGGAAAAACAAAAGTTGCGCAAATATGGTAAAAAACTTATTATATACAAAAAATATATCACATATCGCGTCAATTGCTCATGGAGTTGAAAATGAGAAACTGGCCCTGCAACAACTCGAAAAACAGGAAAATGTTGTGATCGAGTCCTGTGGATTATTTATAGATAGTCAGTACCCTTTTATCGGCGCAACACCCGATGGAATTATCGGCGAGGATACAATTGTGGAACTTAAATGTCCAGTGACAGCTTATAAAAAAGGGATAGAGGAAGCAATTAAAGAAAATAAAATCCAGATATATAAATACAATAAAAAAGAAGATAATTACTCAATGAATCGTAACAGTAATTGGTACTTTCAAGTACAGGGGCAGCTTCATGTCACACAGAAAAATAAGTGTATTTTTGCAATTTGGGGTGGACAAAACCAAAATTTAAAATTAGAAATCATAGAAAAGGACGACAATTTCTGGAATCTTAAAATGGAACAAGAATTGGTCGGATTTTATATGAACTGCCTTCTTCCTGAAATAGTGGACCCCAGACATACACGTGGCATGCCTATACGCAATGGTATTATATTAGAAACGCAAAATAATTTACCAACCGAGCAAATACCAATTAATATTCAGCCAGCAGCAGCTTCCATTCCCGTGGATGATCCCTCTATCGTCTAAATTTTCCAGAATTCTAGCTTACGTCCCGGCTCCGCATTTTTTTAGAAACATTATGGCATTTGTCATTTTGGAGCTGTGATATTATTGCATTTATTTAGAGTTTATGTGATTTTTAAGTGGTCCGAGGGCCTTTATGTTGGTTTTATTTTCTATTTTTTTACCGCACCCACTAAGTACCTATCTAAAACACAAACATTAGTTTGAAATGGCATAACTACCCATTTAATTAACCCTTCCATCCCTGATACTGACTTACACCCGAAAAGCATAATTCCCCTTCTAGAGCAGTCGGGTAAAATTCGGAATGTTTATATTTGACCTATTTATCATGTACTGTAATAAAAATAAACAGTAGTGATTTATTGTTTTTTTTTTTAATTGTTATGTGTAATTATTATATTGTATCATATTATGAACCGACACTGTAATTACATCGAATTTTAGAACGCACGTCATAAGTAAGTATATTCAACAGAAAACATCTGATTTCCTTACGTATACTATGCAACTTTCCTTGAGCACACAAACGCCCGTGTTAGCGTTTGCGAGTGTGTGCTGTAACGTTACCATTGTGTAAAGTTTAAAGAAAAATAGCAAAAGAAAATATGATGGTTTAATAATACAAGGAAATAGAAATTTACTAAGTTAGGGAAGCCGATACGAAGCCGGTAGCATGGTGATAACTGTCCAGGTCCAGGTCCGAAGTTCGCAGTTGGCAGAAACCGCTCGCCGCAGTGATAGGCTCACCCGCAGTCGCCAATCTTCGATGGTTTGAGGGTCGAGGCTCACCCGCTGTCCGTGTGCAAGTGCTCAGAAGTAGGGATAGTAGGAGTAGCAGCAGTTGTCACAGTCGCAGTAGTAGCAGCAGTAAGTTTTCAAGGTAGTCGACGGTCCAGGGGCTCTCAATATTAGTAGCACCAGCAGCAGCAGCAGCAGCCGTTTTCAAGGCCGTCAGGACTTCATTATGACGCCAGGGCAAGATTTTGTAGACTTAGGCGCGACCACGTTAAATATTTCAGAGTAATGTCCAGCTTGTTGCTGGTTCAAGGACCACATGCAGACTGAATCTTTTCGACTCGGCTTCCCGTCATGAAGAAATTATGAATTTCAAAATGTTGGTTCTAGAACATAGAAAAATAAAATGGTTTACAAAGAAGGTATCAAACATCAAATGTATAAAACCTACAACTCCAAGTTACAGCAATAAAATTAAAAGAAAAACTAGGAAAAAAAGCGCGGGAATCGTTCGAACAAATAGGCGGCAATTTCTAAGCTAATTCTATTAATTAATTAAATAATCCTTAGAACTTTATAAATAATAGTTGTAAATAGCTTATTTATATCAGTGTCACTGTAATTATTGTAAATATGGGGAAAAGCGGGCGCAAAAGGAAAAAAAAAGAAGAGGAGGAAAGTTCCATCGTCGACGACTCGTCTACAGAGTCAGACTCGTCGTCGTCAATTGATGAAAAGCTGGACTACGTTCCATATAATGCACCGAACTACATAAGGAAGTATCCTGATAGCAGTATTGGTAATGTAGAATACATTGTATTCCTTTCACATGTTGAAGATAACCAACCAATCACCGAAGGCACCCGAATGGGCATCTCGCGCGCAATCCGGAGGGATTGTATAAGCGGCGTCCAACACTTACGCACCATAAATAAATTTAAAGTCGGCATTGTCTTCGATAATGCCAACAATGCCAACATGTTCCTCCAGGGGAGTAAATTAACTGCAGAACATAAATTAAAAACCTCTATACCTGCCTCTGCCACGGAGACCACTGGGGTCCTAACTAGGGTCCCCATACAATTGTCTAACAAGAAAATTTATTCTCTTCTGGCCAGCACCAGGAACATCATACAAGTTCGAAGATTTATGCGACGGGTAAGAACTGGAGGTGCAGTGAAGTTGGAGCCGACGCAGACTGTGGCCGTAACGTTCTCAGCCACTCAGCTGCCCGACCATGTTTACCTGGATCACTGGCGCCACGAGGTCAATACATACGTCCCACCGGTAAAACAATGTTTAAAGTGCCTAAGGTATGGACACATTGCTAAATATTGTAAAAATACAGAAAAATGCTCCATCTGCACAGAAAATCACAATTTTAAAATGTGTATCATTGACTCAGCCAATGCAAAATGCTACAACTGTGGAGGCAATCATATTGCTATATCTTCTGTCTGCCCAGTTAAAAAACAAAAAATCACGGAATTGAAAAAAAAGGCCATGTCATATAAATACTCAGATATTGTAAACGAAAAATCTTTTCCATCTCTTTCTTCATCAGACAACTTTCAAAACATTCTAAATTCAGATAAATTCATGAACATGCTCGTTCAATCTGTCATACAGATCATTACTTTACACAAAAATAAAGAAAATGTTAGCTCTAGTAGCATCAAAAAAATAATAAATGAAACATTTAATAAAAATTCAAACAACATTTAATTATGGACATTAACGTGATACAATGGAATGCACAAAGTATACTATGTAATAAACTCCTTTTACATAATTTTCTACTAGATAACAACATACATATAGCTATTTTATCTGAAACCTGGCTTAGGCCAGAACAACCATTTAAACTTAGAGGATACCAAATAGAGCGTAATGATACTGGTAATAAACATAATGGAGTAGCCATTCTCATTCACAATAATATTAAATATTCTAAACTTAATACTTTCTTTGATGACTCTTTACAAAATATTTGTGTTCAATTGCATGTTGCTGGTCATGTCATCAGCATTGTTAGTATGTATTGCCCAAGTCATACAGTTCCTAGATTTAATAAAAATAAATTGGATTCATTCATTAAAAGTATTCCTCATCCTTTAATACTAGCTGGTGATTTTAACGCACATCACATCTCCTGGGGATGTAACTCTACTGATGCACGTGGTAGAGACATTTTGGACGTCATTGATGAAAATGGTTTGGTATTACTTAATAATGGTCAGGTAACTACTGTGGGCTCCATGACCTGGCGTCCAAATGCTTTAGATCTCACTATTGTATCTCCAACATTAGCTCTTTCTTGTGAGTGGTCTGTTCATGATGATCCGCTTGGTAGCTATCATTTACCTGTAATCACAAAAATTATCTTTAATTGTAATAGTAACAACAATAATAACAGTGTTGGTAATGATTTACATTTATTCCCTAGTTATAAATTAGTCAACTGGGATAAATATTCTAATGAAGTTGACAGTGCACTTAATAATTACACAATAAATCCTTTGGATCCTCAAGCTAGCTACAATGAATTCTGTTATATACTACATTCTGCAATTGAAAAGTCCTTACCAATACATCAAAAACGTAACAGACCATTTTCAACATGCAATAGAAAGAAGTCTCGAGCTCACCTCCCATGGTGGAATCAAAAATGTAGATCAGCTGTTGAAGTGTCTAGGCAAGCATATTTACAATTTAAACGAGATCCTACTGAAGCTAATTTCCTTAATTTTAAAAGGTTACAGGCCTTAAAAAAAATTACCTTGAAGAAGGAAAGAGATGCTAGTTGGGCCCACCTGTGTGAGTCATTTAATCGAACCACTCCATTATCCATAATCTGGAATAATATGAAAAAATTTAATAAAACCTTCACTTATAGCAAATTTATGAGTAACAACAATAGTAATTGGATACATGAATTCTTAATTAAATATACACCAGACTATGTTGATAATTATATGACTGAACACTTTAATGGAGACAGCAACTCTAATTCCACAACCAGTTTTCTAATAGAACCCTTTTCTTATCAAGAACTCAAATCAGCAATATCCTCAAGAAAAGATTCAGCTTATGGATTGGACGGTGTACCTTATACTTTTCTTAAAAAACTTAACTCCAAATCTCTTAATATTGTACTTCACATTTTTAATCTTCTTTGGCTAAATAACGAAATTCCTTCTCAATGGAAAACAGACTGCCTTATCCCAATACTTAAGCAAGATAAAGAGGAATTTAATCCTGATTCTTACCGTCCCATTGCTCTCACTTCTTGTATTGGCAAAGTCTTTGAGCAGCTCTTAAAACAAAGACTTGAATTTTACATTGAAAAGCATCATTTATTACCATCCAATCAATATGGCTTTCGCAGAGGCTATTCAGCCCGTGAAAGTATAAGCACTTTACATCTTGATCTTCAAAAAAGTATTCATAACAATGAGACAACTGTTTGTGTATTTTTTGATATAGTTGGTGCTTTTAATAATGTTGATCATAACATTCTCACAGAGCAACTTAATCTTCTTGGCATACCTGGAAAAATGATTAATTGGATATTTAGCTTCTTACATGGCAGGGAAGTTTATGTTAAACATAACCGGAAGCTTATTGGGCCAAGATATTCCTATAAAGGAACCTGTCAGGGCAGTATTTTGAGTCCTTTGATATTCTTGCTTTACATTCACAGATTAAATTTTGTTTTAGATAATGTTGTAAACCTGCAATATGCTGATGATTTGACTATCTACTGTAGTGGAAACAATATAAAACATGTTGAATTAACTTTAAATAATGCATTGCAAAAACTTCAGCATTATTTTTCTTATTTAAATTTAGACATAAATGCAATTAAAAGCAAAGTCATGATATTTGGCAAGAATAAATCTTATAATATTAGAATTTGTTATGACAAAATCACAATACCAGTAGTTACAGAAGCGAAGTTTTTAGGTATCATTTTTACAAATAATTTATCCTGGAATAAATATGTCGATTATATAGTATGCAAAGCTCGTAGGGCTTCTAACATTTTAAAAGTCCTATGTAGAACTTATTGGGGTGCAGACCCTAAAGTCATGTTAATGCTCTATAAATCTTTGGTAAGGAGTCATTTTGAGTATGGTTTTCTTTGTTTTGCTTCCAATGGCAAGCTAATAGACAAATTAGAGAAAATCCAGAATAGTAACTTACGCCTTATAACCGGTGCTTTTAAAACAACTCCCATTGTTTCTATGCAGCTAGAATGCAATATTCCTCCTTTATTATACCGCTTTAGATTCCTAAAATCAAAATTTCTCCTCAAACTAGCTGCCATTAAATCACATCCTCTTCTTATTAAACTCAACCTTCTTAAAAACTTTCCCGATCGTTGCTTTATTCTTCAAGATTTTTCTGAAATAACACAATATATAGAGTCAATGAACATCTTCTCTTCAAATGAATGGCCTTGTTACCAGGGAACATATAAAAGTAAATACCCACAGATGGATATTATAATTGATAAAGAATTGTCTGAAAAACATGAAGTTTACGACAAACTATCTCACTGGGCAGATTATAGACATGTCTACACAGATGGATCTAAAATATCTGGCAGTACATCCATAGCCTTATACGATTCTACTTTGAAAATAGGTGGAGGATCCAAAATCAACAAATATTCTAGCATATTCACAGCCGAAGCTACAGCCATTCTATCAGCACTTGAACACATTAATAAACATACAAAATCTGCAATAAAATGGGTTATTCTAAGTGATAGTTTAAGTGTACTTACTGCGCTAGAAAATCACTGCCTGAATACAAAGTCTAACTATTTGATTTATGAAATTAAAAGAGCATGGAAGTTGCTTCAAGACTCTGGCATCACTGTTATTTTCTTCTGGGTTCCAAGTCATAAAGGAGTGCAAGGAAACGAGAATGCAGATTTCTTGGCGAGGTCAATAAATTCCGTTACGAATACAGCTGTCACTCATACTAGTGTTGCCCTACCGCACACAGATATTATTATCGAGCTAAGAAATAAGTATTGCGAAGATCTGAACCGACATTGGACCCATATAACAACAGTGGAACAAAAAGGACAATGGTATGCAGGTATAGAAGGTACGACAGCAAACAAGAAACCATGGTTCACGAAATCATCAACTTTTTTGAATCGAAGATTTTACACTACAATAAACCGCTTACGCCTGGGTCACTGCAGAGTTAACTCGCATCTATATCGGATGAAAATGATTAATACATCGGAATGTAATTACTGCCAAGGAGAAGAACAAACATTAGATCATATCATATTTGGATGCCCATCCTTTGGCATTGACCGCCTTGTGCTTATGGATGATCTATTACAAATCTTTAAGGTTGCTGAACAAATCCCGCGCTCAGTTCAGCAACTCATGGGAAATGCACAAACATTTTTACCCATTTATAACTTCATTCGCAATACAGTTAAGGAAATTTAAAACGAGTACTTGACAAAGAATTGAACATATAAATTAAGGAATCGACTAAGAACTGGACTTAAGAAATACACAAGGATTCGACAAAGAATAATAAATTGAACATGAAAAACATGGAATCCATCGGACAAGAAAAACAAGGATAGAACAAAAAACGGATATAATGTATACAAGGATATAGGAATTTAAAAAGAAAAACATGAAGAATTTAAACCTAAGACTAGGCTATCTTGCCTTATATAATTAATAACTATGTAAAATAATAAAACAAAAGAACAGGCTGCATGGGCTAGATCCCTTTGCCTTCCCAAAAGGGAAAAGAAGATAATAATAAAGAAAAACTAGGCTTGTCATTGTCATTATGACATCACAAAAGTAAACAAAGATTTGGAACCACTAAAATATACAGAAATGCTATAAATAATACTAATTAAAAGGCGGAAAAGGCATGCTAAGCCTCCGCATAAAGGCTATGCAGTTATTCGGAAAGAACGTATGATAAAATTTTGAATTACAATAGACAAAAGCGTAAGAACAAAAACACAAACATTACAGTGCATTACCGTAAAACGCGCAGATGCGGTTGTGTGAGTGCGGTAATAGCGATTAAAATCGTAGTCAGTCCGCGCCTTAAGTAGTTTCAGAAAATAAATCGTTTTGTTCTTAATTATCGATTGAAGTTCAACTTATTCGATTTGGCATTTTGGTAATGCAATATGTCCTTCCCTAGCTGTCAGTATTCCTTGACCTTGTCAAGTCAAACCAAAACAAAGCATAAATACAATTAAGAAACTTTTTTATGTTTATTATTTCACAAAAGTTATAAGAAATTATTAAACACTAAACAATTCATGAATTAATATTTAAATATTACTGGTTAGTGTGAGGTTCCTATTTGTGCTAGTCATGCTGGGGGCAGTCGTTTAGCCATCTCCTTTAGGGATAGGATATTGTCATAAGTTGAGTTAGTGTATTTATGTTATTAAGGGGGTGCATCTGTCTAGAAATTAAAATTAGAATGTTGAGGGGGTGTGTTAAATATTTGTCACTGGCAACATTTATAATTTTAATTAATATAGTTTTATTGTTGTAGCAACCCTCTCTCTCTCGCTAAGTTCAGCCGGTCAAGGCAACTTTTTTTTATATCAAAGTAAATTAAAACACACAGTAAATACCATACACGTTTCATTTCGCTCCACCTGCAGCTATTATTTCAAAAATTATTATAATGTAAGTACCTGTACTATCAAGATCAACATCATTAAATCCATCATCATTTGTTGATGTGGTAGCTTCTGGTACTTCCATCAACCTATGTTTTATTCTCATGTTGTGGAGAACGGCACAAGCATTTATTATTAGTCCCGCACGATAGGGCTCATACATTAACTGACGTTGATGTGAGAGACACCGAAACACCGACTTCAACACTCCAAAGCATCGCTCTACTACATTCCTTGCAGAGCAGTGAGCATCTGTATAGCGACGCTCTGGAGTTCCAATTTGTCGATGTTTCAGTGGAGTCATCAGCCATGGCTCCAGTGGATATCCATCATCACCTAAAAAATTAAAATTGAAAGAATACTAAGCAGTCTTATTTGCACCCTCTTCTGGACAAGCTTGGCACATAATTTACCATGTACGGCGGTCCCCACCATCAAAACAATGTTTCATGGCTGTGCGCACAGGACAGTTTGCCCATATATGTGCATCATGTCTTGCTCTTGGCCATCGAGCATTTACATTTAATACAGCGTGGCGCTACAATGGTGACATTAATTTAACACACATATACGTTTTCACTTTTTCGTTTCATGAATAAAAAAAATTCCATGAAACGTTATTATTTGCGGATTTATTTTAAGTTTTATAAAATAGCATTTAAAGAACTGTCGCGCAGCGGTCATTTGCCGAGGTCACGGATCATAACATCGCATCAATGAAATTAAAATGAATAAGCAATACTTTAAAGGAAAGAGATATATATCCCTTTGTCGGTGAGCGAGCGGGCGGCGCGGCGCAGGCGACGCGTGCCCTCCCCACCCCGTCGCAGCGAAATTGAATTATTTTTGTTGCATTTCTAGTGCTAGCCTAACTCGTGTCCTTGACACACTTCTTCACAGTAGTGTGCATAATTACGTCGAGTAATTTTGGGAATGTTTCCGCGAAAAAGACGCTCAATTGTTTTATTTATTTATTTTGTGTGTGATAGTAATTAGAATAAGGTACAAATTGGTGCGATAAAGACGCTTTGTTTTGTTTTAGTTTTCTAATCTAGTAGGTACGTTGACATCTCTTGCGATACGGACGCTTTTATTTGTGTTATTAGTGCTTGTGTAAACTTGTGATCGTGATGGCAAATACACATCCGAACTACACAGCAGCTGAATATGCGGACATGATCCTAATTTACGGAGAATGTCGTCAAAATGCCGCTCTTGCGATAAGAACATATCGCGAGAGATATGGCGGTTCAAGACAATGCGCGAAAATCGGCCAGTGGATCCTAGGTCTCAACGCCCTGATCGACCACCTACACGACAAAACCCAATGCAGTTAACTGAAAATGTGCTACAATATTTCCAAAACCAACCCAAAACTAGCCTCCGCCAGAGTGCTAGGCATTTTCAAGTTCATCACAGGACCGTCCATAGGATATTAAAGCGCGAAAAGTGGCACCCATTCAAGTTTAGAAAAGTGCATACTCTGCTATCGCGTGATAAAATTGATCGAGTGAATTATTGTCAGTGGTTACTGAGTAAAATTGAAGAGGACAGTGACTTTCTTTCTCAAATTTGTTGGACTGATGAAAGCACGTTCACCAGAAACGGCATGTGGAACCAGCACAACCTACACCATTGGGCACCCAAAAACCAAAATCCACGCGTGTGGCGGAAGTCAGCCCATCAGTACAGATTTTCTTTAAATGTTTGGGCAGCTACTCACGGTAACAATATCATCGGACCCGTATTCATTGATGGGCTATGAACGGAGAAAGGTTTGTTAATCTACTAAATGAAACGGTGTCAGAATACACAAACAACCTAAACGTCTATCAATACCAACGAATGGTACCAATTAGATGGCGCGCCAGCACACTCTGTAACAACAGCCAGGCAGTGGCTAAATGACACGTTTGGTGCACAATGGATTGGTAGATTTGGACCTCGTAGGTGGCCAGCAAGATTGCCAGACCTCACGCCACTCGATTTTTTTTTCTGGGGATGCATCAAAGACGATGTGTACGCGGAGAACGTGGATTCGGTGGAACAATTACGCCATCGAATAATAAATGCGTTTGATAAATTGAGGGAAATGGCTCTGAGTGACAATTTATTTTCAAATGTGCGGGAAAACATGAAACGCCGTTAAACTCTTTGCATCCGCCAACGCGGTGGTCTCATTGAAAATAAGAAAATTTAAAATAAAGACAAATAAAAGCAGTGATTAGTGATGACAGTTATAACCAATAGTAACAAGAGAGGGTGACTTGATAAGTGTTTAGACTAAGCACCTCCGCTGTAGGTATCACTTGCGCCGCTCGCCGCCGCCGCCGCTCGGTTTCTTTGATTAAACGCCGTCAAAGAATCGGGCCGCTCATGAGTAGGTACAAAACGCGTTGCGCGGTTGCCAGCGCGTGAAGCGACGCGTTGCCGCTCCGAGTTAGGGCCGGCGCCCACTGCCGGCACGGCACGGCATGGCACGGCAGGTTGTGCAGTGGCATCCCGCGGCGTGCTGCGGCATCCCGCGGCGTTCCGTGGCACCGCGCGTATTCGAAGTTGTTTGTGTCGCATAGAGAACATTTGTAGTGAAGTTATGGTTGACTGGGATTTAGTATTAATAGCACTTCTAGCTGAAGATGAAGAGAGACAAATAAGAACTGCTAATTTGACGAAAAGACGGCTTTTATTTTTAAATTTAGTGTTTGATGGGTCTTAAATTATTAAAAAAAAAACTAAGACAAGTTAACCTTTCGAATACCGTAATTACAGACACAATTAAAGAACAATAGGTGTGAGGACGCCCGGCGTCCTCGCGGTGTTTAATGAATGAATTAAAGTTCCCTTTTCTAGGAAAAAGACATCATGAATCAACCGTTACAACAACCAGAACCGGAAGCGCCATTAGTAGTAATACACACTGAGTCCAGTGAAGTCGCCGATCATGTGATTTCTGACCAGCATGTTGAATATATTTTATTGGACCAACGGGAAAGAAATATCACACCAAGCAGTAAGAGTGATACCACAGAAAAATTCGACACCCTTATTGTTACTGTTAATGCCATAGAAAAAAAATCAAAAAGAATTGCAAGAAAATCAAATACAATTGTTGTTACGCATTATTTCTATGCAAGCACAGTTTGAAGAGTTTTTGAAAAGAACCGAAAAAGAGAATTTAGAAAAAGAAATAGGATTCAATCCCATCAATAGTTTGGATTCGCTACAAAAACTGGAAGATAAGATGATAGGTCTACCACAGAACTTATTAAAAAGTTATCTTTAGTTTGCAGTACTGGTAAAGGCAGAGGTTTAAACAACTGTTTCACCTTGGTTGATGTTATGTTCGACAGAAGTTTTCTTACAACTTGTTCCTGGGGCAGGAGGTGCACGCGGTGAGGACAAAAAGAAAATATGTTTCAAGTCTTTCGGACGTGTCATCAACTTGTTTTTTTCAATGATCGTGAAATCAGATAAAAACTTCACAATGAGAGAGTGTGAAGAATTTTTCAAAAAAATAGGTAAAAAAACTTTTTAAGTTAAACGGTTTTATGTTAAATATACATTGCAATGTTTAAGATAAATGTACTAAAAACAAAAAAATAATAAAATAGATACAGTCGTGGGAATTATAAACATATGCATAGACTAGACTAAAATAAAACCGTGGGGCACGTCAATTGTCTACAATCGTTGATTAAAATGTTTGTTTTGTAATGTTACACTATAATTAGGCAGTTGTTCAACCGACAACGATGGACGTGTGATAAGAAGGGCTAGAATGTGGAAACAAGCTAGCAAGCTCGATTATAAGCGAGTTTTAGGGTTTCATAGTGGTGAGCGAGTAGTACTTTTATCATATGTTTTGTCGATTAAAGACAAACTACGAGCAGTGAAACGATTCCTCGCCAGCCAGCAGTGTGAATGTCCAACGATAAACTAGTTGAAACATCTCTTTTATTTACATGGAGTGTATAACTATTGGAATTTCCATGAGCAAGAAAATAGTAAGTAATTTCCTCACCGTCTGCGGGCCAACTGCCTAACGACGAATTAAACGATTCTTCTATCGCACATTGAGTCGATAATTTGTAGACAATTGACGTGCCCCACGGTTTTATTTTAGTCTAGTCTATGCATATGTTTATAATTCCCACGACTGTATCTATTTTATTATTTTTTGGTTTTTAGTACATTTATCTTAAACATTGCAATGTATGTTTAACATAAAACCGTTTAACTTAAAAAGTTTTTTTACCTATTTTTATTTTCTAGTTTTTAGTTTTTATTTCGCATTCTGTTTAATTCATTTAGTGCTTCATTATTGCAAGGTTTCTTTAACTTGGGTGGTGTACCGCTAACGACGTATCATTTTAAGCCACCCTAACGCCACACAGTCCACAATATGATACAAAATCTTGACTTGGGTGGTGGATTCAGGCTGGATTAATCAGATACCTAAATTACAGATTCAATTTCGGAATTTAAATCTTATTATTATACGCCATTTAGTGGCTGCGCCCATCTTAAATATTGAGGTTGTATAGTGCACTGTATTCTTCTTGTCAAGCCCTTTTATTTGATACCCATATTGGTGGGATTGATAAAAAAACTGTTATCAGCCATTTGGTAGCGGCGGCCATCTTAGATTTCAATTTTGCATAGTAAATTGTATTCTACTGGTTGAGCACTTTCATTTAATACCCATATTGATGGGATTGATAAAACCTACGTTATCCGCCATTTTGTAGCGGCCGCCATCTTGGATTTCCATTTTTTATAGTATATTGTATTCTGCTTGTTGAGCCCTTTCATTTGATACCCATATTGATGGGATTGATAAAACCTACGTTATCCGCCATTTTGTAGCGGCCGCCATCTTGAATTTAATTTTTTTATAGTATATTGTATTCTGCTTGTTGAGCCCTTTCATTTGATACCCATATTGATGGGATTAATAAAATATAAATTTATCCGCCATTTTGTAGCGGCGGCCATCTTGAATTTATAATGATAATGAATAAACATAATTGTATTGTCACCAAAATCTAAAGTGTATACAAAATTTCAGATTAATCGGTTGACAGGAAGAGGGTGAAATTTGAATTACTAAATTTGACCCAAGAATAAAACAAATGGGGTGAGCTAAATAAAACCGTTTAAAAAACATTCTTCGTAATTCTAATCGAAGAAATACGGCTAAAATAGCAAGCGCCTCAGCAACAAAAATAAGAGTAAAGAAAACTAAAAAAGCCCCAGAAGTTCTTAACTCGAGTGAAAATTTCCTGTCTGAACCAGGTCCAAGTCAGCCAGGATGCAGCAGTGCCTGAAGCAGGTGATAGTCAAGATGCCCCGCCAGTAGAAACTGCACAACATTAAATTATGAAAGGTACAGCAAGATAAACACAATTTTGTTAATAAAAGAAATAAAGGAAAAATAATTACTATTTGGCCTTTACTTCTTTTATTTACAATTTTAGCAAATTAGGCAGGTAACCAGTGTTAAGTTATAAAATTTCTGTTGCAACAATAGTTTAGAAAATTTTATGAGTGTACGGCACATTGATGCTGATTCTCTTGTTTACAAACTTAACTAAAATTAAGTGCATTTTTCTCATCCCATTTCATTAAAGAAGGGCAGAAGATACGTATTTGTATAGACCTGTCAAATTAGACAGCGCCTGAAGTAAATCGACGTATTTTTAGTGGCCATGTTTTTAGTCACGTCTAAATTATCTATGGAGTGTCATAATTTGACAGGTACTAATATTTTATCTTCTGCCCTTTTCTTAATGAAATGGAAAAAGATGCACTGAACTTAAATTCAGTTAAGTTTGTGGACAAGAGAAAACGTACCATGTGAGAGATGGACACATCTCTCACATGGTACGTTTTCTCTTATCATATCTTATAGTCATCATATATCTTTTCTCGTATCTTATAGTAAGGTTTCCTATATACTTATCAATAAGATTGTTAAGAAAGTTAGGTAGGTAAAGCTCAACGCAGAGTTATGGTTATGGGAGTATTATTAGACAAGGAATGTGCCTGGTTGATTAGGCCTACCTACCTCTTTAGAACGATGCTATTTATTCTGTGGCAGTTTTATTTTAACTTTGCACATGAAGCTTGCTCTAATAATCGTTTTTTTTTAACAAATCATACAGGACAAGAAACAGTGTTTTTTTTTAAACATGTTTTATCATTTTGCACCTTAAGTTACGGGTGAATTTAACTTTTTTTATATTTTAATAAATATGATTTTTGTGTATTTCATAAAACTATGTACCTACCTATTTAACGTATAGATAATTTACGACTCCTAGTAACAATAGTCTACACGTGCATGCAATCCCAATTTGTAAACAAAAGAACGGATTTCTTAGAAAGTTCGGTATGTATGATACCGACAGTCAAGCTTATGACGGGCTAGGATAATAAAGCGACAAAAGAACATACAGAGCCACGCAGTTTTTACTTATTTTGGCAACTTCAAAAGTACTTTTTATTATTTGAAATGTCATTATTGAGAGTGGGTGTAATGCTATATAGAGTGTATCATTGTATGGAAGACAAGCTAAGCCAACCAAAAGTTTGTCGTTAAATCTAGTGACGTTACATGGACTTTACATAATTTCATTTAATTTAGTAATACCACGTACGTACCTGTTTTAGAATGATCGTGTTTGAGAACTGTTTTGTAACTTTCGACTCATTTTTTTCGGCCGCGATTTTGCTCCTTATTTGTAGCAAGTCACGGGTCAATTTCCTACGCTTATTTTTTTTGTCCGACTCTCATGTCCTCATGTCGCTACATTGCGCTGAGCTTTGCTGGGAAAGGAATACGCATGCGCTGCACCACTTTATTGTCATTCTAAAGAAGTTAATATAAATTTAAATATTTTAGTGATGAAGAATTCATTGATATGGATGTCTCCCCGGACTATGTTCCGGAGGAGGTAGGTCGCGGGCGTGGTCGCTCTCGTGGCCGCGGTTGTGGACGCGCCCGCGCCAGCCGTGGCGGCAGCCGAGGCGGAGCCGGAGACCAGGCGCCGTATGTGATATCTTGCTTCTTACTTTCGTAAAAACACCTACCAAGACCTACCTATTTTAAGACCTTTTACCTATTTTAGTGGAGAAGAAGGCGAAGGTCTTGGTCGCGGTCGCGGTCGTGCTCGTGGCCGTGGCAGCGGGCGAGGTGGGCGAGGTGGAGACGGCGACCAGCAGCCGTATGTATAGCTTGGGATTTGTCTTTATTTTTGTTCTTCTGGAGGAAGCGAGGGCGGCCATAGCCGCTGAAAAGCGGATGTTGGCGACTATGACGCCAGCGTCGAAGCACCTCCACGTCCAGAGGAAGCGGGAGGAGCAGGGAGGCCGGATCATGCTGCCGGGTGCGCCGGACTCGAAGAGAAAACGAAGGTTTGTTCTTTTTTGTCATGTTTTTATGTGTTCTAGGTGTTCAATGTTATTTAAAATTTTATTTAGAATCCCATCGCCGGCACGCGGACCCCGCATTTTTTTGCCGGAGGTCGAGCTGCCGGCAGAAGAGGAAGCAGGGCCGTCAGGGCCGTTGGTGGCGCCCGCTTACCGGCCGGCCACCTGGGAGCCCCGTGCAGGGCCATCATGGGCGCCCCAAACTGGTCCTTCTGAGGAGGAGGCCCTAGTAGGACCTTTCTGGGTCACCCGTGCAAGTTCTTCAAGGGGCGAGCCCCTAGGAGAACCTTCTTGGGAGCCCCATGAAGCAACAGCGCTGGAGGAGGTGCCTGCCGAAATAGAGATGAGTAAGTAGTATGGTTATATAACCTTGCTTTCGCTTATTTCCAGGCTCTGTGCGCCCGCCCCACAGTGTGTTGGCCAATAATGGAATTTTATATTTTCCGCTAACTACCTAGAATTGTATCTGGCCAAAAAGCTTATTAGTCACTGCAACCATTAGTAAAACACGTAAAGCGGTAGCTTAGTACAGCGCCTCGTGCGGCCAGTCGGAAGTTACAGCTCGCTTACGCCTGACGTGTGATTTTACGATACGCTGTTATTTCGGTGTTTTCCAAACTCTTGTTTTTGTTTGGTGCAGTGGTTTTGTGTCAGTTTTTGTGATGGATGGGTCTACTCCAGGTATGTACTTTCTGATTTATATCATTCTATTAAAAAATATATTGTAGATTTTTGTATTTATAGCCGTAAATACAGGTCTAATTAACTGTTGTAAAAATAATTATGTTGCATTTCAAAAAGGGTTTTGTTGTATTTCTGAACATTTCTAAACATTAAAATTTATTGTATAACATGAGGTTGTTATTTCATTGTCCACTCATAAGAAAATTAGCCGCACGAAACAGCTCCTCTCTTTTTTTTATTTTTTTTTCTAGCGGCCTATACTATTTGGTACAAATTTTATTTTGTTAACATTATTCGTTTTAATTGTTATAGGACCTTCTGGCATGAAGATGATTACTCGGAAATACTTATATGACATCGCCCAAAACTCAATTGGGTCATCATTTGACGAAAAACTTAAGCTTATGGAAATCGAAGTGTTAAAAGGTTATTTTCAAGACGATCCAAAAATAGCAGACGTTAAACACAAATTGTCCATTGTTAAGCACCAATTTAAACAAAAATGGTTGGCAGCTCAAAAAAACAAAAAGAGATTCGAAGAAAAAAATGCCACGTGGCTAAAAGACACAATAGCTTTACCGAGCGCAGGTAGGTGAAGCACAATACATTGCAAACTTGCTATTGTTTACATTATGACTAATGTGACTTTTTTTTATAACATTATTCTACTTGTTTGTTTAAGGAGTTAGCCCCGGGCGTCCTCAAAAATCATTTGAAGAATTAAGTGAAAGAAGTAAAAGACGGAAAACCGAAGACCTGAGGTCAAAAGATTTAGCAGAATTAACGTATGCAACACAAATGCAATTGCGACAGGCCGGCAAAGTTGAAGCTTCGAAAGTTGTTAAAGACCTTACGAAAAGTCCTCGAAGAGCTAAAAAATATATCAAGGCCTTTAAAGAAAGTATTGAAAAGCAAGATCAGCCTCGTCAATTATCACCTTTACAAGCATTGTCAATGTTTACAGAAGCAGAATTGACTAAAGCTCAATATCAAAGAGTCCGTGAGACGAACCCAAATTTTTTCCCATGCTATTCTATTCTTCAAAAAGCAAAAAAAGATAGCTATCCGGAAATTCATCGTGTGACCGAGACATGTGCTGAAGTTCTAGTTCAGAAGTTGATGGATCACACAGGATCAAGACTGATACAGTTTTTGGGAAAAGCTGTAGAAAATTTAACACGTTCCCTGTCCCAGTACCAAACTGCAAAATTGACCGACAAGTCCAATAGGATTTTCTTAATTATTTGTTTTTTTATAGTCATAGGGTAGCCCTAGTAATATATATATATATATTTTTTAAACTGGTGTAGGCTTTATTTACCTGAAACACATACGGTTCATGAGCGTAGGGAGACATTTTTGCTTCTGCACGTTTATGAAACACATGTGGTTCAGGGATTTTTTTTTAGATTTTCAAAAGTATTTGTATGTGTAAATACTTTTTTATTATTATTTATGTATTTTCACGACATTTACGAACTTTGAACATAATATTCCATAGATAATATACTTCCATAGACCTGTCAGTGTCAATTGTTTTACGTCACTGACATATTTTTGAATTCTGTTCATGAAATCGTTTCAAATGCAAAAATTGTTTGAAGGTTATAGTATCGTATGAGATATTTTTGTTGAAAATGCCACGCAGATTATCAACTGAGGAATTGCGACGTGTACTGGAAGAAAGTGACTTTGAATTGAGAGATGATGACACGGATTCGAACGGCGGTAATAGCGATGTACATAACGCGCCAGATTCTGATATTTCGGATCAAGAACCGAGTATTTTTGCTGATGACGATGTCAATGATCCTGATTTTGATCCAGGTGAGATTTCCCGTTCAAACATTATAACCGAAAACTTTGGTAGAGACTCGCCAGCTGGTAATTCATCCGATATCGTCATAAATTCACCTCGGCCAGAAACTAGCAGAAGGCGGACTGCTGGTGAGATTATGCGGCTTACGCCGCAAGAAATAAATAATATAGATAGAGAAAATGGCTGGAGTCAGGAAATACTACCACTATCACGTCAACCTTATAACAGCAGCCCAACACTTCATATTCAAGGCGAACAATCTGTTGTATCCATTTATCGACGTATATTGACCAATGAAGTGTTAGATCTTATGGTCACTGAAACAAATCTGTACGCTTCTCAACTGAAACGTAACGTCAACATCTCAGTTCATAGCCGCATGACTCGGTGGACAGACGTTACACGCGAAGAAATGATGAAATTTATTGCCTTATACATGTTGATGGGTATTGTGAAATTTCCGACGTTTGAATCATATTGGAAACTAGACGGAATTTCCTACCATCCAATATTTCACAACGTAAACATGTCGTATAATCGCTTCTCATCAATATTACGTTGCTGGCACTTTACTGATAATGAAGCTCCGAGGGATCGAAACGAACGTCTGTACAAAATAAAACCACTTTTGGACCTTGTTATCAACAACTGGAACCTGATGAATGTATCGTCATTGACGAATCGATGATGCCGTTTAGAGGGAGGATATCTTTCCGTCAATACAACCCATCAAAAGCTCACAAATACGGCTTGAAAATCTCTAAACTCTGCACAGAAGAGGGTTTTGTCTGGAACTATGATATTTACGTAGGTCGCGACCCCGAGATTGCTGATTTGGATAAGCCAGGGAGTGTCGTAGTTCAGTTATGTGATGGTCTTCTAGAAGCTGGACGGATAATTGTGTGTGACAACTATTACAATACCGTAGGATTAGCAAAATATTTACAGCAGCGTAAGACAGACTTATGCGGCACTCTACGGGTAAATAGAAAAGAACTTCCATGGGCAATAAGATCGAAAAAAATGGGCCCTAAAAAAGGTGAAGTAGTTGCTCGTCAGAAGGAAAATATAACAGTGATGAAATGGAGAGACAAACGCGACGTTGCAATGATTTCAACATGTCATGATGCTAGTATGCAAATGTCTTCGGGATATCAACCAAAGTTGAAGCCGAAAGCCGTGCTCTATTACAACGAGCGAAAGAAGGGCATAGATGTATCTGATCAGCTTTCAAGTTATTATGACCCTAAAAGAAAGTCTCTGGCATGGTACAAAAAGATCGCTTTAGATGTTTTGATTAGTGCATCAGTAACAAACGCTACGCTTTTGTATCAGAAACTACATTCAACTACTAACAGAAAATTACGTAAAACCGTACTACAGACGCAGCTAGAAATTATTAGAGAGTTCTTGCAATTGAACAATGCATCCGATGCGAGTGCAAATACATTGACTAATAGTCCAAGACCGTCTACTAGCTCGATCGCAAGTCAGCACTTTCTTACTAAAATTCCGCGGAAAGAGGACAATAAAATTGTCCGAAAACGATGCCATGGATGCTACGAAGACTTGCGAAAAGAAGGTACAAACTGGCAAATTGCTGCAAAAAGAGTAAAACGAGTGGATACTGAGTGTTTGCAATGCAAAAAATCGTTTTGTTTATGCTGTTTTCAAAACAAACATAATAAAACATAGTTCAAAAAAAAATGTAATTTCTTAGAAAAATAAAATAGTAGTTTATGCAACTGTGCATAATGAAGGGCATTACAACACGAGTGTGGGTTTAAGAAACGAGCCGAAGGCGAGTTTCTTAATAGCATCACACGAGTGTTGTAATGCCTAATTATGTATAGTTGCATACACTACTTTATCTACCCAAATATCATAAGGGCTCTATGATGGGTTCAGGAACCATAGGAAAATGACCTGCATTGTTACTTGGCCCTTGATTTTTGTGCCAACAGGTTATTAGTTGCATTCGTCGCTGCATTTACGATATCTGGCGGAGTATTCATGTCAATTTCTGAGTCACTATCACTCATTTTCGACAGAAATAAAGAATGGGTTACTGGAAATAAAAAGCTAACGAACAAATGACAGCTCGAAATGGCGGCGTTTCGGATATCTGTCATTTTTTTTTAAATCATAGGCAAACGAACAAAGTCACTATTCTTGTGTCACTCGAGATCGAAAATGTCGTGCGATTTATAATTAGAATCATACTGAATTGGGGTTTTTTTTTTTTTATCGATATCTGATTTAATGTAGGTGGTACTAGAATAGCACACTCTCTTGAATTTGACACCTGTTCCAAATTTAAAACTCATAACGCAACTGTTTACAGTTGCGTTATGAGTTCATTACAGCACCGTTCATTTCTGCAGGTTGGTAATGCTGGTCATTGCCTATGGTTTTTGAACGCATTAGAGAGGGTTTATGATATTTGGGTAGATAAATATTTTTTCGTACGTCCCGGCGTTTTTCTTTACTTTATGATCGTACCAGTACGTCCAATGCAGAAACAGTAAAGTTCCAGCACGTCCAGTGGAATTATTCGCTTTAGAAGTTGTATATGTCTCCTGACGCACATATGGCTCAGGAACGTATTAGTGCTTTTCAAGTCCACGTTTCCTGAACCATATGTGGCTCAGTGGACAGCGAACGTGTTAAGTGAAGAAGAGAAATCCTCATTAATATTAATAAGTAAGTGGGGTTGTGACGGCTCGCAACAAATACAATATAAAATGAAATTTGAGTTTGAAGAGAGTCATCTTCAAAGTTCAACAGTTCCACTCCAATTACTTTACGGCTCTGAAAAAAAAATTCTGTGGCAAAACCCAACACCATCGTCACCTCGCTACTGTCGCCCTATAAGAATACGTTTTGTGAAAGAGACAACTAATGAAGAAATAAATTATATCCAATCACAGATATCAGCACTCACTAGTACAAATATAAATGGCATTTCTATAAAGCATAAGATGCTATTTACGATGGTGGATGGCAAGGTATGCAATGCAGCAACACATACCAAATCAACTATGAGGTGCTACATTTGTGAAGCTACTATTTCAGAATTTAATAATTTAGCAATAGAAAGGCCATGCAAAAAAGAGAATTTCAGCTTTGGACTGTCATTATTGCATGCTAGAATACGATTTTTTGAAACAATGCTGCATGTGGCATATAGGCTACCCATTAAAAAATGGAATGTTTGCCTTTCTGCCGAAGAGAAACAAGTGGTGGAAGACAGAAAAAAAGAAATCCAAAGCCAGTTCAAAGAAAAGCTTGGACTTTTAGTAGACATGCCTAAAGCAAATTTTGGTAACACAAATGACGGCAACACAAGTAGAAGATTTTTCGAGGAATATGAAATTTCAGCAGAAATTACAGGGGTCGATAAAAATTTAATTTATCGTTTAAAAATAATTCTAGATGCATTATGTTCCGGTATGAAAATAAACGTGGAACAATTTGAAAAATATTGCAAAGAAACTGCCGAACTTTATGTCACATTATATAATTTTTACCCTATGTCCCCTACATTACATTACATAAAGTTCTTCTTCATGGAGCAGCTGTTATCAAGAAAGCAATACTACCTATTGGGCAACTCTCAGAGGAAGCAGCAGAAGCTCGCAACAAGAATATTAGGACATTCAGACTAAACTTCACAAGAAAGTTCTCGCGAGTAGAGTGCAACATGGACGTACTAAACCGACTTTTATTGACATCTGATCCTTTACTAACTGGTATGAGATGTAACTCAAATAGAAAAAAGAAGAAACTATTGCCAGATGTTGTAAATCTTTTATGCGAAAGTGACATAACAAATATTAATATTGTTGACAACAGTAGTGATGACGAATAAATAGTTATGGGTGATTGGAAGATGGGTGCAAAGCTTTAAGGTGAAGATAGTATAGACAATTTAGGACCATTTAAGCCATGGTTGTCTTAGACGAAGTCTTACCAAATTTTTTTAAACAAATTTTTAAGTTTTTTTTTTCGGAAATTCTCAAAATTTAATGTAAACTGCATAATTATGGCCAAATTGAATGATAAATGAATTCATTTTTTATTTATTTAATTAAAGTAATGTGTAAGCAACCAAGCAAAACATGTTTTAGGCTTCTGTGTCATTAGACATTTTTTTTACAGATATTTAAAGCTCAGAAAAAATAAAAAAATTGTACAATACGTCTTTTAAACCTTATTTAAAAAAAAAACGGAGGGTGCTTTTTTTGTTCAAACCTTTTTGAAGACATGCTTGATAATCGCTCTTTCTTTTGAGGTATCATTTATGCGGATATCTTACAAATTATTGAAATTAGGACCTATAAACCAAATCGAGGGAGAAATTTTAAATTTTAGGCAGTCTAACAAAACACAAAATTTTTGCTTAAAAGAATACTTTATGTGCTCGAAATGATAACATTGTTCAATTCTAAGAATTTTTGGCACATGCAGGAACCAATTGAGGGGAACCCATTGAGGGGATTCTCTAAACAATGGCCACCGAGCGCGGTGCGACGGCATTTCCAGGTAGAACGCCCAATGAATAGCAAAAAGCGATAAAGAGTTGGTTTTTACAGCAAAATGGTCTTAGTTACTGAGGCAACAAAGTCGTTTTTCTTTAGTCAGGGTCAGTCGGTCTGTGATGAAGCCGTTACATCTTTTACTTATTAGTCAAACTACTGCCCTTGTGAGTGGACGTTGTCGTGTTGATTCACAATTTACCGTGTTCAGTTGTAGCCCTTTGCGTTCCTGCACGTGTTGTTTGCGTTAGTTTTGAACTTTTTTGTTTCACCGTGTCCAGTCGTAGCCTCGCGCTCCTGCACGTGTTGATTTTTGACTTAATTGTGTTGAGTTGACGTTTAGTGCGCTCCTACGCCGTTTTTCTTAATTGTTAAGTGACTATGGCTACTTTTTCCAATCAAGAATATGCGGATATCGTATTTATGTACGGTAGAGCAGACGGCAATGGATCTTTGGCGCGACGGATGTATCAAGAGCGCTATCCGAATCGCAGGATACCGAATGTCCGAGTGTTTTACAACACGTTTCGTCGTCTTGCCCAAGATGGGTTTCACCGCGTGGAACCTGGAGTCAACCCGGGCAGACACGAAACTGCCGTCGACGAAGACATTTTAGCAGCATTTCAAGCGGATCCTACTACCAGTACTAGAGCAGTAGCTCGAAATTTAAACATTTCTCAATGGAAGGTGTGGCATACAATGCACCAAAATGATAAGTATCCGTTCCATGGCAGGAGTGTGCAAGGTCTAGTAGAGCAAGATCCTCAAAGAAGAATTCAGTTCTGCCGTTTCCTCCTCAACAGAGACATCGAAGATGCGTGGTTTCTGAAATCAATCTTGTGGACGGATGAAAGTAAATTTTCAAGGGAAGGTATTACAAACTTTCACAACATCCATGAATGGGCCGACGTAGACAACAATCCACATTTTAAGAAGCAGGTGTCATTTCAGATGAAATTCTCTGTGAATGTATGGGCTGGAATAATTGGCAGAACATTGATTGGGCCCCACTCAATGATCTGATCCATTGAATGGCGAAAATTATTTGCAATTTCTGCAAATTGATTTACCACTGCTGGTAGAGGAATCAGGTGTCCCGATCTTCGAAAGAGACCGAACAGTCATCTTTCAGCAAGACGGCTGTCCAGCGCATTGGACTTTAAATGTAAGGGAACACCTCAACAATTGCTTTCCTGATAGCTGGATCGGCAGGGATGGACCCATCCCTTGGCCCGCTCGCTCCCCAGATCTGACCCCGTTGGACTTTTTCGTGTGGGGCCGGGCCAAGGAACTGGTGTATAACAACAAAGAAATTAACACTAGAGAAGAATTGATACAAAGAATAAATTCAGCGTTTGAGACAATGAAGCAGGAGATGATGTTGAAAATAACGACTACAGAAGTTAGAAGACGGGGCCGTGCTTGTATTAGGAATCACGGCCGTCATTTTGAACATGAAAAATAAATAATTTTAATTCAAATGTTGTTTTAATTAGTCTGCCTAAAATAAAAAAAAATCTCCCTCAAATTGGTTTGTAGGCCCTAATTTCAATAATTTGTAAGATATCCGCATAAATGATACCTCAAAAGAAAGAGCGATTATCAAGCATGTCTTCAAAAAGGTTTGAACAAAAAAAGCACCTTCCGTTTTTTTTTTGAATAAGGTTTAAAAGACGTATTGTACAATTTTTTTATTTTTTCTGACCTTTAAATGTCTGTAAAAAAAATGTCTAATGACACAGAAGCCTAAAACATGTTTTGCTTGATTGCTTACACATTACTTTAATTAAATAAATAAAAAATGAATTCATTTATCATTCAATTTGGCCATAATTATGCAGTTTACATTAAATTTTGAGAATTTCCGAAAAAAAACTTAAAAATTTGGTTAAAAATATTTGGTAAGACTTCGTCTAAGACAACCATGGCTTAAATGGTTCTAAATTGTCTGTACTATCTTCGCCTTAAAGCTTTGCACCCATCTTCCAATCACCCTGTATATGCAAATAAATGGTCGTTTTATTGTGCTTTCATGTTAAATCGAATAAAAAGTATATATATAAGGTCCTAAAACCAAAAAATATTTTTGGCCAACTTTTAAGGCTAAATAACACACTGTGCGCCCTTCAAATTTATGTATTTTGTTTCAGTCGATTTCGCTGAGTCCGACACCAGCGGTAAGTCGCCTGTAAGAGAGGGTACTCCCTGGGACGACACAGTCCCCAACTCGCCCACTTCCCACGACAGCGACTGGTTCCCTGGACGCTTATCGACGCAGCTCAGTATAGAGACTGCATCGAAAACCCCTGTTAAGAGGGGATATTTCATTCGTGACATATCTTCAGGGGAAGAGTAGGGGGATATGTCATTGATAGAAAATCCCCTCGTAACATAATTACAACCTAGATATTCAAATATAACTAGGCACTATCATCGCGATATTTTTTTTATATGGGGGGTCAAAGTTACAACTTTCTAACCAGTTTTTTTTTGAATACATGATTTTTTTTGTAAGATTTTGACTTTTAACACCTCCACGACCCCTGTACTATTCAATCCATCCATCAGCACAATGATATAAGTGCGTTCCATTGAGTTCTACCACAAAGCTTAATTCATAATCTCAGAAAAAAAAGTTGTTTCCCAGCAATCATTTTTGCGTAAAGGTACTTAGTTTGATGCACAGAATGCTTGGTTAACGGCTATGTGATGAGGTGGTATACACCCTGTATATTTACAGGGCTGTTGGCACCGATGGGAGTAGAGCAACATGTCGAGATCATCTGCGCGCCCACGCTGCCTGAACCGCCATCACGACGAACGACGATAGGTAAATATTATACTACATAATATTTAACAAAAGCTTTATATTATATTGGTTTGTACTATATTTTTAGTTAACAGGGATACACGACCCCAACATGGCGCATGTCACCACCGGCTGGCTGGATGACCTGGATAGCGACGGAGACGACTTTGAGTTAAACACTAACACGAACACTGACGAGCAGATCTTACCTTCTGTAAGAACTGCTGACGATGAAGTTGCAACAACGGCTGACTTCACCCCTTCTCAATTAGAGATTTTAGAGCACGAAGACACTCTTAATGACGCGGCCTTGCGTAACATAGCCCCGTTGTCCACCTACGATTTTTCGTGGGGGAACGACGAGGCTATATTCCAAGGCCAACCAGAAACGTTCACTGGCACACCAGGCCCCACTTTCCACATGACCGACTCGAAGTCTTCCACAAGATGGTCGAAACTGAGTTTGTTGATATGCTGGTCGACGAGACTAACAGATACGCCACACAAAAACTGCACACAAAAACTCTACAAAACACACTCGCACCACACTCACGCCTACGCCAGTGGACACCCACTGACAGACCCGAGATGTACTCATTCCTAGCCACACTCATTCTCCAGGGTCTGTATCCCCTCCCTGACGAGGAACTTTATTTTAAATACAACGGGTATGGCACTATGCCATACTTCCGAACTATCATGTCGTATGACCGTTTTTATCTTTTGAAGTCGTTGTTGCACTTCATCGACAACGACACCGCAGAAAAGTCGAGCAGAACATGGAGATTATACAGAGTGGTTGACTATTTCAACTCAAAGATTTCCTCCTTATATAATCCATCAAAAGAGATAGTTGTAGACGAATCTCTTTTGAAGTGGTCCGGGAGACTAAACTTCGCTCAAAAGATATCGTCGAAGGCCGCACGGGTCGGCGTGAAGACGTACGAACTGTGCGAGTCGTCAACCGGCTATCTTTGGAAGTGTATTTTATACGCTGGCAAACAAACACAGGGACAGGGGTCACACTCACACACGCTCGCATCAGACAACACTACATATGACACAACACACACACAAGACGACGTATCAGATAGGCTGGTAAGGACATCACACACACAAGACGAAGTATTAGATAGGCTGGTAGGGACAACCTACACTCAAGACCAGGCATCAGATAGGCTGGTAGGGGATAGGTTAGTAAGGACACAAACACAAGACGAGGCATCAGACAGATTGGTAGGGTCGTCTGATGACTTACGTCCAGGTAACGCCACTGCACACATTGTGTATCAGCTAGTTGAGTCGTTGCTTCACTTAGGACGCACTTTAATAATGGACGTCCATTACTAAATTATAGAAAAGTGGGTTTGCGCCATCAAGAGAAGCAGTGCGTAAAATGGCGTATAATTGAGCGGAATGGCTCCATATTAAACATAACTTTAATCACGAAAAGAAAATGGCGGGAAATGGGTGGTTGAAAAGCTTTCTTAGACGAAACATTGAACTTTCTATCCGGCAGTCAGAAGGTGTCTCTGTAGCCAGGGCCAAGGAGATGGATAAAGAATATAATGATAAGTATTTCAACCTTTTAGAAGAAAGTTTTGAAATAACTTTTTCACAAACCCGGCTCTATTTTTAATATAGACGAGACAGGCTTGCAGCTAAATAATAAGCCGGGAAAAGTAGTTGCTGTGAAAGGATCGAAAAATGTTCCTAACATAACTGCTGGGGAAAAACGTGAAACTATTTCTGTCGTCGCTTGCACAAATGCTATACCAGACTATGCTTTCTTAACGTCAAGTAACCAAAACAATGACAATATGCAACAAACTGCTGCTATAATTCAACATGATCAACCTACTGAGGAGTCAGCCCTTGCCCAGCCAGCAACCGTTCCAAAACCATCAACCAGTAAAGCTGTTTCTCCACAAACTGCTGCTATAATTCAACATGATCAACCTACTAAAGAGTCAGCCCTTGCACAGCCAGCAACCGTTCAAAAACCATCAACTAGTAATGCTTTTCCTCCAAAGACGACGCCAGGAATGGTTTTGGATATGGTTTTTCCAATCCCTATCATAGAAAATACTGCAATCGTCCGTCATAGGTAGGGAATGCAATCCCGGGATCCCGGATCCCGAGATCCTGGGATCCCGGCTTTATTCCAGTCCCGAAAATATCGGGATTAGATTTGTCCAATTCCGGGATTTTCGGGATTAACGAAAATGCTAAAACTTTTTTTTTTATAAATTACTCATCGTAGCTTTCTTTGTAAACGCAATGTTACAGTCAATGTCACAACACAATGTCGGCCATCTTGAATTGACAGCTGATTATTTCTTACTTATTAGGTTCTAAACTTGTTTATATTACATAACATATATTACGCCATAATGTTTGATATCAATTTGCCGTGATTAAAACTATTTATCCGAGTTTATTATGTTATGCTTTTTGGTATGTAATGCGTGTTTGTCTTTTTAAAGGTATTTAATGGTAAGAAGCTTCAAAAATCATCACTATGTCGCTTCCTAAGGAGTGTTTATTTATTCAACATACGAAAGATGAAGATCCATCTTCAATATGGAGTCATTTTCTAATTGTTAAAGACGGTGGCGGTACAGCAAAATGTAAAAAATGTCCGGATATACTAAAGGTATTAGGAGGATCAACCAAAGGATTACACACTCATCTGTCATCAAAACATAATATGAAAGTGACCAGACCGTCCTCGTCTAGCCTTTCCAATGAAGAACCACCCCCAAAACGGAAACATAGCTCTGTAGCGCACTTTTTTAGTAGATCTGATACTTTAGATGACGTCTTAGCTCGAATGAAGTCCTTTCAAAGTGTTTGTGACTTCAAAAGATTTGAGGACCTTGTTATTGTCAAAAGGTTATACAGATTTGCCAAAATCTGCAAATTCAATTCGCAGTCGTGTTGTCAGTTACAGCCACAAAATAAAAAATGAAATCAAAGCTGAAATGAAGGCTTTAAAAAATGAAAGCAAGCGCTTCAGTTTGAGCTTTGATGAATGGACCTCACTTCTAACAAACGATACATGAACGTTAATGTTCATTCGCTTAGAAAGTTTTGGAGTTTGGGCCTCATTCGCATTGATGTATCCTTGACGGCGGAAGTGTGTGTTCAGATCCTAAAAGAACGCCTTTTACAATTTGATCTTTGTTTAGATACTGATATAGTGGCAATCGTAACGGACGGACCGAACGTCATGCTTAAATTAGGACAGCTTTTGAATGCAGAACACCATGTTTGCTTTGCTCATGGTATCCACCTGGCCGTGTGCGATTTATTATATAAAAACAATGTACAATTAGAAACCTTGCCAAGTGAGTCCACTTATGCTGCAGATTCAGACGATGACGAAGACGATCTAGGAAGTGGGTTGGTAATTGAAAATGAAACTCCTGTGGATCTGACTAACGATTTAAATATAAAGGAAGTGATAAAAAAAGTACGCAAAGTGGTGCTCATTTTTAAGAGATCATCACTAAAGAATGACACAATTCTTCAAAAGTATGTACGCTTGGAACACGGGAAAGACCTTTTTTTGTTGCTCGATTGCAAAACAAGGTGGAATAGCCTCTTTACCATGCTTGAACGATTCGGACTTTTAAAAATCAGCATTCAAAAAGCTCTCTTAAACTTGAATAATCCAGTTCAATTGGAAGAAACTGATTTTCATCTGATAAATGAAATTACAAAAGTTTTAGCCCCAGTCAAACTGACTGTGGAAGCGCTTTGTTTTCAGACGCAAATTTGTGCACTGCTGATGCTGCGATGAAGTTTCTTTTTGAACAACTAAATGAAAACCGCTCAGAGTTGGCTTCCAAATTAAAAACTTATTTAAAAGAACGCGTGCAAGGTCGTCGACGAAATGAGCTTTCTGGTGTTTTAGGCTATCTCCAAAATCCTGATGAAAACGTAAGCCTGGATCTGGATGAGGATCCTGAGATCAAAGACTTATTTTCAAGACCCAGTAAACTTTTTATAAAAAGTCAGATCGTTTCGTTAATTCAAAAGATGAGCAGTAAAGACGGTGAGCAAGAAGACACTTCAGAAGAGTTGTCATTCAATGATGGCTCTTCTTCTTCTACTAAACTCACGCTACAGGAAAAACTACAGCTGGAGATAGACAATGCCATGAGAACTTTTTCCCCGGGTAAACCTAAAGAAACGGACCTTTCGAAAAACGTAAAACAAGAAATGAATCTTTTCGAAGCTACGGGTTCTACTCGGGGCTACAATCTTGAACAAGCTTATAAATGTTTGATGACGGTTCCCCCGACTTCCGTAGAGCCTGAAAGAGCATTTTCAGCTGTAGCATTTATATGTAATTAATTGAGAACACGGCTTGGAGACGAAACTTTAGATGCATTGATGTTTTTAAGGTCTTATTTTCGTAATAAGTAGATCTCAAAGTTGTTTTCTTAGTAAATTTTTATGTTTAAGATAATTTCAAGTCATAGTCTAATGATTAATGTCAATTGGTTAATGTTTTAGAAGACTAGTAACCTAAAGTTCCTAATTGTTTCCTAAGAAGAATTTTATGTTTAATTTGTTATTTTTAAAGATGTAAATCATCTTTAAAAATGAAGTTGTTTTAGTTAAAAAGTTAATGTTTTAGAAGTTCATTTTTGTTTTGATTTTGTTCACATTGACACGGAAGTTGACGAAAGACTGCTGAGTTTAAATAAAAATGATAACCGATGATTTTTTGGTCGTTTTTAATACAAATTTTCAAACCCGGGGCTATCCCGGGATCCCGGGGTTGTCTTTGTTCAATCCCGTAATCCCGGGATTGAAAATAGGAGCCGGGATAGTGAGAATCCAGCTATAACTCTACATCGGTTTCCTACCGGGAAGTAAGAACCGGGAAGTAAGAACTATCTCCGGTACGTATCTTCATAAATTTGGCAAACTGTAGCCCTTACATCATTATTTATCTACAATTTTACACACAAAACTCAGATTATTAATTTGCTTCATCAAAATGCCAGCTCCGACCGACCATTTTCATCAGTCAGTTTAGTTATTATAATGATTTGCTGGTTCGACACCTCCATCTACCTCCTTTGCACGATGGGGTGTATCCCGCATACACCCTCCTTGCACCCTTTACGTCCAGCGATCACGCCCGTCCGTTACAAAAATAATTAAAAGATGTATTATACATACAAACATTAATAAAATTGTTTCTTACAGCTGTGAACTATGGGCGAAATTCAGTTTCCCTCATGGACAGTAGTCTTCGCCTGATTTCCAAATGAAGCTCTATAGTGAGCATCGAATGCTGTGCCACACACATTTTAAAGAATCTTCTTACGTGGACTTCACTACCAAGAAACTAGGTAGGCATGCTGCTCCTGAAGAAAACTTTGTACAGGTTAGAACTTTATTTTTATGATTGGTTCTGTATCAAAAGTGTAAAAATGTTTAAGTAATTAATCGAGTAGTAAATTGAAGTGTTAATTTTTGTTAGAATATTGTGTCCCACCAGCTAAAATTATATTAGTTAGTACACTAATTATCATTAGTGTGGAAGTAAACGAAAATTGATTAAATGAAACAACTAGTCAGTGCTAGCTTGTCATGGCGGTGTGCGCGGCGTCGTAGAAACAAAAATTACTAAAAAACTCTAAAACTTGTTGGTTCTGAGTGCTTCAGTGATAAAGCCGGCCGGCAGTTAATTAAACCCAAATCCAAACGAGAAAACCTTTGTGCACCCGAGGGCCGCTCGTGTGGGGACCGCGGCCACGCCGCTGATGTTGGAGAAGCAGTTCTCACAGAGCTGGCTTCAGAAGACTGGTGAGTCCGTTACCAAAGTATCTTTCTCCCGCTCCACCCGCTCCGCAGAGTAATACAGTCCACTACCTAATTCCGCTAGGCCAGATTAATTTTCTGATCAGTTTTAACAAATAATTATTTTCAGATAACACAAACTCTTCCACAACATTCCAAAGAACCTGATGTGGGTGTTGCATGTCAACGGGCACTGTCAGATGTCACAAACCAGGCACAATCAATCAGAAAAAGTAATGAAGGAGGTAAATTAATATTTTAAAAGGGTTCAATAGTGAAAGGGTGTCAATGGATTTTTTACTAAGCCTATTATGTTGGTTCATCTGTCACACACAAGGCTTCAACCTTTTCCACAACATCCCATTGAACCTGTGGCAGGTCCCTCATATCAATTGCCACTGTCAGATGTCATCAAAAACCAAGTAGGCAGAAATAACCCACAGGTATTTATTTTCTTTTCAGAATAGTTATAGGTAATAACAATGATTTAGATCTAGAATTCATCATATCAGCGGAAAGACATTCAATTCTGGACATAGACCTCCCCAAAAAGGGGGGATTTGTCATAATTGCCAAACTTAGCAGGCAGGATGACGATCGCAGTTTGGTTTTAAAATGCATAGAGAATACAGCTGCCCATTCTCTAGTAAGCCCCGTAGTCGCCTCTTACGACACACGGGAAGATTGGGGGGGAAGACTTAACTGAGATGATTCCTGAGGTAGCTGCGCGGTTCACTGAGCTCTCGCAACACGTCACCGCCTTCCGCATCGGACTGCTACCTCAGGAACCGTCTCAGTTAAGTGGTAGGCCCACAGGTGTCGATTATATTATTCAGACTGATAATAAATCTTATTTATTAATTATAGGTGGCGACAACTCCTTTAAATCAACCTATGCCAGGCTCTTCACACTTATCACCATTGTCTCTGTCAAAAAGGAGACAAACAAAAAAAGGAATACAACCAAAGCAATCTGCATCTACACAACACATGATACAGACTAAATCAGAACAAGCAAAAGAAAAAGAAAAGCGATTGCAAAGTAAATGCAGAAGGCTACTAAAAAAATATTTGTTGCCTTAAGAAAAGAGTGAAAAACCTAAAAAATCATGCAGTTTTAAACATTTTAGAAAAGGATGATAGTGTTATTAAATTGATCAAAAATAAAATTCCATTCTCATTTGCATTGCTACTTCAGAGCCAAATTAAAAACTTTAAAAAGAAATCAAAGGGCCGGTGGACACCTGAAGCGAAGATTACAGCACTTAGATTATATAAGAGATCACCCTCATGCTACCGCTTGCTTAGGAGATTATTTTGTTTACCTGCACCATCTACATCAGTCATGTCAAAGATACAGCCCGCGGGCCGAGTCCGGCCCTCGGGCCATTTCGATACGGCCCGCGATCACAATATTATCACAAATAAATGAATCTTGTTTTTTGCGCGCGCTTTCAAGAGTAGCGCCTGACTAGACAAGCTAGACGAGCGAGAGAGTGTTAGTTATGCTTCTCTCTCTCGTGCGCGCGCGAAGTCGTCTTCTATTTCGTGCGAGCAGCTAACGCATACTTCGCCCCTCCCCCGCGCACTCAGGTTGAAGTCTTTGTTACGAGCAGTCGCGTCAAGTATTTCGTGCGTACCTACCTACAGTTTAGTGTTCATTCGAGTTTCATAATTGTTATAATTGTGCATAATGTCGCAAAAACGTAAAATTGACAGCGAGTGCAGAGTTTTTCAGTCAAAATGGGAAATTGCATACTTTTTCATAAAATGGAAAGATAAAACACTGTGTTTGATTTGCAATCAAATTATTGCTGTTTGTAAGGAGTTTAACGTGAAGAGACACTATGATACGCATAGATATATGTATATGTAACTAGATTAGCAATTACCACGCCAAGGCGTTGCCACGGGACATATGTACGGATACATATGCGTCGCTAACATCAGTTCAGTGTTCTGTTAGATGCCTACGGAAGTGACACAGGACAAAAAATGTGTAAATGCGTATTGAAAGAGTGCGATTAAAAATCACAAACACATAATTAATTAACCGGAATTACTTTACATGCTTAATTTTATTGTTTCTGAGTTTTTATAATGATTTACATCAACGTAAAAACGCAATTTATTAATTTACATTTTGAATTTTGACAATTAGGTTCAGTGTTACCAGTAAAACTTAGTTTTAGTTTCCAACATTTGTGGGAGAAATTTTAATTGATGAAATAAGTGCTTCGTATTTTTTTTTATAACAACGCTGTAGGGTGCCTAAAGATGTAACACGCCGTGTTTAGTGGGTGGAAATAATCCAATAGCTGAAAAAAGAGATTGACTGACTTTTCATTTACCTTTTATGTAATCGCATAGCCCATATTGTGTGAGTACTATGTACGAGTACTAGAAAGCTATCATTCACTGGAAACCTACGTCATTTCTTGAATTGAATGTGCCCTGGCGATTCAGAGTATGTCATGCTCGCTGAAATGTCTCGCTGATAGTGGCGCGTGTGTCGGACCATTTAGTTCGCTTCAAAATGGTTGAGCTGAATGGTGCTGATCCATGCGTCATGCTCGTGAACGGGCGCTGTCAGTTGTGACTGGACATCTCTTAGTTGCCATGGCTAATTTGAACGAATTATTTTGTTTTTACTATGGACACTTTAGACGTGCATACCTTGCTACATTGTTCTCGCATAATATACCATCTCAACATGAATGATGTAACCAAGATTTTGTAACATTAATTTTGATTTCAAAGATTGTCCATGGAGTTTCTTGCCCGTTCTTCTCCATAGAGATCTACGCTAGGGAATGGGCAACTACAGTACTTTCACAGTTTTTATGACTTGTGACTGGGACTGTAGCTATATTTAATTTTCATCTTTGTTTCGAAAATTCAAAAGTGCCTGTAATTGGCCTACTTGCAATAAATGCTTTGATTTTGATTTTTCTCATTTTCGAAGCACTTCCGTGATCAAGACAAAATAGATCCAAAAAGCGAATGTGTATATAAATTAATAAACGAAATAATAAAGTTATAAAGAGAAAAGGTTTTTATTGTTTGTGTATTTGTTACGATTTAACTCGAGAACTTCTCACCCGATTTTAAAAAATATTTCACACACAGCTACATCTTTGGCCAGTAACAAAGGCTTTAATTATTTTCGCGGATGAAGTCACAGGTGAAGTGCTAGTTAGTTAAAAACTTTTAATATATCCAAAAAGAAATATGCAATTCGAATATTTTAGAGCTAATTTAATTTATAAATGTATTAAATATTTTTAAGGCTTAAAAAAGTTGGGTAAAATTTCGCATGAGTAGGCCACCCCATCCCACCATTGGAGGTTTATATTGCCGTCTTTGTCTAATTAAGGCGACGGTATTGTTCTTGTGACTTGTGTAAGCGAGACAAATATACGTTCACTTTGAAATGTTAATGGTTTCAAAGCTACGTCGTCGCGTTTAAATGGTGGTTACACTTTTTTTGTCAATTTTGTTGAGGTTTGCATCTCTAGTATATTTAGCTCAATGATGATACGAGTCATAAATCAAAATTTGATTGTTACACTGATAAGATAAGAATGGACAAATTATCATCTTTAAAATCTAAACTCCAAGGTCAACAATCAATATTTACTAAAGCGACTACTACGATACTGAGAGCGAAGATGGGCATCTTCGCTCTCAGTATTGAAATCAAAGGACCATGCCCATATTAGTATGGAGCTGAAAGTCAACAATGCCATGCAATGCCCAAATTGCAGCTCTATGTCATATGATAACTTTTTAACAGTATTTATATGATATCTAGATTTAATGTCATATAAAGCACCGATTCAAAAGATATTGGACATTAAACATGATAACTTCCTACTGGTATTTTATACATTTTATCGTTTACAGACAGCATTGCTATTAGTTTTTCACTAGGAACTTCATGATCATTACATAAGCTAAGCCAGATGAGTGTTCTTTTATATACTTATCTGTATGTTATCAGATAAACATGTCACTTATTTGGAGGTATCTAGTCTCTCTCCATTGTATAGTGTCAATATGTATGTGAAATCGAGTAAATAATAATATGATGGAAATAGACCAAATATGTACTCATGACAAACCGGTGTTTCTAATGAGATTATAAAAGCACATAGCAATAAAATAGCATGGGTTGTATATACTATCTTTTCATGTGTTTATACATTTAATTGACATCAATTAACTGCTTGACTCAAAGACAAATATAAAATCGAACAATTGTATTACTGTAAGTACTTATTTACAATTATTTTTTAAACATATTATAGATACCTTGTTGTTTACCTTATCTATTACCGGTTTGTTGCTGTATTGGTTTCTGGTGATATGATACAGGTTGCGAAGAAAATAAAAAAGAAGTATAAGTAGGTAAGTGTTTATTGTTTTATTCTTCAATAACAAGTAATATATTATCTAAATATGATGCTGGTCTCGATATATTCGTCTGATATCTTGCCCAACCCAAATACCATATTATGGCCATGACGTGGCAACAGCATCCCACTGTTCTGTTACCTACGAGACAGTTACAACAGTAACCTAATATTACATCTAAGCAATTATTATTAGATGGTTGTGAATCAATCAAAATATATGTAAAATATTTACGGCGACCAACATGGCGCGACTGAATTCGACCCCTTAATAAGTAAGGTCTATTTCCTCCAACGGCCGCAACCATTTCTTCAGAGTGTTCCAGTTCGGGACATACTTCTATTTCATATAAACCATTTTGTCGAACATGCTCGCCATAATACGATCGTGCTTGTTTGACCTGATATGGGCCCAAAGCGAAAAGTATTAATTCAGAGTAACTAAATACGGGAAATATATTTAATTGCGGAAAGCTCCCATCGATGCGTCTAAACATGACTGATCGCCTATTTAAATTATAATTTTTTACAAATTCTGCCAAGTAATTTGGAGTATGTTGATACCTCATGGCCCTTTCTATTATGAGAGAAGCATCTGGCCGATCTTGGATTGTAGGATGAAACCTATTAATTAGTGCAGCTGCAATTTTAAAATCATTCATTAAATGCGCGTGAGCTCTATTAAAAAACTCCTGGCGAAATAATTTAAAATCCCTTTTAAAACGCCCGTTAACTACTTCGACAACCCATCGACACAAAGTTACTAATCGACTTTTATTTGCTTGAATAGTTGTTAACTGGTGTTCTCCCTCATTTAGTGACTCGGGCTTCTGCACATTATAATTGCAGGCCTCCAACAGTGGGATTGCATCTCTGAACCCTCGGTCGAGTATAAATACATCTCCCTCTCTGTAAAAGGTTCGCATGGGCCCATTTTCATCACTAAATAAATCTTTCATAATTTCGGCATCCGTCTGAGTGGCAGCATATGGACCTATGACATCAATAATATGCCCGTCTGTACACACACAAAGAAATGGTTTGACCAGGTTCAAATATTTGTGTAAACTGTAAGTTTCCTTTTGGTAAAAATAATTTGAACTCTTTTCAATATATATGTAAGTGCCATCACATATTGTGATTGCAGGTCTTGTTTGATCTGAGTCATTTGGATTGCCAAAAAAAGCATTTGGAATGCTAAGATTTCTTCTTACGATATCATGTCTAGTAAGATGTTGCAACCCAATATGCAATGGCACAAAATGTTCCATAAAACATGAGCGTACAATGTTCATGTGCCTCTCCATTGTTGATCGAGGTATATTAAATAAAGAAGACAACCTCTTGTTACTGTCCCCTGTCCTCATTTTGATTAAAAAGATAGCCAAAGCAGTTTTTGGTGATGGTACCTGATTAAATAAAGGTAACTCATTAAATAAAATAACAAATTCGGTCACTTCGAGACCAGTCCAATAATGACATATGTGGTTGGGCATTTCTTCTACACGTTCAAAATCAAATGTGACAGTGTTTCGTTTTGCAATATCAATTAAATCTTCTAATTGATTGACAGTAAAACTTGATACTGTAGATGCTTGTTCTGGTAATTCATGCCAAATATTTGAAAAGAGATGGTGTTGGCAAACACGTGCAAACCGGGGCACATAATAGTTGTATTCTGTAATTAACATTTTTTTAATAAATGTTGGTATTAAATGCATGGATGCATTACCACAGTCAGCATAAATGCAATGTCGTGATGTACTAGCAGCTCTCTTGTAATGAGGTAAATAGATATGGGCCGATTCAATGGATCTTTGATCTGGCAGAGAGGCAGGTGCAGGTGGAGGGGCAGGGGCAGGTTCAGATGGCAACTGTGGTATAGCCATTTCACGTTGAGAATCTTGTGCAGCTTGTCGGCTAGCTCGCCGCCAACAATTATGACAAACTGCATAGCTATCTCTTCCATTCTGAAAATAATTATCATTGATAAATAAAGCAATTTAAGAAAATGATAAAATACACAATCCCATAAATAACTAAGTAGAGTAACAAAAAAAACCCCAAACCAAGGGAGTTAAGACGTTAATCTAAGGTATATTTAAAAATGATTTTGATTTTGTTTTAAAAACTATTCCACTGATATAGGTAGTTATAAGAATTATTTTCTAAGATGTTATGTGTCATCATTACCATTAAACCAAATTCAACTAGTAATAGATAAATACCTGTATTGATCTAATCCACGGAAAATAATCATAAAGTGGTCCATTTTCTTCAAGAAAGTGAAGTCTAGCTTCATTCAAAGAACAGCCACAACCAGCACAGACATTAGTATGACCTAATGTCCTCGGTGTGTTTACATCAGCATTTTGTATCAATACATAACAAGCATGACACAACACATCTTCCATAGGAAGCTGAAACAAAACAATGGGTGTTAGTCAGTTGTCATATACCATAAAAAATGATAAACTAAGTAGACAGATATGTTATCTTGCGTCTACGATGAGTTAAGACCTGAAGTTCGATTGTATTAAATAATATTTTTTTAGGTTTCAAGTTATCGTGTTCGCATACTCTACTTAACTTCCCTGCAGATTCTCAAGATACATATTACAAGATACTTACATATTCAATTCTCAGCCAAATAGATAAGATTATTAGCAACTCTTGAGGCAGAGTTGTAACCACATGCCTCTGTATTCGTTGAACGCGTAAACCGCAGTTCAGGCAACGCAACATTTTGTATCACAAACGAAAAGTCCAAATCACAAAACAGTCAAGTCCTTAGTAGAAAAAGCCGAAGTCACCGAATAAAACGACACTCAATATCCATATAACAAAGCCAAGGTAGATTTTTATCGAACAGAAGAGCAACGGAAAAACACAAACAGAGCGGCAGACGCAAGCAGAGTCGCAGAGTCGCTACAGCAGAGTGAATGAGTGACAGTCATTTTAGTTTTTTCGAAGGTTTTTGACTTGGAGCTAAGTCTTTTGAGCCATCACTTCATTAGGTTTTGGCTTGAATTATATTTGTTTATTTGAAGCCTAGATATACTTTTACATTACCACGAAGTACTTTTATCTTTAACTTTTGAGTGTCTGGATACATCCTTAAGATCTTTATTCAACTCGTTGATGATTCAAATGTAAAATAATAATCGATATTGGAATCGATTACTTAGATCATCAACAAGAAAACGATTCCTTTATCGAAGATTTTATTTATCATGCCAATTATTTAGCCCCGAACTAAATAAAACATAAGGTGAAAAAATAAATAGTCCCATAAATGGCGTTGGTAAAAAACTAGTAGTAGTAATATAAAATGTATTTTTATTTGGTTGTGTTGTAAAGCGGTATATTATTATTCGATTATTTAGTAATCACGCAAATAAAACCGCAACAATATAATAATATATGTATTTGTTATCATCATTGGTAACAAAACAATCACAACGAATGAAAATACATGGGCCAAAGGACGTGATTCCAGACCGTTATAAAAAAAGCACGATTGCAACGATGCAGATGCCGATGCACGATGGCCGATGCTAAGTACCTACTGCGGGTACTGCAATGTCAACAAGAATGTCTTATTTTTTTTATTTTTTAACCAGTGCTTCATATGATTTCAAATTAACAACATAATTCTAGTTTTATTTATTAGAGCAATCTTGTAATATACTTTCCCTGGGCATTTCTGGGGCACAGATGGGCATCGTTCTTTCATTATTGCATTAGAAATCGCGAAGAGATCAAAACCTTTCAGTGATGGTGATTTTATTAAAGACTGTATGTTAAAAGTTGCCGATGTTTCATTTCCATCTCAAAAGTCAATAATTCAAAATATTTCACTGTCAAGAAACACTGTTGCTTCAAGAATAAGTGATTTATCTCAAAATTTGGTTCTTCAACTGAAGGAGAAAATAAAGGAATTTACAAACTTTTCGCTGGCTGTTGACAAGAGCACTGACACTGTTGATACAGCTCAACTTGCTGTCTTTATACGAGGTATTAATAGGAATTTTGAAATAACTGAAGAACTTGTTTAAGATTTTGCGTGGAAAAATACATAACCCAGGCGTTCTAAGAACGGTTAGGTTGTGTGTACCTGATAGGTACGTGGGGCGACGGAGGCGGCCGCCGCTTCTGTGGGTGCCGCCCGCTCGCACCAACTTGCTGCAACACACGCCGCTGATGCGCGCGCTGCGTGCACTCAATATGGTGTCACAACAGATTGATTGCTTCAATTGTACACTGAGCGAATTCACACGGGCCGCATTTTGCGCAATTACTTTAGTTTGTCAAATTAATTAATTTATTCAAAACATAAATAATTTAACTTTAAATATAACTGCTCTATTCTATTAGGTACCTAAACCTGTAATAATAGTTGTATGTGTTGTTAAAAAAAATAAAAAATAAAATAAGAACTATTAAAGTGCGTTCCATTGACAGGTACTACGACAGCAAATGATATTCATTCTGCAATTGAGCATTTGATAGCAGATTATGAACTCGACTGGAATAAATTTAGAATCACAACTACGGATGGCGCATCCGCCATGGTTGGCAAACAACCGGGCGTTCTGACTAAATTGAAACAGAAAATATCAGGGAATTTTGTGGGAATTCACTGTATCATTCATCTGGAATCATTAGCATCCAAACATTTAAAATTGACAATGTCATGCAACCTGTAATTAAAATTGAAAATTTTATAAGAAGCAGAGGACTAAATCACCGACAGTTCCGGCAGTTTTTCCAAGAATTCGACGAAAAATATTACGATGTGCCTTATTTCACCGAAGTTCGTTGGCTCAGTCGAAGGGCAGTTTTAGAAAGATTTTTTGCGTTACGTGAAACTATTCAAGCTTTCATGTTAGAAAAAGGCAAGCCAATTGATTATGACAATGACTGGTGGGTTGATTGTGCCTTTTTGGTAGATATGAATAAACACTTGACTGATTTTAATGTAAAGTTACAGGGTAAAAATTTGATTATGACTCAAATGTATTCATATATACAAGCCTTTGAAACAAAGTTAACACGTTGTATGCTTTACGACCCACCGGTGGGCCTAGCGTAGTATACCATTCGGGCCAAGTTAGAGTCAGGAAATCGTTAATTTTCATCATCTTGAGATTTTCATTCCAAAGTTTATAAAATGCGGTAATTTGTACAGAAAATAAAAACTAGCGACTTTTATCGTCTAGTTTTTAAGATATTGTAAAAGGCTCACGGGTGGGTCCCGTAGCCTTGTATAAAGGATTATGCTTTTTTCCGTTAGCGGGGGCCGCGGGGTCACGATACGGCTCACGTCGCGCGAGCGCGGGGCGGGGGTGTAGTGATTAACTCCGGCTGACCAATATCGCGCGCTGAGTGGACAAGTGAGGATCTGTTATGCTTTTTTTTGCCAAAAATGAATGATTTTGAAGATTTTGAGTTAACGCAAGAGGAGTTAAACCAGTTAGATAACATCGAGATAAATCTTCTGAACCATAGTTTCCAAATAGATTCTGATGAAGACGTATTTCAACCAACGAAAAGAAGATGCCGCCGAATTGTATTTTCAGAGAGTGAAGATAGCGACAATGAAATCTCAAGGGTTATTGGTGATACTATTGGTAAGTAATGCTGCAATCCACCTGCCCAAGAAAGTCGTGAGTACTAAACTGAAGAAGGGAGAATTTATTGCCAGAGAAAGTCGAGATGGTATTACTGCCATGAAATGGAAGGACAAACGAGATGTGTTGGTTTTGTCAACCAAACACTCAGAACGATTTGGAAAGATAAAAAAGCGCCAGGGCAATGTGGTCATGAAACCCCAGATCACAATTGACTACAACAAAGCCAAAGGAGCAGTCGACTTATCAGATCAGATGGCGGCATACTCGTCCCCGTTGCGAAAATCTGTAAAGGGGTACAAGAAGCTGGCTGTTGATTTATTATTAAATACTACTATGAGTAAATGCTTTGACTCTGTACAAGTCAGTGACTAAAAAAAACATACAAATGGTTGATTTCCGAAGGTTTATAATGATGAATCTTTGCGAAGTCAAACAAAATGAAGTGCCTGTACCGAGACCGAAGAGAATGAACACTCCTTGGAAAGAAAAGAGGGTTTGGCTAGAAAAGTCAAAAGTCAAAATGGGTAGCAAACAGGCTAAAACAAAGTCGAAAAAAGTATCCACTTATTGCCAAAGCTGTCCAACTAAACCATTCCTTTGTTAATTTGTTTTAACAAGATACACCAGTAATTTTGATATTTTTTTTGTTTCATAAGAGGACTGATTATTTAATACTGTAATATCAAAAAGAAGTGCCATAGTTGTGATTTTTCAAATTCATAAATTATTTTGATTATAATAAAGAAGTTTGTCAAGTATTGAATAAATAATGTCACCGATTTTTACTTGGTAATGTAGAAAATGTTATGTTGTTTTGTATTTTTAATAAATATTTTAAAGTATTTTATAGTTTTATTACAGCTATTTATTCTAAATAATATTTTCTACCGTATCTTTAGGAATAAACCTAGCATCATTGCAATAACCTTGATAAAAACTACAAGGTTTTGTTGGATTTGAAAACCACGCCGTTCGGTTCGGAAACAGGGCCACGCGGCTCACTTCCATACGCGTTTTGTTTGATAGCTGCAATCTGTGGCTCATAGGAAGCGTTTATGTTGGACCTCTTACGCGGCTCACGGGTGACCCCCATGGCTCGAATGGTTCAGTAAGATAAGGCTCACCGGTGAGTCCTGTGGCCTGAATGGAAATACTCGATTTTTCATTTGGTGTTCAACGTGTTAAGACTGTGGGAAAATCAATTAAAAAACCATACTTTAGATCATTTCCCACATTTGAAATCATTTGACACAGTGGACCAGAAAAAATTGGACGACTTTTCGCAACTTCTACAAAATCTGATTGCGGAATTTAACACACGTTTTGAAGACTTCCACAAAATGAATGAAACCGAATTCCCAATTTTCAACAATCCATTCACTTTTGAAGCTTCACAGGCACCAGTTCATTTGCAAATGGAGTTGATAGATCTTCAATCTGACAGCATTTTGAAGGAAAAATTTAAAGAAGTTAACGCTCTTACATTTTAATACACAGTATTTCAAGAGTTTGAATAACTACCCAGAAATAAAAAAGCATGCAGCACGTATTCTGTGTATGTTTGGTAGTACCTATTTATGTGAGCAGATGTTTTCCGTTATGAAAATAAATAATAACAAACATCGCACAAGACTTAAGAACATCTCCAATCAATTCTTAAAATAACTACCTCGAATATGATACCTGACATCAATGAGATTGTCAAAAACAAGAGAAGTCAGGTATCCGGATGCTCGAGCTCAAAATAATCCTCCTAAACCCTCTTTCTTACTATTGGTATGATTTGTAACAACTATATATGTATACTTAACTAAATAAATAAAGGTGTTAATAATTCAGTATGTTTAAGTTTTTTTTAATTTTTTGTTAATTATTTTTAATCTAATATATGGCCCTTTGCAAAATTGAGTTTGACACCCCTGATCTACATTAAAGGCATGGTTAAATAAATTAGACAAGCAAGGCAAAAACCTAAACCATAATAAAAAGTTGGACATAATTGAAGGTTTTCAAGACCATGGGTCACAAGGATGCACACATGAAGTAGCATCTTATGCTTTAGTATTCATGGTTGCTGGTATACGGAAAAAAGTTAGTAACAAACAAGTTTTTAGTGTTTTGGGAAACTATACCAAAACATTGAATAGCTCAGAAAACCAATTTATAATAATATTTGACGAAATGTCTATCAGGAAAAACCTAAACCATAATAAAAAGTTGGACATAATTGAAGGTTTTCAAGACCATGGGTCACAAGGACGCACACCTGAAGTAGCATCTTATGCTTTAGTATTCATGGTTGCTGGTATACGGAAAAAAGTAAAGTAACAAACAAGTTTTTAGTGTTTTTGGAAACTATACCAAAACATTGAATAGCTCAGAAAACCAATAATGTTTGATTAAATGTCTATCAGGAAAAACCTAAACTATAATAAAAAGTTGGACATAATTGAAGGTTTTCAAGACCATGGGTCACAAGGACGCACACCTGAAGTAGCATCTTATGCTTTAGTATTCATGGTTGTTGGTATACGGAAAAAAGTAAAGCAACCTATTGCCTACTACTTTTCTGGAGCGTCTGTTACAGTAAATAGGCTTGCAGTTCTTTTAAAAGAGGTAATGTAATAATTGTCATTCTCCTTATCCTAATGGGCTTAGCACGCACTACGATTAATTAAGGCGACTAGATTTGATCTGCCAAACAATGTAACATTCGCCTGTCTCTATTAACAAGGTCGGATGTGCAATTTTACCGATTTTGCTTTTATTTAACTATTGACCTAAATAAAGCATTATCTTTCAGTAGCAGTAACACAAACTTCTTTAGTTCTCATATTTTTTGATAAACATTTGATAATATATCTTGCGTTGGATGCGCTGCACATACATTCAATCTCCTTTTTCAAGATATCGCCAAAAAAGATTCATGCATAAAAATAATAAGAGATTGTAAAAAGGTGATTAAATATATAAAGAAAAGGAGCCGCGTCTTAGCTTTCTTCACAGAGAAGCAAAAAATGTTATACGACAACAATGTAACATCATTGAAAATTTATCCTAAAACGAGGTGGGGGGGAGCTGTCTATTGCTTGAAAAGCTTTAAAGAAAATCGACAAGCTCTTGAACTTTTAGCTATTTCAGAAGATGTACAAATTGAAATAAACTAAAAAAACATTATTGTATCGGCTGCAACCTGGACAAAAGTCGACTGTTGTCTAGACATATTGTCACCGATTGAAAAAGCTATCTCAATTGCAGAGTCTAATCATGCTTTACAATCAGACGCGTACCTCACCTTTTCGATGAAATCAAACAATCAATCAAAGCTCAGTTACGGTCCGATACAAACAGAAGTTTTGTTACTTTTGAAGAAGAAATAGATATCGTAAATGATATTAAAAGAAGGTGGGAATTTATTCTGCGACCTATTCATTTAGCTGCGAACTTATTAGACCCCCGGTATATTGGAATAAATCTCCAGACCACAGAATTCGGAACTGCAACAGACAATCTTACAAAATTTACTTCATTCTTAAACCAAGATTTAATTCAAGTTATGACTAATCTTGCTGAGTTCCGAACTAAATCTGGTTTTTGGAATAAACGTCTTTGGTTACCGGTTCAAAATTTAGAACCCAGGTTGTGGTGGCAGGGATTGTGTGATAACCAACCAATTGCACCCATTGCTATAAAGATATTAAGCGTACCACCTTCATCTGCATCGACAGAGCGCAATTGGTCACTTTTTGCTCGAACACACACAAAATCGCGAAACCGATTAAGAGCGGGCAGTACGCCATTGACCTTGGTCATGTGGGCGTGGCTAAGTCAAAATCCCCTCTCGCGCCTCTTACCCCTAACAATACTCACGCGCAACGCGAACTATAATATTGTATCGAAGCGCCCGGCGCGGCGCCCGGCCCACGCCGCATGCTATCCATCTATCGCTTCTATTATCTATATCTAATACAGAGATGTAAAACATTTTGAATGTCCAAGACCGAAAGCAAGGGAAAATATAATTATGTATATATTTTTTTTTTGTATTTACATTAATTTTTACACGCGCGCCTCAAAGAGCTCTCAGCAATCTGACGGAGGCCCCATAGAGGGCCAAACGCCTGCTAGGGTCGTGGGACTGTCTTATCAGATAACCGTGACCCTGGAACCTAAAGGGCTATTGATGAACTCATTGGATGATTTTAACACGAAAAAAAGGTAAACGGTTGAAAATCTATTACTTAAACAAATTAAAAAACAAAAACAAAATTCAGTTACTGATTTTGAACAAAACTATATTCAGGTTTGACAGACCTATACTAAAAATAATGTTGTACATTTCAACACAAATTTTATAAAATTAAATTGACAAAATGTTTAACATCCATGTTCGTTACTTTCATACTTTTTGTAGACATATTTTTACGTTTATAATAAGTACTGAAATATCAACCATAAATGATTTATAAATTAATAGTGCCCTTCAAAACATTTTTGTGTGACAATTGCGGATTGGCGGTGGCTAGCGGCTTCTACAAAGGCAACAATACGAATAGAAAATAAAACGTTCCTACAGTCGAAATAGAGTTCATTTTTAGTTGCGAGGTACTCTTTTCTATGAAAATATTGGACCTAAATAAGACCTTATTTTATAAAGTTAACCGTGTAATTCAATTGTGCATCGGATTCTCAGAATAATTTTAGCAAACTGCGCACTTACCTAATTTAGAAAAAAAAAATAGTTTTATGGTAATGTAATGTTTATGGTTTGGTAATAAATACCGAATTCACTTATCGTATTAGTGGATGTTATAGAGTCTATACCGTATACCTAATAATTTTGTGTAATAAATAATCTTGTATGTTGTCAACTACCGTCGTGATCCGTTACTTCGCCTGTGCCACCTATCTTCGCCCACTTTCAAATAAGTTGATGTTGCCATTTCTATTTTAGGCTTGGCTTCGCATAAAGTTACTAAATGATAAGTATTTTACATCTATGGCAAGATTTTGAAAACTAATTGTGGCCAACTTAACGTTATTTGTGACCAGTGCAATTTTTTCACAAGAGAAATGACATGTTTTTTTTTCTGCGATTTAACTTCAGTTTTATGCAGTGATACAGAACAGGTAAGGTTAAATGTATTATTAAATTATAATCTACAACTAAAATTCTTTCATACGACACTAGATTTTTTTATCTAATTTACGTTTAAAAGTGGTAATTCAATAAAATGTTATTAAGTGATAGCGGCAGCCATCTTGTTGCCAAACTTCGCCTGCCCCTAGGGTTGTCAATTTCAACATTGTAATAATATTTATTCGCATTATATTATTAGATACAAGCTTTTATTTAGTTTCACCTGTCCCGGTGTCTGTCTGTCTGTCTGTAATCTTGCAAGTTAAATTTGACCCACTTTATGATGTCTTGACAAGTATTTTGATCCTACATAATACCCAGGGTATTTAACACCATAAAATACTAAAATATCAGTTGATACAAGCTTGGTCATTTGTTTAGATAGGTGGTGTGAGAGCTTATGTAGATCACAAAACTGGTTACAGCTATCGATGGACAATGCCGAAAATTTAGGACCCAACCAAAAACCAAAAACCCAAAAAAAAGAGACTGTGAAACATTAAAAAAATATGATAGAATTGGCAGTAGAAGCATTAAGAAATAAAACGATGTCTTCATACGGAGCAGAAAGAACTTTTGGGATACCTCGTCGAACTTTATTGGACAAGCTACATAATAAACACCCTAAAAGTCCAGGATGCCCAACTCGGCTAACTGATGAGGAGGAAGCTAATATAAAAAGAGTGTTAATTGCAGCCGCCGAATATGGCAGTCCTTTGACCCTTCTGGATTTGCGAATTGTCGTACATAGGTGATGTTCAAAACTATATTGTATCTAGAGATTTACTTGAGTATGCATAAACGTTTGTAAGGCCTAGGAATAAAAAAAACACTAAGGAATTTTAGTTTTATAATTTTTTTCTCAATTTCCACTCGAATGTGTAAGGTATACCTTAAGCATATTGAACTATTATACTATATGTCATCTACTAATTTAACTGTTTTATTTTCAGATATTTGGAGGTCAATGGAAGACTTTCCATTTTTAATAACAAGTTACCCGGAAAGAAGTGGGCATACACTTTTGTAAAACAAAATAAATCAGGCTTAACCTACAGAGTCATATAAAAAGAAGCCGTGCAGAAAAATCCCCCGAAGAAATGCGAGGAATATTTCAAAAATCTGAAGCTATCACTGGAAGGAATATCTAATGAGAATATTTTAAATTACGACGAGAGAAATTTAACCGATAATCCTGGGGCTCAAAAATATTTGTTCAGAAGAGGAGTCAAGTACCCCGAAAGGGTGTTAAATTATACGAAAGGGCTGTATCTATAATGTTCGCCATAACTGCAGGAGGAGAATGTCTTGCACCATACGTTGTGTATAAAGCTAACCACTTATATACACAATGAACACTGAACGGACCTAAAGGATCCAGATTCAACCGTTCTAAATCGGGATGGTTCGATAGTATTCTATTCGAAGATTGGTTTGAAAGTATTATTTTACCATAGGCTAAAACCAAAACTGGTACGAAGGTTTTAATTGGAAATAACCTGGCCTCGCACATCAATCACAAAATTGTGACATATTGTGAAGAAAATGATATACGTTTCGTATTTTTACCTCCGAATTCATCACATTTGACTCAACCCTTGGACGTGTGCTATTTTGGCCCATTAAAAAAACTATGGAGAGAAATCCTATTACATTACAAGATAAAAAACCCAAGAGAAGAAACAATTCACAAGGGGCATTTCCCAAATCTACTCAAAAAACTAATGGACCAACTTAACGAAAAAACACACAACATAATCAGTGCATTTAAAAGTACCGGCATTGCACCATTAAACCCAGATAAAGTAATTAGTAAACTACCAGGCTCAAATCACAAGGTAATGCCATATACTATTGACAATGCACTATTAGACTGGCTGAAGGAGACACGCAGCCCAGATCCAAATAAAAAAATACGAAACAAGAAACTAAATGTCCCACCGGGAAAATCGGTCTCTTCAAGCGATTTTAAGGATGTATCAACTCAACCAAAGAAAGGAAAAGCAATTAAAAATAATAAAAGGCTAGAAGAAAATGATCCAGAAACTATGCAGCCAAATTCTGGCTTATTACTGCAGTCGAAGTCATCGCTGATGCCAAAGGCTCCCGATAGCTTGAATAACTTGTGTATCAGGAGTATCAATGCTTACATGCAAAATACTGAGGAATCCTCCTCACAACTATCAACTGTTCATTATTTGAGTAAAATTTCAAGGAACGACCAATCAAATATGACAATTATTAACAGAATACCGGAATGCCTACATACTAAAAAAAACAAAAATTGTAATTACCTCTGATGTCACTATCAAAGCAGGACCGTCTCAATAAAACCTGCAAATTAATCAAAGAAACACAAATCTTAAAATGGAAGGGGTCAAAATATCACGGTCTGCCTTACACATGGAATTACACCCAATAAAAAAAAGGTAGCTAACAAAAGAAAAGCCCTAGAAGACATTACACAAGAAATAAAAGAAGACGTGGCAGGCATGAAGAGAAAAGTAATAAGCAAGGGAACTAGAAAAAAGAAGTTGCGAAAGACGTACAAACCTATCAAACAAAAAACGAAGAGATCCGATAGTGAATCCAGCATTGAAATGTATGTAGCTGAAACGGACGATTCAGAATATGAAACTATGGACGAATTCATCAGACACTACCAACAAGAAGAACAAGAAAACGAAGAACCATCAATAAATTACGGAATGTCTGATATTGAATATTTCACAGAGAATGTCAATTTTCATAGACATCGATGACTTCGTTATCATTTATAAGTGGCCAGTACATTTCCTCACCGAAGAGGTTTCATGAAGTAAGTTCATTAAGACGTTGGTTGCCATGAGCATGAAAGTACTAGGAGTACATGACTCACGAGAGCTAACTAATATATCTTTTGAATCTACGATGGTACCTATCTACAATGTAACTAGGTGGAACAAAAGATGAACAAGTCTCATTAGTTACGTTACAGTTAATTTTTTAAATAATGTAACTACTTGGAATAAACATGACCAGCTAGTTACATCAATGTAACTAGGTGGAACGGACGGATAATCTTTGAGTAGTTTCTTATAATCCAGTGCTATTAAGAACATGTAAAGCTCACGTGAACGTAGAGTATTGCCATTCAGTGAAGTCAATCAAATACGTTTGCAAATATGTTAATAAAGGGTCAGATCAGGCTACGTTTACTTTAGAGAACGGGAAGGATGGGAAAGATGAAGTTACAACCTACGCAAGTGGTCGATATTATAAGTTCAGCTGAAGCAGTTTGGCGAATCCTTGAATTCCCAATGCATAGTGCACCTTGCTGTCTATTTAGAAAATGGACGGAGAATTTATTTTTGTTAGAAATTAAGATTTTATAATCTATGCATTACATTGACAAGTTATCTGTATACCTTACTCTATGGTTCGTCTCTCTATCTTCTCTCTGTTTGCCCCGTTCCAAGGCTGATGTGTATTTCTATTGTGCTGTCCAATTAATATTATATTTAATCCAAAGACATCTTACTGAAATAATCGTGTTGTGTACAGTGTAAATATTGCTGAGTAAATTAGTTTCACAATTTCGAAACCCGACTTCTTTATTTTAATATCTCTGTCTGTCCGACATCCGACACGCGGCCGAGAACTTATTCAAGATCCACAACCCTCTAACAGGTTATGGGCCCAGGCTCTAACAGTTTATGGTCCCAGTGTGCGGGCTCATTGGAATAAAATCCAGGGTATTAACTCTGAGCTCCAGGATGCCGTTGGCTGATGAGAATCGTCGGATGCCGCCACCCAATACATCACGTATTGGATGGCGGCACAAGTACCAATGCCAACAGCATAACCTACAACAATGTTGAAAAACTGCAAGGAATAGCAAACTATCTAAATTGGAAATTTTCTATTCGGATGTTGCTGACGCTGGATGGTGTATGGAAATGTGTCGATGGCACGGACAGTGATGCTGCGCGCGATGGCCGTGCGCTGGCGCGTATTTGTCTTTCAATACAGCCAAACCTCTACCAGCTTGTCCGTGACGCCAAAACTTCAAAAGAAGCGTGGAAACGTTTGTCTGATACGTTCGAGGATAAAGGCCTTTACAGGAAAGTATTGCTTCTGAGACAGCTTCACAGGACTGAGTACAAGCAATACCCCAACATGTCAGATTACATCGAGGGTGTCATGAGCCTTGTCGCACAACTATCTGACATAGGAAAAGTCATAGAAGATGATGAGATAGCTGAGATTTTACTTTCTGGCCTACCGGAACAATTTGATGTGCTTGTCTCAAGTCTAGAAACTGCGAGCTTGACAAACAATCTAACCAGTGAAGTAGTGCGCACTCGACTGCTACAGGAGGATCATCGTCGTAACAACAACAACATAGACAATTCGGCTCACATAGCCAACAAGAGGAAACCGAATAAGCTTACCTGCTCGTATTGTAAGAAGAGTGGTCACATTGCCAAGCGGTGCTTCAAGAAGAAACGGGAAGAGAAAGGAGAGAAACAAGAAGAACACTCTTTGTTTGCTTCAGCCTACTCAGCCTGTAGTTCTGATGAGTTCATCGTGGACAGCGGCGCTACGGCTCATATGTGTGTAGACTCTAAGCTTGTTCAGAACGCTAAACAGAAGAAGTGCACTATTTCTGTTGCTAATGGAGAGCATTTGATGAGTGAAAGTCTTGGTAAGGTTCCTCTTATGTCTAATGTTAGTTTAGAAAATGTATTGTTTGTTCCTTCTCTTTCTAATAATTTAATGTCAGTAAGTGCAATGACTGATAAAGGTTATGTTGTTACCTTTCATAATAATGTATGTAGGATTTATAGTGACTGTAAAATCACAGGCAACCAGGTTTTATCCGCTAGGAAAAGTAATGGGCTATTTAAAGTTAAAGTGCAAGGTCGGCCCACCTCCGGGGTAGGTTATTCTCCTTCCCTTCCATCTATGCAGGGAACAGAGAGTGCCAATGCTGCAGCGTGCGTACCTATGAGTGTATGGCACAAGCGTCTTGGTCATCTTAGTCAGAAAGGTATGTCTGTACTTGGTGGAGGGAATCAGTGTGTTGGTGTCGTTTTTCAGCAGGAAGACGGCGTGCCAGGCAGCTGTGTCTCGTGTCTTACGGGGAAGATGCATGAGTCATCGTTTCCCCGGGCAACTGCGAGGCGTGCTGCTACTCCACTGGAACTGATCCACTCTGATGTCTGTGGCCCGATGCAAGTGAGCAGCTGGGGTGGAGCGCGCTACTTGTTAACTTTCACCGATGATAAAACAAGGAAGACGTTTGGCTTCCTTATGAAGAATAAATCGGAGGTAAGTTCCCATTTTGTTACCTTTAAAAACATGGTAGAAAAACAGACTGGTTTGCAAGTTAAAATCTTACGTACTGATAATGGTACTGAATATTGCAATAACAATTTAACCCACTTCTTGAAAAAGGAAGGCATTATTCACGAGGTGTCTGTGCCTTATTGCCCTCAGCAAAATGGTGTATCAGAGCGCGTCAATCGTACGGTAATTGAGAAAGCTAGAGCCATGTTGCAGGAATCGTGTCTGAATAATCGCTTTTGGGGTGAAGCTGTGATGACGGCTATTTACTTAAAAAATAGGTCCCCTACTTCTGCGTTATCAGATAGAATACCTGAGTGTGAATGGACTGGGTCAAATATTGACCTCAGTCATCTGCGCGTCTTTGGCTGTGTTGCTTATGCACTCATACCTGCACAACGTAGACGCAAGCTTGATGCCAAGGCACAAAAGCTTATTTTTGTAGGCTATGGTGAAACATGCAAGGGGTACCGATTTATTGATCCACTTGATCCTCGAAAGGCTGTTTATTCTAGGACTGTTACCTTTCTTGAGGACAAGTTTATTGGAAAGGAAACCAATTGTGATCGGGGCAAAGAGTATTTTATTTTTCATGACCAGATAAATTTTATTAATAATGATAATGATAATAATCAGAATGGTTCTATTGAAAATTTAAATAATAATAATATAAATGCATCGGCTGCTGATGATGACAATGTACACTGTGATATTAGTTTTAATAGTAGTGATAATGTTAAGTCTATAGATATTTCAAATGGAAATCTCTCAGTTTCAGATGTGGGCAGTACACCATCAACGGGGTCGCCTCTTTCTGAGCTGTACCGTACTATTGAAGATGTCTCTGAGGATGTTGACGGTGATGAAGATGGCGTCCCTTGTGACGCTGTATCTTCTCTGCCGGCCTCTTCATCTCGAGGAGGAGAACTGATTACGTTGGAAAGGTCCAACGCGTCTATCCCTCGTCCTGTTCGTAGTACTCGAGGTATTTTACCCATAAAATTAAAAGACTATGATTTGTCATCGTTATTGGCAGCTGCAAGTTCATTAGATGAACCACAAACGCTTTGTGATGCTATGAATTCACCTGAGAAGGATGAATGGTACGAAGCTATGAAGGGTGAGTACAGTTCCATGATCAAAAACAAGGTTTGGGAGTTGGTCGACCGACCCAAGGGTCTAAATGTAGTAAAAAATAAATGGGTCTTTAAGAAAAAGTTTGATGCTGCAGGTCAATTTATAAAATATAAAGCCAGATTAGTTGCCTGTGGTTATAGTCAAAAGCAAGGCATTGATTATGCTGATACTTTTTCGCCTGTAGTTAGGCATTCGACTCTTAGAATATTATTCAGCATTTCAAATCAGTTGGATCTGAATGTGGATCACGTAGATGTCACCACAGCTTTCTTAAATGGTGAGTTAGATGAAGTTATCCATATGGAGCAGCCCGCTGGTTTTAAATGTGATGATGCCAATAATAATAAAGTTTGTTTACTGAAAAAAAGCATCTATGGGTTGAAGCAGGCAAGTCGCATGTGGAATATTAAAATCCATGATGTTTTATCTAAAAATGGGTTCAAGCAGAGTAAATGTGAACCTTGTGTATATTGTAAAAAGACCAAGAATGAATATACAATATTAGCCTTATATGTTGATGATATTTATGTTTTTCATAATGGGTATATAGATAATATTCTGTTCCTTTTAAAAGAACATTTTGAAATCCGTCACTTAGGAACATTGAAAAATTGTTTAGGCATGAATGTTTCAAATAAGAAAGGTGTAACTATTCTTGATCAATCTGATTACATAAGGCGATTGTTGGCTAAGTACAATATGACTGAATGTAAAACTGTATCTACCCCACTACCAGTAAACTGCAAACTGGACAAATCAGACAAAGATTGTTTAGATGATAATATTTATCAGTATAGACAATTGTTAGGATCACTAATGTACCTATCTGTATGTACACGTCCAGATATCTCATACGCATGTAGTCAGTTAAGTCAGTACAGTACATGTTTCGATATGAATCATTGGCGCGCTGCTAAGCGAGTATTACGCTATCTTGCAGGAACCATAAATTATGGTCTTCACTTTGTCAAAAGCAATGATTTTAATATTGTTGCCTATGCTGATGCAGACTGGGCCAATGATTTATCTGACCGCAAATCATATACTGGATTTGTTGTAAAAATTGGTGAAAATGTCATCAATTGGGAGGCTAGAAAGCAACGTTGTACGGCTTTATCTAGCACAGAAGCGGAATATCTTGCTATTAGTGATGTATGCAAGGACATCTGTTTTGTTAGGAATTTCTTATCAGAAATTATTGACAAAAACTTTGATGTAACTGTATTTAACGATAACCAAAGTGCTCAAAAGCTTTTACTTGTTAAAGAATACTCCCATAAAAGAACTAAGCACATAGATTTGCGGTACCATTATGTAAAGGACTTAATACAGGGAAAACAAATTAATGTTAAATACCTGCCTACAGACCAGATGGTTGCTGATGTGTTAACCAAACCACTGTGTGGTCAAAAGCATGGTAATTTTGTCAGTAATCTACAGTTAAGGTGCATTATTTAGACTTTGCAATGTACCTTCCTTACATAATTGTAGAGTAGGATTTATTCTTGGGTATAGTTCTTTGTTCAAATGTATAGAGTCATACCAAATAAGAATGTAGAGTTGTTTTTTTTGTATAGAGTCATTCTTCGAGCATGTAGAGCCAATGTAAAGCCACTAGTTATCTCATGTAATGCATAAGGAGGAGTGTTAGAAATTAAGATTTTATAATCTATGCATTACATTGACAAGTTATCTGTATACCTTACTCTATGGTTCGTCTCTCTATCTTCTCTCTGTTTGCCCCGTTCCAAGGCTGATGTGTATTTCTATTGTGCTGTCCAATTAATATTATATTTAATCCAAAGACATCTTACTGAAATAATCGTGTTGTGTACAGTGTAAATATTGCTGAGTAAATTAGTTTCACAATTTCGAAACCCGACTTCTTTATTTTAATATCTCTGTCTGTCCGACATCCGACACGCGGCCGAGAACTTATTCAAGATCCACAACCCTCTAACAATTTTAAAGAGCAGAACTTGTGCGACAAATTGAGTAGTCCTCGTACAACTACACTGCCGTGTCAATCCAAAAGACTGTATGTCGACTTACAGTGTTTTCGCTTAACAAAGCCCAATCAGTTTCTTGAAGTCTGTTTAGTTCCTATGATCGACCACACTTTCATTTCAACGGTTTTTTTGCAAGATAAAGCAAACAAAAAACACTGTATTACGTAAAAAATAAGATATAAACACAGAAAAATACTGTAACAAAGTATACAGTGTTTTGGCGAAATAGACTACACGCATTTTGCTCATGCGTAGGTAAATACAGTGTTTTGCACTGCCCGCATGCAGTTCGCGCGTTTACTGTCCAACCAGCGAAAACAGAATCGACAACAGTATTGCTATCTCGTACTTTCCTGTGCCGTTATTATTCCTCTTCCTTGTTCATCACGTTCGAGTAGTTTTGTTTACATTAGTCGTGTTCCGCGCGCTGAGTGATTTGTTTGTTTTGATTTGATAATGCGTTATTAGTTTTTGATTCGAGTTATTTAGTGATAATTGTGAGTGACAATGAGTACGAATCGGAGTTAAATGTTAGTCAGACTGTCGAAACAAAATATGAAACATTATAATAACACAGACTCCGTTACCGTTGCGTCCAGTGTGATAAGTGATTGTCAAGAAAAAGAAAATATAGACTATAACAACCACAATTTGAACGAAAGTAATTACTTTCAAGATGATTTAGAGTCAAGAAACTTTATAAGTCCTATCGTTCCACTCAGTGAGACTCAGCTTGATGAATGCCTTTCTGAAGAATTGGGAGAAGGAGTTTATACTCAACTAATACCTGCATTGATTTCTGATAAGAGTTTAACCGATACTAACAACCCATATTCAGCTCCAACACCTTCAACTTCTACCGCAAGTATTATTCCACTTGGCAAAAAAAGACCTATCACCCCCACAGCCGCCCATGAACCTACCGTTGAAGATAATATTTCTCAAACAATAAAAAAACCTAAGCGAAATAGAGATCCAGGAGCTGTATTAGAGAAACAAAGACTGAAACATCCACTATTGCCACCTTGTTCATGTAAAAAACAGTGCTTACAAAATATTCCTGAGATTGAAAGACAGTCAATACATACACAATTTTGGAACTTAGACAGGCAACGGCGCCGTGACTTTTTGTCGAGGAGTGTTAATAAGTTACCTACCACATGCACAAAAACAAAAGGCGAATCTCGAAGGCACAACACCTTAGTATGGTCGCTCAATGACATCAAAGTATGTAAAGTTTTTTTTCTAAGGACCTTGGGCTTTACAAACGATGAAGCTGTACAGTCAATTTTTTTTTACAGATGCCACCTCTAAGTGAACTCTGTCGTGCATGCTGGGGACGCGCACAAGAAATTGAGTATCCTCAAATAAATGCAAATGAGAATGATGTTGTTCAGCTACCTCAATTTATTTCATTGCCTAATATGAGACGAGCAGCTGAAACACCAAGGCATTGCATTTTTCAAGAATGCAGCGGGCTAGAGCGGCATTCTATACCAGAAGATACTCGACGCCGTGTATTGCTACATTTTAATTATTTTATACCAAGAGGTGCACGTATCTGCAGACAACATTTAGAAAATGAGCAATATGAGAGTTTGTACTCGGCAGAATATAGCCTAGATACATTTAAAGCCAACTACATTGAAGAAATTGTATTTATTTTAATGGAAGGCTTAAATAATGTGAATTATGAAAACATTCAAAACTACCCAGAACATCAAGTACAGTATTTTATAGGTTTCACGAAGAGGCAACACCAACAGATTTTGGATGAAACGCCCAATCTTAAAAATATGCATCGGGGTAGTTTTGCATTGACAGTGCTTTTGTGCAAATTAAGAACAGGAGACTCTGGAGACAGGTTAAGCTGTCTTTTTCAAGTTCCCCGAAGAACTTTGGAAACATTAATGTCTGTGGCCAGAAAAATTATATTACGGGACTATGTGCCCCGAAATATAGGATTTGGCCACATGACAAGAGAGCAAGTAGCAGCAAAGAATTCTATTGTTGCTGATGGTATTTTTTGTAACCCTAATGTCCCACCACAGCAAAAACCAGCTATCACCATTGCAGATGCAACTTATCTATATACTCAAAAAAGTTCCTACTATTTATTTCAAAAGGATACGTATTCCCTCCACAAATACAGGAATTTGGTCAAACCATTCATTTTGTGCTGTTGTAATGGGTCATTCCCAAAATCCCTCTCATTGAGAGGAGGCCGTGTCCCAGCAGTGGGAACATTATAGGCTGATGATGATGATGATGAATGGGAACATCATTGATGTTGGAGGACCATTTAGTGCCACAACAAATGATGCGACAATAATGCGCCAATTGTTAGATGATCCGGATTTTAACAACTTTTATAATGAAAATGATATTTTCGTCTTAGATCGCGGGTTTCGGGATTGCATGAATGCATTGCACGATAAAGGCTATATAGGCCATATGCCAGAAACAAAAGAAGGCGATCATTCACAGTTGACCACCCTTGAAGCAAACAGGTAACGCTGTGTGACTATAAACAGATGGGTGGTTGAAGCTGTGAATGGCCGTTTCAAAAGAGACTTTAAAATATTCCGTCACGAATATTTTAATCGCGCCTGTACACATCTATGTTGATGTGTTCGACAGTCAGCTGGAGCCACGCGCCCACCGCTCCACTTCCCCCCACCCCCACCGTCACCTTAATGTCTATGACATTGCCATTCACCAACGGCCAATCCAATTTGTCGGATTTCATAAGTCCTGAGGAATCAAAACGAATCCAGGGCTGTTCAGCACGCGTAGAGTCGATCGGCTATTTAGAATACTTTCGGTCGAATAAGCCGTCAATGTCAACTCAGCGACCACGGACGCAAACTGTCTCCCTACCTGATCATCAAGAGTATCTACCAGAACATTAAGAGCATCAGAGGTGGCCGTTACATGATGTGACTGGACAGGATAACATCCAAGATGACACAGAAGAGTTGGACATCTCTGAGGTTGACAACGTGTTCACCGACGATGTTCATGTGTTCGACAGTCAGCTGGAGCCACGCGCCCTCCGCTCCACTTACCCTCACCCACACCGTCACCTTTATGGCTTTGACATTGCCATTCACCAACGGCCAATCCAATTTGTCGGATTTCATAAGTCCTGAGGAATCAAAACGAATCCAGGGCTGTTCAGCACGCGTAGAGTCGATCGACTATTTAGAATACTTTCGGTCGAATAAGCCGTCAACGTCAACTCAGCGACCACGGACGCGAACTGTCTCGCTACCTGATCATAAAGAGTACCTACCAGAACATTAAGAGCATCAGAGGTGGCTGTTACATGATGTGACTGGACAGAATAACATCCAAGATGACACAGAAGAGTTGGACATCTCTGAGGTTGACGCGTGGTTTAGCAACGTGTTCACCGAAGATTTTCATGTGTTACAAGGAGATTCAGACAAACCACAGCCCTCGTTCGACCGCGTCGTTCGTTCCCCTCCCACAATTGTTATTACTCACAGCACAACTACGTCTCCACGACCACCTTCATCACCCGAGGTAAATTCTGCAAAAAAATCTTACCCATAAGTGAAGCGCTGAAAGTGTTGACTTTTTATAAACAAATATGAGAGAATCACGTAAATTGGAATGTAAATTGAATCTCAATTAATAATTTAAAAGGCACGCGTCGAATTCAAAAAGTTTCTGTGACGTGAAACATGTTCTAAGTACATATTAGTCTGACTAATCTCTGACTAAACTCTTCAGCACGCGTAGAGCCGATCAACTATTTAGAATACTTTCGGTCAAATAAGCCGTCAACGTCAACTCAGCGACCACAGACGCGAACTGTCTCCCTACCTGATCATATGGAGTACCTAACAGAACATTAAGAGCATCAGAGGTGGCCGTTACATGATGTGACTGGACAGGAAAACATACAAGATGACACAGAAGAGTTGGACATCTCTGAGGTTGACAACGTGTTCACCGACGATGTTGACGTGTTCGAGAGTCAGCTGGAGCCACGCGCCCACCGCTCCACTTCCCCCCACCCCCACCGTCACCTTTATGTCTATGACATTGCCATTCACCAACGGCTATATCCAATTTGTCGGATTTCATAAGTCCTGTGGAATCAAAACGAATCCAGGGCTCTTCAGCACGCGTAGAGCCGATCGGATATTTAGAATACTTTCGGTCGAATAAGCCGTCAATGTCAACTCAGCGACCACGGACGCGAACTGTCTCCCTACCTGATCATATAGAGTATCTACCAGAACATTAAGAGCATCAGAGGTGGCCGTTACATGATGTGACTGGACAGGATAACATCGAAGATGACACAGACGAGTTGGACATCTCTGAGGTTGACAACGTGTTCACCGACGACGTTGATGTGTTCGACAGTCAGCTGGAGCTACGCGCCCACCTCTCCACTTCCCCCCACCCCCACCGTCACCTTTATGTCTATGACATTGCCATTCACCAACGGCTATATCCAATATGAACGATTTTAAAATAGCTGCTGCGCTACTTAACGCATTTGCGACACAATTCACCGACTCTCCCAACGCAGAGGCGTTTGTGAATATTATAAATGCACTTATGTTCCTCCAAAACACGATTGCTGATTTAGTTTCAGAACTTAACTTAAACAGACGCAGTGCAATGTTTAGACCTATTGATGGCACAACCATGTCATTCCCAAGACTATCTATGGACGAATTAATTCTTTTTGCTTGTGGCACATATCAGATTAGACAGGCGCGCTCATATGTAGGTGAGCACTTTCGATTTCATGGCTTATACACCTTGGAAGTGGGTCGAGATCAAATACCTGGATTGGAGGGAACAAATCCTTTGTTGCTTCGAGCAAAAATAAAATCTCGCCATTCATCAGGAAATACGTACTTTGTTTTTATTGTAGTAGAAAGATATATGAATGGGCGGGAAGCAATAACAAGTTATTGTTGCAACTGCATTGTGGGGCTTAGAACTGTAGGGTGCTGCTCACATGTAATGAGTATTGTCTGGTACCTAGGGTATGCTCGCCATGAGGGTATGACGCGACCAGCTCCCTTCCTAGATGAGGTCATTACAAGAATGTAGTAGGTAGACCTGCTGAATAAAATAAATTCATCATATGATATGAGAATTATTGTTTAATTTACTCCGAGTATATTACCTATCCTACCTATTACCTACTCAAATAGTGAAGTCAGGCTTGTGCCAAGTTCCTTAATAATATAATAAATCTAAGAGTAATCCGTCTTACGTTTTCATACATAAACCGCTGTACGATTTTTTTTATTTTGGTGACGATTTCAGTCAGATTTCATAAAAAAGTTAGGTTAATAAGGTCAAGTCAACCAAAAACTCAACTGTCAATCTACCTCTACAAACCACTATCAAGTCACTAAAGAAAGACTTATTTTATTCTAATGGTCATAGTTACTGCATCCAGCATTGTGTGCGAGACAAAATAAAACATAACCTAACTTCTTAAAATAACTTATGAACCCCGACTTTATAAAATCTACGAATAAAAGCCTCAATTATGTCATATTTTTACCTATTAAATGTAAATGTTTAGTTGCTAAACACGAGTTTTTTTAGGTGTACAAAACCTTCATACACTCTTGCCGTTCTCCTTTCTGGAAAAAGGTGATAATTGTCCTTTTATAATATACTTTGATGGTTGTACTGCTCAGAACCGAAATGTTATAATGTCCAATGCACTATTAACTCTTGCCGAAAAATATAATGTTAAAATAATACAAAAGTACCTGACCAAAGGTCACACTCAAATGGAGTGCGACTCCGTCCACAGTACTATTGAAAGTGCCTTAAAAATCGTGACTTTATTTGCAAAGTGATTATCACAGTATTTCTCAGGAAGCAAGAAAACGAAATCCGTATGATGTTTTCATGCCTTCCTTTAATTTCTTTCATGATTATGGATACAAAACTCTGTTAGAGCATACTACATACATACTCGATACGCCCTGGTCGAAGTACCACGGGATCTTGTAGATCCCGTCCGTAGTTCAGCTTAAAGCAATAAAATACACATGTGAGGGCTATCTTACAATTTACAATCTGCAATTCGATAAAGTATATCGACTGTTACCACACAGACCGGAGAATATAAACCTGGCTCAGAATGAATTTCCAAAATAACATTCTGCTCCTTTGTCAATTACTGAAAGGAAGTTTAAAGATTTACAAGAGATTAAAAATGTAATCCCCAGGGACTGTTGGCCATATAACGAGAAGTAATAAAACTTATTTTGTTTACAAAAGGAGTTTTATTACTTATTTTGTTTAGATAATTACTTCAATTACAATTTAGTTAAATTGCTATGAGTGGCAACACTTTACCTTGTATCTACTTAAATTTTATTAACTTAGTTATTGCATTTCCTTTTAAGCGAATTAATGAATTCTTTAATTTAATTTTGCAACTTAAATCCTTGTCATTATTATCTGTATAAATAAACCATTTTTTTTAAAGTTGTAATAAATTGCTCGCAACGCTTTTAAGAAAATACATTTTGGTATTTAGGAGGTCCTGCACTGACGCCGACGATATACGCTGGATAAATCAGGAGATACACAGGAGTGCGATATTAAAAAGATCTGGAGCGAGGCAATCAGGACATTCCTCGGAGAAAGGGCGGCCGAAGGGCAAAATAGCTGCACGAAAGATAAATTCGTGCAGCAAACGTTATACTAAGGCTCTTATTAAGGAAACTCGTCGAGTATTGCCATTCAGTGAAGTCAATCAAATACGTTTGCAAATATGTTAATAAAGGGACAGATCAGGCTACGTTTACTTTAGAGAACGGGAAGGATGGGAAGGATGAAGTTACAACCTACGCAAGTGGTCGATATTATAAGTTCAGCTGAAGCAGTTTGGCGAATCCTTGAATTCCAAATGCATAGTGCACCTTGCTGTCTATTTAGAAAATGGACGGAGAATTTATTTTAAAGAGCAGAACTTGTGCGTCAAATTGAGTAGTCCTCGTACAACTACACTCCTCTCTTTTTTCGATCTGTGTAACGTGGATGACTTTGCAAAAACATTACTATACTCGGAAGTTCCTGCGTATTACTTTTGGAACAAGCGATCGTTTCAGAGAAGGAAGAGAGGAGTGAATGTTGAAGGATGGTCAGGGGTAAAATAAGAACACGTACTAGGTAGGGTTTACACTGTTCATCCAAACAATTCAGAATGCTACCACCTTCGAATGCTTCTACATGAGATCAGAGGCCCAATTTCATTTGGAGCGTTGAAAACTGTAGATGGTCACTTACATCCCACTTTCCAATCCGCGTGCAAGGCTCAAGGTCTAGTCGAAGATGATCGGCATTTGGATTCAGCTCTTGAAGAGGCAGCACTTTGTCAAACACCGCATATGATTCGAGAGTTTTTTTGCTATCATTTTATTGTTCTGCCAGGTCACCGACCCCTTATGTCTTTGGGAAAAATACAAAGAATACCTTTTTGAAGACTTTAAAAAACAATTGGAAAGGCAAGGTGACGTGGATGTAGAGCACTCATCGGACCTGATATTTAACAAATGCCTGTCGGTATTAGAAGATGGCCGTTAGGCGGCCATCCTCTCATTACCTCAGCCAATAACATCAATACATTTTGAAAATAAAGAGTTCGTGAAGGAGACCAGTTACGACACAGTGGCCTAAGAAGACGCCGTAAGAGAAAATGAAGCATCCTTGAATGACGAGCAACAGGAAGTTTACAATAAAATTATCACAAGTGGAGATGCAAATGACGGTCGAATATTCTTCTTAGACGATCCAGGTGGAACTGGTAAAACCTTCCTTATTAATTTACTTTTGGCGAAAGTAAGAAGTACTCACGGCATTGCCCTGGCTGTGGCGTCGTCCGGCATAGCTGCTACATTACTCGAACGAGTAGTTAGTGTACGAGTCTATGGTAAAGGACTGATTGTCAAATGTGAAGTGAGTTACGGTGCTAAAGGATCTAAAATGGCCACTTTCAGAAATTTCTCTAAACGTTATTCATTTTGCTGAATTCCCAGAAGATCATTAGCAACATCTCCATACAATAATGTCAAACCAGCGCCTGACAGATGAATTATGTGATATGTGTTGGGCGCAGTTCGTAATATGAATTATCAATTTGTGACCATTTTAAGAATTATGCATTTTATGAATTATTAACGTGATTCATAATATTATCCTAATATGATTCTGTCAAACTGGCCATTTTAGACCCGCAGATGACTGTTATAAAATAAGTATGTAATCCTGAAAATATTATCTTTCAATGCCCTCAATATTACCATAAGAGGTTATGGGCTATATTTGTGATAATTTATAATAATATATAAATTTGGCAAAGAAACCGAAAACAGAAAAATACGAAGAAAATTTTGAATGAATTTAATATTAGAGGAGAAGGGTGTCGTAGAGGCGATAAAATCTTCGAACGTACAGAGTACACTGGATGTCAAGGCGAGGTCGATTCTCGTACAATGCGAGTCAGATAAGTACATTGCTTACATAAAAAGTGTGAAAAATCATTACATATGATGAAATGCTTCGAAGCTATTTTGGAGAGTAAGTTTTTAACAAGTTGTAGTAATGATAAAAGAAGATTTTTAAATTAGAACTGTCCAAAAGATACTAAACCCCAAGATAAGAGATACTATCTAAGGTTCGATGAGATAATAACAGTAATTGAAATTAGGGAAAAGATCTTTGAGCTCGATAAGGTGGTTCACATGTTATTAACACTACCTGATTATGAAAATGTAATACCGTCATTGGAAACAATGTCAACAGAAAAGGAAATAACAATTGATTTTGCGAAAGGACTCAGTGATCAACTGGGCGGCAATAAACTGGACCACGTGGACCAGTTGTACATAATTAATTATGCCTACTATTTTTGTGGCCAACTGGGCCGAACGCGCTTTGATCTTGCGGACGTGATTTTATTATTTAATTTGCTGTGGTTAAGTGGGCCGAAAGTATACAGTACAGTCAGATACAGATTGTTTCAGTAATTTCAAATAGAATAAATATTTACCTTGTAGGTACCATTTTGTTTTTACTTAAATACAGTATCTACAGCCGTTACGAAAGTAGAGTGCGCTTTCTTTGAAAATAAACAAAGCTACTACAAGACTCTCAGATTACAATGAAAGAAGTAAGACGGCAACAAGGTCCCGATATATTTGTCTCTTTCTACTATTGTATCATGGGACGCGCGCGCCTGCGCTGCCCTTTGCCGGCAGTCTGGTTCATGTTCCTGTGGCGTGAATGTGTTTTTGATAATTTTATATATCATTGATGCTATTCAACGTGGAGAGTGTAAATAATGGAACATAGTGGAGGTAAGATTTATATAATTACATATTCTTAGCATAAAAAAATATCACAAACTTCATTCATTACGTTAAAGAAATTTCAATAAGAAGCTATATCTGCTCTTATTGGCGGCCGCCATTTTGTGGCGTCGTTATTACATTGTCATTACATTTTTAAGAATTACTAAGAATGTTTTACGGTTATAATTTTAGTAATTTCACAGTTTTACTATCCAAGTATATTTTACATTATTTGTGCTTATGTGTTATGCTTGGTTAAAAACTTACGTTTGAGTTTGTTATCGGTTTACCCACATTTTCGTTTTTATTTTTATATTTTTGTTCGTGCTAATATAAGTACCTCTGTGCACTCCAATTGTTAATTTTAGTTTCTAAATTGTTTCTCAGTAAGTGAATTTATGTATTCTTTATGAGAAATAAAGTTGTTCTTAAACCTTAAAAATATATGCTTAACTTATAGCGCTTAATTGATTACTCTAAATTTACTGTTTCTTTTTTTTGGATAACTAGATTTATACAATAATTGCGATAACATATTTTTGATTGGTGCAATACTCTACAATACGACCTTTTTGATGAAGAATATACTTCTGCTTTGCTTAACATTACTTTTAATATAAAAGTTTTGTTGCACATAGTATGCGCTATAGTATGCACATATTTTAAGATTACTAGCAATTTAGATTTCAAATTACTAGAATTATTTTAATCATCCAGCAAAACTCAAAGGCTTTTATTAGAAATGGGTTCATATTAGTAGCGTAATGTGTAATTAGGCTGCCGCCGCTGATGCATATATATATAGATGCCATGAAAATATTTACAGGTGAACCAGGGCCATCAAATTCACAAAATTGTATCCAGTGGCAAATAGTAACATCGCAACGAGGCAAACGAGTGCTTCTTCGTGCAGGCCATAGATACCATGAGAAAAGGCGAAATAAAGATGGTTCCTGTGTTTGGAATTGCACTAAAAGAAAAAAATGTAAAGCTAAATTAATTATTGCCAATAATAATACCATTACACGGGATGACAAACATGACTGCGAGCCGGATTTTGCTTCAAACGAATTAGAAATACAATTTAACAAGTGCTGTGAACAAATCAAGTCTGATTATACTATTTCAATTCCAAGAGCTTATCGGGAAACTGTTGCGGGACTCGTGGATAGTGGCATTGATTTCATTAAAAAAATACCTACATTGGAAAATATTAAGCATAAGCTCCATCGTAAAAGAAATAAATCACTTGGTGTACAAAAAATATGTTTTAATTCTATCAAAGAAATAATTGTGCCCGAAAGATATCAACATTTTTTATTAGCTGATTACAGTAATGGACCCAGTAGAATTATAATTTTCGCTAATCGAGATTGTAAAAAAATATTAACTAATCCAAATTTAACAATTTTATGTGATGGGACGTTCAAATTTTGTTTAAAACCATTTAATCAATTATATAGTTTACATGTAGATTTAGGTAGTAATGACACATACAATAATATTATACCAATTATTTATGCCTTACTGCCGAACAAAAACAAAAATACGTACATAACTATGTTTAAATTAATAAAAAGTCAAATTCCCCAATTTTCACCCCAATTATTTATACTTGACTTTGAACAAGCAGCTATGTCTGCTATTAAACATGTTTTCCCTAAGACTAAAATCAATGGCTGCTATTTTCATTTTGCGCAAAGCTTGTGGCGAAAAGCCGATGAGTTAAATATCACAAAATCAAAATTAGCCAGAAAACATGTTAAACGATGCACTGTTATGGCTCATTTGCCTAGAGAGGCTATAGACAATGCTTGGCTATATATAATGGCACAATGTCCTACAAACAAAAATGTCGTGCTATTTAACGATTACTTTGTGCAAACGTGGTTGAATGATAAGTCATTATTTGCAGACAAATGGTGTAGTAATCATTTGCATCGAACAACAAATATGATTGAAAATTGGCATTCGATTTTAAATAAAAAAATTTCAAGTAAACCAAAAAACATTGCGCATTTTTTAACAATACTTGAAAAGGAAAACAATTACTATGAAGTTTTATATACCAACGGAACTAGTATTAGAAAAAAACTTCCAGAAACCCAAGAAATAGACCAACATATATCGCAGACGATTGAGGAATTTATTAGAGGGGACATTAATATTGATTTATGCATAGAGCGCCTTGTTTTATGATTTTATTTTAAAATTGGAAATTACTTAAACTGTGATTTTTTTTTATTAATTATAAGATTTTAATAATTACTGTTGTACAAAACCGATCTGTGATTTTAAATATTTTTATTAAAAAATCAATGTTGTATCCTGTTATGCTCAGAATTTTAAGCTAAGGTAGTTCTATTAAAATTATACTGAACTGATCTGTGATTTTTAGGATTAACCAATTTTATTTGTATTGTGTTATATGAATGTTTATCGTGTATATGTCAATTTGTGATTGCAGTACTGTTTTTTAAAAATTATATTCCTTATTTTAAAACTTAGATTAATAAGAAAAATTATTTACATGTTATATAAAACATTTTATTGTAAGCTAAGCTTTGTCTATACAACTACATTTTGTTGATTTTTGAAATATATACATTGATTGATGATGTTTTGTTTTCCTCTCAAAGTCCCAACACAATTTACCTTTTGACAAATTTATTTTGATACACTTGTGTTCGTAACTATACCAAACTGCCTTAAATTTTTATTGTCGGCCCACTTAACCACAGCAAATTAAATAATAAAATCACGTCCGCAAGATCAAAGCGCGTTCGGCCCAGTTGGCCACAAAAATAGTAGGCATAATTAATTGGGTCCTTCGCTGTTTGACACCATGAATTTTTGACACCACGGTGTCAATCGCAGAAGAACGTTTTTTGAATTGGCTGTTTAGGACCACTTCCATAATAATTTGCGACCGTGGTGTCAAACGGCGAATATCTTATTTTGTTTTCGTCGATTGACACCATGGTATAAAACTGTTGATTTGGACCACTTTCAACAATTTAAAGGTCAACTGTGATTTGTGTACTGGCGAAAAGAAAACGGTTATTAAAACAAAAATTACAATCAAATTTTTAATGGAATCTTGTATGAATAAATCTTGTATATGAATAAAAAGTTCTAACAAACAACAAAAAATCACAGATAGAAAAGGTAAATTATTTTTTTTACTAATAACTAAGTACTAAAAATCACATACTTAATCATCTTATCTTATATATAAAAAGTTCTACTAAACAATAAAAAATCACAGATAGAAAAGGTAAATTACCTTTTTACTAAAAACTAACTACTAAAAATCACATAATATACATAAAAAGTTCTAATAAACAATAAAAAATCACAGATAGAAAAGGTAAATTATTTTTTTTACTAATAACTAAGTACTAAAAATCACATACTTAATCATCTTATCTTATATATAAAAAGTTCTACTAAACAATAAAAAATCACAGATAGAAAAGGTAAATTACCTTTTTACTAAAAACTAACTACTAAAAATCACATAATATACATAAAAAGTTCTAATAAACAATAAAAAATCACAGATAGAAAAGATAAATAATTTTTTTACTAATAACTAAGTACTAAAAATCACATAATCATCTTGCCTTAAATATAAAAAGTTCTAATAAACAATAAAAAATCACAGATAGGAAAGGTAAATTACCTCTTTACTAATAACAAATAAAGATATAAAACATGAATAATGATATAAAACATGATTTTGGGTAAATATTTTTCTCTATATATAACTTAAAATTAAAGATCACAATCATCATTATCATCATCCAATAATTGGTAATTGCTTAGACTATATTACTATTTAAAATTTTTATCTTAATTTTTCTAAGCAATGACCAATACTTATTTGACCAGTCAATAATTCTTGGATGGTGTTATTAATTCTATCATTGATTTGCATGCTCTCTTTTTTTCTTTTAGAAATTTGAATAGGTCCTGATTGGTTAATTTTATTATAGTAAAATTTGGCGTCTTTTTCCACTCCACTAAGAAATTGACCAATATTTGGTTTTAAGGGCATTATTTTTTTTACTCTTCCATTCCACGACTCTACCATATTGTTGGTTCTATGACTTTCGTTAAAAGTGTTCCATACTTTAGATAGAACAGGGTGTTGGAGCCATGTTTGGACAAAATAGTCATTGAATTTCGTGATTTCAGCGTTATTTGGACTTTCTCCCATCACATACAGCCAGCCGTCATCTAATAAATTGAGCGGCAAATGTGACAAAACTGTGCATAATTTCACATGGATCCTGCCCAGTCTAGATTTTATTACTCCAAGCTGCTTGGCTTTACGCCACAAGCTGCGGCTAAAATGGAAAAAACAGCCAACTATTTTCACTTCTGGAAATAGACCTTTTATAGCCAATATCGCAGTCACTTCAAAGTCCATTGAAATGTGTGTGGGCTCCCATTCTTGGACTTGACTTTTTATCATTTCAAATAAAATCTCGTAAGTGACCTGTTTTCTATCAGGAAGTAAAGCATACAGCACGGGAACTATGTTGACGTATTCTTCATTGCTGCCTATATCCGCATGAAAAGTATATACTTGATGGAAACCATTGGGACAAATTTTAAAAGTGCCGTCAACAAAAAATCGTTTTGATTCTTTTAGATATTTGGTCATTTCTTTTTTTGCAAAAATTATTATGCGCTTATTTTTGTATGTATAGTCAGCGAATAATAAATCTTCGTATTTTTTAGGTAGTTCTAGAATTGTGGCGTTTTTGAAGTTAAGTTTTTTAGCACCTAGTGCTTTGTTTCTTTGATTGTATAGTTTGTTCTTGATGTTATTAAATTTAGGTAATGGACTCAATAAATTGATTCCTTTATCGGCAAGAGCTTCCATTGATTCTTCGAAAATTTTCGGTACAGGCTTATTGATATTGTTTTTAACAGCTTCAGTACACAATTGCATCTGCCTTTCTATTTCAATCACTGCATGATCCTTTGAACTATGGTTATGGATAGTTTCATGTAATATTGTAAAAGGGGGCGGGCTCACTTTGAGTATTGCATTACACTTGGTCTTTTTCTTTGTACATCTCCATATCTCTGAGCCATCTTTGTTATTTCGTTTCCAAATATAATCGTATCCACCTCGACAAAGCATTCGGTGTCCTCTCTTGGTTCTTTGAAATTCTAAGTTGTCAAAACCATGTGAGGTTGACGGGTGTTCAGACATTTTAACACCAATCCTTAAAATAAAAAAGTAAGCGTTAAAATTTCAGCTTTCGTAACATGTAAATTTGTTTCATTTTGGACTAGGTCTTGTACACCATTCAGAAATATAGAGAAAAAATCGGTAGTTCTTGGAAAACTACAGTTTTATTTTTCATTTGCGGAATCGCCAGCGCAAAATAAAATTAAAAAATTTGATTAGCAACACAATTTTATGTGCAATACTGTTCATACATTGAAATAATGACTTAATGAAATGACTACAGACTCACAGTATTTTATCATTTTAGAACATTAGCAAAGAATTTATATAGTACTAACGTACAGAAGGGCCACTCTCCGCCCCCCACCGATCCGCGATACCGCCAGGCAACATCATCAACACGCATGCATGAGAGAAGCATGGGTGACCTATTCATTCATCCATAATGTTCACGCACACATTCGCAGCGTGTACAAACGTCATTTCTTCAGTTTAGTTGTAATAGTTAATTATACCGCGTCGTTTCTATGGAGTGTTCCCCCTGTGACATTAGTTATAATAATAAACTACAGATATTCATAATGAATTACTGTGTTGGCGCTTAATGAAGCGATGGGACGCCACGACGTGACAGGGCCCGCTCCGGCTACGTAAGCGCAGTTGGAGTTTCTGAACGAATGCAGTTCGAAATTTCAACAGACCAAAAACAAAAGCCAAAAGTGGTCGTTTTTAGTTTCGTGGAATAATCTTACAGTATGTTTGGTTCGTCAATTATATTATAATTTTATGATATTAGCATCCACAATGTTTTCAGACAAAAAACACATAAAAATGTATTGTACAAGACCTAGCCCAGGTTCTATACATTTCTGAAACACCGCCTTTATATTTATTTACATTTGCACTTTATCTATATTATAAAAATGAAACCCGTTTTCCGTTGTCACGACATAGCATGAAAACGGCTTGACCGATTTGGCTGATTCTTTTTTTGTTGTGTTTGTTATTGTCAGGAGAAGGTTCTTATGAAAAAAAAAATGTAGTAGTAGGTAGCTTTTTCCCTCTTATGTGACGCAGACGAAGTTGCGTGGGTCAGCTAGTGATATATGAAATGCAAATGAATGTGCCCTTCAATAAAATACAATTAACATTATCTTCGAAATAGGAATAAGTAAACTTTAATTCACCTTTTAAATTAACTGATTTTATATTATTGCCTGGAAGTTTCAAGGCCTTAAGATTAAAACTAATAATTTCAATGTGAAAACAAATCCAAACCATCCATTTTGAAGTGAGCAATTTTAATGTTACAAATTATCATTTAAAAATGCTTAGTATCAATTAAAAGACATACCTAACCAGTTGTAAATACCAAGTTTAAGTTAAATGAATTACTTTATTAACTTAAACTTGGTATAATTACCAGACCTAGGAGTTGTCGGGGCACGAACTAGGGATATAATTAGAATGCCTTGTACTATGAGTAAAAACACGTATTGCCTAAGGTATTAGTATATCCACAAATGACTCTTGAACTTGAAATAATAAGTGTTCAATATACACCACTGTAATTATCGATAAGTATGCATTTGTCAATAAGGTTATCTTATCACTAGCTTTTGCCCCGACCACTCCTAAGTCTAATAATTACTTAACACTACTCATACAAATAATATGAGAAGATAATGAACAAAATATTGCGAAATGTACTTACCAAATACTTATAACAAGAACAACACCTCACATACACTGTACCACTTTCAACGCACGAACGTCCTACTGTGACCTTAAGATTCGTAACTCAACGACATGCAAATAACCATACAGTTAGCATTAGCCAATCAGGAACGTATTGTTTACGGATGGTTGACATATTGATCGCTGATTGGCTAATTTTTTACAAAAGGGTTGCTTTTACCTGAGATTTTTGTTTGTTTTAACTCAGGTACTTCTACCCTTTTTTAAACGTTATTACCAACATTTTTAAGGGCATGTAAGTAATAATCATTTCTATTTAATTATTTTTTGCCTGCTGATATTTTGAACATCAAAATTAAATTTCAAGAGATGTAGTAGTAAAACGTAGTAGTTACTATCGGAATTTTTTTTATGGGTAACTAAACAGTTTTGCCATTCCAAGCACTTTAAGAAAAAATGTATAATTTAAATAAAAATCGTGTAAACACTTTTGTGCATGATTGTTATGTTATAATAAAAATGCCAATGGGCCGTCCTTTGCTGTTTTACATCATGGTGTCAATCAACGAAGCCAAATAAGGTATTCGTCGATTGACACCGTGGTCCCAAACAGCCAATTCAAAAAACGTTCTTCTGCGATTGACACCGTGGTGTCAAAAATTCATGGTGTCAAACAGCGAAGGACCCAATTAATTATTTACAACTGGTCCACGTGGCCCAGTTTATTGCCGCCCAGTTGATCACTGAGTCTGCGAAAGCGAGATTATCAGATGCTGAGATGAAACAAAAAAGTGTGAATTAAAATAATTAATAAATCAATATTATTATGCTTAGATATAAGTTTGTGCAACAATAGTTTAGTGCTAAATGTGGCTTGTAAATGGCTTTTCGTGGATTGCCTTACTATGTATGATAGCGCTGGCAAATAAAAACAGTACCACAGACTAAAACAAACGTTATATCGGCTGATGACGTAACGGAAACACGAATCAGTGCATTAAATAAATAAGTGATTTTGCATTAGGTACATTATAAAATCGTATTAAATTAAGTATTGTTAATTTTAAGGTTTCATTTCTTTATTTACTTTGTTGTAACTGTTAGTTCATTTAAATAACATGATTGTTAGCTAACTAAATATACGATTTAAAATATTTAAAAAGTGTTATTAATTACAAATCAAATATTGTGCGCAATCACATTATTTTAACTCAATTCAATCTAAATTTTATTGTAAAACAAATGTCAACGGAAGTCGTTGCTGTGTGGCGTTGACAGTTGTTTAAACGTATAAATAGGCTTGCTTTAGTCGCAGAAGGCTGAGTATTAATTCGGATTTCGAACTGTGTGTATCTCATTGTACGTTGTTGTGAGTTTTGTGAATAATTATTTATTGTGAGAGATAAAAAGTGTTTACAAGATGTCTGATCGTTATCATTTGAGATCCCCGAGCCCTCCCGCTCTTACATCAGAAGAAAGGGATGAGCCCGAGCCTGAACTGGACCCATCAACGTACTCGCCTACCCTGCCGGCCTCTCGACCAGGAAATACGGAGCTGAGTTTACTTCGCTGCCAAATCAAGTTGCTGGAAAGGATGGTTTTTCGGAACCAAAACACGAGTACCCACAAGCTAAGCGAAATTTATTTACCTAATTATGATCCCGACGAAAATAAAATAACAATTGAGGAGTGGTGTAAACAAGTTACCTCTTTAATCACCATGCGAGGTTGTTCGCAGTTTGTTGCTATGATGAAAGCATTGGCATGCTTGCAAGGACGCGCCAAGCAATGGGCAGACACTAATGCTCACTCTCTTGCTAATTGGGATTCACTCCAAAGGGAACTCATAGCACAATTTAGTGGCGAAACTAGGTACATTGTGTACGTCAATGCATTTCGGGAATATACTTCAAATCAGGCTAAATGTTTTTCTGAATATGTTGCCGAATCATGGCGTTTGTTTTCAAGAATTTCTCCGAATGCTCCAACTGAGCTCATGGTAGAAGCTGTAATATCTGGCATAAGACCAAAGTTTTACCAAGCTGAACTCCTTAGGTCAGCACCAAAATCACAAGCTGAACTGATGGCCACATTGGCGAACTACCGTAAACGACCTGCCGATGCAATATCAGATGAACCCCGTGCTAAACAACCAAGGCTTGACCTTGCAACAACTGCGACGTGTTACAATTGCCACAAACAAGGGCATACTTCTCGTGATTGCAGGTACAAACTTAATTGTGAAATCTGCAAGAAACCAGGTCACACATCTGACCACTGCTGGCATAAAAAGAAAAATGAATCACAATCCGAGAAGACTTCTGTTCCTGCTACTGCTTCAACAGCGCCACCACAACCTTCACGTCGGGAAGTGAATACAATCCAGAAGGAAAAGGCGCCAAACGAAGTCCAACTACAAATAGGTGATATCTTTCTTTCTTGCTTAATTGATAGTGGTGCCGAATGTTCGCTTATTAAGAAAAAAGTTTCTGGGTCAATTAAGGGTAAACGCCAAATAGAACTTTTGCAATTACGAGGTTTTGGGGGCAGTAGCATACCTTCTAGTGAATCAATAAATACTGTAGCCACATTTAATGATGTGACATTCGAAGTAAAACTTCATGTCGTTAACGATTTAAATTATGATGTAATTCTAGGACTAGACTCTATCAAAATACCGGGAATTAAAATTTCAATTACAAATGAAGGAACTTCAATAGAAAGAGTAAGATACATTTTTAATTACGAAATATCATCTTTGGCTAATATTGACACTGATTTGAAAGATACGTCTCAGCTAATAAGTATCCTTGAAAAACACGCTGATTTATTTACTTTCAATAAAATTAAAAAAGTGACCACGGGCAAATTAACTATCAGATTAAAAGATCCTAATCGTATAGTACAAAGAAGGCCCTACCGACTAGCACCGGTTGAGAGAGAGAAGGTTAACACAATTATTGAAGATCTTAAAACTAAGGGTATTATTAGAGATAGTTGCTCACCTTTTGCAAGTCCCATTTTGCTAGTCAAAAAGAAAAATGGTGATGACCGGCTTTGTGTTGATTTCCGCGAATTAAATTCAAATACAGTTCGTGACCACTATCCTCTGCCACTGATACAAGATCATATTGATAAACTTGGTAAAGCTCGATTCTTTTCAAGCCCACGCAAGAGGAAATTGAAATTGGAGTTATTAGATTGTACAAAGCGTTTATGACCAAATGAACCAAATTAATTCAATGTGTAAGTTATTCCTTATGAATTTGAAAACTTTTGTATATAGAATTTAGGAAAGCATGGGCAGGGTAGTGAAAAGTTTAAATCTTTATTTTGATCGTATACAGACATACCAATTTTGCTATTTATGTGATCATTTATAAATGTTTTTTGGAAAATCCAGCTCCATTTTTTTAATATTTTCCACAAAGTCGTCAGGTGGAACCACTAACAAAATCTGGTCTGTGGAATAATTTTTGTGGTGAAGGTACCTAGATTCTGCACTTAAATGGAAAGATAAAACACTTTGTTTGATTTGCAATCAAATTATTGCTGTTTGTAAGGAGTTTAACGTGAAGAGACACTATGATACGAGTCATAAATCAAAATTTGATTGTTACACTGATAAGATAAGAATGGACAAATTATCATCTTTAAAATCTAAACTCCAAGGTCAACAATCAATCTTTACTAAAGCGGCTACTACGATACTGAGAGCGAAGATGGGCATCTTCGCTCTCAGTATTGAAATCAAATTTCATTATTGCATTAGAAATCGCGAAGAGATCAAAACCTTTCAGTGATGGTGATTTTATTAAAGACTGTATGTTAAAAGTTGCCGATGTTTCATTTCCATCTCAAAAGTCAATAATTCAAAATATTTCACTGTCAAGAAACACTGTTGCTTCAAGAATAAGTGATTTATCTCAAAATTTGGTTCTTCAACTGAAGGAAAAAATAAAGGAATTTACTAACTTTTCGCTGGCTGTTGACGAGAGCACTGACACTGTTGATACAGCTCAACTTGCTGACTTTATACGAGGTATTAATAGTAACTTTGAAATAACTGAAGAACTATCAAAGTGCGTTCTATTGACAGGTACTACGACAGCAAATGATATTAATTCTGCAATTGAGCATTTGATAGCAGAATATGAACTCGACTGGAATAAATTTAGAAGCACAACTACGGATGGCGCATCCGCCATGGTTGGCAAACATCCGGGCGTTCTGACTAAATTGAAACAGAAAATATCAGGGAATTTTGTGGGAATTCACTGTATCATTCATCTGGAATCATTAGCATCCAAACATTTAAAATTGACAATGTCATGCAACCTGTAATTAAAATTGAAAATTTTATAAGAAGCAGAGGACTAAATCACCGACAGTTCCGGCAGTTTTTCCAAGAATTCGACGAAAAATATTACGATGTGCCTTATTTCACCGAAGTTCGTTGGCTCAGTCGAAGGGCAGTTTTAGAAAGATTTTTTGCGTTACGTGAACCTATTCAAGCTTTCATGTTAGAAAAAGGCAAGCCAATTGATTATGACAATGACTGGTGGGTTGATTGTGCCTTTTTGGTAGATATGAATAAACACTTGACTGATTTTAATGTAAAGTTACAGGGTAAAAATTTGATTATGACTCAAATGTATTCATATATACAAGCCTTTGAAACAAAGTTAACACGTTGTATGCTTTACGACCCACCGGTGGGCCTAGCGTAGTATACCATTCGAGCCAAGTTAGAGTCAGGAAATCGTTAATATTCATCATCTTGAGATTTTCATTCCAAAGTTTATAAAATGCGGTAATTTGTACAGAAAATAAAAATTAGCGCCTTTTATCGTCTAGTTTTTAAGATATTGTAAAAGGCTCACGGGTGGGTCCCGTGGCCTTGTATAAAGGATTATGCTTTTTTCCGTTAGCGGGGGCCGCGGGGTCACGATACGGCTCACGTCGCGCGAGCGCGGGGCGGGGGTGTAGTGATTAACTCCGGCTGACCAATATCGCGCGCTGCGTGGACAAGTGAGGATCTGTTATGCTTTTTTTTGCCAAAAATGAATGATTTTGAAGATTTTGAGTTAACGCAAGAGGAGTTAAACCAGTTAGATAACATCGAGATAAATCTTCTGAACCATAGTTTCCAAATAGATTCTGATGAAGACGTATTTCAACCAACGAAAAGAAGATGCCGCCGAATTGTATTTTCAGAGAGTGAAGATAGCGACAATGAAATCTCAAGGGTTATTGGTGATACTATTGGTAAGTAATGCTGCAATCCACCTGCCCAAGAAAGTCGTGACTACTAAACTGAAGAAGGGAGAATTTATTGCCAGAGAAAGTTGAGATGGTATTACTGCCATGAAATGGAAGGACAAACGAGATGTGTTGGTTTTGTCAACCAAACACTCAGAACGATTTGGAAAGATAAAAACGCGCCAGGGCAATGTGGTCATGAAACCCCAGATCATAATTGACTCCAACAAAGCCAAAAGCCGGGTACACATTGGTGCAATGTAACATGTAATGCAACATGCAATGCAAGAATTTGACGTCCACATTGCTGCAATGTATCATGTAAAGTAACAGAATTCCCATAGTGTAGACGCCTTGCGCGCACGAACCGCGTCTACTACGCGCACGAACAGATTGTTGCAACTCTTGCGCGTAGCGACCCGAAATTTGTCGGTTTTTTCCCCGAACACAAAGAGGCGCGCAGTATGCGCGGAGCGTCAGTGTGGACAGGTTGTGTGGTGTGTACGGCTAGACGCGCGCGAACATGGAACAAGACGACGCTACCGCGGCGGAGGAGGCGGTTACATTTACGTGGAGTGAAGAAAAAGTGCTTCAATTAATTGAAGTGTACAGATCAAAGGAAATTTTGTGGAATCCACAACATGAGAATTTTTATAAAAAACATTTTAAAGAGGATGCATGGATGGAAATTGCTAATTTGATGGAAACAACACAAGAAAAATGTTACAGTAAAATGATTAGTATTTTATCATCCTACCGTCGTGAAAAAGCGAAGGAAAAGAAATCGAAAGGAACAGGAAAAGGTAAATAAATAATTACTATTTATTATTTATTCATACAGGGTGTAAACCACCTCATCACAAAGCCGTTAACCAAGCATTCTGTACATCAAACTAAGTAACTTTACGCAAAAAATATTGCTGGGAAACAACTTTTTTTTTGAGGTTATAAATCATGTTTTGTGGTATAACTCAATGTAACACACTTAAAACATTGTGCTGATGTATGGATTGAATAGTACGGGGGTCGTAGAGATATTTTAAGTAAAAAACATGCGATAAAAAGTGGTATTTAAAAAAAAGCTTGTCAAAATCTTGCAATTTTGACCCCCAATATCTCCGTAACTAGAAGGTTCCCAGGTATAGTGTAGAACAAAAAAATGATAAGAATGACGAGTAGAACCAGTGCCTTTCGTATTCGTTAAGAGGTGTTTTACACCCTTTATACTTTATTCTTAGTACAATCGTAGGTTGGAAACCGCAAAAATGTTTGTGTATTGAAATGTAAATTGGCATAGCCGACTAATATTGAAATTGGCTTTTTTCTCTACAAAATGACAACTTTGACAACAACTACAATATTTTAATGGATTGAAATCACAAATTAATTATTAAATATTATTAATTATTATTAGTCAAGTTTACTTAAAAACAACTATGTTTAAAACTGATTGAATTATGTTTTTTATTTAATTTTTTCATGATTTTTATTTTATTTTTTCAGGTGCCTCGGAGACATACAAAAGTCGATGGTTTGCCTTTGATTCTTTGAAGTTCTTGGACAACCGTAACAAACCGAGAAAGAGAACGAACACGGTAAGTAAAACTGGATTGATTCTTTTACGAACATCTGTCTTGCCAATTAACCTTCCCTTCTTTCATAAAATAATCGGAGAGCTCATCTCTTAACGCATTCAAATGTGCAGGCGATCGTCGAGGAATATTTCTCATAGGTAGTAGTGATCTCATATCTTCATTATTTTGCCTACGTGTGTCTTCATTCGTAACTTCATCTTCAGTGTCATTCATATATGTATTTCTAGAGTGACGTCTCAAATAATTATGTAAAAGGACAATTGCCATAACCACTAGCTCAGCTTTATCAGGCTGTAAAAGCATTGGTTTTCTGAGAACTCTAAAGACAGACGATATGATACCAAATGCATTTTCAACAGTTCTTCTGGCTCTGCTTAGCCTGTAGTTGAATACTCTCTTTGAAGTGCCTTTTGGATGTGCCCCAGCATATGGTTTCATCAGATTTTCACTTAAAGCAAAGGCACTATCACCCACAAAGAAATATGGTATTGGAATATGTCTCCGTGGGAGTGAATCAGGTGATGGAAGGTTTATTGTACGATCTTCTATCATTTCACAGAGTTTTGTATCTTTAAAGATGCCACCATCTGAAATCCTTCCTTGGCATCCCACATCTACAAATAGAAAATTATAATCGGCGTCAACCAAAGCAAAAAGAACGATGCTAAAGAAGTTTTTATAGTTGTAGAATTCAGTTCCACTTTTGATAGGTGCCTCAAGCACAACATGTTTTCCGTCCAGTGCCCCTAAACAGTGTGGAAAATTCCACTTCTCTTCAAACTGTTTGCTTATGTTCAACCAAGTTTCTTCTGTCGTTGGAAGCTAAAACAAAAAACTTTTATTTAATTTATGGCTACGAGACAGTCATTGTACTTAGTAGCCCAACACTCGCTGGTGACAATTTTTGAGGTGCCATTATAGTGAGCATCTCTTGATTTTATTGCTAGCTATATTGAACTAGACTAAAAAACGAACTAAATATTTAGTCGTTTCGACATTTGTCCATCGGTGCCACGATACCTACCTTCCTGGAGAGTTATATCTACTATCTAGTAGTTTATATCAAGAGATGGGACCTACAGTTATAAATTATTTTTATGTTTTTCAGGAGGCGGTTCAACAACCGATTAATGAAGAAAATCTGCAGAACGAATTTGCTACTCCACGTACACGGTATGAACCTACGCGAGCTAAACAAGCAAAAAAAGATGAAAGCAGCAGTGTACTGGCCGATGTAGTGGGCATATTACAAACTACTGCCAATAAGTTGGGAAATTAAGGCGCTCCAGATTTAACTACAACTTTCGCTTCCTATATATCAGCTAAAATGAATACTTATTCCCTTCAAACCAGGAATTCGGTCGAACATGGAATTTTTGAAATTTTGATGAAGGCTGACAGAGGTTATTATGAATCATCATATCGACAGCAGGATAACTACCCCAGTTCATACCAAGAATCCTATTATGCATCACAGAAGAAAAGACAAGATTATGTGGATCTGACCGGATATGTTAATCGTCCTGGAACTTCCGGATTTAATCGTCCCTCGCCTTCCGCGCAAACTCCAGATACAAATCAAGCCGGACGCTATGGCTATACCACGGCAAGGAACGAAGAATATATGAACCAACAGCCATCGTCTGTAACGTCACTAGAATCTAACCAATCCTATGACGACTTTAATGATTTGATGTGATAATACTGTTCTTTAATTGACTTATTAAGAATAAAACTTACCTTGATATAATCTTTTAATTCCTCAATTATGGCGGAGCATACTTCTGTAATAATGCCACTTATGGCTTGTTTTGATACTCTGAAGGTATACTGTAAACTTGTGTAAGAGTCACCACTAGCTAAAAAACGAAGTGTTATTGCCAGTCTGTCTTGGATTGAAATTGGAGCCCTTAACTGTGTGCGATTCCGAAAAATTCTTGGTCCGACTAATCTGAGTAGATCTTCAAATGTCGTTGGACTCATCCTTAAGAAATTTTGAAATTGTCCAGTTAATCTCATATCGGCCATTAGTTTTGCACCAGCTCTCTGACTATACAACTCTGTACGCCACCAACGTCGATGTCTTCTGCGTTTTATCACATGATTCACTATTAATAATGAAGCACTGACTATCATCAGAGCCCGCAATTGGTCGTCACGATCCATTCCTTTGCGTGTTCTTTTGCAGACTGAGCGATCCGTTCGCGCGCATCTCGGAAACAGATGTGAGTAGGTACATGCGCGGTTCGTGCGCACGTTGTGCGCGCCCCGCGTCTAAACTGATGCAATGCTCGTTTCGTGTTGCATTGCATGTTGTGTTGCAGCAGTCTGTACCCGCCTAAAGGAGCAGTCGACTTATCAGATCAGATGGCGGCATACTCGTCCCCGTTGCGAAAATCTGTAAAGGGGTACAAGAAGCTGGCTGTTGATTTATTATTAAACTAGCTTCTGCCAGCGGCTTCGCCCGCGTGAAGTTTGATTATTGTCCCATGGAATCTTACTGCCGGGATAAAAAGTATCCTATGTTTTAATCCAGGTTATAAACTATCTGTGTGCAAAATTTCATCCAAATCCGTTCAGTAGTTGTCGCGTGAAAGCGCAACAAACAAACTTACATTCACATTTATTCTCCGAACTGCTAAGCTATCGGGAGTTACACGTGTTATTGTGAGTCAACTATAAAAGATAGACATATGCTGTCTTGGGATATTTTTTATATAATTTTATGTGGAATATTTCCGTTATACATGATTTCTATGTAGCTTTAACCATTAAGGCTGCACACGCGACGGAAGCTAAAAAAACCAAGTAACTTCTCCCGTTTTCCCAACATTTCCTTTCACTGCTCTGCTCCTATTAATGGTAGCGTGATGAAAAGTATACTATTACCTGCTCAGGAGTATGTAGAATAATTGTACCAAGTTTCGTTAAAATCCGTCGAGTAGTTTTTTTTTCTATAAATAACATACAGACAGACAGACAGACAGACAGACAGACAAAAATTTTACTGATTGCATTTTTGGCATCAGTATCGATCACTAATCACCCCCCGATAGTTATTTTGTAAATATATTTCATGTACAGAATTGACCTCTCTACAGATTTATTATAAGTATAGATAGAAGATAGATACTACTATGGTAAATGCTTTGACTCTGTACAAGTCAGTGACTAAAAAAAACATACAAATGGTTGATTTCCGAAGGTTTATAATGATCAAACAAAATGATGTGCCTGTACCGAGACCGAAGAGAATGAAACACTCCTTGGAAAGAAAAGAGGGTTTGGCTAGAAAAGTCAAAAGAACATGTCGCCAATGTTATGCAGATAACGTGGGTACGTTATCTGCATAACATGGGTAGCAAACAGGCTAAAACAAAGTCGAAAAAAGTATCCACTTATTGCCAAAGCTGTCCAACTAAAACATTCCTTTGTTAAACTTGTTTTAACAAGATATACCAGTAATTTTGATTTTTTTTTTGTTTCATACTCGTAAGAGGACTGATTATTTAATAATGTAATATCAAAAAGAAGTGCCATAGTTGTGATTTTTCAAATTCATCAATTATTTTGATTATAATAAAGAAGTTTGTCAAGTATTGAATAAATAATGTCACCGATTTTTACTTGGTAATGTAGAAAATGTTATGTTGTTTTGTATTTTTAATAAATATTTTAAAGTATTTTATAGTTTTATTACAGCTATTTATTCTAAATAATATTTTCTACCGTATCTTTAGGAATAAACCTAGCATCATTGCAATAACCTTGACAAAAACTACAAGTTTTTGTTGGATTTGAAAACCACGCCGTTCGGTTCGGATACAGGGCCACGCGGCTCACTTCCATACGCGTTTTGTTTTATAGCTGCAATCTGTGGCTCATAGGAAGCGTTTATGTTGGACCTCTTACGCGGCTCACGGGTGACCCCCATGGCTCGAATGGTTCAGTAAGATAAGGCTCACCGGTGAGTCCTGTGGCCTGAATGGAAATACTCGATTTTTCATTTGGTGTTCAACGTGTTAAGACTGTGGGAAAATCAATTAAAAAACCATACTTTAGATCATTTCCCACATTTGAAATCATTTGACACAGTGGACCTGAAAAAATTGGACGACTTTTCGCAATTTCTGCAAAATCTGATTACGGAATTTAACACACGTTTTGAAGACTTCCACAAAATGAATGAAACGGAATTCCCAATTTTCAACAATCCATTCACTTTTAAAGCTTCACAGGCACCAGTTCATTTGCAAATGGAGTTGATAGATCTTCAATCTGACAGCATTTTGAAGGAAAAATTTAAAGAAGTTAACGCTCTTACATTTTATACACAGTATTTCAAGAGTTTGAATAACTACCCAGAAATAAAAAAGCATGCAGCACGTATTCTGTGTATGTTTGGTAGTACCTATTTATGTGAGCAGATGTTTTCCGTTATGAAAATAATTAAGAACAAACATCGCACAAGACTTACGAATGAACATCTCCAATCAATTCTTAAAATAACTACCTCGAATATGATACCTGACATCAATGAGATTGTCAAAAACAAGAGAAGTCAGGTATCCGGATGCTCGAGCTCAAAATAATTACCCTCTTTCTTACTTTTGGTATGATTTGTAACAACTATATATGTATACTTAACTAAATAAATAAAGGTGTTAATAATTCAGTATGTTTAAGTTTTTTTAATTTTTTGTTAATTATTTTTAATCTAATATATGGCCCTCTGCAAAATTGAGTTTGACACCCCTGGTGTAGATGCTATTAGACTTCCTGAGGGTAGATTTATGGCCGCTCAAGGTGGCTCTCGCGTTGATGTGGGCTCTGATGTCCCTGGTTGGTTTGCTGTCGTTATTAGTTTTAGAAACACAATGGTTACTCATCCAGACTCCCCTGCATATACAGTTTCAAATGATGACGTATCCATCAAATGGAATATATTCTTAGCGTCACCGTCACCCGCGATAAATGAGCTCAGGGTTTTGTTAATTAACAATAATATGCCTATTCAATATTTAAATGCGTTGGACCCCAAGTAAAAATATGTGTATGTTGATTTGTTATATCGTATCACTCAGATTGCCGAAATTCTTGCAGTGTAGGAGTTTAGAGTTTGGTCGTCACTCTGAGCGACGAGAACCTTTCGTAGTCTGAGTGAGTGTGAGTATCTGTCTCGATTAGATGAATGAATTAATAAAGAAATACTCGTAGCAACATAGTTAAATATAATCGGTGTTTTTCATACGGATTTTTACAAACAAGAGAATGCAAATGACAATAGGTGACAGTTGAACCAAAAAAACATAACATAACGCGAGATGATCAGGCACTCCAACAATGTATTTATTGTTACATTTTATTCTTCTTAATTTTGTATACTTTTGCACCTACTGTTTTATCTCTGCATCACCCTAAGGAAGACTGGTAGAAAATGCCCAAGGCATTAAGTCCGCCTTTGTACATTACGTGCATAAAGTTAAAATAAATAAAAATTATGTTAGTAGTAAAAATAACGAAGTTTTGTAATTAATACAGTCAGTTAAGCTACGTTTTCTTTCAATCTGTTTTCAAACATCTGAATGATTAATTCATCTTGAAAAACAATAATATGCAGAACTCACTTTATTGGCAACACGTATTCAGAAAATCCTTGACATCCGTCATACATTCCTACACTTTTCTCTAGTGAAGAAAATAATCCACAAAAACGGGTTAAAAAATTACAAACATTTTTATATCTCTTCAACCTCCCATACATGGCCGGCCTCGAAAGCTTCCTTTTGACATATTTTATTTTGACCACGCTGACGATCATTATTGAGACTGAAACCCCTATTATATAACTTTATTTAAATAAAAAGGAAAATAATCTTGAGAAAACATCGTGAGGAAACCGGCATAGAACCAAAAATTTCGAAGACATGTGACATCTATCAATTCGCACTAGGCCCGCGTGGTGGTCCCATTCTCTCTCCTTGAGAGGAGGCCGTGTCCCAGCAGTGGAAAACAATAAAAGGCTGATGATGATGATGATGAACCAAATCAAAACAAATATGTCTGCGACTGTGCGCCCGAACTATGTTCGTCAGTGGTCGGGATAGAACTGTTTGTATCGCTGCGACGTTTTTTTTAAATATTACAACACCAAGCTGAGATGGGGCCTTTTGGCCTAAGTCCAAGACCAATTTCGATTCATTTTATTTTTTTTTCTCAAAAAAAAAGAGAGAAATACTGATAATTTTAACCATTTTATTTTATGTGTTTTGTTCTTTGCGAGTTAATAAATCCCTTTTATTTTTTTCTTTCAAATAAGGCAAACAAAAAACAAAAGACTAGAATGTAGGGATGCTCGATCTGAATCGATCTTGATCTCCGCTCAGATCGAATCGTATGCCTGGAAGATCGTATGAAAAAATCGAATCAATAAAAACAAAAGTGATACAAACTATAATGATGTTTATGATCTTAGCCAACACTAGCATTTTGGCTGGGACAGAGTATTGCAACAAAGTAAGATTACACCTACCTACCTTTCTTTAATTAATAACCGCTTTAAGAATTTTGAAAAAGTACATCTATTGGCAATTTCAACAATTTTAGACCCCCGATTCAAAAAACTATATTTTACCGATGCTCAATCTTGTGCAAAATCACTTAATGACATAACCGATTTACTGAAAACTATGGACGGCAATAAAAATTCGTCAGAGATTGCGCAAAATGTGGTTTTGCCCGACGATGACGATAACATTTGGAAATTTCATAGCCAGTTGGTGTCAGAAACGAGTCAAAATATTCCAAAAGACGGACTGGATGACATTTTAAAACAGTACTTGAGGGAACCGTTGCTTGCTAGACAAGCAAAGCCAATTACATATTGGACTACCAGTTCTACTATCTGGCCGGACTTAAGCTGTTTGGCTTTAACCCTTAATAGGGCAAAGGACAATTATTTACCACCTCAGCTTTTTGACCATAGAGCATGAGAAGTTCTATGTATACTTTCATAAATACGATATTTTTAATGCGAGAATACCCGTAAAACTAAAAAAAAGAAAGAACACAGAAGGATGGCTCAAAAAAAGATATTACCATCCCAACTGCTATTGCTGAATATACTGTGAACATGGGAGGTGTGGATCATTTTGATCACTTCCGCGCCTCGTATCCAATCGGCCGAAAATCAAGGCGCAACTGTTTGCGACTATTTTATTTCATGTTTGATGCAGCTATCATCAACGCGTACATAGCTTACATTCAAATTCACAAGCAAACAGTTCACACACATCGAGATTTCCGACTTCGTTTGGCTCGCAGTCTTATAGATGGATTCACAGAGAAAAAAGAACCACTAGTATTATTTTTCGAAACAAGCAAGGTGGAAATTTCGGGGTACCCGCTGAAATCAGACGCTCTTCTGTCCCTCACTACCCACAAGACCAAGGGAAATTTACTAGATGCCGATTTTGCAGCACGAAAAATACTCAAAAACGATTAAGAATCATTTACGATGTCTGCAAAGTAGCTTTATGTGCCACACGATGCTTCAAAAGCTTTCATATTGCTTCAGAAGAAGGAGAGGCACTGGATTGTAGCAGCTCTACTTCTAGTACCTTAACGGGCTAAGGTCAAATAATTACCACCAACGCCTTACCGTAAACGGGCGTTGGTAAAATGGTTACCACCGAGTTTTCGCGTACTTGTGATTATATATTTTTAGATTTTCATAAATAATGTTAAAAAAGGTCCTAATAAACGTATAAATAATACCACAAAACCTAGTTTTTCAATCATTCTTCTCCGCCCTATTAACGGTTTGCTCACTTTGGGTGGGGGGTATCGTATTACCCAGTAACTGGGTTGTGGAGATCAGATAGGCAGTTGCTCCATGTAACATACTTGTATTCAGCTACATCCGGTTAGACTGGAAGCTGACCCCAAAATAGTTGGGAAAAGGCTAGGCAGATGATGAATTTGCTCATTTTGGTGTTTCCTGGTGACCGAAAAGTCGATATACACAATAATTATTCAAACATTTCCAAGAGAACTACCTGCGGAGGCTACAGTAACTGCAAATGTTATATGGAACATTGACAAACTTTTTGACTGAGTCAATATGCAGACACTACGGACCTAAAAAGAGACAAACCATGTGCTACAAATATGAAAAGGAGCAAATTTCAAAGAAATGAAAAAATTCTTTAAAAATTTGCAATTTATGGGATGCAAAAGCACGCCACCGACTCAAGAAGGCTGGATATGGTCTATTAATGGCATAGAACGGCTGTGCTGTGGACCACGCTAACAAAGAACCACAATGATATAAAAAGTTTAGCAACGCGGCGACTTCACCAAGATCCGATTGAAAATTTATTCGGTTGCATCAGGGGAAATGTAGGACAATTTGTTGGTGGCTTAAAACAGCTATTTTTAGCAATTTGTCTCACATCAGTGTTGGCAATTGTAAACTGGACGAAAATGATACTATAATAAACACTGCTGAAGAAGACACCGAAGAGGCCGACACAGGAGCAATTTTACTGGAGCTGGAGGACGATATATTAGAACAAGGCATTGTGGACGATGCTGAATTACAAGCATGTGCATATGTTTGTGGTTTTATTATAAGAAATCTTAAAAATCCATGTTCCACTTGCAAAGAATTATTAATTGCTAAAGAAACTGACACCACGCACCAATTTGTCGAATTCAAGGAATACAGTGATGTGGAAAAATGTTTAATGTACGCATCACGCGATTTTATCATGTGTGTCGAAAACTGTTAATATTTTTTAAAAAGAGAAACATCATAAGTGTATTAAAGCTACCATTAAAATATTATTAGGCGAAATAGATTATATTTTTTTGAATAAATGTGAAAAACACAAACAAGGTACCATACAATTTATAGGAAACAGTGTTTTTCACATTTGTGTCAAAAGATACTGCATATTAAGAAACAGAGAGTTTGTAGAAGTAACCTCGCAGGCAGCTCTGAAAAAAAATATTGCTATTTTAAAACATGTTTAAAATTTAATGTTTAATGCTGGTCCTGCTCCACAAGGACAGGAGCGCAAACATTGATAGCATTAAATGGTATTGTTGGAGCTGCCGAAGATTGTACCAATTTTAATATTATATAATCGCATAGCCTATATTGCGTGAGTACTATGTACTAGTAAGCTATCATTCACTGGAAACCTACGGCAGTTCTTGAATTGAATGTGCCCTGGCGGTTGAGAGTATCTCATGCTCACTCGAATGTCTCGCTGATGGTGGCGCGTGTGTCGGACCATTTAGTTCCCTTCAAAATGGTTGAGCTGAATGGTGCTGATCCATGCGTCATGTTCGTGAACGGGCGCTGTCAGTTGTGACTGGTCATCTCTTAGTTGCCATGGCTTATTTGAATGAATTATTTTTGTTTTTTCTATGGACACTTTTAACGTGCACATCTTGCTACATTGTTCTCACATAATACAGGGTGTTAGTGTGAACACCGCTGTCACTCAAACCATGGGTAGTTGACATAAATAAAAAAATATAGGACCGAGTTCAAAAGAGGATAAGGGATTTTCTTTAAAAAAAAAAAAAAAAATATCCGACGATGTCCCCGAAATCATGACGAACCCGACTGCACGCGTGACGTTATCGCTGTCCGCCCGTCGACGCATCTATCTACTTACATAATTCTCGTAACATTACCTGATAAATGCAATTTTTCCTGGCAAAATACCTACCTTACGTGTTGCGTGACGAGTCTAAATGTAACTTTGATGTGACAAAAAAGAAAATGAAAAGTAATCCAAACTACTGAGTAGGTATTTTGGCGTATTTATACAGTTAATCACAATTTAATGTACGTACAGTTAAAAATCACCGATTATCTACAATAACAGACTAAGACAGATTGAATATCTACTAACTTACCTACTGTTCAAAATTCACACATTTCAGGTTGTTGAGCACTCGAGAATCTGATTTCTGCATACATCCTTCGAGCCTCGTACAGGTTATTTATCACCCGCGATGGCGTAAAGCCGTATCATTTCGGTCCACTGTTCACTTCTTTAAGACATAGCACTAAATTTACGCGCGAAGAACTTAGTACTCCGCACGCGGCGCGCGCTCCGACGAGCGACGTGGACGCGCGCTTTGGCGACAGCTGGCCGACTCAGGCCCGGTCGTTGACCGCCGCACAGTGTTTCGTCTAGTACAAGCTAGCGGGACAAAATTCATGACGTAATTTACAGGAATTCGTGATAACAACTAGTAAACAACCCTTCCCAGGTAAGGAATTCCAAGAAATCATTTGTTTGTTACTTCAACAATTAATTTTGTAGAGGGGTTAAAGGTAATTTTAAGAGCAATAGCGCACTAGGGGCTTGGCCGCAGCGGCCAGGTCGCGGCGGCCATCGAGATAGATACCTTAGTATGAAATCGCCACAGAGCGCGCGCACCTGCGCGGCGCGTTTGCGGCCAGTGTTCAGTCGCTGGTCGCTGCGGCCACTGAGATCTATAGTATTGTAGTAAAATCATTAGTGTGCGCGCACTAGCCGTGGCGGCCGCACGTGTTGTAGAGCTACAGCGTGATTTGTAATTATCGCGATGTCTTTCTACACGGAAAGATTTATAACAGAAATCGAGACGAGGAGGGCGTTGTGGGACATGTCCTGTGAAGACTATGCCAACCGAGATATAAAAAGGATAATGTGGGAAGAAATAATTGAAATATTTGGAAATGAAAACTTAAGGACAACTGAAAAAAACGAACTCGGTAAGTAATGTTTATTTTATTGTGTTCTCAAAGCTACTCGATTTTGCCACGGGAGTTGTCCTTCACCCACGAAGTAGTCAGCAAATAGATCTCTGTTTTGAGTAGATGTTCTATTTCCTCTTGACGGCTGGCAGGGAGGTATTTCTTCAATAGTCGTAGGAATATACAAGGTGTCTTCGAATTTGTACCCATCTCGCTCCCGTACGTAGTTGTGAAGGACGCAACATGCTTTTATGATTGCAACAGCAAATTCTCTGTGTACATCAAGAGGACGATGAAAAATTCGCCACTTGTTGGCTAGTATCCCGAAAGTACATTCTATGTACCGGCGTGCACGGGAAAGGCGGTAGTTAAAAATTATTTTCTTGTCTGTCAAATTTCTTCCGGCATATGGTCTCATTATATTTTCTGACAAAGAGAATGCTTCGTCGCCAACTATGACACAAGGCAGAGGCACACCTGTTTCAGTTATCGGTCTTTTGTCTGGTATGTCTAAATTATTATTTGTAAGTTTTACATAAAAATGGGAGTTCTTGAATACCGATGAATCGCTGCATTTTCCATATGCGCCGACGTCTATGCATATAAATTTGTAGTTGGCATCGCATATAGCCATCAGTACAATAGAGAAATAGTTTTTGTAGTTATAATATAGTGACCCTGTATGGGTCGGCTGAATGACTCTTATGTGCTTTCCGTCCACAGCTCCAATACAGTTAGGAAACTGCGAACTCTTCCTGAATCCTTCACTTATTTCTAGCCATTTGTCTCTATTGAGCTGTGGAAAGGCAATGTCTTTTATATTTTGCCATATGGCGACGCAGACCTCAAGTACAATTTCTCGAATAGTTGTGTGTCCAATGCGAAATGAATGATTTAGTTCTCTGAAGGAGCATCCAGATGCTAGGTATCTGGAACAAACAAACACGTTATGATAACTTTTTTTTTATTTCCAGGTAAGTCACTCCAAAAAAAATGGAAAAATATAAGGGACTCATTCCTCAGGGAGCTACGACGTGTCAAAGGCGCAAAAAGTGGTGCTGCAGCGAAACGTAAATCTCCCTATGTATATCAAAACCTGATGTTCCTTAAAGATACGGTAGAACCGAATACAACAGAATCAAACGTAAATGATACGGAAAATATAGTCCTTCCCACCTCCGAATCAGTATCTCAAGGACAACCAAGATCGAAGAAGAAAAAGGAAGACAATAATTTGGAAAAAGAAGACCTTGTTTCGGTTTTAAAAGAAAGCATTAATTCAAGAACTCAACGTGAATCATTTCTCGAAGACGAAGACAGATTATTTATGCTTTCCTTAGTAAAGGATTTCAAAAAAATACCCGAATCCGCGAAGCTGACAACTAAGATGGAAATAATTAATCTAATCCACCGAGCACAAAATACAAGATATGATCCAAGCCACTATGAACCTATGACCACTATGACAAGGCACAACCAACCTACTTACCCTCGAAGCAGTTACGAGTATACCAGCCATCAAGAATATCAACAGGGATATTTTAATAAGGATAATGAACCACTTGCCACAATGAGCTGCCGCCCTTCTCTGTTACGTCCCAGTGAACCGGCGCCGCCTTTGGATTCACAAAGAGCAGAAAACTCTATCCAATCACCCGAATCAAACTACTCGCAGGCCTCGCAAGATTCAGAAATAATTGAAACTTTTTATGATAATTATTGAACAACTGCACTTTTGATTATGATAATTACAGTACTTAAATACTTTTATGTACCTACTAGTTTTACTTATCTACCTGCATTCTTTTTCATAAAATAGACACAGGGACCGCAAAGAAATGATTTAAATAAAAGTAGATAGGCATAGGCTTACCTTAAAGTTACAACAAGTTTTTCCTCAGCAGAAATGCAGGGACGAAATTTAGTGACGGTGCCGGTGATAGATGGTCTTAATATTCTTAACAGTTCTTCAAACGTAGACTTGCACATCCGTAAATAATTAAAGAACTTGTCATCATATTGCTGAAGGTCCGTGAAATAAGTATAAAATAATCCTTTTATTCGCCTTTCACGAAGCAAGGGATGAACCCAATATTTTTTCCTTTTCTTTTTCCGCTTCTTACTTATAAGATACAAAAGCACTGCTATTTCCTCAACGTCCATTTTTAAGCGCGCTGTACGTGCAACTGACGATCGTAGCCGTGGTTTTGGCCGCGTTGCAAATCGATCCCTGCGGCCTGGCCGCGCGACCTGGCCGCTGCGGCCAAGCCGCTAGTGCGCTATTGCTCTAAAGTAAGTGCAATTTGCATTTGTAAATTAGTTGCATTTTTAGCACACTTGTGACACCATCTTAAATAATTGATATTAAAGTGAAACGATTTTCTTGTGATGGATTCTACTATTGAAGGTATGTACTTACTATTTTGACTTGTTTTTAAAATAATACATGTACTTCTTTGCTGTAATTAGAGTTTATAAGAATGTTGAAATATTCCCACATATTTTTCCTTAACTTCAAACTTTAAAGGGTTGCAACTTTTTTTATCCCAATGTATCCTGCTAGATTCTTCTGTATGTTATAATTGCAACATTCAAGCGTAGGTTACTTTATTTTTTGGCTCCCGAAACCGCCCGTAGATAAAGTAATTTAATTTCTTTCAGAACGAGCCATAACTATGACAAAATTGGAGTTTTTCGAAGAATGGTTAAAACATATCAAAACTGAAAGAACAAGTCGCATTTTTGATCATTTATGTGTACAACATAATCTACTAGATGCTTCTGAAGATTCACTGAGGACTCAAGATCAAAATTTCGAGCCTATCGTCAAAATTAAACGAAAAGTGGTCATCTTCTAAGTGTACTAAGGATGTATTTCTCACTAAACATAAAAATTGGTTAGAAGGATGCGGAATCGAAATGTTAGTGTGTGTGAATAAGCCGTGCCCTTCAACATCATCGGTAGTTCGGTCTTAAGGGCGACCCCACAAAACCTTTGATGAGTCATCAATAAAAACAAAAAGACGGAGAGTAGACGATCTTTTAGAATTGCGAAGTGCAAATGAACTAATTACTGCAGCAGAATTAGCAACACGGAAAGAAGGGCATCGAAGTGTTGCCAAACAAATTCGAAGTGTCGCGGTCGGCGAAAGTTTAAAAAAAAATAAGTGCTCTGAAGCGAGTAGGCGACTGAGTCCAGACGAAGTTTTAGCTTATTATGTAGACTCTAAATCTACTTCTCACTCGTACAAACAGACGAGAAAGTGGTCAATGAAAGCGGGACATCAAGTGTATCCATCCTTCTATAGCCTTGGTAAGTCCAAAGCTTCTTGTTGTCCTTCTGACGAACATATTTCTGTGACTGAATCTCGAGCTGAGATTAAACTTCAGGCGATTTTAGATAAAACGGCTGAACGATTAGTTGAAGCTCAGTCGAAAGTCATTAGAAGTGTGTTACCTCGTTCATATTATACATTAATAAGCAAATGGGGTTGTGATGGCAGTTCGGGGCATAGTACATATAAGCAGAGATTTGAGAACATCAACGCTACAGACGAATTTGTTTGTGTACCCATTTGTCCCCTTGAGACTACTTGACGGCGAAACTGTTATTTGGCAAAATCCACGACCTTCTTCTACCTTATATTGTCGTCCTATGAAATTCATTTTTGGCAAGAAGACAAATGAGCTAATAAAAGAAGAAACCACTAAAATTTTGAATCAATTTCTTCCTACTTTATGTAACGTTGATGGAACTCAGATCTCTGTTAAACACGATTTGTTGTTGACCATGACTGACGGCAAAGTATGTAATGCTTTAACAGACACGCGTTCAACACAAAAGTGTTATATTTGTGAAGCCACTCCGTCTACTATGAACGAGGAGTCAAAGGACTATCCCAGCAACCAAGAACGCTTTGGATTTGGTTTATCTACTTTACATGCATGGATCCGCACTTTTGAATGTTTACTTCATGTTAGCTATCGTTTACAAATAAAAAAGTGGCAAGTTAGAGAGAACAACGATAAAGCTATTGTGAAGCAACGCTCACGAGAGATCCAAAAAGCGTTTAAAGAGCGCATGGGCCTTATTGTGGATAAACCAAAACCTGGGTATGGCAATTCGAACGATGGGAACACAGCACGTAGATTTTTTTCTAATGCAGAATTAAGCAGTGAAATTACAGGATTAGACGTCTTATTCGAAGATTTCATGTAATTTTAAGAACTTTGTCAACGGGATATGACATTAACTTTTTAGAATTCGAAAAGTATTGTGGTGAAACAAGAAAATTATATCTTGATCTGTATTCGTGGTACTCAATGCCCGTTACTGTGCATAAAATTCTTGTACACAGTGCAGAAGTCATTAAATCTTGCCTTCTTCCTATTGGCCAGCTTTCCGAAGAAGCCCAAGAAGCAAGAAATAAAGACTGTCGTAGATTTTGGGAACGACATACCAGAAAACGATCACGCTGTGCCACGAATACGGATCTTCTGAGAATGCTTTTGATTACGTCCGATCCTGTAATAAACACATTCAGAGAATTACCGCGAAAAAAATTAACTACGTTACCACCAGAAGTTCTGCAGTTGAATGTCCCACCTTCATTACCATCCCAATCAACATCAGTTCGCGAATTTAATGAGGGGGATTATTCATTATAGGAAGATTCTAGCGAATTGGAGAGTGGTGATGAGGAATCTTCTGATGATGAGTATTAGATTCAACTTGGTAGATTTATCTTTTATTGTTAATTTAATATGTTTACCTATTTAATTTTGTGGTAATTTTAACAATTTTAATATTTGAAATCGTATATATTAGATATAACATTATTGTAGACGGATAATTTTAATTTTGTGCGAATTTGTTTCAAGAGTTATTTTATACATATGGATAGTATAATTATTATTGTCAGTTGTTGTCTTGGACTATTATTGTATTTTATTTGATAAGTGAATATATAAAAACCTATTTTACACATATTTATGATTTTAATTTTGAAATACCCAGACATTTTTGTCTATGTATACCTATATAAATATACTACATGTATGTATAGTGCCTTACATGCATAATAAGTGGGCAGACGCAGTGAATTATAACAATCAAGGATATTAGTAAACCAAAGTAGAAAATTTGGTGACTACTTCCATCTTGCATTCTTCCATCCTTTCCATCTTGCTCACCTTTGGACTTAGAGAACACAGAACGGCGTAAGGCACCTTAAATATACATAAACAATTAAAATAAGTCAAAAAATAATTTTGTCCCGCTAGCTTGTAGTAGACGAAACACTGTGCGTCGTTGCTGACGCCCTACACACCAGCCAAAACGTGTTAACAAGGTTGTGGTCACGTTATCGCAGTATTGGGGATGTAGCTGAATGGCACACGGGTAGATATCGCGTTACTACGCAGAGACAGGATCGATTTCTCCAAATGACCGCTAGAAGACAACCCAATATCACAGCGATGCAACCAGTACAAAGGCTCCAAGAACACCACCAGCTGCTGGTAAGCGACCAAACCGTGCGAAGGAGGTTGTATGAAGTTGGTCTTCATGCTCGAAGACCGCTACGTGTTCCAGCATTGCGACGTGGCAATCGCGGTCGGCGGCTTTCGTGGGCTCGGTAGCATTTACCATGGAGTAACGAACAATGGTCTTTGGTGCTGTTCACCGACGAGTCCCGGTTTGGGTTTCATCCGGATTCACGAAGAACACGCGTATGGAGAACTCCAGGGAGAGTTAGCCGTCTACGGCACCCTCAGAAGGTCCACTCATACCAAGGCGGGACAATCATGGTGTGGGCAGGAATTCGCCTTGGCGGACGAACCCAGCTCATTTGGATCCAAGGTAGCATGACTGCACAAAAATATCACGAGGAGGTAGTAGAGCCTGTTATTGTCCCACACAGAATCCAAATGGGCCAGGAATTTCTACTCATGCACGATAATGCTCCTTCCCATACGGCGCAGCTGGTGTCGGCCGCTCTCCGAGACCACAATATTCGAGTTTTGGATTGGCCTGCACAGTCGCCCGACTTAAATTTTATCGAGCATGCCTGGGACATGTTACAAAGAAAAGCTTTGAGAGATTTCCCGCCAAATTTGACGACAGAACAACAACTTTACGAACACTTGCAAAGAACATGGGACTTCATACCGCAGCAAGACATTGACAATCTAATTTTAAGCATGAACAATCGATGTCGATGTGTAATTAATGTAAGAGGTGGCAACACTGATTATTAATAATTAATTTAATAAGAATTTTTCAATTTTCCTTAAAATTAATAGCTTTGTAAGAAGAAATGAAGTTCTTTACCATATGAATTTGCTACGGCGATGAAAAAAATAAGCATTTTTATTTAAAACAAAAAATCACGAAATGTTTTTTATTTTTTACTATAGACCTTAAAATAACCTATCATTCTTCTATTTACTATATCAGAAAATTCTTCATAGATTTTTAGATATTTGATGAAATATAAAATATCCCTAGATTCTGTTGATGTGTGTATCGAAGATCGAAGATTAAAATAAAAACTGAATGAAAGTGAACGAAATGATCTGAATTGCAAAAAAAACCTGATTAAAATTTAATAATTATTTTTAATTGTTCATCAATAATCATTAATAAAGTACAGGGAGCATAATAACGGCGTAAAACTTTATTGTTGCTTGTATTTATTTTTCAGTATTTATCATCTGTGATCATAGTAATCCTGCTAGGGTTGTAAATCGGAAATGATTTAGAATAATATTCGGTTTTCAATTAGAAAAAAAAACCTATTATTTTATTATAATCGACAAAAATGCCATATTTAAAAAATATCAGGTAGTATGATTTGTTCTGCTATTTATTTCAGTTTATTAAAGCTAGATAACCAATAAAAATGTGATCTTGAAAAAAACACCGGTTTATTGTTTCGTAAGTTGAAATTGTTCGGTATTAAAGTCGCCGTTGGAAAGCCCTATCTTTGTTCTGTCAAGTGTCATGTCAATATTATATTAGTTTTGGCGACCCGAATGGCGTAGTGGTAGCGACGCTGCCTTACGTTCTTAGGGTCCTGGGTTCGAATCCCGGTAGGAGCAAATGTTTGTGTGATGAGCATGGACATTTGTTTCCGAGTCATGGATGTTTGTATGTATAATAAGTATGTATTTACAAACAAAAAAGTATAATATTATGTAGTATATCAACTATCTAGTGTCCACGACACAAGCTTTGCTTAGTGTGGCACTAGGTAGCGCTGTGTGTTAATGTCCAGCGAAAAAAAAAAAAAAAAAAAAAGTTTGGTACCTAGGTAGTTCGCTTCGGTTTCGTTTGTCTTGCAAGTTGTAGTATTTAAGTATTATATTAAAAATCATCAAGGTAATAAACTTCAGCATGCAGGCACGGAAACGAGCGAATAAACGGCAGCAGGAGCTCCTTGTGGAGCGTTTGCACAATAATAGGCAAATGGCCAGAGGTAAGAAAATTTCAAGATTAACAATTTTACCTTTAAGTAGTACCTGCGTTGTTTATATATTATTCAAATTATGTCATCTTTAACTTCACCGGTCTACTATTGTCATTTTTTTTTCTTTTTTTAGAAAATCATGCTGATCCTGAAGTACGTGAATTTTAGGCTACCGTGAGTAGCGAGCTGAACCAACTGGGCTGCAGCAGGACTATAGAGCAGTGGCAACATGTAAGTTGTTTCAGTCAGATGAATATAAATGTTAAACTGGATTGCATGCATAATTTTCATGTGTTCTAAACTACTTAATTTAATTTCAACAGATTTGGAGTGTGTGGGTGGCAATGGTGAAGACGAAGGCGAGAAAAGTGAGGGATTCACTCACAGCTACTGGTGGAGGACCAGCAGGGGCAGATCTCAATGATTTTGAGAAAAAAAATCTTGATATCATTGGATCTGCATCTGTAGACGGTTTTGCCAATTTAGAAATGGTAATTTATTTCATAATTATATACCTTTTACTAAGACTGGTTTTCAAATATTTCGTTTAACCTCAATGCAATGTTTAGTTTAACCGCACTGATATAGTTCTTGTCATGTAAGTTTGCCGCTCTGCAGTAAGTATGCTACAAATAACTGCTACAGCCATGCCATGTGCATTGGAAAGCACGGTTTCAGAGCGAATGAATGTGTTGCAAATGATAAATGTGAAAATCAGCTCCAATAACTGTTTTTTTTTCATTCCAGGGTATGCCTGTCTCTTCGCCACTGCCCATGTCACCTGCCCCAAACGTCAGTATGTCGCCCTCTCTACAGCCCGTACTGGAAGAGCAGCCCGTGGAAGTTGCTGGCGGGAGGCAAGCAATACTGCAGCGGCAGTCAAGCGGTCGAGTTTCGCGTCGTCGAAGACTGCCGAGGGCGCCCCCCGCCAGTGCACCACAATTTGGTTCAAGCACTTAATGAGAATAGCCGGTTACTCGGGGAGAGCATTGTGCAGGGAGCAGAAATTTTGGCAGCTGCCATTCGCTCTTCCAGTTTCCAATATTTAGTGCAACATGCCCAAGACGAAGATAATGGGAATGAAACCTGATAGGTTCCATCATCATTACTTCGTCTTGGAGCTTACTCTGTGTACCTAACCCGCTAGTCTCATTAGTGCTTGTTCCAAGCTCTGTCAGCTCACTACCAACTTTAGCCCAATTTCCATGTACTAGTTATTAAATATTAGGATGATTATTAATTATTTTGTTGATTTGTATATTTTGTTGTTGTATATTGTTGATTGTTTTATTTCGTTAATTATTTCAGAGTGGTGATCAGGTATTGATTATTGTGTTGATTATTGTATTTTGTAAATTATTTTTTTATACTTAACTACAGTTTGTTTAGAGTTTAGGATAGGTCTAAGGATAAGAAAAGTAAAATTTTACATTAACGAAATGAAATGTTTAATTTAATTAAAATAATTGATTAGAGATTGCCGAATTTCCCTCGCTTCAGCCAGAAAATCTGTGCTGGTATCTTCCATAATAGCATTCTGCTCGGTATCCTCAGTTACATCTTCTTCATCTGCAAAGATAATCTTAATTAGATTTCTTTTAAAACTGAAGAAGAATTACATATTTAAATTACATAAGTAAATAACATAGGTCCACTTACCATCAAATTTTTCCAAAAACATATTGTACAGGGTACAACATGCCAGAATAATTTTTGCTGCCTTTTCTGGTTGGTAGTGAAGACAGCGATGCCTGTGTGGCACCTAAATTTGTTCTTTAGACGCCCATTGCACATCTCTACTACATTTCTTGCCCTCGAGTGGCACTCATTATACGAAGCCTCCGCTTCACTAGTTGGCACCATAATAGGAGTCATGAGCCATGGCTGGAGTGGGTATCCCTTATCTCCTAAAATAAATAAAACGTGTTATATTGTACTTAGCTTATTGATATACCTAGTAGGTACAAAAGTTTACTAGTGACCTACCAAGAAGCCACTGAGATCTTTCTCCACGTACAAATTCGTTTCTCAGGAATCCGTAAATTTTTGATGCTCTCCATATTGCAGCATCGTGGGTGGAGCCTGGAAAATTTGGGTTTAACCCAATAATCTTCCCCCTCGCACTGCATTTCTGAAAGTTTTTTTTTTATTAAAGTAAGAGTTCAAGAGAAGTATGTTAATATGATAATGTAGTTTATATACTCACAATCTGGCAGTTGATGCTATAATTATTAAAGGGCTATTATAGTATAATAGCCCTTTCTATTGTAAAATAGGTTGCCAGGCGCAGTAGGGTGATTAAGAGGAGGTTTTGCTATTGCAACATGGGTCCCATCTACTGCACCTAATGTGTTGGGCATATTAAATAGGTCTAGAAAACTGGAACAAGCAAAGTGTTACATGCATAAGTGTGGTGCAGTTTTCAGTTTTGTCAGAAAGTTTTATTTTATCTTAAATTCTTCTTGGGTTTCAAAAAATTAATTTAACTCACTCTGTCTTTGCCGCCACCTTTTCTTCAGGGGTTACAGGAAATCTCAAGTATTGAGGTGATAAAACTCTCAAAATTTCCTCTGCCGTAAGAGTCAGGCACCTGCTCACTGATGGCTGGCTGAGCCCCAGTATGTTGTCTTGCCCAACAGCTGTTTGATAACTGCCATGGGCAAACATATTTTAGTGCAGCTAGAATCTGAAAATGAGTTCTATTAGCATACAGGTAGGTGGGTAGATTTTTAATTCTAAAAATGCACGCCCCTCCACTGCTTGTGTACACTTTTTGGTCTGTGAACCGTTAAAATGTTTCTAAAGAAATTTTAGTAGGGGGCGTGCAGTTTTTGACTGAAAGACCTGTTTTAAATAATGCCTTGGTGTAATACCTACATCAACCTTAAATATAATAAAAGTGAGATTACCCCTCACTATGACAAAAAAATCACAAAATTCAGGAACTTGAATTCTTACTAACTTGTTTTAGCAAGTGAATTACTGCATAATATGTATAGGGCACAAAACTGTTCTAACCTTTAGGTGTTTGGGGATAAATCCTTCATCCAACAGCGGATTCCTAAGCATATCCACCAAATACACAGTGCTCCCGATCTAGGAAGCCTAAATTTTTTTTTAAATTTTTCCTCCGCCATTTGGAATGGGTTGGATATATCTCTCAACCTTTCCAATTGTACTCGCTCTTGATAGTTTCTAAAACATACTTAATTTCTTATTTGTAATTTTTTAAAATATGCAGAACTTGGAAGTGGCTTTGATAAGAAGTGGGTTTATCCACTTCATTTCGAAATGTAGCAAGTGCTTAGAAGTGTACAAAGCAAGCAAGTGTACAAAAATCCCTGATTTTGCATTTCGTAGCTTGTATTTTAATAAAATAACACTAAATTTACCTCTCTGCGGAATCGACAACAGCTGCAATCACGTAAGATTCCATAGTTTACTCAAAATACTTAAAAACTTTCAATAAATACGAGAGAAACGTGCTTTCCAAATTTTAGTTATTGACAACTAATTTTATTCCACACCTTTTTAATCACGATTAAAAATAGTCAGATTTAGTTTGACAATCATAATTTTAGGTGAAAAACGTCAATTTTAGAATAGCGAAATTGCCATTTTCACTAAATTGAATAACTTAGTGCTGTCAAACTATAATTAATTGAAGTTATGTCATTTTAATCAATTTCAGAATAGGAAACGTCGTTTGACAGGAATAAACTAAATTTTAGTGATTTTTAGTCTAGTTTAGAGAAATTTGTGACAAGAGAATCGGCACCATTAACTATTGAAACACCATAGTTTTTGTTTTTTAATTTCGGGTTTATGTTGATCCTAAAGAGTTTTCTTAAGTATTTTTTTTAAAGCGAACTGCCCGAATTTTTAACCATAGTTTGAGGGAGGTTCCGAAGTTGTTTAATCATCAATGTTTCTGAGTACCAACTAATATTTAAAAAAGGCTTGTCGCAACCAATTCAATTCCCCGTAGTTCCGGACGCCGCCGCCGCGCAGGTCTTTCCTCTCGCTTTAATGACTATAAACTAGATGCATAGGAGAGGGAAAGCAATAACGCTGTCGCGCCGTTTACGCGCCTCCGTCGCGGGAGTTGGTCGACGCATAGCCACGCCCGAAGGTGCACGCAAAAACTTGACGGACCGCGCCGCGCGCCGAGACGCGCCCGCGCTCTAAGCTCTAACCGGCACGCGTGTTTCATTTATCGGTTTGTTTTAATATCAGTTCCCCTGACAATTAATCATTTAGAATAGTTTTAGTGTAAACTTTACTCCTATTTTACCGTGATTATACAACATCAAAGTGAAAAAATATTGTAAAAAAGTGAGTACTTGTATTTATACATACATATAATTTGTAATACCTAATACAGTATATTAAAAATATGAGTTAATATATTTTAAAATATTTTTTCTGCTATCTATACTTTTTCTTGTCTTATTTAAGGATATTTTCATGCCGGATGAAAAGGGAATATTTTTTCGGATGAATTGGTAATTATATAATTATAATTTGGATTTCGGATGAATCGGGAATATTTTTTCGGATGAATCGGGAACTAAAATAATTCGGATGAGTTTTGCGGATGAATCGGTAATAAATCAATTAAAAGCTTAAATTAGCTTTTAATATTCATTCTATACAAGTGTTTTTTAATTTTTAATTTATAGATTCTAATATTAGAGAAGAATTTAGAAATAGGAAAGGATATTTCTCTACGAACGTGTAAGCTGTGTGCGATGCACATTTAAGATTTATTAATGTTGTTGCCCGTTGGCCTGAATCAACTCATGATGCAACAATATTTAACAATTCAACACTGAGAGGTAAAGTGTGTAGTTGCTTCATACTAACTATTTTGAGCAATTAAACAATAATGTTTAAAAACCTCTACACTTGGAAGTGCTTTTACAAACATTTTTATTGATTTTTCAGCGGAATGTGAAAGTGGTTTATTATATGGAAATCGCTGGCTTATTATTTTTATTATTAAACTCAACTTCACGCAGTCAGCAAGTGTACAATGACGCCAATATAAGAACACGAAATACTTTTACTTTTAGTCCCTTTTTTCCATTCTAGTGAAACATCACGTTGTTACACTTATCTTTAATCTACCGTTCTTGCAGGTGTTTTGGAGTATGGAAACGGGAGATTTCCAGTTATATCATTAAAAATACGGCTATCATTATCACAGTCAATAATAATAGCAACAGCTATACTACATAACATTTGTAGACAGATGAGAATTGAAGATGTAATGTCAGAAGTAGAAATACCTAATTATGAAGCAGTCCCAATGATGTCACATGAACCTAGTGACAGTAATATTGATAAGCGACAAGACTTGATAAACAATTACTTTGGAGGGTAAGTAATTTTTATCCCATGTCTTTCATGCAGTTTTACAATATGTTATAGAATCCTAGAAGGTTAGGCGATGTGCGGAAAATGTGCCCCTCGAAAAACGTGGTTTATCCAAAGTGTGGTGGGCATCATGAGAATTACGATATCTTAATGGTTTCGTGTGTCAACTGCAAAGGTAATCACATATCGCTTGGCAGGTCTTGTCCGGTTTACAAGACAGAGAGACGATTGAGAGAAATAATGTCCAGTCCCCATTGAAATTGAAATAGCAGGCATAAAACACAACTTTCACGCGATTTTCTCATTAACTATGATTGATGGGAAAACCTGCAGTTCTCTTTCTGGTTCAGCTGCTCAAAACTGCCATATTTGCGGTGCATCACCTAAAATGATGAACGATCTACAAGCAGTACGAGCCAGGCCTATTAGTGAAAATGCGCTCCAACTTGGGCTATTAAGCCTTAATGCGTGGATTAAATGCAGTATTTTTTTTGTTTTTTTTTTATAAATAACTGAAGAAGTTACAGTCAGTTTTATTTTAAAATTAATCAATGTAACCCCATTTTACGGTACCTACATATTTACGTTAACAATTCTTTTGTTTTGATCATTATTATAATTCATGGAATTTCATCAGTGACTAAAGATTTATCTTTTGTTAAAGGATTAAGTCCAGGTAGACCTCAAAAGTCGTTTTCAGACTTATGTGAAAGAAATAAAAGGCGAAAAACTGAAAATCTTCGAAAAACTGACTTAGATGTGCTGGCATACGCAACACAAATGAAATTGCGAGAAACTGGCGAAGTCGAAGCATCAAAAATCGTAAAGGTGCTTACCAGAAGTCCCCGAAAGGCAAAAAAATATGCAGAAGCGATAAAAGAACAAGCAGCTGAACAAGAAAAAGAAGTTTCAACGAAATTGGCACACCTTCGTTCCCTGTTTATGTTTGTTGAAGCTGGGCTTACCCAGGCCCAATACGAAGTGGTTCGAGACACAAATCCAGGCTTTTATCCATGCTATTCGATTCTAAAGAAGTTGAAGAAAGAATGTTACCCCGAAATCCACTGCATAACTGAGACCTGTGCCGAAGTAAAGGTACAAAGCTTAATGGATCACACCATCAAGCGATTATTATTGCATTTTGGTGAGGAGGTCTTGGAGCAACTGACTGAATCTGAAAAGCAGTCCTTTCTGCTCATCAGCAAATGGGGCTGTGACGGATCTCAGCAGATTCAATATAAAATGAAATTTGCAAATGAGACTGATTCCGACGCCAACATTTTTCAAAGTTCTGTCGTTCCACTCCAACTAGTCTATGGAACAGAAAGAAAAATTATGTGGCAAAACCCAACTCCGTCATCACCACGATATTGCAGACCAATACGCATACGATTTGTGAAAGAAAACACTGATGTGACTAATGAAGAAATCGAGTACGTAGAAAATCAAATAAAAGAACTGAGCAAAACCAAGATCGACGACATATTGGTCAAACATAAAATAGTTTTACCATGGTGGACGGAAAGGTATGTAACGCAGCAACCCATACCAAGTCAACCATGAGATGTTACATATTTGGCGCCACATCCTCCGATTTCAACGACCTTACAAAAGAAAGGCCCTGCAATACGGAAAACATGCGATTTGGTCTATCTTTGCTGCACGCTCGAATAAGATTGTTCGAGAGCATACTGCATGTAGCTTATAAATTACCAGTCATGAAGTGGAGGGCTCACCTGACTGCCGAAGAGAAGAAACTAGTGGAGACAAGAAAAAATTAATTCCAAATTAAGTTTTGCGAACAACTAGGATTATTAGTGGATATTCCTAAGGCTAACTTTGGAAACACGAATGATGGGAATACCAGCAGGCGATTTTTTGATAAATACGAGAAATCTGCAGAAATAACTGGAATTGACCAGAATTTAATCTACCGATTAAAAGTCATCCTAGACACCATGTGCTGCGGGATAAAAATTAACATCGAAAAATTCGAAATTTACTGCAAAGAAACTGCTGAATTGTACGTTTCTTTGTACAAGTTTCACCCAATGTCGCCGACATTACATAAGGTATTGAGTCATGGGGCAGCCGTGATAAAGGAGGCGATTCTGCCAATCGGGCAACTGTCAGAAGAAGCTGCAGAAGCCCGCAATAAGCACATCCGAGCGTTTCGGCTCAACTACGCCCGAAATTTTTTGAGAGTAGCCTGCAACACAGACGTCTTAAATAGGTTACTCTTGACATCAGACCCCTTGCTGACAGGAATGAGGAACGCTTAACATAAAAGAAAGAGTCCTCTTTCAGCGGATACGTTGAACCTTTTGGAGGAAAATGATGTTGGCAATATTAGTATTGAAAATGAGTCTGAAGATGATGAAAATTAGAAATAAAATTTGTTAAGAATAATGTATGCTTTTTTTTTACTATATTAGACCTCAAAATAGAACGAAATACTTTAATAATACTATAAAACGCAAAAAATATTTTTGTCCGACTTTTAGGGCCAAATACCTGTCTGTGCGCCGCCGATCGCCGCTACGAGGACACGGCGTTGCTCCGCCCATGCGGCGCAGACCTCCACCGTGTGTTCCACCGTGTCCTCCGGTCGATCCTCGCAGTGGAAAATTCCGGGCGGTTCCTCCCGCCCGAGGGGATTGTTACCTAACCTGAACAAGATAACGTTTGTTATCAATTACGTGCAATTCTGTAATTTTATTTAATCCATTTAAACAATGAAAAAAAAAACCAGTACCTACCTACCCTTATAAACTCGGCGTATTAAAGTTGCGATGAAAGTAAGTGTGTAACCTGAATAGCCATTGGGGCTATTTCACCGCACGCTTAGTGATATAATATAACCGATTATCATTATCATAACCGATTTTCGAGTTCTTTTCTAGACTTATCTAATACGCTAAAGCCATCTGATTGGCTGAGCGATGAACACGAACCGGAAACGTTCGAATTCATGGACACCAATGTCATTGAGCAATGCATGCCAACCAACGAATGCTATCCAAAACGACATACAAGAACCGCCTGGCACGTCTGTGCCTCCCGTACAAGTGGAGGTCACAGTCACTGCGCAGTCTATCACACAAGTTTACACTGAAGTTCTGGAAATCCTCTGATAAGACCCTTCACTAGTGGAAAAACGTAGAAAAAATATCTATGAAGAAATAGCATCTCGACTTGGACATATAACCTCAGAGGGGTTAAACAAAGACACCAGAAAAGAGCTAATGTTAAAGTACCTGCTTCCTGGAAATTGTCTTTGTATTGACTCCCCTAAAATAAATCCGGAAGTCAAAGCCGCTTTGCAAGAAACGCGCGCTTCATAAAACGCGATAAAGAAATTGAAGCCAAACAAAAGCAAGTGGCAAGTGCAATATCATGCCTGGGCCAATTAAACACTGAAAACAAAGACAAGGAGTTACGTCAAAAATTGATGGATCTTGGCAGATTAATGTGCAACGTTCAGGCTTCAGCACGCTGACTCAGTAACAAGAAGAAACTTTATATTGTTTTTACTGAAAAAAAAAAACATCGGATTCTGTTTGGAGAAACGTTAGCTGACACGCTAAAGGCAGGGAAGTCAATAAATAAATCTGGGGTCGAGCATAAAGCTGGCCAATGTAACTCAGCGAAGCGATCAAAATTCCCTAAAGTAGGGTAATATTTGGAATGACTCCTTTTTTTTTAGGGTGGGAAATCATCAAATAACTTCTCCCACTCTGGGCGGAGCGGGAGGGAGTCTCACTGACTAACACCCATACATGTTCCTTCCTCGCCCTTTATGTTCCGGGGCCACGGTATCTCTTTCGAACAGTCCCGCAACCCCGACAGGCTTCGGCCCTTGCTGCCCTTCACTTTACTGACATCTCTTTGAGGCGCGCGTGGAACACAAACGCGCCGTCGTCATTAAGACGGATGGATGGCTGGCTAGCCCATAGCTCACCGTCCACAGGCCCGCGTCTACGGTGGCCGGTAGCTACTACGTGGCCCCGACCGCCCGGTGCGTCTCCCGCGGCGGTGGGAATTACTCCTTAGTCTTTATTTTATTCACTATGTAGTATTATACGTCCAAGGAAAAAAGTTGATTCATACTAACATAGTTAACCGAAGCAACGGAGAGCAGCGGTGGCCCAGTGGTGGCGGCCCCGATTTACAAACAGTAAGTCGTAGGTTCGAACCCAGACAGGCGCATTACTTTGTGTATTTTATTTCATCACCGCTGCTCTTAAAACGGTGAAGGAAAACATCGTGAGGAAACCGGCATGTCCTAGAACCAAAAATTCGAAGACATGTGACATCTACCAATCCGCACTGGGCCCGCGTGGTAAATTATAGCCCATTCCCTCTCATTGAGAGGAGGCCGTGGGAACATTATAGGCTGATGATGATGATGATGAGTTAACCGAAAGTGTTAATTTTTAAAATAGTCAATTATAACGCGTTTCCGATTTTATAAGCGACTAGCGGACGTCACGCGGTTTCACACGCGTAATTCCCGTTCCCGTGGGAGTACGGGGATAAAATATATCCTATGTTACTCGTGGATAATGTAGCTTTCGAATGGTGGAAGAATTTTAAAAAACGGTCCAGTAGTTTTTAAGCCTATTCATTACAACCAAACAAACAAACAAACAAAGTTTTTCTCTTTATAATATTAGTGTAGATGTGTTTTTGGAGTACGCTATACAATCTAATTGAAGTCTGCAAGTGAGGAAGTTATCTTAAAGAAGTGTCTGTCATCGGTCATAATCAGTGTGCATCACAAGTTGCTGTCAGTAGCAGTATTGATAGCCATCAAAACAATTCAGTAAAATTCTAACTGCAGACTGAAAAAATGTAAGTATAAAATATTCTGTTATTATTATTTTATATAGGTGTTCCGAGCCTCCGCTCGACCCACAGTGAGATTACCTCCTTGAACTTTGCGCGTTTGCAGTGTGTATCTACCCTCTATTTCCCTAACATTTACGCTTGTGTCAGGTACCTACCCGCCATCGCGCCGCGGCCGGTTAGCTTGTCATGTCAGTACGTCTTTGAACTTTGCAGTGAGCAGTGTGTTAGGAAAATAATTACCTATATAATATTTCTAGTGTACTCGTACTACATTTTATTTTAATTGCTCTCAACGAAGATAATGAGGTAAGGACATTTTTCTTATTAAGTGATTGTGATAAAAGTGATTAAAATATCATCTTAAAATGTGCACTTATTGCGAATGCCCGCTCTCAGGACGGCAGACTCGCTATTATATGTGCAATGGGGTAAGCCCCCAATTACATCCTCCCAACTTGAGGCATTAATAAATGCATACCGGCCAAAACGTCGGCTGCGAATCAGCAAACATTCGCGACACTTAGATCGAGGCCGGCTGCGCAGCCTTCGAGATGTCGGCTGAACAGCCTTCGAGATGACGGCTGAGCAGTCGACATCTTAATTTGGGATGACGGTATTTCAGTCTCATAAAGTATGCTGCGAGCTGTATCCTAAATCTACCTTATTGCTCACTGATCATGAAACGCACTACCATGGGCGAACTCGCCAACTGGGAACCCCCTCCTGATGAGGAGACAGTATACTCCCAATTTATCAACAAGATTGATGAGATATACCCAGAAGATTGGAGATCCTGGATTATCCTCTTCGGTAGCAAGATATCGTCAGATGACGAGTGTCGACTACGTTTTGCAATGCCCACGGTTCAGCTTGCCTACATTTTCTGTGATAGTACCACAACGTCCTTAAGTGAGCGAAAGTATAAGACTATAGGAAGCTGATTAACTGGCCTATAAGTCGCGCTCTAATTTACGCGCCTTTTGCTACAATGAAAAAGATTTACCCAATAGATGCCTTTAACGGGTTTTACGAGTTTCTACCAACAATCAAGACTCAGTTTATCTCACAGACTGAAGCTTCTAAAATTCTTAAGGCCCGAGCTCAAAGGTCAGCTTCACACTCATCATCTACACAGAGTTATCGTAAAAGACCTCATAGTCCAATGATGGGTCAAAATCCTAGGATTGACAGACTGGAACGTCTTATGGAGCAACAAACTGAAATTCTACAGCAGGTTCTGCATTCTACTAGTAATACTCATCCTCATCAAAATTTAATGGTGGATGAGCCAGAGTCTTCAAACGATAGTGAAGACGGTAGTTGGGCTGCACCACCATTAATTTTTGAAGAAAAAGGCCTACACCAACATCTCTCGTCTTGTGAGAGAACTACAGCAGCGCAAGCAAATACCTCTGATAGTGTAGAAGAACATTTTAACAACTTGAACCCTGGAACCAAAGAATCAGAGGCTAAAGTTGGTGATGCAGACGCATCTCTCGCGAAGCAAGGTATTCAAATGGTGAAAAAAAAATGATAGAAAAGGGTTTTTCTTATGTAACACATAGTGGCAAACAAATAGAAGGTCGGAAGTTACAAGATAATCTATGTGCACAGACTAAATGTCTAAGGCCCGTATTACAGAACATCGCTCAATACTCAAGCATTACTTAAAAGTAGATTCAATCCATTTGATTGGTTGAAACTAGTTTTAAGCAACGCTTGAGTTTTGAGCGATGTTCTGTAATACGGGCCTAAGACAACGTTATGAAATATCTGATAAAAGTCCATATTTGATTATTACTGGTCGTTAAGTAATGAAAAGAAACGAGATTGGATATTGCAATCCTCTAAACCTGCAAATATAAAACGAAAAAAATACTAAAAATACGGAAAGTAGAAGATCAGTCACTTATGAATACTTTATAAAGAGTAGCGTATGCGTGAAGCTGGCAGCCGTCTTGGGTGGAAGTTCACGTGGACGAAATTCGGCCGCATCCTGGCTAAGCAAGGTGACGGCAAGCCCACCTATTGCATCCGCTCGGAGGAGGACTTTGCTCGGGTTTTCGGTCATGAGGTGTCTGTTGAAAGGCAGGTGTAATATTATAGTCACAATTGTATCTCATATAAGTTACCTTTTCTCAAAATAGCTACATCATTTACTACGCATTAGTATAGATTTGTTTTTGAGCTTGTTCGGTGCAGGGCCTTCTTGCTTCCTGTCTCAGTATTCTATGGTTCTATTCTGGGGCCTAGATTTTTACAAACATCATAATATACTAAATACCTTATAATATATTCAATATTTCTTACATTACTCTGTCTCTGTGCTAACTATTCACTATTTACATCACACACTATGTAAAAAGAATACTCTCTCCATATATACACACATCAACAGAATCTAGGGATACCTTTTTTTTTTTTTTTTTTTTTTAAGGATGGGAAATCATCAAATGACCCCCCCACTCTGGGCGGAGCGGGAGGAAGCGTCAGACTCTTACTGACTAAAAACCATCCATGTTCCTTCCTCGCCTTTTACGTTCCGGGGCCGCGGTATCTCTTTCGAACAGGCCCGCAACCCCGGCAGGCTTCGGCCCTTGCGGGCCCCTCTCTTTTTGCTGACATCTCTTTGAGGCGCGCGTGGAACACGAACGCGCCGTCGACACGGCCTGTCGTCGTCGTTAGACGGCCGGACGGCTAGCTAGCCCATAGCCAGCCGTCCACAGGCCCGCATCTACGGTGGCCGGTAGCCACCACGTGGCCCCCGACGCCCGTTGCGTCTCCCGCGGCGGCCGGGAAGAGAGGATCTCTCCCTCTCTCGTTCCGCCACCTCCTTCGCTAGCATCACTGCTTCGCAGAAGGAGGCGACGGCTTCCCATTCCGTCTCGCTCCGGACCATGGATTGAACCAGGGCCGGACGCGAGAGGTCGCCGCCGCCGATCGCCGCCACGAGGACACGGCGGAGCTCCGCCCACGCAGGGCAGACTTCCACCGTGTGCTCCACCGTGTCCTCCGGTCGATCCTCGCAGTGGAGACACCCGGGCGATTCCTCCCGCCCGATTCGGTGCAGGTACCTCCCGAAACATCCGTGTCCGGTGAGGACCTGCGTCAGGCGGAAGGTGAGGACGCCGTGGCGCCTCTCCAGCCACTCCTCAAAGAGGGGACTTACCGCCACTATCGTGGCGTGCCCTGCACGGGGTTGCGACAGTCGCTCTCTCCATGTCGCCATGAGATCGCGCCGGAGGTCAGTCCGCTGAGCGGCAATTTGCCGCGGCAGCGGAGTTTCCCCCCGGCGTAGTACCTCCGCGCGCCACTCATGCAGGCGCGCGAGGACTATCGCCTCCAGATCCCACGGCGGCAATCCGGCAAGCAGGCCCGCCGCCTCGCGAGAGATCGTGCGGTACCCACGGACCATCTTTAAGGCCACCACTTTTTGGGGCGCGTTCAGATGATGAGCGGCACGCCGCTTCAGGGAACGCGCCCACACTGGGGCCCCGTAGAGGGCCATGGACCGCACGACTCCCGCGTAGAGCCTGCGGCAGGAGGCGTTCGGCCCCCCAAGGTTGGGCAGGAGCCGCCTGAAGGCAGCCCCTGTCCGTTCCAGCCTGGGGGCCAAACGTCGGAAATGCTCCACGAAGTTCCACCGGCTGTCGAGGACGAGACCTAGGTACTTCAACGTCGACTCGACGCCGATGGATACCCCTCCTACCGTCAGTGTGGATCCCGACGGTGGCGCATTCCGAGGCCCATGAAAGCACATGGCCTCGGACTTGTGCAGTGCCACCTCGAGACCCAGTTGCCGGATCCTCTTAACGACTATCGCAACCCCGCGTGTCATGTTGTCGGCCGCCGCCTCGTGCGACCTCCCATGTGCCAGCACCAGGGTGTCGTCTGCGTAGCAGACGACGCTGACACCACTAGGGAGGTCCGCGCGCAGCACCCAGTCGTAACCGATGTTCCACAGGGGCGGTCCCAGAACCGATCCCTGTGGGACACCGCACGACATCTCTCGCCGGTTCCAATCTCCGCAGCGACTGGTGTAGATGACGGCCCTGTCCGTCATATAGTCCCCGACCACACGACGGAGGTAGGTCGGCACCCGGTGATACCGGAGTGCCTCCCTGATGCAGCTCCAGGGCAGGGAGTTGAAAGCGTTGGCGATGTCGAGAGACACCGCCAAAACAACCCCGCCCTGGGATATCGCATCCCCCGTCGTGAGGGCTCTCACGCGCATGATGGCGTCCACTGTAGAAAAAGAAGAACCGGAAACGACATCAGAAAGAAAGGGCTGCTGAGTACAGAGAACTTAAGGGAACTGAGTACTCCGATGAGCGGACTAAAGCTAAGATGGCCGGCCTAGGCGTTGGCCCAAATGGCATTCGATCGAAATTGTTTGCTGGCGTAACCGATGCTGCTGGAGCAATTGGACATCTCGGAACGGTGTCAACACACCAACCCGTACCAGTTCCGATTACTTCTAGAGGCGTTGGATTTGCTGCATGTTCATTTTCTAAAGCCATCTCAAACTACCATGGCTTTGAAAAACCATCCATCCATGCTGTGTACCGCTGTTTCCTGGGAATTTTTGAAGCGAAGATGAGACGGTCGAAAAATCGATTTCCTGCAGTCAATCCATTGCCACACGACTGCCGTGAATTTCAACTCAGCCCTGAGTGGATTGAAGTTATGAATACTGCGACTATAGCTCCTGAACCTCTTTTCAGCATACTAACTACGCTTGGAATCCTCAAACATGGAGATGAAATCTATCTTCCTGTAATGGCTAAGGATGAGACCGACGAACACGGTCGCTTAATTCCTTCTCCACTAGTTGTGACTAGAGGTTGCAATCGAATATTCGAATATTCGAATTATTCGAATTTCATTTCCAAATTTATATTCGAATAGTAAATAAAAATAAATTCGAATATTCGAATACTAGCAAAAATGTTACTTATCTAAAGTCTATGTTGGTAGAACTTAAAAATTGTTGTTGGCAACACTATTTTGAGTTACGGAAATAGTCCGGGAGGTATCGTAGCAAGTTCATGCAGCTGACGATTACAGCCTGTTTCAGCCGGCGTAGCAAACGACCCAAGAGCTAGACTAACTCGACACTATACCGAAGACATCCCGGACGTCAGCCTGTACGAGATTAGGATAGCTCTGACCGGGGTATGACGGAACTACTGCCGAACTCCTGAAGGCGGGTGGAAAACCGGTACTTAAGGCCCTTCAGAAGCTGTTCAATTCCGTCATACTCGAGGGGAAAACCCCACAGGCATGGTGCTGGGGTGTGGTGGTGCTCTTCTTCAAGAAGGGTGACAATGCCCGGTTAAAGAATTACAGGCCCATCTCACTTCTAAGCCATGTCTACAAGTTGTTTTCAAGAGTTATAACGAATCGTCTCGCGTGCAGGTTCGGCGATTTTCAGCCACCCGAACAAGCCGGTTTCCGAAAAGGCTTTAGCACGGTGAACCACAAACATACGCTTCGGCAGGTTATACAGAAGACCGAAGAGTATAACTTGCCTCTCTGCTTAGCGTTTGTGGACTACGAAAAAGCCTTTGATTCGATCGAAACCTGTGCTGTACTGCAGTCTCTTCAACGGTGCCAAATTGACTATCGGTACATCGAGGTGTTGAAGTGTTTGTACAAAAACGCCACCATGTCAGTCCGACTTCAAAACCAAGCCTCGGACCCTATCCTTCTGCAGCGAGGTGTAAGACAGGGAGACGTCATATCTCCGAAACTGTTCACCGCTGCACTGGAGGATGTCTTCAAGGTTCTGGACTGGAGAGGGCTAGGCATCAACGTCAATGGCGAGTACATCACTCAGCTTCGGTTTGCCGACGATATCGTGGTCATAGCTGAGACCATGGAGGACCTCAGTACAATACTCGAAGACCTCAGTAGAGCCTCCAAAAGAGTGGGTCTAAAAATTAACATGGGCAAGACGAAGGTCATGTTGAATGCCCATGTCAGACCCATTCCTATCAAGATCGGAGACTACACTCGAAATTGTAGACGATTAGGACCTACCGACCTAGGACAAACGGTCCAGTTAGGTAGGTCTAATTTCGAGAAAGAGGTCAATCGTCGAATCCGACTCGGCTGGGCAGCGTTCGGGAAGCTGCGCGATATCTTCTCGTCCAACTTATCGCAATGTCTCAAGACGAAAGTCTATGACCAGTGTGTGTTGCCAGTGATTACATACGGGACCGAAACGTGGTCGCTCACAATGGGCCTTATCAAAAGGCTTAATGTCACCCAAAGGGCAATGGAGAGGGCTATGCTCGGAGTTTCCTTGCGTGATCGAATCAGAAATGAAGACATCCGCAAGAGAACCAAGGTCACCGACGTAGCCCGAAGAATTGCTAAACTTAAGTGGCAGTGGGCAAGGCACATTGCCCAGAACGGATGGCCGATGGGGCCGAAAAGTCCTGGAGTGGCGACCGCGAACCGCAAGATGACGCGTTGGAAGACCTCCCACTAGGTGGACCGATGACCTGGTGAAGGTTGCGGGAATCCGGTGGATGCGAGTAGCAAGGGACCGGTCAATGTGGCGACACTTGGGGTAGGCCTATATTCAGCAGTAGACGTCTTTCGGCTGAGATGATGATGATGATGACTTGCAAAGTTGCAGTGTATAGGTACATTGGAATGCATCACATTTCATCGACAATTTTTTGTTTTATAATAGACGAACTAGTGACTTCTTTTGTTGATTATGTAAGTAATTATTACGCCAGGTTTACTTATCTACATGGAAATATAGTTCCTAAAGCAATTAAATCTGTATTTTAAGTACTTTTTATTTTTTTTGGAAAATATTCGAATATTCGAATAATATTCGAATAGCACTGAAAAAATATTCGAATATTCGAAAATCAAAACTATCGAATTTTTGCAACCTCTAGTTGTGACCATCTCTAATCTTCGAGCCGTCGTAATGGCACTCCAAGATGTTCACACACCGAGAGAAATAAGGGATGAGTTCATCCGAAACAATCCTATCAGCCATGCGCAGACAATCCTGGATGTAATTTTGCGGGACGGTTATTAATGAATGCCGATGATATTATACCACCTAATCTAGGGATACTTTAATCCTAAATTATTTACGAATGTTTAGTTTAAAATCTTTTTAGTTTTCATAAAAAGTTTGTATACAGATTGAAACCTCATTTATTCTATATTCAAAATTTAAAAAATAAAAACAGAAAAAAAAGAAAAAACAAAATACGGCGGCAAAATTGTTAGTAATTCGTTACGTTAAGGAAAATTAAAATTGTTTTATTAATATTAATTAATGAAAAGGGATTAGATTGTTATTCTTTTTTAATTTAACGTGCCGTGTGAGCTTTAGGAGTCATGTCACGTCGTCATTTGAGTCGAGATGAAATGTTACGAGCCGTGGGCATGCTAGAAAATGGTGCTATTCAACGCGTCGTTGCTGAGGCCCTACACACCAGCCAAAACGTGATATCAAGATTGTGGTCACGTTATCACAGTATTGGGGATGTAGCTGAACGGCACACGGGTAGATATCGCGTTACTACGCAGAGACAGGATTGATGTCTCCAATTGACCGCTAGAAGACAACCCAATATCACAGCGATGCAACTAGTACAAAGGCTCCAGGAGGACCACCAGCTGCTGGTAAGCGACCAAACCGTGCGAAGGAGGTTGCATGAAGTTGGTCTTCATGCTCGAAGACCGCTACGTGTTCCAGCATTGCGACGTGGCAATCGCGATCGGCGGCTTTAGGTGGGCTCGGGAGTATTTACCATGGAGTGACGAACAATGGTCTTTGGTGCTGTTCACCGACGAGTCCCGGTTTGGGTTTCATCCGGATTCACGAAGAACACGCGTTTCGAGAACTCCAGGGAGAGTTAGCCGTCTACGGCACCCTCAGGAGGTCCACTCATACCAAGGCGGGACAATCATGGTGTGGGCAGGAATTCGTCTTGGCGGACGAACCCAGCTCATTTGGATCCAAGGTAGCATATACATATACGATAATGCTCCTTCCCATACGGCGCAGCTTTGGATTGACCTGCACAGTCGCCCGACTTAAATCCTATCGAGCATGCCTGGGACATGTTACAACGAAAAGCTTTAAGAGATTTCCCGCCAAATTTGACGACAGAACAACAACTTTACGAACATTTGCAAAGAACATGGGACCTCATACCGCAGCAAGACATTGACAATCTAATTTTAAGCATGAACAATCGATGTCGATGTGTAATTAATGTAAGAGGTGGCAACACTGATTATTAATAATTAGATTTAATAATATTTTTTCAATTTTCCTTAAAATTAATAGCTTTATAAGAAAAAATGAAGTTTTTTACCATATTAATTTACTACGGCGATGAAAAAAATAAACATTTTTATTTAAAACAAAAAAATCACGAAATGTTTTTTATTGTTTACTATAGACCTTAAAATAACCTACCCTTAAAATAACCTTAGGTGGATTTTGGTACTTATAGAAATGTATGAAAATAACTGTTTTTTAGAAAAATGTATGTTTTATTCGGGCTAGGGGCGCGGGCGAGGTGTCCAGAGACGCGTCTCCGCGCGGGCTAGCGAATTATGGAATAAAACTTGTTAGGTGCCGAACAAAAATTTTGAGTTTTGGTCAAAAAACCAGTTTTCGAAAGAAAAAATTTGGAATTTCACCCCACAACCTGGAGACCGGGACACGGAACGCAGACCAGAATTCAGGGAAGAAGGGTGAGCACTATTGCAACTATAATCTAAATTGAAATGTGAAGGAAAATTTTGAAAAACAATTAATTTTAAGGAATTTCTCCGAAAATAAGGGATGGAGTCCAGACGCGCGTGTAAAGTGCGCGCGATATGGTCAGAACACAGGCGGACGCCTAGTTTGGTCTAAAAAAGCCGAAAACAGCTTCAAAATCGCACGTCTAGAATAGAAGATATCCCGCGTGTCATGTTGTCGGCCGCCGCCTCGTGCGACCTCCCATGTGCCAGCACCAGCCGGCGTAGCATGGCGTTCTATCTCTACTCTACCAAGACTCGACAAAGCTCTTTTCCATACAACTTGACATGTCTTGAGTCTTGGACATCCCCGAGCATGCGCCGACCCATAGACTCGAGTTTGTAAGAAGACAAAGACATGGAATGACTTTCCATAGCAACGGAGACGCAGCTAGTGATGTGGATATTCTAAAAATCCTACGATAACATTTACGTTTAGTTAACCAAAAAAATGTGTCAAACGCGCAGGTTTTATCACCTTTTGAACGTAACTCAAAGAAACAACGAAACGTATTATTCGTACAGTTTTATTTAATCTGTGTCGGATTGTTGATTGTTAAATGTTGACAAACAAAGTGAATATTTTTATATATTAACGAAATATTAAATATGTAGTTTGTTTTGTTTATTTTCGCATTGTGACAATGCGAAAATAAACAAGACGAATAACTACTTCTTTCTAATACGTTTGTTTTTTTAGAAAAAGTAATAATGGCGGCAAAAAAGATGTAAGTAAATTAGTACCGATTAATAGCGTTGTGTGTGATTAGTTTAAGAGAATATAGTCTTCCATTAGTCCAAAGCCAACTATAAAGATATTCAAAACAGGATTGTGCCATTCATTGACGTGCGAAATTTACTTTCAGTGTGCGAAGTACCACCCGCCAAATCGAGCTCTTGGTGGACTACATGTCCACCCACACTCGTTTCGCCAATGGCGAATTTAGTGGGCCTCAAGGGCGACAAGCCCATGATGAAGAGTGGGTCCGTGTGCAAGCGATCTTACATGAACACGGACCCACTAAGACTGTGGAACAGTGGCGGACGGTATTTGATTACTTAAACAACTTTTTAATCGAATACAAGATGATTAACAACACGTTCTTTAGCTTTATACTTATAATATTTGTGTCATTATTTGTGTTTTAGACTTGGAGAGATCTAAAAAAAAAGGCACGGGCTGATGGTGCCCGTACGAATGCAGCCCGCGTCGTTACGGGCAATAACACATCAATTCCCACCCTCTCACTCACCAGTCAGCGCATCCTCAGTATCATAGGCACAGAGAGTGCCTATGGAATGGCCGGTCAATGCGAGACTGTGTTAGGCGAGGTAACAACAGTGTCTTTTAAATGTTATGATATTTATACTATTTTGTGATATTATGTCAATGTTTTTTTTTTATTTATTATTTCAGATCGTAGTTCCACCCCCACTAGCCATATCACCACCACCAGCCACATATCAGTGTATACCCCCTGTGCCTCCAGCAATATCACCGCCTCCAGCCTTTGCTTCCTCACCTCCACTACCACCACCTACCTCACCACCAGACACCCCTCAAGCGTCCACCTCTTCCAATCAGCAAAATGCAAGAAGAGGTTGTGCACGCAATATACAAAATGATTTTCTTGCCTCCGATGCGCAGACAAGAAATATTTTAATAGTAAGTGTCATTAAATTGTTTTAATCTACGAGTATGTACCAATGTGAAAGAAAGTTTCAAGTGATGTTTAAAACAGCAGAATAACCTGAATAACACAGTTGATACAGGCATAACTCTCCTCTACTTGTTATAAAAGTGTGTTTAACATATGTTTCAGGAAATAAGTAACAGGCTTTTAAAAAAAAATGATCTGGCCACAAGAAAATTAGCTCTGTCAGAGAGAAAAATTGCTCTGGCCGAGAGGCATATTGCTCTGGCAGAGCGAAATACTGCTCTGGCAGAGCGAAATACTGCACTGGCAGAGACAGAAATGAGACACCGGCGTTTACAAAGGTACAGTTTTTATTTACATAAAATAATTCCCTAAAATAGTAGCTCTTCTATGAGTTGCAGCTTGTAGCAGGCTACCTCTTGGCTCATAAGTGATCTCTCTGGCTCTTTCATTTGAAACAGCTGCTTCCTGCATAGGCACCCTAAAATAAATTTCACCACTGTTAGATAAAGTTTTTGTACGACTAATAAAAAGTACAATGACATAAAAAAACATACCTGTAATGTTGCATTATATTATACAACGTGCAGCAGGCATACACCAGCGCCGATGCCTTCTCAGGCGCATAATGGAGGCTCCTGTCTATGCCTAGACACCGAAAGGTCCCCTTGAAATATCCATTGGTACGCTCTATGACATTGCGCGTTTGGCAATGCCACTTGGTGTATCGTTCTTCTGGCGTACCACGTTGAGCATTTCTAATTGGAGTCATAAGCCAAGGCTCTAAAGCATACCCTGAATCCCCTGCAAATTATTAACCATAAATTAATTTTGTGTTGTGAGTTTCAGATTACAAAATACAAGATTAGAAAAACATAAGCACATGTGTCCCAAAGACTAATTTTATTTCTTTTACTTTATTTTATTTTTGCTTTTCTTTTTTTATTTTAATAAATAACATAATATAATTACTGTTTTTTATTTCAAATAAGTGGTTTTATATCTTGAAATAAACAGGGTGGATACGGTAAAGGGGCAATAAGGGGAAGTACCTTAACCATTGCAGCTATACGAAAGGGGAGACTATCCATAATTTTACGTGAAATTTTGAACCCCACACAAATCTTCGTAAAATTTACCTACAGTTAAAAAAAAGGTCATTAATACTAAACATTTATTTGTTGCCAATCGACCCTGTTTCTAATATTGATCAAAAAGTTCTTTATAGCAACACAGGTTGAAGAGTAAAAGTCAGAAATTGCACAAAACTTTTCCCATACATTTTGTTTGAAAGATTTTTATTATCATCATCTGCTTAACATTTTCCCAACTATGTTGAGGTCGGCTTCCAGTCTAACCGAGTGCAGCTGAATACCAGTATTTTACCACTGCCTATCTGACTTCCACAACCCAGTAAATACTGGGTAATACGATACCACTTGGTAAGGCTGGTTGTCAGACTTTTTATGCCACTGACTACCTGTAACGACTGCCAAAAATGGATAAATGACAGCCGGGACCAACAGGCACGGAGGAAAGTCGGTATGTAAGGGTGGTTGAAAGATTTGATCAAAAAACAAAAATGTTAATCATAAATCAAAATTTCACGAAAAATTACGGATGGACTCGCTAAGACCATTTCCATGTACCTGCCATGGTTAAGGTACTTCCCCTTAGCGTATCCACTTTACATAATACCTTACCTAGTAGATAATACTGGCCAATTCTGCATTCATGTAGTCTGCGTAGTTCTGTTTTAATAATTGAACTATTAAAAATAAATTGGTCATGAACCCTGCCCGGAAAATTTGCATTTACATTGAGGATTTTGCACTCAGCATCTGCGATCTGAAAGTAAAAGAATTGAGTAAACATTTTTAGATTTTTATTGATAATTATTATGTAGGTATAGATAGCACCATAAAAAAGATCACAGGATCTCTTGCTTCCCTATAATCTCTTATCATCTTTAACAATTATCATAATTATTATAAACCAGTTTCATGGGTCTACACTTGATAGCAATAAAATTTCACACCCCTTATAATTTTGGTTTATTACTGAATCGTAAGATAATAAGTACCTACGCGATTCAACATTTAAGTTGATGAACAGTTAAAAAACTTAGTGAGGTGACTTTACATCGACTGCAAACGGTCCCAATTTGTCCACAGGTCACCGACAAGCCCGAGTACAATTTGCCAGAGAGCACTTAAATTGGATGGCGGGCTGTTATATTCTCTTTTGAGTGTAGAATGACAAGACATGGTCATGATGAACGCTCTAAGGTCTACAGAAGTTTATCAGCGCGATTTTCACAATGCTGCATAAGCGAACGTGTGGCTTTTGGCGGTGGATCGTCTATGTTTTGGGGGTGGCATTATAGTAGCTGTAATTAGTGCTCGGGGAACCTAATTAATAAAAAAATCGATCAAGAATTTTGAGTAATTGGGTAATTTTCCCGTATGGTCAGTTTTGTGCCCTAAAACCCCTTTATGAGTATTTTTTAACACTGTATTGGATATCATTGGACAGTTCTTTCAATTAGTATACTTATGCTTTTTTTAAATATTTATTCACATTCATAAAAAACTGCCCTTACAAAAAAGTCAAGGTGTGTGGTGCGATTTTATTGCTCTTAGGTGTATTTTCTTACCAACTGAACATTAATGGACGTTACTCCATGTCTGTTTCTGAATTGCGCTTGTTGTGGCTTTGGTGGTGGAAACAGTTGGACATGGGTACAGTCAATGGTTCCCAATATGTCTGGGAGGCCGAATTTACGCTGGTACCCAGTTGCCACAGTCTGTCTTCCTGTCTCTGTGTTTGGGAACAGGACCCATCGCGGTTTCAGTCTGAAACAACAGAAGTTAGATATCTATCCAACTTGCTAACACAAGCCCCTTAGCGTCAGCTTACATCGAGACGCGACGCAATGCGGCGTTGCGCGCACATTTTCATCAAAAAACAACTACTTCAAGAAATCAGAATACGTTGTACCACGCAGCGCTACGCGTTCTGAATTCAATGACATGTGAGTATTTTTGTGTAGGTAGGAAATAAATTTATATTTTGAATCGCTGTAATAAACTGAAAGAAAGAATGAAAGACTGAAAGAGGCTAGTGATTTCGCGAGCGAGCCGTCGCGTCGTGCTGCCAGCAATTTTACGATGCGCCGCGCGGCTCAGTGCGGGTGCGGTATCATTGGCCGCTTTCCGGCCGTAGTCGCGCCGAGTCGCGTCTTATGCCGGCCATACACGCTACGGTCTACCGGAGAGGTCCACCTGTGCAAGTATGCCTGCGCAGGTAGACCGGAATGTGCGTGGGAATAGACCTGTGCAGGTTTTTGAACCTGCGCAGGCGACCGGCGCAAGATCGAAAATCGATTCTTTCGAGTGACATCGTACGGTGTACCTGTGCGTGTGTGCGTGTACTCCGGTCGCCTGCGCAGGTCGCGTCAGTTGTTTTCTAGTGTTTCTTTCAAACGGGCGTCTCATCGCTCGCATCGTATTGCCAGAAAATGGCGCCACCAGATTCAGCTAAAAAAATCCTTGAAGATTTTATTGAAATTTATAGAAGTAATCCATGTCTATGGCAAATTAAAAACAAAGATTACCATAATCGAGACAAAAAAGAAGCTGCTTATAAATTACTCATAGAAAAATTGAGAATAATTGAGCCAGATGCGAACAAAGATGTAGTTGTGAAAAAGATTAATAACCTAAGAAGCAATGTTAGAAAGGAAAAGAAGAAATATGAGCAATCTTTAAAGTCTGGGGCATCTGCTGATGATGTGTATCGTATTAAACTGTGGTACTACGATTTGTTCAATTTCATTCATGATCAATGCACTCCAAGGGAATCTTCATCCAACTTAGATAGTGATGACGAAAATAGTTGTGAGGTAAGTAAAATATTTCATAGTTTGTAGTATTTTTTTTATTAAGTAATAATAATAATAATAAAAATATTTATTTCCAGAAAAAATATTACAATGTTTGTCGTAATTATTAGCTAGTAGTTAACAATGGTTCAAAAAGTATAATAGCATCCGCTGTCGAACTAGGTTAGGACCTGTATTTCGGCATACGGCGCCACGCCCCGAAGTATCAGAGTTTAAACTAGCTTATACTATTTTAGGTAAACAAAAATCAAGATAGAAATAAAAGGTGTGTGAAAGGGCCTCTCTTTGTATATGGGTAAGGTGTACGTGTGTGTGTGTGTGAGAGGGTGTGTTCTGTTTACATATATAACTTATGAATACATCAGAATTAAAAAAAAAAAAACTATGTCTTTGTCCAACTTCTTGTATTATACAAATTATTTTATTGTATTATAGTAACTTATGAATAGATTGAATCTGTACGTTTATATTACCGTAAAACCGCCAAAAGTTCCTCAGTGTCCTTGTATTCTAAAGTCAGTAACCAAGCTTCAATAGTTTTTTTGCAATTGTAGGGTAATATAATAATAACATAATTATTTATAACTATAACTATTTAGAACTATGTACCTACTCTGCCCGTTCAGCCTTAGGTATTATTTAATTTACATGATCATTTTGCCATGGTACCCTTCCCTCCTGATTGAAATAATTCATAAAATTGTTTCGGACTATCTTCGCGTTGTTCAAAGTATTTCCTGGGTTTCTTCTTTCCAAGTTTTCCATGGTGCTATTTTGTGTATTGTATCCTTCAGATATTATAGTCCCGTTTTCAGAGTTTTCTCGATAAAAACATTTTTGAGGTGCATAAGACTTTTTTGAGTGTTCAATTAAAAAGTTATGTAATACACAAGATGCTTTCACTACTTTATCGATATTTTCGGGTTCTAAATTTATATGAGTATAAAATATCCGAAATCGTGATGCCATTATCCCGAAAGCGTTTTCAACAGTCCGTCTCGCGCGAGATAATCTGTAATTCAGGATTCTTCTTTCTTGCGATTTTAAATCTGCCTGTCGAAACGGTTTTATCATATCGGGGCGTAATGGGAACGCGTCATCTGCCACAAATACATATGGTAAATTTCGGTTACTTCCTGTTAACAATTCACTGCTTGGAATATGTAAATCACTATTTTCTAATTTTTCAAAAAATTTAGTGTTTTGTAGAACCCCTCCATCGGATATTCTGCCATTCATGCCAACGTCTATATAAATAAATTGGTATTTTGCATTAACAATTGCCATAAGAACCACACTATGTTGCCCTTTATAATTATAAAAATACGATCCACTATTAGCCGGTGGAACAATCGATATGTGCTTTCCATCTATTGCACCAAGACAATGAGGAAAGTTCCATCGTTCTTCATACATCTTTGCTATTTCTTTCCACTCTTCTTCAGATGTAGGAAACTGTAATATAAAAATAATAGGTTTTTATCATAAATACTTGCAAAAGTAGTTATTATTGATGTGAAATATCTATAGCGTATGCACACAAAAATGTATCATTTTTTTTTTCGTTTTTAGAAAGACAACACTGAAGACTCTTTAAATGCCGCTGAAGAATATTCATCCAACAGCGTATCTACCGACAACGAGGTTCGATCATCATCGTCAAATAATAATTCATCTCGCCCACCAAAACCTGGTAAAACAAAAAGAAAAGATGAAAGCTTAGCAAATGAAGTGTTGGAATCGGTACGAGATCACTTTAAGCGCCCTCGCCCAATTGTAACAGAAGATAGGTGCGATATTATTGGAAAAAACGTGGCGATGAAATTGAAAGCTTTAGATGCGAAACAATTAATAGTCGCAGAAAAACTTATTAATGATTTACTTTTTGAAGCAGAAATAGGAAACCTCACTCCCGAGCACGCCTATATTAACATGAGAGATATTTTGAAACAAAATCAACGAAGCTATGTTCCTGCTCAGCAATATCGACAACATGCATATCAGTCCTCTCCTAATTCCAATAGGGCATATACCCCTGTAAGTTTTGTTTCTTCTGAAAGTCCTAGCCCACCCTGTTTTCCATTTCCCACCAGTCAAAATTCAGAGTATCTTTCTCAATCATTTCAAACTAACCATCTACTCAACAGTTCCCAAGGCAATCCCTACTCGCCACAAATACGAACAACTACAGTTCCAGAAAATCAGCCCAATGAAACAGAGGTAGTTTTATCGATTCCAGATTCGGCAGCGACATTCATTACTAATTTCAATGTTCATAATGAATAACTTGTATGTACGTGACAGTTTTTTACTTTAATGATTAAAATCGTACATATTTTTTTCAATAAATATTATCTCTAATATAACAGTGTTTTAATGACTTACCTTCAAATAATCTCTTCTGAGTACTTTATATAAAGCCTCACATGTTTCAGGAATAATTTTTCCAAGTGCCTGAGGCGAAATAATTGCTGAAAATTTTAGATCCTCATAGCTTCTGCCAGTTGCGAGAAATCTCAATGTTACTGATAATCTTTCGTGCGCAGAAATACTATTTCTCATAACTGTGTCTTCTTTTTTTATCATAGGAGTAACCATTTCAAGTAATTTAAGGTATGTTTTCTCGTCCATTCGAAGATAGTTTTTAAAATCTTCTGGTTCAAATTTCAATTCACTTAATAAATTAACATGACTATATGTTTTTCTTTTCAATAACCAATGCTTACACCACTTTTTTCGCTTCTTTTTCGTATTATTCATCTTCAAAATTAAAGCAAGACCTAGCAATGCCAGCGTGTCATCGTCCAAATTCGATGCCATCGCAAAAAGAACTGAAGACCGCTCCGATACACCGGAACGTCCCCATACACGCTACCATCGTTCGGTTGACCTGCGCAGGCATACCTGCACAGATTACCTCTCCGGTAGACCGTAGTGTGTATGGCCTACATTAGTGGGAACTGACGCTTACACGTCACTCAAACTTTGGTATCTAGGTATTTTACGAGAGTAAGTAACTGACCTTGTGTTTACAGCAACAACAAATTGCTTTAAAAATTTGCTGACTGTGGTTTGGCCAATCGAAATGTTTTGTTCTTGACCAACACCCCTTTGGTAGTGTCCTGTCAGCAGAACTTTCAATGAACAAAGAACCTGCAAATTAATAGTCATTGTTAGATCCACTAATAAGATAATTGCCTATTATTTTTACAAGGTAGTTGGAAGGCGTACTTAACCGATGGATTGAACTTACTTTAACAATAACAGGCAGACCCTGTGATGTGCTTGGAGACAGGTCCTCGTTCAGCTCCTGGCACAAATATTGAACCATCTCTTTGGTTACTTTATAATTTTCAAGAAACTCGTTTTCCGGGAGATCGAAAGCCCCGGTTAACGCTCGTACGGTGTTTCTTTTTGCTTTCCTCTCATTTTTTTCATCGTAAAAACTAAGGAGATGACGACGGTAGCCCCCAGACATGTTTTTCTCGAAATCAAAAAAAGGCGGTTTTTTTCTAAAAATGCGCTTGTCTAGGTCTTACGTGTTGTAGACTTTTTGACATTAGAAGTCAAGAAACGATTTCTACAACAACTGTCAAAAGTAGACAAAAAAATATCGCCATGCTCGACGTTATAGACTTTTGTCGATAGAGACTAGAGAACTGTCTTTTCCACATGTCAAACATCGCCATGCTAAGGACGGTAGAAGTCTTTCGAAAATCTGTCATTTTGTCGATTGTCAGTATGGAAAAGAGCTTTGTCGAGTCTTGGTAGAGTAGAGATAGAACGCCATGCTACGCCGGCAGGGTGTCGTCTGCGTAGCAGACGACGCTGACACCACTAGGGAGGTCCGCGCGCAGCACCCAGTCGTAACCGATGTTCCACAGGGGCGGTCCCAGAACCGATCCCTGTGGGACACCGGACGACATCTCTCGCCGGTTCCAATCTCCGCAGCGACTGGGGTAGATGACGGCCCTGTCCATCAAATAGTCCCCGACCACACGACGGAGGTAGGTCGGCACCAGACAACAGGGCAGGGAGTTGAAAGCGTTGGCGATGTCGAGAGACACCGCCAAAACAACCCCGCCCCGGGATATCGCATCCCCCGTCGTGAGGGCTCTCACGCGCATGATGGCGTCCACTGTAGAAAAAGAAGAACCGGAAACGACATCAGAAAGAAAGGGCTGCTGAGTACAGAGAACTTAAGGGAACTGAGTACTCCGATGAGCGGACTAAAGCTAAGATGGCCGGCCTAGGCGTTGGCCCAAATGGCATTCGATCGAAATTGTTTGCTGGCGTAACCGATGCTGCTGGAGCAATTGGACATCTCGGAACGGTGTCAACACACCAACCCGTACCAGTTCCGATTACTTCTAGAGGCGTTGGATTTGCTGCATGTTCATTTTCTAAAGCCATCTCAAACTACCATGGCTTTGAAAAATAATCCATCCATGCTGTGTACCGCTGTTTCCTGGGAATTTTTGAAGCGAAGATGAGACGGTCGAAAAATCGATTTCCTGCAGTCAATCCATTGCCACACGACTGCCGTGAATTTCAACTCAGCCCTGAGTGGATTGAAGTTATGAATACTGCGACTATAGCTCCTGAACCTCTTTTCAGCATACTAACTACGCTTGGAATCCTCAAACATGGAGATGAAATCTATCTTTCTGTAATGGCTAAGGAAGAGACCGACGAACACGGTCGCTTAATTCCTTCTCCACTAGTTGTGACCATCTCTAATCTTCGAGCCGTCGTAATGGCACTCCAAGATGTTCACACACCGAGAGAAATAAGGGATGAGTTCATCCGAAACAATCCTATACCTGGATGTAATTTTGCGGGACGGTTATTAATGAATGCCGATGATATTATACCACCTAATCTAGGGATACCTTAATCCTAAATTATTTACGAATGTTTAGTTTAAAATCTTTTTAGTTTTCATAAAAAGTTTGTATACAGATTAGATATTACCGATCCCAGGCGCCGGCACGTCGAGCAAGCCCGAGCGGCGCACTATGGAAAATATAGGTCGGTATCGGATCAAAAATCTGTAACTTCATGATTTTTTGTCGTATCGTGATGAAATTTGGCACAAATATGCAGTAAGGTTTGGAGATTCGAATTATGTGTAGTTTATAGTGTTTTCTTGTATATCGATGTATGTTTTTTTACATAGAATGAAAGAAATGGGAAAAATACACGAAAAAAAATAGTTAAAAAATTATTTAAAGTAGAATACAAGTTTATAATGACTAAAAAGATTAAACCATGGTTAATTATAACAAGCAAAGTAAAATATATATATATATGAAAACAATTTACTAAATTAAAATCATATTACTAATAGGTAACATCCTATACTCTGGCTTCAGGAAATGATGTAGCTAGGTACAAATATAAGTAATAACTAAATATAAATATTTTTTAACTTATACCACTTCAGGATCAGGGTCAGTAAATGTGGGTTCACTTTCAGGTGCCACGTTTAAAAGACTTAGTGCCTCTTCTTCAAGTTCTTTCACATTTCTTACGTACGGTTTTCTCAAACTTGTTATGTATGGATCTGACGTATAATAAAGCGTCTTAAAGACATCTTCATTTGTAGCAGATCGGGAACATTTTCTGGCATGATGAAGTCGTATGTTTCTGTAGTCTTTGTTGCGAGACTCTTGTGCGTCTTCCGATAGCTGTCCAATAGGAAGCACCGCAAAATGTTTGATAACGTTTTCTCCGTGTATGAGTATTTTATGAACGGAGGATGGCATATAATACCAATCGTAACTACTTACATAGATTCTTGCAGTTTCTATTGCATATTCCCCAAATTTTTCAGGGTCGATCATCATTCCAGAAGAAAGAACTTGCAAGATAATGTAGGTATAGGCGTTTAATCAATGCCTCATCTACACCTGTTATTTCCTTTTGTTATCACGAAATAATGAAGAAAATATCCAAAAAGTTCCCTAATGTTCATGTGAATGGTGTCAGTGGTAAACCGCAAAAGATACCAATTTTCAGGTACTGACTTTTATCAGTTTTTTTCTCATATCTTCTAAAACCGCAAATATTGCATTCTATTTATGAATAGTTAGACTACTAGTCAACACAAAAAGTAGCGGTTGGGCAAACGTGGGTAACATTGAAAACCTTCGACGAAAAAAAATATAAGTGAAAAATAAGGTATGTCACTTTTTAAGTAATTACTGAAATGTTTTTCTTTACTTTTAAAATCATTAAGCTGTATCGCAAAAAGCATAAAATAACCTTTCTAAAAATGTAAAATACTGCATATCTGTATCAAGTATTTTTTCACAATATGGTATTGAAACATGTATACGCAAAGACTTGAGTTTGGCACTTCTGTCTTCTATGTATTTCTATCTATGAAAAAAATAATAATTTCGCCTATTAAGTGAAAAAATCCTAATGAATATTATAATTTAACTATTAGAGAACCTAATAAAATAGCCATATTATCCAAATTATGATATTCGTAAAAAGCATTTTTGATATGCGCTTGTTCTACCATTTTCCATAGTGCGGCGGCATTCGGGCATTCAGTTTAACCAAACACGCTGACCAAACCGAACGCACGTCCGACTGAATGCTAACAAAATGGCGACACTAGACGTAGACGTTTATAAAACGAAACTCTTAGACATTACAATATCTGTGTTGTCCAAGTTATCAGCAAACAAACACAGTTTTTGTTGGACCTATTTTGGTCAGTTAGTAATTAATATTGAGGGAAGAAAACGAACAGTGTTGGGCGACCAAGTGTTTTGCGACGCTTGTTTGAAGCAAGCGAAAGAAAAAGATTGCAATGTGCAATTTTCCAAGTAAGTTTATGTACATCCTATTAGTTTTAAATAATTAAATACCTACTTACCTATCTTGACAGCTTTTTTATGAGGTTAGAAAGTAAGTAGGTATGTTTTATGTTTTTATAAGGCCTTGTTTTTATTTGACATTGCTAATAAACATTTGTTTGTTTCTGTAACTATAAAATGTTAGATGCTAAAATATTTTGAATTACCTATTATACTATAGTATTTTGCTATTTATTTCCGTGAGGTTGGTCGTTATAATACGTTTTTATTGGGATTTTGCTTTCTTATTTTATTTAAGTTATTGTAGGACGCATGATTAATAAAATTTCTGTAATTTTGTTTCAGAGCACTCGTCAAGGCCTACAGTAAAAATATAGCCACCAGCAATTTACTGCGTCATTTGAAGGACGAACATAACTTAGAAGATACACAAAATAGAAAAAAAGTAGCCCCCATTAAAGATTTTTTTTCCGTACAGAGAAAATCAAAACCAGTAACAAAAAGTGGTGAAACTGGTGGGAAAAAAGACAAGTGGATGCTGGCGCGCGATCTTGCACTATGGTTCGCCAGATCACTATTGCCATTCGACAGCATAAATGATGAAGCTATGATTGATTTTTTTTATAAAATACAATATAATTGTGGCTGCTGACGATCTGCCCTCACGACATAATATTGGTCAAGAGGGGCTCGAAGATGTATATAACAGTATGTTAACACATGTACAGAGTATTATTAAAAAACAAAATATAAGATTTGGTGCATTAACATCAGATTTGTGGACAGATCAATTTAGACGTCGCAATTATATAACCTGCACTTTCCATTATATTTCTCATGAGATGAAACTATTAAAATTCACGTTAGCTACCCAACAAGTTGTTGGAAAACATACTGGTGAAATTATTAGAGACGAAATTCAAAGTATTTTGCGGACATTTCAGATTCCACAAAAAGATATTGTCCTTGTATCCAAACTCTGGCAGTAATATGAAAAGAGCTGCTGTTTTACTGAATATGCAAAGTCATCTTTGCCTTGGCCATGCTTTGCATAATCTGGTCACCGTAGATGGTATTCAGAACACTGATGCGGTTCTTTTCCTTATTAATAAATGTAAGAAAATAGTCAAGCACTTGAGATATAGAGCTCCTCAACTTGAAGCCGCTGCCAGCAAAGAACAACGTGAACTGCTCTCATCTTTCGAAGATATTGGTGAAAATATAAACCACTCTGAAGACGAAGCTTCATCAAATGATTTTGACCTAGACGAGGTTTCGACAAGACCTGAAACCAGCGCCCCTCCAACTATAAAGACTAGTACGCCAACGAGATGGCACAGCCTGCTTATGATGCTAACAAGCATCAGCCATAGTGCAAATCGCCGACCCATTAGAGACATGTTGATTGATATAGGACGCAGTGCTCTTTTACTAGATGAGAACGAGTATAATTTAATTACCAGTTTGACATCGTTCTTTGATAAATTCAAGACGGTAGTGGAAATTTTAAGTTCTGAATCACAAATCACTATTAATCTAGCATTGGTTTTTAAATCGGAAATTAGAAGGTTGCTGGAAGCATACAACGACGATGAACCTGTCATTGTCACTAGAGTAAAAAATAACATGTTGGAACGTCTGGACCATCGCTTTCCTGTTACAGACACTATTGTGGCAGCTACTTTATTGGATTGCAGGTTTCAAGCAATTAAGGAAATAGACCTTTACATGCAAAAGCAGGACACCAATAAGGTAGCTTTTTTGACTAAATTTTTAAAAAACATTTTGAACGAGGAGGATGTTGTTGACCCAACCAAAGATACAACACCTGGACCGAGTTCCGCGCCTACAACATCAAATTTTTTGATGAATTTGGGTGAGAAGCACAGTAGCACATCCAGTGATATTGACAGCGTGGTTGAAAATGAATGCTGGAAGTATTTCAGCACAGCTACTGTCAAGGATCTTCAGCCATACGACGGTGATGTGTTAATGTTTTGGAAAGACAGAAAGATCTGTTTTCCATGGCTGTCAACTTAGGCTCGAGCAATATTGTTTATACCGGCGACTAGTACCCCAAGCGAAAGAGTTTTCTCTGTTGCAGGGCAGGTAATAACCGCAAAACGATCTCGCTTAAATCCCATAAGGGTAAATCGAATAATATTTATTCACGATAACTATAGCCATTGCAAAGGGAAAACCGACTTTTGAATTTAATTGGTATTTCATCTTTTAACTGACTGAATCTGTGTTGTAATAATAGTATTATTATAACACAGATTCAGTAGAACGGTATTATTAAAATACCGTTTATTTTTTTATTATTGTTAACAAATTTTGTATTGTCGTTGTTCATTTTTTAATTATTTTATATTAATAACGTAATTAAAGCGTGGTTTAAGTTCCTAATTTCCTATTGATTAACAGCTAAGTTGCGGAATATGAGACTGTTTTAATTTTAATTTTGTTTTCTCTTTTAAAAATTATGTTGTCAATTCATTTGTCACGTCAAAAATTATAATAAATCTTAATTGTACGTAAATAATTGTTTTATTTAAATTAAGGGAGTTAAATGAAGGTCACGCCGCCGACGCCGCCGCCGCCGAGTTAAAAAAATCGGCGCGCCGCCGCCGGAAGATTGGCCATCGACGCTCATATCTAATACAGATTGAAACCTCATTTATTATATATTCAAAATTTAAAAAATAAATACAGAAAAAAAAGAAAAAACAAAATACGGCGGCAAAATTGTTAGTAATTCGTTACGTTAAGGAAAATTAAAATTGTTTTATTAATATTAATTAATGAAAAGATTGTTATTCTTTTTTAATTTAACGTGCCGTGTGAGCTTTAGGAGTCATGTCACGTCGTCATTTGAGTCGAGATGAAATGTTACGAGCCGTGGGCATGCTAGAAAATGGTGCTATTCAACGCGTCGTTGCTGAGGCCCTACACACCAGCCAAAACGTGATATCAAGATTGTGGTCACGTTATCACAGTATTGGGGATGTAGCTGAACGGCACACGGGTAGATATCGCGTTACTACGCAGAGACAGGATTGATGTCTCCAATTGACCGCTAGAAGACAACCCAATATCACAGCGATGCAACTAGTACAAAGGCTCCAGGAGGACCACCAGCTGCTGGTAAGCGACCAAACCGTGCGAAGGAGGTTGCATGAAGTTGGTCTTCATGCTCGAAGACCGCTACGTGTTCCAGCATTGCGACGTGGCAATCGCGGTCGGCGGCTTTAGGTGGGCTCGGGAGTATTTACCATGGAGTGACGAACAATGGTCTTTGGTGCTGTTCACCGACGAGTCCCGGTTTGGGTTTCATCCGGATTCACGAAGAACACGCGTTTCGAGAACTCCAGGGAGAGTTAGCCGTCTACGGCACCCTCAGGAGGTCCACTCATACCAAGGCGGGACAATCATGGTGTGGGCAGGAATTCGTCTTGGCGGACGAACCCAGCTCATTTGGATCCAAGGTAGCATATACATATACGATAATGCTCCTTCCCATACGGCGCAGCTTTGGATTGACCTGCACAGTCGCCCGACTTAAATCCTATCGAGCATGCCTGGGACATGTTACAACGAAAAGCTTTAAGAGATTTCCCGCCAAATTTGACGACAGAACAACAACTTTACGAACATTTGCAAAGAACATGGGACCTCATACCGCAGCAAGACATTGACAATCTAATTTTAAGCATGAACAATCGATGTCGATGTGTAATTAATGTAAGAGGTGGCAACACTGATTATTAATAATTAGATTGAATAATATTTTTTCAATTTTCCTTAAAATTAATAGCTTTATAAGAAAAAATGAAGTTTTTTTTTTACCATATTAATTTACTACGGCGATGAAAAAAATAAACATTATTATTTAAAACAAAAAAATCACGAAATGTTTTTTATTGTTTACTATAGACCTTAAAATAACCTATAATTCTTCTATTTACTGTATCAGAAAATTCTTCATAGATTTTTAGATATTTAATGAAATATAAAATATCCCTAGATTCTGTTGATGTGTGTATATATATAGGTACAAATGAACATGACAAAAAATTTGAAGTTGGTTTTTTTAACGCGGGGTCATTGGGATCACGCCATGACGAATTTCTTGTAGCTATGGAAAGTCTCGAGGTGGATATCATGGCCATAAATGAGACTTGGCTCAGGCAAGGAGAGGAGGGCCGTGCGCCTTCAGTCCCGGGCTACTGGCTGCGGCATGTGCCGCGACCGGCCAGCGTGCGCGGTGAACGTGGGGGTGGTGTGGGTTTTTACCTGCGCCGCGGAGTGAGCGCGCGTGCCTTGCTGCACCCACCAAGGTCGCAAGTCGAGCAGATGTGGCTTAAACTAAACATTAACTCGCAGTCGGTTATTGTTGGCACTGCATATAGACCCTCCTGGCTTGATGTGAATGTTTTTCTGGATGTGATCACTGACTCTCTTTCCTCTTTTGCCAATGTGGATAGGGTTCTCTTAGTGGGTGACTTCAATGTTAACGTTTTAAACCCTTCTGACAACAAAACGAAGCTTCTAAATATTTTTTTACATTGCTGTAAGCTAAGACAAATTTTAACTGAACCGACTCATTTTACCGATCATAGCGAAACTTTAATTGATGTTGCGGTTGCGTGCAATGACGCACGTGTGTGTCGGCACTCAGTTTCACACATACCTGAACTCGGTCAGCACGCAATTATAAGTCTAGAATTAAATTTCAAAGTAGAGAAGCCTATCCCGCATTGGATTACCTACAGGCCGCTTAAGGATGTCCTCCCTGAACTTTTTAATAATGACCTTAATAAGATGGACTGGGAACATTTTGAAAGTCTTCAAGATGTGAACTTATTGGTTGAAATGTTTAATCAATACATTTTGGCACTATTTGATTTGCATGCACCTGTTAAAAAGGTCTTAATTAAAGAAAAGTCGCTTCCCTGGATAACCTTCACTGTGAAGGAAATGATGAGGTTGCGTGACAAGTGCCATGTAAAGTCTAAAGCTACAAAATCTGATAACCATAGAAAATCTTACACTGAGTTAAAATACCTAGTAAGAACGACAATTGAGACTGAAAAGTGCGCATACTTTAAAACATATATCAATGATAATATTACACAGCCCAAGAAGTTATGGAGTCATATTAAGACAATTACCAACGCAAAAAAATCGGAGCACGGTCTGCCTCACTTCTGTAACAATCCAGATACCATTAACTAGCACTTCCTGGATGTTCGTGGCAGTGGAGAGGTTCTGAAGATTTAACTTATTTTGAACAACATCGGCACAGTGCCAGTAATTTCCGGCTTGAGCCTGTTGAGGAGGAAGTTGTGCTGAGAATTCTGCGTAGTCTCAGATCCAATGCGCAGGGCTCTGACCAGATCTCTCTGGAGATGCTAATGTTGACTCTCCCTCGTACTCTAACAGTCATAACGGCAATCATTAATAGATCAATCGTAACTTCTTCCTTCCCAGATCTGTGGAAAATGGCAATCGTCAGACCTATTCCTAAAGTTCCCAACCCCTCCACTGTGAAGGATCTCCGCCCTATCAGTCTACTCCCTTGTTTATAGAAAGTTCTGGAAAGGGTTGTAGCTAATCAGCTTAGGGCATACTCGTATCTGGAAAACAATGGTATTTTACCCCAGGCACAATCTGGATTTCGTAGGGGCCACAGCACGACAACTGCACTACTGGATGTGGTTGGGCATACTTGAGGCCAGAGACCGGGGCATGGGAACCCTCCTTGTCCTTCTTGATTTTTCACGAGCTGTCTTTTTATGGTTGTGACGTTGTAACAGTAAAATGGTTTGAGAGCTACCTCACCAATCGACTACAATTTGTCCAGGTGTCATTTGACAATGGAGATAATATGTCCTCTAGTCCACAGCACGTGAGCAGGGGTGTCCCTCAGGGATCTATCCTTGGCCGACTCCTCTTCATCTTGCACAGCGCTGACATTGTCAAATGCTTAATCAACACCAAGTTCCATTTGTATGCTGACGATTTACAGATGTATCTCTCCTTTAGAGCCCCGGATGTTGCTGAAACAGTGAAGAAAGTCAATAATGATCTGGTAAGAATATCTGATTGGTCCAGAAGAAACTCCTTGGTTCTGAATCCAACTAAGTCCAAATATACACATCGTCGACCGTAGGTTCAATTGAGGGGTAAGGGATAAAATACCCAAAATTAGTTAAGTATATAGTTTTGTTCAGAATTTTTCGCTCTTTCGAATGGTGTATATGAAAAAATTCTAGCTTAAGAAAAATGTCCCTCACCCTAATGATTTTTGGATCCAAATTTCGAATCAGCCCTATAATAACAATGTATTTGAAAAACTATGCAATATAGGAACTTGAAATGATGTAATTATTGCCGCCAATCCACTTGAAATAAGGTAAGGGTCTTCCCAATCAACGAATTACCACTACATGGTTTATTTTTAACCGACTTCTAAAAAAAGGAGGAGGTTCTCAATTCGGATGTTTCTATTTTTTTTTTTTTTTTTTATGTTTGTTCGGGCATAACTCCGTCGCTTGCCAACCGATTTGGAAAATTCTTTTTTTGTTGGAAATTCTTTCCAAATGGTCCCATAGCCACCAAGTCGGGATCTGATGATGGAATCTTGGCGAAATCGAGGGAACTCTTCAAATTTTATATGAAAACGTTTTGCGATTTTGGTATTTTATACAACAAGTGAAGCATTTGCGTTCGATAAGAACCATTCTACCATCAGATCTGATGATGAAGCCAAGAGTCACGGAACTCCATAATGAGACAATGTGTCCTAGTCGTGTTTGGGCTTGTTGTAATTGTAACGGTATGCACTTTCCATGTTTATCAAGCACATGTGAACCACTAAAAAGTGAAAAATAAAAACTATTTTGAAAAAAATAAAACCGACTTCAAAAAAAAACAAAAAGTGAAAAATAACTTAAGCTTCTGAAGTCGGTGACAAAAAAACTAAAGCAATTAAACAAAGGTCACCGACTTCAGAAGCTTAAGTTATTTTTCACTTTTTGTTTTTTTTTTAAGTCGGTTTTATTTTTTTGAAGAAACAATAATAAAACTGGCCTTACACTAATGTCTTTGTTATCTAAAAAAAATTATATCATCCATACTTTAGATGGATTGCACGAGTTTTACATAGTTATCCCTTACCTCAATTTGCATTGTCATACTCATATTGTATCAAATTTGATACACTACGAGTTTCTACAGATAAATAATTTGGGCCTCCTAAACCGCGTATTGATGACTGATATCTAGACAAAGGTTGTATCCGAACATGAAAAAGAAATAGGCAGATTTCTACCTTGTCTGTGGTACGTTATTTCTGTCATCGAATATTTCAAACTGCTAATTCAAGCAGTGAGTGCGGTTTGTGGATTGTAAAAGCCGATTTTGGCTACTTTTTCCTCTAGCTAAAATTATTTTTGTTATTTGCGAGTGAATAAAATGGATCCCAAGAAGTTTTACGGAAAAACATGTAAGTAATATCCAATACTTCTTGGCGAAAAACGGACTTGAACTTTGTATCTGAAATGATACTCTATGCGGTTATGTTTGCATACGTTTTTCAAATATGATACTTCATGCATTAGAGTTTGTGCCAGTACTCGGCCAGATATAAGACTACATGCAATAAGTACATCGTACAGGGTTTTTTTTTTAATAATTGATAGTGAGAAAGTAGAACAAGTGAACGTGTTTGTTTTTTTATTTATTTGGGAAGTTTTACTCCGTAGGTTCATCTATTGTTATAAAAAATGTTTTTTTTTTTGCTTGTTCTTATTTACTGGTGCTATAAACGTTTGGGGCTTATGAATGTATTTAGTGTTTTATTTATTTTCAGGGACTTGACACGCCAGCGGGCGTGATATTCCTTTAGATAGCGATGATGAAGACCTGACCGATGATGAAGATTATTTTTTACCACCCAAAGGCGTAACCATCGAAGAAACAGATTCGGAGTACGATGATTTTTCTGATAAAAGTGAAGATGAAGGGAGTCTTACTCAAGATGCATTGGAGGCAGTATATCTTACCATGAATGACATCATAGAACCATCAACGTCAACGGGTATATCGGACAAAAACAGAAAAACAAAGGGACAAACAAAAAAAAGGTAAAAAAGGATAAATTGACTTGGACCAACAATACAATTACTTATAACGTTCAGGTTCAAAATGTCCAATTCTCAAAATGTCCAACGGTTTCAAAACGTCCAATTCTCAAAATGTCCAATTCTCAAAACGTCCAATTCCCAAAACGTCCAATTCCCGAAATGTCCAATTCACACAACGTCCAATTTCCAAAATGTCCAAATCTTAAAATGTCCAATTCTCAAAACGTCCAATTCCCAAAATGTCCAATATTTGAGAATGTGGTAAATTTTGTTCAATAACTCATCAAAGCGCTTTTTTAATACTTACGTAAAACAATAAATACAAAATACTGAAAGAATCAAAAAACATGTTTTATTTAGAAGTAGCAAATTAAATTAAAAATAAATATTTTAATATTATATATAAATACATATATACATAATATATTAAATATTATACACATTAACGCAAGTGTCGCGAATTTGAAAAATAATTCAAGACTAAAAAAAATGAATTAAAAAGTGTACTTGAACAAATAATTTTCCCCGACATCATTGTCATTGTAATTTTTCCATAGCAACCAAAACCACATCGCGATCTAACGCTAACAACGCCATCTATCGAGCTATTTTGTTCCCAAGTTTTCTGGTATTTAAATTACTTTGTTACTGTGTGTTTTAAAAACTTGTATTCAAATAAGTACTTGCGATATTAAAATATAAATATTGATTTTATTAGTTATTTAAAAACAAAAGGAAAAATGATAATAATGTGCATTAACTGTAAAGTGGGTATTTTTGAAAAAAATCATAACGCCGTACGTCATTACTTTATTAAATGTAAGGAAACGCGTTGATGTAGTACCTACGTGTTATTGCCTCAAATAATAGTGAACTGTAGTCACAACATTGTAGTTGAGGTTTTTGTGTTTTTCAAATTCGTATATTTTCGAAATCTACAATGACTGAAGAATTTGAATTCGTTTGTAACCAGAAAGATAAGCTTACTTTGATTCGTAATGGGTTCCAGTTTAACAAAAACGTGACTAATAAAAATGGAAGCACTTTATGGCGTTGTACTAATAGACGGATGTGTACTGCATCAGTCACAATAGATAAGTCAAGGAAAAACGTATTGAGAGAATCGACGCACACTTGCGAACAAAATCTTGTCCAATTGCATATTAATAAAGTAAAATCATCTTTGAAGAGGACAGTATGTACAGATTTAGGACCGATTCAGAAAATTTGTGAAAAACCTTTGAACAAATTAAGGGAGGAATACCGCAATGATAAAGATTTGATACCGTCATTTCATACCATTAAAAATACTTTATATAGATCCCGCAAAAAGTATTTGAATACAAATTTATTAATACATAGTGATACCAGATCAGTTTAAATACCAGAAAACTTGGGAAAATCATTTCTGATTTGTGAAGATGGAGACACAGATAAAATTATAATATTTGCAACAAATACGGCGAAGAAATTCTTAAATAAATTAAATCACCAGGTTCATACTACGCAGGTAAGGTATAAAGTTTTTTTGTTTTACCTAGGTTATATATAAAACAATGTTTAATGTTTGTTTCAATTTATAATTATAGTTATTATGATGTTGATTATTGTACTGGTCTTAATTTGTTACTTCTAATTTAAATAAAACATATTTTGATTCTTTCAGTATTTTGTATTTATTGTTTTACGTAAGTATTAAAAAAGCGCTTTAATGAGTTATTGAACAAAATTTACCACATTCTCAAATATTGGATATTTTGGGAATTGGACGTTTTGAGAATTGGACATTTTAAGATTTGGACATTTTGGAAATTGGACGTTGTGTGAATTGGACATTTTGGGAATTGGACGTTTTGGGAATTGGACGTTTTGAGAATTGGACATTTTGAGAATTGGACGTTTTGAAACCGTTGGACATTTTGAGAATTGGACATTTTGAACCTGAACGACTTATAACAGCGAGGACGTTGCATTTATGGGCTGTACTGATCTACCTGATAATATAATGGACCTGGAGACGCCAATAGCTTTTTTTAAGTATTTGTTTCCAACTAGTGTTATTCATCTCATACATGAACAGAGCAATCTATATGCAGAACAGTTGCAACCAGATAAAGCATATTCTATAACTAGTGACGATATATTAAAATTTATAGGACTGTACAACTGACATGTACATGATAACTCATGTACATGTCAGTTGTACATTTGCCATCTACGCGACACTACTGGAGTGAAGGAACATATGTTTTTTAGGTTACCTTAAAACCATTTGGACTAAACACTCTATGAAGGAGGAAGCGGTTGTTTATGTCATCAAAATAAATGGGGAAATGGCAGCCAAAAAGACAGGGAGTAATCCAGAACGTAAAACGAAAAGTGGGAAGGGAAAAGGAAAAGGGACGGGAAAGGGTAAGGTTAAGAGTAAAACATCTGTTAGTGTGCCGTCACAACTAGCAGACTCGCCGGATATAACAGTGGACAATAATTGCATAGAACTAAGACCTTTGTATAACACCAGGCTACCAATATCGTTCGCAAAATACAAAGATTTAAAAAAAATGTGTGTGAATGCTACGCCCAGTAGATTTCATCAAGATTATTTGAAGCTACCATATTGCGCTAAAGTGATTGACAATTTGAATCAAACGGACGAAGAAGATAATGTTGATGAAAAATACGTTTAATTCTGAAACATGTATTGATCTCAATTTTATTAATATTTTTTTTAATGATTATAATGATTAAACATTGATCTCATGTTGAAGGCTGATTAAGCGGTAAAGCGGTAGTAAGTAAAATTGATTCCATGCCTTAGAGGCTCTATTAGGATTATTTGCAGCTACTTTTTTATTTGAATAAAAATTCAAAGTAATTATAGGTATAATTTAACAATTATACCTATAATTACTTTGAATTATTAAAAGAAATGGTAACCCATTTCTTTTAATAATTTGATTACAATAAACATATTAAATGAAATATAAATTGTTTTATTAAATCTATACAAATTAGCTATTACAATGTACAAACATAATTTCATTTCATTGTACTATGTAAGCAACACACAGAAAACAGACACACGGTTCTAATACATTTTCATGTCTCTTAAATGATTTCTTGTAACAATAATAACGATTTCCAAATTTATGATATCCGTACGTCAAAAGTGTGTACTTCATTTTATGTCAAAAATCTCTTTACACTGTATTTTTTCCATAATTTTTAATAACCCGGGCGTTTCCTCCCGCCTGATTCGGTGCAAGTACCTCCCGAAACATCCGTGTCCGGTGAGGACCTGCGTCAGGCGGAAGGTGAGGACGCCGTGGCGCCTCTCCAGCCACTCCTCAAAGAGGGGACTTATCGCCACTATCGTGGCGTGCCCTGCACGGGGTTGCGACAGTCGCTCTCTCCATGTCGCCATGAGATCGCGCCGGAGGTCAGTCCGCTGAGCGGCAACTTGCCGCGGCAGCGGAGTTTCCCCCCGGCGTAGTACCTCCGCGCGCCATTCGTGTAGGCGCGCGAGGACTATCGACCTCCAGATCCCATGGCGGCAATCCGGCAATCGGTATCACGGCCTCAGGTGCGCTTTTTTTTTAAATGTACATATATATTTTTTTTGATTGTGTGGCAATTTCGTTGGCTCAATTTGGCTTAACGTACATGAATATGATCTGAACAATTAACTACAACAGTTTTATTAAAAAAAATGAGTCATATAAATAAAATAATTATTTTTTATTTTTTTATTAATGTGTCAATTCTGGTGGTCCAGTTTGACTTAACACTGTATAATGTAATCCAAATATTAATACAAAAACATAATTTAAAACAAAACACGTCTTATACCTACATCCTCTGTAAAACAGGTTAAAAATGGCGTATTTATTGAATTTAAAATACAATGTAACCAGCAAAATTTCTTAGAATCAAAAATAAGACAGTAACAGACTTTTCAGCAAAAATTACGCTGCAAGCTTTGTTGGATTTAACAGTGAAAAGAATCAAGAAACGTTTACCGCAAGATCTTCATGAAAAAAATCTAATATTAATATCTAAGTGGGGTTTTGATGGAGCATCCAGCCAGAGCAGATACAAGCAGAAGATGGAATCAACGCAAAACCCTGACGATGATGACTCGAGTATCTTCATGACCTCATTGGTACCACTGAAAATGACATGAAGAAGAACCAAAGAACGAAGAACCCAAAGCTTTTCTCAGTTTCATTATGTCAGCCAGTGCAATTCTTATTTGTTAAGGAGAGCGAAGCAGTAGTGAAAGAAGAAAAAAGAAAAATGGACGCCGAAATATCACTTCGACCTACTGAATGTGGCAGCAATACTGTTCGACACAAACTTCTGCTGACCATGATTGATGCTAAGGTTTGCACATATATTTCAGATGCAAAGTCAAATGCGTCATGCTACGTTTGTTTAGCGAAGCCATCTGAATTGAACAATTTGAACGCAATTGAAAAACGAGGGATATCAGATTCCATGATGGATCTTGGAATTTCTTCTTTACATGCACGCATCAACATGATGGAATGTCTCCTGCATATTGCCTACAGACTGGATGTTATAGTTTGGTCTTGTAAAACCAAAGCTCTACAGGATTCAAGAGATGCAAGAAAGAAGATTATCCAAAATCAATTTAAGGAAGAAATGAACGACCTGCCTGTAGAGAGACAACCCAACCATGGCCGACCACTCCGATGAGGAAATTCTTGCAGATGCTATATCAGCCTTAGAGACCAGGTCTAAGGGCGAAGTACTGTACCAGGGAATAACATCAGCTCCATTAACATTGCCTGGGGTTACTACCCGAGCAGGTCGGAGAAAATCTGAAGACGGCCCGGCCCCTCGCATCAAGAAAAGACAGAAACCAGCCATCATTGCGCCCTTAAATGAATGGGACGAACAGGAGGAGAGTCCAGGTTCCTCGAGGGACCAGCCCAACCGCCCGCCTCAGGAGGATGGGGGATGGCTGCACACGCTTCTAACAGACATACAGAAAACACAAAAAGAGATCCTGGCGAAGGTGACCACAATTCACGAGCAAGCCCAAGCGGATCGACAGCGCATGAACCATTTAGAGATCAGAGTAGAAAACCTGCAAAAGGCCCGCCTGTCCGGATTGACCTCAACACCTCTGTCCACCGCATCAGGCCTTCCGTCAGGGGGCACCACACCTCACACCTCAGACATTACGGAAGGCCCAGTCATCTTCTAGGCCTCAACCATTCGGCACAATGAATCTGCTCATCGATTTTGAAAATTTGCATGAAAATCAAACCCAACCTATGAATTTAGATTCAGGCGAGGACTTTGTTATTGAATCAAATAAGGTATGATCTTATTCAAAAGTATATTAATGTCGACGTGTACGTGTGTAAGATACAACATGAGTCAGAAACCATATTTTTCAGGAATCATCATCTACGAGTATACGCGTCAACGGGCGAAGAATAGTAGATTTTCAATATTTATTTAAGCAATTGGACACAACAACAAACTATGTCACATCATAACGATAGATTTGGGCGCAAGTTATCTAATCTCACGATAACCGAAGAGAAAATGCACTCATTTTCGCAAACATATATTTGTCATGTTCAATGTGTGGAAGCCAATTTATGATAAAAACATGTGAGGATAAAGAAAATGAATTAGATGTTAACCATAGCGCTGTTTCGGGTATTATTAGTATTGGTTGTGGCCGAGCCAACTTGAACGAACAAGCAGCTTCCATTAATTTGCCACTTATTAGCAAATCGACCTGTAAGAGATGTCACGACAACTTTGTAACGTAGTAGAAACTCAAAAAAGTTTCTATCGTTACTTTGTTTACATAGACAGATTCAACGCTTACAATCTAGTCAAATGTCAAAACAAACGCCACAGATTATGTAAAATCATTAGGGCTTTCTCGTTACTAAACGACTAAATTAGCTGCGTTCCAGTGAAATGCGCACCGCGTTCCGTGTATCCGCACTAGTGAGTGTGGACTTGTCTATGCGTGGGCGCGGGTATATAGGTCATCGTCCCGATGACCAGCTCTTTTTTCTGCTACCGAAAATCAGACGCGTTCACCGGCATTTTATCCACCGTGACCTCATACGTAATCTAGAATATTCGGCTTGAAGCAGGCAGTTTAACTCGTTTCTTTAACGACATAACCTAAAATAAGTGATTTTATAACCCCAATACTGGGTAAGTTAAGAATAAGAATAATTTAAGAATAATTTATTTTAAAAAGAAGGTATTACAAAAGTATATACATTTAAGTGCAGTAGAGTTATTTTTAACAATTGTATAATTAGTGCTTATAATTAACTACAATTACAATATATATAACAGTTGCTGCCGTTGCTGGTAACGAAATTGTTAAATACAAATGTTAGGTAGCGACATACCTGATCTAGGTTTATTTAAACCTGTGTTTCAGGCCATCACTTTACATTGCAAAATTTAATTAGGACAGTAAAAGTTTACAAAATAAAATAAATCTAATAACAATTACAACATAAATCAAACTAGTACAAAAACAATAAACATTACAACTAATTTTAGGAGATGTGTACAAATTAGATACGAGGGCATAACATAATCAAACTAGGACTTCTAGAAGTTTTTCCGTGTCTGTGTAATTAAGTGTCGCTAAATAATCTGATATTACAAAACTACATTTCCTATAACTTAGACAATAGAGGTTTAGTTTCTTGTTCAGTCTATTATACAGAAAAGGTCCTAAAAACACATAGAATCGACTAGCAAAAGCATGTTTAGTTTGGGGCTTTGAGCAAACCAAGTCCTTCCTTCTCCTATCGGAAGGAACTGGGTCATAGTGAAGGGTAGAGTGCTGCTGCAGTATAATGTGAAGAATAAATAATTGCCGAACTGTGAGCACATTACATGCTTTGTAGAGCAGATGTGTCGGAAATCTAAACGGACGAAAGGTAGCGACCTTTAGTATTGCTCTTTGAGCACGTTCTAGAGGGAGAAGAATTGAATTACCCGCGCCACCCCAGGATGTTATGCAATACGTTAGAATAGACTGACACAAAGCTAAATAAACCTGTTTTATTAATTTATACTCGGCTACATTACGTAAATACTTAAAAACATATATTAGTTTGCGAACTCTAGTGTAGTCTAGTTGTTGAACAGTAATCGTTTTCTTATTTTCCTTGTACCATCTAGCTACGTGGATTCGAGATGTGAATCCACCCTTCATCATTCTTTTTGCTTTGCACTTTAATTTTGTAAAAACATGTAACCTTCAGCTGAGTGTATTTTGACATTGTGTTTTCCTTCATGACACTCAAAATGTACAACTCATGTCGTGCCTTCCATCACTACCTTGTAAACTCCGTACTGATTGTGACTACCACACATCACCTGCACCTGCATGGCGCATGGGTACTCCCCGCTTTGCTTACGCCTTGGTGTCACAATCAGCGGAGATGACCATCAGCCATCTCGTGACACGCTGGACGTTTTTTCCAGGGTCCAAAGTTCCGGCTGACATCCAAGGTTCCGGCTGACATCTTCCGGCTGAGAACCAGATTACGGATAGCTGTACGATAGTACCGGCTTACCGGCTATCAGCGGGCCAGCGTCGGGTACCTTTTTTTTACCTGCGTGGCCGCTACCGACATCTTCGGGTCGGCGCGAACACCTGCCGACCGTCAACCTTCCTGGCGTCACCAGCGTGGCACACCGCTACGGTCTTCGTCGCACCGGGCTGAGCCAGGAGAGTACCGCGCTAACCCCCAGGCGGGCTTGGAGAACATAGTGACCATAGACCTTCCCACACCCGTGTTAATTGTTGTAATTATATTTTTTTTTTATGTTGACAATGTTTCGTGGTTTTAATTAACCTTCCCCACGAACACCCCCTCCGTCACAACTTATATAACTGGTGGAAGACTACAGCTGAATCTTGTATGATTCAAACCGGTAAGGAAGAAGCTTCTTTGGCTTTGGAAAAAGGTAGCGTGAGTCCGTCGGGTATACCAAACGTGACCATATTTTTTTTTTATCACAACGGGACATCGGTTTTTATAACGTTGATTAGTCGGGCCGATTCATAAAGAATACTCAATTTTTGATGCCCGCCAATTCAATACATTTTGGCGATTTTAAGTAGTTGTAACCCTTGGTTTCCATTCAATTCGATTATTTCATATAATCGATTAAAAACACAAAAGTGATCTTTGGAACGCAACTTTTGCTAACGGCGATAACGGAACGCAGCCATAATTAAAAAAGTTAGAATGTCAGTGTGGACGACGTAGTCAATGACATCTCCCCAAATGTATTATTGTGAACTAATTGAGAAGTTTACCATCTAGAAACGTTGTGTTCCCGTTAATTCAGTAGAACCATCCTCCAGGGGGTTCACAAATATTGTGTGACGGTGTTAGTGATGAAAGGTGCAAAGATCAATAAAGCCCCAATTGTACAACGACCGGGACAGAGCCCTACGCTCTCATCTTATCCCGAGATGAGAGCAAAAGTCTGCCGTCTGGCAACACTCCCCCACGACTCCCCCCGAGCGTGGCCCTACAGTGTGAGTTCGGCCATTTTTGCCAGAGGAACCGGGAAAGCTAGCCGCGGGAGAGTGACGGGACATAGTGCTCAGCCGGCGTCACCTTCAGCACGGATCCGGACACCCAATAACTGTTGAACAGCTTTACGCGTGTCTGTCTGCAATTTGGAGGTCAGTCTAACGAAGTGCGATTTGAAACAAGGCCAATTCTATGGGCTGTTCCACTCGCCCCTCTGGTGGCCAATTCTTGGTTGGAGTCGGGAGCCTGATATAGGCCCCGATTATTGTGGAAATACCCCAGGAATTCTGGGTAAGTTCAATTTCTGTTGTTGAGAGTAGGCTACTTTTAGTAGGCTTGAAACTAATTAGGGTCGTTCATCGACAGGGTTTTTTTTTACCACAAGTATAACTTGGTGGGGAACCACCACACCCTCCAGGCTGCGCGTGGGCCTTGCCCGCAGAGCCTAGCCCGTACCTTTCACCCCGGCAGACTGGTGTGTGAGACACGGTCTGCTCCTCTCCGAGTCCAGCGTCCTGAACACCTGAGTGGACTTACCGGTATTGTGGACTGGGATCCCTTCCCCAGCCACGCTTCACTATTATTGTGCCGTGTTTTTGAATAACCATAATTGAGATCCAATCACAGACAGGTTTTGGTCGAACCCCCCGGGGTCATTTAGTCTCATATTTAGTTTTAATTGTTTATGATTATCTTGTATTTTTAAAATAGTGGCTAACTTAGTGTTTTCTAAGCGGGCCACAAGGCGCCCATTCTTTTATCTTGATTTATACCTAGTAAGTAAACTTTTATTGTTAATTAAAATCTAGTTCTTAACCTTTTGTCTTTTTATTTATAACCGACGCCAGTCCTTTTAAAAGCGTTACACTGGCGCCAACTAGTAAAAGCCTGCCTGTGATTGTGATCAAAATTTAAGTCTAAGCCATCATATACTAACCCTGAAAAAGAATTACTTATAAAGAAATTTGTGATTGTTTTATTGCCTACCTACTGTGAAATTTAATTGTTGTGGAAGGTATCATGAATTATTGTAAACAAGTTGAAAAGTGTTAGTATGAGTAGTAATATGCAATAGAGTTTGATTTTATTTATTACTAAGTATCAACTTAGATATAGAATCTGCACATTCTAGATAATTTTGTTGATCCAGAGTTGTGATAACAATATTAATGTTGTAGGTATTATGGAATTTTTAAACAAGTTGAAAAGTGTTAGTATGAGTAGTAATATACAATAGTGTACGGTTTCAGTTATGAATATGTATAAAAAACAAAATCGAATCAGCAATAATACACAAAATAAAATTAATATTTAACAATTAACTAATAATATTGTAATGTGATTAGATCTCAAACGTGCTTTTAAAGTAAACAAGTATAAATTAGTGAATCTTGATTCCCTAACATTGATTCTATTCAACACGTTGACTAGTGGTATTACACACACTCCTTTCAATATTAGTACTGCAACATAGGGGTAAGGATTCAGGTTTAAAATTCAGGGTTACCCGTGCTTGGATCAAATTTATTTTTTCAGGAATTACGGCTTGGAATTAGGAGCGTTGCATTGATTCTGTGTACAGTTTTTTTTAATTCAAGATAAACGGTGTCCGGACTTAGGATTTTTTTTAATAGGGAAAAAAATTGTTTCCAATTGGTTTGATTTAGGATTTCAAATATCGCTGGTTTGTTTGCAACAATGCCAAACGAGGAGCAGGACAAGAAAGCCAGAGATGAGTCACCAGAGGGTCCGGGTAATATATGTCATACACGGGGTGCGGCAGCTACGGATTCGGATAATGACTATGAAGATCCGGAGCAGCCCAAGGAGAAACATTGTATCCACCGGGTTAAGTACATACACCCAACGGACATAACAAAATTGAATTTAAAATACAGTGGTGATACCAGTGTGTTAGCTTTCCTCGAACGCCTCGATGAGCTGGTTGGGTCCCGTTCGCTCAACTATGATCAAGTTTTCCGTTCAGCAGCAGAACTGTTTAGTGACAATGCACTGCTCTGGTATAGGGGTATTAGGCAGTCGTTAGGATCGTGGAAGGATTTGAAAGAGCAGCTAGTGGAGGAGTTTTTGCCCCCGGATTTTGAACATAGGCTCTTAGAGGAACTAAAGTCACGCACGCAAGGGGCGGACGAGACTTTTTCAACATTCTACTCCATCATGCTGGGATTCTTCAATCGTCTGCGAACACCCTTGAGTGATGAGGAGAAGCTGCAAATTCTGAGGCGGAATGTCCGTCCAGAGTTCTCAGATCGCTTGGCTCTGTTTTCCATTACAACGATGACGGACTTCAGAGACAAGTGTAGGGAACTAGAGAGGCAGCGAATTAGGTCGCAGTACTTTTCCGAACCACCAAAGGTAACTCCACACACACTTGCTGCAGATCTCGCATACACGGGCCGAGCAAAGCAGGTTTCCGCGCTTGAGGGTACTCCTTCCCAGGGGAGGGACAACTTGTTCTGCTTGCGTTGCCGAATTCAAGGTCACACACTAAAATCTTGCACCGAGAAAGGGGTAGTTTGTTACACCTGCGGCATGAAGGGATTCACTTCCACGAAATGTCCAAATTGTAATAAAAAACAAAACAAGACAGCGAAAACCAAAAGCCGTAGGGACGTCCAACCGCCAAAGTGCCAAAATTGTGAGAAGGGCAAACCGGAAAAAAACTAGTTACACAGGATCGAAGCCTCATCACCCGCTTTGATAACAGTGACTGGAATAACTGGTTACAGTATCTTAAGCTATTTTTCAAAACATATAACGTAGCTTCGATCCGGGAAACAAACACTCGTCCTTTTTTGACAGTGACAATTTATGGTCAGACCGTCAAGGGATTATTGGACTCTGGTGCCACGGTTTCTTTGATAGGATCAAATCACCATACTAGGTTTTTAGACATGGGTGCTACCTTATGGCCCTGTGAGGACGTTGGTAAAATACAATCAGCTAATGGGGAAGCATCAAAAATGTTAGGGTTCTTACTACTCCCTGTGGCACTGGGTGACACAGTGAAATTAATAAAATTTTATGTAACACCAAATATAATCCTTCCTTTGGTGTTTGGCTGGGATTTTTGGCGGGCGTTTGACTTAGTCCCCGAACGTTTAACGACATTAACGTGGTCAGTTAGGGGAGATTTCGGTGAGGCATCGCTCAGTCATCTGTATTCTTTTGACACATTATCAGACAAACAACGTGCCCAGGCAAAAGAGATCATTGGAAATTTTGACGACATTGCGTTCGAGAAAGTAGGTCTAGGGAAAACAGATCTAATTACGCACACCATAGATACAGGGGATACCAAACCAATTAAACAACGCTACTATCCTATGTCCCCAGAAAGGCTAAACGAGTTAAATCGTGAGCTGGACAACATGTTGGAACTTGATGTGGTGGAACCTAGTCGTAGTGCGTGGAATAATCCAACGCTAATGACACCAAAAGCGAATGGGGAACTACGGTTCTGTTTGGACAGCAGAAAATTAAACGCAGTATCCAAACATGATGCGTATCCCCTGCCCTACATTTCCCAAATTTTAGACAGACTACGAGATGCCAAATATCTCTCGTCAATAGATCTAAGTTCAGCATTTTGGCAAATAAGTTTAGATTCAGCGTCCAAGGAGAAGACTGCGTTCACGGTGCCGGGGCGCGGCTTGTTTCAATTCAAACGGATGTGTTTCGGTTTGACAGGAGCGCCGGCCACACAGCAAAGACTGATGGATAAGCTGTTCGGACCAGATGGCTTCGATAATCACGTCTTTGTCTATTTGGATGACATAATTATATGTAATAATTCATTCCAGGAACACCTTTCCTTACTGGAAAAGGTCCTAGCTCGGCTAAAGCAGGCCGGCCTTACTATTAAGTCGTCCAAATGTCAATTTTTCAGACGGGAGCTAAGGTACCTGGGATACGTGGTCAACGAGAAAGGATTACACACGGACCCAGATAAGGTCAGGTCTATTCTAGAGTTTCCGACTCCATCTTCTCGGAAGGAGGTCAAGATGTTTCTAGGGACTGCATCGTACTATAGGCGATTCATAAAGAACTTTAGCTTAATAGCGGCCCCTCTAAACAAATTAACCAGTTCCTCGAAAGATGCTCCTCCCTTCAAGTGGACACCCGAGGCGGAAGAGTCATTTAAAACCCTAAAACAGGCTCTAGTCTCAGCACCTATTCTCGCCTGCCCAGATTTCTCCAAACCGTTCACACTGCAATGTGACGCATCTTCTTATGGCTTGGGCGCGATGCTTACGCAGGAGAACGATGGCAGGGAACATCCCATCGCATTTGCAAGTAAGTCACTCACGAAGTGTGAGGCAAACTACTCTGCCACGGAGCGGGAGGCTCTGGCGGTTGTGTTCGCGGTGGAACACTTCAGGCCATACTTAGAAGGCAGCAGGCCATTTAAGATTATAACAGACCACGCCAGCCTGAAATGGTTCCTTAACCTTACGAACCCAACCGGCAGATTAGCCCGCTGGGGGTGTAGGTTGTCCCCTTATAACTTCGTGATCGAACATCGCGCCGGGAAGGATAATGTGGTGCCTGACTCCCTTTCTAGGTTATTACCCATAGCTGCCACCACGACCGCCGAGATGTTGGTTCCTACCGGCGATAAATGGTACGACGATATCTATGCGAAGTGTCTGACCAAGCCATTGTCGTGTCGCAATTATGTGATACAAAACGACAGACTGTTTCGCTACACCAAGTCGACAAACGCGTTGGACCAGGATTTCCAGTGGAAAGAAGCAGTTGCAAGCCCGAACAGGAGCGCTATTATAGAGGAAAACCACGGTACACCTACATCCGCCCACTTGGGAATCAAAAAAACTTTTAAAAAGTTATCTTTGGCCTACTATTGGCCCGGTCAGTATAAGGACGTTGCTGACTTTGTGCGCAGATGCGAGACATGCCTGGCGCATAAGATACCCGCGCAACGAACTCCTGGTTTGATGGGTAGCCCAAAACAGTGTTGTAGACCATTCCAGACACTTAGCATAGATCTGGTCGGTCCTTTTCCAGTTTCTAGAAACCGATTTACACATTTATTAGTGGCAATGTGTTGTTTTACAAAGTATATAATGCTATTTCCTTTACGTCGTGCTACAGCAGCTAACGTTGTTAGACACCTGGAGAATGACGTATTTATGAAGCACGGTATCCCCCAAACAGTGATATCTGATAATGGTACGCAGTTCACTGGACATGAGATACAGGCCTTGTTTCATAAATATAACATTCCTCAGGTTCATTTGGGACCCAGGTACTGCCCACAAGTAAATCCAGTGGAGAGACAAAATAGGACCATTGGTACCGCAATTTCGTCACTCATAAAAGAGGATCATCGCGAGTGGGATGTAAATCTGTCACATATACAATTCGCTATCAACACCTCGGTTAGCGAGGCGACGGGGTTTTCACCTTTTCTCCTGGTACATGGGAGAGAGGCCGTGGTGTCAGGATCGCTGTACGATTCTACACCGACAGATCTCACTGACATAACTTTCCCGAAGCGGGAGGATTACGCCTGCCACTTGGGAGAATTGTCAAGGATCTTTCGGAAGGTACGCGAGGAACTCGTTAAAGCCCACGGTAAAAACCTCCAGTACTATAATTTGAGAAGGCGACACGTAGAACTCAGCGTAGGACAAACCGTGTGGAAAAGATGTTATCCGCAAAGTGACAAAGGCAGGTTCTTTTCGGCGAAACTGGCACCAAAGTACGTAAAATGCAAAGTAGTAGCAAAAAAGTCACCACTGGTTTATCAGTTGGAGGACGTTAATGGGAGAGACGCAGGGATATGGCACATTAAGGACCTTAAGCTTTCTAATTAGGCTAACTACTTAGCTACACATGGGAGGAATAGGTTACTTCCTTATTAGCTTTAGGTGACTTTGTTTATAGTCGCCAGACACAGGTTTCAAAACCAGTAACATGTGTCACTTGGTGGAACAGGTTATTTAACTTTTGTTAAGCCTTCTCCACAAGCTCGATAGGGGAATCCATTTAAGGAGTCGCTTGACGCTGGATTAACCAGTTTTGGGCTGTTGATAGACAGCCATATGGCAGGTCTAAAGTACCTTGTTTTAAATTCATCACGGATGGCTTTATCCATCTTGTATTAATTCCCCTGGACCGCAGTAAGCAGCGCAAATATTCGTCCCGGGTGCAGGTTAATGTTAGGAAAGGAAAAGTCATTAGGAATAGTTTGTAAGTTTGGTCTGGTTTGGCCTGATCGTGCAGTGGGTATGTTACCACTACACCGTCTTGTCCACCAGAATTGGGGCTGTGCCACTTAGGTTAGGTGAGTAGGGGTGACTCGGTTTATTTTAGCCTTGCGGGTTCCGAATGGGAAGACTTGGCATACCGAGGGTTCGTGACACCAGTCACGGACCGTCAAGTCCATCCATGCAGAGCCCGGGAGTGCTGGCACAGTAGTCAACCACTCTTCCATTAGTAAGTATTTAAAAAAAAAAACAATTATAAAAGGTAATATTAGGAATCGTTAACGGAGCGGTCGGCAACTCTTTAAACAAGCCAAAAGGCCACATATTAATTTTAAACAATACATTAATTTAAGTAAGGGGACTAGTTATATCTTATTATCAGAGCGGTCGGTAACTCTCAAAAGAAGCCAAAAAGCCATATAAAGGGTGAAAAACACCTCTTAACGAATCCGAAAACCACTTGTTCTCCCCGTCATTGCGAACATTTTTTTTTTGTCCTGCACCATAGCTGGGAACCTTCTGGTTGAGGAGATATGGGAGGTCAAGGTTACAACTTTTTGACAACTTTTTTTAATTACTAGTTTTTTTTGTAAGATATTGACTTTTAACACCTCCACGACCCCCGTACTATTCAATCCATCCATCGGCACGGTGTTTTAAGTGCGTTACATTGAGTTCTGCCACAAAGCGTGTATATAACCACAAAAGAAAAGTTGTTTCCCAGCAATATTTTTTGCGTAAAGTTGCATAGTTTGATGTACGGAATGCTTGGTTGACGGCTTTGTGATGAGGTGGTTTACACCCTGTATATATATTAGAACTAGGGACGGGATCATACGGATAGTTGAACTGCAGTAAATAAACAGTCAACTTCTATGGGAAAGAATGAAAGGAAACTTAAACAGTGAGTCTGCGATTGAAGCAGACCCCTGAAATAAAGGTATGTAAGGTAGTGTAAATGGAGTGTGATTGAGGAGAGAACAGGTACAGGCGCCTTATAAGAAGATGTTTGAATGAGTGGATTGATGTATGAAGGAATATGTGTGTAACAAATTAGGGACAATATTTATTATACATGGGTTCTATAATGGGGTAGATAGTATTAAGGTTACCTTAAAAATCATACTAGGTATAATAGTCTTCAAATTACATTTGGTCAATAGCAATTTAGAGTACGTTCTATTATCAAGTAACTAAGGAAGTTATACATTTTATAACTTAGCACATACATCACTCGTTGGTCTGGTTTCCTGCCTTAACGGCTGGGGGCAGCCGCGAATTCCCTACCGTGAATTCTGGTTGGGTAGGGGGGTATTGTAACCCTTGGTTTCCATTCAATTCGATTATTTCATATAATCGATTAAAAACACAAAAGTGATCTTTGGAACGCAACTTTTGCTAACGGCGATAACGGAACGCAGCCATAATTAAAAAAGTTAGAATGTCAGTGTGGACGACGTAGTCAATGACATCTCCCCAAATGTATTATTGTGAACTAATTGAGAAGTTTACCATCTAGAAACGTTGTGTTCCCGTTAATTCAGTAGAACCATCCTCCAGGGGGTTCACAAATATTGTGTGACGGTGTTAGTGATGAAAGGTGCAAAGATCAATAAAGCCCCAATTGTACAACGACCGGGACAGAGCCCTACGCTCTCATCTTATCCCGAGATGAGAGCAAAAGTCTGCCGTCTGGCAACACTCCCCCACGACACCCCCCCGAGCGTGGCCCTACAGTGAGAGTTCGGCCATTTTTGCCAGAGGAACCGGGAAAGCTAGCCGCGGGAGAGTGACGGGACATAGTGCTCAGCCGGCGTCACCTTCAGCACGGATCCGGACACCCAATAACTGTTGAACAGCTTTACGCGTGTCTGTCTGCAATTTGGAGGTCAGTCTAACGAAGTGCGATTTGAAACAAGGCCAATTCTATGGGCTGTTCCACTCGCCCCTCTGGTGGCCAATTCTTGGTTGGAGTCGGGAGCCTGATATAGGCCCCGATTATTGTGGAAATACCCCAGGAATTCTGGGTAAGTTCAATTTCTGTTGTTGAGAGTAGGCTACTTTTAGTAGGCTTGAAACTAATTAGGGTCGTTCATCGACAGGGTTTTTTTTTACCACAAGTATAACTTGGTGGGGAACCACCACACCCTCCAGGCTGCGCGTGGGCCTTGCCCGCAGAGCCTAGCCCGTACCTTTCACCCCGGCAGACTGGTGTGTGAGACACGGTCTGCTCCTCTCCGAGTCCAGCGTCCTGAACACCTGAGTGGACTTACCGGTATTGTGGACTGGGATCCCTTCCCCAGCCACGCTTCACTATTATTGTGCCGTGTTTTTGAATAACCATAATTGAGATCCAATCACAGACAGGTTTTGGTCGAACCCCCCGGGGTCATTTAGTCTCATATTTAGTTTTAATTGTTTATGATTATCTTGTATTTTTAAAATAGTGGCTAACTTAGTGTTTTCTAAGCGGGCCACAAGGCGCCCATTCTTTTATCTTGATTTATACCTAGTAAGTAAACTTTTATTGTTAATTAAAATCTAGTTCTTAACCTTTTGTCTTTTTATTTATAACCGACGCCAGTCCTTTTAAAAGCGTTACATAGTGGAATCAAATTTGACGTTTCTCATAGAATTGGCGAGTTTCATTCAGTCGCCAAATTAAACTTGAATTTCCTTTATGATAAAAATTACGGGCCGTGATTCTCAATGAAAAATAAAACACATTTTGTTACTTAGTTCAATGAAAATTACACCTAAGTACCCGCACCGCATATTTGTTCAGTTAATTTATACTCCTCTGAGGAACAAATTACATTAAAAACAATTGGTGAAGGTTTTTATTAGGGATAAAATTCTCAGAAGAGATACCTATTTGTAAGTGGGTTTTTTTTCAGAAGTCAAACAATTTGTTGATTAATGAAAACAATCTACTGGTACTTCCATACCAGACAGATATAAAATGTATTTATAAATGATACTTACAAAAGGAATTATACAGGGTGAAATTGAATAGATGCGACCAATTAAAATATACAATAATACGTGTTGTCAAGAAAATGTATAAAATAACAAATGTAAAATTAAAAAATAATTGACCTGTGTTACGAAAACCGTTAAAATAATAAAAGTATAAAAAAATCTCGTCCGACTCGTGCTCAATATAGCGGTCATTTACCTAATTTTGCCTTAATTTTTCTTATTTATTTTGCATATTACTGGAATACCGATAATTCGTACTTAAATAAAGATAATAACATCAATGGACCTTTTGAAAACGATAATCGCGTAATTTTTTTTAACGATTTAGATTGTAGAAAAAACAGTTTATAATTACTATGTTACTGTAACTGAAGCTCCAATTTCATTTTGTCGCATTAATTAAAATTCACCCTGTATTTGAGATTAGTGGTGTGAAAGTGTTTGAAGTCACCCATCTATTATCCGTCGCAACTTTCTGATTGTTCCAATCAGTTACCTTTTGCGAAGTGTTACAGTTTGGGATCAGTGAAAAATTGTCAAATACTTCTGTATCTGAATTACTGTCCCTTTTCAATGAATACTTCTAATGCTTTTGAATATTTTTCCATTCAGGTATTTATTTTTTAATCTGCCCAATTAGATATTTCTAATTCTTCGTCGTCGCCTTTGCCGCCCGCGCCTCAATTTTTATCGTCGAGCTCAGACTACTCGCGAATACATTCAAACCGAAAGATCAGAGTCAAATCATTCCTGTTGTTGTCAATGTCATTTGACAGCAAATACGTGAATAGGGGCGTTTTTTCTGTTTCCTAAAAAAGTACGGTACCTACCCGTTGGTAATCATATCTGCTATAATTATTATTTATTATAGAAATATAAAAGTAAACATTATTGAACTGTGAGCATTTTTAATGCTATTTTTAAAGGTTTACACTAAAATCGCTTAGATGGTTTAAACAATAACGTGGCACGGAACATTATAAACTAACGGAACGTACTGAACCCACGTTTCAGAGCACTACGGGCGTGACCCGTACGGCTCTTTCGCGCACGGACAGCCCTTACGGGTCTCCCGGATAGCTATCGATATAACCGAAGCCGAGTGAAGCCAGCCTAAATAAGCTATGCTATGATATTTTTTTGCGAGTCAAATCATTCCTGTTGTGGTCAAATGTCATTTGACAGCAAATACTTACGTAGCGTTTTTTTGTTTAGTACAAAAAGTACGGTACCTACCCGTTGGTAGTCGTATCTGCTATAATTATAGGATCAGAAAGAATATAAAATAAATGTAATTAAACTGTGAGCATTTTTAATGCTATTTTGCAGATCAAGATGCAACGCTGCCGTGGTATCATTTAACACAAAGCGCCCACTTACAACTTCACACAGAGCGCTTTTGAGAAGAAGTCCCAGATCGCTAGTGAATAAATTAGAGGAGAAGCGATCAAAACAAAGACAAAAAGCATCGATATATTGTAACAGAAAATGTAGAAAACTGCTTTTAAAAACCAAAGATAAAGAGTTCGGTGAAAATTGTGAAAAGACAGACATGAAAAGTCTAGAGTACAATCGCATCAAAGAGGACATTTTGAAAAGTTTGCCCAGTTCAGAAGAAGATCGAAGATACGTAGAAAAGTCTACAATTCTACAAAGAGAGTCAAGTGAGTGGTTAGAGCTCAGAAGAAAACTTCTAACGGCATCAAATTTTTCCAAAGTCGTAAATAAGCGACAAAACTCAAATCTGAAAAACGTAGTTAAAAACCTTTAAGAATTTAAGCCACGTCCCATCTCTAAAACATGGTGTAGAGCATGGAGCAACAGCAACAGAGCAAGTAGCATTACAATTAAAAATTCAAATAGAACCTTGTGGTCTCTTCATAGATAAAAACCTGCCTTTTCTAGGTGCAACTTCAGATGGAATAGTGGGAGAAGAAACAATCATTCTCGTCATTCGTTGTTCTAATAAATAAATCTGTTACCCAGATTTTCATTTGACTTTTATTAAGAGAAGATGCTAAAATTGTGACATATAATGTGACTGGTTGCTTAAACTTTTGTTTATTTTATGTTTTACTAGCTTCTCCCAGTGGCTTTCCCGCGTTAAGTTTGAAATTTTCTCATTGGATCTTATTACCGGGATAAAAAGTATTCGTTTTGCAGAATGAAACCAATTTGGATAATAAAACCCAATATTAATAACAGAGACATGTGCCAAATACATGCAAATATGGAACTTTTAACCACAGCACTTAAAACATACAAAGTAATAAATGAAAATACAATCTCTGATCTATTGCAAAGTGTGTGTTCTGACAGAAATAATGTCAATTGTCCCTTAAGAAAGTGCTGGGACTGTAAAAATAAAATAATAATTTATAGAGAATTTGACAATTCAAACACAATAACGTATTGGAAATGGGGTAAAGCAACGAGAACTTACGTTCAAAATAATATAGAAAAATGTGCAAATGTAACTGAAAAGTCCAGGTTTGTGGAAAAACCGCTACAGGTCATAAAAGTTTTTGAAAATCACCTGGAAAATTTTATGAGACATTGTGGTTACATAAGGAATCAAGCAAATGCAGTAAATAAAATAAAACATAACCTTGACTATTCAGAATGTCTAGTACACATTGATTACAGTGAAAACTATTCAACAAAGTATGGGTCTGAAATTCAGTCTGTTCATTTTGGTGCAAGTAGACAGTAGCTAACGCTGCACACCGGAGTGATATATTACTACTGTTCGCAAGACCACCCACTCAAGTCACAGGCATTCTGTACAATCAGTACTTCTTTGCGGCATGACGCCTCGGCAGTGTGGACTCACATGGTTCCAATACTATCTGAAATTGACAAAATACTTCCCGAGATATCCACTTTGCACATTGTTTCAGATTCACCTTCTGCACAATATCGCAATATAAAAATATTATGTCCCAGTTCTGTGTCTACTGTCCAAATCTGATTTGTGTGGCGTGGCATGATTGTGAATGTGGTCACGGTAAGGGGGCACCTGATGGAGTCGGAGGTGTTTTAAAGAGAACTGCAGATCAGTTAGTAGCGTACGGTAATGACATTACCGACATTGATAGTCTCATTGAAAGTCTGAAAGCGAATACAAAGTCGGTAAAGATCGAACGCGTGGAAGACTATGAAATCAATGAGAAAGACTGGCTTATTCCTAGTCAATTAAGACCTTTTCCAGGAACTATGAAGGTACACCAAGCGATATGGACCAAATGTTTCAAGCACCGACTGGCGCTCTGTTCTGTCTTGCACTGAACCTCAGTGTAAGTACAATTCCACCGAATGCCTTCATGGTAAACATTTAGGATTTTACAACCTGTGCAATGAATACACGGACAGTAAAAATCAACGTACAGTTTTCGAAGAAGATTTAGCTAACACTACCAATGTGGTTCCAAGAACTGATAGAATACGGCGCTCAGTAAAAATTCAGTCTTCAGTACAAGACGTCGATGTTATATCTCAGCAGATTAATTTTCTTTGTAAACGTCCCGCTGTCACGGGCAAAATTCACCGATTTAAGGGTTCGGAATTAATGGAATTAGGCAGTTTGCAAAGATCCAGTACATCTCAATTATTAACTCAAACTCCAAATACTCAGCAACAACGGTCTAAGTTGTCAAATACAACCTTTTTATCACAGCTATTCCTTCGCAATCATTTTTTTTAAATATTAATAGCGATGTGTTTTCCAAGTTTGAAAAATCTGGTGAATTTACTGAAAAAAGATCAGCACTAGATGTTGATGATTCATCAGACTCAGACTATAATATATTTTAGATTTTATTTATAATCTTACTTTTTATACTTTCCATTTCATAAGAATAATTTTGTTATTTATTTTTTAAGACAAAAGATCTTTAAAGAGTTGTATGGTAAATAAATAAAAAACAAAAATATTATAATTGTTATTAGGAAACTGAGGGCCTACCATGACGTGCTAAAGTGTGAATTTTCCGGGCGAGAAGAGGGATGGAGCTATAAAAGGTGTATAGCTTAGTATACCAAAGAAAAGAGTATGATTTCTGATTTAAGTTAGTGTGTGTGAGAAAGACAACACAATTAGGTTTGTTATTCCATGTAACTCTTGTAATTATTATGAGTAATTATGGCTGTCAATGTTAAGCACCTATTAGATGTAAGTAAAGCACAGTGCATATTGTTTTCTTATTTTTGAAGTTTTTTTTTTAGTAAATATAAGAGTAGGTTTATATTTGAAAATTACAAATTCCTTTCAGATTTAAAGACTGATTGTAGAAATTGTGATTGTAACTATTCTAGCATAATTATGGTAATTAAAAAAAAACCTTTTTTCTCTTTGTAATAAATAGTTATTTTACATAACTATATATAATGAATGAGTAATTATACAATGTCGCCCATGCGCATGTGACCGCCCGTAATATTCTGAATATTCATGAAAAAATATCGAAAATAAACTTCAAAAGGGGGGGTCTATCTGTAACATTTATCATGTTATTCAATTTTGAATTTTTTAAGTAGAGTTTGTAGACTTGCTTTCTATTTTTTGACACATCTCCGAAGTTTATGGGTCGATTTGTATTTTGTTTATTATTTCCAAAAGCTTATGAGTTATTTTAACAGGTTAATTAACATTTTACTAAAAATTATCGACTACGAAAAAAAAAACGGAATCGAAGTAATTTTTTCGGTAAAAAATTGTGTATTTATTTTAAAAAAACTAGTGTAAGTCCATAAATTATCCCCATAGGACCACTTTTTTAATCATTATTTGTAATCTACTACATAACAGCTAAAAATTCACAGAACATTACTAATACCTATCTCTAAAAAAAAACCAGCAAACAACTTGTTGAACATTTGCAACTATTCAAATAAAAAGGGTCGCTCAGGTAGAAACAGGTTCCTAGAAACAGCTTTTTAACAATTGCGTCCCTACCACGTGCACACCCTTGTCGGCTAGCGTTACTTCATTCAGTCGCTTGATTACTGACCCCGTGACGCTACGTGTTTTGTGATTTGTGCACTACTTAATCTTGTGAGGAAAGTTTGTTAACTACTCGTATCATTGCAATGGTACGATTGCGTGATCTACCGCCGTCTCATGTGGCTGACATGCATTTCATTTACGGTGTTTGTAATGGAAATGCACGCGCTGCTGTCGAAGAGTACAGACGTCGATATCCAAGTAGACCAGTACTTGGGTACCGATCCTTCATTGCCGTACATCGTCTTTTTTGCGAAAGAGGATTATTTCCGCAACGAAATGAGCCCGGCGTGATTGTTGATGTAGACGTGGAAGAGGATGTGTTACGATTAGTGCGCGCTAACCCTATGCTAAGCATTCGTCTCCTATCGATAAGAGTAGGTATACCAAGAATAAGAGTTTGGAGAATTCTCAAAAAAGAAGGCCTGCATCCTTATCATTTCCGACGTGCACAACATTTGGAAAATGTCGATTACGGTGCGAGATCTGTTTTTTGTAATTGGATAATTGCACAGCAAAGAGCTAATCTCAATTTTATGAGGAAGATTTTGTGGACAGATGAAGCCACGTTTACAAGGGCGGGTATAACAAATCATCGCAATCTTCATGTGTGGGCCACTGAAAATCCACACGTCATTAGAGAAACAACTTTCCAGACTCAATTTTCCATAAATGTATGGGCTGGAATGATTGACGGTGAACTTATTGGCCCTTTCGTGTTACCAAACAGACTAGATCAACACGCATTTTTAGATTTTATAGTCAATACGTTGCCGTTACTTTTGGAGGAAGTACCGCTGGAAACAAGAAGGCGGATGTATCTGCAATTAGATGGAGCTCCAGCACACTTCGCACGACTAGTTCGTGATTATTTAAATCAAAATTATCCGCGATGGATTGGCAGAGGAGGTCCCATTGCTTGGCCGCCGCGATCTCCCGACCTTACACCCTTAGATTTTTATCTTTGGGGCAACATGAAACAAAAAGTGTATGCCGTGCCCATTGAAAGCCGCGAGCAATTAACGGCTAGGATTTTTGCTGCTGCTGCGGAAATTAAAGAAAACCGTGAAGAATTACGTCGTACAATAAAAAGTGTTGCCATGAGAGCTTTAGTTTGTTTACAGGAGGGTGGGGACCATTTCGAAAATCTAATTAATTAAAATTCTTGTATTTTTTATTTTTTAAGTAAAAATCTGGCTATTGCTTGTTTGTTTTTATTTCCATTATCATCCTCCTTATTAGTTTAACCTTTTAGTACTCACTGCTAAAAGCGGGGACATTTAATTGACTTTCACATTTTCTTTTCCTAAATTTGACTCTTAGAGTTTTAGAGTTTTACTTTGGATTTAGTTACAGTTTGGTTTAATAATGTTCTGTAAATTTTTAGCTGTTATGTAGTAGATTACAAATAATGATTAAAAAAGTGGTCCTATGGGGATAATTTATGGACTTACACTAGTTTTTTTAAAATAAATACACAATTTTTTACCGAAAAAATTACTTCGATTCCGTTTTTTTTTTTCGTAGTCGATAATTTTTAGTAAAATGTTAATTAACCTGTTAAAATAACTCATAAGCTTTTGGAAATAATAAACAAAATACAAATCGACCCATAAACTTCGGAGATGTGTCAAAAAATAGAAAGCAAGTCTACAAACTCTACTTAAAAAATTCAAAATTGAATAACATGATAAATGTTACAGATAGACCCCCCCTTTTGAAGTTTATTTTCGATATTTTTTCATGAATATTCAGAATATTACGGGCGGTCACATGCGCATGGGCGACATTGTATGTACAATTATAAATACTTATTTAAGTATTGCTTATTTTTATTATACATGTTTTTTTTAAAGACGAGACAAGGTTTATTTTTAAAAACTATAATATTATTTCTCGGATTTAAAGACTGATTGTTTTGTGATTTTTGTTGATTGAATCTCTTAAGATTCTGCCTCTAAGTTTAATAATGTTATTTAATCATGTTTTATTTAAGAGTTTAATGTTTTGGGTCTTAGTTTTGTTGAGGAAATTTTTGTTGTTTGGCAAGTAATTTTGTTCAAAATAAAAAGATTTTTTTATGTCTACCCTCATAATTATCATTACGAGTTCATCAGATAAATAATAATAAATATTATCGTAACAAGACTGAGTTTTATTAACTGATGGAGTTTTTGGTCATTCCCGAGTATTTGAGACATTGAGCTTTATTAGTGAGATTTAAGTTTGTGACAAAAACTGATTTTTAATGTATTGTTTTAAGCACTTTCAATTTTGGTAGACAAATATCAATTTTGGTGGACAACTTTCAATTTGGTGGACAATTTTCTATTTTGGTGGCTACACTAGTCTTTGAACTCAAATATCTCAAAAAGTTACCGGGATATTCTCAGACCTCATGAAGATTCCTAAAGCTTGAGCCTTCTATTTTTGTACCAGGTCAATGGTTTTCTCAAAAAGTAAAGAAAATATTTCGCCACCAAAATTGACAAAAATATTTAAGAAAGCACTAACAGGTTAACGACCCCCGCATCGGTAAAACATTAAAACATTAAAGACACGTTGCCAACTCGCTATTTAAAAACTTTCGCCAAATTTGATTTACTGCAAATTAGACCTTAAACCAGGCCAATAAGAGTCATAAAGAGTATCCTTAGAGTTAGATAAGAAAATAACGTATGCGGTAGTCGAACAAGCCGTATAAGTACAAAAAAATACATGCGTTGTTACCTAGAGACAAGCCAGTAAGGGTACACTTCTGTTGTTGGATAGAAACTAAACATTTCGAGAATCCCGATTTTCTGTACAATGTGATGTGGACTGATGAACGATGACTGATGGTTTATGGAACAGACAGAATCTTCGTTACTAGAGCCGGGTGAATCCCCGTCTAGGACGGGAGACTTCGCACCAGTACAGATTTGCTGTCAATGTTTGGGCTGCCATTCACAAAATTACCATAATTGGTCCGGTTTTTATCGAAGGCAATTTAAATGCCGAAAAGTTTTTGGAACTCCTTAACGGACCCGTTTCCGAGTACACGGATGAGCTTTCGCTAGATGTTTACAGGCAGATGTGGTACCAGTTAGACGGAGCACCAGCTCATTCAGTGTTGCGTGCAAGAGAACGTTTGTCTGAAATGTTCGGACTGCAGTGGATTGGCCGTTATAGACTGACGCGATGCCAGGTCCCCTGACCTTACGCCATCGCCATTGGATTTTTTCTTGTGGGGTCACATCAAAAATGACGAGTACGCAACAGCTGTTCAATCTGTGGATGATTTAAAAGATAGGATTATCTTCTTTTAATAAATTAAAACACATGGCTGCGAATGGGGACCTTTTGTCAAACGTCAGAAATAACCTTTTACGAAGTTCAGTTTGTGCATTAGAATTAATGGCGGCCATATCGAAAAACGAAAATTTTTGTAACGTACCTACATAGCTAAGTGATTGAACAGTGATCCAGATATTGATTAACTGCCTTATTATAAAAACTTCCATAAGTACCAGGTTTAAACCAGAACTAAAAGGTCTAGGTTTAGTACGGTACTAACGTTAGTTTGTTCATTCGTATTACAAATCGAAGACCAACAAAGGACCAACTAGTACCAAAGAAAGTCTGGTCTAAAAAAATTCCACAGATTATATGCAACAAAATATTTAAACTATTCATTCATTCGTTCAGAGTTCTATGCGCCGTTCCTTTTTACAAAATGTTGTAAAGTAAATTAAAGAAAAAATATTTCATACATTTTATTTGTAGTGGTAAAATATAAAGTTTTGTTATTTAAAGGTACTTAAATATTCTGACTTGTATTTTTTTGAATGCATGTTCATAATATTCAATTATTCTGGTTTGGAACAACTATCGAGCTAGCGCGTATAACGGAGTGAACTGGGTAGCGCACGAAGTTCGAGTAAGGTATCGAAATAAGTTACAAACTTACAACAAAAAAGTAAGAAAGAAAATGGAACAACAAAAGAAAAAAAGGGGTGAAAATTGGAGTTCAGAAGAAAAGGTTAGTGATATTTGATGCACACACTATGTACCATACCAATGCCACAATAAAATTACATTAATACAAATTTCATTCTAGGATATACTGCGTCAACTTATTGCCGATTCGGGTTCAATACTAGAAAATAAGTCGACGAAAACCAACGTAAATACGTTAAAAATTCGAGAATGGAAAAATGTAACCATTAAGTAAGTATCTACTTAATTATTTTTTGCTATTTCGTTCTACAACGTTAATTTAATTTATTATGTTTTTCAGACTAAATGAAATAGTTGGAAAGAATCGTTCTGTGGAAGAGATAAAGTTAGCTTGGAAAAGAATGAAGTTGTCAGCCAAGGCAAACTTGTCTCTTCACAGGAGAGAACAGTTCAAAACAGGAGGTGGCAACAAGCCCGCGTCACCTTCTCCAGAGGACCTGGAAGTCATGGCTATTGCTCCTCATGACTTTGTTGTAGATGTGAATGATTATGACAGTGAAGCCATAGTAAGTTAAAATTAACATTAGTGGAGAGTATAATATGATGTCAATTTATTAAACATTTACCTGTTACAGGCTACAAATACAACAACAACCATAGTTGACTCTAATGCTGACCATAGCTCAAAGGATCCAATTATAGTAATTATAAGCGATGAAAATGTAGAGTCCAGTGTTAAAGAAAAACAAGGTAGGTATACTTATTTCATAATAAGAAAAAACACAAGCTAGTTTCATTAAGGTTAATATTATTTATTATTTTCAGTGATCTCTAGTGAAGCTGTGGAAACAAAAATTAGTATAGAAGAAAATAAACAAAAAATCAAGAAAAAAGGGAAAACCACCTCCCTAAAGTACGTTAAAATAAATGTATATTTCGATCAAGAAGGAAACACGAACATATAAAGAAAGCTTACCACACTAAAATAATAAGTCAAATTATTACACAATATTATACCTTTGACTGGTTAAAAGAGACACAATTGTTAAACAATAGTCATAAATCTCCTGGAAATATAGTAAAGGGTTTAAAACTATTAGTAACTGTTTAAAACTAAAAAATATTTATTTACAGAAATGAAGAAGGGCGTCAAGTTTTAAATAGCAATACAGATTTTTAAAAAAAGCAGCTTGATATGTTGGAAGTGGAGCACGCCTATAACATTGAAATATCAAAATTAAAAATAAAAAAGCTACAATTACAAATAGCACTATTGGAGACTCAGTTAAAAACTAAAACCAGTACTCAAGAATAAAATGTGAGTTACACACATTTTGACTGATATCAATACAATTTATTACAATCAGTATAAAACATTTCAGTCAAGTTTCAAATAAATTACTAATGTAATCTGCCTCCTATATTGATTGAAATACTTCAAATATATTGGCAATCACATAATAATATATCACATTAATTCTTTTCAGGTATTTCCCATAACAATCTATAATATTTCAAGACTGATTTTACCCTGTTCTTAAAAATAATAGTTACTATCTATTTATGTTTGATTTAAGTATTAATAATTATCTTTATAAAAATAGATGTCATAGTAAGAAATGTTATAATATAATAAATTTTATTTCATATAAAGTGAGTTTCAATAAACTGCCTTCTTCTAATATTCCCTCGAAGTGAACTTGGAACTGGCTGCACTGGTATTGAATCCCTAGAGGATTGGTCATTGATGACATCACCAAGAAATAGTTCTTCGCGCATGTCTATAGCTATATTATGAAGGACTGCACATGCTACTATTGTCTTCCTAGCGGTTTCGATGTCTCTAGAATGGTGGACACTACCACGCCATCGAGTTACAATGTCCATGATTTTTAAATCACCATCGCAAACCACCTGAAAGATGAATTTTCATTTATTTACTTTATTTTACAATTTATTTAATTTGAATGATAGCAGTGGAACAGTGCATTACCAACAGTTAAAATAAAATAAAATAGTTTTGTTTGTATCCAACACAGGTTCATAAATTTTTTCAAAGTTACCTGCACATTGATTGATGGAAATCCTTTTCTATTAATGTACAGCTGACCCTCATCAGTTCTTATTTTTTTCACTTGAATGTGAGTGCAATCAATTGCACCTATTACCGTTGGGAAATCGGCAATACTGCGAAATTTCCTCATCGCTGCTTCTTGTTGACTTATAGTACTAGGCATTTTAATAAACCTATGCGACATCCGCGCTAAAATTCCTGCCACTTTCTTGCAGGTCTTGCTTATTACTGGCTGAGATACGCCATGCATGTCACCAGTATCGTCTTGTATCTGTAAACAAAAACAATTTTATAGTACTTAATACTTAATTGATGCCGCACAGATTAGCCTTAATTGCATTACAAGATACCAACTTACGTCATGGCGAGCCCAGTTGCGTAGTGCGCAAACTACTTGCATTTCGGGGCTCAAAGGATGTCCTCGAGGATCGTGGGATAAATCATCACGTAGCAGATCGACAATCTTTTGGCCAAAACGTTTTGTAAATCTGTATTTACATCGAAAATCTTCGTCCGATAATAATTCAAATGGATTTCGACGAACTCGGTCGGGTCCCCGGGAACTCTCAAAAATACCCAACAGATCCAAATCTTCCAAATCAATCGTGTCAATCATATCAATCCTATCAATAATATCCATTTTTATTGGGTATGATTTAAGCTGTCACCAATTTAATTCATTTTGTGTTTCTTAAATAATAGGGTTTGCCCTCAAAATAGTAGATTTGTCACCAAAATGTAGTCACCAAACAATATAAAATCAATTCCACAATAAATTACCGAAAATCATGGAGATATGGGGTCAAGTACCAAATAAATGGTTTTGTATGTATTAGAATAGGTTTGTCCTAATAGTATTTAAGCAAACTAATTTAAAGAGATCACCAATAAATCATATATTATATCACTAGAAAATTTCATGAAGGTCTAAAAATGTAGGGTGGTCGTCATCATCCTTTCAACCAAAAGAGTCTACTACTTAACTGGCCATGTGCCTCCCCCAAGGGTCTTAATTTCCACAGGTAGTATAAATATATTTAAATTAAATTTCTAGCTGAATAGTAAATAAAACACTTAATTAAAGTCAAAATAATCAATATTTATTGTTAAAAATAACAATCACTGAATAATCAGCGCTGGTTTGGATTTTGAAGGGCGCCCCCTTTTTCTTTTCTGGCCGATAAGTAAATTTTTTGCTTCTGGTGGGGGGTTGGCCAGCTTTAAGCGTATGGCTAATCCGATAATATGCTTGCACTTATAATTTTTGTAAAACGCAGTGCAGTTGCATTTTCCATGTATCCAATCAATATTCGCTGCAGTAATGTAGGTACTATATAATTATCTGTGGAGTGTGGATGTGTGGATCATCTTCATTGCGAGAATGTTGAGAGTTTGTGTTGTGTTTTAAATTGTTAATCTGTGACTGACCTGATAGAAGAAAATCTGACTGCTCAGTTCAGAAGTTTAGTCGAGTGTAATTTTTTTCGGTTTTAAATGACTATTTTTTTTTGCACTCGAAATGAAAAGTACAGTTTGCACCTCGAGACTAAACGCCAATTAATATACCGTACCGTATAATGGCTTCGTTTAGTCCCTCGTTATAAAATATTTATTTATTTATTTATTTATTTAACAATTTATGTACACACTAAATATAGAGAAGAAGAAAGGAACAGAAAATAGTACAAAGGTGATGCTTATTTCTAAAGAAATCTCTTCCAGCATACCTGCGAAACACACTAAATAAAACAATAAAAAATAAAATATGAAACAATATGAAATATACTATTTTCTCCCTTCCTCTATATCATGCGTTCGTAGAAAAGACCAAGTTTTTTCAGCCTTTACGTACTCCTTAGCACTGTGTTTGTTTTCAATTTTTTTTACGAAAATCCAAACCTTGTTTTGCGACCGTTTCTTCTTTGGTAAGGTGCCTTCATCAGTGTCTGTATTTTCCTCACCAGACTCCAATATCGGCACTTTCTCACGGCACTTTTCATTGCTCGACGAACGACGATAAACTTTTTGAATGAATTGCATTACCTTCACCACTACTTGATGCCATAATCCAAAATAAACAGTTAAGAAATTAACTAAAACAACAAATTATCCACAACGATAATTAAATGCACCCACAACAATGAACGTAATCGTCGCGAATGAAGTAAACTTGCATCTCGCTGCCCGCGCCGCGCATTTTCATTAAAATTATAAACTGATATATTAAATTGGTAACGAATACATTATTTTAATAACTGAACGAAATAAAATGTAACTAATGTATTGGTGACAAAATAACAAATAAAAAGGAGTCGCAGTCAGGGATCGATTAATCGATTTATTTGGTGACAGATCTACCATTTTGAGCACCAAGCTATTATTTAAGTAATAAAACTATTATTATAAGAACGAAGTTTATATTCATGTAATGCACTACAATTTTATTGGTAATCCATCTCATATTTTACACATTATATTAACAATAATTTGGTAATTCATACATGGGAACACTCTTTGTTTATCTGAGAACGAAAATATTTCGTGGCGATAGATCTATTTATTAGGTGATACAACTTGATGACAAATATAAATTTTGGTGACAAAAAATATAGTTCCCATTTTTATTTAAATCACAAAAACTTTCCAAAAATTAACCTCAAAACTAAACAAGGATTTGACGTTTGACAATTTAGTACCATAGTTAAACTAGGGGTCACGATGGTCTAACTTTGGTACCATAGATAGTTCTAGGACTAGCGATAAACTTCGTTTTGTAATAACGTTTTTTCAAGTTCATGGTTTAAACCTAGTACTAAACCCGGTACTATTTTTAAGACCACGTTTTGTAATAAGACGGTAATAGTTTAAATTGTTTGGTGAATAGTCTGTGATTTTGAGTACCTAATTGTTTTTACTGAACATTAGGCAAAAGATCAAGTCGCTACTGCCCCCGTATTCACAACGCTTCGATTCGCTTCCGATTCGGGAAGTCGTATGTCTATCTCGGTCGTTTTCGTAATGCCAGAAGAAGATATACGAGTTGTCGAATCGGAAACGAGTCGAATACGGGGTCAGGACTGCGTTGTTGCCGCTCTGACTACAGGTTAGTGAACCAATATTTATAAATGGTGTTCTATTTCGTATTCAGTTTAATGCCATTTAGTTTGTTTATTTTTTTTTTTTCTATTTCGGTTTTTGGATTTTTTTGATAGTGTAGAATTATTCCTATTAACTAGTATTATGCGTGTTTTCATTTATTGTCGTATTGTCTTCTCCACTGTATACAAGTACAAGGACAATTTCATATAACTGGTATGCAGAAATGTATTTTCCGAGTATTGTCGAAGACGTCAAAGTTTAAATTATAGAAAGAGATGACTAATATTGGCAAGAACTTAAACCAAAATTAGTAATTTTTTATATGACATGCATGTTGCCTGAGCTATGCGATCCCAGAAATGTTCGAAATATTAGAGATTTCAGCGAATTAAATGTAATTTTGACAATAACGTATGGTAAAACCCAAATCTACCCTACGGTAGGTACGTACTTATCCTCCTACCTGTCCTACATCCTTGCCTACTTACTAAACTATCCTACCTACGTACTTAACTACATACCTACCTAAGTATAACACGAAAACGTATCACATTTTTTACATACATGTATAGCTACATAACCAACTATCCTACTTATCTTCATACTTACCTACCTACCTACCTATCTAATATTTATAGTCATACAAACCATGTCTTGAGAATCACGAACACAACAAAAAAAACAACAAGATGTTGCAATCCTTCGGAAATTATGCGCAGTTATATTTTTTTTTTTTATAATGGCAGAGCGTGTTATTACTACGTCAATGTACCCATAGAACCCTGAATGCAACGGTACTCGCACTCGAATACATCAAATGCGCCATCTAGCGGCCCTTGCTTTTTTAGATCCGACTGAGATACCATCTGCATTTGAAATTATTCGCGAGCAATTTATACCCGAAGAAGCAAAAAAAGTGACTGACTGGTTTTCTGAATATTATGGTCATAGAGTTTATAAAAGTGTAACTAATCGAAAGAAGGTGCCAACACTGAAATTACACACCCTCAAATTACAGCTGAAGAAGTCGGCCCCAAGATTTCCGCTTCAGATATGGCCCGTATAAGATTGTGTGAACGCTGATATCCTAACTACCCAAAACAATTGAAAATTGTCATAATCGTTGGGAGTAACTTGCTAAACAGGAAAAAAATCAATATTTATAAATCGATGACTTGCAAAAAGAACAAAAAAAAACAATTGGGGAGATTAAAAGAATTAATGCTAATATAAAGAAACGTAATTACAAAAAATCATGCCGCAACCTAAAAATCAGAGAACTATTAAAGAAGGATAACGTAGATTTAAAAGAATACATAAGCGTACATAAAGTATTTGAAGATTTAATTTCATATACAAAACTGAAATAAATAAAATTACTGATACTATAATACATATTTAATCAAAATGGTGTTTTAATAACATTATGTCATGTACTGCTCCAAGCGAATTTTTTTTTGTTTGGTTTTGGTTTAATTTGTTTGTTTTTTTTTAATAATTTAAAGATATAATCTATTTATGAAAGTGTTTTGTATATATTAACACTATCAATATTGTTCCAATAGTGATAGTGTCGATATCGAACTCAGAAAGCATACGAGTGCGAATAGTCCTATTGCACTCGTATGCTTTTTAACTAACAGTACGGAGGGATTTCATACTTCGCAACAGGGTAATTTCGAACTGGCGTACATCGAGATCCTGTACTTTAGAACTAACATACGTCGACATTTCAAACTTTGTCATTCAGTAGCTGAGTCCTCGCACTCGATTAATTTTTTGTAACAGTATCTATAATTTATGCAGTGGCTCAGAATCGGTTTAAAAAACTTGCTAGGTACTTATAGTAATAATATGTAGATACTTAGAATGGTAGTAGGCCTAAATAGGCCTACTACCATTCCTACTGCTTACATAATTACATATTAAAACGGCTGTCATCATGTACATGCAAGGAGAAAACTATAAAACTCAAACTTACTACAAAATCAATGAGCGAAACCCTCACGGTAACGTTGGCTCGTCTATTATTTTGTAGCAACTATCCAGTATAAGTTGATCTCGTATTGTATAGGCTTTCCGTACAATGACAGGTCAGCTTTTACTGTAAAATTTAGCTTGATAAGCAACTTTCTGTAGGTATATTGGGCTATTGAAAGTATGTACACCGTGGATTTTAGTCAGTAAGCGTCTGACAGTCCCTTCCGCTCTACTCAGGCTGGGAGGATTTTACCACGATAAAAAGGTACTTACCTACATTGAAATTAAAGAGATACTTATAAAAAATTATTTTGATAAAAATGACAAATTAATATTAATAGTGATAGTTTTATTACTTAGAACTTTTCCGATAAATAAAGTAGGTAGTCTATTCTAACAAAATTGCATTGACCTCGCGGGGTGCCCGCGTGACCGTGAGCCGCATTGTGCGAGCAAGATAAAGAGTTAGGCGGCGCGGTGAAGTGGGGGCGAAATTTAGAATTTGAGCTGAGGTTGTATAGGCTCTTAAGAAAATTATTGGCAGTGGTGAAGGAAGATTTAAATTTTAATGGCAGCCATAAACTCCTTTGAAAAAAAAAAATCCATTGGCTTTAAATATAAGAAATACCAATTAAATAGACTAGCTCTCATAGAAAAACCAGCAATTGCTTCAAAACGTGAGTATTATTTAAGGCACATGCTTGAAAACATACACGAGTCCTACAAAGTAACAAAATGTAAGCAGTCTACTAATTTTGTCTTTTTTAAACTTTCACGATCAGAACACATTATAAAACATATGAATATGGATATTTATCGCGAATTTACCTTTAACTCTCTCCAGCTTGGAATCCAGTGATCACTAAGTGTACTCGTCAAGTGAAATCGCCTCAATATACGGACATTGTTAGTGTAGTGTGCTGTCCTAGTGTAAACCGGCCCTAATTAACATTTATGAAGATGAGTGAGGGTAGTTGAATAAACGCCTTCACTTTGCTGTCGCGGTACCTCCAATACTTCAGTCTCCCCGCGATCACGGCTGGTGCAATCCGGTCGAAACGTCGGGATTAAATTAAAGGTAAATTCGCGATAAATACCCGTATTCATATGTTTTATAATGCAGTCTACTAATATTGCTGGTGTCCAACAAAATTTGTCTAAAGGGAAAAGGTGGATAATTGTCAACACTGGCAGTGAAAAAGGTTTTGTGCCTAACGCACTTTTAATATTTACTGGAAAAAATAAGCAAGAAGATTACCACTCTTAAATGAATGCTCAAAAATTTGTTAAATGTGTTACTGAATAGTTATTATTACCCAATATATTTGAACCATCAATAATTGTGCTGGATGACGCACCGCTCCATTACGACAAACAAGATACCTATTTTTTTCTTTGTATATATTAGCTTTCCTCCTCTTTAAATTAATCTGTTGTTTTATTAATTTGAAATATTTATTAACTACTAAATGTAGTTTTTTTCCCCAGGCTTCTACATCTGCATCAAAAGTTGATGAAATTAAATTGTGGGTACTTTAAAATAACATACCATTTGATGGAACATTGCGGAAACGATCCTTATTGATGATTGTAAAAAAAAAAACATAAGCCTGAACCTATCTACTACATACTGGCTTGGCAGGCGTCGATGGCAAGAGGCCAGATGGTATGACCATAATGCCATGGAAGTTGGGTAGGCCTTTGGTGTGGGACGCAACTTGCGGCGACACCCTTGCACCACCCTATCTTCCTAGCACGGTGTGCTGCGCTGGGGTGGCTGCTGCAGGTGCTGAAAACCTCAAACGGGCGCAAATTCGATGATTTAATAGGTAATATGTTTGAGCCGTTTGGGGTTGAAAAACTAGGTCCATGGGGTCCGAGTGGCCACTTAGTATTTCGAGAAATCTCTTAACTGTTGGAAGACTCTTCACATGACCTATTTTTTGGGCAAAGAATCAATTGCAATCCAACGTGGCAATGCTGCCAGCCTTTTGGGCACTTTGGCAGCGATGTGGACGAATTTTTCGATGCCCTGTAACCCTTTTTGATACTTGTACATATTTTTATTTCTAGTATAGAGTTAGTGCGTATATATTGTAAATAATTAGTCTGTGGTTTAAAATAAATAATATTATTACTTACCTGTACCTACAAAGATGAACTTTTATCAGAACATGGACATACAGTGGTAAGATTACCTCCTTACCGTTGTGATTTATACCCAATCGGCAACTTCAATCAGTAACTTCACAAGAATGGAAAAGTTGTGTTGACCATGTCATCAAAATTAGAATTTTTTGCCTGTGGAGAAATTCTCTGTAGTGATATAGACCGAATTGTCATCTCAGTTAGGGATGATAGTTCTAGTGAATCTGAAGAGCCAGAAGACGACCAATTTACCATATTTTTACAGTTAATGTGTTGAAGAGTAAATGGAAGAACATTACGGACCACTACAGAAAGGAACTAAAAAAAATTCCACCAACTCGATCTGGGGATGCAGCTACTGATTGTGTATCTACTTGGAAACATTTCCGCTAAATGTCTTTTATGAAAGATCAAATACAGCCTAGCCGAAGTGAATCTAATATCACTACTCATCTAACTAGTGACAGTGACGAAAATGACGACACGCAAGACTCCATTATAAGTGATATAAATGTGGCATCGCCTTTATCGAGCATTATCTTCACCAACACCATCAACATCGGCTCCATCAACATCCGGTCGAGGAAAAAAGAGGAAATCAGCTAACGAACTGCGCTCTGAATTCTTGGAAATAGAAAAAAAACGACTTTTACTACTTCAGAACAAAAAAAGACGCCTGCACAAGAACCTCCAAAATCAGATGATTATCATTATTTGTTGAGTTTACTCCCACAAATGGAACAGTTCAAAGGAATCCAAAAGATGCGAGTGCGAAACAAAATAAATTCAATTATAATGGCCGAGATGCAAGCAGGAAGTATTGCAGATCCATCCATATATTATGACACAATATGGTTATCACAGTGCACCTCCAGATAATATAGATAATTATTGATTACTTTTTATGTCTGGCATTGTTGATTAATAATAAAAATTTGTTGTTGATTCATTGTTGATAAACAATTCTCTCGACTACCGCAACTCTGCTGAAGTCTGGAAGTTTCTAAAAACTGTCGGTATTGGCAAGTCTCCAGTTGTTCCTAGCAATGACGTTGACGTGTGTGCTCTTAATAAACATTTCTCACTACCACCTGTTACTTTGGACCCACACCTCAAGTCAGCTACTTTAAATACACTTTCCGGATTGCCTCTGCCGCAAAGTCCTTATTTTAAACTATGCCCAGTGAGTGAGGATGATGTTAAAAAATTTGTGTGTGCCATTTCCTCCACTGCAGTTGGCAATGACCTCCTCTGCTCAATAATGATCTCTCCTATCCTTCCCTCTATCCTCCCCGTTTTGACTCACATTTTTAATTACTCCTTGTTCTCTTGTACGGTTCCCGAGGTCTGGAAACAGGCCCATATTATCCCTTTACCTAAAATTCCAAACTAGACCTCACCGGCCGATTTCAGGCCCATTTCCATCCTCCCTTACCTCTCCAAAGTTCTTGAACACATTGTACATCAGCAACTCACTGCCTTCCTGTCTAGAAATGATCTTCTGAGTAATTTTCAATCCGGTTTTCGTCCTGGCCATAGTACTGTAACGGCTCTTTTAAAAGTAACTGATGATATCCGCTGGGCTATGGACCACAAGTCTCTTACTTTACTCGTACTACTAGACTTTAGCAGCGCCTTTAATTCCGTTGATTTTGACATCCTTCTTGGAATCCGTTATCCGAATCTATTAATTTCTCCTCTTCCGCTATTGCTTGGTTCGATTCCTATCTTAAAGGCCGCTCGCAGCGTGTTCGTCTTGATGAGTCTTTTTCTGATTGGTGCCGTCTTAGCGCGGATGTGCCTCAGGTTGGCGTTCTTTCTCCTCTTATTTTTTCCATCTTCATTAACTCTGTTACCAGTGTCATCTCTTCCTTCTTCCATCTGTATGCAGACGACTTGCAGCTCTACCGTCATTTCTTGAGGGAAGATGCAGAAGCCGCAGTATCTGTCATGAACAAGGATCTGGATATCATTGGTGAGTGGTCGCGGTCCTTCGGACTGCAGATCAACCCTAAGAAGTCTCAGGCCTTCGTCATTGGCGGCAGGTATATGCGGAACAGGGTTAATGTTGCGTCTCTGTCTCCACTCAGGCTGAATGGAGTTCAGATAGAATACGCAAACAAGACCAAAAACCTGGGGGTGATAATGGACTCTTACTTATCGTGGACTTCTCAGGTTGCCGAAGTTAGTCGCAAAGTGCACTACACATTTTATTCGTTGAATTGCCTCCAGAGCTTCTTGCCGAGAAAACCAAAATCTTGCGCAAACTTTAATCCAGCCCATCATAGACTACGCCGATGCCTGTTATTTGGACGCCACCGAGGAGCTTTTAAATAAACTTGAGCGTTTGCAAAATATCTGTTGTTACGGAGGCACGATCGCGTTCACGTAAACTTAGTTGATAAGCAGTGATAAGATTTTTTAGGACGTAATGTTAAGTCCAACCTGTGATTAAATCTTTCTAGCGTTCCCGGGCCCCCGACCTATCTCTATGTACAGCACTGTGACGTAAGAGTGTAGGCCACACCTACCTGATGACGCGCGGACAAGTCTACTTTTTGGAAATTCATAACCAAATATGGTGACGGAGCAGTGCTGTGCAATGCTATTGGTCAAGATCGGGAGCTCGTGAAGTACAATTGTGGCCAGCGCCGTGTCCCGCGAAGGTTCGTGAAGTAAATTCGTCGCCAACGCCGTGTCACGCGGGGGTGAAGGGCATGAGCGGGGGTGAAGGGCATGAGCGGGGGTGCGGATCGATGTCATAGGTCGATATGGGAATGCACCCGCTCCCTCGCCTCATGCCCCTCTCACCAGTTTAAAAGCCCTGGACACGAGGGATGAAAATGTCTTGTTCCCGCAAAACTTAGCCCGCTTTAGTGGTCGTAATGTCTGGCCAGCGCGTCGCGTAAAACAATTGTATATTTCTGTATTAAGTGTGATATTCTTGTTAAATTAGCTTAGTTACATCAGTCAGATTGACATAGAAAAGTACGAAGTGTAAAGTAAATAAAGTTTAAAGGTTCACGTAATATTGTTAACTCTGGCTCCGATATGTGTGATAATTATGTGTTAGCGTCATAGTAATATTCAAGAATACAAGTGTGTTTATGTGGAATCTGCGTATAATTTCACCTCCTCCTGACTCAACACCCCCGGCACGTACTCTGCACAAACTTCTGTGTTATAAACGCACCTCGCACCTCAAATCTCTAAGTAGCACTCACCACCAGCCGCGTTATCAAAGGCATATTGCTACAAACACAATAAAATACAGTCCACACAACATAGCTCTGAAGCTTCGAAGAAGGGTGCGCTAACTGCCCACCATAGGAAGGTTACCGTCAGAGGTTTCCCTACATCTGTATTTGTTTTGTTTTTAACCTTAGGAAGTATGACCATGTCTCCAACTTTCGCAAGATACTCAAGTGGCTCCCAATCCGACTTCGCAGGAACTCTCGGATATTGTGTCTGCTTTTTAACATCCTCCATAACCCTAAAACACCATCCTATATGCGGGAACGCTTTTCCTACTCCCGTCCCTCTGATGCACCTTGCCGGTCGCATCTTAGGAACCTCCTTAAATCCCCTCCCCACTCTACCGATATCTATTCCTACTCCTTTACTGTTCACGCTGTGCGGTTGTGGAATTCTCTTCCGCCTGATATTAGAGACTGCCATACTATTGCAGTCTTCAAAAGAAGAGTAAAAGAACACTATCTGTCCAATTCGTCATAGTTGTATAGGTATTTTATTTTTATTACTTATACAGGGTGAATTTTAATTGATGCGACAAAATGAAATTGGAGCTTCAGTTACAGTAACATAGTAATTATAAACTGTTTTTTCTACAATCTAAATCGATAAAAAAAATACGCGATTCTCGTTTTCAAAAGGTCCATTGATGTTATTTTCTTTATTTAAGTACGAATTATCGGTATTCCAGTAATATGCCAGTATAAATAAGAAAAAATAAGGCAAAATTAGGTAATTGACCGCTATATTGAGCACTGCGATGAGTCGGCAAGATTTTTGAAACTTTTATTATATTTTAACGGTTTTTGTAACACTGATCAATTATTTTTTAATTTTATATTTTATACATTTTCTTGACAACACGTATTATTGTATATTTAAATTTGTCGCATCTATTCAATTTCACCCTGTATATTATATTGTAGTTTATAGTTGTGTTATATATTTTTGTCTTGTATGTATGTAAGTATATTCTTAGGTTTATCTTTTGTTTGTATGTATTATATTTTCTCATCTTTTACACACTACGTCTACATCTCTTTTTATCTACTTTCATTTCGCAGATATGCTGGAAGAGATTTCTTTAGAAATAAGCATAACCTTTGTACCTATTTTCTATTCCTTTCTTCTTTTCTGTATATAGTGTGTACATAAATCGTTAAATAAAAAAATAAATAAATAAAAATTCATTGATGATTATCAGAGTCAACAAAAGTTTCTGCGCAGGAGATATTGTTAAGGCAATGAAGTTAGTTTCGGGTTTCGATAACTGTGTTTGTACAGCATTTAATATGTAGTCAAAAGTTGTTACGGTCATTCGAGTGTATTCATAAAATGTATCGTCATGGTTTCGTAGCCTTTCGTATAAAGTATGAAATTCACCATGTCTATACCGATCACTATTAATATCGTGACGATTGCTTTTAGAAAAAAAAGGTCCCACTTTATATAGGCGCTAGCTTCCAAATAATCGGACATTTCAATTTAAACAAATATTAATTGCACACGAAACATAAGAGAAACGTCCAAACCGCTCAAACGCTCCGTTGCTACTGTGTTCATCTATTGAATTGAGCGCTTTCCGCTCGACGCGTCACCCGCTCATCCGCCCCGCCCGCCGCCACTGTAATTTCACACTAAGCATTTCTGTGTACATTCAGTTTACGTTTGGCAGTCGTATCACATTGCAACGTTAATACATTCTCAATCATTTATTCACGTTAAATTACAACATAAAGTTTAGTATTTAAATATTTGGCACCCTTATATCATAATGTTTTTATAAGTACTTGTCTTTTTAAATCAACAGGAAATTCTCAGTTGCCGGCTACCAAAAGATTGTGGGCTGAACTGACAGAAGCTCTCAATGCAATGGGAGGTGTTCGTAAGACTCAAAAAGATTGGTTAGAGGTTAGTTAGTGGTGCTTTATGGGTTTTCAATTGTCATAAGTTTGTACAAAAAATATCAGTGAATATAAAAAAATTAAATCATAACCAACCTAATTTACCCACTTGGATATTAGTAGTTGTTAAATGTATAATCTATTTTTTTCAGACATACAAGTTATTAGCACGCAGGGCGAAGGCTAAGATACGCACACAGCTTGCATCTATGCAAAGGACTGGAGGAAGTCCTCCAGCAGATATCTGCTTGACAGAATTGGAGCAAAAGACAATAAATATAGAGGGGACATCAACTGTATATGGATTGCCTGGAGCTGTGGAAGCTGTAAGTCATTGACATTAGTTTCTTGTAAGCTCTCTTTTACAAAATTCAATATACCTAGTATTTTAATATCTCATGTTTTTCATAATTTGAAAACTATACTGTGGCGGTCTATTCACATGGACCACCACCTTACAATCGGAGATAAACCGCTACCGCCTATGATCTTGTACCGCGGTCTTAAATCAGGTGATGTCTTGTTTGTCTCCGAGTGCGCGTGCACTGCCGCTTACACGCGCCGCAAGCACACGACGGGCGCGTGATAATTGTACCGCGGCGGCCAGCTATGACCTCGAGCGTTGGGACGACGGCGTGATCAAGACTCTGCCTGCGCGTGCGCCGTGCTGCGGACAACAGTGGTCTTCCAACTAGCTAGCTTACCGGTCGCGCCGCGCTCATAATATTGTACTTACGCTAAATCATATACTTGTAACTACTTGTGTAAATATAATTTAATAGTGCTTACTCATTATAATAATTTTCATAAATTCGCAATAACATAATTCATTTCGACGTCTATCGCCTTCATTCTTCCCGCTTCGCTTGCTCGCTATATAGCGCTTAACTGCCTTACTATACGGGTTAAATTCCCGTATAACCTTGGTGTGGTATATACCACGTACCACACCATAGTGGTGACCCTCGACTATCGCGCATATTCAAGACTCGAGTGCTGCAAGGAAGGAACAAGCAGTAACAGTGAAACAAGAAGACTGGTGGCTGGGTTGTTTACATCGGAGCGAAGGAAAAAGTAGGCTGTGGTCCAAAATCATAAGCGGTGAGCGATTTTATATTACATTGAAGCATGTCCGATACGGAGGCTTATGCTGATGCTGACGCTAAAGCAGCATCCCCTGCTGTGCTTGGAGAGGTGTCGAAAGTAGGACTACCATTACGCTGTCCACCATTCTGTCCAGAGGAGCCGGCATTATGGTTCGCACAATTAGAAGGCCAATTTATCCTGTCAAGGATAACCAGCGACACAACAAAATTTTATTTCGTGACCACACAGCTGGAAACGAAATATGCACTCCAAGTGAAGGACATCATCACAAAACCACCGGAAACCGACAAGTACGGTAAATTAAAAAGTGAGCTAATAAATCGCCTGTCAGCCTCACAGGAGAAGCGGATTCAGCAACTATTACTTCATGAGGAGCTAGGTGACCGCAGGCCATCACAGTTCCTTCGTCACCTGCAAAACCTTGCTGGACCTGCTGGAGCTTCGGATTTTGTGAAGAGTCTGTGGACTAACCGCTTGCCACAAAATATACAAACCGTAATTGCTTCACAGATAGCTGACCTACAGGTAGAACAACTGGCCGAGATTGCAGACAGGGTGTACGAGATTGTGCCGACCACTCCACAAGTCGCTGCCACCTCAGCCACAACGAGCACTTCACCAGATTTGCTCAAGCAAATAAACGAGCTCACAAGGCAAGTGGAACTATTGACATCACAGAGGAACAGGAACTGGAGAGGACGTTCCCGCTCACGCTCACAATTCCGCCATAACCAAAAAAGGTATGATCGCAGTCGCTCTAAAACACAGCAGCCACCACCCAATCACCCACATTGCTACTACCACTACACTTTCGGGGAGAAAGCAAACAAATGTAAGCAACCCTGCACATTCTCGTCGGAAAACTCAAAGGGCGGTCGCAAGTAGCGGCTAACGACTGTCCCACTTCAACAGGCCGTTTATTCATAACCGACCGGACTACGAAAATGCAGTTCCTGGTGGACACTGGCTCAGACCTGTGCGTTTTCCCTCGATCGGCACTAAAAACGCCTGTCATCCAATCAAAATTCGATTTAATCGCTGCCAATAACACGGTAATACACACGTACGGACCAATACAGCTACGACTTAACTTAGGTCTCAGAAGAGACTACACTTGGAAGTTCACAGTAGCAGATGTGTCACGACCTATCATAGGGGTCGACTTCCTTAGTTACTATCACTTACTAATAGATTGCAGAAACCAGCGCTTGATAGACAGCACAACGACACTATCGGTTTCAGGAGCTCACTGCAAATCAGCGGACGACATTGCATCCGTGAAGGCTGTAGTTGGTGACACAGACTACCACGGAATCCTCCGCGAGTATCCAGAAATCACGCGACCACCAGGAACACACACAATAAGTAAGCACAACACGTTGCACCATATAAGGACAACTCCAGGACCACCAGTAGCAAGCAAACCACGACGCCTTGATCCTGCTCGAACGTTAGCTGCAAAGAAAGAGTTTGAAGACATGCTGGCGAGTGGCGTGGCCAGACGATCGGAGAGTGCCTGGTCTGCTCCACTACACCTGGTCAGGAAGAAGGACGACGGATGGAGACCATGCGGCGACTACAGAGCACTTAACGCAAGAACGATACCAGACAGGTACCCCATCCGCCATATACATGACTTCTCCTACCAGCTATCTGGGTGTGCAGTATTTTCCACCATAGACCTGGTCAAAGCGTACAACCAAATAGCCATCAACCCAGACGACATTCCCAAGACTGCCATCACTACACCATTTGGTCTATACGAGTTCCCTTACATGACCTTCGGTCTGAGAAACGCTGCCCAAACCTTCCAAAGGTTCATCGACGAAGTTTTGCTTGGTTTGGACTTCTGCTACGGATACATCGACGACATCCTCGTATTTTCACAAACACCAAACCAGCACAAACAGCATTTACGACAACTATTCGACCGCTTGAAGAACTACGGAATAGTAGTAAACACATCAAAGTGTAATATAGGACACTCTGAGGTAACTTTCCTGGGATACAGTGTGTCAGCCGCAGGCACGAAGCCTCTCGAGACCAAGATACAGGCTATCCAGGAGTATCCAGTTCCAAAAACAGTCAAGGAACTACGACGATTCATGGGAATGATAAATTTTTATCGCAGATTTGTTCCAAACGCAGCAAAACTCCAAGCCCCATTGAATGCAGTCCTGGGTGGCGCCAAAATAAAAGGATCACATCCAGTCGACATGACTCCGGAACTACTTAAGGCTTTCGAAGACACCAAGACTTCCTTATGCAACGCAACCCTCCTCGCTCATCCAGATACATCAGCAGAGTTAACTATAGTCACTGATGCGTCTGACACCGCTATCGGCGCAGTGCTTCAGCAGCGAAAAGGAGACGACTGGGAACCTCTAGCATTTTACTCCCACAGACTTAGTGGTGCTCAAAAGAAATACAGCCCATACGACCGCGAATTGTTAGCGGCGTACGAAGCAGTAAAATACTTTCGACACATGGTTGAGGCGAGAAACTTTGCCATCTTGACCGACCATAAACCACTGGTATTCGCCTTCAAGACCAACAGAGACAGCCATTCGCCAAGACAGTTCAGGTACCTAGACTTCATAGGGCAATTCACTACTGATATACGGTACATACCTGGCAGAGAAAACGTCGTCGCAGATGCATTGTCACGGGTCGAAGAGGTGACAGCAGCAATAAACTTTGAGGAACTTGCAAAACTTCAGGAAACAGATCCAGAACTGCAAGACCTGATTCGAAACGGCTCTTCACTCAAGCTGGAAAAGGTCGCCACACTGACGGGAAACGCAAACATTGTATGCGACACTTCAACGCCGACGCCCCGCCCATACGTGACACCACAACTAAGAAAGCAAGCCTTCACATCATTGCACAATATACATCATCCTGGACGTACCGCTACAGCACGACTGGTCTCACAATATTTTGTGTGGCCAGGGATACGCAGAGACTGTAGAGAGTGGGCAAGGCAATGTGTACAATGCCAGACGTGTAAGATCACACGTCACACAAAATCCCCACTTTCCTCATACCAAACCCCATCCTCTCGTTTCTCCCACATTCACCTCGACATCATAGGGCCCCTAACCCCTTCTTATGATTACAGATACTGCCTCACCGTCATCGACCGATTTACTCGATGGCCTGAGGCGTACCCGCTTAAGGAGATCACCGCTGAGGCCTGTGCTGCTGCCTTGGTGTCTGGCTGGATAGCCAGGTTCGGCTGTCCTACCCGGGTTACCACCGACCGTGGTCGCCAATTCGAGAGCCACCTGTTCAAGGCTCTCACTGCCTTGTTGGGGGCAGACCACTTCCGCACTACAGCTTACCACCCCGCAGCGAACGGCATCGTGGAACGACTGCACCGGCAGCTGAAGGCTGCCATCATGTGCCACACCACCTCCCAGTGGACCGAAGCTCTCCCACTGGTACTTCTCGGCATGCGTAATTCATGGAAAGAAGACATCCAAGCTACGCCGGCCGAACTTGTCTACGGGGAACCACTTCAGCTTCCTGGCCAGTTCCTATCATCAAAGGCAGAGTACACAACAGCAGACGTCACTGAGTACGCAAACCGGCTACGACGTCACATGGCCAACCTCACTCCTAAACCTACTTCGTGGCATACTACATCGCCTTTCTACGTGCCACGAGAACTTCAGTCTTCCTCTCACGTCTTCCTCCGAAGAGACTACGTACGGCGCTCGCTGGAACCACCGTATGCAGGACCCTACAAGGTTCTACAGAGGCATGCAAAATATTTCACGATCGAGATACAAGGCAAGCCAAACAACGTATCGGTCGACCGACTCAAACCAGCCTACAAAACGCGCGAAGAGGAAAAGCAGCCAACGGCCGCGCCAACACCAACAGCCGCTCCAACAACCACTACGACAGAAGAGAGGCGGACTAGAAGCGGACGGCGAGTAAGATTCCCCGATTATTATCGAACGTAGTTACGGTCTGGCCGGGGGGAATATGTGGCGGTCTATTCACATGGACCACCACCTTACAATCGGAGATAAACCGCTACCGCCTATGATCTTGTACCGCGGTCTTAAATCAGGTGATGTCTTGTTTGTCTCCGAGTGCGCGTGCACTGCCGCTTACACGCGCCGCAAGCACACGACGGGCGCGTGATAATTGTACCGCGGCGGCCAGCTATGACCTCGAGCGTTGGGACGACGGCGTGATCAAGACTCTGCCTGCGCGTGCGCCGTGCTGCGGACAACAGTGGTCTTCCAACTAGCTAGCTTACCGGTCGCGCCGCGCTCATAATATTGTACTTACGCTAAATCATATACTTGTAACTACTTGTGTAAATATAATTTAATAGTGCTTACTCATTATAATAATTTTCATAAATTCGCAATAACATAATTCATTTCGACGTCTATCGCCTTCATTCTTCCCGCTTCGCTTGCTCGCTATATAGCGCTTAACTGCCTTACTATACGGGTTAAATTCCCGTATAACCTTGGTGTGGTATATACCACGTACCACACCATAATATGTATAAATTAGGCAGCATTACTATTAAAGAGATGTCCTATTTTAATATGAACGGAAAACCTTGATTGTTAATCTGTAATTTTCTTACAGGGCATTATTATTGTCCCAGAGACTTCACAGCCCATTGTTGATGTTCCTGATGTTAAACAAAACATAGTCATGGTGAGTGTTATGGCAATGCTTGTATCATTCTTGATATTATTACCCATATTGTTCTGAATGTCTGATGTTAAGTTTATTTTATTTTTACCACAGGTTTTGGGCGATACTCAAATGCCAATATCCAAGCAGACGTTGATTTTAGATACAATAACAGTTGTGAGTATTTTTTTTTATTCACTAATATTATAAATGCGAAAGTTTGTGTCACGCAAAAACTGCTGAACGGATGTGGGTGAAATTTTGCACATAGATAGTTTATAACCTGGATTAAATCATATGATACTTTCTATCTCAGTAGTAAGATCTCATGGGATCCCATCCAACTTGTCAAAAAGTTTTAACTTTGACCCGCAATATCTGTGATTAACAAAAAAAATTATTGCAATGACGGGGCCTATATTATGACTTGAGTTCTCCTGATCAGATTGTGATGTAGAGAGTGTGGAGTTTGGGTTCTGTGTTTGATGTGTCATGGTCAAATAAGCAATAAATAATGAATTCATGTGAAAAAGAGTCTAAAATTGACTTTATAATGTCTTTATAAATTGACTTTATACTTTATATGTATTTGTAATTGCAGGATATACACTCAGACTCAGAAGAAGAGCCACCGAAGGAAGCGGCAATGGCGGACGCGTGGACACCGACAGCGAGTCACGATGGAGCGACCGTCAACAGTTCAATGGCGCCGGTATACGCGCCGATGATGCCAGCGGCAAATAGCGATCGGGCGAGGGTCGGTTGCAGTCGTGAACAGACTGTGACTTCAACGCCTGAACCGAGACCGGAGGGCAGCGTGGTGCGTAACACTCCGCGGTTTGAGCGCCGCGGTGCACGTCGAGCAAGGCCCCGTACGCTTGTGCCACCAGCCGATTCAGCCAACCCGCAAGAAGACGCCATGATAGCGGCTTTAAGGGAAGGAGCCCAAGCGCAGATGGCGCTCGCTAATGCGCAGACAGAAGCCCCTCGACATCTAGGCGATTGTATAATTCGTGCCGCTACCATGTTCGTCGAAGCGATGCAATTATACATATAATTTAAATAAATAATAAAACATTTTTTTTCGAAATTTAAGTTTTATCAATTCTTTAATTTTAGAAAAAATATTACATTCATCATTATAATAGAAATAAAATATTTAAATACAATGCGTATAACCCGTCAGGTTCAAAAAGTACATTTCCATAATGTACAGTCTGGGAACATTCAACAATATCATGCAAAATACTGTCTTGTGATACTATTTCTTATATTGCGTGCTACATTTAAAAAAATATTATCCCTGGGAGCATCATCCACTGGCCGCCGTCTGTCTTCGAGTTCCAACTCATCTGGCAAAGGATCATTTCTCCTGATTGCCAGATTATGGAGAACAACTACAGCCGCTATAATTTTTGATGCCTTCACTGGCTCATAATGTAAGGTCCGATGCTTGTGAATGCATCGAAATCTTGTCTTCATGACTCCAAAACATTTTTCAACGAGGACTCTTGTTTTTGAATGTGCTAAATTATATCTAGCGTCAGGTGTGTTTTCATCTGCATCACCATGGGTCATCAGCCAAGGCAGTTGGGCGTATCCAGAGTCTCCTAAAAGCCATTCACCAGCTGTAACTCCATGAAGGTACTTGGTTTCCAATAATTGGCTCAAAGTGGACCCTTGCCACACTGCTGCATCATGTGTTGATCCGGGAAAAGTGGCATTGAAATGAATAATTTCCATTTTTGCATTACATACAAATTGGCAATTAAGATTGTAAAAGCCTTTGCGATTATAAAATAATCTTGCTGGTACAAGTGCCGTGTCTTTGGGGCGAACAATGGAGATTTGACTGCAGTCTATTAAACCCAAGACTGAAGGAAACCCAGCTATTTGTAAAAACCTCTGTTTATTATCTGCCCTCTCCTCTTCGCTCTCTGGAAATACCACCATACCATTCAGTAAGACAGTTACAATGGCATCAGTAATTTCTTGTAAGCATTTGCTTACAGATGGCTGACTTAAACCTAAATACTGCCCCTGCCCAACCGTTTTTTGGTAGCCGCCATGTCCAAAGAAATGGAGTGAAGCCAAAACTTTGATATGGACAGGAATTCCGTGTTGCCTTTGGCTATTTAAATTCTGGTGAAGGTTCTCCACTAAAAAATGCGCAGTTCTTTTGGACAGCCTGTATAATTTTGTAAACACCGCTGCAGGTACGTCGAAACTTCGAAAGGGTTGGAATGGTCCCGAATATGGCGATGCGCTAACCTTCTCGCAGCCCTAAAACGAAAAAAGTTAGGTTATGTTATGCTTGTGCCACAAGAAAAGACCAAGAAAGTTTATATTTACATACCGTTGCCGTTCCTCATTGTATCTTCTTTGAATGATAGCCCAGCCATAAGGAAACATTTTTCACTATTTTTTCAAGAAACTTCGCTTACGTACGGACGAATAGCAAAAGACATGCGTTAGACATAATTAAGTCCGAATTGGACTTATATAGTGTCGTGGACATAATTAATCAACAAACGCAATGGCTTCTTTAATATTAGTACAAATTTTAGACTAATTTAAGTCATTATTTAAGTGCGTCGAAGAAACGCAATCGGACCCATTGTGTGTCTGCGCAAGCTCGCAACGAATACATAGCTCGATTCCCCGGTCGTCGAGTGCCGGATGTGGCTGTTTTTGACAGAGTTTATCGGAGACTTCGAGAAACTGGCTCTGTTTTGAGACGAAATACAGACATGGGCAGACCACGAATTAATGACGACGAAGAACAGGACAATGAGATAGTGCAACGCTTTCGAGCGGATCCGACTACTTCCACTAATATTGTTGCCCGTGATCTGGGACTTTCGCAATGGAGAGTGTGGTTTACAGTGCATACTGCTGGCCTATACCCGTACTATTACACGCCGGTACACACTATTGAAGAAGGAGACCCCGCGAGAAGGTTGGACTTCTGCAGATTTATGCTAAATGCTTACGTAGAAGACCCAGATTTTGACTTCCACAGATGAACACTCACACACGTAAACTCACGCATCCGCGCGAACACCCACACACATACACAATTAAACATGTACACCCACTCACACATACACGATACCCACACACACATACACGAAGCACACCTACACACTTACTGCATGCTACTATTGTTTTTATCTTTTTTTTTTTTTTTTATGTACTACTTGTAGATTTTTCCTGCATAAGAATCTGTTAATATCACTTTTGTCAATCTGCACATGTAACACGTACCAGACCCAACTAGTTACTAGGGATCGAAACTGTGTCTCCTAAACACAGGCTATTTTGTAGCCTAGCTAGGACGATAGAGCATCATCCACCGTATTGTAGAATACAATAATGTGTTAGGTACCTATTATTAATGTACGAGTACTTTATGTAAAAAAGCTGTAAATCTACAATCTTATTTGAATAAATTATTATTATTATTATTTTCTAAGAAATATCTTGTGGACAGATAAGATAAGATAAGATAAGATAAGATATATTTTATTTGCTCAAAACATGTGTCACATACAGTAATAAAAAGTGCATGTAGGATAAAGTAAATACAGAAAATCGTTCAGACATGTTTTGCCACATACATGGCGTGCAAATGTTTAAAATTGGAAAATTGAGGTTTTTAAATAATATATCATTTCAGTCACTGGAATTGAAATTAATGGAAAATACTAAATGTCCAAGCTAACATTACAAAAACATGCAAGTGATTTTCCTCGTGTCTGTAAAAAAATAAAACAAATTGCAACTAATAATAAAATCTCAAAATGATACATGTCAAAAAGTAAAATATCTCAAAAATAAAAAGCAAATAATAATAAATGTCAACAAATTTACAAATCATGTCAATAAAATAAAGTAGTAAACATAAAAGTAATAATTAATTATATATAATGAGCCCATAATAATAAATGTCAAAATTATCAATCATTTCAAGAGAACAAAAACTAAAATTATTATAAACAAAAAGCAAATAAAATGTCATAGTACAGTCAAGTCATAAGTTACAAGTCAAAGTACATCATTTAAATAATCGGCAACATTATAGTAGCATTTATTTAATAAAAATTTCTTCATGCTTTTACAAAAACTATTAAAATCCAAATCTTTGTATGCCTTTGGTACCTTGTTGTATAATTTTGGGGCCATGCAAAATACACTTTTACCCATGAGAGCCGTTTTAGATCTGTGTAGTCGAAGTACCCGACTGTCACGTTGACTTCTTTCGGAACCATCTGAATACTTCGAAAACAGTTGGGGATTCTTTTTTACAAATAATACCATTTCTAATATATATAAGGAGGGAAGTGAGAGAATTTGATGTTTTATAAAATAAGGTTTGCAACTATCTGTAATTTTAAGACCAAACATAGCTCTTATGCATCGTTTTTGCATTCTGAATATGACCTCTTTATGAGTAGAGTTTCCCCAGAAAATAATCCCATATCTAAGGATCGATGCAACAAGTCCGTGATAGGCAGTAAGTAATGTACCTGTATTTACGATTGGGGCGAGTTTATGCAATGCATAGGAAGAACTACTGATTTTCTTACTGATTTCTTCAATGTGATCTTTCCAATCAAGTTTTTTGTCGATAGTGAGTCCAAGGAATCTGGCTTTATCGACTCTGCAAATGGTGTGATTTCTATAACTTAAGTTAATGTCATTTCTTATTGGTATTCTTTGACTGAAATGCAAGATTTGTGTTTTATTTAAATTAATTTTTAGATTATTATTGTCCAACCAGTCAATTATACAAGCTAAAGCATTATTAATGTCAAGTTCATAGGTTTCAGTTTTCTTACATGCTATTGTGACTGTGCTATCGTCTGCAAAAAGAGTCATAGGATGATTAATAGATTTTGGAAGGTCATTTATGTATATGATAAATAATAATGGCCCCAGGACGCTTCCTTGAGGTACACCGAATTTCACTAAACGTTCTTGAGACAAATACGTAGTCGCTTTTTTGGTACGATCTATTCTTGAGATTGCTGTGATTTGCCGTCTATTAGAGATATAGGATTTAATTAGCCTAAGAACATTGCCTCTTACTCCATATGAGTCAAGTTTATTTATTAAAATAGTATGGTCAACGTAATCGAATGCTTGTGTCATATCGCATAGCACAGCACAGGTAGGAGTCCTTTCATCCATCCGCAACATTACAGTATGCAGAAAATCATAAACCGCCATATTGATTGTCTTATTTTGTCTGAAACCTTTTTGCTCACTACAAAGAATATTATTTTTTTCCATATAAGTATATAATTGTTTGTAAATGTATTTTTCAAAAATCTTCGATATAATTGGTATCAGCGCTATTGGTCTATAATTTTCGATTAGGTCTCTGTTGCCTTTCTTAAATAGAGGTTTAACTATTGATGTTTTCATACCATCAGGAAAAGTACCCGTACTGATACATAAATTCACGATGTGACTTAAGTGGCTGCATATTATATCACCAACAGATTTAATTATTTTGGTCGAGACACCGTCATAACCCACGCTTTTAGTATTTTTAAGTTGTGTTATAATGTTAAAGATATCACACGGTAAACTTGGGGCCATGAACATAGATTTTTGTCGGTTCAAAATACCTGATGTAACATTTTTTCCGGACTCTTGTATAGGGATAACTCGGTCAATGAAATAATTATTGAATTGGTTCGCTATTGATTCTGGATTTGTAACTATTTTATTACCAACATTTATTTGATGTACATTATCCCGAGGTACATTAAATTTTGTATTATTTATTAATTGCCATGTGGTTTTTGTTTTATTTTCAGCTGTTTGGATTTTATAATTATTTTGAGCCCTTTGGGTAAGACGTATAATTTTTTTAAATATTTTATTGTATTTAATAAATTGAAGTTTATTGGTTTCAGACGGTTTACGTCTATACTTCCATAAGAGGTGCCTCTTTTTCTTACTACAAATTTTAATACCACGTGAGATCCATTTAGTCTTTCTGTCTATGTTAATAGTAACAAGTTTATATGGAAAGCAAAGTTTATAAAATAAAGTAAACTCCTCCATAAATGAATTATATGCGACGTTAGGGTCATCTGTATTATAAACATCAGAAAATGACAGATTTTCTAGACAAGATCTGAACTTTAATATATTTTCTTGTGAATAGTCTCTCTGCGTTTTTTTCCAGTATTTACTATTGCATGATTTTTTTACAGGACATTTTAACAGTTGCGCTGTATGGTCGGATAATGCAAATTCTATCACTTCAGTCCCACATCTATTTTGAAAATTATGTGCGAAATTGTCGATGCAAGTCTGGCTTTTTAGTCTAGTAGGCTCATTAATGGCTAATTTCAGGTTGTAATTTAATAACAAACAAGTGAAATCTAGGCATACACTATTTTTCTTCATGATGTCAATATTGAAATCACCAGCTAATATAACATTGCTATATTTTTTTTTATTACTTACATTTGTTAATAGTTGTTCTAATTTTCCTAAGAATACACTCAAATGGGCAACTTTAGGTACACGATAAATACATACAATCAAGATGTTATACTTTGTCAGTTCTATTCCACAACATTCGAATGTGTTGGCTGTTGATAATTTCGTAACCTCAGGTACATCTTTCCAAGAATGACCATTTCTGACTAAAATACATGAACCACCTCTTTTGCTATTTGTTCTACTAAAACTTGAAGCTAAACTGTAATTTGGGATCAGTAGACGTGTTTCATCGCCCTCTGACATAAAGTGTTCCGTAATGCACAAAACATCAACTTTCAAATCTCTATCTGTAAGTTCTTCTAAGCAGATTGTAAGCATGTCTGATTTGTTGATCAGTCCTGCAATATTTTGATGCAATACTATTAATTTCTCATTAGTCAAGAAAAAAATTCGCTTCTTCTAAGTCGGTCTGAAATTCATTGTAGTTGTACTCTTGCAAATCCTCCATATAGTCGTTTAGGTCTTTGAATACGGCGCGAATGCCTTTGTCATTAATTATTCCAGTCTTAGCATTATACAGCGAATAGTCATAATATATATTTTTATTGGAATCTAAAAGATACGCATGCTCATGTGTTATTATGTCCAAGTATAACAGATTATTGAAATTTTCAACCCTCCAGTTGTGCATGTTTACAAAATCTATACATTTATAGGTAGGCAAACAGATGATTACATTTGTATGTGTTATATTTCGCAGTGCCTCACGGATAAAAACAATCTGGTCGAAGTAATTTTTCGTCACCATAAAGTCTTCTTCACCTATAAGAATGATACAATAATCTTGTTTTGTGAAAGTGGATATCTTATCGTTTATTCCTGTAAATAGTTGTTTGTTACCTGCATGGGGTGATATATAATGGCATAATTCAAAATTGCCCTTGATTGTCGCTTCAGCAATCGATAAAATCCTATTTTTATTATTAGTGCTTATCAGACATATTTTATTTTTTGTTGTTTCTGTTTTAGTAATACTCCCGAGTGATTTGTTATTGTTCTTTTCAATTTCAAAATTTGTTTCTGCATCACTATTTGTAGGAGAACTCGTTCTAATCTGCTTCGCCACTGAACTTAGTTTTTGTTCAGGTTTCCGCTTCTGTCGTTCTTTCTTGCTGCTTAAACGCACGGATGATGGCGTAGGAGTAAATCTGACTTTCTTGTAGTTTTCTATAACTGTTTTATTGTGCTCTAATTCTGTTTTTAGATGTTGATTTTCGTCTAGTAAATTTTGAACTTGTAAGTGTACTGATGCTAATTCCATTTTTAAGTCGTTTATTTGTTTGATGTAATTCTCGTTTTCATTCATAGTATTCTCTTGTAGACTCATGCCAGTAGTCTCAAACATTGAACTCGAAGAATTATTAAGAGAAACAGTTTTGTTGGTTTTACGGTAAGTAACGAAATCCGAATTCATTATTACGAGCTTATAGGTGAATTACAAATCACAAAAAGAGTTAACAGTTGGCGGGATTCGAACTTGGTACTGCTTATGCGCAGCGATCGCTCAGTTCAACACTTCGCGCATCGAGCCATTCGAACATTACTTACAGCGTTCAAATTACGCTATAGATGCTGTAGTGACATTTAAAAGTTCGTTAAGCAAGTTTTGAATTCAAATGTCTAGTGGAGTCCAAAGGTCATTTTCTTTGTTTTGATTTGCGCACTGTTTAACTTTTATTTTGTTTGTTTCTTATACTTAATCACTTCTTTAACACTTTCGTGGTGAATTTTATTGCACATTGAACACTGTTTGTAGTTTGTAACACTTGATAAGTTTGTAGATTTCAGTTTATGGGAGATAAATTATAGGGTTAATATTGATTGTTCACTGCAGTATTTCAGTTTTTTTAACACTTCCACATATATATACAACAGTTTAGTTTTAATTTGTACTGATTATGAGACAATTTATGTAGTTTTACTATTTTTTTACATTTAATAACACGGAGCACGAACTTATCGTGGCGAGCGATCGCGCGCTAACAGATGAATCCAAATTTGATAAAGATGGCATAACTAATTATCACAACGCGCATTACTGGGCCCCAAAAGAACTTAGGAATCCCAATAAGAAAAGAGTGAAGGGTTCCCAACGAAGATTCAGCGTGAATGTGTGGATGGGTATTATTTCCAATCATTTGATAGGACCTTACTTTCTCCCGGACAATCTAAATGGGGAAAGTTACGAAAAATTTTTGAGAGGAGACTTGAGTGATTTGCTGCATGATCTGCCACTCAACTTGATCAGGGACAACATGGGGTTCCAACATGATGGCTGCCCTGCCCATTTCAGGAGAAGTGTCAGAGACTGGCTGGACACAAATTATCCAAACAAATGGATAGGACGAGGTGGGCCGTTGCCATGGCCAGCAAGAAGTCCGGACCTAACCCCCATAGATTTTCATGTGTGGGGGCGCATGAAAAGTCTTGTCTACAGCGAGTCAAATCCAGTTCTGTCTGTGGAAGAGTTTAAAAGAAAGGATTGTGGATGCCGCAAATCAAATGAGGACAACGTTGACAGTAGTGACGTTGACAGTACGTGGAGTAGTGAAGACTGGTCTCCGTAGTAGAACGCGACAATGTATTAGAAACAGAGGCGGCCATGTTGAACATAAACTGTAGAATAACAAAAAGTTGTGTGAAAACCTGATTTAATAAATACTTTGCATGCTTACCTATTGTTTTGTTATACTTTTTAGGGCTAAGTATTAATTTTCTCCTCCACTATCGCCTATGAAACTAAGTTTTTTCAATGCATTTAAATAAAACCCTAGATTGTTATACCTTGTTAGATAGCTGATGAAAGGTAGATTTTATAACTTATCTGCCGATCAACTGCCATAATATTTTTTTTAGATATCCCTTAGAGAAAAATAAACTTACTATTTTTTTTTTTTCTTAACTTTCTCTTTTCTACTACGGCGTATTGAATTAACTTATTCACTATTTTAATGATTGAGGTCCTAAAGCATCTTATCACACTTGTAAAAATGCAATCATTATAATAATAAGGCACAAAATAAACAAAATTAAATTTAGTAGAATAAAATCGTCGTCGTAGTCGTAGTCGTCGTATTTTTTTATTTATGTGTTGTCCTGTCGGGCTAATAAATGCTTTTTCTTTCAATTTTCAATAAAAAGATAAAAAGTCGAATATCTCGAAAAGGGTTAAGTTTAGGGTAGGGTGTTTCATGGTGAAATAAGTCAGAAATGATGAGTACTCCACGCCCTCAACGGATCTAGCACGACTTTCCCTGTAACCCTGTATAACATTAAGATTTTGTGCAAAAGAAGAAGGAATACCACTGTATCCTTCTTATACTGCTATCCTTGAGGCGAAAAAGGACTGCTACCCCCCAAAAGATACTATAGACATCACGGAAAGAGAGGTAAAAGTAAAGCTCTAAGCAATTTTGGACAAAACTGTGGCTAGGCTTGGAAAATCCTTACGTGTGGAATCTTCACTGAATGACAAAGAGTTGACACTTACATGCAAGTGGGGCTTCGATGGTGCTTCAGGGCAAAGTTTGTATAAGCAAACTATGGCCGTCGAAGATAATTATAGTATTTTTATATGTTCTTTTGTACCTCTGCGCTTAGTTTGTGGCGATGAAAAGGTATGGGAGAACCCAAAGCCATCTTCCACTATGTTTTGCATTTATTTTAAGTTTTCAAACGAAAATAAGTTACAACATCGTGGAAGAACAGGCTTTGATTGAGGCTGAGATTGAATCACTGCAGCCTTCTATTATGGGAAGCCATGTTGTAAAGCACTCAATGCTCATGACCATGATAGATGGAAAAATCACTTCCCAGCTATCAAATACCTCATCGCAGACATGTGATATATGTAAAGCTACTCCTTCGGAAATGAATAAGTTGGAGAAGATCTCAAAGTGAGTTTTCAATAATTTAATAAATTAATGTCACTTTTGTACTTCAATATTAATATTGTTTTTATTAATATAACCATTTCATTTTCAGAAAACTGGTTTCAACAGAAATGTTCAAGTTCGGGTTATCTACTCTTCACGCTTGGATCAGGTGTATGGAGTGCCTTCTCCAAATTTCATATAGACTGGACTTTAAAACATGGCAAGCCAGAGATGCAAGCAGTAAAGAGTCATTGAAGATTAGAAAACAAATGATACAGCAGAAGTTCCGTGATGAAATGGGCCTCCTGGTAGACATCGTCAAACAAGGTGAGATAAAATAACTACGTATACATTTTATCAAGTAACATAATACATGTACGTCATTTTTTCTGAACAGAGTCAAGAATTTTTGTTTTGTTTCAGGTTCTGGAACTACAAATGATGGGAACACAGCTAGGATTTTTTTTAGTGATCCTGCAATAACCACAGCTATCACAGGATTGGATTCTTGTTTGATCCAAAGATTTTCAACAGTTTTGCGTGTAGTAGCCAGTGGGGAGCCTATAAATATTGACGCGTTTGCAGACTTTGCACACGCTACTGCAGAAATGTACATGGAACTCTATGGCTGGTATTACATGCCTTCGAGTGTCCACAAACTTTTAATGCATGGTGCTGATGTTATCAGACACTTCAATATTATGCCCATTGGCAAATTATCTGAAGAGGCAACCGAAGCCAGAAACAAAGATCACGCAAATTTAGCCGAAAGCGACAAACGAAGACATTTTCAATGCTCTCCTTGTATCATCGGATCCCTACCTGTCCAGCATAAGACCTGTGCTACGAAAGTCTACAAAAAGAGCTGTCACTGATGATATGAGACCTCTTCTCATTAGTAACGATTCAGATGTAGGCAAAGAGAACATTGAATTTGTCGACTCTGATGAGGGCGAAGATACTGTCTGTTAGCAGTAGTTTTTATGTTTACTATAGATAGTAGTCAAAAATATGTAAACAGCTATAATTAAATGTAGTAGTCAGAGTTGTAATAGTGATAAAAGACCGCTGAAATAATAATGACTGAACTAACGCTTATTTTAAATAGTAGTATTTGAGCTATTTCTTCTTCTTCTTTTCTGGCTTTTTTATTATTTTTTGTTATCCTTGCTGTAGATATTTGTAGTAAATCATAATATTAAAGACGTATTTTGTTGTAATGTCTTGATATTAAGTAAATTTTATAATGTAATATATTTATTTCTTCAAAATCGTTTATTGTTGCGAGATTTTTAACTTTATATTCATTGAAAAAATGAAAATTAGTTTTAAATAATAGTTTTAAAAAATAGCACAGGTTTATGACCCTTTGGGTATGTAAGCGCCGGCAATAATAATAGCAAAAATAGTTAAGTGTACTCGTCAAGTGAAATCGCCTCAATATACGGACACTGTTAGTGTAGTGTGCTGTCCTAGTGTGAACCGGCCCTAATTAACATTTATGAAGATGAGTGAGGGTAGTTGAATAAACGCCTTCACTTTGCTGTCGCGGTACCTCCAGTACTTCAGTCTCCCCGCGACCACGGCTGGTGCAATGCGGTCGAAACGTCGGGATTAAATTAAAGGTAAATTCGCGATAAATACCCGTCTTCTCAAGTTTTATAATGCAAAAATAGTTATGCAAAAGCTATGGTTGTGTAAAATAAATTGGGACGATCCAGTTCCTAGTGATGTAATGTGACATTGGGAAAAGTTTATTAGTACGCTACAATGTTTACTATCATACTCGTAACATCATGTTTGCGTATCCCGCGTTATGTAATGAGTTCTCACACACAATACATAGAACTACATATTTTTAGTGACGCGTCGCAATGTGCATATGGCGCATGCGCTTATGTACTCAGATAACTCTCCTGATACAATTAAGTTACTCTGTGCCAAAAGCAAGGTCGCACCATTAAAACCGACTAGTATACCGTGATTCGAGTTATGCGGGGCTTTGATTGGCGCACGATTGCATCGAAAAATTATGAATACACTACGGGTGACCTTTTATAAAACTTTCTTTTGGACAGACTCAACTATTGTCCTTGGGTGGCTTCGAATGTCGCCTCATTCGTTGAAAACCTTTGTCCAAAATAGAGTAGTAGAAATAAATGAACTTACCAGTACCATATGGTTGCATGTAGGTACTAAAAATAATCCCGCAGACTTACGGCCAGTTTCTTCATCAACAACTAAAGTTAAAACTAAAAGTATTAACCTTTACTTGACCATTGCTGATAATAGAGCAGATGTGTTTCTTCATCCAAGTAACAGCAAAAGTAAAAGTCAATTGAGTTGCCATTACACAACCGTAGTAATTTCCCCAAAAAACCGTGGGGAGGTTTTTTACACATGACAACATCGCAATATCACCGTCATATAGTGTCAAAAGACAAATGTCACTAATGTCAGTCAGTCAGTCGGTTCTTTAAAAATTACCACGAAAATTACGATCAACTGTTTTGAATTAAATACTATTATAATTTATTATGGAGGTTTCCGGAGTCAATGAACAATATTTGGACATAAACATGACGTCCAGGTATTTTGTTTATAATATTAATTCTTGGTGACCTGAATATTACATAAAAATGATATGCTACATGAAGTTCATAGTTAGCTTTTTCATTGTAAATTGTAATAGTTGTATTTTTTGTAAAAGATCCATAGGACCACCACCACCGCCACCTAATTGTAATATTTTATTATTTGTTTATAGTGACAGATCTGCTAATTTCACCAGCAATGACATTGATAATTTGAAGAAACTTATAAATAAACATTCCAAAGTAATATTGAATAAACAACCGAATGGATTATCTATAAAGCAAAAAGATGAAACGTGGAAAATAATTGCTAATGAATTTAACGCCTCAAGCACCATTTACCGGAGCGTCAAACAAGTAAAAAGTAAGTGGGAGTATTTAAAAAAAATTGCAAGAAATTGAAAGGCTAGGGCTGGGAAATTTTACCGCTTGCGTCGGCAGACTGGTGGAGGCCCACCGCCACCTCCATTATCTTCAACAAATGAATGGGTGGCTGGCATTCTACAAGAGTCGGCTTCTGGGCTTGACTCTCAGTATGATGGAGATATATCTTGCATAGTTGTTGAACCACCTCCGACACCAGTTTTTGCCAAAGTCAATGTGATGGATCAGATGGATGTAAGTACTGATGTGGTTGAAGTGCAGGATGTTGACATCGTAGAAAATGTAGAACAAGTATCTACGCCTGCAAGTGTTACAAAAAGACCAGCAAGGAAACTTTTAAATGCCACTCCACAACACACAAGACAGTCTTTTTTGGAATTAGCTGAAAAGATTTTTTATTTAAGTTCCACCAACTCCTTTTGTTGGTGGAACTTAAATAAAAAAAAAATCAAGAGCATAAACGAAAGTTCCCTGGTCCTTCTCAGAGAAGAAAAATATCGTTTAGAGATAGAATTGTTGAGGAAGGCGTTTGAAAATGACGAAAAACGTAAACAAGAACTTCATGAATTGCAAGTATTTAAAATGAAGTTGGAGATGGATATTTTAAGTAAAAAAACAGACTAATAATTTTTTAATAAAGTTTTATTTTTATATAATTTCATGGTTCTTTATTTTACATACTTCAAACTTACAGCTAATCTTAATAGTAGGTTCCTGAAATGAAATTTGGTTCATCACCTCAACTTCAATGTGCAGCTAATCTGGAAATAATAATATTTTGATTTAAAAAATAAAATCTGATTCAAATAAGGAAGTAATATTTAAATAATAATTTCACGCGGACAAAGGTAGCAGGCAACAGCTAGTGTATAATAAACATTCTAGATTTATTATAGTTTCATTAACAGCTTATTTGACTGACCTGTCAAAGTAATTTTCAATTAAATTACTGATACTGATACAGTTGCATAAAATCGTAGAGCCAGCAATAATTGTTCTTTCACAGATAGAGCTTTATTCCTGTAAATTATCAAAGGTTTAATTAATTAAGACTATTCTTGACATTTCTAAAGAGAGATTTTTTGTATAAATGTGGATCGAATGAATTTCCTACCCATACACAAAATACCACGCTTTGACGTGGAGTTGCGGACACCAGCCCGTTGTACAATACAAATACTGGTAGTAATACAAAACACAAATGAACTTACTTTTCTGTGGTTGGCGTCAGTTTATCTTGTAACATCACGCTGAGGCAAGCAACTGTTTCCTTTGAAATTCTGTATCGGAACAGAAAATCAGCCTCGACCCATAAGAAATGATCCTTGCGAATATTAAACTTTTTACGCCTATGCGTTAAATAAGTTACGATAAGTTCATCGTCTGATGAACTTGAACTTTCACTGGATGAAGATTGTGATAACATTTTAATAGAAAATAAACGCAGCAGTGATTGGCACCTCTAAATGACTTACTCGTACGTACTTTGTTAATTGTCAAAATGACAGTGACTTTTGCTTTAGCTGCTCCTTTTTGAGCAGTAAAAGTTTAAGAAACATATTTAACCGTTACTTTTACTTTTTATCGTTGCTTTGACTGTTACTTTTGATGAAGAAACTGGCCGTTAGTCTCACGCGGGCTCAGTCGTGACTCACTCAGTGATTGTAGTCTATGGTGGAATGGTCCTCCATTCTTACAGAATCCTGAGTCGATGTGGTCGCAACAAGGCATAAATTCACAGTGTAACTACAATGATATAATAAGAGTAGGCGGACGCTTGGGTGAATCACCTGACTTTGAGTATGATAAAAAACATCCGACCCTACTATGCTGTAAACATTTGTTAACTTTGTTATTGTTCCAGCACTTACAGAACAAACTTCTTCTCACTCCTCGTAGTAGTAGAATCTTTTAGAACGGTTCGCCCCGGGGAAGTACTACCACCAAACTTAATTCTTTCGGTAATCAGCGTTGCTGTATCAGCCGGCTGAAGTTTCAGTGGCGGGTATAAATTACTGGCTAAATTATAGACATAACAACGTTGTCTCAACTGACACCAACAATTTATGCGGGTTGTTGAGTACGTATACCAACAAGTTTGCTCGTTGTGTCATTTTTTTTCTTTTTTCTTCCTTCCACCAATAAATAGTATAACATTTCAAACTTACCTTTCTTTATAAAGTTAATAATTAAAATCAAAAACATTTAACATTAATTTTAAAACATCATTTTTTTTTTTTTCAAAGTAATTATATTGATTTATTTTATTAACATACTTAATTTTAATTTATATTTTATTGTTAATTTGGTTATTTTAATTCTAATCGTTATGTTTATTTTATTTTAGTGTTGACTTAATTTTATTTAGATGTGGATTTTAACTTTAATTATGGTTTTTTGATTCAAATAATGTTATGTGATGTATTTTTATCATGTAATCTATGTGGGTTTACTGCCTGAAATAAACGATATTATTATTATTATTAATTTTCCTTTTATGGTACAATCACAAGATTTTCTCTTTACTCAACATTATTCAAATTCTGATTGACTTATTAAGTAACTTCAACAGTTTTACAATCATAGGATTATATCCATACACTGATTTGACACATGGCCTTGGTTCACTTTTATTCTTGTAAATGATCTTGTTATTGCCAACTTAACATTAGTCTTATTCACATTGTTCATTAAGTTACAACTGTTTCATGATTTTATTTGTTACTCACATATTTTGAATACAGTCGTGGAACAAATTGTATTCTCTTTCTGTCAAAAAAAAATCTGCTTTTTTTTATTTAATTCCATTACAAGATTACATTACTTAGCGAATGCTTTTTTTTAACTTGTATTATTCAAAAATGCACTATTTAAGTACATTTATTATACAACACGTACCTACCGTGAGTTTAACAGTGGTATGCCAGAAACGCCAACTCGGTGCCACAACATGAATTAATTACTTTATAGGTAGGTTCAATACCAGTACGCGCCCACCGCAGGCGGGCGGGGCGAGGCGCGGGGCGGCGGGGGGGATGTGCGCTCACCCCACACCACACATCCCAACCGCACGCGCACCGCAAATACAGTTTAGGAAATTATTCCGGGTATTATGTAGTACTTATAGGCACTGAAAAAACTGGTTGTCTGTAAAGTCGGTTTACTGACGATAGTTGAACGTGACAACGTCTTAAGAAAATACTGATGGAATGGTAGCAATTTTTTGACACCACATTCACTTTTCACTGCACTTGATACTCGATCAAAACATGTAAATGTACTAAAGTATAGCAGCTGTCCACGCAGACGCATCGCTCACTCAAGTAGGAGGGTCATTATCAAAAAAAATGTACATAGCGTTTTGGAGCTGTCCCATGACATTGCAATTTTATATTTATTTATTTTATAACGATATAACGGTAGAATTATTTTTTACAAATTCTTCTATTTATACTTGATAAATAACAATTATTGAAACTGTAATACCCCAAAAGTATTTAATATAATTGTTAAATTATGTATTAGGTAACCGTGATTTTACCATGTCCCATACCATTACTCAGATTGTAATACGTCTCGTATTTTTATCTCCTTAAAGGAAATGTTATACTTTTTTTATTATTCCTTGAAACCAGCAAACCTATAATTTATACCAGCAACTTATATTTTTATAAAGTAATTAGATATTTTTAAATGATTAAATAACCGTTGGGTATTAAAATAGGATTAAGTGGAAAATTCCATTCCGAAACTGTAGTTTTGAGCTTCCAGATAAATTTACCATTTCAAACAATTATTCCATTAAATAGCAACACTAAAAGGAGTCATTTGATGGGGTGATTACATGCTAGAAATCGACCATTTTGTCGGCGTACAGTGAAGTTAACGTACCGTGATTTTTGTTGTCACTTTAGGTGTTCCACAAACCGAAACCAAAAACAAGGGTAAGTTTTACAATTTAATTACGTTGAAATTGTTATTAGGTGCATAAGTTTTTTGAGAAGCTGATTTGAAACTTATAATTGCCATAAGTGTTTATTTAAAAAACTGTGCTCGAGTGGAAGGGACGCGTGCCTTTCACTTTTTATGTCTGTCTCTCTCGCTCTTAGGCGGGCTAACCATGCCCGAGTGGAAGGGACGCGTGCCTCTCACTCGCTTTCATTGTGAGCGCATAACGTGAGCGGAGCGTAACGCAGTTTCTTGAAGTGTCACCTGGCAAACCAATTTATAAGACGTTGTCACGTCAAAAACAATAAATATATTACTAGTACAAAGAAAGATTCCGTTACTTCCATTCCGTGACATTCACACCGGTAACGTATAAGAAGACTGGAAAAAGTTTCGGAATGGAAGTATAAAGCGTTTTTCATATCGGACATAATTATTTATTTTTTTATTTATTTGTGTGACTGTAGATATATAAATATAAAGGCATTTATTTGCAGGTCTTAAACAAGATGGTAGTTATTCTTGACGTTGATGATTTTTTAAGAAAAGATGATTTTCTAATAATGGTCGATGATCGTGTAAAATGGCCATGGCTAGTAACCCACTTTTGTCTAGCACAAACATGTTTTGGATGCGGTTTTTCTACTGCTTTGTACTCTACAAAACCGAAGCATTTCGTAATAAATACTAATGAAAAAGTTAAAGATTTATTGAATTATGATTTCTTTTGGTGTCAATGCTGTCAAGTATATGCTATATATAATCATTTTACTGAAGACGAGTGTGAATATTGTTGTTAAGGTACATTGAACGTTGATATATATGATTGATAAATAAAAAAACAATAGTTTCGAGCTTTACAGATATTATTGCGCATAAAAAAACATTTTATAATCTATTGTCAGTTCTATAATAACTACCCGAATTATTCATAAAAGTACTAGACATGTACTGTTCTATCACCTAAAGCAAAACACTTTTTATCTTCCTTTTTCTATCAAAGAGAGTAAATATCTTGCTAGCTTGTGTCATATAATTCTACGTTTTTATTTGTAGATGCCGATGACACCTGCAGAAAAAATGAAAAGGTACAGAGAAAAAATTAAAAAAGATCCCATTCGATATGAAGAATATAAAAACAAAGATTTACAGCGAATGAAAATAAAAACTAAAAAGATATCGGAAATGACTGAAATAGAAAAAGATGAGATAAGAAAAAAATGGAGAGGACAAAAAAAGAAACAAAAACTCACAAAGAAAGTAAATCAGAAAAATAAAATTGTAACAGACAATGAAACGACTGCTGCTCAATCTATCTCAATAAATAATTTATGTTCAACAAAATACTGTTTAAAAATTAAAAAGCTGAAAAAAGTATGTTTGTCGCTGGCTGCTAAAAATAAGATTTTGCAAAAAAGGGTAGATACATTACGAAAGAGTATTTACCGTATGAAAAAAAGAAACTTACAGGAGAATGAAGAATGGATAAACAAAGTAATGAAAATGCAAGCTAGAGAAGAAGTCCTTTTTTTTTTTTTTTTTTATTTTTTTTTTTTTAGGATGGGAAATCATCAAATGACTTCTCCCACTCTGGGCGGAGCGGGAGGGAGTGTCAGACTCTTACTGACTAAAACCCATCCATGTTCCTTCCTCGCCCTTTATGTTCCGGGGCCGCGGTATCTCTTTCGAACAGGCCCGCAACCCCGGCAGGCTTCGGCCCTTGCGGGCCCCTCTCCTTTTGCTGACATCTCTTTGAGGCGCGCGTGGAACACGAACGCGCCGTCGACACGGCCTGTCGTCGTCGTTAGACGGCCGGACGGCCAGCTATTGCCCATAGCCAGCCGTCCACAGGCCCGCATCTACGGTGGCCGGTAGCCACCACGTGGCCCCCGACGCCCGTTGCGTCTCCCGCGGCGGCCGGGAAGAGAGGATCTCTCCCTCTCTCGTTCCGCCACCTCCTTCGCTAGCATCACTGCTTCGCAGAAGGAGGCGACGGCTTCCCATTCCGTCTCGCTCCGGACCATGGATTGAACCAGGGTCGCGAAACCACCAACGCGAGAGGTCGCCGCCGCCGATCGCCGCCACGAGGACACGGCGGAGCTCCGCCCACGCAGGGCAGACTTCCACCGTGTGCTCCACCGTGTCCTCCGGTCGATCCTCGCAGTGGAGACACCCGGGCGATTCCTCCCGCCCGATTCGGTGCAGGTACCTCCCGAAACATCCGTGTCCGGTGAGGACCTGCGTCAGGCGGAAGGTGAGGACGCCGTGGCGCCTCTCCAGCCACTCCTCAAAGAGGGGACTTACCGCCACTATCGTGGCGTGCCCTGCACGGGGTTGCGACAGTCGCTCTCTCCATGTCGCCATGAGATCGCGCCGGAGGTCAGTCCGCTGAGCGGCAATTTGCCGCGGCAGCGGAGTTTCCCCCCGGCGTAGTACCTCCGCGCGCCACTCATGCAGGCGCGCGAGGACTATCGCCTCCAGATCCCACGGCGGCAATCCGGCAAGCAGGCCCGCCGCCTCGCGAGAGATCGTGCGGTACCCACGGACCATCTTTACGGCCACCACTTTTTGGGGCGCGTTCAAATGGTGAGCGGCTCGCCGCTTCAACGAACGCGCCCACACTGGGGCCCCGTAGAGGGCCATGGACCGCACGACTCCCGCGTAGAGCCTGCGGCAGGAGGCGTTCGGCCCCCCAAGGTTGGGCAGGAGCCGCCTGAAGGCAGCCCCTGTCCGTTCCAGCCTGGGGGCCAAACGTCGGAAATGCTCCACGAAGTTCCACCGGCTGTCGAGGACGAGTCCTAGGTACTTCAACGTCGACTCGACGCCGATGGATACCCCTCCTACCGTCAGTGTGGATCCCGACGGTGGCGCATTCCGAGGCCCATGAAAGCACATGGCCTCGGACTTGTGCAATGCCACCTCGAGACCCAGTTGCCGGATCCTCTCAACGACTATCGCAACCCCGCGTGTCATATTGTCGGCCGCCGCCTCGTGCGACCTCCCCTGTGCCAGCACCAGGGTGTCGTCTGCGTAGCAGACGACGCTGACACCGCTGGGGAGGTCCGCACGCAGCACCCAGTCGTAACCGATGTTCCACAGGGGCGGTCCCAGAACCGATCCCTGTGGGACACCGCACGACATCTCTCGCCGGTTCCAATCTCCGCAGCGACTGGGGTAGATGACGGCCCTGTCCGTCAAATAGTCCCCGACCACACGGCGGAGGTAGGTCGGCACCCGGTGATACCGGAGTGCCTCCGTGATGCAGCTCCAGGGCAGGGAGTTGAAGGCGTTGGCGATGTCGAGAGACACCGCCAAAACAACCCCGCCCCGGGATATCGCATCCCCCGTCGTGAGGGCTCTCACGCGCATGATGGCGTCCACTGTAGAGCGCCCCTTGCGGAAACCAAACTGGTTCTCCGCAAGATTCGGCCCCATCCCCTCAAGGTGCTCGGCGAGGCGGTTTGCAATGACTCTCTCAAAGAGCTTGCCCACCTCGTCGAGCAACACAATGGGCCGAAATGCGGACGGAGAGTCCGCAGGGCGCCCCGGCTTCTGGATGAGGACCAGTTTCCCCGTCTTCCAACGAAGCGGGAACTGGCCTCTCTCCAAACATGCGCTTAAGAACCCCTTCAGTCGGGGCCCGAGAGCCTCCGCATCCGAGGCCAGGACCCAGGCTTTGCCAGGCAAGCCATCGGGTCCCGGGGCGGTATTTTTGGCCTTGAGCTTACCTACCGCCACTCTCAGGTCTACCCCAGTCACTTCCGGAGTGTCGTCGTCGTCGCTTGGGTCCGACACCGCAGGTGGCGGAGCCATAGGCGGGGGCGGATGTTCCCCCCGCGAGGGGAACAGAGCGCTCACCACGTCCTCCACGAGGTCGGGCCGGAGACTCTGCGTCAGCGGGGGGGCCCAGGTGCGGAGTTTATTCCGCACCATCTTGTAAGGGCGCCCCCACGGATCTCTGTCGAGAGTCTCCAGCATCTCCGAGCGGGCCAGTTCCCTGGCCCGCAGGACAGCCTCCCGGAGAGCGGTCTTCGCCGCTCTGTATCCCTCGTACAGCTCCGCCTCAATGGCTTCCGCATCCGGCGGGCGGATGCGGAGCCTGCGATGCCTGGCGTACAGGCGCCGCGCTTCGACGCACGCCTCCCTCAGAGACGTTATTTCGCGCGACCACCAGTACACCTGGCGTCGGGCGCTTCCTGGCCGGACTCGGGGAGAGAAGAAGTCCTTGAATGTGCCATACGTAATACATACTCGAACACGAAAAATCAGAAAGAGAAACGAGTATTAAAAAGAATAATTCACACGGACGTTGTAAGAAGGACTAGGTCGAAAACTTATGTGGCGAATCTTTTTGGTTTGAAAAGTCGACTAAAAACACCATCCGATTCAAATCAACTTAATACAAGCATAAAAAAAAAAAAAAAAAAAAAAATTTTTTTTTTTTAAGAGATGACATCAGCCGTAGTACCAGTGGAAAAAAAGAGTGTAGGACACACAAAAAAGATAAGCAACAAATTCGTTACCTCACAGACACTTTGCAAAATTTATACATCATTTATAAGGCAGAAGGAGGGCGGTACAGTTTGATGACTTTTTACAGGTACAAACCATTTTACGTTCTATCTCCTAACGTTCAAAATCGAGATTCTTGTCAATGCATAAAACACAGTAATATGAATTTGTTGTTTTCTGCTTTGCTTAAGTATAAATTGATTCCGACTACATTTAAAACTGTTACGGATGTATTATCAAAATCATCTTGTGATTTGAATGCGTTTGAGTGCATGTATGGGCGTTGTGCTAATTGTAAAGACTCTAGTTTAAGTTTTGAGTTACAGGATAATTTGCTGCCACATCACGATTTCAATAGAATTTTAGTGTGGCAACAATGGGAAAGAGTAAATTTTAATTATGAAAAAATAGAAGGAGGAAAGTTAAGTCTGAAAACAACCAAAAAAACAACAAAACAATTAAAACAAGGTACCATTGAAGATCTAATTAACAATTTTAAAGGCAAAATAGCTTCATTTAAAATTCACTATTTTAATTGGAAACACCAGCAATTAAAATACCGCGAAAAAATTGCGGAATTAAAATCTACTGAGGCCCTAATTTTATGTGATTTTAGTGAAAATTACGAATGCAAATCAAATGAGGAAGTCCAATTGTCAAAAACCAAGTAACATTACACTGTGGTATGATTTACTGGGCAAACAAATCGCAGTCCTTTTGTACTATATCGGACAACAAATGCCACGAACCGTCGGCGATCTGGGCCCATTTGATGCCTGTTATTAATTTAGTGAAAACGTCGACTCCACGAGTGAAAACTATTCATTTTTTCTCAGATGGGCCCAGTACCCAATATAGGCAAAAAAAAAACTTTTATGCGCTAAATTTTTTTACTAAAGAGCTGGGTTTTGAATGTTGCACATGGAATTTCTCAGAAAGCGGTCATGGCAAAGGTGTAGCTGACGGCATTGGTGGTGCTGTTAAAAGAACTCTAGATAAGCAAGTTGCGTATGGCCAGGATGTTACAGATGGTACAAAAACATTTCAGATATTAACATCATTAGTGAAGTCTAATATTAAATATTTTTATATTGAGAATCGGGAAATTGATCACATTGCGCATAAAATACCTAATAATTTGAAAGCCGTTGCTGGCACTTTGCTTATTCATCAAGTAATATGTCATGCTCAAGCGCTATATATAAATCATAGAGTATTAAGTTGTTTTTGCTGCTTAGATACATACAAAGTGTGTGATTGCTATTTATTAAAAGAAACATACATTTGTTAGAGCTGAAACAAAATGTGTACCATCTGAGCCAATCTCAGCCATCTTTTCTGATAAAGACCAAAACTTATCTTCAGCTCACTCGTTAGACTGTGCTAAGACTTCGGCTATCTCTTCGGTCAATCAGGCACAGTATCCATCGGAAATTGAACAACTTCCGGTGGATACTTTACGTGATTGTTCAATAATATTTGCCTCTTCCGACCCGCTTTTAGACAGTGATTCTTTGTAACGTAGTAGAAACTCAAAAAAGTTTCTATCGTTACTTTGTTTACATAGACAGATTCAACGCTTACAATCTAGTCAAATGTCAAAACAAACGCCACAGATTATGTAAAATCATTAAGGCTTTCTCGTTACTAAACGACTAAATTAGCTGCGTTCCAGTGAAATGCGCACCGCGTTCCGTGTATCCGTACTAGTGTGTGTGGACTTGTCTATGCGTGGGCGCGGGTATATAGGTCATCGTCCCGATGACCAGCTCTTTTAACTGCTACCGAAAATCAGACGCGTTCACCGGCATTTTATCCACCGTGACCTCATACGTGATCTAGAATATTCGGCTTGAAGCAGGCAGTTTAACTCGTTTCTTTAACGACATAACCTAAAATAAGTGATTTTATAACCCCAATACTGGGTAAGTTGTTGAACAGTAATCGTTTTCTTATTTTCCTTGTACCATCTAGCTACGTGGATTCGAGATGTGAATCCACCCTTCATCATTCTTTTTGCTTTGCACATTAATTTAGTAAAAACATGTAGCCTTCAGCTGAGTGTATTTTGACATTGTGTTTTCCTTCATGACACTCAAAATGTGCAACTCATGTCGTGCCTTCCATCACTACCTTGTAAACTCCGTACTGATTGTGACTACCACACATCACCTGCATGGCGCATGGGTACTCTCCGCTTTGCTTACGCCTTGGTGTCACAATCAGCGGAGATGACCATCAGCCATCTCGTGACTCGCTGGACGTTTTTTCCAGGGTCCAAGGTTCCGACTGACATCTTCCGGCTGAGAACCAGAATACGGATAGCTGTTCGATAGTACCGGCTTACCGGTTATCAGCGGGCCAGCGTCGGGTACTTTTTTTACCTGCGTGGCCGCTACCGACATCTTCGGGTCGGCGCGAACACCTGCCGACCGTCACCCTTCCTGGCGTCACCAGCGTGGCACACCGCCACGGTCTTCGTCGCACCGGGCTGAGCCAGGAGAGTACCGCGCTAACCCCCAGGCGGGCTTGGAGAAAATAGTGACCATAGACCTTCCCACACCCGTGTTATTGTTATAATTATATTTTTTTATGTTGACAAGGTTTCGTGGTTTTAATTAACCTTCCCCACGAAAACCCCATCTGTCACATTGGCGCCCTAAAACGTGGTTTTGTCACTTTTCTTCAGGTTTGCTTGAGGGTATTTTTTTTTTATGTTGGTTTTTTTTTGTGTGGTAGTCTTCGTTGTGTAAAACGTTCCTGGTTGCCAGCAACTAGGGTGTACGCAACAGTACCAAGTTATTTACCATCAAATTGTTTTAGCTTTGATTATTCTTTTTTTTTTTTATCAAAAAAACTAGTGAAGGTGGAAAAAAAAAACCCAATTCTTTTTCTCACTCCTCGTAGTAGTAGAATCTTTTAGAACGGTTCGCCCCGGGGAAGTACTACCACCAAACTTATTTCTTCCGGTAATCAGCGTTGCTGTATGCCGGCTGAAGAGTTTGGGTGCCGGGTATAAATTACTGGCTAATTTATAGACTTCACAACTTTGTCTCAACTGACACCAACAATTTATGCGGGTTGTTGAGTACATAATATACCAACAAGTTTGCTTGTTGTGTGTCATTTTTTTTTTTTTCTTTCCTTCCGCCAATAGATAGTACTTATAACATTTTTAAACTTACCTTTCTTTATAAAGTTAATATTTAGAATCAAAAACATTAAACATTAATTTTTCTTTTTTGTTACCATCGCAAGATTTTTCTCTTTACTCAACTTTTCAAAAAAAAAAAAAAAAAGTTTTTTTTTATTTAATACCAGATTACATTGCTTAGGGAATGCGTACACACTAGTTGCACCCTTTTTATAGTCATTTTTAATTTAACTTTAGCTTACTTATAACTTGTATATTTTTTAATTCACAACTCATTGGTTTAGGATAACAACCAAAACGTTATTTATAGCTTATATTTGTAACAGTCGGAGTATTGACGTCATTCTTCGTTCTTTGCTATTCATACCGTGTTGATTACTGTTCAACACTTAACGGTTAACAGTTCTTTTTTAAAAATCACCTTTAGTCTACATTCTTGAGGATATGACGGGAAAAAACATAGGATCCTGGCATATAAAAGACCTAAAATTGGTAGGCCTCAATACATAGTAATAAACTTTAACTTAACTTCAACTCTGTTCACTTCACAGTAGTTAACTTCCATTTGAAATCTTTCTATTTAATGTAAATTTCAACTTAATATATCTGAGCAGTTGCAACTCATTAAATAAGCCTTTGCAGGAGCGGGTGGATACTCCTTAAATAAGCCTTAATCCAATTTCAAATTTAATAACCCAGTAGACTTCTTTGATTTTTGCGTACTTGCTTGTAAGCGGTTACAGCTGCTAGCACGTCTGTTTTGCGCGAGTATCACGTCAACTACGGACATGATACTCTCACACACCTGATAGGATGCGGACTCACCTCATGTAAAGGTGGTCTATTAGATTTGATAGGATACGATGAGATGAGGGATGAATGAGGACGAATAAAAGGGGTCGTAAATCAGATGAGAGGTATAGTAGGAGTAAAGGATTTTTACTGAGGTAAAAACCCTAACCAAGCGGGGGGGTATTGTAACGTAGTAGAAACTCAAAAAAGTTTCTATCGTTACTTTGTTTACATAGACAGATTCAACGCTTACAATCTAGTCAAATGTCAAAACAAACGCCACAGATTATGTAAAATCATTAAGGCTTTCTCGTTACTAAACGACTAAATTAGCTGCGTTCCAGTGAAATGCGCACCGCGTTCCGTGTATCCGCACTAGTGAGTGTGGATTTGTCTATGCGTGGGCGCGGGTATATAGGTCATCGTCCCGATGACCAGCTCTTTTTACTGCTACCGAAAATCAGACGCGTTCACCGGCATTTTATCCACCGTGACCTCATACGTGATCTAGAATATTCGGCTTGAAGCAGGCAGTTTAACTCGTTTCTTTAACGACATAACCTAAAATAAGTGATTTTATAACCCCAATACTGGGTAAGTTGTTGAACAGTAATCGTTTTCTTATTTTCCTTGTACCATCTAGCTACGTGGATTCGAGATGTGAATCCACCCTTCATTATTCATTTTGCTTTGCACATTAATTTAGTAAAAACATGTAGCCTTCAGCTGAGTGCATTTTGACATTGTGTTTTCCTTCATGACACTCAAAATGTGCAACTCATGTCGTGCCTTCCATCACTACCTTGTAAACTTCGTACTGATTGTGACTACCACACATCACCTGCATGGCGCATGGGTACTCCCCGCTTTGCTTACGCCTTGGTGTCACAATCAGCGGAGATGACCATCAGCCATCTCGTGACACGCTGGACGTTTTTTCCAGGGTCCAAGGTTCCGACTGACATCTTCCGGCTGAGAACCAGAATACGGATAGCTGTTCGATAGTACCGGCTTACCGGTTATCAGCGGGCCAGCGTCGGGTACTTTTTTTACCTGCGTGGCCGCTACCGACATCTTCGGGTCGGCGCGAACACCTGCCGACCGTCACCCTTCCTGGCGTCACCAGCGTGGCACACCGCTACGGTCTTCGTCGCACCGGGCTGAGCCAGGAGAGTACCGCGCTAACCCCCAGGCGGGCTTGGAGAACATAGTGACCATAGACCTTCCCACACCCGTGTTATTGTTATAATTATATTTTTTTATGTTGACAAGGTTTCGTGGTTTTAATTAACCTTCCCCACGAAAACCCCATCTGTCACATCTTTATTAGATTTGCCTTCATCTGATCTGAATACTGATTGTGCCATAATTCCTACTTCTCCACACCTCACATCTGCTAGTATTTCGATTGTTGACGTATCTTCACCCGATCTTGTAACTGATAATGAGGTGGCTTCTACCTCTTTAGATTTGACATCAGGTCAGTTTTATTCTATCACGACTACTTCATCCATCGACATTACAACAGAGTCGGATCTCACTAGATCAAATTATAAAAAACCTAAAACGTTAAAGCCACACCTGAACAAAAAAAATAAGGAAAACATCTCTAGGAACGCAAACTCTTCCATAAGGACAGTGATTTCTCGTTGCATAGCATGCGCTCTATGTAAACAAAAAGTTCCCTTTAATTCCAAAGATTTAATTAAGTGTATGGCATGTGAAAAGAGGTATTGTATTACCTGTACTGAGGGTGAATGTTTTTTTGATTATATTTGTAAAGAATGTTTTGGCGAGGAATCCTAAATAAGGTGTATTAATTAATTGCGTGTGTTGTTTGTGTAATTTTCGGGCGGAAAAAAATGGTTTGGTATTCTTCTAGTTTTAGTGGAAATACTTCATACAATATACCTACACGTTATTCCTTAACTCGTTTGATTCTCTTGAAGCTTCATGCATGCATGCAAACCACGCGTTCTTTTGCTGATAAAACATGCCTGGGCCCCTGCAGTCTCGACAAATATAACGGCAAAAATCGGTCGGTAAGTCTAATCGATGTCAAATTTCTTTAATGGATTTTCATCCTTATGCTTTCGAAATAAAGTTGAAAATGTATTAAAGGAATTTGATAACGATACGACTTAACGACCGATTTTTGTCGCTGTCTAATGTCGAGACTGGCAGGGGCAGGCGTGTTCTATATCAGCAGTGAACGCGCGGTTTGGCTCTAGAGACACGACTTAGGGAACCTCCTGTAGAGTTGGAAGCCCAATTCTCGTAATTAATATTAATGTTACTGATCATGCTATTAAGTTATAAGATGATTGTATCCTCTGTATAAGCATTTAAAATTATATTTTGTATGTTTTTTCACTCACAAATTACGTAAAAGTGTGTAAAATATTTATTCACTTTTACGTAACTTGTGAGTGTAGTTACCTTATATTAATAAATAGGTATCATTGGTCGATAAAAAAAATCTGTTGTAGTGATAATTACTAAGAATAAGAATTCAATTGATTAGTTGCCCAAAGAAATTTGATCTCTTTTCTAGTATTTTGTGAAATCAGCTTTACTATTCCATATCGATACCGGTTAGGATTTTCCGTGACTTGTCCCAAATTATTTCTAACATAAATTGTTTTTTTATTTTAAATCTAATACTTAAATATATTATTTTTCTGTCGTTTTAGTTACAATAAGCTATGTTAGACATTATAAACAGATCTCAATAGTATATAGGGAATAATTTAGATCATAAGCATTTAAAGTTGTGTCTATTTTTACCAAAAAGTATCGGAATGGAGATGATTGTATTGATAAATAATTTAATATAATAGTTTTAACATACTGACTGTTCTTAATAAATATAGATTGTTGATTATATTCATAAATAAAACGAATTTAGATATAACATGTTTGTTTGTTTCTTTTCATATTCATTTATATTTAGTAACGGAATGGATCGAAAATAGAAGTATACCCATGTAAAATTTAATTTATTTATTAAAACACTGAGCAAAATGGTAATAAATTTGTGTTTTCCAAAACATCAAAGATGACCCTAGACAAAGAACTCCGGTAGTAAGAAGGTACGGTCAGTGGGTAGCCTTAGGGGCGGTTTTTAGGAGTTGGAGTATATCCTTTGGGGCGCTATGAGAAGCAAAGAAAACGAAAAAAAATTTTTTTTGGTCAAAAAAATTTTTGGGACTTAGAAAATTTTTGGGACTTAGAAAATTTTTCGAAAAAATTTTTTTTTTCGATTTGGTACCATACGCTTATAGGCACCATGAGCCGTGCAGAAAACAAAAAAAAATTTTTGGAACTTGCAAAATTTTTCCATAACAGGTGGCTCTCGTTACGGTAAAGTTTCGACCCTACCTCAACTATGCTAAAAATACGCGAATTATTGGGAATTCTCAATACTCGGGCGATCCAAAGTTTTTGCTGTCGTTAGATAATTCGTTGTAGTTTGTTGTAATTTGATATTATTTAGTGTTTACTTTGTTTCTTTTTATTTTCGTTTTGTTAGTTTTTAATTTTAGTTTGTTTTAGTGGTTTTTTTATTTGATTTTTTTCGTGTTTTTTTAGTTAGTAAGATTTAATTTGTTTTATTTTTTAGTCTTAGTTTTTTTTATTTTCTTATTAGTTTTCAGTTAGTTTTAAGTTAGTTTTTCTTAGTTTTAGTTAGTTTATTAGTTGGTTTATTATATTTGTTTATTTTCAAAAACCGTGGATCCTTTCCAGCTTATTTTGGATAGGAATTTTAGTTTCTGGAATTATGCAGCCAATATTTCCACAGAGGAAAGGGCCATTGAAGCGGCGAAAAAGTGGCTGCTTATACCAACGCAAACGCCGCGCTGCCCGTCGTGCAGGCGGCCGATGAATGCGGAACGTAATGCTAATTACAAATTGGGGTTCAGATGGCGTTGTAGAAGGGCAGGCTGCAATGTCATTACGTCTCCATTAAAAGGGACTTTTTTTGAACGTAGCAATGTAACAATTTTGAACACGTTGAGACTTTTGCTGCACTTTTTTAGAAAAGACCAAGTGTCACAGGCTGCTAGAGACGTAGGAGTAACCCGCAAAACAGCCATTCAGGTATACCACTACCTACGTGAGGTGTGCGAGTAACCCAGTACCAGGCACAAATAACGTTCGGTGCGTGGTCCACACAAATACCATAGAGCGGCAATGGCTAGAATTAAAACGCCAATGTCGCACGTGTAGGAGTCAGCGGCGGTTAAAGTGGTACATGGGCGAATACATGTACCGGCAAAATATTTTAAGAAGCCTACCCACGGACGCTGCTAGGTTCCGCCGTTTGCTGCGTGACATACACCGACTATACCCAGGACTAGGAAGGAATGGTATTAGAATTAGAAATTGCCGATGTCGGCCTACTTGTCCCCGTCGATAAACTGAAGTAGCCTGGTACTGCATGTTCACATAGTAAAGTCTAAATATTGACAGTGCACGCCCATGTTAAAGCTGTCCCTAATCCTAGTCCTGCCAATGCCTCTCACCCTCACAAAAGATACAGTCATTGCAGTGGAGTAGCGTAGGTTTTTAACATGGGGCCGACCGGAAATACGCCGCCCCTTTATTTCATTCACCTCACCTCTAGCGCTTCAACATGTGTCCTGAGGTCTTTTTAAAAACTTTTTTTTCACCAGTTTGGGATGACTGTGAGTGAACCACTCCTTTCAGTAACTTCAAGAAGAACCTCCTAACAACGCGTTGACGTAGAAAATAAGTGAAATAGCGTCCCAAAAATTTTTTTAACCCAAATTTTTTTTTTTGTTTTCTGCTCGGCTCATGGTGCCTATAAGCGTATGGTACCAAATCGAAAAAAAAAAAATTTTTTCGAAAAATTTTCAAAGTCCCGCGCCATAGCGCCCCTAAGGCTACACTCCAACCGGTCGAAGTTACCCTGCATCACTCTCTGTGCCTCACGTATATCTTTATGTGAAGTAACTAAACAAGTATCATCAGCAAATTGGTACACGGGGCCCTCTGTGAAGATGTTACACATATCGTTCACGTACAGTAAGTATTCGGTCGGCCCGATAATTGAACCTTGAGCTGTGGCTTTATCAGTTGGTATCATGCTACTTAACGAGCCTGCCACACTCACCGACGTGAAGCGTTTTTTGTGGTAGTTTTTGAACCATTCTAAAAGGAGACCCCGTATACCACTTTGCTGTAATTTATTAAATAGCGTCCTATATTCCAAACAATCAAAGACTTTGCTGAAATCAATGAGGACAACAAGTACATGTTCACGATTGTCTAGGCACCTGTTGACCTCATTACTAAACTTAGACAACAATTGTGAGGTATTTTTGTTTTTTGAAAGCCGTATTGTTTATCATTAATCACCCCATTTTTTGACAAAAAATGTTTATTTCTCGTCCGAGATACCTCTCAATTATCTTATCAATACATGATAATATAGTAATTGGCCTATAATTATTTACATCTGTGTACGAACCATTCTTATGGATAGGTCTTACTATTTCAACCCAGCATAGCCAACATTAAGACGTCAAAATGCCGCAGTGCGAGTTCAAAAACTGTGTAAAAATACCACCTTAACACCTAGGTTTTGGAAGAAATTTATTTTTTGGTAAGTTTATATCATTAAGAGTTTTTCATAAAATAAAATCAATGAAATAGTTAAGAAATTCAAACAGCTAATATTTTAATGTTTTGGCCAATGTTTGCTACAACGCACCAACTATTGTATCAAACATCGACAGTTCTTGAACAGGGAACGCATGGAGTAGTGTTGTTATTATTATTTATCGTTTTTCTAGTGACCCATTTCGCTAAGCAGAATGGATATCTAATGTCTCGAAAGAAAGAGGAAAAAAAATATGCAACCCTTATAATGTTATTAATTAACTTACCTAGGGCGACTTTTACCATATCTTACTTAAAATAGGTTTAAACGTATTTAGTTAAATATGTTTTTATCTATAAACATGATTAATATAAACTTATTTAAGTTTGTCTTGCACCACGATGTTGAAGATTGAAATTAACTAAACATGTTTTAGGGTGTTGCTGCATTATGTCGTGTGCGTTCTATTTTAAGTGTGAGCGGTATCGTTATAATTAGCGTTATTTTACGGTTATTTGTCGTTATTTGGTTTTGTTTTTTGGCTAAAACGAGTTATCTGTCAATGTGTGTCAAACGCGTATTTATTTATTTACTTTTTAGTGAACCAGTAATTTTAATGTAAATAGTCTTTGGATAAATTTACTGTTTATAGTACCGCTAGTTTAAGATTGTCACGGCACGACCAGCAGTGCTATTCTCTAAAAGACAATTTCATGGCTGTAATCTGAGACGAGCTCGTCGTCGAGACAGCCTTGAGATTGATCGAGCGTGTAGCGCTGATTAAAACTGTATTCACTAGCGTGGTTGTAGTCGTCGACGAACTCTAGGCTGTATCCTCCCGTCGCTGTTTCGTAGACGAATTAGGGCTTGGAACAATTTCTCTAAATCATAATCGATCAATCTCGACTGAGAGTTTTAAGGGTTTAAAATATATATTTAAGGTCTATCTTTAAGTTTTTAAGGAACATACAGGGTTATTTGTAAAACACACCCTCCAGGAGTAGATTACTGACATCTTAAACAACAACATTTGTTCTACGACTTTTCCGAAAACAGACAAAAAAAAGTCAACTCTCCATACATATGTCCGAACAGCTGATGGAGTTTTGCAAGAGAAGTCGATTTTTTTTTGCCTGTTTTCCCAAAAGTCGTAGAACAAATGTTGTTGTTTATGATGTTAGTAATCTACTCCTGCGAGGTTGTTGGTGTTTTACAAATAACCCTGTATAGCAAATCAATAAACATATTTCGTAATTTTATGAGTTTATTCCAGATTTCTTATTGTATTTTAAGGCTGAATGACGTTTCGTTTGCCTTTTTCGACAACGCGACTCGGTCGCGCGGCGACCAATACAAACAAACGCCAAACAGCGCATTCATACGATCAAAAGTTCAAAACCACTTGACTTAGATTTTTTTGAAAACTTCTAAGTGCTTTCTATATTTGTATAATTCTCACCAAATTGCGAAATTTGATTCCCGAGGCGTTTGGTGCCGAGTCATATGCATTGACTACGTAAGTCTTTCTTTTATTTCAATGCACACTACCTATACTACTATTGCTGAAAAAGAAAACGTATTACCTCTAAAGAAATAAAAGATATGGGTACTTTTATACCGTGAAAGTCATTCCCTCACCTTGTCCCTTAGTCCAAAAACGTTACTAAAATGTCTAATCATCTTAAATAAATCAGTATTATAAATAGCGAAATTATGCGAATATTTATTATTAGTAGATTATGTGTTATTCTGTCTAAAATTTTTTTTACAGCAACGAATTTATAAATATGATAATTCGGTTTTAAATATGTCCCACCAAATAAAATCATTCCCTCACAGTATTACAAATATCTGATTTCTGCACGTATCAAACGATATTTAGGAACGCAACCTTAAGTTTTTAGTACCTGGCAACACTCTCAAATGTTTCAAGATGGCGATTTTTTCTCAACTGTAGGTGAGTTTGTGCAAAACAACATTGAGTAAAAAATATTTAAGAGTTACATTTGGGGTGGTCATTACCTCACGTTACATATATGGGTTAAGGATTTTAGTATACATGTATATAATTTGTTGTTTTTATGCGTTTTTGGGAGTAAAATGTATATTTGAAATGCAACAAGCAAATTGAGGGTATGTGCCGGTGTTTTTGTAGTTTTTGTTAAAAATCGTCATTCCCTCACGGTCATTCCCTCACAGCTTTTACGAGTGAGGGAATGGCGGTTGTATGAGGGAATGATTTATACAGTATTCTACGGTTCTTCTAGATATTTTTATTATGCCTTGCAACTTGTACATCTTAGTATTTAATTGAAAACAGGTAAATGTATAAGGAAAAAAAATGGCACGACCAAAGAAGTTGAGTGCTGTGGAAAAAAAAATTAAAAAGAAAGGGTATGATGAAAAAAATATTTGAGTTTATTTCAGTAACTATAAATACCAAGTTTTGAGTTGCTTTTCTTTACAAAACGTTATTTCATTGTTTAATGTAATAAAATTACATAATTTCCTTTATTTGTACATGTTTTTTTTTCACTCACTCTGTTAATCATTCCCTCATTAATTTATTTGTTAAATCTTAGATTAAGAATTATTAAACTTAGAAATATTTGAGTTTATTTCGTTAATTATATGTACAAAGTTTTGATTTGCCATTCTTAACAATTTGATATTTCATTGTTTAATATAATAAAATTACATGTTTTCCTTTATTTGGACATGTATGTTATGGTAGTATTAAATAAGAAATCATTCCCTCACTTATTTATTTTTTAAACACTCATATTTTATAAATTTATTGCAAAATATGGAAGACCAATATTCTTAAATATATCTATTAAAGCTATTTTTCAGATTTCTGCAAAAAAAAAACAAAATTTCAAAAAAAAAAATGAAATATAAATAAATCTCAAATTTCGGAATTTGGTGAGAATTACCCATTTAATTGTAACAGCGACTGCTTTGAACAAAAATTTCTGTGACGAGGATAAATATACCTACTGATAAGTGAATATTATATTTTTACTGATAATAAATGGTTATTAATAAAGTCACAATAATGTAATAATGTATTACTTACCTTTCTATTGTAATGTACCTAGACCTACGGTAAAACAAGGGTGGATAGGGATGCAGCGGTGAATGGGGATGAAACTTTAAAGTGGATTTTAACATGTAAAAGTTTGTTTTGTTTTAAACATGCCAAGAAGTACGATTCCATCCCGTGCGCAAGTAGAGATGTTAATAGAGAGTTTGGAAGAGCGACGTTGGCTTGCCACAGGGCACCCTCGGACATCTCATGCTCGAGACCGCACACAAGCAGCATGGCAAGAAGCTGTCAAGCTAAACAGTGATGGAAGTGGCTGCATTAAAAGTTGGAAGCAATGGTCAAAGGTTTGTTAACAACAACTCAACAAGTAACCTAGGTACCTATTGCCTTACTAGGGTGCTTCGTCAGTTTGCATGCATACCTTGGCTACTTAAAAAACTTAAAAAAGTTAAATATCCAGTACTTACCCTACCCTATGTACATTGGGTCTAATTATAACATACGAGTAGGATATAATATTATTGATGCTTATGTGAAATCTTGATACTTAGACATTGGATATATTTTTTTGGTATTGGAAGGATAAGAAGTCAGCGGTAAGAAAAAAAGCTAGTCAAATACGAATGGCTAGGCAACGAACAGGTGGTGACGAACTGGAGGAAGGGTTTCTCTCTGCAATTGAAGAAAGAATAGTTGCAATAATGGGTGGTGAAGGCTTTGTTACTGGTGACAGGGAGCTAGAAATTGACCTTCATGTATTTATGTTTTTTTTAGTTACATTATGCTTGTTTTAATTTTATGAAAACTTTATAAAGTAAATTATGTAGTAAGATATTTCCTGAAACATAAATCTAATGTTCAATCATTTTAGTTTTAGACTGCTTATGAACCTGAACCAAATTTTAACTTGACTCCTGACGTGCCAAATACTGAGGTATCAGATGATGTGCTCTTGGTATGTTTATTGAAATATTATTCAACACATGCAAACAGTACCTACTTTACTTCCCAAAAAAATTGGTAAGTCTACATTTGTTCGCAGAGTGTACAAGACGTTACAGAGGAGGCAAATGCAACTCCGGTGTCAGGGAGCATTCTTCAGGTAGGTATTACTAGTTTTAAACTTCTTACACCATTATGAAAACTGTATACAGTGAAGTTATAATTTACAAATTTAATTTTGTAGAGTCATCATGTGAAAATACTCCCAATGCCTATAGAATATGCTACTGCAAGCATACTGCACCAGACTCAACAGTCCACACCTTCCATACCAGTAAGTTAGTTCTAATAAAATTATTGTGATGTGTGTGACATTTTAAATGAATGTAATGATGCTGATTAAAATATATTTGCAGGATGTAGAACCAGGCCCATCTTGGCATAGGGACATGGAAATGGAAAACCAGCATAATATAGAAGAAACGGTGAGATTTTAAATAAAAGTTATGCAATTTTTTTAATGGACATCTAATAAACTTTTCTGATTGTTGTTTAAGGCTAGATCCTCACCAGACCCCCAGACCTGCAGTGCCTCATAGGAGAAATGCCCCAATTGCCTCTTCATGTAAGGTTTTAACTTTGCAATTTTAATTTGGTTAATTATTTGTTTAGTATAAAACGCACTACATAGTAGTGGTCTCACTTTTGATTCCCAGGTTGGGCCAAATTGTTGTTAGATAGTTTTCAACCCTTACTTACTTACTTATGCAATCAACATGCTCTAATATAAGTACTTATACTGCATTGTAAAATCTTTTCCTTCAGAGTGATGTGCTGCTGTTATACCTACATAATAATGAACTTGACATTTGTTTTGCCTCTAGTTACTTAGTAGTTTGTAATTTTTTTTATGCTCGTAGCACCTCGAAGGCTTCGAACGGTACGACGCCGTTTGATCCAGCGCTCACCACCTTCTCAAAGGCAGTCACAAATGGCGAGCTTGACTGAAAGGTTTGTCGCCCTTGAAGAGAGGCGTTTGGAAAATGAAAGGCTTCTTATCGACAACCAGCAGAGGATGTTGGAGACTTTTAAGAATATAAGTGAGGCATGGTCAAGGCAAACCCAGGCGTTGCAGGATTTGTGTGCATCTATGAGACGAGAGAGTTAAATAACAAACTACTTATAGAAATTGTCTACTTTTAGATAATAAGTATGTGATAGATGTTAAGATAGTTTAAATACACAATAATTATAGTAAATTAAATTATTGTGATACCCAAATTTAAGTTAACTAAAACAAGCAGGTAATTTCTTAAAATAGTATCTGTTTCTATAACAAGTTGCCAAAGTCGGTTACAGAACTTTGCTTTTGTGGATCGGATATGAATTCAGACTTGTTATGATGTTATGGTATTCATGTCATGTGATCTATTTAGGTTTTTATTATTTTATATGTTGTTCATGTGAGAATGTTTTAGGCTTAATAGACTGTAGATTTGTAGACCATTTTCTATTTTGTTTAGTACTTGGTACTTGTTGATGACTCTCCTGCACCTATTATCACTGTAATTTGAAAACTTTGTAAAAGCCAATTATTCTTAAAAGAGTAACCAACCGAATAATAGGAAACAACCAATTGGAATCATGTAGCTAGCTTCTGACGTTTCCTAAGTGCATGTAGGTTTATGTAAAATAATTTATTTAGATTTTTTTTTTAAACATGTTTTTTTGTTTATTTTTGATGAAGCAGAAGTACGAGTAATCCCTGTAAAAATAAATGAATATAACATAACTACTTCACCTATTAGTACAATAAATAGGGTAGATTTATTAAGGAAAAAAGGGCAACTCCTCTTTATTCTACTGGTAAGTACATTGTATTGTAACTGTAGAAATTTAAGCTATACTATATATTAATAAGGAAAGGATATGAATTATTAACTCAACGCTTTAATTTACAGATAATGGAAGGTCATCACTCAAAAGAAAAGAAACTACGAATGCAGCTTTCCAAACACTTGCCGAAACAAAATTGGAACTTGTAAATCTACAGAAACAAGTACTAGATGAAGAAAAGGACCACCAGAGCAAGTTGCAAGAATTGATTTTAGATGAACAAATAAAACAAAATACACTCCGAAATAATTAGAGGAAAAGAAATACAGATTAAGGAATTGGAGCTAAGTGACTAAACCTTCAATGTTCATTAAAATAATTCGCGAATATCTCTCTTGTATGTATGGCTGCTTGACTTGAGGCATTATATCTTCTTGATCTTCGAAGATCAGGGGATGAAGATGACGTCAAATTTTCGCAATTACTTTCAAGATCACGTATTATATTGTGAAGTAGAGTTATAGCTTTTATAGTGTTAATTGTATTTTCAATATCTGTCTCAATTGGCGTATTAAGTAATCCAAATCTTGACGCTATTGAACCAAAAGAACACTCAACGACCATCCTCGCTCGAGACAATCTATAGTTGAACCGGTCTTTAATATCTCCCTCACTGACATTTTTCTGCATAAGGCGTCAGAAGGCTTGAGGTATGTTTTTAATGGGAATGCAGCATCACCCACAAATACAAAAGGCGCTTTAATGAGGGTATTAGGTAAAAAGTCGGGTTCCGGTATTTGTAATTTTTGATGTTCTATTGCTTGTCTTAAAGTACATGCGTCAAAAACTCCAGCGTCGTTATCTTTTCCATAGGCCCCAATATCAACCATTATAAATTTAAAGTTAGCATCAGTTAAGGCTAGTAATACAATAGATAAAAATCCCTTAAAATTGTAGTAAATAGAACCAGATTTTTTTGGTTTCTTAATACGTACGTGTTTGCCATCAAGGCTACCAATGCAATTAGGAAATTGCCATTTCTCCCAGAAATCGTTTGCGATACTTTTCCACAGTTCCGTTGTAGGTATAGGCATATGTTTTATTACTAAAGTCTTCCAAATTGCAGTACACACTTCTTTCACTATGTTTGAAATGGCAGTTTTTGATATACGGAAATTGAATGATAACTTTCTATATGGTGTTCCAGTAACCAAATATCTGTAAATAATAATATCAGCTGAAATTAAAACAAGTGGAAGAATTTAAGACATTCCTATAACATACAGCTTAAAAAAGTAGAATATCCAAGGTCGGGTTCGGACGCAGATCAAAATGGTCAATATCAAGGCGATTGGCCACATTTTGAATCAATGCAATTTTTAAAGACAATTTTGAAACCTCGTAAAACTACGAGTAATATTCAAAATAACATATTAGATGAAAACGACATTATTGATGATGATACAATGATGTCTATTCTTTCTGAGCAATCGGCATACAATACGCAAACCGATGAATCGCAGTTCAGTACAGATGATACCAATTTGGCAACACTTGATGGCTTTACGACTGATGCTGCAACTCCACAAAATGCTATTTCGGCACAGATACTACATGATACCTCGACACCTGGACCGTCGTATACCCCATCGCGAGCTATTGGAACGTTGGCTAACCAAAAGGTACAAGAAGGTGCAGCAAAAAGTATTGAAGAAATCTTAATAACACTCGAACGAGAAAAGATAGACCTAATGAAGAAAAATTTAAATGAAGACGACGACGACTTGAACTGGTTCAAGTCTATAATGCCGTATATGAAAAAGCTACCATCTCTGAATAAATTATTATTTCGGACTCAGGTTCAGGAGATGCTCATCAACGAAATATCAAAACTGAATACCCCATCAAACACAGAATCTTCAATGATGGATTACTTCACTTCTGGTGATTCATCTCAGTGATAATTTCATAATAATTAAAATACATATTTTCAATAATACAATATTATCTAGTTTCATTTCTTTTTACTCACCGCAATGTCAAGAGTAATCTTTCTTCAATAGAAATAGGTTTTTGAAAATTTGTTGTTTTTAATTGAAATTCAGACTTAATATAAGCAATAATGTAATCGAAAGTAGACGGTAACACTCCACAATATTGTTTAAACATTTTAGAATCTTTTCTTAATTTTGGATATAAATGATGGAACTCGCCAAATGTGTTTCTTTGTAAAAATATTATATTTGTTTTCTTTCTGTGCTTTTTACGATATTTTTTTAAAAGTCAGTACATTAAATATGAACTTTCAAGCAAAATTGTACTGTACTTCTCCATGATTCGAGAAGTAATGACCAAAATCACGTAGGACATTTGTCGCGTATAGCATCGCGTCGCATTACGTCGCGCCGTGTTGCGTCCCGTTCGTCGCTCACGCAGGACACCGCGTGACTGAGAACCATGCTTTGTTGATAACCCGGATGCAACGTTTTTGGAGCTTGAAAACTCTTTCAGAATCGGTCGAGTTGCCCCACATTATAAGTCCATAACTTAGGACAGACGACACATAGCCGTGATAAGCTGAAAGTGCAGCTTCTACGGACACATTTTGCCTTAATTTTTTCAACGCAAATACAAACCTATCAAGTTTCTGACAAATATTTTTCACATGGCATTTCCAATTTAGATGTTTATCTACATTAAGTCCTCAAAACTTTAATTCATCAACATTTTCTGTGTTTAAGATAGCTAGATAACCATTCATGTGCTTTTCCCCTTATTCCGTAGAAGTCCAGTTTGTTGAAGAGTTTAGTATGATTCACAAAATCAAAGGCCTTGCTCATTTCTAAAAAGAGACACAAGTGGATTGCCATTGTTTATGCATTCTGTTACAAGCTTCATTAGGTTTAAGATTGCAAGAGCAGTCGAACTGCCTTTACGTAAACCAAATTGCACTTTGCGTAATATTTTATGTGTACAGAGAAAATTATTTAACCTGATAAGCATTTTCAAAAATTTTAGACATAATGGGTATTATGGTGATAGAACGATAGTTATTACTAGGGTCTGACTTATTTCCTTATTGATAGTTGATTAGGTTTATTAATATGTTTATTGTTTCTTAATTTGTGTCATTTAATTAAAATTATGTGAACAAATGAACTATTTGTTTAATTTATACAACTAACCTACTTATGCCATAACGACCGGAAATCCTATATAGAGAACGAAAGATACCTAAACACAAATATGTTCAATATCTTTGTTAAAAAATACTAAAAAACATCTGTTTTCGTGATAACCCTGGAAACCCTTAGGTTAAAAGGTCTCGACCTATGCAGCAATAATAATTTGATGCTTTATTTAGTACATTCGGCCGTAGTCGCAAGTAATTTTAAGAGAGGCTTCGGTGTCAAGAGGCTATGACGAGATTGATCCTCCTATATATGAAGAGATTGTCTACTAGGCGATTGACCCTCCCATCTACGAGGACATTGATCCTCCCGTCTACGAGGCGATTGACCCTCCCATCTGCGAGGAGCTTGATACTCCCATCTACGAGGAGATTGATCCTCCCATCTACGAGGAGATTGATCCTCCTATCTACGAGAAGATTGATCCTTCCATCTACGAGGATACTGATCCTCCCATCTACGAGGAGATTGAGCCTCCCATCTACGAGGAGATTGAGCCTCCCATCTACGAGGAGATTAATCCTCTAACATCTATGAGGAGATTGATGCTCCTATCTAAGAAGAGATTTATTCTCCTATCCATGAGAAGATTGATCCTACCATCTACGAGATTGGTCCTCTCATCTACGAGATTGATCCTTCCATCTCCAAGGAGATTAGCCCTCTAACATCTACGAGGAGATTGATCCTCCTATCTACGAGAAGATTGATCCTTCCATCTACGAGGAGACTGATCCTCCCATCTACGAGGAGATTGAGCCTCCCATCTACGAGGAGATTAATCCTCTAACATCTATGAGGAGATTGATGCTCCTATCTATGAAGAGATTTATTCTCCTATCCATGAGAAGATTGATCCTAGCATCTACGAGATTGGTCCTCTCATCTACGAGATTGATCCTTCCATCTCCAAGGAGATTAGCCCTCTAACATCTACGAGGAGATTGATCCTCCTATCTACGAGAAGATTGATCCTTCCATCTACGAAGAGACTGATCCTCCCATCTACAAGGAGATTGAGCCTCCCATCTACGAGGAGATTAATCCTCTAACATCTATGAGGAGATTGATGCTCCTATCTATGAGGAGATTGATGCTCCTATCTATGAAGAGATTTATTCTCCTATCCATGAGAAGATTGATCCTACCATCTACGAGATTGGTCCTCTCATCTACGAGATTGATCCTTCCATCTCCAAGGAGATTAGCCCTCTAACATCTACGAGGATATTGATCCTCCTATCTACGAGAAGATTGATCCTTCCATCTACGAGGAGACTGATCCTCTCATCTACGAGGAGATTGAGCCTTCCATCTACGAGGAGATTAATCCTCTAACATCTATGAGGAGATTGATGATCCTATCTATGAAGAGATTTATTCTCCTATCCATGAGAAGATTGATCCTACCATCTACGAGATTGGTCCTCTCATCTACGAGATTGATCCTTCCATCTCCAAGGAGATTAGCCCTCTAACATCTACGAGGAGATTGATCCTCCTATCTACGAGAAGATTGATCCTTCCATCTACGAGGAGACTGATCCTCCCATCTACGAGGAGATTGAGCCTTCCATCTACGAGGAGATTAATCCTCTAACATCTATGAGGAGATTGATGCTCCTATCTATGAAGAGATTTATTCTCCTATCCATGAGAAGATTGATCCTACCATCTACGAGATTGGTCCTCTCATCTACGAGATTGATCCTTCCATCTCCAAGGAGATTAGCCCTCTAACATCTACGAGGAGATTGATCCTCCTATCTACGAGAAGATTGATCCTTCCATCTACGAGGAGACTGATCCTCCCATCTACGAGGAGATTGAGCCTTCCATCTACGAGGAGATTAATCCTCTAACATCTATGAGGAGATTGATGCTCCTATCTATGAAGAGATTTATTCTCCTATCCATGAGAAGATTGATCCTAGCATCTACGAGATTGGTCCTCTCATCTACGAGATTGATCCTTCCATCTCCAAGGAGATTAGCCCTCTAACATCTACGAGGAGATTGATCCTCCTATCTACGAGAAGATTGATCCTTCCATCTACGAAGAGACTGATCCTCCCATCTACGAGGAGATTGATCCTCCTATCTACGAGAAGATTGATCCTTCCATCTACGAAGAGACTGATCCTCCCATCTACAAGGAGATTGAGCCTCCCATCTACGAGGAGATTAATCCTCTAACATCTATGAGGAGATTGATGCTCCTATCTATGAAGAGATTTATTCTCCTATCCATGAGAAGATTGATCCTACCATCTACGAGATTGGTCCTTTCATCTACGAGATTGATCCTTCCATCTCCAAGGAGATTAGCCCTCTAACATCTACGAGGATATTGATCCTCCTATCTACGAGAAGATTGATCCTTCCATCTACGAGGAGACTGATCCTCTCATCTACGAGGAGATTGAGCCTTCCATCTACGAGGAGATTAATCCTCTAACATCTATGAGGAGATTGATGATCCTATCTATGAAGAGATTTATTCTCCTATCCATGAGAAGATTGATCCTAGCATCTACGAGATTGGTCCTCTCATCTACGAGATTGATCCTTCCATCTCCAAGGAGATTAGCCCTCTAACATCTACGAGGAGATTGATCCTCCTATCTACGAGAAGATTGATCCTTCCATCTACGAGGAGACTGATCCTCCCATCTACGAGGAGATTGAGCCTTCCATCTACGAGGAGATTAATCCTCTAACATCTATGAGGAGATTGATGCTCCTATCTATGAAGAGATTTATTCTCCTATCCATGAGAAGATTGATCCTACCATTGTAACATATCATTTTTTAAATATGTTACATTTATAATAAACTTTGATGGTACCAACCTTCATTTCTGTTCCATCCAATATTATATACCATTACACAGCACAGTTACCTTATACCTCCCACACGGCTGGGTACTCATACATTTTCATCAACTCAATTCCACGCAATAATTGCTAATTTTACATTTTATGTAGACTTAACTCGTCAACAAACAACAACTCTGTCTGACGTTTGACATTTTCATTTTATCAGCATAAAAATCATAATTTCTATACTATTAGCTCAATCTTGTGAGGAGTAGCAGAACCATTTCCACGAGCAATCATCCAAATATATGCGTCCTCTCATTCTTGCATGGATGTCTAGCTATTTCCATCCTTTTCTTTTCATAAAAACACCTAGCGTTGAGATTCCACACTTCATCAAACCTAGCGCTATCTGGTGACAAATAGCGGCAGAGTCTGTCGTGCGTGTATTGCCATCTCTCTCACACCTAAATGCATAACCATCCTGTCATCTCGTTCATGCAATAGCGCCCGAACTGACATCTGGCGTGGAGTAGGTTTCTTGCTTTCACATTTGAACGTCCTGATATAGAGCCTAAATTATCTATGGTACCTATAAACTTATAACAATGACTTTATGAATATTTAATCTACAATGGGAGTAATTAGTTATTTAGAATCTACAAATCTTCCTCTATTTGATTCTATATAACTCTTCATTTATCTTTAAATAATTTTCTTAACCATAGACTATAATCGGATCATTCGAGTAACGCACAAGTCTGCATTGTTTATGGAACGGACTGGGGAACATTCGAGATTTATGGTGAAGAAAAACGAGTTAAAATCAAGATTCTAGAAAATAACGGTAAAAGAACATATAAATAGGACCCGACATGCCCCGGGAGCTTCTTTTACTTTTCTCTCTGAACCTCGACCTAACTGATTGTGAAAAAGTCACCGTGAACTATTAACACGAAATAATTGGAATACGTGGAGTGTGAATTCATTCCTGATAAACCTCGCTAATTGCGTCCCTAGCTGCATCATCGTGAGAACACCGCTATTTATTCATCAGTCCTCGATTCTCAGCGTCCGGGTAAGTCTATCTGCTAAACGGCAATTATGTCTACCAACATCTTTTCATGTCACTGCTTTGGCATAACGCTGTGTTTTCTCTTTCCTCGACAGTTTTTTTTTTATATTCTCTTTGTCTGGACTGGATTATCCGGCCGGGACGAGTACCTGCTAAGCAGTGGAACACCGCCAAGCCCTCAACCGCTGACCTCTGTCCTTGAGTGACCGACGTACGGGAGCCCTCCTCAAGATACTAATCTCAGGTGTAACCGTTCTCATATTGTTTTAACCTGCTACACTTCATTCTACTTTTCACGTTTATGATTCACCCATAAGCGTGTGGCGCCCAGTTATCATCTCTAGACTTCTCTTCTTCTATGTATTTTGATTAATAACCCATATCTAACCTGATACATTGTAAGCCTATTTTAAGGTTAGCGATAAGATAAAACCTCTGATCTAGTATAGTTCGTGAAAACCTTTGTCTCCAACTCAGTGAGGATTCTGTAATCCAAGGCCTTCTGCCAGTGCAACAAGTGAGCTGCAAGAAATTGTTATACCCACGCCCTGTATTTCCTATAAGTTTCTCTTCTTGAATAATTGTATATAATCATTAAAGCTCCATTCTTCTTTGTATTTGGAATCTTTTATTTTACAACTACACTTGGAGCATAGGAAGAAACCATTGGTTACATTTGGCACCCAACGTAGTTTGCACTCAATCTATTGTTGACAGTTTCTCACTGAGTGATAGGGATTAAACGGTAATTACTTTTCTACATTCTTTGTAATCTAAAAGTGGAATTATGTCAATTCCAGTGATGGAGCGTGCTGCGTTCACCGGTCTTCTCAAGGACGAGGTCACTTACGAGCTCAACCTGCGGGGAGTGGAACACGAGCGTGGTGCCACAGCGGAGATGTTGGCGGCCCTGCTGGAGAAGGCTGAACCGGCCGCTGAAGAGGTCGAGGACAAATTTATTGGTTCCCTTAATACGGGAACAGAACTGGAGGTATGTGCACGGAAGTTGGCCGAACTAAGCGCTCTTGTCCCCAAATATTCCACAACTACGCATTTACAAAAATGCTGGGCAAGGTTGACTCACGTCATAAACCGACTAGACAGACTGGCAGGGCAGACCAGGGACCAAAGGCGGAACAAATCATCTCTACTGGAGGAGTTATACAGACTCCGCTTTTGGATCACAAATAATCCACCGCGCAGTAGAGATCCTTCCCCGTCGAAACAACACCTACATCCGACTGCTTCCGGTGATGAAGAAAACCACATCACAGACGTTCGGAAGAACGGTGTCGATGAGGACGTACACTCTGAGGGAGTATCCATTCCTATCCCTCCTCCTTATCCCTCTCACTCCCCTCCATTTAGAAATTCTTCAATATTAAAATGGGGTGTAACTTTTGACGGACACACCTGTGTCTTGGAATTTATTGCGAAAATTTAAGAATTAGCTGCCTCCTGCTCTGCCCAAGACCATGAACTGCTCTCAAACTTCTCACATCTGCTTGCTGGCGATGCATTGATATGGTTCCGCGGTTACAGGGATAATATAACTTCGATTTCTCAACTTTTTGATTATCTAAAAGAGGAATTTCTACCTGTTGATTATGACAGACGACTTCTACTGCAAATAAAAGGCAGATTGCAAGAAAAATCTGAAGACATAAAAATTTATATTAATCTCATGCTTTATGAGATGTCTAAACTATCAAAACCACTCTCGGAAACCGAAAAGTTGGAAATAATATCATCAAATATGAACACTTTTTATATTGCAAAATTAGCTCTCCATGAGTTCTCTTCGATTGCGGAACTCAAATCAGTGTGCTCCAGTCTAGACATAGCAAGGCACAGATGTGAGAATAGAGGTGCCTTAAATTCTGGCAATACTGCAATTGTTCCCGGTTTCACAGTGAAATCTAATCTTGTTAAATCGGTAGATAAACCGTTTATTAAACAAAAACCTTCATCGGGAGATGTTGCTACCGTCTCCCATAATGCTAACAATCCCGCTATGCTAAAAAAAGATAGTGTAACTTGTTTAAAGTGTAGTGGCGAACATCACTATTCAAAGTGCAATGTATACAATACACCTATATGTTTCAAATGTAAAAAACCTAATGTGCTTACTCGCGACTGCACTTGTTCAAAAAACTGAATAAGCGGTCAGTAGCATGTTCTCTCTCTCATAAACCTGAATCTTCTAAACTAACTAAACATACTACTGACCAGGAATGGCAGGAATATCTAAATTATTTAAAAACTTTTTCTCCTCTCAGAAGATAGCTCCACTTTTTGAGTCAAACTTGCCTGACAACCGAGCGTTTATCAAAGTCAACATTTTGGGAACAGAGTGCTTGGCCTTGGCCGATTCGGGTGCATCAACTTCAATACTCAGCAGTGATGCGCTAGGGACGCTTAGGGAATTAGGACTACAGACTCATCTTCAGCCATCTTCTAAAACTCTTAAAGTTGGCAATAACGCCAACCTTAATATTTTAGGATCCATTACGATACCTATTACTTACAAAACCGAACTAAGACTAATTACTCTCAATGTGTGCACAGATATTAACAGTCCTCTTATTTTAGGTGTAGATTTTCTTAGGGCATTTAACTTATGTCAGGATATACTGGAATATACGACCGACTCACAGTGTCCTTCTGCTTTCAACTCTTTAACTGACACAAACACACACTTACATGCTTACGAGGATCTGTTGGTTGAACAAAAATCTCAGATTGATAACATTATCACTGATTTTAAAAGTATTTCTGCTGATTCTAACAACTTAGGTCTCACTGATCTTGAAGAACATGTCATTGACACTGGCGATCATCCCCCAATGAAACAAAAATACTACCCTATACCAGTTCACTATAAACAGCGAGTCGAGGCCGAAATTAATGATATGCTGAGAATGGGTATTATTGAAAAAAGTAATTCACCTTGGAATTCCCCTCTCTTAGTAGTACCCAAACCCAACGGAGACTTAAGGATCTGCCTAGACAGTAGAAAACTGAATAGTGTTACCAAAATAGATTCATATCCTATGCCACGTATCCAAGATATACTTGATTCGCTTAATAATGCTAAATTTCTAAGCTCTATTGACCTGAAAAGTGCATTTTTTCAGATTAATTTGCACCCAGACTCCCGGGAAAAGACTAGTTTCTCTATTCCAGGAGTTGGGGCTTTCCAATTTTGCCGCATGCCTTTCGGACTTGTAAATGCATCTGCTAGAATGATGAGACTTATGGATAAAGTTTTTGGACCAGAGTTTGCTGGCCGCCTGTTCACCTACATCGATGACATAATACTAGTGAGTAATTCATATCACGAACACGTCGATTTATTAAAGCGCGTCTATCAACGTTTAAAAGAAGTAGGTCTTACCATCAATTTTGAAAAGTCAGTTTTCTGCAGATCTTCCCTTAAGTTTCTAGGGTTCATCGTCGACCGACACGGACTACGCACCGACTGTGACAAGGTCAAGGCCATTTTAGAATACCCTGTCCCTACTAACCAAAAAGAAGTCAGACGGTTTCTAGGCATGGCGTCATGGTATAGGCGTTTTATCCAAAATTTTTCTTTAGTAACTGCTCCTATAAATAGCCTAATTAAAAAACAACCCAAGGGCAAAGCTTTTAGTTTTCCGCAAGAAGCTATCCTTGCCTTCAACGAGATTAAGCAACGTTTGGTATCTGCACCCATTCTCTCTATACCTAAATTTGATAAGCCTTTTATCATCTCTACCGACGCCTCTGATTTAGGTCTCGGTTGTGTCCTCTCTCAAAAGGATGACGAGGGTAAAGAACATCCTGTCGCCTTCGCTAGCCGTTCGCTTACTAAACCAGAAAGAAACCATGCCACCACTGAAAAGGAACTCAATGCTTTAATTTTTGCTCTGGAAAAATTTAGGGGTTATATTGAAGGCTCTCCCTTCCCCACTACGGTCTACACAGATCATAGTAGTCTGAAATGGCTTGTCAGTCTTAAGTCTCCTACGGGAAGATTGGCGAGATGGGCAGTCCGGCTTTCTCAATTTAATCTTAAAATTGAGTATCGTAGGGGCTCTGACAATGCCTTGGCCGACGCTCTTTCTCGTTCATTTCCCGTGAATGTCACTTCTGATGACGATCCACCTCAAGACGACCCTACTTCTTCTTCTACTACTAAAGACCCTTGGTACCACAAGAAAGTACAAGACGTCAAATCTTCACCCCACAAGTTCGCTGATTGGAAACTGATTTCTGATCGTCTATATAAAAGGATGAGAAATCCCAACCCTCTCTCTGCTGACTGTGAGTGGAAACTCGTGGTTCCTTTCGAATCGCGGCATGACGTCATAGCTAAATGTCATGACCACCCGAGTGCAGCCCATCTAGGCACCTTTAAGACTTTGAAACGTCTTACTCAATCTTACTATTGGCCATCTCTACATAGAGATGTCAAGAAATACATCAAAAATTGTCAAGTTTGCTTGGCGTATAAGAGCACGAATGAAGGTCCCCCAGGCATCATGAAAAATCCCAAACAGGTCCAACGTCCCTTCCAAATGATCTCTACAGACATAATGGGTCCCTTACCTAGATCTTATCAGGGCTACAAATTCATTCTAGTAGTTACCGACGTGTTCACTAAGTATGCATGCATATTTCCTATGAGGAACTCACTTGCCAAGACAGTAGTTTCCATTATTGAAAACAATATATTTATGAAGTATGGGATTCCTCAAACAATTGTCATGGACAACGGTCCCCAGTACATCTCTAATGCCATGAAGGATTTGGTTGCGAAGTATAAAATTCCTAATTCCTTTTACAACTGTAGGTTCCTGCCACAAAACAACCCTTCTGAAAGGACTAATCGCGTCATTGTCACTGCCATATCTTCCTATGTAGGTACAGACCACAGAAAATGGGCTGAAGAATTACCAAAATTGAATTTGCAATCAACACAGCCGTTAGTGAATCCACCGGTTTTAGCCCGTATTTTCTAAATCATGGCCGCGAAGCTGTACTCTCTGGTGACTGGTACCCTAACTCTCCACTTAAAGAAGAAGATATTTTGTTTACCGACAGGACTTCATACTCATCTACTCTACCTCATCTTAAAGACATTTTTATTAAAGTAAACTTAAACATGTCCAAAGCCTACTCCAAGTATAAAATTCATTACAACAAAAATAGGCGTGACATTGAATATCAGGAGGGCCAGACTGTATGGAAAAAAGAATATCCACTTTCTGATGCTAATAAATTTTTCACTGCAAAACTTGCTCCTAAATTTACTAAATGTATTGTGAAAAAGAAGATCTCTCCTCTTACATACATTCTGAAGGACTTTCACTCACCCAAGGATTTAGGCACTTGGCACATTAAGGACATTTTAAAATCAGTACCTATGTAACTACACCTATTTTTCCTCCCTTATTTCATTTCATTTATGTATTTGATTATATACGAGTATTTTCTCCTTTCTCTCTTACCCTGCCTCTAGATACTATCTCCTCTTACCATATCCGTATGGTTGCCGGAGAAAGAATAGTACCATCGTTCTCCCCTTGCGCGTCGTAAGAGCCGACCAAAAGTCCCATCTCCCTATCCCACATTTTCCCTCATCTTGATACCCATTCCGTAACCCTATTATATATTCTTTTATGTACTGTATTTTTTGTATGGTTTTTATTATATATATATTAAGTTTATAGTATCTAGTTTATTCTATGGGACGGCTGGTAATCCCATAAATGAAAAATAAAAAGCCTTATTACTCATAGCGGATTGTAACTCTGTATAAATAAGCCTTAACGACAACAGATTATTCTTATCACACTAGTATATTATACTCATCTATATATCAGAGCGGCTGCGACTCTTAAAATAGGCCATCGACACTCTATTTTATTCATGTATATCCATATTTATCTAGTATACGCACACTTTAAAGTTTCGGCAAGGGCGCATGGTACATAGGCCAGAAGTAAGACCCATCGTCGATATCAATTATCTATATTGTTCATGTATTCCGTTTATCTATATAACTTATTTGTTTACAGCTGGCATGTAGTATATGTATATGGATTTTTTTTCTCCACGCTTTTTGTTTTCGTTAATTTTTTGCCCTTTCCTCTCCTTACTTGATTCCCAACCCACAACTTTCTTTACTTTCCTACTCTACTATATTGTGCCATCCATTCCTCCTTTCTCTACACAACCTTTCCTTTCTCTACACAACTTTCCTTTCTCTATATTTTTTCCCCTCTTGCTCTGTTCTTGCTTTGTCTATTCCCTTCATGTTTCCTCACGCTTTCGCTTTCTTTTCTTTACTGTGTGGGGATAATGACCTGTCCTTCACTCACCTCATCCCAGTTCCTTTTTTTTATTTTTTTTTTCTCTCAACTAATGAGGTATTGTAACATATCATTTTTTAAATATGTTACATTTATAATAAACTTTGATGGTACCAACCTTCATTTCTGTTCCATCCAATATTATATACCATTACACAGCACAGTTACCTTATACCTCCCACACGGCTGGGTACTCATACATTTTCATCAACTCAATTCCACGCAATAATTGCTAATTTTACATTTTATGTAGACTTAACTCGTCAACAAACAACAACTCTGTCTGACGTTTGACATTTTCATTTTATCAGCATAAAAATCATAATTTCTATACTATTAGCTCAATCTTGTGAGGAGTAGCAGAACCATTTCCACGAGCAATCATCCAAATATATGCGTCCTCTCATTCTTGCATGGATGTCTAGCTATTTCCATCCTTTTCTTTTCATAAAAACACCTAGCGTTGAGATTCCACACTTCATCAAACCTAGCGCTATCTGGTGACAAATAGCGGCAGAGTCTGTCGTGCGTGTATTGCCATCTCTCTCACACCTAAATGCATAACCATCCTGTCATCTCGTTCATGCAATAGCGCCCGAACTGACATCTGGCGTGGAGTAGGTTTCTTGCTTTCACATTTGAACGTCCTGATATAGAGCCTAAATTATCTATGGTACCTATAAACTTATAACAATAACTTTATGAATATTTAATCTACAATGGGAGTAATTAGTTATTTAGAATCTACAAATCTTCCTCTATTTGATTCTATATAACTCTTCATTTATCTTTAAATAATTTTCTTAACCATAGACTATAATCGGATCATTCGAGTAACGCACAAGTCTGCATTGTTTATGGAACGGACTGGGGAACATTCGAGATTTATGGTGAAGAAAAACGAGTTAAAATCAAGATTCTAGAAAATAACGGTAAAAGAACATATAAATAGGACCCGACATGCCCCGGGAGCTTCTTTTACTTTTCTCTCTGAACCTCGACCTAACTGATTGTGAAAAAGTCACCGTGAACTATTAACACGAAATAATTGGAATACGTGGAGTGTGAATTCATTCCTGATAAACCTCGCTAATTGCGTCCCTAGCTGCATCATCGTGAGAACACCGCTATTTATTCATCAGTCCTCGATTCTCAGCGTCCGGGTAAGTCTATCTGCTAAACGGCAATTATGTCTACCAACATCTTTTCATGTCACTGCTTTGGCATAACGCTGTGTTTTCTCTTTCCTCGACAGTTTTTTTTTTATATTCTCTTTGTCTGGACTGGATTATCCGGCCGGGACGAGTACCTGCTAAGCAGTGGAACACCGCCAAGCCCTCAACCGCTGACCTCTGTCCTTGAGTGACCGACGTACGGGAGCCCTCCTCAAGATACTAATCTCAGGTGTAACCGTTCTCATATTGTTTTAACCTGCTACACTTCATTCTACTTTTCACGTTTATGATTCACCCATAAGCGTGTGGCGCCCAGTTATCATCTCTAGACTTCTCTTCTTCTATGTATTTTGATTAATAACCCATATCTAACCTGATACATTGTAAGCCTATTTTAAGGTTAGCGATAAGATAAAACCTCTGATCTAGTATAGTTCGTGAAAACCTTTGTCTCCAACTCAGTGAGGATTCTGTAATCCAAGGCCTTCTGCCAGTGCAACAAGTGAGCTGCAAGAAATTGTTATACCCACGCCCTGTATTTCCTATAAGTTTCTCTTCTTGAATAATTGTATATAATCATTAAAGCTCCATTCTTCTTTGTATTTGGAATCTTTTATTTTACAACTACACTTGGAGCATAGGAAGAAACCATTGGTTACACCATCTACGAGATTGGTCCTCTCATCTACGAGATTGATCCTTCCATCTCCAAGGAGATTAGCCCTCTAACATCTACGAAGAGATTGATCCTCCTATTTATGAAGAGATTGATCCTCTTATCTATGCAGAGATTGGTCCTCTTATCTATGCAGAGATTGATCCTCCTATCCATGAGCAGATTGATCCTCTGATGTACGAAGAAATCGATTCTCGTATCCACGAGGAGATTGATGATATTCCCATCTATGAAAAGATTGATCTTCTCATCTACGAAGAGATTGGCCCTCTAACATTTATGAAGAGATTGATCCTCCTATCTACGAAGAGATTGATCCTCTTTTCTATGAAGAGATTGATCCTCCTATCTATGAAGAGATTGATACTCTCATCTACGAGGAGATTGATCTTCCCATCTATGAGGACATTGATCCTCTCATCTACGAGATTGATCCTTCCATCTCCAAGGAGATTAGCCCTTTAACATATACGAAGAGATTGATCCTCTTATCTATGAAGAGATTGATCCTCCTATCCATGAGCAGATTGATCCTCTCATGTACGAAGAAATCGATTCTCTTATCCACGAGGAGATTGATATTCCCATCTATGAAAAGATTGATCCTCTCATCTACGAGGAGATTCGCCCTTTAACATTTATGAAGAGATTGATCCTCCTATCTACGAAGAGATTGATCCTTTTATCTAAAGGGTATAAAACACCTCTTAACGAATACGAAAGGCACTTATTCTACTCGTCATTTTGATCTTTTTTTTTTTTCCACACTATACCTGGGAACCTTCTAGTTACGGAGATATTGGGGGTCAATGACCCTCCCGTATACGAGGCTATTGACCCTCCCATCTACGAGGAGATTGATACTCCTATCCACGAAGAGATTGATCTTCTCATCTACGAGGAGATTGATCCTCTCATCTACGAGGAGATTGATCCTCTCATCTACGAGGAGATTGATCTCCCCATCTATAAGGAGATTGACCCTCTAACATCTATGAAGAGATTAATCCTCCTATCTATGAAGACATTGATCCTCCTATCTACTAGGAGATTAATACTCCCATCTACGAGGACATTGATCCTCCCGTCTACGAGGCGACTGATCCTCTAACATCTATGAAGAGATTGATCCTCCTATCTACGAGGAGATTGATCCTCCTATCTACAAGGAGATTGATCCTCCTATCTACGAGGAGATTGATCCTCTCATGTACGGGGAAATGGATTCTCCTATCTACGAGGAGATTGATACTCCTGTCTACGAGGGGATTCATCATCTCATTTACGAGGAGATTGATCTTCCCATCTATGAGGAGATTGATACTCCTATTTATGAAGCGATTGATACTCCTATCCATGAGGAGATTTATCCTCACATCCATGAGGAGATTGACCCTCTCACATCTATGAAGAGATTGATCCTCCCATCTACTAAGAGATTGATACTCCTATCTACGAGGATATTGATACTCCCATCCACGAGGAGATTGGCCCTCTAACATTTATGAAGAGATCGATCCTCCTAACTATGAAGAGAGTGATTCTCTCATCTATGAGGAGATTGATCCTCCTATTTATGAACCGATTGATCCTCCTATCTACGAGGAGATTGATCCTCTCATGTACGGGGAAATTGATTCTCCTATCTACGAGGAGATTGGCCCTGTAACATTTATGAAGAGATCAATCCTCCTATCTATGAAGAGAGTGATCCTCTTATCTATGAAGAGATTGATCCTCCTATCCATGAGCAGATTGATCCTTTCATGTACGGGGAGATTGATCCTCTCATCTATGAGGAGATTGATCCTCCTATTTATGAACCGATTGATCCTCCTATCTACGAGGAGATTGATCCTCTCATGTACGGGGAAATTGATTCTTCTATCTACGAGGAGATAGATACTCCTATCTACGAGGAGATTGATCCTTTCATCTACGAGGAGTTTGATCTACCCATCTATGAGGAGATTGATCCTTCTATTTATGAAGCGATTGATACTCTCATTCATGAGGAGATTAATCTTCACATCCACGAAGAGATCGATCTTCCTATCTTCTAAGACATTGATACTCCCATCTACGAGGAGATTGACCCTCTAACATCTATAATAATAATAATAATAATTTATTTCAGACATAAGTAGTCCATACAGAATTTAACAGTCCAAAAACACATGTACATTAAAATAATCAATAAAAATAAAATTACAATTACACATACACATACACATACACATTCAAATTACATAATCCAATTAAATATACATTAAAAATTAATACACATTAACAAAATTAATAAATCAATAAATAAAATAAAATAACATGATTTTTACTCAGACTTTTGAGTCCAATTGGTTAGTACAACACACAACTTAGAAACTAGTGTTAGTACTTATATCTACTCGAAGAACAAGAAAGAAACAGAAACGAAACAAAACAATAATCAGTAATTATGCACCACCGTGGCATGTAGGCCCATCCAATGCCCCAGTATGGGACTGTCCCACCTATATCTATATCTATGAAGAGATTGATTCTCCTATCTATAAAGAGATTAATCTTCCTATCTATGAAGAGATTTATCCTACTATCCATGAGGAGATTTATCCTACTATCCATGAGGAGATTGATCCTACCATCTACGAGATTGATCCTCTCACCTACGAGGAGATTGATCCTTCTATTTCCGAGGAGATTGGCCCTCTTACATCTATGAAGAGATTGATCCTCCTATCTATGAAGAGATTCATCCTCTTATCTATGAAGAGATTGATCTTCCTATCCATGTGCAGATTGATCCTCTCATGTACGGGGAAATTGATTCTCCTGTCTACGAGGAGATTGATACTCCTATAAAGAGGAGATTGATACTCCCGTCCACGAGGAGATTGACAAAAGTAAAGCTCGGAAACGGCAGAGACATCCAGAACAATGGAAGAGAAACCTGCAGAAATTAGAGAGGTAGGTAGATACTAACATGAGTATTTTTGATCACTGATTTAAAAATATGTAACTTTTCTGAGTTGAAATCGTTGTTTATTTCTATTCGACTTTTGGTACCTACACGTACATTCGAAATGTCCATATTTATTTATGTGAGCCGATCCCCAAGTTTTGAGGAGATTTTTATGTACCTACGGATGCGAACTGGTTCATGTGCAACTTTCTTTTCAGATATTCGGCAAAAAAAATACCAGAAAAACCTACCTGTAAACATAAAAAAAATTATCAGTGCACCTCTCTCACAATGAGCGATTTGAATGCCTTTCATTCTCGTTATTATAAGAATAATGATAAAAGATCACAGGATGCTTTTATATTAAAACATATTAAAGGATCATATACTTCTAGACGCCGCCCAAGACAAATACGTTAGAAGAATAAAACGTTACAAGAATATTACGTTTACAGCCGTTCCGCAAAGAAAATGATTAGAGTTTGTCAAAAAACATTCATTAATATACTTGATATTAAAAGGTACCGAGTCGAGCCTCATTACTGTCGAGGTAGTAGCGCAAGGCTTTACCTAGCTGCTGAATTGAGTATCAACAAGTTATTTAGATTTTACAATGACCAAGCAGAAGAGCAGCTAAAAGTTAAAAGAAGCTACTTCAGGACTGTTTTCAACACTAATTTTAACTTGGGATTCGGGACGCCTCGGATGTATGCTCAGTTTGCTTACAATATACAGAGAAGATCAAGGTAGCTGATAATGAGAGAATTAAAAATGACTTAATTATCCAACAGTGCGTCCATAAAAAACGTGCTAAAGCATTTTTTACTTATTTAAAAGATGAATCCCCAAATGTTTACATAAATTTTCAATTGACTGTCAAAAGAACATGCCACTCCCTAAAATTCCCGATCCCGAAAATAGTAGATGAAATTGTGGCTTGGCGTGGAGGACAAGCGCGTGCGTTTATGCTGTGGTTAAGGTGGAAAAGGTTAAACTGGATTGGATCACGGATATAATCCCGTAAGTAATTTAAGTGGATTGGATAAGTATAACATGTATTGAGGTGTTGTCGAGTGTGTTGGGTAGGCAGGAGTATAAATAAAAGTCACTGCCTAAGTACTTACAGTTCTATTGAAGATAAATAGTTCACACGCACAACACAAAACAGAAGAAGGAGAACAGAGATGATAGTTAAAGTCACAGTCACAGTAAGCACAGCACAACAGTTTACAAATAACGGTAAACACAATATAATCAGCGTAACACGGAAACTATGCGTTATTCTAGGAGCCACAGAATTATGCGCACGCGTCGTTGCGAGGTTAGTACCGACTGAAGGTCATGGAGAGGACGGTCAACGATCGCGCGCTGCTTCCCACCGCACTCGCTTGCTATACGTCACGATGACGTAGCTCGGCCGCGGTGCGATTCCAGTGTACAGCGTCCCGGCATCATCCGACATTATATTGATGTTGTCAATATAGGATGCCGGTGATATGTAATAAGTGAATATTATAAATACATGTAAATAAATGTGTTTGTATATAAATGTCTTGTGTTGTGTAATATGCAATACAAATACATAAATTAAATATGGGTGTAGTCCCTACACCACCCCCCTCCAGAGACCGTCAAGGGCGATAAAAATCTGGAAACTTGACCCGACGACCGGAACGCGTAGTGAACTCAGTTCTATCGCCGGATGGAGTATCTTCACGGGGGTCATCTTTGTCGGCCAATATGTAGGCTGGTTTTAGGCGGTCGATGGAGACCGTGACCTCTTTGCCCTTGAATAAAATTTTAAATACTTTGTCTCCCCTTTGCTGAACTTTGTGAGGACCTGTGTAGGCTGCTTGCAGCGAGCCACGTAATGCGTCTTCACGAAGGAACACGTGATCAGTGGTCTGCAGATCCTTAAATATAAAAATGCTAGCTTTGTTGTGACGGGAAGCTGGAGTTGGCTGCAAGTTGTGAGCGAACTTGCGGATGCGCGCGGTAAAGTCCGTAATGTCGGTCGTTCCATCATCATTGGAAGAAAATAATTCTCCTGGGAGCCTTAGCGGTTCGCCGTATACCAGTTCGGCGGAGGACGCTTGGACATCGTTTTTGAATGCGCTCCTTATGCCAAGCAATACCCACGGCAGCGTCTCGGTCCACTTGTCATTGGCATGGCACGTGATGGACGCCTTGAGTTGCCTGTGAAATCGCTCCACCATGCCGTTACACGCTGGATGGTATGCCGTTGTCCGTTTGTGCTGGAAACCAGCAATCTTGGCCAATTGTTCAAACAGAGCCGACTCGAACTGACGGCCTCTGTCCGTAACAATGTCGGTCGGACAGCCAAATCGGGCAATCCATCCAGACAGCAATGCCTTAGCTACTGTCTCGGCAGTAATATCGACGATAGGTACGACCTCTGGCCACCTGGTAAATCGGTCGACTGCCGTCAGACAGTATCTAAAGCCTTGTGAAATTGGGAGCGGGCCCACAAGGTCGATGTGGATAGTAGTGAACCTGGCGCGTGGGAGATGGTATGCTCCTAATGGCGCAGATACATGGCGGCTCACTTTAGCCCGCTGACATGCGAGACAAGCTCGTGCCCATTCCCTGCAGTCCTTCCTGACGCCTGGCCATACAAAGCGCTCTGCCACTAGTTTTGCAGTTGCTGAGACGCCTGGGTGACTGAGGGAGTGCAAGCTGTCAAATGCTTGCTTCCGCAGCATTTTCGGCACATACGGTCTGGGAGACGCTGTACTGACATCGCAGTACACGGACGTACGTTCCCCTGGGACCTGCACCTTCTCAAGCACCAGTGAAGACCCTTCCTGAAGAAGCTTCTTCAGTTCTGGATCTGATGCTTGAGAGTCTGCGAGGGTGCTGAGGCTGACCGGCACCTGTAATTCTTCCACGCGAGATAAGGGGTCGGCGACAACATTGTCCTTGCCAGCAATGTGCCTTATCTCGGTGGTGAATTGGGCTATGAAGTCGAGGTACCGGAATTGCCTAGGCGAGCAGTTTCTTTTCCGTTCATGGAATGCGAAACTGATCGGCTTGTGGTCCGTGTACACGACGAAGTGCCTAGCCTCCAGCATGTGGCGAAAGTATTTGATGGCCTCGTAAAGGGTCCACCCTTTATAGCAGAACTTTTTATGCCATATTATTACTTTGCATAACAGCGGATAGCATAAACTTCATTTCGCAGAAAATCGTTTGGCAGACACGCATTTATCATACATTCAAACTCATAATTTTGTAAGTCAGAATCATCTAAAGGCATAAATTTCATATGCATAAAAATTAAAAGTCGAACCATCTTGTCGCAGATAGTTGGAGGTCAGTATCATCGTTTTGCATAAATTTCATATGCATAAACATTAAACGTTGAACCATCCTATCGCAGAAAGTTTAGGGTTAGAATCATCTATTGGCATAAATTTCATATCAATAGTCATTGAATGGCAGAACTATCACATCTCAGGAAGTTTATAGTTTGAATCATCTTTTCGCATACACTTCTTATGCATAATTATGGAAAGACTATTTTCAATAGGTACAGAAAAAAGTAAAAAAGCAGTAGTGCAAAATCTTTCGACGATATTATGTGTTTTTTTATGTTTTTCGAGCGTATGGCACTCGTGGCCTGCAGGTGAAAATCATAATATTTTGGGTTTAACGGCTAAATAAACATAATTTTCTTTCTTTCTTTTATTAAAACAGTAGATTGAGATCATGTGGTTTTTATTTTCCTGTAAGAAGCAGGCAGACATGCAAACAAACATACACCATGCATGCAGCAAGCATGCAGCAAACATGCAAACCTGCATACACCATGCATGCAGTAAGCATACAGCAAGCATGCAGCAAGCCTGCAGCAAGCATGCATCAAACGTGCAGCAAGCATGCAGCAAACATGCAAACCTGCATATACCATGCATGCAATGAGCATGCAGTAAGCATGCAGTAAGCATGCAGTAAGCATGCAGCAAGCATGCAGTAAGCATGCAGCAAGCATGCAGCAAACGAGAATGCAACATGCAGCAGGCATGGTTTCTGTCACGGCTCCGGCGCTGCGGGGCCCCGGCGGTCCCACGCGAGCTTCTCGTCGCAGATGTGTTTCAACGCTCACCACCGCAGCTTCGGCTTGCTGGCCGGCTAAGCCGGCCAGCCTCAGCCGCGGCGGCGAGTGTTAAAACCACCTGCTCCTCAGCTCGCGGCCCGCCTAGCCCCTCCGCGCCTACGCGATTTTAAATTACACTCTAGGGGTAGGGCAGACAAGACTACGTGGAGTCGGTTTTGGAGCGATTCGTTTCTGTCACTAACTTTTCTAGCACAACATATTGACTTTTTAAGATAATATTTTAATTTTAAATTAAGGTTAAAATGCTATTTTGTGGCATTAAAAAATGGCAATACTGCCAAATAAAATTATTCCAAATGAAATTCTGCAATCTTCATAGTATGCCAAGTGAAATTATATCAAATAATCGTCGTTCTAAATAAACATTATTCTAAACGAAATTATGCGAAATTTGAACAATGCCAAAGGTAATTATGCCAAATAAAAAACTGCCATCTAAAAGTATGCCATTCGAAATTCGGTCATACACACATTCACCCAAACAATAAGTATATTTAAAAAAAAATATGCCTTTAATATATTCGTTTAAAGAAAATTATGCCAAGTGTGTTATGCTAAATGAATTTCGGAGCAACAAGATTCTGCCAGATAGATGGAACCCCCTCGTAAATGGCCAGCAGTTCCCTGTCATAGGGAGAATACTTCACTTGCGAAGGGCCAAGCTTCCGGGAAAAGAAAGCTAATGGCTGCCAGCCGTCTTTGCTAAGCTGCTGTAACACCGCGCCGATTGCTGTATCCGACGCATCGGTAACCAACGCGAGTTTGGCATTGCAATCGGGGTGTGCTAATAGAGCAGCATTAGCTAGGCTTTCCTTGCAGTCCTCGAATGCTTGTAAAGTACTCTCCGCCAGACATATGGGGTGCGAGCCCTTTACGTTGCCAATCAAGAGATTGTGAAGTGGCGCCTGTATCTGTGCTGCGTGGGGCATGAAACGCCTATAAAAGTTGATCATGCCCAGAAATCGACGCAACTGACGAACGTCCTTGGGCTGCGGGAACTTCTTTATGGCCTCGACCTTGGCGTCGAGTGGTTTCGTGCCCTTCTCGGAGATATGGTATCCTAAGAAAGTTACCTCCGGGACACCGAAAACGCACTTGGACGTGTTAACTAACATGCCAAAGTCCTTCAACCTATTAAAAATAATTCGGAGATGTTCCTCGTGCTCTGCTTCTGTCCTAGAAAATATTAAAAAGTCATCTAAATAGCAGTAGCAAAAATCTAGCCCTCTAGTCATTTCGTCGACAAAACGTTGAAACGTCTGGCCTGCGTTGCGCAGACCAAACGTCATGTACGGAAACTCGTACAAGCCGAACGGTGTGGTGATTGCGGTCTTCGGAATATCGTCTGGGCTGACAGGTATCTGGTTGTAGGCTTTCACCAGGTCGATGGTGCTGAAGATTCGACAGCCTGCAATGCTATGTGCGAAGTCGTGGATGTGCCTAATCGGGTACCTGTCAGGGACCGTTCGCGCGTTGAGCATGCGGTAGTCTCCGCATGGTCGCCAACCATCGTCCTTTTTGGGGGCGAGATGAAGTGGAGATGACCAGGGGCTCTCCGAGGGTCTGGCAGTTCCATTGGCCAGCATCAGCTGGAACTCCTGCTGAGCAATTTTTAATTTATCCGGCGCTAATCGCCGGAACGAAGAAGATACTGGCGGGCCTGGGGTCGTGCGGATATGGTGTACCGTGTTATGTGGTGTGTCGCGTAGTGTTCCGGCAGGTCGGGTGATGTCGGGAAAGCTGTCGAGGATTCTGTGGTACCTCGAGTCGCCAGAAGACACCTTTACAGAAAATAAAGACGAATCTAAGTGATTCGAGGCTATGCAAAAAATGTTGGTACTACTATCTATTAATCGTTGATTCTTACAGTCAACGGCTAAAGAGTAAAAACACAAAAAGTCCACACCAATGATAGGTTTTGTAACCTCAGCTACCACAAAACGCCACTTAAAGTCTCTACGTAGTCCTAAATTTAAGTTTAACTCCAGGAAACCAAATGTTGGAATGGGCGTCCCATTCGCGGCCACAAGTTGGTAGTTGGTGGGCGCACGACGATCGCTGAGCAAACGACGAGGGTACACGCAGAGGTCGCTTCCGGTATCGACCAGGAACTGCGTGTTCGTCGTTTGGTCTGTGACGAATAGACGACCAGTAGAAGCGGGGCAATCGTCTGTCGCCATTACCGACTGCCCGCGGCGTTTCCCTTCTTGAAGTCGCAGGGCTTGATGCAACGCTTGGCGTTCTCGCCGTGCATCGAGTGGTACCAACACTGTGGGTGTCTTCTGTAGCTGGAGTCTGAGCGGGTTGTTGAACGTTGGCGTGAGTGGCGTCGCGTGTCTCGACCACGGCTGTGGGAGCGATTACGCGACCGACTGTCACGCAGCTGCACCGTCAGGTCCCTCATAGCACGCTTCAGTTCAGCGATCTCGGCTGCCATCTCGCTCACTGTGGGTCCTGCTGCTGAAGTTGACGCGACGTGGCTCGGTGGCGCGATGTCCTGGACACGATCTGCCAGCTCAGCCAGCGCCTCCAAGGTGCTGCGCGGCTGGGTTGCCAGCAGGGGCTGGATGCTGTTGGGGAGTCGACTGCTCCAAATGGTGCGCACAAAGTCTTCGGGCACGCTTGGTCCGGCTAGACCCTGTAGGTGGCGAAGGAACTGCGACGGCTTCCGGTCTCCCAGCTCCTCGTGCATCAGCAGCTGCTTCACCTTCTTCTCCTGGGAGGCTGAGAGGCGCTTCACCAATTCGGTCTTCAGCTTCTCGTACCGGTTGGTTGTAGGAGGGGACATGATGACGTCCTTCACCTCTTTAGAAAATTGGGGGTCAAGATGACCCACCACAAAATTAAATTTCGTGACGTCATCTGTAATCCCAGCGTTTTCGAATTGCGCCTCTATTTGAGCGAACCATAGTTCCGGCTCTTCTGGCCAAAACGGTGGTAACTTTAACGGCGCACGGCAAATCTCGTGCGACGCCACAATGGAAACGCGCTTTGCCCTGCGCGGTCTCCGTGTGACGTTGTCCGCCGGCTGTGACGACGCGGTGTGCTCAGACTCACTATCACTCATTTTTAAAGTGTTCGATCGGGGTCACCAGTATTGAGGTGTTGTCGAGTGTGTTGGGTAGGCAGGAGTATAAATAAAAGTCACTGCCTAAGTACTTACAGTTCTATTGAAGATAAATAGTTCACACGCACAACACAAAACAGAAGAAGGAGAACAGAGATGATAGTTAAAGTCACAGTCACAGTAAGCACAGCACAACAGTTTACAAATAACGGTAAACACAATATAATCAGCGTAACACGGAAACTATGCGTTATTCTAGGAGCCACAGAATTATGCGCACGCGTCGTTGCGAGGTTAGTACCGACTGAAGGTCATGGAGAGGACGGTCAACGATCGCGCGCTGCTTCCCACCGCACTCGCTTGCTATACGTCACGATGACGTAGCTCGGCCGCGGTGCGATTCCAGTGTACAGCGTCCCGGCATCATCCGACATTATATTGATGTTGTCAATATAGGATGCCGGTGATATGTAATAAGTGAATATTATAAATACATGTAAATAAATGTGTTTGTATATAAATGTCTTGTGTTGTGTAATATGCAATACAAATACATAAATTAAATATGGGTGTAGTCCCTACACATGCATAATTTCCATGTGTTCTAAATTAATTTTATTTCAACAGATTCGGAGTGTATGGGTGGCAAAAGTGAAAACAAAGGCAAGAAAAGTGGGGGATTCCATCAGGGCTACTAGTGGAAATGATGATGAGAAAAAAATCTTGATATCATCGGTTCTCCTTCTGTAGATGGTTTTTACACTTTGGAAATGGTAATTTAGTTAGCAATTACTGGTTAACATTGACTGGTTTTCAAAAATGTAGTATTAACCATTCAAGCACTGATATAGTTCTTGTCATGTAAGTGTGCCGCTTTGAAGTAGGCTACAAATTACTGCACAGCTGTCAAAATCCATTCTAAAATAGCAGCCATGCCAAGCGCATCGGAAAGCCTGGTATCTGAGCGGTAAGTATATGTGACGCAAACTATAAATGCGAAAGTTAATAACTATTTATGTATTGTTATTGGGGATCAATTTAAATAATTAATAATATTAAAATGATATTAAATAAGATATACTATAATAATTTTAGAAGATTAATAATTTTACATGAGGAAACTATTACTAAATAATGTCAATTAATAATAGATAACAATAAGTACATTAAGTTAAAAATTTGCATGTAAGTGCATGAAGAAATTAATATAATAAGTAATTTTAAATCAGTTTAATTGTAAATAATATTTAATTCTATTGTAATAATTGTATAGTGAAAAAAAATAATATTAACAGCCAAATGGGTATAACAATAATATGGTTGTTGCTAAAAACAATTAATGTAAATTACACTGGTCAACACTGATTTTGCCACACGAACTTTGATAGCTAATTTTGTTTTATCAATCTACCCTCATCATTAAATCACAGTTTTCATTTGTCTGTTAGCCTCATATTTGTTGTGATACGGTAATACTCATAACTAGTACTACGGCGGTAAATTAACAGAAACGCTCACAAGTAAATCGTCATAAAAGTATTTGTAGTTGAATTTGAATATTTTTTGTGATTTATTAATCCTGTGAACATGTCGAGGAAGTGTAAAAATAACCCTAACTCTTTTTGTTATATCTGCGGAGAACTTACATTCAAAAAACAACGACGAAATTTTACGAATCTTGTGCTGGAGTGTTATCACCAATGTTTTGGTTTTTCTGTCGCCCATCAAGACAAATTCTGGGCCCCTCATGTCTGTTGCATAACGTGTGTGAAAAATTTAACCGACTGGAAGAAAGGTGCACGAGCTATGCCTTTTGCTGTACCCATGATATGGACTGAACAGCGAGATCACGTTTCGGATTGCTATTTTTGTCTCACTGACTTAAAAGGTATAAATTACAAGAAAAAAAACACAGTTATCTACCCTAACGTATCTTCTGCTATAAGACCAGTCTCTCATTGTAAAAAAATGCCAGAACGAATACCAGTTGCAACAACGTCTGTTGATAACGACCATTCACAACCGTCTACTTCAAGTCGGTGTGTTGACGAGGATGATGACTTTGAGTTTGAAGGAATTGAAAAGGAGCCACATTTGATAACTCAAGGAGACCTAAATGATTTGGTTAGGGATTTAAATTTGTCAAAAAAGCAGTCGGAACTATTAGGATCTCGTCTAAAAGAATGGAATTTGCTACATCATAATACAAAAGTTAGCTATTTTCGAAACCGTGATGAACACTTCAGAACGTATTTTTCTCAGGATGGAGATTTGGTGTTTTGCAATAACATAATGAGATCATGAAAATGTTGGACATAGATTTTGAAATCTCTCAGTGGCGTTTATTTATTGATTCTTCGAAGGCAAGTCTAAAAGCAGTTTTATTGCATAATGGAAGTATGCTTCCGTCTGTTCCTGTGGCCCATGCTTCAAATAACAATTAAAAGGGACCAACCAGAAGCTAAACATTCAAGAAAATCTTAAATTATTAAGTAATTTATATAAAAAAAAGTTTGATTTACGAGATCTGTATTTTTTCTTAATATTTTTAATTACTCAATAGAATAAAATCCTTGGCTAGCAAATTTTTTTTAACTGTTTATTTTTTCTTACAATCACCAACTAAAGTAAAAAATATCAAAAAAGTCCGTGTGGCACGAAAAAGTTTGAATTTTGTTGACCAGTGTTATTGATGGATGTCTAAATAGTGTAAGGAATCAATAAAGCTATTAATTTTTATTTTTGGAGATCAATTAATTTACTTTTTTTATATTCTCAAATCTCAGTATGTCGAAGAGTAGCCTGTGGGATGTACACGTACATCGTGGTGAAGAGACAGGTATTCCCTGGATTCTGTTTACTTAGATTACTATTAAGCTAGCGTAGCTCGAATTTATTCAGAACTTTTAGTGAGCCCCCTGCTATTTTCGGAGATGAATTCAGACGATGATGTTGTGGATGAGTTGCAGAACAAAATTCCTTTGTGAACGCATTTAACCCAACTTGGGACTTTTATAATGTGCAAGAAATGGTTGATAGCGACATAAAAACAGAGTCCCAGATTTTCGTCGAAAGGCAGGGTCACTAAGGTAAAGTTATAATAAGTAAGTAGCAGAATTTCTATCTGAGAAATGTCGTGATTACTCTGTTATTATTGGTTACTAGCTAATATTTTTATTAAGGTTGTGAACACCTCTTAAAGAAGCCGAAAGGCACTTGTTCTCCCCGTCATTGCGAAATTTTTTTTGTTCCACACCATACCTGGGAACTTTCTAGTTACGGAGATATGGGGGATAAAGGATTTTTTTTTTAATTTCGGAGGTGCCTGTATGACTCTATGTTTGCCGTCTATTGCGCCAATGCAATGGGGCAAATGCCATTTATCTTCGAATCCTTTACTCACTTTTAGCCATATATTTGGTCTCCTTGGCACCTGAAAAATAATAATACATTATTACAAGCAAATAATATACTTACCTATAATAAGTATATAATAATAATAAGTATATAAGTATAAGTATGTAAGTAGGTAGTATAATAAGTATATATAATAAGTATAGTATTCTGAGCAAATAAATTATTATCTTATTCTATTCTATTCTACAGGAACAAGCAGATATAGAACAAAATAAAGTGGACGAGCGACAGGTACAAGATGATGGAATAAATACTGACAGTGAAATCCACCTGTCTTTTATTGAACCTCCGCCGTCCAAAATGAAAAAATCGACGGATGATAAAATCGTAACTGAAGCCCTACAAGTTTTAAAGACTGCTACAGAAAAATTAACCGATACTTCGAAGTTGTCACAAGAAGTACATTCATTTATAAATTTGATTGGAGCCAAAATGGAATCTTATTCACGTTCAACAAAAAATATGGTTCAACAGGCAATATTTGATGTCATAATGAAAGCCGATTTTGGCCACTATGATTATCAATCAAATATGCAAGTGTCGACGCAAGGTTATACAACTTATTCTCAAAGTGCTTCTACATCCAGACCGCACAGTCAGGTAAGTAATTATTCGGTAGAAGATACGAATGACAGCTACAGTGATTTGTTGCAATAATAACTACTTTTTTTTCGTAAACTTATGTTGCTTATAAAAAAGGCTATGTGATTATTAAATAAAGATAATTAGAAAAATACTCACACGTACGTTTTCCTTTAAACACTTGATAATCGCTAAACACACTTCAGGAATAATAATACTTATACTTTGCTAAGAAATTCTAAAAAGGTACTGCAAGCTTGTGTAGGAATCTCCAGTGGCTAAGAATCGTAATGTCAAACTTAATTTATTTTCAACTGAAATTGGTAGCCTAAAATGCGTTTCCTTTTTAGCTATCTTAAAACTAACCATCTGTCGTAGATTTTCATATAATTCTGGTGACAATTTTTAAAAATTTGCATAGTATCCGCTTAATTGATGGCTTTTCAACTCCGCTACTACATTCTTTTTTCTTTTAAAAATACGATTTTGCCACCAACGCCGTTGTCTCTTTTTTTCCATTTTATCAGTAATATGATAGCTAATGATACAGCAATTACATTAAAAACACTAGTGTCGTCTGACATCTTCGATAGTACTAAGCAAGTAAACGGAACTGTAAGGGCGAGAACTGAGTGCGCGCAGATCGCGCGCCGCTCGCGCGCTCTATACGAGCCTAGTATGAGTTGCGCTAAAGAGGCGCACCAAACCATTGGAGTGACTGCACGCGCGCAGCTCGCGGGCAGCTCGCAATCGGCTCGCGTGCTGCACATTTGCGGCACATTCGCCAGATGTGGACGCACCCTAAGATATGTCAGCCATTTAAACTAATAGACGACGATAAGCGGTCTGAAGGAGACGTTCAAGTGCCAGCTCTTTAGAGAATAAAATCCAGGCAAAAAGGAAGAGAGGTTAGGTAACCGATCAAACACCGCCACGACATCAGCTAAAAATTAAAAACAGCCAAAGAGCTTGTGCAGGCCGAGGAGAGAGCTCATACTCGAGTGACGCTTAACCCTAGATTCATAAACACACGTCTCGCATACACCCTTAAGTAGTAAAACACTCGCAGCCCGCGGCGCGAAAGAGATATAAATACGTGCCTCTCAGTACCTTCTTAAAGGGACTGGAGCTAAATACGGACCCAACAGTTTCTTCGTGTGAGCGTATAGTTTTGGATATACTGAGCACGAGGTGTCTGAGATACGTATGTTTATGATTAGTGAAACAACTTTATATAGTGGACGGTTTTACTATTTGCAATAAAATAAACAAAAAAAAGCGTCCAGTTTTTTTTTTTGTAAGGTAGGTACGTATTTATTCTATGTTATTCTATTATCTTCGGTTTAAGTCTAAATGTTTGTGTTTGTATAATTGCGTTCTGTTTGTTAATATTGTATGCACGTCATGACTTTGCGACGAATAAATGTTTTTTCTTTCTTTTATATTCTACGAAAGTAGTAGTTAGTATGAAACAATGTCATCTATTGCCGTTGTTATAATTTTGCTAATTAAACTGTTATACTATGTATTAATTCGTAGTTATTATTTTTATTTTATTATTAGTCAAGTACTTATTGTGTGTTATTGTTTTCCAGCATAGCTTTTCTGAAAGACGAAGAAATTGGTGCAATATTATCGCGAGTGGGTGACCAGGAAAAAATAAAATGCCTTGGTTACGAAGGCGACGCGTAACACCAACTTTGAGGCGATGCCTAAAACGGAACATCGATGCTATTTTAGGTGATACTTTGCCTGATGCACCAGCCAACCCCGAAAATCAATCCAGAAAATTATGCAACTTTTGCTGTTATAAAAAAAAACGTGTGACTACATTTATCTGCACGTCCTGCAAACGTTACATGTGTATGCAACATCGTGGTAGTTTGTGCCTAGAATGCTCGGATTGATACTTTTTAAATGTTTTTTTTTTTATGTTTTAAATCTTATAAAAGTTCATTTTAATTAATCATTTTAGTTTTTTTTAATATCTCCCATAATCATTAAATTAGGTGACCTTAAAAGTAAGGTGTATCAGAGACGAATGTTTATGAACTATGTAACCCTAAATATAGTTTATGAATCTAGGGTTAAGGTCGAGCTCTCCCTCATGCGAACGGACGGCTCGGAGACCAGAAAGGAGGCAAAATTGATTCAGGATTAGCTGGGTCAAGAGAGCCTTTAAAACCTTAAACGGCACAAAGGAGGTGGAAAATGAAATCAAGACCACGAGCCTCCAGAACCCGAAGGAGCACTAGCGAACAGGACAGGTAAGTGCAAGAGCCCCGGGGGAACCAAAGCTGGATTCCATGGAGCCTGCCTTTCACGCCAAGACATGACTGTGACCACTCTTTCAAACCAGCTGGACGTGCTCCGTAGAGTTTGTGAATGGTCTTATGTAAAATTTGACGTTCAAAAAGTGCCGATTGATAGCTTCGACTGAATACCACACTCAAGTTCTCTCTGACTATACACAAGCACAAGTTTCCAGACTGTTTTGTGACTGCGCCTACCGCGCGATGTCTCCAAACAGGGAATAAATCAGTTTTTTGTAGGAGTCACAAAACAAGCATCACGAAGGAATAGAGATAAGTTTGCTTCTTCTTCCTCATTTCAACGCATCAATGGCCATGGAGATGAGTGACAAACTACACTCGGTTCTAAAAATTACGGGTCAGTCACAAAAATTGAAATACCTCCAGAACTGTAAAAGTTAGATCAATGAAATAAAAAACAGAATAAAGACTTTTAGTTGCGCTTCTAATAGCATATTATTTAAACTGGTTGATGAAAAAAACTTCATTAGAAAAACAAAATTTAAAAAAAAGTGGAAAATCACACATTTTATATTAAGTGCAAACTGTGTCAACTGTGGATTATATACTGATTCATCTTTACCAAGTCACTTCACCATATATAAAAGAAATATGGCCCAATTGTTAAATGAATTATTTTTCTGGTGTAGGGGTTGCGATTTTATGGCTATGTATGACTATTATATTTCGTACTTCGTCTTTCGATTAGTAACCTGAAAGAGAATTAATTAGCATATACATTGTGGTAGTTACGCCTACGTGACACCGCTCATGTACACTATATTGAGAGTTTTTTTTTTTTTTTTGTGGGTATATATGTTTTCCTGTCGCCTGCGCTCGGCCGGTCGCGTCATTCGTCTTTTAGTGTTTCGCCGCTCAACACTAGTCTAAATAAATTCAGTGAGTGAATTTTAAAACTTTACACGTTTTCCTCGTGAATAATGGTGAAAAGAAGGGTCGTGAACGACGATAACTTCGAATACTTTAAAAATATCTAAAGAAGCTTGAGTTCGAACTCAAAGAATCTCGTAAAAGGAGACGTCGCGTTATCGAGTCTTCCTCATCCTCATCGTCGCCTTCTCGTCAGGACCTATCTGGTAGGTGTATCTAATTATTAAGTGAAATCAAGTGCAACAAATTCTAAATATGTCGGGATGTATGCCGGGTACCTACCTACTTAGTCTAAAAAATTCACTTGCGTGTAACTCTGTGGGAGTTATATCTTGTTGAATCTAGACAAATTCAAAATATGTCGGGATGTATGCCGGGTACCTACTTAGTCTAAAAAATTCACTTGCGTGTAACTCTGTGGGAGTTATATCTTGTTGAATCTAGACAAATTCTAAAAATGTTGGGATGTATGGCGGTACCTACTTAGTCTAAAAAATTCACTTGCGTGTAACTCTGTGGGAGTTATATCTTGTTGATATCTTTGGTTTGTGGCTCTGGAAAAGGTAACGGTCTTAACAATTGTTTTGCACTAATAGAAGTCATGTTTACTCATCGATTCATGACAGAATGCTCATGGGCAGGTGGCTCTAAGAAATCTGAAATTAAAAAAAATTGTTTCAAAGCTCACACCCGGGTAATTAACTTGTTTTTTGAAGTCATTCATCACTCCGATAACACTTTCACATTATTGGAGTGCGAACCTTTTTCAAAAATATTTTGAGGAATTCCGAGAGACGATACGCTGCCAAAATGTTGAGAGCCTCAGCTACAAAAAAAAGAAGTAAAGACAAAGGAAAAGGCAAAAAGTCTAAAACTACTATCATGCTAGACAATGATCCTGCTATTCAAACAAACCCTACAGATAGTGAATTGGCAGTACCAGCTCAAGCTGTGGTGATGGATGGCACACCATCTAGTCTGACTCATTGCAGTGAATAGAGCAGTGTAACTTCTAATGTATAATAATATAATTATGCTACAACTCATTATTATGAGGGTTTATACCTCGCGTACTGGTAACGTCGGCTTTGTAAAGGTTTTATGGGATTATTTCACTTTTAATAAAGGACTACATATTTTTATTAGAACCTGGCATGTTCTAGATCGGTGTATCGAAGGAACAATGACAACAATAGATTGCTTATTTTCATAATTAGTTTATATTGTTGATTAGATGTTCATAAAAGCGATTTACACAAATAAAAAAACATTACGTATTTTGGAAACGCCGTATTAATACGGCGTTTCCAAAATACGTAATGTTGTTTTGATTAAAACTGTTTTGTTAACAAAACAGTTTTAATCGATAAATTGATAAAATAACTGAAATCGATTTAGTAACGATTAAACATAATCGATCTGGCAACATTTACTTGCGCTTGTCACAGCACTGGTTCTGTCTGAGAGAGATTCGTTACGTTCGTGATTGCTTTGTTTAGATACGTTGAGTTTTGAATTCCGTACCTACACTCAGCGGCACGGAATGTGGCCCAAGTGCGTTATGTTGTTTATTATCAAAATGAAAAGCGAAACAGGGTTTTTTTGTTGTTGTAAAACTTAAATGTTTATTTAGATCTTATATGCTAACGATTAATTAACAAAAAAGTGAGTTAACTTAAATAAAATTTTACAAAACCAGAAAACGCATTAAGCTCGATGTTTTCAAAAAAATGTTTTTAAATTAAATTTACAAATTAAAGCTATGGTACTTAAAATTAATAGCGAGTATTTCCACCTCTGGCCCTGATGACCGCTTGCATGCGATCAGGCATGCTGTGGATTATGTTTTTAATGTCCACTTGTGGTAATTCGTCCCAGGCGGCCACCAGAGCGGTTTTCAATTGACCGATAGTCTCTGGAGGGTTAGGACTGGATCGGATGCGTCTTTTAAGCATGTCCCAGACATGTTCTATGGGATTCAGGTCTGGGCTTCATGCTGGCCACTCCAATCTCGTGATTCTCACCTCAGAAAGGTAATCATCCACGCAACGAGCTGTATGAGGTCGGGCATTGTCTTGCATTAAAATGAAATTTTCGCTGCCGAGGAATGCCACGAATGGTAAAACGCGTTCTTGGAGGATCTCTTGAATGTATCGTACTGCTGTTAGACGACCTGGTTCGACTACCAACTCTGTGCGTGCGTCTGAACAGATCCCTCCCCAAACCATAACTGATCCACCATGGAAACTAACGGTTTGTGTGGTCGTAATTGGCAGAAACCTCTCCCCATGCCTTCTCCACACACGTTCGCGGCCATCTGGAGCTCTTAAGGCCACTCTACATTCATCCGTCCACAGAACTTTGCTCCACTGCTCGTGAGTCCAATTGGCGTGTTCGCGAGCAAATCGAAGTCGAGCTACACGATGGTGCCGGACCAATTCTGGACCTCGAGCTGGTCTTCGAGCACGCAGATTCCGTTCCTCCATTCTCCTTCTTATTGTCCGCTCACTTACGTTGACCCCTCTTGCCGTTTGTAGTCGCTGCCGTATTTCAACCGCAGTAAGGAACCGATTTCTCAAAATTGCGAGAACGATAAATCGGTCGTCTCGTGTTGATGTTCACCTAATACCGCCACTTCCTGGCCTCCTTGTGTATAGGCCGGTCTGATCGTACCTTTTTAAGGCATACCTTAGTGTTGTACGCGGTAAATTTAAAGTTTCAGCAATCTCTCGCTGCGTTCGCCCCTGGTTCCGAAGCAACACAGCTTGAGCAACTTGAGCTGAAGTTAGGGGCATTATGTCTCAGTTCTGGAAGCATTAATTACTGCAGATTAATTAAAAATTAAACAATAAAGATTAAAAGCACGATCATTTGAATATCGAAGTTTAACTTACCCGTGTTCTTTGCGTTCCAGTAACAAACTAACGTTAAACGTCACAGAAAATAAACAAATTAACTTTTTTGTGCTTACTCTCTTAAATTAACAAGAGCATTAATGTCCTGACAAACTACCACTTGAAATTCTCATACGCGATAGCAAAATCGCCTGTTATCGGTCTGTTTATGTTTGGGCCACATTCCGTGCCGCTAAGTGTATTTAGGTACATAGTTATTATTTACGATACGTGCTTTACCTGCGACCACCGAGTTGAGCTAATAAGTTCCTCGAGTACTTTATGTTTTGTGAGATAATTGACTCTTTTTTGTGCTGTTCTTTGTGAGATATTTTACTCTAAGTGCTATATTTGGTGCGACATTGGACTCCCGAACAGTTTTTATCACAACTATGTCTACCCCAGCCAGAAGTCGGGCACGCCGTCGGCCTTCTCAACGCTGTATTAACTGTTCGATTTTGTTAGCACCTAATTTACGCCGGTATACAGTTGAGGAGTTGAACGAGCAAATGACAGTTCTTCTACGAACTTGGACAATGCCTACACCTGTAAGTTATCGTGTGCATATACAACAATATTTATTATAGACAATATAGCAAACTCAAAATATCATTTGATTAAACGAAGTGCACTGTATAATTGTATATTCCTTTATGAGGATTTATTTTATGTATTTACAAGTTTAAGCAGTAATAAATGTAGAAGAGTAATGATTTTATAATCTGTTCCAGGTAACGTCGGATAATATCCTGTGTATTGAATGTTATTTCTTGTTGCAAGAAAGGATTTTATCTAATATAACTGGATCCCACGACGATAAGTCACACCTGCATATGGTCACTTGAACATCTGTTATGGATGTGGTATCTCTATTGCAAGTCGGAGAACCCATAGAGTTGAGTTAGACTGCCCACAACGTAGCATGATTTTAAGATGGACTCTAGCTCACCTGGTCAGTATTTTTTTAATAACATTTCATATCATCACACCGTAATCCCCAATCATAAGTGTGATGATAATTAGGCATAGGTGTATCTAACAGTACAAATTCATTTATTTAAGTCTCAAGTGATAGGGATGAGACTAGTGCCATTAACCGGGCACAAACCCAGTCTATCAGACTCCTGGCTGCTACTCAGGAATTCTTAATGGAAAAAACCCAGAAACCCAATCTAGGAAACGGACATAAGACCTCATGCTCTGCAATTGTGCTTAACATTATCTAAATATATTTAAGGAAAACTGCTGCACTGTGCTTTCTGATTGATAGTATTTTTATTCATTTTCTTGCGCAATAGCAATACAGGGTTTGGTGCGTATTCTGACATTCAATAATACTGACTATTTGATTTTAGGTTCCACATTTGCAAAGAGTGTGCATTCCTTGCTGGTTAGCGGCAACTCGGCAAACAAGACGATTGGAGGTTCAAGACTCAAACAGACCTTGTAGGCTGTGAAAATAATGAACGTCTTTTAGTGCCTATGACTATAAAGGAATTGTTGTTATTGCAGTACAATATATATATACCGTTAAATGCTAAGATCTGTCATCACCATTTACATAGTAATCAGTGGGATGAACTGACTGCTATTTTAAATGACTTTACTGGCTTTCAAGTCGATGACATATTTTCCATGCTGGAAAGGACTTCTCAAAGGACTTTAGATTTTAATAATATTGCAGCAATGGATTCACATTTACGCCATTACTGGCTGGGACTAACAGAAGTGCAGTTAAATAGCATTCCTAGTTTGAATAATGCGGTTACAACATCCTAGCCTTGCATTGAGCATATTTCTAGTTAAGCTTAGGACAGGAAACAGCAATCAAATACTGACAACTCTTTTTCAATTGCCACGATCTACATTAGAAAAAAAAATGAAGATTGTTAGAGAATGTTTAAAAGAACATTTTGTACCAATGCAAGTGGGTGTTACTCATACTAATGTACAAAATGTGGCCTCACGTAACAGGACTATTCCTGAAGGTCTATTTGGAGATAGTAGCATGACTTCAGATGCTAAACCTGCTATTGTCATATGTGGTGGTACATATGTTTATGTACAGAGTAGTAGTAACTACAAATACCAGAAACAAACATATCGTCTACACAAGTACGCTAATTTGGTTAAACCATTTTTAATGACATGTTGTGATGGATATATTTTAGAGTGGACTGAACAACAAAAAATGACTCAACAATCATGAGTGATCTATTTCATAATTAAATAGAAAGTGGTCCAATGCGCTCATTTTTTAGACAGGGGGACGTCTTTATATTGGATAGGGGATTTAGAGACGTGATCCCCGAGTTGGAAAGCTATAATTATAATACTTACATGCCTGAGTCATTATTGGAAAATGAATTTCAATTGACAACTGATCAAGCAAATAAGTCTAGATGTGTTACTATGTGTAGATGGGTAGTTGAAGTTGTAAACGGTCGCATTAAAAGAGACTACAAACTTTTTCGACAAGAGTATTTTAACAGAGCATCAACACACCTTCCTTATGGATGATTTTAAAATTGCTTGTGCTCTTTTGAATAAATTCCACCCAACAATAGAAGACAGACCTGATGCTGCGGAGTATTTACAAATTGCTCAGGCAAGATTAAATATTAGCAATTTTTTAGGGGAATTTATTCGAAGGGAAAGCATCAATAGGAGACATGCTGTTTTCCAAAACATAGACAGCAATGCTCCCCATTTAGACCATTTTCCTAGATTAACTTTAGATGATTTAAGAAGATTTGCTTTGGGATCTTACCAATTAAAACAGGCTAGATCCTATTATGGGGAGCACATTAGAAGTAATGGTACATATAATGTTGAAGTAAGCAATGTGTTGGAAGAGGATTTGCCCTTAATATTGGGTCAAAATAATTATTTAATTAGGGCTAGAATTAAATCCCGCCATGTGAGCCACAAAACATATTACTCTTTTTGATTGATAAGTAGAGATGAAAATCTGGCAAATTCTTTAGAAAGTATCATTGCTTACTATTGGAACTGTCTAGTGGGTAACCGTACAGTAGGGTGTTGTGCTCATACCATGACAGTATTATGGTATTTAAGCTGGGGCCGTTTCAACAATGTAAGTGCTCCAGCTCCATCTTTGGATGAAATGTTTTATGAAGAATAAATAGTTTATCCAAGTTTTATTTGTTTTATTCCCCTCGTACTATTATTAAAATCAGTAACGTTAATTATGAGTAATTACTAAAAACGTAATCCAGTGCTGAAGCTGTGAACTAATTACACATTTTTTGTTATATTTAAACATTATTATTCTACACAATAGATGAGCACCTAGGTATCTACTTTTTACCAAACTGCTAAATAGCAGTACAATGGAATGGTCTTTATTACTTTATGTAAGTATAAATATGCTTATAGTGTAGAAATATCTAAGTTTTATTTGTTTTATTTCCCTTGGTTTGTACTATTACTAAAATCAGTAACGTTATTATGGGTCATTACTAAAAACTTAATCTAGTGCTGAAGCTGTGAACTAATTACACATTTTTTGTTATATTTAAACATTATTCTACTTTTTACCAAACTGCTAAATAGCAGTACAATGGAATTGTCTTTATTACTTTATGTAAGTATAAATAGACATAATTCCATGCTCATGGTGATGATAGTCGGTCAATTTGTAATTATAACCTAGATTTTTAAACAGAAAAATAATGATATCTTCTGAACCAGGGTGACAAAATGAAAAAACGTTTCCGATTATGAAAGCCTAGAGTTAGGATTAATTTAAGTTAGGTACCTATAAAATTAGTGACTAGTGTAGTGTAAATATTTAACAGTTATTTCTATTATTTAGGTAAATTTAATTAGGTATTTAGGAGTTACGTAGTTGAACTATTAAAAATGGCACCAGGTTCAAAGAAACGAAGTGCTGTATGGAACCATTTCGATGAAGTGGAACCAAAAAAAGCGAAATGCTTGTATTGTGCGAACATTTTAACAATACCCACCCGGTGGAAATGTTGGTAGCCTAGGCAGACATTTGAAAAGCAAACATCCCACAGTGCCCCTAGTTGCTGAAAGGCAACCTTCGCAGCAGTCACTTCTCTCAGGAGAACCACAGGAGACAAACACATCGACATCAAGAGCGACTGATTCAGTCATTTCCAGTGCCACTGACGCTGGACCTTCCATCGCTGGATTACCTCCCTCAGCGGGTACTCAGCCATCTATCGGGGAATTTGCGCACAGCACGAAATCCGTACCACCTCGTCGTGCGGAACTTATTGACGAACAGCTTGTACGCATGATTGCAAAAGGATATTATCCTTTTAGTACAGTGGAGGATGTAGAATTTATAAATATGCTGTGTCCGGGCTACACGTTACCAACAAGAAAAACATTGTCTCAATCACTCATTCCAAAAATGTTCAAAAAACAAGAAGAAAAAGTGAAGCATAAAATGGAAAATGCGAGCGCAGTTTGCCTCACAACTGACAGCTGGACTTCTGCTAACAACGACAGCTTTATAGCAGTCACGGGTCATTATTGAATATCCACGGTATATGAAACTAAACTACACTCGAATTTACTTGGTTGTGTTGAATACAATGACAGGCACACTAGCCAAAATCTCTCCGAATTCTTGAAAAACATCATGCGGGAGTGGAGTATTGAACAAAAAGTTACCGCGATAGCCAGCGACAACGCGGCCAACATCACGGCAGCCTTAAGAGAGGGCTGATTTGCGGCAAATTCCGTGCTTTGCCCACACCTTAAATCTGTGCGTCCAATCGGCTACTATTTCCAATCAGGAATATGCGGATATCGTATTTATGTATGGCAGAGCAGATGGCAATGGATCCTTGGCGCGACGGATGTATCAAGAACGCTTTCCGGATCGCAGGGTATCGAATGTGCGAGTGTTTTACAACACTTTTTGTCGACTTGCCGAAGTTGGGTTTCACCGCGTGGAACCTGGAGTCAACCCAGGCAGACATGAAACTGACGTCGAAGAAAACATTTTGGCAGCATTTCAAGCAGATTCTACTACCAGTACCAGAGCCGTAGCTCAAAATCGAAACATTTCACAATGGAAGGTGTGCCATACAATGCACCAAAATGACAAATATCCGTTCCATGGTAGGGGTGTTCAAGGTCTGGAAGAGCAAGATCCCCAAAGAAGAATACAGTTCTGCCGTTTCCTCCTCAACAGAGACATCGAAGATGCGTGGTTCCTGAAATCAATCTTGTGGACGGATGAAAGCAAATTTTCTAGGTAGGGCATTACAAACTTTCATAACCTCCATGAATGGGCCGACAGAGACAATAATCCACATTTTAAGAAGCGAGTGTCGTTTCAGGGAAAATTCTCTGTCAATGTAAGAGCTGGAGTAATTGGCAGGACATTGATTGGGCCCCACTTCTTACCGGATAATTCAAATGGTGAAAATTATTTGCACTTTCTACAATTCGATTTACCAGTTCTGATAGAGGAAACCGGTGTCCCGATATTCGAAAGAGACCGAACAGTCGTCTTTCAGCAAGATGGCTGTCCAGCGCATTGGACGTTAAATAATTGCTTCCCTGACAGCTGGATCGGCAAAGATGGACCCATCCCTTGGCCCGCTCCTCACCAGATCTGACCCCGCTGAACTTTTTCGTGTGGGGCCGGACCAAGGAATTAAAATGGGAATTGTGACTCCGTATGCTACAGACACCCCTGCGGCCAGTAACACTTTTACTGTAACGATCATTTCGTCTACGTTAGGAATTGTTTTGGTCTTGGTCGTTATTTGTGTTGCGATTTGGACAAAACGCAACCGTGCAGTCACACTTCAACTACCAGCAACAGCAGAAGTTGCTTTTTTGTTATAATTTTAACCATTTCGAGCCGTTCTATCCGAAAACGATCTTTCGCTCTTTGCCGAAAAACACCAACAAATCTATGAGGAGATTGATCCTCCCGTCTATGAGGAGATTAAGAGAATTTTCCATCTAGTCCAGACCTAACGCCACTAGACCCCGCACTGGTGGCACCCTCACGCTCACTGTCACTGGCGCAAATAATGTTACTTGCTGAGTATAGAGGTAGAAAGCGCTTTATAGTATTTGCAAACGACGAAATGAAGTATTTTTAAAAGCGTTAACGTTTTATATTGACGGCACATTTAAAATCTGTAAATCGGTCATTTTATCATTTCTATACCATAATGTTGAAAGTACTTAGTAGATGTATGTGGGCGCCCTCACAGTTGGTAACTAAGCGAACCAGCTAGACAATAACAAGACCATATCCAGTATCTGTTATGTAAAAAGTTAAGTAACATAAAGTTATTTAAAATGGGAATTGTGACTCTATATGCTACAGACACCCCCTGCGGCCAATAACACTACTATTATAACGATAACTTCGTCTACATTTGGAATTGTGTTGGTCTTGATCGTTATTTGTATTTCGATTTGGACAAAACGCATTCGTGCAAATTTCGAGCCGTTCTACCCAAACACGATCTTTCGCTTCTTGCCGGAAAACACCAACACATATATGAGGAGATTGATCCTCCCGTTTAAGAGGAGATTAAGAAGATTTTACATCTAGTCCAGACCTAACGCGACCGAACCCCGCACCGGCGGCGCCCTCACGCTCACTGTCACTGGCGCAAATAATGTTATTTGCTGAGTATAGAGGTAGAAAGCGCTTTATAGTATTTGCAAACGACGAAATGAAGTGTTTTTAAAAGCGTTAACGTTTTTATATATACGGCACATTTAAAATCTGTAAATCTGTCATTTTATCATTTCTGTATTATAATGTTGAAAGTACTTAGTAGATGTATGTGGGCGGGCGCCCTTACAGTTGGTTACTAAGCGAACCAGCTAGAAAATAACAAGACCATATCCAGTACTGTTATGTTAAAAGTTTAGAACCATTTAGTTATTTAAAATAGGAATTGTGACTCCATATGCTACAGACACCCCTGCGGCCAGTTACACTTTTACTGTAACGATGATTTCGTCTACATTTGGAATTGTTTTGGTCTTGGTCGTTATTTGTAAAGCAATTTGGACAAAACGCAACCGTGCAGTCACTCCTCAACTACCAGCAACAGCAGTAAGTTGCTTTATTTTTTATAATATTAACAACTTCCAGTCGTTCTATCTGAACACAATCTTTCGCTCTTTGCCGAAAAACACCAACACATCTATGAGGAGACTGATCCCCTCGTCTATGAGGAGATTAAGAGAATTTTCCATCTAGTCCAGACCTAACGCCACTAGACCCCGCACCGATGGCACCCTCACGCTCATTGTCACTTGCGCAAATAATGTAACTTGCTGAATATAGAGGGAAAAAGCGACGAAATTATATTTGTAAAAGCGCAAACGTTTTTATATTGAGGGCACATTTAAAATCTGTTAATCTGTCATTTTATCAATTCCTATACCATAATGTTAGAAGTACTAAGCAGATGTTTATGTGGGCGCCCACACAGTTAGTAACTAATGAAACCAGCTAGAAATTAACAGGACCATACCCAGTAACTGTTTTAATAAAAGTTAAGTAACATAAAGTTATTCAAAATAAGATTTGTGACTCCATTTGCTACAGACACCCCTGCGGCCAATAACACTACTACTGTAACGATAACTTCGTCTACATTTGGAATTGTGTTGGTCTTGTTCGTTACTTGTATTTCGATTTGGACGAAACGCATTCGTGCAGTCACACCTCAATTACCAGCAACTGCAGTAAGTTGCTTTTTTATTATAATATTAACCATTTCGAGCCGTTCTATCCGAACACGATCTTTCGCTCTTTGCCGAAAAACACCAACACATCTGTGAGGACATCGGTCACATCTATGAGGAGATTGATCCTCCTATCTATGAGGAGATTAAGAGAATTTTCCATTTAGTCCAGACCTAACGCAACCGGACCCCGCACGCGTTGGCACCATCATGCTTACTTTCACTGGCGCAAATAATGTTACTTGCTGGGTGTAGAGGAAAAAAGCGCTTTATACTAATTGCAAGCGAAGAAACAGAAGAATATTTTTAAACGCGCAAAACTTTTTATATTGGATTAAATCTTTAAATCTGTAATTTTATCATTTCCTATACCATAATTTTGGAATTACTTAGTAGATGTATGTAGGCGCCCTCACAGTAGGTTACTAATCTAACCAGCTAGAAAATAACAAGACCATATCCAGTATCTGTTGTGTAAAAAGTTAAGTAACATTAAGTTATTTAAAATAGGAATTGTGACTCCATATGCTACAGACACCCCTGCGGCCGAATGATGTGACGATGATTTCGTCTACATTTGGAATTGTTTTGGTCTTGGTCGTTATTTGTATAGCGATTAGGACAAAACGCATTCGTGCAGTCACACCTCAACTTCCAGCAACTGCATTAAGTTAATTTTTTTTTAGAATATTAACAACTTCCAGTCGTTCTATCTGAACACAATCTTTCGCTCTTTGCCGAAAAACACCAACACATCTATGAGGAGACTGATCCCCTCGTCTATGAGGAGATTAAGAGAATTTTCCATCTAGTCCAGACCTAACGCCACTAGACCCCGCACCGGTGGCACCCTCACGCTGACTGTCACTGGCGCAAATAATGTTACTTGCTGAGTATAGAGGTAGAAAGCGCTTTATACTAATTGCAAGCGAAGAAATAGAAGAATATTTATAAATGCGCAAAATTCTTTTATATTGCATTAAAAATCTTTAAATCTGTGATTTTATCATTTCCTATACCATAATTTTGGAACTACTTAGTAGACGTATGTAGGCGCCCTCACAGTAGGTAACTAATCTAACCAGCTAGACAATAACAAGACCATATTCAGTATCTGTTATGTAAAAAGTTAAGTAACATTAAGTTATTTAAAATAGGAATTGTGACTCCATATGCTACAGACACCCCTGCGGCCGAATAATGAGACGATGATTTCGTCTACATTTGGAATTGTTTTGGTCTTGATCGTTATTTGTAAAGTGATTTGGACAAAACGCATTCGTGCAGTCACATCTCAACTACCAGCAACAGCAGAAATTGCTTTATTTTTATAATATTAACAGTTTCGAGCCGTTCTATCCAAACACGACATTTCGTTTTTTGCCGAAAAACACCAACACATCTATGAGGAGATTGATGCTCCCGTCAATGAGGAGATTAAGAGAATTTTCCATCTAGTCCAGACTTAACGCGACCGAACCCCGCACCGGTGGCACGTTCACGCTCATTGTCACTGGCGCAAATAATGTTACTTGCTGGGTATACAGGAAAAAAACGCTTTATAGTATTTACAAGCGAAAGAATATTTTTAAAAGCGCAAATGTTTTTATATTAACGGCACATTTAAAATCTGTAAATCTATCATTTTATCATTTTCTATACCATAATGTTGGAACTACTTAGTAGATATATGTGGGCGGGCGCCCTTACAGTTGGTTACTAAGCGAACCAGCTAGAAAATAACAAGACCATATCCAGTATCTGTTATGTAAAAAGTTAAGTAACATAAAGTTATTTAAAATGGGAATTGTGACTCCAAATGCTACAGACACCCCTGCGGCCAATATAAAACAAACGATGATTTCATCTACATTTGGAATTATTTTGGTCTTGGTCGTTATTTGTATAGCGATTTGGACTAAAAGCATTCGTGCAGTCACACCTCAACTTCTAGCAACTGCAGTAAGTTGCTTTTTTATTATAATATTTACAACTTCGAGCAGTTCTATCTTAACACAATCTTTCGCCCTTTGCCGAAAAACACCAACACACCTATCTATGAGGAGATTGATCCTCCCGTCTATGAGGAGATTAAGAGAATTTTCCATCTAGTCCAGGACCTAACGCCACTAGACCCCGCACTGGTGGCACCCTCACGCTCACTGTCAGTGGCGCAAATAATGTTACTTGCTGAGTATAGTGGTAGAAAGCGCTTTATAGTATTTGCTTACGACGAAATAAATTATTTTTAAAAGCGTTAACGTTTTTATATTGACGGCTTATTTGAAATCTGTAAATCTGTCATTTTATCATTTCTGTATTATAATGTTGAAAGTACTTAGTAGATGTATGTGGGCACCCTCACAGTTGGTAACTAAGCGAACCAGCTAGAAAATAACAAGTCCATAACCAGTAACTGTTATGTAAAAAGTTAAGTAACAAAGTTATTTAAAATGGGAATGATGACTCCATATGCTACAGACACCCCTGCGGCCAGTAACACTTTTACTGTAACGATAATTTCGTCTACATTTGGAATTGTTTTGGTCTTGGTCGTTATTTGTATAGCGATTAGGACAAAACGCATTCGTGCAGTCACACCTCAACTTCCAGCAACTGCATCAAGTTTATTTTTTTTTAGAATATTAACAACTTCCAGCCGTTCTATCTGAACACAATCTTTCGCTCTTTGCCGAAAAACACCAACACATCTATGAGGAGACTGATCTCCTCGTCTATGAGGAGATTAAGAGAATTTTCCATCTAGTCCAGACCTAACGCCACTAGACCCCGCACCGGTGGCACCCTCACGCTGACTGTCACTGGCGCAAATAATGTTACTTGCTGAATATAGAGGTAGAAAGCGCTTTATACTAATTGCAAGCGAAGAAATAGAAGAATATTTATAAATGCGCAAAATTCTTTTATATTGCATTTAAAATCTTTAAATCTGTGATTTTATCATTTCCTATACCATAATGTGTAACGGGTCTTTTAAGCCTGTTACATGAAAGCGGATTCATTTCTTTAAAATTATTTTTTTTGTGTAGTGGTCACACTGATTTTTCTTAGCTGTGGAGTTTGTCTTTGACAACTGTCACTTTCGGACTGAAAATTTTAGAAGAATGTAGTGATTTGGATCGCTCTAAAATAAATCCGAATAAACGGGTTACAAGACATCGGTAAATAATCCAATAAATGGTGGCAGCCGGTTGTCTTCCATAGTTCCCCCTGGAATTTTGTTTTATTTCGATGGTAAGCGAGTTCTTCGTATTTTCCAATACAAATTCAAAATTGTGTTTGCGTGGTGTCTGACGCTCATCGTTGCAAATATTACATTGTTTCAGGAATCATACTCTTATCTAACTATTCTGGATGCCCTGCATGAGGAGGACAATCATTTCTATTTTGAAGGAAACAGTAAGTAGTATATTTGATAGAAATTCTCGGAGGAGTGTGACGCCATATTTTTGGTTATTGCGTCATCTAACAAAATTGTTGGTATTTGCAGCCCACTGAGGTGTTTCCTTCCACCACTTAAAATTTTGGACGCGCGGCTCCTACAAACTCAAACTCACCTGGGACGCACGCCTAAGTAGAGGACCCATGAGATGAGCATCATGTGTGGTGGGCTGGTTTTTCTGGCTTTGGTATAATTTTAACTTTATATAAAAAGTGCAATAATGATCTGATCCTCCTCTGACTTTCTTAGTTTTAAATACTCGTTTTTTTAATTTTCATTATAAAAGTAGTACCTTTCATGTAGCGTTAACATAGGAAGGAATGTTCAATTGTTTAGTTTAAGCCCAGCAGCCTACGGGCAAATAAAGTTAGATTTTTCTTATAACTATGTTCGACTTTTATTGATGCCCCCCCGCTAGCAGATTAAAGGTTTTTAATGCCTGCTGCCTGAACAATCCGTAAGCATGGAGTTGTGCTCTGGCGCCCGAGGTTAATTTTTTAACTTATTTTTTTGAGCACACACACTATTCAATGGTTTTATTTTAACCCAGTAGCTTCACAACACTGGAAAACACCTAGCATCCATATTTTTTTTATTTTTTATTATTACAAATGTTAGAAGTACTAAGCAAATGTTTATGTGGGCGCCCACACAGTTAGTAACTAATGGAACCAGCTAGAAAATAACAGGACCATATCCAGTAACTGTTTTAATAAAAGTTAAGTAACATTAAGTTATTTAAAATAGGAATTGTGACTTCATATGCTACAGACACCCCTGCGGCCAAATAATGTGACGATGATTTCGTCTACATTTGGAATTGTTTTGGTCTTGGTCGTATCTTGTATAGCGATTTGGACAAAACGCATTCGTGCAGTCACACCTCAACTTCCAGCAACTGCAGTAAGTTGCTTTTTTATTATAATATTAACAACTTCGAGCAGTTCTATCTGAACACGATAAAGAGAATTTTCCATCTAGTCCAGACCTAACGCCCCTGGACCACGCATGAGTTGGCACCCTCACAATTACTTTCACTGGCGCAAATAATGTTACTTGCTGGGTGTAGAGGAAAAAAGCGCTGTATACTAATTGCAAGCGACGAAACAGAAGCCATATTGTTAGAATTACTTAGAAGATGTATGTGAGCGCCCTCACAGTTAGTAACTAATGGAACCAGCTAGAAAATAACAAGACCATATCCAGTTACTGTTATAATAACGTTAAGTTATTCAAAATAAGATTTGTGATTCCATATGCTAAAGACACCCCCTGCGGCCAATAACACTACTACTATAACGATAACTTCGCCTACATTTGGAATTGTGTTGGTCTTGATCGTTATTTGTATTTCGATTTGGACAAAACGCATTCGTGCAAATTTCGAGCCGTTCTACCCAAACACGATCTTTCGCTTCTTGCCGGAAAACACCAACACATATATGAGGAGATTGATCCTCCCGTTTAAGAGGAGATCAAGAAGATTTTACATCTTGTCCAGACCTAACGCGACCGAACCCCGCACCGGTGGCACCCTCACGCTCACTGTCACTTGCGCAAATAATGTTATTTGCTGAGTATAGAGGTAGAAAGCGCTTTATAGTATTTGCAAACGACGAAATGAAGTGTTTTTAAAAGCGTTAACGTTTTTATATATACGGCACATTTAAAATCTGTAAATCTGTCATTTTATCATTTCTGTATTATAATGTTGAAAGTACTTAGTAGATGTATGTGGGCGGGCGCCCTTACAGTTGGTTACTAAGCGAACCAGCTAGAAAATAACAAGACCATATCCAGTACTGTTATGTTAAAAGTTTAGAACCATTTAGTTATTTAAAATAGGAATTGTGACTCCATATGCTACAGACACCCCTGCGGCCAGTAACACTTTTACTGTAACGATGATTTCGTCTACATTTGGAATTGTTTTGGTCTTGGTCGTTATTTGTAAAGCAATTTGGACAAAACGCAACCGTGCAGTCACTCCTCAACTACCAGCAACAGCAGTAAGTTGCTTTATTTTTTATAATATTAACAATTTCGAGCCGTTCTATCCGAACACCATCTTTCGCTCTTTGCCGAAAAACACAAACACATCTATGAGGAGATTGGTCCTCACATCTATGGGGAGATTGATGCTCCAGTTTAAGAGAAGATTAAGAGAATTTTCCATCTAGTCCAGATTCAACACGACAGGACCCCGCACCGGTGGCACCCTCACGCTCATTGTCACTTGCTCAAATAATGTAACTTGCTGAATATAGAGGGAAAAAGCGCTTTAATTGCAAGCGACGAAATTATATTTGTAAAAGCGCAAACGTTTTTATATTGACGTCATTTAAAATCTGTTAATGTGTCATTTTATCAATTCCTATACCATAATGTTAGGAGTACTAAGCAGATGTTTATGTGGGCGCCCACACAGTAACTAATGGAACCAGCTAGAAATTAACAGGACCATATCCAGTAACTGTTTTAATAAAAGTTAAGTAACATAAAGTTATTCAAAATAAGATTTGTGACTCCATATGCTACAGACACCCCTGCGGCCAATAACACTACTACTGTAACGATAACTTCGTCTACATTTGGAATTGTTTTGGTCTTGGTCGTATTTGCGTTGCGATTTGGACAAAACGCAACCGTGCAGTCACACCTCAACTACCAGCAACAGCAGAAATTGCTTTATTTTATAATATAACAGTTTCGAACCGTTCTATCAAACACGATATTTCGCTTTTTGCCGAAAAACACCAACACATCTATGAGGAGATTAAGAGAATTTTCCATCGAGTCCAGACCTAACCCGACCGGACCCCACACCGGTGGCACGTTCACGCTCATTGTCACTGGCGCAAATAATGTTACTTGCTGGGTATACAGGAAAAAAGCGCTTCATAAGTATTAACAAGCGAAACAATGAAAGAATATTTTGAAAGCGCAAATGTTTTTATATTAACGACACATCTAAAATCTGTAAATCTGTCATTTTATCATTTCCTATACCATAATGTTGGAACTACTTAGTAGACGTATTTGGGCGGGCGCCCTTAAAGTTGGTAACTAAGCGAACCAGCTAGAAAATAACAAGCCCATATCCAGTATCTGTTATGTAAAAAGTTAAGAAACATTAAGTTATTTAAAATAGGAATTGTGACTCCATAATTGTGCTACAGGCACCCCTGCGGCCAATATACTGTAACAATGATTTCGTTTGCATTTGGAATTGTTTTGGTCTTGGTCGTTATTTGTAAAGCGATTTGGACAAAACGCATTTTTGCAGTCACACCTCAACTTCCAGCAACTGCAGTAAGTTTTTTTTTTTTTTTTATAATATTTACAACTTCCAGCCGTTCTATCCGAACACGATCTTTCGCTCTTTGCCGAAAAACACCAACACATCTGTGAGGACATCGGTCACATCTATGAGGAGATTGATCCTCCCATCTATGAGGAGATTAAGAGAATTTTCCATCTAGTCCAGACCTAACGCCACCGGACCCCGCACGCGTTGGCACCATCATGCTTACTTTCACTGGCGCAAATAATGTTACTTGCTGGGTGTAGAGGAAAAAAGCGCTTTATACTAATTGCAAGCGAAGAAACAGAAGAATATTTTTAAACGCGCAAAACTTTTTATATTGGATTAAATCTTTGAATCTGTAATTTTATCATTTCCTATACCATAATTTTGGAATTACTTAGTAGATGTATGTAGGCGCCCTCACAGTAGGTTACTAATCTAACCAGCTAGAAAATAACAAGACCATATCCAGTATCTGTTGTGTAAAAAGTTAAGTAACATTAAGTTATTTAAAATAGGAATTGTGACTCCATATGCTACAGACACCCCTGCGGCCGAATAATGTGACGATGATTTCGTCTACATTTGGAATTGTTTTGGTCTTGGTCGTTATTTGTATAGCGATTAGGACAAAACGCATTCGTGCAGTCACACCTCAACTTCCAGCAACTGCATTAAGTTAATTTTTTTTTAGAATATTAACAACTTCCAGTCGTTCTATCTGAACACAATCTTTCGCTCTTTGCCGAAAAACACCAACACATCTATGAGGAGACTGATCCCCTCGTCTATGAGGAGATTAAGAGAATTTTCCATCTAGTCCAGACCTAACGCCACTAGACCCCGCACCGGTGGCACCCTCACGCTCATTGTCACTTGCGCAAATAATGTTACTTGCTGAGTATAGAGGTAGAAAGCGCTTTATACTAATTGCAAGCGAAGAAATAGAAGAATATTTATAAACGCGCAAAATTCTTTTATATTGCATTTAAAATCTTTAAATGTGTAATTTTATCATTTCCTATACCATAATTTTGGAATTACTTAGTAGATGCGCCCTCACAGTAGGTAACTAATCTAACCAGCTAGACAATAACAAGACCATATCCAGTATCTGTTATGTAAAAAGTTAAGGAACATTAAGCTATTAAAAATAGGAATCGTGACTCCATATGCTACAGACACCCCTGCGGCCAGTAACACTTTTACTGTAACGATGATTTCGTCTACATTTGGATTTTTTTTGGTCTTGGTCGTTATTTGTAAAGCGATTTGAACAAAACGCAACCGTGCAGTCACATCTCAACTACCAGCAACTGCAGTAAGTTGCTTTTTATTATAATATTAACCATTTCGAGCAGTTCTATCCGAACACGATCTTTCCCTCTTTGCCGAAAAACACAAACACATCTATGAGGAGATTGGTCCTCACATCTATGGGGAGATTGATCCTCCAGTTTAAGAGAAGATTAAGAGAATTTTCCATCTAGTCCAGATTCAACGCGACAGGACCCCGCACCGATGGCACCCTCACGCTCATTGTCACTGGCGCAAATAATGTAACTTGCTGAATATAGAGAGAAAAAGCGCTTTAATTGCAAGTGACGAAATTATATTTGTAAAAGCGCAAACGTTTTTATATTGACGGCACATTTAAAATCTGTTAATCTGTCATTTTATCATTTCCTATACCAGAATGTTAGAAGTACTAAGCAGATGTTTATGTGGGCGCCCACACAGTTAGTAACTAATGGAACCAGCTAGAAAATAACAGGACCATATCCAGTAACTGTTTTAATAAAAGTTAAGTAACATAAAGTTATTCAAAATAAGATTTGTGACTCCATATGCTACAGACACCCCTGCGGCCAATAACACTACTACTGTAACGATAACTTCGTCTACATTTGGAATTGTGTTGATCTTGGTCGTTATTTGTATTTCGATTTGGACAAAACGCATTCGTGCAGTCACACCTCAACTTCCAGCAACTGCAGTAAGTTGCTTTTTATTATAATATTAACCATTTCGAGCCGTTCTATCCGAACACGATCTTTCGCTCTTTGCCGAAAAACACAAACACATCTATGAGGAGATTGATCCTCCCGTCTATGAGGTAATTAAGAGAATTTTCCATCTAGTCCAGACCTAACGCCACTAGACCCCGCACCGGTGGCACCCTCACGCTCACTGTCACTGGCGCAAATAATGTTATTTGCTGAGTATAGAGGTAGAAAGCACTTTATAGTATTTGCAAACGACGAAATGAAGTATTTTTAAAAGCGTTAACGTTTTTATATATACGGCACATTTAAAATCTGTAAATCTGTCATTTTATCATTTCTGTATTATAATGTTGAAAGTACTTAGTAGATGTATGTGGGCACCCTCACAGTTGGTAACTAATCTAACCAGCTAGAAAATAACAAGTCCATAACCAGTAACTGTTATGTAAAAAGTTAAGTGACATAAAGTTATTTAAAATGGGAATTGTGACTCCATATGCTACAGACACCCCTGCGGCCAATAACCCTACTCCTGTAACGATAACTTCGTGTACATTTGGAATTGTGTTGGTCTTGTTCGTTACTTGTATTTCGATTTGGACGAAACGCAATCGTGCAGTCACACCTCAATTACCAGCAACTGCAGTAAGTTGCTTTTTTATTATAATATAAACCATTTCGAGCCGTTCTATCCGAACACGATCTTTCGCTCTTTGCCGAAAAACACCAACACATCTGTGAGGAGATCGGTCACATCTATGAGGAGATTGATCCTCCCATCTATGAGGAGATTAAGAGAATTTTCCATCTAGTCCAGACCTAACGCCACCGGACCCCGCACGCGTTGGCACCATCATGCTTACTTTCACTGGCGCAAATAATGTTACTTGCTGGGTGTAGAGGACAAAAGCGCTTTATACAAATTGCAAGCGAAGAAATAGAAGAATATTTTTAAACGCACAAAACTTTTTACATTGCATTTAAAATCATTTAATCTGTAATTTTATCATTTCCTATACCATAATCTTAGAACTACAAGTACTTATATGTGGGGCACTCTCACAGTTGGTAACTAATCGAACCAACTAGAAAATTACAAGACCATATCCAGTATCTGTTATGTAAAAAGTTAAGTAACATGATATTTAAAATAGGAATTGTGACTCCATATGATACAGATACCCCGGCGGCCAATAACACTACTACAGTAACGATAATTTTGTCAACACTTCGAATTACGTTGGTCTTGGTCGTTATTTGTATTGCGATTTGGACAAAACGCATTCGTGCAGTCACATCTCAACTACCAGCAACTGCAGTAAGTTGCTTTTTATTATAATATTAACCATTTCGAGCCGTTCTATCCGAACACGATCTTTCGCTCTTTGCCGAAAAACACAAACACATCTATGAGCAGATTGGTCCTCACATCTATGGGGAGATTGATGCTCCAGTTTAAGAGAAGATTAAGAGAATTTTCCATCTAGTCCAGATTCAACACGACAGGACCCCGCACCGATGGCACCCTCACGCTTACTTTCACTGGCGCAAATAATGTTACTTGCTGGGTGTAGAGGAAAAAAGCGCTGTATACTAATTGCAAGCGACGAAACAGAAACCATATTGTCAGAATTACTTAGAAGATGTATGTGGGCGCCCTCACAGTTAGTAACTAATGGAACCAGCTAGAAAATAACAAGACCATATCCAGTTACTGTTATGACAACGTTAAGTTATTCAAAATAAGATTTGTGATTCCATATGCTAAAGACACCCCCTGCGGCCAATAACACTACTACTATAACGATAACTTCGTCTACATTTGGAATTGTGTTGGTCTTGATCGTTATTTGTATTTCGATTTGGACAAAACGCATTCGTGCAAATTTCGAGCCGTTCTACCCAAACACGATCTTTCGCTTCTTGCCGGAAAACACCAACACATATAAGGTGCTATAAAAATATCTGCCACGGCTTTAATGGGGGGTAGTATTGTGTTTAAAGATTACAATAGTGAAGACCTTTTGTACCCCGGAACATTTTAATTAATTTGAGAAAATAAAATAGTTTAATAAACATTGACTCTACTCTGCATAACGTGGTTCACAAATTACGCACGATATGTCGCTTCGTCAATGAAAACAACTGCTATCTCTTTCCATCTCTGCTGTGAATGAAAACTGAAATCAGCTGACTAGTTCGTCACTATCTCATCCACTAGGTAGGTACGCAGGTAAACAAGTGTTTTAAACGTGAAATTACTTACCAGCTACCGCATCCTTCCAAAAACTGACGTAAATAAGATGATAAATTTCCCATCACACTTAAAACAGGCTTTGGACTGTCACGTTAGTGTAAGAATCGCAATTTTTTCCTTATTATTTTTTAAACAATAGGTACTACTTACGGTACCTACTTATGAGTAGATTAATATCAAATAACGATAAATTACAGTAACTTGGCGTGTTTAAAAGTTAATCATCTTATTTACAACAATTGCACCGTATTTACCGTTATTTACACACTACCTACTTATCTACAAAACTGTTGCACAAGTCCGCCTTGGCGTTGCACACAAATGTAGGCACGCTTACGTACGTGCATTTTTGCAGTCACACCTCAACTTCCAGCAACTGCAGTAAGTTTATTTTTTTTTTAGAATATTAACAACTTCCAGCCGTTCTATCCGAACACGATCTTTCGCTCTTTGCCGAAAAACATCAACACATCTGTGAGGACATCGGTCACATCTATGAGGAGATTGATCCTCCCATCTATGAGGAGATTAAGAGAATTTTCCATCTAGTCCAGACCTAACGCCACCGGACCCCGCACGCGTTGGCACCATCATGCTTACTTTCACTGGCGCAAATAATTTTACTTGCTGGGTGTAGACGAAAAAAGCGCTTTATACTAATTGCAAGCGAAGAAACAGAAGAATATTTTTAAACGCGCAAAACTTTTTATATTGAATTAAATCTTTAAATCTATAATTTTATCATTTCCTATACCATGATGTTGGAATTACTAAGTAGATGTATGTAGGCGCCCTCACAGTAGGTAACTAATCCAGCCAGCCAGCAACAGCAGCCAGCTAGAAAATAACAAGACCATATCCAGTATCTGTTATGTAAAAAGTTAAGAAACATTAAGTTATTTAAAATAGGCATTGTGACTCCATATGATACAGATACCCCGGCGGACAGTAACACTTTTACTGTAACGATAATTTCGTCTACATTAGGAATGATTTTGGTCTTTGTCGTTATTTGTAAAGCGATTTGGACAAAACGCATTTGTGCAGTCGATTCGAGCCGTTCTATCCGAACACGATCTTTCGCTCTTTGCCGAAAAACACCAACACATCTATGAGGAGATTGATCCTCCCGTCTATGAGGAGATTAAGAGAATTTTCCATCTAGTCCAGACTTAACGCGACCGGACCCCGCACCGGTGGCACCCTCACGCTCACTGTCACTGGCGCAAATAATGTTACTTGCTGGGAGTAGAGGAAAAAAGCGCTTTATACTTATTGCAAGCGAAGAAATAGAAGAATATTTTTAAACGCGCAAAACTTTTTATAATGCATTTAAAATCTTTAAATCTGTAATTTTATAATTTCCTATACCATAATTTTGGAATTACTTAGTAGATGTATGTGGGCGCCCTCACAGTTGGTAACGAAGCGAACCAGCTAGAAAATAGCAAGTTCATAACCAGTAAATGTTATGTAAAAAGTTAAGTAACATTAAGTTATTTAAAATGGGAATTGTGACTCCACATGCTACATACACCCCTGCGGCAAGTAACACTTTTACTGTAACGATGATTTCGTCTACATTTGGAATTGTTTTGGTCTTGGTCGTTATTTGTAAAGCGATTTGGACAAAACGCAACCGTGCAGTCACATCTCAACTACCAGCAACTGCAGTAAGTTGCTTTTTATTATAATATTAACAATTTCGAGCCGTTCTACCTAAACACGATCTTTCGCTCTTTGCCGAAAAACACCGACACATCTATGAGGAGATTGGTCCTCACATCTATGGGGAGATTGATCCTCCAGTTTAAGAGAAGACTAAGAGAATTTTCCATCTAGTCCAGATTCAACGCGACAGGACCCCGCACCGATGGCACCCTCACGCTCTTTGTCACTGGCGCAAATAATGTAACTTGCTGAATATAGAGGGAAAAAGCGCTTTAATTGCAAGCGACGAAATTATATTTGTAAAAGCGCAAACGTTTTTATATTGACGGCACATTTAAAATCTGTTAATCTGTCATTTTATCATTTCCTATACCATAATGTTAGAAGTTCTAAGCAGATGTTTATGTGGGCGCCCACACAGTTAGTAACTAATGGAACCAGCTAGAAAATAACAGGACCATATCCAGTAACTGTTTTAATAAAATTTAAGTAACATAAAGTTATTCAAAATAAGATTTGTGACTCCATATGCTACAGACACCTTTGCGGCCAATAACCCTACTCCTGTAACGATAACTTCGTCTACATTTGGAATTGTGTTGGTCTTGTTCGTTACTTGTATTTCGATTTGGACGAAACGCAATCGTGCAGTCACACCTCAATTACCAGCAACAGCAGTAAGTTGCTTTTTTATTATAATATTAACCATTTCGAGCCGTTCTATCCGAACACGATCTTTCGCTCTTTGCCGAAAAACACCAACACATCTGTGTGGAGATCGGTCACATCTATGAGGAGATTGATCCTCCCATCTATGAGGAGATTAAGAGAATTTTCCATATAGTCCAGACCTAACGCCACCGGACCCCGCACGCGTTGGCACCATCATGCTTACTTTCACTGGCGCAAATAATGTTACTTGCTGGGTGTAGAGGACAAAAGCGCTTTATACTAATTGCAAGCGAAGAAATAGAATAATATTTATAAACGCGCAAAATTCTTTTATATTGCATTTAAAATCTTTAAATGTGTAATTTTATCATTTCCTATACCATAATTTTGGAATTACTTAGTAGATGCGCCCTCACAGTAGGTAACTAATCTAACCAGCTAGACAATAACAAGACCATATCCAGTATCTGTTATGTAAAAAGTTAAGTAACATTAAGCTATTTAAAATAGGAATCGTGACTCCATATGCTACAGACACCCCTGCGGCCAATAACCCTACTACTGTAATGATAACTTCGTCTACATTTGGAATTGTGCTGGTCTTGTTTGTTACTAGTATTTCGATTTGGACGAAACGCATTCGTGCAGTCACACCTCAATTACCAGCAACTGCAGTAAGTTTATTTTTTTTTTAGAATATTAACAACTTCCAGCCGTTCTATCCGAACACGATCTTTCGCTCTTTGCCGAAAAACACCAACACATCTGTGAGGACATCGGTCACATCTATGAGGAGATTGATCCTCCCATCTATGAGGAGATTAAGAGAATTTTCCATCTAGTCCAGACCTAACGCCACCGGACCCCGCACGCGTTGGCACCATCATGCTTACTTTCACTGGCGCAAATAATTTTACTTGCTGGGTGTAGACGAAAAAAGCGCTTTATACTAATTGCAAGCGAAGAAACAGAAGAATATTTTTAAACGCGCAAAACTTTTTATAATGAATTGAATCTTTAAATCTATAATTTTATCATTTCCTATACCATAATGTTGGAATTACTAAGTAGATGTATGTAGGCGCCCTCACAGTAGGTAACTAATCCAACCAGCTAGAAAATAACAAGACCATATCCAGTATCTGTTATGTAAAAAGTTAAGAAACATTAAGTTATTTAAAATAGGCATTGTGACTCCATATGATACAGATACCCCGGCGGCCAGTAACACTTTTACTGTAACGATAATTTCGTCTACATTAGGAATTATTTTGGTCTTTGTCGTTATTTGTAAAGCGATTTGGACAAAACGCATTTGTGCAGTCGATTCGAGCCGTTCTATCCGAACACGATCTTTCGCTCTTTGCCGAAAAACACCAACACATCTATGAGGAGATTGATCCTCCCGTCTATGAGGAGATTAAGAGAATTTTCCATCTAGTCCAGACTTAACGCGACCGGACCCCGCACCGGTGGCACGTTCACGCTCACTGTCACTGGCGCAAATAATGTTACTTGCTGAGTATAGAGGTAGAAAGCGCTTTATACTAATTGCAAGCGAAGAAATAGAAGAATATTTATAAACGCGCAAAATTCTTTTATATTGCATTTAAAATCTTTAAATGTGTAATTTTATCATTTCCTATACCATAATTTTGGAATTACTTAGTAGATGCGCCCTCACAGTAGGTAACTAATCTAACCAGCTAGACAATAACAAGACCATATCCAGTAACTGTTTTAATAAAAGTTAAGTACCATAAAGTTATTCAAAATAAGATTTGTGACTCCATATGCTACAGACACCCCTGCGGCCAATAACACTACTACTGTAACGATAACTTCGTCTACATTTGGAATTGTGTTGGTCTTGTTCGTTATTTGTATTTCGATTTGGACGAAACGCATTCGTGCAGTCACACCTCAACTTCCAGCAACTGCAGTAAGTTGCTTTTTATTATAATATTAACCATTTCGAGCCGTTCTATCCGAACACGATCTTTCGCTCTTTGCCGAAAAACACAAACACATCTATGAGGAGATTGATCCTCCCGTCTATGAGGTAATTAAGAGAATTTTCCATCTAGTCCAGACCTAACGCCACTAGACCCCGCACCGGTGGCACCCTCACGCTCACTGTCACTGGCGCAAATAATGTTATTTGCTGAGTATAGAGGTAGAAAGCACTTTATAGTATTTGCAAACGACGAAATGAAGTATTTTTAAAAGCGTTAACGTTTTTATAGTGACGGCACATTTAAAATCTGTAAATCTGTCATTTTATCATTTCTGTATTATAATGTTGAAAGTACTTAGTAGATGTATGTGGGCACCCTCACAGTTGGTAACTAATCTAACCAGCTAGAAAATAACAAGTCCATAACCAGTAACTGTTATGTAAAAAGTTAAGTAACAAAGTTATTTAAAATGGATATTGTGACTCCATATGCTACAGACACCCCTGCGGCCAGTAACACTTTTACTGTAACGATAATTTCGTCTACATTAGGAATTATTTTGGTCTTTGTCGTTATTTGTAAAGCGATTTGGACAAAACGCAACCGTGCAGTCACATCTCAACTACCAGCAACTGCATTCGTGCAAATTTCGAGCCGTTCTACCCAAACACGATCTTTCGCTTCTTGCCGGAAAACACCAACACATATATGAGGAGATTGATCCTCCCGTTTAAGAGGAGATTAAGAGAATTTTCCATCTAGTCCAGACCTAACGCCACTAGACCCCGCACCGGTGGCACCCTCACGCTCACTGTCACTGGCGCAAATAATGTTATTTGCTGAGTATAGAGGTAGAAAGCGCTTTATAGTATTTGCAAACGACGAAATGAAGTATTTTTAAAAGCGCAAACGTTTTTATATTGACGGCACATTTAAAATCTGTTAATCTGTCATTTTCTCATTTCTGTATTTTGAAAGTACTTAGTAGATGTATGTGGGCATCCTCACAGTTGGTAACTAAGCGAACCAGCTAGAAAATAACAAGTCCATAACCAGTAACTGTTATGTAAAAAGTTAAGTAAGAAAGTTATTTAAAATGGGAATTGTGACTCTATATGCTACAGACACCCCTGCGGCCAGTAACACTTTTACTGTTACGATAATTTTGTCTACATTTGGAATTGTTTTGGTCTTGGTCGTTATTTGTATAGAGATTTGGACAAAACGCAGCCGTGCAGTCACATCTCAACTACCACCAACTGCAGTAAGTTGCTTTTTTATTATAATATTAACCATTTCGAGCCGTTCTATCCGAACACGATCTTTCGCTCTTTGCCGAAAAACACAAACACATCTATGAGGAGATTGGTCCTCACATCTATGGGGAGATTGATCCTCCAGTTTAAGAGAAGATTAAGAGAATTTTCCATCTAGTCCAGATTCAACGCGACAGGACCCCGCACCGATGGCACCCTCACGCTCATTGTCACTGGCGCAAATAATGTAACTTGCTGAATATAGAGGGAAAAAGCGCTTTAATTGAAAGTGACGAAATGATATTTTTAAAAGCGTTTCGAGCCGTTCTATCCGAACACGATCTTTCGCTCTTTAACGAAAAACACAAACACATCTATGAGGAGATTGGTCCTCACATCTATGGGGAGATTGATCCTCCAGTTTAAGAGAAGATTAAGAGAATTTTCCATCTAGTCCAGATTCAACGCGACAGGACCCCGCACCGATGGCACCCTCACGCTCATTGTCACTGGCGCAAATAATGTAACTTGCTGAATATAGAGGGAAAAAGCGCTTTTATTGCAAGTGACAAAATGATATTTTTAAAAGCGCAAACGTTTTTATATTGACGGCACATTTAAAATCTGTTAATCTGTCATTTTATCATTTCCTATACCATAATGTTAGAAGTACTAAGCAGATGTTTATGTGGGCGCCCAGACAGTTGGTAACTAAGCGAACCAGCTAGAAAATAACAAGTCCATAACCAGTAACTGTTATGTAAAAAGTTTAGTGACATAAAGTTATTTAAAATAGGAATTGTGACTCGACATGCTACAGACAACCCTGCGGCCAGTAACACTTTTACTGTAACGATGATTTCGTCTACATTTGGAATTGTTTTGGTCTTGGTCGTTATTTGTAAAGCGATTTGGACAAAACGCAACCGTGCAGTCACCCCTCAACTACCAGCAACAGCAGTAAGTTGCTATACTTTTATAATATTAACAATTTCGAGCCGTTCTACTTAAACACGATCTTTCGCTCTTTGCCGAAAAACACAAACACATCCATGAGGAGATTGGTCCTCACATCTATGGGGAGATTGATCCTCCAGTTTAAGAGAAGATTAAGAGAATTTTCCATCTAGTCCAGACTCAACGCAACAGGACCCCGCACCGATGGCACCCTCACGCTCATTGTCACTGGCGCAAATAATGTAACTTACTGAATATAGAGGGAAAAAGCGCTTTAATTGCAAGTGACAAAATGATATTTATAAAGCGCAGTCGTTTTTATATTGACGGCATATTTAAAATCTGTTAATCTGTCATTTTATCATTTCCTATACCATAATGTTAGAAGTACTAAGCAGATGTTTATGTCACAGTTGGTAACTAAGCGAACCAGCTAGAAAATAACAAGTCCATAACAAGTCCATAACCAGTAACTGTTATGTAAAAAGTTAAGTAACATAAAGTTATTTAAAATGGGAATTGTGACTCCATATGCTACAGACAACCCTGCGGCCAGTAACACTTTTACTGTAACGATGATTTCGTCTACATTTGGAATTGTTTTGGTCTTGGTCGTTATTTGTAAAGCGATTTGGACAAAACGCAACCGTGCAGTCACCCCTCAACTACCAGCAACAGCAGTAAGAGTAGATAGGTTGTACCAGTTCTGGCTCACTCTGAATCACCCCATCATCCGCCGGCGGCCGACGAATCCTAAAAAAAAAAAAAAAAAAAAAAAGGTTTTGCCATGCTCAGTAGTAGATAGGTTGTACCAGTTCTGGCTCACTCTGAATCACCCCATCATCCGCCGGCGGCCGACGAATCCTTAAAAAAAAAAAAAAAAAAAAGGTTTTGCCATGCTCTGATCACGAATCTGCGGTCCGTTTTTGTGTAGGATGCGCGGTTTCGGAGATGCGCAGATCAATTAACTAATATCTAATTGATTTCCGGTGCCCCTGCACCCTCATTAGCATTCCATTGTTCGCCTAATCCTCTTATCTATTGCACCTCGAACACCCTCATTACGGTTGCATTGGGCGCTCCATTCTTTTCCTTGTCCTCTTATCTATTGTTCCTAGAACACCTGCAATACGTTTGCTTTGGCGTTCTTATCTGTTACTCATTGTTAACCCTCATTATGAGTGCTTTTCTGGATCATCAATAAAACACATTCCATCATTTTTATTTCAAAATTTTATTTACTTTTTTTCTACAAAATATGAGCGGAACATTTCATCCACTAAAATATCATTGTACAGTGTGTTCCCCGTAAATATGTTCGTAAAACTATGCATTGAACATCCCTGAAACTTATATAGCAAATACATTAAGCAATATTCACCGCAAACTGAAGTCCAATCATTCTGAATCCTATCAACATTCCAGTCCCATCTTTTACAATTCCTTTTTAAAAACTCGAGGTGATATCGCGCAGGAGTTCGCCCATATGAATCAAAATATTGACCGATGCCATTCATATCGATATGTACAGCTACCCAGTGTGAGCCTGGTTTATTATCCGCATCCAAATTGCATATTATATACGTTGGTACATGGGTATACATAGGTAGTCTATTAGCGGCATAAACATTATTTTTTAGACTGGGATGAATCTTTTTTAGATGTTGTTGTACTTCTAGTGTATCCATGATATTACAGTACCAATCTATTCAGTGGTTGTCATAGGAATGTTCAATTATAGTGATTTGTGAATATTAAATTGCATTCTTTTGTGGGAGTCACAAAACAGGTTGATGCCTGTTGCGAAGCAATGTGATATAAGTTTGTTGACTCATAGAGTAACTATCAGTTTCGTTGTACATAGGAATTTGTTTGAGATAAGAATGGTGCTACATAAAACCAAAACAGTTGCAGTCACAAAACAGGTCGATGCCTGTTGCGGAGCAATGTGAGATGTTTGTTGACTCATATAGTAACTATCAGTTTCGTTGTACATAGGAATTTGTTTGAGATAAGAATGGTGCTACATAAAACCAAAACAGTTGCAGTCACAAAACAGGTCGATGCCTGTTGCGGAGCAATGTGAGATGTTTGTTGACTCATATAGTAACTATCAGTTTCGTTGTGCTTAGGAATTTGTTTAAGATAAGAATGGTGCTATATAAGACGGAACAGTTGTAGTCATGCAGTTAGTCTATGGTTGTTTGACCGCAGTGGATTGTGTACGTCTACCAATACTACGTTTGTGTTAAGTACTTCAACGCATCAATAACCATGGAGGTAAGGTCATGCGGGGCTATCCCGCCGGCGGGGTTATCCCGTCGTTTGGCTGTAACTTTCATAAATAAAATGATTTATCATAGCGGCATCTATAGGCGGATAGTGAAAACTCTTTTTCGTAGATCGACATTTAGATGGCACTGCTAACGCGTAAACTGTTTGATCGACAGCCATGTTTGTTTAGGACGCCATTTTTGACAAGTTTAGTGAAAGTCAAACTCCACGGATTTGGTTTCAAAAGTGAGTAAAATTTATCATTTTTTGGTGTTTGTAAAGTTAAATGACGATTTGAGAAACTAGAAATTCCGTTGTGCTATTCAGTTTTACTCTGTGCTTTGTTTTTACTGAGTTATTTGATGCGGCATAATAGCCCCACAAATTCTAAGATGGGGGTTATTCCAACCAAAATGATATGTCGTAATAGCCCCACCATTTTAGTACGATATTGAAAAAAGTTAGTGATGTCCTAGTGTCGAAAAAATAACGATGAATGTTGAATTTTTTACTTATTTCGAGAGCACTGTAATGTGTTAACAAAATAAAGATTTTTCAATTTAACTTTTACTAGCAGAGTGGGGTGTGAAACGCTGTCAGGATGAATGTTGCAAAAAGTTGATAAAATGACCAACGTAACCTACGTTTAAAAAAAATCGTTTAATACATTGCAAATTTGCAATATCAGAATAGCAATTGTGGGCATAGCATCCACGGCAAATACAAAGTGTGAAGCCATGGTGGAGGCCTATGTCCAGCAGTGGACTGACAAAAGATTGATGAGATTCCAAAATTCGTTACGTTTGTACATTTAACTTGTATTGCACATACGCTGCTTTTCATATTATCATGCCATAATTTTATTGTTGTAGATGGTCCGTCATTACAAGCGGAAAAGAGAAAAGACGTATTCGGAACTTACAATTCAAAAAGCTTTAGAAGATGTGCGAAGCAATAAAATGACCGCGTACGCAGCGGCGAAATATCATGATATACCTAGGTCCACACTTAACACGCGACTTAATTGTTTTCACGCCTCTGCGGGTCATCCGACGGTATTTTCATCTGAACTTGAAAAACGTATGGCTAATTGTCTTCATATAATGGAAAAAAATTTCTTTCCTTTGACACGCAAGGAAGCTTCTTTATTAATTTCAGAATTTGTACGCCGAAACGGTATCAATACTCCATTTAAAGGAGATTTGCCAGGAAGGGACTGGTTTTATGCGTTCAAGAAACGTAATGGGCTTTCTATTAAAAAACCGCAAGCGGTTGAGATATCGCGGCGAAAGGCTAGCGATCCTTTTATAGTCTACGCGTACTTCGACTTATTAGAGAAAGTGGTGGAAGAGTTAGGCCTACAAAACAAGCCAAATAAAATTTATAACCTTGATGAAACTTCGATTTGCCAGGATCCACTAAAAGGAAAAATAATTGGAAAAAAAGGATTTCAGGCAACCAGAACTACTAGTGGACCTGGACGTAATAATACAACTATTCTTCTGGCAACGAATGCATGTGGCGTTAAAGTGCCGCCATTGATTATTTTTCAAGGCAAACATCTTTGGACTCAATGGCTCTACCCAAATGAAGATATAAAAACAGCTTATGCTGTTAGTGAAAAAAGATGGATGGAGACCACCATATTCGAAAAATACATCCGAGAAGTATTTGTGCCTTCATTAAAAGGAGAAGCGCCTGTTATTCTTATATTTGATGGACATTCGACACATGTCGATTTAAGCGTTATTGAGTACGCAGCATCCGTTGGGATCACAATTATTAAACTTCCAGCTCACTCTTCTCACATTTTGCAACCTCTAGACTGCAGCGTTATGAAACCCTTTAAAGATAAATGGGAAGATGAAATTATAAAATGGCAGCGACTTCACATTGGGTCTAAGTTGCCGAAGCCAGAATTCGCACGCATAATAACAAAAATTTGGGACGAATTAAACCCAGTCGTAATTCAAAATGGATTTCGGAAAACCGGCGCGTACCCAATAGATCGTAATGCCATACCAAAAGCATCATTAGACAGCCAAAAATTTGAAAAATGGGAAGTTTTTAATGCTAATAATAAAGATCAGATGCTACTAATGAAAACTGCTGAGAGTGATGCTGCCATTGCCAAATCTGCCCATAAAAGCTACATTACCGCAAGTAGCGTACCGAGCTTATTAAAATTATCATTAGAAAAGATCAATGATTTTGAAACGATCCAGGGACCAAAAACAAATACTCAAAAACAAAAGAAACTGGAACTAAAACAACATAATAAGGAAATGAACGAGCAAAAATTGACAACCCAAGTAAATACATCTCGCAGAACAGAGTATAATAACAATAAACAACCTGGAGATTCATGGATCGTGAGAAAAGAACAATCAGATTTGTTAAAGACATATACCAAAAAAACACAGGCGCTAGCTGTACCGCAAGACCAAAATTGTAATCAGCAGGCCAATAATATAAGCTCGGACTTTCAAAAACAGGATACTAGTTTCCCTATGAAAAAACCTGCCTCATATAAACTACCGATACCCAAAAGATTCAATGAAACCCAAGAGCGGACGACATTAAAAGTATTAAACGAAATAATAATAAAGCCTCAGACAAAAATTGAAGAAATCGTATCATTTGAATCACTACTACTAAAAACAATTGCCAAAAATGATCCCATAGTAAGTCGTAAAAAACGTGTGCCTAACAGCAACGCCGAAGTTTTAACTTATAAAAGTGCACTGGACCGACTCAAAAAAGAAAAAGAAGAAAAAGAAAACAAAATTAAAAACAAAGGTAAAAGAATAATGAAAACAGAAAAGCCAACGAAACAAAATACAACAGGGAAAATTCAGAAGAAACAGAATTACCAAAAGACCAAAGTTCAAAAAGCAGACATACAGAAGGGACAGGGAAAATTTAAAACACAACAAATAAAAAAACGAAAAAGAAGTGAAAGTGACAGTAACAGTTCAGGATCTTATAAGTCACTTTGTGACTCCGATGATAACGAAACTGCAGAAATATTTTTTAACAACCTTTTGGAAAATAATCAACCCGAGGATGACGAATATTACAAAAGTGAAATCCAAACTCTTAAAGGTCAGTCGGCAAAAGATGAAGATCAGTCAGATCAAGAAAACAATTCACTTGAAATATGTCATGATTGGATACAGTTTCCTAGCACTGTGATAACCCCTACACTTCAATCCCATGAAGCCGAACCTGTTCCAACTACATCCAGTGAACCACCAAAACATGGCCCTACTCCAGAACCAGGAAAGTTCATTTTAGCTAAATTCAGTTCCCTCAGGGGTAAAAAAACATATAAGTATGTCTGCCGCATAGAAGACATTGTAAGTGACGAAAAACTCGTAGTATTAGGATTAAAATCCAAAGGGAAACAGAAGAATGTATTTCGCATACTTAACAATGATTATTCTATTATAGAAAACACTGATATTGTACAATATCTTTCTGATCCAGAACTTATTAACGACAAGGACTATGTATTTCCTTGTAAGATTGAGATTTTAGAACAGTGTGTGTAAACTTACACACATTGTTCTAAAATGTCAATCTTTAAAAGCGCAAACGGGGCATCAACCACAGCCACCAGTGGCTGCTACTGCCAATAATCACTGCCAACACTGCTGTAGCGAGTGGCCGCCACCGGCCACACGTGTGCGGCGAGTTTCAACAAAATGTAGGAAAAAGCGTGTGAACTGCTTGTCGCTGGTTGCCGCTTGGTGGCCCGTTTGCGCCGAACCTTATAGTTATGACTAACTAGCAGACTTTTAGGTGGTTAAGATAGAAGTTATGTTTGTGTTTGTTTTACTTACTCAGTTTAAGACCTTGAATAGGCAAACTAAAATAGATTGAACTACATATATTTTTAAACCTGTTGTGCCATATTTATTACTTACTGCAATAAAAGATACCTACTTACCAACCTATGTTCTCATATTAAACCTAAAAATATAATTAGCTTAAAGACTGACTGTAAACTGTGCCATGGCTGTGTTAGTTACCTTATTAACTTTAAGAGGTTTGTTCAGACATGTTCATTACATGTCTCATAAAATATATATAACTGTTATTTTTAAATTCAAATTCAGCATATTTTTTAAACTACGTAATTTAAGATAGAAGCTATAAAAATTAAGACTGTTTAGAAATTCATTAGTTACCTAAGTTAATTGTGAAGACTACTTGATTTGCCTCATTATTTGATAATGAATATAGTATTTTAATACCTATATTATTATCTTTTATTACTATACTATACTATCTTATATATTATTACCAATCACCGTTAGGTACACTTACTACTAGAATAAAACATTTATCGATAACTTAACAATTTCAAACAGATTAAAATTTGTGGAATGTTCGGCACATCACTAGCATGTATGGAGGCTCGGCGTAATAGCCCCACAATTTTTTTAAAATTGATTTCGAAGGAATTTAGATCCTCCTAGCTTAATGTAAAGCTTAGAATAGTATGTATTCCGCCGTGAATTTTATGAGCAAGTTAGTATTTTCTAAATAGATTCATAGATGGCAGAGATCAAATCAAACGTCGGAAAAGCCCCTCTGCGGGGTTTTCCCGCCGTTTTCCAGTTTTTTTCATAAAATACCTTGTTTGTAACATAAAATATTGATTTTCTTTAGAAATAGTACAGCATAATCATTAACAAATAAATGCTTTTTATGATGCATTTACTAATTTGTTGTTATTGCTTGCTGTAGCAAAATCACAACTTTTTGAATTTCGCAAGTAACTTTTTTTAGGCGGAATAGCCCCGCAAGACCTTAAGTGTTTTTTCTATTGACAAACTTACTTGTATTTCTGTTGTTGTTTCCTAACGTGTGTGTGTGTTTGACAAATTGGTAATTGTACAAATTGATATTAACATGATAACTCTGTTGTTGCAGAGATCATTCAGCTTCGCAGACGATAATGAAAATACCTTTAAACAGTATTACTACTCACCGCTCTCCCCTCAAAACGAAGAAGAGACTGATGATATCGTCATTAATAACACATGCGATGGTGGAAAAAGGAAATCGCAACCGATTGATAATTTTTTTGAAGTGGCACCAAAAATAAAAAAGAAGAAACTGTTATCGTCAACCGTGGCACGCGCTGCTAGAGATGGTGTATCATACATCTCTACTAATTCTGACGACGGAGACCAAGCGACGCATCTCATAAAAATTGAAATGTACGATATGAAAAAGCTTTGTAAGATTCCAACTACTGATCATTGGAAGCACGCTACCACGAGGATTAAATATTATGTAAAGAACAATAAGGATAGCATCTACGATAACACTAACAGCCTCGTATACAATATTACAAAGACAATAGCAGAAAGTGAAAAAGTTAAAAAATACTTTTTTAACAATGACACTCATTAGCTGATCATTAGTGAATGTAATTCTGTTTACTTAAAGTACTTCTGTGTGTGTGTGTGTGTGAGAGAGACTCGACTATAAATATTGAGTATTATTTGAAATTGGACATCAAAAAATCATTCGACGTTCGGACGCCGTAGCGTGCACACGTACGCTCCGCTCCCCACCGCCGACTCTCCGCGCACCCCGCGCCCCCCGTCTGTTCGCCGCAGCTTCGCCGCTACGCCGAGCATCGAAGGCCCAGTGCCTGCCGTCCAGTAGTGCGTCGTTAGTTTGTGTCTAATACTTGTATTAGTACACATACTCAACGGTGTCACTCAGTGGCAAAAAAACAGCCTCTTTCGAGGCTATTATTTCCTTATCGTCCGCGTTTTTGTTGCCCCTTCAGGGAAAATCCACGGTTTTGTGGTTCTTGACGGGAAACCTAACGGTGTTAACGAAGTCAAGAGGGTGGTGACCCAATCCTACCCGCCGGACCCCTTCAGGGCGAGGCATTCCATTGGCATCGGGAGCTAGGACCTTAGCCTTGGGGGCTTCCCTCGTCAAACCTAGTCTTCGACTTCGTTCACAGCTACACACCTAGTGTCGGTTGGGAGTGTCTACCCCTTCGCACTAGAGCCCCTTGTGGGACTAGGGCCCTGTCGCACAATAAGACTGGCGACAGGTTTACAAGCTTAGGGCACACCTTAGGTACTCACCTCCCTGTTCGCACAAGTTCAGGAGAGGCCACACATCCCCGGGCGCACCTACCCGGGGAGCTAGGTGTTAGGTGATAGGCTTTTAGCTATTTTTCAGGCCCCTCTGGCCAATCAGACAGTAGTGTAGCTGGCGAGTTTGTTTGTGTTTTTCTTCTCGCACAGCATAGCACTAGGAAAAACACTGGGTGGGTTCGTTTTTCGGGGAACTGTCTTCCCGAGGGGTTCACGTTTCGACGTACCTCCTCGGGACTAGGTTTTCTTAGGCATGAGCTTAACTCGAATCTAGTCCCCGCCAACAATGGCGCAGTCCAATAAGTGGGCTGTCTTGTTCGACGCGCTCATTGAAGTCCTCCTCAAGGACAACAATGAAAAATACTCCAAGATTCTCGCTCCCTTCCGCGAGGAAAGCGACCGCCTCAAAGAAGCGGAAACCGTCGTCGATGAGATACCATCGACTATCATGGATTTCAGCGACGCGCTGAATTCCCCCGCCGACCCCGCGTCCGCGTCCCAGGCCTTAATTGAGGCCCCTCCCAGCGAGGAAACTCCCTACCCGATAGAAGAGATGGAAGTAAACATCTCGGATAACGAGGCGACCTCAGCCTCTAACGATTCGGATTGCTCCGAAGCATCATCGCCCACCTCATCCTCCGAGGACGACTACCAAATCGTCGGTAAGGGGAAGAGGAAGAAGGGCAAAGCCCCCGCCAGCAGCTCCGCCAAGAAGCCGGCAACTCAGGGCTCACGCTCCCCCAAATTGGCTGTAGACTCTACACAGAGCCGTCCGCACAGCCCCTTGGCCTCAGCCACCCCGGCTGCCTCCTCGTCACAATCCGCCACCCCGGCGAATAACGCCCCTAAATCGGTCCGTCCCCCTCCCATCTACATACATGAGAAGGGAAAATGGACAGAATTGTCCAAGTCACTTAACGAGCGTAAAATCAATTACACAAACGCTCGTGCGGTAGAGGTCGGCATTAAGGTACAATGCCCAACCTCAGGTGATTACCGCTCCCTCACAAAGCTCCTCCGGGATAGGAGCATTTTATACCACACCCACGCACTGCAAGAGGACATCCCTGTCCGCGTAGTTGTAAAGAATGTCCCCTTAGAAATCTCCACTCAGGAGATAAAAGACGACTTAGTCGCGCAAAACATCCCAGTTAGGGAAGTGCACCGCATGCACCGTAAGGTTGGCGGTCGCACTAGCTCGGCACCATATAATATGGTGCTCGTAATTTGCGACCGCGTGGATGGGCATCACCCAATCCACAAGCTTTCGAAGGTATGTAACCTCTCAGGCATCCGCATTGAGAAGCCCGCTAAACTCGGCGAGCTTTCTCAATGCCATCGCTGCCAACTTTATGGCCACGCTCAGAGGAATTGCTTCGGCAAACCTCGCTGCGTCAAGTGCCTGGGTGACCACGGCACCGCTGACTGCCCTCGCCCTAAAGACCGCACACAGTGCACCGAACCCCCCAGCTGCGTTCTATGCGGCGAGTCCGGCCATCCCGCTAACTACCGCGGATGCCCTAAGGCCCCCAAATCGTCGGCCCCCAAACTGGCGAAACGGGCCAACAACAAACAACAGCGAGAGAGCCCATCTCTCACTGCTGACCCCCCTGCCTCACTCCGACCCCAGCGCCCCAGCCCCTGGAATGCGCTTAATCACCAAGCGCACTTCCCGGCTCTGAGGCCTACCCAAACTCCTGCTTCACAGGAAATCCCGCCACTGATGGCATTGCCTGCCATGCCCTCACCCCCTATACCCGCATCTCAGAACGCCGCACCGCCAGCGCCCCGCAGAGCGCTCTCAGGCCGCCCTCACCCCCGCGATCCCAGGTGCCCGCCCATGCCAGCCAGCGCGCACCCTATCCCCCCCGCGTGTTTTAATTTTACGGCCACCCCTCCACCTTCAGTGGCAAGACCCCCGTTGCCCCCGAACTTTGACCCCACCGACCCCGTATTTGTGTTAGGTAGTACCTTTGCCGTTTTCTATAGCCCGCGTGCTCTACAAATGCGGGATGAAACGATGGCCTGTAGAGGTAACTGGCAACAGCTTCAACAAGTCTGGGCCAAATACCAAGACATCCAGCAAGACATTAAGAACCTCCCCTACTTGAAATATCTATAATGGATAGGTCACCCCACAGTAGGTTCAAACCGACTTCCCTTAGGATAGGGACCTTCAACGTGATGAGATCGCCACATTCCTCCGCGACCATCGCCTAGATATCCTTTTAGTTCAAGAGACGTTCTTGAAACCTTACAACCGGGACCCGAAAATTGCCAACTATCGGTTAGTTCGCAACGACAGAACTCGCTGTCACAGAGGAGGTACTCTGATTTACTACAAAGCTAGCTTGTACTGCATCCCCTTAGACCCCCCCTCTCTTTCCAAGTTAGAAGTCTCTGTCTGCAGGCTGGGCATGACAGGACACCAACCCCTCACGATCGTATCGGCTTACATCCCGCCCTCAGGAGCCGGCTCCTCGGTCGCGAATAACGATATGAGCGATGACCTCAAAGTTCTTTTCGATCTAAGTGACTCCGTCCTTCTGGCGGGAGATCTTAATGCTAAACACCCCGCGTGGAATAGTAATGTTTCAAACAGCAGAGGTAATGCCCTATATAATCTCGGCTGTTCTCTCAACTTCGATGTCATCGCTCCGATGACTCCCACCCACTATCCTAATAACCCGGATCACAGACCCGACGTGCTAGATGTCGCGCTTCTGAAGAATGTAAACTTGCGATTACATTCTATAGAGACGATCGACGAGCTTAATTCGGATCACAGACCCGTCGTAATAGAGTTTACCCCGAGAAATGGTCACTCTGACCCTTCTCAGCCCCCTCCCACCAAAGTGATCACGGATTGGAAGAAAGTAAGCGAATTGCTGAAATCCACCGAATCCCCTCACTTGGACAAAATCCCCGACAACATCGCGACTGTAGCTGACACGGAGGCCGCGATCAACTCGTTCACAGAGCACGTGCAGTCAGTCCTGAACGTTTGTTCAAGGGAAGTTCCAGCGGATGACCACCGCTGGAAACTCCCGGACGATGTACGTGACCTGCTGACCGAGAAGAACGCGGCCATCCGTGCTTATACCTCTTTTCCCTGTGCGAGTAACAAAGTTTTTATGCGCCGTTTACAACGCAAAGTAAGCAGAAGCATCAAAAAACTTCGTGACGAGCAATGGGACAAGATGCTCAGCGAACTCGAGCCGACCCACCAGGCATTCTGGGAACTTCAAAGGAAAATGCAATCTTCCTCTAAAGTTGCCTCCATGCCTCCCCTCACGCGCCCCGATAATACCGTCGCATTCGACGACGTCGACAAAGCTGAATGCCTAGCCGACAGTCTTGAAGAGCAATGCTCTCCCAGTACCCAGCCAGTAGACCCAGCCCACCTCGCCGAGGTGGATGCTGAAGTCGAACGCAGGACCTCTCTACCCCCCGTAGAAGACCCCGATAATCCCCTACCCTCAGTCACCCCTGAAGAGGTAGAGGATATAATCAAGGGCCTTAGACATAGGAAAGCCCCCGGCTCAGACGGAATCACCAATAGGGTATTCAAACTCTTCTCCCCAGCCCTTATAGTGCTAATGACCGCTATCTTCAATAGCGCCATGGCCAATAACGTGTTCCCGCAAGCATGGAAACAGGCCACAGTAATAGGCATTCCCAAACCGGGTAAGCCCAAATCCTCGCCGAGTAGTTACCGGCCTATTAGTTTGCTCAACGTGTTAGGAAAAATCTATGAGAGACTTATTTATAAGCGACTCAAAGATTTCGCCGAAGCTAAGAGCTTAATTCCGACAGAGCAGTTTGGTTTTAGACCTCAACACTCTTGCGTTCAACAAGTGCACCGCATAGTCGAGCACATCGGTGCCCGCTTCCAGCGGGGACTGATGACCGGTGCCTTGTTCTTCGATATCGCGAAAGCTTTCGACAAGGTCTGGCACAACGGGCTGATATACAAGCTATATCAGCTCGGTGTACCGGATCGTCTCGTACTAATACTACGAGACTTCTTGTCGAACCGCACATTCCAATACCGTATTGATGGTGCACTCTCATCCCCTCATCCGATACGTGCAGGCGTCCCACAGGGATCGGTGATATCCCCACTAGCCTTCACGCTTTACACCAGCGATATCCCTAAGAGTAGATCAGCCCAGCTAGCCTTGTTCGCCGACGACACGGCCATCTACTACTCAGGTAGGAAGGAGTCCATCTAACATCTGCCGTATTCTCCAAAATTCCGCCAAAGCATTAGGCGATTGGTTCCGGAAATGGAGAATCGAGGTCAACCCCGATAAGAGTCAGGCGGTTCTGTTCTCTAGCCCCCGCGTAAGATTCCCCCCCTCCCCTAGTCCGATAACCATGTTCGGCAAGCCAATCCCCTGGGAGAAGCATGCCCGATACTTAGGAGTCATTCTCGATAGGCGGTTAAGATTCGGTGAGCACATCAAGACGGTACGTTCGCGTGCCGCCTTCGCTCTCGGTAGGCTCCACTGCTTGCTGAATGCGCGTAGCAAATTGTCACTTAAGTGCAAATTGCGCATTTACATCGCGTGCATTCGGCCCATCATGACGTACGCGTGCCCCGTGTTCGCGCACGCCAAACCCCATCTCCTTCATAGGATGCAGACCCTCCAAAACCGATTTTTACGTAAGGCCACGGGAGCCCCATGGTACGTTAGGAATGAGCAACTTCACGTTGACCTCAAGATCCCCACCATCCAGCAGTGTATGAAGCGACTCACTAAGGGTTTTTTCGATAGGGCCGAAAAACACCCTAACCCGTTAGTCGTTTCAGCAGCTAGTTATGTTCCCTCCGCGATATCTAGGATCCGACGCCCGAGGTCCACCCTCCTCCAGCCCGATGACCCCATCACTCTCTTGCAGGAAAGTCGTAGGGAAACCAGCACTCTCAGAAAGCACACAAGACGACACACATACAAACCCCGAATCCGGTCTCGCCGCCGAGGCACGCCGCGACCCCCCAGTAATATCATTACTCCCCGACCCTTGCTCGACGAGCCAGCCCGCGACGCTGAGCATGTAACGATGATAAACTCCCCAATTAATAATCCGACCCAGCCTGTCCCTTGCTGCCCTCCCGATAATGACGCACTAAGTCGAGGCCCGAACCCCACAGGGGGTGCCCTTAGTGATCGTCATTTAAATGTAAATATTTTTAGTTTGTAAGCCCTGGCTGGGGGCCTTAAAGTAATTTTTGGCCACCCACAGGATAGTTCGGTTAAGTAGTTAAGCAACCTTATCGAGTTGCAACTACGAGTGGTCATTCCTAAAAAAAAAAAAAATAAAAAAAAAAATAAAAAAAAAAAAAAAAGAAATTGGACATCAGTTGGTCTACCAACACTGAACTGCTACTTATTCTGCTACCTATTTTCTTCTTTGGTATAAAGATGGAAAACTTCAGTGAAGTGTGCACCAGTGCTTTCTTTTACACATCCGTGGAAGATAATATGGAACTATTCAACAGCGAATTAAATCGGGAAATGTCTAAAGTTTGTGAAGAAATGGAGAAGCGTGAACTTTTCGACTCATCATATGATGATGAGTTGTATAATCACTGTGCGATGGTTGAAACACAGTTTAAGTAAGTAAAATAAACATACATTTCGATCATGATTTACACATTGTTTAATATAGTTTTTTAATAAATTTTAATATTTTTACAGTCTACCGCTACAACTTGGAGGAGGAATGAAGCGAACGAGCAGCGAAGAACCCAAGACCAGTAAAAAACCAAGAACGGAAGAAGAAGCGTCTACCTCTGCAGGGACCAGTGTCGGTAAGAATGATCAAGTGGAGTGTCTAACGTGTCATATATTTATCAAGAAAAGGTATTTAGCTAATCATTTTAAAAGTAATGTTCACAAAAATAATCTTTTAAATTCCCACAATTCTTTATCAAACGTTAGTGTTATTGAATCTGCTTTTGGAAACAGAATTTTAACTTATAAAATCAAGAGTAGAGTAGATCGTTCGTCACTAGTAAATTTTGAAACTCCTGAACTATTTTTAAATTCTATTAAAGATGATATTTTATTTTTAATACGAGAGTGTATTCATCAACACATCATTTTTAAAGTAAATTTCATATTACATGCTGATTTTGTTCAACAATCTAAAGATATTCATGATACGTTTGATTTTCAAACATTTAACTATATTATTTGTCAAGGAGATGACTTAAATATTTTTCTTTCATCTTTGAATGATACAATTACTAGTAAAATTAGTGCATTTGAAAGAAAAGATAGTGGATGGAGTCTAAAAAACATAAAATCTATAGACATGAATGTTAATAAATTCAACCCCTTACGCGGTACTTCATACATAGATCTCCCCCGTGACATACAATTGAAAAAAGCTGTTATAAATGTAAAAAACAAAGATTCTTTTTGTTTTAAATGGGCGTTACTCTCAGCGTTATATCCCGTAAATAAAAACGCGGATCGGGTGTCATCGTACGCTAAACATGCAAATAAACTTAAATTTGATGGTATTTCCTTTCCAGTTAAAATTTCAGACATAGCAAAAGTAGAGAAATTAAATGACATTAGTATTAATGTTTTTGGGTTAGAATATAATAAAGAAAAACGATGTAATTCTGTAGTAGGTCCATTATTTTTAACAAAGTGTCGTAAAACTAAACATATCAATTTATTATTTTTTTCCAAGGGTACGAAAAATCATTTTTGTTACATAAAAAATTTATCGCGGTTAGTTAGTAAACAAATTTCAAAAGATGGTCACGCCATGTACATTTGCGAAGCATGTCTACTTCATTTTCCATCTCAGGAAAGGTTAAATAACCATGAACAATACGATTGTGCCTACATTTGTACAGAATTACCAAACAGTGAAACTTTAAAAAAGAACAGGTTTGGTCAACCTACTTCAAATGATAAAATTAAATTTGATAGTTACGAAAAAAAGTTAAAGATACCATTCGTAGTATATGCTGATTTTGAAGCATTTTTAAAACCAATAGAATCATGTTCTAACGATCCATCCAAACCTTTCACACATAACATTCAGAAACATGAAGTGTATAGTTTTGGTTATTATATAAAATGTTCATATGATGATAAATTATCAAAATATGTAACATATTGCGGACCCAACTGTGCACAAGTGTTTATGGAAAGTTTATCTAACAATTTGAAAGAAATAATTCGAAAAAATAGATTTCAAATATGTCCAGATACGCTAACAAATGAAGACAAAAACAAAATTTCAAACGCAACCATTTGTCATATTTGTGAAACAGAATAGCAGAACCCTTTTATGATTTTGATTGGTACACGGGTAGTTTTAGAGGTGTTGCTCATGAATCATGTAGCTCGAAGTTCAGAACACCACGTCATATTCCAGTAATTTTACACAACCTTAGTCACTATGATGCTCATTTTATTGTTCATGCATTAAACTTTTGTGATGGTGTAGTCGAAGTTATCCCTCAAAATAAAGAAAAATATATATCCTTTTCCAAAAAATTAAAAATAAATAACAATGAAGTTATATTGAGATTCGTAGATTCATTTAAGTTTTTATCATGTAAATTAGAACAATTAGCTAAAAATCTAAGTAATGATCAATTTCAAGAATTACGTAGAAATTTCCCTAATGATGAAGATTTCATTCGTTTAAAACGGAAAGGGGTTTATCCATATGAATTAATGACTAGTTATGATAGTTTAAACCTAAAGTCACTCCCTGAACAAAAACATTTTTATAGCTCGCTCACAGATTCCGATATTTCAAATGACGATTACAATCATGCTAAAGATGTTTGGGAACACTTTGGTTGTTGTAATATGCTAGATTACTCAAACTTGTATTTAAAAACAGATGTTTTACTTTTATCTGATGTATTTGAAAACTTTAGAAAGCTATGTATTAATACTTATGATTTAGACCCTGCTCATTATTACACAGCTCCCGGTTTAAGTTGGGATGCAATGCTAAAATATACAAAAATAGAATTAGAACTTTTAAGATTATGAGAAAATTGCATTTATTAGGTCAGGTATCAGGGGTGGTGTATCTCAATGTAGTAATCGTTATGCTAGAGCTAATAACAAATACATGGAGGATTATGATGCCGAGAAACCAAATTCATATATCACATATTTTGATGCCAACAATTTATATGGTTGGGCTATGTCTCAATATCTTCCTACTGGTGGATTTGAATGGATAAATCCGAATACAGATTTTAATGTGTCTGATACATCGGACTTCGGTTTCATTTTAGAAGTTGATTTGGAATATCCAGATGAACTTCATGATTTACATTCGGACTTTCCTTTGTGTCCAGAAAACATTTGTGTAGGTAATACTAATGAGAGTAAACTAGTGCCAAATTTAAATAATAAAGATAAATATGTAATTCATTATAGAAATTTAAAGCAGTGCATAGAAATGGGGGTTAAATTAACTAAAATTCATAGAGTTTTAAAATTTAAACAGTCTCCCTGGTTAAATATGTACATAGATCTAAATACAAAATTAAGAACGTTAGCAAAATCAGATTTCGAAAAAGATTTTTATAAATTAATGAATAATTCAGTCTTCGGTAAGACTATGGAGAATATTGAAAAAAGAGTTAACGTAAAATTAGTTACACACTGGGAGAACCGGGGTAAAGCTTTAGGCGCTGAAGATCTAATCGCTAAACCACAATTTCATAGTCTTTCTATATTTTCAGAAGACCTAGTTGCGGTTCAGTTGCGAAAGACTAAGTTAGTATATAACAAACCAATTTACTTAGGGTTTTGTATTTTAGATATTTCAAAAACCTTAATGTATGATTTTCATTATAAATATATGATTCAAAAGTTTAGTAAAATCAAATTATTGTATACAGATACGGATAGTTTAGTATATCACATATTTACAGATGATTTTTACACTGATATAAAACCTGACCTTTCCTCATACTTTGATACATCAGATTATGACACAAATAACATTTTTGGATATCCAAAATTGAATAAAAAGAAATTAGGTTTTTTCAAAGATGAAAATAATGGTAAAATCATGAAAGAATTTGTAGGTTTACGGTCTAAAATGTACGCTTTTAACTTAGAGAACAAGACTATAGCCAAGGCAAAAGGGGTAAATAAATGTATCACTAAAAAGATGACAATGAATTGTTATAAGTCTTCTCTTTTTAATAAAAAAGTGCAATATTATAGTATGCTTAGATTTAAATCAATTAAGCACACAATTTTTACACAAAAATTAAATAAGATTGGTTTATCGTATAATGACACAAAGAGGCATATTTTAGACAATAATATTGAAACATTAGCTTGGGGTCATTATAAATTGCGTTAAATGTTGATATTTTTTACTTTTATGTGTGTGTGTAAATAAAATTTGTATTGATCGTAAAATTTAATTATTGTTTGATTGTAAAATTTGATTATTGTTTGATTGTAAAATTTAATTATTGTTTGATTGTAAATAATTTAAGATAATTGTGGTTTCTATTTGTGTGTATACATTTGAGTTGATTGTAAAATTCTGATGTACTAATTGTGTTAGATATAGCATTCAGATCATTCTATTTTATATAATTTTAGCAATATAATATTATATACATTTTTTAAACAACACTTTCATTTTTTATTTCATTCCTTTGAACTTTAGACGTGTGTAATGTTTCACTTTATCCATCCATTTACTGCTATTGTGGCGGGGCCAAGTGGATGTGGGAAGTCAAATTTTGTAACAAATTTCATAAAATCAGTTACAGAAATATGTAATTGTGATTTTAATCAGATCACATGGTGCTTTGATGAAATGCAACCTTTATATAATTTACCAAATGTTAACTATCATCAAGGAATTCCAAATCTTAATATGTTTGATGGTGAAAACCCACATCTTGTCATTATTGATGATGTAATGCGAGAGTCTGATGGAAGAATTGTGGATATATTTACAAAAGGTAGTCATCACAGGAATCTTAGCGTATTTTATTTGACACAAAATTTATTTCATCAGGGTAAAGGTCAAAGAGACATTTCTTTAAACTCAAGTTATATAATATATTTCAAAAATCCTCGAGATAAAACTCAAATAAGATATTTAGCGCGACAAGTATCACCAGATAATCCAAAATTTATTGAAGATGCCTACAGGGATGCAACTCTAGAAACACATGGATATTTAATGGTAGATTTAAAACAGAATACTAATGATTTTTGTCGTATTAAGACAAATGTCTTTCCATTTAATGGATACTGTACAGTCTACGTCCCCACAAAACAGTTTAAATACACCAAGAATCAAACAATTCAAATCATTTCTAAATGATGCATCGTCGACTCACAACGCATAAAGATTTGCTAAGCGCTTTGCATACGCTTAAACCAAAATATCAAAGAGCGTTACTTAAAACATGTGATGAAGATGAAATAAACTGTATTTGTGAATGTATTCATAACGTTTTACAAGGAAAGGTACCTCTTAAAGATCAAGATAAACAAAAATTGAATAAACACAAAAATATACTCCGTAAACTGGTGCATAAGTGTAAACATAAACTAAGAAAAAATATAATTATACAAAAAGGAGGGGCTTTCTTACCATTAATACTAGGTGCAATATTGAGTGGATTAGTAAGTGGACTAGCCAGTTAACATGGAAAATGCAAAGAAAATGATACTTATTGAACCTGGATTGATTGAAAAATTAAAACAAGAAAATAAGGTTAATAGTAATTTGTCTCGTTTAGATATTGAAATGCAAAATATTATGAATAGTAAGACGGAAGACCGTAAGAAGTGGATGTTATATTTACAAACACTACAAAGATACCTTCACTTTACCGAAGAGGATCGACAACCACTCAGATTACCAATTTATTGTGATACATCTAATGAAGATCTAAATGAGTCTAAAATTGACTTTAAAAAACAAGACAGAGAACTAAAAAGTATAGTTGTTTTTTTTTTTTTTTTTTTTTTTTTTTTTTTTAGGATTCGTCGGCCGCCGGCGGATGATGGGGTGATTCAGAGTGAGCCAGAACTGGTACAACCTATCTACTACAGAGCATGGCAAAACCTTTTTTTTTTTTTTTTTTTTTTAGGATTCGTCGGCCGCCGGCGGATGATGGGGTGATTCAGAGTGAGCCAGAACTGGTACAACCTATCTACTAGTAAGTTGCTTTATTTTTATAATATTAACAATTTCGAGCAGTTCTACCTAAACACGATCTTTCGCTCTTTGCCGAAAAACACCAACACATCTGTGAGGACATCGGTCACATCTATGAGGAGATTGATCCTCCCATCTATGAGGAGATTAAGAGAATTTTCCATCTAGTCCAGACCTAACGCCACCGGACCCCGCACGCGTTGGCACCATCATGCTTACTTTCACTGGCGCAAATAATTTTACTTGCTGGGTGTAGAGGAAAAAAGCGCTTTATACTAATTGCAAGCGAAGAAGCAGAAGAATATTTTTAAACGCGCAAAACATTTTATATTGAATTAAATCTTTAAATCTATAATTTTATCATTTCCTATACCATAATGTTGGAATTACTAAGTAGATGTATGTAGGCGCCCTCACAGTAGGTAACTTATCCAACCAGCTAGAAAATAACAAGACCATATCCAGTATCTGTTATGTAAAAAGTTAAGAAACATTAAGTTATTTAAAATAGGAATTGTGACTCCATATGATACAGATACCCCGGCGGCCAGTAACACTTTTACTGTAGCGATAATTTCGTCTACATTAGGAATTATTTTGGTCTTTGTCGTTATTTGTAAAGCGATTTGGACAAAACGCATTTGTGCAGTCGATTCGAGCCGTTCTATCCGAACACGATCTTTCGCTCTTTGCCGAAAAACACCAACACATCTATGAGGAGATTGATCCTCCCGTCTATGAGGAGATTAAGAGAATTTTCCATCTAGTCCAGACTTAACGCCACTAGACCTCGCACCGGTGGCACCCTCACGCTCACTGTCACTGGCGCAAATAATGTTACTTGCTGAGTATAGAGGTAGAAAGCGCTTTATACTAATTGCAAGCGAAGAAATAGAAGAATATTTATAAACGCGCAAAATTCTTTTATATTGCATTTAAAATCTTTAAATGTGTAATTTTATCATTTCCTATACCATAATTTTGGAATTCCTTAGTTGATGCGCCCTCACAGTAGGTAACTAATCTAACCAGCTAGACAATAACAAGACCATATCCAGTATCTGTTATGTAAAAAGTTAAGTAACATTAAGCATTTTAAAAATATGAATCGTGACTCCATATGCTACAGACACCCCTGCGGCCAGTAACACTTTTACTGTAACGATGATTTCGTCTACATTTGGATTTTTTTTGGTCTTGGTCGTTATTTGTAAAGCGATTTGAACAAAACGCAACCGTGCAGTCACATCTCAACTACCAGCAAATGCAGTAAGTTGCTTTTTATTATAATATTAACCATTTCGAGCAGTTCTATCCGAACACGATCTTTCCCTCTTTGCCGAAAAACACAAACACATCTATGAGGAGATTGGTCCTCACATCTATGGGGAGATTGATCCTCCAGTTTAAGAGAAGATTAAGAGAATTTTCCATCTAGTCCAGATTCAACGCGACAGGACCCCGCACCGATGGCACCCTCACGCTCATTGTCACTGGCGCAAATAATGTTACTTGCTGAATATAGAGAGAAAAAGCGCTTTAATTGCAAGTGACGAAATTATATTTGTAAAAGCGCAAACGTTTTTATATTGACGGCACATTTAAAATCTGTTAATCTGTCACTTATCATTTCCTATACCAGAATTTTAGAAGTACTAAGCAGATGTTTATGTGGGCGCCCACACAGTTAGTAACTAATGGAACCAGCTAGAAAATAACAGGACCATATCCAGTGACTGTTTTAATAAAAGTTAAGTAACATAAAGTTATTCAAAATAAGATTTGTGACTCCATATGCTACAGACACCCCTGCGGCCAATAACACTACTACTGTAACGATAACTTCGTCTACATTTGGAATTCTTTTGGTCTTGGTCGTTATTTGTAAAGCGATTTGGACAAAACGCATTCGTGCGGTCACACCTCAACTTCCAGTAACTGCAGTAAGTTGCTTTTTTATTGTAGTAATCACCATTTCGAGCCATTCTACCCGAACACGATCTTCCGCTCTTTGCCGAAAAACACCAACACATCTATGAGGAGATCGATCACATCTATGAGGAGATTGATCCTCCCGTCTATGAGGAGATTAAGAGAATTTTCCATCTAGTCCAGACCTAACGCCACTAGACCCCGCACTGGTGGCACCCTCACGCTCACTGTCAGTGGCGCAAATAATGTTACTTGCTGAGTATAGAGGTAGAAAGCGCTTTATAGTATTTGCAAACGACGAAATGAAGTATTTTTAAATCGTTGACGTTTTTATATTAACGGCACATTTAAAATCTGTAAATCTGTCATTTTATCATTTCTGTATTATAATATTGAATGTACTTAGTAGATGTATGTGGGCAGCCTCACAGTTGGTTACTAAGCGAACCAGCTAGAAAATAAAAAGTTCATAACCAGTAACTGTTATGTAAAAAGTTAAGTAACAAAGTTATTTAAAATGGGAATTGTGACTCCATATGCTACAGACACCCCTGCGGCCAGTAACACTTTTACTGTAACGATAATTTCGTCTACATTTGGAATTGTTTTGGTCTTGGTCGTTATTTGTATTGCGTATTGGACAAAACGCTTTCGTGCAGTCACATCTCAACTACCAGCAACTGCAGTAAGTTGCTTTTTTATTAGTATATTAACCATTTCGAGCCGTTCTATCCGAACACGATCTTTCGCTCTTTGCCGAAAAACACAAACACATCCATGAGGAGATTGGTCCTCACATCTATGGGGAGATTGATCCTCCAGTTTAAGAGAAGATTAAGAGAATTTTCCATCTAGTCCAGACTCAACGCAACAGGACCCCGCACCGATGGCACCCTCACGCTCATTGTCACTGGCGCAAATAATGTAACTTACTGAATATAGAGGGAAAAAGCGCTTTAATTGCAAGTGACAAAATGATATTTATAAAGCGCAGTCGTTTTTATATTGACGGCATATTTAAAATCTGTTAATCTGTCATTTTATCATTTCCTATACCATAATGTTAGAAGTACTAAGCAGATGTTTATGTCACAGTTGGTAACTAAGCGAACCAGCTAGAAAATAACAAGTCCATAACAAGTCCATAACCAGTAACTGTTATGTAAAAAGTTAAGTAACATAAAGTTATTTAAAATGGGAATTGTGACTCCATATGCTACAGACAACCCTGCGGCCAGTAACACTTTTACTGTAGCGATAATTTCGTCTACATTAGGAATTATTTTGGTCTTTGTCGTTATTTGTAAAGCGATTTGGACAAAACGCATTTGTGCAGTCGATTCGAGCCGTTCTATCCGAACACGATCTTTCGCTCTTTGCCGAAAAACACCAACACATCTATGAGGAGATTGATCCTCCCGTCTATGAGGAGATTAAGAGAATTTTCCATCTAGTCCAGACTTAACGCCACTAGACCTCGCACCGGTGGCACCCTCACGCTCACTGTCACTGGCGCAAATAATGTTACTTGCTGAGTATAGAGGTAGAAAGCGCTTTATACTAATTGCAAGCGAAGAAATAGAAGAATATTTATAAACGCGCAAAATTCTTTTATATTGCATTTAAAATCTTTAAATGTGTAATTTTATCATTTCCTATACCATAATTTTGGAATTCCTTAGTTGATGCGCCCTCACAGTAGGTAACTAATCTAACCAGCTAGACAATAACAAGACCATATCCAGTATCTGTTATGTAAAAAGTTAAGTAACATTAAGCATTTTAAAAATATGAATCGTGACTCCATATGCTACAGACACCCCTGCGGCCAGTAACACTTTTACTGTAACGATGATTTCGTCTACATTTGGATTTTTTTTGGTCTTGGTCGTTATTTGTAAAGCGATTTGAACAAAACGCAACCGTGCAGTCACATCTCAACTACCAGCAAATGCAGTAAGTTGCTTTTTATTATAATATTAACCATTTCGAGCAGTTCTATCCGAACACGATCTTTCCCTCTTTGCCGAAAAACACAAACACATCTATGAGGAGATTGGTCCTCACATCTATGGGGAGATTGATCCTCCAGTTTAAGAGAAGATTAAGAGAATTTTCCATCTAGTCCAGATTCAACGCGACAGGACCCCGCACCGATGGCACCCTCACGCTCATTGTCACTGGCGCAAATAATGTTACTTGCTGAATATAGAGAGAAAAAGCGCTTTAATTGCAAGTGACGAAATTATATTTGTAAAAGCGCAAACGTTTTTATATTGACGGCACATTTAAAATCTGTTAATCTGTCACTTATCATTTCCTATACCAGAATTTTAGAAGTACTAAGCAGATGTTTATGTGGGCGCCCACACAGTTAGTAACTAATGGAACCAGCTAGAAAATAACAGGACCATATCCAGTGACTGTTTTAATAAAAGTTAAGTAACATAAAGTTATTCAAAATAAGATTTGTGACTCCATATGCTACAGACACCCCTGCGGCCAATAACACTACTACTGTAACGATAACTTCGTCTACATTTGGAATTCTTTTGGTCTTGGTCGTTATTTGTAAAGCGATTTGGACAAAACGCATTCGTGCGGTCACACCTCAACTTCCAGTAACTGCAGTAAGTTGCTTTTTTATTGTAGTAATCACCATTTCGAGCCATTCTACCCGAACACGATCTTCCGCTCTTTGCCGAAAAACACCAACACATCTATGAGGAGATCGATCACATCTATGAGGAGATTGATCCTCCCGTCTATGAGGAGATTAAGAGAATTTTCCATCTAGTCCAGACCTAACGCCACTAGACCCCGCACTGGTGGCACCCTCACGCTCACTGTCAGTGGCGCAAATAATGTTACTTGCTGAGTATAGAGGTAGAAAGCGCTTTATAGTATTTGCAAACGACGAAATGAAGTATTTTTAAATCGTTGACGTTTTTATATTAACGGCACATTTAAAATCTGTAAATCTGTCATTTTATCATTTCTGTATTATAATATTGAATGTACTTAGTAGATGTATGTGGGCAGCCTCACAGTTGGTTACTAAGCGAACCAGCTAGAAAATAAAAAGTTCATAACCAGTAACTGTTATGTAAAAAGTTAAGTAACAAAGTTATTTAAAATGGGAATTGTGACTCCATATGCTACAGACACCCCTGCGGCCAGTAACACTTTTACTGTAACGATAATTTCGTCTACATTTGGAATTGTTTTGGTCTTGGTCGTTATTTGTATTGCGTATTGGACAAAACGCTTTCGTGCAGTCACATCTCAACTACCAGCAACTGCAGTAAGTTGCTTTTTTATTAGTATATTAACCATTTCGAGCCGTTCTATCCGAACACGATCTTTCGCTCTTTGCCGAAAAACACAAACACATCCATGAGGAGATTGGTCCTCACATCTATGGGGAGATTGATCCTCCAGTTTAAGAGAAGATTAAGAGAATTTTCCATCTAGTCCAGATTCAACGCGACAGGACCCCGCACCGATGGCGCTTCAAACGCGATTTTAAATTATTTCGACAAAGATTTTTAATTTAGCTTTACCCCACCTAATGGAAGATTTTAAAATAGCTGCAGCCTTAATTAATAAATATCACGTATTAATTGAGGATGGTCCAAACTCGGGTGAAATAATACAAAGAGTGGAACGTTTCATGGATCAGCCTAATCTTTTAGGAACCTTTGTAAGGGAAAATATTTTGAATAGGCAAAGATCAATGTTTTTAAGAGTGGATGGCAATCTGCCCCAATTGGAGAATTTTCCAATATTGGAGCATAATCAGCTAATATTGATGGCATTAGGACCATATCAAGTTAAGCAAGCATGGTCATACTACGGAGAGCATATTAGAGCAAATGGTGTTTATAATATTGAAGTGAGCCCAGATCTTGAAAGAGTGAGTCATTTAGGCGGATCAAGACCTCAACTTTTAAGAGGCCGAATAAAATCAAGGCATATCGGTCATAAAATATACTATGTGTATATTTTATATGAAAGCGAACCCACAAACAACACTTTAGATGACATACTGTCATATTACTGCAGCTGTATTGTGGGTAACAGAACTCTAGGCTGTTGTTGTCATGTCATGACAGTGATCTGGTATCTCGGTTGGGCAAGACATCAGAACACATTATCATGTCCAGCTTCTTTTTTAGATAATGTCCTAATAACTTACCGAATAAATAAATATATAAATCGCATTATTGTTGTTTTATATCAATATCTTTTATGTACTCAGTGCGTTTATTATTTAATTTAGGCAGAATTGTTTACCTACCTACCTCAATACAGAAATATACAAATATTTAGGTCAGTAAAGCTAGAACTACACTGCGCACACGTCATGTGCCACACGCCGATCTGGGCGGGTCGATCGTTCTGAATCACAAATCTACAAATCAGTTTTGAAAAGGGGACAATCATTCAAAAATGTCGTACCTGATCCTATCACGAAGAACAATATAAAAATACAGAGTGCTAAACTTGCTGACGTTGAAACGTTGTTAAAAAAACATTTCGGCTCAGAATGGCAAAAAAGAAATGAACTGCAATATTTTAACGAAGTACTAGCTGCCTCAGGGTCTCAAGAAGGTGATGCAGAAGATAATGAAGAAATTTGTGAGCCAAATCCACCCGAAATAGGATTTTGTGTATAAAATTACACTAATGTTATGATTTTTAGGGCCACCTTTAAAATAAAACGCTCCATTGGTTATCTTTGTTCCGAAATGTTTTGCTTACTTTTTTTACCATCCCGTCGGTATCAATAAGTGTACCTACGTTGTTCATTATAGTTTTTTTAATAAATGTCATAAAAAAACTATTTATTTTGATTGCCCATATTAGGTACACCCTACTGTCAATCCAACAAAATGGCTGACTCGTGAGGTGCAAACTAAACATAGTCCTTGCCGTTGAGTTGCAAATACGACACAATCCATTGTTGAGAAGCAAATGCGCCATTGTCGGTCAAACTTTTATAAATATAAAGGTAATTTCAGCATTTATTTACCAATTCTTTCTTTCTTTTTCACTGCAAAGAATCAAAGAACGTTTTCAAACTAAGTTTTAGAAAAAATAAGGCGTCCATAATACCTAGATGTTAAAGTGCATTTTTCTCCATACCAAATAACGTGGACAGAGGCGGTTTTGCTTTTATACCCCTCAATACTCGTACATCTGATAAAAGGCATTAACCTAAGACCCACTGACCCATTTCTATTTAAGAGTAACCAAATGTTTGACTGGTTTGCAGAAATGAGCACAGAGGGAACCATATCAATGGGACAAGTAGCCTGCCACCATTGGATCTCTTAGAATTTTTTCGTTTTATAGCACAAACAACCCAAAACCAATTTAACACAACAGCCTTAAACATGTCAAGCAATTCAAAGCCCTTTTTATCTGCCTTTCTAAGATTTTATTTTTTGTATGTTTGAGTGCATTTTTCTTATGAATTAGTGTCAACCAATAAAACCACACTGGACCATTTTTGAGCAAAATATTAATATACGAAACCCAAGATGACCTTCTGACCAAGCAATGTAAAGTACCGAACCAGTTAGTAACAGAGTTACAGGAAAATTTGAATAAATGCAACATGGTAGATTTTTCAACACTTCTATCACATACACGAATACAATGTTTCTTTCTCATTTGTAGAAATGTAATCAACCAAATATACCATTTCTTTACTTCACTTTTTTTCCCTCTAACTTAAAAGAACACAATTCCCAGTCACGTTTTGCAACCATCATTTGGTTTGTACATGCCTACCGAGCAGAGAAGGATCTAATTTTATACAATGGTACAAGGAAATAACGAACAAGGAAAACTGTCGGACAAAACGACATGTTTGTACGGTATTCGCTAATCACCAATGGCTTACTTTACTGAGTTTTCAAATCCGCCCCTAAGACGACCCACTGACCGAATTTTCAGATTTCATTTACAAAATCCTGAGACGACTCACTGATCAAATATCGTAAAAATCGGAAATCGACGGGAACTAATTACAGGAAGGTTGATGCATCTCGGTACTGTTTTAACACCACGAGACGTTATCGGAAAATAACGAGATTATATCGACAACAAACAATCAACAATAACTAGAACGAATACCGATGAGCAATTAGTGGATTTCAAATTCACTAACAAAACTTAGGGCCTAACGAACAAAACAAAAAATAAATCAAAACCGAGACCATTCTGCTAAAACGCTATGTATAAAATGACACTGACACTCGGCAAGTCGGCACTCGTGCGCTGACTCTGAAGAATAATTATACTCTGTGAATAGTGTGAATTACTCTTCGCTCTAAAGTCTGACAGTGACAGCAATGGCTAAGCCTAATGTCAATCGATCCTACATAAGCAAGGGCAAAAAATATCGATATTTTTCTAGACAATAGTCCGAAATAAATTATGTCGTCGATATTTTTAATTCCCTTATATCAATTTTCGATATTTATTTTAGAGTGTCGAGTTCGTATCAGCTACAATATTTTTAACGCAATTTTAGTTTCGTGTTGAATGTAATTAGATACTCCTTGCTTGCTCCTCGCGTATCGTTAACTTTAAAAATCCCGATGACTGCTGGTTTGATTTAATTGTACAGTATAAAACAATTATAATTGTATTATTCTGAATTATCATGCGAAAACAGACGATATATCGATATATTGATATTTTTCGCTCTAAGATTAACGATACAGTTAAAAGTGTCGAAACGATAAATTTCAAATTTGTACACTTGCCCATCCCTATTCCTACTTGGAACCATAGACTAATATAACATCTACGGCCAATGCATGGACACAGAGTACTGCTTTTTTTTGCGTTCTGTTCATGGGTGTTTATTGCCACTGAAAATATATTTTTTTCCTATATAATAACAAAACGTTTTCCTGGGTATAGATATTTCACTAAAAGAACAATTTATTTATTAGTCACTTTTATTTTTAGTTAACATTGGTTTTATTTATTACATTATTAGAACAAACGTAACTTGTGTCAATTACTTAAGTAATATAATATATTAGATCTACCGATAAATAATGCGTTATACTTTTTGCCAGCATTAACTGGACATCAGTTAACAATATTTCGATAGCTTACAATCACACTAGACAGATTACAATCTAACGGATTTTACGGTGACATAATTATATAAACTGTGAAAAGACTGTATCAATAAGTCACCGTAAAGTTGTCGAACACGTTAGACTGTAAAATAACTAGAGAGATTGTAAACTCTCGAAATATTGTCAAACGAACATAACTACTGCTTACAATAAAACGCATTATTTTTCGGTAAATTGTAATCTATCGAAGTGAAACCGTAATATTGTGAAATGCATGCGATGGTAGTCAACTCGCGTGGTGCGGAGAAAAGGGAGGGAAGGAGGGGTCCTTTTTGGCCACTGGTACCACTCTCATGAAAAGATAATGTACCATTCCCGAGAAATACCAATTAATATAACCTAACCTCAAAACACTTTATATCCCCATGTAAAGCGAAGTCGATGGAGCCCCTCTACGCGGGGTCCTTATTTTTGAGTACAGGGTTCCAAATTCTTCGATCCAGGGCCAATGTGGACCATTGGTCGTTGGTTTTGTCTAGGTCAAGTCTCAACCCGCCATCTCCTGCGAGGTCTACCGTGTCGCCTTCTGGTTGTGTCAGGGCTCCACAGGGATAACTCTAACTTAGGTCTTGCTTTATTCGCACAACATTGTATCATTTTATTAAAGAATATTCCTCTGTTATTGATTGAAAAGATAATGAGATTTTTCTAAGCCATCTTCCACAAAAAATATATAGATGGCGCTGGTTACAAAGGTATGGCGGGGTCAAATGAGCGAGTGAAGCGAGCGAAAACTATACCCTTCGTGGTTTTTTTTTTATAAACCACGGTGCGGCTCCGACGACCGGTATAACAGTTCAATTTCTGGTGCTCATTAACTAAAAAATAAATTGGATCTAATTTCACGATCAAATGGGGATTAATTTTGGTGATCTAATAAATTATTTTGACAATTAAAATTGATTTTTTGCCTTTACATTTAGGTAAATCTGGTGGTTGTATGCCTTTATTTATTATTATCTTCTAAAACCTGGCCGTCCAGTAATAGTGGGCTCTCGGTTACTTCGATACAAATAGTCAGTGTGCGCGATTTTAGTGTTGACAAAGCGCCATAAATTCGAATTAATTCAACCGAAAAGTTCTGTCTGACAGCTGCTTTGAGTTGACGTCACGGGCCCACGTGCCGGCGTTCGCTTGAATTGCTATGACGTAACAATGACGTACTCTCCTCACAGCTGGATTACGCCTGTCAGCAGCAACACAACGAAAACCCACGAAAACCTTATTGTAAAATTAATTAAGATGACTGTTGTTCGACAGTCTTGTTAGTGGCAGCACCACATCCGTATTGGGATGGTCATAAAGATCATTTACGTCGGCAGTTTTGGACCGGCGAACACAAGTGCGTCACCAGCTGCCGATAACGCTGAGCAAGCGCCGCCCGCCGCCGTCGTCGCCCGCGCCACAACACCGGCTGCGGATACGTCACGCGTAGGTACGTCGACCCCTAAACGTGCCTATGCTGCTATTGTCACCAGCGGCAAATCTGATGCGTCGCAGACTAGACAAACTAAAAAAGGGGAAAAACGGACAATGGGTGCTCAACCTGCCCTGACTGCGGTCCGTTGCTCCGTGCCAAGAACGAGCCAGGTTGATGAGGAGGGCTTCACAAAAGTAGAAAGGAAGAAGAAGAGGCCCTGTTCTCGTAACCTGTGCGGTACCGCACCGAGTGGACCCAACATGCTGCTGCGCGCTGCTGTGCCAACGACGCAGCTGTACATTTCACGTCTGCATCACTCCACTCCAGAAAAAAATGGGGGCGGTGTTTAGAGGCCTAGGGGGCGATTTGTAATTTCATCTGGGAGAACTCTTAGACACCGACTGAGCTCTCGATTCTCGACTACAACTTTCGAACATCAACTAATATTAATTAGGAGATTGCTCAAACTAACTCGGTTCAATATTTCTCCCCGTGTAGTTCATAATATATTATATCTGTCCTGTTTTATTGAATAAATAAAAGCAAAATAATTAAATAAAAAATAAAATACATTAAATTAATAATTTAAAGTACCTAAACCTATAATAGCTAGCTAAGCTAAGATAACAGTTGTTAGTTTTTAACAGCTATTATTTTTTAATTTAATTTATTGTTTTTTTTTTAAGTTTAGTTTTAGATTTTTAAGGAATTTTAATTTAAATAGAAAAGGGGGCGCTAAAAATAATTTATTCTCAAAGTGGGCAGTAGACAAAATAAGTTTGGGAACCTCTGCACTACATCAAACTTCTACAATCTGTCAAAGGAGACATTTTTTGGGCCCACCCGGTCGTTGCATTTATTATTCATATTGCACCAAAAATAAGTAACCATTTTACTATAGTATTTAACGAAATATTACATAGAAATGAAACCGGAATCTTAAAATCATGATAAATAAGCTACGTTATGATATTTTTGCGAATCAAATCATTTTTATTGTGGTCAATGTCATTTGGCAGAAAATACTTACGTGAACAGGGGCGTTTTTTTCGTTTACTAAAAAAAGCACGGTACCTACCTACCCATTGGTATTCATATCTGCTATAATTATAACAGAATCAGAATAGAATATAAAAATAAATATTATTAAACTGTGAGCATTTTAATGCTATTTGTAAATGTTATATAATAATATGGTTTAAACAATCAACACGGCAAGGAACGTTATAAATCCACTTTTTAAAAGTTGACAGACAACTTCATTATTTTGACTTTAACTTTTTCTGTTTATTTTGTTTTTCCAAAGTGTTTTATTGCAGATTTTTCGCATTTATTCCGGTTAGACACGGCTTAGCTAATTTAACCACTGTAATCTAGAGGTTATAAGGAAGAAATCAATATACGTTTCATTATTAAATCCTACAATTTATGTGGGTGGCCTAATCTCCGAACAATATCTCCTTTCTTAACTAGAATATCAACTTTATCGCTAAACCATTAGGTTCAACGTTGATTGGGAAAACTTGATAGTTTCGGGTAGCTGTGAACTGCCTGTTATAACGTACAATTCTCTCACTTTGTTTGCATCTTCTAATGGATTTTTCGGAAAAGCTACAACAAAGATTTCTCTTAAGGATCATTCATCATTCAATTGCAAAAAAACACGTAAGAAAAATTGAATTTCGCAGGCTACCCTGACGCTTTCACCTTAGAATTTTCAAAATCGGATTAGTATTTTCGAAGATTACCCCTTAAATAGGTACAAACTACGAACAAATAAGGTTCTCTATCGTATTACCTAACTTTTTAATCCATAATCTAAAATTACATAATTGTTTTTGTCATAATCATCATTCTTCCGAATGATAATTTACCCGAACTTTAAATAACATAATATCATATGCCATAAAGTTGAAACGCCTAAATACAAATAAGCCCTACATCCGTTTGTCATAAGTATTACAATCAATAATATACAAAAGACATAAAATCGTTTTCAATAAATGTCATAAGTCCTATTCTAAGCACTTAAATTTTTAATCGTATGTAGGCGTTGACCTGCAATGCAAACAAGCATGCAGCAAGCATGCGGCATACGTGTAGCAAGCATCCGGCAAGCATACAGCAAGCAAGCAAGCATGTAGCAAGCAAGCATGCAGCAAGCATGCAACATGCATGTAGCAAGCATGTAATGCAAGCAAGCATGCAGCACGCATGTAGCAAACATGCGGCAAGCACACAGCAAGCAAGCAAGCATGCAGCAAGCAAGCATGAAACAGGTAAGCATGCAGCAAGCATGCAGCAAGCAAGCATGCAAGCAAGCACGTAGCATGCAAACGAGCAAGCATCATGTAGCAGGCATGGTTTCTGTCACGGCTCCGGTGCTGCGGGGCTCCGGCGGCCTCACGCGAGCTTATCGTCGCAGCCCAAGTAGCACATGACAGCCGCACAGTGACTTGATAATAGAATTTTGTGTATACTCAAGGCTGTTGTAGTTTTCTACATAAGGGCTGTATAGTTAGCTACGCAGCCCTTGTAATTCTAATTTGGGCCACAAATTAACCAGCCTTGAGCATTACAGTTGCTGGTTAACGGCAGTATTATTATTGAAACAGCTGTGCAAGGCCTGTACAATGGCTTATACAGCTATACAACAGTCATTGCAGCGTAAGATTCAGCTACTTTAAATCTCTTCAACAGCTTTTAGATGTTTTGAGGCTTGGAAACAACTTTTATTAAAGTTTAAATAACAAAAAACTTTTGTGATTGTGACTGCTAGACGACATTTATTATTCGTTTTAAGTGTGCAGGAGGACATATTTAATTGGTAAGATATTTTAAATATTTTTCACGTTGGTTTTTGAGTGTCCTTGTGTGTAAATTGAGTTGCGAGTACCATTTTACTGTAAATGTGTATAGGTAATTACATCAAATATTTCACGCGCCACCAAAATAATATCGCTTTAACGAAAATATTTTACAAGATATATGGTGTAGGAATCCCTAATATAATTATCCCTCTAATTAATGCTTTCCAACTTATTGTATTCTATTAGGAAATAAGTGGAAAATATATTGTTTGACTTAAAACCTATCAAATATCCTTGAAATCCATAAAAAAAAACATTTGGATATTTAATAACAAATCGTCTGTAATGCTAAAATGGCGTCCATTTGATATCCAGCACAAACTCTCCATAAATTCTTTTGTAAAGTTATTTACTGTACAGTGGTTTTACCAAGTCTTACGTACCAGCTTCCAGCATTATGCTGGCTGGAGAAAGGATTTCAATTATCTTTCTTTCTGTGTACTGGTATAAAGAGAGAGCATACAAAAGCTTTTCAGGGATAAATAAATCTCCACAGAAAACCATTTCATTATGTACTTACATAGCGCGCTCGCTGCAAACTAGCACGTGTCCATAACGGATTCATGGGATTCACCGACGGCGACGTTAGTGCGGTGTTTCTGTTTATGTACAAAATCTTTGTTTGTACGTCTGTTGGTCGTCATTTCAGTGATTTCATAGGCAAGCTTATAGTGTCTGACTGACGAACATCGGGATTGAACTTTAACTGTAGGTATCTTTCGGACATGCAAGAGTATTTGGAAAGCCAATCGTACATAATTTACCTACAAATTCTTAGTTCATTTGATTTATTTTTATTTTCCCTTTTCGTACTAAATATTATGATTGCTAATTACTTTGTTATTGTTTTTAGGAATAATACTGCCGTTTAAAATAATTAAAACCATTGAAAAAGGAAAGGAAAGATTAACAGTTGTTCCAAGTGGTTGGGAGCATAATGGCATTTTGAGATGGCCAGGAAAACGTTTCTTTAAAATTGACAAAAAGTGAGAAATCGACGCCGTTTCCAGACTGGACTAAAATGGAGTGCACAGTTAAACGATCGTCTATTCCCACTTACGATAAAGCTGAAGAACTTCTTGAATCAATGTTAAACTATAGTGATACGTCCGATTATCCAGATGATGAGCAAAGAGTTATAATATTTCTTTTTATGGCCCATTCTTTAATGGTATTTTTAAATTATATATTTTTAATAAATATGCATTCTTCCTTGTCTTCATCTGTACTTGATCCAAATTCGTCTCTGTCGGAATCCATTAAATATATAGAACTCTGTTTGTTCTCCAACGACGTTTTCTCTTTACTGCAGCTTGGTTCATAAAAATCCTGATTACCTAAGCATCTGCAATATTTTGATCAAAATCTATTTGTGCGGAACCCTCACTATTCGTAAACGACACGGGCTTGTAAATATCAACTGCATCAGCCTTAGCGTATTCTTTTGACAGTTTTCTTTTTACTCCACCAGTTCGTTTTCTTTTATTCCATAGTTTTAAGTTGTTCATTTTTTATTTAAAGTGTACTAAAACATACGTAGTAACTCTTGAGCTTTAATTAGGTCGTGTCGACGTTATGCAAAAACAAATCAAATCTGACGTAATTTAAACACCATTAATCTAAATTTATTCTTAAATAACGCCGTAAGCTGTAAAATAGTAGTCAGCTACACTTTATGCATTGGCATTAGGATGGAGTACGCCTACTCCAATTTACAACTAACGGTGTTTAATGATTCTCTTAAAAATGTAACGGCATTTGTAGAGATTCATATATTCACTTTTAAACAGCCATTAACAAGCTCGTTGAAGTAGAATTAAAATAGAATTAGTATAGACCAATTAAAAGCCAGTGGCATATTTTGATACCATAATGCAGCCCGCAACATTACAAGAGAGGCGAATTTGTCATATTAACCAGTCGTTAACAAGCTTGGACTTCTAAACCAGCTAGTAGTATCACATGCAGCCAAAAGCTGGACTAGATCATTTTAAAATTCTACTTAAATGCTTTTGGTATACTTTTGCGTCATTATAAAGTCATTAGTCAGCTATACTGTTTAATAGTGTATAATCTTTCCATAATACAGTCTAAAGACTCGTCCTATCCTTTAGTACATCTGCATAAAAGCTGTAGACTGTAATGTGGCTAGTTTATGACCTAATTCATCGCTAATGTGCTACTTGGGAGATGGGTTTAACGCTCACCACCGCAGCTTCGGCTTGCTGGCCGGCTTCGCCGGCCAGCCTCAGCTGCGGCGGGGAGTGTTACAACCACCTGCTCCTCAACTCGCGGCCCGCCTCGCCCCTCCGCGCCTACGCGATTTTAAATAACACTCTTGGGGTAGGGCAGACAAGACTGCGTGGAGTCGGATTTACAGCAATTCGTTTCTGTCACTAAAACCTAACTCTTAGGGATTTTTTTCGCGACTAACAATTTATAAATGACCATTCGGAATCATACACATTATGTGATACAATACTTAGGACATACGACTTTATGTCATGTAAAATTAGGAGATTCAATTATTATAGTATTCGATATTATGACCAAATAGTATTAGAATTAAAGTTAGTTATGTAAGACATAATTTCGGTGTTTTGAACATTATAGTTATTGAAGTTTATAGCAAACGTGTTATGAATAATGATTTTCGGACAAAAATTTTTAGGAAAATCAAGGGAGTACCAACAAATAACCCTTTATAATATATCAGATTGAATTTCCGTTACAGATTTGCGGTACATGCGTGTGTTATATATTTAAATTTTTAGCACTATATTTTTGTTTACCCATATTAATTATTTAAGTAAAATTCAATTTGCTTGATTCCGGAAGTTGTTTCGGTTGTGATTCAAATCATAAAATCATTGTTAAAACTACTTTTACACTATTTATTTATAACGATATCTACAATTAGTTTTTGATACAGTTATATTGCTTTAGTTAAATAAATTAAGTAAAGAATAGTCAAAATTATCAATTTTGAACACGTGTTCTTTGTACCGACGGCTCGATAACGTCACTTGTTTGCTACTGCTTATAAAAGCTAGAACCCAACCGCTTGGGCATCACAAAAACATTCGACGTTCGGACGCCGCAGCGTGCACACGTACGCTCCGCTCCCCACCGCCGACTCTCCGCGCACCCCGCGCCCCCCGTCTGTTCGCCGCAGCTTCGCCGCTACGCCGAGCATCGAAGGCCCAGTGCCTGCCGTCCAGTAGTGCGTCGTTAGTTTGTGTCTAATACTTGTATTAGTGTGGCGACTATAACATCGCTCTCTTTGGTATTCTTTTCAATGTGTAACATCACTACGGAGAGGTCACATCCCTAGGGCGACGTGACAGAGGGTTTTTGAATGTCTGTCAAAGTACGGATTAAAAATTACATTACTTTCGAATCACAAGAATTTTATTTGTTATGTTCGGGAGCTGAAATCTCCCGCATTGGTGACCCCGACGTGATTCGTCACACCTTCGAATGACCAAGCAATACCAGGAGGTGAGCTGTGATCAGTAGACTGCTGACTCCAACCACAGCCTCGGAGCTACGCCGCTCTGTCTACGGTGCGCTACGCCGCTCTGTCTACGGTGCGCTACGCCGCTCTGTCTACGGTGCGCTACGAAAACATCGTGTTCCTGGAAAGTACAGACTTCAACTAGCAGTTGTTATTAACGACTGCAATCGCTGGATCAACAACTGCGTAAGATTGCATGTTGTGTGCGCTTTGAGTGCAAGTGTTAAGTGAAATCTGAACTATGATAAGCAGCACTGGTCATTCCTAACCATTCACGTTGTCTTACATTTAATATCAACATAGGCACAAAATAATATCAACATTAGGTTGTTTTGTTGTGCTAGTACTATTTAGTGGAGCTGCACTTATTCAAAGATATGAGCGAATGATTTAAGTTTACTATTTTTATTATAAGGTGCACGTCATATACACTTATATTATGTAACCAACCCACATATATATATATATATATATTTTTTTTTGGGTTTGGTATTGTAGTCTTCAAAATTTATTTCTTATTGTTTGCTTGTTCTGCGGCGCTCGGGTGTGTGGTATTATTGCTACTTGCTTTATATAGATTTTGCATCATGGCGGACGAACACATTCAGGCACAACTTGAGCAACTGATAGCAGAAAATGCAGCATTGCAAAAGCGACTAGGTCAGAATGAAATGGAGGCAAAGGTATGTAGGGTAGCAGTTAAATTACCTACATTTTGGGCTGACAAGCCCGCAGTTTGGTTTGCACAAGTGGAAGCCCAATTCCAAATTGCTAATATTGTTGGTGACAGTACCAAATACAATTATGTAGTTGGTCATCTGGATCAGAGGCTGGCAGGTGAAGTCGAGGATTTAATAACAAATCCACCAGCCGAAGGGAAATATAAAAAATTAAAAGAAATCCTCATACAACGACTTTCAATTTCCCAAGAGAAACGAGTTAGACAGCTTCTTAGTGACGAAGAGCTTGGTGACCGAAAACCGTCTCAATTTCTTCGTCACCTTCGCTCACTTGCAGGGTCGGTTTTATCAGATGATAATATCCTACGCCAACTTTGGTTGCGCCGTCTGCCCCAACAGGCTCAAGCAATACTAGCAGCACAGGGTGACCTCCAGTTGGATAAAGTGTCGGAGTTAGCGGACAAAATTGTGGAGTTAGCCCCATCACCTGCTGTTTGTTGTACATCGGCAACTTCAACTTTAACTCTAGCTACATTAGCACAGCAATTAGAAGATGTGAGTAAGCAAGTAGCTGCTATTTCGAGGCAGCAACAACGTCCCATACGCGACCGGTCCGCATCATCCAGCAGGTCAGCATCTTCCAGTAGGTCAGCAAACAATGCTAAGCACTGCTGGTACCACAGGAGATGGGGCGTTAAAGCAACTAGATGTACTAGGCCATGTAATTGGGAGTCGGAAAACCCAACCAGCGGTCAGTAGCGGCGGCAACTGATTGCGGAAATATCGGCCGCCGCCTTTTCGTTACGGACCATGTGACCAGCCGCCCGTTCCTTATTGACACTGGGTCAGACCTGTGTTGTTTTCCGCATCGCTGGTTACCGTCACGCAGGCAGCCTACGGATTATGAACTAAGTGCAGCTAATGGAAGCAGTATTCAAACTTTTGGTACAGTAAATCTTAAATTAAATTTTGGTTTGCGCCGTGATTTCACTTGGCAATTCGTGATAGCCGACGTCAGCACAGCCATTATTGGTTCTGATTTTTTGGCATTTTATCACCTTTTACCGGATTGCCGAAATAAGAAATTGGTCGACGGTACTACTGGACTAAAATCCGCTGCTTCCACTGCTAGGATTGACCAGCCCAGCGTACGAGCAGTAGCGTCTGGTAAGTCAATATTTACTCAGCTTTTAGCGGAGTTTCCAGATATCACTCGACCACCTGGCTTTCCTAGAGTCATCAAGCATAACACAGTGCACTATATCAAGACCACAGACGGACCTCCTGTTTCCTGTCGACCTCGTCGTTTGGCGCCGCAGAAACTAGTTGCGGCTAAAAAAGAATTCGAGGAAATGGTAAGATGCGGGACAGCCCGTCCGTCGAAAAGTGCCTGGTCTTCACCATTACATATGACCGTTAAAAAAGACAATACCTGGCGCCCTTGCGGTGACTACCGGGCCCTGAACGCCAGGACCATACCAGATCGATACCCGGTTCGGCACATCAATGATTTCGCCCATAACCTCGCTGGTGTCAAGGTATTTAGCACACTGGATCTTGTTAAAGCTTATCACCAAATTCCAGTTTTTGAAGAGGATATTGACAAAACTTCCATCGTAACCCCATTTGGCCTTTTCGAATTCCCGTATATGACTTTTGGTTTAAGGAACGCTGGCCAAACCTTTCAGCGTTTCATCGATGAGGTCACACGGGGTCTCGAATTTTGTTTCCCTTACGTAGATGATATCCTCATATTTTCCAGGGACGAGTCTACTCACCTTCAGCACCTGCGCATCCTTTTCAAACGCCTGCAAGACTATGGAGTAGTATTAAACCCTTCTAAATGTGTCTTGGGTGTCAGTGAAACCGTATTTCTCGGCTACCACGTCAGTGGTGATGGTACTCGCCCCCCACAGAATCGAATTCAAACGTTGCTGGATTTTCCACCACCTGAGACAGTTCAAGGTATGCGCAGGTTTCTGGGTATGCTTAACTATTATCGCCGATTCGTGCCGCGAGCAGCGCAATTCCAGGCTCCTTTGATTGATGCCCTGGTTGCAACTAACAGCAAAGGTGCAAAGCCATTTCCATGGTCACCCGAACTCTTGCAACAATTTGAAGCTTGTAAAAAGAGCCTTTCCAACGCAACTCTGCTGCAACATCCAATCAGCAACGCCAAATTGGGTTTATTTACTGATGCATCTAGTGTTCACATTGGGTCCTGCCTTCAGCAAAATGTTAACGGTCGGTGGAATCCACTTTCCTTTTTCAGCAAAAAGTTGACCCCGCAGCAGGCACAGTGGCCAGCTTATTACCGTGAATTGTTAGCTATATATGAAAGTGTCCAACATTTTCGGTACATTTTAGAGGTCCAGCATGCAACAATATTCACTGATCATAAGCCCCTTTTGTACGCCTTTTTACAGCGACGCGAGAAACTTCCACCTCCACAACTTAACCAACTGTCCTTCATTAGCCAGTTCACGACTGATATTCAGTACATTAAGGGTGAAGACAACATCGTAGCCGACGCTATGTCACGTATTGATATAGATGCCATTACCGTAGACCTAGATTTTGAAGCTTTGGCTAAGTCACAGGCATCAGACCAAGAGCTTGCAAATTTATTGCAACGTGGTTCCAGCCTAACACTTACCAAAATCAGCACATCAGGGACCAATACTCCGGTTTACTGTGACACATCGACTGGTAAGCCACGTCTCTATCTGACCCCTTCCTTCCGCCGTGCCGCTTTCAACAGGTTACACAATTTGAGTCACCCCGGTGCCCAAGCTACGACTCGTTTGGTAGTAGAGCGTTTTATCTGGCCTTCGGTTAGAAAGGACTGCCGAGCCTGGTCCCGATCTTGCGTAGCTTGTCAGCGCAGCAAGATTTCAAGGCACAATACTACCCCTGTAGGTAATTTTGAGCTACCGTCCGGTCGTTTCACGCATGTCCATGTCGACATTGTTGGTCCGTTGCCTGTCTCCGATGAATACCGCTATTGTTTGACCGCAATAGACAGAGTGTCCAGATGGCCCGAGGTTTGGCCCATGCGATCTATTACCGCGGAGGAGGTAGCCGAGACTTTTACCAAAGAATGGGTATCTCGCTTTGGCGTGCCGTCGGTTATTACTACAGATCAGGGATCTCAATTTGAGTCGAACTTGTTTTACCGATTACTGCAGCAATTCGGTACCAAGCGCATTAGAACCACCTCATATCACCCCTGCGCAAATGGGATGATCGAGCGAGTTCATCGACAACTTAAAGCGGCGTTAATGTGCCATAATGATTCGTGGGTGAGGTCACTTCCGATGGTTCTGCTAGGAATGCGTTCGGTTTATAAAGAAGATCTCGAAGCCACGGTAGCAGAATTACTTTACGGAGAGCCTCTCAGGCTCCCTGGAGAATTTTTGGTTCCTCCTCTAGCATCAGAAAGATTAGAAAACCCAGTGGATTTCGTGGTACAGCTGCGACACAAAATGTCATTGATACGACCACTGCCAGCTAGTCGACATGGTATACCAGCTTCATTTATATTCAAGGATTTGTCGACAGCGACTCATGTATACCTTAGAGACGACTCCATTCGAAGAGCGTTGCAGCCACCCTATTCGGGTCCATACAAAGTCCTGGAGCGTTCGAGTGATGGGAAAACTTTCACCCTGATGGTGAAGGGCAACAAGTCTGTCGTAAGTGTCGACAGACTCAAACCGGCGTTCATTGATAATTCCGTTACACAAACGAATCACACAATGCAATTGCCCCCCCCGGCTGATCTTCCTTCACGGCCAGCCGTATCAGATAAGTCTTCCGAACCCTCAATCCCGCAACAGCCAGTACAGGTCCATATGCCAGTAAAGCAATCCTATACCACACGCTCGGGTAGGCGCGTTAGATTTAAGGTTTTTGATTAGTTTCTTCCTTCATTGTTTTGTTTGTGTTTAAACATAATTTTTTTTTCTCGTGTTATTATTATTGTATTATTCTGTAAGTTATTTCTACCTGGTTTTGTTCTCTCCGTAGGGGGGTGGTGTGGCGACTATAACATCGCTCTCTTTGGTATTCTTTTCAATGTGTAACATCACTACGGAGAGGTCACATCCCTAGGGCGACGTGACAGAGGGTTTTTGAATGTCTGTCAAAGTACGGATTAAAAATTACATTACTTTCGAATCACAAGAATTTTATTTGTTATGTTCGGGAGCTGAAATCTCCCGCATTAGTACACATACTCAACGGTGTCACTCAGTGGCAAAAAAACAGCCTCTTTCGAGGCTATATTTCCTTTATCGTCGAATCGTCCGCGTTTTTGTTGCCCCTTCAGGGAAAAGCCACGGTTTTGTGGTTCTTGACGGGAAACCTAACGGTGTTAACAAAGTCAAGAGGGTGGTGACCCAATCCTACCCGCCAGACCCCTTCAGGGCGAGGCATTCCATTGGCATCGGGAGCTAGGACCTTGGCCTTGGGGGCTTCCCTCGTCAAACCTAGTCTTCGACTTCGTTCACAGCTACACACCTAGTGTCGGTTGGGAGTGTCTACCCCTTCGCACTAGAGCCCCTTGTGGGACTAGGGCCCTGTCGCACAATAAGACTGGCGACAGGTTTACAAGCTTAGGGCACACCTTAGGTACTCACCTCCCTGTTCGCACAAGTTCAGGAGAGGCCACACATCCCCGGGCGCACCTACCCGGGGAGCTAGGTGTTAGGTGATAGGCTTTTAGCTATTTTTCAGGCCCCTCTGGCCAATCAGACAGTAGTGTAGCTAGCGAGTTTGTTTGTGTTTTTCTTCTCGCACAGCATAGCACTAGGAAAAACACTGGGTGGGTTCGTTTTTCGGGGAACTGTCTTCCCGAGGGGTTCACGTTTCGACGTACCTCCTCGGGACTAGGTTTTCTTAGGCATGAGCTTAACTCGAATCTAGTCCCCGCCAACAATGGCGCAGTCCAATAAGTGGGCTGTCTTGTTCGACGCGCTCATTGAAGTCCTCCTCAAGGACAACAATGAAAAATACTCGAAGATTCTCGCTCCCTTCCGCGAGGAAAGCGACCGCCTCAAAGAAGCGGAAACCGTCGTCGATGAGATACCATCGACTATTATGGAATTCAGCGACGCGCTGAATTCCCCCGCCGACCCCGCGTCTGCGTCCCAGGCCTTAATTGAGGCCCCTCCCAGCGAGGAAACTCCCTACCCGATAGAAGAGATGGAAGTAAACATCTCGGATAACGAGGCGACCTCAGCCTCTAATGATTCAGATTGCTCCGAAGCATCATCGCCCACCTCATCCTCCGAGGACGACTACCAAATCGTCGGTAAGGGGAAGAGGAAGAAGGGCAAAGCCCCCGCTAGCAGCTCCGCCAAGAAGCCGGCAACTCAGGGCTCACGCTCCCCCAAATTGGCTGTAGACTCTACACAGAGCCGTCCGCACAGCCCCTTGGCCTCAGCCACCCCGGCTGCCTCCTCGTCACAATCCGCCACCCCGGCGAATAACGCCCCTAAATCGGTCCGTCCCCCTCCCATCTACATACATGAGAAGGGAAAATGGACAGAATTGTCCAAGTCACTCAACGAGCGTAAAATCAACTACACAAACGCTCGTGCGGTAGAGGTCGGCATTAAGGTACAATGCCCAACCTCAGGTGATTACCGCTCCCTCACAAAGCTCCTCCGGGATAGGAGCATTTTATACCACACCCACGCACTGCAAGAGGACATCCCTGTCCGCGTAGTTGTTAAGAATGTCCCCTTAGAAATCTCCACTCAGGAGATTAAAGACGACTTAGTCGCGCAAAACATCCCAGTTAGGGAAGTGCACCGCATGCACCGTAAGGTTGGCGGTCGCACTAGCTCGGCACCATATAATATGGTGCTCGTAATTTGCGACCGCGTGGATGGGCATCACCCAATCCACAAACTTTCGAAAGTTTGTAGCCTCTCAGGTATCCGGATTGAGAAGCCCGCTAAACTCGGCGAGCTTTCTCAGTGCCATCGCTGCCAACTATATGGCCACGCTCAAAGGAATTGCTTCGGCAAACCTCGCTGCGTCAAGTGCCTGGGCGACCACGGCACCGCTGACTGCCCTCGCCCTAAGGACCGCACACAGTGCACCGAACCCCCCAGCTGCGTTCTATGCGGCGAGTCCGGCCATCCCGCTAACTACCGCGGATGCCCTAAGGCCCCCAAATCGTCGGCCCCCAAACTGGCGAAACGGGCCAACAACAAACAACAGCGAGAGAGCCCATCTCTCACTGCTGACCCCCCTGCCTCACTCCGACCCCAGCGCCCCAGTCCCTGGAATGCGCTTAATCACCAAGCGCACTTCCCGGCTCTGAGGCCTACCCAAACTCCTGCTTCACAGGAAATCCCGCCACTGATGGCATTGCCTGCCATGCCCTCACCCCCTATACCCGCATCTCAGAACGCCGCACCGCCAGCGCCCCGCAGAGCGCTCACAGGCCGCCCTCACCCCCGCGATCCCAGGTGCCCGCCCATGCCAGCCAGCGCGCACCCTATCCCCCCCGCGTGTTTTAATTTTACGGCCACCCCTCCACCTTCAGTGGCAAAACCCCCGTTGCCCCCGAACTTTGACCCCACCGACCCCGTATATGTGTTAGGTAGTACCTTTGCCGTTTTCCATAGCCCGCGTGCTCTACAAATGCGGGATGAAACGATGGCCTGTCGAGGTGACTGGCAACAGCTCTTTCAAGTCTGGGCCAAATACCAAGACATCCAGCAAGACATTAAGAACCTCCCCTACTTGAAATATATATAATGGATAGGTCACCCCACAGTAGGTTTAAACCGACTTCCCTTAGGATAGGGACCTTCAACGCCGAGAGCCTAAATGGCCAACGAGATGAGATCGCCACATTCCTCCGCGACCATCGCCTAGATATCCTTTTAGTTCAAGAGACGTTCTTGAAACCTTACAACCGGGACCCGAAAATTGCCAACTATCGGTTAGTTCGCAATGACAGAACTCGCTGTCACAGAGGAGGTACTCTGATTTACTACAAAGCTAGCTTGTACTGCATCCCCTTAGACCCCCCCTCTCTTTCCAAGTTAGAAGTCTCTGTCTGCAGGCTGGGCATGACAGGACACCAACCCCTCACGATCGTATCGGCTTATATCCCGCCCTCAGGAGCCGGCTCCTCGGTCGCGAATAACGATATGAGCGATGACCTCAAAGTTCTTTTCGATCTAAGTGACTCCGTCCTTCTGGCGGGAGATCTTAATGCTAAACACCCCGCGTGGAATAGTAATGTTTCAAACAGCAGAGGTAATGCCCTATATAATCTCTGCTGTTCTCTCAACTTCGATGTCATCGCTCCGATGAGTCCCACCCACTATCCTAATAACCCGGATCACAGACCCGACGTGCTAGATGTCGCGCTTCTGAAGAATGTAAACTTGCGATTACATTCTATAGAGACGATCGACGAGCTTAATTCGGATCACAGACCCGTCGTAATAGAGTTTACCCCGAGAAACGGTCACTCTGACCCTTCTCAGCCCCCTCCCACCAAAGTGATCACGGATTGGAAGAAAGTAAGCGAATTGCTGAAATCCACCGAATCCCCTCACTTGGACAAAATCCCCGACAACATCGCGACTGTAGCTGACACGGAGGCCGCGATCAACTCGTTCACGGAGCACGTACAGTCAGTCCTGAACGTTTGTTCAAGGGAAGTTCCAGCGGATGACCACCGCTGGAAACTCCCGGACGATGTACGTGACCTGCTGACCGAGAAGAACGCGGCCATCCGTGCTTATACCTCTTTTCCCTGTGCGAGTAACAAAGTTTTTATGCGCCGTTTACAACGCAAAGTAAGCAGAAGCATCAAAAAACTTCGTGACGAGCAATGGGACAAGATGCTCAGCGAACTCGAGCCGACCCACCAGGCATTCTGGGAACTTCAAAGGAAAATGCAATCTTCCTCTAAAGTTGCCTCCATGCCTCCCCTCACGCGCCCCGATAATACCGTCGCATTCGACGACGTCGACAAAGCTGAATGCCTAGCCGACAGTCTTGAAGAGCAATGCTCTCCCAGTACCCAGCCAGTAGACCCAGCCCACCTCGCCGAGGTGGATGCTGAAGTCGAACGCAGGACCTCTCTACCCCCCGTAGAAGACCCCGATAATCCCCTACCCTCAGTCACCCCTGAAGAGGTAGAGGATATAATCAAGGGCCTTAGACATAGGAAAGCCCCCGGCTCAGACGGAATCACCAATAGGGTATTCAAACTCTTCTCCCCAGCCCTTATAGTGCTAATGACCGCTATCTTCAATAGCGCCATGGCCAATAACGTGTTCCCGCAAGCATGGAAACAGGCCACAGTAATAGGCATTCCCAAACCGGGTAAGCCCAAATCCTCGCCGAGTAGTTACCGGCCTATTAGTTTGCTCAACGTGTTAGGAAAAATCTATGAGAGACTTATTTATAAGCGACTCAAAGATTTCGCCGAAGCTAAGAGCTTAATTCCGACAGAGCAGTTTGGTTTTAGACCTCAACACTCTTGCGTTCAACAAGTGCACCGCATAGTCGAGCACATCGGTGCCCGCTTCCAGCGGGGACTGATGACCGGTGCCTTGTTCTTCGATATCGCGAAAGCTTTCGACAAGGTCTGGCACAACGGGCTGATATACAAGCTATATCAGCTCGGTGTACCGGATCGTCTCGTACTAATACTACGAGACTTCTTGTCGAACCGCACATTCCAATACCGTATTGATGGTGCACTCTCATCCCCTCATCCGATACGTGCAGGCGTCCCACAGGGATCGGTGATATCCCCACTAGCCTTCACGCTTTACACCAGCGATATCCCTAAGAGTAGATCAGCCCAGCTAGCCTTGTTCGCCGACGACACGGCCATCTACTACTCAGGTAGGAAGGAGTCCATCTAACATCTGCCGTATTCTCCAAAATTCCGCCAAAGCATTAGGCGATTGGTTCCGGAAATGGAGAATCGAGGTCAACCCCGATAAGAGTCAGGCGGTTCTGTTCTCTAGCCCCCGCGTAAGATTCCCCCCCTCCCCTAGTCCGATAACCATGTTCGGCAAGCCGATCCCCTGGGAGAAGCATGCCCGATACTTAGGAGTCATTCTCGATAGGCGGTTAAGATTCGGTGAGCACATCAAGACGGTACGTTCGCGTGCCGCCTTCGCTCTCGGTAGGCTCCACTGCTTGCTGAATGCGCGTAGCAAATTGTCACTTAAGTGCAAATTGCGCATTTACATCGCGTGCATTCGGCCCATCATGACGTACGCGTGCCCCGTGTTCGCGCACGCCAAACCCCATCTCCTTCATAGGATGCAGACCCTCCAAAACCGATTTTTACGTAAGGCCACGGGAGCCCCATGGTACGTTAGGAATGAGCAACTTCATGTTGACCTCAAGATCCCCACCATCCAGCAGTGTATGAAGCGACTCACTAAGGGTTTTTTCGATAGGGCCGAAAAACACCCTAACCCGTTAGTCGTTTCAGCAGCTAGTTATGTTCCCTCCGCGATATCTAGGATCCGACGCCCGAGGTCCACCCTCCTCCAGCCCGATGACCCCATCACTCTCTTGCAGGAAAGTCGTAGGGAAACCAGCACTCTCAGAAAGCACACAAGACGACACACATACAAACCCCGAATCCGGTCTCGCCGCCGAGGCACGCCGCGACCCCCCAGTAATATCATTACTCCCCGACCCTTGCTCGACGAGCCAGCCCGCGACGCTGAGCATGTAACGATGATAAACTCCCCAATTAATAATCCGACCCAGCCTGTCCCTTGCTGCCCTCCCGATAATGACGCACTAAGTCGAGGCCCGAACCCCACAGGGGGTGCCCTTAGTGATCGTCATTTAAATGTAAATATTTTTAGTTTGTAAGCCCTGGCTGGGGGCCTTAAAGTAATTTTTGGCCACCCACAGGATAGTTCGGTTAAGTAGTTAAGCAACCTTATCGAGTTGCAACTACGAGTGGTCATTCATAAAAAAAAAAAAAAAAAAAAAAAAAAAAAAAAAAAAAAAAAAGCTTGGGCATCATTCTTTGTCGAGCCTTCGGACCGAGCAGATCTCCAGTTAAGTATTTCTTTCCTGTTGCTTATTGTTGTAATTATGTATGACTATAAATATACTATTGCTATGTTGTATTTCTCCTAAAATAATGTGTGAAATAATTGAATAATGATATCAGCTATACTTCTGATATCATTATTTACGTGTAATTTAATTGTTGAATTGATACACCATAATTTTCCTTCTGGGTTAAGAAAGGTTTAGTATCGATGTTGATAAAACTCTAATTTTGTTTAAAGTAAATACCAACTTGCCGTTTATTAATCTTTACAAAATACTTGTCATAAATGAATCTTAATTACTGAAATGGTTTATGTAAGGTAAATACTTGAAATTAATACATCTTAACTATATTGAAATGGTTTATATGTAAATAAATATTTGTTATAAATTGCTTGAATCTTATTTTCATAATAATTACCCCTTTTTCCTAACACGTGCCACCGTGTGTGAACGCAATCCATTCTACTCGTGGAAGCTATTTGTTACTTGTAGAGAGTAGACTGTATAAAATGATTGAAGGAAAGGCGCTTTTTTAATAGAATTAAAGTAATTTTACTCTTTCTTAGGCGTTTGCCTAAGAAAGAGTAAAATTACTAGTACAAAACAAGATAGTAATGACAACCAAAATGAAACATAGACAAAAAAAGTATGTAAAATAAAACATAAAGGTGCGTTATGCACACTATTATTGTTAAAGAACGTCTTGTGAGATAGTAACAAACAGTGAAAACCCATTTACGGGGTTATCAGAAGAGGGCTAAACGCTATTGACATGTAATTAAATCCTCAGGGGTGAGTTAGATGGTTAGGACGCCAGGCGCCACCCTTTCGCCTTGGGCATCTTTTATAGAAGCTAAGAGATTCACACAGTACTCAAAAAGTAAAGTAACTATGGAACTAGATATTATTACTCAATATCTTGTGAACATTTCACAATGTTTCATTCCCAAGATTTCATATCTATACTATCTATAGTCTATACTAATATTATAAAGCAGAAGAGTTTGTTTGGTTGAACGCGCTAATCTCAAGCACTACTGGTTCAAATTGAAAAAAAAAATGTTTTGTTGGATAGTCCATTTATCGAGGAAGGCTTTAGGTTATATAACATCACGCTATGACCAATAGGAGCGGAGCAGCAATAAGAAATGTTGCAAGCAGGAAAAAAGCTTCCGTTGAGCAGGCGATGCGTTGCGATATCAAAACTTCACGCGAACTTAGTCGCGGGCAGAAGCTATTACTATATAATTATAAAGCTGAAGAGTGTGTTTGCTTGTTTGAACGCGCTAATCTCAGGAACTACTGGTTCGAATTGAAAAATTATGCCAAGACCAGTTAATAGGAGCGGAAAAATGAAGAATATTGCAAAACGGGGGAAATTTATTCCCTTTGCGAGCTTGTTCTATCTTATGTGACGCAGACGAAGTTGCGTGGGTCAGCTAGTCTCACATACACAAACAGCCAGACCCGAACAACTATGTGTAGGTCAAATAGGGTAACTGAAATCGCGAAAAAAGTCAGCTGTTTCCCTAGTAGCAATTGCCGTTGGCTTCCTTATGCCAACAGTTGGGAATGTATTGGCAGACGGTTAGTTGTTCCGCCAACCTAAACTTAAAATAGGCCCATCGTCATAAACATGCACTATTTGCCCAACGAATAGCCAACAAAGGGCTTTCTGTTACTATTCCCACTGTTGGGAGATTTTGTATGCATTTAAATTACTCAAACAACATTGAGCCAACTATCGACAGGCCTGCAGCTTCTATTCCTACTGTTGGGAGTTTTTTGTAGGGATTTAAGTTATGATAACAACTTACATCGGTTCAACTTAAACCTTTCAATAGGCCTGTTAGGTATGATACGTCTTACAATTATTGTATTGTCGAACTTAAATCGTATCATATTTATTAGAGAGATTTGATCCATAAATGATTGAACCTATCGATTGATGTCAAAAAGGTATATTATTTTATCGAACTTCAGCCGATCCATCCCGGGTTCGATTCTGGTTCGAAATATTTTTTGAAAATCTTCGAATGCAGATTTGTTTCTTTTTAAAAATAAAGGTATGTCTCCTTTGAATAAAATTTGCGTTCTCCAGTATTTAGAGTACTTTCCCTCCAGGTGGCATTGTGAAATTCCACCCTGTTTATTATAGTCTAGTAAATATATATCACAACACTAAACTTGTTGCTATGATTCGTCAGTTTCTCGTAACTGATTGTTCTCAATTTATCTTACTTAGATATCTCACTAAGTGCAATCTTGTCAATGGTACTTGATATATTAACTTGTTAACATTGTACTGTGAGTGCAATCTAAGTAAAGGTACCATTATTCTGGGAAAGTAGACGCGTAAGTACAACACGTTTTAGTTCGTATCTTTAAACTAGATGGCGTTGTACAATTACGTCACGTTTCTGAATCGCGATGTTAAGATTCTCCCGCGTCGAATCACTCTCGCGCAGTATTGTAGTGAAAACGTACGTACCTGGAATAGGGTAAACCGCGATCAAATAGGCGGTTCCCCCAGTGCGAGGCCTTCCCATTGAACTGCAGTCAGGTTGACCTTTGCGATTATACCTAATGTGGATAACTCAGATGCGTAACTTTTTAAGCGTTCGCGCCGTCCCCCCAGAATTCTCACAAGTTGGGACTTCGTAAGCAATTCCACGCAGTTTATAATATATCCATATAGTGGTCCATCTGTGATTCCACGTTAGCTCCATCTCCATCTCAAGTTGGGCTTTCGTAGGCAAATCTTCGTTGGCCATCAGTTTTGGGCCCAACCCGCAAACTGCCCGCCAAGGCGCCAAGCCAATTGTATGCAATTGCCAACTAAACAGAGGTATGTGGCCCAACTAAATGCCAACAAAAAACGCTACTAGGGTTAGTATATAGGGCGAACATAAATGTACTGAACAACAGATTTTTTAATCGCGATTTAAGATTTTGTCCCATAGTAAAACTTGCTTGTTATCATGAGTACCAGTCACGAATTTAAGTTTCGTACACTAATTACCAGTCACACTATAAATAAATAATAAATTCATTTATTCTCAGGGAAATAACACCCATTGCCAAATAATAATATACATCAAAGCCAACTAACATCACAATAAAATAAAATCAAAACTAAACTCAATCAATTAGAAATAAATTAAATCAAAAACATAAATAAATCATATACAATCCAGAATCTAAGTCAATAAATAAAAAATAAATCAAATCAAATCAAAAACATGTTACTTAAATCAAATTAATCATATAAAATCCAGAATCTAAGTCAATAAATAAAAATTAAATTAAGTCAAAACAAATTAAATCCAATAAGTCAAAATCAAAATAAATGGAACGGAGCAAATTAATGTTTTTTTTTTAATAAATCTACTGTTTCTACTATATACAGTATAACATGTACATTATTTGAATCGTGCGGGAATCGAACTCCTGAAATGCAGCGCAGCCGCCAATCGCTCTTTTTTTCATGTAAGTACATTACACTGATCACTGAAACGACTTAGGTCCATCTTCACCGAAAAGATAACAGTCTGATTATCTAAAAACAGCTGTCACTGTGACCATACAAAAATGAGTTTTAAACAGTTGTTTTAGATAATCAGACTGTCATCTTCTTGGTGAACATGGACCTTAAGAGACTGATTACTCCGTGATTACTGGGCCGCTTTACGTGGCGGGCAAAACATAACTAGAGAAAAACTATAGTTGTATAACTGAGTTCACTAGACAGTGAATTGTGCAAGGTCGTCTGCCTTAATCCTACGCCATTCTCAAAGTGGAGCGCTCACAAATTGTTCAAATCATTATCGCTGTGACATCTTCATCATCATCATCATCATCAGCCTATTAATGTTCCCACTACTGGAATACAGGCCTCCTCTCTATGAGAGGGAATGGGCTATAATGCACAACGCGAGCCCAGTGTAGATTGGTAGATGTCACATTTAAAAGGGTGTAAAACGAACGCTTTACGAAGCCGAAAGGCACTTGTTCTCCCCATCATTGCGATCATATTTTTGTTCTACACCATATCTGGGAACCTTCTAGTTACGGAGATATTGGGGGTCAAAGTTACAACTTTTTGACAAGTTTTTTTTAATTACAAGTCTTTTTTGTAAGATTTTAAACACCTCCACGACCCCCGTACTATTCAACCCAGCCATCAGCACAATGTTTTAAGTGCGTTACATTGAGTTCTACCACAAAACATGATTTATAACCTCAAAAATAAAAGTTGTTTCCCAGCAATATTTTATGCGTAAAGTTACTTATTTTGATGTACAGAATGCTTGGTTAACGGCTTTATGATGAGGTGGTTTACACCCTGTACATCTTCGATTTTTTTGGTTCTATGACATGTCGGTTTCATCACGATGTTTTCATTCACCGTTTTGCGAGCAGCGGTGATGAAATAAATTACTCAAAGTAATGCGATCGAATCGCATTACTTTGATTAACGACTTACTGTTCGTAAATCAGGGCCGCCACAATTGGGTCACCGCTGCTCCTGCTACTGTGACATCTTTCTTTTCTGTAAAGGAGTGGACGTTAACATTAAAAAAACGATGGATGGACTGTGAGAAGGAAATACAGCACGAAATGAGGTGTCTGATGAAATGACGAGTTATAGAGAAGTATGAAAGAAGAAGACATGGTGCGCCGATTCCGAATGAATTGGGACAAGCGAAAGAGAGTGATGAGTGAAAACATTTAAGAAGTAAGGTTTAAAAAAAATCATGAAACCATCAGCACACAACCATCGCATAAAGGAACCTAACTAATCACGGGCTGCCCCAAGTCCCGATCCCGATTTGATCGCATGCATTTCGTGTCACACGGTTTTACAGATTATAATCTACCGAAAGTAATGCGTTATATTATATGTTCAGTTGACAATATTTCGAGAGTTTACAATCTCGCTAGATAGATTATTATTTAACTTGGGTTTTTACAATGTTACGGTGACATAATTATTCATATCATTCTAAAGCCAATAGACATTTTTCATCGGTTTTGAACTCTGCGAATTACAAGTAAAATGCCACACTCATTTCGTTATCTACGAATATACTTCTATACTATACTATATTAATATTATAACCACGGAAGTAACTGATCCGTGATTATAACGAGATAAAGTTTGTGAAGTAATGAGGGATCTTTGGATCACCTGAACCGATTTTGAAATAGAAAGCCACATTATTTGTGAGTTTATTACTGGAAAAAATAGGGGGGAAGGGGAATTAGAGGAGAATAAATGTCCACCCGTGAGAAGCCGGGACGACACGGTTCAGAAAACCGCTTCCATTAGAATAACATAATTAAATATGAATGCGAAATGACTTGAAAACTACTTCTGTCTAGAACAATGCAGTCTTAGAAGGTTCACGTTCACGTCTCGCCCAAGACCGATAATATTCGACCCCTTCTATAACCCGACCATTTCAAAAACGTCTGACTAACTAGAACCTCTTTAGACCAGACACCCTGCTAGGTTTAGTCGGCTAACAAACTGTCTGTCGAGCCTCCACTGCCTCCAAAGTGAATGCAAAATAACGATTACCACCGAAATCACCCGAACCACTTCGGGCCACAGAGGTTATAAATAGAACCCGCTTGGAAAATGACTCTTCAGTATTATTGTGAGTGCGGTAAGGTGTACGCTTTCCGCGCGGTCGTTTCACCCGCCAACAATAACATTGCACGTATTGCACATTGTTATGTGAACAACGAATTGTTATCAAAATAGTAAAATGCCTACGGACATAATGTCGAGCACATGCCATGGTGAGAATTTCGGTAAAAGTTTCAGTAAGAAAAGTATTGAAAGTGAAGTAAAGTCTGGTTTCTTGGTGCTTTTGGGTCCTGGTGGGATGCGACAGGACGTGAGAGTCGTCGTGTACAGAACCTCTTTGGAGCATTTCGCGGTGATTTATCCCAGGAAGAGAATTACGAAGCCTATCGGCGTAGTGAACTTGAGGAACACAGCTGTCGAACAAGCCGAATCAAACAGTGGCTTCATTGTGCGACAGAAAGGCTACGACAACACAATCTCCGCTAAGTTCGTGTGCTCCGAGCGCGAAGTTAAATCTTGGATGTCTGCGTTCACGTCGAGATCATCGCCGCACTGCGTGCACACCAGTCTCCCGGTCCTGGAGGAAACGGAGGAGAGCTAAGCAAATAAAAGGTTATCTAGCCGCTAATGGTCTGGGTTATCTTCCTAATTTTGACGCGCCACGTCAAAACGAGGTTATGTTTGTTTTGCAATGGGATGCGAAAGTGAAAGTGGCGTTTTTTGCAAACGCTCGAAAGTGTCGGCTGAGGAGCTTAATAAAAACAAGTGCTACCTACAGTGTTCGTCGTGAATCATCTAGGTTACACCATGTTATTGTCTGGGCCTCGGAAGCCGCGGTGTTTTGCTTTGCAAATGAGACGCGATTGTATTGAAACAGTTACGACAGAAGAATATTTTGCGAGGTTGTTAACCTTGCGCGTTTGTTTAATTACGATACACGGTACTTCTGATGAATCTAATCTGCTGTTTAAAGACATAATTATTTCACATTATTTCAGGGTTTTAACAAACATTAATGTTTTTTTTATTTTCATCTAGCCGTGTTATGCAGACTAAAAATAGAATGTGGAAGTTTAACCAATCCTATGTACCTAGATAAGATGAACAGGGGCAAATATATAGGGTGACTGGCAATTATTGATGATAGTTAAACACATGATTGTTCTCCTGATAACCAACAACTTACTATGGGACTAAACCTGAACTTTTATTTTCGCGATAGTAGGTACAGTCAGTAAAACCATTAGGTTTACAGGCTGGCAATCTTCTTACTGCTATTATATATGGAAAAGGGTTATAATCAATCTGTTTACAATTTCATCCAAATCCTTTCAGTAGTATCTGCGTAAAAGTATAACAAAAATCGATCTTTACACACTTTTAAATTTATAATAGTCGAAAGAAGATTGCTGTCCTGCATACCTAACTGTTTTGCTGACTGTACATTTTGACCAGTTAGGCGAACATAAATGTTTTTCCAGTCACCCTATATGAACATAAGTATGTAGGTAATATGTTTCATCTATCACCATTACATACCGAGTTTCCTCCGTGCCTCGGAATGCACGCCGTTTGGCCCCGGCTGTCATTTGTAGATCTTTAACAGTCGTTGCAGGTAGGTAGTCAAAGGCCCAAAAGTATTTTATTGCAGTATTTGATATAATAACCGTGTATCGGAAATATAGATAGATAAACAACAACTCAGCATCTTGAAATGATATTAAATGAGCTTAAATGTAACCAATTTTAAAATGTAGGCACCTATGTATGGGGTATTTCGTACTGATATTGTCTATATTTGTAATTTATATGGGTACATAATATGTAATGTACTTACCTACAAATAAAATGTATATAATTGTATAATATAGTCGTTGTATACAGGTTGTTGTATAGCACCGACTATTTTGTCAAATTTTCATTAACCAAAAAAAGAATTATACTCTACATTTTCAGAAATAGGGTACCTACTTACTCTAATGATGGATGAAATGAATAAGTACTTACCTAGTCGTCAGATATAGTTACTGTTTTTGTGAAACTATTTCACGTATTCAAATGTTTAATAAGTTTTAACTTGATTATTTCTATGAATTTAATTTCATTTCATCCGAAAACATACATCGGTTTCTAAGAAAACTTCAACTAGGTACATATTTATGTACATATTTCAATCCTGGTTACTTATTTGGTTTGTTGACTGTACAGTCGGCGACACATCAAGTTATGCATTTCCAACATAATATGACCTCGCTTTATAGAGATTTCCAATACAATTAAAGATCCGCATAAACTGTAGTATGGGTATGGCTCTAGCTTGATTGGTCGTCGAATGTACTACTTGTCTATTCCTGACTTTACAAAACGTTTTCAATATTTTGTCGATGTTTGGAAACGGCCAAATTTTCAGTCAGTTTACGTTTGCAATTACAACCTTATCTTATTGAGATTAAAGATCACTGTTATTTGACAGACTTGCCAAAAGCAACGACTGAATTAGAACTTTATTGCAACGCCATAAGATCACGGTCAATTGAACAGTGATGCCCAATCAGAAAACTTACTGTGATAGAACTTTGTAACTATTCTTATAGTATTGTATTGCCAAATTGTGGATAATCCTTATAATTAGAGGAGTATTTATGACTTAAGAGAAATACCCTTGGTTGTTTAAGGTGAATGCTCCAGGGTACCTCGCGAAATTCAAAATTTCTTACTTTTTTTTTGCAATTTGCAAGCTAGTGCTCCAAGTTCATAAGGTTCGAGGAACGACTTTTTCAAGGTCAAAGACATTCCAATGCCATTATGAACCTGGAGGGTTGTATTGATGATTTCGATGATCATAATTTTGTAACTACTTACGTCTTACATACAACCTAGCACTGGCCTGCAAATTGCAAAAAACGTAAGAAAATTTGAATTTTGTGGGCAAGCCTGACGATTTCACCTTAAGTAAACGTACAACAGACGTTAGCCCATCAAGCTTCTACAATCTGCCATTAATAAATGATAAATGATCTTTATTTAGTAAGTAGGTTTTCACAAACACTTTTACACGTCAATTTTTTTTAAAACTAGATGGGGCCGGTGTTTCGTACCTGACTACCCTGAAAAGAAACAGCCGAAACAAACTCAGTGGTCCAGCAGTCTCTTTTGAAGTCCAGACATAATCTTGTATATCAGATCTGAGTCTAATAGATTTTCAACTTTATCGCCGAAGCATTACGTTCAAGGTCGATTTTGAAAATTGTCAGTTTCGGGTAGTTTGATGTGCTTGGCGTCTGTACCACATTTTTAATCAATAAAATGTTCTTTATGATAAACAGTTGCAAGAATACTAAAGAAAAAACGGTGTATTAGCTTTGGAATGGTAATAGAAATATTAAAGACATCCCACGAAATTGTTATTTTATTTTTTGTAAACCACCCTTATAAATAAACCACTTGGTAGCTACATTTTTGCAGTTTGAACACACGTACTCAATACTCAATACGTTTATTGCATTCCACAATGTGAACTTCTGTTATTTAAAGCCTCCGGAACCCCCCCCCCCACACCTCATGGCTTATAATCTAATGTTATGACTATTTCACGTTACACAAATTACTCGTACCGTCAGTTTAAAAAATATGCACGGCAATAAAATAAATAAAAAGGACGCTCAAGTATCAAGGGTTGTATCAAGGGTTGTATGTTTAAAATATGGTCCGCGACTGTAAGACATATGTAGTTACTGAATTATATGTTTGACCTTGGAAAAGTCGAATAAATTAATTAACATACAACCTAATAGCACTGGCCTTCAAATTGCAAAAAAAGTAACACAATTCGAATTTCGCGGCCCACCCTGACGCTTTCACCTTAAGTACTTTGTTTGCGGATGACCACAGACAATATTGCTACTTGGGTAGACAAGTGTGACTCAAGAGATGACAAGAAGAAAAGTGTGAAAAATACATCCTGCGCCGAAATAAATTGCACTGATGAGAACTCGGGACCCTATTACTAAACCTGCATTCGTCAGTCCATCCGTCTGTCTGTCACTGGGACGTACTGTATCTCATGATCAGTAAAGGTAGATAGTTGAAATTTTCACAAGATAAGCAAAAAAAAGAAAAGAAAAAAAAAGAGTAAAAAATAATTTTAAATAAGTGGGCTCATCTGAACGATGGCGCGGAATCCTTGATGCTCAAGTCCCGACTCGCACTTGTCCGGTTTTCTCATTATTTTCCTCGTTTTGACGAATCTGTGAAGGGTGATGTGACCTTGCAATTGTTGGTCCACCTTATTTTTAACTAGCTGACCCACGCAACTTCGTCTGCGTCACATAAAAAAGAAAAAGTCCACAAAAGAAATAAATATTCCCCGTTTTCGCAACAATTTTCATTTATGCTCCGCTCCTGTTGGTTGAAGCGTGATGTTATATGGCCTTATAACCTTCGTCGATAAATTTTTCAATTTCAATCAGTAGTTCCTGAGATTAGCGCGTTCAAACAAACAAATTCTTCAACTTTATAATATTCGTTTAGATCAAGTAAAAGACTTATTTGAGTTCTTCGAACTCAAAGTAAACGTACCTAGACATGTTTAATTTATGTAGGTTCATTACTCTGTGGCAAGGACTAAAGTTAAACCAACACAACGTTATTTTTTGCTATAAAACTAAAAAAAACGTTGACTGGCAATTCAAGGTGCAAAAAACAACTTTAAATTATTACGTTTTTAGAATTCGCTGGAACTCATAACTTCATAAGTTTTAGCGATACCAAAAAACTGAAGGCTGATAGTGTAATAACCCTTATGGCCGAGTAACATCCGAATATCGCCTATTCTCCTCTTGACTAATTTAGTTTCCATTCGGCCGGCAGCGCACCCGTGATGCCGCGAGTGGCCTTGCGTCGCCGCGCCGCAGGCAAAACCGCCGATAAGCCTTGCGTGGCGCGCGGCCGATCGCGACACCGCGGTATGTTTCCCGAACTTTTCAAGCGATACAGTTTGAAATTATTTCACACTGAAATTGCTCGCCGCATCGCTGTATTCCGCTGACATTCAGGTATGACTCGGCTCTTACTTGCTGTATAACCGTATAATGTCGAACCGAAATGCGACCCACATTCACATTACGCCCACATGTAAATTACACCGAAATGTAACATGACATACACTCCCCACTCACTTCTACTAGTACCTACCTACCTATGTACTTGTCATTAAGCACAATTTCTAGCTTGTACAAATAAAAATTACATCGATTTCTTGTGACCAATACCCGGAAAAAGTTGTATCTAGATCCAATTGTAAGGCTCTTCAGAATATGCAACTTTCTATCAGCGCTATTAAAATTGTAAGTGGGACTGAGGACTTGAGGAGGCAGACGTAGGTAGGTGGTACGCCCCAGGCTAGGTGGACCGTCCACCTTCAAAATAAAGGCGGTTTCGACACGATATAGATAGACCTATCTCTAAGTATCTTATCTGAGGATTCTGAGGCTGGAACTGAATGGACGAGGTATTAAGATACTTACACATTTTTTCTTGTTTTTAGATTCTAACATTCTAATACGAGAAAAATTGTAATAAGAAATACAATATGCTTGGGAAAGTTTGATTATTTCTCTAGGGAGTGCTCAAAATATCTCAATTTTTATGTATTAGAGTGTCAGACTCTTCATCATCTGCCTAGCCTTTTCCCAACTACGTTGGAGTCGGCTTCCAGTCTAACCGAATGCAGCTGAATCAGACTCTTAAAACACCCAAATACAAGAAAAAATGTGATTGCCCTCTTGGTGAGAACTAAGATATTGTGACTATTTGTGACGCATCCACTGAAAAAACTTGGTATACGTAAGGAAATCGTCAACCCGTCTTGAGCAAGCGTGGTGATCAGTGTTCTGTATGAGAAGAGGCCTTTGTCCAGCAGTAGGACAGTAATAGGCAAGTATTATTATTTTTTACTCGTTGGTAGTATAGCAAAAACCTAAGTAAAAATAAACAAGTAGATACAACTTCTATATATTTTTCAACATTCTTCATCTTGAATTAATTATAAAAAAATATAATTCGAAATACAAAATTTTTTCGTAATTTACAATATCGGTATCCGAACGTTTTAATTGTTTTCACTTCTCATGCTCTAAAAGTACGCCGTTATAGCCCTACGAAGCGGGATTAAAATGGCCGTTTATTACCTAGGGAGTATAAAGTAATTTAAAAATGGAACGATTCTTTTCTCTGAAATATGGTCACAAAAGAGTAACTTGTCAAAGGTTTTATTTAAATTTCGCATTGGCATGCAAATAGAAAGCGGTTTATTGAAAAAAAAAAAAAAACTCTTCAACGCGAAAAAAAATTATGGTTGTTTGAGTGCATCGTTAATTTTGAAAAGCAATGCCTCTGTTGCTAGCCGCTGCAGTAATGTAGGTACTAATTATTCTGTGGAGTGTGGATCATCTCCATTGCGAAAATGTTGAGAGATTGTGTTGTGTTTTCAATGGTTAATCTGTGACTGACCTGATAGAAGAAAAAACTGACCACTCAGTTCTGAATTTTTATCGAGTGTAAATTTGTTCAGTTTTAAATGGCTATTTTTCTCGCACTCGAAGTGAAAAGTACAGTTTGCACCTCGAGACTAAACGCCAATATAATATACCCTCGCTTTTCATTGCCTCCCTCGCAAGCTCGGGAGGCAAACCACCTCGGGTATATAATGGCTTCGTTTAGTCCCTCGTTATAAAATATACTATTGTTTCATTTTTGGGCCTACTAGATTTGAAATTTGAAAATCGATTTTCGAACTACCTAATCGACTGGTTTCTATCTCTCGCTGTTTTCGTATCGATGTGAAAGTGACCGAACAAAGTGAATTTCAAATATTTCGAATTTTGTGAGTAGACTTGCACACTTCTCGGTATTAAAAAAAATAATTAAATAAAAAAATAAAAAATCGCTGGACATTGACACACAGCGCCACCTAGTGCCACACTAAGCAAAGCTTGTGTCGTGGTTTTAGATATTAGTTGATATACTACATGTATAATATATTACAAAAGTTACTTTGTCTCACGCTCGCTCGCGGTCGCGGCACAATCGAATTTTGCTCACTAAGAAGAGGTGAAGAGGTGCTCAGGTGAAAAATCTTTTCCCAGAGTTACTTTCTTAGTTTAATGTATTTACAGAATTCTTCCAGGTTGGCTTCATGACATGACACATATATTATAGTATGTCGGATTTACATAACATTGCACATACTGCGCATTAAGTGTGCTCCATGGTACCTACGCACACGTTGTAAACGGCATCGAATACTCTAATATTTTCTGAAAAAAATCGCATGACCTAGCCTGAATCGTGCTGATCTAAACTTGATTCAGCGATGATGAATAGGTACCGAACAGAGCTTGCCGATAGACACTAGCTGAAAGCTGAATATGTGGGGTATAATATTCTCGGGGTTAGCTTTGTTAGGTATTCAAAAAATGCAGCTTCTGTAGCGCCCCTATGAGTGCCCTCACAAATATTTGCATGCCCGATTTCTTTTGGCATCGAGTCAAGTTACTGAAGGAGTACAGAATGTTCGATCCTATTCGCTGTTCTTTCAAGATTTTGATACTTTCACCCGTCCTGTATTTAAGTTACATTAGTGAGTGTGATATCTATAGAAAGTCTAATGTACCTACTTCATAAGACTCTTGCCTTTTCGTGAGTCACGGAAAAGTTAGTTGTTTATGTATCTCTATAATATGAAGTATACTTACCAGTCATTACAAAGTGCCTCCGATTTTCAGAATCAGTGTGACCTTTATTGTCGGTAAAATAAGGTTGCTGATGGATTGCTTTTGCTTCGGTCAGTAACAAAATAAGTAGAGTACTAAACTGTGAAATGATTCAGAGTTTGTATAACTATCGTTTCGTTGTTATTTTTCCTCAGATTTTGCAGTACAGTGAGCTTTATTTTCTTTGCCATAGGGTTTATATTCGACATAAAATAACTACTTTATAAGACTAGGCAGTGGTTAATTATTACTTACGATATGATGTAGGCAGTTATTTTTTCATCCGATTTGGTGTCCCACTGCTGAGATTTACATTGTGCCTCCCCTTTCTCCTTCTACACATTTCTATCTTGCGCGATTTCTGGTCATGATATTCCCGTAAACAAGACCAGATCGTCACACCCTTCTTTATTATACCAGGTCACACCACCGTCGTCAGCGTCGCCGTGAACTCATTATGAGCAATTAGTAGGTAATTTTCCATTTCTGTGTAGGATTTGAAATCAGACTTTATTGCCCAAACCGACATTTGGCCGACGAATTGGTAAATTATCTACTCAGTTTTTGCAACTTGGTAGAACGACTACGTACCTACGTACAAATTACCAATTTGTAGATATGGAACCCATTTAAATGGTAATAGGATTGGCATCTGGCACAAATTCTGTAAACCTCTTGTGATCGCTCCCTAGAGAATTTTGATTCGGGCATTTTCGATATGTCACCGTAAAATTGTCAAACACGTTATATTACAATATAACGTGTTTCTCTCTAGCGATATTGTAAACTCTCAAAATATTGTCAACTGAACATACGGAAGTATCTCTGCCCCCATAATCGGGACTAGGGGCACCCCCCCGTTAGGTTAGTTAGGTTCCTTTAAACCCTGCACCCGGAAATAGCCGACAAAAATAATGGGTTTTGTTGGAAGCAGTATGTTCGTTTGACAATATTTCGAGATTTTATAATATCGCTAGACGTAAAATAAAATAATAATAATAAATATCGCTAGACATTACACACAGCGCCATCTAGTGCCACACTAAGCAAGGCTTGTGTCGTGGACACCAGACAGTTGAAGTATTACATATATACTTTTAGTTTGTAAATACATTCTTAATATACATTTATAAACATCCATGACTCGGAAACAAATGTCCATGTTCATCACACAAACTGTTGCTCCTACCGGGATTTGAACCCAGGACCCTAAGAACGTAAGGCAGCCTCACTACCGCTACGCCATTCGGGTCGTATTACAATATTTTACGGAAAACTTCACGGTGACAGATACATTTCAAACGAAAGATATTCTCGTGAACGTGGGTGAGTAAATGGTAAAAAGTGTTAACTATTCCTAAAAAGTAAAAGTCTATAAGTACAACAGGGTTTGTGATAGAAGACTTGCATTTGGCCGGTTTTCTTCCATACATCTCGCCACGGCAGAGGACATCTATGAGAATTTCTACAATCAACAAAAAAGATTTCCATACATTTACACTCATCATCATCTGCCTAGCCTTTTCCCAACTATGTTGGGGTCGGCTTCCAGTCTAAAAAAAAAAACGAGAAACAATTTTTTCAATGTCAAAGTTGTTCCCAGACCTTTATGACTTGGAGAGCTGTACCTATTAATGATTTTGATGGTTATAACTAAATTACCATCAATACAATCCTCCAAACTCTTATAAACAAAGCAAGTTAGTAATCGGTCGACCACTCTCATTCAGTCGGAAGGCCAGTATTTATTGTACTGTGTGTGACGTGATTGTGAGTAAGGCTGGTTTTATAGTCACGCCGCTAGACGCGCCGTTGGGCAGAATTTGAAACGCTAAGTACTACTACCCCAATACATATCCGAGCGCGCGTGCTCCGACGGCGCTGCTGAAACGCGTGACTATAAAATCAGCCTAACAGTTAATTAAGAGTGTCGCCGCGTTCAAACACGAGATTAACTAGTTTCGAGCTATCGCGAAAACGTATGAATTAGTTGGCCTCAATCCATATCAAGATAACTAACTGCCTACAAATTGTGTGACACAGCTTTGAACACGTCATTCTTATTTTTAAGCTAGTTTTTCCTGCCGGTTGTACTTGATGATGACCGTGTTATTTATAACACGAGGAGGATAAGAGGCTTATAGTGCGAGCGAGACAGACTATTTATGTATGTACCTACCTGCTCTCAAAATACCCCCTACCACTCTCACACTCATTCACTCACTCTCTCTCTGTCTCTATTTATTCTCTTTAGCAATAGTCTGTCTGAAGAGTCTTGTCTCTAGTCTGCTGAAGCTCTCAGGAGCTACATTTGCTGCGTTCAGTTTTCATATGGGTTCCAATTTAGCAAAGCACATTTTACAATGTCGGTTTGCACTCAGCTGGTATATCATAGCAAAACTCTTAAGTAGTTACTTACATACCACTAGGAAGGTACAACTTTTTTTTTTTTTTTTTTTTAAGGATGGGAAATCATCAAATGACCCCCCCCACTCTGGGCGGAGCGGGAGGGAGTGTCAGACTCTTACTGACTAAAAACCATCCATGTTCCTTCCTCGCCTTTTACGTTCCGGGGCCGCGGTATCTCTTTCGAACAGGCCCGCAACCCCGGCAAGGAAGGTACAACTTCAAATGGGTTTTTGAATCTCAGATGGCTGTCACTTTAAATGCAGCTGCACTGCTGCAGCTCGACATTCAGGCTGTGGAAAAAACTGAACGGAAGGGAAAAGTTAAAGTCAGGATATGGGATCTACGCATCTGTTTGACTTCTATCAACAAACTGCCATGTTAAAATATTGTGACAATAGACAATCGCCCCTGAAGACGACCCTTATTGTATTCATCCTCATTGTTCAGCAGCGCATATGTGAATTACAAAAGAACATTCAACATACAAATCTTCACTATATCAAGTTCCGTAGGTACGAACACTAACGGGCAGCTAACGACCAATTAGCAAAACAGCCAGTTACTTCAAAATGAAGAATAAATTAAAACGCACGCAAGAGCAGGCGCCTCCAAAAATGCAAAATCTTTTTATAAAAGTCCTATTTGTACTATTCGCCTTCGCATTCTACCTAACCATCTCCTTTGAGCCACTTTCAAAAGAAGAACAGATGGAGCGATATAATAAAATGACTGAGGATGTGGAACCATTCAGGAGGAATTTAACAGAATGCGCTCGCCAAGTAAAAGCTTCATTAGAAGACGTCGAAAGCTTTTTGAAACGAATACCGCAGAAGAAAATGGAAGGGAAATGTTTCGTCGCTTGTATACTAAAACGTAACTCAATAATAAAGGATAATAAGATCAGTAAAGATGATTTATTGGACGCGAACAGGGTTGTTTATGGGGAAGACAGTGAGGTGATGAATCGTTTGAAGATCGCTATAGGAGAGTGTACGAAGGCAGTCGAAAGCATCTTCGAAATATGTGAGTACGCGTCTGTGTTCAACGATTGTATGCATATAAATATGGAGCATATCTTGGATCAGGTGATGATGGAACGGCGCATGGAGGCTATTGGGCAGATGACGACGAACCCTGAGGAGTGGGGAGACACTGAAGATGAGATCATGAAGTTGGTGAAGGATGAACTTTAGTTCCTAAGATTTTTGAAATTGTTAACAAAATTATTGTGTTAAAATAACCGTGTGTTCGTTTTTATATTAAAAAGTATGTTTTATCTGACCTGTGGGCTATGATCTTATATGCAAGGTGTTTTTTTTTATATCCCATAACTCTAGCGTATGAATAGGGCGGTTTAAACTCTGACACCAGGTTGTTCATCAATCATACGATAAGAAGAAGAAGCGTATGAATGAGACCATAAATTGTCGCATTTTCTTAGCTAAAGTGAATTACTTACTCGTATTCACAACGAAACTTAGATTAATATGATTGATGTTATCCTCAAAACTATAGACTATTGGAACACATATTCTAGAACTTTTTGTATTATTTTTACTCATACCTTCGAACTATGGGATATCAAAAACACGTATTTTTTAATTTAATAACCTATATTATAGACTTTTATTGTGAATATTCTACCTGGTATGGACAAGTAAACAAATAAAACAAAAATATTGTTACGAAGAAATTTTAATTCTTTTCGAAATCACCTAATTATAACTTCGATATGATTCACTTAAAATTTACAATAGAAGCGCACATTACAAAACAAATTAGACACAAACTTGCTCCGCCTTCGTTTAGAAGTCACTTGGTGGGTACATTTGGGTATTACTAGGGGCATGTCGGCCTAAATCTCTACAGTTATGTCAACATATTAAACTGTAATAGCAAATGATATTCAGAACTTCGGCACAAGGAACCATTAACTCCTTAAGATCGATATTACAGAAATATCAAGAAAAATCATTTAAAAAACCAATTGCCATATCACAAAATTATCAATAGATTGAACATTTTCTTAAAAAACATTTTAGGAAAAGTTGTTTTGATTTTTGTCTAGGGAAACAACATTTGTGTCCCAGTGTTACAGAGAAGAGCATTGACCAAACTTCGTTGTTACAAAGGTACTTAAATTCTAAAAGTATAGGTTTACAAATAAAATAAATATGTTAAAAAATCAGTTCACAACAAAGTTTCTTAAACAATGAATGTTCATTAGTTTTAAGGAAGAGTGTATTTACACAGCCCTGCTAACGGATTTATATTACAACACTAGATATTGATGTCACTTAGTGGTAAAAATCGGTATCATGTTAAATCTCATTTTTTTTATCTAAGACATATTTTATGCAAATAAGAAATATTGCAATTTGTATAGTAAGCTAATTATCACTTTTAAATAAGCTGTAATGTCGCCATCTTTATTTGACAGGTCTGTCATTTGATTCTTGAAAAGTCAGTCAGTATTTGAAAAATTGTTAACCGTGAAATCTACCTTTATTCCCATCTGCCCCCCTTCGAGCTTGCCTCCGGCGTGGTGACTGCCACTAACTAGTGCCGTTTGCCACCCTGGTGGTCAATACCAGTAATTTAGTGACATCTGCCCCTATGCGTTGAGGGGCACACAAAACTAGTGTCATAATCTAAATCCTTCAAGAATATCGCTACCAAATAAAAAGTGTGATTCCCTTAAAATCACATTCAAATATCAAACAAACGGGTTCGTCTTATGCTGGCACTGCACTTGGCACTTCTGTGAATTTTTCGAGTTATTTGATCAATACAAAATGTTCTTAGTGCCTATTACGATAAAGATCACTTTGTATCAATGATATAAGGGGATTTTTTGACAAATCTGCCAAGTGTTGCGACACCATAAAATAAAGGGCTTCAAAATACCTGTTTTATGCACTTCTCTTTATACAAATAGATAGAAGACATCGAATGTACAATTGTTCCTAATTCACTAGTACTAGAATTACACCCAATGGGCTCTTGAGCTGTTGTTTCGTAGATAAAAAAACACCTTTTTTATACACCATTTCTGATGTGGACCGATGTTAATACCTAGTTACGTTTTATTTTTTCGGTAAAAAAAAACACTACAATTTGTATTTTTATTAAATTCGGAAGCCTGTCACTAGAATTAATGGTAAAATACTAAAAGAAATACTCTTTTTTTTCAAAATTTTGTTTGGATTTGGTCTACTTAAAGACAAATAGACTAAAAAACGTAGTTGCTGGCTCATAAATTTCTCTAGCTACGAGTACATTGCAGTAAAACTTGTAGTGAGATTAAATATATCGTTTTATTTGATAACACCAAATATCGCAAAAATCTCGAACAAATATAAATTCAGTGAAAAATTCATATTATTAAGTTAACACACATCAGACCACAAAATGGGTACAACAACGAACATTTCCAAATATTTATCTTATAACGTATTACGAAAAACAAGTAATCCATACGAAAATCGTTAAATACACTTACAATATTACCAGATGATACCTATTAACATTACAATCTAAAAACTAAGGTATCATACAGTCTTAATTTCATCAAAATTTTATTTAAAAACCCAAATTTTATGTTAAAACTTTTTATATAAATTACTATTCACTATATAAATAGTTTAATCAACCATTTTTCTTAGCTAAAATATACCTACCCTATTCCTTGAAGTCATGTATAGTACTTATAATTAATATCATTGAAAGAAAATCAAAGGTATAGAAAACAATAATATGGCAGTGTCCTAAAACAAAAATAATATAATGTTGTTAAAAAATAGTAAGCGTATATTGAATCCTAACATTTAATTGTAAAATAATATTTAAAATAATGTAAAATAAGTTCATTTAAGGGTAAGTTAGAATAAGCATGTCGTCTATTTGCAATTATACTGGTATCTAATATTTTAACGTTTCGTTCAAAATTATTATGGCTAATTTAAATATTTTTGTATAACTATTCGATGCAGTTTACATGCACACAAATGTATTTAAAGCTAACAGTGTTGTGTAACTAGAGACACTAGAAAACAAACATTATTCACAATATTGACAGACAATAGGCTTTTAGGCCCGTATTACAGAACATCGCTCAATACTCAAGCATTACTTAAAACTAGATTCAAGCTATTTGATTGGTTGAAACTAGTTTTAAGCAACGCTTGAGTTTTGAGCGATGTTCTGTAATACGGGCCTTAGTCGAGTTCCTTCAGTCAAAAATTGGTTGGAAACACTTTTCGAGTATAATAAAATAGGATACTTATTTAAAAACTGGGATGAAAATGATGCACCTAGTTTTTTATTTAACACTGGCTTTTATTGGCGGGTTTGCACCCGTTATGTTAGGAAATTATTCCCCGGGAACGTTTTGAATTCAAATGGTCACACAAATTTTACCTCTTTATAGTCAAAATCTTAATATTCACATTTTATCTGACCTAGAAGTGGAAACGAAGACCTCATGCTCTAGCAGTATTATTTATCGCTTGCGACAACTAAAGTAAGTGACAGTTGAGATCGCAATATCGGTCATTGAACTACTTACATTTATTAAAGTTCTATACTTTTAAATCCAAAAATAAGCCTGTTCAAGTCTTGAAACATCATCTATCGTGATCTTCAATATTTTTTCTAATGAAATTCGATACTCGGTTCATTTGTTTTGGTTCGTAGAAATATTAGGGAAAGGGCAATGACCGCTATTGCGATCTTAACTGACACTTACTTTAGCAGTCGCAAGCGATACATAATACTGCTAGAGCATGAGGTCTTCGTTTCCAATTCTAGGTCAGATAAAATGTGAACCGTCATGGTCTTGGGCTGAAGCTGGATTTTACTCTAATTTAGGTCTATGTTCGCCAAAAAGATAACGGTCTGATTATGTAAAAACAGCTGTTCAAAACACATATTTGTAGGGGAACATGTCATAATGACAGCTGTTTTTAGATACCTAATCAGACTGTTATCTTTTCGGTGAACATGGACCTCATAAGGGCAAAAAATCTCCTTTGATTGCCAAAATTAGTAAATGATCACCAAAATTAATCCCCATTTTGTCGTGAAATTAGAACCAAAACATATTAATATTTTAGTTAATGACCACCAAAAATTAAACCGTTATGCTCTTGCATCCGAGTCGAGTGAGACCCTTTTTCTGAATGGTTTATAAAAAAATTACCAAACTTCTAATCTAATCTATCCGTGTCGGGGTGCTTCAAGTCGGTCTAGGCAAAACTAGTTTGTCATCGAACACCTCATTAAAATTTGGTGCTCAATTTACTAAATAGGTGATCGATTGATATTTTAGGTGAGTCATTATATTTTCCCCCATTTATAAGACAGACTCAGAAGACAGCCTGCATTCGGCGGAAACTCACAATATATTTTGGTAAATAATCATAAAATGAAATATAACCACATGAAGATGATATATTTGCAACTTCCCTAATATATATAGATAATAATATAAATAGTATATTTGATTCAAAATGTCTCTAATTACCAAACACCAATTTACTAATACGGCTATATAACTAAATTAAGATCAAAATATACACGCCACACTGAGCGGCCTTTATCGATTTAATTTTAATACTACAAAAATACTTCTTCTTATCATGGACTCTTTATTTTGGCCCACATTGTTTGATTCAAAAATAACTTTTGTTTTTTCAAAAAGATAAAAGGAAGAATATTTACAGTAGTCGGCAGTAAGATTCAGTCACGATAAACATTTAAGAAAACTGTATCTAGACAAAAAATATCGTAGAATGAAAAAGGAGTCCAAATTTTGTAAAAACAGTTCATATCGCTACTATGAGTATTGAAACGTTTACCGTTAATTTTTAAACAATTTTATTTAATCTAGTAATAATAAATTAGAATTAAGGTTCGGTCGGGTCGATACCACAGTATAATTATAAGCAGTAGTGTGATTCGGAAGAATGTACTAGCCATGCGGCCAATAGAGACCGGTGGAAAAGGATCGCGAAGGCAGCGATCGCAGCTGTAAACGACCCCTCATGACCACGACCACTCTGTCAAGAGTGAACGACTGAGAAGAGTGATTCGGATGTGTCCTTGAATTCAACGCCTACTATCGATTTGAAGGCTAGGGTTGCTACTATCGGGTATATTTTGTGGTTTATCGTTAAGGAAATGACGCGGCACGCGATTATCCGTCGGCGGGGGAAGGAGCGCTTGTTTAATTACGTCAGCGTTTCGGACGTTTCTTTGAAGTCAACCTAATGCTTATAATTATACTGTGCTAATACGGACAATTTGTGGACATCGGACACTGACGCACTGACGGTCTGCCGCATTTCACCCTTATGTTCTAAGTAATAAGATTGAAAATTGGTCGACCGTCAGTGAACTCAGTAGTATGTTCGTTGTGCAGAGCTATGTCCGTCCTTTGTCACTGCTGATCGAACCTTGATAGCAATAACATAATTCAACCGTTTCCTTTCTAAAGATATAAAAAAATACAAATTTAAACATTTTAACTGCTGCCCTGTGGGCATTCAAAGATTTGAATATTATATTGTGACATTCAAAAGCGACATTCAGTTTTCTGCTTACTGTACGAGGCCAGAATTACATTTGTCATCATCGATTCGCATTTGAGCGTAGTTCTGTCAAAATGTACCAAATAATATCAAAAACTTTCTTTCCTAAGTAATTGTAGTGATTTTGAATAGTTGATCCTGTTGAATCTTTAACATATACAGGATTGATTTTACTGGATAATAATATACCACATATTAACAACAGATTAATTCAATTGTTTCATTTTGACATAATTAAGTCCATTTTATCAATTTATTTATCTAATCGGATGCAGCTGAATACCAGTATTTACATAGTACATAGAGCGACTGCCTACCTGACCTTCATAACCCAGTCAATACTGGGTAAGTAATACAATACCCCTTGGTAAGACTGGTTCTAAGATTTTCAGGTCATTTATTACCAGTCAACGACTGTCAAAGACCGCGAAATTCAAATTTTCTTACGTTTTTTTTACAATTTGCAGGCCAGTGCTAGGTTGTGTGTAAATTAAAATATTGTTCGCGACTGTAAGACACGCGACATCAGACAACATCATCATCATAATTTCAGCCGAAAGACGTCCACAGCTGGACATAGGCCTCCCCCAAGTGTCGCCACATTGACCGGTCCCGTGCGACTCGCTTCCAGCTCTCTCATAACTACACGTACACTCACACACACATACTCATACAACCACACCCTTTAACACTCATAACACTCAACAACACACACACACTCATGCACACACTCACTCATGTCCATATTTTGTTATTTTGATTTACTGCATCCATGTATTGTTTTTATTGTGTTTTAAGTAAGTACCTACTGTTGTGAAGGATTATCTGCTTAAATGAAGGCTCCAAACCCAAATTGTTTGTGTATAACTTTTGGACACAATAAACTTTATTATTATTATCATTATTATAACGGAGTCCTGCAACCTTCACCAGCCGGCGTAGCATGGCGTTCTATCTCTAGTCTACCAAGACTCGACAAAGCTCTTTTCCATACTGACAATCGACAAAATGACAGATAAATGACAGATTTTCGAAAGACTTCTACCGTCCTTAGCATGGCGATGTTTGACATGTGGAAAAGACAGTTCTCTAGTCTCTAGCGACAAAAGTCTATAACGTCGAGCATGGCGATATTTTTTTGTCTACTTTTGACAGTTGTTGTAGAAATCGTTTCTTGACTTCTAATGTCAAAAAGTCTACAACACATCAGACCTAGACAAGCGGGTTTTTACAAAAACATATTATTTTTTTGTACGCGATTTGGTGAAAAACATGTCGGGGTCCTACCGTCGCCATTTCCTCAGTTTCTATGCTGAGGAAAATGAAGGGAAGGTCAAAAGGAACGCTGTACTAGCTCTAACCGGGGCTTTCAATCTCTCGGAAAACGAGTTCCTCGAAAACTATATACTTAGTAGGTAACCAAATAGATGGTGCAATATCTGTGCCAGGAGCTGAGCGAGTATCTGTTTCCTTACACATCACATGGTCTGCCTGTTCTCGTTAAAGTAGGTAAGTTCAATCCAGGTTAATTACGCCTTCCAATCCAACTAGTTAGGTAGGTATCTTGTAAAAATAATGGCCAATCTTATAAGTAGATCAAAGTTCTGCTGACAGGATATTACCAAAGGGGTGTTGGCTAAGAGCAAAACATTTGTATTGGCCAAACTAGAATAAGCAATTTGTTGTTACAATAAACACAAAGTCAGTTAATTTCCCTCATAAAAACCCAAGTTTGAGTGGCCCGAGTTAGATAGTGTGATAGATATTTAAGTTCTGTTGTTTCAGGCTGAAACCGCGATGGATCCTGTACCCGAACACTAAGGCAGGAAGGCAGACTGTGGCAACTAGGTACCAGCGAAAGTTCAGCCTCCCAAGACATATTGGGAGCCATTAACTCTACCCATGTACAACTCTGTTACATTGCGATAATGCGAAAATAAACATATAAACTACATCTTTCCAATGTTTCATTATTATTTTTGAAATCGAAAATTCACTTTGTTTGTCATTATAGTTAGAGAGCCGACGATACTAAACCTTGTCTGATAACGACTCCCAGACTGATTATGTACTTAGAAAATACCAACACAAATCTGAAAGATCATCAATTTCTGTGAAAGAAAAACGACTGCTGCGTTTTCCAAACAGTGCAGAAAGTGATTGCTGCAGCCCACCGCGCGTTTTGTCAGCAATCACTTGGTTCCTGTCGATTTGTACTGATTAAATACACGTGTCACGATAATGTGCGAATCATTTTACAAGACTTGGGAGTCTTTATCACACAAAATACGAAAAATATATTTTTTTAAATTATATCTTCGGGGACTCTTATCAGACTAGGTTTAGTGTCGTCGGCTCTCTAACTAGTATGACATAAAGTTTACACTTCATCTGAGTCCGACACAGATTAAAAACAATACGAGTAATACGTTTCGTTGTTGCTTTGAGTTACGTTCAAAAGGTGATAAAACCTGCGCGTTTGACACAGTTTTTTGGTTAACTAAACGTAAATATTATCGTAAGATTTTTAGAATATCTACATCACTAGCTGCGTCTCCGTTGCCATGGAAAGTCATTCAATGTCTTTGTCTTCTTACAAACTCGAGTCTATGGGTCGCCGCATGCTCGGGGATGTCCAAGACTCAAGACATGTCAAGTTGTATGGAAAAGAGCTTTGTCGAGTCTTGGTAGAGTAGAGATAGAACGCCATACTACGCCGGCAGGTCATCGGTGAAGGTTGGTTTGCGAAGACGTATGTAGTTTAAGAATAATAATCATCAATACAACCCTCCAAGTTCATAAAGGTCGAGGAATGTCTTTGACCTTGAAAAGTTCTTCTTATCAACATACAACCTAGCACTGGCCTCCAAAAACCGTAAGTAAGTTTGGATTTCTCGGGCTACCCTGACGCTTTCACCTTAACTTAAAGATCGACCCGAGCGGTTGTTATTATTTGGCCACGAGCTTCGCATACACGCACATAAAAAGCGAATCGATTCTGACAAATGTGGTTCAGGCTTGTATAGCATCACATACGCAAATATAATAAGGTGTTAAAAAACTAACTGCAGGAAACTTGAGGAGTTGTTTGGAATTACAAATAAAAAAATAATCACGAAAAAGTTTTATCTAAGTAACGATTCATTTCAAAGATATGCAATATTTTCACTGCGCACAAAACTATTGAACATGTGCACTGTACACCGTGCAAGGCGCCGCCGGAGTTGCGGAATTTGCGGACAGGGCTAGCGAGCCCCGTTGCTATGGCGACGAGGCGCCGGCGCAGCCCTGTGTACAGTGCACATCAAAATGTTTTACTCATTTTTTTATTACGTACGAACTAAAAATGCTTGAAAAAAACATTTTTTTTGGCATATGTTTGGTTTTTGATACCGAGTACATACACGAAATTGTTGCAGTTAATTTTTTAAAACCTTATATAATATTTTCATTTCAGTTGATATCTGCCGATGAAATAAAAAATAATTCTAAAATAAGCAAAAAAAGATACTAGAATTGTAATGAATAAAGGAATAAATAAAACCACAGCATTTATACTTTTGCATTAGCAAATAACAACCTCAATTTGTAGAATTTTTAAAATAAAATATGTAACCGAAAATTGAGTAAACCAGGCATAGTGGAAACGTTTTACTTGCTTGAAAGAAACCACAATGAAAAAATAGTACATTTTGATACAAGTGGAGAAAGTTTATTGTAGTTCGAGGCGGAACTAACGCACGAACTGTAGAAAAGAACCAGTTTTCGAGGAAGTTTATTGAAAAATACTTTCAACTACCTGCTGCCCGCGACTTTACTTCTCTGTTTGAATCGGATTTTCTGAACAGTTTCAAGGTTTAAATTTTTAGCACGGGACCTTTTTCTAAAGTAAAATTAGCCTAAATTACTACTTATAACATCAGCTATCTGCTAGTAAACCAAAATCCAGTCCCGTCAAAATCGGTTCAGCCGTTTCGAAGATTAAATAGAACATACAAAACTTTTTTTTTAAATGTGCCACATCTTTATGGTTTAAGAACTTCATCAAAATTAACTATGATTCACTTCCCGAGATAGTAAATTTAAGTAAAATATTTATGAGTGAAAAGTAAATTACGTTCACAGTGAAAAAAAAAGTGTAAAACGTCGTCTTTAGACATTGCCAGTGCGGGTATTCCGTGCTCTTTGAGTACACTATCTTATTTCCTACTTTTTCAGTCCATTTTTCAAAGTTCTACTTATTCACCAGAATTTCTTTCAAGCCAGCTCAAGTCCATAAAAACAGTATAAATATCAGTAACACAGTCTAAAGATACACACAAAATTACTTTCAAAACTGCCGTTTTTTCTTCGGGATAAAATTAACAGCTATAAATATTGGGCCATATATTATAACACCTGTTCCCATCACTATATTTATGTACTAGAATAAAGTCCCGAACCTCGAGGGTGTAGGCCGAGGTCATTCGGGCGGGCAGCTCTGGACGAAGGAGGCGGGGAATAGGCCCGTGCGGCCTGTACGCTGAAGGGTGCCCTTGTACCAACCGTCGCCTCTCTTTTTCGATACTATCACTATGTCATCAACTTTCAGTTCTAACTCGTATTCCGAGTTAGGCGGGTATGGGACTATGCAGCGGAATCTGAAAACAATTGTTGGACATTGATGAATATTTGTTTCCGAGTCATGGATGTTTATATGTATACAACATTATTTTTTGTTTACACTAAACCCGAAAAGGGGTCATTGTACTCATCATTTTGAACATTTTTTTCTATGGGACGAACCTTGAAATCGCGAAAAAAAAATCAGCTGTTCCCTACATGTTGACGAGTTATGCGAACATAAATGTAGGGAACAGCTGATTTTTTTTTCGGGTTTAGTGTAAACAAAAAATAATGTTGTATACAGGGTAAAAACCACCTCATCACAAAGCTGTTAACCAAGCATTATGTACATCAAATTAAATAACTTCACGCAAAAAATATTGCTGGGAAACAACTTTTTTTTTTGAGGTTATAAATTCATGTTTTGTGGTAGAACTCTATGGACACACCCCTTCATTATTGTCTGTCGTGATAAGGACGTATACGTACGGGTTCAAATTGCGGCAATTATAAATGTGATTTTTTCACTTTATATGCCCTTTCTAGTTTATCTTGGATATCACAGACATCGGTGAAGGATAACATCGTAAGGAAACGCCTAGCCTTTTCCCAACTGTGATAGGGTCGGCTTCCAATCTAACCGGATGCAGCTGAATATCAGTATTTTACATGAAACCGACCTCCACAACCCAGTTAGTACTGGGTAACACGATACCACTCGGTAAGACTGGTTTTCAGACTTTTTAGTTTATATATTATTATGCAAGTCTGAATTTGTATTGTCAGCCTATCTTGAGCAAGTGTGGTAATCAAACTGTAGCCTCCTCTGTTTGAGAAGACGCTTTTTCCCAGCAGTTGGACAGTGGGAGTAGTGGGACTGGTATTATTACTATATTTACCTTTCTTTATTAGGTTGGACGTGATGTCGATCTCGCCTCGACGCGGTCACATCTAGTGACTGTGATTTTCGATGCTGGGACTGCCACGGGTTTTCTGTGCCCGATCTGTAAAATGAACAACACGTTATTCTAAATAGTTCTAAACGGTACAGCGATATTTTAAAGTTAAAAAGTTGTCTAATAAAAGGTGTAAAAAACCTCGAGCCGACAACCACTTGTTCTCCCCGTAATTGCGATATTTTTTTTGTTCTACACCATACCTGGGAACCTTCTAGTTACGGAGATATTGGGGGTCAAAGTTCCAACTTTTTTTAAATACTAGTTTTTATGGTAAGGTTTTTACTTAAAACACCTCCACGACCCCCGTACTATTCAATCCATCCATCAGCACAAAACATGATTGTTTCACCCCCAAAAAAAAAGTAGTTTCCCAGCAGTATTTTTTGCGTAAAGTTATTTAGTTTGATGTACAGAATGCTTGGTTGGCTTCGTAATGAGGTTGTTTACACCCTGTATAATGTTAGAGAAAAGAGGTAATAGACGATTCTATCTTTACAAAAATAATGTCTCGGCCTAATTTGCTATGCTCGACCGGATTTGTGGATTCATGGTTTCCTACGAACGTTCATATTGTTGAAAGAAAGTAAGAAAATAATTATATTCGACCCAGTTTAAAGCATACTGTGCACACGGATATCCTCGGACTTGAACCCAGGACACCAATAAGCGATCGTTCTCCCTAAACTAACAAGTTAGTTAGTTTGGTCATCATCTGTCTAGCCTTTTCCCAACTATGTTGGTGTCGGCTTCCAGTCTAACCGGACGCAGCTGAATACCAGTATTTTACATGGAGCGACTGCCTATCTGACCTCCACAACCCAGTTAGTACTGGATAATGCGATACCCACTTGGCAAGACTGGTTGTCAGACTTTTGGGCCACTGACTATCTGCAACAACTGTTAAAGATCTACAAATGACAGCTGGGATCAACTGCTTAACGTGCTTCCCGAGGTACGGAGGAAATGGGTGGTCAGTCATCGAGCCGATTTCGATCGATTTTATTTATTTATTTTTATTATTCGACCCGAGAGGCTGTTATTGTTTAGCCACGAGCTCCTCAAGTTGGATACTTCGGGTGTTTCCGGTAATATTATATTTCTTAGACGGACAACGTCGGAAATAGAAGCCAAGATAAAAGCGACACGTCAAACGAAAAACACCATGCTCAAGGAATTATGAATGACATGAAAAATAACAGTACATTAAGCTACGCCATATGTCACATTAAACAGTGCTGTGATATATTGTTTAAAAGTGTGAATGGTATAATAGAATATAGTGATGAAAATAAGAATAGGACTGATCTGGCGCCATATTGTAACGTCATAACTATCGAAATCGAACAAGGTAAGTAGAGTCAGCATAACCTTGATACTATTCAAGCGACAGTTGATATACGGAGGTCATTGACGTTCCTATTCTTATTTGAAATGTTTTGTACAACGTATGCGTGAGCGTGTCTGTTGGGTGTCTGATTATGTTTGTTGTGTTCGTGCAGAGCGGCGGGCGCGGGCCGCTCCTTGAGCGCGGTGCGGGTGTGTGAGTGTGTGAGTTCTGTGCATACAACCTGTGCAGATGATGGTGTTCGTGCAGGGCGGCGGGCGCGGGCCGCTCCTTGTGCGCGGTGCGGGTGTGTCAGTGTGTGAGTTCTGTGCATACAACCTGTGCAGATGATGGTGTTCGTGCAGGGCGGCGGGCGCGGGCCGCTCCTTGTGCGCGGTGCGGGTGTGTGAGTGTGTGAGTTCTGTGCATACAACCTGTGCAGATGATGATGTTCGTGCAGGGCGGCGGGCGCGGGCCGCTCCTTGTGCGCGGTGCGGGTGTGTGAGTGTGTGAGTTCTGTGCATACAACCTGTGCAGATGATGGTGTTCGTGGAGGGCGGCGGGCGCGGGCCGCTCCTTGTGCGCGGTGCGGGTGTGTGAGTGTGTGAGTTCTGTGCATACAACCTGTGCAGATGATGGTGTTCGTGCAGGGCGGCGGGCGCGGGCCGCTCCTTGTGCGCGGTGCGGGTGTGTGAGTGTGTGAGTTCTGTGCATACAACCTGTGCAGATGATGGTGTTCGTGCAGGGCGGCGGGCGCGGGCCGCTCCTTGTGCGCGGTGCGGGTGTGTGAGTGTGTGAGTTCTGTGCATACAACCTGTGCAGATGATGGTGTTCGTGCAGGGCGGCGGGCGCGGGCCGCTCCTTGTGCGCGGTGCGGGTGTGTGAGTGTGTGAGTTCTGTGCATACAACCTGTGCAGATGATGGTGTTCGTGCAGGGCGGCGGGCGCGGGCCGCTCCTTGTGCGCGGTGCGGGTGTGTGAGTGTGTGAGTTCTGTGCATACAACCTGTGCAGATGATGGTGTTCGTGCAGGGCGGCGGGCGCGGGCCGCTCCTTGTGCGCGGTGCGGGTGTGTCAGTGTGTGAGTTCTGTGCATACAACCTGTGCAGATGATGGTGTTCGTGCAGGGCGGCGGGCGCGGGCCGCTCCTTGTGCGCGGTGCGGGTGTGTGAGTGTGTGAGTTCTGTGCATACAACCTGTGCAGATGATGGTGTTCGTGCAGGGCGGCGGGCGCGGGCCGCTCCTTGTGCGCGGTGCGGGTGTGTGAGTGTGTGAGTTCTGTGCATACAACCTGTGCAGATGATGGTGTTCGTGCAGGGCGGCGGGCGCGGGCCGCTCCTTGTGCGCGGTGCGGGTGTGTGAGTGTGTGAGTTCTGTGCATACAACCTGTGCAGATGATGGTGTTCGTGCAGGGCGGCGGGCGCGGGCCGCTCCTTGTGCGCGGTGCGGATGTGTGAGTGTGCGAGTTCTGTGCATACAACCTGTGCAGATGATGGTGTTCGTGCAGGGCGGCGGGCGCGGGCCGCTCCTTGTGCGCGGTGCGGGTGTGTGAGTGTGTGAGTTCTGTGCATACAACCTGTGCAGATGATGGTGTTCGTGCAGGGCGGCGGGCGCGGGCCGCTCCTTGTGCGCGGTGCGGGTGTGTGAGTGTGTGAGTTCTGTGCATACAACCTGTGCAGATGATGATGTTCGTGCAGGGCGGCGGGCGCGGGCCGCTCCTTGTGCGCGGTGCGGGTGTGTGAGTGTGTGAGTTCTGTGCATACAACCTGTGCAGATGATGATGTTCGTGCAGGGCGGCGGGCGCGGGCCGCTCCTTGTGCGCGGTGCGGGTGTGTGAGTGTGTGAGTTCTGTGCATACAACCTGTGCAGATGATGATGTTCGTGCAGGGCGGCGGGCGCGGGCCGCTCCTTGTGCGCGGTGCGGGTGTGTGAGTGTGTGAGTTCTGTGCATACAACCTGTGCAGATGATGGTGTTCGTGCAGGGCGGCGGGCGCGGGCCGCTCCTTGTGCGCGGTGCGGGTGTGTGAGTGTGTGAGTTCTGTGCATACAACCTGTGCAGATGATGATGTTCGTGCAGGGCGGCGGGCGCGGGCCGCTCCTTGTGCGCGGTGGTGCGTGCGGCCGGCGGGAGCGCGCGCAGCAGCTGCGACGGACAAGAGCCCGACCTGCGCCCACACCGTTAGTATGCCACGAACCAACATCGATACAACTTATTGCTTATTGCAAACAGTTAAGAGATCCAGAATCGAGAAGTATTTTAATTGAATTTTTAAAGTAATTGACTTATTTTTTATTCCAAAAATAAACAATAAAATATAGGGTGCAAAAAGGCTCTTAACGAAACCGAAAGGCAATCGTTGTCCCCATCACTGCGATATTTTTTTTGTTCTAGACCACACCTGGGAACTTTATAGTTACGGGAGATATTTGGGGTCAAAGTTCCAACAACACATTTTCACAAGTTTTTTGATAATTACATATTTTCTATGTAAAAACTTTTTTTTAACACCTCCACGACCCCCATACTATTCAATCCACCAGCACAATGTTTTGAGTGTGTTACATTGAGATTTACCGTAAAACGTGATTTTTCACCCCGAAATAATCTTTTCCCAGCAATAATTTTTGCGCAGGGTTACTTAGTTTGATGTACAGAATGCTTGGTTAAAAGCTTCGTGAAGACCCTTTTTACATCCCTGTATCTTGTTTTTTTTTTTCAATACAGTTTCCAAAGATATTTTACAAAAAAAGTACGAACAGCGTCGCTTACAACACTGACCTGACAAGACAATAGAAAATTAAACTAAAAAAATCCATAACCTCTTCAATTTAAGTCAGTTAAAGTAATTGCTCGTTATTGGCTCGTGGCAAAATACACACGTGAAACACAAAATGCAGGGACAATGAGTGCTGTTAGAACAAATTGGACATTCAAGCACACACAACATAAGTACATACAAACAGTACCTGGAAGTTTATACAGCGTATAGCATTCTTATGTAAAAGTAATTACTTAAGGTGAAACCGTCAGGGTGGCCCGCAAATTTCATTTTTTCTTACGTTATTTACAATTTGCAGGCCCGGCCCGGAGTCTCGACAGAGATAACGACAAAATCATTACCTTTTGGTTGCTTATTAGTAACGAACAAATGCGGTTGCAATAATGATGCTTGCAAATAATGAGAGTTTCTACATCCTAGACGCGTTTCTAGTGTGCTTAGTTATTGCAACCGAATGCATTCGTTAGTAATCAGCGATATAAAGTTACCGACTTTGTCGTGACCTCTGTCGAGACTGCCCAGTGCTAGGTTATATGTTGATGAAAATATTGTGTGCGACTGTAAGACGAGATTCAGATCCGGAGTTATAATCATCAAAATCATCAATACAACGTTCAGAAAGGGCGAGGAAAGTCTTTGATCTTAAAAAGTCGTTCCTCAACCTTTATCAACTCGGAGGGTTCTTTATATGATCATTTAAGAAAATTTGTATTTTACGGGTTACCTGGAGCATCCACCTTAATATACGATTTTTATTCCGTAGAGGGAATATGCAAGAGATACAAAACGCTTTTTATTTATTAAAAATGCCTTGTATTGGCGCTTATAAACATTATGGTGCGGTTGTTTAAGTTTCTAATACATCACTTATTGACGTGATAACGTCTTATAAATTGATAATACCAGCAACACTCATGAAAAATAGTAACGTTCCATAGTAACGTTCCATAGTAACGTTCCACCTCCTTTTTTGTATTACATAAAATAATGATTATGACGTTATCACGTAAATCTATCGTCCGTAAACCGACTTTACAGACAACCAATTTTTTTTACCATTTACTGTTTTATGTAGCATGTTTTTGGTGAAACTGAACGCACTCTCAAAACACGTCGTCCTCGATAACGGCGGAAGTGACATCAAAATTCATACGTCAAAAAATAACTTTTATTTGAAATGTAGGTAAAGTTGCACTACGATTTTATTATAATATTGTTATCGAAATTTTTGCTTCAATAAACCACATACAATACCTAACTAAAATGATTATATTAAGGCCAAAAAAATAGATTTAAACAAGGTAGATTTTGATAAATGACGTCAAAGTATGGTCGCCACAATCACGGACGTTTGAACTGTCACAGAAAATTGCAGGAGTTTAGTATTCGTTTTAAGCGACGAGCAGTAGTTAAAATTAACTTTTATTACTTTTCTAGGGTTGATAATAGTATAATTAATTGACTTAAGTGAAGAAAAAAATACATGCATATTCCCCCTATTGCTTGAAAAGTTGTAGGTAATTGCTTTCTTTGACGGTTAAGAACATAACACGCATAAAAATGTTGAATAGGTAATAAATAACTACAAATTTCATGAAAAGGTTAAAAAAATAACTTGGAGGGTTGTATTGAATTTAATGATTAATCACTCTGAAATGCCATTTTCACAACCAAGTACTGTTTGATCGCAAACAAGGACATGTTAGAATCACATATAATAAGGCGCAGAACAGATCATGGACTATTTGTCCGACACAAAGTACTGGTAAATAAATCTGGTTGCGTCACTGTGTTTTTTTAAATATAGTGTAAGTTTCGTTTTTAAACATTGGTGTCGAATCTGTTGTGCACAAACTTAATTTATGCAATTGCTATCTTTTTCTCTCTAATAAAACGAGAAAGAGACGGACGTAATTTATAGCTGTCAAATTTGATTGGAACCAATAATGAAGGGTGCACGTTAAAACATGTCGACTGAAAACACTGAAGCGCAAGGCATAAACTAGTTTGACATCTCTTAACGTAATTCATAGCTATAGATAGCCGTCTTTTACTCGTACTGCCTCTAAGTAAAAGATAGCAATAGCCTAAATTATGTTTAGTTTTTGCATAACAGAATCGAGACCAATGTGTTTCGAATTTTAATTTTACTTTTTACTTAAAATCGTTATTGATTGTTTTATTTTTTATTCTGTTTTTGTAACTTACATTTTGAATATAGTGTAAATAATGATATTTAAAAAGGAAAAATTGCGTGAATATCGAATTAATAAAAAAAAAACTGTTTTTTAATTTAAAACTTCAATTTAATTTCTAAATGGTGTGAAAACCAAATTCATAAATAAAAGAATACTGTTTTTGAATTTAGAACTTCAATTTTATTTTTAAATCGTGTGAAAATAGAATTCATAAATAAAAGAATACTGTTTTTGAATTTGGAACTTCAATCCTATTTTTTTTTCTTTTTTAGCAGATAGACTTGATTACATTGTTGTTGCAACTGACCTGACGTGCACAGGATGATGTTGCTGCGTGTTGAAGGTGAGCATCAAGGAGGTGCCGGGTCCGTCCTCGAACACCGGGTTGTCCATACTGTAGCCGGTGGGCGGAGGAGACTTGCACTTCTTCATCGCTGCGAGACGCTTCATCAAACTCACGCCGGTTGAAATAGAGGACTTCTCCGCTTTCGGTTTTTCTTTTGGCTGTTGAGTATTTATTTAAACTTTATGTACAATTTAATGCGGATTTAATGCCACAAGGCATTCTCTACCAGTCAACCTTTGGGTTAAATAGGAAAACATAGTGATAGGGTACAAAAAAATGTCTAAAAAACGAAATACTTGTTCACGAGAACTTAATAAACTTACATTGATACTAATACACATATACAAATAAAAAAACATTCAGTCAAATAAGTATCGGGAATGGATGATTTGTTTCTGGTTCTGCAGTCCCAAAAGACTTGAATTTTCTCCAAAAACTCAATCGGATGCGAGTCGCTTAGGACAAGTCAATTCCGACCCAACATTCATGAAACACATTGTTACTGGTGTCGAGACGTGGGTTTACGAGTTTTACATGCAAACTAGTCAACAAGCTTCGGAGTGGCGCCTTCCAACTGAACCGAAACCAAAAAAAAAGGAATTCGCGGCGAGCACTGAACTCAATTCCGGAAACAGCGTTTAAAAATGTTTTGATAATTGGATTATTCGTTGTAGTAAGTGTATCGTTTCTGAAGGAGCATACTTTTACAGCGTTTTTTGGCAGCGAAGCTGATAAAATAAATTTGAATGGATAAGAAACATTTTGTGTATTATTGTTTTTTTCCTGTTACTTTCTTGTCAGTATGTTTAAAAAATACCAAAAAAATACAACAAACTTAGTAATAATTACTTATTAATCAATATTTAATTATTTATGTATTTGTTCTGTAGTACACATAAATTAATACATTTTAGATGATGCACATCTAAACTGATAGATACCGTGCCCCGTTATGACATAGTTAATAAAATAAAATAAAACAACAATGAATATGACAATTTAATATGACTCTTCTTTTCTTTTGATTTGAAATTACAAGAAAAACCAAGAAAACTATTAATATGAATACTCCAGTTAGGCTGTGGATAAACAATGGGATACGCTGTTTATATGGATTTTGTAATATCTTACCTTTTCAGATCTAGGCGTGTTTTGTTGAGTTTGCGCTGGCGAACACCATGGATAAGTCAGCGGTTGGGCTGGAAATATTTACAAAAACATAGTTTCAGAAATCTAGATATAACATTGAGTTTGCCGGCAAATTGCAAAAAACGACGAAAAATTTGGATTTTGCGGGCTACCTTGACGCTTTCACCCTAAAAAAATCCTGCTTGAAAACGTCATGGTAACCCCCCAGATCTATGGAGAAGAACGGGCATGAAACTTGTCGCCGTATAAGATGTATAGTAGCCGTTACCGCAGATCTGTGCGGCGTCCCTCGCGCGCGGCGGCGCGTCGGGCGCGGCGGTGTGCGGCGCGGCGCTCGGTGACGTCACCGCGCTCACCGTCAGCACGCCCGACACCGCTACAGTACTCGTCTGGAGGTACAACCATATATTATTATACAACGTCTCAACGTACCTTACAAGAAGCTGTCAACTCTAGCGTTCAACACATTCAACTACGCAAAAATGATTGCTAGGGAAGGCCATTTTTCTTTTAGGTGCGAAAAATCACGATTTATGTTGGTACTTAATAAAAACTTGCTGTAGGATAATTTGCAAGTATTCGAGGAACTACGCTAAGACACTTCGTCTTATAAAACCTGATACTGACAAAAATACAAATTAAAATATGGCGGGCGCTTTCGCGTCGCGTGTACAGTGCTATTCCCAGTAATACAAAGCAAATACTTTGCACATCCCTCATCCGACCGCAGCCTTTTTGCGGTCAAACTCCGGATGTAAACGACTTTGATCTTAAGAGGGTGCATGGCAACGACGTTTTGATAAAGGAGAATGACCAAAGTGGACCAATTTTTTTAAAAAAAAGGACAAGTTCTGCCCCCAGATTTACTACCTAGCTCATTTGAAAGACGGGTTCAAATGCATCATTTTTTCTATGGAAATGAAAAAATCTGTCCCACAAAATCGTAGATATTAGCTGAAACGTGAACTTGAAAAAAAGTACCACATTCACTTGACGACCTTTTCTTATACCAGGCATCATGATTTAAAAAAAGAAACATAAAAACGTTTTTTGAATAACTACGAGTAAATCGTGTTTTATTTATTATTCATTGAACTATTTAGTGAATAAGATTCTATACACAAAAAATAAGTGCAGGCAATAGTGTAACGTTACAGTATTCAATATTGTTGAATTAGTCTGTAACTGTGGGTTAGAATTTGATGCACATTTGCACACATAGTTAGTCCACGATAGTATAAGTTAACCCACAATGGAGTCAACCCTGAGGGCAGCAGTTTTTTTTTAGACCAGAGCCCATACATTTTTGGTCATTCTCCTTTCATAAAAAGTGAGCGCAACTGTTCTTATACTTATGTACCTTGTCATGCTTGGGCCGTATGTTCCCTGCGGGCGCGACGTAGTTCCCGGGGAACACGCCGCAGCGCTGCGAGCGCTCCGAGCAGCCCTTGTACCAGCCGTCGCGGCATCGCTCCGTCACTGTGTAGTGTATTGTATGTACCTTGTCATGCTTGGGCCGTATGTTCCCTGCGGGCGCGACGTAGTTCCCGGGGAACACGCCGCAGCGCTGCGAGCGCTCCGAGCAGCCCTTGTACCAGCCGTCGCGGCATCGCTCCGTCACTGTGTACATTCCTGTGGATTGAACGGCAACGTACACTAAACTTACGAGTATTATAAGCACTTCATGGTCAGCGCCTTACGAGATTCTTCCTATGAAACTCCATACTGAGCGAAAATATAAAGTAAAGTCGGTTTACGGTCGATAATTTAACGGAATAATTTTTCATGATTTTAGTTATTTTAGCTTTAAAAAAACGAAAAATTCTCCTTGTCAACATTATAAAGGAAACCACTGTGCAAAACTTCAGTTTTCTAGGTCCAAGAGGTTTGGCTGGGCTTCCCGGATGCTGTGACACTTTTTCGTGCGTGCAGCCGGCGTTCATCGAATTAGAAGACGTTATCACGTCAAAAAGTGGTATTACTTGATACAACGACTTTGAACTGTTGCAGTTCCTTTTGGTACGTTACCTCCTTTCTTAAGCTCCAGCTCGTCAGGTTTCTGCGGCTTGTAGGGATAGATGGCGACGTACGCGGCCGGCAGCGGCCGCTCGTTGCTGCGCGAGCGACGCCGGCGCCGCTCCGAGCGCTCCGTCCGCTCCGAGCGCTCCGTGCGCTCCGAGCGCTCCGAGCTCCGCTCTGTGCCCGCATCCAGCAGGCTTGTCGCTAGGATCTCTGCCGAGTGTCTAAGGGAGAAGCGATTATTAAATCAAAAGAAATGAAAACAAAATATCGCTGTTGCAGTTGAGCTGTGACGTAAGAAAATCCAATTCTGGTTTCTAGCTGCAAATTGCTAAAATTTGTTTGTTTCCTTTTTTTTGTGCAATAAAACTTCCCGCTAGATTCACTCATAAAAAACAATTATTTATATTTAATAATAATAATACATAAACTCACCTGTTTTGCGTGTTATGGTTCCCTTGTAAATGCGACGAAGGAGTCAAGCTATGCCTCTTCTCTCTTTCTCTATGGTGTTGCTCTCTATGTGCTCTGGTCACCATATAGTTTCCATCTTTCCCGTGCGAGGGCGACAGCGCCGCTTGAAGGCCCAACCCAAAGTTTAGCAAAGAATCCGGCCCACTCGATCGCACCACGTTTTTACTAGACGAAGGCGCGTCAAGCCGCGGAGACTCATTATTAGTTCCAGATTCTGGATTTTCTTCTTGAGTTTGAGACGCATTACTCGCGCTAGATGCATTCAATTTTGGACTCTCTGACGGCGGCAAACTGACATTCAGAGAGGTGTTCGTTGCCGTCGAACTTTCGTTCAAACTCAGCACTCCCAACGAAGTGTTGAGAGACTCGTCGTTGTTCGTTTCTTCCTCAGGCGGATTTTGATTTATCTGATTTTGATTTGGAGTTGTATTAGAAGCGATTACGGTCGCATTTCGTTCGGTATTGTTATCGGGTGAACTCGGAAGGCTCGGTTCAGCGCTTTCGCAAGTACTGGTGTTCGAACTTGTGTTTGGGGTAGTCGTGGAGCTAACACCGACAGACGGCGTATTCATACTCGAACTAGAATCGGAGCTGACATTGCTAGTATTAAAATTGGCAACAGATACGGGAAAATGTTCGTGCGTCCGTATATTTTGGTACGTATTATCGACTTTATGTACGGGGGTAGAATTGTAGCTGTCATATTTGACAGTTCGAAGTCTGTCGTAATTTTCTCCGATTCTAGATACGCTCTGTATGCCCATAGTGCCCTGGTGTGACTTGTTGTGCATGTTAGTGAACTGTATGAGGTCCAGCGAGTGTTTGGTCTGTGCGGGCTCCATGATGTTCCTGGGCACGGCGGTGGTGGTGACGAGACCTCCGTGAGAGACGGCGGTGAGGTGTTGGTTGATGGGCTGCGGGACCAATATTTGCGGTTGTTGGGCCAACATAGTTTGTGCGGCGTGGTAGTTGGGGTGGGATTGGCTCATGGTGGCCATGTTTTGGTAGTTGCTCTGCACGGTGGAGGGCGTCGACATCGACATCTGTTGGTAACGGTGCGGGTGCTGCTGTAATCACAAACAACATGTTTTATGGTTTCATTATTAAAAAAATATTAAGATGCTTTCTGGAAGATAATAACAAAATAATCTGAATCTAGTTGGAGTGAATGGATTTCTTAGTGGCAAAATTCTAGGTCGCATGATTACTTAGCGCTTGCGTGGCAACACCACCAGTCTCTTGGGCGGAAAGCTTTGAGGAGTTTTTTGATGCCCCTGAATAGCTAGTTGTTAATTTAGTTATTTTCGATTATTTAATTTTTACGTTCTTAGGGTCCCGGGTTCGAATCCCGGTAGGAGTAAATGTTTGTGTGATGAGCATGGACATTTGTTTCCGAGTCATGGATCTATACTAATATTATAAAACAGAAGATTTTTTTTGTTTGGTTGAACGCGCTAATCTCAGGAACTACCGGCTCGAATTGAAAAAATATTTTTGCGTTGGCTAGTCCATTTATCGAGGAAAGCTATAGGCTATATAACATCACGCTATGACCAATAGGAGCGGAGCAGCAATAAGAAATGTTGCAAGCGGGAAATTCATGCGAACGAAGTTGCGGGCAGAAGCTAGTGTATAATAAGTATGTATTTACATAAAAAAAGTATATACATATGTAATATATCTACTGTCTGGTGACCACTACACAAGCCTTGCTTAGTGTGGCACTAGACGGCGCTGTGTGTAATGTCCAGCGATATTTATTTATTAAACGGGCCCAAATCCAGTCTCCGAGGCTGCTCTTGTGAAATTACTGTTGTTTTCCATTAGGAATTTTTCAGTAGCACCTACTCAATGACATATTGCGTAACCCTAGAATTAAACCAGGGACCTCACGCTAGCAGTCGTGCTTGCGACCAATACTACAACGAAGGAGTAATAATTGAATAATAGATGAAATATTGTATTACCTGTGCGTGGTGTCTGTGTTCAGAATGTGAGGGTCTCGAGTGCTCCGGTATGGGCGGCACGGGACGATTCAGCGGTACACTGTGAACACAAAACATTTTATCAGTAACTAGCTGATGCAAATAAATTAAAATATATAAAAAGTACATAATTATGTAGTACATCAACTATCTGGTGTCGACGACACAAGCCTTGCTTAGTGTGGCACTAGATGACGCTGTGTTCATGTCCAGCGATATTTATTATTATTTACTAAAACGTTCCTCTCGATTCACTCTGCTATGTGTTAATGTCCAGCGATTTTTATTATTATTTACTAAAACGTTCCTCTCGATTCACTCTATCTATTTAAAACCAAGGGTTCAATCATTCGTAAATGACCACCTCTACATGCGATTTTGCTATGGCGGGTCCAGACCCAACCGACCTGTGTATATTGCTGTCGCGACTAATATTCCTTACAACTTTAAACTGCTCTCCGAATTACCAAAAACGCAAGAAAACTTGAATTTTGCAGGCTACTGAAGGCACGTGTGGCGATGGCGGGCCTCTCAATATATAAAAGGTGCTACAGGGGCGATAATTGTTCGGAGAGCAGAAATAAAAAGTCTAAAACGTACTGTTAACTGTTTACGCGAAAATGTATGTACATTCTATGAACTTAACAAAAAATATTATAATGCAACATGAAAATATTAAGTAGAGAAGTGACAGAAAATGTCAAAAAATAAATAGAGTGTCGCAGCACCGGCCAGTGACAAACGAACGCCGCCTCCTTGGTCGCAGCCTCACGGCGTTCACAGTGATGAGAAGTGTTAGGCACTACACTAACTTAGCAAACCACAGATTACCAGATACTACACTCCATGTACTTACACGCGCTAATCACCTACCTCGCGCCGGGCAACCGGTAACCCATAGCGCACTGGGTTGTCAACAGCCGCGCGGCGCGCAACTGCCTACGCATATTCCCCAAAGATAACTTATTAAAACTATTTGACCGATTTCGAATATTCTCTACGTTAACAATCGGGAATTTAAATAAGGGAAAAAAATATTAATCATTACATCAAAATAAAACGCCTCTACGCAATTTTTTTTTAACAATTCTTTTTTATATATTTCGATATTATACTTAATTTTAAAACAATTATAAATTCTGATACAATATAAAACATGTTTTATTTTATAATGTACCTATACTTAAAATCCCTACTAACATCTTTGTCGACAGAGGCAAGCGCCCTAGCAATCCGCAATATGCACGCGGCTGCGCGATCTACAAAGCAAAACCCACTTAACGTTTGTAAGGTGAGGTACATTTTCGTTCGCAGCGTCTATTGACTTGAAAGTGTAGGCTATTATAGCGGTAGGTGTTGAACATTTTGTATGGAGTGAGTTATCTGGTAATCTGTGGCAAAACCTTGAGTGTTACCTGTTCATAAGCTGTCGTGCAGCCTGGTTGAGTTCCACGAAGGCGATGGGGAAGATGCCCACACGCTGGTCCAGGCGCCCCTCCGCCCAGTTGTCGTCCACGCGACGGTGCACCGTTATTATAGCTCCTGGAACCACAGATATAACATTATCATACCAGCCCATAAAGTCATCATAATCTGCCTAGCTTTTTCCCAATTATGTTGGAGTTGGCTTTCAGTGTAACCCGATGCAGCTGAATACCTGTATTTGACATGGACTACCTATCTGACCGTAAAAACCTAGTTAGTACTGGTAAATCTATCTATACTTATAATGTTATAAAGCAGAAGAGTTTGTTTGTTTGTTTGGTTGAACATGCTTATCTCAGGAACTGCGGATTTGAATTGAAAAAATATTTTTGTGTTGGATAGTCCATTTATCGAGGAAGGCTTTAGGCTGTATTACATCATGCTACGATTATTAAGAGCGGAGTAGGAATGAGAAATGTTGAAAAATGGGGATTTTTTTTTCTTTCTTATGTGACGCAGACGAAGTTGCGTGGGTCAGCTAGTATACGATATACTATCTATTATAAAGAAGAAGAGTTTGTTTGTTTGATTGAACGCGCTAATCTCAGGATCTACTGGTTCCAATTGAAAAAATCTTTTTGTGTTAGATAGTCCATTTATCGAGGAAGGCTATATAACATCACGCTACCACTATAAGGAGCGGAGCAGGAATTAAAAATGTTGCAAAAACGGAGACTATTTTCCTTTCCTTTTTTCTCTCTTATGTGACGCAGACGAAGTTGCGTGGGTCAGCTAGTAATATTATAAAGCGAAAGAGTTTGTTTGTTTGGTTGAACGCGCTAATCTCAGGAACTATTGGCTCGAATTGAAAAATTCTTTAGCGTTGGATAGTCCATTTATCAAGGAAAGCTATAGGCTGTATAACATCACGCTATGACCAACAAGAGCGGAGCAGCAATAAGAAATGTTGCAAGCGGGAAAAAAGCTTCCGTTGAGCAGGAGATGCGATATCAAAAGAGAACGCGAACGAAGTCGCGGGCAGAAGCTAGTAATTAAATAAATATTCCGTTTTCAGTGTTAATTATAAAGCCATGTCAACTGAACGTGTATGAAAGTTGCCGAGATGGCTTCGGTGGGTAGGCTGGGTCAAATTTGGAAAGACCATAAAGTAATAAGTTTACCTTTATCGAACGCCAGACAGCCTTCTTCGTCAGGTGCGGACATCCGGAAGTCGTACAACGCTTTGCACAGCGCAGTGGCTACCGGAAGTGGTACCACCACCTGAAAATTACAAAATAACCGATTAATTTTATCTAAAGTCACAATTCAAGCGTTGAACTTTTTGTAATTATTTATATCCTGAATATTTTTAATACAATGAATATTCTTTTTTGACGTGGCCCCACGTTAGTAATTTCTCCTGTATCGTGGGTGAGTTTACAACCATTTAAACTCACAATTAAACAGCCGGACCCGGAACAAGTACCTCAAAGGCCATATAAATATGTGTTTGCATTTAGTTATCTCATTAATTGCCTTGAATATGCCTTGGTGGCTGAGAGAATGTCATGCTCACTCAAATGTCTCGCTGATGGTGGCGGGTGGGTCGGGTCATTTAGTTTCCTATAACATGATTGAATTGAATAGCGCTGATCCATGCGTCATGTTCGTGAACGGGCGCTGTCAGTCGGGACTGGTGATCTCTTTGGTACCACGGTTAATTATATTACTTTATTTTTAAATTGTTTATTTAATATTTTACTCTGGACGCTCTTGATGTGCACGTATTTCTACATTGTTCTCACATGTATGAGATTATAATCTCAACTTGATTTTGTAATATTTTTGATTGAAAAGAGTGTCCATGGAGTTTCTTCGACATTCTTCTCCATATAGATCTACGCTTTGGAATGTGCAACTACAGTCAAGTTATTATGCCTTGCGTTTGTAACTGAAGCTTGGCTTATTTATAGACATTCAAAAGTGCCGTAATGGTTTAATTGAAATATATGATTTGAGTTTGAGTTTGTTCCGTGGCGTACGGGAATCGAGCCTGCGACGCGCAGCGCTCTGCAGTCAATCGCTCAACCACTGCGGCGAACCGTGCCGTCAAAAGGTGAAAATTCAGACGTCGAATTTTAACAATCAAATTGCTACTTGAATGTTTTTACTTCCAAGATGATTAGTGAAAAGTAGGCCAATATTATATTTATTATTCTCATAGATAATAGAAGTTAATTCGTCTTCATCATTTCAGTCTAAAGACGCCCACTGCTGGACATAGACCTCCCCCAAGTGACGTCACATTGACCGTTCCCGTGCGACTCGCATCCAACGGATGCCGCAACTTCGTCTTAGCAATTCCATTTTTAAACCTCAATAAGAACATAATTAATAAGAAAAAATAAACAATTGCGTTGGCAATGATGAGCTAAGAAGTCGACAAACAAACAAGAATAATAAAAAATAAAATAATGAATCAAACGACAAAATAAAATATGAAAGAACAACATGTGACGAATACTTATACTTAACTTTTTTCTTATATTTGCAAACATGTGGTCTGCACTTTCATAAAACTGACTAAGATGAGATATTCATCTGCATTTACACCACTCATTTTTAATTAGTACAAATACTTTAATGGCTTGTTAAAGACGGTCTTGTTATATAGGGTGACTGGCAATTAGTTTACGGCACTTAAACACGTGATTAATAATAATAATAAAATTTATAAAAATATTAAAAAATATTTTTTATCGTGAAAAAAAAAACAGGTGCTTAGTCAGTACATTTATGTTCGTCAAACTGTACTAAAAAGCTGTTTTTTTATCGCGGTTTCAGGTTTAGTCCCATGGTAAAAGTAGTTTGTTATCTCATGATAGGTACAATCATGAGCATAAGTACTGTACTTATACCAATTGCAATTGAATTGTCTGAGAGTTAGCTGGTCGGGAAACTATTGCTGGGACACGATTTTTTTTGTGGTCATTCTGATTCTGGTAGGACTCAATGTACTCATGAATGAATTGAATAGTACAGGGGAATGGAGAAACTTAAATAAAGTTACAACATTAAAACTTGTATTTATATAAAATCTTGTGAAATAGTTTGAACTTTGGCCTGCAATATCTCCGCAACCAAATGGTTCCCAGGTATGGTGTAGGACAAACAAATGATCGCAATGACGGGGAGATGAGAGAGAGGGGTATTTTTACACCCTTTATGTTCGGAAAAAAGCCGCTCGAATAGTGCCGAACCACCCAGCTAGTGCCGGACGGAGTTACCAAGATAATTTATTTCTGATCAACTAGTTGTTAGACAATAATAAACAAACCTGAACATAGGTGATAGGGAACATGCCAGTTCTTCCAGAACATTCTCCTTGGTACCAGAACGGGTCCAATTTCTTCTGGATTAGTATCGTTTCACCTTTCTTGAACGACAGATCCCTGTAAACAATTGAAATCAACGATAAGTTATAGTACACTGAAGAATAGAATAGAATAATCATTTATTCGTTAATGGACAGCACAACACAATAGAGCAGTACATACGTTCATCTTTACATGTATGTCACCGTAAAATTGTCAAAGACGTTCAATTGTAATCTCTCTAGCGATATTGTAAACTCTCGAAATATTGTCAACTGAACATACGGAAGTATCTCTGCCCCCATAATCGGGACTTGGGGCACCCCGCCGTTAGGTTAGATAGGTTCCTTTAAACCCTACACTCCGCAGGCGCATTACTTTGTGTAATTTATTTCATCACCGCTGCTCTCAGAACGGTGAAGGAAAACATCGTGAGGAACCCGGCGTGTCCTAGAACCAAAAAATCGAAGACATTTGTGACATCTACCAATACGCACTGGGCCCGCGTGGTAGATTATAGTCCATTCCCTCTCATTGAGAGGAGGCCGTGTCCTAGCAGTGGCAACATTATAGGCTGCTGATGATGATGATGAAACCCTGCACTCGGAAATAGGGATCGACTACGCTTTTTAGGGGAATATAAAGTGTTTTAAGGTTAGGTTATATAAATCGGTATTTCTCAGGAATGGTACATTATCTTTTCATGAGAGTGGTACCATTGGGCAAGGGGGAGCCCGCCTTCCCTCCACACCGCGTGAATGTCAACTCACGCGGTGTGTTAGACTACCATCGCATGAATTTCACGAACAATAATGCGTTTTATTGTAAGCAGTATGTTCGTTTGACAATATTTCGAGAGTTTACAATCTCTCTAGTTATTTTACAATCTATAGTGTTTGACAATTTCACGATGACATAATATATAAAGCTTAATAAAATTGAAGTGTCTAATGTGTTTGTAACACATTAGATACTTAATTTTTTCAAAATAACAGCTTCTAAGCATACCCCATAACCGGACACTACCCGCGAAGATACAGGTCTAGCCTAGTTTAGGGGACAGGGTTAATGCCTATTGTACTTATATTCTAATGCTAAATTAACATTTAATGTTCGTTTGTAAAACCGCGGACATAATCAAGCTATTCATACAAACGCATTTAAGTCGGTTCCGAGATAAGTCAATATAACGGTCCACTCTTAAGTCTCATCGATTGTGTTTAATCTTCACAACAACAACCATATGTATTTACTGTATGTATAAGCAATAAAATACCTATTCCATAACACAATGCACATGTTAGCACGCCGCGCGCCGCTTAGCACATTACTAAGCGCATTCTGAACGGATAGCTCATGACTCACTCCAACAATAATGCACCAAGTTTAATGATTACAATTGAATATAAGTGGTTCACAGCACCCCGATCACATCAACTTTAAAGTTTATACAACATTATTTTTTGTTTACACTAAACCCGAAAAGGGGTCATTGTACTCATCATTTTGAACAACTTTTTCTATGGGACGAACCTTGAAATCGCGAAAAAAAATCAGCTGTTCCCTACATTTATGTTCGCATAACTCGTCAAAATGTAGGGAACAGCTGATTTTTTTTTCGCGATTTCAAGGTTCGTACCATAGAAAAAGTTGTTCAAAATGATGAGTACAATGACCCCTTTTCGGGTTTAGTGTAAACAAAAAATAATGTTGTATAGTGTGTAAAACATCTCTTAACGTAGCCGAAAGGCATTTGTTCTCCCCGTCATTGCGATCATTTTTTTGTTCTACACCATCCCTGGGAACCTTCTAGTTACGGAGATATTGGGGATCAAAAGTTTTTATTGTAACATTTTAACTTTAAACACCTCTACGACCTGTGCTACTATTCTATCCATCCATAGGCACAATGTTTGCGTTGCACACGTTGAGTTTTACTACAAAGCATGATTTTTCACCCCAAAAAATGTCGTTTCCCAGCAAAAAATTTTGCGTAAAGTTACTTAGTTTGATGATCAGAATGCTTGGTTGACGGCTTCGTGATGAGGTTGTTTACACTCTTGATTATTATCAGTACATTTGCCCATTGACTCATACAATTCGGGTAAGCAAGTAGGTACTTAGTATTCTAGTAGTATACTTGACGCCCGAGTCCCGACGGTTATTTACCCGTTTATCTTCTTGAAAGTCGTTCAGTAGTCCACTGATGTCGCTCACGAAGTTAAATTAGATTGGTACTTATACTTTTGTCTTTATCTGCTTTTAAATAAGTATCCGTTTGAATTGTCCGACTCTGAAATGAATCATCATCTGCGTAGCCTTTTCCCAACTATGTTGGGTTCGGCTTGAAGTTTAACCGAATACAGCAGAATCCCAGAATTTTACGTGGAGCGACTGCTTATCTGGCGTCCACAAGCCAATTGGTATAAGACGACTATAGGAGCTAAACGCGAGTTTTATAACTCCTGAAAGTATATGATCCACTGCAATAAACAAAACCAGAAAATATATATAGATATTCTTCAGGATATATTATGTATGATAGTGTTTTGACAACATAATACAATTAATTTTACTCGATAAAAAAACACGACTTATCTCTAAAAGTATCTTTTAACGAGTAAAACATACTAAAATACATGCGATCATTCAGATTTTTTGGAATATTTTCCAGTTTTACAGGCAACATATTAGCTTCATAGTGTTTTATTTTTTTAGTCCAACCAATAGATTTTAGTAAACCGATCGAAACAACTCGTTTCGCACTATTCGGCCCGTAGTGACTGACGTAACAACCACTCTAACAGTATTTAAAAACGAAGTTTGAACCACCACAAATAGAGTTACTAATTTATATCCTGTAGTCCCCTTGATCGTCTTAGGTAGCGGAGTATAAAAAGTGACCGATATAAGGCGATGGCCGTTATCACACAGCGCCTTAATGTCCAGCGATATTTATTACGCCTATGAACTATGTACATCGATAAGTACTACATACAAATAAATAAGTCTTGAACTCGACATTATCAGAACAAATATATCAATCATTATTTACTGCTTTAATAAATAAAATGACTCATTGATGCTAATTAATAAATTAACTAGCGTACTTGTTTACGAGAGCTTATGTACGCACGACGACCTATCATGCTGTGCAAGACTAATAAGCTGGATCTCTTATTGGACGGGAAGATCATTCAAAGCGAGGTCAGGTTTTACTGGATATGTATACAGGGTGTAAACCACCTCATCACCAAGCCGTCAACCAAGTATTCTGTACATCAAAATAAGTAACTATATGCAATAATTATTGCTGGAAACGATCGCTTTCTTTGGAGTGAAAAATCATGTTTTGTGATAGAACCATAGAACTCAATGTAACGCACCCAAAACACTGTGCATGATGCATTGTATATGTCACCGTAAAATTGTCAAACACGTTATATTACAATATAACGTGTTTTTTCTCGCGATATTGTAATGTCTCGAATTATTGTCAACTAAACATACGGAAGTATCTCTGCCCCCATAATCGGGACTTGGGGCACCCCCCTGTTAGGTTAGTTAAGTTGCTTTAAACCCTGCAGTCGGAAATAGGGGCCCCGCGAAGCGGGGCTCCGTCGACTACGCTTTTTAGGGGGAATATAAAGTGTTTTAAGGTTATGTTATATTAATTGGTATTTCTCAGGAATGGTGCATTATCTTTTTATGAGAGTTGTGCCACTGGGCAAGGTGGAACCCTCCTTCCCTCCACACCGGCTATATAATGCGTTTTGTTGTAAGCAGTATGTTTATTTGACAATAATTCGAGACTTTACAATATCGCTAGAGATATTACAATATAGCGTATTTGACAATTTTACGGTGACATATATATCATATTATATTATTTTCCCACTGTTCTATGTTATAGGAGTTATCGACATCAAATTACGACTACGGGAAATTTCCCGTAGTCGTAATTTGATGTCGATAATACCTTTGGAAGAATTCTTCCAAAGGTGCGGTACACGTACGTACAGAAATATGACCTTATATTTCAGTATTAGGGAGAATTCACACCTACCAAAAACCACAGCACATTGCAGTGACAAAAGTGATCAAGCAGCGCAGCTTCTCAGTTCTTGCAGAACCGAAAACAGTACACCTTGTACCAAGCTAACTTTAATCTTATTTTTACGCGAATATGGCTCTAAATCCATGTTCCCAACCTATAGTAGGCCCCGAATATGGAGAGGCTTATAGAGATGCCGATGTGGTTGCGTTATCGCTAGTTCAATCAAGTTCAGCCTGTCCCTTTGCTGTCCTCAGCGAAGCCCTAAACCAAGGCTCGTCCCCAAGGGAGGACATTTTCTACCAGTCTACCTAAGGGTGATGCAGAGACAAAACAATAGCTACAATAGGCTAGTTTCCACCATCAATAAATTGCAAATCTATTTAGTCCGTCAGTTAGAGTATTGGAAAATGATGGACACGTATTTTTGTTTTTGTAAATCAATGAATACTGGCGAAGTTAGAACGCATCAAAACTCGAGAGTGGGGGCTCGTGACGTCACAACGCACTAAAAATTATAGCACGGCGTGACGTATTGAGAATTTTAAAAGCGTCGTATCTTCGTCAATTTTGGTCTATGTGACAAAAGAAAAAAATCAGGTCAATTTTTTTTTTGATAATCTAAGTGACGGACTAATTAGAATTTTTCAGTAAACAAGCCTATATTATAGTACTGACAATTTCCAAGAATGTAATAATTCATTCATAACATTTTCTTGAGAATAATAATTATAAATAGCCTAGCGCATACCAGCGTATACCACTTTTAAACGGTTTATGTGCAGCTTACCGTATTAGAACTCATTCATTTTCTACAGTAGAAATAAATGAATGCAAGTCAAACGAAATGGAAAATGGTTGTTTTTAGCATAATTGTTTTATTTCACACGCATATTGTCACGCTTAATAAGACGCACGTGATTCGTTCTGCAATTTTGTAAAGATTTATTAGAAATATTTGTGTACATGTGCTCCTTGCTAGATAATAACAGCCGCTCGGGCCGATCTTTAGGTTAAGCTGTGTTTGCTTAGATTGGTCTGTGGGTGGTTGATCAACCTTACATACCGAGTTTCCTCCGTGCCTCGGAAAGCACATTAATCTGTTGGTCTCGGCTGTTGTGTTCATCTTTGGCAGTCGTTACAGGCAGTCAGTGACCCAAAAAGTCTGACAACCAGTCCTACCAAGTGGTATCGGATTACCCAGTTAATACTGGGTTGTGGAGGTTAGATAGTCAGTCGCTCCATGAAAAATATATCTATTCAGCTGCATCCGGATAGACTGGAAGCCGATCCCTAGGGAAAAGGCTAGGCAGATAATGATGATGATTTGTTTAAGAGTAGTAGAATCGTATCTTCTGTTTTAAAATCACGACCAACAAATATGTATAGATTAAGATCCTTTTCCAATGATTTTCACCAGCTGTTATGATTCTTATTTTAGTTTCACTCTTTCCTTTAACATTGTGGAGTAGGTATTTCATGTGTCACGATTTCCATAAAAATTGTATAATCGATCTAATCTCAAAGTTCCAATCGTTATTCCATGAGAAAATCGCTTCTAATCTTGCAAATACAACAATCATCTACTTAAAACCTGATACTGAAAATCAAACAAAATAATTTGAACTTCGCAAGCTGCCCCCGCATTTTCGAAGCACAAGTGATTGAAGGATAACCCCTTACTACTGACGTGCTGTTGCCTAAGGTTTAAAAGATTACGTGAACTATTAAAAAAAGGTACAATAATCATATTGAGGTCAACTTACCCCGGCTCCTTCGATATGAAGTCGTGTAGTGCCCTCGCGTGCGGAGGTAACTGCTTACCGCCTGCCTGAACACCTTGTAACCCCTGAAAAACATTGTTGTTGAATTATGATTTATTTCAAATTTATTTTCTTTTTCAACGCACGTTATTGTTGGAGCTTACAAATTTGTTTGATCATGATAATGAAACTAGTTTTAAGAACAGGATAAAAGCAAATTGACTGATTAATTATAACATAATTGCATAATTATCACTGAACTCTAAACTAGCACGTCTGAGAGATTTCTTAACAGCACGTGAAGCTGAGTCGGGCAATAAAGATAGACTTTTAACTTCCATGGTCGAGGCATTAGGCATACTGGCATAGTGTGTACTCTGGCGCCCGAAATTTACTTTAAAACTTATTTTTATTTAGAGCACACACAATTAGATATCTTTGTCATTACAATTGTCTTATGTTCTTTTTCACAACACACTCTCACATACTTTTTTTATTATTACAATTGGCAATACTTTAAGCGAGCATTACAATAATACTATTCTATGCCCTAAAAAGATTTCCCTTTCTGTGGAGAATAGAGGTTTATGTTGGACTCTTACCAACTAAAACCCCATGTTCCTATCAGTACCATGAATCAGGGGAGTACATTCCAAAATCAAAATCAAAGCATTTATTTCAAGTAGGCCAATTACAGGCCCTTTTGAATTGTCGGTACAAATATGAAAATTAAATGTAGCTACAGTCCTAGTCACAAGACATAAAAACTGTGAAAGTAGCGTAGTTGCCCATTCCCTAACGTAGATCTCTATGAAGAAGGACGGGCAAGAAACTCCATCGACACTCTTTATTGTAACAAAATCTTGGTAACATCATTCATGTTGAGATGGTAAATTATGAGAGAACAATGTAGCAAGATGTGCAGGTTAAAAGTGTCCATAGTAAAAACAAAATAATTCATTCAAATAAGCCCTGGCAACTAAGAGATGACCAGTTACAACTGACAGCGCCCGTTCACGAACATGACGCATGGATCAGCACCATTCAGCTCAACCATTTTGAATGGAACTAAATGGTCCGACACACACGCCACCATCAGCGAGACATTTGAGAGAGCATGACATACTCTCAACCGCCAGGGCACATTTAGTTCAAAAACTAAAGTAGGTTTCCAGTGAATGATAGCTTTCTAGTACATAGTACTCATACATTATCGGCTATGCGTTTATATAATACTAAAGAGATTGAATTCCCGCAAACCTTCGACCCTTTGCCCTTGGCCTTTAGTTCTTCTTACCTGGGAATGCCCACTCCTTGAAGTCCGTTGTCCAGTGACCAGCTTTCTTGGAGCCGAGTTCTTCATGCCTTCGAGGATCCTCATGAGGAGAACATTCGGAGGCAACTCTTCCACCTTCACTTCTACCAGGACCCTGCATTCTGGACATCGTAGCTCCTTGTGGGATTCTATTATCACCTGCAATTAAAAAAAAAAACATTTAAATAATGGCAAGACGACAGTTTAAAAAAAAAAGCAAACCTATTTAGTCCATCACTTAAAGTATTGGAAAATAATGGACATGTATTTTTTGTTTTTGTAAATCAATGAATTTTGAGAAAGACAAACGGCATCAAAACTCTGGAGTGGGGGCTCGAGACGTCAGAACTCGCTAAAATTATACCAAGGCGTGACGTATTGAGAATTTCAAAGCTTCGTATCTTCGTCAATTTCGTTTACGTAACAAAAGAAAAAATACGGGTCAAATAATACAAGTAAAAGATCTTGTCCCCACAGCTGGGACTTAGGCAATTTTTCTGAGGATGGGATACGTCATAATCCACCGACCAGGCCTAATGTAGCATGGTGGACGTTGCAAGTCTTTAATTTTAGGATGCCGGTTTTCCATTAGAGGTTTTGAGATAAAGAAAAATTACATTGAAAGGCACAAACAGCACAATGATTTTATGTCTGCATCGCATCCTAAGCGACACCTCGTATGATACTACCGGAGTACAGGCAACCTCATGAACTGTGATAAGAACAAATAAATCAATAATCAGACCTCCGAAGACGCAGAAGGCCAAACGAGGAACAGACGTCGAAACCCGATATCTCCCTACAGGGACATTTTTAACTAGAAACCATTCCTCAAGATTAATAAGACATTTAAAAGGATTCGTAAGATTGAATTGGGTTCATTCATTGCTTAGTAACGAAATAAAACAAGCGGTAGCGACCGGATTTTGACTCACCCGAAATGAAGGGCGTTTATCATCCCACGCTAGTTCAGAGTAATAAATTGAGGGAAACGAATTGTCCTAATGCTTGTAGGCGATGGGCTGAGTCTAGTTTACTAGTGTAAGCTTTGAGCCAGTCCAAACAATGTCACTATTTGTATAATAAGTATGTATTTAGAAACATAAAAGTATACAACATTATTTTTTGTTTACACTAAACCCGAAAAGGGGTCATTGTACTCATCATTTTGAACAACTTTTTCTATGGGACGAACCTTGAAATCGCGAAAAAAAAATCAGCTGTTCCCTACATTTATGTTCGCATAACTCGTCAAAATATCCCCTCTATTGTTGGTTAATCATCTGGGTTAGGTTAGGTTAAAACAGTGGCCATTAGCGCGCATTACTTAAATTGATTTTAGAATTTTAGCTGAAAATTTGTAAATTTAAAAATTAGGTCAAATGAAAGTTAGGTCAACTAAACGTTACTTATATTAAAAAAGCATTATACAAATTGAAAATTATTTGAAATAAACGTTATACTAAATGATATTAGAGTAAAAGAAGTTTATATTACATGTAACATTAGATCACATGAAGTTAGGTTATTTGTTTTTACAGCATATGAAAATTATATGATGTGAACGTTATTTCAAGTGAAAATATACTATCTGTTTTGATAGCATATATTACACACCCCAAATTAAGTAATTCAACGCAAAAACTATTGCGGAGAAACAACTTTTCTTGGGGTAAATACGTTTTACGGTAGAAGTCAATGTAACGCACTCAAAACACTCTGCGATGGATGTATCGAAATGTCCAGGTGTCATGGAGAGGTATGCAGCTGAATACCTGTATTTTATATGGAGCGACTGCCTATCTGACCTCCAAAACCCATTTAGTAAAGTAAGTTATAACATTAACTTTAATTTTTTTAAATAATCTTGTGAAAACTTGAAACTTTGCCCCAATATCTCCCTAGAAGGTTTTCAGGTATGCTCCGAAACTCCGGAACAAAAATATTATCACAATGACGGGGAGAGCAAGTGCCTTTTGACTTCGTTAAGGATTATTTAACATCCATGAGGATACACCTCTGTTTATGGCAACACAAAGTTTTGTCTTTGGTAAATAAAATGTCTTTTGTTTTTTCTCTTGTCTTCGGTTAGCTTTAAAACGTGGTGTATGCACGTCAGTGATAAATAAAGTGTTTAAGAAAGCAAGTGGTTTCAATCGTATCAAACCAGTTAAAATACAGTCCACACGAACGAAGGTAGCCTCCGAGCTTACACCGAGGTGAAACTCACACATTGGTCCTTCGAGCCGGATATGAACCAGCGACCTATGGATCTACAGCACAAGCACATAGTAAGATGTTCCCATTGCTGGGACACAGGCCTCCTCTCTATGAGAGGGAATAGGCTACAATCTACCATGCGGGCCCAGTGCGGATTGGTAGATGTCACAGTCATGTCTTCGAATTTTTTGGTTAATCAGTCGTATTAGACAACGATGCAAATGATGATAAACGTTAACATTTACGTATAGAGAATCGTTCAATAATAAAATACTGAAAATAAAATATCAGCCATTATTCATGTAAGTACATAATAATTCCGAATGTTTGTACATGAAAATTGTCTCTTTCAGAGCATAGTGTTTCTTAATTTTACAACGTTATTAAAAAAGAGAGCTGAAAGTGTGAATTAAAATGAAACTCGTTTTGAGACATTTATGCTTGTTTTTTTCGCTACGATATTGTTACATCGGACAAATTGGTGTCAGAAGTGAGAGATAAATTATGCCAATCCTACCAAAGGACGACACGGACGGGATCCGTACCAGAAGTCAGCGACAGCAGGATATGGACCAAAGGCGGTTTGGGGATTCTCCGACACAGACACCGGGTGGTGTCCAGCCTACGTCACAGCCAGTCGCTGGCCCATCCGGAGTTTCTCCAGCATCAGGGGCGCCAGACTTGTCAGCTTTAATGGCGCTGCTGCAGGATCAAGCTCGCCGTCAAGAGGAGCAAGCTCGCCGTCAAGAGGAGCAAGCTCGCCGTCAAGAGGAGCAAGCTCGCCGTCAAGAGGAGCAGGCTCGCCAGTTACAGGAGCAATTGCAACGAGACAAAGAGGAGCAGGCTCGCCGTCAAGAGGAGCAGGCTCGCCAGTTACAGGAGCAATTGCAACGAGACAAAGAGGAGCAGGCTCGCCGTCAAGAGGAGCAGGCTCGCCGGTTGGAAGAGCAGTTGCAGCAAGACAAAGAGGAACAAACCCGCCGCCAAGACGAGCAGATGATCCTCATAAAGGATCTTCATGCAACTTTCGGCAAGGACCTGAAAGTGATGAAAGATCAGGTCCACCAGCACGAGAATCGCATCTCGGAGGCCGAAGTTCAGATTGCTGGGGTAAAGAAGGCTTTGGGCGAACTGAAGACTGAAGGCGGGACTGTAGCTTCGGTGGTTGCTGCACCATCTTCGCGTGGTTTTAAAGTGCCTCCATTCGACGGCACATCTTCGTGGTCGGCTTACAAAATCCAGTTTGAGGCCGTCATGAAGGCGAATGGATGGACAAAACCACAAGCCATGACCGCGCTCACCTTGGGCCTCCGAGACCAGGCCCTAACTATACTCGAGGCAATCGGCAAGGACATTACCTACGAGCAGCTGCTGGAGGCGTTGGAGTCGAGATACGGCGACGCGCACCTGGAGCACGTATTCCGTGCCAAGTTGAAGGACCGTTTTCAACGAAGTGCCGAGAACCTACAGCAGTGGGCCCTGGAAGTTGAAAAACTCGTTCGGAAAGCCTACCAGTCTGCCCCTGCGCTGATTGATGGAAATCTGGTACAGGCCTTCGTTGATGGAATACGTGACTTAGAAGTTAGAGCTGCCGTGAGACTGGGGCATCATGAGACCTTGAAGGACGCCTTGGCCCATGCCTTAGAAGTAGAGGCAGTGAGGCAAGACCACCGAACGCACCGTGTCAGGGAGGTTGTTGCATCACCTGTACGCGACCGCCCACAGGGGTATAGTCCTAGGTGCTACACTTGTGGAGAAAGGGGTCATCTTCGGTCCAGCTGTCCTAAGCGCAGCACCCCGAGAGAAGATCAGCAGGGAAGAGTGGCTGAAGTGACTGCCCAGCCACAGCAGGGAAACGAGTAAATGCCAGGACTGGGGGGCGGGTGCTGGCTGGTATTGAAAGAGCCCCGAGAATCTTGATCTCGCAAGCACATGACGGGAACAGCCTGACCATCAAAGGCGAAGTCAATGGAACACCATGCAAACTGACGTTGGATACTGGAGCATCTCACACGGTCGTCAATTCCAAACTAGCAAGTCGGTTTCTTGGGGACTACTTCAATAAGCACGACCGTATACAGTTACTAACAGCTACCGGTCAGCACATTACCGTCCGAGGCAAGAAGGAGGTGGACTTAAAATTGGGTGACAGATTTTACAAGCAGAATGTCATCGTGGCCGACATAGTGGACGATTGCATCTTGGGCTTGGACTTCATGCGGAAATATCGTTGTGAGATCGACGTTGATCAAGGAGTACTGAAATGTGGTTCAGAGGAAGTGTTCATGGAAGGTGCACCGTCAGGAAAAGTGTACTGCCTCAAGAAGATTGTTCTTCCTCGCAGATCAGAAACGATTGTGCCAATTTGTTTGCCACGGAATCCTGGACAAAAAGATCGAAGTGTTCTGATAGAAAGGGTGAACAATGACTTCCCATGGAAGACGGCACGAACTCTGGTCAAGGCCACCAACATCTCAGCAGTACGCATACTGAATCCAAGTGACCAAGAGCATGTGATTAAGAAGGGCACCTTGATCGGCACTTGCGAGGAAGTAGCTTGGATGCGTCAATTGCAAGATGTGCCTACCGGAAATAAAGTTCGTAGTACAAAATTTGACGTGTCGACACTTTTGGAAAACTGCGATTTAACCAAAGGAGAAATGGAGAAGGCTAAGAAGATGTTACTTGAGTACGCCAACACTTTCTCTTCAGATGATGCTGACATAGGGAGAACTGGACTTGTTCAGCATCAGATTAATACAGGTAACGAGTTACCAATCCGTCAGCGACCAAGAAGACTGCCAGTTGCACGAGAAAAAGAGGTAGAAACCATGATTGAGGGAATGAAGGTGTTCTCCTGTGGTCTTGGTAAAGAAAAAGGACGGCAGTATGCGCTTCTGTGTGGACTATCGACGACTGAACGACGTCACGAAAAAGGACAGCTACCCGCTGCCTAGGATCGATGACACACTGGACACGCTGACTGGTATGAAGTGGTTTACCACACTTGATCTGAAGAGTGGCTACTGGCAAGTAGAAATAGACCCCAAGGACAAGGAGAAAACTGCATTCTCAACAGGAAAAGGGCTATGGCAGTTTAACGTTATGCCATTCGGTTTGTGCAACGCTCCTGCGACGTTTGAAAGGCTGATGGAGCAAGTACTCGCCGGATTGATTGGAGACGCATGTCTTGTCTATCTAGACGACATAATCATCGTGGGCCGTACATTTGAAGATCACCTTAAAAACCTCAACCGAGTGCTGTCGAAAATCCAAACAGCAAATCTCAAGTTAAGTCCGAAAAAGTGCTCGTTTTTCAGACAGCAAGTGAACTTCTTAGGACACATAGTTTCGGGGGAAGGTGTTCAAACAGACCCAGAAAAAGTAGTCGCCGTCAAGGACTGGCCAGTTCCGAAAGACAAGACTCAGGTCAGAGCATTCCTGGGTTTGTGCTCCTACTATCGAAGGTTTGTCAAGAATTTTGCCGACATTGCAAAACCTCTGCACAAACTCACTGAGGAAAAGAGGCAATTCTGTTGGGACGATGACTGCGACGTCGCATTTCAGGAATTAAAGAAACGTCTGTGCAACACACCTATTTTGGGATATCCTGACACTGAAAATGACTTCATAGTTGACACAGATGCCAGTAATACTGGAATTGGGGGCGTGCTGTCTCAACGGAAAGGAGACCGGGAGGTTGTAATAGCTTACTTCAGCAAGTCTTTATCTAAGCCAGAAAGAAATTACTGCGTTACAAGACGGGAGCTACTCGCTGTAGTAAAGACAGTGCAGCACTTCAGTAAATATTTGCTGGGACGTAAATTCCAATTACGAACTGACCATGCTGCACTGAAGTGGCTATTACAGTTCAAGAATCCGGAGGGGCAAGTGGCGAGATGGATAGAACTACTACAAGAGTTTGATTTCGTAACTGAACATCGCAGTGGGAGAACTCACGGTAACGCAGACGCCTTGTCAAGGAGACCTTGTCCTGAAGACTGTAAGCACTGTGCCAGGCAAGAGACTAAGGAAGTAGTGCCCGTGAGGATGCTTAGAACGGATCTCAGCGATGAATGGAAGGAGACCCTACAGCAGGCTCAGCACAATGACTCGGATATCAAACCGATCTTCGAGTGGATCAAAGCTGGTGTTCCTAAACCCAAGTGGAGTGATGTGGCTGCGATGAGTTCCATCACGAAGAGTTATTGGGCGCAATGGAACAGCTTGGTGATCCAGGATGGAGTCTTGTGCCGTAAATGGGAAAACGCCAAAGGGGACAGCTGTCATCTACAAATGGTTGTTCCGAAAGCTAAGGTACCGGATGTTCTACGGCTCTACCATGATGGATGTTCTGGAGGACATATGGGGGTAAAAAGGACTCTACTAAAAATTCGAGAACGCTTCTACTGGATCCACTGTCGAGATGATGTGGAGGACTGGTGCCGTAAATGTACCAGTTGTGCGGCCGTGAAAGGACCCCGTACACGCAGCAGAGGTGCATTAAAAGTGTACAACGTTGGAGCCCCTTGGGAGCGGATAGCACTAGACGTTGCGGGACCATTTCCAGTAAGTGAGAGCGGAAACAAGTACTTCCTGGTGGTCATGGATTATTTCACGAAGTGGCCGGAAGTCTTCGCCATTCCTAACCAAGAAGCAACAACTGTCGCAGATAAATTAGTCCAAGAAGTCTTCTGTCGTTTTGGAGTACCCTTAGAAATACACAGCGATCAAGGAAGAAATTTTGAATCGCAAGTATTTCAAGAGACTTGTCGATTGATGGGTACCTATAAAACCAGAACCACCTCTTACCACCCACAATCCGATGGAATGGTGGAACGATTCAACCAAACGTTGGAAAGATATCTGGCGAAAGTTGTGGAAAGCCGGCAAAGGGATTGGGACAAGCACATACAGCCGTTTCTTCTGTCTTACCGAAGTGCAGTCCACGAAAGTACGACTGTGACACCAGCCTTCGCGAACTTTGGAAGGGAATTACGGTTACCTGCTGATTTAATCACTGGAACTCCCCCTGATGCTCCATGTAGCGTAACAGATTACGCGAATGACTTGCGTAATAAGTTGAACGATGTTTATGAGCATATCCGACAGTCTGGCCAACAGATGTCTGAGAAGATGAAGACCCGTTATGACCGGAAAGCAAACGGTAGGGGTTTCGACGAGGGTTCACTGGTGTGGTTGCATAACCCAGTGCGGAGCAAGGGGAAGTCTCCGAAGTTACAAGCAAAATGGGATGGACCATACCGAGTCGTGACTAGGATCAACGATGTCACCTACCGAGTACAGAAGGGTCCACGAGGTGCGCCTAAAATTGTGCATGTAGACCGGTTGGCGCGGTACTACGGGACTAATGATGCTCGGGACGAGCATGTCTAAGGAGGGGGCAGTGTTACATCGGACCTACTAGAACATTCGAGAAAGCCAGTGATTACAGTGTGTGTACGTTAAAAGTTCAAGAACATTCCATTATTATTAGTTTTAAAGTTAGGTAGGTACAAACTCGCGACCTATTTATACAAAGACATTAGAATTTCGACCGTACGCCTAGGGCATACGGTTCATATTTGTTTGTTTTGTACAAGTAGCTTATACCTACAACTTTTATAGGTAATACCTACCTTGTAGGTAGGTACTTACTATTTCTTTTGTTAGTGTTTTTTATGGCCCTCTCGAATGTTCGTGGTTACTCTGGTGTGTCTGTTGGCGAGTATAAATAGAGCGCTCAGGGCCGCGACCGGCAGTCTTGTTTTAGCGACACAACGAAGCGAATCCAAGTGAACTACAAGTGCGATATCTAAGTGAATAGTAAACAGTAGTGTATTTGTGATTAAGTTTTGATTGTTTTGTGATTAATAAAGTTATTGTGTTGTTTAATCGGTAGTAATTAATTTATCTCATACCCAGCTCGTAACAATATGAAGGATAGAGTTAAATAAAATGATTTGATACAGTAGGACTCTCAAGAATACGAGGTATTGACGGGAATGAGCAGAGGTACAGAAGGACCGATGAAGACTTGAAGCGGAAAACAAAAGCTGACTCAATTTGGGACCAGTCTGTATACAGTTATGCACACCATATTCTTGAGGACAAAAAAAAAAGGTACATCTGCCAAATTACATAATCAATAGATCCTACAATTCCTGCTAATATAACAAATGCGAAAGTTAGTGAGGATGGTTGGATGTTTTACTCTTTCATGCAAAATACTACAGGACGGAATTGGATGAAACTTAGCATGGCTTATAACCCGGTTAACGTACTTTGTGTCCCGGTAGTATCATCCCATGGGACAATCCAAACTCCACACGGGCGATGCCGCGAGCATAAGCTAGTAAATCTATACTTCTATGCTAATATTATAAAGCAGAAGAGTTTGTTTGTTTGGTTGAACGCGCTAATCTCAGGAACTACTGGTTCAAATTGAAAAAATATTTTTGTGTTGGATAGTCCATTTATCGAGGAAGGCTTTAGGCCTTTAGGGTTTATATAACATCACGCTAAGACCATTAGGAGCGAAGCAGGAATGAAAAATGTTGCAATAACGGATTTTTTTTCTTTCGTTTTTCTCTCTTATGTGACGCGTGGGTCAGCTAGTAGTATTTATAAAACTAAGTTGCTTCTCGTGTCTGTCTGTCAGTATCTGTAGCCTGTAAGATCTTAGCAATAAGCTAGTTTCCACCATCAATAAATTGCAAATCTACTTAAGTCCGACAGTAAGAGTATTGGAAAATAATGGGCACGTATTTTTTGTTTATGAAAATCAATGAATATTGACAAAGATGAAGCGCATCAAAACTGGGGAGTGGGGGGTGGGGGTCGTGACGTCACAACGCACTTTAAATTATAACACGGCGCGCGGCGTGACGTATTCAGACTATTAAAAGCGTCGTAACTTCGTCAATATTGGTTTACGTAGCAAAAGAAAATATACGTGTCACATATTTTTTGATAATCTAACTGACGGATTAATTAGTTTTTTTCAGGACACAAGCCTATTACACAATGAGTTTTTCGATGTTTTGACATGTCACTCACTACATCAAATATCACACTTGCAAAGCAGGGGTAGCTAGGAAATTATAAACAGGCATTGCCCACATATTTTATTTTAGAGTGAAGATAACACACTCCCCTAAAAAAACACATTAAAGTCATAAAACTCTTCGCAGAAGCCTGTGAGTCACCAAAACAATTAGCTAATGTGCCCGTGTTTGCGACCGAATCGCTTGTCCATCAATTAACGTAGGTGTTGCTGCCAAAACGGTCAAGATCAATGTAGCTTTAATAGGAACGCAGCAATGTAATTGTACAAATCGTTTCAACCAAGAGACAAAGCGACATTTACAATCATACGCGATATAGAACGAACGGACTGAAATTAGTCCTTTCATAGTATAGTGCATGAAACTATATGGTCATGTCTATTTTTGAAAATGTCTGTGTTTATCATCCTTGTTGGCATCTAAGCTTTTTGTTTTAATCCGTCTACAGCCGATAGGAAGAGTTATTTTCGTGGGAATTGCTATCACAAATACTATTTGATTGCTATCACAAATGCCATCGCTAGATCATCATCTCATCTGCCTACGAATTTTCCTAATTATGTTAGGGTCGGCTTCCAGTCTCACCGAATGCTGATGAAAACCACTATTTTACGAGGAAAGACTGCATATCTTGATTCCACAACCCAGTTAGTACTGGGTAGACGGTTCGCCTTAGTAGACTGGCTGTCCGACTTTCGGGCAATTGACTACCGCTCTCTCTATCGCCGGATACCAAGATGTATTAACCACCCCTTAAAAGCTACAAAATGTTATCACTATCGACACAATTCTCTCACAATAAACCATATTTATTTAGATTAGTATTTAAATAAAAACAAAAGGTAAATTTTATAACAACAAGGACGCTATCTAATCTATCAATTTATCAGCAAGTTTAGTAAGTCAAGGTGGAAAAATTTGACGAATGCGTGTGTTTGTGTATAATCGGCACGAATTGATAAGTTGCAGATAACTTCGTTTACTTCCGCTTCAATCCTGCCCTATATGTACCTAACTTCGCAATTTCGACTATGACTTATTGAAAGGTAATGATTTGTAAATGAATACGAGTGCAGTTTCGACTTGGTCGATCCAACGCATTGGTGAACCCCCTGCACTGAAAGTCTCTCCACAGATGTGTCTTCTTGACGTGTGATATGTCCAAAGAAAGTGAGTACGATGGAAGAAAGACGCTGTTTGATTTTAAGTTCTTGGAGGATTGAGACGTTGGTTCGAAACTGTGTCCAGGGTCTGCCAAGCATTCTCCTCTAGCACCACATTTTGAAGGCGTCCATCTTCTTTCTCGCTTTCTCTTAAAGTCCATGTCGATACCCGTAAAGAAGTATGGGACACACTAAAGCCCTGATAAGACTCATTTTAATGGCCTTTGTGATAAATTTGCCTATCCATAGTGATCTACTATAAAGGCATTTACATCCCTAATTCCCTACAATTCAAACTGAATGTCTCTTGCCTGCCTGTAATTAAACTGCTCCCTACTAGAAGATCTTGGAACCTAACCCCACAATTAGAGTGTAATACATTGCCCAACTGCAGTAGCGAGTCCCATTGTGCCAGAGAATATGACCTCTTTGGCACAATGCACATGTTGTAATAATATTTTTAATAGCGAAGAAAAAAAAAGTTAAGATAGCTAAATCTTTGCGTTTTTCGGCCAGTCTTCATCTAGCAAGACAAATGGGTTAGATACACCATCCATACAGTTCATTAACGATTACATTTTCCGGTTTTTTTATTTAAAAAAAGCTGCGGCTAGTTACAATAGTAGTTTTATGGTCAAATTAAACTTTTTTATCTAAGCGACTGACAAGGTTATGCAAGCAATGGGTTAATGGATTTCCAAAAATCATTTGTCAAGAATAATAAAGTATCTAGAAAATTTTAGAGGTGGAGGTTATGGTAACAAATAGAAAAGTGTTTCGTTTTCTTGAATTATTTACCCCCGTTTACAAACAAACTTCAAAATAAAAAACCTTTTACGAAAAGAATCTTCAAACATTCAATGAAGACCTTGCTCCCTCTACTGACAAGTACATCTCATCGCCTCTCCTACCCTCAAACTTAGGGATCCACAAATAACTACTCTTTTGGTTTGGCAGCAAATATAAATAAACAATTACGGCCCTAGACGTTATTACTCGCCAGAGACATGGCCGCCATCTATTTATAAAACGGCCCCATCCGAAACGTACATTCAGCTAAGTTGGTGGTCGATCACTTTTCACCCTTACGTCTTTAATTATACGGTTGCTAAGTGGTCAACCCCTAAGTTCGCCAAATGTATGTGGATGGAGAACCCTGTACCCGTGGCGTACATCCGTAAGTAGGACATTTAGTGATCAATACCGTTTCTAGACTAGTGACCGACGAACCTATTTTAACAATCATGGTTTTTATTTTTAGACTTCTTTGTTTGCGGATTTGTGAATGGAATCTGTTCGCATAGTCAGTTGTTGTGTTAACAATATTTGTGTTTTGTATCGATTATAGTTCTGGTTTTTATCTTTGTTGAAACAACATAATATTTAAATGTAGATACGCAATCAATGCAATGCAATGTAGTTATTTATCGAAGTTAATAAAAGTGGACTTTCTTAGACAGCTGCATGTTTGAGTGGAAAGATCCCGTCGTCCAGTGGGACAGCAATAATAGTTTGGTAACATTATTATAAATTAATTTTTGGACTTTTCACACAGCTGTTAGGTTGAAGTGGAACTGGACTGGTCACAGTGATCACGCACGTCTGCTGCATGTCGGAGTAGCCATGGGCTAAAAATACCACTCAGTGGATAGGAACCGACAAAGTGGCAGGCCCGTATGGAGATGGCGGGATGACCTGGACTCTTTCGCAAAGGATTGGACTACAATCGCACTAGATCGCGAAATGTAGAAGGAGGGAAGGCAGGCAAAAGCCCAGCAGTGGGACAATATAGGCTGAAAAACATGCTATGCCGATCCCAAATAAACTGGAATTCAAAGGGCAAGAAGAATGATAATTATGATCATTGGATAGTAAATGAATAAACAATAAAGACTCAACAATTACACATGACATCAGGTTACACCATTCAATCTGATAATAAAAAAATCTCATTGTTCTGTACCGGCTAGACGAGATAGTACCGGATACGCATACGCACAAAACCTACATGGAGGACGATTAAAAAAAAATGGGGCAAATAATAACATTCAATATTGTACATGATTTAACGTTTATCGCACACTTAGCCGCAATGACATCACAAATTCACAAGCGGTGGGATTACAGAATCAGCCGGTGAAAGTGAACCACAGACACGCAACAGGCGATCGATAAACTTTATAAAAGCGACTACTACCTATACAGGATGAAATTGAATAGATGCGACAAATTTAAATATACAATAATACGTGTTGTCAAGAAAATGTATAAAATATAAAATTAAGAAATAATTGATCAGTGTTACGAAAACCGTTGAAATAATAAAAGTATCAAAAATCTTGCCGACTCATCGCAGTGCTCAATATAGCGGTCATTTACCTAATTTTGCCTTATTTTTTCTTATTTATTTTGTATATTACTGGAATACCGATAATTCGTACTTAAATAAAGATAATAACATCAATGGACCTTTTGAAAACGATAATCGCGTAATTTTTTTTTAACGATTTAGATTGTAGAAAAATCAGTTTATAATTACTATGTTACTGTAACTGAAGCTCCAATTTCATTTTGTCGCATTAATTTAAATTCACCCTGTATAATAACCTCTTTTAACAATACAAGCTTATGCCCGCGGTTTCGCCTGTGGATTTCGAAAAATATATCAAAAATACTTAGAGATTTAATAACTAATCTAATCTAACTAACCTAACGCCCCAAGTCCCGATTATGGGGGCAGATACTACCAGTGAGAGCAGCGGTGGCCCAGTGGTGGCGGCCCCGACTTACGAACAGTAAGTCGTGGGTTCGAACCCAGACAGGCGCATTACTTTGTGTAATTTATTTCATCACCGCTGCTCTCAAAAACGGTGAAGGAAAACATCGTGAGGACCTAGAACCAAAAATTCGAAGACGTGACATCTACCAATCCGCACTGGGCCCGCGTGGTAGATTATAGCCCTTTCCCTCTCATTGAGAGGAGGCCGTGTCCCAGCAGTGGGAACATTATAGGCTGATGATGATGATGATGATGACAATATCGCTAGAGAGAAACACGTTATATTGTAATATAACGTGTTTGACAATTTTACGGTGACATATCTATTGGGTCCAGGACAAGAGTCCATACATTTGTACCCATAGTCCTTTGTGGGTAGGTATATTATTAGGGACACATCTGCCTAACTCTTCGTGAATTACAGGGTTGATGTAATGTTGCAAGAGCTGGAGACAGATGTCCACAATTCAATCCCTTCTTTTCACACTGAAATTACATTCAAGTGCTCCTATAAGAGGTAGTACAGGCATCAGCACAACAAGCTAACCGAAACTAACAAATTTTCCTAATCAACCTTGAACCAACCTTAATGTTTCAGCAATACAGTTGAAAGTATATTAAAGAAATTTGACAGATAGAAGTAGCTTAACGAGGATAAGCCCAAGTCGCGAGCGTTAAAATATGCAGACACGGAATTTGAAGAATGGCTTTTAATAGACCGGTATTTTTAACCGTCAATTTAGTCGTTTGATTTTGTGGCTGGAAATCAAACTATTTTATACAAGAGAGCAATGCTAGTATCAGAACGAAAGAAAGAGGTATGAGGTGAATTAGTTCGCTTTGAAAAGCAACATTTTATAAAGGGTTACTTAAAACGTTGTTTTGGAACTTTATGGGTGTAAAAAACCCCTTAAGATGCCGAAAGGCATCCGTTTTCCTCATCATTGAGATTACGGAGATATTGGAGGTCGAAGTTTCAAATCCATTTATAAATGCGAAAGTAACTCCGTTCGTGTGTATGTTTGCTACCTTTCCACGACTAAACGGCTGATTGGATCGTAATGAAATTTGGCAAGGTGATATATTTCAACCTGAGGAAGGAAAAATTAAAAAAAAATACGAAATCATAAGAAAAAACAATCAAAATACAAAACAGAATTTGTCCTGTACAAGACCAAAAGGCTCCTATCTCAGCATGGTGCTGTAACATATGAAGATCAGGCTTCCTTGGTCGCTAGTACAAACATTCCTGGGAGACTTGCCATTGCTGTTACATTTGGCAAGTCTAGCGAGCGCACCGGTATGTATTAGTGCATCACCTTGATATCATTTTAACTATTAGATAACTGATCTTGCATTTTAGTATTAAGGCGACTACAGGAGCAAAACGCGAGTTTTATAATGCCTGAAAGTATGTGATTCACTGCAATAAACAAAACCAGTAAAATATATGTTATTCTTCAGGATATATGCTAGTATAATAGTGTTTTGAAAATATAATGCAATTAATTTTTCTCTACTTATAGAAAAATATCACGAACTAAAACTAAAAAAATGTTTTAAGGCGCTTAGTCGAGCTAAATTAGCAACTCTATTTGTGGTGGTTCAAACTTCGTTTGAAATGCTGTTTGAATAAAGTTCTAATCAGCTTGCACTACAAAGCAGGGATGTTACGGAGCTCCGATTCCGATTCCGTTAAGTCGGAACTTCCGATTGATTTTGAACCTCCGATTCCGATACCTGTTCCGAAACTTGTCAATCGGAGGTAATCGGAGGTCGATGTCTTGCGTCGGTCTTCGGCATACGGCCGCGGTCAACGCGTATAAACCTGTTTATACGTGTCCCACGAGGTTAGCCCCTCGTAACGTGCGTTCTGTCGATTTAAATTACCAGCATAGGTACTTACAAGTACATACAATGAATAATTATTTTATTAATAATGATCTTCAATGCCTCGTCAGGCGTTCTGTTGCTTGTATTTGAAATTAAAAAGACTGATTAGCAATGTATGTATTACTAGCTGACCCACGCCACTTCGTCTGCGTCACATAAGAGAGAAAAAATATAGGAAAAAAACGCTCCTAATAATCGTAACGTGATGTTATATAGCCTAAAGCCTTCCTCGATAAATGGACTATCCAACACAAAAATATTTTTTCAATTCGAGCCGATCGTTCGTTATTTCTTTTATGAATCCTACTTTCTCACACATTCTCTTCTCCAGCATCCGCCTCCGATTCCGGTTCCGATTCCTGTTCCGATTCCGATATATCAAATCCAAAACCTCCGATTCCGAATTCGGTTCCGATATCACCACATCCGTTACATCCCTGCTACAAAGTGGTTGTTACGTCAGCCATTGCGGGCCAAATAGCGCGAAATGGGTGGTTTCGATCGATTTGCAAAAAAAAACTATTGATTGAATTCAAAAACTAAAACAGTATCATGCTAATATATTGCTTGTAGAATTATTTGCCAAAAAATCAGAATGATCGCATGCATATTAGTGTGTTTTTTATTATTTGAAAGATATTTTTAGAGATAGGTTCGTGATTTATTTTTATCGAGCCAAATTTATTGTATTATGTTTTCAAAACAGTATCACGCTAGCATACAGGGTGTAAGGGACAGCCCTCCGCAAACTGATAGGGTGATTTCAGAACATCGTACTAAGTTGACCGGTACATGAAATTATTTCAGGAACTTTATGGGAATCCAATAAAACCGATTTGTTTAATTACCTCGCACGCAATGTATCGCTACCTCTGTAAAACTCACGCAGCGAACGGCAGCGCAGCGAGCTTTCAAAAGGACGGCCGCGCTCGCGCCACGTGTTATTACGTCACTTTGAAACGAGCGAGAGCGAACAATAAATTATTATTTAGCAGATAGCCGCGTTACGTACAAAAAAAAAGTAAAAATCACAACACGGTCACAGATAAAAAAGTAAAAGAAAAATCCTACCTTAAAATCGCTCCGGTCGTATTAGATAAGGCTCGAAGTGACCTCCACCGAGGCGTTCACAAAGATTGGCACGGCGCAGGGTCTCAGCATGTAAACGGGTCATCAAGGTGGGATCCTCGTTGCAGCTGTAGCGCAGCTGCTGAAACGTGTTCGTGATGCGATCTCGCATTTCCTCCTCACTCGCACATTCACTCATAAACACCTTTTCTTTTATGTATCCCCACAAAAAGAAGTCTAAAGGCGTTAGGTCTGGCGATCGTGCTGGCCACGGTTGCGGTCCAAACCTACCAAGCCAGCGACGCGGAAAGGTGGCGTTTAGATGGGAACGCACTGGTAGCGTTATGTGCGGAGGGGCTCCATCATGCTGGAACCAGATCATCGGCAAGTGCGCGAGTGGTGGATCACCCAGGGCTTCCCATTCCATCTCCAGCTCGTCACGGAGGATCTGTAGTTCTCTTTCGAGGTCAGTACGAAGGAAGTGGAGATAGCGCGGTCCGTCCATGCGCGCGGGAAGAAACACCGGCCCCAGGATTTTATTGCCATAAATTCCTGCCCAGACATTTACTGACCAACGCGTTTGATGTCCGGACTCCTGGATTTCGAAAGGATTACTTTGCGACCAGTAATGTGCATTTCGGCGATTCCACATACCGTTACGAGTGAAAGTCGACTCATCAGTCCATATTACATGTGAAATAAAATTGGAGTTTCGATGTTGTTCAGTCCGCAACCACCGACAGAACTCAACGCGATGTCCGCGATCACGTGGCAATAGGGCTTGGACCTTGTGTATTACATAAGGACGTTGCTGATCCCTTCGCAACGTTTTGTGCACGGACCAGTGTGAGACGCGGGCTCCATTATGCCGCCGCAATAATCGAGCTGCAGTGCGTGTGCCCAAGCGTGGATTTCGACGAACCAGTTCTAAAATCCTTTCTTGAGTTTGACCGCGAATTGGTCTTCCGGCGCCTTCTTGACGGGGAACAATGGGCTGGTTTTCTAGCAATCGTTGATAGGCACCGGTAATTATCCGAGAGTCGGATGGATGCCGACGGTCAGGATACCTATCAACGTAAATTCTGAGCGCTTCCCTTGAATTTCCCCGAGCTTCTCCGTAACACATTATCATTTCCCCATACTCACGCGCACTAAAAGTAGTCATTTTTAACAAAATCAAACACCAAAACCAACAGAAAACTTAACAATCCGATTGCGCGAGCGATCCGCACCGACAAAAGTTCGCGGTAAACGCGCGGTGCATTCGCGACACGACACAACAGCGACTGCATGCATGCGACACTGCCACACTAACATAAAACTGATGTTACCAATTACACGAAAATTTTTGCACGAAATTTCGTGCAAAAAATAAATAAAAATGATGCTTGAATGAACTAAAGTTATCATTCTGTTATTTTTTGTAGATAAATGAAACGATTAATTCGTCAATTTAATTCAAATTTTACTAACATCTAAATAACAAAAAGTAATTAATAAATTTCGATCAAATAAAATAATAAAAATTAAACTCTCAATTGGCCATCTCTCCTGAGGTATCCGGGAGAGATAACCATAGTAGTAAGGGGAAGATGACCAGTAGTTTATCTCCTTTTTTTTTTGTTCTCATCTTTTCTCTTTATCGCCACATTTTGAGCACAGGTTGTCAAATTCGGTACAATTTTCATAAACTTAAAATGAGCGAATGACACAATGTATCCAGTCCTTAATAAGAGTAAGTTGAATAGTGTAATAATTTTCCTCACGCCCAGCACAGTTGTCTTGTTTATTTTTCGTATCATATCTGAATCCCAGAGTATTGGTCTTATTGCCACGCGTCCGCGATGTCTTCGCTGAGCAGCCGCGGCGTGTTAGCGACGAATTTGCTCCACGCCCGCTCCGCCCCCGCAACCGCTCGCAAACCGCTAGAGTAATAACGCCCTTAGTTCCAAAAATAATTGAACTGACCATCTCTCCCATACAGCCATCTCCCCCGGACTTACCGTAATGTTAAACTATGCATACACAAACAAACGCAGCAATCGCGAGACATGTGCTGTCGTTTTTTGAAGATTTCTATCGTCTATGGTTAGTCCATAACCTCCTGACCTGATGATCATGAGACTAAAATGACAAACGCCCTTTCAAAGATCAAAAACATAATTAACTAAATCAGTCGATGCCTACTCCTTACTGTTAAGGAGTTGTACCTTCCATCATCACAGCTCAGCTACATGAGATGATGATCCGCAAGTACTTAAATTACTTCATAAGATTTGCGAAAAACGATGTGTGGGCCCATAAAATTTGAGGGTTGCCCTCGATTTCTCTAGAATCCAATCATCAGATCCTGACTTGGTGACTATGGGACCACTTCAGAAGTATCTCCTTTCGAACAAAAACATAATTTTGAAAATCAGTCCACAATTGGCGTAGTAATCGCGTAACAAACACACAAAAAAAAAATGCCGTCGAATTGATAACCTCCTCCTTTTTTGAAGTCGGTTAAAAATAAGTTTGCAACACTGTTGCAATCGTGCAGTTTTAATCGTGCAATTTATTGTGCAAACGCCGCCGCGGCGCCGCGCCTATCATAAGATAGAAAGAGACGCAACTATCATTATTAGTATTACACAAATCGGAGCGTCTTCTGTACTGGTTGGAAGGGGTGGTAGGTATGCGATACGCTGAGTTCAAGAAACTCTAGCTAGGCAGAAATTGAACAGCTGATTTCATGCGTCGTTCATTAGAAAATTTCAACATCCATTGTTGTTTTTTTCATTTTAGCTGTGTTATTTACATTAATGGTGTTCTGCATACAGATAATGTCACTTAACATTGAAATAAAGCAATAAAAACTGAAAAAACGAAAAAAAAATTGAAAATTTTCCTGAGAAAATTTCCACTAGAATATGATTCAAAATAAGGAGCTGATTACACCCTGTTAATTTGTGGAGGGCTGTCCCTTACACCCTGTATATCCTGAAGAATATCATATATTTTTCTGGTCTTGTTTATAGCAGTGAATCATATACTTTAAGTAATTATAAAACTCGCGTTTAGCTCATGTAATCGCCTTAACGAGTAAAAACCATATTAAAATACAAGCGATCATTCTGATTTTTTGCCAAATAATTCTACAAGCAACATATTAGCATCATAGTTCAGTGGTAGTGGTGGTGGTAGTAATAGTATTTGTTTAGTCCAATCAATAGATTATTTGTAAATCGATTGAAACCACTCATTTCGCACTATTCGGCCCGCATCGACTGAAGTTACAACCACTTTGTAGTGCAAGCTGATTAGAACTTTATTCTAACAGTGTTTCCGACGAATATTGAATCACCACAAATAGAGTTGCTAATTTAGCTCATGTAGTCGCCTTTATGGCAATCACAGGAATAAGGGAGGAAAAAAAAAGCCAAGTACGAGGAGGCCTCGCGCATGAAGCGTTTATTACGGTCGCGATTGTTTTTAAACGGTTTTTTTTTCATTGAAGTCCTTCTTCGACTCTTATGAACTTGGAGGGACACGACAGTTGTACAGCTGTAACTTAATACGTCTTACAGTCGCGACCGATATGTTTATTTTATCAACATATAACTTAGCACTGCCCCGGAAATTGCAAAAAACGTAAGAAAATTTGAATTTCGCGGGCCTATCTGACGTTTTCACCTTTACATTCGAAGACCCTCCCAAGCATTATTCTCTTTGAGAACGCAGTGCGGGTTGTTGTATTGTATTGAATCACTCACTACAACTGTGACCGTAGGACTGCCATTAGTCATAGCTCTCGAGTTCGAACCGAAGACACGCACCTCTGATTATTCGGATTCATATAAACTATTATAAATGCGAAAGTATTTTTGTCTATCTGTCTGTTTTCTACCTTTTTCCGACAAAACGGCTGATTGGATCGTAATGAAATTTGACAAAGAGACATATTTCAACCTGGGGAAGAACGTAGGCTATATATTATCACGCTAATAAGTTACGGGGGTGAGCAATATTGCATTATTTAATTTTGCTAGTATTGTATAATAATCACTTGCTTCGGTGAAGGAGAAACATCGTCAGGAAACCATCATGTATGAGAGATATTTCTTGATGGTATTGAAAGCCAAGGCAGAGGCCCAATCATCAGCATAAAAACTCAAAAAACCAGGTTCACTTTTACTCGAATTTTCGGTTCCAGGACATTTTGGTTTCATCACGATGTTTTATAATTTCATCATGACAAGACATACAACACATGACATCGATGAATTTCATCCTCACAACCAGTCAGAGGTAGTCCCGTTAATTCATAGAACACCTCGTGTTATATTAGTCACAAAATTCAAGGAAATCAGTTAAATAATGAATAATTTGATCAAAAAGCATCCAATAACAGTTTGTTCTTATTAAAAGAGTATCTGTTTCACAAGATTAAATAAAACGACCCTGCTATTATTGAGTGTGGCGCCTCGCGTAGATTTTTGTGTGTCTTCTCCTGGTCTACTAGTCTACATGATGTTAATGTATTGTCGTGGTTATAGAGATGGTGAATTGATTGGTGATGTCATGCCAACTGTCTGTATGTAGTCTGAAAGCCTGATTCACGGTGAAATTCTTGTATTATTAGTTAGGCGGAACTTGTGTATGGGAATACTGAAATGTTTCAGCGAACTCGTTCAGATGGCGAAGGCGCCGAATGGCGCAGCGGAAGTGAGGCTGCCTTACTTTCTTAGGGCCCCGGGCTCGAATCCCGGTAGGAGCAAATGTTTGTGTGATGAGTATGGACATTTATTTCCGAGTCATGGATGTTTATATGTATAATAAGTATGTTTACAAACTCAAAATCCACTAGGGATGCCTCGATACGCCTTCTTGTCGATACGATACCGATACGCTTATATTAAATTCAAAAAGGAAGGTAGAATAAATAAAACACAATTAATTAATAGTTTTAGTAATCAAAATTAACATTATAATATTTTTATTCGTTCATCGACTCTTATGAACTTGGACGGTTGTATTGATGATTTTGATGATTATAATTCTGTTCTAGGACACGACAGTTTTCTCGTGATACTCGTATTTTTCATCGTGGTTTTGAGAATAGTGATGATGAAATTAATGACCTATATTATTTATTGAGGAGCTCGTGGCTAAATAATAACAGCCGCTCGGGTCGATCTTTAGGTTAAGCCGTGCTTGCCTAGGTTGGTCTGTAGATACCATCCATTACATACCGGGTTGCCTCCGTGCCTCAAAAAGCACGTAAAGCAGTTGGTCCCGGTTGTCATTTGTAGATCTTCGACAGTCGTAACAGGTAGTCAGTGGCCCAAAAAGTCTGACAACCAGTCTTACCAAGGGGTATCATATTGCTGCTCCACAACCCAGTGCTAACTGGGTTGTGGAGGTCAGGTAGGTAGTCGCTCCATGTAAAATACATGTATTCAGCTGCATGCGTTTAGACTGTAAGGCGACCCCAAAACAGTTGGGAAACGTCTAGGCAGATGATGAGGATCAAATAAATGACTGACTATTACCTGACCTACATCTTACCCATGACATTCGACAGTTATCGAATTCTATACTATACTAATATTATACAGCAGAAGAGTTGGTTTGTTTGTTTGGTTGAACGCGCTAATCTCAGGAACTACCGACTCGAATTGACGACATATTTTGGCGTTGGATAGTCCATTTATCGAGGAAGGCTATAGGCTATATAACATCACGCTATGACCAATAGGAGCGGAGCAGCAATAAGAAATGTTGCAAGCGGGAAATTCACGCGAACGAAGTCACGGGCAGAAGCTAGTCGTGTAAAATCGGGCGGATATAACTGAGCTATCATATCACTGCTCTTTGTGGCAGGTACTAATGGGCGACTATCATCCTTTATTTTTGCAAAAAAAAAATTGTGTTACCTATTTGTTTGTGTCTTAGATCTTTTTTTCACATATGATGCATCCCGAAGCATCTGAATCGCCACACAATGTTTATAATATTATTGATAGGGACTAGTTACAATTATTTAGCAATTGCCTAAGGCGTTGGTTGGAGAACGGCGATGCAAAGGTCAGGAGTTGAACCCGTCCTTAGGTACTTGCTGATCGTGGTAAATGCAAGTGCATGCACTTTTTGGCTGGGTTAAAAAGGGTATTATTTCTTTTAGTTTACTAGCTGACCCACGCAACTTCGTCTGCGTCACTTATGAGAGAAAAAGGAAAAGAAAAAAAAAACCCGTTTTTGCAACATTTTTCATTGCTGCTCCGCCCCTAATGGTTGTAGCGTGATGTGATATAGCCTAAAAAATGTGGAATATCCAACACAAAAATAATTTTTCAATTCGAACCAGTAGTTGCTGAGATTAGCGCGTTCAACCAAACAAACTCTTCTGCTTTATAATATTAGTATAGATTTTGCTATTAAGTCTTGTAGAAGTGACACCGTGATTTTCTTGTCAATTTGATCAGATAGGTACTTCGGGCAGATGTTTCAATCTAATTTCACTTTTTTTTTTCATAATAAATCGATCTTTTTTTGTTTGCTTTAATCTTTTTTCTTTGCAAAGATCATGCAGATAATATGTACTTGTAAGCAATAATTTGATTGTTCAAAAATAGAACTCATCCAGGGCCTCGATTCTGCTATTACAATAGTGTCAGAGTAGTCGATCATTGATTTCATAATGGTCAAGTTCTGTCAAATTTTGACAAGTTTGTTAATTCTGTTAACATAATGGCGCCATTATGACTTCTCAATGATCAACCACTGACACTCCATTGAAAAAAATGTCATAGAATGATAATCTCGTTCATGAAATCTGGCAAGAATAAATGTTCGCAATTATTGTTCGTTTGAATGTCTTAATTTAGTACTAGATTTCGGAAATCATTTGTACTAAGGGTTTTATAATAATGACAATACGACAATGCCAATAAAACACAATTTTATTACGAGACCATTGATCGACCATTGTGAATTTAGCAGAATATGAACTTTAAGCAAAATGACAATGGGGTGAGAATGGAATCGTGTTGGAGTGATGAATTTATTAAAATATCAGAATTAGGCCCCAGGTACTGATGAAATAATAGTATATTTTATAACGAGGGACTAAACGAAGCCATTATAATATACCCGAGGTGGTTTGACTCCCGAGCTTGCGAGGGAGGCAATGAAAGCGAGGGTATATTGGCGTTTAGTCTCGAGGTGCAAACTGTACTTTTCACTTCGAGTGCGAGAAAAATAGTCATTTAAAACTGAACAAATTTACATTCGACAAAATTTCTAAACTGAGCGGTCAGTTTTTTCTTCTATCAGGTCATGCAGTCACAGATTAACCATTGAAAACACAACACTAACTCTCAATATTTTCACAATGAAGATAATCCACACTCCACAGATAATGAGTACCTACATTACAGCAGCGGCTAGCAACAGAGGCTTTGCTTTTCAAAATCATCAACCATAAATTTTTCTCGCGTTGAAGAGTTCATTTGTTTTTTTTTTTCAATAAATCGCTTTCTATTTGCATGCCAATTCGAAATTTAAATAAAACCTTTGACAAGTTACTCTTTTGTGACCATGTTTTAGAGTAAAAGATCGTTCCATTTTAAATTACTTTTGACTCCCTAGGGAATAAACGGTCACTTTAATCCCGCTTCGTAGGGCTATAACGGCGTACTTTTAGAGCATGAGAAGTGAAAAAGCTTTTAAAAGATAACGTTACAATTCATTAGTATCTGTAACTATGTACTTTTTATTTGTGTTAACTCTTACTGATCACGACTGATTTAAAATTGGAATGCTGCGTGTGTGATACCAAAAACTGGTAGCAACTTTCTAGTCAGCCAGTATTGCTGGAAACGTGTGTATGTATGTAGGTATTATACAACGGAGGTTTACTGACATAACGGGCTGGCTGCAATGTCAGGTGAAAACGATAAGCATTGATAATGTCCCTCCTTGACCATTGTGTATTGTGTAACGAAGTATTTTATACACCTACTATCTACTTGATTGTTGTTATTATGGCATGACCTGATCAGTGTGATCTCATGATTATGATGAGGTCCTGTGGAGAAATAGTCGACTTTGTGATTTATATTTATTTTTATCGGTACTATATTTCTATGAAATTCTTAAAAAAAGATTCTGTAAGTAAATATAAACATAAATCATTGAAAGGCTACCAATCAGATTAATATTATCTAATCAAATGACAAACTATCACCAACTAATGAATTAGATAATAAGGCTTCTGATATATCTAATGTCCGTACGCATTTTTAGCAAGGATCCTTAATTCGATAAGGGCAAACGAAGCTGCAAGTGGAAGCTAGTCTAATACTAATATTATAGGGGTTTAATTTAGCAAGTTTGTAAAAAGGGGTTTTATTCCGGAACTCTTGATCTGATTCTGAAAAATATTCACTAACGGGAAGCTACCTCATTCCTTTCATTGGCTACATTTAAACCATTCCTGTGGATTAATTTCCGTACAAAACGGGAGCGAAATAAATAAATATCGCTGGAAAATACACAAAGCGCCATCTAGTGCCACACTAAGCAACGAGGCTTGTGTCGTGGTCACCAGATAGTTGATATATAACTTTTTTGTTTGTAAATACATACTTATTATACATATAAACATCCATGACTCGGAAACAAATGTCCATGCTCATCACAAAAACATTTGCTCCTACCGAGATTCGAACCCAGAACCCTAACGTAAAGCAGCCTCACTACCGCTGCTGCGCCATTCGACATTCGGGTCGTCAAAGCAAAAGCAGATAAATTTAAATGTTTCAAGGAAAAGAATACAAGACGAAGTAGGTAAGCACCACATATATTTCTGTAAGTAGGTACCTACTAAAAGAACCGCACAAGTCAACAACATAAGTGCATCAAAAATATTATGACATACAACTACCAATTAACTAGAGACGGGAACATCATATAAAATGAACGGCTGCATGATTCAGGCGTGAGTCAAAGCCGTGTGTTTAGATAGGGCGATATAACTACAGTAACTACTACTCATTTATGATGGCCGGGCAAGTCAGGATACGGTGAGGGGGGAGGGGGGGGGATGTGTGATATTTGACGGCTCCTGCATAAACAAAACAGACAGTCGGGTCGTGCTTGCCTAGGTTGGTCTGTGGATGGGTGACCACCATTACATACCGAGTTCTCTCCGCGCCTCGGAAAGCACGTTAAGCGTTGTTGGTCCTGGCTGTCATTTGTAGATTTTTGACAGTCGTTACAGGTAGTCATTGGCCCAAAAAGTCTGACAACCAACCTACAAGGGGTACCGTATTGCCCAGTACTGACTGGGTTGTGGAGGTCAGGTAAACAGTCGCCCCACGTAAAATACTGGTATTCAGCTGCATCCAGTTAGATTGGAAGCTGACCCCAACATAGTTGAGAAAAGGCTAGCAGATGATGGTTGTGACAGTGGCTGCATGAGCGATTGGCTGTTTCGCTGCGTTTCGCTGGTTCGAATCCCGCACGTAACCAATATTTGTATGGCAGCACGCATATTATGACTATCGTAGAAACGGGTTTTCTCAACGAAAGAATCGTCAAGAATTAAAAATTTGTCAAGTTCTTCTGAGTCTGGCTATTCGTGTACATGACTTTAAATATTAGTAAACGTACCCAAGATACAGAATGAATTCCCCGTGTAGAGAACCGTTTAAAAAAAAAGTAAATTTACGGTTTTATGAAGATTCGGAGATATGATGCGACATCCACCAACCCGTACTAGGCCCGCGTGCCACACTCCCTCTCGAGAGGGCTTGTGTCTCAGCAGTGGGAACATTATAGGCTGTACTGATTAAGATGGGTATCTGATGAGTTGTGTCCCAGGAAACCGAAGGTGAAATACAGTACTAAAACCTCATTCGGCGCTCCCAGGGCAGTCACCTGCGCTAGCAACAATCTGGCAGCCTTTTCTACGGTATTTTTAGAGTAGTTCTCGACGACAAAAGAAAAGAAAATTGCAAGTTGCACGGAAGCAGAAGCATTTGCGTCACCCATAAATTATCCAAGGTCTTCATAAAAAAGCTCTCGACCAAATTCTTTTAGAAAAAAAAAAACGTGTGTACTGTTCTCATCCGCCGCTCACCGGTAGTGCTTGTTTATATTACGCTGCCCCAATTCGAGAGCGAACATATGACTTTGTTACAAAAACGTTACTAGTTACTACATTGACTATGATGTTTTAATGGCGCAATGTTTATTGGAGAACAGCTATTGGTATGTTTGGCAAAGTGTAGATGGACAGACCACCGCGTTTCATCCCGAGGGCATCGTAAAACGTGACAACGTAATTCTGCTATTTGTATAAATTCGTCACACTAACACGATTCCATTCCCATCCCATTGCCATTTTGCTTAAAGTTCGTAATCTGCTAAATTCACTATGGTCGATCATTGGTCGGTCGATGGTCTCGTAATAAAATTGTGTTTTAATGGCATTTTCGTGTTGTCATTATTATAAAACCATTAGTACAAATGGTTTTCGAAATCTACTACTAAATGCGAACATTTATTCATGCCAGATTTCATGTACGAGATTAATATTCTGTAACATTTCTTTCAATGGAGTGTCAGTGGTTGTTCATTGAGAAGTCATAATGACGCCATTATATTAGTAGATTACCAAACTTGTCAAAACTTGACAGAACTTGATCATTATGAAATTAATGATCGACTATTCTGACACTATTGTAATAGCCGAATTGCCCAGGATACTTGTCCTGAACGTTTTCGGTCACGGCAGCCTATCTTAACACAGATTAGCGATCAGCGCGGGAGATATTATAGTGCACAAGTGTGTATGCAGAAACAGATGCTCTCTCTGATCCTTTTACTGTCATACTCCGATGGAACGGCGATCCGACACCACCGGAGGGAAATCATATGCGACAGGATAAACAGATTTTTATCGGTTGCTATTTCTGTCGATCCTATGGCACCTCTCCGGGGTAACTTCAATTATCACAATGGTAGTACGTGTCCACTAAATGCCATGCCACCGACCCCGTTGGGGGTAGCTTTCAGCTTATGCTCCCACTGCGACCCCGATATTTCTTTATTGATCGTAGCAGATAAAGATGAGAAGGTATGGCCGTGTCTTTGGACCGAGGCTTTGGTCTCTCTGATCTCTGTCTCTATCCAGGATCAGCCTTATCTCGATCCAGCCCCGCAGCCACTTTCTGGGTAATAATAAGGTCGTGATGGAGAAAAGATGAGTCGGATTGTTTGCCACATTTTCTCATGTCATCACTTGTGGTGAATTTTGCATTTCATTTCTCATGGTCTTCTTTATTGTGTTGTTAGTTACTAACCTGGTGTCAGTATCGATGACTTGGCTTAACATGCCGTCGAGAAATATCTCTCAGGCATGCTGGTTTCCTGAAGATGTTTTCCTTCACCGAAGCAAATCATAATTATACAATACGCACATGAATGCATGTCTTGGGTTCCCGTGGATGCATGCGGTTAAAATAAAAATGAATGCTTAAAGAGCAATCAAAGTGATATAAAAATGAGAGTTATTTTTAGCGGTGTGCGAATACATTACCCATTATGTATTTTATAATACATTTTAATTTTACTCGTTACTCTTAACCACAGAGTTTGAAAGATATGCTTAACTACACAAAATTACGTTTAATTTACGAATAATAAATAATTTTCCAGAATTCGAAGCACAAACACCTGTCTACGTGCAACATTAAACGTCAAACATTTTACAGACTACCTACTGAAAGAATTCCTGAAGTATGTATGTTAGTAATTTCATATTTTTATCCTGTAAGGAAAAAAATATCGATGTACAATTATTATAATTATTTATAAAGGAACAATTTCCCCGTTCTATAACAATCAGACGAGTGATTTATTCGATTGTGGTCAACTAAACAAAGAATTACCATACCCACGAAGCTCGGTGATTACTCAATTGTGTGAAACTGGACAGCAGATGATGATGTGATGTTGGACAATAGATCAGCTAAGTAACATGCTAAGAGGAAGGCCTCTTGACATATTACTTTACTGATCTTTACTAGGTACCTTAGTTAAAAATGGCAATCGCTTTCTAACCTTATCGAATTTGTACAGCGGCTTTTCAATTATCGGTATCATACAATCGGAGCTTCATAGCAGTCGATCAGGGCCGGCAGTCTCGACAGAGCTATCGATAAAACCGCTAACTTTTATAGCTGATTACTAACGAATAAATTCAGTTGCACTAATTATGTTTGCGAGAAACGCATCTTGAATGTAAAGACTTTCATTACTCGTAAGCATAATTATTGCAAACGAGTTTTTTCGTCAGTAATCAGCGATCAAAAGTTAGCGATTTTGTCGCTATCTCTGTCGAGACTGCCAGGACAGGGCCTCAATTCTGCTATTACAATAGTGTCAAAATAGGCGATCATTAGTAATAATAATAAAAAACGTTTATTTATCTCCACAAGTTACATTGTACACATATATAGGTTGACAAGTAATTTGGCAGAAAGTTGTAATTTGTGGAAGATCTGGATCGTTGATTTCATAATGATCAAGTTCTGTCAAGTTTTGACAAGTTTGGTAATCTACTAATAGAATGAGAAGTCATAATGACGCATTATGACTTCTCAATAAACAACCACTGACACTCCATTGAAAGAAATGTCAAAGAATATTAATCTCGTACATGAAATCTGGCATGAATAAAATGTTCGCATTTAGTAGTAGATTTTGAAAACTATTTGTACTAATGGTTTTATAATAATGGCAATACGAAAATGCCATTAAAACACAATTTTATAACGAGACTATCGGCCGACCAATGATCGACCAAAGTGAATTTAGCAGATTACGAACTTTAAGCAAAATGACAATGGGATGGGAATGGAATCGTGTTGGAGTGACAAATTTATTAAAAGAATTAGGCCCCAGTACCTTTTGACCTTGCTCTTAGTGCAACTCCACCTGCACCTTGAGGGACCTGGTGGCCTACCAACACGTCCAATATTTCTCACTGACGACGTACGCGACAGACATCAGCGTAGGGGGCTGTCCACTAATCATGTGAGGCTCGAAAGGGGGGGGGGAGGGGTCCATAAAAAATCACGAAATATCACAAGGGGGGAGAGGGAGGGGTAAAGTATTATATCACGTGTACTTATTTTTTCGGCAAGCGCGCGATACTCAATCGAAAAGCGGCGCGCGGCGTTACATGTATTTAACTGTATAGTAGTGTTATAGTAGTCTTTAATTTTCTATAATAAAATTAGATGATACTTATACAAGTATTTTTTTATAATTAAAAAAATAGATTCTTTGCAGGTATGAAAAAATACATGTGATATAGGGGGGAGGGGGAGGGGGAGGGGTAGTCTTAAACCTCACCACGTATCACCAAGGGGGAGGGGGGGTCAAAAATGCCAAAAAAAAACATCACGTGATTAATGGATGGCTCCTAGGAGGAAATCGGACCTAAGGGTCTCGCCACAGGGCGGTGTCAAAGGGTTATCAATGATGAACAACAATGGATTCTAAGTACCTATTGCTAGGACGGATGTCGATGGTTGATGTTGCAGACCCGAGACGAGAAATTATGAGACTATTGTTTTGATTCTAGATATGTTTTGGATTCATTATATATTATATTGGTCGCGGTTTGCATGAGTTAAGTGTTATGTATATTTAAGTATTGTACTGTATAAGACAAAAACCGACGAACACGTTAACGCTATTTTTAAATAAGAAGCGGCCAAGTGCGAGTCAGACTCGCCCATGAAGGGTTCTAACATTATTATAAAAGTTCTTGCAGTTCGTTGTAAATGAAAGGTAAATTCCGGTTTACGACGTATTAAAAAAAAACTACTAAAACCCCTCAGATTTCTGTTTAATCGCATTGTCCCGTGCGAGACAAATAAACTTTTTCTTTTTTTCAAATTACGTTTTCTTTCATTTATAACGAGACATCATAAAACTCTTTTAAAGCCGGTTCAAACTAGACCTCTTTTAGAGGGGAAATTTGGGACCCCAGGCAATAGATTAAAATAGCCTTAAAATTGTTTCAAATAGACGGTAGGATCATCATTGGATGATTACTTTTAAACTTTGTCAATTCATGTCTGATGAAGATTGCAGAAATAAAAGACATTATTGTTATGACACATAAAACATAACGTCACGCCTGAAATAGGGTAGACGACGAAAAACATCAAATTAGACCGTCATTAAGATTTTCAAAAAATATTTGACCCGTTTTTTTTTCGTTACGTAAATCAAAATTGACGAAGATAATCGTCGTATCTTCGTCAATTTAGATTTACGTAAAATTCTCAGTTTCCCAGGCCGCGAAGAAATATTTTATAGCGAGTTCGGACGTCACGAGCCCCCACTCCCGAGTTTTGATGCGTTTTTATCTATGTCAATATTCATTGATTTACAGAAACAAAAAATACGTGTCCATTTAAGGCGACTACATGAGCTAAACGCGAGTTTTAAAATGCCTAAAAGTATATGATTCACTGCAATAAACAAAACCAGAAAAATATTTGATATTCTTCAGGGTATAATTATGCTAGTATGATTGAGTTTTGAAAACACAATACAATTAATTTTCCTCGATAAACAAAAAAAAAAAATCTTTTAACGAGTTAAAACCATACTAAAATACATGCTGCTATCATGCTAATTTTATGGCAAATTATTTTTCAAGCAACATAATTATTATCATGACAGTGTTTTTTTTTTTAGTCCAATCCAAAGATTTTTTTGTAAATTGATCGAAACCACTCATTTCGCACTATTCAGCTCGCAGTGACTGACGCAACAACCCCTTTGTAGTGTAAACTGATAGGAACTTTATTGTAACAGTTTTACAGGCGAAGTTTGAACCACCACAAATAGAGTTGCTAATTTAGCTCATGTAATCGCCATAACTGACGGACTAAGTAGATTTTTTTATATTGTCGCCATGCTTATTGAAGGGAACCACTTTTAGGTTGAACAAAAGTCATGAAACTCGCGTGACCGTCACGTACGCTTTTCGTAGCACTCGTAGCCGACCCGCTACGGCGTAGCACCACTTGGGCGTACGCGGGGCGGGGCCCGTGTACTTTTTGTTTTCACTTCTTTCGGCAGTCCTCAGACAGCCCAGATATTTTTATACCATACATGGTAACTGGCCAGTTTTAGATCGCGGGTTTTAACCAAAGAAGGCAAGCACTCTATGTGATTTAGTTCATCAACACTGCTCTCAGTGCGGGGAAGGATAACTTCGTTGGGAAACTGGCAGGTCCTAGAACCAAATCGAAGCCTCGAAATAGAAAAAGCGATGGCCCTAAACATCATGTACTTATAGCTGTAATTCTTTTTCGCACTGGCAACTCCCTAAACTATACAACATCTAAAAGATTCTGCATGAGTATGAGCGACAACATTTCTGGATTCATTATCCTTCAGTCTTTTCTTTTAGCATCTGGCTAGACTTTCACCAACTATGTTGGGGTTTATGAAGATCTAGTGAGGGTAGTTGAATAAACGCCTTCACTTTGCTGTCGCAGTACCTCCAATATTTCAGTCTTCAAGCGACCACGGCTGGTTCTATCCGGTCGAAACGTCGGGCTTAAATTAAAGATAAATTCGCGATAAATACCGTTTTCATGTGTTTTATAATATTATTATATTGGGGTCGACTTCCAGTTCGATGTAGCTGAATATTTATTTTGAATACAGCGACTGCCTATCTTGCCTTCACAACCTAGGTACTGTGTAACGCGTAACCCCTTGGTAGGACCCTTCAGTCCCTTACTGAATACGGCAAACTACAACTCACCTTCAAGCATTTGAGGCAAAAGGTATGCTGGCATGGCAGGACCCGCGACGAGGTGTCGAGTCGCTCCAAACAGACGGAGCACTCGAGGAGGTCGTTGAGTAAACCCTCATCCATGCCGGTCGGGGCACTGGAAACAAAACACGACATTGACACAATCATACAATAATAATAGGCCTCCAGAACGAATTTCGGCTATGGCGGTAAATCTCAGTGGACACCAGCCGTCCACCATCCATCTTTCCCGTAAAAACGGACCGGATTTGGACATGGTTGATTGTGCACTAAATGCTAGAACATCACGATACGACCACAGAACAGCTAAGATAACGATATTATCGCTTTTAACAGCATCATCATCTATAGCCTTTTTCAGGTAAATGCAGGGCAGAAAACCCCGAACGACATCCTTATCGGTTTCGCAGTAATTCATTTCAGATCTTAGAGCAGAGCCTAGGTGGCCCAGAGAGCAGCAGGGTCGTGGGTCCGAACTCAGGCAGGCGCATTAATTTGTGCAATTTATTTCATGACCACTGTTCTCAAAACCGGTAGACCCGCGGGTTGATTTATTTATAGCCATTCCTTCTCATAAAGAAGAGGCCTATGTCCCAGCAGCGAGAACATTATGCTTAGGGCCTATTCACATGGTGATTTCACGCACTTCAATTCAAACATAGCTAAACTATTGCCACTTTAAAAGTGCCATTATCAGACTGGTTGTCCACCATCATCATCTACCTAGCCCTTTTCCAACTATGTTAAGGCCAGGTAGACCAAGTAAAGTAGGTATTTAAGGGGGATGCTTCAAGGTAACCCGCGAAATTCAATTTTTCTTACGAGTTTTGCAATTTGCTAGAAGAGATGATGACCAAGATATCGGTCGCGACTGTAAGACGTATTAAGTTACAGAATTATAATCATCAAAATCATCTATACAACCCTCCCAAGTTCGTAAGACTCGATCAACGAATTTTTCACGGTCAAAGTCCTTCTTCGACTTATGAATCCCTTTTGCTTGGGTACGGCTCGTTTCGCGTAAAGCAAAAGGGACATAGGTCCTACCTCGTCAAGGCCTGGCGGGCGACTAAATCCACGTACGCAACCGCTGTATTATATAATAATTTATTATTTAAAAGGATTAAACTTTTCCAAAATATAACCACAAATAATTGTTCTATATGTTTTTAACTTCGCTTAGATTTTTTTTGGAAGTAAACCTTTCATAATATGCTTCAAGTAAAATAAGAAAAACATAAAACAATAACCGAATTAGGCTCCTGTTCGGATTTTTTTGATCAAGTAATGTTTTCGATATCATGTTTTGAACCACAAAATATCAAAGAAGATACAACTAGGTACAATATCTATTTTTTTTTGGTTTTAAACAATCGCTATTTGTTTGCTTATTTACTATTGAATCAAAGTTATGTAAAATTGGAATACCTGCCCTTAACTATGTTGGGGTCGGGTTCCAGTCTAACTGGATGCAGCTAAGTACCAATATTTTACATGGAGCAACTGCCTATCTGACCTCCACAACCCAGGTAGTACTGGGTAATAAGATTCCCCTTGGTAAGACTGGTTGTCAGGTTTTTTGGGCCACTGACTACCTGTAACATCTGTCAAAGATCAGACAAATGCCAAGTTACAGAGATAACTCAGTATGTAATAGGACTAATAGGTGGTCACCCATCCACAGACCAACCTAGACAAGCATGGCTGAACCTAGAGATCAACCCGAGTGGCTGTTATTTTTAAACGGTTTTTTTAGCCATGAGCTCCTAATGTTAATCACCATATTAATGATATTAGTTTATTTATAATTTAATAATGAAACTGTTGAAGTTTCAGCAAATTCATGAAAAAAATAAAACAGGTTACAGATTTCCTTGTTTACTGAAAAAAATCACTACTGTTTTATTAAATTATGGCTGTATCCTGTTATCAACAGCATTCATACATAATCAAACAAACTGAGCTTATCTTCAAAGACATAATGTACCTACAGTGTATTCTTTATTATGCAAGCAGGCAGCATTACAGACTGAAAAGTATCAAAAAACCCAGACAGATCAGACTTATTTTTAGACAAACGCAATTCTAAATACAAAAGCAAACATTGAGTGAGGCAGACAGTAAATTGCAGATTAGAATTTTGCCAAGTACATACTAAATAGTCTCTTGATAAGAGCTAATTAGATGTGCAATCATTTTCATTGGCTTATTAAGACATTAATTAGGACTATAGTGAATGCAGAGTGCAGATTGATTACCTCTTTTGTAATTTACCTTCATAACAATGGTGCGTTTCCTTGGAAATTTACACCTGTTGATTTTTTTCACAACATTGAATGGATTTGAGAAAAGACACTTGGTTTCCTACTGTTGTTGGTTTGCTCTTTTAATGAACTGTCCTTTTTCATTCGCAGTTTGATGTCTGATAAAAACAATTCTGAATGCTTTAATAAAATCTTATGGAGAGATCTTTTTTAGCATCAATGGCATTAAAACTCTGTTTGATATGTACATAGTAAGTATTGTATGTATTGGATTGTACAACAGGCTGGTGTGCGCAACTCCACGTCAAAGCGCGTGTTTTGCGTATGGGCTATAATCCACCACGCGGGCCCAGTGTGGATTGGTAGATGTTGCATATCTTCAAAATTTTTGGTTCTAGGACTTGCCGGGTTCATAATAAAAATTATAATATTTCATTCACAGCCATAAACAAAAAAATCAAGTAAGTAATTTAATAGACTCAATGTACGGAGTTATGGTCCAGTCAAAGCAATATTGTCTTGACAATGGCCACCATAGTCAATAGTGCAGCCCTTGGTGAAGTACCTTTTGTTTCTAGCCTATACTGTGCGCCACTGATGCAAAGGCAAAAAGCTCCCTTTTATACTTCCATATCTCTCTATCCTGTGCCAATTTTTGGCTATGTAGTAAGGACAGTCAGCTGAGTAGCGGACATCACATGGTTTCACCCACTTAGTGCCGGTTCCCATGGGTGTACAGTACTTTTTGAGTTTATTCATTACAAACATACACACACACAAAAATACAAATTTGTCCTCTTTATAATATAAGTGTAGACGTAGATAATTCATGTCACCAAAACTAACCCTTTGGCCAAATTTAGATACCCTAAGACCAAGGCCTAATAAATTAAAATTTCCTTAATTAGGGAAAGGTCAGGCTAAGGTGTACCATATTCGTAATACACCAGTTATGTTTGAATCCCATATACAAGTGAAACTTGTTTAAGTGGGACCAGGATAAGTGAGAAACCTCGATAGCTGGAACCCATGCTGAGGTCCCGACATATATGTATACCTGGATATCTGAAGGACTGGGTAAGTCCTTTGAATGTCCCAGTTATTCAGGTTTCCCTGTAATTCCAGTTGAGCCTACTTTGAACAATGTAGTGAAATAATACAAATGACATATCCTTCATAAAATTATACAATTTCTAAGCAGTTTACCTACTAAAATAAACATGCTATGTTATATTTACACAGGAAATGATATTTAATATTTGTGTCAGCATGGGGATTGACAACAGGTTACAAAAGAATAATCAAATGACTAAATTTACAATAAACAAATACTTTTAGGAATATGTGGCAAGCATGATTGTGTGTGATATTGTTCATATTAATTGTACAAATGAGTTACTATTTTTATAAAATGAATAAGGCTGAATCAGTTAGTGCCTTAGCCACTGTATTCAGAAAATGAAAACTTAAAAAAGCAGGACTGAATGAAATGCTACTTTTAGTTTGATACATTAAATTGATAAAGTACAAAAACATTATTCTAGAAGCTACTGAGTAATAAATTACTTACTCAGCTGATAGTGTACCCATTTTAATATCACATTTTGTTTACTTAATTTCTCAACTGTTAGCAAACTTTTTGGTCATCAATTTCCTTAGACATGACATTGACAATGCATTATTTTGTGAATACTGTTGCCAAAATTATGATGAAAGAAATAAAATGAGGTCTTAGAAATTGCAAATGATATGCATTGAAATATTATCTTGAGTGTTTATTGATAAAATGATAAGAGTGTGATAAGAACTTTGAATACTTCAAAAGATTGAATATTTTTGTTTATAAAAGCATGGGTCAAGTCGTTTGCCTGTTAAGTTAACTACAGAAAGCTTCATGTTTTGCCTGTGGCATATAGGTTCATTACAGGTACTTTATTTTAATAATGTCAACTTAATTAACTTAAGCTGCAAGTGCTATCTAAGTTTTATTTATTCATTATTGAAAGCCTGTGAAATGGTTAGGAATTTCAAAAGTCAAACTAGAGCCCTTTCGAGAGTCGAAATTCTTGACGAAAGCATGTTGCTAAGTGGCAAGATTTTTAAAAATAGAGAAGTTGAAATTTCAAATACATGTTTGCATTCCTCAGAACACACGGAAGTGTCAGGAAAACCAATATATTTGATTATAAATAGCCTGACTTACACGATACCGAATAGAACATCGCTACAATGCAAGTTTTCTTGATATTTTTAGATCTACATGCATGTTCTTCGAGATTTACATGATAACATCTTACGTTAAAACTCAAAATGTTGATGACTCACCGAATGTTTTAAATTCCAACGATGTTAGCGGGAACTCTGACCATTATTGTTAAAAGCACAATGAAACAAAATCCACGGGATACCACCCCGAACCAGTCACACAAAAAGTCTTGGACACTAAACTATCTAAAACGGCACATAGTTTAACACTGTGAAGGGTTAATTACACCAGGGGACTAAAGGTCGGAGGGTGAAATTTCTGCTGTGAGAAATATGCAGTTGTTCACATAAAAACTGATACAATTTCACGCACAAATGCCATTCTCGCCGTTTCTTCGTTCGACCGGACGGTGAAGCGGGGGCGGGAGCAAGCGACTATCACCTCTAGGGTGTACATACTAATCTAGAGAATTCTACCAATCGTATAAATATAAATCATTATCGTATAAAGAAGAACTTTTCAATATTATTATTTTTGATTCATGAAAATATTATAAGTAATAGTGTGAGCATTTGAATCAATTATGGACCTGGAAAAACAACGAACAAGAAACAGTAGAAATATTAAAGTTATAGTGGCAACTCTATTAAAAACGAGGACGAATTTATTCCTGTTTCATAATAATTTCGTAATAAAATGAAAGCTTTTCGGTCTTATTTTCTTAATGATTCAATTGGTAAGGTAACTACGATTATATCTAACGCATTAAAACTATTGTTATTGTTGGTGTTTTAATAAATTAATGCGCACATTTTTCATAGAATAACATTTTTATAATACCTATACTAATAAATTGGCAAGCAAGGCCATAACAAATATTTCTAAATGTGTAAACTAAGCCAAATATTTTACTCTGTAGACTAAAATACTACAAACAAACAACTCATTTATATTGAAGCTTAACCAAGGTTAAAAGTTTAAAAAAAACGTAGTTTCCTGAATGTTTGATGGTCTTTGTACACAATACGTATTTAAGGTAAACCTTAAAATAAGCCAATGTGGAAAGGTTGGGAAAGGCGTAGATAGTATCAGTTTTTTTGTTCTGCTGTAGTTTTCGCTGAGTAAAAGAAACAGAAATAGTTCTGACCTCAGGTTCTGACACAAACTGATTATTGCACGGGGTCCTGTTTTTATAAATTTCTAAACAGATTTATAGACGTCAGTTAACTGTCAGTTTAGATGCTGGGCTGTCAAAATATGCCTTTTTTGCGTAGACTTTTATTTTCGTGAATTTCTCAAAAATGTCACGCGATAAAAGCGTGTGGTTTGCAGAAGAGATACTGCTGGATGCCAAATTAATTAATTTTCAACTGGAAACTGGAGAATGGGATGCTGTAGAGGAAATGTTACGAGCCGAGGCTCAACTCTCAAGAGATGCCGAAACCGGACGATTACGCCCGTAAGTTAACAAAAACATGTGGAATCTATAATGTTTATTCGATTGTTTGTATAGGTATGGATATTATTTCAGTCATACATCTCCATTTTACGGATAAACTGTGTTACTTAGAGAACTGTGATTACATTTTAATGGGCCCTAAAATGGACTCGTTTCTGTTCAAGCCTGGTTCATTTTTGCTATATTTGAATGATACAGTTGTAGATATTACAACTTCTGAGTATCATAATATTACAATATTGTCAATATTCTTTTCAAATAAAAGATTTCATTACATTATTTATTTAAATAGGTAGTTTCTAATGTATTAGCTTATTCAACACTTGATGTAGTTATTGTCATATAACTTTTCATTTCCTACATTCATTGGACATTGCCCTGCATCATAAACAATAAAACAAAAATACTTTTTATTTCAGGAAAAAGGCATCAGAATATACATTACGACTTATAGCAGAAGTTCTTCACATAATGCGTCTTGATGTTGAACAAGCCTCATACAACAGAAGCACTTTAGCAGTTGCAGAACAATGTCTCCGCTTGGTCCGTTCTTGTGCGGCAGCTGGCACTAAAATGCAAACTTACATCTCTAAAGAACTCTCCATATTAGACTCCATGCTCATCTTAGCAACAGAATACCAACATCCAAGTGTAGACTTTGTAAACGAAGAGCTGCAGAAAAAGTTTGAGTCATGCATGACTGTGCTCATGCAAACCCTAGGAAACTTAGTTGTGAACAATCCCTTCAACCAAATAATGATTTGGAACAAATTCGATGCCAATATTCTAAACAGCTTTGTTGGATCAAATGATAAGATCGCTACTGCAGCCGCCATGATTGTTTACAACATCTTATTGGGCCAGCCAAATGTTTTACCTGATGATGTCATGCTATTAAACTCATTAGCATACATGTACAGTAATGGCAACACTGAATACCCTCATTTAATAATAGAATATTTAATTGGTGTTGAAAACACTTACATAGAGAAGTTATATTCAAAGTTGGAACCTGAATGTCGGATGCTTGTGTTGAACTTAGCATACAATATTTTGATGTCAACGGAATCTCAAGATATTAATGTGTCCGTGAATTTTGTGAAGTTTATGGCTCATGAATTTAAGAGTAAATCTGATTGTATATTGAAGACTGTTGATAAGTATGTGAACTCTATTGAACCTCAAGAGGTGGTATTTCTATTGGAGATCATTGCAACTGCGTCTAGTATGGATGCGTATATGGATTGTTTGCAGACGGATAGCTCATTATTTATTAACTGTGCATGTAAGTATAATATTTATTTGTTAACCAAGTAAATTTTTTCCAAGGAAGTTATAATATTGTATTGTACAACAGGCTGGTGTCCGCAACTCCACGTCAAAGCGCGTATTTTGCGTATGGGCTATAATGCACCACGCGGGCCCTGCGCGAAGTGGTAGATATTACTTGTCTTCGAATTTTAGGTTCTAGAACATGCCGATTTCCTCACGATGTTTTCCTTCACCGTTTTTTGAGAGCAGTGGTGATGAAATAATTACACAAAGTAAGTCTGGGCCGCCACCACTGGGCCACCGCTGCTCTCAAGTTATAATAGATAAAGAAAACATTTTATTTTTAAATTCCTGTTTTTTCCCATTGGTAGTGCAGAGTGGAAGTATCAATAAATAGTATGATATCTCGAAAAAACTATGGTTTTATGTTTTTATTTATCTTTAGGTTAAGGCGTGCTTGTCTAGGTTGGTATGTGGATGGGGGACCACCCTTTTTTTTTTTTTTTAAGGATGGGAAATCTTCAAATGACACCCCCCACTCTGGGCGGAGCGGGAGGGAGTGTCAGACTCTTACTGACTAAAAACCATCCATGTTCCTTCCTCGCCTTTTACGTTCCGGGGCCGCGGTATCTCTTTCGAACAGGCCCGCAACCCCGGCAGGCTTCGGCCCTTGCGGGCCCCTCTCCTTTTGCTGACATCTCTTTGAGGCGCGCGTGGAACACGAACGCGCCGTCGACACGGCCTGTCGTCGTCGTTAGACGGCCGGACGGCTAGCTAGCCCATAGCCAGCCGTCCACAGGCCCGCATCTACGGTGGCCGGTAGCCACCACGTGGCCCCCGACGCCCGTTGCGTCTCCCGCGGCGGCCGGGAAGAGAGGATCTCTCCCTCTCTCGTTCCGCCACCTCCTTCGCTAGCATGCCCGCTTCGCAGAAGGAGGCGACGGCTTCCCATTCCGTCTCGCACCGAACCAGGGCCGGACGCGAGAGGTCGCCGCCGCCGATCGTGGGTGACCACCCTTACATACGGAGTTTCCGCCATGCTTCGGAAAGTGTTTAAACTGTTGGTCCTGGTTGTCATTTGTCCATATTTGGCCATCGTAACAGGTAGTCAGTGGCCCAAAAAGTCTGACAACCAGTTTTATCAAGGGGTATGATACCCCTAAGCTGGGTTGTGGAGGTCAGATAGGCAGTCGCTCGATGTAAAATACTGGTATTCAGTAGCGTCAGGTTAGACTGGAAGCCAATTCCAACATAGTTGGGAAAAGACTAAGTAGACGATGGCATGGATGAATGATGATGGATGATGGTGGATGGTGGCATTAAGTCCGCCTTTGTACAGTTTTAATTGTGCATAAAGTTTTAATAAATAAATGACGATGAAGATGATGGTTTTTATGTTTTTATTTCAGTTCTCCTCCAAGCAATTCATAAGCTAGGCAAAGAGAGCAGTAACTTCTTTTCTTCTCTAAACAAGCTATATGAGGCTACGGGCCGGACGTTCATAGATGATGAGAATGAGAATATATCTGAAATGCCAGTCAGCAGTCCGTCTGAGAGTAAGTTTTTATTTCATACAATTCTTCTTCTTAGGGTCAATTCCCACTGAAAGAGCAGCGGCCGGCAGCGTCTTTTTGAGGCAAAATATTACAAACTATTTTGAATCTTATCTACGTGATTAAAAGTTCATAGTCATTTGAAGGCAAAGGAGGGGTAGCGTGGCGTCGCGAGGCTGCACGAGCCTTCTACCGAGTAGTCAAAAGAGGCGCCGCGCGGCTGACGGCGGCGGAGCTAGCTGACGTGCGGCCGATCGCGGTGCAGCTGACAGACTCGCGGCTGCGCGCGAGCGACCATTTAGACCAGTAGATCGCACACTAGTTTTCAAAGCTACCACGCGGAGGCTCATTGCGGCGCCTCGGGATGCCGCGCTGCCTCTCGCGGCGCCGCACTGCCCCGCGCGGTGCCACACTGCCTCTTGCGGCGCCGCGCTCAGTCACTTGCTCTTACGGCCGCTGCGTGCCGCTGCTCTTTTAGTGGGGATTTACCCTTAGTCGTAACACTTTTGTCAGAATGGTTGTGTTTGCGCAGACGAGGTACACTTAGAGATGTTTGGTGGGTTGCTTACTTCCCCGAAGATTATACCCTTTCAGCGATATTCTTTACGGCTGATCACCAACTTGCCAAGAAAGCTACTGAGTGCATCATGGTCCAGTGTACTCGCAATATCTCCAACTGGCGGAAATTTCATACAATTATGTAGTCCTTTATAATATTGTAACGGCCTGTCTTGATTTCGGGTTCCTTTTTTTTTACTCAAACACGCGTGATTTGACGAACAACTATCACATTTCTTGCATAAGTATAAATGACAAAATCCTCTGAGTTGTTACCCTTTACCACGCCGATCTTTTTCTGAAACTAGATGTACCTAGCATATTTTCGGCCGAAATATGTATTTTATTTTACCACATCACCTATGTGAACTAAAGAAATAAAGACATCGTCAAAAGTTTTAATCGTATTATCACTGAAATGTGTGAAATAAGCATTTTAATCGTATTACTTCACGGTGTTAATGATAAAACGGATAACCGACTTACCGTGTAATTGAAAATCATGGCTCTACAAACACCGCCTTTAACAAACTATTGAAACTAATTGATGAGCGTTACAAAGATGGAGTATTTAGTGAATGGAATGCTCCTAAATGCATATTTTTGTTGAACCATGGAGAGAACAGAAACGAGGTGTAAACATCCTCATATAAAAGAGAGGATCCTCTTAACAAATGGCTGAGGTGTCTAGTGGAAAACTGCACAACGTTAGGTGTTGACTTACTGTATACTGGGTAGAATTTTTGAATGCCACCTGGAGGAAAAGTACTCTACATAGCTACTGGAGATAGCAAATTAAATCTGCATTCACCGATTTTCTGTGAAAAAAAACAAATAGAAGTGGCGTATGGCGTATGGCGGTGGCCCGGGTGTGCGGGAGGCGTATGTGGCTTTGTAGTTGCCGCCACACATAAATACTCATTCATCATAATTAAAAAACTAAGACCAAACTCAAAAGTAAGGCTTCCATCGATTGCTTATTACATCGTGTTTTTAAGCGACTTTCGTGTTATTTTTTGGAGTGGTATACATTGCGAACCTCTAAAGCGCTTATTACACTACAGTGTAGTGTAATAAGGCATGCTACACGATTTGCAGGGCCCTGCCTGCAATCGAGTGGTCGAGTGGTCCCGATCGCCCTACTTCCCTGCCGCACTTCTGATCGTGCCCAACAAATCGGGCTCTGCTAATCGTGTAGTGTAATAAGCGCTTTAAGATCATCTTAAAATGTCACTGTCTGGCCACCAAACGTAGTGATGCATTAATGTCGACCAACGATTTCAAAAGACTAAACACTCCATGTATTAACAAATATGTTAACAATTACAGATCCTCTAACTAAAAACGATTCAGCCGACAACATGCTATCGTGCAATGAAACCACGTCGGAATGCACGGAATCCGAAAGCAGCGAACAATACTTCGAGTGCAACGAGAATCCCACTTACTTGGACAAATTCGATTCCTCAGAAAACATGCAACCGCTTAAATTCGCCGAGAATTACCCTGAAGCGAAAAACGGTAGAAGTAACTCGAACTCCAACGTTAAAATAGATGCAGATATGTCGAAAGTTGCGTATAAAAGAAGTAGTTCGGTCCCGAAGAATGATGATCGCGTGCCTTTGCCAACAAGACGGATAAGTTTAGAACATAAAATCGATATAGGAGATGACAATGAACCTCCTTTGATCATTGATGCCGCGTCACCAAACGGCAGTATGAACACAATCGCTGAAATGATTCCTGTAGCGTTACAGCCAAGGTTGGAACTTCAGCCGCACAGCACAACGGAGTCGCAGGACAGTTCGCCAAACGATCCCCCGACAGAAATACATATTTCGAAAGAGGAGTTGAAAAGCGAAGTGAAGGCTTCCCCAAGCGAAATATCTCCTCCCTTAGCCGAGCTTGTACCAGAAAGTGAATCGCAAAAACAGTCTCCAGATACTCCCAAGGAAGTTAAAAAAAGTCAGAACTTGTCGACGGATTTCGATCTTAGTGAGCAGTTGCAGAAAATTCTTGGGATTTCCTCTGAGAAAACTCGCGGTGATACGGCTACAACGGAGAAGAAAAGTGAGCCCGCTAAAGAAGTGAAGATTTCTGATGATACCACTAATAAGGTGCCTTCCGTGAAGATAGACTCGCCTGAGGGAGCAAAGACCAGGTAAGATCCGTTATTTTTTTTCCTTTTATATATAGTTTGCTGGGTTCTATTAAATTAACTACAGGTCTAGTCACAACCGCGATTGCTGACGGGATCGATTCGATTCCCAGGATGGGTAATCGGGTTGTGGTTTGTGATGTCTCAATGGCAAAAGTCGATTTATGGCAATAAGTTTGCACCTTGACACGTTTTTTTTCCATTCTCTGAGAACCGTCACACTATCGCTTACTCCTTATTTCAAATCATTCCTCACAGAATAAATCCATCATTTGGTTGGTCTTCCTTTCCCTCTCCATCTTTCAACATTTATATTCATCACTACGTCTGCACCATAAGAGAAAATTAAATTCCCTTTCAACAGGGGAGAATGGAAGATAACGGCTAAGGCTGAGGCTACACTAGGCAGCGACTTGCGATGCGAATAGAAGAGCGAAACGAGAAAAACATGGTATAGCTACATTACAAGCGAGTATTTTCTAATAAATTCGCTTCAATTTCGCTATGTTGGTGTAGCCGGTGCCGTGATTACAGTAGTGTTGTTTCGATCGCATAAAGAAATCAAAGATCGCTAGTAATATGTGATGTACAGTGTAGAAATATACGTGAGCATTCATTTACTTGTTTTATTCGCTCATGTGTCGCAGGTCGCGTCGCGGGCTAATGTAGCCTCGGCCTTAAGGGCAAGAAGATGATGATCACGAACAAAACATCTCGGCTTAAATCTTCGGCGAATATAGGCTTTATGGTTATACCATTGCAGGTTAGGTGCTATAGACATGACGACTCCTAAGAAAGCCATCACGAGTGTAGAGACAGTGGAGCGGCACGTTGCGTTCGGGTTCAAAGCGGCGCTTGTGAGAACGCTAGCCAACCTCTGCTGGAAGAATCAGGAGAATAAGAAGCTGGTGAGACTTCTTACCAGCAGTACAAGTACGTAGGAATCGATAGGACACGATAAGATAAATTTGACAGTCATTCTCGATAAAATGAGTTTTTGACTCCATAAAAACTCATTTTATCGAGAATAACTGTCAAATTTATCCTATCGAGCCCTATGGATTCCTACGTACTTGTACTGCAGTACCACTTAGGGGCCGTCCATTAATCAGGTGGGGCTTGAAAGAAGGTGGAGCTTTGGCAAAAATCACGACATATCACAAGGGGGGAGGGGGGTGTAGTAAGATATCACGTGTATTAATTTTTTCGTCGAACAGTCGTTTGCCAGGGAAGTAGGTACTAAAGCACACTTACTGGTTAGTCTTAAACCTTACCACGAATCACCCAGGGGGGGGGGGATGACAAAAACCATACCGTGATTAATGGACGGCCCCTTACCTAGTCTAAGATTATTCGACAGTTAATGAGGTTGCTCCGTAGACCCTGACTGTGGTCTACCGGTTTTCACGGTCGTAACGGATGATCAAAAGTCCTCAAGGAGGCTGCAGTGGAGGATACAGGAATTGGAGGATACACTCAGACTCTGAGTTGTTGAGGCGAGATGTCTGTTGCTACTATCGTTTAAGATCCCCTTAAAAACGACCTTCACCCATTTGATAACCAGGTAAAAAATTACATATTAGCAAATAAAATATGTTTGTGAACGTGTACCAATAGGGTTGCCGCAAAAAATCTTCATAGCTATGATTACTTAAATTATATATTTTTTTCGCCGACTTGGTTCACTTGGTTGCCAAACGACTCGTAGTCTAAAATGTAGTAGTAAATTTATTGCTAGTGGAGTAGTATAGGGTTGCTCATGAAAATCTGTTCATTGATAACGGTTGCCAGGCTTTGAAGTTAATATGTTAATTCATTTTTTGTTGTAAATATTGTTTCATAACATAGATTTTATTTATAAAGGGTCTAAAAAGCCTCTTAACGAAGCCGAAAGGCACTTGTTCTCCCCGTCATTGCTATCATTTTTTTTGTTCTCCACCACACCTAGCTACGCAGATATTGGGCTCAAAGTTTCAACTTTTTGACAAGTTTCTTTTTAAATATAAGTTTACAATGTAATATTTTTTACTTTAAACATGTCTACTATTCAATCCATCCACAATGTTTTGAGCGCGTTTCATTGAGTTCTACCACAAAACATGTTTTTCAATCCAAAAACTAAAGTCGTTTCCCAGACATAATTTTTACGAAATTAGTACAATCAAAGGAGATCACCCAGATTAGGGTATGTTTTTTGCCGGTCAACTAAAATAAACTCAATAATTAAATAAAGCTTAAATTTTTTTTATCATGCCACCTAAGATAATGATTACTAAAATATAAATGCTACTGGTCAAGGGAGATGTGCCGATCTGCTTGAAGCCCAAACTCATCGATGTTTTTATCCTGCCTGTCCTAATCTACGGTGCTCGGACTTCGTCACTCAACAAATTGCAAAAAATCCGCTTTGGAATATACCGAAGAGCAACGGAACGCAGTATGCACAACGTGCCACCTCTCTCTTCGCGGCGTGTCGTTTATCCTCAGGCTGATGATTTGGACGCATTAGGAATTTGTTCTGGATATTTTATACTTGTTTTTAGTAACCCCGAATGTCCCACTGCTGTTTATAACCCTTCCAGGTGCTCTTCTTTTGCGCCACCTTGAAACATTGCCTTCGTGAAGTGCGTTCAGATCATCACACCACCTCTATGTAGGCCGGCCTCGGCGGTTCCGTCTATCTTCAGGCACCCGTCGTGTTGACACCTTTGCCCAGCGGTCGTTATGCATTCGGTGCACGTGACCTGCCCAATTATTTGAGCCTGGCATCCGTTTTCGCCTAGGTCTGTAATTCCCGTTTTTAAGCTCACCATTGTGTTCCGTATTTTATCTGTTCTCTTTACAGCCAGAATGCTGCGCTCCGTCCCTCTTTGGCAGACCCCAAGGCGGAACTTTTGCAATAAGTTGAGTTGGTCTGAGCTCCGTAGGTTAGGACGGGCAGGATAAACACATCGATGAGTTTGGGCTTCAAGATGATCGGCAGATCTCCTTTGATTAGTGTCTTCATCAATCGGTAGCATTTATGTTATAGTAATCATTATTATTTATTGAAAACTTGGGATAACACTTGGCAAGATAAATAGGACGAAGACCGGGAAGAACGATAAGAAGACCGGAATGACCGTGAAGAACGAGAAAAAGACCGGGAGGAACGGGAAGACCGTGAAGATTGACAGATCAAAAGTACGTAATACATTCTAGTGGGATAGGCCTGCCTACTTCGTCTGTCTGATAGAAAACAACGAAAAAATAAGCAGTTATCTCATCACCAAGTACAAATTATATGCTAGAATAAGCGACACAACAGCGAAACAACTCTGGAATAAATGAATTATTTAGACACCCAAACACACAACAATAAGTTCTCCTGCGATTGTCATACATTTTTCATTTATTTGGCGGTGCCGAAAGCCACCGTGCGAACCTTGGGTAGTGTTAGCCTCGACTAGCGCAGTAAGAAACTGGTCGAGATTTTGTTTGAGTGTGCGTCCGGCGACGTAAAGATACTATGGCGCACACAAACAAGCTGCGTACCATACACGTGTTAGTAAATTTATAGTCATTTTAGATCTTTGACAGTCGTTAGGTAGTCAGTGACCAAATAAGTCTGACATCGTATTACCTGGTACCAATTAACTTATTAACATCAAAGCCTGGCAACCGTTATCTATGAACAGATTTTCATGAGCAACCCTATACTACTCTACTCGCAAAAAAAATTGCGGCAACCCTATTGGTACACATTCACAAATATTTTTTAATTTTTTAAATGTAATTTTCACCTGGTTCTCAAATGGGTGAAGGTCGTTCTTAAGGGGATCCTAGTATTCAGCTGCATTCTGGATGCCGACGGCAACATAAAATGTGTAGTTGGGCAAAGTCTGGGTAGATTGATGTATTTTATCTTACCTTGAACCATTTAGACTTAATTCTATTATGTTGATCTAATTCAATATTCGAAATGTTTCAAATCCAATATTTAAATTTGTGTAAACTATATACATAAAAATCAGTGCAAGAAGTTTCTTAGATATAGATTTAAAAGCGTCCTGCTGTAGTAGGTTTAAAAGTTGCATTACCAAAACAATTTTGAATTGCAACAATAAAAGTATGTCCCATTTTTCAGATCCGTGAACTCGAAGTGATCCCAGTACTTCTCGATTGCTGCAACATCGACGCTCGCAATCCTTGTATCCTTTTACAAATACCTAATATCTTAATGCTCACCAAAACTTGAACTTATTCAACGGAGGTCTGTCAAAGCAAAGACTAGCTGATGCCCGCAGCTTCCCCCCGCTTACACATTATAGGGGTAAATATAATGACCACCAAAAATAACTTTATGACCACTAACGTCTATCACCTAAAATATCAATTGATCACCAAATTTAGTAAATTAATAATAATATAATGCTCTCGAACTTCTAGCGTACACACACTGTAATCACTTGCTTTCTAGAATGTTCTAATAGGTCCGATGTAACAGTAGTAAGATTTTGAAGTACAAAATTACTTAAACCGATTTTCTACCAATGTGGATGCTTGGAACTTGGTGAGGAGCTCGTGACAAATAATAACAGCCGCACGGGTCGATCTACAAGAGTAACCCGAGCTTGCCAGGGTCGGTCAGTGGATTACTACCATTTGGTGTGCGACTGTGACCAGATGGATCGTAGGCAGGTAGCATTCTAAAGGGTGTAAAAACCTCTTAACGAAGCCGAGAGGCACTTGTTCTCCCTGCTCATTGCGATCATATTTTTGTTCTACACTAAACCGTGTGATGTGATTTATGGATGTATGTATTTATCACAATAATGTTCCTTATGTAGTAAACAGTAATAATGCAGTGGGTCATCTTCGCCGTTCGCAACTTGTGCGAGAACTGCCCGGAGAATCAGGTATGAATTGATTTACTATCTTGAAGTAGATGTATTAACTTGACCGTTTTGTAAAGGTGCCTTTCCGAGACGGGCTGCAGACCGCAGACTGCAAGCGACACCACTTGTTTCTAAGAATCTCTATGAAATCGATTACTAGCGCGGCGAGTGACAATGCGGCGCGCAGAGACAATTTGAGTTTAGTTGAGAACCGTGATAGTTGAAACAGTGTCTATTTAGTCGTCAATTTTGGTTTACGTAACTAAAGAAAACTACGGGTCAAATATTTTCTGATAATCTAACTGACGGATTAATTGGATTTTTTCAGTAAACAGCCCTACAGTGTTTCCGTTATTCAATCGCACCACCTACACCACTTTCTGACAAAATCCTAGCTTAAAAGAATCAATTTCTAAATAATAATTATACATTTTAAACTTTCTCCAGGAGGTAATATCAAAGATGTCGCTCCAAGCCCCGGTGGACAACGAGCTTCTTCAAGAGATGGGGCTCACCCTACACACAGACAACCAAGGCAACGGCATTAAAATCATACCCATGACCCTCGGATAGACTGAATAGATCCATCACTGTACCCGAACCGAAGGAAAGTACAGAGCTTCGAGTTCTAGAACAAGATCGGCTTTGTATAGCGTTGACTCTGTCACTCTTACTGTGACTATCTCTTTCTAAGACTCGATGTGCCAACATTGGTAAATATTACGCGTTTGTTGGAAGCAAATATACGTGAAAATGCATTTAGTGGTTGGATCAAATGTTTGATTTGGTTCCTATCGAGAGTGAACCGTGATCCAGTTTGAATTTGTAATAAATTTTGTATAGAATGATTGAGAGTGGATCAGCTAATCTTATAGCTTGGCACATAAATCTATTCGTGCTGTATTACGCAAATGTAGTAAACTATAATAGTTTCCTTTGCTTGTTGCAAGTTCTACAAAATCATTGTAGTAATATCCAAGATTTTATTCTTACGTGAGAAATAAATTATTATGAATACTGAATAATTAGTTTGTTTTTTCAACCATGGCAATTTTAGGTTCCCAAGCAGCGCTTCGCAGAAGCAAAAGAATTGGAACCGTGGGTCTTGAAACTAAAATATAAATAAAGTTTGGTAAAAGGCCAAGCCTTTGCTGCAAGCTTATGTACTCTGGTTCTCACTGCCCTTAGTAACATCATACTCCGATACTGCGGCAATGTTTAGTCCTCTTTGTCTCCGCGTGCCGTTGGCAATTTACGCTGAGTCGGCCAAATCTTTGCTACTGGGTTGGCGCTGTCACTAGTCCTTACTTTAAACAATTTATATGCAAATTTTTAGGATAAGTAAATGTTTTCATAAAGGTTAACAGGAGAGAATAGAAAAAAACGTGTTGCCGTGAAAATCATGATTTTGATCAATTTTTATGGATCTTACGACTTAGGCTGCGGCGTTATTTTCGCATGAGTTATTGCGAAAATGCGTCCCTATTCCTTGCACACAGGCACGTTAATTTCGCGCGATATTCCATATCGTGGGACGCAGAAACTCAAGCGTCTCGCGTTATTATGGCGGCAGTGTGTGGGATCGCATGCGGCCCAATACATAATGAACAAATATCGCAATATCACGGGACGCAGAAACGCGAAAACGTGCCTGTGGCGGAACCTTCACACGTCTTGTTCTTGGATGCAATATATAAAAAAATACGTAGGGTACGTACGTATTTTTTGTATTTTTTTTTAATTTAGTTGGTGCTAAAAGACTCGTACGTGTTTCAGATTCAATTTGAGTTGAAGAATGACATTTTATTAACTTGACATTGGAAAAGCGCGGGAATCGTTCGAACAAATAGGCGGCAATTTCTAAGCTAATTCTATTAATTAATTAAATAATCCTTAGAACTTTATAAATAATAGTTGTAAATAGCTTATTTATATCAGTGTCACTGTAATTATTGTAAATATGGGGAAAAGCGGGCGCAAAAGGAAAAAAAAAGAAGAGGAGGAAAGTTCCATCGTCGACGACTCGTCTACAGAGTCAGACTCGTCGTCGTCAATTGATGAAAAGCTGGACTACGTTCCATATAATGCACCGAACTACATAAGGAAGTATCCTGATAGCAGTATTGGTAATGTAGAATACATTGTATTCCTTTCACATGTTGAAGATAACCAACCAATCACCGAAGGCACCCGAATGGGCATCTCGCGCGCAATCCGGAGGGATTGTATAAGCGGCGTCCAACACTTACGCACCATAAATAAATTTAAAGTCGGCATTGTCTTCGATAATGCCAACAATGCCAACATGTTCCTCCAGGGGAGTAAATTAACTGCAGAACATAAATTAAAAACCTCTATACCTGCCTCTGCCACGGAGACCACTGGGGTCCTAACTAGGGTCCCCATACAATTGTCTAACAAGAAAATTTATTCTCTTCTGGCCAGCACCAGGAACATCATACAAGTTCGAAGATTTATGCGACGGGTAAGAACTGGAGGTGCAGTGAAGTTGGAGCCGACGCAGACTGTGGCCGTAACGTTCTCAGCCACTCAGCTGCCCGACCATGTTTACCTGGATCACTGGCGCCACGAGGTCAATACATACGTCCCACCGGTAAAACAATGTTTAAAGTGCCTAAGGTATGGACACATTGCTAAATATTGTAAAAATACAGAAAAATGCTCCATCTGCACAGAAAATCACAATTTTAAAATGTGTACCATTGACTCAGCCAATGCAAAATGCTACAACTGTGGAGGCAATCATATTGCTATATCTTCTGTCTGCCCAGTTAAAAAACAAAAAATCACGGAATTGAAAAAAAAGGCCATGTCATATAAATACTCAGATATTGTAAACGAAAAATCTTTTCCATCTCTTTCTTCATCAGACAACTTTCAAAACATTCTAAATTCAGATAAATTCATGAACATGCTCGTTCAATCTGTCATACAGATCATTACTTTACACAAAAATAAAGAAAATGTTAGCTCTAGTAGCATCAAAAAAATAATAAATGAAACATTTAATAAAAATTCAAACAACATTTAATTATGGACATTAACGTGATACAATGGAATGCACAAAGTATACTATGTAATAAACTCCTTTTACATAATTTTCTACTAGATAACAACATACATATAGCTATTTTATCTGAAACCTGGCTTAGGCCAGAACAACCATTTAAACTTAGAGGATACCAAATAGAGCGTAATGATACTGGTAATAAACATAATGGAGTAGCCATTCTCATTCACAATAATATTAAATATTCTAAACTTAATACTTTCTTTGATGACTCTTTACAAAATATTTGTGTTCAATTGCATGTTGCTGGTCATGTCATCAGCATTGTTAGTATGTATTGCCCAAGTCATACAGTTCCTAGATTTAATAAAAATAAATTGGATTCATTCATTAAAAGTATTCCTCATCCTTTAATACTAGCTGGTGATTTTAACGCACATCACATCTCCTGGGGATGTAACTCTACTGATGCACGTGGTAGAGACATTTTGGACGTCATTGATGAAAATGGTTTGGTATTACTTAATAATGGTCAGGTAACTACTGTGGGCTCCATGACCTGGCGTCCAAATGCTTTAGATCTCACTATTGTATCTCCAACATTAGCTCTTTCTTGTGAGTGGTCTGTTCATGATGATCCGCTTGGTAGCTATCATTTACCTGTAATCACAAAAATTATCTTTAATTGTAATAGTAACAACAATAATAACAGTGTTGGTAATGATTTACATTTATTCCCTAGTTATAAATTAGTCAACTGGGATAAATATTCTAATGAAGTTGACAGTGCACTTAATAATTACACAATAAATCCTTTGGATCCTCAAGCTAGCTACAATGAATTCTGTTATATACTACATTCTGCAATTGAAAAGTCCTTACCAATACATCAAAAACGTAACAGACCATTTTCAACATGCAATAGAAAGAAGTCTCGAGCTCACCTCCCATGGTGGAATCAAAAATGTAGATCAGCTGTTGAAGTGTCTAGGCAAGCATATTTACAATTTAAACGAGATCCTACTGAAGCTAATTTCCTTAATTTTAAAAGGTTACAGGCCTTAAAAAAAATTACCTTGAAGAAGGAAAGAGATGCTAGTTGGGCCCACCTGTGTGAGTCATTTAATCGAACCACTCCATTATCCATAATCTGGAATAATATGAAAAAATTTAATAAAACCTTCACTTATAGCAAATTTATGAGTAACAACAATAGTAATTGGATACATGAATTCTTAATTAAATATACACCAGACTATGTTGATAATTATATGACTGAACACTTTAATGGAGACAGCAACTCTAATTCCACAACCAGTTTTCTAATAGAACCCTTTTCTTATCAAGAACTCAAATCAGCAATATCCTCAAGAAAAGATTCAGCTTATGGATTGGACGGTGTACCTTATACTTTTCTTAAAAAACTTAACTCCAAATCTCTTAATATTGTACTTCACATTTTTAATCTTCTTTGGCTAAATAACGAAATTCCTTCTCAATGGAAAACAGACTGCCTTATCCCAATACTTAAGCAAGATAAAGAGGAATTTAATCCTGATTCTTACCGTCCCATTGCTCTCACTTCTTGTATTGGCAAAGTCTTTGAGCAGCTCTTAAAACAAAGACTTGAATTTTACATTGAAAAGCATCATTTATTACCATCCAATCAATATGGCTTTCGCAGAGGCTATTCAGCCCGTGAAAGTATAAGCACTTTACATCTTGATCTTCAAAAAAGTATTCATAACAATGAGACAACTGTTTGTGTATTTTTTGATATAGTTGGTGCTTTTAATAATGTTGATCATAACATTCTCACAGAGCAACTTAATCTTCTTGGCATACCTGGAAAAATGATTAATTGGATATTTAGCTTCTTACATGGCAGGGAAGTTTATGTTAAACATAACCGGAAGCTTATTGGGCCAAGATATTCCTATAAAGCAGAGGTTCTCAAACATTTTTTCCTGGTAGACCACTTTGAATTTGTTTTGGTGTCGGTGGACCCCCTGTAGCATTTTCTTTCAAGCCCGTGAACTAAAAAGAAAAGCAATACAATATTTTTTTCGCACTATCTGTTAGGATTGCATGAGGATCGTTGTTCCCAAGATATTTTTTTGGCAAAAATCCGAAAATTGTAATCTTCTGGCTTCGAAATGTGTTTTTTTATGACTTAACACGACCTTTTTCACTGAAATACAACCTGTCATCACCGGAATATTTGATCTTTATTACTCTTTCTAGTACCTAGCTTAATATCTGGCTACATTGATCAAGCTAACCCAACATTTTTGTTCTTTGGCATCGAACCCAGGTAAAATTTCGTGGACCTCCACTTACAGCTTGTGAACCCCCACATTTTCTTCAAGCCAATGTAGACCCCCGATGGGTCTCCCGTAGACCCTTGGGGGTCCACCTGGACCACTTTGGGAATCACTGCTATAAAGGAACCTGTCAGGGCAGTATTTTGAGTCCTTTGATATTCTTGCTTTACATTCACAGATTAAATTTTGTTTTAGATAATGTTGTAAACCTGCAATATGCTGATGATTTGACTATCTACTGTAGTGGAAACAATATAAAACATGTTGAATTAACTTTAAATAATGCATTGCAAAAACTTCAGCATTATTTTTCTTATTTAAATTTAGACATAAATGCAATTAAAAGCAAAGTCATGATATTTGGCAAGAATAAATCTTATAATATTAGAATTTGTTATGACAAAATCACAATACCAGTAGTTACAGAAGCGAAGTTTTTAGGTATCATTTTTACAAATAATTTATCCTGGAATAAATATGTCGATTATATAGTATGCAAAGCTCGTAGGGCTTCTAACATTTTAAAAGTCCTATGTAGAACTTATTGGGGTGCAGACCCTAAAGTCATGTTAATGCTCTATAAATCTTTGGTAAGGAGTCATTTTGAGTATGGTTTTCTTTGTTTTGCTTCCAATGGCAAGCTAATAGACAAATTAGAGAAAATCCAGAATAGTAACTTACGCCTTATAACCGGTGCTTTTAAAACAACTCCCATTGTTTCTATGCAGCTAGAATGCAATATTCCTCCTTTATTATACCGCTTTAGATTCCTAAAATCAAAATTTCTCCTCAAACTAGCTGCCATTAAATCACATCCTCTTCTTATTAAACTCAACCTTCTTAAAAACTTTCCCGATCGTTGCTTTATTCTTCAAGATTTTTCTGAAATAACACAATATATAGAGTCAATGAACATCTTCTCCTCAAATGAATGGCCTTGTTACCAGGGAACATATAAAAGTAAATACCCACAGATGGATATTATAATTGATAAAGAATTGTCTGAAAAACATGAAGTTTACGACAAACTATCTCACTGGGCAGATTATAGACATGTCTACACAGATGGATCTAAAATATCTGGCAGTACATCCATAGCCTTATACGATTCTACTTTGAAAATAGGTGGAGGATCCAAAATCAACAAATATTCTAGCATATTCACAGCCGAAGCTACAGCCATTCTATCAGCACTTGAACACATTAATAAACATACAAAATCTGCAATAAAATGGGTTATTCTAAGTGATAGTTTAAGTGTACTTACTGCGCTAGAAAATCACTGCCTGAATACAAAGTCTAACTATTTGATTTATGAAATTAAAAGAGCATGGAAGTTGCTTCAAGACTCTGGCATCACTGTTATTTTCTTCTGGGTTCCAAGTCATAAAGGAGTGCAAGGAAACGAGAATGCAGATTTCTTGGCGAGGTCAATAAATTCCGTTACGAATACAGCTGTCACTCATACTAGTGTTGCCCTACCGCACACAGATATTATTATCGAGCTAAGAAATAAGTATTGCGAAGATCTGAACCGACATTGGACCCATATAACAACAGTGGAACAAAAAGGACAATGGTATGCAGGTATAGAAGGTACGACAGCAAACAAGAAACCATGGTTCACGAAATCATCAACTTTTTTGAATCGAAGATTTTACACTACAATAAACCGCTTACGCCTGGGTCACTGCAGAGTTAACTCGCATCTATATCGGATGAAAATGATTAATACATCGGAATGTAATTACTGCCAAGGAGAAGAACAAACATTAGATCATATCATATTTGGATGCCCATCCTTTGGCATTGACCGCCTTGTGCTTATGGATGATCTATTACAAATCTTTAAGGTTGCTGAACAAATCCCGCGCTCAGTTCAGCAACTCATGGGAAATGCACAAACATTTTTACCCATTTATAACTTCATTCGCAATACAGTTAAGGAAATTTAAAACGAGTACTTGACAAAGAATTGAACATATAAATTAAGGAATCGACTAAGAACTGGACTTAAGAAATACACAAGGATTCGACAAAGAATAATAAATTGAACATGAAAAACATGGAATCCATCGGACAAGAAAAACAAGGATAGAACAAAAAACGGATATAATGTATACAAGGATATAGGAATTTAAAAAGAAAAACATGAAGAATTTAAACCTAAGACTAGGCTATCTTGCCTTATATAATTAATAACTATGTAAAATAATAAAACAAAAGAACAGGCTGCATGGGCTAGATCCCTTTGCCTTCCCAAAAGGGAAAAGAAGATAATAATAATAAATTAACTTGACATTGACGTTTGAAGTCGATTTTATTGTCATTTGTCGGTGTTCCCTTGTTGTTATTCCTTATTTTCGTCATACGAGGACAAATAATAACATTGCAGGATGGTTAAAATCGCTCTCCAGATCAAGGCAACTTTAGAATGCATCGAAAAGTTATACACAAACCATCCATACTATCAATGGTTCTTAAAACTTAAGTGTGGAAGTTGCGGCGAAGTGACTGAAAAGTTCCACGATCTTACTGAGGCTGAGAAAATACCGCAGAAGCACAATAGATCAGAAACTAATTTACTGATAAAGTGTAAACTGTGTTCCAGAGAAAACAGCATGGATGTTATTGAAGGCAGCAATGGTAGGTTCAAGTAGTAATCTGATATTTACCTAGTTACATTAAAATAACCTAAACTATTAAAAACACCTAAAATAAAGCGCTAAAGCAAACAATTAACTCCCCATCGCTGTCAATGGGTAACGTACCAAGAAACAGGCAGCATTGCCAAATTAAATGGCCTTAGTCAAGTACCTAGCCAGTTTTAAGTCTAGCCTCACATTACAAATCCTTGGTCAGACTGTCTTCATTACTCAATGTCGTAGTTAAAAATTAAAATTATATTAAATCCTTTTTTCTAAATGTTCCAGGTCAGTTTACCAGCAGTGATGAGGGCAAGTTTAAAACTTTAGTGATATTTGACTGTCGAGGTGTGGAGCCCGTTGATTTTGAACCTAAATCAGGATGGGTAGCTGTTGCTGAAGATAATGGTAAGCTGTTGTTATCATATTCACTCATATTTCAAACTAGATGTTGTCTTTGACCTTAGGAATAGGATGATGTTATCAATTCATGACTTTATATTTTTTGCATGGAATGCTAACCTTTTTTACTCAAATAAAAGTGGCTCAAGTCACTCCTCATAACATCAGCTAACTGACAGTTAAAGTTCTCTCAAAATCAGTCAAGCCATTTTGGGAATCAGCTGGAACAAACTGACAGATGAAATAAAAAAAATGTTTTTTGTTCTAAAGATATTTACTTTCTTCAATAAGAAGCTGTTATTGTGAAAATAAGAACAGATACTTCAATTTTATTTAGTTTATTGTATAGATTATTTGGCAGTTATTTATACTAATTCTGTTGCATTCCCGTATTAAAACATAATATTGTATCAATGACAGAAACTTGAGGAATTGATACTTTTTTCCAAGGAAACAGCAGAATATTCATAATTCAAAATATATTTTATGTTTCAGGAAAAACTTTTGAAGATGTGGACTTGAGTGAGAAAGAATGGGTGGATTATGATGAAAAAAACCAAACTTCAGTTGGAGTCTATGAATTGGAATGGCAATTCGTAAAAGTCAAGTAATTTAGTGATACTCTTTCAATAAGTACAAGATAAGAAGACTATTTTACTTAGATCTAAAATGCAGATGTTTCAGTGGTATATTTACCTTTACTATATTGCAATATTATGCTAGTGTTGGAAGTTATTATTTAAATGACATTAAACATAATATGTTTACACAATAAGGACTATTGTATTTTACTCAAAGTGTTTTTTATTGAAAAAAAAATGTTACTAATGGAAATGGTGGTTTTAGTTCATTGCCAAACTGTATTCTTTAAAAGAGATTCCGAACTGTACAGTTACCTGTTTTTTACTAATAGTTTTGGCTAACCTAAGTTAAATTATGGTTTAACAGTTTTAAGCTTTGGCTCATATTTATTGAAACACAAAAGGTAAAAAGCTGCTGTTTTGATGCCTAATCATTCTCTACCAGACTGCAAATCATCATCATAATTTCAGCCGAAAGACATCCACTGCTGGAAATAGGCCTCCCCCAAGTGTCGCCACATTTATCGGTCCCGTGCGACTCGCATCCAGCGGATTCCCGCAACCTTCACCAGACTTCTAATCAGTGGCGTAGCATGCCTTGGCGGGGCCCCGTATAAAAATTTGTTTGTGGGCCCTGAGTGGTAACGATTTCTCACAGCGGACAAAAAAATATTTGCATACAATTTAAAGAAATATTTATTCATCATCACTTTCTCCAATTTTTTTTACAAAAAGCATACACTATCCTTTTTTTCGGCAAACGAAACGAACCAAAGAATTTGCTTTTTTTTATTTTGTAATTTCGGGGGCCCCCGTGGCGCAGGGGCCCCGTATAATTGATACGGCAGATACGGCGGTAGCTACGCCCCTGCTTCTAATAATCAAAAGTAATCGCCCACAAGACAATCCCCCTCATTATGCTGCTGTTGCGCCTGTTGCACCTTAGTGAGATTAGTGGCTAATATAGTTGTTCTGAATCTGGTCACACTCACAGGTACTCACAAGACTCCACTCTGGACTCGGGTGTCCTGTGAGGCAGCATTCAAGTATTACGTAATGCAATTTTTGGAGATTTATGACCCCACCCCATCCCCGAGGTAACGCGCCGTAAAGTTATTCTGTACCCCTGTGCCCCCTAGTAAAACGCTACGTAACCACTGAGTGACCATTTCAAAAACGTTTTAAAAAATGCGTGAGAGATTCTATGCGACCAAAACGTATATTGCCACTTACGGGATATCTTCCGTGATTATTTATTGTTTTGAGCTCCCGATATTTCGACGCTGTTGCAAGCGCCATTATCGCGGGTTCACGGAAGGTATCCCGTAAGTGACAATATAAGTTTAGTTTTAAACCGTGAAAGCCTAAAACAGTGTTCTATGCGACCGTTTTATAGGGTTTATAAAAATACACTCGTAGTTCAAACCTCCACTCCCGCCCCTGTAACGCAGCGTAACGTTTTAGAAGACCCAAATGCGTTACGTATATAATAAACGCAACGCTTCATATGTGAGTGGTAACAGAAAATATTTTCGCGAAGTAAGAGAGGGTATACATAGGCCTCCCACTAGGTGTACCGATGACTTGGTGAAGGCCGCGGGAAGCCGTTGTATGCAAGTCGCACGGGTCGGTTCAAAGTGGCGACACTTGGGGGGAAGCCTATGATGTCCAGCATAGGACGTTCTTCGATTGTAATGATGATGATGAAGAGGGATACTTTGCCAGTACTTATCACCCATCCTCGATTTCTAAATTGTATTCGTGTGCGTCAAACAAGCCAGGTCCAGGTCCCGGGACATCTATCTTTCGAGTATAGGCCACGCAAACTATTGTTCCGTGCGGGAATCAACCCGCTATAGCATAGCAAGGCAACACGAACCTTATGTAAACACGCCATTTTATTTGCATGTTCTAACTTAAAATGATTAATTCTACGCAAATGTAATTGCTACTTCTGTTGGTCCATTTTTACTGAGTTATTACTTCCGAAAGACATTCGCCTACACGCGATTTGTGCCGTGGCATACATTACAGATACAATAGGTATCAGGAAGCGACAAATGCACGGCATTTCCATTGGATTCATTTTGTAATTGGTGTGGAGTTATTTAGTTTACACTTGGTACATGAAAAACGTAGAACTTCCGGCTCCCGGTAGCATAAGTATCACCTTTTACATAGGACACAATGTTTCCTAGTTGGAGCTGAAATTGGTGCTACCTGAACAATCTAGGTAGTTTTCAAACGAGGGTAGTTAGTAAAATGTTTTGCCACTAGTAATGTAGGTCCAGGCCCTACCTATTTAAGTCCATAGAAAGGGTGCTTTGTCTAATAGTGATTCGACAGAATCGTATCCCGAGTTTGCTCGGATACGGACGCTATTAACTGCCTGGAAATCTGCTTATTAATAATTTATGATAGCTGCCTAATTTTAACTGTGGTTTCATGGCCTAATATCGTATAACTGCCAGCCAACAAAACTGAACATATCAAAAAGTTCTTAACAATGCAGTCTCATAACTGGATTAGATCACAAAGGAAATTGGAAAACAGCTATCACCATTATCCAATAAGCCCCGGACTAGTCCTAGCGGATTCCTCGTAAGCTATCCATGCAACGATTATTGACGTGTAGGTATTTTTTGCTTCGAAAAACGTAATACATCGGATTGAATGAACCATATGAGTGTGACGTTTATGTTTTCGCGCGCCCGCTCAACTGTGACTTCACTTTCGATCGGCACTTCCTATTCCGCACGTAATCTTCGTCTATTAACGGTATAATTGTTTGTATGGCGTTCCTAATGAACTTGCAAACTGTTTTATGAACTACGGGAGTTAATATTTTGGGTGGAAGAGAGCCGTGGTGGCGTGGTATAGGCCACAACTGCCAACTTGGAGATAATTCATTACAGGCACTTTTGGATAATAAAACCCAAAAAGATGAAGCTACAATCCACAGTAGTGAAGTAGTGACAGTGGTTTGTAGTTTCGTTGTCCAAAACGTAGATCCCTATGGAGAAGAACGGGTAAGAAACGCCATGATCAGGTCATGTCAATCCGCCTGTGTAATACTTTAGTCTATACATCTACACTAAATGATTTGGGGGCTTTCATGACGCGACCGATCTTTGATCAGTTCTAATTTGGAGTTCCGAGTTCGTTACAGTGCGGGGTGATGTACCTACCACTACATTTGATTGTATCTTTTTATAGGGACTTTCTAAGGTGTCCAAAACAGACTAATGTAGGTACAAATTTAGACAGACAGCTTATTGGGTTTTCACACAAAATTCTCAAGCCAAACAGTAAAACCGATGATTTTCTACGAAATTCTTGTACATTTTTCAATCTGTCGTGAAATCGCGATCACATTCACGTGCGTGTATCAATGAAGTCATAAACGGTTCGTTGCGAAGGTGACTGACATACGGTGGCATGTATAATTTTGCGCTAGCTCTGCACCGCCCAGTGGACTTACCTACCACTGAACTTGAGCGACTAACTGTACTATCGATCTACTTATGACTAAGTTTTTACGGGGTTTTACTATTAAATTGGTAATGTTGGGTACCTATTTAGTGAAATTATCTGAAAACATTTCTAAACAAATTCTTATTTTAGGTACTAAAGTGGGACCAAAACAGCATACTTAATTACTTATTCTGTGATTTCGTCTATCCAGTCCTTCGCCCATAATGCTTGTCCATACCGATTTCCGGTATCTCGGGACGCTTATCCAAGGGGATGGTGAAGTAGACCGGATCAATAATTCAGGATGGATGAAATGGCGACAGGTTGCCGGAACAACTTGCGACCCACGGATCGGATGCCCCTCAAGTTAAAGAAAAACATAATATACCAGTCCGTGATTAGACCTGTCGTAGGTACTGTAGGGATCGGAATGCTGGGCTGTGAAGAAGATTACATTAGAATGTTGAGGTGGATGTGTGGTGTGACAAGAGTGGATACAATAAAGAATATGTCCATTAGAGTAAGTTGGAAAATTGCGCCAGTTACAGAAAAGATGCAAGAGACTATCTTGGTGGTTGGTGTGGGCATGTGATAAGGAGAAAAGAATCGCATGAGACTAAAAAAGTGATGAATATAAGATATTTTGATGGATTCCGAGGGAGAGGAAGACCAAGGAACCGGAGTGTGAGGAATGATATGAAGGAAAAAAGTGGAAATGATTGCGTGACGGTTGACAAGGGGAGAATGGAAGAAAATACGTGGGTATTGCGCCTACCCCAAGTAACACATAAGGGTAGGAAAATGAAGACTTAACTCGATATTCTAGTGCCTACCACGGGTCTTAACTAACTTTGGACACCCCAGAAGCTATTTTGCAAACATCAAAATAAGTTGTCTTGTACAGTTAACAAAAGAGTTAGGTGTGCAGGCTAGCAATCTTCTTACGACTATTATAAATGTAAAAGTCTGTAAAGATCGATTTTTGTTATTCTTTCACGCAGAAACTACTGAAAGGATTTAAATGAAATTGCAAACAGATTGATTATAAACCTTTTCCACTTATAATAGTCGTAAGAATATTGCTAGCCTGCAAACCTAACTGTTTTGCTGACTGTACATACTATCGCTATGGCTGAGATCCCGAAATCAAGACAAGTCCTTTAAAATGACAACACTTTATATCACAGCACCATTCATTTACTCGTATCCAACTTATATGTATTATCATTCCACACACACCACAATAACTTATCAATAACAAGGTACAGTATTCTAGTGGGTCGGGTACTTTCCACTGTGCTTTAACAACTTAACTTTGAATATTCTACAAAAGTTCGTTATCTAGCTAGCTGGTGTGGTCGATGTCGTTGTTTCCTCTTTGTCAGAACGAGACTGGAAACCATTGAAGCCCGTGTTTCCGTGCACTGTCACCGTGTGATGCGGTGTACTTGAGACTATAGGTGACGGACTGACAGCGCTCCCGTACTGCGAGCTGTACTGATCATCAGTATACACTTGGAACGGGTGATGAAGGTACACCGGCACTTCTACTGGAACCTTGACCGGGACTTTCACAGGGACTCTTACTTTAACAGGATACGGAACCCTGACCGGGTACGGAACCTTCTTTTCTACCGGGTACGGTTTCGGCACGTAAACGGGCACTCGTTTTTCCACTTCTATTCTCTGTGGCACAAGCACTTCGACGGGCACCGGTACTTTCTTCTCCACTTCGACTGGATAAGGCACTCTTTTCTCGTAGGGCACCGGAACCGGATGCGGCACTTTTACGGCATACGGCTGGGGGTACGGCACCCTTATCGGAACGTGTTTTATTACTTCGACTGGCTCTTTTACTTTCACTTGGACTGGATAAGGCACTTTCGTTTCGACCGGGTACGGCTGCGGGACGAGAACTTTGACGGGGACCGGGTAGGGTACCCTTTTCTCCACATGGACGGGCACTGGGACGGGCCTATCCACTGGTACCGGCACTTTAACTTCCACGGGGTACGGGACCCTCTTCTCCACTGGATACGGCACTTTCACTTGCACGTGTTTCACTACTGGCACGTGGTGAACGACTGGGTACGGTTTTGGTACGTACTCTTTTTCAACCACTTTCACAGGCACAGGATGTGGTATTTTGATCCCTATTGGATAAGGAACCTTTTTCTCAACAGTTACCGGGTACGGAACAGGTTTCTCCACCACTTTGATCTTCTCCACTGCTACTGGAACTTTCTTCTCCACTTGGACCGGGTATGGCTTGGGAACCTCGACTTTGTATGGTATCTTGACGGGTTTCTCAACAGTTTTAATGTATCTGTGGTGGTGGTGGTGATGGTGGTGTTTGATTTTGGTGACGACTCGTGGGTGACTGTGGTGACTGCTGCCATCGCTCTCTAGGTCCCCGTACATGTAGTGCATCGGCGAGCGTCCCCGCTTCCCACTGTAACCAGAATAATACGGGTTCAATTGACGTTTCCGTTTAAAGAAAACCATTTTTTTTCTGCCCATTATATGTAATGGATTTTGAGAACTCGGTACTGGGACTAGCCCAAAAGATTGTAAGTACATCATTTGCTTACTTTGAGGCGCGGCGGGATGGGCAGTGAATAAGTCCGATCGTTTAGTGATTGGTGTCGTCGGGGGCTTCTTGAATTTAGGATAATGTGAGGGCAGTATCGGCACCCAGTCGTTGGGTTCGATTTGAGTGAATTTAATCGGTGGCAGGTGCGTAGTGGTTTTGACTTTAAGCTTTCTGGTGACTGGGCGGTAGACGCGCGGCGTTGAGGGCGTGATTGGCGTAGTAGTCGTCACAGTCGTTGTGTTTCTGTACGCGTATCTAGTTCGGTGAGTGATGCTCTCTGAGATGTCTCGATCAGGTTCGACAGTGGTGTTAGTTTTTGTTAGAGTCGTGTTGTCTTTAGTCAATGTCGTGTTGCCTTTTGTCAATGTCGTGTTGTGTATAAATAAAGTCGGGTTCTCTCTGTCTAGTTCACGTTTGGGCCATATTCTTTTCGTTCGCAGGACTTTTTGGGTGGTTGTGGTAGTAGCTTCGGTGGTAGTACTGGACGTGGTCGTTGTTGACGTCGCATTAATTTTCGGCGGCCTGACAAAATCGGATCGGATGCCATTGATCACTTGGGCGGGCAAGCTGAACTTAGGGCTCTTTGCAACTATGGGTCTGCCAGTTGACGCGGCATACACTAACGGTCGGCTAGTCTTGAAGTAATATGTCCTATGGTGCGGTGGTAGCGGGATCACTCTAGGAAACTTGTAAATAGAGTTTGGTGAATGATACAGCTTCACAGGTTGCTTAGGATAGAGGCGTGGCGGCGGCAGTTTTTGTATCTGCCCATGGTGAGGTCGAGAAACATCGACTTTGTAGTTTTGTTTCACTAGTTTATCAGGAATGTTGGGCGGTTTACTTGGCGGTCTTTGTTCAGGTTTGTGAGTAGGCAAGTCGGGTTTCGTCAGTGATTGGTTGTTAGGTTGTGGTTGCGCTACGTACTTTGGGTTATGTATTATAGTAACAGCTCTGTTCTTCGACTCTATAGCGAGCGGCTCGTCTATGTTGTCATCTTGTGCCGTCACGCCACTTCCTTGATTGACGACGATCACTAACGAAATGATCAGGAATGCCGTCTGAAAAGAAAATATGACTTTTTAGTCAAAATTGCAGTAGCAAAGTAGGTAACATATTAGGAAGGCTGAATTTGGGTAAGTTCTGCAAAACAAAAAATGGTTTCTTGTAGCAATAGGTCCTCCTTAGGGATTTGGAATTAATTATGGCATGATCGAAAAATGGTATTCCATCCATATCAATATAGGTAGTATTTAAGCATATCTATTGACACCTTCTTGGCTTTTATTTTCTACTATTCCTTGCATGTTTATAGTCAAGAATATTAAGAGGTAACAAAACCATATAAGTAATCCATCAACGTCTTTTAAATTCTGCTCATGTCAATGATAAGAAATGGATATATGTACAAAAAGACAATTAAATAAGGCGTGTTTACTGCAAATATCTCGTCGCTTTATATATTTTTCAATCAGTTTTTACTATCGAAGTCGTCAGTGCGTGCGCTTAGTTCACACGCGATCCTTCTTTCCGTATTCTTCCATTTTAGGTGACAAAACACGTTCGTTATGAAGGTACATACAGTCAAGAGTTGAATAATGTTAACACTTATGAGGTTTTTTTCTGCACCCTATTGAAATCAATCAGGTACATCGGTACATTTAATATCAGTAGGACTTTAGGACGCGACTGGATAACGTTGGCAGACACTTCCCTACCACTACGTTCAGCGTTATGTGTATGTTACGGGACTTATAACTAGCTATTTGACAATACGACACTGAGAAATTCTGCATAAGTAAGATTAAGCAATAAGAATGTTGTGTAAATAGTAATTAATACCATTGCACAAAAGAAGAAAGAATACACCTTCATTAATCATTCGATGTATTCTTATCTTACTTGTTCTATTGAACGCGGCTATAAGTAATTAATGGCCTAGATCCTCTTCCTGATGGGTTACGGAACTCTTTTTTTGAAGTTATTGGAATGTGCGAAGATTTAATTTTTAAGTTGATTTTTTATACAAACCTTGGAAGAAATCGATGGTTGCAAACTTGTATAATTATGTAACTTGTGGTTTACTATTTTAGGTATAAGTAAATTTAGTGTTATTTATAAATGAAACCCAAGTCAAGCGAAATTCATAAACTGCTAAACTTAAATTAGGTTTTAAACTGAAGCAATAATAAACAAAATATTGTTCTTTTTAAATTACATTTATTTTTCTCTCGACCTATTTTATTGAATACATTTCAGCAATTAATGATATTTCTTCAAAATCCGATCCATTCATCCATCCTCTTTGATCACCACCAACCAGTAGATTTAGGAGGAAAACTTCTATAAAATTGATTAAAACTTACTTTGAGAGCTACCTAATTATTCAAATAATAAAATAAGTGTCATTCAGATTGATATTTCTTTTACATCTTGTCCATGTACAACACTTAGACTATTGGACACACTGATAGACTATTATTTAAGTACTTTACCGTACTCCAAGAACTTCAATCACAAAAACACAATTCACACTGTGATCACAAACAACACTTTTTGTAAAACGAAACTTTTCTTCACATTTTCACAAAGCACATCACTTTTTTCCCGCCATATTTGAGACGTTTTGTTATCACAGTAAAAACCCTACGTTTCATTTCTGCATTAAAGAAATACTAAACTTTTTATATTTTTATAAAAAGTATTGCTTTATTTTATAGAATGTTTTGTTTTCATCAAATTATTGATTTACCCACCGATAAGAGTTGCATATTGCGGTGCCTGCGGCCAATGCAGACATGAACGTAATGATAGGTCTGAGGAAGCACCACTCACTTATATAGCATTCGAGTAATGGGTGGCTGAGCCCCAGGACGATTACTTTCTCTGCCAATGCCAATATCACTGGTGGCCCTTCGTGCTAATGTCCAAAACCATAGGGAAAACATGTAGAATGTTCCAGTGAACACTGGTATGTGGTAGCTTGAGTCAGTGCTTATTCTACCAACTATTAAGTAAGTACTATGATGGTCTCGGAAAATGGCCAACCTTTTTGCCATCGACATGATTTTATTCTAAATTTAATCTATGGTCGATAAGATCATAAAGGTACAGGTACAGGTACCTATCGTAGGTACGGGTAGAACTTGTTTGATGTAAAGGGCAGAGGGCATTTGAAAGTTACTTGTGTGGCGTTTCTGAACGCATCCATAAACGCTGGCAACACCAGATTATATAGCCTGTATACTACTTGGTTGATTTTTACACACACAACGGTTACAACTCTGATTTATATATTATTATTATGAATACAAAAGTTCAACATTACAAGATTCGATATTACTCCTACGCTGGATTTTTATTTCCATCGAACTTCCTCGTCTTGTGATCAAACATAAGGGAACGAACAGTGGCTTCTCGCGTTCCCAAAGTGGTGACCCCGACGTGATATGAACACGCAACCTTCAGTGAACTACATCTCGCGAAGCAAACTCCTGTGACTTTTCGTACATGAGATCCAAAGCTCCATACTACGGACATCCCTGAAGACATCCGACCTGAAATACGAGCTATCCTGCGAACCACGAGACTCCCGCATCCCAGACGTATTATTTCCCGAGTACGTTCGTCATACGTCATTGCAAATCAATTAAAGGCCGATCAATGTGATCTATGTGATGTGATGTGAAATTGTGAAGAACTGAAAACATCGTGAATCCATCTATACCGACAAGTTTAAACTCGTTTCTTGGAAAATCGATATCATACGGAGTGCATCGAACGCCATCTGTCGTTAACCGACGACATAAATACAGTTCCAGTGACAGCCGACATGACATCAATTGACGTTCCGGTCCACGCAAGTACCACTTAAATATTAGCCAGTTTACCACAGAAATTAAGTACATTAAGGGAGAGGATAATGTTGTCGCAGACGCGATGTCGCGCGTTGACGCGATCGCTCTTGACCAGGATTGGCAAATGCTTGCAAAATCACAAGAGGTAGACCAGGAGTTAGCCAATTTATGCCAGCAAGGCTCTAGCCTGCAGCTTATAAAGGTGAACATTCCCGGAACTGACATTCTTATCACCTGTGATAAGTCGACCGGCAAGGCTCGCCCATACTTGACCCCTTCCTTCCGTAAAGCAACATTCGACAAACTTCATAACTTAAGTCACCCTGGTGCACGAGCCACTACCCGTCTCGTGACTGAACGTTATGTATGGCCGTCAATCAACAAGGACTGCAAACAGTGGGCTCGACAATGCATAGCATGTCAGCGCACTAAGGTATCGCGCCATAATTCGTCCCCACTTGGCAATTTCGCCCTACCGCCAGGTCGTTTCAAACATGTACACATAGACATCATAGGCCCCTTGCCGACTTGCAACGACTATCGGTACTGCTTGACTGCCATTGATAGAGTGACTAAATGGCCCGAAGTATGGCCAATGCGTTCGATCACCGCAGAAGAAGTAGCAGAAACCCTAACACGGGAGTGGATAGCTCGCTTCGGGGTGCCTTCAGTCATTACAACAGACCAAGGAACTCAGTTCGAGTCCGACCTGTTCCGCCGACTGATGATACAATTCGCCACCACGAAAACCAGAACGACAGCTTACCATCCCTGCGCCAACGGCATGATCGAGCGCGTCCATCGCCAGCTAAAAGCTGCCCTCATGTGCCACCAGGACTCATGGGTGCGCGCGTTGCCGTTTGTTCTTCTCGGTATGCGGTCAGCTTTCAAGGAAGATATGAAAGCCACAGCTGCTGAAATGGTGTACGGGGAACCTCTTCGTTTGCCCGGTGAATTGCTGGTAGCATCCGATGAGCCACATAATTTCTGTGACCCAGCAGATTTCGTCGTGCAACTCCGACGCAAAATGTCGACTGTGCGACCCATCCCGGCATCTCGGCATACACAACCATCTATATTTATATTTAAAGATCTTTCCTCAGCAACGCATGTATTCCTTAGAGATAATTCTGTTAGACGACCATTACAGCCACCATATACCGGCCCGTACCGAATAGTGGATCGTGCCAGTGATGGGAAAACCATTACACTGGAAATCAACCAAAAAACCGTGACCGTTAGTGTAGATCGAGTAAAACCGGCACACATAGATCACACGATACCTACCGCAAATGGGTACCCTAAGAAGCCCTCAGAATCTACGACACACACGACTGTTGACCTCCCAATCAAACCTTTAGAACCTGCAAAATCCAGGGACACTAATCCAACTGCCCCAAAACTGCCGTATACCACTCGTTCCGGTAGACGAGTTAAGTTTAAGGATCTCTCCGATTTCGAATAACCGGTTCATCCTTCTCCGTGGGGGGGTGGTGTGGCGTTTCTGAACGCATCCATAAACGCTGGCAACACCAGATTATATAGCCTGTATACTACTTGGTTGATTTTTACACACACAACGGTTACAACTCTGATTTATATATTATTATTATGAATACAAAAGTTCAACATTACAAGATTCGATATTACTCCTACGCTGGATTTTTATTTCCATCGAACTTCCTCGTCTTGTGATCAAACATAAGGGAACGAACAGTGGCTTCTCGCGTTCCCAAACTTGTTTTATCTCCGATGGTAAGTTTATCTTTATCATTTACATAAGGGTCTGGTCGCGGTGTTGTTCCACTTGTTAAATACTGGTTTATTACCCGTACTAGGTATCCATCAAGTTAGACTGGAAGCCGACCCCAAAATTGCTCGGAACAGGTTACATGGATGATGGTGATGCTGATGACACGGGAGTGAAATAGGAATTTGCCTAAGTTGTCGCTTTGCCCATTTTATGGAGATAGATATTTAACCATGTAAAGGGCATCCTAGCTTGCTGGACTTGGATTATCCCATCTTCTATACATTATTGAACTGAGTTTAATTTAAAAATAATAATGGCCGTCCATTATTATTTTTAAATTAAACTCAGTTCACGTTACGTTGTCAATGTATCTATAAGAAAATTAACACATTTTCACGTAATATTCCAATAAATCTTGGCAAAATTCTAATCAAAATGCTGAAAAGTTTCTCAGTAATTATGTATCTTAATTATTGTTGTCATAATATTTTCGTGTTTGTGTTTTATTAATTAGGTACACATGCGTCTGAGTTCCTACACCTATAACTGTGATCTAAGTTTAGCGTGTGTCAGTTTTAACGCTTACGATGTTTTCCCGCCAAATCTGTTATCCAACAGTGAATAGTTTCGCGCTCAAATATCTGTTATAAGCACTTTCCTGCTTCCGTTCTTCCTCACGCACCCAAAGTAAAATTGTGTTGAGACTTTATGCAACCATGTAAATAAAACAAGCAATTATTGATTCAGGCGGTGTTTCTCGTATTTTCCACGTTAGGTTATTAATTAATTTCTTACACGCGTTTGGTACATAGCTAACCTACACGTTTTAAGTTATTCTTTTTTTAAGTTTATCCCCTTTTTTCGAATGGGAAATCATCAATTGACTTCTCCTGCTCTGGGCGGAGCGGAATCAGTCACAAATGCAGACCTCCTCCTTCACAAATGCAGATCCTTAGAATAACTGAAAGTTTTTAATTGACTTACTTTACTTAATGTCCTATGCCCCCCCTACTCCCCTAGATGGGGCAGAAGGCTGCCACAGATCCACCGCTATCGGTCTTGAGCTTCACGATTCCCCTCGCTCCACTTCATTCCGATGGTCGCCGCTTCTGCCAACATGGCGCGACGCCAGGATTGACGGGGATGGCCACGCCCTCTTTTTCCTTGGGGATTCCAGTTTAAAGGTTGTTTGCAGGCTATGTGGGCCCTTTGGAGGGTGTGGCCAATCCATCTCCACTTGCGACGCTTGATCTGACGGTCGATTGGGCTCTCCTGGCATTTCTCTAATAGCTCTACGTTGGAGATGGTCTCGGGCCAGTAAATTCTGAGAATGCGACGAAGGCAGCGGTTGAGAAAAACTTGATTTGTCGTGAGATGTCCTATAAGACCTTCCACCGACTTCCACGTTTCGCACCGTAAAGTAGCACGGATTTCACATTGGACCCGAATATCTTGAGCTTAATCTTTCGGGTCAGTTTCCGTAACTGCCAAACAGGTCTCAGCTGCGCGAAGGTTGTTCGTCGTGAAGCGATGTACTCTTCACTGCCCCCAGTCTCTGCCACACACGATGCTCCCGATGAAAGTGAATTTGAGGACGCGTGCCGCTGCCTCTGCGTCAATCAGCAACGGTGAGTGATTCTTCACACCAGTTCTCATTTCCTGGGTCGTCCTGCTGTTTATTTTAGGCACGGTTTCTGCCACCTGCTGTAGATCGTTCAATTTGATGGGATATCGGCGCGGGTATGACACAGCAGGCATAGGTCAGTGGCGCAGTCTACCAAGTCGTTGGATAATCCCCATTCTATGCCACGGCGCTTGTTTTCAGAGAAGCGAAGCAAATTCCGTCAAGAACGACTAAGAAGAGAAGCGGCGACAGGAGGCAGCCTTGGCGGACACCCGCGTGTACTGCTACGTCATCCGAGATGAGGCCGTCATGGGTTACCTTACAAGAATACTTCTTGTAGATACTCTCCAACAAACGGACGATTTTCGGCGGCACTCCAATTTCCAGTAAGCGGGACCAGATGCTACACCACTTCAGCGTATCAAAGGCCTTTTCGAGTCGACTAATTTTAGATAAATCTCCCTCTGCCATTCTGATCCCTGTTTCAGTATGATGCGGTGGGTGTTGATCTGAGCTGGTCCATACATGAACGGTTCGAGCGGAAACCAGCCTGTTCCCTGCGTAGAAGATGATCCTTGGCCTTCGACAGTCTATCCAGGATGATTTTGCAGAAAACCTTAGGGAATCGTAACCAGTGTAATATCTCTCCAGATATCGCACTGGCTAAGATAACCTTTCTTACCAGTGACGGATTAACCCTTAATCAAATTAAGCAATTGCCTAGGGCATCACGTTTGGGGGGGCACCAGAAGAAGCACAGAAAAAAATCTTTCCTTAGGGCATCACTTCTCATATCGACGCCTTAGAGTGAAAACCTCGGGAATGCATTTTTGCTCAAATTTATTTTATTAAGTTTCTAGGAAGAAAACCTCTCTACGCACGTCCAAATCTGACTCATTTGTTCATTCAATACTCATAGCGCTACCTATGACAGTAAATGAGAACCTCGTAAATACTCGCATCTATCAGTTTCCCGTGAATACCTTGCAATGATTATCGCAGTTTTTCTTCCTCCTGAAAAGTTACCTCTTTTACACTTACGAGGTTTTCACTCTAAGGCGTCGATATAGAGAAGATTAGCATGGCCCCTGCGCAAGGATGACACGCAAAATCGTGAAGCGTTTCACATTTTTCGCGTTCCATGAGGCGCCGAGCCGCCCATTATCTAAATGTGCCCCAAAAGGCCCGTGAAGATGGTCCGTGGGTACCGCACGATCGCCCGCGAGGCGGCGGGCCTGCTTGCCGGATTGCCGCCATGGGATCTGGAGGCGATAGTCCCCCCCGCCTGCACGAATGGCGCGCGGAGGCACTACGACGGGAGGAAACACCGCTGCCGTGGCAAATTGCCGCTCAGCGGACAGACCTACGGCGCGATCTCATGGCGACATGGAGAGAGCGACTGTCGCAACCCCGTGCAGGGCACGCCACGATAGTGGCGATAAGTCCCCTCTTTGAGGAGTGGCTTGAGAGGTGCCACGGCGTCCTCACCTTCCGCCTGACGCGGAGGACCTCACCAGACACAGATATTTCGGGAGGTTCCTACATCGAATCGAGCGGGAGGAAACGCCTGGGTGTCTCCACTGCGAAGATCAACCGGAGAACACGGTGGAGCACACGGTGGAGGTCTGCCCCGCGTGGGTGGATCAACGCCGTGTCCCCGTAGCGGTGGTCGGCGGCGGCGACCTCTCGCGTCCGGCCCTTGTTCAATCCATGGTCTGGAGTGAGACGGAATGGGAAGCCGTCACCTCCTTCTGCGAAGCAGTCTTGCTAGCAAAGGAGGTGGCGGAACGCCAGAGGGAGAGAGCCTCTCGCCCCAGCGGCCGCGGGAGACGCACCGGGTGTCACCGGCCACCGTTGGCGTGGGCTTGTGGACGGTGAGCTATGGCTAGCTTGCCGTCAATCCGTCTTTTAACGACAGGCCTTGTCGACGGCGCGTTTGTTTATTATTTAATTTATTTAGTCAGTAAAAGTCTGACACTCCCTCTCGCTCCGCCCAGAGTGGAAGAAGTCATTTGATGATTCCATCCGTGACGATTTCCCATACGGAAAAAAGGGCATCACGTCACACTCTCACGTCCGTCAACAAAAACCACACAAAAAAAAGTTACTAGGACTAACTGGAAATTCGCGCGTATTAAGTTGACATAGAGTCTGACCTAGACTACTTCTAGACCTTTTGGCAATTCTAGTTGACATTCGGATAGGGGGCCCCACAGGCGTGGATTGCTTAGGGCATCAAATAGTCTTAATCCGTCACTGTTTCTTACGAACAGTTATGATGATGACCTTTGTTCCAATCGTAAGGGAGTTCTTCGGCGGTCCAGATCTTTTCAATTCGGAGGCGTCAGAACATGGACGACGAAGGACAAGTCGGCTTGTAACATTTCCGCCATTATCAGGTCGAGTCCTAGTGCGTTGCCTGTCTTCAAAGTGCGAACTGCCTCCGCATTTTCAGAGGCTGAGGAGACAACTGAGAGGTGCTTATGTGTTGATGTTTAGATGCCGGGATGGTGGGGAATGTAGCTGACAAATGGAAGACCTCACAGTGTTGACGCCAGCTTAGCAGCTATTCTTCTTAAGCGGCTTTTTCTTTGACCTGCTGTTACCTGCCAAGGTTTTGGTAGCTTTGTACAGCTCCATCAAGTTGCCGGTGTTTGCAGCTTGTTGCGCACGATCAGCAATACCATCAGCCCAGTGCCTCCTATCTTTGCGGGCACTGCGGTAGATTTCCTTGCGTTGCTGACGGTATTGGATGTTAACGTCGGTCCCTATGGCGTCGTTATGGGTTTCTAACAGTTTCAGATGAAGACTTCTTCCGTCTTCGATTAGGTTCCACGTGTGTTGTGACATCCAGTCCTCCCAAGAGTGAGTCGACTTGTGCCCTAGAACGGCGGAGCTGGCCTCTCTATAGGCCACTTTGATGCGCTTCTACTCTTCGTCCAATGAGTCCGGAGCAATATAAGGTACTGAAAGTTTTTAATTGGAAAACCCAAAACACTACGCGATTTGAGGACAGCACGTTCTTCCTGTTCCTACATCCTGCGATCACTAATCCGTCTTTCAAGCGTGGTGGTTAATAGGGACCGGTAGCAAACATTTGTCATAAAGCTCAACGCTCACTCATGACTTATGAGCACTGAACGGGATAAGCGTTGCCTCGGAACGTCGTAAACATAATGTAAGAACGTACCTATTATCTGTGCCGTATCGGCTCAGCATCAGGATAACACATAATCGTGTAGTTTTAAGTGAACCTGCTGTTCACATATAGGACGTCACGATTACTGTCGTCCACGAGTTTTGCCAACTAAAAATCAAGGATAAATTAATCGTCACGACATAGTGGGAAGGCGCTGGCTTTTTGAGACAAGGCCGCCACACTGTACGCAACCACAACAACTTCCGGAATCAACCTTGGCGTCCTTCAGAAAATGAAACTCGACGAGTCTCGGAGAAACACTGAAACACTTGGATCTCACAACGAAATTCATTAGGAAAGAACAGCGAAGGAGTAAGGCTATACAATGACAAATCGAAGCTATGCCTTTATGGCATATAAGTGTGTTTTGCAATATGGAGTTTCGTAGAAAGGATCCCTAACAGAACTTTTTTTTGTTTCGGGTTGAGGTGTTGCTTATTCTGTGCAGTGCTTCGCCGAGCATTATTATCATCTGCTAAGCTTTTTACCAACTATGTTGAGGTCGGCTTCCAGTTTAACTAGTAGCAGATGAATATCAGTAATGTACTGCATGGAGCGACTGCCTATCTGACCTCCACAACAGTTCACAACCCAGAGCTATTGATTAAAATATACTCCTTGGTAGGGGACTAGGTCTTGGTATTACTGTGCGTTGAACATAATAGTCAGTATTGGTTTATGGGCAGAATTAATGACGCATTTCATAAATTCAGTCTCGTTAATCACTAGAACATAAGCGGTATTAATCACGATGTTATGTTCACACTTCGTTTCATAATACATTCGTATTGTTAACACAATTCCTACTTCTTTATAACAATATTAGTGTTTTGGAAGTACAATTATTAGTCTACAAATGTCTATATGATTTTAAAAAAATCGTTTCCCTGTCATATTTTTTACGTCGAGTTACTTAGCTTGTTGTACATAATGCTTGGTTGACGGCTTCGTAAAAAGGCCGTTTACACCCTGCATGAGGACTTCCTCATTTTTCTGTAAAATTGGGTTGTGTTAGTGTGTTCATGATTTTAATAATTTTAACTCCTTATAGCCGTACTTGTTATGGCCGCGAATAATATTTTGTTCAACATACAGTCTGCAACTAACATGCAAATAGCAAAAAACGAAAGAAAATTTGAAATTGGAAGTCACGCTGCCATAGTGTTCGTTTCTCAAAGTGACGCCCAAAGAACCGTTTGATATCGCCGAACAATTTTGCACTGTATGTCATTATAGAATAAAGTGTATAAAATTATATATTATATTCCGTGCAGTCTAGAAGAAGTTGAAAGAAAAAACTGTTAAAATATAAATAAATCACTGTATTTCCTTTAATATCTTAAGCCTATATTTATCATCAGGGAACCTCATCTTCAGAATCTGCCTGACTTCTTCGCAGCTGTAGCTCTTGAACTGATCCCTGTCCCTATTCCATAGGTCGGATACTTCCAACAATTGCGCTTTTAGTAACTGCGGCAGTTTCGTGAACTTCGACCAAATGTTAATTTTTGTTTCGAATTGTATGGGCTCCTGTAAAGAATGACATATTTAGAAGTAAGTAAAATAATTTTAAGGCAACGTTGTTGGGTCGACGATATCGTCAAAGTCAGGAAACACCTGGATAAGAGACACGCAGAACCGAGAAGTGTGACAGAAAAAAGGGGAGGCGGATACCCAGCAGTGGATGATTACTGCCTGATATGATGATGATGAAAATATTGCACCTGGCCGGGTTTCACAACGTTTTGGGAAGTCTTATGTCCATCTCGCTCGTTTTCATTATGCCAAAAAAGGATAGACTACGACATGTCGAATCGAAATTAATTCGGAGCGCTGTGAATACGGGGCCAGGGTACAATAGTTTCATCATCATCAAGCAAGTCGCAACTCTATTGAAGTCCACAAAAGTGAAGCCCACTGTTCACCTTGATCCGGGACGGTTAACAGTGGCCAATCGAAATGAATCACTATGAGGCGACCACACCATCGACGTGGAATCGGTTTAAGGCTGATGCTCCAGGGTTGCCTGCAAAATTTGTTTCAAGGTCAATGTCGTTCCTCGACCTTTATGAACTTGGACTACATAGGTACGTCTTACAGTTGCGAACAACATTTTAATTACTTACAACCTAGCACTGGCCTGCATATTGCAAAAAAGGAAGAACATTTGAATTTCGCGGGCTACCCTGACGCCCTGACTCTTTCACCTTAAGCCGTCAAGTCGCCGTGCTGTCAAAAACAACCTGACTCAATAAAAGTGTAGTATCTTGAAAAAAAAAGTGTAGTATCTTATAAAAAACGCATGAAATAAAAAAACTCACCTCAAAAAGAGTAAAAACATCAGCTACAGTGTTCTCCACCCTCATCGCCAACATATACACCAGTTCTTCACTGACCGGCTTACTGTCGGCTAGTACTCGCTCCAGCACCGACTGGCACAGCGTCTGTACTAGCGTACTAACTGACATTTCATACATGCGCGAAGGCAGCACGTTCAGCCAGCAGGATCTGAGGTCCTTCATAAGGGCGATAGCGTTGTTGATTGCGCAGTCGAATTGCTCGTAGGATTCGTGGGTCCATGCGGTTCCTGAAATTTTGAAATATTTTTGTTAATCTTATTGTTTTTTTTTTCATCTACAGGGAGCTTAGTTGACGGCATCGTGATGAGGTTGTTACAACCTCATTCTGTACATCAAAGTAAGTAACTTTATGCAATTTTTCTTTTGATTTTTTGGGGTGAATATAAATAAATAAATACAATATAAATATTGCTGGTCTTTACACACAGCACCACCTAGTGCCACACTAAGCAAGGCTTGTGTCGTGGTCACCAGACAGTTAATATACTACATGTATACTTTTTGTTTGTAAATATACATACTTATTATACATATAAACATCCATGACTCGGAAACAAATGTCCATGCTCATCACACAAACATTTGCTCCTACCGGGATTCCAACCCAGGACCCTAAAAACGTAAGGCAGTCACTACCGCTGCACCATTCAGGTCGTCTAGAATAATCATATTTTGTACTTAATGTAACGCGCTCAAAACATTGTGCTGATGGATGGATTGAATAGTACGGGGGTCGTGGATGTGTTTAAAGTAAAAATCATACATTAAAAACATGTACTTATTAAAAAAAAATACTTGTCAAAAAGCTGGAACGAAAAGAGTTTTTTACACCCTTTATAGGTTACATTCGGCTTCGCTATCCCATAGGTGAGATAAAAATCGAGCATAGCTTATGCACAATAAGCGTATAATGTTCCCCCTGCTGGGATACAGGCTCTACTCTATGAGAGGGAATGGGCTGTAGTCCATCACGCGGGCCCAGTGCAGGTTGGTAGATGTCACATGTCTTCGAATTCTGTTTTTAGAACATCATTCCTCGTGATGTTTTCTTTCACTATTTTGAAAGCAGTGGTGATGAAATAAATTACACCTCATGTAACGGGTCTTTTAAGCCTGTTACATGAAAGCGGATTTATTTCTTTAAAATTATTTTTTTTGTGTAGTGGTCACACTGATTTTGCTTAGCTGTGGAGTTTGTCTTTGACAACTGTCACTTTCCGACTGAACATTTTGGAAGAATGGTGGTAATCTAGATCGCTCGATAATAAATCCGTATAATCGGGTTACAGGACACCGGAAATTAGATCGAAATGCGTTAGCTGCCGGTAGTCTTCCATGATTCCCCCTAGGATTCCGTTTTATTTCAATGGTAAGCGAGTTCTTCGTATTTTCCAATACAAATTCAAAATTGTGTTTGCGTAGTGTCCGACGCTCATCGATGCAAATATTACATTGTTTCAGGAATCATACCCTTAATTGATAATCTAGATGTCCTGCATGAGGAGGACAATAATTTGAATTTTGAAGGAAACAGTAAGTAGTACATTTGATAGATTTTCTCGGAAGGCCTGCGACGCCATATTTTTGGTAATAGCGTCACGTAACAAAATTGTTCGTATTTTCAGCCCAATGAGGTGTTTCCTTTACCTTCTACAAATAAACTTTGGACGCGCGGCTCCTACCAACTCACCTGGGACGCACGCCTGAGTGGAGGACCCAGGAGATGAGCATCGTGTGTGGTGGGCTGGTTATACTGGCCTTGGTATAATTTTAACTGTAATATTCAAAAAAAGGTGCAATAATGATCTGACCCTCTTTATTAGTTTTAAATAAGTACTCTTTTCTTTAGGAAGGAATCTTCAATTGTTTTAGTTTTAAGCCCAGCAGCCTACGGGCAAATAAAGTTAGATTTTTCTTATAACTTTGTTCTACTTTTATTGATGCCCCCCGCTAGCAGATTAAAGGTTCTTAATGCCTGCTGCCTGAACAATCCGTAAGCATGGTGTGTGCTCTGGCGCCCGAGGTTCATTTTTAAACTTATATTTTGAGCACACATACACTATTCATATTTTATTTTAACCCAGTAGCTTCACAACAGGGAAAACATCTAGCATTAATAGCATCAATAAATATATATTTTTTTATTTTTTATTATTACAATTGTCGCTCAGCGAACAGGGACTTGAAGTAGGTTGTCTGGTGCTTGTTTATGAGTATTTACGGTCATTATTGCACAATAATTAATTAACCTATGAGTCTTTTGTTTGTTCATCATTGTTATTTTAATAACTTTGTGTTTATTTTAGTTTGTGACTCATAAGTAGTACTTAACTTATTTTGGTGAATCTTTGTAAACAATGTTTGGCGTTTACAATTGATAATTTTGTTTATTGACTTGTTTGTTTTGATAACATGTTTTTTCTTAGCAAAACCAACATATTTATAGTATAGACCGCGTTTAGTTGTTGCACTCAACAGGAAAGTTATTTTAAAAAACTAAGTTTAACTTTGTATGTAATTAATTTAATCTAATTGTTAAGTACAATATTGTACATTTAATTTAACTAGACTTAAGCTGTTTGTAAGTGATTATTGCACTTTTTTAAAACAATATTTAACTTAGTAATTTTTCATGGGCAAACCACATTGACTTTCATACTTAACCTCAAACTTGAGAATTTATTTTCAAATCTTAAAACTTTTTGACGTTTAGTTCTTGCTTATCGCTTCTTATTCGACTTGCTGTTTTGTTAATCATGGACAAGGGAGTTCAGTTTCCGCCGCTTCAGGAATCGGGTATTGTTTGTTTTAAGTGTCAGAAGGCAAGAGTCAAAAAACTAGTTCGGTTGCATCGAGCCCACATTTTTAATAAAAAACTTCGCGTGCCTCGATATGTGAAAAATTAATTAGAAGTCAAAAGCCGGATGATGCTACTCGTGACAAAGATTTTTCAAGCTGGTTGGATTATTTAAAAAACCTTTTTTTTTAACATTTACCGTTCAGCTCCTATTCTTTTTACAAAACAAAGTGATGCTATCCGTTGATATCATAGGAATTCTACCTTAAACTTATTCTGGTCATAGATACATACTTTCGGTTGTAGATGTTTTTACTAAATATTGCTGGTTCTTTCCAATGATCAATGCTACCACTAGAGTAATTTGTAAACATTTTGAAAAAGAAATATTTCTTAAGTTTGGTTGTCCAAAAATAGTAGTCTGTGACAATGGAACCCAATTTACTTCAAAACATTTTGTAGATTTTATGAAAGGTTTTAATATAACCAAAATATTTTATAATACTTTGTATACACCTCAAAATAATCCTGTTGAGAGGTATAATAAAACGGTCGAAACCTGCATATCGTGTTTTGTTAAAGATGATTATAGAACTTGGTCAAGTTTTTTGCCCAATGTTCAATTAGCTTTAAATAATAGTGTAAACCTTGCTACTGAGTTTACTCCTAACTTTCTGATGTTTGGTAGGGAGCTTATTCTTGATGCGTCATTACATCATTTTAGTAGTTCTGTTGAAGATTTAACTCAACTAGAAATTTCAAATAGGAATGCTTATGCAGTTTCTCTTAGTTCACTTAGTGATATTTTTGTTAAAGTTCAAGCTTACTTGTTAAAGGGGTATAAGCGAAATGCCGCTTATTATAATAAAGGTCGGAAAGTCATTTCTTTTGATGTGGGTGATATAGTGTGGAGAAGAAGTTTTGTTCAATCTCATGCGCTTGCATATTTTTCGGCTAAGCTTGCACCTAAGTTTGTAAAGTGTAAAATAACTGAAAAGGTTTCAGATAACGTCTATGTTTTGAAAGATTTAAATAAAGGTTCAGTGGGGCGTTATCATGTTAAAGATATTATTAAATTTTAATTTTGGGAACTTTTAGACTTTGTTTTGTTATTGAGTATTTTTGTGTGAAGATCAACATTTGTTAGAATGATGTATGAAAGGCTATTGTTGTTTGAAACTTATTATTATGTTAGGTAACTTCACTATAATTTATTAGATTACAATTCGATTCTTTCTAAAATAAAGCTTAGGTCATTCTGGTTAATTTAATACTATTTTTTTCACACTAACTATTTTTCACATCGAAGGATCTTATTTATGTTTTGTTTGTTTTTGTTGGATTATATATGATTCTCTTTTCTTTTTAAGGGTAATCTTTTTACCTGTTTACATTTTATTAGAATCTTATATAATCCTACACTTCAGGTAATTTTACCTTGGGATTAAAAGACTTAAATTCAATTTCAAGTTTTTGTAATCTTCATTTTTTTCATAGTTTAAAATCATTCTATTTCCTCTTCGTTATAAATAGTAATCGATTTTTAAATCTATTTTGTTTTGTTCATTGTCAGAATTGTTTCTCATTTTTACTAGAGTTTCATTCTTTTTAATGATCGGATTTGACTTTGTTAGTAACGCGTTCATCCTGGACTTTGCTTTTTAGGGTCATTCTGTAACTTTTGTTGCAAAATGCCTTATCATTTTTTTGGATCTTGGTGTAATTTTTGACCTTGATTTCGACTCTTTTACCATTGTGCTCGGAAGGTCGGTGGTGTTGTGCCGGTCACAATGTGGGATTTTGGCCCCGGCCATATTTTTTCCTTTTCCATTGTGTTGGACATTGTTGTTCCAATCACAATGCGGGATTTTTTTTTGACTTTCGTCATTCTTTTTCTTTGCGCTCGGAAGTTCGGTGGTGGTGTGCCGATCGCAATGTGAAACTTTGGGTTTCGCCCTTTTGTTATTGAGATTTCTCATTGGAGATCTCAATGTTTTTTTTGTGAATGTTTGTGTCTGGGAGATTGGTAGTGTTGAGCCAGTCACAGCATTCACATTCTTTTGCAGCTGTTGTGCTCGGGAATTCGGTGGTGATGAGCCGATCACAATACGCTTTTTTCTTTGTTTTGTTGCAGGTTGTTCCTGTAACAATATTTTTAAATAAAGTCCTTCAGCTTTATTTGAAAACTTTTGTTTGGATTTTCAAATTTTTTTGGATTGTAGAACACGGAGTTAGTCAGTGGCGATAGAGCCTAACTGCACTCTAGAGATGGTAGAGTTGGAAGCAGCTGACCTAGTAGTCAGTGGCGATAGTGCCTAACTGCACTCAAGGTTGTGCTGTTCCAAATGGATTGAAATTTTTAGTCAGTGGCGAAGGTGCCTAACTGCACTAAAAATTGTAGTTTGTTTTGTGTTGGTATATTGTTAGTTCGAAATTTTTGATCAGTGGCGAAGGTGCCTAATTGTACCAAAAGTTGTAGTTTGTTTTGGTATATTGTTAGAGTTTGTTCGAAATTTTTAGTCAGTGGCGAAGGTGCCTAACTGCACTAAAGGTTGTAGTTTGGAAGCGGTAAGAGATTTCTCTCTTCGTTTCATTTATCTAAGTTTTATAACTTATTTTTTTATTCTGTTTTTCACAGATTTACTTTTTGTTATTTATATTTTTTTGCTTTTATAGAGTTCTTGATACTTAGTCGCTTGACGTTTTCAGAATTCATTTACACTTTGAATCTTTTATGATTTTTTTATTTGGAATTAGAAAGTAATTAGGTTTGGTTTATTTGGTTGAAGATTGCTTTCTAATAAAAGAAAGTTCCTTTCTTTTATTTTTCGGGGAGGGATGTAATGTAACGGGTCTTTTAAGCCTGTTACATGAAAGCGGATTTATTTCTTTAAAATTATTTTTTTTGTGTAGTGGTCACACTGATTTTGCTTAGCTGTGGAGTTTGTCTTTGACAACTGTCACTTTCCGACTGAACATTTTGGAAGAATGGTGGTAATCTAGATCGCTCGATAATAAATCCGTATAATCGGGTTACAGGACACCGGAAATTAGATCGAAATGCGTTAGCTGCCGGTAGTCTTCCATGATTCCCCCTAGGATTCCGTTTTATTTCAATGGTAAGCGAGTTCTTCGTATTTTCCAATACAAATTCAAAATTGTGTTTGCGTAGTGTCCGACGCTCATCGATGCAAATATTACATTGTTTCAGGAATCATACCCTTAATTGATAATCTAGATGTCCTGCATGAGGAGGACAATAATTTGAATTTTGAAGGAAACAGTAAGTAGTACATTTGATAGATTTTCTCGGAAGGCCTGCGACGCCATATTTTTGGTAATAGCGTCACGTAACAAAATTGTTCGTATTTTCAGCCCAATGAGGTGTTTCCTTTACCTTCTACAAATAAACTTTGGACGCGCGGCTCCTACCAACTCACCTGGGACGCACGCCTGAGTGGAGGACCCAGGAGATGAGCATCGTGTGTGGTGGGCTGGTTATACTGGCCTTGGTATAATTTTAACTGTAATATTCAAAAAAAGGTGCAATAATGATCTGACCCTCTTTATTAGTTTTAAATAAGTACTCTTTTCTTTAGGAAGGAATCTTCAATTGTTTTAGTTTTAAGCCCAGCAGCCTACGGGCAAATAAAGTTAGATTTTTCTTATAACTTTGTTCTACTTTTATTGATGCCCCCCGCTAGCAGATTAAAGGTTCTTAATGCCTGCTGCCTGAACAATCCGTAAGCATGGTGTGTGCTCTGGCGCCCGAGGTTCATTTTTAAACTTATATTTTGAGCACACATACACTATTCATATTTTATTTTAACCCAGTAGCTTCACAACAGGGAAAACATCTAGCATTAATAGCATCAATAAATATATATTTTTTTATTTTTTATTATTACACTCAATATCTTAACCATTGCAGTTACAGGAAAACATTACATTTTTGTTTTTGTCAAATGTTAGATAGTGCATTAATAGTCAGATAGTGAAATTTTGTTCTCGTTTTATTTTTTTGATATCTAGAATAAGTACTTGAAAAGCCAGAAATCTAAAAGACCTAGCCCCTAGCAATAAAACTCCACAAAATGAAATCTCCAATGTCGAATTTTCCCTACCTAGTTTTACTTTAGTACACTAATAACTATCCAGTTTAATACAAACTACAAAAGTCATAAGTCACTGGTTTTCTGAAAAGCAATAATGAAAATAAGTTACTTATGACTTCATACCAAACTGTATACTATACACTAAAAAGACACTAGAAAATACAACATTATAGTTACCATTTGCCTCAATACTCTGCACAATACTACTCTTCTGGTTCTGTAAGTACAGGGATATCTTCTCCAGGCCCAGAACCCTGAGGTCTTGGATGCACTCCAGCAGCACCACAGTGAGCTGGTCAGCCAGGGTCCTGGGTAAACTGTTGCACCATGGAGGTCCAAGCAGACCGTGCGCTAAGTAGAAGCAGTTGTTGAAGAATAGAGCTGCAAAAGTTAAATAAATAAAGGGTAAATCTTAGAGCATTATAAGTTATAGCAAATGACTTTCAATGCTTATGATTGCAGTTTATTTTATTAGCAGAAAAAAGGATGATGCCTTTATAAAAATTAAGGTTGCATTTTCTGCAGAACACACAAAATATTATTCCGTATCGCTACAAGATGGCGGGAAGTGCTAGACAAAACCAAACAATTGGTGGTCTAGATTAACTCTGGATCGAAACAACTGGAAGCCTTTGTCCAGCCATGGGATGACGCAGGCTAACACCATCAGTTTTTCTACAAATATTTTAAAGAGGTGAAGTTTGTTCCAAAAACTTATTCACAAATGGGAAACTGCATTTCATTATCCCAGCGTAAGCTATATCTAAAACATTCAACTGAAGCGAAAAAGAAAACTCGTTATGAATAGAATGTGTCTTACCAATTTCAGCAGGGCAGCACTCCAAATTAACCTTGAACTTCTTGGGGACTAAACTCTGATACATAACAGCTATATCTTTAATGTAACCAACAAGCTGTCTATTGTATTTCTCAGGTAACTTTGCACTCTCTTCCAAATGTTCCACAACCAATGACATGATATCTTTTACATTCTGAGATATCACACATTTTGGGAGGAATAGAGGCTTAGTAATGTCCCATACCACATTGTTGTCCGTAACATCAAGTATAGAATCATTCTCATTGTTGAGTTCCGAGCCAACGGTAATGATTCCATGGGACAAGCTCTGTTTGAGCAGAATTCGGACATCAGAAAGTAATTTATCACATTTCTTGTTATACAAAACGCATTCAGTATCATCTATGTATTTGTTCAAAGGTGATTCATCAGCTTTTACGAATTTTAAATCAATTAGAAACTTGTTGAATGAATCTAACTCTACTACAATGTTTTTGTAATTTTGATAGCTGCCTTCACAAGATGGTAAGTTCATTTTGATGCAGTCTTCAATTATTTTATTGAAGAACTTCTGACGGATTGTTTCAGCAAAGATTTCTATGAATGTATTTTCACTGTCAAATTGTGAGCCCAGAGTTGAGTGGAGAAATTCAAAGATAGCAGTTAAATTATTAAAAATGGTTTGGTAATTGGGTTTTTTAGGGTCATTCAGATTAATTTTGATGTTGAAAACAATTGCTCCAGTGTGATCTTCTGTGAAAATGTCACAGTTATGTCTAATAACATTGTGAAGTAGGTTATTGATAAAGAAATGTGAGAACAGACCAAGTTCGGCATACATTCTCTCAGTAGCATACAACGTTTTTAATATTTTCTGAAGCAGGAATGGGTCACTTTGTTGAACAGACAAAGAGTAGGTCAAAAACTTAAGGCCTTTTTTCTCTGACCATGTGAAGATGTCCTCCCATTCAACGCTCAGTTGGGCTGTGTATAAAGCCAGTTGGTTCTCAGCCTGTGCATTGATGGTCGTTAAAGCCTGCGCTAGATTACCTTCGAATTTCAGATTCTTCAGTTCCATTTTCAATTTTTTTACTGCCAACATTGCATCACTGTAGTTATATCTACCGAATTCATGATTCGCCTTCTCTAAAATACGTTTTCCATCAACAACAATGCACAAGTCTCTGAGAATTTCAAAGGTATTGTGTAATTTTTCACAGTGACTTTGAAATTCTTCATCATTCACTTCGAATCTTTCTTGTAAAGATTGTATGTCTTCAACGCATTTTGAATGATCAGAGATTATATTAGCCTTTCGATTGTTATAGTTTAACTGTTCTAAACTCTTTGTAATAGTGAAATTAACGTAAGTATCGATAACATTTTGTTGTAAAGCCCAAGACAGCAATTGCACTCGCTCAGTTAAGTCTTTTAAAATGGGCAATACTTCATCACGACTTTTCTTCAAGTCTTGAGTACTAACTTTGTCGGCTTCTTGCAGAACAGCACTTAATAAACTCATTTTTATTAGTGTAACTTAAACAAAAATAACTTCTGTTTCGGTTAATTTCACGCGATTCAAATTTGAAAATTGAATTTGTTTTGACATTAATGACATTAGACGCTTGACATTTGTCACTTGCGTTTTGTAACAACTACGTTTTGTTATCACTTTGTATTTGCATTGATAATGATGATCCTGATTTAATTGTTGTGTTTATAATAGAGCATACAGAAGCTTTCATTAGTCATTTACATTCATAGATTGAATACATTTATTTGGGCGTATTCTCCTTCAAAACAATTATAGGAGTTCAATCGGAACTTATTTGTCTGAAAAGTTAAAGATAAAAACTCTTTAAAAATAATCAGCTCAACTTTTTGCTGTTATAGTTTATGGAAACTATGTTAATGAATTAACTGTTGCAGGGGTTTATCCTTACGGGTTGGTTGCCATCGTTTGTTTAATCAATCGAAGGCTCAAGGGCATTACTGTGTTCACTACAGCTCAGCAGTCGACAATAATTGCTAGAAGAAATAGCCAAAATAATTGCCACAATGAACGAATGTGAAATTGAATGTTTGAAAAGTGAATTGGAACATGAGAAAACTTGTAGGTCAGTAAACTGTAGACACAAAGGCGTGTCAGTAGTAGTTGTATCAGTACCTTCTTTATTTAAATAATTGCTTGCACGAACTTCGCTCTTAACTATTTTGAACTTAAAGCAATTCCGTAGAAATGCTATAAGAATAAGTACGTGTCTCGAGTAGTTATATATTGTACTTTATGTACGTTATTGCAGTATATTAAAGACTTATACCTATATCTTACGTACCTCTTGCATGCTCACACCCTACTTGATTATGCGACCCAACCAACCTACTTCATTCTAATGGGTCAAGGTTATGCACACCCAGTTTACTGGCTTCCTTGCTGCATGTAACACAAAAACGATAACTGGGTAAGCGTTGGTAAGCGTCGAGCAACTGTCACCTGACCTCAAATTGTGGGCTTTTTAATGATATGATAAATTAAGTAGGTTTTTTTTTGTGAATTCTTACAAATGAACAAGGCACCTTGTTAGATAACATCACGCTTCCTTCATTCTTTTGCTCGATCATATCGCTTAGATGGCGCTCGTGGACGCAATGGCCCCAAGTTGTAGTTTAATCCTAGCATATAGGAATAGTAATGTGTTAAGGCGGGGCCTAGGTCATATCCATATCTCGGACATAGTATAGCCCTATTGTGAAACACCTGAGCCGGGAAGTTAGTGAGTTCATTAGTAGGAACAGAGCTACAAGGACCATATTCGACATTGATAGGAGCGTTGTTGGCGACCTAGTGAAATTGATTTTGGGAAACTTTCCATAATGAAAAAAACAAGATGTCGGCAATAGTTGCAATTTGGGTCAGGTGCCAAAACATCCTTGTACAACACTAGGCCAGTTTACACCAGTGGTAATAAACACGAGTAATCTGCTATCATTCTATTAAATCTTCGTACTGAGCTAGACCAACTCAAAATCAAAGCGTTACCATGACGTGTGGTAAACTGTTTACGTTCCTACATCAACAATCTCGAAACCCTTTTCCAAACAGAGAAACAGCAGCCTGGCAGAATGGGGAACTGGAGAAGCAGATAGTACTCGTTCAGGATGAACTCCGCAAAACTGACTACACTTGGGACCATGATGACGAGCTGATGAAGGAGAGCGCGAGACACAAGGTGTACCAGGACACCATAGAAACGTTGAGGGAACAATTGCCAGCACTGAAAGATAGAATTAAAAACGCTAAGATTTGCGGGTTGGGTAAGTCAGATGGCACGATCTTTCGGCTTTTTGTCCAAAAGTTAAGTGTTTGACTCGTAACACCGTAGCCGCTTTAGGTGGATGCTCTAGGCAGGGTAGCCCGCAAAATTCAAATTTTCTTAGGTTTTTTGCAATTTGGAGGCAAGAACTAGGTTGTATAATATGTATTGATGAAAATATGATTCGCGACTGAAATAATCAAAAATGAGAATGAGTGAGAATGATGAGCGATGTGAGAATAACAATCATCAATACAATCCTACAAGTTCATAAAGGTCAAGGAATGACCTTGACCTTGAAAATGCAGTTCCTGGACCTTTATGACCCTGGCGCAATAGCCTTAAGCAGTGAGAAGGCAATGGTTCCGATTGAGTTCGAAACAAGCAAGTCAAATCTAAAATAAGTAGAGAGATAAGCAGGCAGCCGATATCGTCGTGAGTTCAAACCGTTTTATCACAAGATCGTTTTTAAAATTCCAGATTGCAAATTGAAACACGATGACCTCAACATAAATCTGGATATTCTTACACCGGTAAGTCGTTTCAAATGCGTTTTTGGGTACGTATAGAAAGTATGATGAATCCCATCAGGCTTAAGTATTTGTGTCTTGAGATCAAAGATTATTTTTTTTTTCCCATTTTCAGGCAGAACTAATGCGGACAGTGAAAAGATTTGAGCGTCTCAAAACAGACCTGATAAGCACTCTGCGAAGCAAGGAGTGGCGCTTGGACTCGGAATCTAAGGTAGGTATTACGAAAAATCTGCTTGAGGTGCCTTCTTAAACTACGTCTGCAATTATGGTTACGAGAGAAAAGCAGTGGCGCAGGCAGGCTTACAACAGATTGACCGAAGTTGAGCTCATTGGGTCGAGCTATGAAGCTAATAAGTTCTAAGTTGGGTGACTGCACTCCTTATTACTTGTAGGTATTATAATTGCAGATTTCAGCAATTAATCTAGAGAAAACGGAGTTCAAGAGCTGTCCGAATATTGACACCGATAGCTCTTGAACCGAATCCGCCTGCCCTAAGTTTGTTTTAAAAGCGTTAGCTCATCTTGACTCCTGGGTTCGGGTCCCGGTAGGAGCAAATGTTTGTGTGATGAGCATGGACATTTGTTTCCGAGTCATGGATGTTTCTAGAGTATAATACTCGTAAGTATGTATTTACAACAACAAAAAAGTATCTACCTATGTAGTATATCAACTATCTGGTGTCTACGACACAAGCCTCGTTGGTTAGTGTGGCACTAGATGGCACTGTGTGTACTATCCACCGATATTTATTTATTATCTCGAGTTTATTTTGGTGATCATATTATTTTTCGTCAAAAGTCTTGTGGTATAAATTGTATTTGTCGTATTCCAGTTGTTCGTGAGAGTGAACGACCAACGAACCTATTTGCAAAACGAGCTGATGATTTGCCAGAACAACATCATGAGACTACAGAAGAATAGCACCTACTGGCAGTAAGTATAAAGTATAAAGGTAACCGAAATAAAGTTAGGATTTTTGAGAAAGAGTTCGTCTGGTGAAGAGTGCAGCACCTATAATTATGGAACATGAGTTTCTTCTATTTTTACCGCCAAAGCATTTTGATTTGCAGAAGAATGCAATTGCTCTCAAGCACGGAAGGTTTTCAGATGTAACTGCAACAACATACCTCGTAGACCTCAAAAAAATTTCCAAACATTAAAATTGTTACCACTTTTTACAGGCACTCTGGTATCAATTAACACCACAGATTATTACTAACCTAGAGAGTGTTTAAGTTTGCAACATTTTCGAAATGATAATAAAAAAAAGATTATTTTGAAGTTTTCCTTCCAACATTTTATGAGGTGTTTTAATTTGTTGCAACTTTTGTTTCAAGCTTGATGAAACATACGAAATCTGCTTATGGACACGTAACATGTTTGTTGGCCTGATTTGCACAGAGCATCTATAAACACGGTTTGCCATAGGCTAGTAAGGTCCATGTTCACCAAGGAGATGACAGTCTGATTATATAAAACGCATTTTTCTATGGGAACATGTCACAGTGACAGCTGTTTTTAGATAATCAGACGGTTATCTTTTCGGTGAACATGGACCTAAATATTAGCCATCTGCTTGTGCCGATTTAGGCCGATCTAAACATGTATGTTTAAGTCTAAGTATGTACAATTACCTTCTTCATAATTTATCTGTATTTACTAATGATATATTGTTTTGATAAAGTGAGGCTGCAGTTCAGGTTTGATTCGTTCTTATTCCTACTGGTATTACGTTCCAGGAATGTTGCCAGAAAGCAGGACGAGCGAGTGCTGGACCCAAAGCGAGGACATATAAAAAAGCTTGTGGGCAACGAGCGGCTTGCACCTATCGCTACCTAAAGCGAACATTACTTCATTCACCTGTAGAGTTTATTTTCTTACACAGACGGAAATTAGAAAAGTATAGGTAGGTAGGTATTAGAGTAGTGAACTGTAAACATTTGAATAGGTATCCATGTATACATGCTTTCTTAATACTCGCCTGCTCTAAATTGTTTCAACGGTCAACAGACAAATTACTTGAAAAAAATTGTCAATCATAGAGTGCAGAATATTGCCAATTAACTAATTAGCGCCCTAAAAATCGAAGCCAGCTGTTGTGAATTCAGACTTCGGTTCTAGTTTGGCATAGTTTGTTTGCTTCAAGTGGATTAATTACAAGGAAAAACTAGTGTCAAAATCAAAGTCGGTCGTTCATTGTCTCTATTGGATCTAACCACAGAACATAAATATTTTCTAAGCGTTGACATTTTATATTATAATCTATAACACCAGCTGTTCAAACGCGACAGGATTTTTTAAATTACGCGTACATCGTTGGACGATCTTCGAGGTCGTTTACATGATTCCTCCTTGGATCCTTTGATCCTTCTGACTGTACTAGTCTAGTGTTTCCATATCCTTATCTTGCGGGAAACGCGAATTTTAGTTCTCCATTTGCGTCATAGACGGCGCTACAGTACTTTTTGTCGCTTGGTGTTCGCTTACCCAGTACATTGAGGTAAGGGCGACATTCGGGCATTAATACGACACATTTGAAAGAGAATGACGCTGCAAAAATAGAAGGATTCGATGTGACATATTTACGGCTCGCTGTAACGATCATTGATAAGAGTTTAATTAGAACTCCATTAACTCACTACTCAGTGGCTTTGGCATGAAAATAATTGTAGATAATATTATTAGGGATTCTAAAAGTCTAGACTTAAAGTAAGTACGTAGAAAAATGTAAACTAATGACTGCAAATCAATGAATTATAACTATTCGTATTTTACAAAACGTCTATGAAATTACAAAGAGAAAAAATATTCACATATTTATGGTAATTTACACGTAGAATAAAATAAATAGTACAAAATAATATAATAGTCTTTTATTTCCATTCGATGATTTTTTACAAAATAATTTAATGCATTAGAAACTAAATGCTACATAATATTTGGAGTACGATGGCACTTTGAACACATATTGTTGAGGTAAGCAAGAGAATTGACTATCGGTATATAAGCGAAACTTGAACTATTCTTAGTGTACGAGGTGAGGTGAAATAATAACTCACGGCAAAATTCTATGCCGGGGCCGCAATCTAGACATGTGTGCGGTTCATACACACGAAAATATGCGCCGCTGTGTGCGTAAAATTATCAATGGGTTTTAGGCTAGTCGACTGTTTCCCTGTCCGGCGGTACCCGAGCTTCGTAGTAATTTCCAGGGTAGTGTTAGACACGGGCGCGAGAAATTGCTATAAGTATTCTAACAGGAGTTTGAACTTTTTTTTAAACATTTTGTATTAGTTTAAAACATACCTTTATGATAAATGCAGTTTGTTGGTAGGCTAGGCTCTGCCTAATTGCCTCTTAGGAGTGCACGCCCATGGTTGCCACAATACGAGTTCCATCTGAATCTAGTCGATCCAAGCATACTCTGATTGTGTCAACGCGGTCGCTTGGCCCATACAAGTACCTAAATAACAATTTCCTACGCTCTGTCCCGATCTAGTGAGTTTAATAGTACATTGTTACCCTAGGGGTGAAAGTAACTCATTTAGACGCGAGACGGAGTTTGGCGCCCAAACGTCAGTGAGGGCGCTAATAATTCGAGGGACTAAATAAGTCTTTAACCCGAGGTAAACACTGTGCTTTTCATTACGAATACAAGGACAAGTAAGTGAGAATATAAGTTTATAATCAATCACTCACAAGATCGGGACAGAGCGAAGGAAATCGTTATTTAGGTACTTGTATGGGCCAAGCGACCGCGTTGACACAATCAGAGTATGCTTGGCTTGGATCGACTAGATTCGGATGGAACTCGTATTGTGGCAACCATGGGCGTGCGCTCCTAAGAGGCAATAAGGCAGAGCCTACCCTACCTACAAACTGCATTTATCATAAAGTTATGTATTAAAATAATACAAAAACTCCTGTTAGAATACTTATAGCAATTTCTCGCGACCGTGTCTAACACAAAATAACAAGTTACTTTCACCCCTAGGATAACAATGTACTATTGTGAAGTCCAGAAACTGCAGAAGCAAGTGCGCTGTAGAAGTTTCGCTTCTATACATTCTTTAACTATGTTCATGAACTTAATAAGAAAACATTTAATCTACAAGGATGGAACAACTAGGAAGTATTTCTGATGGGTTTCTTGTACCTTGTCGGGAAGTCTATGGTGGTACTCAAGTACTCAGCTTCTAACTCTCCGAGTGGTCTCCGGTACAGCGCGGCTGAAATAAGTGAACGTAAATGATATTTTTTTACTTAATGCAAAAAATTTCGTACGAACGATGAATTATCTTTTTTTCTATTTCGTCGGTAAAACCGAATTTATGTAGAAAAACGTTTGAGATAAATTGAGCCAAGCCGATTGGAGCATGTGTCATATGGTGGATGTCGTACGTAGTTTGCCGATCGGTTCGAGCGGCCCATTTGACGCACGAGTGCGAACACCCGTCCGTCTTTACTCACACTCGTGCGAAATATCTGTGTTTATGTCACCTTAAAATTGTCAAACACGTTACATTGTAAAATAACTAGAGAGATTGTAAACTTTCGAAATATTGTAAAACGAACATACTGCTTACAATAATACGCATTGATTTTCGGTAGATTGCAATCTGTCGAAGTGAAACTGTAACATTGTGAAATGCATGCTATAGAAGTCAACTCGCGCGGTGTGGAGGAGAGGGAGGGAAGGAGGGGTCCTCCATGCCCAGTCCAGACCACTCTCATAAAATGATAGTGTACCATTCCTGAAAAATACCGATTAATATAACCTAACCTCAAAACCTTAGGCACTATTTCTGAGTACAAGAGTACAAGTGCCCCAAGTCCCGATTAGGGGGGCAGAGATACTTTTGTCGCATGCATTTCACATTATTACGGTTTCACTTCGATATATTACAAACTACCGAAAAATCATGCGTTATATTGTAAGCAGTATCTTCAGTTTACAATATTTCGAGAGTTTACAATCTCGCTAGAGATATTACAATTTAACGTGTTTGACAATTTTACGGTGACATCTATACTAATATTATAAAGCAGAAGAGTTTGTTTGGTTGAACGCGCTAATCTCAGGAACTACCGGGTCGAATTGAAAAAATGTTTCTGCGTTGGATAGTCCATTTATCGAGGAAGGCTATAGGCTATATGACATCACGCTATGACCATTAGGAGCAGGGTAGGAATGAAAAATGTTGCAAAAACGGGGCATTTTTTTCCTTTCGTTTCGTGGGTCAGCTAGTTTATATAATAACTTACGTGTGACACAGTGGTGCTTGTCGACGTGTAGCCTCAGATGTCTTGGGCACGCGCACACGTACCCGCCCGCCGTGTTCACGCACGAGTGCGAACATCCGTCCGTTTCTAACTCGCATTCGTTTATATCTGTGAACATAAATATTATGTTATATAACTATTTATCAAAATAGCAGCCCATATCCTAACCTAGGCTCAGCCTAGACCCAGGTTAGACTTAACCAATCTTCCTTAACCGAACTACCCGACTCGACTTAACCAATCTTGACGACTCAAATGGCGTAGTGGTAGTGAAGCTGCCTTACGTTCATAGGGTTCTGGGTTCGAATCCCGATGGGAGCAAATGTTTGTGTGATGAGCATGGACATTAATTTGTTTCCGAGTCATGGATGTATAGAAGCTTAAAAAGTATGTTTTTGTATATCAACTATCTGGTGTCCACGACACAAGCCTCAGTGTGGCACTAGATTGCGCTGTGTGTTAATGTCCAGCGATATTTATTTATTATTTTATATTAATCGTTTGTTTAATTGTTAAAGTTTGATAGGTGTTATTATTATTTAGCTTTGACCTCGACTTGACCCACGTGGAGTTCAAAAATTGTCCCACGGGATGTCACTACCGGGATAAAAAGTATTTAATGTGTTAATCCTGGTCATAAACTATCTGTGTGCAAATCCGTTCAGTAGTTTCTGCGTGAAGGAGTAACAAACATGCAAACATTCGCCTTTTATAATATTAGTGGGATTGGTTGGACGTTTTTGCCGGATTAGTTAACCAGTGGTTACGGCATACCTTTTCTAAGATAGTGATGCGTCTGTGTACTCACCCAGACACCTCTGTCCAGCCGCCAGCGACAGATACCCAGGTGAACACTGACAGCGGTACGCGCCCTCCGTGTTGACGCACAGCTGCGTCGAGTGACACTGATTCGTCTCGACTAAACACTCGTCCACATCTGCAAACAAGAAGAAAATATCATCTGGTATTCGCCACTTTGCGTGATCGAATCAGAAATGAAGACATCCGCAAGAGAACCAAGGTCACCGACATGACCAGTGTGTGTTGCCAGTGATTACATACGGGACCGAAACGTGGTCGCTCACAATGGGCCTTATCAAAAGGCTTACAGTCACCCAAAGGGCAATGGAGAGGGCTATGCTCGGAGTTTCCTTGCGTGATCGAATCAGAAATGAAGGCATCCGCAAGAGAACCAAGGTCACCGACGTAGCCCGAACAATTGCTAAACTTAAGAGGCAGTGGGCAGGGCACATGGCTCGCAGAACGGATGGCCGTTGGGGCCGAAAAGTTCGGAAGTGGCGGCCGCGAACCGGAAGACGATGCGTTGGAAGACCTCCCACTAGGTGGACCGATGACCTGGTGAAGGTTGCAGGAATCCGGTGAAAGCGAGTCGCAAAGCGAGGCCTATGTCCAGCAATGGGCGTCTTTCGGCTGAGATGATGATTCGCCACACTATTCCTAAACCACTGTAACTCTTGAAAGTCAGAATCAACAGTGGCGACCACCAGAAAAGCGCCGAGACAATGAAGCTCGACGAAGTCCCAGAGAATGGATTTAACTTTGGAATGGATTTAGTCTTGGATCCCGCAACGAAATTAATCAGAAAGTATAGCGGAGGAGTAGGAAAAGAAAACCGATATATACACTTTTCTTGATATCAGCTGGAGACAGAACGAAACAAAGCCAATAGGCATAAAGGAATGTTTTCAACTGATGAACTACAAAATTTCTATAGAAAATGTATTTTTCTCATAACTCTTGTTTAAATCAGTACCCATTCAAAATATGTGTTTGGGAACCTTTATATTCTGTAATACAATCGAAATAAATACACACTACCTTAAGAATATGTTTGATTTACAAATTATTTTGGTATAACGTTTGTATGAAAAACACATGCTCCGCAGGCCTCTTAGGCTTTCACGGTTGGTGATACTGTGAGTGCGTTTTGTCGTGACTTAGTGTCGAGTTCCAATAGTGCGCGTAGCAAAAGACAAAGAAAGAGGGTAGACAGATTTGTCTGCTCGTAACAATTTTTATTTCCCATCCAACCGCAGTCTCCAGTCAACCCGCGATCGCAACAACATCGAAATATCGGGAGCTCAAAATAATACATAATCACGGAAGATATCCCGTAAGTGACAATATACGTAAGTTTATGCTTTTTTTGCATTTGTTTCCGAGTCATGGATGTTTATATGTATAATAAGTATGTATTTACAAACAAAAAAGTATATTATGTAGTATATCAACTATCTGGTGTCCACGACACAAGCCTTGCTTAGTCAGGCACTAGATGGCGCTGTGTTAATGTCCAGCGATATTTATTATTATCTCCTTTATTTATTTATCATCTTATTTTGTACATTTTTAAATATTTCTTAAAAATCATATATAAAAACATTTAAAAATATAAAAAATAGGGATCCGCCGGTGTCGAGAGCAGGGTCCAAGTCACCGGTGGTTAGGGTTGCAGAGACAGGAACCTCCTCACAATGCGAGCCGTATCGAGGAGTACTGCCTTCTGTATCAGGCCCTTGATCCAACCGCCTAAAGAGAGCTTCGACAGATGTTCGTCGAGGCTCTTGGCTATCAAGCCATTGGCCGACACGACAATCGGCACAATGATAACCGAGTCCATATTCCACATGTCGCGAACCTCGTGCGCCAAGTCGAGATATTTCATTTGTTTCTCTTTCTCAGCTTTCACGAGGTTCTCGTCATGCGGAATGGTAACATCGATTATCATTACGCGGCGCGCTGATCGGTCTATCACCACTATGTCAGGCTTATTGGCGACAATAGTCCTGTCAGTGATGATAGACTGATCCCAGTACAACGTAACATGGTCTTTCACGAGAACTGGGTCGGGCACGTACTTGTAGTACGGTACCTCTAATTCCACAAGATTAAATTTCAAAGCAAGTTGCTGGTGAATAATCCTGGCTACTTGATTGTGCCTGTGCAAATACTCGCCGTTAGCCAGACGAGAACAACCAGAAATAATATGTCTGATGGACTCACCCGGAAGGTGACATGCCCGACACACGTCAACCGTCCCGTCCTTCATAATATATTTCCGGTAGTTGTTCGTCAACATAACTTCGTCCATAATCGCACAGACAAAACCTTCAGTTTCCCCAAAAAGGTCACCAAAACGTAGCCAGGATACGGACGCTAGAAAATCTACATCGGGCCCATGAAGAGCCCGGTAGAAGCGCCCGTGAAGCTCCTTGCCCTGCCATTCTTTCATGCGGTCATCGGTAGTAAGTACCACAGGTTTGCGCCAGTTCTCTTTAGCCATGGACAACGGGGTGAGTCCCTTGTCCACTGCGGCCACATCTCGGTGCATACCCACGTCGGCTTTTAGAAAATATTCTCTGAGGCTGCACACCTCGCGGTTGTGGAGGGTCTTCGCATTTAAAAAGCCTCGACCCCCGCACTTCCGCGGGATGTACAGTCTCATCACTGACGATCGTGGGTGATGCATCCGGTTTTCGGTCAGCAGTGTACGAACTCTTCTATCTAAGGCGTCGAGTTCGGTCTGTGTCCATTTGAGTATGCCGAAAGAGTACATTAAAACCGGCATGACCCAACCGTTGAAGGCGCGCACCTTGTTCCCACCTGAAAGAAGGCTATTTAATACCTTCTTTAGGCGACCGAAGAAGCGCTCCCTCAACGATTGTTTCATGTCAGTTACGTTAATGCCTAACGCTTCCGACATACCCAAATATTTATAGCTCTCGGATGAGGAAAGGGATCTTAGGTGTATGGAATCCGAGAGTTGAAGTCCCTCGGATCCCATAATCTTCCCTCGCTTTACATACATGACTGCACATTTGTCCACACCAAATTCCATCCCAATGGCGCTACTAAAAGTTTCGGTTACTTTCAGTAGCTCCATCAGTTGCAATTTGTTGGGGGCAAAGAGTTTCAGATCATCCATGTAAAGCAGGTGAGATATAACCTGACCATCTTTCCTCAACCGGTAGCCTAGCCCTGAATTCTCCAGCAATGTGCTTACAGGATTCAGGGCTAAACAGAACCAAAGGGGACTCAGACTGTCGCCCTGGAATATTCCCCGTTTAATCCAAACAGGTTCATCGTTCCCCTGGATCTGTCGACATCCTGGATATCGAAGGACCGTCCTCCATTGCCCCATACATGACTCAAGGAAGGCGCGTAGAGTTGCATCTATCTTGTACAACTCCAGCACCCTCTTGAGCCATGAATGTGGCACCGAGTCGTAGGCCTTCTTATAATCTATCCAGCATATTGACAGATCCTTGCGGGCTCGACGGACCTGTTGGCTAATGGCCACGTCGATGAGGAGTAGCTCCTTCGTACCACGGGACCCATTCCTACATCCATTCTGAGAGGCAGACATAATAGAGTTACTGTCAACGTGTGTATTAATTTTCATTCTCAAAATGGATGTAAGAAGTTTATAGACCGTCGACAAACACGTGATCGGTCTGTAGTTCTTGGGTTCCGCGGGACTACCTGACTTATGGAGCAGGTGGGTTACACCTGTTGTTAAAAACTGTGGTAAGGACCCAGACTCTAAGGATGACTGGAATTGGGATGCCAGGCAAGTGTGTGAACTACTAAACCACTTGAGCCAGAAGTTATGCAGTCCGTCCGGTCCCGGTGATTTCCAATTCGGTAACGGACGAACTGCTCTGGCTATATCTAGTGGCGTTATTAAAATTGGTTCCATTGTTGGAATAGGTTCACACACTCGCTCGACATCACGCATCCAGTCAGCCTCAGAATGACAGACGGGCACCGACCAGATGCTGCGCCAGAAGGAACTCGTGGCGGCATCATCCGGGCGGCACACGTCCGTCATATTTTGCTGAGGTCGCTCCCAAGCTCTGTATACCCACCTCTCATCGCTCTGGAACATGCGATTCTGCGAGTACCGATCAACCTGCCGCTTATACCGCCGTATACGGCTCGCCCATGCATAAACTTTCTGCTTCAGGAAGTCGATGCGCTCTGTGACACGGGACATGTATTCTTGAGGACTGATTTCAGTCCCCGAGAATGCCCGCCTCACAAAGCGCATCACACGAGGTCGTGTATTGCCCTCCCTGAAGCAGTACAGTTTGCCGATGAGTACCCTGGCCCCGTCAATACGGCGCTCGATCCTGCGCTGCCAGGCTGGTACGGCTGGTTTTGGTCGAATAGCTATGTCACAATTTGGGAACTTGACATTAGCTAAACGACATGCCGCAACAGCCCCACAGAACAGGATCGAGTGTGTATCAACGAGGTCCTCGCTACTCTCAAATATATTCTTGAGTTGCGAGTCCAGGGCACACACCAGCGCCCTATTTTTTTTATGCATGGGTAACCGTGGTAATCGGGGTCTAAGTTCGGCAGAAATTGATCGATACTCACGAAGCGCATTATCCAGAGCGCTCCTCAATCGGTCGTTGCACTGGCTACTTACCAAGGCAACACTATCATCCTCCTCTACAACAACAGGATTCGACCGCGGTAAGGTTGCGTTGACAACTGACATGTGCACCGCGGTTTGTGTCGGAGTTATGGTGATAAGGTTGCTCAGTACTTCTGAGCGCAGCCTATCAAGCGTGGCATCATCCAACCTGTGACTGCGTTGAATGACCCGCACCTGATCCGACAGTTGTTGGGCCGAGACGTTGACGGCTGGTTCCAGATCCTGAAACAGAGACAGCATCCTATCGCGGTACGCAGTGAGGTTTTTTTATTATTATTATTATTATTTTCTTTTAAAGCTGTTTTTTTATTCATACCGTCGCAGCTCTTAGCAGTTTTGTTGTGGCTGTAGCCGGGGTCACACGGGCCCCTGTCACTGTTGTCCAAGTTCTCAGTCACGCTCACGTCGAAAAATACGGTTGTGGATTGTGAACCTGAAAAAGGCAGTATGAAAAAATTACAAATATATTTAGTCCGTCAGTTAAGAGTATTGGAAAATAAATCAATGGATATTGACAAGGATAAAACTTATCAAAACTCGGGAATGGGGGCTCATGACGTCACTCGTCAGTACGCTACAAAAATTATACCTAGGCGTGACGTTTTGAAAAATTTAAAAGCGTCAATTTCGATTTATTACGTAACAAAAAAAAATACGGGTCAAAATAAAATACTTTTATAGATTTTATACAGAGTGTAAACCACCTCATCACAAAGCCTTTAACCAAGCATTCTGTAAGTACATCAAACTAAGTAACTTTACGCAAAAATTATTGCCGGGAAAAAACTTTTTTTTTTGAGGTTATAAATCATGTTTTATGGGAGAATTCAATGTAACGCACTTAAAACATTGTGGTGATGGATGGCCTGAATAGTACGGGGGTCGTGGAGGTTTTTAAAGTTAAAAAAAATCTTACAATAAAAACTTGTACTTATTAAAAAAAAAAACTTGTCAAAAAGTTATGGTGGTAGGTATGGTGTAGAACAGAAAAATGATAGCAATGATGGGGAGAACAAGTGCCGCGGCGCGCGCGGTGCGTTTTCGGCTTCGTGAAGAGGTGTTTTATACCCTTTATTTATAATGACGTTAGTGGTGAATGTAATTCATTGTAATGGATGAAGAGGAAGTCCAAAAAAATATGGACGGATTGTGTGAGGAATAATATGAAAGAGAAAGGAGTAAATGATGCCGTGCCTTCTGACAGGGGAGAGTGGAAGAAGAAAACGTGTTGTTCCGACCCAAAGTACAATGGGACAAGGGCAATTTCGAGGTTGTAGAAATGCTGATGTCTTGGGCTTATTTGAATAAATCATTTGTAATTTTAGAGCAGCGGTGGCCCAGTGGTGGCGGCCCCGACTTACGAACAGTAAGTCGTGGGTTCGAACCCAGACAGGCGCATTACTTTGTGTAATTTATTTCATCACCGCTGCTCTCAAAACGGTGAAGGAAAACATCGTGAGGAAACCGGCATGTCCTAGAACCAAAAAATCGAAGACATGTGACATCTACCAATCCGCACTGGGCCCGCGTGGTGGATAATAGCCCATTCCCTCTCATTGAGAGGAGGCCGTGTCCCAGCAGTGGGAACATTATAGGCTGATGATGATGATGATGATGATGAATTTTGATTAGGACCCATTTAAAGTTCACTGTTTGAAATAGGCAAGGCGACAGTATCAAGAAAATACAAATCAAAAATACAAATACAAACCGTCAGTTAGATTATTGAAAAATAACGGACACGTATTTTTTGTTTTTATAAATTAATGAATATTGACAAAGATAAAACGCATCAAAACTCGGGAGAGGGGGCTCGTGACGTCAGAACTAGGTAAAAATTATACCAAGACGTGACGTATTGAGAATTTTAAAAGCGTCAATTTCGATTTACTCACATAATAAAAGGAAAATACGGGTCAAAATAAAATACTTTTATTCGATTTTTTTTGTCGTCTACCTTATTGTATGTAAGTATAATGAGTTAATGACGTTAGTGGTGAATGTAATTAATTGTAATGGATGAAGGGGAAGTCCAAAAAAAAAATATGGACGGATTGTGTGAGGAATAATATGAAAGAGAAAGGAGTAAATGATGCCGTGACGTCTGACAGGAGAGAGTGGAAGAAGAAAACATGTTGCGCCAACCCAAAGTAGAATGGGACAAGTGCAATTTCAAGGTTGTAGAAATGCTGATCCTTGGCTTTATTTGAATAAATCAATTGTAATTTTCATTAGGACCAATATAAACCTCACTGTGTTTTAAATTTTCGCAAAAAAAAATTAATGAATGTTTGAATCTGAACCTGAAAACATGGTTACAATAAACGAGAACTCGAATGACAGAACAGTTTTGTGAAATATATTTTTCAATACACTTCCTCGAAAACTGTTTTCATTTCGCACTACGATACTACGATTAGGTTCAAAATGCAGTGTGCGTGTTTTTTCCACACAGGTGCAGAAAAAGATAACTATACCGATACTTAGTCCAAACTAGTCTATGCATAATTTAAAAAAACATTCACATCTGACTATATACGACATAGAGTCAGAGGTGAATGTTTTTTTTTTAACTCGGATAAGGGATCTTTTAGAAACAAATTAACATATATTTGTGTTCTAAATTCAAAAATATATAAAAACAATTTTTAATTAGGCTGTCTAATAGCTTTATACCTTTGCTTCTTCTTCAACCTGGCAAAAGCAAAACGCGGAAAAAAAAATCTCGTAATAATTCATGACACAAATATTTTAAGTACATTCTTTTGTTTTATTTCTTCAAAAGTGTATTGAAAAACGTCGTTTGATACTCGTGGACATTTGTTATTGCAGTTCTCGGCTCAAAAACACCCTCGCCTTACGGCTCGTGTGTTAATACCGCCTTGAACTACAGTAACAAACTTTCTCCACTTGTATCAAAAAGTACTATTATTTTGGTAGCGGTTCTGCTTGGCCATGCGTCAAAAGATTCTAGTGAGCTATAGCAGTTACGGCTGAGCCTAATGTATTTACCTGATGAATCATAAAATTCTTCAATGTCTGGCGAGAAATGTGAGCTTATCACCTCTGGCTGTAACTCAAATGTTGCGTCTGGTAGATAAGATTCCTGAAAAGTAATGTTAATTGCGGTGAAAAATAACAAAAATGGGATAAAGCTTCATTAAAAAGAAACAATTTATTACAAGCTACCCGAAACTGCCAGTTTCCCAATCAAGCTTGAACCTAATGCTTCAGCAATAAAGTTGAAAATCCATTAAAGAAAGACGGATAGTCACAACCGTTGGGAGTGCGCAGTATGCGTTGTGTTTCAGAGAAATCGGCATAAAAAGATTAAAAACACGTTGAAAAGTGTTTCAAATTCTTACAGCAACAAAATTAAGTTTTCAGGACCTCGTGGCTCATAATAACAGCCACTCGAACAAAGACGTTAGACCATCTTTAGCTTAAGCTACACTTGCCTATTTAGGCCCGTGGATGGGTGTACCTAGGTACACCCATTATTACATACAGGGTTTTCTCCGTGCCTTTTGGTCCCGGCTGTCATTTGTAGATCTTTGACAGTCGTTACATGTATTAACCTTCATGAAATAAGTACATTTGGGTGCTAAAGTTAAAAAGTTGAAATAATGTGTTTTTCCCCCAGATTTGCATTATCTTCTTTGAAAATCTTTGATCCATTAGATCCAGCTTTGATTTGGCCAATGGATTTTCTGAGAATGAACGATTCTCAGTAGATCCATCTTTTGAAATCAGAATCAAATGAGAAAATTAATACTCACTAGATCCTTTAGATCCATCATTGATTTGGCCAATGGATCTTCCGAGAATGAATGATTCTCAGTAGACCTATCTTTTGAAATCAGGACACAGTGAGAAAATTAGTTCTCTCTGGATCCATCATGGATCTAGCTAATGGATCTTCTGAGAATGATCGAGTGGAACACACTAAGAATCTGACAAACAGTCTTAGGAGAGTACCCAGTACGAACTGGGTTGTGGAGGTCAGATAGGCAGTCGCTCCATGTAAAATACTGGCATTCAACTGCATTCGGTTATACTGGAAGCCGACCCCAACATAGTTGGGGAAAGGCTGATAATGAAATGATTGATTTTTGGCTTCTCCATCAGCGTTACCGTTGATGACATGTCGATAGAGCTTCGGTCTTGTCACTCACGCGTACAGGTTAGCTGTGTCTCTTTCTGTAGGTCGATGTGACCTCAAATAAGTAACATCAAAAACTTACATCATCGCCGTTCTCTTCTTTGCTGTCAACAACATCATTGCCAGCTGGAGTCGAGGTCGGATTGCACAGCGGAAGATCAGCACATTTCTTTATCTATAAGTGAAATGCTGTTATAGTTTTAGTTAATGTCTGTTGTATTCTAGACACTGATACATAAAATCACATGAAGTCAATGTCATTCTTGTATTCTTATATCTAAACTTAGGTACTATTTATGTGAACAAGAATTTGTGTGCTCCTATTATACCACTAAAACCCCGACTACTGGAAAATCACGCTCTAATCAAATTCGGGGTTTACAAGATAAAATCGAATTCAATCATCATCCTCCTATTGTTGAAGACGGTGAAACTGTAGTTTATGTTGCCATAATTCCGAATGGATTGACACCTTTTTAATCGGAATCGAATAAATAGCATAGGCGCTACGGAAGAACATACTTACTTAAATAGAAACGTACATGCATAGACTGCTAAAATCACAACCCTTCCCTTTGGTTTCGCTTTAGTCGGATAAAGAATGAACTTATCATATATCAAGTTCCAAAGTTTTACTTCGTCATTTCGAATGCAGAAGAACCAGAATTGAGTATAGTTACCTATTGTTGATTGAAGTTGAATGTTACGTTATTGTTTGTTGTTTTGACGTATTCTTCGTACCGTTTTCCACGACACGCTATGTTGAAGTAGCAGAAAGGCTCCCACCGGGACACCTTCTGCCACGGCCCACCTGGAAGCCCCTTAACCGTTTGCGAAGCAAGGTGGGCCGCTGCAGATACAACCTGGTCCGGTAGGGGGATTCCGATGAAGCCTTATGTGACTGCGGTGATCAACGCAAACTATAGCTCACCTCCTGTCCTGCACCATGTATGGTACCTGCACTCTGAGGGACTTGTCCGAGGCGACCATCAACGCTGTCGAGGTGGCAGAGTACTGGTCGGTTTTTAAATAATTTAATTTAAAAAAAGAGGAAATCATCGACACGACCAAGAAGTAATCTGGCCTGTACATTATCTGGAGGGGATCCACAAAGTTTGATCTTCTAGGATAAACAAGGGCAATGTTACCTGTACGTTATCCCCTTCGCACTTGGCCTTGGTCTTGCAGCGCCTGGTCCGCGCCTGCGTGCCCACACCACACGTCGCCGAGCACTCCGACCAGCGCGACCACATCGACCAGCGCGGCTTGGACTCGTCTATCTAAAACGTAAGTATACAGGGTGTAAACAATCTCATCACGAAGCCGTCAACCAATCATTCTGTATATCAAACTAGTAGGCGAGTGCAAATAGACAACATGGTGGAACAAAGTTAATAGGGGGCGAAAATCCGCTCACTATAAACTTCGTTCCACCTTTTGAGTATTATTTGTCTAATTGCACTCGGCTATAAGTAACTTTACGAGAAAAAATATTCCCGGGAAACGACTTTTTCTTCGTTTCTACCAAAAAACAGTTTTGTGGTAGAAACAAGAAATCAATGCAACGCACTTAAACATTGTGCTGATGGACGGATTGAGAAAAAAAACTTGTAAAAGGTATGGTGTGGAACAACGATCGCAATGACGAGGAGAACAAATGCTTTTCGGCTTTGTTAAGAGAGATGTTTTATACCCTCTAGCTACAAGATAGACTACAGACTACCTGCAAAATTGTCCCTTAGCTCGATTCCTAGGTCCGGCCAAGCGTTGTTGGAGTTTTCGATCAGGAATTTCTCAGCAGCACCCACGGAGTTTGGATTAGTGCCCAGTTGATAGCAAAAGGGTCGCCCCCTATTATGTAGGACTTAAACATAACTGTCGAAATGTGAGTGTTCTATTAGGTATACCTCTGTCCTACCCTTCGGCTATTACAGGCGTGATGTTATATTCTATAACATTTTATTGGATCTACAGACAACCAACCACTAACCACTAGTGACTTACGATTTTACTTAAGGTTAAGTGATGATTAACGACTGCTTAACCATACCAATATTGACTTTTAACGTCTCTAAAGCAACGTTTATAAATAAGAGGATTAATTTGCCAACATTTATCTAGGCAGCTTAAACCGCTAGTCAGAATCACTAAATTTTGAATACTTACATCACAAGGAGGCATATGACATTTCCTTTTATCAACTGTAGGGCCCTTACACGCAGACTCATCTAGAATTATCTTCTCTGACTTTGAAGAACTGTCTGAAATACAGTATTTTTGACATAATGTGAAGGTGAAAATTAAAGAATGTAGAATTAGGTACATAAACTTTTTTTAACTATCGTAAGACCCAGAATCGGCCCTTGTGGTACGCAAACAAACAAAAAGTGGTCGATAGGCAAAATACGGACTTTTAAGGCTTTCAAACAAAACGAAATAGCAGTAGTTACTAGTTTGATTTTGTAAAGCAGATTTTGATAAAGAGAAGAAGAGTTAAATTTTTTACAATCTTTTCATAGGTCTTACATGATTCACTTTATCAAAGGGCTTTTGTAGCACTCATCGCCAAACTTGGATAATATTTTGTTTAATAACTGACAAGCCATTCTTCTTCGTGAAATCTTTTGGTGAAATCAATAAGAGTTGGTTAATATATCATAATCACACTAAGCTTTTTAACTAATTTTTAGGAGATATTTAGTGACATTTACTTACCAATAGTGTTGTTTTTATCGTCGATATAATAGCAGGACCTAGATCTCTGCTGGTACCCCAACCCGCATGTAACGTTACATAACGACCATTGTGTGAATGGACTCCATTTAGCAGGCACTAAAACATAGCAACAGAAGTTATTTGAAAAAATATAACATAGATATGTCTGAAAATGATTATATTATATCAGTCGTTACAGTAGTTTAAAGTCCAGTGACCAATCAAATGGGTATCGTGTTACCCAGTAACTTGGTTGTAAAAATCAGATAAGCAGTTCCTCCCCGCATTATGGACTGGAAGCAAACCGCAGCATAGGTAGGAAAAGTCTAAGCAGATGAAGTATCAGAAGCAGATCGTGGTGTTATTTATTTTGTAACTAAGCTGTTAAAATGTTATCCACTAGCCAATATTTTTATAAACTACGGAAGTCGGAGTTTCTTATCCAACTACTCTGAGAAGAAACACACAAACCTAGTAGCTACAAACTCAGAGGTCAGTCTTTATTTAATTAATTGTCTTTGTTATATTATGAGAAAACATATGCAAATTCGCGTCTGAGATGGTCTTTTGAGGAAAGAACCGCCCAGTATTGAGTGGTTCTGTCCCATTGGTAACATTATTCGCATCGCAATTTTCGCCAGCTTCGTTCTCTACGACACAGATGAACTGTGACGTCACATGCCGTTGCTTAGCGACAGACGCCTCACCTTGTATGGCGACATTGTACCTCCGATGCGCAGTGCCAGCTTCGTTCTCTACAACACAGATGTATTGTCCCGCATCTTTAACGTCAGCACTCCATATTGCCAGTAAGCTGTTGCCCAGCACTCTTTGTATGTTCGATAGACTTTCGCTGAGAGCTTGTGTGTCCTTAAACATAAAAAAAGTAATAACAATCATTCTCATGTCTTACGGCAGATGCTCCAAGGTAGCTCGCGAAATTCAAATTCGTTTCTTCGTTCCTTGAATTTTATGAACTTGGAGGGTTGTATTGATGATTTTGATGATGATTATAATTTTGTAACTACATACGTCTTACAGTCGCGAAAAATATTTTAATCAACATACAACCTAGCACTGACCTGCAAATTGCAAAAAACACACCGCTTTCACCTTAGGCGCGGGTCATATACAAGAAGCGTATGGCGCGGGACAAACACGAGTGGCGCGGTGGCGCGGCCACGGCGCGGCCCTGGCGCGGATGCGGGTGCGCGGGAGGCGAGGAAATGGCGCCACTTCCTCGCCCCCCGTGCACCCGCGCCACCGCCATACGCCGCTCGTGTTTGTCCCGTGCCTTAGAGTATCCGACTCTTTAGATAAAACGAAAAATTACGACATAACACCCCGAAAAGTAGTCATATGCATAATCCAGAATTCGGGCCGTTACTGAAAAAAACCTAATGGAAAATACTTTATTCGGCCTGGGAATCGGAACCATGAGTGTTGAAAGGCGGTTGATTTGGGGGACTGTAGTATGTAATTTACTTCTACTCTACTTTAAAAAAGCACTAATAATGACTTTGGATTGTAATTTTGTGCTCGTGACTAGATAATAACAGCCGCTCGGGCCGATCTTTAGGTTAAGCCGTGCTTGCCTAGGTTGGTATGTGGATGGGTGACCACCCTTACATACCGAGTTTCCTCCGTGCCTCGGAAAGCACGTTAAGCTGTTGGTCCCGGCGGTCATTTGTCCATCTTTGGTAGTCGTTACAGGTAGTCAGTGACCCAAAAAGTCTGACAACCAGTCTTACCAAGTGGTATCGTATTACCAAGTATTAACTGGGTTGTGGAGGTCAGATAGGCAGTCGCTCCATGTAAAATACTGGTATTCAGCTGCGTCCGGTTAGACTGGAAGCCGACCCCAACATCGTTGGGAAAAGGCTAGGCAGATGATGAGATTGTAATTTTGTCCTAAAAAAACATAATTTGAAAAAGTACCTTTAACCAAGAAATCTTCGGCATCGGAAGTCCATCAGCCTCACATTTCAATACAATGCTTCTTTTTAACGCGACAACGTGTCCCTCCACAATGTTAGTGCCGACATTAGCGGCAATGGACGGCGGTTTTTGAACAGTAACGTCGAATATAACCTCTGTGGTGCCAACTTTGTTTGTCATAACGCAAGAGTATTTGCCGCCGTCGGTTACTTCGGTTTTGTTGATGATCTGAGAGATAGCATTACATAAAATTAGCAGTGGTGGTACCTGCATACAAGGTTAAAAGCTTGTCTTTTCTTTATGACCTAGGTACTCTTTATAATGCAAAAGTTTCTGAAAGGTCTGATTGCGTTCTAGGCTTGGACTAGCTTGCCGTAATGGAGACCCCTAAGATAGGTGCTCCCCTGGGTTAAGTACAATTGTCTGGCCTATGGTACACCAACATTTCGCAGGTTATCTTTAAGTCCTATGTAATAAGGGCAAGCCTAGAGATGGCTATTTAATACACGCTGCAGTTTCAATTTCTGAGTAAGTAAACACAACAAAGAATTATCAATCAAGGTTAAAAACGCACGCCGAGGTTGGTTAACATGACTGGCTAATCACTGCTTTCATACTGAGACTGACTTAGAAATACTGATTATTAAGCTGCTTTCAGGTATTATTTATTGTAATTTAAACTTTATGACGATGGAAATAAAAGTCACATCACATGCTCTTGTGATTTCAAACGAGTATTAGAATCTCACCAAAGTAAAATTATCATCAGAGAGGAGTACTCTGTTATCCCCACTTATTTCAGTGTAGGGGTGCTTGATCCACATGACGCTGGGTAAGGGACTGCCCACCGCTGGGCAAGCCAGCACCAATGGCTTTCCAAAACCTGTTGTCACCTTTTTAGAAGATTCTTTGGGTGTTGGCGGAGGTACTGAAAAAATAACATGTTATGAACGAAAACAGTGACTAAACTATGGAATGGGCTCGTGAAAGATATAAGGTAACTCCCATAAATACTACAATGAAATCGTTCTATATTTTCTTCATTCAAAAAATTTGATATGTAAAACAAAAACGTATGACATGACAATCACGGCTACATAAGAAAGTAATTTTCAATAAATCAAGTGATCTTAGGCACGCAGTGCCTAGTGCCCAGTGCGCAGACGACGGACTTATTGTGCGTGACGGACAAAAAGTCTGCGACAAATTTTGCGTGATTAATGTATTTGACTACTTATTTGACCTTTTTTGTCGACTAAAAGGCGATCAGTAGGAGTGTTTCCATCAGTAGATCCTTATAGTGGACAAAACGTAGTGAAACACAATTAAACACGCAAAATTTGTCGCAGACTTTTTGTCAGTCACGCACAATAAGTCCGTCGTCTGCGCAGGCCCTTATTCTTACAATCAAGGTAAGTAAGCTGTCAGATCTTATAACTGATTGTCAAAACATAGTATATCAGTAAAAATAATGAACGTCAAAATATTAGCAATTTCAGGTACAGTCGAAGACTTTAATTAATGAGCCACTTTGCCACTATTCGTATTTTAGCCGTGTAATACAAATCAGGTTTAGTCGGTTATATTCCTTCTCGTGATAAATAAAAGTGCAAAATTGGAAAGTACTGAAAGTGGCTTATCATTTAAAGACCTGGACCCTTCCTGGTTCAAGAGTTGGTTTTTAAAGAGAAACGACATTGCACATTTTAGCTGTTCTGGTAGTGTTCTGTGGGATTCTTGGATGGCCACACTACGATAGGTAGCTCTTACTAGTTACCAATAGTTGGGCCGATTTTCGCTACCTACGGTGAATGCGCTGGGGTAGCCCGCAAAATTCAAACTTTCTTACGTTTTTTGCTTGAAGGCCAGTGCTCGGTTGTCTGTTAATTTATTTTTCAAGGTCAAAGTCATTCCTAGACCTTTATGCACTTGGAGGATCGTATTGATGAATTCGATGATTATAATTCTGTAACTACATACGTCTTACAGCCGCGAATCATATTTTAATCAACATACAAACTGTCACTAACCTGCAAATTGCAATAAAAGTAAGAATTTTTTAACTTCGCGGGGTACTCTGGCACTTCCACTTTAATCATCAACATTCTCTCGCCTATCATAATTCATTTGAGTCAGTGCAGGTTGTCTTTTTCTTCCATATTACTCTATTACTCGTCATCTCATCAGATACCTCCTTTCTAGCCATATTATTCTTGATACAGTTCATCCATCATATCCAACTGAACATCTACAGACCTACATGAAGGAGGACTTTTGGCCGAAGGGTGTCGTTTATCGACGTTTCCGGGGACGGTTACGCGACACCACGCAGCGAAACACGACGCCGTCACCGTTACGTGTATAGTTATAGTTTCATAAGGTTTAAATTACCGACCGATGACCTGGTGAAGGTTGCGGGAATCCGGTGGATGAGAGTAGCAAGGGACCGGTCAATGTGGCGACACTTGGGGGAGGCCTATGTACAGCAGTGGACGTCTTTCGGCTGAGATGATGATGATGAAGGTTTAAATTATGTATTAGTATATTTCATATTGTTGTTATATGTTATTTTGTGTATTTTGTCTATGGGCCTTAGTTGCCTGATAATAAAATGATTTTTATTATTATATCAAAAAGTAAACTTTTTAAAACTTACCTAGTACATCAACCAAATAAACAACGCTAGTATTGCCAACTTTATTCCTGGCAACACACGTATAATTCCCCGTCTGTTCTTCCACGGCCTTCTTTACCACAATGACTTCTCCAAAGTTCGTGGAGACCATAGAATCATCAAAGAGTTTTAAAGGCAGGTCGTCTTTGAACCAATAGACGGCGGGAAGTGGGTTCCCGTATGGATGGCAGTGCAGGTAGAATGCTTGACCCGATACCACCTCTATGTGGACTTCGTTTTTACTAGTGTTTGAATTTTGGAATAGAGTTTGGAAGATTTTTGGTGGTTCTGTAAAGAAGGAAATTGATCTGGATGAGTTTCGAAGGTTGCTACAGATTCTGGTCATTTAAAAATCATCAATAAATATTCCGGGGTAACTACATAGTTTAATTTAACAAAAACGTAAAATTCATATTGAATTGAATTTTCCGAAAATTATAAAATAAAAATACCAGAAAGGCTTAAAGATCGGCGTGATGATTTAGACTCGTCCCTGATTGATTGGCCAGAGAAAGGAATGTTGTCTAATACAACCAACAAAGTTTCTAATCAACTACAAACTCACCAAGTACTTCAATCTTCACTTTCTTCTTACTACCCCCTCCTTCATTGGCCGCGACACAAGTATACACCCCGGCTTGTCCTACCTGAACATTGTTCAGAACAAGGTCAGCATAGTCAATGTCGTAGGAGTTCTCGCTGACAACCTTCCCTTGCTTTATCCATTGTATGTCTGGGATGGGGTTCCCTGCTGCTTTGCAAGCTATGCGTGTACGGGACCCTTGCTAGAAGATACAATAATAGAGCATATTATCACCACGCCGGTTATCTCCGACAGGTCGTCCCATGTACTTTGGGGCGAGCCTATTACCATTAACATGGCACACATCTTGACTCTGTAAAAATTACTAATGAAAAAATACATAACACTTTGGCTGACCAGAGCATCGAACTCAAAGCCTCATGCTAAACAATAACGACCACTAGATCAACGAGGCAGATAGTAAACACAAATAAATTTCCGCCTTTCAACAGTTAAGTAATAAGTTGACCTTGACCTTCGGACTGATATTGCCACAATACGATGTTTGCTTACTGCAAAAATTCCAAGTTTGTAAGTTCCTTGTTAAAAGTCACAATGACCTTGACCTTGGAATCCACCCGGTACACATACAAAATTTTATTGTAAAATGAAGCGTTTAAAAAGCTGTGACTCACCACGATTTCCAAACTCTCATCAACAGTGACGCCCTCTCCATTGCTAAACGCCACAATGTCCTTGACCCTGGGTCTTGCGACTATGTTCACTCTATATATTATGTGTGTCGCCCCCGCCTTGTTGACGGCGTCGCAGCGGTACAAGCCTTCTGATTGGCTCGTTATATTGCTACTTGATAGACTGTAGTTGTGTTCATACCAGTTTGTGTTACTGGGGACGAGAACGTTTACTGAGTGTTTCAGATGTAAAATAAGCGATAATTAGATGACTGAACCCTTGGGGATAGAACCCAGACGCTAATATACAGTAGGCGCCCAAAGGTAATGTGTGTCCTCTTCCTCAATGCTCCCTTGAGGGAGAAACGAGAATTTTCTTACGTTTTTAACTATTTGATTCGAGACAGAATTTTTTTTTATGAAATAGTCAATGGGATTAGAAAAAAAAAAGTTAGAGTTAGAGTTAGTTAGTTGTTTAGTCAGGAAAAAGAAGTGTCTGACGAGACAAAGAAAAAAAATAAAACCGACTTCAAAAAAAAAACAAAAAAGTGAAAAATAACTTTAGCTTCTGAAGTCGGTGACCTTTGTTTGATTGCTTTAGTTTTTTTGTCACCGACTTCAGAAGCTAAAGTTATTTTTCACTTTTTTGTTTTTTTTTGAAGTCGGTTTTATTTTTTGCAAAAAAGTTTTTATTTTTCACTTTTTAGTGGTTCACATGTGCTTGATACATGGAAAGTGCATACCGTTACAATTACAACAAGCCCAAACACGACTATAGTACATTGTCTCATTATGGAGTTCCGTGACTCTTGGCTTCATCATCAGATCTGATGGTAGAATGGTTCTTATCAAACGCAAATGCTTCACTTGTTGTAGAAAATACCGATTCTCTATACTCGATTTCGCCAAGATTCCACCATCAGATCCCGACTTGGTGGCTATGGGACCATTTGGGAAGAATACCCTTTCCAACAAAAAAAGAATTTTCCAAATCGGTTGGCAAGCGACGGAGTTATGCCCGAACAAACATAAAAAAAAAAAAAAAAAAAAATAGAAACATCCGAATTGAGAACCTCCTCCTTTTTTAGAAGTCGGTTAAAAATAGAGAAGTATGGAAGAAAAAAGACATACAGCGCTGGCCCCACATTAATTTGGATAAGGGCTAGAGAATGATGAGTCAAGATTGATGAGTCAATAGGATTAAATGAATGTAGAGGGTTGTATTGATAATTTGAATGATTATAACTCTGTTATGCCATATTTTTTGCAGACGCGAATCACATTTTAATTAACATACAACCTGACACTCACATTTAAATTGCAAAAAACATAAGTTTTTTTTTGCTGGCAACACTGGCTTTTCCCCCTAAATGGCGAATTTTGAATAATCCTTCTTGAGTGCTCATTGTTGCTAGAAGCTTTTCTCAAAATTTCATGACTCATTTCACCCAGTGGTTTAGACTCATTTCACCCAGTGGTTTAGACTCATTTCACCCAGTGGTTTAGACTCATTTCACCCAGTGGTTTAGACTCATTTCACCCAGTGGTTTAGACTCATTTCACCCAGTGGTTTAGACAGCCGTTGTATGTCAGTGAATTTAAGATTTTTATTTAGTAGAAGATCGATAGGTATAAGGACGAGTTCGTGGCTAAATAATAACAACCGCTTGAGACGATATTTAGGTTAAGCCATGCTTGCCTAGGTTGGTCTGTGGATACGTGACACCCAATACATACCGAGTTTCCTCCGTGCCTCGGAAAGCACGTTAAACAGTTGGTCCCGGTTGTCATTTGTAGATCTTTGACAGTCGTTACAGGTAGTGGCCCAAAAAGTCTGTATACCAGCTTTACCAAGGGGTATCGTGTTACCTACTATTAACTGGGTTGTGGTGGCCAGATTAGGCAGTCGCTCCATGTAAATTACGAGGTATTCAGGTGGATCCGGATAGACTCGAAGCCAGCCCCAACATAGTTGGAAAAAGGCTTGGCAGATGATGAGAATAAGATAGGTAAGTAAGTTAATTACACATAATTACTTACTTGTAAGTCCATGTAAGATTCGGTGTGGGTGTTCCTTTGGCGTTGCATTCCAGTGTTGCATTGATACCTTCCTTTAGTTGAACGTCCAGCACATCGAACTCCGAAATAAAAGGCGGCTCTGGAATTATAATTTGCGTAATCAAGGAGTGTTTTGTAAAAGGCATAACGACAGTTGGTTTCGAAAAAATACAAATCTATTTGGTCCGTCAGTTAGAATTTTGGAAAATAGTGGACACGTATTTTTTTTTTTTTTGTAAGTCAATGAATATTGACAAAGATAAAACGCATTATAACTCGGGAGTGGGGGCTCATGACGTCAGTACCTACGCTCCAAAAATTACGCCCAGGCGTGGCCCAACTTTAAACACGTCCACGACCAAAGTACTATTTAATCCATCCAAAGCACAATGTTTTGAGTGCGTTACATTGAAATTTACCTAAAAAACGTGATTTTTCATCGCAATAATTTTTGCCTAGGGAATGGATACCATAGTTTGATGTACAGAATGCAACGGAAAATCAACGGCTTCCTGAAGAGTGTTTACACGATAGTATATATCGTGTAAACAATGGTGTCGATTCTGTTGTGCACAAACTTAAGTTAATTTAGACTATTGCTATCTTTTACTAAAAGGCAGTGCGAGAAAAGGACGGCTATATCTATGCACTAAGTTAGAAATGTCAAACTAGTTTATGCCTTGCGCTTCACCGTGTTTTTAGTCGACATGTTTTTACGTGCACCCTTCATTTGTATTGAAATATTAGTTCGAATTAAATTTGACAGCTCTAAATTACGTCCGTCTCTTTCTCATTTTGTAAGTGAGAAAAAGATTAGAGTGAGAAAAAGAGTAATAGCCTAAATTAAGTTTAGTTTGTGCACAACAGAATCGACACCAATATCACTTTTAAGTTTAAATAAATAAACTTATAGTTAATTTTTCTACACACTTACCCAAGACGTTCAAAGAGAACTGTTTGATGACTGTGCCGTGTATGTTGCTGACGATGCATTTGTATGAGCCCGCGTTGTGTGGCTGAATATTGATGAGCTTCAAACGGTATTCATCTTCGAATACTAAGGGCTTGGAGTTGAACACCCATTTCGTCTGGAAGCAAGAAAAAAAGCTTTATATTTTAACTAGCTGACCCGCGCTACTTCGTCTGCGAGTGAGGGTTAGTTATTTTTTTTAATAAAAAGTATCCTATGTTACTTCTAATACCTCCAAGAATATGTGTACAAAGTTTCATGATGATCGGTTGAGTAGTTTTCGCGTGAAAGCGTAACAAACAAACTTACATTCACATTTATAATAGTATAGTGACACGACGTAAACACGTAACAGCAGCTCGGGTCAGTCTTTTGGTAAAGCCGTGCTTGCCTAGGTTGGTCTGTGGATGGGTGACCACCCATTACATTAAGGTAAGCCATTGGTTCTGTTCTGGCTATCATTTGTAGATCGTTGACAGTCGTTACAGGTAGTCAGTGGCCCGAAAAATCTGACAACCAGTCTTAGCAAAGGGTATCGTATTACTCAGTGCTAACTGTGTTGTGAGGGTCACATATACACCGCCGCCGGTACCCCGACCCTTGAAATGTCAGGAGGGGTCGGGGGTGCGTAGCAGCACGGTTCGGGGAGATCGTCGTGGTGGGAGTCTACTTCTCCCCGAGCCGAACTCTCGCCGAGTTCCACAACTCTCTCGCAGAGTTGAGTGTCGTCGTCGGAAGCGATTCCCTCCCCGTGCTTGTCCTCGGGGACTTCAATGCCAAGAACTTGGCTTGGGGTTCTCGTTGTACAGATGTGCGGGGCAGGATGGTGGAGGACTGGGCCCTGGAGAGGGGCCTGGACGTCCTTAATCGGGGTTCTGTTCCCACGTGTGTGCGGATGCGGGGCGAGTCGGTGGTGGACATTTCGTTCGCTAGCCCCGCTCTGTCGCCGCGTGTCGTCGACTGGCGTGTCATGGAGGGGGTGGAGACATATTCCGACCACCGGTACATCCGGTTTGACGTCTCCACCCAGTCCTCGAGCGCGCCGGTCCAACAGGCCCCGAGTGGTCCGCGTTGGGCGCTGAAGCAGCTGGACCGGGAGCTCCTCCTGGAAGCCTCGATCGTGCAGGCCTGGGTGACATCACCGGACAGGCCTGCCGACGTTAACACTGAGGCAGAGTGGTTCCAGGGGGCCATGTCCGACATATGTGACGTGGCAATGCCCCGAGTCCGGCCAGGAAGCGCCCGACGCCAGGTGTACTGGTGGTCGCGCGAAATAACGTCCCTGAGGGAGGCGTGTGTCGAAGCGCGGCGCCTGTACGCCAGGCATCGCAGGCTCCGCATCCGCCCGCCGGATGCGGAAGCCATTGAGGCGGAGCTGTACGAGGGATACAGAGCGGCGAAGACCGCCCTCCGGGAGGCTGTCCTGCGGGCCAGGGAACTGGCCCGCTCGGAGATGCTGGAGACTCTCGACAGAGATCCGTGGGGGCGCCCTTACAAGATGGTGCGGAATAAACTCCGCACCTGGGCCCCCCCGCTGACGCAGAGTCTCCGGCCCGACCTCGTGGAGGACGTGGTGAGCGCTCTGTTCCCCTCGCGGGGGGAACATCCGCCCCCGCCTATGGCTCCGCCACCTGCGGTGTCGGACCCAAGCGACGACGACGACACTCCGGAAGTGACTGGGGTAGACCTGAGAGTGGCGGTAGGTAGGCTCAAGGCCAAAAATACCGCCCCGGGACCCGATGGCTTGCCTGGCAAAGCCTGGGTCCTGGCCTCGGATGCGGAGGCTCTCGGGCCCCGACTGAAGGGGTTCTTAAGCGCATGTTTGGAGAGAGGCCAGTTCCCGCTTCGTTGGAAGACGGGGAAACTGGTCCTCATCCAGAAGCCGGGGCGCCCTGCGGACTCTCCGTCCGCATTTCGGCCCATTGTGTTGCTCGACGAGGTGGGCAAGCTCTTTGAGAGAGTCATTGCAAACCGCCTCGCCGAGCACCTTGAGGGGATGGGGCCGAATCTTGCGGAGAACCAGTTTGGTTTCCGCAAGGGGCGCTCTACAGTGGACGCCATCATGCGCGTGAGAGCCCTCACGACGGGGGATGCGATATACCGGGGCGGGGTTGTTTTGGCGGTGTCTCTCGACATCGCCAACGCTTTCAACTCCCTGCCCTGGAGCTGCATCAGGGAGGCACTCCGGTATCACCGGGTGCCGACCTACCTCCGTCGTGTGGTCGGGGACTATTTGACGGACAGGGCCGTCATCTACCCCAGTCGCTGCGGAGATTGGAACCGGCGAGAGATGTCGTGCGGTGTCCCACAGGGATCGGTTCTGGGACCGCCCCTGTGGAACATCGGTTACGACTGGGTGCTGCGCGCGGACCTCCCTAGTGGTGTCAGCGTCGTCTGCTACGCAGACGACACCCTGGTGCTGGCACAGGGAATGTCGCACGAGGCGGCGGCCGACAATATGACACGCGGGGTTGCGATAGTCGTTGAGAGGATCCGGCAACTGGGTCTCGAGGTGGCATTGCACAAGTCCGAGGCCATGTGCTTTCATGGGCCTCGGAATGCGCCACCGTCGGGATCCACACTGACGGTAGGAGGGGTATCCATCGGCGTCGAGTCGACGTTGAAGTACCTAGGACTCGTCCTCGACAGCCGGTGGAACTTCGTGGAGCATTTCCGACGTTTGGCCCCCAGGCTGGAACGGACAGGGGCTGCCTTCAGGCGGCTCCTGCCCAACCTTGGGGGGCCGAATGCCTCCTGCCGCAGGCTCTACGCGGGAGTCGTGCGGTCCATGGCCCTTTACGGGGCCCCAGTGTGGGCGCGTTCCCTGAAGCGGCGTGCCGCTCATCATCTGAACGCGCCCCAAAAAGTGGTGGCCGTAAAGATGGTCCGTGGGTACCGCACGATCTCTCGCGAGGCGGCGGGCCTGCTTGCCGGATTGCCGCCGTGGGATCTGGAGGCGATAGTCCTCGCGCGCCTGCATGAGTGGCTAGAGAGGCGCCACGGCGTCCTCACCTTCCGCCTGACGCAGGTCCTCACCGGACACGGATGTTTCGGGAGGTACCTGCACCGAATCGGGCGGGAGGAATCGCCCGGGTGTCTCCACTGCGAGGATCGACCGGAGGACACGGTGGAGCACACGGTGGAAGTCTGCCCTGCGTGGGCGGAGCTCCACCGTGTCCTCGTGGCGGCGATCGGCGGCGGCGACCTCTCGCGTCCGGCCCTGGTTCAATCCATGGTCCGGAGCGAGACGGAATGGGAAGCCGTCGCCTCCTTCTGCGAAGCAGTCATGCTAGCGAAGGAGGTGGCGGAACGAGAGAGGGAGAGATCCTCTCTTCCCGGCCGCCGCGGGAGACGCAACGGGCGTCGGGGGCCACGTGGTGGCTACCGGCCACCGTAGATGCGGGCCTGTGGACGGCTGGCTATGGGCAATAGCTGGCCGTCCGGCCGTCTAACGACGACGACAGGCCGTGTCGACGGCGCGTTCGTGTTCCACGCGCGCCTCAAGGAGATGTCAGCAAAAGGAGAGGGGCCCGCAAGGGCCGAAGCCTGCCGGGGTTGCGGGCCTGTTCGAAAGAGATACCGCGGCCCCGGAACGTAAAAGGCGAGGAAGGAACATGGATGGTTTTTAGTCAGTAAGAGTCTGACACTCCCTCCCGCTCCGCCCAGAGTGGGGGGGGTCATTTGATGATTTCCAATCCTTAAAAAAAAAAAAAAAAAAGGGTCACATATACATGGTGACTGGATCTGGACCCGCCATAGCAAATTCGCACTTTTTTTTGGTATTTATTATTTCGAAAATCGTAGGATCTTCTTCATTTATTGACCTAGTTTGAGGGAAGTTCAGAAGTATTTTAATCACCAATGTTTACCAAAAAGTAATAAAAAAAAACTACAAAAATAATGCAAAAAAAGTTATGAATGCTTGAAGGTCAAATTTTGGAAAAATCTCAATAAAGTATAAAACATGACAAAATGTCCTAAACTATAAAACTCTAGTCAGGGAAAGTTAAGTTCAATATCTATATAAATAAAAATGAATTGTTGTTCGTTAGTCTGATTAAAACTCGAGAACGGCTGGGCCGATTGAGCTGATTTTGGTTTTAAAATGTTTGTCGTAGTCCAGGGAAGGTTTATACGGTGAGAAGTAGACAGGTAGGTAGGTAGGTAGGAAAAAATGCATTGCAACGCATGCCGGGTACAGCTAGTAATTAATAAATTACCTCCTGTATAATGTGAATTTGCTATGGTGGGTCCAGATCCAGTCACCCTGTATACAATACTGGTACCCAGCTGCATCCAGTTAGACTGGAAGCCAATCCCAACATAGTTGGGAAAAGGCTAGGCAGATGATGATATATTGTATACACACCTTCCCTCGAGGTTTCGCGTCCACGGCACAGTCGAAGTACAAATCATCTCCCTTCACGACCTCAACCGTTGTGGACTCATTGGCCACAAAAGATGGCGGCCATTCCACCACGACCTGTACCTTAGAGTACGCGGAACCAACTGCGTTGGTAACTACACAAGCGTATGTTGATGTATTCGTTCGGGAGACATTTGTTAGGTGAAGAGGTCCTGTTGAAATCAGTTTTGCGTTCTGTGAAAAAGGAAACAAGGGTTTAAGTTAAGAGGGCGCATTATTTCCAAACAGTACAATTCTGTAATACAATATTTTACATTATAATTAAAACAGGTACATACAGGGTGTAAACCACCTCATCACCAAGGTGTTAACCAAGCATTCTGTACCAAACTAAGTAACTTTACGCAAAAAATATTGCTGGGAAACAACTTTTTTTTGAGTATAAATCATGTTTCGTGGTAGAACTCAAGGTAACGCACTTAAAACATTGTGTTGATGGATGGATTGAATAGAACGGGGATCGTGGAAGTGTGAAAAGTCAAAATCTTACAAAAAGAACTTGTACTTATTTAAAAAAAAAAATTGTCACAAAGTTGTAACTTTGACCCCCATCTCCGTAACTAGAAGGTTCCCAGGTATGTTGTAGAACAAAAAAATTATCGCAATGATGGGGAGAACAAGTGCCTTTCGGCTTCGTGAAGAGGTGATTTGCACCCTTTATTTGACAGATATTTGGGATTTACTAGTTACTTTTGGGATACGCGCTTACGATTCAGAAGGAATATTTTGGTGACAGTTATAGTGATCTTTACATACATCACATACCGACTTTCCTCCGTGCCTCGGAATTTTCTGTGATCATTTGCTGTTGGAACCAAAGCAATAATTAAGACACTCAGTTAGTCTGAGAGAGTAACTGAGTGTCTTTTTGCCGGTGAGCATGCGGTTCTGTTTGTTACCAGGGTCTGGCGATCTGATATGGTTTTTCTATTAGGAATTTATCAGTAGCAGCCACGGAGTCTGGATTTGTGCCCCATTGATAGCAATAGGCCAGCCCCTTAATTACATGGAACTAAAACATAAACGGCGAAATACTATACTGTTAGGTACACCTGTGCCTCCGCCCACAGTGAGAGAAGTTAATTGATGATTTCCTATCCTAAAAAAAAAGGTACACCACTGCCTAACCCTGCATAGTCGCATTTTACAGTCGTGATGTTATATTATGTATTATGTAAAATACCTACCTAAGTTTTAAGGGTTCCTTAGTCCTGACAAGGACCCCTTATAGTTTCGTCATGTCCGATGTTTTGCTCAGAGACTGTTAGTACTATAGTTTTTTGTGTATGTTCCTCATCATGTGTGATTTTGGATGTATTATGAGACTCAAGCGATATCAGATTTGCGACAGGTTTATACGGATGGAGGGACAGTATCGCCAATATTTCGACATCGGGATGAAAGTCGGAGCAATGACCTCTATTTCGATCTTAACTGCTAATACAACTATAGAAAGCTGTAATTTTGTAGATCATCATTGTATGTATATCAATTACGCCGACAAAATGGTAAAACAAAATTTTGAGAAATATTTATTTTTGATTTTTAGGATAGAAAAAAAAATCATCCTCTTTTCGCATGCTGCCTGTTTATGTGAAGTGGGGATGATTTTTTTTCCGATGTCTATCCCATCGTGTGGGGTATCGTTGAATAGGTCTTTCAAAATGGGGTTGCAAATACTATATTTCGTTTGAATGCTGCATTTACTATATACACACACACACACAAAAAAGCTAAAGCCAGCCAGCCAGCCAGCCAGCCAGCCAGCTAGTTAAAGTGCTAATTTTTGTTCCAGTAGGGCGTCTCCCCTCCCCCCTCTAAAAGCTAAACTGCTGGCTTGAAAAATCTGGAAAACTTCATGATGATAGTATATTTCATGAAATTTAAAGAAAAAATATGGCGGTTAAGATAACTTTAATAGTTTTGCAGTAATAGAAGTTAAACTTGGGTGTTGGATTTTGTAATTTTATACCATAAACAAAATCCTTAGAATAAATCCTCTAAAGTGACTAAGATGAAGTATTTGCTGTAGTTGCTAACGGTATACTACGGAACCCTACACTACGCGTGGCCCGACATGCACCTGGCCGGTTTTTTAGGGTTCTGTAGCCAAATGGCAAAAACGGAACCCTTATAGATTCGTCATGTATGTCTGTCTGTCCGTCCGTATGTCACAGCCACTTTATTCCGAAACTATAAGAACTATGCTGTTGAAACTAGGTAAGTAGATGTATTCTGTCAGCCGCATGAAGATTTTTATACAAAAATGGAAATAAAACAATAAATTTTGTGGGTCCCCATACTTAGAACTGAAACTCATTTTTTTTATTTGATTAAACCCATACGTATAAATATATTTATATCCATATCTATGGATAGGTCTTTTGGTTTGAACGAGATCTAGTAAGTAGTTTTTTTTTAATAAGTCATAGATCGTAAACACCAATTTACCTTTCATTCAATCTGCTACGGAACCTTTCATGGGCGAGTCCGACTCGCACTTGTCCGCTCTTTTAAGTATAAATAGTTTTTGTAATTTCATAGTGTAACAAACCTTATACCATTTGAGTGTTTGCGCGCTTCGTACGGGGCAGTCGACGGTCGCGTCTGTTCCTTCCAGTAGACTCACTGAGGCCAACGTCTCTTCGGATTGTATGTGAGTCGGGATGGCTGCGAAATTAAGTAAAAAAATAAAATTAATATAAATAATTAATAATAACTAAAAAAAAACTGTTTAGTAAGTCCAATCTAACCGGATGCAGCTGAATACCAGTATTCAACATGGAGCAACTCCCTATCTGACCCCCACAACCCAGTTAGTATTAGGTAGTACGATACCTCTTGGTAAGACTGAGAGCTGTGGTGGCCCAGTGGTGGCGGCTCCGACTTACGAACAGAAAGTCGTGGGTACGAACCCAGGCAGGCTTTGTGTAATTTATTTCATCACCACTGTTCTAAAAACAGTGAAAGAAAACATCGTGAGGAAACCGGCATGTCCTAGAACTAAAATTTCGAAGACATGTGACATCTAACAATCCACACTGGGCCCGAGAGGTGGATTATAGGCCATTCCCTCTCGTACAGAGGAGGTCATGTCACAGCAGTGGAAACATTATAGGCCGATGATGATGATGATGCTGATAGTAAGGCTGATTGTCAGACAAATATAAAACAAATACTTAAATAAATAAATATCGCTGGACATTACACACAGCACCATCTAGTGCCACACTAAGCAAGGTTTGTGTCGTGGTCACATATATACGTTTTTTTTTGTAAATACATACTTATTATACATATCAACATCCATGACTCGGAAACAAATGTCCATGCTCATCACACAAACATTTGCTCCTACCGGGATTCGAACCCGGGACCCTAAGAACGTAAGGCAGCCTCCCTACCGCTGCGCCATTCGGGTCGACCACATTTTTGGTATACATATTTTATAGTCTAATTACACTATGTAATACATCAAGCAGTAAATACTCACAGTATATTTGAACGGGCACCGTCTTATTGACCGCTCCCACCGAGTTAGTTGCGGTACAAGTGTAGTTGCCGCTCATGTCCTCAGAGGGAGACTTTATACTCAAAGTACCGTCCGCGTCAATGGCGTAGCGAGGATCTGAAATGTTACATTCACATATTTTATCCAACTAATATTACAAATGCGAAAGTTTCCTGCCGGGGTTGCGGGCCTGTTCGAAAGAGATACCGCGACCCCGGAACTTAAAGGGCGAAGAAGGGACATGGAAGGGTTTTAGTCAGTAAAAGTCTGACACTCCCTCTCCCGCTCCGCCCAGAGTGGGAAAAGTTATTTGAAGTTTTTGAAAGTTTATGAGTATGGATATATGAATGGACACTTGTTACTCTTTCACGTTAAAACCACTTGGATGATATTTTGCACACATATAGTTAATAACCTGGATTAACACTACTATTTATCCTGGTAGTAAGATCCCATGGGACAGTTATCAAACTTCACGCGGGCGAAGCCGCTGACAGAAGCTAGTTTTAAGTTTTAAATAATTCTTTGACTCATCCTTGGTACGTTATTCGATGCAGTCGATCTATTTTGTCGGACAAAAAAAAAGTACCCTGACATAAGTCTCTCGTCTGCGCAAGTCTTTATAGTCCTGAAATATGTTAGTACTTTAGTAGCAGTATATCCACTCAGATCCAGTCTGTCTCTTTGCTGTCCTCTTCCAGCGACACCCTAAGCCGAGGCCGGTACCCCGTAAGGGGTGCCCCTAGCGTGTAGTCGCTTAGTTTGTAAGTTTTTCGCCCTGGCTAGAGGCCTTACACTCAAGGCACGGGGATAGTCTGGTAAAGCAGACGACAACCTCTCTAGGTTGAACTGCGAGATGCCATTCCGAAAAAACGGAACAGTATGTACATACCGTTATACAAATAAAACTCGTCCTTAGACCACACGACATACGGTTTGGGTTTGCCTGTAGCTTGGCAAGCGACCGTCAGCACTGTGTCCATATCAGTGGCTAAGTATGGCCCAGTGTAGTTGTCTTCTAAGATTTTTGGAGGCTCTGAAACCCATGAAAAATAAAACTGTGAGAAATGAAATTCTGATCCAAATGTGTCTAAAATGTTGGGCATTGTCAATATTTTTGGCGAAGAAGAAATTTCACTTCATCAAACATTTTTTTTCTCATCATCAATCAGTATAGCCTTTTCTCAACTATGTTGGGGGCGACTGCTTATCTGACCTCCACAGCCCGGTTATTGGGTAGCACGACAAGGCCCCGTGATAAGAGGGACTTTCGTCTTCCTAACTACCTGTAAAGACTGTCAAATATATAAAAAATGACAGCCGGAGAGAGGCCTGCGAAGCATGCGTTTTCAATACAAAACGTATTACCAAAATAATTTATAAATTAAACATATTCTTGGTTGTGTGTATTTCTTTCGATTATATTACAGAATTACAGAATATATAGGTTCCCAAACACATATTTAAAATGGACACTGATTTAAACAAGAGTTATGAGAAAAATAAATTTTCTATGGAAATTTTAAATTCCTCATATCTCGCCTTTATATCATTGTCCTTTCAAAATATTTATATATCTACACTAATATTATAAAGAGAAAAACTTTGTTTGTTTGGTTGTAATGAATAGGCTTAAAAACTACTGGACCGTTTTTAAAAATTCTTCCACCATTCGAAAGCTACATTATCCACGAGTAACATAGGATATATTTTATCCCCGTACTCCCACGGGAACGGGAATTACGCGTGTGAAACCGCGTGACGTCCGCTAGTATAATATATTCCCCTAAAAAGCGTAGTCGACGGAGCCCTATTTCCGAGTGCAGGGTTTAACGACGTTGACGTTTCCGGGGACGGTTACGCGACACCACGCAGCGAAACACGACGCCGTCAACGTTACGTGTATAGTTATAGTTTCATAAGGTTTAAATTATGTATTAGTATATTTGATATTGTTGTTATATGTTATTTTGTGTATTTTGTCTATGGGCCTTAGTTGCCTGATAATAAAATGATTATTATTATTTTTATTATTTAAAGGAACCTAACTAACCTAACGGCTAACCCCAAGTCTCGATTATGGCAGAGATACTTCCGTATGATCAGTTGACAATAATTCGAGAGTTTACAATATCGCTAGAGAGAACCACGTTATATTGTAATATAACGTGTTTGACAATTTTAAGGTGACAAATACACACTACCTTAAGAATATGTTTCGATTTTCATATTATTTTGGTATTACGTTTGTATGAAAAGCGCATGCTCCGCCGGCCCCTTAACGTAGTTTCCAAGGTAAGTAGGGAATTCGATATAAAAGGTGTCAGTGTTCCCTTTACGAAGCCGTCAACCAAGCATTCTGTACAACAAAATAGTTATTGAGCAAAACATATTTTTGGGGTAAATCAGGTTTTTCGGTAAATCTCAATGTTACGCACTCAAAATATTTTGTTGATGGTTGCATTGAATAATATGGGGATGGGGGATGGTTATAACATTAAAAACATAAGAAAAACTTTGAATTTCGACCTCCAATATTCCATAAGTAAATAGAAGGTTCCCAGGTATTGGTCCAGAGCCAAAAATTATACCAATGACTGGAATAATATAGGAGGGAGATCTTTCAGCTTCGTATATAATGCATGATTGCATGGTTATCTACGCTTATAATATCGGGAAGACGGAGACGGGAGATTACGCAAAACCTCGAAGACATTATTTATTTCTCTATGTCGACAACATCTGCCTAAGATTGCAGGCATTTAAAAACTAAAAATACGATACTTACCATAAACTTTAATATAAGTCTCTTGTTCGGCAACTCCCCCATTGTTCTCGGCGATACAGACATACAGTCCTTCCTGTTTAGAACTCGCGTTCGATATGTAGATATTGCCAATATCGTTGAAACTTGAAAAATAAATCGAGTTTTTTAGTCTATAAGGGGAACTCTATTATTATGATTTAAATGTGAATGAAAAAATGTTATGGAATTATGTATATTGTTATTTTGGGAAATAAAGGCTTAGGGGAAATCGAAATCTATAAAAACATTTAGGTGATTTATGTGAACATAGATTGTTGGTTTGTCAATCAATAATCGCTCTTATTCTTTATTGCACAACACAACAAAAAACATACAAATTGCAATTATACAGGGTGTAAACCACCTCATCACGAAGCCGTTAACCCAGCATTCTGTACATCAAACTAAGTAACTTTACGCAAAAAAAAGTTTCCCAGCAATAATTTTTCTTGCTGGGAAACCACATTTTTTTTGAGGTTATAAATCATGTTTTGTGGTAGAACTCAATGTAACGCACTTAAAACATTGTGCTGGTGGATGGATTGAATAGTGCGGGGGTCATGGAGGTGTTAAAAGTCAAATTATTACAAAAAAAACTTGTTTAAAAAAAAAAACTTGTCAAAAAGTTGTAACTTTGACCCCCCATATCTCCGTAACATTTTTTTGTTCTACACCATACCTAGGGAACCTTCCCTAGGTATGGTGTAGAACAAAACAATGATCGCAATGATGGGGAGAACAAGTGTCTTTCGGCTTCGTGCAGAGGTGTTTTACACCCTTTATAGTTTATGTACAATTGATGGCAAGCTCAACCCAGAATTAGAACTTAATTTTGTAGTTCAAAAAATAACCACCCTGTATAACAATATAGAAAAGCTCGTGGCTAAATACTAACAGCCGTACCGTACGCGCTTTAAGTCAGATTTTTTTTATTTTTGATGCATAAGAGCATCAAAGAAGAGATCATCTTATGCATCAAAGAATTGATGCTAGACAAATGTGATTCAAGATAATAATATACAGGCGAAAGTTTGTATACACATGTGTGTGTGTGTATTTGTTACTCCTTCACGCTCAAACGGCGAAACGGCGATTTGGATGAAATTTAATACCAAGATAGCTTATATTCTGGATTAACACTAAGCTAGTTTTAATCCCCGTAGTATGATCCCGTGGGACTAAACAAACACGATATCTTCCTCACCTTATTTCCGTCGTATTTTCTGTAAGTATTTCGCCTTGGAACTGCCAATAAATACTCGGTATCGGGAACCCGACGACGTCACATTGTAATGAGACGTTAGAACCGAGTACAACCTCCTTTAAGTTCTGCAACGGAGGTGCTATGTATGGAGGTACTGAAAAAAAAAATTGTACATTTTGATACAACTGGAAAAAGTTTGTTATTGTAGTACAAGGCGGTATTAACCCACGAGCCGTAAGGCGAGTTTGTTATTGAGCCGAGAACTGCAATAACAAATGTCCACGTGTATCGAACGACGTTTTTCAATACACTTTTGAAGAAATAAAATAAAATATTTGTGTCATGAATGTCACGAGACTATGATTTAAATTTTATTTTTTTACGCGCTTTGCTTTCGCCTTGTTCAAGGAGAGGCAAAGGTATGAAGCCGTTATACAGCCCAATACAAAACAAATAATTTTCATTTGTGTTTGAATTTAGAACACAAATAAATGTTAATCTATATTTATAAAAGAAAGTCGTGTTAGTTACACCATTTATAACTCAAGAACGGCTGAACCGATTTGGCTGAAAATTGGTGGGGAGGTAGCTTAGAACCAGGAGAAGGACATAGGCTACTTTTTTTTTTTTTTTTTTTTTAAATTATTTTCGTCGGTATGAAGTGGGTAGGTGGGGGTAGGTAGTGGGTAGTAGTAGGTAGGTAGTACTTTTGACGCAGACGAAGTTGCGTGGGTCAGCTAGTTTGTTTATAAAAGTAAATATTAGTTATAAATAATCATGTTTATCACCAATATTGAATTTATAAACACAATTTGAATATTCAAAAAATGTTATAAAGAAAGACGTAGATCGCTTTTCCGAAATAAAAAAAAAACATTCACCTCTGACTCTATAGTCAGAGGTGAATGTTTTTTTTAATTATGCAATGAACCAATTCGGACGAAGTATATGTATCAACTGTGGCAATTTTACTTTCTGCACGTGTGTGGTTAAAACATGGTAAATGCACGCGTGTGAAATACACTGCATTTTGAAACTAATAGTAGTGCGAAAAGAACCAGTTTTCGAGGAAGTGTATTGAAAATACTTTTATTTGTCAATCCTGACAAAATTTGCCTGGAAACGTGGTTTCATATGAGTTTCAACGTTACTCATAATTGAATAAGGTTTGTTTTAGAACGCGTTCGCCTTAACTGACGACCAGGGTTATTGTAGCATTTATGATAATATATTAAATATGGATTATTTACCCCAAACAAGTAGCGTGTAAGTGATTGACGTGTTTCCGTATACATTCTTTGCTGTGCACACGTATTCACCAAAATCAGTCAAGTTTGCTACAAATCTGAAAAAAGTGATAAATTAACAATAAGTTTTCAACTTTTTTGTAATAAACTGGATATTGTCACAAAATGAAAAAGAAAATCAAGCTTTCTTGGGCATATTTTCCCAAGAAAGCTTGATTATTTTTCTCGGGAGTGTTCTAAATAAATATTTTATTTTTTCTTGTATTGTGTTACACTCAAAAAACACTCAAATTTAATAAAAAATGTGATAGCCTTCTTAACTTGCGAAATAAATTGCTTATGCAAACAGTTCAGGTTTAAAACTAAATAGTCGGGCCAAACCGGAATTGCTGTAAGAGTAAGATATTAAAAACTTCTTGAATATAAAAATAAAAAGTCATGTGACATCTGCCTATCAACCGGCACTGAACGCGCGTGGTGAATGACGAACTACTCTCCAACACAGAGAGGCATCTGAGGCATTTATCCCAGCACAGCAAATATTACAGTCTGATGATGCTGCCTCATTATCATCATCAGCCTTACAATATCCCCACTACTGGGATACAGGCCTCCTCTCTATGAGAGGGAATGGGCTATATATAATCCACCATGCGGGCCCTCGGATTCTAGGACGTGTCGGTTTCCTCACGATGTTTTCTTTCACCGGTTTTGAGAGCAGTAGTGATGAAATAAATTACACGAAGTAATGCTCCTCGACTTAACTGTTCGTACCCACGACTTACTGTTCGTACCCACGACTTACTGTTCGTACCCACGACTTACTGTTCGATCCCAAGACTTACTTATCGTACCCCATTCCCAGTAAGTCGTGATGATTAATTTGCCGTTGGATTTTAGTTGACAAAAGTCACGGACAACAGTTATCGTGCCGTCCCGTATGTGAACACCTCCATTTAAATACACAAGCCACGACACTTGTAAGTTCTACACGATTATCTGTCGTCACGACATAGTGGGAGCGGGTCCTTAGTGCTCGTATCCACGACTTACTGTTCGTAATTACGACTTACTGTTCGTACTCACGACTTACTGTTCATACCCACGTCTTACTGTTTGTACCCACGACTTACTATTCGTACCCACGACTTGCTGTTGGTAAGGCGGAGACTAGGCCACCGCTACTCTAACTCTGAAGCCTTGATGATGCTTACCGCAACCCATCCTCGTCAACATATTGCCTGTGTCCAGCAATCGGTCCTCCATTCTGTGTCCACTCGACTATAGGCACGGGCACTCCTTTAGCAGAACACGGCAGTTCTACTCGCTGTCCTTCTAGTACTTCTATAGGCTCAGAGGAGATTGGTGATATTGTGGGCGGGTCTGAATGACAAAAAAAAACAAGTTTTCGTATATTGGTAAATTCGCATTGGTGCGAGTTTTTCACATTGTTAATGTACTACTTACGCCTAAAAGTAGTACTTGTGTAAATAAAACACCCCATTTGATTTTAAGTAGAATACGGTAGACAACAAAAAAAATCGAATTAGTTCGTCAGGTAGATTATTAAAAAATACCTGACCCGTATTTTTCTTTTGTTACGTAAACCAAAATTGACGAAGAAACGACGTTTTTTAAATTCCCAATACGTCACGCTTAGGTATAATTTTTAGCTAGTTCTAACGTCACGACCCCACTCCCGAATTTTCATGCGTTTTATCTTTATCAATATTCATTGATAAGTATACGAAGCCAAAAAAATACGTGTCTACTATTTTTCAATAATTAATCTAAATAGATTTCTAATTTTACAATAATTAAGTATTACTGTCGGTCGTCATGCTTATTTAATTGTGTAATGGAACAGTAAAATAAATGGGAATTTTTGGTCCCACTAGATCCCACATCTACGATGAATCGTAGGACTAGTAGGCATAAAAGTCCCATTAGTTCTACCGTAGAACTATGGGAAGAATCCATATGAGACCAACCAACCTTAGCAGATTCTAATCTATAACCGATGAAAATTTTCTATGTTGGAGGTGGTGAGGCCCATGGCACACATTTTACCACTTTGGAAGTGTCTCCCGCGCAAACTATTCAGTTAAGAAAAAAATGATATTACAAACCTCAATATCATTTTTGAAGACCTATCCATAGATACCCCACACGTATGGGTTTTATGAAAAAAAAAATTTTGAGTTTCAGTTCTATGTTTGGGGAACCCCCTTAATTTATTGTTTTTCTATTTTTGTGTGAAAATCTTAATGCGGTTTATAGACGAGATCTACTTACCAAGTTTCAACAGCTCTTAAAGTATCGGAAAATAATGGCTGTGACATACGGACGGACAGACAGACAGACGTGACGAATCTATAAGGGTTTCGTTTTTTGCCATTTGGCAACGGAACCCTAAAAACAGGAGCGACAGGCACAAGACCCCTGTCTACCCTGACTTCTTGTGCCAATAATAAGCAAATGGCTATACTATTTGGCAATTAATACATTGCTCCTCAACCACTACCTAAGTTTGTCGCTAAGTGACTGGACAAGCAATGTAAAAATCACCAAACGATAGTTCAATAAGCACATGCGTTGTGTGGTGCGGCCGCTAATTCTTACGATGAGTTAGTGATGTGCTTGAATACCGATGTTTTTGTGTGGGTAAGTTGTACGGTGCTTGGTAAATACACGATGTGTTTGATGGCATAAGGTTCATAATTGATTGTGTACTAAGCTACGTTCTGATTTAAGAAATGCGGGTGTGTGCTTTTACTGAACTGCATGAGTAGTAGTTGCCCTGTAGTCGGGATAAAGTGGAAACACAGAGTTCCGATACATTTTCGTCTGACGGGCATAATATTTCCTTCTTTATTATATCTATGGTCACACCTCTAGGCGATTACTTATATAAATAATTATAGCAATACAGATAATATTTACCGTATACGACGACTGTAAAGTTTTTATGTGTGGAACCGACGGCGCTTGTTACGTTGCAAGTGTAAGTTCCGGAGTCGTAAGCCGTTGTCTTCTTTATTACTACCTCGCTGCTGTTGGTCAGTAATCTGTACAAAACAAATAAAAATGCATGTCAAAAGACGCTATTCCACTCGATTTTTTCTGATTTTGTTCTGGACCATAACTGGGAACCTTCTAGTAACGAAGATATTGAAGGTCAAAGTTAAGGGGCCGGCGGAGCATGCATTTTTCATAAATACAAAGTACCAATAAATAATCTTAAGGTAGTATGTATAAAGGGTGTAAAACCCCTCTTAACGAATACGAAAGGCACTTGTTCTCCTTGTCATTATGATCATTTTTTTGTTCTACAGTATACTTGGGAACCTTCTAGTTACGGAGATATTGGGGGTCAAAGTTGCAAGATTTTGACAAGTTTTTTTTTACGTACCAATTTTTAGCGCATGATTTTTACTTTAAATATCTCTACGACCCCCGTACTATTCAATCCATCCATCCGCACAATGTTTCGAGTGTGCTACATTGAGCTATGCCACAAAACATGATTTATAACCTCAAAAAAAAATGTTGTTTACCAGCAATATTTTTTGCGTAAAGTTACTTAGTTTGATATACAGAATGCTTGGTTAACGGCTTTGTGATGAGGTGAAATACACCCTGTATATGTCGATTGTATTATAGAATATCTATGTTCCCAAATAATTATTTGAAAGGACAATGATATAAAGACGAGATATGAGGAATTAAAAAAAAACTATAGCAAATTTATTTGTCTCATAACTCTTGTTTAAATCAGTGTACATTTAAAATATTTGTTTGGGAACCTATATATTCTGTAATCCATTAAAAAAAATACACACTACCTTAAGTATATGTTTGATTTACAAATTAATTTGGTATTACGTTTGTATGAAATTCGCATGCTCCGCAGACCTCTTCAGGATTACTTAAATACAAGTTTTTAATGTTTTCTTTGTTACAAAATGGGCTCGCTCTTGATAACATTACTTTAAATACAGTACTCAAAATCAAAATAATTTCAATCAGCACTATTTGAACATAATAAAGCGATAATATTTTACAAGATGGAGTCCCCTTAAACGCCCGCCTTTCGCCAGTTTCCAGTGTTTAGCTCCGGAAGAAGAAGTCGCAGAACAAACTCCCCAGCAACAAAGTCTAGTCAAGTCTCAAAGAACACAGTAAACTTACAAGTTGTTAGTAAACACGATTGGGCGCGCATCTTTAGTCCACACTGTTATAGGAGGCGGCAAGCCTTGTGCCTCGCAGGAGAACTTCACTGTCTCTCCTAGCTTTATTTGTAGAGGTTCCTTCTCCCCTTCTACGGATTTGTCGAAGCGTGGTGGATCTAGAAATATTATAGTGGATTATAGTGGTGGATCTAGACATATTGATATTTAAATATAAAGGGTTCAATAAAAAAACTAGGAGAATTTCGCAGACGTGAGGTGCTTTGATAAATGAAGTAATGTCGAGACAAATAAGTAGGCTAGTCCCCTATTACATCATTCATAGGGTTATTCAAATTACCATGGATTCACCTTTTTTCTTTTCTGTTGCATAAAATAACAATTTTTATAATAAAAATGAAAATATTTTTTTAAACAAACGAATCATTTAAACTGCGATTTCGTTTCACTCCACTGTATTAAAAACATAAATTAGTAGATTATACAGCAAGTGAAAAAAGGGTATTTAATTAGATAGAACTTAGTTGGATCCCGAGAGTAGCTAAGGATTCTAGAGTAGAATCTCGAGCATGGTAAGGGGTTTTAGATTAGAATCCTGAACGGAGCGAGGGTTCCAAGAAACGAGATGATTTTTTTCACGAGTTTCGTACTCCACTTTTTACCATTGACTGTGAGAAAAAAAATACTAAGTATTTTTATTTATCAGATTTAATAATATATTCGGTACTAAAAAAACAAACAAATAAAGGATTAAAATACAAACATTAAACATTCATACTGAAATTAGAACAGTTTATGAAACTGCTATAGATGAATTAAATGTTCTTTTTCAAGCCGCAATAGTAAAAAGTAACTTACACTGGACCACCAAACTGACGTCATACTGGTCTTTCCCGATCACATTGAGAGCCTCGCAACGATAAACCCCTTCGTGGTCTTCTGTCGTATTAAATATAGTCAACTCCTTGTCATTCGTTACCACGTCTTTAGGAACAGCAGTGAATTGTTCAGACGAGTCATGTTTGTACTGCCATGATACGGAGGGCTCTGGGTTGCCTCTGAGGATACTGGAATGTAATGAGAAAGTAACTTAAAGAGCTTTATTGTGTGGTTAGCAAAAGTCACGAGGAATTTTCATTGGAAAAATGATGATACCCTAAATAGGCTTGTCAACTAAAAAAATCTAATAAGGCCGTCAGTTAGATTATTAAAAAAATATTTGACCCGTATTTACAACTGAAATAGAGTTGAAAATCGATCAATTTAGAAATACAGAGAATAATTTTCAAATCACTTTTAATTGTAAAGATTTTGCTGTATTAATTTTGTTTTATCCTTAACGGATTCCCGACATATCGTTAATGACGGGAATCCGTTAGATGCGAGTCGCAAGGAACCGGTCAATGTGGCGACACTTGGGGGAGGCCTATGTCCAGCAGTGGATGTCTTTCGACTGAGATGATGATCATGAACGAAATGACGTGCTTTCCAATTTTGAAGGTTTTTGTACATCTGGATGGTATGCCCGGTCGGTAGAGATAAGTAATACGGAGGAATGCGGAAAATGTCGTGGGGATAGTTTTGAGTGCGACTGTCGATGAGTACAAGAGTGGAGGAATACCAGAGTAATGATGACGGAAATGTGTGAAGGGTGATATGGCTAGAAAGGACGTGTCTGCTGAGATGACAAGATTACTCATTGTCTCAGTCACCTCCTTTAGAGAAGTTTGGAAGAAGAATATATGTTACGCCGACCGTTTTGGAGTAACGGCAGAAGAATGATGAATGTGTCGGATCCTGATGAGTACCTATGCACTTAAAATTAAACACAAGCGCCTTTGTTTGGCGTTGTGCGGAGTCTAGCTGGAGGTATGATGTACGATACGGACCTCAGTCCCAAGGATCGACAATTTGACAGTGACTTTCGGACGTGGTCGAGACGCATACTGGTCTAGGAACTGCTCTGTTTCCTTCAAGTTCCGAGTAATTAGTTAGTACAGTAGTATTAGTAATTGACTCTGTAACATTAACTGTGTACAAGTTAAACGAGCTATTCGTATAGTTTACCCGTATCCCACTTGGCTCCTATAACTGTTTGACACTAAGGATGCGGCATATGGATATAAATCCTTCCTTATCGTGTGGTTTAGTTACCTAACCTGGTGTCAGAGTTTTCATGCCACCCATAGGCATCTGACTTGGTTTAACATGCCGTCGAGAAATATCTCTCAGGCATGCTGGTTTCCTCACGATGTTTTTCTTCTCCGAAACAAGTGATAATTATACAATACGCATATGAATCCGAAATTTAGAGGTGGGGACCAGGACCTTGGGCTCAAACTCGAGACTTTTGACTAGATATAAGTTACAACGATACATAATCTCACCTACATGTGATTATAGTAGGGCGCCCTGTGCGCGCAGTTATTGTAGCTGGCTCCTTGGACAATACGGGTGACGCTGAAAAAAGTAGAGAGGTAGTAAATAATAACCAAAACATATTTTCGAAGTGATAACTGCAAATAGGACGGTAAACCGCTTCGTTACGTAACGCGTTACGGCGCCAGACCGCCGGGTCGGTTAGTTATCACTTCTGTCCCGGCGTCACAAGACGCACGTGTTTTTTTTGTTGTCATTGGCTGGTATGGGTACAAATATTGATTTCTACTACAAATTGGTTCCGACTAATCGTAAGCATTCATAGTGCAACTGTGTACTTTACCTAGAAAGTTCACTTCAGATATAACTATTTTGGTGGTAAAAAAACATGGTTTTCTATTATAGAACCAACTAGCTGATGCCCGCGAGTTACGTTCGCTCATTTGCTCCTACCGGGATTCGAACCCAGGACCCTAAGAACATAAAGCAGCGTCACTACCATTCGGGTCGTCGGTCATATAAATGTTTCCAAGCTGGGGAGACTCTCTCCAGATCGGCCAACTACAAACCCTTATATCTTTTGAACCAATGACCGACCAATCCGGATATTTGGCGACAAATTTCGACTAATTAGCGACTAATACTTTGTGTTATCAAAATTAAGATCCCTGATGGTGGCCAAGCCAGTGTCAATCACACCGATAAAATCATTAAAACAACATCTCACCTAATCCAGTAACACTAACACTCCCCTCCACCGACAACTTCTCGTATCCATTATCAGCTTCACAAGCATACGGTCCCAAGTCACGGAAGTCGATTCTCTTCAAGTAGACCGTCGAGTTGTCTTCAGATATATGCACGTCGGTACCAGTGGCCAGTTCCGTACCGTTGTGGTACCAGATCGTGCGGGGAGGGGGGTAGGCATCGATGACACAGTGCAGTTCAACTTGGTAGTACAGTTGGACGGATTGGTCTGGAAAATTGAACAGGTAAAGTTACGTGGTAGAAGCACTTGGCTATAAGTAACATTCAATTAAAAAAAACCCCGACACATAGGGTCATAATTATATGTTTTTTTTTAGTTCTTTAACGCGGCTTACAGGTGTCAAGCCTTTTCATTTGATACCCATATTGAGGAAGTTGTTGAAATAAAATGTAATTCACCATTTTGTGGTGGCGGCCATCTTGGATTTGAAATTTAGCGCATAGCATTCTACTAGTCAAACCCTTTCATTTGAGAGAGTTGTTGAATAAATATGTAAGTATACCGCCATTTTGTGACGGCGGCCATCTTGCACTGATTTTTATAAAACATAGCTATGTGCACCTTTCAAACAAAAAAAAAAACAAATTCGGTTCATACGTTCCGTAGCTACGATGCCACAGAGACGTAAAACTTATAACACCCCGTCGTTTTTGCGTCGGGGGTTAAAAATAAAAAATGATTTTCTTGTAGAATAACGATTGCAACTTTGAGGCAAGATACTCGTATATTTCAAAATGGTAATTTCAGAAATACTACTACTATGTTCATAAAACATAAAATTGTAATGTAAATGTCGCAGCCAACTAGCTTAATTAGCCGTTCAATCACTTGTTCTCCCCATCACTGCGATAATTTTTATTTATTCTACATCATTACTGGGATCTTTTAGTTACGGAGATATTGAGGGTTAAAGTTCAAATTTCTGACAAGTTTTTTTTTTAAATATAAGTTTTTATTGTAAGACTTTACTTTAAACACCTCCATGACCCCCGTACTATTCAATCATCAGCACAATGTTTTGAGTGCATGTACATGAGGTATGTTTTCACCCCAAAAAAAAAAGTCGTTTCCTATCAATATTTTTTGCATAAAGTTACTGTTAGTAGTTAGTTTGATGTGAAGAATGCTTGGTGCCCACAGCCTAATCATGCAATTTATCAATCAATCAGTAAGCGGCAATATCAAACGTCATCGGAAAATATCGTTTGAAGTCAAATCATCACGATATTTAAGTTACCCAAGCGATTATATTTCATACAAAAATACGACTACCAACAACAGTCCAGCAGATAGTCAACCAGACACAACGCTCGTCTTTGTCAGGAAAATCTTCCTTTATCTATCTATATCTAATATATAAAAATGAAACCCGTTTTCCGTTGTCACGACATACCGTGAAAACGGCTTGACCGATTTGGCTGATTCTTTTTTTGTTGTGTTTGTTATTGTCAGGAGAAGGTTCTTATGAAAAAAAATGTAGTAGTAGGTAGCTTTTTCCCTCTTATGTGACGCAGACGAAGTTGCGTGGGTCAGCTAGTCTAAGAAAAAAGAAGATTTTTGGGATAACGACAAGAGAATGGATGGATGGCTGAAGACCTTTAAACACTGTTCCTCAAACCACTAAAAACATGGTAATTATCATCATTATCATAATTTCAGCCGAAAGACATCCACTGCTGGACATAGGCCTCCCCCAAGTGTCGCCACGGTACCCGGTCCCGTGCGACTCGCATCCAGCAGATCATGGTGATAGTTACCTGTGAACCCTTGCAGCAGCGTCATCTTCCTCCTAACCTTGACAACGAGACTGTCCTGATGGATCCCTTCAGAGTTCTCTCCGAAGCAAAAGTAAGTAGCGTTGACGGGCTCTGCGCTCGAGTTCAGTCTTAAAACACTTCGGTATACGTTCGGTTTGATTTCAGTTATCTGAAAGTGGAGAGTGAAAAATAGATAGGTGAATTATCCAATTTTGAAATTATTTCTGTCTATACATGTCTTGAAATATAAACCGGCATGTCCTAGAACCAAAAATTTAAACACATGTGACATCTACCAACCCAAGTGAGGAGGCCTGTGTCCCAGCAGTGGGAACATTCATAAGCTGATGATGATGATGTTCCCACTGCTGGGACACGGGGCCTCCTATCTATGAGAGGGTAACGCTATCACGGGGGCCCAGTGTGGATTGGTAGGTTTTACATGTCTTCGAATTTTCGGCTAAACACGCCAGTTTCCTCACGATGTTTTCCTTCACCGTTTTGACAGCAGTGGTAATGAAATAAATTACACAAAGTAATGCACCTGCCTGGGTTCGAACCCACGACTTAGGTACTGTTCGTAAGTCGTGGCCGCCACTACGGTGCCACCGCTGCTCTCAGTAGGAACATTTTATTGTGCTAATTATGATATGTCTCGATAAGTTTCAGTAAACGGTGAAGACGTAAATGTTCACACTGGAGGTTCAACCTTAACAACAGAAACGAGAATGCGTTTCTAAAACTAATTTCTGGTTTGATTTTGTTGGTTGGCAATAGGCTCGTTACCATATGGAACTTAAATATAGATGTAGAAACTTGGGTCTATAATAGGGACACCTCTGCCACAGGCATGAGATTATGGTAAATCTGTCCTTGAACCATGTCACATGTAGCAACAGGTTTTCGTCAGTCATCACGTTATCGTTCAAGTTCAAGACCGAAAAATCTTTGCTCATCATAATCTGTCTAGCCTTTTCCCAACTATGTTGGAGTCGGCTTCCAGTCTAACCGGATGCAGCTGAATTCCAATATTTTACATGGAGCGACTGCCTCCACAGCCCAGTTAGTAATGGTTGTCAGACCTTTTTAATCTGTGCTTTTGGGCCACTAACTACAGACACACACAGACACAGTCACACACACAGTCGTTACAGGTGTAACGACTGTCAAAGATCTACAAATGACAGTCGGGGTTAACTGTTGTAACTGTCAAATGATCGCTACTTACGGTATTGTTCAAGAAAGCGTCAGTTTCCCGATGCCACAGGATCCTGGGCTGAGGCTTGGCTCGCACCTCACACGTGACTTCGATGACAGCGCCCTGCACTATGCTGATGTTCCGCGACCCCACTATACTAACCACGGGCTTTATAAGTACCGACACTTCAACTGTGTCTGAACCTGAAATAAATTGATTGACTTGTAGTTTTTTTTGTTGTATTTAAAGCAAAGATAATTATTTATTATTTTATCTTATTTTTTTATTGTTTTAACTATGTTGTTTATGTTATTGCAGCTACTTTTTGTTGTCTCTGCATCACCCTAAGGTAGACTGGTAGCAAAATGCCCAAGGCATTAAGTCCGCCTTTGTACAGTGTTTACTTGTGCATAAAGTTTTAATAAATAAATAATTCTAGTATTTTTTGTTAACTGATGAAAACCACCAAGGCTCCTATACTATTCAATGTATCCATCGGCAGTGTTTTGAGTGCGTGATATTAAGTCCTTCAGTAAATCGTGATTTTTCACCCCAAAAAAATCATTACCTAGCAATAATTACTGTCTTAAAAAAATCTCATTCGATTCTGAACTTAACCGCAATCATTTTAAGGTTTACAATCATTTGAAGAAACACAGGTTGTGGTAACCTGACGCTGTACAGAATGCTTGGTTGATGGCTTCGTTAAGGGTTTTTTTTCCAGATGGGAAATCATCAAACAACTTCTGTCACTCTGGGCTGAGCGGGAGGGAGTGTCAGACTTTTACTGAGTAAATCCTATCCATGTTAGACGACCCGAATGGTGTAGTGGTAGTGACGCTGCCTTACGTTCTTAGGGTCCTGGGTTCGAATCCCCGTAGGAGCAAATGATTGTGTGATGAGCACGGACATTTGTTTCCGAGTCATGGATGTTTATATGTATAATAAGTATGTATTTACAAACAAAACAGTAAATATGTAGTATATCAACTATCTAGTGTCCACGACACAAGCTTTGCTTAGTGTGGCACTAGGTGGCGCTGTGTAATAATGTCCAGCGATGTTTATATATTTATTTATGTTCCTTCCCCGCCCTTTATGTTCCGGGGCCACGGTATCTCTTTCGAACAGTCCCGCAGCCCCGGCAGGCTTCGGCCCTTGCAATGTGTTAAGGGTCCGTTTACACTCTGCATGCTAAGAATACCTTTACGAACTCCCCTAACCGCCGAACACGTCCAGTCTCCATCTTCAGTAACATTGTTCACATCCAACACATCGTTCGCGGTCCCGCTAACATCTCGTGACGTCACCACGGTCCCGTTAGGCGCGCTCCACACGACTACCGCCGCGTTCTCCACAGTACACACGAGTTGGAAGTCCGCGTTTATATGTTTTGATAGTGTGTGGGGGCCTAATATTTGGGCTGTAGGGTTTGGTACTATTTGTATGTGTGCTGATTGATTGGATTTTCCTCCTAGAAATAAAATGGGTTAAGGTCGGTGGTATGGGCATGAAATTATGAATGGCGTATGGTAGATTGTTATTATTAACAATATCTAGAGACACTTTGTAGCCTCGTTTTAAAATGGAAGCTTTGAAGTCCTCTATTGCTCATAGGGGATTCTTATCAGAAAGTAAAACAGATTTTAACCAAAAGATTAAAAAAACAATATCCGGACTATTTTGCGCAAAACTGGCTTTTTAACAGGACTTTTAAAATGTTAAAATGGCTTTACCATTTCACTCTTGTGTCTCATACCTCTATTAGCCGCGACACAAGAATAAACTCCGCCATCTTTTTCACCGATTTGTATAGTTTTATTGTACGTATACACTCCTTCTATGTTTGGTTCCTTGTTTAAATCAATAGCTGTAAAAGAAGGCAGTCATTAAAAAAAAAATATTAGACCCGAAAAAAATAAAATGGCGGCTGCTTTTTTGAAGCTAATTTTGTGCGGGTATTATTCACATTTCTACTGCATGTTTATGAGGTGAAATAGCTCATCATAAAGCGTTCGTATTTCTGAAGAAAACCGATGATTCCCGAATCGCATTCGGGAATCGTCGGTCGCTCGGTTTTAGGAAATCTGTACATACCGAAGTGTGTCTGTGTGCCGTTATAGAGCATTCGGTTCAGTAACAACAGCGCATCACTGTACACAGTGCAGGATATGGTAACATTGTCGCCTAACTCTACCGTAGTGTTGCCAGGCTCTATTGTGACCTGCGGAGGTTCCACTGAAACATAACAAATTCATAATTCAGAAAATGGCGGATTTTTCTTCAAAAATTCGAATAAATTCCTCCCATTAAAAAAAAATAAAAAAGGCATTTATTATTTGGTACTTTTATTTTCGTTTATAAATTGTAAGCTTTTTGGTTATCCTGTTGTAGGTACAGTCAGCAAAACAGTTAGGTTTACAGGCTATTAATCTTCTTTCAACTATTGTAAATGGAAAAGGGTTATTATCAATATATTTGCAATTTCATCCAAATCCTCTCATTAGTTTCTGCGTGAAAAATTAACAAAAATCGATCTTTACAGACTTTTACATTTATAAAAGTCGAAAGAAGATTGCTAGCCTGCATACCTAACTGTTTTGCTGACTGTACATTTGGGAGCTTTGAACACGATTGTCGTCGCGCAAATGCAGTTCGCTACTTAACAGCAACAGATTCACAGATAGGAAAGCCAATCAACCGATTGCACAGGGGGTCCAAAATTGGCACTTTAGCAGAATCATAACAGAAACATAATATGAAGTTACAATTTTCAAAATGGTCTTACTAGAAAATTCATAATTAACTGTGTCTGTGATATTATGTTCCTAGTATGATTCTGCTAAAGCGGCCATTTAGACCCCCAGATTTTTATCTAGTGGCATTGTCGACGCAAGGCAGAGCGGAGACTTGTTTCCTTCGCGTGACATTTTGTCGCATCGGAGTCACTGAGTACTCAAGCTTCTTAATTTTTTGCTTCAGTAGTACCTAAGGCAAACGGTCCCATTTCATTTTAACGTTGATGTAGTGGTCGCAAGTGCGATGACTGAGCGCAGTTTCCAAGTTCGGGCAGTCTTTTTGGGTTTCTCCAACATTAATTTCACAAAAGTAGCTAGTAGTAGTTTCGACTTGCACCCGTTTCAGGTTAATAAGCTAGGACTAATTAGGTGAAGCACAGAATGTTATTTTGTCGAACTTTAGTCGTTCCCATGCCCGAGTGTGGCAAAATAATTTTCGAAAAACTGTGAATGCAGACTTGTTTCTTTTATAAAATAAAAGAATGTCTCCTTTGAGTAAAATTTGCTTTCTCCAGTATTTAGAGTACTTTCCCTCCCTGTATACCTATGAGTGCTAGTACTGTGACAGCCGTGCTAACTCCCGCGACGTTGTGTGCGACGCATCTGTACGTGCCGACGTGCTCCTCACTCATGTTCTCAATCACATAATCTATGGACGTTGTTTGCCTGAAATGAAAGTAAGGACATAAAGAACTTCATCACGAAGCCGTTAACCAAGCATTCTGTACATCAAACTAAGTTTTACGCAAAAATTATTGCTGGGAAACGACTTTTTTTTTGGGCGGCAAAAAAATATGTTTTGTAGCAGAACTCAATGTGACGCACTCAAGACATTGTGTGTGCTGATGGATGGATTAAATAGTACGGGGGTCGAGGAGGTGTTTAAAAAAGTTGTAACTTTGACCCCAATATCTCCGTAACTAGAAGTATCCCAGGTATGATGTAGAACAAAAAAATATCGCAATGACGGGGAGAATAAGTGCTTTGCGGCTTCATAGAGAGGTTTTTAAACCCTGTATTTGAATACCCACCTTTTACGGGTGCACTGCAGGTCATAGGCATCTTTTCATACTGAGCAAGCATACGCAAATACGCATTGACCACCACGCTTGCTCAAGGTGGATTAGAGAAACTTATTAATGTTAATTATTACTTATCGTCTAGTATCTAAGGATAAAAGAAATTACTTGACTAAATTCTAACTCAAAACCACCTGTATCAGAGACGAGGCCTAACCAATGGGCCCAGTGGTTACTGCTTTTAATTACGAAATTTCACGTCACACACATGAGGGTGCATGAGGGTGCGAAGGAGGTGGCGGAACGAGAGAGAGAGAGATCCTCTCTTCCCGGCCGCCGCGGGAGACGCACCGGGCGTCGGGGGCCACGTGGTGGCTACCGGCCACCGTAGATGCGGGCCTGTGGACGGTTAGCTACCCAACAAACCGTAACTAACATAGTCTAACATAAAACCATGTTACACGAACGAAATTCAATCTCCACGTCCCGAACCGGGATCGCGTTACAGGAGTACAGGATTCTATATGGGTATGGGCTAGCTAGCCGTCCGACCATCTAACGACGACAAGCCGTGTCGACGGCGCCGGAGTGTTCCACGCGCGCCTAAAAGAGATGTCAGCATAAGTGCAGGGGCCCGCAAGGGCCGAAGCCCGCCGGGGTTGCGGGCCTGTTCGAAAGAGATACCGTGGCCCCGGAACATTAAGGGCGAGGAAGGAACATGGATGGGTTTTATTCAGTGAAAGTCTGACACTCCCTTCCGCTCCGCCCAGAGCGGGAGTAGTTTTTTGATGATTTCCCATCCGAAAAAAAAGAAGGTGTTCTCTATCAGTCGCATTATCAAGTTCCGAAAAACGATTAAATTGCACGTTTGCGACAGCCTTGATCGTGGTAATCTAAGAAACCAAATTGAATCAGGAGCTAAACTTACAAGCTAGATATCTGTTGCTGTATCCTCGACGCGTCTTTATTCCACATGGCAGTGACCGGCACCAAGCTCTCCACGTTACACGACAATACTACGCGCGAATGTGAATGAGCCTCCACCTGAAAATATAATCAAATATACGGATTGTTAGGGACAGCTCTCCGTAGACTGATGGCGTGAATTCAGCTTTTCATACTAAGATTAAGAGACTACTCACATCTATTCAGCTCTATTCAGATTAAACGATTTTGTATGGGCGTAAGCTGAATAGAGCTGAAAAAGTGTGAGTAGTCCCTTATCCAGTACATCCAATTTTTTCAGGAACGTTATGGGAATCGAATAACTTGATTGGTCTTCTTTCCTCATAAGCAATGTACCTGTCAGCGTCACATTGTAAGACCCGTCAGATTACAAACTATCTAGCGAGATTGTAAGCTGACGAAATATTGTCTACTGAACGTGCTGCTTATAATATGACGCATTCGTTTTCGGTAGATTATAATCTGTCACAGTGAAACCGTAAAATTGAGACTATGTGACGGGATTCACCTCGTGCGCTGTGGAGGGGGGGAGGGAGCGCGTTTCCTCTTACCCCCGGTACCACTCACATGAGAAGATAATGCACCATTTCTGAGAAAACCGATTAATGTAACCTAATCCCAAAACACTTTATATTTGTAGTGGACGGAGCTCCGGCGGGGCTCCTATTTCTTTCTGCAGGGTTTAAAGGAACCAAATAACTAACATACGTCGGGGTGCCCCAAGTCTCGATTATGGAGGCAGCGATTATTTGATCGCATTCATGTTACAATTTTACGGTTTCACTTCGACAGATCATAATTTAACGCAAAATAATGTGTCATATTGTAGGCAGTATGTTCAGTTGACAATATTTGGACAGTTTATAATCTCGATACACAGATTTACAATCTAACAGTTTTTACAATATTGCGATGACATATCGTTGTTGTGGAAAAACGTCAGAAAGAATGTCTTACATAATAGAATAGTTATTATTAGAATGATTACCTACAAACTTCAGAAATACTGATCTGATTCTGAATATTGTTTCACTAATGAGAACCTACATTATCCCCAATTCCGAAACAACGCAAGCGCAGCCGGCAATAGATAGCGAGAAATAAAAACGTTTACATACCTTCCGAGGTGCACTTAGATATGGAACATCTGCAATAAAGGTTTATTGGTTACATTCAAACCTATATTATTAGACTGAAAAGGGCCAATAGACATGCAATTTTAATTTAATGTTTTTTTTTTTAATCGCCTGTATTGTGTTTACCTGGTAACTGTGCCTGAATAGCAGTTGACCCCATCCGTCTTAAATCTTGATTATGCTGATCCTGACCATTTATCTGAAAATAGACGATTTTTTTTTCAATGTAGAACTTGCTCTTTATTGTCATTGTCAATAGGTGTCTTGAAAGGCACATCTTTTTCATTGTCAGTCAATATTTCATTTAATTCAGAATCATTTCGACTATGTTCATTGTCAGCAAGACCCATTAATTTTGTGCTCGTTTCTTTATTAGTTTTAATAGTTAATGTTTACTATTATCGATACGAATAACCGCTTTTTATTGGTGACTGAATCTCAGTAACTAAAAGTACAACCTCGTAAGAACACGTTCCCACTATGTCGTGACGATTAATTATCGTTGGTTTTTAGTTGGTGGGCGATAGTAATCGCGTCATCCTATATGCGAACAACTCCGTTTAAATACACCAGCCACGACACATACAACTTCACGGTTATCTGTCGTAATGACAAAGTGAGAATGGTCGCAAACGACTGCTGAGCATGACATTCTGGATTTGTTTTCCAGTTTGGGCAAGTTTTGATTGGTTTTTCCATCGGGAATTTCTCAGTTGCAGTCACGGAGTAAAGATTTGTGCCGTGTTTGTGGCAATAGGCTCGTCCCATATAACATGGGACTTAAGAGGCCTGCGGAGCATGCGGATTTCATACAAACGTAATACCAAAATAATTTGTAAATCAAACATATTCTTAAGGTAGTGTGTAAATATTTCGATTGGGGTACAGAATATATAGGTTCCCAAACAGAAATTTTGATTGTACACCGATTTAAACGAGAGTTATGAGAAAAATAAATTTTCAATAGAAATTCTAAAATCCTCATATCTCGTCTTTAAATCATTGTTTGAAAACATAGATATTCTATAACACAATCGAAATATATACATAGTACCTTAAGAATATGGTTGATTTTCAGATTATTTTGGTATTACGTTTGTATGAAAAACGCATGCTCCGCAGGCCTCTTAAGCATAACCGGTGGTTTGTGGGTGCACTAACACTAACTAACTAAATGCTGCACCTCTGAAAGCCCAGCACAATCCAATGTAACATTTGGATTAAGTACGATTGATCCAGCTACTGGGTAGGATATGTTTTCAAGCAATCAAATAGCCTAAAGTCGTCTAGTTGAACCTCAAAGATGGCCGTCTCCAACAAAAAGTGGTTAGGTTACTGATGTGACTGGGTTGTGTAGCTGCATCTGGTTAGACTGGAAGCCGACCCCAACATAGTTGGGAAAAGGCTAGGCAGATGATGATGAGTTACAGATGTAAAAATCAATACATAAATTACTCACAGCGATATAAAAGAACTCGTCGGGCGGTATGAACGGATCAGCGATATACAGGTTGGTATCTATCTGCTTAAGAGGAAGCTCAAACAGTGTGCGTCCCGTCAGAGTGAGCACCTCTGCGTACTGAATGTTCGCGGTCACGTTCGCCGGAGTTAGAGATATCATCATGTGGTTGTAGGTGCCTAAAAAACAAAATGTAATCAGTTCTTCTTTATATAAGGGTTATTAATCATCAACTGCAGGTTAACTGCAGCCGTCATCACCTGTCGACGGCTATCGTCGACGCTTGTTCTGGGTCGGATTCCCGGTGCATTCAAAGTGTTGTTAACTTTTTTAAACAGGAATTTCTCAGTACCTACCCGGAGTCTGCCCCCTATAACGTGGAACCTACACATAACTGGCAAAATGTGGTTGTACCATATACAGGGTGTAAACCACTTCATCACGAAGCCGTCAACCACGCATTCTGTACATCCCACTAAGTAACTTTACGCAAAAATGATTCCTGGGAAACGACTTCTTTTTGCGGTGTAAAATCATGTTTTGTCGTAGAACTCAATGTTACACACACAAAACATTGTGCTGATCAATGGATTGAATAGCACGGGGTCGTGAAGGGGACATGTATTTAAAAAAACTTGTCAAAAAGTTGTAACTTTGACCCCCAATATGTATCTCCGTAACTAGAAGGTTCTCAGGTATGGTGTAGAACAAAAAAAACGATCGCAATGACGGGGAGAACAAGTGCCTTTCGGCTTCGTTAAGAGGTATTTTACACGCCTGATTATATAAAAAAAAAAACAAATGACTGAAATGGTTCCATTGTAAAAGTTGGTTGTTATCATGAGTACAATCACGTGTTTAAGTATCGTACACAAATTGCCAGTCACCCTATATACGTGCTCTCAACGAATGTATGTGAATGCACTTACCTCTAAGAGGTCTGTAGCTGGTTTCCTTCATGGTGCGTGGCTTTTCCACCGAGAAGCCGTGGTTGAACGTCACATTAGATAGACCGACGACCTTCACGGAATGTTCCTCTTCGCTACCAACAGTGATCGACCAGTTACCTGGCTCCGGCTGCATTACCTTCACTATCTGGATGTAGACAAGTTTGTTTTACGTTAAATTGAAATTAGACTGCTTCGGTCGTTGGTCTAATGGGCGAAATTGCTCAGAGGAACACGAGGTTCTAGATTTAATTCCCAGACTGTTTTTTGGGTTTTACATTAGGAATTTCTCAATGGCAGCCACGTGGCTGTTATTATTAGAATTTAGGGTTCTGATTTCAATATCGGACTTGTTCCTTTTCTTACTCATACCATGGTTGACTCACCATAATCTCAGAGAGGTCAAGGGTGGTGATCAACTTGGGAGGTCCAGTGAGCTGCTCGCCCTTGGGGTCTACCACTGTAATCTTCGGCTTGGCCCCCGACACGGACACCGTCACCTCCCCTAGAGTACTGTCCACTGGAATCTGGGGAATAAAGGTCATTTTGCAATAACGAAATATAAAAAGTCATTTTGACGACCCGAATGGCGTAGCGGTAGTGAGGCTGCCTTACGTTCTTAGGGTCCTGGGTTCGAATCCCGGTAGGAGCAAATGTTTGTGTGATGAGCATGGACATTTTGTTTCCGAGTCATGGATGTTTGTTTACATGTATAATAAGTATGTATTTACAAACAAAAAGTATATAATGTAGTATATAAACCATCCGGTGTCCATGACACAAGCCTTGCTTAGTGTGGAACTAGATGGCGCTGTGTGTACAATCTTACGTTTAAGTCTGTTTAACTTGATTCTTTTGAATATTAGTTCATAATTTCTCAATAGATGGCGTTGTTCTTTTACGTCACTAAGCTGAATCTCGGTTATAAGATTCTCCGCGATTCCATGACCTTCTCGTGTTTTTTTAAACAAATGGTTGTCGTTGGCTGTTTATACACTGAGTGTATTGTCCAGCTATATTTATTTATTATTTACTAGCTGACCCACGCAACTTCGTCTACGTCAAAAGTACTACCTACCTACTACTTACCTACTACTACCTACTACCTAGCTACTACTACATAACTACTACTACCTACCTACTACTACCTACCTACTACTACCTACCTACTACTACCTACCTACTACCTACCTACTACTACCTACCTACTACTACCTACCTACCTACCACTACCTACCTACTACTACCTACCACTACCTACCTACTACTACCCACTACCTACCCTCTACATACCGACGAAAATAATTAAAAAAAAAAAAACAAAAAAAAGTATTCTATGTCCTTCTCCTGGTTCTAAGCTACCTCCCCACCAATTTTCAGCCAAATCGGTTCAGCCGTTCTTGAGTTATAAATAGTGTAACTAACACTACTTTCTTTTATATATATAGATAACCAGACGTAACGTAAGCACATCAAGCTATAACAATCTGTCTGTCAAAAGTTTCAACTTTATCGCTAAAGCATTAGGTCCAAGATCCCTACCCTGGCCTGGGCCGTGGAATTCAAAGGGCTAAGAAGGTACATGGATGCGTTTTAGTCAGTAAAAGTCCGACACTCCCGCTCCGCCCAGAGCGGGAACGGTTATTTGATGATTCCCCATTCGAAAAAAAAGGTTGATATTTGTTTCGGGTACCTTGATGTGCAGGCATCCGATATGAGAAAGAGACAGTATGTACTGGTGTACACATATGTATTTTATTTGTATATTTATTTGTCAACGTAAAATTGTTAAGCCCGTCAGACTGTAATCTATCTAGCGAGATTGTAAACTCTCGAAAGATTGTTAATCGAACATCTACTACGCTTTTTAGCGGAATTTAAAGTGTTGTGATTGTAGGTTACATTAATCGGTTTTTCTCAGGAATGGTGCATTCTCTTTTCATGAGAGTCGTACCATGGGGCAAGTGGGACCGCACGAGTTGGCTTCCGTCGCATTTTAACAATATTACGGTTTCACTTCGACAGATTATAATATTACGAAAAATAATGCGTCATTTTGTAAGCAGTAGGTATGTTTGTTTGCTGTTTGACAATCTTTCGAGAGTTTACGATATAGTTATATTAGAATCTAACAGTTTTTACAATGTGACGCTGACGTATACATACCTCTTGAGTATAGTTATATCCTGCAGGGTTTGAAACAGAAACGAGGTTCACCATTCGACCTTTTATTGAACTCTTCACGAATTCCAGCATCTGAAATATAAGTAGACCACTGCTTAGATAGTTGTAGATAGGGCCAGATACATTGAATTGCATGTTGAAGGTGCACTGTCACACTACTTAATGGCAACTGCAAAAAGTTTATATTGAGTCGCTTCGGACCACCTCGTTGGTTTTAAACGATATCAGCGGTAGATAAATGCAAGGTCCTTGGTTAGCATTACCAAGGCGAATGTAAGGTTTACATTTTACAATGTAATATGCATGTTAAAAAGTAAACTAAATAGCTTGGCCGACCGTAATAAACAACTCTGTCTTAAACTCACCATATGAACATTCGTTTTGTTCAAGTTGAATATTTGTCCCGAACTGGCGGCTGCAATTTCCTGGTACACTTTGTACGAAGGTCGCTTCAAATCGTTGCAGTGACCCGTCAATATGAAAACCACCTGCAGAACATTTTAAATAACCTTATGTAAGTAGCGCTGTTGAGCAAGAGGTCCTGGCTTCGATTCCCGGGTCGGGCAGTGTTATTGGGTTTTTCCAACAGGAATTTCTCAGCAGCTGCCACCGACTGTGGGTTTGTGCCCGGTAATTAGGACGCGACCCTAATGCCATCAAGTCAATACCACATTTTGCCAGTTATGATTGTAAAGTCCTATGTTATATGGGCCGAGCATTGATTAGGTAACTCAATACTTATCTGCCTTACCCCAAAAGGATTACACTTGATGTTGTTCTGTGAAAGCGTAGACGAACTCTGTCTACTTGTAGAATACACAACAACGTATTCTGCGAAGTATTATTACAAGAACAAAGAAGAAGCAATGGGTCTTAGAAAGGCTGCAAGTGCGATCATAGGGTCGGACTGTCTCCTGAGTGCAACAGTATCAAAAAATCATTAAATAAAAGCTTAAAAAGGGCTTTTCCTATCATTTCTACTAGACAAATGCCTCGGATCTCTTCTAGTCTTTCATATATCACAAGCCCGCACTTCGTTCTAGTTTTAGCGAAATCTGTCAATTTCATCAGCTTTGTCGAAACTACTTTATTTTTACCGACAAATAGTATTAGGTCGTAAATTTTTACAAGTCCCATCTCTCTCCTTTCCAGAATCTTTAGCCTGCAGCGGAACGTAATAAGCTGGAATAAACTACCATCTGACCTGGCTCTGTTTCCTCTGTATAGCGTCGAGAACTTTCCCAACTATGCGATGGTCAGCGGCCGTGGCATCGGTGAACACGTACAGAAACGACCGAGGTCTGCTGACGTTCAACGCGAGATGTATGCCAGTTAGAGACTTCTCAGGACAGTCACCCCCGCCCTGAACGTGGACTCTGTTCAGCGCTCTCTTGAATATTTCCTTTCTTCGAGTGACTGTTACTGGGCCTACGGCTGTGAATTCAGGGTTTCTGCTTTTAATTCGTGGGTTTTGGAATTTTCGGAGCTTCGTTTAAATGTTACATTATGGCAGGTTGTAATTTTGACTCGTTAGCTGATTGCCGTACAAAAAGTTACAAGAGTGGGAAGTCATTAAGGTGGATTTTCGAATGCACATGAAATATTTAACAAGACTTGAGATAAAAATGAAATAAAACACTGATAAAAGACTTCATCTTGTTAAAGCTGTTTATTTACTTTTGATCAACTACGAACTAAAATTTTCTTTCAAGCCATTTGTAGAATTAGCAAAAAGTACTTACAGGGATCATGGAACGGCACAAACACAAAATCAGCTATCACGTCACTTTCCTTTAAAGCAGTATTGAGGATCATTTCAGCCCCTTCTCGCAACTGCCTCAAGTCATTGTACATAGACCCAGTAGTATCAAAAACAAATGCCAAACTACTCTTTCCATCATCGCTATCTTGCGTCGATCTCTTACTAAACCTCTTACACTCAATCCCAAATAAAAGTGCACAAGTAAACAAAACAAAACACTTCATCCCGAACATGTTTTAGAACTAACACATGGTGCAATTTTAGTGTAGTGAACGTTTTTTTTACTTACTCGTAGATGTAGTGAGTGGTCTGTTTTATTGAACTTATCTGTAACCTCTGACCGAGTAATCAATGTGGGTTGGAGTAAGGAAATAATGTACTCGGAGTGTATTTATTTTAAGAACGGTTGCACATGAATTTTGGGATGTCCCGGTTTTAATAATCGAGTTCTTATTCTTCTTCTTAACAGATCGATGGCAAGAAAAACAAACATTTTGGCCCAAAATTTTGTAGCGGCAGCGAAGACGTGACTTGGCATAATAATTTTATAAAAAATGTATGGAACAGCTGATTTTTTGACGACCTTTTAACTGTATCGGAGCTGTGTCACAAACTATCTCCTATCTTAACCCAAACACATGTAGCCTAAGAGTTCTTACAGACGAGCGGCATGTTGCCAACGGCATATGAACTGCAGCCGTAGCCAACTGTCGACGGCAGCCGCCGAATCATCGACTACTGCCGTCGACGGGTGGCGACGCTTGCAGTTGTGGCATGCCGCGTTGTGTCGACGACTGCTGCTGTTTATCTGCCGTTGGTAACGTACCGCTCGTCTGTAAGAACCCTTAGGCTACATGTATTTGGGCTCAGTTGGAGATAGTTTGTGTCACAGCTCCGATGCAGTTAAAAGGTTTCCAAAAAATCAGGTGTTCCAGACATATTTATAAAATTATTATGCATTTTTTCGAACTTCCCCAGTTCGCAAGTGTGTACTAACTATAAACAGGGAAATAACTCAATCGTATAATCTTGAGTCAGTTACAACTTCTCTTATCAGTAAGTCATATCATATCTAATGTGGAAATTACGAATTAATTACATTTATAATACTAGGTCACACAGTTTTTATTTATATCTAACTGTTGAGCCTAGGTCATATTTGAAGTCAAAATGGAACCGGATATAGCATCAGCCCACGAAATCAACCGCAACGGCCACTGCGGCATATAAATCAAACATTTTTTACTAGCTCTGCAGCTTCGCTCTCGTTCATTTAGAATTTGACAATCTAACCGGGTTGTACGCAGCTTGTCATCATAATATAAATCAGTCATGATTCGAAAATTTTGTGACGCCATCTGTTGCCATCAGAACGTTATTGTTGTTTTCATCGCGAAAAGTACTTTTTTAGGAATGAAAGAAACTATAGAGTAGAATAAGTATATTATGTGTCACATGTATTATTGCCCACAATATAACGCTTTATTTTTCGGAGTGAAACCGTTAATATTGTGAAATGCTTGCGACGAAAGTATCTCTGCCGCCATAATAGGCACTTGGGGCACCCCCGGCTTAGGTTAGTTAGGTTCCTTTAAACCCTGCAGATAGAAACACCCGCGTAGCGGGGCTCCGTCGACTACGCTTTTAGGGGAATATTAAGCGTTTTGAGGTTTAAATCGCATACATTTTACAATAATACGGTTTCACTTCGATCTACCGAAAAATTATGCGTAATATTGTAAGCAGTATGTTCGTTTGACAATCTCTCTAGTTATGTTACAATCTAACGCGTTTGACAATTTTACGGTGACATATTCAAAAGAGACCCGCCGGTAGTTCGCGCGCGAGCTCCGAGGAATCGGTAGCTTACATCGGTGGCTTTATTATTTTTAGGAATCGGTGGCTTTATTTCAAGCACATATTTAACCGACACCGGTTTTTCGGAGCTGGCGCGCGGGTTGCTTGTTCGTTTCTATACATCAGCTGACAACTTAATAATATGCAAAATTTCAAGATGATTGGTTTAGTGGTATAGGCGTGATATATAAATTTAAGCCCGACGTTTCGACCGGATTGCACCAGCCGTGGTCGCGGGGAGACACCGCCACGGAGCCACGGGTCTCCCCGCGACCACGGCTGGTGCAATCCGGTCGAAACGTCGGGCTTAAATTAAAAATAACTTCACGATAAATACCCGTCCTTATATGTTTTATAAAGAACTTTCTCTTTTTGGAAGTCGGTTGAAAACTAGCTATCAAGTTTCTTGCGAATTCTTCGCCATAAAAATCTACGTTTGCGAATGCGTAACTTTGGTTCGACTTTAAGGCTGATCTCCGTGCACTGTCCTATCAAATCTATTTAAGACGAAAAATTTACTGTGTACTTGTATTTTCGGCGTTTTATCAAAAAAAAAGACATAATTAAAAATAAAATCTTTATTTAAAATTCACACTCGACATCTGTATAGAAGACATTCTGGTCGACTTAAATACGAAAAACAACCTATTCAGCTATAGCTCAAAATCTGTTTCTTATCCATACGTACATTTAGTGCTTTGTGTGGAAGCATAATAATATCATTTTAATAGATTTTCGAAGAGTTGCAAGTCTGTTTTGGCACTATATTTGTATTGCAGCTTTACTATTTGATAATTCTTTACAGTTTACACAGTATATTGGATATCTTAACAAACGCCAAGAATGTCAAAAGGTATTTTGTTGTAAATTGCATTGTAAATGTAATGTTTTTTTTCTTTGTAGCTTACTAGGGTCTAGAATTATTATACTAATGAATGCAAAGTAAAAGCGCGATGATTATAATTAAACTATAACAATGAAAGGCCCGGTATTGTATTACTGGACACAAAGTTTGGCAACACATTATAATTCGCAGGCTGTTTGAGACCAAGGCTTTTCCATTTTTGACTATTGTTGTCTAGTGTACTTCCACACAAGGCAATTTGACATGATCAGTTTTACGGCAGTTTTCGAATTCAATAAGACTATAGCACTTTAAACTAAGATTGTTTAAACATAATATTTGAAATGTAAGTTCTCGTACTTGTGGCGTTGTTTAGTGACTAGCTACTTCGCGGATCAGTATTCACAATACACTTCGTTATTTATTTAAAGGTAAGTTCGCTAAAGATCGATTTGTAGCGGTGGTACTTGCAACAGTGATATTTGTTCTCTATCTAGACATGAGTTGCTTAACGTTGCTTCTTTTATTGTCGATGGTACGTCCCGATTATGTTTTTTGGGCCTAGTATGTGGCCATGTTTAACGTTACTTTATGTTTTCTTTCTTCTATTGAAAAGATTACTCATATTTGTTCGCGGAAATTACGAAGTTGCTAATCAATAAATAAAACAACACTAAAAGTAACGACTACTGTTAGTGTTACATTAACAAAAGACAAAGAGATCTTAAAATACTTGCCTGTCTTTACATTTTGAGCGTCCCTAAAATACATATAAATCTAATTCTATAATTACGTTAAAAAAGAAATCTTAATAATGTATTGCAATTAAAATCCATAGACATTAAATAATAATTAATTTTAAAAAGGTCCAATTAATAAAATAAAATTGTTTTTTTGGTCAGCTTCAAGCAAAGGTTAATACATACTAGCCATATTTATTTTAATGAGATTTTAATGGTATATAAGTATAAGAAAAGAAGACATTATTTAAGACATAGGATTGTGGAATATTACAAAAGTTTTCCAATTTTTATCTTTATAAATCTCAGAGGTCTTGAATGATGAGGTACACACAGCGACACATCAAAGCTATACATTTTTAGTATTACGTGGCCTCGTTTTGTTTAGATTAACCGTACAATAAGAGCTCCGCATTAACTAGTTTTGCATAGCTTGATTGGTTGTCATGCGTTGGTTAGACGGCAAAATCGATTGTACGTTTTGCCGCCAAACCCGAACAAATGAGAAAAAAAAAACCACGAATGTCACACACACAATTATTTTATAACTGAAACCTTTACTTGAAGACGACACAGAACTCTTAAAACTATTATGATGTTTTCTCGGTGGATGCGGTGAATTCCTCAGATGCCAGATGAAAATAATAAAACTGTCTAACAAAATAAATATGGGCCCGACTAAAAATATAAAATGACTGATTAGTGAAGACAACATCTAATGGAAGATACGACGTGAAATAATATTAACAATATGTTTGTCTTAAATTAATGAGGTAAATGAAATAGGCAGTTATTGGCGAAACACGAATGGGATTATAATAATATTTATAAATTCAGGAACAGGAAAATTATTAGGATAATATTCAATTTAGTCTCACGCACACAAAAGGACATAAATAAATATTTTAATAAAAAAAAAATCTTATAAACATATTTTATGAAAATGAAATAATTGGCGACCTAATTAGTAGTAGTGGCTTAACTTATTATTTGAAGCTAATGTTGGCCCCATAATCAACTGTCGTTAATTGAAATTATGAGTTTAGACAATCATTTATCATGAAGTTTCTTCAACTATTTCAATTTAACCTTACGTATTGGATATTTAAAACCATATTATATAAAAAAAGCCTGTTATATTCCTAGCCGGGCATAGCACAAAATTATGTTAATATCATAACACTTTACGAATAACTTTGGCAAGCATATAAACTACACATCATATGTTTACTATTTGTACTTGCGTCCTGCAAATGTCAGTCATGGAAGTATTGAATAGGGGAGAACTGATATAGATTATGTTTACACGTCACATTAAATATATTTTAAATACCCAAGATTCTGATATGACCACAACATACTTGTTCAATGAAAATGTTGTAAGTGTCCGTTACCTAATAGTTAATTGGTTAATAACTACTTTGTAATGCACTTTGTATTTATTGTGAAACTCTTTTTCCATACAATCATTATCAATTAACTTGGGGGATTTTGGGCAGATAATCACAACATGGAATAATATCACCCTGTCATACACAAGATCAAATTTTCCCAACTTGAAAGCTGAAGATTCTATCAGTGAATGGATTTTAACTTGGATAGCTCACATCTCGGAAACATGACACTTTAGAACATTTTGTCTCATACAAAACTTGTTTGTATTGACACCAGCTATCGATGAATATAGAATTTATGCGTGGCCGCTACTTAGAAATAAAAAACAGTCTGGCCATGCTTCAAACAAAAATGTTCCAAGCACTTGATTCGCAAACATTTGTTTTATTACACTAGGATGTTTTAATAAGATGGTTTGGTTCTTGGTCAGTTCTCTATGGCTACTGTTTTGGACATATATTATGTAGTCATATCATATCTTAAATTGGTCACAGTATTTTAAAATTTTCTTATTTAATTCTTATGTATTTCACTAGAAAATGCTTTTTTATAATCTTAGAATAAGAGGATTTGCTTAGTTATTGCAGTATTTAATTGTAGAAAGTATTTTATAATTGTATAAACCACTTATAATATAAATTTTACAAGTATGTATACAATTACGTATAAAATACATAATAAAGTGTAAATTTCCTATTTCGAACACATGTTTTATGGGGCAACATTCCCATAGAGTCAATAAAATTATTTTATTAATAATTAAAATTTAATTTATTACCAAAAGCCAATTAAATTTAGCCGAATTCTAATTCGAGTCATTAAAATAAAAAACGAAAATCGAGAATGTCGTTAAAAGGTCGAATTGTATGTTTTGCGATAGCATCGTTAATAAATTGTTCTACATAGCTACTTATCTTTATACACATAGACTTGTTCATAAAGCTGGAAGAATCTTATTACACTGTACCCGGATTGTTTTTTTACTTTAAATCTTAGGGGGATTAAACACTTATGTACGTAGAAATAACGTTTGTATTACCGCCCTAAAAGCTAAACACAATCTCCAAGTCATCAAAAAAGCTGATACACGAGGATTTTGGCACAATAATCATTTTTTTGTATCTTTATTTTCGATACATCAAGAACAGTCTATGCATATATCAGGACTCACACTATTGTGGTTCTTATTGTTTAATGATAAGATTCACAATAGCGTGCGGTTGTTGTGTAACTACGTCGCTATAGAATTGGGTTCACTAACATGAACACGAGCTGGTGACTCTCGGGGAGCTTACACGACGTCGTCCGTCACAGGCTTGGGTTGGCTCTGACCTTTTTGGTATACCAACACCTTTTCGCTCACCTCGCCTTCTGGGAACTTGGAAGGAAAGACAAAATATTACTTATTTATATATGTATCATCATCATCATACACAGTTCGACTTCACACACTGCTGGATCTATATCCAGCAGTGTGTGAAGTCGGACTGTGAACAGCGTGGAGGCCTATGCCTCTCTTTGCTTGTGCCAAGCTCCACGCTGTTATGCCAACCTCATCTAGGATAATCCCCCCAATGGAAACAATGTCGTCTGCCCATCCCGCCGCCGGACCAACATTTCTTTTTGCATTCCTTGGATGTAACTCGGTCGGGATTGCTAAACTTAAGTGGCAGTGGGCAGGGCACATTGCTCGCAGAACGGATGGCCGATGGGGCAGAAAAGTTCTGGAGTGGCGACCGCGAACCGGAAGACGATGCGTTGGAAGACCTCCCACTAGGTGGACCGATGACCTGGTGAAGGTTGCGGGAATCCGGTGGATGCGAGTAGCAAGGGACCGGTCAATGTGGCGACACTTGGGGGAGGCCTATGTCCAGCAGTGGACGTCTTTCGGCTGAGATGATGATGATGATGATGAACTCGGTCACAATTTATGGGTACGAATAATTTGCGAAAACGTTGGGACATTAAGCTCTTCATTTGTTTTTTGTCTAACCCAGTACAGTTTCTGACCTAAGCCCAGTGGTTGAGGCCAGAAAGGCAGCTGCTCCGTGTAAAATACTGGTACTCAGCTGCCACATTTTTAGGAAAAGGCTAGACAGATGATGATTGAGTGAAGTATTTACCTGTGTGTGTGGTATTTCATGGATGAGCTTGTACCCTGTCAGCAAAGTCTCCACTCTTCCCTTAAGCCTGTCGAACATCACCACGAGGTCGGGTGTCTGCCTGTTGGCGTGTTCCGTGCGCCACCAGCGCTGAGGGTTGTTGAAGAAGGCTTCTGCTTCCGTCGTGCCACCCGTCGAGTTGATGGGAGGGTCGCAGTGCAGGTAGCGGGTCGTTATGTTCAGGTGCAAGTGGCTGTGGGTACACATGCAATGTTTGAGGTTAAAGAGAGTTTAACCTAGGTAGTAAAAATAAGAGAAGCAGAATAGTCGATTTTACAACAAGTGCACAAAACGAAACATTTTTATCATAGACTCTGATGGTAATGTCGAGGATAAAATGGTTTGTGGACGAGTTATAAACTCTGCTTTTCACTTCGATTGCGAGGAAATATAAAACGGTAGTATAACGTAACATTTCTTTAATTAAAATTCAAAGTATAATTAGTACAGTTTTGAATACTGAAGGAAATTCGTTTTTCCCGGCATATTAACTACGACATTGATATTAGGCTCGGGCTGCAGACCTATACAGCCTACTATTAAATTAATTTTGTAATCATAATTTTCTTAAGTTAATTAAATAACTTACCGTTCTTGAATTTAATTTTTAATATCTTTTGTCTTAAAAAACACATAAGGCAAATAAATTATAGTGAATTTTATAAAATAACAAATTCGATCAATGAACTTCTTATTATGTTTGGTTGTGTGGCTCATTTTCTTTGCCTTAATATACTTAGATACATTTATAAGTAGATACGTTAATGCTTTTGTCCCAATGCACAAAATTCGATTGTGCGTAGCCTATATTCTGCACAAATAAGCACTTTCAGAGCATGAGAAGTGAAAAGAAAATTGTTGTGTTCGTAAAGTAACATATTGTAGGCATGTTGTACATCTTTTGTAATGTCACTATTTACAAGATACGATAATAGGGTGGATTAAAAAAAAAACGAATTAGTCCGTCAGTAAGATTATCAAAAAATGTTTGACCCGTATTTTTTATTTTATTACGTAAATCAAAATTGACGAAGATACGACGCTTTTAAAATGCTCAATGCGTCACGCCTATACTCGGAATTTTAATTCGATTTCAGATTTGACAATTTCAGTGTTGCAACGTAATGACAAGTACTAAATAGTGACGTTGCGAAATTATTCGATATGGAAATGGAATATTTCCAGATCGATTCTTCTCGTTTATAATTTTACTCTCGTAAACTAAGTATATCAGGAAATTAAATATTTCCCAACCGATAGAATAGAATAGAATAAACTTTATTGTACACTAAAAAGTAACACTGTAACACACTCATACATTCATTTTCTTCCACAACTTCAAAGGCCTCCAATTGCGCAGAAATTTAATTTTTCACGTATTTGTAGGCGTTGCAGATCATTACTTTTTCAGTAACAGTGAAAGCTTTTCGTGGACGATTTTTCTTGGGGACAAGAAAACATCCACGTCTTTTTGTGATGTACTTCGCTGAGGATCCATTTTGATGGAAAACCAAATCAAATAGATTCACTCAAAGTTCACAAAAAACTATAAACGTAACAACAAACACAACGTAACAACACTTTAACAAAAACCCAACAAAATAACAAAATATCGATTCGATTATCGATTTTTGTGTTCATCACTAAACTATTAAATGTGGTATCATTATTTCACAAAATGACAGTAGCTAATGTCAAATCTGGAATCGAATTAAAATTCATAGTATAGTATAATTTTTAGCGCGTTCTGACGTTAGGAGCCCCCCTCCCGAGTTTTGATGCGTTTTATCTCTGTCAATATTCATTGATTTACAAAAACAAAAAATACGTGTCCAATATTTTTTAATACTCTGACTGACGGACTAAATAGATTTGCAATTTATTGATGGTGGAAACTATGGTATGCCGCCATTTAAGATCGTAATAGCGGTCATTGACTCACCTACATTTATTAAAATTCTTAACTTTGAAATCCAAAGATAACAATACATGGTTCATTTGTTTTAGTTCGTACGAAGCATCGAGCATATAACCTATAGAGTAGAAATGTTACTTATTTTGTTTGAAAACCATTCCGCCAACTGACAGCTACTCTCATCTGCGTTCACTACATTCTGATTGGCTGACCGAATGTCAAAAATAACACTCAGAGATGGGGTAGTGCGCATGCAAGTTTTATCGATATCGGTAAACAAAGCATCAGTTTAGTAGTAATAGTGAACAATACTTGCGTGTTTTCTTACGGAAATCAGTGTATCAATGTGTTATTATTTGCCTAATTCACTGATTTTTAGAAATTAATTTATTTCGTATACTTTCTTCTGACTGCTTGTATCTGATTATGTCTTCCTTTTGCTGAGGAAAGCTAGGCTTATCTTTCTCTTTGTCTGTCATAATAGGTTTCACAAATATTTTTTTAATATAATTTGATTTAATTTACTCGAAACCAATATCGATACAAACCTTGATTCTTGGTATGCAACACTGTGATAAGAGCATAGACTAGAAAGATGTAGTTTAATACGGATTGCGATAAGTGGAAGCATGACGCATAGACATACATTTTGACTTGTCCAGTTTGACTTGAGCTGTGTGATAATTTAATATAATTTACTTTGTTACCTGTATTTTACCGATTAAAGGTTATGCCGTCTGTGTTATAATTTGATATTCTGCTGTTTTTTCCACACCACCAAATAGAACAGCACGCCATTGTTAAACTATTTAATCGTTCGGAATATGAAGAGATGTACACACGGATCCAATACTGGTTTTGTACTGTTTTAGTGACAGCAAGCGTCAATATTTATAAGTGACAAATCACCTATTAGTTGCGGAGGCGGCTGGTCTGACATTACTACTCTATAGGTTATATCCTCGATGGTATGAAGAGATATTAGGGAAAGGGCAATGAACGCTATTGCGATGTTAACTGTCAGCAAGTATAGCGTATTCTAAAGAAGTCGTTACCTGTAGAGAGGCGTGGAGTGGCACGGCATGAGGAAGGTGATGGCGGTTCTGTTGGTGGCCACGTCGCGCAGCAGCGGCATCACCTGCAGCGTGCCGGCCTGGTGCAGCACGCCGAAGTACGTCGCCGGGACCACGTTACCCACCAGGATACAGCCCGCCACTAGGTACAGATGAATTCTGGTGGAAGATACAACAGTTATTAATAGGATTTTACGACCCTAATATAGTATACCGAGTATAGTACGGGCTATGGTGTCCACATTCCTGAATACATCAAGCAGTTTTGAAAAAAAAATAGCAGACTTCGTGCGCAAGTTTAAAAATATACAAAACAAGGGACTGATTTTGATGGCTCTTGCATCTTAGTTCTTGAAGTTTTCTGCATAAGTTGACTGTCTGTACAGTAAACTATTTTATTTTTGGAATTACCTACTGTTTATTATGGGACTTATTATAAATGCCGATAAAAAGACTACCAAGAAGCAGCCTTAGTCTTTCGACAATTCAAAAGTGCCTGTAACTGGCCTACTTGAAATAATTTTTTTTTTATTTTCTATGTTCCTGTGTTATTGCAAGTATGGGGAAGAGTTGTAAAGAATAACTTACTTGGTAGCCTTCCTGCTCCACGGCACAATGACGTCTTGTACCAAATACATGAAGATCGGCAGCAGGGGCAACACGAAACGGAACTCCTTGTGAGGAATGAAGCTGAAACCAACAATAAAGAGGTAAAGTTAATAAGTTTGTATGTAGGAAGTAATCTTCGTAACTGCTGATCCGATTTCAAAAATATTTCACTAACGGGCAGCTACATTATCCCTGAGTGGTATAGACTAAGTTTAAAACATTCCCGTGGGTTAATTACCGTACATAACAAGAGCGAAGCCGCGAGCGAAAGCTAGGTTATTATTTATTATACAGGGTGTAAACAACCTTATCTCGAAGCCGTCAACCAAGCATTTAGTACATAAAACTACTTATAGTAACTTATTGCTGGGACACGATTTTTTTGGGGTGGTAAATCATGTTTTGTGGTAGAACTCAATGTAACGCACTCAAAACATTGTGCTAAAGGATGAATTTAATAGTACGGGGATCATGGAGGTGTTTTTAAAAAGTTTACAATAAAAACTTGTCAAAAAGTTGTAACTTTGACCCCCAGTACGGTTGAACAAGCTATTTGGTTAACACTTTACAATGGAATTTGTAGGTTAAACTGTAAACTAAATAGCTTGTTCGACCGTACCTCTGTAACTAGAAGGTTCCCAGGTATGATGTAAAACCAAAAAAAATATTGCAATAAGGAGAACAATTTCGGCTTCCATAAGAGGTTTTGTACACCCTTTGTTAATACACCAGTGAACGGTGAAGGAAAACATCGTGAGGAAACCGGCATTTCCTAGAACCAAAAATTCGAAGACATGTCACAAAGTACCAATCCGCACTGGGAAGAGGCTATAAACCACCCCAGCGTGGTGGATTATAGCCCCTTCCTTGTCATTGTGATGACTTTTGCTCACAGCCTCGTCCACCTCAAGGTTGGAAGCTTTACTGTGGGAATACAGTATGGATATCATTTTAGTGTAGCTGGCCATGTAATGGCTTTGAACCTTATTTGCTTAGAGCTAAGCCACATACCTGTACAATGCCACATGTAAAGCAATGGCAGTCAGAAGCAGGACTCCTATCTTGTTTTCCTTGGGTCGTCGCAGAATGTTGGTGATTGCCCATAGTACGGGCAGCAGGTTGATGCCCAATACTGCTGGAATGCCTTGTGTCAGATACCAGTGCCTGCGGAAAATAACGTTATATTTTAGTCTTGCCTTGTTATACCAAACTAAACGAGGCACTAAAGGTGAAAGAGTCTGGGTAGCCCGCGAAATTTAAAGTTTCTTACGTTTTTTTGCAATTTGCAGGGTTTGAGTTGACTTGATGATTTTGATTAATATAATTCTGTAACTACATACGTCTTAAAGTCGCGAACGATATTTTCATCAACGTACAACCTAGCACTGGCCTGCGAATTGCAAAAAACCTAACAAAATTGGAATTTCGCGAAATTGCGAGGTTTACTCGTTTAAATTGTATGTTTTTCGTTTGTTGCTTGAAATAACAATTACTTGCTACAAATAGTTCGTTTTCTCTACTTCAATAATAAATAAGACGAATTTTAGATATTTAACTTATTTATTAAGTAGTGGCTTCAAATTCGTAATTAAGGGAGAAGCACCAGAGAAATTTAAATTTTCTTATGTTCCTGGCAATTTGCAGGTATGTGTCAGATTTTATGTTGACCGAAATATGATTCGCGACCGTAACACGTACCTATGTATTTACAGAATTATAATAATCAATAATAATCGTTAATTATTTGTGTGAAAAGAAAATGCTCATAAAAAGTTTAATCTCATTGAATTACTATTTCATGAAAAACTTATTCAATGAGTTAAAATGAACTCAGATGGTTGTATTGATGATTGTAATGATCATAAGCATAACTATTTAAAGCCATATTTGCGCATCAGGCATAGAAATCATTATTCCCTTTTTTTTTCAGGTGCAACCCACCGCACCCCCATTAATAAAAACAGCAATCTAATCACTTACTAATAGAATTCAGACATTAATCCTTTCAGTGACCAAGGAGTAGTAAAAAGGAATCAAGGCAAAACTTACCATGGGTGTTGTCCATAGAAAGAGGCAATGTCATGTAGGACATTGAACCTAAAGAATTCCCAGGGCGTGACAATGAGACGGCCATAGAAGTACGAGTCTAGCGCCACGAGGGCCCCACCAGCGATCAGACTGAAAAAATACATACAGATTTGTTTTTTCAGAAATAGACAGATGCTGCGTTCTTGGGAGGCAAATAAAGAGGTTGGATACAACCCTATTTATTTGCCTTCCTATTAGACGGTGAGGCACTCCCCAAAACATGGTACCAACAAGCGGTCGGATTCAGCCAGCTTACATCATTTCGCGACAGAGTTGAGTGGCTATCACTTCTTAGATAGGCTATAGTCTATCCTCCCACATTCAATGGCATCACAGAGTAAAAACTCAAACCTCTGTTGAGGCTGTAAGGCCCTTTTTTCGTTTAGCCTTAAGACCATAGGACCTTCGACGTGCAACACATAGTGAATTTGAGGATTGGAACAGAATATCGATATCTCTACCCAATCAATGAGTTTTACCCCTTTGAGACTGTAGTTAAATTGGTACAAAAACAATGTAGTTACGCAATAGGCACGTAAGTCCGCACGACAAGCTTCAGTCGGCCCTGGTTGGTAGTGAGCAAGTTGTAAGCCCCGAGCACTGCCCACAGCGGCGCTGACGTCGGCCGCACGAACACCGAGACTACCGCGAGCCACAGCCACTGAGGACTTTCTGTAATAAGTAGAAAGTAAATTTTACATTAAGCCAACTTACCGAATGGTTCGGCAGGGGTGTAGTGCTGTCATTTGCTGATGTTTGACAGTGGTTATAGAAAGTCAAGGCGTATGAACCAGTACTAACTGGGTTATAGAAGTCAAATAAGCAGTCTCTTCATGTAAAATTCTGACTATTTTTTTTCAGTTGTTTTTTTTATGGCATGCGTCATATTTGTGAAAAATAATCCGCTGGTTGATTCCATGACGAAAGTTGTCCAGTTAGATCTATTAGATGGCCTTAACACAGATCCACGCTTAAATATGCATTTATAATAAGCATGCAATAAGCATATAACCATGCTTTACATTCTACCCAGATGTCTGGTCACATTTGGCTATACATACTGTGCTAATAAAGTGAGACTTTGGTGACAAATATTGTTAACAAAAAAAATTAAGAACCGCATTGATGTTTTTATTAATATTGCTTTTGTTTATACAGCAACGGGATAACTAGACTAATCTAAGGATAATTATTATTAATGTTTAAAGCTGTGTACCAAGATTTGTTTCCTGTCATAAGAGGAAAAGAATCTTGAATAAATACCCAATGAATACCTGCTTGTTATCTTATTTATTTATAATTATTTTTTTATTGACAAGGTCACTAATACTAAAAACGAGATAATTACTATGTTTACTATTTCAGGATTACCATGTCTTGTTTACTATTTCAGGTTTCCCATATTTCCGCAATGTTGCAATAATTCACAAACTAAAAATAAGTAGTAAGTAAACATTGTGAATATCCCGTTTTCCGCCCTGCGACCTTTATCCGCGTCAAAATATTTTACTTCATTAGTTGACTCGGATTTTGTTAATAATTTCAAAGGTTTCAATTTCTGGTACAGAACCTATCTGCCAGTAAAACTCCCGTCATCATCGTTCAAGTCATTTTAGAGATTAGATCTTTCATATGCATTCAGTAAATAGCTGTTAAACTTATATTGTCACTTACGGGATATCTTCCGTGATTATTTGTTATTTTGAGCTCCCGATAAGAAGAAGAAGAAGAAGAAGAAGAAAGAAGAAGATATACCATAAGTGACAATATAAGTTTAGTTTTAAACCGTGAAAGCCTAAAACAGTGTTTAAATAGCTGTTATTTTGAAATTAACAGTTCTTTTTTTTAATTTGTATAGTAGATGATTTATTTCTTTTCTTAGCACAATTATTACTTTTGTGCTCTTCTATTGTTAATGTAATGTCCTATTAAGTACTTGTGTGCATAAATAAATAAATAAATTATTTTACCTTTTTCGTAGTAACCCAGCTTCCCACCCTTGAATGGGAACACAGACAGGGCAATCGCAACCAGAGCAGTCTCTAACGTCTGCAGTAAAGTTCTACCAGATGTGTAAAACCAAAACCATGATGTCAGCACCAGGAATAATGCCCATTTGCGGTTTCCGGTCCACTTGTAGAAGCTGTAATCGGCAGCAGTGCTAATGACAGCCTGCAGGATGCGAGGCAGGAGAATCTGCAAATAAATAGTAGTTTATAACTATATTTTTGTGGTACTGTTAAGATGTAGACATAAAAATTAAATCGTACCACTAAAAAGGTTGATTTTACAAACCAAATAAAATTAAGATTGGGAGACATGATGGAGAATGTTTTGTTTCTTGTTCAGCTATTTGACCGTTTAAGCTGTATGTAACTGTGTTTAATTTAATACATTTAACACTTTCGTCTGGAGAGTCTCTCCATAGAATATTTTGTAACTTTACAGTAGCCACTGGCTTTTAAATCCATACAGATAACCAAAGATACCATAATTGTTGTTATTGTTGACATACTAAAAATTTGGCATACTATCAAGTTTATTCTATTTAACTTCATGGCATTCCATTATTTTTATAAATAAGTCATGCATGTATTACATAGAACATGTATGTGATACAAAGAAACTACTTCATTACAGATATTAAATAACAGCAACTCAGGTTACAAACTAGTATTGTAACATTATACACAATTAGAATGGTCAGTAATAATGACTGCTTATCAAGTCTGTAGTGTGCTTTCAGATAAATACCTACAACTTTTTATAACTTAGAATTTATTTATTGTAATTTTATGGAACATTTTAATCATTGTTTCCAACAGTACAAAAAAGATAATGAGTTTTTTTTCAGACTTTTTGTAGTACTTACTCAATATTACATAGCTTTTGATAAATTACCAATTTAGTAACAAGATATCAACGATCCTATATCTTATGCTTGGTCATGGTGAGCGAGTATTTTGAAGTCTTTTGCGGGCTACTTAAAGTTATTTAGAACTATATTATGCTTACCAGAGCTTCAGGGTAGTCTAGCCCAGTGTATTTGAGCAGAGTGTAAAGTGCAGCTACCACACTTGGGTACAAATAACTCCTGATGCCTTGCTGCCATTCCCAAGTCAGGGCTCCATACCCAAACACTTGCTTGTGAGCTACTTCCAAAGTCTGCCAGTACTCATCAGGCACATACCACGTCTGCACCAGGAATACAGACAGAATCCTCACGAACAATATCACGGAAGCCACCTGAAGGGGCCTCAGGCCCTTTGCCAACACCATTCTCCCGCCTAAATCGAAAGAGGTTACATGTGAATCGTCTATAAATAGAAACCTATAATGTGCTCAATAAACATAGAAATCATAAAAAGCTTGACAAAGATTAACACTTCATACATTAAACAAAACAAAAACTTAGTTCTAATTAGAAATCTTGGTGTTGATAACTTTATCAAACGAAACAAACTTTTCTCACTGAAGTGTCAACTAACGCGTCCTTATAATATTAACGCTAGAATTGAATGAACAATAAGCTTTTAACACAATGTAATTAAGTAACACTTTTTCATGATTCTAATCAATGCATATTAATCCATTGAATTCTCTAAAAATAAACACAAAAACACTTTTTTTCGTAATTATTTCACTAACCTCAACAAAACCCGCCGCCACCGCGAAGTAGTGCTGTGCTAATCAACTACATCAACTAATTTTATTTATTTTCGTCAGATCACCTACCTAATTGATAATCAATCACGATCAAAAGACGAATTTAAGTTGTACCTGGCAGTTCACACTGCAGAAGACCTATGGATATGCTTGAATACGCGATCTCACGGCGCGCAGCATTTAAGACAGTGATGATGAGACATATCAGACTGATAATCGACTTAAATAATCAACCACATTTCACTACTTCGGCCCAACACTATCACGTCAAGTCATGTTTGCTTTGTCTCTGCTCTCGTGTTCGAAAACTGATCATTTCATAAATATTACGTTAGTTATTCAAAGTTTCATTTAATTCATTTTGTGGTTTCTTATGATTGATAATTATCATAATTTTCAATGAACAACGCTATTTTTAAAACAATATGCAAATTTGAAAGATTTATTAGGAGGCAAAAGAAAAACTACCAATATTTGGCGTCACAGAATGTTCGAAATAATAGGTTTTGAACGTCAATCTATGAATGTTGATTTTATGGAAAAAATAATTGTATCCAATACTTTTGATAAATAATTATGTTGTGGTGTTAGCTTGAAAATGGGTAAGTTTGGTAATTCCAAATGAAATAACCTCGTGGTAGTATAAGATTACGTTATCGAGATATTTGCTTTTAGATGAGGCCAAGAAAGAAACGGTGGATCTTTCGAGGCGTGGGTTGAAGAAAATAGAGAAAGCGCCCGCGGAGGAATCCAAGACGATTATTAATTTAATCCTAGACCAAAATGAGTTGCAACGGCTCGACAACATCGACACATACAACCGCGTCGAAAATGTAAGAAACTACTTTTAGAGAATATTAAATCAACCCATTTTTTTTTTAATCATCTCATAGACCCGGTGTTAACATTAGATTAGCCTGAAATAAATAATTTTAGGCTCCCATTGCACTAGAAGTATTTAACCTTATGATAAAAAACAACCTCCTAATGATCTATCACTACAAATTATTTATGTGCATGATTAAGTATTTATTCATAAATTATAGGGAGAACATAGTTAACCTTCGGCATGCCTGGTGGTAAAAAGTTACACGGTATGCCTGGTGGGTTTATCAGACCCGGATTTTTAACTTGTGTTTTCTCAAATACTTAATGATAAATAAGTTATTATATTGTACTTATATTTTTACTAGGGGTTTATATTAGAAATTAAAATAAAAAAATATTGCAAAACAATCATTTTTAGTAATTATCTTTCCAATTAAACTTAGGTCGTGTTTTTAACAACAAAATAAACTAAAGAGACCCAAGAGACGTAAGAGACTTTTTTTAAACTAAAGAGGTCTCAATCAGACTACATAAAATCTAAGGCACTTTTATGTTCTCATAAATAACTAAAGAATATTCAGTCTTCATCACTTCTAACAAAATTTTCCAGGACTCTAATACGGAAGCAAATTGCACATTGGAAAAATTGCATGATCCATATATAATTGACTTTTACAGGTCTCACATATATATTGCGTGTTGCGATTTTTCTTGACGCATACGTAGCATCTACATTTTATACCAGGAGTCCATTTTTTCAATGGGGAGTCATCTTGGGTACCCAAATGACTACCTATTCGTTTACGAAGATCTATAGGGAGGCGCTTGTTGTTTTTTCTTGACTGCAAATGTCGATTCTGGAAAGGCGTGTAATGCAGCTGACACTTGGTGACAAAATAATCAAAGAGCTTCCTGAATGGTGCTAGCCTGTCTTGCGCTAGTGTTAGTCGAACAACATAGAGTCGTTGATGTAGAGTTCAAAAAATTCTAAAGGAGGCCTTTCATCTCTAGCATGAGGCATTGAGGTACTCTTGGTGTACCAGACATAATATTTTCAATTCATGTACGTACATTAGATTGACCAGGGTTTTTATGCCATAAAGTGCCATCCTTACCTTTGTACGCTCTTCCTGACGGCAATAAAGCTAGCGTAGACAACGGCACGCCCTTTTCAGAATCTGACAAACTTTCTTCCGCAACATCCTCTCTAAAATCATTATTTTCTATGTCTGAATCAGATGCCTCCCTTCCCTGACTCACGTGATCGGACTCTCCTCCACTTGAGTTGAAAACTACCTAATCTTCTTCAGTCGCGTCATGTAACAAATTACTAATATCATCATCGCAAAGATGGCTCCCCATTTTAAAACTAAAGTAAAGCAAAATATATTTTATGTAGGCACAAAAATAACATCAATTTTCAAAAAAACAGACACAAAATACTTACATAGTAACGTCACTTCGTATGCCTGGTCGGGTCTGTGAGACCCGCGCGAACTTTACGCACGCCCTTACTACTACGGGAACGCGCTCCGGAGCGAGCTAGCAGGCTGCGGGTGTCTAGCAATTCATAACGGCCAGCTACTAAGTGCGGTTAGACGCGAAATTCGAATTTGAAGGAAATACAACGGTTTATGAGCACAGGTGGGTCTGACAGACCCTACCAGGCATACCGAAGGTTAACCATGTAAATTCTGTTTGTGTATAGTTATCAATATGCAACAACTTCCTGCTACGCATGCATGGTGTGTCCAGATTGACGAACATCCGAATACTGGCTCTTAGCAACAATGGCATCCTACAAATAGAAGGGCTAAAAGACCTGATATATCTTAAAGTTTTAAAACTAGCGGGTAAGTTAGTATACTAGTAATTATGGTAGTAGTGTAGACATCTGCGAAAATGCTTGGTAGCAACCATTTTACCCAGTATTTAAATGAATTAAATATTTAATTTTAAACATATCACCATCATATCTCATCTCTCTTTTTGGCCTTATGTGTGTTTACTGTATTAATAAAAAAAAAACTTTGTAGTGTCTGATGTTCTTAATATTAACTGATTTATCATTTGTGGGCATAATTTGTAATTTTCTGTATATGCACACCCTAATACTGACTTCCTTGTTCTTCTGGGTATCGTCCAAGGCTCAATATCTAGGGTCCTCCAAGTACCGTATCAAGTTTGCAGATGCACTTAGAATTAGACCTCAACGATGAAGCCTAAATAATAGAAAAAAGGATAACCATATTTTATACTCCTTTCAATTAATGAATGGTCTAAAACAGATTTATGATGATTCCATTGTGTTGAACCAGTTCAGTCATGATATCACAATTTCATTTTATTCGGATTCTGCTCTTCCAATTTTGTTGATACAACTTTGGATTAGAATGTTTTTTTTTTTTTTGATATCACAATTTTTCCAATATCAGGTAAAGGTGAATGTAGGCTGTACTGTGGATAGACCATAAAATTCGGGAGAACTTTTGGACATTCATTTTTGTTTTTGGATGCGGCTGGAGTTTTAACTGTTGTTGAATATTCAGCCAGTTTCATGGTAGTTTGACTTTATTACTGAGTGAAGAAAGAATAGAAAAGTTGTTTATTGAGCACATGCAATGTCATTTATAACTTGCAGTTGCCATCCATCAAATTAACGGCATAGTATAGCTCATCACTGTACTTAAACATAGCATCATTAATATATCACTGATTGGTTTCACTAACATGGAAAGTGAGAATACTTAAAGCTATTGCTTCTAGAGATTGCTATTTGTAATTGTAATTGGAAGTTATAAACAGTTATATGTCACCGTAAAATTGTCAAACACGTTATATTGGAATCTCTAGCGATATTGTAAATTCTCGAAATATTGTCAAACGAACATAGGTACTGCTTACAATAAAACGATTTATTTTCGTGAAATGCATGCGATGGTAGTCAAATCACGCGGTTTGGAGGGAAGGAGGGGTCCCCCTTGCCCAGTGGTACCACTCTCATAAAAAGATAATGTACCATTCCTGAGAAATACCGATTAAATATGACCTAACCTTAAAACACTTTATATTCCCCTAAACGCGTAGTCGACGGAGCCCCGCTTCGCGGAGCCCTATTTCCGAGTGCAGGGTTTAAAGGAACCTAACTAACGTAACTTGGGGGTGCCTCAAGTCCCGGTTATGGGGGTATAGATATTCCGTATGTTCAGTTGACAATATTTCGAGAGTTTACAATATCGCTAGAGAGATTACAATATAACGTGTTTGACAATTTTTCTGTGACATATGCAAACTATAATTATTATTGTGTGTTGGTTCAGGAAACTCTTGAATTTATATCCCATAACATAATCTCACGCCTGAAGTTCCCGTAGGTTAAGCAGAGGTTTCCCTACTTAATAGTGCACCCACGTTTTGCCAGTTAGGTTTAAGTCCCTTGTGGTAGGAAGTGAGCATATTGCTATCAACCAGGGATAAATCCAGACTCTGTAGCTGCCACTGACAAATTCCTTATATAAAATACCAATCATACTGTCCGACTCGGTATTCAACTGAGGACCACTCAACCAATCAGGTAGTCTACGACATGCAAGTGAGATGTTCTAGAACATACCATAACCTTGTCATTTTTTTGCAGGTAACAACATAAAATCAATAGAACATTTGAATCACAACATGCATTTGGAACATCTAGACTTGTCCAACAACCAGATATCTTTTATAGCTGATATATCATATTTGAAGAATTTGAAGGTTGGTATTATTTGACAATAACTCTATTGAAACTGGACTTATTAAAGTGAATATGCTTTTTTTCTGATGGTAAAAGCGATGTGTGATGTAAAATTAATTTTTAATATTCAAGTGTGCATTCATTAAAATGCATAATTCTATGTCTGTGGCATAAGAGCAATCTTAAAACTCCACCACACTCTCCACTCCCACTCTTCTTTGGGCCACCAAGATACAGGCTGTGCCTAGTTTGGGGCCCACGGTTTCTTCTAGTTTGAACTCCTTTAACCCATTACAGCATAACGTCCGATAAATCGGACGGAATTAATTTGAGTATAAGTGAAAATAAATAAAATATTGATTGTTTTTTTTGTTTTTGAATGAAAGTTGAATATATATTTATTACACTGAGAACTCGGTTTTGGTTGATTGATTGACATATCGACTGTCATCTGTCATTTTCGAAAGTGGTGGCACGCGGGCGGAATGTTTCGAGAAAGGGGTAAGTAATAAATTGTTTATTATTATTAATTTTTATGATAATTGATTTGAAAATTAGTTGTTCTTGTTCTAATAGTAATAATAATTTAGAGATAGTATTGTTTTTTATGAGAAAATTGTTAGATTGCTGCTTATCTATGTGTTTTTGTTGCTGTCCGTTTTATCGGACGCTATGCACGGCAGGCTCTAAGGTGTGATTTTTGTTTGCTTCTTACAGATTGACGCTGCATGAAATTTTGGAAAGCGAAGATTTAGATGAGCCAGGGAGAACCTTATTTATGTTGAGCCACCTATTGAACAGAGCGGTCAAGACACCAGGTAATAGGATTTGGGGTACCGCGCCTCTAAGAGATGTTAGCAAAATGGAGGGGCCCGCCAGGGCCGAAGCCTGCCGGGGCTGCGGGACTGTTCGACGTGGCCACGGAACATAAAGGGCGAGGACATGAATTGAGAACATGGATCGGTTTTAGTCAGTAAAAGTCTGACACTCCCTCCCGCTCCGCCCAGAGTGGGAGAAGTTATTTGATGATTTCACACCCGAAAACAACAAAGGTAAACAATAAGTGGGATCAAGTGGTTGCAAATCTTAGATAATGGTGGTGGCCAATTTTTGCCTACTTTATAGATGTATCGGTGGTGAACAGTTGGCTACTTGCGATGAAAAATGGAAAAATGGTTGTGACAAAGAGACACAATCTTTGTTCGCATTCAGGACAAATATATAGCTCTCACCTTGCTAGGCTCGCATGGACCTCAACCACATCAAGGACAAAGGCCTGCTAAACCGTTGTCTACCACAACATACATATTATGAGAAACAGCATTGGATTGTACCTATTAGCACAGAACGCCAGTGCAAGTCAATGCAATGTGGAGGAAAAGCTAAATTCAAGTGTCTCAAATGCGATGTAGTCGTCCATCCTAAATGTTTTATGAACGATTATGTGATGGGTTTGTCATCATAACATGTACTTAACATATACTAAACTTAACGTCTTAGTTAAATATATGTTTTTTCTAATAAATATCCGCATTTTTCATTTCCGTCCATACCTTTCTACGGTTAGCATCAGGGGCCGCCGTGCATAGCGTCCGATATATCGGACAGGCTATAAAAACATAACTATAGCAAACCTGGTTCTTTTTTCCTAACTAAGCTATGAATTTGACCTAAATTAACCATTATTTTATAAGTAAACCAAATTAATTGCTTTATTCAACTTTATGCTGTAATGGGTTAAGTATGCTCTTTGTTTGTTTTCTAGCTTGTATAATTTGTAATTTGTGTGTGTCAGTAAATTAATTTATTATTTAATAAAAAAATCTTTATTTTATACCAATACTGATCTAGTTTGGGCGATCATGGCTAGATATGGCAGAGGACAGAGAGGATTGGAAGGAGAAAGGGGAGGCCTTTTCCCAGCAGTGGGACACTCAAATAGGTCAACAAAAAACAAAAATAAATATATTAGAGAGGTTTCGTTTGTAGTGTGTGTAGGGAGTAATCTTCAGCACTACTGATCCGATTCTGAAAATTCTTTCGCAAACGGGCAGCTACATTATCACTGAGTGTTATAACTTATAGGCTACATTAAAAACTTCCTCGTGAGTACATTCCATTCCGTGCGAGGAAAAGCTAGTTGTTTCATAAAACTATTGTCTTATTAAGAGGGGTTTGTTGTATCATTTATCTATAAATAGCTGACGCCCGTGACTTTGCCCGCTTTCAAATTATATAATAAAAAACCTTCCTTGAGAACCACTCTATCAATGGGTGAAAACAGCATGAAAATCGGTGCAGTAGTTTTAAAGTTTATTGCAAACGGACAGACAGACAGATGCGGCGGCGGACTTTGTTATATAATATGCAGTTAAGTCCTAGGACGCTGGGACGATAGCTAAAGACTGAATATTCGGAACCTACGAAAGATTTTTTTAACAAACACTCCATCTCGCGATTGTGTAATGAAGTATAATTCACTGAAATGACGCCATTGATACTTATCATATTTTCCTTTTGCAGCATCTAAATCTGGAAAGGAACAAGATATCAGATTTGAGGCAGTGTGACCGCTACCTTCCAACACACCTGGAACACCTAGGACTAGCACACAACAGTATCCAGGATCTGAATGAGATCAGTCACTTGGTGCACTTAAATAAACTGGACAGCTTCTCTATACAGGGTAACCCGTGCGTCGCTATGGCTGGGAAGGACAAATTGTATCCTTTTTAAATCAATCCAAAAAGCAGGAGCTTCATCCAAATCCGTTCAGTAGTTTTTGTGTGAAAGAGTTACAAACATCAATAATCACAAACTTTGTCATGTATGATATTAATAGGATGCAATTCAAAATAGGCCCATACCACAGCATCTTGCTGTGACATTTGAGTATGGTCGCCCAACATTAAAGTGAACCTTAACAGGAACAATTTACACAATATCTTCTTTATGTATGTAACATAAAGACATACATAAAGTAGGTATGAAAATGTAACTTCTCACGCCCTCTGTAACTACCTAGTTCGGACCTAGTTTAAAAAATAAACATTCTGATTCTGAATTAGTGATTTAAAAACTTTGTTTTTGTATAAAATATGTGTACGCCTTAATAAGGAAGGATATGCTGACTATAACAATATTGTTACATCTATTTTGTGCCATATTCTAACCAACAAACAATCATTTTTTTTAAACACTCCAGCGGACCACAAACTAATTTCCGTGATTTTCTCATTTAAATGTGGCACTCTATTGCAATACTATGTATGTTACAAAACCAACAGTGTTAATTGTATTCTAATATTCCCAATATAATTGAATCATCATCATCATCATCATCAGCCTTTAATTTTCCCACTGCTGGGACACGGCCTCCTCTCAATGAGAGGGAATGGGCTATAATCTACCGCGCGGGCCCAGTGCGGATTGGTAGATGTCACATGTCTTCGAATTTTTGGTTCTAGGACAAGCCGGTTTCCTCACGATGTTTTCCTTCACCGTTTTGAGAGCAGCGGTGATGAAAATAACTTACACAAAGTAATGCGCCTACCTGGGTTCGAACTCACGACTTACTGTTCGTAAGTCGGGGCCGCCACCACTGGGTCACCGCTGCTCTCAATAATTTAATATAATTGAATAGAGATAAAATATTAATTCAATCAAATTGTTCCTTGACTCTTAAAACAGAGGATTTGATTACCGTCCCTTTGTACTCAACTGGATAATGAGCGTCAAGACAATTGATGGCTTTGTCGTCAGTGCTATAGAGAGGTAAGTTACAAAATGTTATAAGATAAAATATAGGTTACCATGGCTGAACTGGAAGTCTTTAAATAGGCTCCAGATACTGGCCTAAGCAAGGAGAACTTATTCAGGTGGAAATTCATGGATGACTCTGACTTCAAGCGATGGGACACTAGGTGTCCTGCCTGTCCTGCTGTATGTGAGCGCCAAACTCAAAAAGTCGTTTACACTTAAAGTACTTACGGGATTATATCCGTGATTTTCCGTTTTTTTTTGTTTTTTTTTTTTAAACCGAGTGGTACTGTGAATGCGTTCTGTCGTGAGTTACAATCGAGTTACAGTAGTGCGCGTAATAAAAGACTAAGGAAGAGGGTAGGCAGATTTGTCTGCTCATAATTAATAAGACGACCGCATACCTCTTCAGTATTCCCGCAATCATGATGCTTGCAACAGCGTCGAAATATCGGGTGCTCGAAAAACCAAAAGAAAATCACGGATATAATCCCGTAAGTACTTTAAGTGTAGTGAAAAACCGTGAAAGTCTAAAACAAGTCGTTTAGACTTTTTGAGCCAGCAACAATTTTGGTGTAGATTTACTTAGTTTGATGTTCAGAATGCTTGGTTGACAGCTTCGCAAAAGACCCGCTTACAACTATTTCTTTTTCCGTTTTGGTAACCACCAACTGACTTCTCCCACTCTGGACGGAGCGGGAGGGATTATCAGACTATTACTGACTAAAACCCATCCATGTTCCTTTCTCGCCCATTATGTTCCGGGGCCACGGTATCACTTTCGAACAGTCCCGCAGCCCCGGATCCGTTAATACCCCATATACATTTTCATTTAGATTTTATGTTTCATTCCTACAATAAATTCTTTATGGTCCCATTATAAAAGAGAAGTATAAGGTATCATTTGGCGTCTGTGTCTCACTGGGACCAAAAAACTGGTGAAAAATAAAGAATTCTCCTTTTACTAAGACGCTATTAAAGAATCCTTCCCTTTCAGCTTGAAAGCAGAGTGGCTTTACAGTCAAGGCAAAGGGCGGCATTACCATGCAGGTCAGCACCAAGAGTTATGCGAATACTTGGCGTCCACCTGCCCCCTCACAGCCGATGCATTGGAGACCGAGGATCAGAGGAAACTGCGTCTTATACTTAGTAAGGTAAGGTCTAGCTCAATAATAGTGGTCACAGTCAACAACTCACACTCCATTGAACTACACTCCCAGAATTAATGATTTGATTTTCGTTGATACAAACATGCATATTTAATTCTCAGCCATGCGTGAGACTCTGCGTCCTAAACACTGCGATCGGCCGGCGCAAACACGAATATAATAGGCATGACGATTGTATCAAAACATTCCAAATCTATTTAGTCCGTCAGTTAGAGTATTGGAAAATAATGGACACGTATTTTTCGTTTTTGTAAATCAATGAATATTGACAAAGATAAAATGCATCGAAACACCGGAGGGGGGCTCATGACGTCAGAACTCGCTAAAAATATACCAAGGTGTCGTGTATTGAGAGTTTTAAAAACCATCGTATTTTCGTCAATTTTGGTTTATGTAACCAAAGACAAAATTCGGGTCGAATATTTGTTGATATTCTAACTGACGCACTATTTTTTTTATTTTGTCGTTTACCCTATTATTACAGTTTTGTTCGGATAAGCGCACGCGTTTTCTGAAGGCGCTACTCATAATAAACGATTAATTTTACTAAGCGCGGCAAGATATTATTAACTATATTAAATACTTAGGCCCGTATTACAGAACATCGCTCAATACTCTAGCATTACTTAAAACTAGATTCAAGCCATTGGATTGGTTGAAACTAGTTTTAAGCAACGCTTGAGTTTTGAGCGATGTTCTGTAATACGGGCCTTAGACTATTATCATTAATCTATACTAATATCATAAAGCAGAAGATTTTGTTTGTAATCTCAGAAACTACCGGCTCCAATTCTTTTTGCGTTGGATAGTCCATTTATCGAGGAAGGCTATAGGCTATATAACATCACGCTAGGACCACTAGGAGCCGAGCAGCAATGAAAAAATCGGGGGAAATTTGATTCACTTTGTGAGCTTTTTCTCTCTTATGTGACGCAGACGAAGTTGCGTGGGCCATCTAGTAGCTACTAAAAGCACTTAATGAATGTGTAACTTATGAAAGCCTCTCACGCTAAAAATTTTTTGAACACAGGCTCAACATCATCAGCAGCAACTGAAGGACCAAAACCACAGTCCTTTGAAGCCCAAGTTACAATCACCGAGGATGCAATGTAAGTATTGCATAAAGCAAAACCACGTAAGGTTCCTACTGCAGGGACACAAGCCTCGTCTCCTTGAGAGTAGTAATTAGGTTGGGAGTGGTGTTTGGGGCTATCACAAAGATTTTTTTTAGATTCGTCAGATTTAGTATACACGTCTTTGTCAAAGGAGAATGACCAAAAATGTATGGGCTCTGGTCTAAAAAAAAACTGCTGCCCCCAGGCTTGACTCCATTGCGGGTTAACTTATACTGATGGACTAACTATGTGTGCAAATGTGCATCAAATTCTAACCCACAGTTACAGACTAATTCAACAATATTGAATACTGTAACGTTACACTATTGCCTGCACTTATTTTTGGTGTATCTTATTTCTATATAATCTTATTCACTAAATAGTTCAATGAATAATAAATAAAAAAACGATATACTCGTAGTTATTCAAAAAACGTTTTTATGTTTCCTTTTTTAAATCATGATGCCTGGTACAAGAAAAGGTCGTCAATTGAATGTGCTACTTTTTTTCAAGTTCACGTTTCAGCTAATATCTACGATTCTGTGGGACAGATTTTTTCATTTCCATAGAAAAAAATGATGCATTTGAACCCGTCTTTCAAATGAGCTGTATAGTAAATCTGGGGGCAGACCTTGTCCTTTTTTTTTAAATTTGGTCCACTTTGGTCATTCTCCTTTGTCTGTTTAAGTATCGCGACACATCTCCGGAACGCACGGCGTCGAACGTTCGATTGAATGGGCTCGGCAGTGTTTTTCAAGTTCCCTATATATGACACGTAAGCCGAAATTTCAACTTCCTTCAGAAAATCGTATTCGACGTATTTTGCATAGCAAGCGACACATCACGCGACGCGTTACGCGACCGAACGTTCGATGGTTCTCTGACGCGGCGGCGCGGTTGTTGCGCCAAGAGCGGCAACGTGCCTGTAAGTCCCTGTTGCATTTTGCTCCTTTTACGTCTTCTATAATAGCCAATATTGCAATAAAATCCATTTTGCTGGGCAATTCAACACGTCACATCCGCGCACCACACACTCACAGACACCGACTGACAACTACATAATTTTTCGTCGCGTAACGCGCTGAACTAAATGCCGCCGCCTTGCCGTCGCGTTTCCGACTTATCGGCGCGTTTGCTGTGTCATGTCAACCGAATACTACGACCGATAATTCAGTCGCTGAAGTGTCGGCGCCGTACGTTCCGCAGATGTGGCGCGATCCTTAGCCGTTTTGGTTCAGGCCCCGTTCGATATGTGTCGAAAATAATTGTTACTGAAATTTTCATTATAATATCGTATTCTTATAAAAAAAAAAGTGATTGCCTGCCCGCTTGGTTGATATTTGAGAATTTTAAAATATAGTTTTGGTGTTCATCATACCATACACAACCAGCTATTAAGTTTTCGTTGCTGAGAAACTTTTAGGCCTCCCCTTTAGTATACACAAGTGGTCTGGATAGAAACACATTATTAATGTTCCACTTCGAAACTCGTAGTTTGTAGAAAATTTAAGTTATGCAGACGTAATGTTTGACCTATTAATTAAAATTCTTTATTGAGTTATTTACGGAATTTGTGGAATTAGACTAATGAGGATATTTATATATTGCTCCAAATCAAGTAAGTAGCACAATACAACCGGCGATTTGTATGAAATAAAATTAGTATTCTCGATTCAACCCATAATTTTGACCTCAGGCGAATGTCAGATGGCATCTTTACTCAATACCTGACGCTGATCTGAGTCTGGATTTGTGCCCAGTTCATGGCAATACGCTCGCCTCTTATTATATGAAACCTAAACATAATTGGCGAAGTGTGGGTGTCCTATTAAGGACACCTCTGCCCAATCCTCCTGGGATAGCTGGCATAATGTTACACTTAATCACCGAATAAACTTGCAGCTCGTATATCAACGCCCCGCCACATGGGCCGCTCGCCCGACCGGCTAACGTCCAGCTACCACGCAGCGCTCACAAAGTCCTCGTCACCCTCGCACCAGATGACGTCATCACTGTGTGGGGACCTGCCCGGCATACCTACGGCCATGAGCCAGAGCTTCGACTCGCCCGGGCTCATGTACGCTACGGAGAAACGAGACAGCGCTAGGGAGAAGGAGAGGGAGAAAGTACAAGGTATGTGAAGGTTTATGTAGTTGGCATTCGTGCTGTAAACCGTCGTTCAATTTTTGAAACGAACAAAAAAAATGTTTCATCTCGGTCGTTGCTTACACCTGTGTATTCTTCTTTAAGGTGAAAGCGTCAGGGTGGCCCGCGAAATTCAAATTTTCCTACGTTTTTTGCAAATTTTTAGAGTCGAAGAAGGACTTTGACCGTGAAAAATTCGTTCATCGACTCTTATGAACTTGGAAGGTTGTATTGATGATTTTGATGATTATAATTCTGTAACTTAATAAGTCTTACAGTCGCGACTGATATCTTTATCAACATACAACTTAGCACTGCCCTGCAAATTGCAAAAAACCTAAGAAAATTTGAATTTATGCGGGCTACCTTGTAGCATCCCCCTTAAGGCTGATGCTTCAGGGCAGCCCGCGAAATTCAATTTTTCTGACGCTTTCTGCAATTTCCAGGCCAGTGCTAACAACTCTCCAAGTTCATAAAGGTCGAGGAATTACTTTTTCAAGTTCAAAATTCTTCCTCGACCTTTATGAACTTGGGGGGCTGTATTGATGATTATTATTCTTAAACTACATACGTACAGTCGCAAACAATATTTTAATCAACTTACAACCTAGCACTGGCCTGCAAATTGCACAAAACGTAAATCAATTTGAATTTCGCGGGCTACTCTGTCGCTTTCACCTTAAGCGCAAAACACACAGAGAACGGGTGCGGGTCGGGCGCGGGGCGAGCGCGGGTCTATTCTATATAATTATATGGACAACAACACACGGAACGCGTGCGCGGGTCGGGCGCGGGTCGGGTGAATTATATAGAATAGACCCGCGCTCGCCCCGCGCCCGACCCGCACCCGTTCTCTGTGTGTTTTGCGCTTTAAGGCCCGATTTGCAATGGACAAGTGGTTGCCGAAGTTGATTGGTACAGTTGGTAAGGACAGTGGTGTAAACCGATCGTATAGTCACTGCCTCGGCTTTCGCCATCTACCACTGTATTTTTATAGTAGCTGCTCGCCTTCCCTGACCAAATTGAATCGGGCGTATAAGCAAAGCGATATCATAACAGAGATGCGGTACCTGGGACCTCCAATTATTATACGATCTCGTTTTGCACGAAATCACAGAAACATTAACACACTATTAATAAATTGGCGCGAATTCAGCAATTCCTTTAACCGAATACCCTAAATCTGTACAAATTAACAACTCTTCAACTTTCACAGAAATACCGCAACCAAAACCAGTTAACCATTCACTAGAAGCCGCATCGAAAATGGTTCCTGTACCCGAATCTTTAATGAGTCCCGACTACCAAGACCCGATATACGACATCCAAAGATCGATACCAAAACCGACCAGTAACTCGATACACAGCATTTCAAACACATCTTCACAATCCAGTAACAGTAGCATTCACGAAGATAAACCAAGACACGCTAAAAACATGAAAGGTTCCCCGAAATTGCCGAAGAGCGCCACGTCGTCACCTAAACTAAAAACAAGAATGGAACAGCGGAAAGGAAGCTTATCAAAAATAGAAGTGAAAAATGAAGAGAAGAAACTAAACGGCATCACGAGTGATTCGGAGAATCACAGTGCCGATATCATGAGGTTACCGTCGAATCAGAGACGGCAGAAGAAATTGAGTGTGGAGTCCATGGCAGCTGTGACGATTCAGAAGATGTGGAGGGGTTACAGAAGTAGGAACCTCAATAAGGACACGTTACGGATACTGCATGCTATACAAGCGGCGAGGGCAAGACAACATATACAGTGAGTTTTAGTGCTTACTTATTTTCAAAACTATTCAGGGTGTCGACTGGCCACGTGGTCAGTATACCAAATACTTACATGGACATATTATACATACATCTAAAATAAAAGAGGAGCTCGGGGCTAAATAATATCAGCCGCTCGGGTCGATCATTAGGTTAAGCCATGCTCGCCTAGGTTGGGCTGTGGATGGGTGACCACCCTTACATACCGAGTTTCCTCTGTGCCTCGGCAAGCACGTTAAGTCGTTGGTCCCGGCTGTCATTTATCCGTCTTTGACAGTCGTTAAGGTAGTCAGTGGCGCCAAAAGTCTGACACCAGTCTTACCACGTGGTATCATATTTCCTAGTATTAACTGGGTTGTGGAGATCAGTTAGGCAGTGGCTCCATGTAAAATACTGGTATTCAGCTGCATCCGGTTAGACTGGAAGCCGACGAAAAGGCTAGGCAGATGATGACTCCGATATTTCAGACCTTCATATTTACGTATAAAGTTGTATTTTTTATTCGTAGGAGGTTGACGTGCGATATGGAGGCGACAAAGGCAGCTTTGGAGTCTGAACGAAAGATACAGCAACTACAGATGCAAGCGATCAACGCGCTATGGAAGAAAGTATCAACCTTACAGGCTGCTGGTAAGTTTACCTTGTTTGGACTACGTCCTACATCACGCAATCAGAATTAACCAGGAAATTCTTCTTCTTAGCGTTAAGAGTTAAAGTTTGCGAGGTTGCGGGGGGTAATCTCGGGATCTACTGAACCAAATAAAAAAAATCTATTACCAATCTAAGTTGCAAACCAACTTCCTCGGTGGTTGAGTCGTCGCAAGTGATACTGCTGAGTCTTTGGCTTCGATTCCTAGGATAGGGTTAGGAAATTTCTCATTAGGACCCATCTAGTGTTATGCCTATTATAACGATGGCATTGTCCTTAGGCAAGATTTAGACGAAGCCAGTGCTGTCTGCCAGGCTAGCGCTGACTTGTTATTGACCTCTACAGTTTTTCAAGGCAGGCCAGCGCCTGTCGTCTAAACAAAACGGGCCAGGCCAGCGCTGGCTTGGCTGAGGACTGGCGCCAGCGTTACTGGCTTCGTCTGAAACAGCTTTACGCAAGTAATTATTTTTTCTTTCTCTCGTTTTAGATAATCAGAAGCAAAGGCTATCGGAGTCAGATGACAGCACAGACGCGCTGCGACAGCTGTCGGAGACGTGTTTCAGTTTACAAGCACAGGTGCGTACCATCATGGGAACTTTAATTCTTTCATCTCACATAATAATTAAGTTTCGAAGTACACACTCAATGCCATACGTGATTTGGTTGAAATTCCATTGCAAACTATTTAATTGCAAGTGGTTATTCAATAATCAACTTAAAAAACTTGACAACGTCATTCATAAACATTGTTTTCAGCTTTCACAGTTAAAAACTAAACTTATATTATCACTAAAGGGATATCTTACATGATTATTGACGAATAGACACTTGATCTGTCAAGCCTGACCGTAACGGTCAGACGCCATTGTTTAACTATTGTGTCTATTTCGCTGACAGTTAATAAATTATCAAATAATCACGGAAGATATACCGTAAGTGACAATATAAGTTTAACATCATTCATCTACATATTTTACTATTTATGCACTCACTGTAGACTACACAGCAAAATAATGTTTGAGTATATATGTCACCGTAAAATTGTCAAACACATTATATTATAATCTCTCTAGCGATATTGTAAAGTTTCGAATTATTGTCAAATGAACATACTGCTTACAATAAAACGCATTACTTTTCGTGAACTGCATGCTATGGTAGTCAACTCACGCGGTGTGGAGGGAAGGAGGGGTCCCCCTTGCCCAGTGGTACCACTCTCATGAAAAGATACTGTACACTTCCTGAGAAATATCGATTAACATAACCAAACCTTAAAACACTTTATATTCTCCTAAAAAGCGTATTCGACGGAGCCCCGCTTCGCGGGGCTCCTATTTCCGAGTGCAGGGTTTAAAGGAACCTAACTAACCTAACGGAGGGGTGCCCGAAGTCCCGATTATGGGGGCAGAGATACTTCCGTATGTTCAGTTGACAATAATTCGAGATTTTACAATATTGCTAGAGAGAAACACGTTATATTGTAATATAACGTGTTTGACAATTTTACGGTGACAATATACTCAAATATTATTTTGCTGTGTAGACCAATTTTTAAATCATCAGATATCTTTTGTTTGAAATATAAGGCGCATTTTATTATAAATTGTAAGTGCACGTTACGGCCGGATCACATTTTCAATACAAATAAGGCCCGCCTGTCTAGTATTCCACGATGCACGAAAGTGATGTGCGTCAGCTTGAAAACTTCAATGAAAAAAAGACTATGTTATACAAGGCGACATCGAAGCAGAAACGTGTTACCACGTGTTCAGTTAGTAATAGACTACACAGCAAAATAATATTTGAGCATATATACTCAAATATTATTTTGCTATTTGTTTAATATATACAGGGTGTAAACGGACCCTTCACGAAAACGGCAACCAAGCATTCTGTACTTTTTTACCTTTTGAGGGACGCAACCTTAAAAATGATCGCAATGACGGGGATAAAAAGTATCTTTCGACTCCGTTAAGGATCTATTTACACCTTTTAAGTACTAGTAGGTGGGTTTGTTTCTGAGGAGCTCGTGGCTAAATAATAACTGCCGCTCGGGCCGATCTTTAGGTTAAGCCGTGCTTGCCTAGGTTGGTCTGTGGATGGGTGGCCACCCTTTTTTTTTACCCACACATACCAAGTTTCTTCTCGGAAAGCACGTTAAGCTGTTGGTCCCGGCTGTCTGTTTTTAGATAATCAGACCGTTATCTTTTCGGTGAACATAGACCTAAGACTCCACGGTCCGTCTTTCCTGTCACCAGGCTCATTGAACCGAGATAGTTAGACGGTTGAAATTTTCATCACAGAATGTGTATTTCTGTTGGCACTATACAACAAATAATATATTAGTAATAAAACAAATCAAATAAAGCAGAAGAGCTTGATTGTTTGTTTGTTTGTTTGGTTGAACGAGCTAATCTCAGGAACTACCGGCTCGAATTGAAAAATTCTTTTTGAGTTGGATAGTCCATTTATCGAGGAAGGCTATAGGCTGTATGACATCACGCTATGACCAATAGGAGCGGAGCAGCAATAAGAAATGTTGCAAAAACGGGAGAAATTTTATTCCCTTTGTGAGCTCTTTCTCTCTTAAGTGACGCAGACGAAGTTGCGTGGGTCAGCTAGTATATGATATTACGGAACTCTTCATGTTAGTTATAGTTTCTGAACAATGTTTTGTTTTGTTGCTAGGTAGCGGAGCTTCAAGGTTGCATGCAAGAAGTACTGAAGGCAGTGTCGACTAAAAGCCACGCGGAGCCAGTCGCGACACAGACGGATATTACGGCTATCATCACACCTCAGGTAAGAGCCAAAGGCCTCTGCATAAAAAATAAGAAAATATTTCAAACATAAGTTGTGTTATACAAAAATTGGGGCAGCCCCGGTAAGTTACAATTGTACAGCTTCACGACGTGGGTATGGGCGTCCCCCAGCACTTATAATATATAGAACTGGGGTACGAAATTAATGCAGCCCACCGTGCTTGTGTCCCAGCTGTCTCACTATTCGCTTAAAAAGAGAATTCAATAAAACATTGCACATAATTCTGTAGTTTACACGTTTTCTACGGTCACAAATGTATGTGAAATAACTTGTAAATTGCACAAGAACGCAAGAAAATATGAATTTAACGGGTTACCGTGATGCTAAGTCTCCTTTTTATCGTGTGGTTAGTACCAAACCTGTAGTTTTTATGCCACCCATGGACCTCTGACTTGGCTTAACATGCCTTCAGGAAATGGGCACATTGATGCCTGAGAGATATTTCTTGCTTTGTTTAAGGAAAAAAACTGTTCTTTTCATGATGTTTTCCTTAATCAAAGCAAGTGATAGGTTCGAACTCGAGACCTATTTATTTACTTATTACATTTGGTACAGCATAAGTGTGCGACCCTTAGCCATTTACACTAAATTAAGTAATCCTTTCATGACTATGCCATTTATGACTATGACTTAGCAGTCGAAGGAGCTCGTGGCTAAATAATTACAGAAAGAAAGAAAAGAAAAGAAAGAAAAAGCATTTATTAGCCCGACAGGACAAAACATAAAAAAAAAATGGTAAAATTGTGATTATAACACTAGTTTAAGGTGATTGGATGATCGAGTTCTTTGCCATTTTGTCGCTAGATGGCGACACATCCACAGTTTCGAACATTTTCAATTTTTACACCTAACATAGATATTTTTAATAGACAACTTTATTAAATGCGAAACCTAGGGCATTAACTTGATTTTTTTTAGATAATCACTGTGCTTGTTAACTAGTATCATGCAAAGATTTCATCAAAATAAAGATTAGCCGCTTGAATATGCTCTTTACACACACATGCAAAGTAAATAGTAGTAACTTTCGACACCACTAGATGTCGTTTTATTCAAACATGGTTGGAAAGGACCAAATTATATAAAATATGAATGTCCTTACATTATAGCAAACAAATTTTAATTTATTTACTAAGCATACTATATACTACTAGAGGTTAAATTGTTATGTTCCAATCCATTCAATGCATACTTTTGTTTCTAGGCTCGATATCCGATACCTTTCACCATAACAGTATTATAATATCTGTGCCATAACAAATTATTCAGATAAATTATTGTGGGTAATAAAGGTACGTTGTACCTATATAGGTTGTTATGTGACTGAACCTAAATAGTACATAACGTGTAAATAAATTGTGATGTGTACTAAATAAATAAAAGATATTTTATTCAATTGGAAAGCTTTTTATTGTAAGTACCTTTACTGTAAATTAATTATATTTTTCTATGGTTCATATTTTCATACAAATAATCGTTTTATTCACTGTCAGTTTCTGGTTGGATTCGAACCATCGACTCGTACCACCATACAAAGATAACATAGTTTTTTTAAATATTTTGATATTTACAATTATGATTCTGAATTTAGTATTAGAAAGAATTATGTACGTAGATTACAATTTATATAACATCACACGTAAGTGTATATAACGGCACATGTAAGTATCTTACACAACAACACACAAGTGGTTGCTAGCTAACCATATCATTTATGTTTCAAGAATACCTACTTATTATACAATTTTGAACTTCAATAAATATTCTTTTACAATTGAATTGTTAGACTGGTACCTAAATACATGAGTGAAACATATCTACATAGAAAATTCTTATAAACTAACAAATAACACAAACTATACATCGCTATGTTCAAAAATAGCATAATAATAGTTTATAATGTTCTCACTGCTGAGACTCGGGCCTCCTCTCAACAGTGGTGATGAAATAATTTACACAAAGCAAAGTCGCTTGGGTTCGAACCATCGACTGGTACCACCAGACAAAGATAAGTAGGTACATAAAAAATATTATAACTAAATATCTTCTCTTCTACGCGCTACTTTTTGTTGTCGCTGCCGTCGCCGTGCAGTATTAATCTTCTACTTGTCACTTTTTACTTCCATTTATATAATTTCCGTGTGATCTGAATCAAATGCTGGAAGAAGCAGTTTGCCCTGCAACAAATGAATTTACGGTTTTGTTAGACTATACTTACTGAACCCACACCTCAGAGACCTGAGGAATAAGTTAGGAAATGAGTAAGACATAATATATTTGTCATACCTTTTAATTCCTTGATGTCTAGACATTTGGCATTTTTTTCAACTCGTCTCAAAATAATTTCCGGCAGTACACATGTTTTAAAGAAAGTTACCAACTTCGGCATCATAGCATTGATAAATTCCTCATCCCGGTTAACTTCTATTACAGTCAATGGTTGGGTGACAGATATAAAGCAAATGAAATAATATTTATTCATTTTGGTAATTCGCAATTGACCCTGGACCTAGAATCAAAATAATAATAGCTGTTAAAAAGAAACAATCCAAGAAATCATCATCATCATCATCATCGGCCTATTAATTCCGACTGCTGGGACGGGCCTCCTCTCTATGAGAGGGAATGGGCTATACATATAACCACCACGCGGGCCCAGTGTGGATTGGTAGATGTCACATGTCTTCGAATTTATGGTTCTAGGACATGCCGGTTTCCTCACGATGTTTTCCTTCACTGTTTTGAGAGCAGCGGTGATGAAATAAATTACACAAAGTAATGCGCCTGCCTCGGTTCGAACCCACGACTTACTGAACGTAAGCCGGGGCCGCCACCACTGGGCCACCGCTGCTCTCTACTCAATTTTCTATTTCATATAAATTATATTCTAAACACAAACATAAAATAAAAAAAAATAAAAATCTGGTTGTACCTGCCGTGTTAATATCTACTCGCTAATTACATTTCCTATGTGTTTCTCTTTCAGAATTTGTACGCAGAACATGATGTTTAATACGTAGTATTGAACATCCACAATTTACACATAATTGTCGTTGGTGACCACTACTTGTGTTTTGTTCATTTTCTCAAATCCCTGAATTGTTGAGAGCCAACATCCAGCAAGAATGAGAGACCAAGCACTGGGCTGTAAACTGTAAATAAGACATATGCATATTTATTTTTTTTCAGTTTGTACGGATAATAGAAAAGATTATTTAAAAACTGCTAAACAGAACATTAGCTTACCACTAGCAGTCCATAGTCGAATTTCTGATAGTTGGTGTAGCCAGGTAAAATGATTTGAAGGCCAAAATCAATGAGTGTTTTATTTGTTTTTAATATAATTAAAAGAAAATAAATATAACACCGTTTGAAAATCACTTGATTACAGATTTTTAAGAAAATGTAATCGTATTTTTATAAGTTTTCGAAATCGATTAGTATCTTTCCTGTAAGAATAATCACAGATATAATTAATGTGGCAACACCGAATCAGTGTCCAACCATAAAATGAACGATTCCCTTTAGAGTAGGTACATACCGGTATGTGATGTGATGACAATCAACGAGTGTTGCTAACGTTTGATTTTGTATTTCCTCTTCTAAATCTTATACTTTTTTAAAGTTTTAAGGGTAATTACTAAATATAATTCTACATCACCTTGAAAAGCATCCATTGTACATAAAAATAACACTTACCGTCAATAAAAAAACACTTCACTTTTCCATAAAAACTCTTTCACGGACGTTTGAATGGTTCTCAGTAGTAGAGTCGCCAAATATGCTAAACCTGAATGGTGCTTACTACTCAGTTAGCCGTTCAGACGAGCGAAATTTGAACTACAGCTACCATTTTGAGAACGACATTTTGCTGACAGTTAAAAACCCCGAAACATAAATAAACGATGTACAGCAGTCTCTGATTTACAAGTTGTAGGATGTTCTGATATTTAAAAAAACTGACCAAAAATACTGCTCTACGTTTCCCCTTTTTCTTGGTAAACTTCTTAAATGGCAAGACCAATTTATCTTGACGCACTTTGTGTGCTAATAATATTAAAATTTGCAATAGTTATGAAAAACCAAAGTGGTTTGTCTGTGTACCTATTCACTTATCTTGCTGGTTTCACATGAATTAAATATGATTCAATCAATAGATGTAAGATGAAGATGAAAATGATGATGTAGATGTAATCTTTTTACTTACATACAGTAGAAAGATTTTTAAATCCTTAGGTACCTACTTTAAATTAAAAGTAGATAATACAATAATTACATTAGTATTGTATCTGTGTGAACCAAAGGCACGTCGCAGATATTTTTTTTCACTTTCTGGCATTCTCTCTCATCTCCAAATAAAAATCATTTTATCAATCATAAAATGTAAAATTAGCGGGCAAACCCGCGCGCTAGCGCAAACTTGCTATAAACACAATTTTGATTCGCAAGATGTCAAGACAATTATAACGCATGGGCTGACTGGAGGAATGGCAACAATGCGGGTGACTCGGGGTGCGTCTGGTCTGAGTAACGGCAACGTCGCGTTCGTCGTCAATCGGTAATATAACCTTGGCGCTTGTTCGAATTTTCGGACAGCGCCATCTATAAATAATAAATGTTTACCGAACGTAAACTCGTATTACAACAGTTACGAACTTTTTCTCGTGGTTCTAAATATTTCTGTCAGATGGCGCAATTCAGTTCACTCACACATGTAAAGATTTTTCGTTTTTATTGGGTCAAATTCTCCTAGAAATACTGTTTTTTTTTATAAAATTTGGGCGATTTGCGACCATAATACATTATAAAGTACCATTATACTTGCTTTTATTCTGCAGAAACCGTTTATTTACGGAGATTACAGAGCTTGGAAAATGTATGGCGAGGTCTGTCAAGGCAATCACCTTAAAGTAAAGATAATGAGATAATAAAAAAAAAAAATAACGATATCATAAGAAAAAAAACAAACAAAATACTAAACAGAATTTGTCCTGTACAAGACCAAAAGGCTCCTATCTCAGCATGGTGCTGTAACATACAGCGTGTGTGTACAGCTGCTCGGGCCAATCCTTGGTTAAGCCGTGCTTGCCTAGGTTGGTCTGTGAATGGGTGACCGCCTTTACATACCGAGTTTCCTCCGTGCCTCGGAAAGCACGTTAAGCAGTTGGTCCCGGTTGTCATTTGTCCATGTTAGGCAGTCGTTACAAGTAGTCAGTGGCCCAAAAAGTTTGACAACCAGTCTAATCAAGTGGGTAATGCATACCACCCAGTTTAACTGGGTTGTGGAGGTCAGATAGGTCGGATAGGACTGGTATTCAGCCTCATCCGACTAGACTAGTTAGACTGGAAGACGACCCCAACATAGTTGGGAAAAGGCTAGGCAGTTGATGATGGCTCAGCAGTCCGATGGTCTCACCACTAGGCTATCGCTAAGTAAAAGTTAGTGAATATACTGACGTGTCGCCATGTTCTGTGCAGGAGGAGCGCTGCACGTGGCTGCGGCGGCCGCAGTCCCTCCCGCTGGTGGCGCCCGCCGCACCGCCCGCACCCCCCGCACCCGCCGCACCCCCCGCAACCCGCACGTGTCGGGAACTCACGTGAGTAACTACGCAGAACATTCACTCCTTTCACCTCTTATACCACCATCCATATGGTTACGTAGATAATTAATAAATCAATATCGCTGGACATTACATACAGCGCCATCTAGTGCCACACTAAGCAAGACTTGTGTCGTGGACACCAGAAAATTATCAATGTGATTGTTATCGCGTTGGTCTTGTAGTTGCAAGTGCGGTAGCTGAGCATGAAATTCTGGGTTCAATTCCCAGGCTGGACAAAGGCGTTTTTCCGGATCTCAGTAACAGCCATGAAGTCGAGAATTGTGCCCGGTTAATGGCAATAGGCTCGCACCTTTTAATTAGAACTAAAACATCACTGACGAAATATGGGGTTATTAATAGAACCCTGTGCCTATTAATTCGGGAATTACAGTCGTGATGTTATGTGATTATAACGGCGATACTCAACACTCAGTACACAGAGTATAAGCTTCATACAACCGCGCTAATCGGTTGAACCACGTGCGTGACCACTGGCCGCTTGTCGCATACGCGGCAAAAGTGGAAAAAACCGGTTTACGCTGTCACAGCCAGTTGAAAATCTCAGGGTTGTCAGGGCAACACACATTGTTTGTTTTAGAATATTTTAAGTTAAAAACTGGTATTTGTTCATAATGGTTGTTTATTATACTGTGTGTATGAATAATACTGGAAAAAAATAAAAATATATCATACATTAAATATCCCAAGGGGAAAAAATAAACAAACAGTAAACCGTATCTCAAGGAGTACATCAGGTAAGTAAATATTTGATTAATTTGTCCTCACCTATTGTGACAACCCTACCAAAATAGGTAACAATTTTGCACGTTTTTAAGAAGCTTATACTCTGTTCCGTTTACTTACTTATGTGGTAAGAACACTCCGTCTATTCCTATACGCACTATGAACAATAATAATATTCCAGTGAACATTCGAACGAAACGGCCGCTCTTGGCATAGAGCGGACCGAGTCCGTTATACACGAACGATCGGCGGAAACGACCGAAGTGGATACCGACTCGAGGACATGCGAAGTCACCACCGACTGATGACACAAGCAAGGAAGTATTGAGAGGGAACTTCTTGGGTTGCTCTCGACACCCAACACTGGTGTTGTTTGGTTAAAGAGATAGTATACTCTTTCAAGACAATATTTTTGCTGGAGGAAAATCAATCTTTTAACGGTCTCTCTAGGAAACAAATCTCTTCTATACGACATTAGAGTGGGTCATAGCTCACTCTTTCTTTGCATAATCCACCACGCGGGCCCAATGCGGGTTGGTAGATGACACATTTCCCGTCTCATAGAGGCTTGTGTCCCTGCTGTTGGAACATGTATAAAATTATTTTAATGTATAAAATATGACGTAGGTAGCTAAGAAATATGGTGTGCAGCTAAATTACCAAAGATGTAAACGTTCTTAGTGTAAGAGCAGCTACATATTTAAATAAACCTGAAAAATTGTTGATTTTTGTTAAAAACCTTTCAGTATTTTCAATGTTATTCAAAACATTCCAAACAGTATACTATCTCTTTACTACAAATTATTGTGTGACGTTTAATTGGTTTTCTTTACAAAGTTAACCTCTAAGTGTAAAAGAGTTCGTAGGTCTCGGGATAAGGCAAATTGAAACAATGCATAATAGTCGTAAGGTTCATATTCATGGTACGCTAAAGCAAAGCTTGGTCTGTAATGTGGGCTTGTTAAATAATTAAGGTATGACATGATATTTGTATAGATTTAAATCATGTTTAAGTTATGTGACGAAAGCATCTCAAATGACTTTAATGGTTATAATATTATATTTGCACTTTATTTCTTACCACAGCTGCCTGGATATAATGTTGCCACTAAAAATAAATAAGTATTTTAATGTTAGTCGAATCCGCAATTTTCCAAATATCTGTAAAATAAAACGTTTTATATTTAAACCAACGGAGTTGCTTAATCATGCTGCTGTTTTGATAATCTGTTACATACCAAAGAATCTGATAGCATTATAAAAGACACAAAAACACCAAATAATATTAACAAAAGTGGTTGTTTTAAGATTTATTAAAAATAATTAAAAATAAAACAAATATAAATCAATCAGCACATATTATAAAACTAAAGAAGACGGGTATTTATCTCGAATTTACCTTTAATTTAATCCCGACGTTAAAGGCTAAAAAAGGCCAGGCGCTGAAAGGGTAAAAGAACACATAGCAGCGGTCAAGAATCGACAAACGAACAAGTCTGCTATAGCGGAACATGTGATAGACTCAGGACCCAACCACTGGATGGAGTTACACAACCCAAAAATCCTTGCCCATGAGAAGCACTACTATAAGAGAATGGTTCGGGAAGCGATTGAGATCAAGAAGTACTCTAATTTCAATCGCGAAGACGGCTTCAAACTCTCTTCAGCTTGGAATCCAGTAATCACTAAGTGTACTCGTCAAGTGAAATCGCCTCAATATACGGACACTGTTAGTGTAGTGTGCTGTCCTAGTGTGAACCGGCCCTAATTAACATTTATGAAGATGAGTGAGGGTAGTTGAATAAACACCTTCACTTTGCTGTCGCGGTACCTCCAGTACTTCAGTCTCCCCGCGACCACGGCTGGTGCAATCCGGTCGAAACGTCGGGATTAAATTAAAGGTAAATTCGCGATAAATACCCGTCTTCTTTAGTTTTATAATGTGTTCTGGTCGTAAAGGTTTAAAAAAGACAATCAGCACATAGTTCTACTATTCCTACCAACTTATTATAACTAGTGACACTTCTAGTTGAGTTTTGATCTGTATGTGCAATTAATTAGCTATACACCTCGGCAATCACCGCCGTTTTTATGAGGTTTTGTTACAGATTTTTAGATAAATGTTCTAAAAAAGCTATTTTCAGAATATTAGACTGGTCGAAATAAAGACAATGTTTAACTTTAGACGTGAGATATAAATTCATCATATTCTGAAACAACTGAATGCTGAAGGAAGGCGAAATGTAGAACAATAAGGCAAGTTAAAGTTTTGTAGTTCTACAGTCGTTTGCTCAATTTTTTGTGTTGCCGAAACTTGGTCGCTTAATGCAAAAACAATTTGAAACAAGACTGCACAATATGAAAGATTTGTTGTTCGCTGATATCCTTGCCAATTTGAAAATTAATTATTTAACATACAGATGATGGATTTAGCCACCTAACCTAAATACGTTTCTACATTCTACTTTTTTCGTCACATCTTCACGAATTTGTAATGAATATCTTAAAGGAAGCTGTCTGTTTCACGTGACTAAATCAACAGCTTGTATTTGCAAATTAAATTCAAATTATCGCTTTAAATAATATACATTTTTACTTGCCAGGTTACAGTACATTATGTTAATTCTATTCTGTTGGTTAATGGGTAGCTTTAATAATCACTGGTAAATATTAATTTTTAACGTTCACAAAGACGTGGTTGCTGATTTTCAAACGAAATAATTACACTGTAGTTTGTCAAAATTGCACGAACAGTTTGACATTTTTACACTGAACCAATGTAGAGGAATGACTAGCGCATTTTACGGCCGTATCGGGCTGCGCCGCCTGCGCAGTGTAAATGTGCATTATTATATTTTTAAAAACCTGGTGCGGACAGCCTATACTGTCCTATGGTTCCTACAGAATATAATGTATCGACGGATATTTAATTTGTCTGACCACTACGTTCTAAATTGAACTTTACGGAAGTACGCTACGGCACGGCTTACGCCAATGCGTTGGTTGGCCTATACAAAACAATTGCGACAAATATTTTTGTGTCATCGATCGACTTAATCATAAATTATGTCAAAAGAGTGCAACAGCAAAATGTCTTAATAGAGACAGTGTATGGGTCGCTTAGTTATTAACGCACTGACTTCACTGCCATTTTGCAAATACATACCATTGAATTTATACATTTTTACGACATACTCGTTGTTTATTCACAATAATTGTACACAAATCGGCTGATAGGGCAGTATTATTGTTAAAAAAATATATTTATTTCTAGTTGTGTGGTACATAAATGTTAATTATTTATTTAGATTTAAATTATACAAAGATTAGATGTGACGTTCTGGAGGAGTCTAGAACATTTCTAGAGCTTAAATACGATCTGTCAAAAATGTCACTTAGAAAATAAGTTATGTCACAAATGGTAATAAAAGCATCTTTTTAAACATGGACTATATAAACAGTTTTACTGTTATGGAAATTAATTAGACCGGTTTTCAATAGGATAGTAAGAATGAAGGATAATGTGTGCCAAAATAAGTTCTCTATTTAGTGCTGGGACATGCATAGGGAAGTGAAAGAATTGATATTTTCATGGTTTTCGACGGACACCTTGCTCGAACTGGACAAGTGCCTATTGGGAATAGGTACTAATTTCTCTGTTACATAGATCACTTATTTTGGTATTTACAAATATTAATTCGGGAAGTACATGTATAGGGTGTTATATTAGTCGGGTGCCATAGGTAAGGGGTAGGTTCAGTATCGATAAAAGAACCCAGGGAAAATAAAAAATGTAAAAAAAAAAAATCGCAACGTCAACCTAATTTTGTACTTACCTAAAAACTTAAAATAACATTCGTTTATAATTAAAATTATTTTATTTGTTTAAATGCTTTAATTACATAACGTCTTAGCTTTAGGGTCGCACATTTTGCGCCAGATAGGGTAAGTATTTAAACAAATAAAATAATTATAATTCTATACGATTTCTATTTGAAAGTTAGTAGGTACAAAATTAGGTTGTTCTAGCAACGTTCTTCGCTTTGCTGTGGTGGTACCTCCAATACTTTAGTTTTCCCGCAACCACGGCTGGTGCAATCCAGTCGAAACGTCGGGCTTAAACGATAAATACCACTTTGCATAAGTTTTATAATTTGTTCTTGCATTTTCTTTTTCCTGGGTTCCTTATTCGATACTGATCCTACCCCTAAGCTATGCACGCGACTTATTTAACACTCTGCATATTATACTCTTCATGGCCTTCGACTTGGTTGCACCAAGTAAAGTAAGCATGGAGATGGCACCAATATTTTTCTCTCATAACACTTATTTTATAACAAAAACTTCACAACCAAAAATAGCAATTAAAAATCACCACTATTATTAAGAAGTTTTAATTAGTTTTATTGGTATTATAAAAAGGTGAAAAACAAGATGCCTTGTGTATTGAGCTTTATTTTTTCGCGATATTCTTTTTTAATTTTCTATTGTTATGGAGTGTCTACTAGTTAACGAATCTCTACGCTTGAATACTTTTTGGATATGTTTTTTTTAATCTATAATAGAATTGTGACTATTTGAATTTTGAGGAAAATAATGAAAAATAGGTTGAAAACCTACTAGAAGAATGTTTACTTCTGCAAATGCTCTACTAAGATGAATGAAAATGATTATCCGAAATAGATTTCAGCATTGTAATCTCGTATAATAATTTCCTGACCAACTAATATAAATAAATTACTCACAGCGCCATCTAGTGCCACATTAAGCAACGAGGTTTGTGTCGTGGACACCAGATAGAAAAATGTCGGAAAAATGAATCAACAAATTCTTAGCAAATATTGTCCCTTGATTACTTCTCTTCAAAATTACGTTCTTCGCAGATTGCTATTCCAAATAGCAACTATCAGAAACTCAGATTCAAATAGTCCCAAATTATAATAGAGTTTTAATATAGTCCGGTCAATTTAGACATCCAAAGTTACATAAATTCCGACTTATTTTGAGAAACCGGCCTCGAAAAACAAGACTTTCAAGAGAATTTCAGATGATGACTTTTATGGCGCTTATTTTTCAAAGGCAGATGTACTGTTTTCATAAATTGGTTTTCGGACGATACATTCGTTCATGAGCAATCAGAAAAGTATCAGTTTTATATCCTGAATGGTGTAACATTTCAAGGAAAACTTCGATTACAACTTTTTGAATCGTTCTCAAAAACGGTGGCTCTTAGGGAAAAACGTATTTAGACATTTTTATAGATAATTATCTGATAAAAAAAATTTGTCTTAGCTATTTTATGATAAAACTTATTGAAAAACCCATTTTTGTGACCTTTGACCTTGCGTATTTTTTTTTGATCGATGAGGACTTTTCACATTTCCTTTAGTGTATTGAATAATCCTACCAATTTTCAGCCTAGTCGCAATTTATGTAACCTCACCCCTATTTTTTAGTCTAATTTGACCAGACTAATATGCTAAGTACCTACTAGTCATTTTTAACAACGCATTGTCATTTTTTTCTTAGTGGTCAGTGCAATTAATTTTAGCTTCGCCTTACATGACAGTAATGTGTTCATACAGCATTGTTTTCTTGTAATATATAGTTCGTTATGTGTGATTAGATTGTTTAAATGTGTTTTACTGTACTTTGAGAAAAATAATTAAGAAAAATGCTCAGCGTTGACAACTGCTTAATAAACTGTAATTTTAGTTTATTTATTTAACATTTCAAGCACAAAGTACAGAGGCAGACTTTATGCCATAGGCTTGTCTTGTCTTGTCCGATGTTTACTATACAGGATTATTAATTTGTAAACCACCAACAACCTCGCCGGAGTAGATTAAGTAGGTACTAACATTAAAAACAACATTTCTTCTACGACTTTTCCGAAAACAGACAAAAAAATCTTTGTTATGCCTGTTTTCGAAAAGGTGGTAGATCAAATGTTGTTAGTAATCTACTCCGGCGAGGTTGTTGTTGGTGTCTTACAAATAACCCTGTTTACCTATATACGATCATTGAATGTTAATTAATAAATATTACTTATAAGCAATCTGACATAATTATCTAAGTCTGCTCCTAGTTTCAAAGTACAGTAAAGCGCGTTTTTTTACGAGAAAATGTGACCGAAGTTGTATTAAGTCTAACAGAAATGTTAACCTTAACCTTATATAAACATAAGATAACTCGATATAAGATCGTTTGGTGTCTTCACAAACATACGAAATGGACGTCTGGATATTATTTATTTATATTCGGTGGACTTTTAAATTGAGTTAAGCCTTGGTATGGACTGAGTTCCTTGTCCAGAAAATAATAGGCGAGATACTCACTCACTTCAATGTAAGTTGAGTGCGATTATAGCCCAAAAGAAGATCTTGCCGTGTAAACGGGCCCTTGTTTAAACTATGTTCAGTTTTAAATGATTGTGAAGTCACTATAAGATTCCAAAGACACTTGCCGTCCTGTAATTTCAATTTCATCGCGTACCCACCTTATTTGTTGTCCATTACGTTATAGCCTGTATTTATTATGTTTTATAAAACGATTTTAAAACATTTACTGGATTTTATTTATTGGACTTGTTAAAATTCAAACATACACACGCACACACACACACCCACCCACCACAAACACACACCCACCCACCCACCACAAACACACCCACCACACACACATGAGACTAAACTCATGTGATGCACGTGAATTCTATCGCCATCATGAGCGGTGTAACAGAAGTACATTGCCGCTCATACACACACTACGGCCCCTTAGTCCGGAGCGCATCGGCTCGCTTCGATAACGTCTGCGGACGGGGGTCATCCTTCTCGGTAGGGAGCGCCTGAGTCACCTCTGTCGCTGGTCGTCACCCGCTGGGCCTCCTCCGGGTAACCGGAGGTCTCACCTGGCGGTGACAGACCGCCGAGGTGTCGTGAAGCAAACGGCGCTATGACATAGCGCCGTGGCGCTCCTACCGAACACCTTTGCATTCACACATAGGCAAGCTGCGTACGCGCGCTCGACGACTTACATAGATGGGATTCTGATCCTTTGCAGTGCTTCTTAACACCTTCATTTCTTAATGTATATCTTGTCAACAACGTTGTTATTGGTTTCGTTATTAGTGTCTATAAAATTATTTTATGTGTGCTACCTACTTATTTTGAAACGTTTAATATACATAAACCTTGGTGATAAATAGTTGGACTACACTCACTAAACGTGGTTCTGTTCCCGCAATGGGTTTCATATTTATTTATAAAACGTTTGTTGTCGTCGAAGTGATTTTTTGTGGTCTCTGATTTAAATTATAAAAGTAAAATGTTTGAAAGTATCTCAGAATAGTATTATTTCAGTTACCTATTGTTAATGCTATATAATACATGTTTTTGAGCGGTTCCTCGATGTCACAATTCTGAAAAACATCAGCTTGACATAAAATTAGCTGTTATGAGGTTTGGCTGTCTCAGAAACTTGGAGATTTATTTATTTATCATATATATTTATTCTTTCTAGTGAAAAAGAAGTATTGTATTGAGCTTTACAAATTAAGTTGTTGGTGTCTTGGGTCTACTTGGTCGTTATGAGTTTTTCTTTAGTAAACTAAATTTCGTAAGGTCTTTTAAAAAGTGAATTTGTAAGGTCTAAATGGTAAAAGTAAAATGTCTGAAAGTGGTCTCTACTAAGTTATTGTAGATGTTTTTGAGTGGTTCTTTGATGATACATGTTTGATTTATACATGTTTTTGAGTGGTTCTTTGATGTCACGATTTCAATTATTTGAAAAACACCAGTTTAAAATTAGCTGATGTGTATATTTGGATGGCTCACAAAGTTCTTGGAAAATTATTAACAAACGATACATTTTATTCATGTACTGAAAATAGAAAGTATTGTGTTTTCAGCTTCACAAATTAAGTTGTTGGAGTCTTGGGTCGTTGGTGAGTTTTCTAGTAGCACAAAATTCGTAAGGTCTTTAAAAAAAGTCTGCTCGTGGATGATGAGTTAAAAATAAACAAAGGGTTGGGGCGTTTTGGTCCTTAAGTTATGACCAATGAACTTGAATCGTACATCGATTTATAGGTCTTTTCAAGAGGAAAAAAAGTTATTATAGGGTTACATTTGGATTTGTTGTCCGATTCGATATATCTGTCACCGTAAAATTGTCAAACACGTTATATTACAATATAACGTGTTTTTTCTCGAATTATTGTCAACTGAACATACGGAAGTATCTCTGCCCCCATAATCGGGACTTGGGGAACCCCCCGTTAGGTTAGTTAGGTTCCTTTAATTAAACCCTGCACTCGGAAATAGGGGCCCCGCGAAGCGGTATATAAAGTGTTTTAAGCTTATGTTACATTAATCGGTATTTCTCAGGAATGGTGCATTATCTTTTCATGAGAGTTGTGCCACTGGGCAAGGGGGACCCCTCCTTCCCTCCACACCGCGTAAGTTGACTACCATCGCATGCATTTCACGAAAAATAATGCGTTTTGTTGTAAGCAGTATGTTCATTTGACAATAATTCGAGACTTTACAATATCGCTAGAGATATTACAATATAATGTATTTGACAATTTTACGGTGACATATCCAAAATTAAGAAACGATTCTAAAATGTTTAAACAATATTGTGGAGTGTTACCGTCTACTTTCGATTACATTATTGCTTATATTAAGTCTGAATTTCAATTAAAAACAACAAATTTTCAAAAACCTATTTCTATTGAAGAAAGATTACTCTTGACATTGCGGTGAGTACATAGAAATGAAACTACATAATAGTGTATTATTGAAAATATGTATTTTAATTATTATGAAATTATCACTGAGATGAATCACCAGAAGTGAAGTAACCCATCATTGAAGATTCTGTGTTTGATGGGGTATTCAGTTTTGATATTTCGTTGATGAGCTGAGTCCAAAATAATAATTTATTCAGAGATGGTAGCTTTTTCATATACGGCATTAAAGACTTGAACCAGTTCAAGTCGTCGTCGTCTTCATTTAAATTTTTCTTCATTAGGTCTATCTTTTCTCGTTCGAGTGTTATTAAGATTTCTTCAACACTTTTTGCTGCACCTTCTTGTACCTTTTGGTTAGCCAACGTTCCAATAGCACGCGATGGGGTATACGACGGTCCAGGTGTCGAGGTATCATGTAGTATCTGTGCCGAAATAGCATTTTGTGGAGTTGCAGCATCAGTCGTAGGGCCATCAATTGTTGCCAAATTGGTGTCATCTGTATTGAACTGCGATTCATCGGTTTGCGTATTGTATGCCGATTGCTCAGAAAGAATAGACATCATTGTATCATCATCAATAATGTCGTTTTCATCTAATATGTTATTTTGAATATTACTCGTAGTTTTACGAGGTTTCAAAATACTCTTTAAAAATTGCATTGATTCAAAATGTGGCCAATTGCCTTGATATTGACCATTTTGATCTGCGTCCGAACCCGACCTTGGCTTTTCTACTTTTTTAAGCTATCTGTTATAGGAATCTCTTAAATTCTTCCACTTGTTTTAATTTCAGCTGATATTATTATTTACAGATATTTGGTTACTGGAACACCGTATAGAAAGTTATCATTCAATTTCCGTATATCAAAAACTGCCATTTCAAACAAAGTGAAAGAAGTGTGTACTGCAATTTGGAAGACTTTATTATAAAACATATGCCTATACCTACAACGGAACTGTGGAAAAGTATCGCAAACGATTTCTGGGAGAAATGGCAATTTCCTAATTGCATTGGTAGCCTTGATGGCAAACACGTACGTATTAAGAAACCATAAAAATCTGGTTCTATGTACTACAATTTTAAGGGATTTTTCTCTATTGTATTACTAGCCTTAACTGATGCTAACTATAAATTTATAATGGTTGATATTGGGGCCTATGGAAAAGATAACGACGCTGGAGTTTTTGACGCATGTACTTTAAGACAAGCAATAGAACATCAAAAATTACAAATACCGGAACCCGACTTTTTACCTAATACCTACATTAAAGCGCCTTTTGTATTTGTGGGTGATGCTGCATTCCCATTAAAAACATACCTTCTGAAGCCTTATGCAGAAAAAATGTCAGTGAGGGAGATATTAAAGAGCGGTTCAACTATAGATTGTCTCGAGCGAGGATGGTCGTTCGAGTGTTCTTTCGATTCAATAGCGTCAAGATTTGGATTACTTAATACGCCAATTGAGACAGATATTGAAAATACAATTAACACTATAAAAGCTATAACTCTACTTCACAATATAATACGTGATCTTGAAAGTAATTTCGAAAATTTGACGTCAACTTCATCCCCTGATCTTCGAAGACCAAGAAGATATAATGCCTCAAGTCAAGCAGCCATACATACAAGAGATATTCGCGAATTATTTTAATGAACATTGAAGGTTTAGTCACTTAGCTCCAATTCCTTAATCTGCATTTCTTTTCCTCTAATTATTTCGTAGTGTTTATTTTGTTTTATTTGTTCATCTAAAATCAATTCTTGCAACTTGCTCTGGTGGTCCATTCTTGCAACTTGCTCTGGTGGTTTTCTTCATCTAGTACTTGTTTCTGTAGATTTACAAGTTCCAATTTTGTTTTGTTTCGTTTCAAGTGTTTGGAAAGCTGCATTCGTAGTTTCTTTTCTTTTGAGTGATGACCTTCCATTATCTGTAAATTAAAGCGTTGAGTTAATAATTCATATCCTTTCCTTATTAACCCGGCGCCAATGACGTGAAAATAATTACGGTGACGATGACACCGGGTCATGGTGACCCGGTTTTTATATTTTTTTTTATTTAAAGCTTATTTTAGTTGCCTTTATTTTAATTATAGTGTATCAAAAAAGGGTATATTGGTTAGGTAGTGAAATAAAAATAATTCTTATAAATCAAATAAATCAACATTTATTAACATTCTCAGTAACACATGCAAAATCAACTATAAAAACGTAACATGTTGATATTTTTTAAATTTCAGTTATTTATTATTAGAAATAATAAGAACTTGTGGACTTATTAACTGAAACAGAGAACAAAAAAACTTATTTTATAAAAAAATATAGAAATCAGTCTTCTTCTTCTTCGATCACAGCCATTGAACTGCTGCAATTATTGCATTATTATGCATTATTGAAATTGTTGTTGTATGGATGCCAGGTCTTCATTCAGGTTGATCAGATGAGTTCGAGTCAGTATCGCTTGCATCTTGTTCACTTTCGCTGTTATTACTACGCTAAGATAAGTGGTCATCATCGTCAATGTCCGAAGCAGCCTGGGAATCCTGTAAATCTTCATTGTCAGAATCAGAGTCTTCTAACAACGCCATTATTCTCTCCGGATCATTTGTTACTGACATTTTTATAAAAAACCTAATAAATAACAAAGAAAATTATCATTGTACACTAAAGTAACGAATAAAAGTAAGTCACAAAATTACGACGCCAGCAATGACGCTGGGTCATACTTACCCGTGTCAACTTGACACACGTATATCTCACTCCGTGAACGGTATCGCACTGATCATAACAACAAGACGGATAGAGGGATGCTGTATCTCCAGCTACACGAACGTTCAAAACATGCGACCAAAGCAAAAAAAAAATATGTACGTTTAAAATTGCCTCGGGTCAATATGACCCAGCGTCATTGGCGCCGGGTTAATATATAGTATAGCTTAAATTTCTACAGTTACAATACAATGTACTTACCAGTAGAATAAAGAGGAGTTGCCCTTTTTTTCCTTAATAAATCTACCCTTATTGTACTAATAGGTGAAGTAGTTATGTTATATTCGTTTATTTTACAGGGATTACTTCTGCTTCATCAACAATAAACAAAAAAAAAACATGTTTAAAAAAAAATCTAAATAAATTATTTTACATAAACCTACATGCACTTAGGAAACGTCAGAAGCTAGCTACATGATTCCAATTGGTTGTTTCCTATTATTCGGTTGGTTACTCTTTTAAGAATAATTGGCTTTTACAAAGTTTTCAAATTACAGTGATAATAGGTGCAGGAGAGTCATCAACAAGTACCAAGTACTAAACAAAATAGAAAATGGTCTACAAATCTACAGTCTATTAAGCCTACAACATTCTCACACGAACAAAATATAAAATAATAAAAACCTAAATAGATCAAATGACATGAATACCATAACACCATAACAAGTCTGAATTCATATCCGATCCACAAAAGCAAAGTTCTGTAACCGACTTTGGCAACTTGTTATAGAAACAGATACTATTTTAAGAAATTACCTGCTTGTTTTAGTTAACTTAAATTTGGGTATCACAATAATATTTCATTTACTATAATTATTGTGTATTTAAACTATCTTAACATCTTTCATATACTTCTAAAAGTAGACGATTTCTATAAGTAGTTTGTTATTTAACTCCCTCGTCTCATGGATGCACACAAATCCTGCAACGCCTGGGTTTGCCTTGACCATGCCTCACTTATATTCTTAAAAGTCTCTAACATCCTCTGCTGGTTGTCGATAAGAAGCCTTTCATTTTCCAAACGCCTCTCTTCAAGGGCGACAAACCTTTCAGTCAAGCTCGCCATTTGTGACTGCCTTTGAGAAGGTGGTGAGCGCTGGATCAGACGGCGTCGTACCGTTCGACGCCTTCGAGTTGCTACGAACATAAAAAAAAATACAAACTACTAAGTAACTAGAGGCAAAACAAATGTCAAGTTCATTATTATGTAGGTATAACAGCAACACATCACTCTCTCTGAAGGAAAAGATTTTACAATGCAGTATAAGTACTTATATTACTCGTAGAGCATGTTGATTGAATAAGTAAGTAAGGGTTGAAAACTATCAAACAACAACTTGGCCCAACCTAGGAATCAAAAGTGAGACCACTACTATGTAGTGCGTTTTACACTAAAAAAATAATTAACCTTAAGTTAAAAACCTTACATGAAGAGGCAATTGGGGCATTTCTCCTATGAGGCACTGCAGGTCTGGGGGTCTGGTGGTCAGGTGAGGATCTAGCCTTAAAAAACAATCAGAAAAGTTTTTTTGATGTCCATTAAAAAAATTGCATGACTTTTATTTAAAATCTCACCGTTTGTTCCATATTATGCTGGTTTCCCATTGTATGCTGCTTTTCCATTTCCATGTCCCTATGCCAAGATGGGCCTGGTTGTACATCCTGCAAATATATTTTAATCAGCATCATTTTATTCATTTAAAATGTCACACACATCACAATAATTTTATTAGAACTAACTTACTGGTATGGAAGGTGTGGACTGTTGAGTCTGGTGCAGTATGCTTGCAGTAGCATATTCTATAGGCATTGGGAGTATTTGCACATGATGACTCTACAAAATTAAATTTGTAAATTATAACTTCACTGTATACAGTTTTCATAATGGTCTAAGAAGTTTAAAGCTAGTAATACCTACCTGAAGTATGCTCCCTGACACCGGAGTTGCATTTGCCTCCTCTGTAACGTCTTGTACACTCTGCGAACAAATGTAGACTTAACAATTTTTTGGGAAGTAAAGTAGGTACTGTTTGCATGTGTTGAATAATATTTCAATAAACATACCAAGAGCATATTCTAAATGATTTTGATCCGGCTATTTTCTTGCAAATTGGCACTATTCAAGTTATTATTTTGAGCATCATCAGCTACTTTTTCTTGTTTTTCAAAAGATAGTTCCAACATCTTCCGACAACGTTTATTTACTTTATGCATTTTTATGGCACTTTCACTGCACGTGTGTTCACAAAGAAAGTCAAAACAACACTATTTAATTTTGTTATTTAAATCAGTGCGTTATAAAGCTAATAGGCGTTGTGCTGCACATAAGGTCTTTAGGCCTGGTATCCGCAAGGAATTGCAATTTTTGGCTTCCAGTGCGGCATAAGGTCGAAAGGCCTTATATTATTACAAAAATAAACGTTAATATTCAACAAAGCTAGCATCACAACTTTAAACAATTCCTTGAACAGTATGTATAAGAAGTCCATTTAATGCAACTGATGCTTCTATTTCCGAAACATTTATCTCTTCTGCTGGGTAACATGCTTTTCTTGCATTTAATATATCGTGGTAGGGGGGATAAGCGGGATAACCTCGACTCTTCAAATCCTGCCTTAAAAGTTTATATGTTTCAACACTTAGTTTTCTGTCGATTATGAAACCTAAAGCTTCCTCCGGTGTATAAGGCTTTGCAACCGCTGCAACTTTTTTCAATACAACGCATGGTTCTATTGGTGATTTCAGACAAAGATTTATTAATTGTTCCAGATCTTTTGAAGCTTTTGGGGTTAATTTGCTTCCATCATCTGAAGTAATCGTTGACGCAAAAGATTTTATCAATTTAGTTTGAGGTTCATCTACTAGAGATTCCATTATACGTTTTCTAATTTTAAGATCTTTTTTATACCTTGTATTGGACGCCTGTGTTGATTTGTTAGGTCCCAATGATGATATGTCAGTCGAATCCTGAATTGTTGCTTCGAATTGTGTGACATCCAGTGCCAGTCCAATTCCTTCCAGAGGTAGTTCATTATTGCCCATCTCACTGGATGTATCAATGTTCACGGCATCCCTTTGCAGAGGTTGTGAAATACTGCACATCTCACTGGATGTCGCAACGACCGCAGCAACCCTCTTAAATTCTACTGGTATATCATCAATGAATAGTTTGTTTAAGAAAACGCCATTATAAAAACTCATGTCTTTCCTTTTCCTCTCATGATTTTGATTTTGATTTTGAATAAAAGGTTTAACAACTTTACCTATTAGTCTATCTTTTTCACTAGGAGAGAGATCTCTAAGTTGCAGACCCATTTCTCTGAAAAGTACGGTTGTTAAATCAGATGGTGTTAGGTCGTCAGGTGAGGCGTTCTTTTTATATAGGTCGTCAGGTGAGGCGTTCTTTTTATAATTTAGCTTTCTGCGTAAAAACATTCAAAAATATGGAAACGCGTATATAATCCTTGCATATTTGCGGTTACTTCCGGATTTTGAAGTACCGGCTGTGGCGCGATCCTCAGCATCGTTTGCCACTCGTGTACCAACATGAGGGTAGGCCCCCCTTGCAGTAAGTCCTCCGGTCGGGGCTCGGACGGACATCCCTCAGCAGATTGGGTAAGCCCCTGCTGAGGCAAAATAGCGCCATGGGTCTGTAACGGCTCCATGGTGCCTCACCTCCGTTTCTCTAGTTCACATGTATCAGCGTAGGGTTTCAGCATAAGCCTGACGAAGGTGGACCCCTTCCCACGCTACCTGTGAACCTACATCGAAATAAAAACATGATTAATTGAACGGTCTCCGTTAATCGATCAAAGCTACTACGCCAATCTATCGACTTCGATCAAAGTCGATTGTTTGATCAGTCTGTTAACACCTCAACATCCTGTGTACAAGATATATTTTATTTCTAAACAAATAGATTTGTAAATAAAGGAAAAAAATAATCAACTCTAAAAATAATATAAGAAAAAAATCGAACTAAACATGAAAGGTCAAGTTGTGTGATAACCCTTACATAAAATTTTTGAAATTCAATGACTCTCAAACGCCGCGATAAAGGAACGTGGTTTTTTTTTATCAACGATAGACCTAACTGAGAACAATCTTTGAGTGCTACTCACAAGCCGCACTTTTAAGTCATTTAAGGGAAAAAAATTAAATCCAAAAATCTGAAAAAATAATAATAACTCAGTGACCAAAGGTGTTATTTCAAAAATCAAAACTGGGGAATAAGCGCCAAAAGATCCTTCATGGTACTATATTAAAAAATATATATTTATCGTAATCAGTTACGCATTTTTCTAGGTCAAGGTCATGAAATTGATATTATTTTATAAGAAAAAGTATATGGAATAGACACGTGGGTGTTCTACTCTTCCATTTTAAACGCATTCCTTGATTCATTATGCGACAAACAGCATAGGGATTTTTTTTGAGTGAAATCAAACACTGTGCGTAGTTTTAAAAAAGGTTCTTTAACAGACCATATTCGAATACACACCGGTGAAAAGCCTTTTCAGTGTGCTGTATGTCACCGATATTTTCGTAAAAAGGGTTCTCTAACAAATCATATTCGGACGCACACAGGTGAAAATCCTTTTAAGCGTGATGTTTGTCACCGTAGTTTTCGTGAAAAGGGTTCTTTAACAGATCATATTCGGACGCACACTGGTGAAAAGCCTTTTGAGTGTGATGTATGTCACCGTAGTTTCCGTGAAAAGCGTTCTTTAACAGATCATATTCGGACGCACACTAGTGAAAAACCTATTTAGTGTGATGTGTGTCACCGTAGTTTTCCTGAAAAAAGTTCTCTTACAGATCATATTCGAATACACTCCGGTGAAAAGCCTTTTTAGCGCGATATGTCACCGTAGTTTTCGTGAAAATCGTTCTTTAACAGATAATGTTCGGGTGCACACCGGTGAAAAGCCTTTTCAGTGTCTGTATGTCACCGATATTTTCGTGAAAAGGTAACAGATCATATTCGGACGCACACTGGTGAAAAACCTTTTTAGCGTGATGTTTGTCACCGTAGTTTTCGTGAAAAGTGCTCTTTAACAGATCATATTGGAATACACACCGGTGAAAAGCCTTTTGAGCGTAATATATGTCACCGTAGTTTTCTTGAAAAGGGTTCTTTAACAGATCATGTTCGAATACACACCGGTGAAAAACCTTTTCAGTGTGCTGTATGTCACCGATATTTTCGTAAAAAGGGTTTTCTAACAGATCATATTCGGACGCAGACTGGTGAAAATCCTTTTCAGCGTAATGTTTGTCACCGTTGTTTTCGTGAAAAGGTTTCTTTAACAGATCATATTCGGACGCACACTAGTGAAAAACCTTTTGAGCGTGATGTTTGTCACCGTACTTTTCGTGAAAAGGGTTCTTTAACAGATTATGTTCGGGTGCACACCGGTAAAAAACCTTTTTAGCGTGATGTTTGTCACCGTACTTTTCGTGAAAAGGGTTCTTTAACAGATTATGTTCGGGTGCACACCGGTGACAAGCCTTTTCAGTGTCTGTATGTCACCGATATTTTCGTGAAAAGGTAACAGATCATATTCGGACGCACACTGGTAAAAAACCTTTTTAGCGTGATTTTTGTCACCGTAGTTTTCGTGAAAATCGTTCTTTAACAGATAATGTTCGGGTGCACACCGGTGAAAAGCCTTTTCAGTGTCTGTATGTCACCGATATTTTCGTGAAAAGGTAACAGATCATATTCGGACGCACACTGGTGAAAAACCTTTTTAGCGTGATGTTTGTCACCGTAGTTTTCGTGAAAAGTGCTCTTTAACAGATCATATTGGAATACACACCGGTGAAAAGCCTTTTGAGCGTAATATATGTCACCGTAGTTTTCTTGAAAAGGGTTCTTTAACAGATCATGTTCGAATACACACCGGTGAAAAGCCTTTTCAGTGTGCTATATGTCACCGATATTTTCGTAAAAAGGGTTTTCTAACAGATCATATTCGGACGCAGACTGGTGAAAATCCTTTTCAGCGTAATGTTTGTCACCGTTGTTTTCGTGAAAAGGTTTCTTTAACAGATCATATTCGGACGCACACTAGTGAAGAACCTTTTGAGCGTGATGTTTGTCACCGTACTTTTCGTGAAAAGGGTTCTTTAACAGATTATGTTCGGGTGCACACCGGTAAAAAACCTTTTTAGCGTGATGTTTGTCACCGTACTTTTCGTGAAAAGTGTTCTTTAACAGATTATGTTCGGGTGCACACCGGTGACAAGCCTTTTCAGTGTCTGTATGTCACCGATATTTTCGTGAAAAGATTGTTGATCATATTCGGACGCACACTGGTGAAAAACCTTTTTAGCGTGATTTTTGTCACCGTAGTTTTCGTGAAAAGTGTTCTTTAACAGATCATATTGGAATACACACCGGTGAAAATCCTTTTAAGCGCGATATATGTCACCGTAGTTTTCTTGAAAAGGGTTCTTTAACAGATCATGTTCGAATACACACCGGTGAAAAGCCTTTTCAGTGTGCTGTATGTCACCGATATTTTCGTGAAAAGGTTTCTTTAACAGATCATATTCGGACGCACAGTGGTGAAAAGCCTTTTGAGTGTAATGTATGTCACCGTAGTTTCCGAGAAAAGCGTTCTTTAACAGATCATATTCGGACGCACACTAGTGAAAAACCTATTTAGCGTGATGTTTGTCACCGTAGTTTTCCTGAAAAAAGTTCTCTTACAGATCATATTCGAATACACACCGGTGAAAAGCCTTTTTAGCGTGATATGTCACCGTAGTTTTCGTGAAAATCGTTCTTTAACAGATTATATTCGGATGCACACCGGTAAAAAACCTTTTTAGCGTGATGTTTGTTACCGTACTTTTCGTGAAAAGGGTTCTTTAACAGATTATGTTCGGGTGCACACCGGTGACAAGCCTTTTCAGTGTCTGTATGTTACCGATATTTTCGTGAAAACGTAACAGATCATATTCGGACCGGAAAAGGTTTTTCACCAGTGTGCACTGGTGAAAAACCTTTTTAGCGTGATGTTTGTCACCGTAGTTTTTGTGAAAAGTGCTCTTTAACAGATCATATTGAAAAACACACCGGCGAAAAGCCTTTTAAGCGTGATATACAGGGTGTCCCGTAAATAATGGATCAAACGTAACGGGTAGGTAGCTTACCTCATTTCCAACAACTAATTTGAACAGTAAAAAAAAAACCCATAAGGTAACCAAGATAATTTTTTTTTTCGATTTTTACTATTTTCTGTACCAGCATTCAGTGTTTTTAATGCTGTTGCTGCAAATGGTATCATATTTAGGTGTGATTTTCGTCATACATTTCTGAATAGTTTACTAGTGTTATAAGATACCATTTTTTTAAATAACATTTTATTTGCCTTAGAAAAAAAATCTTGAATTGAAAAGTTTTGTTTTTAAGATGAAAAGACCAGAATTGGAAAAATTCTCCTGTAAAAAAATTGTATGACACCGAAGTGTACCATTATTTTAAAAACTTGTACAATTACTAAGGTTTGCAGATTGGTATAAAACTTACGCCTAGTCTTTGTCGTTACAAAGATATTGCTATGAATCTGACAGAGGTGCAAAATTACGAAATAAAATAAAATTGAAAAAGTGTGCACAATTCAACTATTTTCTTAAAAATGTTTAGGTATCTCAGCGTATGAAAAAACTTAGGAGGTTAAATTAAAAAAAAAATACAAATAAATCGTTTATTTTGTTTTTACAGTAAATGTTCAAACTGACGTCCCCCTACGAGAATGCAAAGTCTGCACCTCCTAATAAAGGAAGCTCTTATCCGACGGACAAAATGGCTGTTGTTTATTTCTGATACAGCAGATTGGATGCGCTGACGTAATTCTTCTTCCGACGTTATTCGTTGTTTGTACACTTTGTCTTTTAAACATCCCCAATAAAAAAAATCTAAGGGATTTAAATCCGGAGATCGCGGAGGCCACAAAATTGGTCCTAATCGGCCGATCCATCTGTCAGGGTAAGTTTCATTGAGTTGCGCCCTTACTGCCGTCGCATAGTGAGCGGGGCATCCATCATTTTGTAACCACATTGCTTGCCGCACGTCTTCTGGAATATTTTCTAATAACGTTGGCAACTCATTCCTTAAAAAATGCAGATAGTATTCGGCGTTTAGAGTTGCTGGTAGTTCAAAGGGCCCTATTATTTGCCCATTTATTATTCCTGCCCATAAATTTATTTTAAATTGATGTTGGCTCCTGTCCTCTCGCATCAAATGTGGGTTTACCAGCTGCCAACTGTGCAAATTATGCAAATTGAGATATCCATCTCGCCGGCATGAAGACTCGTCACTCCATAAAATTTTATTAAAAAACTGTGGGTCCGCCCGTATCATTCTAAGCATCCTTTGGCAAAATGCTACTCTTTACGGGTAATCACGTGACGTCAGCGTTTGAACACGTTGCACGTGATATGGGTGCAACCGGTGCCTTTTTAGAACTCGATGTACCGTCGATCTTGGAATACCTGTGCGTTGCGCTATGACGCGAATTGAGACCGACGAATCTTCCTCGATTTCTCGAATAATAATTTCGTCATTGACTTGTGACGGTCGCCCTTCACTGGCACCCCCAACTCCGGTGCCAAGAATTCTTCCCTCAAGAAGCGCGTTATGCACTCTAATGAATACGCGATAGTCGGGATGTCGATCCCGGTTCGGGTATCTTTCACGATACAATCTTGCGGCCGCCCTGGCATTACCTCTTGCTTCTCCGTAGATAAAATGCATTTCGGCATACTCCCGTGGCGTGTACTCGTAACGAGGCATCGTACTACTGCACACACGTACAACCACACACAAACGATTGTTTTCGAAGTCCGTAGGATTGCCAAGTCATTCGTCCAAAACACAAACAGTTCCAAATCGTTAGGCAAAGCAAAGTCCAAATACACCGCACAAGTTTAATTTTAAGGAACACAACAGTTAGGCACAGCGGGAGCGAAAGTAGTCTGACGTACGTATCAACTCGAAGAGAGATTCGTGTCAACTAAACAAATAAAATCAAGCAACATTACCAAAAATACAAAAGCGGCGCTATCTATCCCTTTCACACTGAGTGAGGTGCAACTCCGCAGGTAGCGGTCCCAAATGCCGAACAGATGACGTCATCGGCTCGGAATTACGCTACACGCTTAACCACATGCTTAGATTACAAGCATAAGCCATTACGAGAAAGAAAAGTTAGATTGTACCATTTTAATTTCTGTTCTGTCTTCTTCATCACATTCATACGAGTAGCAATATCTTTGTAACCGCAAGGACTATACGTAAGTTTTATACCAATTTGCAAACCTTAGTAATTTTACAAGTTTTTAAAATAATGGTACACTTTGATGTCATACATTTTTTTTACAGGAGAATTTTTCCAATTCTGGTCTTTTCATCGTAAAAACAAAACTTTTCAATTCAAGATTTTTTTTCTAAGGCAAATAAAATGTTATTTAAAAAAATGGTATCTTATAACACTAGTAAACTATTCAGAAATGTATGACAAAAATCACACCTAAATATGATACCATTTGCAGCAACAGCATTAAAAACACTGAATGCTGGTACAGAAAATAGTAAAAATCGAAAAAAAAAATTATCTTGGTTACCTTATGGGTTTTTTTTTTACTGTTCAAATTAGTTGTTGGAAATGAGGTAAGCTACCTACCCGTTACGTTTGATCCATTATTTACGGGACACCCTGTATGTCACCGTAGTTTTCTTGAAAAGGGTTCTTGAACAGATCATATTCAAATACACACCGGTGAAAAACCTTTTCAGTGTGCTGTATGTCACCGATATTTTCGTAAAAAGGGTTCTCTAACAAATCATATTCGGACGCACACAGGTGAAAATCCTTTTAAGCGTGATGTTTATCACCGTAGTTTTCGTGAAAAGGGTTCTTTAACAGATCATATTCGGACGCACACCGGTGAAAAGCCTTTTTAGCGTGTTTCATGTCACCGTAGTTAAATCTGACGTTACAGGTATCACACGCCCAAACTGTGCAGACATCTTTTTTAAATTTCGCGCACAGTTTGCAGCGTGTTCTGCCGGTGGTACGTTGTGGGAAATGCCCATGTTTTTGCACCTGAGCCGGCGTAGGCAGTTGTGCATTGTGCTTTTTTAGTATTGAATCGGCCAGTTTCAACCGAAACTGTCGCTGCGGTATTTTCAATAAGGATGAATAGATGATATGAGAATTGTGTATTGATACATTGAGCAGCCTCCGGAATAACTTCTTGTACCATATGTGATTACGAATCCTTTCCACGGGGAATGCCTGCAAAAGTTGATCTTTTTTGTCGACACCCCCCATGGCAAAGTTGTAATCTAGTACGACCTGCGGTTTGAATTTGAAAACCCCATGTTTTTCCTTTCCACTGATTTCCACTTTGATAAGTGGAAATCTCGAATCGATTTATCACTAATATTTATCATCGTTTTTTTATTTAAATCCTTCAAGAATTTACTGCTATCGTCTATGCGTATATTTGAAGTAACAATTATGTTTTTCGGATTTTGCATTTTTGTTTCCTGATTCGCGCTAGATGTTACCATTGATAATTGGTGATTTGAAGTACTTGGTACAGGGTTATCAGAATCAAAAAAGGAGTCTCTTGTCCCAGAAATTAAATTGTTTTTTTTTTCAGTTACTTTCGAAGAATTCTTTTTCGTAGCTTTGTTTTTTGTTTGTTTTGTCTTGACCTTATCTTCTTTCTTAATTTTTTCGTCATCTTTTTGCTTCAATTTCTTAATGACATCTAAATGTGTAATAACTTCAGCACCTCTTGAAATTTTTGTCTTTTTTTGTATTGTGACTTTACTTTCATGTCTTTTTATCGTACTTAAGAGCAATTCTTCGAATGAAGTTTTGTTTGACATTTCCGGTTTATTAATCAAATCTCTTGACGTAACGGAGGGAATAGTTAGGGTATGACAATGTTGTGTTACCGATGCATCAGTGCACGTGATCCAGCCCTCGTTGATTTTTCTCAAACATATTGATAACAACGTTGCAGGGCTTGCAATCGTTGATGTAACATCGATGGCAGTATTTTTTGTTGTGTTTTCTCTTATAAATGATATACGATGCTTTTCTGAAAGTACTACCTCTTGTTTCGTTTTCGAATCACTGGGCATATATGAGTTAACAGATCATACTCGGACGCACACTGGTGAAACCGTTTTTAGCGTGATGTTTGTCACCGGAGTTTTCGTGAAAAGTGTTCTTTAACAGATCATATTCGAATACACACCGGTGAAAAGCCTTTTAAACATGATGTATGTCACCGTGGTTTTTCTGAAAAGGGTTCTTTAACAGATCACATTCGGATTTACACCGATGAAAAGCCTTTTCAGTGTGCTGTATGTCCCCATAGTTTTCGTGAAAAGGGTTCACTAACATGATATTCGAATACACATACACATCAGCGAAAAGCCTGTTGAGGGTGATATAGGTATGCCATCGTAAATGTCGTGAAAAAGATTCTGATACGCTAATGAACCTTATGAAATTCCTCCATCCACATCATTCGTATCAATACCGGAGGACGAAAGACCAAGCGGTGAATACTTTTATGATATAAACTTCAGTATACGTAACGGTGTGGAGATTTTGAACCAGCGCCGTAAACCATCAACGTGTCGGGTTTTTTCGAAATACTCTTCTACAAGCTGGTTGAACAAATTATGATTATTCATAAACTTGTCAAACTTTTAACCATTTCAACTGGAGTTTAGTGTAGGCTTGAACGTTGCTAGATTTTTGAGTCCACACGATACCAATCTCTAACTAACTCTGTGGATTTTCTTTACCGTCCGACGCGATCTTCTACATTCTTGATGAATTTTACGAGTTCGATGATGTTCCTTGGACTCTCGCTCCTTCTTCAAGGCTTTATATAAAACCACAACCGTCGAGCATTCATGTAACAATTGGTGTTTAGCACCAGGATCGTCAGCTATAATTTTTGCATAGTAAGTACTCATATGAGGACACTTCCTTCTTGGCTCTTTTCGATTTAAGCTTGTATTACCCTTTGTTGCGATTCTATTAAAATTTATCGATAGACGAATCTGTGGTATTGTTTCGAGGCAGAATAATCTTCCGCCAATATAAAAGGGAAGCGGCACCCTTATGGCATAAAACTTTACATTTTAACTGACGAATATGGGGTTATTCTTAAACAAATAGTTTATGCTGGTGCATCAGATCCGGTCATTGGTGGTGTTAACCATACCGAGAAAGTGGTTATGAATTTGCTCAGTGACTACTTAAACGCTGGATATTCAGTTTATGTGGACTATAATTCAGTCGATCTAGCCGAGAAACTGCTAAAACAAAAAGTTATTGCACAGGGACATTACAATCCAACAGAAAAAATACGCATAAGGACATAGTACAAAGCAAACAAGCGTGGAGATTTGAAGGCCAAATGTAGCACAGGAGGCACTTGTGTTTTGAAATGGCGAGATCGACGAGATGTGCTCATGTTGTCAACGGAATTTGAGTCCAATATGATCGAAGTAACTACACGTCGTGGTGAAACTATGTTAAAGCCTGGAATGGTAGTAAATTATAATAAATACATGGGTGGGATTGATCACCAGGACCAGATGTTGATATTATTGCTGCGAGGATAAAACTGTAAAATGGTATAAAAAACTTGACATACATATTTATCAACAACTTCTTTATAACTAATTCACACTTTATAATATATTTTCTCCGAAAAAAAGAGAACTTCTACAATTTTCGACTTGAAGTAAGTTCAGGTGGGGTAAGGGAAACATACTTCATTTTTATATTTTATTTTGAGCTCTAACCACTGTATTAAAATGTCGTGTAATCATCTTGATAGACACAAGATCTACTTTTTTAAGTCGGCTTTTTAGTATCGAATGAATTTTTAAACTAGCTATAATGCGTGTAGCTGAAAAATTATAAAACGTTTAGGCTGGTTCTGTTGTTTCACTTTACCGGTTTTTGGGGTAAGGGAAACACTTAAATTAAATCTAAAAGTATTATTGCTAGTACAGATTTATTTGTGTACAATAAAAAAATAAAAAAACAACAATCAAATGAAAACTTTAGTCCACTGAAATACGGTTTAAAATAGAAAATATTTACATCAATCGAAATTCGGGGTAAGGGGAACATATGGGCTTGAGACAGGGGTCGTCAACTAAAAATGAAAGCCGGGTTTTGATTATATTTTGTTTATTAACATTAGCCTCTCATATTTCAGTCTCAATAGTAGGTAACACTTGTTGGAAAGAAAAGATAGAAGAAATTAATATTAATGGAGTTGAATTCCAACTTATCGGAGTATTATTTTAGTATTTACTTATCTAAATCTAAACCACTTGGACTCTTAACTACTTATCTTATAATGTATAGGAACTTTAGTTAGCGACTTATAAAAAAAGAAATACTTTTAATAAAATAATTCTTTTTGGACATTTTTATCTACTCAAAGAGGAACTTTAGTTTCCACTTATTAAAAAAATACTTTTAAGAAAATATAAATTTTACTTAAATGTATGACTATTCAGTTACTTATTGAATATTAAAGGAATTAAAAGACATTTTAAATATAATTTGGCCTCTGCGACCAATGGCTGGTTTTGGCAATTTTGTGACAATGTCCTCCGTGTGTTTCACTTCAGAAATATCGTCCAGCACAGGAAAGGCAAAAATAGTTTCACTTTCTGCTTTTGATTTTTTTCTTGCGTATTTTACCACTGGAGCACCGACCTCATTTATGGTTAGCACTACGCCCACATAATGTTTTATAGACTTTTTAGTGCAAAATTTTACCAGTAGCCAATCACTCTCAAAATAATGCCCATCAGAATTACAATTCTCTTTGTCTGAATCAATTACATCTTCGTCATTACTCTCATTCAGTGTTTTCTCATAGTAATCATTGCTACCATTATCTTCGTCATATTTTATTTCAGTCTCACTTTCACTTGAAGTCATTGAATTTTTTGGTCTTTTTCTACATTGTTTAATGGGCTTTGTTTCTTTCTTTATTTTTTTGTTTTGTTGTCTATAGTCTTCAACTTTTTCTCCTTTTCCTTTATACATATTCTTTGCTTGTTTCTCTTGCCGCTTAATTTTATGTTTTTTTTCTTTGTTTTCTTCATCATCTTCCTCGTTACTTCTATTCAGTACTTCCTCCCAGTAATTATTGCTATCATCACTGTATTCGTCATATTTGACTTCAGTCTCACTGTCACTTGAAGATGTGGAATAATTTGGTATTTTTTTGCATTTTTTCAATGTTATTTTGACTTTTTTTTATTTTTTTTTATGTTCTCTATTGTCTTCAATATCCTCATCTTTTACTTTATTCTTGTTCTTTGATCTTTTCTCTTACTGCTTCGTCTTATTCTGTTTTTCCTTTTCTGCTTCTTGAGTTCTTTTATAAACATCGTCACTTGTTATGACTTCTGCACCAGTTGCCACGCGTTTTCTCTTTACTTTGGAGCTGGTTCCTGCTTTAATCCTCATCAACAGTAACTCTTCAAATGTGACTATCTGAACGTTAGGCGATTGCTCTGAAATGGTCTTCGTACTAGAGGGTACGGATTGTGCGTTGAGTTCAAAATTGACAATGCGGTTTTCACGTATTGGAACGTTAGGCGATTGCTCTGAAATGGTCCTCTTACTAGAGGGTACAGATTGTGCGTTAAGTTCAAAATTGACAATGCGGTTTTCAATTATTTGAACGTTAGATTGTTTTGAAATGGTCTTCGTATTAGAGGATACGGATTGTGCGTTGAGTTCAAAAGAGTTTTGTGAAGGTTTTGGCACATGCAAACTACTAGAATTATTAATTTGCGTCAAGTCTAAACGCATTATATTTTTTAAAGATAGTTTAAGCAAAGAGTCCGGTTCAAATGTGTTGCTTTTGGGTGACTTTTCTTCAAAAACTGGGTCAGCTTGCGTGGATGTGCCAACGCGAGGTTCTTGCAACTTTGTGTTTGCTGAAATTATGTTGACATACAAGGGCACATCAACGGGTGGCTTGTTTGTCGGAATTTGAACAGGTTCCGTAGCATTAGAAGATGATTTTTGCTTCCATTCTCGTAAAAGATCTTGGTTAAACTGGTTTTCTGGGATTGCAAGTTTGTTTAATGGATAAATTCCTCCTTTTCTGAAACCAGCCGCACATATAGCCGGATCCAACGTTTTCCAAATTTGCCCAATCATTCTGGAGAATTCTTTTTTTGGTAATTGTTTACCTATGTTCATTCTCTGCCATTTTAATATCGCAACATCCCATCGGTCTTTGAAAGATTTATTTACAGCCAAATCTAATGGCTGTAAGAGATGGCTGGTGTGAGGAGGTATTTTTAAAATGGTTATGTTTGCTTCTCTGGCCTTTTTAATCAGATTAATACCCACATGGGTTGCATGTCCATCATACAGCAAAAGGATCGGGCGCTTTTCTCCGACAGTTTTTAAAAAAACCTTTTCAAAATAGGCTTCAAAGACGGGCGTCTCCATCCAACCGTTACTTGTAGCAGCATATGCTGTTCCAGGATAATCTTCGGTAGAGGTCCATTCGTCCCAAACATTTTTCCCCTTGAAAACGATCATGGGTGGTGTTTTCTCTCCTAGGGCGTTACACCCTAATAAGATAGTAGTATTGTCCTTTCCTGCCGGCTTAGCATGGCGTTCTATCTCTACTCTACCAAGACTCGACAAAGCTCTTTTCCATACTGACAATAGACAAAATGACAGATAAATGACAGATTTTCGAAAGACTTCTACCGTCCTTAGCATGGCGATGTTTGACATGTGGAAAAGACAGTTCTCTAGTCTCTATCGACAAAAGTCTATAACGTCGAGCATGGCGATATTTTTTTGTCTACTTTTGACAGTTGTTGTAGAAATCGTTTCTTGACTTCTAATGTCAAAAAGTCTACAACACGTCAGACCTAGACAAGCGCATTTTTAGAAAAAAACCGCCTTTTTTTGATTTCGAGAAAAACATGTCTGGGGGCTACCGTCGTCATCTCCTTAGTTTTTACGATGAAAAAAATGAGAGGAAAGCAAAAAGAAACACCGTACGAGCGTTAACCGGGGCTTTCGATCTCCCGGAAAACGAGTTTCTTGAAAATTATAAAGTAACCAAAGAGATGGTTCAATATTTGTGCCAGGAGCTGAACGAGGACCTGTCTCCAAGCACATCACAGGGTCTGCCTGTTATTGTTAAAGTAAGTTCAATCCATCGGTTAAGTACGCCTTCCAACTACCTTGTAAAAATAATAGGCAATTATCTTATTAGTGGATCTAACAATGACTATTAATTTGCAGGTTCTTTGTTCATTGAAAGTTCTGCTGACAGGACACTACCAAAGGGGTGTTGGTCAAGAACAAAACATTTCGATTGGCCAAACCACAGTCAGCAAATTTTTAAAGCAATTTGTTGTTGCTGTAAACACAAGGTCAGTTACTTACTCTCGTAAAATACCTAGATACCAAAGTTTGAGTGACGTGTAAGCGTCAGTTCCCACTAAGACGCGACTCGGCGCGACTACGGCCGGAAAGCGGCCAATGATACCGCACCCGCACTGAGCCGCGCGGCGCATCGTAAAATTGCTGGCAGCACGACGCGACGGCTCGCTCGCGAAATCACTAGCCTCTTTCAGTCTTTCATTCTTTCTTTCAGTTTATTACAGCGATTCAAAATATAAATTTATTTCCTACCTACACAAAAATACTCACATGTCATTGAATTCAGAACGCGTAGCGCTGCGTGGTACAACGTATTCTGATTTCTTGAAGTAGTTGTTTTTTGATGAAAATGTGCGCGCAACGCCGCATTGCGTCGCGTCTCGATGTAAGCTGACGCTAAGGGGCTTGTGTTAGCAAGTTGGATAGATATCTAACTTCTGTTGTTTCAGACTGAAACCGCGATGGGTCCTGTTCCCAAACACAGAGACAGGAAGACAGACTGTGGCAACTGGGTACCAGCGTAAATTCGGCCTCCCAGACATATTGGGAACCATTGACTGTACCCATGTCCAACTGTTTCCACCACCAAAGCCACAACAAGCGCAATTCAGAAACAGACATGGAGTAACGTCCATTAATGTTCAGTTGGTAAGAAAATACACCTAAGAGCAATAAAATCGCACCACACACCTTGACTTTTTTGTAAGGGCAGTTTTTTATGAATGTGAATAAATATTTTAAAAAAGCATAAGTATACTAATTGAAAGAACTGTCCAATGATATCCAATACAGTGTTAAAAAATACTCATAAAGGGGTTTTAGGGCACAAAACTGACCATACGGGAAAATTACCCAATTACTCAAAATTCTTGATCGATTTTTTAATTAATTAGGTTCCCCGAGCACTAATTACAGCTACTATAATGCCACCCCCAAAACATAGACGATCCACCGCCAAAAGCCACACGTTCGCTTATGCAGCTTTGTGAAAATCGCGCTGATAAACTTCTGTAGACCTTAGAGCGTTCATCATGACCATGTCTTGTCATTCTACACTCAAAAGAGAATATAACAGCCCGCCATCCAATTTAAGTGCTCTCTGGCAAATTGTACTCGGGCTTGTCGGTGACCTGTGGACAAATTGGGACCGTTTGCAGTCGATGTAAAGTCACCTCACTAAGTTTTCTAACTGTTCATCAACTTAAATGTTGAATCGCGTAGGTACTTAATATCTTACGATTCAGTAATAAACCAAAATTATAAGGGGTGTGCAATTTTATTGCTATCAAGTGTAGACCCATGAAACTGGTTTATAATAATTATGATAATTGTTAAAGATGATAAGAGATTATAGGGAAGCAAGAGATCCTGTGATCTTTTTTATGGTGCTATCTATACCTACATAATAATTATCAATAAAAATCTAAAAATGTTTACTCAATTCTTTTACTTTCAGATCGCAGATGCTGAGTGCAAAATCCTCAATGTAAATGCAAATTTTCCGGGCAGGGTTCATGACCAATTTATTTTTAATAGTTCAATTATTAAAACAGAACTACGCAGACTACATGAATGCAGAATTGGCCAGTATTGTCTACTAGGTAAGGTATTATGTAAAGTGGATACGCTAAGGGGAAGTACCTTAACCATGGCAGATACATGGAAATGGTCTTAGCGAGTCCATCCGTAATTTTTCGTGAAATTTTGATTTAGGATTAACATTTGTTTTTTGATCAAATCTTTCAACCACCCTTACATACCGACTTTCCTCCGTGCCTGTTGGTCCCGGCTGTCATTTATCCATTTTTGGCAGTCGTTACAGGTAGTCAGTGGCATAAAAAGTCTGACAACCAGCCTTACCAAGTGGCATCGTATTACCCAGTATTTACTGGGTTGTGGAAGTCAGATAGGCAGTGGTAAAATACTGGTATTCAGCTGCACCCGGTTAGACTGGAAGCCGACCTCAACATAGTTGGGAAAATGTTAAGCAGATGATGATAATAAAAATCTTTCAAACAAAATGTATGGGAAAAGTTTTGTGCAATTTCTGACTTTTACTCTTCAACCTGTGTTGCTATAAAGAACTTTTTGATCAATATTAGAAACAGGGTCGATTGGCAACAAATAAATGTTTAGTGTTAATGACCTTTTTTTTTAACTGTAGGTATATTTTACGAAAATTTGTGTGGGGTTCAAAATTTCACATAAAATTATGGATAGTCTCCCCTTTCGTATAGCTGCAATGGTTAAGGTACTTCCCCTTATTGCCCCTTTACCGTATCCACCCTGTTTATTTCAAGATATAAAACCACTTATTTGAAATAAAAAACAGTAATGATATTATGTTATTTATTAAAATAAAAAAAGAAAAGCAAAAATAAAATAAAGTAAAAGAAATAAAATTAATCTTTGGGACACATGTGCTTATGTTTTTCTAATCTTGTATTTTGTAATCTGAAACTCACAACACAAAATTAATTTATGGTTAATAATTTGCAGGGGATTCAGGGTATGCTTTAGAGCCTTGGCTTATGACTCCAATTAGAAATGCTCAACGTGGTACGCCAGAAGAACGATACACCAAGTGGCATTGCCAAACGCGCAATGTCATAGAGTGTACCAATGGATATTTCAAGGGGACCTTTCGGTGTCTAGGCATAGACAGGAGCCTCCATTATGCGCCTGAGAAGGCATCGGCGCTGGTGTATGCCTGCTGCACGTTGTATAATATAATGCAACATTACAGGTATGTTTTATTATGTCATTGTACTTTTTATTAGTCGTACAAAAACTTTATCTAACAGTGGTGAAATTTATTTTAGGGTGCCTATGCAGGAAGCAGCTGTTTCAAATGAAAGAGCCAGAGAGATCACCTATGAGCCAAGAGGTAGCCTGCTACAAGCTGCAACTCATAGAAGAGCTACTATTTTAGGGAATTATTTTATGTAAATAAAAACTGTACCTTTGTAAACGCCGGTGTCTCATTTCTGTCTCTGCCAGTGCAGTATTTCGCTCTGCCAGAGCAGTATTTCGCTCTGCCAGAGCAATATGCCTCTCGGCCAGAGCAATTTTTCTCTCTGACAGAGCTAATTTTCTTGTGGCCAGATCATTTTTTTTTAAAAGCCTGTTACTTATTTCCTGAAACATATGTTAAACACACTTTTATAACAAGTAGAGGAGAGTTATGCCTGTATCAACTGTGTTATTCAGGTTATTCTGCTGTTTTAAACATCACTTGAAACTTTCTTTCACATAGGTACATACTCGTAGATTAAAACAATTTAATGACACTTACTATTAAAATATTTCTTGTCTGCGCATCGGAGGCAAGAAAATCATTTTGTATATTGCGTGCACAACCTCTTCTTGCATTTTGCTGATTGGAAGAGGTGGACGCTTGAGGGGTGTCTGGTGGTGAGGTAGGTGGTGGTAGTGGAGGTGAGGAAGCAAAGGCTGGAGGCGGTGATATTGCTGGAGGCACAGGGGGTATACACTGATATGTGGCTGGTGGTGGTGATATGGCTAGTGGGGGTGGAACTACGATCTGAAATAATAAATAAAAAAATACATTAACATAATATCACAAAATAGTATTAATATCATAACATTTAAAAGACACTGTTGTTACCTCGCCTAACACAGTCTCGCCTTGACCGGCCATTCCATAGGCACTCTCTGTGCCTATGATACTGAGGATGCGCTGACTGGTGAGTGAGAGGGTGGGAATTGATGTGTTGTTGCCCGTTACGACGCGGCCTGCATTCATACGGGCACCATCAGCCCGTGCCTTTTTTTTTAGATCTCTCCAAGTCTAAAACACAAATAATGACACAAATATTATGGGTATAAAGCTAAAGAACGTGTTGTTAATCATCTTTGTATTCGATTAAAAAGTTGTTTAAGTAATCAAATACCGTCCGCCACTGTTCCACAGTCTTAGTGGGTCCGTGTTCATGTAAGATCGCTTGCACACGGACCCACTCTTCATCATGGGCTTGTCGCCCTTGAGGCCCACTAAATTCGCCATTGGCGAAACGAGTGTGGGTGGACATGTAGTCCACCAAGAGCTCGATTTGGCGGGTGGTACTTCGCACACTGAAAGTAAATTTCGCACGTCAATGAATGGCACAATCCTGTTTTGAATATCTTTATAGTTGGCTTTGGACTAATGGAAGACTATATTCTCTTAAACTAATCACACACAACGCTATTAATCGGTACTAATTTACTTACATCTTTTTTGCCGCCATTATTACTTTTTCTAAAAAAACAAACGTATTAGAAAGAAGTAGTTATTCGTCTTGTTTATTTTCGCATTGTCACAATGCGAAAATAAACAAAACAAACTACATATTTAATATTTCGTTAATATTTTAGAAATAAAAAAATATTCACTTTGTTTGTCAACATTTAACAATCAACAATCCGACACAGATTAAAACTGTACGAATAATACGTTTCGTTGTTGCTTTGAGTTACGTTCAAAAGGTGATAAAACCTGCGCGTTTGACACATTTTTTTGGTTAACTAAACGTAAATGTTATCGTAGGATTTTTAGAATATCCACATCACTAGCTGCGTCTCCGTTGCTATGGAAAGTCATTCCATGTCTTTGTCTTCTTACAAACTCGAGTCTATGGGTCGGCGCATGCTCGGGGATGTCCAAGACTCAAGACATGTCAAGTTGTATGGAAAAGAGCTTTGTCGAGTCTTGGTAGAGTAGAGATAGAACGCCATGCTAAGCCGGCTGGGGAAGCAATAGTTCGTGTAGAGGTAAATCCTTTACATCCAACTACCTTGGATTTAGAGGGGTCTTTGGAGAAACTGGTTTCATCCACGTTCCATATGTGTGATGGTTTGTTGCTTAATCCCAACTCATTTACGGTTTTTTCTAGTAAATCGAAGTATGAGTATATAATGTTAGGACTGCAGGCTAGTTTGCGAGCATATTCCACCGGCTGTGGTTTTTGATCGATAAGTTGTGCCTCTTTTTGAATGATAAGAACCAATCTTCGCCGGGCACTCCATTTTTAAATGGACTTTTTACAAGATTTACCAACACGTACTGTCCCACTGTTTCTAATAACTCTTGTCTTGTTAGGCCAAAACCGTGTTTCTCCATAACCCGCAAATTTTTTACCAAATCTTCCTCTACCTCTCGGGATAAGGCGGCGGCTCTTCCCAAAGTACTTGATTTCAGTCCTTTGCGACCATAAACCTAAAAACAAAAAAAAAACAGCTATAGAAACAAAACATCAAAAATCGAGTCTAAGCCAGTCAAAACTATCACAATTAACTAAATAAACCTGAATCAGTAGATTAAACTTTAAATACATATAACTACTACTTACTCGATTTATGATGGTTGATCTGGGTATCCCATATTGTTTAGAGGCCTCGTATCCAGACAAGCTGCCATTTTTAACAGCTCTGACAGCCTCTAGTAATTTCTCCAAGGGGTATGATGCATTGACTGTTTTTCTTACATAATTTCTTGGCATTTTAACTGTCTGGAACAATGAATTTAATCTTTATTATTGTATTTTTTAACCTCAAAAAATACCTAATTTTGGAACTAAGATTACTTAGTTCCAAAATTATTATTATTAGTGATGTGCCGATTATGACTTCCGCCGACTAGCCGACTAGCCGATTAGTCGGTTGTAATAAGACCGACTAGTCGGCCGACTAGTCGGCTAAGCCGATTACGGTATGGTCGAGAGCGGTGTTTTAGTGTAAAAAAATATATTTTTTGTGCATAATTAAAGATAATACTGTTATTATTCATTGAAGTGAACAAGTAGAATTAAAATTTAATCATGTCAAAAAGAAAATATCGTGTATGGATGTTTTTTGAACAATTGGACAATGATTCTCGTAAAGTTAAGTGTAACCAATGCCAAGTGATATTTTCTCGTGGTGGGCAAGGAAAACCAGCTAACACTACAAGCATGAACAACCATATTAAATACAAACATCCAACCCTGATACCTCAGTTAGGTTCTGCTATCAAATGTTCAAGCACAGACGATTCCACCAAGTCTCAAATCTCAGCAGAAGAATTACCTAAAGCAGTGCCTACTCCGTCAACTTCAGTGATTATAAAATAAAGTAAAAAATATATAATCAAGGTTTTTATTTCATGTAGTTCCCCCGCATGCATATTATTGAGAAATACATACAACGTAAGAAGCCGGATAGTCGGCGCTCTTTGCCGATTAGTCGCCGACTAATCGACGACTACAATAGTGGCCGGATAGTCGGCTTTACTTATTATTATTGGTTCTCTAATTATTATTGGGAAAAGTTGTTTAGTTTCATGCATTAATAAAAAAAAAATTGTTAATTCAAAGTTCGTTTATTTAAAAGTAGCTGCCCGTCGCGACATCGTTTGCGTGGTTTCCTGCACCTGCTTGATCCCTACCCTTACTCTACCCAACCACTATTCTACCACTACCCTATTACTACCCTACCACTACCCTACCTGTTTTCCCTTGAGATTCTTTTATTTTTATTTTTTTTTATTCTATTCTGGACGGAGACAAATACAACAAATCAAAAACCATGAAAATCGGTCCAGCCGTTCTCGATTTATAAGTGTTCGAACAAACAAACAAACACGACTTTGTTTTATACATAATTATCATGTCTCCGGAAAATACCAAGATCCGCAAGTTAATTTTACTAGGAAATTTATAACCTAACCTAGGTTAGGTTATACCGTAAATTTATAAACTGACGAGTTAGATTATAAACTTACGGTTGTTGAAATTTTACGCTGACATATACATATATATATTATATAGATATATTTAAATTTTTACAAATTTCTTTTTGGACATCATAATGCAAATACGACTATTAATTTGTAATCAAAAGACTGATGCTTGAATCAATAGGTACAAAATTTGCTTAAGTATACGTGTCTCATAAAATGTTGATAACCCCTGACATCGGGAAAGGGAAACATATGTTCCACTTGACCCGGCTATGACAGTTGCCGTTACCCCGGTAATTAATTTATAGGTTATGTTTTGAATCACATTGAATTTTCTTATTTATAGCGTAGTTTACTCAAATTCAAATAAATAACATGAAAATAATACGTTTAAAAGAATACTTACCGATATTAAAAACCTCAGACATAACGTTTTGTCACACAAAATAGCACACAAATGACACGGGTCCAACTCGTGGTTTTGTAGCACGCCAACTGACATTTTGTTTTTGTCAATGTCGAGTATTTATTAGATTTAGCGCCATCTTTGTTTTTGTTTTGGAACTAAATCCTAATTACTGTTTTATCGACCGATAAATCACAGAGCTACAGTCTATAGTTTTAGATTTACGAACCACTGTTTACCTTCCCCCGTAGTCCCCCTTACCCCACCTGACCTTAATTTCAAAATTATTAAATGATGATGTATTAGAAATAATTGATGTACCCCTAAAAATGGCATGCATGTTCTGCAGCTCTGCCCCCGACAACGGAAAAGCATTAAAAATAAAGTTTTACGTAAGCGTTGCAAGCAATGTTGGGTTACAAAAAAAATCGTAAAGATACGAGTACATCCCATTATTGCCCAGATTGCCCCGAGCAACATGGCTTCTGTGAGGTCAATTGTTTTAGGGAGTATCATAAATATTAAGTAAAGCAACCGTTTTTTTTTAAAGAAAATCCACTATTTTCTTCAAGATCATTTCACCCTAACGCACACGGAAACAGCTGACCGCCGACCGACGACGCCGCAGCCCGCGCGCCCGCGCAGCGATCGAGTGAACGATGAGTCAAGACCTCAGTCGGCCAGCTGTCGCCAAAGTGAGTCCACGTTGCTCCTCGGAGCGCGCGCCGCGTGCGGAGTCCTAAGTTTCTCGCTCGTAAATTTAGTCATCATCATCATGTTCCCACTACTGGGACACGGCCTCCTCTCAATGAGAGGGAATGGGCTATAATCTACCACGCGGGCCCAGTGCGGATTGGTAGATGTCACATGTCTTCGAATTTTTGGTTCTAGGACATGCCGGTTTCCTCACGATGTTTTCCTTCACCGTTTTGAGAGCAGCGGTGATGAAATAAATTACACAAAGTAATGCGCCTGCCTGGGTTCGAACCCACGGCTTACTGTTCGTAAGTCGGGGCCGCCACCAAGGGGCCACCGCTACTCTCTAAAAAAAAAAACGTAAATTTAGTGCTATGTCTTAAAACAAGTGAACAGTGGACCGAAATGGCTTTACGCCATCGCGGGTGATAAATAACCTGTACGAGGCTCGTAAGCAGGATGTATGCAGAAATCAGATTCTAGAGTGCTCAACAACCTAAAATGTGTGAATTTTGAACAGTAGGTAAGTTAGTAGATATCTGTCTTAGACGACCCAATGACCTCTGCGTAAATTTAATCGGTAATTTTTAACTGTACGTAAATAAAATTGTGATAATAACTCTTTAAATACGCCAAAATACCTACTCAGTAGTTTGGATTACTTTTCATTTTCTTTGTTGTCACATCAAAGTTACATTTAGACTCGTCACGCAACATGTAAGGTAGGTATTTTGCCAGGAAAAGTTGCATTTATCAGGTAATGTTACGAGAATTATGTAAGTATATAGATAGATGCGTCGACGGGCGGACAGCGATTACGTGACTCGTGCAGTCGGGCTCGCCATGATTTCGAGGACATCGTCGGATAATTTAATTGAATTTTTTTTTTAAAGAAAATCCCTTATCCTGTTTTCTAACTCAGTCCTATATTTTTTTATTTATGTCAACTACCCATGGTTTGAGTGACAACGGTGTTCACACTAACACCCTGTATTCACTATTATTTATATTAAAATACACATTTTCACGTGTATTTTCTATTGTAATCTATATATATAAAAGAAAGTCGTGTTAGTTACACCATTTATAACTCAAGAACGGCTGAACCGATTTGGCTAAAAATTGGTGGGGATACCTCCCCACCAATTAGTCGGGCTCGCTATGATTTCGAGGACATCGTCGGATAATTTAATTTATTTTTTTTTTAAAGAAAATCCCTTATCCTGTTTTTTAACTCAGTCCTATATTTTTTTATTTATGTCAACTACCCATGGTTTGAGTGACAACGGTGTTCACACCAACACCCTGTATTTACTATTATTTATATTAACACGTTCGCTGTCCACTGAGCCACATATGGTTCAGGAAACGTGGACTTGAAAAGCACTAATACGTTCCTGAGCCATATGTGCGTCAGGAGACATACACTATATAGGTACTTCTAAAGCGAATAATTCCACTGGACGTGCTGGAACTTTACTGTTTCTGCATTGGACGTACTGGTACGATCATAAAGTAAAGAAAAACGCAAAATAAAAATATTTTTTGAACTATGTTTTATTATGTTTGTTTTGAAAACAGCATAAACAAAACGATTGTTTGCATTGCAAACACTCAGTATCCACTCGTTTTACTCTTTTTGCAGCAATTTGCCAGTTTGTACCTTCTTTTCGCAAGTCTTCGTAGCATCCATGGCATCGTTTTCGGACAATTTTATCGTCCTCTTTCCGCGGAATTTTAGTAAGAAAGTGCTGACTTGCGATCGAGCTAGTAGACGGTCTTGGACTATTAGTCAATGTATTTGCACTCGCATCGGATGCATTGTTCAATTGCAAGAACTCTCTAATAATTTCTTGCTGCGTCTGTAGTACGGTTTTACGTAATTTTCTGTTAGTAGTTGAATGTAGTTTCTGATACAAAAGCGTAGCGTTTGTTACTGATGCACAAATCAAAACATCGAAAGCGATCTTTTTGTACCATGCCAGAGACTTTCTTTTAGGGTCATAATAACTTGAAAGCTGATCAGATACATCTATGCCCTTCTTTCGCTCGTTGTAATAGAGCACGGCTTTCGGCTTCAACTTTGGTTGATATCCCGAAGACATTTGCATACTAGCATCATGACATGTTGAAATCATTGCAACGTCGCGTTTGTCTCTCCATTTCATCACTGTTATATTTTCCTTCTGACGAGCAACTACTTCACCTTTTTTAGGGCCCATTTTTTTCGATCTTATTGCCCATGGAAGTTCTTTTCTATTTACCCGTAGAGTGCCGCATAAGTCTGTCTTACGCTGCTGTAAATATTTTGCTAATCCTACGGTATTGTAATAGTTGTCACACACAATTATCCGTCCAGCTTCTAGAAGACCATCACATAACTGAACTACGACACTCCCTGGCTTATCCAAATCAGCAATCTCGGGGTCGCGACCTACGTAAATATCATAGTTCCAGACAAAACCCTCTTCTGTGCAGAGTTTATAGATTTTCAAGCCGTATTTGTGAGCTTTTGATGGGTTGTATTGACGGAAAGATATCCTCCCTCTAAACGGCATCATCGATTCGTCAATGACGATACATTCATCAGGTGTTAGTAAGCTCTTCCAGTTGTTGATAACAAGGTCCAAAAGTGGTTTTATTTTGTACAGACGTTCGTTTCGATCCCTCGGAGCTTCATTATCAGTAAAGTGCCAGCAACGTAATATTGATGAGAAGCGATTATACGACATGTTAACGTTGTGAAATATTGGATGGTAGTAAATTCCGTCTAGTTTCCAATATGATTCAAACGTCGGAAATTTCACAATACCCATCAACATGTATAAGGCAATAAATTTCATCATTTCTTCGCGTGTAACGTCTGTCCACCGAGTCATGCGGCTATGAACTGAGATGTTGACGTTACGTTTCAGTTGAGAAGCGTACAGATTTGTTTCAGTGACCATAAGATCTAACACTTCATTGGTCAATATACGTCGATAAATGGATACAACAGATTGTTCGCCTTGAATATGAAGTATTGGGCTGCTGTTATAAGGTTGACGTGATAGTGGTAGTATTTCCTGACTCAGCCATTTTCTCTATCTATATTATTTATTTCTTGCGGCGTAAGCCGCATAATCTCACCAGCAGTCCGCCTTCTGCTAGTTTCTGGCCGAGGTGAATTTATGACGATATCGGATGAATTACCAGCTGGCGAGTCTCTACCAAAGTTTTCGGTTATAATGTTTGAACGGGAAATCTCACCTGGATCAAAATCAGGATCATTGACATCGTCATCAGCAAAAATACTCGGTTCTTGTTCCGAAATATCAGAATCTGGCGCGTTATGTACATCGCTATTACCGCCGTTCGAATCCGTGTCATCATCACTCAATTCAAAGTCACTTTCTTCCAGTACACGTCGCGATTCCTCAGTTGATAATCTGCGTGGCATTTTCAACAAAAATATCTCATACGATACTATAACCTTCAAACAATTTTTGCATTTGAAACGATTTCATGAACAGAATTCAAAAATATGTCAGTGACGTAAAACAATTGACACTGACAGGTCTATGGAAGTATATTATCTATGGAATATTATGTTCAAAGTTCGTAAATGTCGTGAAAATACATAAATAATAATAATAAAGTATTTACACATACAAATACTTTTGAAAATCTAAAAAAAAATCCCTGAACCACATGTGTTTCATGAACGTGCAGAAGCAAAAATGTCTCCCTACGCTCATGAACCGTATGTGTTTCAGGTAAATAAAGCCTACATCAGTTTAAAAAAAAATATATACAACCTGTAACGGAAAGGGTATATACATACGAAAGGCACGGCTTCTTTGGATGGTAACAAACGTTATGGCAAGGGTTTTTTAACCCTACCTCTACATGTTCGGAAGTTATGAATTTTTTAAATACATTGATACCAGAAACCAAACTTTTCAAATTGCAATAAACACATCACTAGCACTAAATCAGCTGATCGGTGTCAGCGAACTATTTGCAAGTAAGAATAAACCTCTTACTCCTGATACTTTCGAAACGAGGGTTCCGCATGTTTATTTTTTGCTAACTAAATAATTTACACACTTGTTTGTTTTTACGTACCTAGTTTTTCTTTTGAAGATTATTATGTAGATCCTTGATCTGTTAAGCCTGGCCGTAAGGGTCAGACGCCATTGTTTAACTATTGTGTCAACTTTGCTGAAAGTTAATGAATTAATTGGTATCTACTATCGTACCTTCAAAACAGTAAATACCTACCTAATTTAATAACAATCCACAGACCGAACACCGTGCACTAGAACCGATATTCAAAATAACGTAAAATCGTCGGTTAAAATCACAATGAGAACAATATCACAATACAGAATAAGACGCCGTGCGATAATTTATTAAAATACAGCTATAACTCGTATAACTAAAGTATGCACCCTTATCATAATATTTTTTTACACATAAGTTCCAGGAGATCTGATTAACCTTATTATTGAATCAATTTGCTTGAAGATCAGATTAAAACGAATCGATTCGAAAAAACGTCATCTTGCGCCATTGATTGAATTTCTCACAAAAATCGCTACATGCATCCTAACAGGAATTAATTTATTAAATAAACATTATTGTTAGTCATTATTAGAACTAAGAATAGAAAAAGGATTTAGTAACAGTAATTTGTCCAACTGAACCCAAAACACCACCTCTATGCAACTTATGCAATTCCTAGTACAAATAAAATCACAGTGGGTTCCGTTCATAATTTTAAAAATAAGGTTCGAAAACTATTAACAAGAAGTATACATTTTCTTTAAATAATACAAGAATGCAATTACAGTCTGTCTCAGGTAGGAGTTAGGACTAAAAAATGCGCAAAACTGTATCTAGCTGCGGAAAGAAATTAATAAAAGTACTAGGACCGCATGAGTAACGAGAATATTGTTATTGCGAATTGAAAATCTTTCCCTCACATAACCCTAATTTCGACGTTAGACACACATAGACAGACATTAGACACACTATCATCCGATTTAGGGTATGTGAACCAATTGCAGTCCATGCAGTTTAAATTACTCCTTACTCCTGGTAAATAATACTTCTAATCAGATTCAGAATAACTCTGATAATGTTATTATTTTGATCAAAGATTATTAAGTATTAATGTTATTTTGAAATAAAAGCCCCGGGGTTCAGATTCTGAAATAAAAAAACGTACCACAGATGTTTATGTTTATTATCATGTTTAATTGATTGAAATTAATGATTTTTCAATTTTGAATTTGATTTATGTAGTTAACTCTTGTTTTATTTTTGGGGACATTTCTAATTATTGGTGTTTATTTGAAATTTTTATTAGGACGTAAAACAATATTTTTTAATAGTGGTGGACACTAAATGGGACAGCTACCCTATTAGCAGGATAGCAGGGAATAGGAGGTTTTTTTTTGCATTGTTTGCTCGTCAGTCGTCAGTCGTCAAGTGTTCCGCGTGCGGTGCATACTGTTTCCACGTGTGATTCGCGCATCATTTCAGTACGGCTACCTTGAATTTAAAAAATTGACTTTGTTTTCGTTGTTATTGTTGTTAAGTTATCGTTTTTGTTGTGTTTGTTATTGTTGGGTTTGCAAAATGTCATTTAGTAATGCCGAATATTACGAAATGATACTGTGTGTCGGAGCAGAACATGGTAATTTGCGTGCTGCCCGAGAACTGTACCATGAACGGTTTATTGAGGGTAGACCAGATGCTGAGCGTCGACAGCTGCCTTCGTTGGCGTGCTTTAGTGGGATGGTACATCGTCTGCACCAAACTGGGCTTCCGCGGTCCCCAGACCATACGCCGTTGGACTTTTTTTTGTGGGGGTACATTAAAAACGTAGTGTACGCAGTGCCGTGTGTGATACAGTGGATCAAATGAAAGTGCGCATTGATGCCGCTTTCACGACGGTAACACCACAAATGCTTCAGAATGTCCATGAATCTATGAACAAGCGAGCGGCCTTGTGCATACAATACTAAGGTCACGATATCGAACCCCATCTTTAAAATGTAAGTCAATTTGATAAAACGAAGCTTTAAGATTTTACTGTTTACTCGGTAATAAATAATAGGATAAAACTAGCTTAGGTAGGTACTTATCTAAACTTTGTTTCGAATTTTTGTTACGTAACTTTTGTTATCTCAGTTTTTACGTGAAATTACTTGCTTGAAATTAACGAGTAAACTGTAAATAAGTAAATCAATAATTACGCATTAATAATTTTTATATCACGGTAAAGTAGGTAAGTTTTCTATTCTGTGGCACCGCGCACTTTTGCTAAAAGAGGCCGCCGCGCGGCGGCCCTTGTGATCTCGTCAGTGCGCGCCGACAAAGAACACCCGCCTTCTTCTAGGCTACTTGACGGTACTAGGCGCGCAGGATTACGGAAGAGATTTATTTATTTCTTTATTAGAGAGAGAGAGAGAGTGATGTGTGCAACAAGTAACGTGCAAAGTTATTGACCTACGTGGTGAAGTGACACGTTTGTTATGATTTGAACTTCAGAATCTTACGATACCAAAATTTTGGTATCAATTTTTTGAGTATCTTATTTTGAGCTGAAACTTCGTATAGTGCTTCTATACCAGCTGTTATCTTTAGTGGTTAAGGATGGATATACCCTTTCCGTTACACGTTGTATATATTACTAGGGCTACCCTATGACTATAAAAAAACAAATAATTAAGAAAATCCTATTGGACTTGTCGGTCAATTTTGCAGTTTGGTACTGGGACAGGGAACGTGTTAAAATACACATTTTCACGTGTATTTTCTATTGTAATCTATCTTTCTTAATATTATATAAATCTCGTGTCACAATGTTTGTCCTCAATGGACTCCTAAACCACTTAACCGATTATAATAAAATTCGCACACCATGTGCAGTTCGATCCAACTTGAGAGATAGGATGGTTTAAATCTCAATTTACGCAGACGAAGTTGCGCGAGTCAGCTAGTCTATATGTTATGGACCAAGTGATAAATTGGACATTATACATAATGCCCGGTCACTATGAAAAATGGCCAATATAAGAGTGCAATTTGATAACAATTATTCAAATAATCAAATTGACCGGGCATTATACATATTGTCCATCACCTTTTGGGCAGAATAATACAAACATATGTAATTACAATTTTTTTATTGTAATTCTCATTAAACTTAAAATAAACTAAATATTGAACCATTTAAATAATCAGACTCATTATTTGGATTAATCATTAAGGACTTCTACTTTAAGAAGTCATATTAAAAATATAACATAAAACATTAAAAAAATCTAAAAAAAATTACAACATGTATACTAGTGTTTTATAGAAATGACTTATTATTATCCTACTATATATTATCCTACTTATCCTACTCATCATCATCATCTGCCGAGCCTTTTCCCAACTATGTTGGGGTCGGCTTCCAGTCTAACCGGATGCAGCTGAATACCAGTATTTTACATGGAGCGACTGCCTCTCTAACCTCAACATTCCAGTTAATACTGGGAAAACGATACGACTTGGTAAGACTGGTGTCAGACTTTTGGGGCCACTGACTACCTGTAGTCAAAGATGGACAAATGACAGTCGGGACCAACGGCTTAACGTACTTTCCGAGGCACGGACAAAACTCTGTATGTCTGTGTATGTATGGTCACCCATCCACAGACCAACCTAGGCGAGCACGGGTTAAAACCTAAAGATTGACCCGAGCAGCTGATATTATTTAGTCACGAGCCTTTGCCTTTGCCTTTTTGGCTTGGCGACATCTACATTTATCAGACTTCCAACCATTTTTACAACCACATCTACTATAACCTTTCCCTCCACATTTAGAGGACATTCTGCAACACTTTCTCAGCGAAATCTCTGTCTCTGGAACATCTTCAGGCAAAATAAAATATAATCTTAATTTCGTAATTCAGTGTTAACACACTCGCGCTGGCACTGAGTTACGAAACTGAAACCCATCCGCGTCCGTCCATATTCGCTTACAATGCAAAACTAAACAAAAACAATAGCGCTTGAAGTCCGCCGCACGAGCCGCGCGCTGGATGGCGGTCTCTGATTAGTCAAAGCGTGCCACGCCATGCGTGCCTCCCTCCCCGCCCTCATACCGCGTCAAATTTAGCTTAATTATCAAATTGCCCAATTATCATGTAGCAATATAATAATGACCGTGCAATGTGATAAATAATGTAGTTAAGATAGTATTAATCACTTAGCCCGATAGAGATAGCCATTATTCATAATGCTCGAACATTATGTATAATGCCCGCATTAATCACCTGGTCCATAACATATATATATAAAAGAAAGTCGTGTTAGTTACACCATTTATAACTCAAGAACGGCTGAACCGATTTGGCTAAAAATTGGTGGGGAGGTAGCTTAGAACCAGGAGAAGGACATAGGATACTTTTTTTTTTTTTTTTTTTTTTTAATTATTTTCGTCGGTATGTAGTGGGTAGTAGTAGGTATGTAGTAGTAGGTAGGTAGTAGTAGTTATGTAGTAATAGGTAGGTAGTAGTAGCTAGGTAGTAGGTAGTTGTAGGTAGGTAGTACTTTTGACGCAGACGAAGTTGCGTGGGTCAGCTAGTTCATAATAATATGAAGTGGCACACATTTGACATGTTACAAAATTTAAGTAGCAATGAATGCGTAATCTTGTAAGTTTTAGCTAGACCTATAATACGTTCTATATGAACTCTTTTGCTTGCTAGTTTTCTATCTTGTACTATTTAAACACCTGGTATTTGTGTCTTTCCTTTCAAGAATGTTGGAATGTTCATTTTAATATTTTTGGGAGCAAAAATGTCTTGCACTTTAAAACCTCTGTCTGCCATGATAGAATCGCTACTGTCACACAGATTTTCAAGGTTGGATCTCTCTATAATCTGTCGTATCACTGACTGAACCTCCATAACATTCTGAGACAAATGATATTAGACAACCAGCCGGCGTAGCATGTCGTTCTATCTCTAGTCTAAGACTCGACAAAGCTCTTTTCCATACAACTTGACATCTTGGACATCCCCGAGCATGCGGCGACCCATAGACTCGAGTTTGTAAGAAGACAAAGACATTGAATGACTTTCCATGACAACGGAGACGCAGCTAGTGATGTAGATAATAATATTCTAAAAATCCTACGATAATATTTACGTTTAGTTACCAAAAAAATGTGTCAAATGCGCATGTTTTATCACCTTTTGAACGTAACTCAAAGCAATAACGAAACGTGTTATAATCAGTCTGGGAGTCATTATCAGACAAGATTTAGTATCGTCGGCTCTCTAACTATAATGACAACAAATAAAGTGAATTTTCTATTTCAAAAATAATAATGAAACATTGGAAAGATGTAGTTTGTATGTTTATTTTCGCATTATCACAATGTAACAGTTGTACATGGGTAGAGTTAATGGCTCCCAATATGTCTTGGGAGGCTGAACTTTCGCTGGTACCTAGTTGCCACAGTCTGCCTTCCTGCCTTAGTGTTCGGGTACAGGATCCATCGCGGTGTCAGCCTGAAACAACAGAACTTAGATATCTATCACACTATCTAACACAAGCCTCTTATAGGCCACTCAAACTTTGGTTTTTAAGAGGGAAATTAACTGACTTTGTGTTTACCGTTACAACAAATTGCATAAAAAATTGCTTATTGTAGTTTGGCCAATACAAATGTTTTGCTCTTAGCCAACACCCCTTTGGTAATATCCTGTCGGCAGAACTTTGATCCACTTATAAGATTGCCTATTATTTTTACAAGGTACCTAACTAATTGGAAGGCGTACTTAACCTGGATTGAACTTACCTACTTTAACGAGAACAGGTAGACCATGTGATGTGTAAGGAAACAGATCCTCGCTCAGCTCCTGGCACAGATATTGCACCATCTATTTGGTTACCTACTATATAGTTTTCGAGGAACTCGTTTTCTGAGAGATTGAAAGCCCCGGTTAGAGCTAGTACAGCGTTCCTTTTGACCTTCTCTTCATTTTCCTCAGCATAGAAACTGAGGAGATGGCGACGGTAGGCCATGTTGGTATGTCATGGTAGGACATGTTTTTCACCAAATCGCGTACAAAAAAATAATATTTTTTTGTAAAAACCCGTTTGTCTAGGTCTGATGTGTTGTAGACTTTTTGACATTAGATGTCAAGAAACGATTCCTACCACAAGTGTCAAAAGTAGACAACAAAATATCGCCATGCTCGGCGTTATAGACTTCTGTCGCTAAAGACTACGGCCATGCTACGCGGGCAGGTGTAGCTCCAATCATAGCCTACACAGTATTTTTGTGTTTGTAGCTGCTGAATGTCACCTGCTGTGCTACAGGATTCCCAGGCTTTGTGATGGGTATTTCTGTTGTGTCCATAATAATTCTTGTACTTGCAAAATCTTTTCTAAATGACTCTGGCATAAAGTATTGCATCAATGCTTAACTGGGCCATATACTAATTAAACTCCATGTCTCATACATAAAATTGATCCATGTTATAAAAATGTTAGCAACATTGGTTTGGGAAAGTCTAAATAAAAATGCTGTATAAAAATTGTTTAAAATGAATACCTTGCTGATATGCCCTCAAAGCCTCTAGTGATAAGATTTACAAAGAACTACCACATTGAACGCCAACAGATACTGTTCTTGAAGTTATTAGGGAAGGTTCATATCTGACGGAACATGCGTCCCGTATTATCGGTCACGTAACGCCAGAACAGACAAATGTATAGAAAAACACTTTACCGATGATACGTTAGTGCGTCGAGCGTACAGCAGCGTCTATTCAGTTTGAGTTATTTGAATAACTAAACTATTGAAGTTTGAGTACCTATTGGCCTTCGCCACACTAGACGGAAATTTCGTCGCCGAACTTCCGCGGCGGTCAATCCGTTCTATACGGTACCAGCCACACTGAATATTCAGTGGCAGATCATCAGTCGGCTGCCTGCGCTTATACGGTGTGGTCGTGAATTCGTGATGGATCCGATAGAAGTGATAGCTATTTATGAAGCATTAGAAGAAGAAAGAAGAAGAAAGCGTAAATATTGGGTTCATCCCTTAAATACTCTTCGACTAGAAATTGGGCAATTTCATACCCTGTATATGCAACTAAGACTTAATCCAGATAAATCATTCGAATATTATCGTATGTCCATACAATCTTTTGATGTATTGCTGAATTTAACTAAGGACTATATTACCAAGCAAAATACAAAACTTAGAACAGCTATACCTCCCGAAGAAAGGCTGACCGTTACATTAAGGTAAGATAAATATTATTTATATGTATATGAAATAAAACAAATTATTGATTAATTACTTAAGTATATTAACTTTTTATTGAATTAAATTGCTGCAACATTTCCACTATTATCTCAATTAAGTGGACCTATTTTGAAATATTTCGTCTATTTCCTCAATTGAGTGTGCTGTTTCAGTTTCAGCTGATTGAATTGGACGTACTTGAGTTTCAATAGATTCGGGTGACTGTATGGTCGAATAGGAGATTGCACTGTTTGAATTCGTAGTATATCCTTGGTACACCGGCGGTGACACATCTCCTGTAGGTATACTATATGTTGTAGGTGATTGTTCGTATGTACTATAGCCAGGATGGTTGTAAGAATACGTTTGATTATGTGACATGTTAAATGAGTTACGATATTTGAGTTTATAAATCAAATTCATCACTTCCATTCTGAACTCACAATTTTGTCTTTCATTTAGGCTCTTAATTTGAGGAAGTAAAGAAAGTAAAAATTTCGTGTCGGCATCTTCTTCGGCTGCTTTAGGTGATTGTTGCTTTTTATTCATTGCTGTAATTAAACTCTGTTGAAAGGCTGTCATTTTAGGTTTTTTTTTCATTTGGGAGGTCCCTGAAACTTCTTCAGTTTGAGGTGGAATAAAATTCTCAGTTACAGTTTCTTGTGCGTTTGCATTTCTTGGTTGAGTGTTTGTATTAGTTGATATTTCATCACAAGAATTTTCATTTTGGTCATTATCACCTGCCGGAGCGCTTATGTTCCCCGATGAGACCCGAGACTCTTTCACCACATCCAAGAATCGAAGCAATTCAATGTACGAGTTTTTACGTTTCTTAGGTGCAGCACTTCCACTTCTTGTATTATCTTGTTTTTTTTCTTTTACGTAATAATCTCTTAAGTGCTTCCATTTCTTTTGAAGTTCATCCACTGTAAAATTAAATAATATAAGTATCAACAAAATGTCGAAATAACTTAGCTTAGGGTGATATAGCTCCGATAATGGCGCCCCCAATAGAAAATAATTAATTATAAGTACAATTACTATAATTTATCTATACCACATATGGAAAATCCGCTTCGTTGACCCTCTCAAGACTACATTTAACTATGTTTTCACATAGTGTATTAGCGATGCGAACTCTTAACTTCGAATTTTGAAGGCAAAGGTGCCACTTTTCTGTTTATACGCCGAAGGTGAGAGTTGGCATCACTAGTAAATTATGTGAATCGATGCGAAACATTGTTAAATGTAGTCTTGAGGGATTGACCGAAGCAGATTTTTCATAAGTTCGTTTATAAATGTTTAATTAATTATTTTAGATTGGGGGAGCCACTGGCGGGAAAACGTGATGATGCTGAACGTTGTTTTTGTTTCAGGTATTTGTCTACCGGAATGCATTTTGTAAGTTTATCTCACGATTTTTTGATAGGACGATCGACTGTTGCAGAAATAATAAAAGAAACTTGTGAAGTAATTTGGAAAGTACTGCAACCACTTGAAATGCCCGAGCCAAATAAGGAATCGTTTTTAAAAGTGGCAGAAGAATTCTATAAATACGCAAATTTTCCAAACTGTTTAGGAGCTGTGGATGGTAAACATATAAGAATAATTAATCCTGACTACAGCGGATCTAACTTTTTTAACTACAAAAAGTTTTTTTCAATTGTTCTTATGGCAGCCGCAGATTCTAATTATTGCTTCATTATTATCGATGTTGGATCTTTTGGAAAAGAAGCTGATAGTAATGTATTTAGAAGTTCAAATTTCGGACAGAAACTTTACCATGACATGTTAGACCTACCCGAGGATAAAATACTCCCCGGTACTACCGGCCCAGCACTACCATATGTACTGGTAGCTGACGAGGCTTTCGCTTTACATAAACATGTTATGCGACCCTACCCCAATAAAACATTAGACATAGAAAAACGTACGTTTAACTACCGCCTATCTCGTGCAAGGCGTTATGTGGAATGTACTTTCGGCATATTGAGCAACAAGTGGAGAGTTCTTCATACGGCCATACTTGTTAACCCGGATTTTGCTACAGAGATAGTAAAAACGACATGTGTTCTTCATAACTTTGTACGGAGACGAGACGGTTTGAACTGCAACGACGAATTGTTAACTTCTGATCTACCTACATTACCAAACTGTAATACATCTAGACCCTCTAATGCCATAAATACGAGAGATTTATTTAAAAAATATTTTATGGAAGAAGGTAAACTAGAGTGGCAACACAACTTCATTTAGGTAAGGTGACTGATATAATCGTTGTTATGTAGGTTTATATGAATGATAGTTTCAATTAGTACCTACATGCATACGAGTACTTATAATTAGATATACCTAGGTATAGAAAATTAATAAAGTGATAAACTCACCAAGTTCTCGCTGTTTTGTTTCTATTTCACTATCCCAATTGTCGTACAATATTTTCGCTATCTCTTCCCATGCTCGTTTCTTTGCAGTTCTATCCGGCTTTTCCCTAGAGTCCCAAAGGCAAACTCTATTTTGCACTTCGATAATAAATCGTTCAGTGTCAAACATCCTGTGCGTGCGTCGTCACTGCGAGTTATCCGCTGAATGTGGCGCGATGCATAAAAATACATGTAATGCGACGTTGCCGATCTTACGCTGACGGAAGATCGGTGCGCGGACGACCGAGCAGACGCGAGCGAGTGACGGTCCGCGCCGAGCGCGGGATTGTCCGCGACGGAACGACCGATCTTCGGCGTAGTGTGCCCGTTATTTGTATTTTATATGCAATAACATGTATTGGCGTTATAGTATTTTCATGTTTCAGACACGTTATACTTGTGAGGAAATATAGTATTTAGACACTATAGGTACTTACACTTTATACTATCATTCATATATTCATTATCCTTGCATATTTTTATACATCTACGTCGCGCTTTGGCAGTAGTTATTTCAGCTGCGACCCAGTAATCCTCTACTTTCGAAGGATATAGCTTTAAATCGTTTAATCATCATATAGATACCGGTGATACTCCTCCAAATAAACAACGATGTTATCGCCTTTCTCCCGAAAAACAAAAAGCTCTCATTATAGAAGTCGATAAAATGTTAGAATGGGGCGTTATTGAAAAATGTGAAAGTCCTTGGCTTTCTCCGGTTATCATTACACCTAAAAAGAATGGTGAATGGAGATTTTGTGTTGATAGCCGTAAACTAAATTCAGTTACTCGTAGAGACGCGTATAGCCTTCCATTTGTTAATTAAATCTTAGATAATCTCAAAAACGCAAAATTTCTTTCTAGCATCGATATTGCTAAAGCATTTTGGGAGATTCCTTTGAAAGAAGAATCAGATAAAGATAAAACAGCTTTTTATGTCCCTGGTCGAGGCATGTATCGTTTTGTTATCATGCCCTTTGGTTTAACTAATGCTCCAGCTACTCAGCAAAGACTTATGGACATGCTTTTTACTCCAGAATTTGACAATAAGGTTTTTTGTTACCTTGATGATATAATTATCATATCTGAATCATTTGAAAAGCATATCTCTTATCTAGTTAAAGTTCTCGAGAAATTAACGTTTGCTAAATTGACTATTAACTTCGAAAAAAGTCAATTCTTTAAAAATGAACTTAAATACTTAGGATACATTGTTGATGAGTACGGTTTACGCTCAGATCCGGTTAAAATTAAAGCAATACTCGATTTCCCTACTCCTACTACTCGTAAAGAAGTAAGGAAATTTATTGGAACTTGTAGTTGGTTTCGTCGTTTTATTCCTAACTTCAGCACAATTGCAACTCCACTTAATAAATTATCTTCTTCTGGTAAAGATGCCCCTAAATTCATTTGGGATAATAATGCTACTCTGGCATTTAATAAGCTAAAAGAAGCTCTGGTAACTACTCCTATATTAGCTTGTCCTGACTACGACCTCCCTTTCTCTGTACATTGCGATGCTTCTAACTTCGGCATCGGAGGTATGTTAACACAAATAAAAGACGACAAAGAAGTAGTTATTTTAGCTTGCGTTAGATTCGATCTAGAACGATGTTTTAACATTGATTTAGCTGAAATAAAAATTATTTTCTCAATATTTACTTTGTTGACATTACGTCAATTGTCAAGCTGTCAGTTACTTTTCCTCTACTTATAATTTTCTTGCTGGTCTATGAAGGTTTCTTTTGATTTATATAATTTAATTTAATTTTATTAATATATTAGCTCAAATAATGTATTTTAGAGATAATTACGATTGTTTACTAAATAACAGTATCTTATCTTACTTTTATAAAATTAATTAGCACGCTCTCAGAATTCTTCGAGGAAGTTTTTACTGAAAAATACTGGCTGTTTTAAATACAGGCAACTGACATTTTTGATTTTAAAGTCAAATAATTCTAGGGAGAATTATAGAATTTTATTAAAACAACTGATATGGAAAAACTGCGGATTTTTGGCTATAAAATGAGACTTTCTGTCACATTCGGCAGTCTGGAACGGGATCTCATACGAGATATATAGTATATCGTCACTACTGACAGTCTATAAGTCAACGGTACGTGGTAGCTGAACGCCGGTCTGCAAGTCTACCTTGCCTGCTCACTGACGAGCCCCAAGCCCTAAAGCAGCTGAAATAACTACTGCCAAAGCGCGACGTAGATGTATAAAAATATGCAAGGATAATGAATATATGAATGATAGTATAAAGTGTAAGTACCTATAGTGTCTAAATACTATATTTCCTCACAAGTATAACGTGTCTGAAACATGAAAATACTATAGCGTTCCGCCGCGGAAGTTCGGCGACGGAATTTCGGTCTAGTGTGGCGAAGGCCTTAGTGTAGATCCCGTCTCTTCGAACTTCTTCACCCATTTCTTTATTAAAGGAGCACTTGGACACTGACTTAAGTCGTGTAAACCATATTCAACGCGAAAAAATCGTCTCACAGTAATGAGCGAAAAGTTGTTTAAATAAAACTGTTTCACGCAGTAAGCGCGTTGCGGCCCCGTGAAGCGATCCATTGCGACTAAATTTCCAAGAAGCGAGCTAGTGCCCCCGCCCGCGTCCGCGCCCCGCGCGGCAATTGTTTGCGCGGTAAGTTACATTTAAATGTTAACGAATTCTTGGCCCACCCTGTATAATATATTGGTCCTGGTACTGCAATATTCCTTCGTTACAAAAATATTGTTTTAAAAAATCCCTATTATCGGTGGCATTCGTTATTCTAGTTGATGTTGCTGTGGGTAAAGTCTGTAATTGGCATATTTGAATGTCATTAAGTCTCTTCGTCGAAGAACAAAATTATGAAATATACAAGCAGCCTTCACAATTTCCATAGCAAAATCGGGTTCGGTAAGAATGGCAGTGTGAAGTACTCTCCACTTAGTGCACAATAATCCAAATGAAGCAGAGAGAAAATATATTTGGTGTTGGAACACAACGTTGATGTACTGGATGGTTAAACTAAATTTTGTAACCGTTTATCCACGACAATATAGTACGGTCTTTAGTTAATAATAACCATTGTTTATAAAAGTGGGCAAGTCGGCCCGCGTAACAGGCCGGGTCTATTGGGGGCGGTTGCGCTTGGGTCGCTGCGATGATGCTTGCGACCAGTTCCTGTGCGGCTGCGCGTTCCGAGTAGCAGGTGGAAGTTGCTGCGGCGGCGGACCCCTCACCTGCCTGCGAGCCGGGATCCTCGCCTTCCCGTTTAAAGGCCTGTGGTTGTATGTTTTATTCGCCGAAGTCGAAGCTTTATGTTTAGTTGATTCTGGTTTCATTTCAGAGCTGTATTTTGAGACGGCCTTCGCTGTTTTGAGGGTATCAGCGGGACGTTTCCAAAGAGGAACTTGTTGATCTTTGTGGTATCCAGCTGGTCCTTCAACTCTTTTTTGAGTGAATATAGTGCGAAATTACGCCTAGCTTGAGATTCTGAGTGTTGAATATCACATAATATTCGGCCAACGTCCATGAGATCTCTTAGTAGAGCATGGTTTCGCTTGGTGGCATCAAGCTGCTCGGATATAATCTTACCCTAGGATGAAATCCCTGCTGCCAATTGCTTCTGTCTCGATTCTATGGCTTTATCTCTTTTATGCACTTGATCGGTTGTGGCGGCTTTAATTTCTGCATTCAGGAGTGGTGTAGCTATCGTAGTGCAGTTTCCTGGTACTAAAAACTTACTGACAAGATCTTTACGAACGTCTTTGTGCAGTCCCCACATTCTGTTAGAAGTGGTATTGCGTCCCTAAAACATCGGTCTAATATAAAGACATCACCAGGTTCAAAGAATGTCCACATTGGTGCCTTTTGTAAACTAAATATTTTTTAAGAATCTCTGCATCTGGTGTTGTTGCAAGCCCCATCACATTTAATGTATAATCCATCCATCATAACAAGTAAAAATAAATGGTATCATTAAATTCCTAAGCCTGTGAAGAGAGAATGTTATATGTTATTGTTTTTGATATTTATAATTTGAGCTTCTCTGGATGTAGACCTAAGAAACATTCCATCCATGATTACAACAGGTGTGGGGGTGGGTTGTGCTTCCAAATAAGCCTTTAGAGATTATTTAAGTCCTCTGAGCAATGTTATCTTTTAAGTAATGTGCCGTATACCAAGAGTAGAGTAGAGTTAGAGTATACCAATTGTGGGAGGAGAACGGTTTGTCTGTTGTTGAACAGGTTGTTAAACCACGCGTCAACCTCAGAGATGTCCAACTCTTCTGTGTCATCTTGGATGTTTTTCTGTCCAGTCACATCATGTAACGGCCACCTCTGATGCTCTTAATGTTCTGGTAGATACTCTTGATGATCAGGTAGGGAGACAGTTCCCGTCCGTGGTCGCTGAGTTGACATTGACGGCTTATTTGACCGAAAGTATTCTAAATAGCCGATCGGCTCTACGCGTGCTGAAGAGCCCTGGATTCGTTTTGATTCCACAGGACTTATGAAATCCGACAAATTGGATTGGCCGTTGGTGAATGGCAATGTCATAGACATAAAGGTGACGGTGGGGGTGTGGGAAGGGGAGCGGTGGGCGCGTGGCTCCAGCTGACTGTCGAGCACATCAACATCGTCGGTGAACACGTTGTCAACCTCAGAGATGTCCAACTCTTCTGTGTCATCTTGGATGTTTTCCTGTCCAGTCACATCATGTAACGGCCACCTCTGATGCTCTTAATGTTCTGGTAGATACTCTACAATGTCGCCCATGCGCATGTGACCGCCCGCAATATTCTGAATATTCATGAAAAAATATCGAAAATAAACTTCAAAAGGGAGGGTCTATCTGTAACATTTATCATGTTATTCAATTTTGAATTTTTTAAGTAGAGTTTGTAGACTTGCTTTCTATTTTTTGACACATCTCCGAAGTTTATGGGTCGATTTGTATTTTGTTTATTATTTCCAAAAGCTTATGAGTTATTTTAACAGGTTAATTAACATTTTACTAAAAATTATCGACTACGAAAAAAAAAAAACGGAATCGAAGTAATTTTTTCGGTAAAAAATTGTGTATTTATTTAAAAAAAACTAGTGTAAGTCCATAAATTATCCCCATAGGACCACTTTTTTAATCATTATTTGTAATCTACTACATAACAGCTAAAAATTTACAGAACATTATTAAACCAAACTGTAACTAAATCCAAAGTAAAACTCTAAAAAATTTAGGAAAAGAAAATGTGAAAGTCAATTAAATGTCCCCGCTTTTAGCAGTGAGTACTAAAAGGTTAAACTAATAAGGAGGATTATAATGGAAATAAAAACAAACAAGCAATAGCCAGATTTTTACTTAAAAAATAAAAAATACAAGAATTTTAATTAATTAGATTTTCGAAATGGTCCCCACCCTCCTGTAAACAAACTAAAGCTCTCATGGCAACACTTTTTATTGTACGACGTAATTCTTCACGGTTTTCTTTAATTTCCGCAGCAGCAGCAAAAATCCTAGCCGTTAATTGCTCGCGGCTTTCAATGGGCACGGCATACACTTTTTGTTTCATGTTGCCCCAAAGATAAAAATCTAAGGGTGTAAGGTCGGGAGATCGCGGCGGCCAAGCAATGGGACCTCCTCTGCCAATCCATCGCGGATAATTTTGATTTAAATAATCACGAACTAGTCGTGCGAAGTGTGCTGGAGCTCCATCTAATTGCAGATACATCCGCCTTCTTGTTTCCAGCGGTACTTCCTCCAAAAGCAACGGCAACGTATTGACTATAAAATCTAAAAATGCGTGTTGATCTAGTCTGTTTGGTAACACAAAAGGGCCAATAAGTTCACCGTCAATCATTCCAGCCCATACATTTATGGAAAATTGAGTCTGGAAAGTTGTTTCTCTAATGACGTGTGGATTTTCAGTGGCCCACACATGAAGATTGCGATGATTTGTTATACCCGCCCTTGTAAACGTGGCTTCATCTGTCCACAAAATCTTCCTCATAAAATTGAGATTAGCTCTTTGCTGTGCAATTATCCAATTACAAAAAACAGATCTCGCACCGTAATCGACATTTTCCAAATGTTGTGCACGTCGGAAATGATAAGGATGCAGGCCTTCTTTTTTGAGAATTCTCCAAACTCTTATTCTTGGTATACCTACTCTTATCGATAGGAGACGAATGCTTAGCATAGGGTTAGCGCGCACTAATCGTAACACATCCTCTTCCACGTCTACATCAACAATCACGCCGGGCTCATTTTGTTGCGGAAATAATCCTCTTTCGCAAAAAAGACGATGTACGGCAATGAAGGATCGGTACCCAAGTACTGGTCTACTTGGATATCGACGTCTGTACTCTTCGACAGCAGCGCGTGCATTTCCATTACAAACACCGTAAATGAAATGCATGTCAGCCACATGAGACGGCGGTAGATCACGCAATCGTACCATTGCAATGATACGAGTAGTTAACAAACTTTCCTCACAAGATTAAGTAGTGCACAAATCACAAAACACGTAGCGTCACGGGGTCAGTAATCAAGCGACTGAATGAAGTAACGCTAGCCGACAAGGGTGTGCACGTGGTAGGGACGCAATTGTTAAAAAGCTGTTTCTAGGAACCGGTTTCTACCTGAGCGACCCTTTTTATTTGAATAGTTGCAAATGTTCAACAAGTTGTTTGCTGGTTTTTTTTTAGAGATAGGTATTAGTAATGTTCTGTGAATTTTTAGCTGTTATGTAGTAGATTACAAATAATGATTAAAAAAGTGGTCCTATGGGGATAATTTATGGACTTACACTAGTTTTTTTAAAATAAATACACAATTTTTTACCGAAAAAATTACTTCGATTCCGTTTTTTTTTTTCGTAGTCGATAATTTTTAGTAAAATGTTAATTAACCTGTTAAAATAACTCATAAGCTTTTGGAAATAATAAACAAAATACAAATCGACCCATAAACTTCGGAGATGTGTCAAAAAATAGAAAGCAAGTCTACAAACTCTACTTAAAAAATTCAAAATTGAATAACATGATAAATGTTACAGATAGACCCCCCCTTTTGAAGTTTATGTTCGATATTTTTTCATGAATATTCAGAATATTACGGGCGGTCACATGCGCATGGGCGACAATGTATATGATCAGGTAGGGAGGCAGTTCGCGTCCGTGGTCGCTGAGTTGACGTTGACGGCTTATTCGACCACAGTATTCGAAATAGTCGATCGGCTCTACACGTACTGAAGAGCTCTGGATTCGTTTTGATTCCACAGGACTTATGAAATCCGACAAATTGGATATAGCCGTTGGTGAATGGCAATGTCATAGACATAAAGGTGACGGTGGGGGTGGGGGGAAGGGGAGCGGTGGGCGCGTGGCTCCAGCTGACTGTCGAACACATCAACATCGTCGGTGAACACGTTGTCAACCTCAGAGATGTCCAACTCTTCTGTGTCATCTTGGATGTTTTAATTGGAAATAAAGAGATGCACAGTGTACCAGTAATTATACGTATATTAATATAGAACTACATTCAACGACATTTTTTATACGATTGACATCAGCTTAAATAATAGCTGCCAGAACATGTGTCAGATTATGAGTGGCCAGCGAGGGCCACAAGGAGTATCTATCTTCAACATGCCCCCTTAATCTGCCACATGTCCACACACCGTCTTCAAATACCAAGACATCATAAAATGACACAAAAACAAGAGATTAAAACCATTACTAATAAATCTAAAAAATTAAACAAAGTACATAATATCAAACTTAAGTCACACTTTCGTTACCCGCCCTCTTAATGGGTAATCTCGTTAAAGCGTTTTTGAATTTGGGGCCTGGCAGAGACTTAGTTAACATATCTGCCAGCATGTCTTGTGAAGACACATACGTCACCTCTACTGACTCATTCAATATTGCTTCGCGAATAAAGTGAAACCTAATATCGATATGCTTCGTTCTATTATGGTTCATCTTGTTTCTCGCTATGTGATGTGCAGACTGATTATCGTTATAAATAACAACAGGTTTAGCACAAGTATTATTTGTTATACTATTTAACAAACTCCGTAAATAAATCGCTTCCTTTGAAGCTTGGCTGAGACCTATGTACTCCGCCTCAGTTGACGACAGAGCTACACACCGTTCTTTACGACTCTCCCACGTTATTAAATTTTCGCCTAATATAAACATTAGACCCGTAAAAGATTTTCTGTCATATGACCCACCCCAATCCGCGTCCACGTAGCCAAGAAGTTCTAATTTACCTGACTTTCGGAAGGTTAGGGCAAAATCTGATGTCCCTTTTAGATATCTTAACACCCGTTTTGCACACTTATAATGTATTTCATCATAACAATTATTAAATTGTGATAAAACACTAACAGCGTGCGCGATATCTGGCCTACTATTTTGAGCTAAATAGTTCAGACATCCTATCAGATTTTGATAGGGTAACCTATTATCAGAGTCTGAAGCTTTTTCTAGTCTGATACCCGTTTCCATGGGGGTGTTGACTGGTTTACAGTCCGTCATTTCAAAATCCTTTAAAACATTAATAACATATTGTTCCTGATCGAGATAAATGTTGTTTTCGTCTCTCCTAAGTCGCATACCTAAGACATGTCTAGCATGACCTAGATCCTTGACTTTGAATTTTTTTAATAACTCGGTTTTCAATTTTTCTTTTTCCTTTTTGTGTATATCACTACAAAAAATAAAAATATCGTCTACGTAAATAACTATAACTATTCTATCCCTATCCCTATCTCCTAGTAACTTTTGGTATAAACACGGCTCTATTTTCGATTGCGTGAAACCTAGACTAAGCATCTCCCGGTCAAGTTCATTGAACCAAGCATTCGATGCTTGCTTGAGACCATATAACGACCTTTTTAACTTGCATACCTTAGTCTCTTGACCTTTGGTGATAGCACCTACAGGTTGCAACATATAAATGTCTTCCTTTAATTTACCATAAAGGAAAGCAGTCGTCACGTCCCACTGATCTATGTCCCAATCATATTCTACAGCTAATGAGAATAAAAGTCGCAAAGTCGAGCTCCTCACTACGGGAGAATATGTTTCGTTATAGTCTACCCCACGTACCTGTGTAAATCCTTTCGCTACCAGCCTAGCTTTGTACTTTGAGATCTTACCATCACTATCTCGCTTAATCTTAAAGACCCATTTACATTGAATCGGCTTCTTATCACGTGGTAAGTCAACAAGTGTCCACGTCTGATTCTCCTTCAACGATTGTAGTTCATCGTCCATGGCCTTCTGCCACAGTGCACGATCAGGTCTAGCAAGGGCCTCCTTTACAGTCGTCGGATCGCCGTCAATTTCTGCGAGAACGTTGATGCACGTGTTCGTATAGTCAACCAGTTTCCGCGAGCGCAAGTTGTATCTCGGTTCTATACTCGTCTCTGTACTCACTTCTTCATTCGTAGCGGATTCGGTACTTCCTGTATCTGCATCCTGAAAATCTTCCTCAACATTTGTATGGACATCAGGAGGTGCATCCAAAATCGCAGGTTCAATTCGTTCCTCCTCAATGGACAAAGGAACAACTGCGTTCTTCATTACATTTGTACCAGGAAACACATTTTCCAAGAACTTCACATCCCTCGCAACTGTTATCTTACCAGTCTGTGGGTGCATGAGTCGGTAACCTTTCGTAAGATCGGTATAGCCAATAAAAATCAAGGCTTCGGTTTTCATGTCTAACTTTTTCCTTTTCTGCTTCGGTTTTAATGCAAACGCCAAACATCCAAAGATTTTTAAATGACTCAAGTTTACTTTCTTGCCGGACCAAAGTTCTTCAGGTACTTTATTCAAAACAGCCTTTGTGGGGCTTCGATTCTTTAAATAAACTACAGTACGTACTGCCTCAGCCCAAAATTTCTTGCTTAAATTCGCCTCACAAAGCAACGATCTTGCTTTTTCTATAATTGATCTGTTCGCCCTCTCAGCTACGCCATTTTGCTCAGGCGTATAAGGAACTGTCGTTTGGTGCTTTATACCAGCTGACTTGAAGAACCTGTCGAAAACATGGTTGCAAAATTCAGTACCATTATCAGATCTAAGGCATTTTATCGATTTACCAGTCTCTTTCTCTACTTCCGCCTTATACTCTCGGAATTTGTCAAAAGTCTGACTCTTATTTCTTAAGAAATAAACATACGTCTTGCGCGTATAATCATCGATAAATAGCAACATGTATATGGAACCAGCAAATGATGGCTCTTCCATCGGACCGCAGATATCCGAATGTACTAACTCTAGAATCTGTTCTGCTCGTGTGCCTTTGTTTCTGAATGGGCTTTTGCACGTCTTACCTTTAATGCATGGAATACATGGCTCAATGTGTTGTTTACTGTCGAAATCCATACCAGTCACCATATCTTTTAATTTCAGCATGTAATTTTTACCTAAATGCGCTAACCTTTTGTGCCATAGGTTTGACAGAGGTTTATCTGACAATGTCGCGTTGACGTATTGTTCTTTTTCATTTAATTTGAAAATTCCATCAACCTCATTGCAAGTCGCAACTATTTGGTCGGTTTTATTTTTGATAGTGCAACCTTTTTTATCAAAATTAACCGCGAAATCTTTCTTTACAAGATCGCTCACTGATATCAAGTTCATGGATAGTCGAGGAACATGTAGAACCTTTTTCAGTGTGAAATCTGAACTTCCGCTCACTTTAACATCTCCTCTACCTTCAACTGGTATTTCTTCTCCATTGGCCACTTTAATCTTCAAGTCACTCTTTACTTTTTCCAAGTTACATAACTTTTCGACATTCCAGGTCATATGGTTTGAGCAGCCACTATCCACATACCAGCCACTTCTCTTTGTGGCACTTGTATCTGCCGTACTCAGGCACACACCGGCATGAAACTGCTTGCACTCAGCTGCCTTGTGTCCTGGTTTATGGCATTTAAAACATTTGCGGACTGGTTTCCGAGCATTGTTTTTAGATGCCTTTTTCTGTTCAGAAAGAAATGCTTGCTCACCAGCTCCAGCTTTATCTTCAGCTTGTCTGTTAGCTTCTTGCAGCAGTTTAGTTTTGATCTGCTCTAAGCTAATTTCCTTTCCACTATTATCTATTGCCATTATCATCGGGTTGTAGTCTGATGTTAATCCAGCAAGTAAAATGGAAATGATCCAGTCGTCTGATACTTTCGCGTCTATTGCAGCTAATTGTTGTGCTATAGATATTACTTTTGACACGTAATTCTCCATACATGAAAAGTTTTCCAACTTACATGACCATAACTGACGCTGTAGTGCTATTCGTCTGCCCCAGCCTTTATCCTCATATGCGACACACAGATTGCGCCATGCCTCACGCGCGGTCTTCACGTTGTACACGTGGGCAAAACATGAAGGCTCTAACAGCAGACATATGGTAGTTCGTGCTTTTCGATCAGCTTCCTTGAGAGCAGGACTAATCTCCTCGGCTTCCACAGCCTCCCACCAGTTTTTACATTCCAAATAGTTTTTAACATGAAACTTCCAAACCTGGAATCCTGCAGCTCCGTCAAGCTTTTTAATTCCAAAAATGGAACCTGACGAACCGTTTACGTCATCCGTCAACATCATCGAAAAAATCACAATTATTTGACTGGCATCAACTGGGCATTAACTGGGCAATACCTGGGTATTTACTGGGCATTATCTGGGTATTTACTGGGCATTATCTGGGCCCATAACCAATTGGAAATAAAGAGATGCACAGTGTACCAGTAATTATACGTATATTAATATAGAACTACATTCAACGACATTTTTTATACGATTGACATCAGCTTAAATAATAGCTGCCAGAACATGTGTCAGATTATGAGTGGCCAGCGAGGGCCACAAGGAGTATCTATCTTCAACAGTTTTCCTGTCCAGTCACATCATGTAACGGCCACCTCTGATGCTCTCAATGTTCTGGTAGATACTCTTGATGGTCAGGTAGGGAGACAGTTCGCGTCCGTGGTCGCTGAGTTGACATTGACGGCTTATTCGACCGAAAGTATTCTAAATAGCCGATCGGCTCTACGCGTGCTGAAGAGCCCTGGATTCGTTTTGATTCCACAGGACTTATGAAATCCGACAAATTGGATTGGCCGTTGGTGAATGGCAATGTCATAGAAATAAAGGTGACGGTGGGGGTGGGGGGAAGGGGAGCGGTGGGCGCGTGGCTCCAGCTGACTGTCGAACACATCAACATCGTCGGTGAACACGTTGTCAACCTCAGAGATGTCCAACTCTTCTGTGTCATCTTGGATGTTTTCCTGTCCAGTCACATCATGAAACGGCCACCTCTGATGCTCTTAATGTTCTGGTAGATACTCTTGATGGTCAGGTAGGGAGACAGTTCGCGTCCGTGGTCGCTGAGTTGACATTGACGGCTTATTCGACCGAAAGTATTCTAAATAGCCGATCGGCTCTACGCGTGCTGAAGAGCCCTGGATTCGTTTTGATTCCACAGGACTTATGAAATCCGACAAATTGGATTGGCCGTTGGTGAATGGCAATGTCATAGAAATAAAGGTGACGGTGGGGGTGGGGGGAAGGGGAGCGGTGGGCGCGTGGCTCCAGCTGACTGTCGAGCACATCAACATCGTCGGTGAACACGTTGTCAACCTCAGAGATGTCCAACTCTTCTGTGTCATCTTGGATGTTTTCCTGTCCAGTCACATCATGTAACGGCCACCTCTGATGCTCTCAATGTTCTGGTAGATACTCTTGATGGTCAGGTAGGGAGACAGTTCGCGTCCGTGGTCGCTGAGTTGACATTGACGGCTTATTCGACCGAAAGTATTCTAAATAGCCGATCGGCTCTACGCGTGCTGAAGAGCCCTGGATTTGTTTTGATTCCACAGGACTTATGAAATCCGACAAATTGGATTGGCCGTTGGTGAATGGCAATATCATAGACATAAAGGTGACGGTGGGGGTGGGGGGAAGGGGAGCGGTGGGCGCGTGGCTCCAGCTGACTGTCGAGCACATCAACATCGTCGGTGAACACGTTGTCAACCTCAGAGATGTCCAACTCTTCTGTGTCATCTTGGATGTTTTCCTGTCCAGTCACATCATGTAACGGCCACCTCTGATGCTCTTAATGTTCTGGTAGATACTCTATATGATCAGGTAGGGAGGCAGTTCGCGTCCGTGGTCGCTGAGTTGACGTTGACGGCTTATTCGACCACAGTATTCTAAATAGTCGATCGGCTCTACACGTACTGAAGAGCTCTGGATTCGTTTTGATTCCACAGGACTTATGAAATCCGACAAATTGGATATAGCCGTTGGTGAATGGCAATGTCATAGACATAAAGGTGACGGTGGGGGTGGGGGGAAGGGGAGCGGTGGGCGCGTGGCTCCAGCTGACTGTCGAACACATCAACATCGTCGGTGAACACGTTGTCAACCTCAGAGATGTCCAACTCTTCTGTGTCATCTTGGATGTTTTCCTGTCCAGTCACATCATGAAACGGCCACCTCTGATTCTCTTAATGTTCTGGTTGATACTCTTGATGATCAGGTAGGGAGACAGTTCGCGTCCGTGGTCGCTGAGTTGACATTGACGGCTTATTCGACCGAAAGTATTCTAAATAGCCGATCGGCTCTACGCGTGCTGAAGAGCCCTGGATTTGTTTTGATTCCACAGGACTTATGAAATCCGACAAATTGGATTGGCCGTTGGTGAATGGCAATTTCATAGACATAAAGGTGACGGTGGGGGTGGGGGGAAGGGGAGCGGTGGGCGCGTGGCTCCAGCTGACTGTCGAACACATCAACATCGTCGGTGAACACGTTGTCAACCTCAGAGATGTCCAACTCTTCTGTGTCATCTTGGATGTTTTCCTGTCCAGTCACATCATGAAACGGCCACCTCTGATTCTCTTAATGTTCTGGTTGATACTCTTGATGATCAGGTAGGGAGACAGTTCGCGTCCGTGGTCGCTGAGTTGACATTGACGGCTTATTCGACCGAAAGTATTCTAAATAGCCGATCGGCTCTACGCGTGCTGAAGAGCCCTGGATTTGTTTTGATTCCACAGGACTTATGAAATCCGACAAATTGGATTGGCCGTTGGTGAATGGCAATGTCATAGACATAAAGGTGACGGTGGGGGTGGGGGGAAGGGGAGCGGTGGGCGCGTGGCTCCAGCTGACTGTCGAACACATCAACATCGTCGGTGAACACGTTGTCAACCTCAGAGATGTCTTCTGTGTCATCTTGGATGTTTTCCTGTCCAGTCACATCATGTAACGGCCACCTCTGATGCTCTTAATGTTCTGGTAGATACTCTTGATGATCAGGTAGGGAGGCAGTTCGCGTCCGTGGTCGCTGAGTTGACGTTGACGGCTTATTCGACCACAGTATTCTAAATAGTCGATCGGCTCTACACGTACTGAAGAGCTCTGGATTCGTTTTGATTCCACAGGACTTATGAAATCCGACAAATTGGATATAGCCGTTGGTGAATGGCAATGTCATAGACATAAAGGTGACGGTGGGGGTGGGGGGAAGGGGAGCGGTGGGCGCGTGGCTCCAGCTGACTGTCGAACACATCAACATCGTCGGTGAACACGTTGTCAACCTCAGAGATGTCCAACTCTTCTGTGTCATCTTGGATGTTTTCCTGTCCAGTCACATCATGTAACGGCCACCTCTGATGCTCTCAATGTTCTGGTAGATACTCTTGATGGTCAGGTAGGGAGACAGTTCGCGTCCGTGGTCGCTGAGTTGACATTGACGGCTTATTCGACCGAAAGTATTCTAAATAGCCGATCGGCTCTACGCGTGCTGAAGAGTTTAGTCAGAGATTAGTCAGACTAATACTTAAAACATGTTTTACGTCACAGAAACTTTTTGAATTCGACGCGTGCCTTTTTCATTATTAATTGAGATTCAATTTACATTCCAATTTACGTGATTCTCTCATATTTGTTTATAAAAAGTCAATACTTTCAGCGCTTCACTTATGGGTAAGATTTTTTGCAGAACTTACCTCGGGTGATGAAGGTGGTCTTGGAGACGTACTTGTGCTGGGAGTAGTAACAATTGTGGGAGGGGAACGAATGACACGGTCGGACGAGGGCTGTGGTTTGTCTGAATCTCCTTGTAACACATCAAAATCTTCGGTGAACACGTTGCTAAACCACGCGTCAACCTCAGAGATGTCCAACTTTTCTGTGTCATCTTGGATGTTATCCTGTCCAGTCACATCATGTAACGGCCACCTCTGATGCTCTAAATGTTCTGGTAGGTACTCTTGATGATCAGGTAGGTTGGCAGTTCGCGTCCGTGGTCGCTGAGTTGACATTGACGGCTTATTCGACCGAAAGTATTCTAAATAGCCGATCGGCTCTACGCGTGCTGAAGAGCCCTAGATTTGTTTTGATTCCACAGGACTTATGAAATCCGACAAATTGGATATAGCCGTTGGTGAATGGCAATGTCATAGACATAAAGGTGACGGTGGGGGTGGGGGGAAGGGGAGCGGTGGGCGCGTGGCTCCAGCTGACTGTCGAACACATCAACATCGTCGGTGAACACGTTGTCAACCTCAGAGATGTCCAACTCTTCTGTGTCATCTTGGATGTTTTCCTGTCCAGTCACATCATGTAACGGCCACCTCTGATGCTCTTAATGTTCTGGTAGATACTCTTGATGGTCAAGTAGGGAGACAGTTCGCGTCCGTGGTCGCTGAGTTGACATTGACGGCTTATTCGACCGAAAGTATTCTAAATAGCCGATCGGCTCTACGCGTGCTGAAGAGTTTAGTCAGAGATTAGTCAGACTAATACTTAAAACATGTTTTACGTCACAGAAACTTTTTGAATTCGACGCGTGCCTTTTTCATTATTAATTGAGATTCAATTTACATTCCAATTTACGTGATTCTCTCATATTTGTTTATAAAAAGTCAATACTTTCAGCGCTTCACTTATGGGTAAGATTTTTTGCAGAACTTACCTCGGGTGATGAAGGTGGTCTTGGAGACGTACTTGTGCTGGGAGTAATAACAATTGTGGGAGGGGAACGAATGACACGGTCGGACGAGGGCTGTGGTTTGTCTGAATCTCCTTGTAACACATCAAAATCTTCGGTGAACACGTTGCTAAACCACGCGTCAACCTCAGAGATGTCCAACTTTTCTGTGTCATCTTGGATGTTATCCTGTCCAGTCACATCATGTAACGGCCACCTCTGATGCTCTAAATGTTCTGGTAGGTACTCTTGATGATCAGGTAGGTTGGCAGTTCGCGTCCGTGGTCGCTGAGTTGACATTGACGGCTTATTCGACCGAAAGTATTCTAAATAGCCGATCGGCTCTACGCGTGCTGAAGAGCCCTAGATTTGTTTTGATTCCACAGGACTTATGAAATCCGACAAATTGGATATGGCAGTTGGTGAATGGCAATTTCATAGACATAAAGGTGACGGTGGGGGTGGGGGGAAGGGGAGCGGTGGGCGCGTGGCTCCAGCTGACTGTCGAACACATCAACATCGTCGGTGAACACGTTGTCAACCTCAGAGATGTCTTCTGTGTCATCTTGGATGTTATCCTGTCCAGTCACGTCATGTAACGGCCTCCTCTGATGCTCTTAATGTTCTGGTAGATACTCTATATGATCACGTAGGGAGACAGTTCGCGTCTGTGGTCGCTGAGTTGACGTTGACGGCTTATTCGACGGAAAGTATTCTAAATAGTCGATCGGCTCTACGCGTGCTGAAGAGCTCTGGATTCGTTTTGATTCCTTAGGACTTATGAAATCCGACACATTGGATTGGACGTTAGTGAATGTCATCGTCATAGACATTAAGATGACGGTGTGGATGGGAGGGAGCTGCTCCAGAAAGTCGAATGACGAGTAGGAGTGATGCTGTGCTTTGAGAGGTGCTGTGCGTAGACAATGGCTGATCGAGTATTTGACGGATGGTCTGATATGGCACCAGTTCAGAGGGTTGAGATTCGGTCGTTGGTAAAAGTTGAGGGTAGATTGTGTCAAATGGGCTCGTCAGCTGTGCCCCCCATTCCAGAACGCTAACGTGCTAGGGATCTCGCTATCCGCAAAAAGCGCTAAACAAGCCACCTGCGTTCCAATCCTTCAATAATTTTCAACGTCTTAAGGCGATTAGTCAGACTAATACTTAAAACATGTGTCACGTCATCTTGGATGTTATCCTGTTCAGTCACATCATGTAACGGCCACCTCTGATGCTTTTAATGTTCTGGTAGATGTTCCATGATCAGGTAGGGAGACAGTTCGCGTCCCAGGTCGCTGAGTTGACGTTGACGGCATATTCGACAGAAAATATTCTAAATAGTTGATCGGCTCTACCTCCAGTCGGTACCTATTCATTTATTATTATGTCAACTTGACGGTCACGGAGATACTGTTCGATATGACCTCCTTCTGCCTCTACACATTTATGACAACGTCTAACATTGTTTTCGCGCACGCTGCGCAGAACGGAGGTATCGGACTTGATGTGGTCTAATGCTGCTACTATGCGTGCACGCATTCCGACCTCCGTATCGCACACCGTTTTGAATACATGTAGTTTTACAGTACCCCAGAGGAAAAAGTCTAATGATAATCACTAATAATAATCACTTATATTTAGGGTAAATTAAAATACAAAAGATTAATTTTAACAGGGATCCAGGATACTACATTATAAAAAAACCTTAAACCTTAAATAAAAATTCAAAATGCACAGTTAGAAAGATCGGTTTTAACTAATTTTTTTAACTGTGCCTCTTGAATTTTTATTTTTAAATCTAGCTGTTCAATTTTTTTTTGGTGGCGTTCCTCATTGTGTTTAATGAGTTGTTCATGCAGTTCTTGTGACTGTCTTAATTTTTCTCTGTGCTCGACTTCTGCACGTCTATTGGATTCTACAATGACTCTTTCTTTTTCTTTTGTGCAGTGAAGTTTCTCTTCACTCAGCATTTTATAGATCTCCTCACTGCCACAGGGGTAGCTCCGAAATTTATTTTCCGACCTAAAAAATATCAGTTTTATATTTATCATCCCACCACAACTGACACTTGACAACACTGTCTGTTATGTCTACTTACATTTTAAAGTTGATGACACTGGCTGTCTTAATAAACACCCAGGTGCACCGATATCTTTCATTAAGGATTTCTGGAACAGAATAAATAAATTTGTGAAATAATATTAAACGCAATAAATTAATCACCTCCACAGCATTCTCAAATTCACCAGATGGGATTAATGTTACCACATCAGTATTAGGCATTTTAAATTGGCTTGATGGGTTTTGGTGTATGTGATGGTTGTGTGACAATCGTATCATGTGACAGTAGCAGTACATCCTAAAACAAATAAATTAAAACTTAAATATCCCTTTATAACACAAAAAAGGAAAGCATATACACACACCGATAAAATTAGGGGAACACAAAAAAAAGGCAGTTTATTTTTTATTTTTAGCTTTTTTATGTAGTTTTTCGCTTCCTTAGGGCTAGGTTATTATATATTATAAATATGATACAACAGAAAATAGGGATGAACATTATTTATTTACAGATATATACAGAAAAATAAGAAATTGGAGAAATTTTGAATTTATTATACAATTTTTAAAAATTAAATTATTTTTGTAAAAGTTGATTTAATATCTTGTATTGCCTCCGCGGGCTCTAATTAGGGCTTGAATACGTCTGCCCATGCTTCTAATGACACTTTCTATCATTTCCTGGGGCAAATTGACCCACTCTTCAGTCAGCGCCAATTTTAAATCCTCAACATTCCTAGGAGGTGGAACCTTTCTCGAACTTTCCGTGCAATCATGTCCCAGACATGTTCTATCGGATTCATGTCTGGAGATCGTGCTGGCCAGTCCATTTGTGTAATTCCGACTTCGTTAAGGTAATCGCGAACCACGCGAGCAGTGTGGGGCCGTGCGTTATCGTGCTTAAACACAAAATCTGGGCCTATAAATGGGGCAAAAGGCATTACATGGGGTTCCAAGATATCTGTTATGTAACTGTGTGCAGTCAGAGAACCTCCATCCATGATGACCAAAGCTGTACGAGCTGTTATGCCACCCCACACCATAACGGATCCTCCACCATACGACACCGTTTCGGTAAAATTGGCTCGATGGTACCGTTCTCCTCGATACCTCCACATCTTTTCCCTCCCATCGATGAAATTCACACAAAATCGGCTTTCGTCAGAGAATAAAACTCGACCCCATTCATCGGACCAATCTTGGTGCTGACGAGCGAACGCTAATCTTGCAACTCGATGACTTACCTCAAGTTTAGGCGCCTTAGCTGGTACATACGACTTTAAACCAGCGTCGTTTAACCTTATTCTTACTGTTCGTTCACTTACACGCACGTTACGCACTTCTTCCAAGAGATTTCGGGTCTGGACAGCTGTTTGACGACGGTTTCTCAACGTTTGCACCCTTATAAAACGTTCGTCTACGGTACTGGTTGCACGATTTCTGTCTTTGTCCCCGCCTCCGCACGTAGGATCCTGTCTGTCTGTATCGTTTAACATTACGGTGGATCACAGATACTGATACACCCAACGCTCGACTCACTGAACGGTATGTGTGACCTTCCTCGATCATTGTCACAGCTCTGGCGACTTCGGTTGCTGGCAAATCACTCATTTTGTATGCAATACAATGTTAACTCTTCAAACAACAACAACAAAATAAGCTAGGGCCACTTTTGACTGCACAAACAACATCCTTATCAAAAACACTTAAAAGCGCTGACTGTCAACAAAAACTTAAGAGGGTATAATTTCTGTTACTCGTAGATCATAGAAAAATGTCAAAATGTTATGTTATACGAGGGTAGCATTTTAAATAAATGAACCACTTGACGAATTACTCACGAGTAACAAAAAAAAACAACCTTTTTTTTGTGTTCCTCTAATTGTGCCGGTGTGTGTATTTGAATAATTAATTCCAGGTTTCCTTCACCACCAGTAGGTTGAACATTCTAATAAAAAGTAAAACATAATTATGTTAATTGATTATAGTTATGATGATAGTTTCCGAAGCCTACATCTATCACCAGGAGGGTTCTGATCCGCCAATATTCCAGCCGTCCAACATACATAGGAAAATAATTGTAATTTTGTTGTTTTCTTTTGAAATTAATTACAGATTGCAAAACTAAAAATATTCACACATTTAGTATAGATAGAGGTGCACATCACAGGTAAGGCGTCAACATCATATGTTTATTCCAGACCATCAGCAGATAAAACAATCAATGATTTCATCCAGTCTTTGTCGGGGTGGTCACTGTTTGATGTGCCTAGTACTTGACCTCTTCCAGTCCTTCGCCTTTCTTGACGTTCCTTACTTGCTTCCTACAAATAATTCAATGCGTAAGTATAGTTAATGCTTTGGCATTCGACCTGCTTAGAGGGAGGTTACTGGTAAAACTACTAGGCATGTAGAACTGGTAATTTTAACAACACCACCACAAAAAAATACTATTTACTTTACTTACTTTACGTACCCTTTGCCATTATCAAATTTGTATTTTAATTGTTTTAGTGTTCTATTTCTCGAGCTACTTGTGTTAAATTCCAGGTGAAGGTTAAGCCATGTTTTTTCTTTCTGTGCCTGAGAAATGGATACTTTCTTACACAGTAATATGTGTTTGTTTTCATCAATTAATCGTTTTAACAGTTCAAGTTCATTACTTGAAAAGTTAAATCCTCTTTCCCTGGAACAAAACATGTGTGATAACAATTATTTTAGACACCAAAAGCCATGTTATAAAAACACCACGGTTGCTAAAAAATAACATGCACTTACTTTGATTTAACGTCCACTCTGGCGAATACACTTGTGGTCAGTAGGTGTAAAATGGTATTTTGCTTCCGTATCATCAAAAATCTATGTCGATTATTGATAAGAAAACGCAAGGGAATTAAAAAAATATTGAAACATAAATCAGCAACAAATAATATTTCTTTCCAAACAACGACAACTTGACAGCTAACACAATGTTGGCAGTCGAAAAAATATTACCCATCGAGAATTAAGGGAAGGTACACGAAAAGCCTGCCGGGGTTGCGGGCCTGTTCGAAAGAGATACCGCGGCCCCGGAACATAAAGGGCGAGGAAGGAACATGGATGGGTTTTAGTCAGTAAGAGTCTGACACTCCCTCCCGCTCCGCCCAGAGTGGGAGAAGTCATTTGATGATTTCCCATCCTAAAAGAAAAAAAAAAAAAAAAAAAGGGAAGGTACACGAAATTGTACTGACAACACTTTTAATCCTCGTCAAATTTAACCGCCGCCGCACATAGGAGTATTGGCATAAAAAAGCTGGCCATAAGTCGGATATTCAAAGTTTGGCTAAACTCAATGCGACCATTACTTTCCGATAGCCAAATAACCTGTTCATAAAGTACCGCACCCCCCGCGCCCCTACCCCTTCATCGCGATGCACACACGTAGTCAGAACTCAGTCGTCGTCCAGTGCGGTCAATTGTTTTCTCGATAACACAATTTTCGTGCTCCTAAAGGCGGGTACAGACTGCTGCAACACAACATGCAATGCAACACGAAACGAGCATTGCATCAGTGTAGACGCGGGGCGCGCACAACGTGCGCACGAACCGCGCATGTACCTACTCACATCTGTTTCCGAGATGCGCGCGAACGGATCGCTCAGTCTGCAAAAGAACACGCAAAGGAATGGATCGTGACGACCAATTGCGGGCTCTGATGATAGTCAGTGCTTCATTATTAATAGTGAATCATGTGATAAAACGCAGAAGACATCGACGTTGGTGGCGTACAGAGTTGTATAGTCAGAGAGCTGGTGCAAAACTAATGGCCGATATGAGATTAACTGGACAATTTCAAAATTTCTTAAGGATGAGTCCAACGACATTTGAAGATCTACTCAGATTAGTCGGACCAAGAATTTTTCGGAATCGCACACAGTTAAGGGCTCCAATTTCAATCCAAGACAGACTGGCAATAACACTTCGTTTTTTAGCTAGTGGTGACTCTTACACAAGTTTACAGTATACCTTCAGAGTATCAAAACAAGCCATAAGTGGCATTATTACAGAAGTATGCTCCGCCATAATTGAGGAATTAAAAGATTATATCAAGGTAAGTTTTATTCTTAATAAGTCAATTAAAGAACAGTATTATCACATCAAATCATTAAAGTCGTCATAGGATTGGTTAGATTCTAGTGACGTTACAGACGATGGCTGTTGGTTCATATATTCTTCGTTCCTTGCCGTGGTATAGCCATAGCGTCCGGCTTGATTTGTATCTGGAGTTTGCGCGGAAGGCGAGGGACGATTAAATCCGGAAGTTCCAGGACGATTAACATATCCGGTCAGATCCACATAATCTTGTCCTTTCTTCTGTGATGCATAATAGGATTCTTGGTATGAACTGGGGTAGTTATCCTGCTGTCGATATGATGATTCATAATAACCTCTGTCAGCCTTCATCAAAATTTCAAAAATTCCATGTTCGACCGAATTCCTGGTTTGAAGGGAATAAGTATTCATTTTAGCTGATATATAGGAAGCGAAAGTTGTAGTTAAATCTGGAGCGCCTGAATTTCCCAACTTATTGGCAGTAGTTTGTAATATGCCCACTACATCGGCCAGTACACTGCTGCTTTCATCTTTTTTTGCTTGTTTAGCTCGCGTAGGTTCATACCGTGTACGTGGAGTAGCAAATTCGTTCTGCAGATTTTCTTCATTAATCGGTTGTTGAACCGCCTCCTGAAAAACATAAAAATAATTTATAACTGTAGGTCCCATCTCTTGATATAAACTACTAGATAGTAGATATAACTCTCCAGGAAGGTAGGTATCGTGGCACCGATGGACAAATGTCGAAACGACTAAATATTTAGTTCGTTTTTTAGTCTAGTTCAATATAGCTAGCAATAAAATCAAGAGATGCTCACTATAATGGCACCTCAAAAATTGTCACCAGCGAGTGTTGGGCTACTAAGTACAATGACTGTCTCGTTGCCATAAATTAAATAAAAGTTTTTTGTTTTAGCTTCCAACGACAGAAGAAACTTGGTTGAACATAAGCAAACAGTTTGAAGAGAAGTGGAATTTTCCACACTGTTTAGGGGCACTGGACGGAAAACATGTTGTGCTTGAGGCACCTATCAAAAGTGGAACTGAATTCTACAACTATAAAAACTTCTTTAGCATCGTTCTTTTTGCTTTGGTTGACACCGATTATAATTTTCTATTTGTAGATGTGGGATGCCAAGGAAGGATTTCAGATGGTGGCATCTTTAAAGATACAAAACTCTGTGAAATGATAGAAGATCGTACAATAAACCTTCCATCACCTGATTCACTCCCACGGAGACATATTCCAATACCATATTTCTTTGTGGGTGATAGTGCCTTTGCTTTAAGTGAAAATCTGATGAAACCATATGCTGGGGCACATCCAAAAGGCACTTCAAAGAGAGTATTCAACTACAGGCTAAGCAGAGCCAGAAGAACTGTTGAAAATGCATTTGGTATCATATCGTCTGTCTTTAGAGTTCTCAGAAAACCAATGCTTTTACAGCCTGATAAAGCTGAGCTAGTGGTTATGGCAATTGTCCTTTTACATAATTATTTGAGACGTCACTCTAGAAATACATATATGAATGACACTGAAGATGAAGTTACGAATGAAGACACACGTAGGCAAAATAATGAAGATATGAGATCACTACTACCTATGAGAAATATTCCTCGACGATCGCCTGCACATTTGAATTCATTAAGAGATGAGCTCTCCGATTATTTTATGAAAGAAGGGAAGGTTCATTGGCAAGACAGATGTTCGTAAAAGAATCAATCCAGTTTTACTTACCGTGTTCGTTCTCTTTCTCGGTTTGTTACGGTTGTCCAAGAACTTCAAAGAATCAAAGGCAAACCATCGACTTTTGTATGTCTCCGAGGCACCTGAAAAAATAAAATAATAATCATGAAAAAAATTAAATAAAAAACATATTTACAAACAAAAAGTATATATGTAGTATATCAACTATCTGGTGTCCACGACACAAGCCTTGCTTAGTGTGGCACTAGATGGCGCTGTGTGTTAATGTCCAGCGATATTTATTTATTTATTTATTTATTTAATTCAGTCAGTTTTAAACATAGTTGTTTTTAAGTAAACTTGACTAATAATAATTAATAATATTTAATCATTAATTTGTGATTTCAATCCATTAAAATATTGTAGTTGTTGTCAAAGTTGTCATTTTGTAGAGAAAAAAGCCAATTTCAATATTAGTCGGCTATGCCAATTTACAATTCAATACACAAACATTTTTGCGGTTTCCAACCTACGATTGTACTAAGAATAAAGTAAATGAATAAATAATAAATAGTAAATTATTATTATTTATTTACCTTTTCCTGTTCCTTTCGATTTCTTTTCCTTCGCTTTTTCACGACGGTAGGATGATAAAATACTAATCATTTTACTGTAACATTTTTCTTGTGTTGTTTCCATCAAATTAGCAATTTCCATCCATGCATCCTCTTTAAAATGTTTTTTTATAAAAATTCTCATGTTGTGGATTCCACAAAATTTCCTTTGATCTGTACACTTCAATTAATTGAAGCACTTTTTCTTCACTCCACGTAAATGTAACCGCCTCCAAACTCAAACTCAAACTCAAACTCAAACTCAAATAATTTATTTCAACTAGACCATTACGGCACTTTTGAATGTCGATAATACGAAAAAAAAAAGGCTACAGTCACAGACACAAGGCATAATAACTTGAGAATATACTGTAGTTGCCCATTCCCTAGCGTAGATCTCTATGGAGAAGAACGGGCAAGAAACTCCATGGACACTCTTTTCGATCAAAAATGCTCTTACAAAATCTTGGTTACATCTTTCATGTTGAGATTATACATATATGTGAGAACGATGTAGAAAGACGTGCAGAATAAGAGCGTCCAGAGTAAAAAAAAGAAATAAATCAACAATTTATAAAATAAAGCAATTCAAATGATCCATGGCAGCTAAGAGATGACCAGTCCCGACTGACAGCGCCCGTTCACGAACATGACGCATGGATCAGCGCCATTCAATTCAACCATATTGAAGGGAACTAAATGACCCGACCCACCCGCCACCATCAGCAAGACATTTAAGCGAGCATGACATTCTCTCAGCCACCAAGGCATATTCAAGTCAATGAAAGATAACTAAATGCAAATGGTAGCTTTACAGTACATGGTACTCACACATGTGCTATGCAATTATACAATACTAAGAGATGGAATCTATACAATGCAAGAATATATTTACAATCTTCTGCAGCTACCACAATAATATTGTCCAATAAGTTTGCACCTATGCAGCTATGGTTGCGGAGCAGGACCAGCATTTAGCCAAGCATTTTTATCCTCAATGTAATCTCCCAGCTTATAATATGCTTGCCTACATAGTGTGCGTTTTACACAAGATTTAAATTTCGTCTCATTCAGTTGTAGAATGTGGGGAGGTATTTTATTGGAACATTTTAAACAGAACCCCATGAAAGATGAATCTACTTTAGCAAGCCTGAAACCTGGCTGAACTAGTTGGTCCCTATTTCTAGTATTATAGTGGTGTCTGTCACCTCTTTTACTGAATAAATGCAAATTTTTCCTAACGTACATGATGTTTTCATATATGTATTGACAAGGTACTGTCATGATATTAATTTCCTTAAACAGTTCTCTTAGAGAATCGCGTCTACGTAATTCATAAATGGCTCTGATGGCTCTTTTCTGCAGAATAAAAATAGACTCGATGTCTGCAGCCCGTCCCCATAGTAAAATACCGTATGACATAATACTATGAAAATAACTAAAATAGACTATCCTCGCCGTATCAACATCAGTAAATTGACGGATTTTTCTAACAGCATATGCTGCTGAGCTCAGCCGGCCTGCAAGAGATGTTAAATGAGGACCCCATTGTAGCCTGTGGTCGAGCGTAACTCCCAAGAAAACCGTTTTATTGACAAATTCAAGTTTCTCTTGATTCAATACTATGTCACAATCACTACTTTTGACATTTGGTAAAGCAAATCTTATGCACTTAGTTTTATTCCCATTTAGTACTAAATTATTAGCGGTAAACCAATTATGAACCTGCAGTAGGGCGAAATTTACGTCGTCAAGATTTGTGGCACGTCTGTTTATCCTAAATATTAAAGAAGTATCATCAGCAAACAACACCATTTGCGGATGGTTGTTAAATAAATGGGGTAGGTCATTAATGTATACTAAAAAGAGGAAAGGACCCAATATCGAACCTTGTGGTACACCCATTTTTACTTTTAAACCCATCGAATTTACACCCTTTACTTGTACATGCTGCTGTCTATCATTCAGATAAGATTTTACTAAACTGAGCGCAAGTTTACCTAAACCGTAATGCTCAAGCTTCAAAATAAGGGTTTCGTGATTTACGCAATCAAATGCCTTCGAGAGATCACAGAAGATTCCTATGGCATCTTGTGCCTCTTCCCATGCAGTAAAAATGTGTTTTAATAAAGTGACACCGGCGTCAGTCGTACAACGTCCTTTGGTGAAACCATACTGCTGTTCGTGTAAGATTTTATTGGTGTTAAAATGGTTAAGCATCTGATTGAGCATTATCTTTTCAAACACCTTGCTGAAAACCGGCAACACGGATACGGGCCTATAATTGTTGGTGTCTTTACCGTCTCCGGATTTAAAAAGCGGTATTACCTTACTGAATTTCATTAGATCCGGGAAGACCCCTTGATCTACGCACAAATTAAATATTGAGGCTAAATACGGCGCTACAGTCTCAACAATTGAGGTACAGGCTTTGATAGACATACCCCATAGATCTTCAGTTAATTTGATCTTGATTTGCTTAAAAGCTTTTATGACCGTTATGGGGTTTACATGATGAAATTTAAATTCATTTGAACAGGCTGAAACGTTCGCCTTCAATAAATCCATAGAGAGCAAGGGAGAGGAATTTAAGGTTTCAGTAGTTTTAAGTGGGATACTGGTAAAAAAATTTACAAATTCTTCAGCGACTTCGTTATTAGAGCTCACGAGACCATGTGCGGTCTCTAGTGTTATGTCATTACTTGTTTTTTTAGATCTATTGGTCTCACTGTTGATAATTTTCCAAACCGTCTTTATTTTGTTATCGGCTGATTTTATCTTGTGGCTAATGAAAAGAGACTTGGCTATCTTGCAAGAGTTTTTAAAGATTTTCGAGTAGGTAGCCACATATTTACTAAACGTTTCTGTGTTGATATAAGGCTTAAGGCCGTATAGCTCAAGCAATCGTTCCCTACTTTTCCTAATACCCTGTGTTGCCCAATCACTGAATATAAACTTTGGGGCAATAGTTTTAGTTTTCTGTTTTAAAGTATTATTAAACTCGGTGTGCACTACCGAAAAGAATTCTTCATACAATTCATTTACATTGTTTCCAATATGGCCTGGTATATTTAACTTGCTAATTAAATTATTATTAAACTTTTCTAAATTACTGGGTGTTATTTGTCTAGATTGAATCTGAATTCTTTGTAATTGTTTATTAGACGCGAAAGCAACAGTCTGTCCGCTGTGATCTGAAGGAAGGTAATTTACGATGGATTTATCTAAGTAGTCGCAGCAACAAAAAACATTATCTATACATGTAGCAGTATTTGTAGTAATTCGGGTTGGTTCTGAAAAAACATTTGACAAATTAAATGATTTAAAGAGATTTAAAAATCTACTGCTGTTAACATTATTCTCTAAAATATTGATATTAAAGTCACCACAGATAATTATTAATTTACTACCAGTTACAAGTTTTGCTAAAGCATCTTCATTACTGACTCAAAAACAGAGTAGTTCAGGTAATTAGGGGGTCTGTAAACGCACACTATTACATGCTTATCTAGCTCAACACAAGACAATTCTATGCTATGTTCAACCGAAAGATCGACAATATCATTACGAGGCTTAAATTTAAAACAATTTTTAACTAAGATTAATGAACCCCCACGCATCTTAGACTTCCGGTTAAAGCAACTGCCCACACTATAATTCTCGTAATTAAATTGCATTTCGTAATCCTTCATCCAATGTTCAGTTAAACAGATAATATCAAACTGGGTTTTTTCTAAAAATAGTTCGATTTCTAATTGTTTGGAAGAAAAACCCTGAATGTTCTGATGAAATAATGTAAAGGAATTCTGCTTAACCCCATTTTGACAACTAATTAACTGAGAGCTAGAAGATACCTTAGAGTTGATAAGTTTACCTAAATTATCACTCGTAGCTTCCATTGTCTTACTGACTAGTTTAAATCTAAGCTAAAATGTGTAAAATTACAATTAGTATAATTACTAATTTCCGTGGAACTATTTACAAGAGACTGCGACATACCACATATGTCTGAGTTTAAATTAAAAGCTAATAGCCGAGCTATTTGACGTCTAAAACTAATAGGCAGATACGCATTATTCCTCGTTGACTTCAATTTCTGGACGAAACTGTTAGTGTCGAAAAACGTCAACTTGTCACAATAGTGACTTACTAATAAACACATGTGATTATTGAGACAATGAATATAATGATTTTGCCTGCTCGACAACTTTTCAAAGTATGGAAAGGCACACAGAATGATTTTCTTACAATTTAGTTTCAATAGTTGAGTGACATTGTCAGTGATATCATCAATTTTTACGTTCAAACTATTACCAACAAATATAGATACAATATCATTAGGATTGAATTCCTTCCGAGTTATGGATGCCGTTATCTGGTTATATGAAGCCTGAGGTGTACAATAATTTTGAGTAGAATGACTCAGATTGTTACAAATTAATTTTCCCAAGCCTTTCCCTAAACTATCAGAAAACATAATAAAGGAACCACAATGTGTACTACAACAAGGGGGAGAACTACATTCTGTTTGACCTACCAATGATGAACCTTGGACAATGTGTGGTGATTCTAGAATGGGGATACAACCCGGAACACTGCTCAACCGGGTCGAGTCCTCCGTTACCTCAGGCAGGAGAGTGTCTGGGCTGGGTTCCCTTTGTGATGTACATTGGGTGTTATTGAAGGTCATCATGTCATCACAGTCTGCATTACTATTATCCTTATTGACTAATTTGTTTGTAGCAAGGATATGTTCCTTTATTTGTTTTTGAGATTTCACATACATGGAATAACATGATTGAAGTTGATGCTCTAATGTTTGAATCTCAGACTGTAAGTTCTGAGTGTCTATTTCATAAAAATTTTTACTATCCTCTAATTTAATTTGATAGTTATGTAACTTTTTAATGAGAAAAACACGTTCTTTTCTTAGTTTAATATTGTTGGAACCATGTTTTTGTTGTTTTTTAAATTTACTGCATTTCTTTATTATTCTGTTAAGTTTTGCATATTTTTTTTATTTTATTCTGGCTAACTTTATAACTGTTACAATTATATTTCAGCCCAGTAGCGTCGTCTTGTTCCATGTTCGCGCGCGTCTAGCCGCCGCAGTAGCGTCGTCTTGTTCCATGTTCGCGCGCGTCTAGCCGTACACACCACACAACCTGTCCACACTGACGCTCCGCGCATACTGCGCGCCTCTTTGTGTTCGGGGAAAAACCCGACAAATTTCGGGTCGCTACGCGCAAGAGTTGCAACAATCTGTTCGTGCGCGTAGTAGACGCGGTTCGTGCGCGCAAGGCGTCTACACTATGGGAATTCTGTTACTTTACATGATACATTGCAGCAATGTGGACGTCAAATTCTTGCATTGCATGTTGCATTACATGTTACATTGCACCAATGTGTACCCGGCTTAACATTTGCTGTTTAAGTCGTTTTGCTGATAATTGGTGGGATAAACAGTTTGAATATGGAAGTACAAGGTACCTATGTAACAACATAAATAATATCATTTCATATAAGATAAAGACTTACAAATGTTTCTTTTTTAATTTCGCAAAAGATACTAAAATAATCTCTTTTTTTTTCGAAAAATTCAAAACATAAAGGGTTTTGTATATGTTCCGAGCATTTCCGAGTAATGATCTATTATTTTAAATAAAGTTTAGACTTTCCTAAAGAGAATTGTTAAAGAAAATATTCCGCTTTGTTCCGCCATTTTGTTTAACACTCATTCAAACATAATAGAGAATTAATTTAAATCAAGATTATTTATATTAAATACTCTTTTTATTTTTAGATTCCATTGGGAATTTCAAGAACATGTCTAATAAGCAATTGTCCCTGACGCCGAAAATGCATCACTAGAAAGTAGTGACGAAGAACACAACACATCAGATGAAAACAATGAATCTGATTTCGATGATTACTTTTTTTTATTATAATAAACGATTTCGATGATTATTTTTTTGTTTTATTATAATAAACGTTTGAAAACCATCTTAATACATTTATTTAATAGTTTCCACGTCACAAATGTTACTAAATAATATTGGCCAGGTTTTAAGTACAAATACTCCTATGTGCGCCGCGTAAAATATTTATGGCCAACTGAATGCGAAGATAACCGACGTAATTTTTTTAACCGTGGTCAAAATTGACAACAGTTAAATTTTGACTTTTACTTTACTGTAATGTACGAACAACCGGACCTTAGAGGAGTCTGTTTAGCGACTTAATGACTTTACGGATAGCGAGGATTCTTTGAGTAGTATTTTTTTTCTTAAATTATCAAATTAAAATACATCAAGTATTTAATATCGTTTGTGTCACAATAACTTTTAAATATCAATTTAAAAGTTATTGTGACACAAACGATATTAAATACTTGGAGCCATGGATGCAAACTGTAATAGCAAAACAGGAAAAACGGGTAAGAATTAAGAAGCATTTTAGACAATCTTGTTTAGATCTGACTCCTTTCTTATGATAAAAACTTTCGAATGGTTTTTATTAAAAATATGAATTTTACCGTGCTTAACCCATACGTACTCATGATGTTTATCCTTGGCAATGATTTTAACTTTCTATAAAAGTTTTTTGATACTCGAGGCTTAGGTGATCGTTCACGTAAACACGCTGAGATGATCCTTGAAACCCGAATCACGTAAACACGTTGAGATAATCCTTGAAACCCGATGTCACAAGCGGATAAGTCCTTAGCACGTGCCGCCGCAATGAAGTCTTCTTTTACATAGCGGTTTAAAAAACTCACTATGATCAGCTTTTCATTGGAACCAAAGATCCCTGGCAGGGCCGGATTTAGGGGTCCAGAGGCCTCGGGGCAACAAAGGAATGGAGGCCCCCTTGCCCCAAATTATTTTTCAAATAAAATGAACTATAAACTGAATTTTTCAGTCGAGTTTTTCAATAAATAATTTATTGTGAAACCAAGTAGATTCGTCTTAGTATTTAACGAACACATATAAATATAATCGGAAACAAGAATTATTTGAAATTAAATTTTAGTGTTAACGAACGGAACCTTTCGAGCTTTTTTTGCCGAAAAATCGTTGATGATTTCGCTGAAATCCAGTTCTCGGAGTAAATCGCTTTCAATGCTCAGGAGAGAAAGCTTTGATAGACGGTTTTGTCCCATCGTGGTACGAAGCCTATTTTTTATAATTTTCATTTTTGAAAATGAGCGCTCTCCAGTGCAATTTGATACCATCAAAACCAAATACATTCTCAATGCAATTTCGAGGTTTGGGAATGTAGCTCTGAAATTTTGATCTTCGAGAATTTGGTAGTAAAATAGTTCCGGCGATTGATCTTTTCCATAGTCCTTTTTGTATGAATCAATCAAAGTCACAAATTGAACCAACTCATTACCAAGACTAGGCTCTAAATCATCCGTATACACTTTCACCAATGCCTCTGCTGCAGCGTGCAAATTTTCAGCATCCATCTTCTCGATGTGATTCAGAAATCCAAATCTCGAACGTACAGCTTCATAGGCATGCAATCTTTCAGTAAGAGAAACAGATAGCTGGTCAACCACTGGGATGAAGGCGGATACTTTGTATTTCTCCTTGGGTGACAGATTTGCGTTTTGTGCTTTCCCGTAATCGAGTGGATTCAACCTCACGTTTCTCGTTCTAGTGCGGGTGCGTGATTGTACATATTCATCAGTATGGGATATTTTTTTGGCTGCTTCCTCGTATTTATCGAAATCATTTCGTTTGGATTCCACAAATGATTTCAATGATTCTATTGCACGCATTGCCGATTCAAGAATCATTTTCGGGTCTTGCAACATCTTGTTTGTAGCGTTGAATCGTTCCAAAATGTTGCAAACAAAGCGGTTTCGAGACCACTCATCTTCTGTAGAAGGTGCGTTGCTTCATTCCTCACGATGTCTTTTTGCTCTTTATCGGAAGATATGCTGGTTAGAGCTTCTTCGATTTCTGAATAGCCGTTGACTAAGGCTTTCGTAGCTTCAGCTCGACAAGACCAACGAATGTCGCTGAGCTTTTTCAACACTAAAAACTGGCCGCTTTTTTTCTCCGATAATTTCTCGATCAGAATTCGGTGTCGCTCTGTACTGGCTGTGAAAAACGTGTACAAATTCTGCACGAAATCAAAGAATTGAACAGCCGATGGACAAGAGTTAGCAGCTGCCTTTCCCACTAAATTCAGAGAATGACCACAACAAGGTACAAACGCCGATAAATGATTTTTCTCCAAAATAAGAGCCTGCATCCCCTTGTATTTGCCACTCATGTTTGCAGCATTGTCATATGATTGACCGCGGCAATCCATGATGTCTATTTGATGGTCACCTAAAAATTTGAGCAGAGCGTTTGCTGTGGCTTCGCCAGTATGACCGCAGTTTGGTAAAAAGGTGAGAAACCTTTCTTTTGGCGTCGATCCTTCCATATATCGAACAACCATAGTTAGTTGATCGATGTGAGCTTCGTCGGGAGTAGAGTCCACTGATACGGAATAATATTTCGATTTTTTAATCCTGGATACTATTTCAGTTAGTACCTTATCACCCATAGAACCGATCAGTTCTTCGCAAATCGTAGACGAAAGGTAACTGACATGACCACTCCCTTTGTTTGCATGCTCTTTCAAATGGGTTGCCAGGATTGGTTCATACTCGGCTAGCAATTCCAAAATTCCCAGAAAATTTCCATTTCTTGGTGAGCCAACAATATCATTGTCACCTCGAAAGGCTAATCCACGTTCAGCAATGAATTTGATGGTACTAACGATAATTCTCAGGATTTTTCGCCAATACTCGATTTGATTAGCTTCTTGCATCGCTAGCTCTTGATCGATGCGTCCTGTGACTTTTCCACGTTGCACTAAACTCATTACTGATTCCAAATGAGTTTTCGAAATCTCATGTTCATAGAGACGATCGGATGCATGCTTCCAGTCACTGAAGCCTTCTCCACTGAGTTTGTTGTTTTGAGGGGACATCAATTTACACGCATAACAATATATTTTCCCCGTAGTTGGAGAAAAGCAAAGCCAGAATCGATTGACGGTCTCTTGATTTTTATTGCGGCGTGTAAACATGTTCTTCGTACATTTCCGAACAAAGTTGGAATTATCTCGCGGCTGATCTTGATGAACCGAATTTTGCAGAGATACTTGATCGCAATTTTGAAGTTTTGTGGAACTTTTTTTCGCCCAATATTCGATCATTTCCTTTGTTATTTTAGCAGGCCAAAGACCGATGTCATTTTCCAGACCGCAAAATTTTGGTTCCTCTTGGGTCTGATATTCGCTTATAGAAAATTGTGTGGTGTTGCCTGATGAAACCTCAGCCTCAAGATGATCTTGAATACTATCGACGACATCTCCATCTACTGTTGAATCTCCTGCTGTTTTGTTAGGATCTTCAGAGATTTCTTCTTTATTTTACGACGTAAAAAAACTGGTCAATTTGGGTGTTTTAGCTAAAGTTTCTTCGGATTTCTTCATACGTTCTGCTTGCAATTTCCTCTTCTGAGAGCCACTAGCAAAAACTCGAGGAGTTTTGTGACGATCACTCATGATTCCGCTGTAAAATTAATTAAGAAAACATGCACCTGAAAAAGCCCTTCACCAATACGAACATAGTCGTGGAACTGATAGTCGAGAAAAATAATATATTCGCAGAAACACCAAAAAGATTTACGAGCAGTGCACATGAAAAAAGAAAAGAATAGAGAAGCTGCAAGCAATGTACTGAAACCTGTCCAGTTATGTGTATGCACTCAAAAAATAAGAGACAAAAACAGAAGTGAATTGAGAAAAAATTATTTCAAAATTAAATTAGGAAACGTCAATTTACCTATTAAATATTAAGATGTTACATGTTATGATATTTCAGTTGCCTCATTGATTAAATAATTAACTTACGCAGAACCAAACAAACGCATGATAAACAATAAATCATAACCTCATCTCCGTAACCGTTTTTTATGTTCTTTTGTTCTCTGCATATATTCCATATATTCTATTATATGTTAAGAAAAAAAAAACACGTTTTCGTAATTGCAAAATCAAATATGACATTCGGTTTATATTGTAGATTACAAGATAACGATGAAAATACTTACGTCTTAACGTCTGTGGTCTATCCGTAAAAATTCGAAATGATTTACATTTGTTGCACAATGTTCGCAAGTTCGTAGCTTCTCAGACGCACGAGAATGTATCAAATTCTGGGATTCCCTGCTACAAGCACGCCACTCAGCGGACACTCGTCAACAGTGTTGCCAGGGCCCTTGAGTCGAAAGTTACGTTTCGTTTCCTGAAATGTTACATTTTTGTTGCAAAAGTTACATTACTCCTTTTTTTTAATTTACGTGTTTTTGGGGTCGGAGTTTGGAGGCAAATTGATGTTAGCAAAAAGGCAGGATATAAAGGAATCTATTATGTCTAATGATGCATTTACTCTTAGGTTTGCAGCGCCATCTTCACTGTTGTTGGCGCACATTATCGACGAATCAGAGATCTAAAAAACATCGAATCAGTTTTTTAAATATTGTAATCGTGTTCCTTATTCAAAACTCGTTCATTAAAAATAAAAAATATATATTGTTAAAATATTTTTATTTTTATCAGTTTAAGTTGCAATTTCGACATTGTCATAATAATATCTTAATAATTATGTACCAGTGGGTAAGAATAAAATTCAGTCTTGGTCAACCTCATCTTTCATCATCGTTTACGAAATGGTGACAGCGGTGCCAAAAAAATAAATAAATTAAATGTGAAAAAAACAAAAACAAAATAAAGAAATACCTCACATTATCGACGAATTGGAGACATAAAAAATATTTTTACTTAAGTAAACTGAAAGCGTCAGTTAGCCCGCGAAATTCAAAATTTCTTACGCTTTTTGCAATTCGCAGGCCAGTCCTAGGTTGTATGTTGATGACAACATCACTCGCGACTGTAAGACGTATGTAGTTAAAAATATGATAAATTATGATCGACATCATCAATGCAACCCTCCAAGCTCACAAAGGTCTAGGAACTCTTCCTAGACCTTTGTGAGAGTCTCGTTCCTCGACTTACATGCACCCTACCACTGGCCTGCAAATTGGAAGGACTTTGACCGTGAAAAATTCGTTCATTGACTCTTATGAACTTGGAGGGTTGTATTTGTGATTTTGATGATTATAATTCTGTAACTTAATATGTCTTACAGTCGCGACCGAAATGTTTATCAACATACAACTTAGCACTGCCCTGAAAATTGCAAAAAACGTAAGAAAATTTGAATTTTGCGGGCTACCTTGGAGCATCCCTCTTAAAGAGGAAGCGTCAGAATAGCCCGAAAATTCAAATATTCTTACTTATTAAGTTAAAAATATCGTTTGCCTCAACAACAACATACAACCCTCTAAGTTCATATGAGTCGAGGAACGACTTTGATCTTGAAAAAATCGTTCCTCTACTTATATGAACTTAGATTAGATTAGTATTGATGATTTTGATGATATTATAATTCTGTAACTGCATACGTTTTACAGTCGCGAACGATATTTTTAACTTCATACAACCTACCACTAAAACGTAAGATATATTTCGCGGGCTACCCTGACGCTTTCACCATACGTACAAGCACACATAAATAACGTAGTACTTGATTAAAACCCTGGCTTGATTAAAAACTATTACATAAAATACGTACCGTTCCTCACGCAATAAAATAACCTAGTAATGGTCGAAATATCGGGAGCTCGTAAATAATAATAATTCCCGACTAATAGCTGATAGGTATACGTACCTACCTACGTCTATAGCATAGTACGGCACTCCGAGCCTAGACGATAATAAGTAAGTCATAAGTCATTTATTTCTTAACAATAAAGATTGTGTAGATAAACTTAAAATTATATTACAATACCTACTAAGGTTTCGTCAATAATAACAAAACAAACAAAAAAAAAATAACAATAGAACCTTTTTACAAAAAATGAATTAATAGTCGAATAAATTACAAACATAAAATAATAAGAATGTCAAAGATAAAAATAACAATTTAATAGCTACTTTTACAATAATAAAATAAATGGTCATAAAAAAAAATGTACGTAAATCAAAAAACGAAATAGTAACCTAAATCTTGGAACTTTGATTTCCGAATGGTCAAAGAGAAGTCATTCAAACAACTAAAAAGATGCTCGCGCCTATTATCGTATCATTATCGACAGGTACCTGCATGTTATAGATACTCGTATCACGTCAATTTCAAAACTTTAACGACAAACTTACTTACCAAGCAGTAAATGTAATCGCCGGAACTTCACACACGCACTTTTCTCACAGCAAGTACCTACGACAACAAACAATACCCTAAGACAAATTGACAATACCGATACACAACAAATCACATTCACAATCAGCAAGCCTTCCTAGTTTCTTTAGCTACGAAAAATCCCCGAACGGCGGCGGTAACTGCGCGCACATGCTCAAGCAAAATCAAGCTTTTGAGCTTGCAGATTACGTTTCATTTTGTCATGGCGCTTTCCATTCAAAGCCATCTCTGATTGTGTCATGGAGTGAAATACTAAGTGCCAGTTTTAGGTGCGTTCAATGAAGAATACATTCGTAAACTGTTTGCAATAAAAATTAAGTATTACATACCTAACCTTGTAGTTCTCAAAAGTTACGAAAATTGCTCTAAATATAAAAATTACTTACATGTTACGCGAAGGGGTCAAAAGTTACGAAAAATGTAAGAAATGTAACCTTCTGGCAACACTGCTCGTCAACGCTGCGACAGGTCGTACACTCGTACAGACAAAAAACGGGGGAAACAGGTACCGTCGGTGCCGTCGTATCTCGTATCGATACGCAAATACGAAAAATAGGCTGAATAGGCTTGTAAAATCCGCAGAATATACTATAAATTCCCCATCCAAACTGGCGATTTTTATTCTATCGTATTCACATGGACAGGCAGAGGGCACAAAAAACTGACACTCCCTCGCTGGTTGAAGAAAATTATGCTTTTGGAAAAATATATTAATAAAAGAATAGACAACTACATGAAGACGAAATTACGTACGGAAACTTCAATGGACACATTCTTTCCTCGATCATGACTCATGACTCGATTGTTAATGTTAGCGTTCGACTCCTTGTCACGATGAGGTGGGTTTTGTATGACAATCGAAATCGATATTCTTCAATAATTATACAAATAAATTATTATTGATCGACTATGATTTTTTGCAATTTCTTGCATATGCAGTAAAGTTCGTGAATAATAAAGATGTTTACTAGGTTTACTAGTTGAAATTTGAAAATTTTTTTTTTTCCGAAGTCTCTATTGTGGAGGCCCCCTGCTTGTGGAGGCCCCGGGGCTTTCGCCCCGGTTGCCCCCCCCTAAATCCGGCCCTGATCCCTGGAAATACCTACCGGAAATACCTGGGCTTTGGGACAGCTGTAATTAATTTTACGGCCAATAGCGTCGATTACAGTGTACAGATTCTGAATCCTTGTTAACAGGAACTCCCTTTATTTCAACATTATTTAAGCTGGACCGCTGTTCATAAGTCGAAAGAAGATACTTCATGCTCGCCATGTCAGTCTGTTATCAATTTACTGAACGGTCACTGAACGGTAGTGGTAGATGATTCGTCAAGATTATCGAGTCATGTACCATCTGCAAATCTGGGGTGTCTTTCCATGGCAGATTTCTGATTGCATCTTACAAGACCGAAACATACTGCACGCCAAATTTTCCTGGCGGCAGTAGCCCATACCAATCAGCCATAACACAATTTCCTCCACGTCATTAGCCAAGACTGGTTCACAGGCTCCAACAGTCGCTTCGTTGGCATGTTTAGTTTTCTGACATAAATCGCACTGTCGTAATTAGGCTTTGACTGACTTTGCCATACCACGGAAATAAAACCGGTCTCTTATTAATCTTTTAATCCTCGCCTCGCCAAAATGTCCAGTCTCCTCGTCTTCGTATTGATTGAAATACATCTGATTATAAAGCTTCAGGTACAACTAGCAACTCCTTTCCTGTATGATCATTGTATAAACTAATTTATCGTTGTTTAATTTGAGTACTTCCACCTGTTTTATTTTCCTGCTATGGCTGTCGCCTAAGTCTTCTATCAATTTATTGCAAAAGGGATCCGCCCTCTGTAACTGTGAGATATTTTTAAGCTCGTTGTTAACAACCCTGATTTTACTGCTTGTAAACATTGCTATCTCTAGACAAACCTTACGTAACTCCTGTACTACTTCTACCCCACTAACCACTAACGTGATAATATGTCCGGGTCTATGTTGTCGCTCGCTTTTATATGCTCTTCTTCAAAATTGAATTGTTGTATGTATAAAATCCAACGTGTTACTCTTGCACTATATAAATTCCAATTGTTAATAAAAGATGACTTTTTTTTTTAGCTTTTATCGGTTCTCATAACTACTCTAGTACCCCTTAAAAACTAACAAGCAGAGTGAATTTAGCAGTCGGCGGTGATACTAAAATTTGGCCAAAAATATTTTTTGATTGTTTCTCAGCAAAATTGTTATACAAATTTAAAAAACAACAAAAACATAGTTCCAACAATATAAATCTAAGAAAAGAACGTGTTTTTCTGATTAAAAAGTTAAATAATTATCAAATTAAATTAGAGGACAGTAAGAAGTTTTATGAGACAGACACTCAACACTTACAGTCAGAAATTCAAGTTTTAGAGTGTCAACTTAAATCATGTTATTCTAAGTATGTGAATTCTCAGAAACAAATTAAGGAACACATACTTGCTGCAAACGAGTTAGTAAATAGGGGAAATGGTAATGCAGACTATGTAGACATGATAACCATCGAAAATACTCCATGTACATCACAAGGGGAATCCAGCCCGGACACTCTCCTGCCTGAGGTAACGGAGGACCTGACCCGGTTGGGAAGTGTTCCGGGCTGTATCCCCATTGAAAATTCACCGCTCAATGTTCAAGGTTCTACACCTATAGGACAACCTGAAAGTAGTTCTCCCCTTTGTAATAGTTCACAGTATGGTTGCTCCATTATGTTTACAGACAGTATCGGAATAGGGTTAGGAAAATTAATGAGTAACAATCTGAGTCATTCTTCCCAAAATTACTGTACACCTCAGGCTTCTTACAACCAAATAATGACATCCATAACTCGGAAGGAATTAGATCCTAATGCTATATTAACTGTATTTGTTGGGAATAGTTTTAACGTAAACATTAATGATATCACTGACAATGTCACTCAACTGTTGCAACTAAATTGTAGGAAAATAATTCTCTGTGCCTTTCCTTACTTTGAGAAGTTGTCGAGCAGGCAAAATCATTTTATTCATAGCCTTAATAATCACATGCATTTATTATGTCACTATTGTGACAAGTTGATATTTTTCGACACAAATAGTTTCGTTCAGAAATTAAAGTCAACGAGGAATAATGCGTACCTACCGATTAGTTTTAGACGTCAAATAGCGAGGCTATTAGCTTTTAATATAAACTCAGACATAAGTTATATGTCGCAGTCTTTTGTAAATAGTCCCACGGAAATTAGTAATTATACTAATTGTAATTATACACATTTTAGCTTAGATTTAAACTAGTCAGTAAGACAATAGAAGGTAATAGAGATAATTTAGATAAACCGGTATCTTCTAGCTCTCAATCAACTATTTGTAAAAAAGGGGCTGAGCAGAATACTTTGAAATTATTTCACCAGAATATTCAGGGATTTTCATCCAAACAATTAGAGATAGAATTGTTTTTAGAAAAAACTAAGTTTGATGTTATTTGTTTTACCGAACATTGGATGAAAGATTATGAATCATTGCAAATAAATTATAATAACTACAACGTGGGAAGTTGCTTTAACCGAAAATCTAAGATGCGAGGGGGTTCATTAATCTTAGTTAAGAACTGTATTAAATCTAAATGTCGAAATGATATAGTCGATCTATCGGTCGAACATAGCATTGAATTGTCTTGTGTTGAGCTTGATAAGCATTTAATAGTGTGCGTTTACAGACCTCCAAATTATCTGAACTACTCTATCTTTGAGTCAGTAATGGAAGATGCTTTGGCAAAACTTGTAACTGGTAATAAATCAATAATTATCTGTGGTGACTTCAATGTTAATATCTTAGAGAATAATGTCAATAGCAGTCGATTTTTAAGTCTTTTTAAATCATTTAATTTGTCAAACGTGTTTTCAGAACCAACCCGAATTACTTTAAATACTGCTACATGTATTGATAATGTTTTTTGTTGCTGCGACTACTTAGATAAATCTATCGTAAATTATCTTCCTTCAGATCACAGCGGGCAGACAGTTGCTTTCGCGTACAATAAACAATTACAAAGAATTCAGATTCAAGCTAGACAAATTACACCCAGCAATTTAGAAAAGTTCAATAATAATTTAATTAGCAAGCTTAATATACCAGGCCATATTAGAAACAATGTAAATGAATTGTATGAAGAATTCTTTTCGGTAGTGCACACTGAGTTCAATAACACTTTAAAAATGAAAACTAAAACTATTGGCCCAAAGTTTATTTTCAGTGACTGGGCAACACAGGGTATTAGGAAAAGTAGGGAACGATTGTTTGAGCTGTACGGCCTTAAGCCTTACATCAAAACAGAATCTTTTAATAAATATGTTGCTACTTACTCGAAAATTTTTAAAACCACTTGCAAGGTAGCCAAATCTTTATTCATTAGCAAAAAGATTAAATCAGCCGAAAATAAAATAAAGACGGTTTGGAAAATAATCAACAGCGAAACAAATAGAAATAAAAAACAAAGTAATGACTTCACACTAGAGACCTCACGTGGCCTTGTCTGCTCCAACAGTGAAGTTGCTCATGAATTTGTAAATTTCTTTACCAGTATCCCAATTAAAACTACAGAAACCTTAAACTCCTGTCCCTTGTTCTCTATTGATTTACTGAAAGCAAACGTTTCAGCCTGTCCAAATGAATTTAAATTCCAGCATATAAACCCCATAACAGTCTTAAAAGCTTTTAAGCAAATCAAGATCAAATTAACTGAAGATCTATGGGGTTTGTCTATCAAAGCTTGTACCTCAATTATTGAGACCGTAGCTCCGTATTTAGCCTTAATATTTAATTTGTGCGTGGATCAAGGGGTCTTTCCGGATCTAATGAAGTTCAGTAAAGTAATACCGCTTTTTAAATCCGGGGACAGTAAAGACACGAATAACTATAGGCCCGTATCCGTGTTGCCAGTTTTCAGCAAGGTGTTTGAAAAGATAATGCTCAATCAAATGCTTCACCATTTTAACACCAATAAAATATTACACGAGCAACAGTATGGTTTCACCAAAGGACGTTGTACAACTGACGCCGGTGTCACTTTATTAAAACACATATTTACTGCGTGGGAAGAGGCACAAGATGCCATAGGAATATTCTGTGACCTTTCGAAGGCATTTGATTGCGTAAATCACGAAACCTTAATCTTGAAACTTGAGCATTACGGTTTAGGTAAACTTGCGCTCAGTTTAGTTAAATCGTATTTGAGTGATAGACAGCAGCATGTACAAATAAATGGTGTCAATTCAATGGGTTTAAAAGTAGAAATGGGTGTACCACAAGGTTCGATATTGGGTCCCTTCCTCTTTTTAGTTTATATTAATGACTTACCCCATTTATTTAACAATCGCCCGCAAATGGTGTTGTTTGCAGACGATACTTCTTTAATATTTAGGATAAACAGACGTGCCACTAATTTTGACGACGTAAATAACGCCCTACTGCAGGTTCATAATTGGTTTACTGTAAATAATTTAGTTCTAAATGGGAAAAAAACTAAGTGCGTCAGATTTGCTCTTCCAAATGTCAAAAGTAGTGATTGTGACATAGTATTAAATCAAGAGAAACTAGAATTTGTCGATAAAACGATTTTCTTGGGAATCGCGCTCGATTCAAGGCTACAATGGGGGCCTCATTTAACATCTCTTGCAGGACGCCTAAGCTCAGCAGCATATGCTGTTAGAAAAATCCGTCAATTTACCGATGTTGATACCGCGAGGATAGTTTATTTTAGTTATTTTCATAGTATTATGTCATACGGTATTTTACTATGGGGACGGGCTGCAGACATCGAGTCTATATTTATTCTGCAGAAAAGAGCCATCAGAGCCATATATGATTTACGTAGACGCGATTCTCTGAGAGAGCTGTTTAAGGAAATTAATATCATGACAGTACCTTCTCAATACATCTATGAAAACATCATGTACGTTAGGAAAAATCTGCATTTATTCAGTAAAAGAGGTGACAGACACCACTATAATACTAGAAATAGGGACGAACTAGTTCAGCCAGGTTTCAGGCTTGCTAAAGTAGATTCCTCTTTCATGGGGTACTGTTTAAAATGTTACAATAAAATACCTCCCCACATTCTACAACTGAATGAGACGAAATTTAAATCTTGTGTAAAACGCACACTATGTAGTCAAGCATATTATAAGTTGGGGGATTACATTGATGATAAAAATGCTTGGCTCAATGCCGGTCCTGCTCCACAACCATAGGAGCAAACTAATTGATTCCCAGTCAAGTTATTGTGGAAGCTGCAGAAGATTGTAAAAATATCCTTGCATTGTATAGATTCCATCTCTTAATATTATATAATTGCATCCCACATGTGTGAGTTCTATGTATTGTAAAGCCACCATTTTACATTTAGTTATCTTTTTTTTTGACTTGAATATGCCCTGGCGGCTGAGAGAATGTCATGCTCACTCAAATGTCTCGGTGATGGTGGCGGGTGTGTCGGGTCATTTAATTCCCTTCAATATGGTCGAGTTGAATGGTGCTGATACATGCGTCATGTTCGTGAACGGGCGCTGTCAATTGAGACTGGTCAACTCTCAGCTGCCACGGTTAATTTGAATTTATTAATTTTTTTAAGTTGATTTAATCTTTTCTCTGGACGCTCTTAATGTGCACGTCTTTCTACATCGTTCTCACATATATGTATAATCACAACATGAATGATGTAACCAAGATTTTGTAACAATACTTTGATTGAAAAGAGTGTCCATGGAGTTTCTTGCCCGTTCTTCTCCATAGAGATCTACGCTAGGGAATGGGCAACTGCAGTACTTTCTCAAGTTATTATGCCTTGTGACTGTGACTGTAGCTTTGATTTAGTTTTGTATTTTTGACATTCAAAAGTGCCGTAATGGTCTAATTGAAATAAATGATTTGAGTTTGAGTTTTGAGTTTTTTTGACAATTCATACATACAGACTTATACATTTTAATAAAAGCATACTTAATACAAAATCGTCTTTAATCACTATCATTATTTTCATAATTTTCTGAATTTTCCTCGTCCAGAATGTCTCCAGTTACTTCAGCTTCCATAAGGCGTACAATTCTTTATTTGTGAATAATTTATTTGATGCATCTGGAACAAAATGAATGTTGTTTTAAAATATAGTAATTAATCGATTGGTGGTTAAAACTGCGGGTATATTGTCACTGTGAACTTAGCATCTCAAGTATTAGCATCTCACCAAATAACTTGAGTTCTGCTTGCATCCAGCATAGTTCCACAGTTCCTGATAGTTTATAACGATTGTTCAATTCATTTGCCCTGAAAAATCCAATTTTGAAAATGAGATGCCAACTTCACATATGACATCGCAGCATCTCATCATATTAAAGGTTTTTCAGAATCGAGGAGTTGTTTTAAACATAGTTCTATACCTCCTGATTGATTGTAACAATAGTTCTGTTGCTTTACCGTTAAAATAGCAATTTTGTAAATGAGATGTTAACTTCACATAAGACGTTATAGCGTCACAGTATTTTCAATGTTTTAACACCGAGGAATTTTACTAAGCATAGTTCTATACACCCTGATTGATTTTAAGCATAGTTCCATCAATTTGCCGCCCAAGTCGCTACCCCATCGCGATTACGAACGTGAGATGCTACTTTCCTATATGACGTCATAGCATCTCACAGTATTAACACCGAGGAGTTGTATTGAGCATAGTTCTATACACCCTGATTGATTTTAAGCATAGTTCCGTCAGTTTGCCGCCAAAGTCGACACCCCAACGCTCTTTCGAACGTATAAAAATATGTGGTTACCGTTAGCTGACAGTTCGCCCCAGCATCTCAGCTGTTTTCATTACCAATGCTATAAATACGCCTACTACTGCTGTAGGACACACCACACTACAGGTTTTTAGCGAAAAAACAAAAAAAAAATCGGTGACCGTTTACTGACAGTTCTGACCAGCATCTCAGCCATTTTCGTTACCTACGTAATACCTACCTATAAATAAGTCCAATACTGCAGTATTCTGCTTTCAAACCACACCACAATACAAATTTTAGCGAGAAAAACGAAAAGCCGTGTCAGGTTAGCTTTGGTTACCTACCATTAACCGACGGTTCTGCCCAGCATCTCAGCTGTTTTCATTACCAATGTTATAAATACGCATACTACTGCGGTATAACGCTTTCAGGACACACCACACTACAAGTATTAGCCAAAAACAAAAAAAAAAATGGTGACCGTTTACTGGCAGTTCTGACCAGCATCTCAGCCGTTTTGGTTACCTACGCTGTAAATACATCTACTACTGCAGTAGGACAGACCACTTCTACAAGTTTTAGCGAGAAAAATCAAAACCCATGTCAGGTTAGCTTTGGTTACCCTTTTTTTTTTTTTTTTTTGGGATGGGAAATCATCAAATGACTTCTCCCACTCTGGGCGGAGCGGGAGGGAGTGTCAGACTCTTACTGACTAAAACCCATCCATGTTCCTTCCTCGCCCTTTATATTCCGGGGCCGCGGTATCTCTTTTGAACAGGCCCGCAACCCCGGCAGGCTTCGGCCCTTGCGGGCCCCTCCCCTTATGCTGACATCTCTTTGAGGCGCGCGTGGAACACGAACGCGCCGTCGACACGGCCTGTCGTCGTCGTTAGACGGACGGACGGCTAGCTAGCCCATAGCCAACCGTCCACAGGCCCGCATCTACGGTGGCCGGTAGCCACCACGTGGCCCCCGGCGCCCGGTGCGTCTCCCGCGGCGGCCGGGAAGAGAGGATCTCTCCCTCTCTCGTTCCGCCACCTCCTTCGCTAGCATGACTGCTTCGCAGAAGGAGGTAACGGCTTCCCATTCCGTCTCGCTCCGGACCATGGATTGAACCAGGGCCGGACGCGAGAGGTCGCCGCCGCCGATCGCCGCTACGAGGACACGGCGGTGCTCCGCCCACGCAGTGCAGACTTCCACCGTGTGCTCCACCGTGTCCTCCGGTCGATCCTCGCAGTGGAGACATCCGGGCGTTTCCTAGCTTTGGTTACCCTTAACTGACATTTTGGCCATCTAACCTCACCTCTTTGTATCTAAAGAAATCAGATGAGATGCTGGGTCGAACATGGTTACAGATTATATAATACTTCATTGGCTTTTTCTCTAATATGGTTAGATGGGCTTGGCACTAAGTGAAATAACCAACGAAGGTAGAATAATTCGATGCGGTTTCAGTTGGAGTGGTCAAATTATGCTTAAAAGAAAACACACAATCAACTGTCTTATGTTGATGGCATATTCTCTCAGCTATAATATCAGCCCACCCCTCTTGAAACTTCCAGTACACCACCAGACGATATTTTTTTTTCGGTGGTATGTCTTGCCAGTTTTTTGCAGAGAAAACAAGTTTAAATTTTTTATACACACAAGTATCTGACGCATTTTTACTATCATCTGTCGATAAAGAATAATCACTGTTTTCTTTGGTCTCTTTTGCTTTGATTTCATAAGCTTTCTCAACAAGCGCTCGAAACCCATTTCGATCGTCTTTAACAATTGTATATACGTGTCGTGGGTCAATATACGAACCACACAGTGTCATACGATCCGCAATGAGGCGAAATACATTATGCGAAGGTGGTAATATTGACCCATTGCTATCGAGCGTTCGGCAGTCAGTCTGCAACAAAATGTCTTTTAATTTTGACTTGTCGTAAGGCATTTTGTTAAGATGAAATATAAATAGCTTTTACATAAATTATTCACACAATAATGTACCTGCTAATTATAAAATAACACAAACCTAGAATAATAAACTAAAATCGTAATTTAGCTTTAGTAGTTTTCAGCACATACAATTAAAACAATCGGACTGGTTAAACACGTCTTTGCGTCCGAACCGTAAACACAGAGGCCATGCAAGCATTAACAATGTTTTTAAGGGCGCTATTTAATTAAAAGTCAACGCCTCTTAAAAGTATAAAGTTTATTTTGATAACTCAAATCGTTACACACACGTATACATAAAACTTAGACAATACTTTACAATTAGAATTACGATCATACAAATATGGCGTCGCGACTGCGGGTCGCGGAGGATCGATACACACGTCTGAACTCAACGGCGATCGGGGCCACAGATTATATAGAGAACTACGTTCAGATGCACAACTCCCATACAAAAAATACTAGACACAACGACTCGCTTCTGATTGGTTAGGGGAAAATGACGCTTGACAGTTGTTGTCATTTTTAATTTTTGGCCATTGTTTGCGAAGCTGAGGCAAAGGCATACATTAAATGGCCACATATTCCTTATAAACTATCCAGACCAGTTTCATTAAATAAAAGGAAAAGGCAAATGAAAATAATAGATGTTTTGCATTAAATGATATTATTTATTAGGATTTTTTTTTAGTTTTTTCTTAAATTTTTCTAAAGCTTTTGCTTGCATAGCTGGTTTGCTGCTCATGTTTTCCAGTCTAACAATGTCTGTGCCTTTTAATATTTTATTAATTATATTGCACCAATTATGTATGGCTAATTTTGTCGTTATGGACATGAATGCCTGAATGATATAATTTTTATGTTTTTGGCACTTAATAAACTCAAACGCACACTTTTTTTGTACTATATTACAAATTTTGGTCGCAAGATTGTGCTTATGTGCATTTGAGTCCAAAAACAGATTTGTTTCTTTAAAAATTGTGCCAAAAAGCATAACAAAATGTTCGGATGCATATATTAAACCCCTTCTACTTTTATATTCTTTTTGAGATACCCACTTATGTACATCCGACTCATTTGTTGACGTTAGGTCTTTCTTACATTGCAGACATTTAGATTTTTTTAATATTTTTCTTATTACCCAGCCGGCAGTGTAAGCTCTCGCATGAACATTCAAGCGTTCACGTCTCGCCATAGTGCAAAGGTTTGCAGAGACATTGCTAGGACTATTTGATTGTAAATCAGTATTACTGTCTATAATTTCAACAATATTATCATTTGTTTGAAACAGTGATTTCATTTTTAGTAACTGATAACATGATTCATCTTCACAATTAAATGAATTGTTGTGAAATTTTATGAATCCTGTTATCAGCAATGATTTAAAAGTATTTGTGAAACTCTGGCAATCTGGGTTATTATTTCTTGAATTATATGCCCTAACCCTTCCAAAAAAATTTTCTAGTCCATCTGAGTTAAAATATCTAGGGCGCATTATTGTTATATTTTTTTCCTCAAAAAATTGCCAGAGTCTCTGAAAACTTCTAAGAGTTACAAGCCAGTTTCTTGTACTAGGTACAGTAACTTCCTTGGAATTTTTATCAATACATTTCATTTCTTGGAGTTTTTTGATGGCTTCTCGCCAAAATTGATGGTGAAGCGACGTTTTCGTCACGGTGGACCGTAATTCCTTTCCTTTACTTTTCTTTGAGAAAGTGCTGACTCCATTTACACTGTCAAATAGATTGTCCAGGAAGGCCACTACTTGGGACGTATTTTTCATACTATAACTAACTGGTTTACCATCTGCATAGTGTGCTGGAACAAAAGGTATTTATTACTATAACATATCATTTTTTTTTTAAGTAAAAGTAAATTTTGTTTTACGCAGCAAACATTTTCGATGTGTAGGTTTATCAGACAAGATAAAACTGCCAATGGCTTACAAGACTAAATAAAAACAAAAAAGAATTGGTTGAAATTTTAGAAAACCTAAGCCCCTTTTCACATCCAAATGGTCACGGCACGGCAGCCGGGCAGTGTAAAGTAGTACTGTATGAGCTACAATGAGAGCTTTCACATGGCACGGCCGCCGTGCCATGACCGTATGCATATGAAAAGGGCCTAACTGATTTGTCACAGATTGGTAACTTTATCAAAGAGTTTCCCTCTTAGAAACTGAATAAATACTTACAAAATGAGGTAGTGTATACCAAAGCACTGGCCATAGTGTGACTAAAAACCTGGGTACAATTTCTGACCTGAAAAGTAAGCATAATAACTTTAGAAATATAATAAAATAATGGAGCAATTAGGTATATATATATATTATCACCTGCCAAACAATAGGGATTCTTTACAATAAATTACAATTGAAATAAATAACTTACCTTCATTTTCTTTATTTTTTCTGGTATAACATGCTCATCAGTAAGCTTATGAAGCAAGCGTGATTCAGCATGTAGGCAGTCCATTTTATAAACATCGACAATGTCTGACCATCTTGCTATACTCCCATTTAATTGAATGTTTTTATTCAAAAAATTATTTCGGATCCCCTTAATCAGATGTGGTGGATCAAATACAATGTTTAATTGATAACCGCCAATGTGGATTGTGTCATCTGAAATACAAAAACGCCATGATAAACAAGAAAGTAAATAATAACTTATTCTTAAATACTGATATGATGTGGTAGTAAGTGACATCACAAATGTCTCTTCAAAAAAACAACAAATACATCTAGGTACAGTATAAAGCTGCTATTGAGGCACATTAAGTTTCAAATATTTGTTCCTAGCTGTTGCCAGCGGCCTCGCCCGCGTATTGTTCGATAATTATCCTACAGGAACGTCATACCGGAATAAAAGTATCCTATGTGTTAATCCAGGTTATAAACTATCTGTGTACCAAATTTCATCCAAATCCGTTCAGTAGTTCTTGCATGAAAGAGTAACAAACATTCATACATCCACACATACAAACATTCGCGTTTATAATATTAGTAGGATAGTAGGAAGTAGGATATTACTATGAAAGAGATATGCTAAAATTTAACAATTAATTAGTCCAGAAGCATTTGAATAATAGCAAATTACCAATGATTTCTTCTGCAAGTATTTGCTCCCTTCTAGTGTCCTGCTGAAGACTTTTCAAGGCCGATTGGAATGCTGAACCCTGGTCTGATATTAGTGCAATTGGAATGAGACCAGTCTCTCCAACTGACTCCACAATTATTTTTAGTATAGATTTAAGCTCAATTGCTTTTGTGGCACCTTCACAGAAATAATATGCTATTGGTTGCTGCCATTTGTATACAGCACCTTTAATCATGAAACATAATACATGATCTGCAAAGTCATTGGTACGTTCTGTAAGGTCAACAAAACCATGAATAACATCTTTTTGAAGATATGTAAGGCCTGTATCTAGTGCCATTTCGTCAAATAAAATTGAACAGTACTTTTTTTCTTCTTTCCAATTGGATACCTGAAAATATTAATAATTTTTTTTATTTAGTATTCACTGCAGTCTGATAAAACATGCAGATGATTAGATGGTCAAATATTAATTAATGGTGTGGTTACATACCTCTTCTTTTATTGATGAAAATATCTGTGAATTTATGCCAGGTCCAATGACTAATTTAGTTAGCATTTTTTTTAATGTGGTTTCAGATGGCAATATAAAAAATTTTTGTAAAAATTTATATGCTTTAGGGCTTTGTTTCTGAATTGCCAGTGACACAATCTTTTCTTCCTGCGTGAATCTTCTACCTTTTTTGTTTTTTGTACACTGTTTTATTTGCATCCACATTATGCTTTTTGCTGTAGAATTCATTTTGGCAGCCAGTTTCTCAAATGCATGTTCCTTCGAAAATTTGTGCGCTTTGTTGGCTCTACGATGAAAACTAAGTAATTTTCTTGATTTTCTGTACTCCATGTAGAGCTTTTTGCAAGTTGGATTAAGGTACTTAGTGTCTAATCTTTTCTTTTTCTTTGGAGTTTGCTGTCCCAACTCTATTATTGAGGCAGTAGCTAAATTATGTTCCAAAGAAACGTCCTTTGAAAAAGTTTCTTGAGCATTGTAGAACTCAGTATGGAGTGCTTTTGATGTGGAAGGAACAGGGTCTGAAAGATACATGCAAAACATTTATTGAAGCATCCATCATTATTGGAGTTTTAAAGTTTCAAGTTTAATTGCTATGTTAAATAATAAAAAAAGCATAATTTAGAAATTATAATGAAATTTAAAATCTGTTTTAACTTACCTATTTCCATAGCTGATGAATAAGACAGAGTTTGTTGCATAACATTGATGTTAGCATTTGCAAGAGGTGCCCTTATATGAACTGATTCTGAAATAGAAACAATGTCAATTAAAATTACACGTCAGATTTTACTATTTTCAAGTTTCTTTACATTTTGCCCACAAAAGCCATCAACAGTATCAGTGTCATGACTAAAACACAAAGATTGTGACTTGCTGTACACAATTTGGCTTGTTACCTATTTGTGACGGACAGCTAAAAGGTTAAATAAATCAATTAAATAAATAAACAAAACAAGTTACACCAACCTGTTCGCCTAGAAGCAGTATAATTGTGATCTACATGTAGAGTGCGGCAATAATTGTGTTCAGAGCTTGGATTCTGGTTTTCTGGAGAAACATAAACTACAAGTTAGTTATCATTTTGTAAGTTATTTGGGTTGATGTCAAGCAGACAACCAATTGACCAAAACCCTGAACAGCATGGACATGAGTGGATTGTGTGAAAGATGATATGTCTAGAAAGGGGTGAATACTAATGCATTAAAACTATCACCCCAGAAGTATAATAAGTAAGTATATACTGTAGCAATTTGACAATTACCTGAGTTAAAATGTGTTGGAACTCCAGTAGAGGTTTCATGTTCAGTGAACAAAGTAGGATAGGCTTGCATCAAAAGACGTGATTTCTGGGTAAAAAACCTTGCCTCAAAATGCTTGTGACACACACATTGTTTGCCCAATTCAACCACACTCAAAGCACGCAGGGAAGCACAGTTTATTGAATCTAACCACTTTTTACGTCTATTTTCACAAGTCGGGAACTTGTGTAATAATATAGCGTCCTGTCGCGTATTATTACAGCCCGGTACACAACACTTGTTATAGCGCATGGTACACAACACTTGTTATAGCGCATTAAGAAAGTAATCTCGACGCTAATACGAAAAAACTAGTGCTCAACTTAACGTAATTAGCGCAGAAACCAAAAAGAATGTGTAATATCGCCGGTCAACGGGTCAACACAAATGACAACAAATAAGATGGCGGACCGGCCGGCGCAACAGGCGACACAGGGGAATGAAGGAGTTGCAGAGGGGGTACAAACGTCATGTATCATTTTCCCGCTGTCATTCGTTTGTCTTAGTTTTTTACTTTTATGATTATTGGCCGTGATCGGGGCTCTCTCTCTGTTGCACCCGCGACACTTCCCCCGCGTTAATATGAGGTGCGCGGGCGGCGGTGGAGGAGGGGTTGCGCGATGTACTCGCGCACGCGCCGCACTATGGGCTGTAAATCGAGCTTCATAGTCATTTAAATCTTTTCGCTTTTATTTTATTTTTTTGCTTGTGATAAGCTTCTAATGCCTTCAACAGTCATGAATATATATAAGGAATATCATTTTATAGGTAAACTAAATTACAAAAAATAAATTTAAAAAAATTTGTATGGGGCCAAAGTAATATATCCAAATATCTTCAAAACCGCTGTCTTAACTGTTATATTCTTACAAATGGCTGTTCTACGAATTATTTGACATTTTTTGGTGTATTTTATATAACGGTGACAACTGCGGTTTTTTAATCAAAAATATATACGTTATATAAAAAATGGTTGAACTAAAATTTGAACTTACATCGGGTCCAATGGGTTTATAAACTTGAAACTGTGCAGAGAGGTGTCTGTATTTTAGAGAAACACTACTACATTAGCAAAATTAAGAAATATTAAAACAAATTATTACTGTTATGTTTTTTACTAATAATTTCCATTTAAATTTGTCTAAGGGGCCTCTGCGACTTGGGTTCGGCCCCTCGTACGCCTTCCAAAGGACCGGGGTCCATGGTCTCGAGAATAGCTAAGAACTAAATAATAATAAAGTTAGGTAAGTAATTAAAATATATATAGGTCTATCTACATTTATATAATAAGATATACATACATAGATATACGTTTAAATTAAGTTTCAAAATCATTATCAGAATCAGAATCTGACTCAGAGTCAGGATCTAAATGAGAAACATCACAAAATTCGAAATCGGTCTCCTGAAATTTCAACAAATCGAGGGTCTCGTTGAAAAGCTCTAGCTTTTTTTTCGAACTCATCTTGGGTCTTGTTGCAGAAATAACTGGATCTGATGAAAGAAGTAGCATGTTGAGGATATCTTCATTCGAATTTTGTCTGCTTTTCTTTCGCGAATTGTGTTCCCTAAATCTACGAAAGTCTTTGTTGCGTGACTCGGACGCTTCCTCTGATAGGCTCCCGATTGGCATAATTGCGTTACTGGTAATAATATCTGCCCCGTGTATTAGCAATTTGTGCACTGTAGCAGGCATATGGTACCAATTGTAAAGTTCCACATACCTAACAGCTGTCTGGTACGCATATTCTTTAAATTTTACAGCGTCAATATCTTGCCCAGAGGTAACTGCCTGTAAAATCACTGCAAGTCTACGAATTAACTGTTCGTCTAGCCCAGTGATCACTGCAGTTCTTTCAGGAAACTCGAAAAATCTTCTGGCTGTATTGCCATCATTCGTTGTTCCGGATCCTTGTTTGACAATGTCTATCAAAAGGTTTAGCTCAGCTTTGCAACGATCTTGTATAACTTTTTTTCTTGCTTGTAACACAAGTTTGTCATCATCTCCTCGTACTGCCCATTTCTTGAGGTCAAGCCTATAAGCTATATGCAAAAGGCATTCCATGGTATTGATACGAGCGTGTACTGTTGACTGTCCAAATTTATAGAGATCGACAGACACTGGTCTTTCCTTCACAGAATCCAATTTATTCATGTCTGAAGGTTTTGCTAAACAAAGGTAGCAGCTAGAACTTGATTTTGCATCTGATAGGTAGGTGCAAATCTTTCCATCAATCATAGTCATCATTAACTTATGGTTGACTACATCCGCAATCTGAAGGGCGAAGTGCCTTTATGTCGTCTTCCATCTGCTTTTGATGTTCAGTTACAACAAAATGACTTTCTTTCATAAATATGAATTGCACTGGACGGCCATATGAAGATGAGCATGGCCTTGGATTTATCCAAATAGTATCTTCTTCACATGTGATTTTAAGTGGTACCAGGGAAGTCATGAAAACACTTGAATCGTCTTGATCACCACTCATACTCTGCTTGTATCTACTTTGATTAGAAGCACCATCGAATCCCCACTTGCATATCATAGTCAAACATTTGTCATTTATAACTTCAGGCAAACTTTCTATGATTCTTTGCGCTGTTTTGTCAAGCAAACCTTGCAATGTGATCTTGGCTGAATAATCTGTCACGGTGATTGTTGCCTGTGGGGGATAGCACTGTAATTTTGAATTCTGTACTTTGTAATAAGAAGGATATAAATCCTTTGCATCTTCTCGCATGGCTGTTTCCCTCAAAGTAACATATTGCCATTTCGAAAGCTTTAAAGAAAGAAGTATACCCAGCGCTTTTTCGGGCGAAAACACAGGTTTTGATGGTTTTTTAATAATTTCCATAAATTTGACAGCTGCTTCAGGGTTTTGCAGCATATACTCAATTACAGTTGCAATACTTCCCTGACCTTGTTCTCTCAATTGAACTGCAGTTGCATATGCTAATTCAGTGCTATCGCGACCTTTCTGGTCCATTGTTCTTCTCTTTTTCTGCTGACTACTTAGGTCTTCAAAAGATTTTCGAGGTGTTGATTTTCTCTTTGTCATCGTTCCAACCGATGATGTTGTTGATGTCGAAGGTTCAGGTTCAGGACAGCTTGTTTCAGAACTTTCAACTGTTGTTCGTATACAACTAGGCCAGTCGATGTTTGCTTCAAGCCAAGTTCCGTAATGTTTTTTAAAATCCGTGAAGTTCCTTTGGGATTTTTTCCATCTCATCATTGCAGCTCTCGCGAATTTGTGGCAAAATATTTTCAAAGTCAAACTGTCTTCATCAGAAAGACTATGATTTAGGCGAGAAACCACTGTATCAAACAATTTGTCACTATCATTCTTCTTATCAGAATTTTTTAATATGACAAACAAATCTAGGTTTGTAGCAAGGCCCTCCATACTTTACACTTAAATATTAACGTGAATGATTGAAATGCTCAAAATGAACTAAGTAATAGAATAAACTGCAGCTCTATTTATATGCAATATTGGGCTTAACAACCCTCATTAATGTTATAATATTTACCTTAACTACCCTCATTAATATCATAATACTAATTACAGTAATTTATGTCATCAATTAGACAATCCTTTATTTAATTTAATATGACACATACAATAATTATAAATTAAAATAAATTAAACTAACTTAAACTTTAAACCTAAAAAATGGCGTCAAAAAACTCCTCCTCATTGCTGTCAACTGGTAAAGTCCCCAGGAGACTGGCGGCGTTACCACGCTGTATGGCAATACTAAGCCTTTGGCCAAGGTAAAAGCCAGCCCTAGGGTCACGGGAAGTGTCAACTAAGCGTTTCGTAATTTCTTTTAAAAGGCTGTGTGCACTCGGACCCCACGGTCCTAGAGTTTCAACCCCAAACGGCTCGAAAATATAGTTACCAATAAGGTTACTATATTTACGTACCTGGGGGCGTACAGGAATAGGGATGTTTAGCTGACGTAAGAGGCCATCAGAGATAGAGATCCTAGAGATCCTAGCTTCGGCGTCACGCATAATCTTATTCCGGCGGTTGGTGTCGTACTCAGTAGACTTCTTCTCACGAAAACTTTCAGCACGCTGCTTACGGTTTCGACGTCTATTGTTGTTGTTCTTACCAATCGAAGAGGCGGGCTCCGCCTTCGGGTCCGTTGTAATATCCATTGCGGTAGGAATAGCTTCCATTGTATTGGAAAGTTCACTGCGGATAGCATACAGTTAAAATTAGTTATTAGGAATTAGATAATTCCTAATAGGTTAACGATCATACAATACAGTGTTAAAAACGAGTTCTTAGAATGCGTAGTTAAATTATCACTTAATATTTTTTTATCGATGCTTATTTTGCTAATGTAGTGTTTCCCTTAAATACAGACACCTCTCTGCAAAATTTCAAGTTTATAAACCCATTGGTCCCGATGTAAGTTCAAATTTTAGTTCAACCATTTTTCATATAACGTTTATATTTTTTATTAAAAAACCGCAGTTGTCACCGTTATATAAAATACACCAAAAAATGTCAAATAATTTGTAGAACAGCTATCTGTAAGGATATAACAGTTAAGACAGCGGTTTTGAAGATATTTGGATTTATTACTTTGGTCCCATACAATTTTTCTTAAATTTATTTTTTATAATTTAGTTTACCTATGAAATTATATTCCTTGTATATATTCATGACTGCTGAAGGCATTAGAAGCTTATCACAAACAAAAAAAAAAAAAAAAAGCGAAAAGATTTAAATGACTATGAAACTCGATTTACAGCCCACAGTGCGCCGTGCGCCGCGCAACGACCACAGTGTAGCAATGCCACAGACTAATCAAAATATTTCCCGCGTTACATGTTTTATTTAAAGGTTACTACCTAATTAATATATTGCTTCACATTCACACCTTACCACATTGGTTGCGACTAAAAACGCTGGATGATAACTGTTGCGAATAGGGATAATTTTAAAGGGTAAAACATCACAATCACTTCCTGTGTCAATTCTACAGAGCCGTGAAAATTCTAAAATTCACTGTCTGTAACGCTTATCGTTGCAACCTTTAAATAAGCGCACTATTTTTTTTACCTTTTCTGATACTAGCTACAGGGCAGTTTACTTTTATAGCATTCTGCACTATCAAATTAAGTGTATGCCCGAAACACCCATAATGCTTCCAGCCGATATTATTTACGGCTTTTTGGATATTAGCAGCATTATCGGTGACAATAAAATTAATTTTATCTAAAGTTAAATTATATTTATTTACGATATCATATAATGCAGCTTGAATATTATCACTCGTGTGAGAATCTTCAAAATTAGTGCAGTCCAGTAAGATGTCTTTAATTCTAAGTCGTTAGTGATATAGTGACCTGTGACAGCCAAATACGATTCATTGGCTCTTAATGTCCACAAGTCAGCTGTAAGGCACAAGTGTTCTATGCCAGCCAATGTAGTGTTAAAAGCTTTGTATGTTTTATCATACAAGTTAGGAATCATCACGTCGGAAATTGTTTTCCTAGTCGGGGCTTGGTAACCAGGAATCCAACGAATGAATTTTTTGAACGCTCTTTCCTCTACTAGCGTAAATGGCTGATAAATATCAATAAATAAATCTAATAGATCATTATCTATCTTTCTCTTCGAATCACCTGATATTTTCTTTTGTTGTCCCATAGCGTTGTTTTTTACTATTTATAAAATCACCAATAAACAGAAAGTCAATTCAAACTGCAACTTTAGATTAAAGTTTACGTTAGCACAAAACTTTTCTAAATAAGGAGCAACAACAATTAAAGGCTCTCACTCAATGGTTCGAAAGTAACTAAAATATTAGGGTCATTTTCAAAAAAAGTGTACACTATTAGAAAAATGCAGGTTTTTTAAATTTTTATTGTATTTCGTTTTTTTTTATTATTTTTATAATAACTATTATTTTCACAATCTGAATATTATAACAAAATCACTTTATCAGGCGTATATCTTCAATTACAACAACTTTTTTGCCCCTGGGAAACAAAATTTGTTCCGTTCCGAAACAAATAGTTGTCGGCTATAGAAATTAAATAAAACTCGTTTAGGTTTAATCAAATAATATAATTGGTTAACGTTGTTATGTACTTTAATACAAAACAGATAAAACATAAAATCAACAATAGCACATACATATGTCAACATTTTAATTTCCATTCTGTTACTCTTTGGATCAAATTAGTTCAATACTTCTTGGTTTCTTTCTCAATTAACATTTATCTAAGGAACTCTTTTTTAATTAGATTAATCAAATGAAAACACTCTCAATTATCAAGATCTAATAATAATTAAATAAAGTTTCGCTCTAAAAATAACTTTTAAAACAAAATAAAAAATAGGACAATCACGGAATAGATTGTTCCTGTAACGGAATAGAATTCTTAAGACTATTACTCATTATCAAGTAAATGAGATCAAAATAATACAAAATAAAATTGAACACGACTTAAATTTTACACCTTATTCAACATGATATTATATTCGCACTCCAATTCTTAAAATAGGAAATAATAATATTAAGTTAGAACCTTCACGGTAGCCCGCGAATTTTTTTTTACGTTTTTTTCCAATTTACAAGTCAGTATATTTTGTCAGTTGATTAAAGTATGATTCGTGGGCGTAAGAAGTATGTTTTTTTAGAGTTATAACCATTCAAACCAGTAAAATAACTCCATAAGTCCGGTGATCTGGCCCTATGGAGTTTTATTGGTGACTTAAATGGTTACGAGTAGGTATAATTCTGAAAATACATAATTCTTACGCCAGCGAATCATAGTTTAATCAACATAATAACCTAATTCTGACTTGAAATTGCAAAAAACTTTGAATTTTGCGGGCTACCGTGGAGGATCGACCTTAAAGATTTTTTTGTTTTCTGTGGAACAAATTATCCCACAAAAAATGTTTATTATTCGCAACACATGCGTTAATGCGTAAAAAAATTATAAAATTACAGTTCTGACCAGCATCTCAGCCGTTTTGGTTACCTACGCTGTAAATACATCTACTACTGCAGTAGGATAGACCACTTCTACAAGTTTTAGCGAGAAAAATCAACACCCATGTCAGGTTAGCTTTGGTTACCCTTAACTGACAGTTTGGCCCATCTAACCTAACCTCTTTGTATCTAAAGAAATCAGATGAGATGCTGGGTCGAACATGGTTACAGATTATATAATACTTCTTTCATTGGCTTTTTCTCTAATATGGTTTGATGGGCTTTGCACTCAGTGAAATAACCAACGAAGGTAGAATAATTCGATGCGGTTTCAGTTGGAGTAGTCAAATTATGCTTAAAAGAAAACACACAATCAACTGTCTTATGTTGATGGCATATTCTCTCAGCTATAATATCAGCCCACCCCTCTTGAAACTTCTAGTACACCACCAGACGATATTTTTTTTTCGGTGGTATGTCTTGCCAGTTTTTTGCAGAGAACAAGTTTAATTTTTTTATACACACAAGTATCTGACGCATTTTTACTATCATCTGTCGATAAAGAATAATCACTGTTTTCTTTGGTCTCTTTTGCTTTGATTTCATAAGCTTTCTCAACAAGCGCTCGAAACCCATTTCGATCGTCTTTAACAATTGTATATACGTGACGTGGGTCAATATACGAACCACACAGTGTCATACGATCCGCAATGAGGCGAAATACATTATGCGAAGGTGGTAATATTGACCCATTGCTATCGAGCGTTCGGCAGTCAGTCTGCAACAAAATGTCTTTTAATTTTTACTTGTCGTTAGGCATATTGTTAAGATGCAATATAAATAGCTTTTACATAAATTAATCACACAATAATGTACCTGCTAATTATAAAATAAAACAAACCTAGAATAATTAATTAAAATCGTAATTTAGTAGTTTTCAGCACATACAATTAAAACAATCGGACTGGTTAAACACGTCTTTGCGTGCGAACCGTAAACACAGAGGCCATGCAAGCATTAACAATGTTTTATTTAAAAGTGACTACCTAATTGATATATTGCTTCACATTCACACCTTACCACATTGGTTGCGACTAAAAACGCTGGATGATAACTGTTGCGAATAGGAATAAAGGTAAGAAAAAAATAAGTTTTCAGCACATACTATTAAAACAATCGGACTGGTTAAAAACGTCTTTGCGTTGCGTACCGTCAACACCGAGGCCATGCAAGCATTGCATTAACAATGTTTTATTTAAAAGTTACTAGGTACCTAATTGATAATATTGCTTCACATTCACACCTTACCACATTGGTTGCGACTAAAACTGGTGTTTCAGTTATATTATCACAACTTATGTTATCATCTAAAAATTTTAAGTTATTAATTGTTATTAAGATTATTAAGTGCTTACATTTGTTATATTATATCCTTACCATATTCGATACATTTTTGCTTATTAGATTGAATTGTGTTGCTTGCATCGATAAGTACTGGTAACTTCATTCCTATAGCATTGTAGTCACTGTCTTTAGCTCCTCTTAAGGTATCGACAAAGGTGTCTGGTTTTTCAAGTAATGCTAAAACATTATTTTATATTAAAAAACTAATTAGTAAGCTACAATTCTCTAATAAAAATAATCTCTAATTTACCTACCTTCTTTTGGCGATGTATCCTGTGAGGTGCCACTTAAACATGTTGAAGTTGACGACGAACTGCTGGAAGATGATGACGATCTGCTGGAGGATGACGACGAGGATGTAGAAGACGACGATGACGACCGATTCCTTTTTCGAGTTCCACTTTGACCTTCAATTTCAGCTGAAACACCAGACCCTTCTGAGAACTGGGTTATTATGTAGGTAAATTTAATAAAAGGTAGAAAAAGTTAGCCTTACGTTTCAATTCCGTAAGTTTATCCATTGCTGTCAATTCTGTCTGAATGTTTTGAGAAAAAGGTTGAGGTACATGGCCGTCCTGACCCAACTTTACAATCTGCTCGATTCTTTTTGACCTTGACATGTTTGTATCTATGATCTAAAACAATACCATTATGATTAAAGTATACTTACTTACCCCAAAAATGTTAAATAGCAAGGTACTTCTTAGATATTTTAAGTATGTATACTTATACACCGTGAAATGGAAAGCCTTGCAATACCTACTAGTTAGTACAATAATAGTTCATCGTGAAGGATTAAGTTAATTATAGTTTAATAATCATTAATAAGGATTTATAATTATGTATGGTACGTAATTATAAATCCTTTCAAATTAAACATGATTATCAAATAACCTTCTAACATAATATTTCCAAAATATGTAATTATGTAATTATGATATTTGGTTCTGGAATGGTTTTCTTCTTATCTTCGGGGGCGTCAGCAATCAGTTCTTGCTGGTGACTCTAGGTCTAGCTGGTGTGATCTTGAGACTGGCGTCCCTCAAGGCGGCATTTTATCTCCACTTCTGTTCTCTATCTTTATAGATCTCATTACTACCGAACTTCAGTGTGCGTATCATCTTTACGCTGATGACTTGCAGCTTTACTGTCAGGCAGGTGTTGACAGCTTATCCGGTGCGGTCGACGAGCTGAATCGGGATTTACGAGTTATCAAAAATTGGTCTGATCGTTTCGGGGTGGCCGTTAACCCAGCTAAGTGTCAGGCTATCATTATAGGGAGCCCCCATAGCCTGAGGAAGCTGAATGGTCTAACGGTGCCACCGGTTACCTTTGATGGCACAGTGATTCCCTTTAGCTCTGAGGTCAAGGATCTGGGTTTGCATCTTGACACTTGTCTTGACTGGCGTAAGCAGGTCGCGATTGTGAGCAGGAAAGTCATTGGGACGTTGCGGTCGCTTTACCGGCTGAAAAATATTCTTCCATCACACATCAAGGCAATGCTTGTACAGTCCCTAATCTTCCCCATAATTGACTATGGTGATGTGTGCTTCTATGACCTGAATGCAGATCTCCTCAACAAACTTGACCGACTTCTTAATAGCTGCATTCGATTCGTTTTCAATCTCCGGAAGTATGATCATATATCCGCACACCGAACACTTTTAAAGTGGTTACCTATCCGGCAGCGCAGAGAGTTGAGGGCTTTGACAACCCTGTTTTCTCTTCTTCATAAACCTACTTCTCCTTCTTATCTAACTTCTCTTTGTCAATATTTATGCTCTGCACACAGCAAGAATCTTCGGTCCGAGAATAATCGTCTTCTTCGATGTCCTTCTCATCGCTCTGGTTTTATAAAATCTTCTTTGTCCAGGCGGTTTTCCTTTGGAATGCGCTCCCTCAGAATATCAGGACGGTATCCAATCGGTTCACATTTAAAGTGAAGGCTCGAGAACACATACACAAGACGTTGGCAGATTCGTCTCAGAACTAAGTTGTTATAGTTTTTTATTTTTTTATTTTACCTCTCATTACTAATGACGCATATTTATGTTTTATGTATGTATATAAGTATTTATTTTTATATTTTATTTTAGTTTTAAATATTTTCGTATCTATTTGTTTTCTGTTCTTGCACCTACTGTGTATTGTCTCTGCATCACCCTAAGGTAGACTGGTAGAAAATGCCCAAGGCATTAAGTCCGCCTTTGTACAGTTTTTACTTGTGCATAAAGTTTTTAATAATAATAAAAATAATATTTGATATTCACATTGACTTTCGTATTGACTCACATTAAAATTACTAATAAATCACTTTTTACATAATTATTTGTAAGTGAATTTGTCAGAACAGGAACGTATTTGGCAATTGTGTCATATAATCAAACGATCTTGTGCAGTTTTATTGACATAATGACATAATTGCCAATTGCGTCGTTGTTCTACCAATAAAATTGAAATAGTTTGTCATAACTTACATTTACGTCGCTACGAGTCCTGACACGTTCTCACTTCGCGGGGCGCCCCGCACTACTGTCAATTAAGTGGATGTTTCCGGGTGACCTTTTGAAAAATACGCCAATTCCCTAACGACAGTCACTCACTCTATCGAAAACCACCGTAACTACAATTCTGTCGTTTTCGTCATAGATAGAACTTGCGAAACGTGAACTTATGACATTCAAAACTCATTTTCGATATTTTGGTAATTACGTCGTTGTTCTATTGGATGAGCGATATGATGACACCGATCTTAGATGCTGCGCCAGATACACCTGAGAGACATTATACAGATATGCATATCCGGGACAGAAACGTTGTTGAGAGGACAATTGGGCTCCTTAAAGCACGTTTCCGCTGTCTGTTAGTGCACACAGTGTTACATTATAAGCCAGAAGTTGCAGCCTCTATTGTAAATGCCTGTGTTATTTTACACAACATTTGCAATCGGGCTAAACTTCCGGTTCCAGAACTAACAGATGCAGAGGTATACCAAGAAGTGCAAATTACTGATGTTAATGTTGGGGATGGCAGCCAACATAATCTACAGCAAGGCACGTCCACAAGAGCTAGGCTTGTTCATCGGCTGTGGGCAGCCCGGGAAGCCTGAAAAATAGAGTTTTTATATTGTAGTTTAGCTGTTGTTTCATTTTGTATATATTGTAGAGGGTTGGGTAATTTGTATTTTGACTGTATTTTGAAATATAAACTTATGTTCTTACCTAGTATTTAATATGCCTTTTATTTGTCTGAGTTCAAGAGCTATGTTTTCTAAAACTTGGTTTCTTTGCTCTTCAAGTTTAACTCTCTCCTCAGACATATTAACTAGTGCCTGCCTTGCTGTAGCTGCAGACATAGGTACCACTCGGCGCTGCCGCTACCGCCGACGCGGGGTACGGCGCGGGGTAGACGAAGCGCGTGGCGCTACTGCTGGGGCTGATGAAGGGGGCGGGGTCGGGGCTGGCGGAGGGGACGGGGTAGTTGCTAGAGCGGGCGCGGGTGGTGTAGATGCCGCCGCTGTCAGCTCAGGAGGAATCACTAGTACATCTAATACTGGCTCTATGTTCCAGTGGTGCGCCAGTATGCTCTCAGATAGCTCACTATGAGCAGATAATAGTGGAGCGCTCCCTGCCTCAGTTTGTTCTTCTATTGGCTGTAAAAACAATTGAAAGATGTCTATCAGATATGTACTATACAGGGTGTCTCATTCAAATCGGTCAGTATGGGAAAGTCTGAAACTATAAGACATACGAAGATCTGTTCTGTGGAACCATGTCATCGATTTTAATAACAAGAAAAACTGCATTCATACATTTTAAAAATCATCTGTACTCCGTTCGGGAATCGAACCCGGTTATTTTGAAAAAAAAAATCCTACACTATTTATATTTAGATATCGATTGTGTAGGTCTTAAGCAGTAAATGTCTGTATGAAACATGATGTCTAAAATGAATAAAATGCATTGTTTCCACATACTTTAATTTATTTTAGTAGGTGCTCAAAGTGACCACCGCCTTTTTCAATACAATATTCAACAAGATATTAAATAATAATATTATCGCAGATAACAAAACTTCCGGAATGGTTTAATGCAATGCCAATGGGTGTGTGGGTATGTAAACAGGTGTATTATTAAGTTGTTACATCAGCAAAGAAGGACAAACAACCATAGAGACAATTTTAAATACCTGAACTTGTTTAATATTGTAAACGTGGTCAGTTCAAGCACCTACTAAAATAAATTAAAGTATGTGGAAACAATGCATTTTATTCATTTTAGACATCATGTTTCATACAGACATTTACTGCTTAAGACCTACACAATCGATATCTAAATATAAATAGTGTAGGATTTTTTTTTTCAAAATAACCGGGTTCGATTCCCGAACGGAGTACAGATGATTTTTAAAATGTATTAATGCAGTTTTTCTTGTTATTAAAATCGATGACATGGTTCCACAGAACAGATCTTCGTATGTCTTATAGTTTCAGACTTTCCCATACTGACCGATTTGAATGAGACACCCTGTATAGTGTATACAGGCCACAAATGCATTATTCTAAATATATATGTTGAAAAGATGAAATGAAAAATTTATTTATTGTTTTTGCCAAGTTTTTCTTACAATCTAGTGATTGGAGTTTCTTTTTTTTTAGGTGTCTAAGGCCTGTGTTAGGAAAAAAAAGATAAACATCAAAATCAAGCAAATCCCTATAAAGTTTAGTAAACATACTTACAATATTAAATGATGGTTCCACTCTAACTCCAGGAAGACCCGCCCCAAAATCCGTACCCACTATTTGAAGAAATTTCAATACTAGATCCGACAATCTTGGTTCATTGGATGGCCCACCTCCAGTTCGGTGCAGAGAGGCTCGTGCACTGGCGGCTTTAGCTTTAAGCTTACTTTTATAGTCATTCCAGTACTGAAATAATTGCAAAACTTAGTAAATGTATTTAACAATAATGTGAAGCAAATTGAGATATGTAATGTGAAATTGATTTACCTTACACCAGCCCTTCCAATCCTTTTCTGCACCATCACCCTGGGAGTTCAATGTCTCTGCCGCGCTTTGCCACATTCTTTTCGAATACTCTCGGGCTTGGGAAGATTTGTTGTAGCCAGTTGCAAGAGCCCTGTTTTCATTTAAAATCTCCCACAAAGTCTCGAGCTGGCTAAAGGCTACTCTCCTTTTTCGACTAGAATGCAACAAAAAAAAAAGCACTTGAAATTCTTGTCGCAAACTCAAGTGGCTTCTCGAAGCAAGTTGTACATTTATTCACTTTCAGGTTTATTTAAAGACGAAGTAATGATTTCGTTTCAGTACTTATACAAATGTTTAATACTTACGACATTCTTTGAAATAATGTTTTGTTTTTATAGCGAATTTAAAAATACTCTTCACTTTAATTTTCCCACCGTTGATCGTAATCAAATCACAACTCCACACATAGATAATAATACACATTACACTATGACTCTGCGGTCCACAGACTACCAAGCGAGTGTTGCCAACAGCTAAACTAACTCCACCAGACTCAATGTCACTTACGGGATATCTTCAACCCGCGATCATGACGCTTGTAACAGCGTCGAAATATCGGCCGCTCAAAATAATTAATAATCACGGAAGATAATTATCCCGTAAGTGACAATATAAGATTAGTTTTAAACCGTGAAAGCTTAAAAGAGTGTTTTAACCTCTACAAAAATCCACTAGGCGCAAAAGGGAATATTTCGCCGCTAAAAGCCCGATCGAAATCACCAGTTTTATTGGAAAATCTACTAAGTTAGCAACTTTTCTAGTCCACGACTAAAGGACATGTATCCATGGTCATTAATAGTTGTTAAAAAAAAAAACTTGTCTAGTCAAGTCAAACTGACACTTACAGTGACATGTGACATCCGACGTGACATGACGTTTAAAAGTTAATCATCTTATTTACAACAATTGCACCGTATTTACAGTTATTTACACACTCCCTACTTATCTACAAAACTGTTGCACAAGTCCGCCTTATGTAGGCACGTTTACGTACGTGTCTCTTCACTCTATTTAATGTGTCCGTTTCACTTTTTACTTGCCTAAATGCGCGTTTGATGCGCTTTTTAGTTCTTCCACACTTCTAATGTCATGTCCGGTTTGGCCGTACACAAGGTCCTTTACACGACCCCACAAAAAAAAGTCTAGAGGGGTTAAATCCGGCGAGCGAGGAGGCCACTGACGGCACTGGCCCTCCTCGGCCTATCCACCTTTCACCGCCGTACCACACACCGTTCAAAAATTCTCGTACGCTGATGGCAAAATAAGGTAGTGCTCCATCATGTTGAAAGTGCAGCCCTCTTACCTCTTCAAGAGGAATACGTTCCAACATTCTTCTTACAGGGGTTCGTAGTAAGCGCAAATACGTCTCTCCGTTCAGTCTGTCCAAGAACACTGGTCCTAAAATTCTGTTGCCAAGTATCCCGGCCCACACATTCACACTAAACCGAGTCTGAAAGTGGTCAGGCCGCACAACACGAGGATTCTCCTCAGTCCAGTAATGCGCATTGTGTATGTTGAACATACCAACCCGTGTGAATGTGGACTCGTCAGTCCACAGAATGTTGCGGCGTTCTTCTCGAATCCAGTTACAAAACGCGAGGCGAGCCGCGTAGTCATGTGGATGCAACTCTTGTACCCTGGTATAGTGATAAGGGTGGAGCCCTTCCCGATTTAAAAGTCGCCACGTAGTTTTCGCTCACGTCGAAGACTCGAGCAGCAGCCCTGGTGCTCGCTAGAGGATGACGCCGGAAGAAGTCCAACACTTCCTCTTCGAGTTCGGCAGAATATGGAGGCCTGCCTGCGTCAACCGGAGGCGGGTCAAAGCGGCCGTGTTCCCTAAATCTGTACACGGCATCCAGAATGGTATGGTGACTCACTCGCACACCAAACCTCTGCTGGTATAAGTTAACCGCATGAGCAGTTATGGAGTTACACTCGCGGTAGCACAATACCATTTCAAGATATTCTTGATTGAAATACCGTCGTCTGGGAGGCATTTTGAATGAAAACGCGCGCGATATTCCCGTCGCTCCGAGCGGGCGGGGGACGACTGGCGAGCGGGCGGTCGGCTTGCGCGTGCGACGAACGGGGTAGTGCGGGTGAGGGTAGGGGCGCGCGGGTGAAAGTGGGGGCGCGCGGGGTGGCGCGGCACTTCTTGACGACCGAGTGGCCGGCGCGCAGCGGCATTGTTTGATGTAAGAATGGCAATAGTGTATGAGCGGCGCCCGCGTTTTGCGAAATTATTGAATTGAATTTGGTGCGGTACCGCAACAGGTTAAGTCTACGGGATGGTTTTATGCCAATAAATCAATTCAAATTTATACATACTATTTTTAGTATGAAAAAAAATATGACCAATGATCAATAATTTATCATTACTATTATAATCTATAAACACAATACTGTCTCCCATTGCAGCCTTATATATTAAAGTTTTTAAATACTGTCCAATATTTTTTAATTCTACATTTTCTTGTAATGCATCTGTAATGATGTCCTGGAAAGCAAGCACAAGTGCAAACACCGACTTAGTAGGACTGCAAAGCCAACGTTTATTTGAGTATTATCTATAGTGCATGTATTCTAACTCGTTTTTATTATTTAAATTTTCATTACATTTGGAGCAATTTTTACTCACATATTCTAATGGAGCCATAATTTAAGGATCGGATTTTTCCTCTAAAGGCAGCACGTTCGTCTGCAATATTTTATTTAAATCTATATTTTGTGTAAGCTTATTGGCTTCACAGTCCTTATTTGTAACCAGAGTAACTAAGGCCTCACAATAATCTTTTTGTCAATTAGCACCCGGGGCATGAACGCTGGCACCCGTGGCTTCTTATTGCGCCAAAAAAGTTTTCCAGTGGATCTTGATTCAGGTGCCGCATCCAAACTGACGTAACATTGTAATTTTTTTTCTAATTTTTTTAGAAGTATTTGTACACCTTCCTGTGTCCTTAGTCGGTACATTTTCCGAAGAATTGCCCTTAATAAATTTCATAGTTTTCAATATTTTTTTGAATTCCATCCATTTTTTATGGTGAGGTGAAGTAGGTTTCACATGTTGAAGCAATGGCTTTAAAAATGTCTTTTTGTTTGCATAACTGCCGTTGACGGAGTCAAACAACTCGTCAAAAAATAGAAGCAAATCTGCAGTATCTTTGCATTCTTCTGGCAAAATTCCTTTATCTGAAAAAATAAATAAAATTAAAATCTTATTCCTTACTTCAGAGCGATTTTGTTATGAATTAGGTAGATGAGACACAGCAGCACTTTTGTAGTAGAGTAGCCTCTGCCTGTAGCTTCATATGTGAATCCCACGGGCACACATTACATACACATACATTTAGCTATGTAATTGTTAAAATTTGTAACATGTCTCTCTTTCATTTAAGTGTATAAATGCAAAGTGTAACTACATAATTATGTATATAAATATCCGTATGCCGCGGCGGATATGTCCTGTCCTGCTATTTTTATTTAACAACTCTGTGCCTACCATATCCGACGAATAAATGTCTTTGTCTTTGTGAACCAGGAAAATTTAGGCACTTATTCCTGTAATTATAAGAGATGGGAAGATGACCTACCAAAAGGATGGAGAAGAGTAGCTCGTGACAGAGATGAGTGGAAGAAACTAGGGGAGGCCTATGTCGAAGGACAACCTGACCAACGAACTGGTTGCTGAAGATTAAAATTTACTATCTTATTAGAATTAAGCCATTTTGAACTCTTTCTCAACTATGTAGATTTTTGTAATTTTATTTTATTTTTAGAGCAATTTAAATTAACTTAAGTTTAAAATGTACTTTATTTTGGTTGGCGAATAAAGGCTTTCTTTTATTTATTTATTTCCCCCCTGTAATTGGATATTTTAAAATTCAGAGAAATATTAAAAATGATATACAAACCTGCTAAGTATCCCATATTCGACGCCACTGTTTGACTAAATACCTGAACTGCATATTTCACTTTCATTTTGGTAATTTTTCATCAATATGATTTTCCGTTATTGTAGGAGGGTAATATCAAAAATAATTGTACATTCACCAAAAAGAAACGAAAATGAATTTCGTTACAAAAATGAAAAGTGTAACAAAAAGGAAACAAAAAGGAACTAATAGGGTAATTTCACACTATAAACAAAACAAAATAGGTTTCGGTTTGTTTTATTAGTTATAATCAATCACATAATAACTGAACTACTTCGATACAACTTGGATAGGTTCATCTGAACTTTTAATAATACCTCAAAATCGGTTTTAGTATTGATCGATTTTTCAAACGCTTTCAATACCGTCAGTCACGAAGTCCTTCTATCCATCCTCTCCTATCTTATGGTCTCTCCCGAGGTTCTGGAATGGTTTTCATCCTATCTTCGGGGGCGTCAGCAATCAGTGCTTGCTGGTGACTCTAACTCCAGCTGGTGTGATCTTGCAACTGGCGTCCCGCAAGGCGGCATTTTATCTCCACTTTTGTTCTCTATCTTTATAGATCTCATAACCACCGAACTTCAGTGTGCGTATCATCTTTACGCAGACGACTTGCAGCTTTACTGTCAGGCAGGTGTTGACAGCTTATCCGGGGCGGTCGAAGAGCTAAATCGGGATTTACGAGTAGTCAAAAACTGGTCTGATCGTTTCGGAGTGGCGGTTAACCCAACTAAGTGTCAGGCTATAATTGTAGGGAGCCCCCATAGCTTGAGGAGACTGAATGGTTTAACGGTGCCACCGGTTACCTTTGATGGCACTGTGATTCCATTTAGCTCTGATGTTGAGGATCTGGGATTGCATGTTGACACTTGCCTTGACTGGCGTAAGCAGGTCGCGATTGTGAGCAAAAAAGTTATTGGAACGTTGCGGTCGCTCTATCGGTTAAAAAATATTCTCCCATCACACATTAAGGCAATGCTTGTACAATCCCTTATCTTCCCCATAATTGACTATGGTGATGTGTGCTACTATGACCTGAATGCAGATCTCCTCAACAAACTTGACCGACTTCTTAATAGCTGCATTCGATTCGTTTTCAACCTTCGCAAGTACGATCATGTATCTGCACATCGCTCGCTTTTAAAGTGGTTACCTATCCGGCAGCGCAGAGCGTTGAGGGCTTTGACAACCCTATTTTCTCTTCTTCATAATCCCTTTTCTCCTTCTTACCTGACTTCCCTTTGTCAATATTTATGCTCTGCACACAACAAGAATCTTCGGTCCGAGACCAATCGTCTTCTTCGTTGTCCTTCTCATCGCTCTGGCTTTATAAAGTCATCTTTCTTTGTCCAGGCGGTCTTTCTTTGGAATGCGCTCCCTCAGAATATCAGGACGGTAACCAATCGGTTTACTTTTAAAGTGAAAGCTCGAGAGCACATTCACAAGAAGTTGGCAGAGTCGTCTCAGAACTAACTTGTAGTTTTTTTTTTTTTTAATCTCTCATAACCTTTTTTTTATATTTTGCTTTATGTATGTATATATGTATTTATTATTGTATTTTAGTTTTATGTTTTAACTATTTTGTTTCTGCTATTGCACCTACTTTGTATTGTCTCTGCATCACCCTAAGGTAGACTGGTAGAAAATGCCCAAGGCATTAAGTCCGCCTTTGTACAGTGTTTACTTGTGCATAAAGTTTTAATAAATAAAAAAAATAAAATCAACAATAACAAAATAAAAATAAAACAATACAAAAGATCAAACTTTTAAACACGATAAAACTTTTAAAACGCAAATCAGGTAAAATGTCACAATTTTAATGGTTTCATATTTTTTCTTAATTAACTTAATTAATATTCGAGATCAATTTATCAGTCCCATAATTACCTATGTTATTCGCCCATTATAACATGACTAATTTTTTTCATAATTCTTTCTTTAGTTATTAACATAATTATTCAAAACTAGGTACTACACAAAAACTACACACAAAACATGAACACACAGACACAGCATTAAGGGGGATGCGTCAAGGTAGCCGGTGAAATTCAAACTTTCCTAAGTTTTTTTGCAAATTACGACCGTCAGGTTCTATGCGACCGTAACCAATTTAATATCTTGCATGCTCTTGTGTGTATACAATGTTTAGACAAATAAAGAATCTTATCTTATCTTATCTTATCTTATCTATGTACAGAATTATAATCGTTAGAATCATCAACACAACTCTCCAAGTTGGAATTGGCCTCAAATTTCTTCATGAAAAAGTCATTCAATAAGGTGATTTGATCGAGAGATTGGAGAGTTGTAGTGATGATTTTCATGATTGTAATTCTGTATACACATACTTGTTACGGAATGTAGGAATCATATTTCGATCAGCGTATAACATAGTACTAACCTGAACATTGCAAAAAACTTAAGAAAATTTAAATTTCGCGGGCTACCTTGGCGTTGTTACCACATACCTTTTCCTGTAAACAAACTTAACATAACATAACACCTGTACTCCTCAAGGGGTTAAGCATTTAGGTAACTTACGTAGAACACAAAGTCACCCAGCGTCCTAGTGTAAATCTACTCTCACTAAATTGTAATAAAAAAGAAACAAATAATATAACAATAATTATGTAAATTAACCCAAAACATAGCTAGCACCAACTTGCAACGAACAATTTTATTCATCATCACTATCGATACTTAAATGAAAAAAACTAACTCTTTGGGATTTTTGGTTAAAAAGATGCGGTTCTTTGTGCTCTTCGGTTTTATGAGTTAGCTCCGGAAAATCTTTTGGTATTACCATGGACGACATATTATAGCGAGAAGAGCCTTTCATGATATTTCTTAGGTCATCGCGTGTGTAATTCACTTTAACATCTGATAAAATTGTTACTGAGTTTTGACCTTGACACATTGGATTTGTTTGTATAGTTGGTGTCAAACCGCGGCTGGGCTCTACGGTAGTTGAAATGACATCTACAGTTTCGGACTTCGAGTGGGTGACCTGCCTTGGCAAAACAAAAATATCTTCATCTGTTTCAGAGAAAGAAATGGATTTAAAGCGTTTTATGGCCTGTCTTTGCAAATCAGAATTATCTGTAACTGTTTCAGAGGAAGAAATGGATTTTGAGCGCCTAATGGCCGGTCTCTGCAAAATAAAAGTATCTAAATCTGTGTCAGAGGAAGAAATACGCCTCAATCGTTTCTTCGGTGGTTTTTGTTTTATCAGACAATGCTTTTTTAAGGAAAAACATTCACAAAACCCTCTCATCATTGAACTGTTGCAGAAACAACTTAAATTTCTATAAAATATGTCAAATGAGTCGTCGTTGACAACCTGCACTTGGTGTATCTTCAGGGTGTTGGGTACAGCCGACAGGGATTTTAATTCATTCTCATTGTTGGATTCAATTTCATGAATATCGTCATCGTCGATGCAAAATAGTTTCACTTTGGTTTCACCTTCCAAAAGATTAAGTGCACCCAAAGCACTTCGGACATCTTTTCCATGTGATACTTTCTCGTCCAAGAGTCGTTTAATATTTGCACCAACTCCATCAGCAGGCCCCTTACCATGATATGATTCCGAGAAGTTCCAGGTTCCTTTTTCGAACCCCAAATCTTCGATATATCTTTTAAATAAGAAAAAGTTTTTCTTTTGTTTATATTGCACTGTCGGACCATCTGAATATACATGCAAAATTACAACCTGTGGGTACATTTGTTTCAAGTCAACCAAAACTGGTTTTAGATGCGCCCAAATACCTTCCGGAGAGTGGTTTGTGGAATCGGATAGAGTGCAATAGCTTTTGGGTCTTTCATTTTTCTTATACACAACACTAGTGTGCAGAGATATTTGATATTGCGAAGCGCCAAAATGAACAGCCTGAATCTCTTCGTGTATTTTACATGTGTAGTTCTCGGAAAAATCGAATGAATCACTAATTCATCGTCCGCAAGGTTGTCTTTAACGTTTTTATAGGATTTGTACTGATGACTTATATTAAAAAGATGTTCTTTGAATTTTTTCAACTGTGCTTCAGTAAATGATATGAGATTCTCCAGCTTATCTGATTTAAGTACAGGCAAAATTCTTTTCGATACCTTTATCTCATCTTTTTTCTTGTACTCGACATTTGTGGATGACCACTCAATCCAAGACACAATTGCTTCTTGGTTTGTTTCAGCAAGATTGTAGTGTATCGGTGTTCCATTGCATATTTCACATTCCGAGTACATACATTCTTTTGATCCTTCGTCACACACAGTAGCTAGTACTAAATCATTTAGATTACCGTAAGAATTAAAAATTTGTTTTTTTTTTAGTGCTATAAATTTTAATTTCATGTTGGCATGCACTTTACATACACAAGTGTCTCTGTCTGCCAGTCGGGGTTTTACAACATAAAAGGGCTTGTATTTAATAAATATGGTAGAACCAGTATCGCGCTTAAATTTTTTGTGTAAGTTTTTCATAGTATCGAGAAGGTACCGTTTCTGCTTCTTTTGTTTTCTGAAGGTTCTAGTTTCTTTTTTCCAGCGCTTGGACGGCTTACATCATCTTGTATAAAGAATTTTCGAATTGTATTTGCTGTTCTACTACGCTTGCTCACATATTTTTTGTTAGAGAACCTGATTCTGCCTATTAATCCCGTACTACGACCTAATCGTGTACGCACTTTATAACGGTGAGCTAACTCTGAACTACAACGTCTTTTAATTATGTTTCTTTCGGTATTACTTTTCGCATCTGCGTACTGTTTTGCCAAAGATTCAGTTAGAATATTACTTTGAAGTAAAACTCTTTTAATTTTTTCTTTATCCTGTGTAGAAACGCTAGTCAATTCTTTTAAGAATGAATTAGCTTCAGAATCCGGTGTAAGTTCTGTGATAGTGTCATTTTCAGTTGTTGCGTCTTCCGTTTTTTGAAATTCTAACAGCATTTTCTGTCGATAACATTTTTTTTTGAGTGCCGCTATTTTTTTCTTTTGGATTTCTAGTCTCTTGTTCTGTTTTTTAATGGTTTCTTTCAATTTGTAGTAGTTTTTATGGTAAAGTTTTCTTGAATTAGTTTTCTTTTCCCTTTCTTTGAGATTCTTTTTCTGATTATATTTTAGCTTTCTCCAGTCTCTTCTTCTTTTATTTTGTTGACTTTCTGGTAGTTTAGATATTTGAACATACCTGGACTTTACTCTTTCCAAGTTTCTCTTACGAATTTCTTCATATTTTTCAGGATCATTTTGTTTCAGTCTTTCTCTGTAATTCCTTTGTCGTTCTGCAGGTGTCATGGGCATGTTTTCTAGAACAAATTTTATTTTGTGAGTAATCTCGGTTATGAGTACACTATACAGGGTGTAAGGAGAACGCTTCCGAAGCCAGAACGTAGATTATATACAACCTAAATGCAAACGAATACCAATAACCTTTCGCTTTAAATTGATTATTTTCAAAACTTCATATTTTGTAAACGCGCAGTGGAAACGAAAGTACAAAAGTGAAGTCACTGACACGCAAGGCAACGTCGCGCCACCGCGCGCCCGCTTTATCAGTCGCCGAGCGCTCCGGCCGAGTCGCGGGATTTAATACGGAATTTACAAACATCACTTTCAAAATACCTAGGCCGCCGCCCCCTACAACCCTTCATAAAATTATGAATTTTAATCGCAATTGTAGTCCATTGTGAAAAGCTGACAGAGGCATTTTACATACCTGTCTAAATCCTTTGCGACCTTATGAGGTTTGGCTCGAACTGGGCTCCATCCATTTCAATACAAAGCCGGGCCCGTTGCTGTGTCGACCCGTGAACACGAGGCATTAGTGTTGGATCCTCAACACATTCTTCTCGTAGTTTATTAAAAACGCTCACTATTCTGCCCCGCATTTCATCAGCACTGTCACATTCCCGATCAAACACTCTTTCTTTCACATACCCCCACAAAAAGAAGTCCAGTGGCGTTAAGCTGGGTGAACGAGCCGGCCAGGCGTGCGGCCCCAGCCTTCCGATCCAGCGGTCATTAAAAAGTTCAGTGAGACGCTCGCGGACGGGACGCGTAACATGCGGTGGAGCGCCATCGTGCTGGAACCATGCTCGACGAAATTCAGCCAGCGACACATTGTCTAGCATATCATCTAAACGTTCATTTATAAAATTAAGTTATGCTGATCCATTGAGGCGCTGCGGTAGAAACACTGGTCCTAAAATTTGTCCATTAAAAACACCAGCCCATACGTTGACGGACCATCTGGTCTGATGGCCGGTTTCTTGAGTGGCGTACGGGTTCATGTCTGACCATACATGGGCATTCCTCCTGTTCCACATCCCGTTTCTCGTGAATGTGGACTCGTCCGTCCAGATAATGTGCTCAATGAAGCCAGGCGCACGCTGTTGTTGATCTAGCAGCCAACGACAGTACGCACGACGACGAATGCGATCATTGGGCAGCAAAGCTTGTACTTTGTGTATTTTGTAGGGCCGCATTCTGTTCCGGCGCAAGACTTTATGAACTGTCCAGTGAGAAACTGTCGGTAAACCCCGTCGCCGCAATAATTTCGCCGCACTTCGTGTGCCTAGGCGTGGATTTTGGCGAATCACATTTAAAATACGCTCCTCAGTCTGAACATTCACTTGTTGTCCACCACCTGCCGCCATCGGAGCAATCGGTCGATTTTCTAAGACTCGATGAAAAGCTGCCGTTATCATGCGAGAATCAGACGGATGCCGGACGTTTGGAAATCGGTTTCGATAAATTCTCAACGCTAGAGATGCATTCCCAAGGGCTTCTCCCAAACACATCAACATGTTGCCGTATTCACGAGCACTGTACACGTATGCCTGAGGCATTGTTTAAAACAACAAAAAATAATAACTAAAAATAATAAAACAGCACTAAAAACGTAACAATAATAACTAAACACAAATTTAAAACTAACAAAACAATAATTAAATACGATTCAATATCGATCGGATAAACGTAACGTACGTTAGCTCACGAACCGAGTCGGAAAGGAACTGACTAGATTACTATTATTTACTAAAGAAGTACTATGAAGATCATACGAGCCGCAGTCGTTTGATCTACCGACAAACGTTACCGCCGCGCACGTGCCGCGTTGCGATGTGCAAAGACCAACAATTTACAGAGGCGAAAATGTTAAAATATTCATTTTAATTGTTAGGAAATTGTACTTATGCTATTACTAACTGTTTTCATTTTCTAACTTTTAAATAAGATTTAACCGGTTTCTTAGACTCAATTAATTAAATTATTCACTTTAAATTGGTTTACTTACTAAATGAAGGATCCAGTTCTTGCAATAAACAAACGCGCATCATGTGACTTTAATTGCATTGACATAAAGTTCAAATTCAATTGATTCACGCGCGCTGGTTGCTTTAAACTGTACATGCGATGAAAATTTTTTAGTCAATCACAGCTGATGTCGACGATCTTTTAATTTATTTCATTTACTATCGATTATCGACATAATACAAAACTGTTATTAAATGCACGACATAGTGCATCAATTTAAAACTGTTGACGCCTCTGTAATGTTTCTTTTTATTTATTTTGGCGGCGCTTACAAAGGATACTTTGTAAAGCGCCGCCAAGGGGCCGCCGCGGCCGCGCCGCGCGCCGGCGCTGCGCAGCAGTAGCGGCGTAGGTAGTCGACGCAACGCATCTCTCTCAAACTTGGTGGCCCGGGTTCAAACTTCGGCCTATACCAATGAGTTTTGTCTTATTAGTCGTGCAGAGTGTTTTTTTTTTGTATTTTTGTTCATCGAATACTCAGCCGATTGTCGACAGATTTTCAAAATTCTTTTTTTGTTAGAAAGTAGATAGTTCTGAGGTGGTCCCACTGTCACCAAGTTAGGATCTGATGATGGAATCTTAGAGAAATCGAGGGCAACCCTCAAATTTTATAAGCTCACTTATTGTTTTTCGCATATTTTATGAAGTATCTTGTGTATTCGCGTATGGTTGTCACCATCTCAGGTGGCGTGGCTGATGATGGAAGGTACAACTCCTTGACAGTAAGAAGTTACTCGAATAAGCAAGAACTGTTTATTTAGTAAATTGTTTTGATGTTCGATAGGGTATTTGCCATATTTGGTCTCATGATCATCAAGTCATAACCTGATGCTGCAGTCAGGATAGTCTGCAGAGTACCTAACTGCTCGACAACTAACAGCAGAAATATCGTGTTTAGGCTCATTGAAAAGGGTTCGATGTGTGGATAAACGTACTGTTAATGAGGAAGTTAGTTTTTAAGGTGTTTTTTTTTTTTAAATTGAAGTCGGTTGTATTTTTTAGCAAAAAGTTTTTGTTTCGATATTTATTGTTAAGTTTGCCGATATGAAGTCATCGACGCCAGGTCTAGAGATCAGGGATGTTACGGAGCTCCGATTCCGATTCCGATAAGTCGGAACTTCCGATTGTTGTTGAACCTCCGATTCCGATACCTGTTCCGAAACTTTACAATCGGAGGTAATCGGAGGTCGATGCCTTGCGTCGGGCTTCGGCATACGGCCGCGGTCAACGCGTATAAACCTGTTTATACGTGTCCCACGAGGTTAGCCGCTCGTAACGTGCTTTTTGTCGATTGAAATTACCAGCATAGGTACTTACAAGTACATACTCGTACAATGAATAATTATTTTATTAATAATAATTGATTTTTCAATGCCTCGTCAGGCGTTCTGTTGCTTGTATTTGAAATTAAAAAGACTGATTATCAATGTATGTATTACTAGCTGACCCACGCCACTTCGTCTGCGTCACATAAAAGAGAAAAAATATACAAAAAAAACGCTCCTAATAATCGTAGCGTGATGTTATAATAGCCTAAAGCCTTCCTCGATAAATGGACTATCCAACACAAAATAGTAGTTTATGCGACTGTGCGTAATGAAGGGCATTACAACACGGGCCGAATCTTGCGGAGAACCAGTTTGGTTTCCGCAAGGGGCGCTCTACAGTGGACGCTATCATGCGCGTGAGAGCCCTCACGACGGGGGATGCGATATCCCGGGGCGGGGTTGTTTTGGCGGTGTCTCTCGACATCGCCAACGCTTTCAACTCCCTGCCCTGGAGCTGCATCAGGGAGGCACTCCGGTATCACCGGGTGCCGACCTACCTCCGTCGTGTGGTCGGGGACTATTTGACGGACAGGGCCGTCATCTACCCCAGTCGCTGCGGAGATTGGAACCGGCGAGAGATGTCGTGCGGTGTCCCACAGGGATCGGTTCTGGGACCGCCCCTGTGGAACATCGGTTACGACTGGGTGCTGCGCGCGGACCTCCCTAGTGGTGTCAGCGTCGTCTGCTACGCAGATGACACCCTGGTGCTGGCACAGGGGAGGTCGCACGAGGCGGCGGCCGAAAATATGACACGCGGGGTTGCGATAGTCGTTGAGAGGATCCGGCAACTGGGTCTCGAGGTGGCATTGCACAAGTCCGAGGCCATGTGCTTTCATGGGCCTCGGAATGCGCCACCGTCGGGATCCACACTGACGGTAGGAGGGGTATCCATCGGCGTCGAGTCGACGTTGAAGTACCTAAGACTCGTCCTCGACAGCCGGTGGAACTTCGTGGAGCATTTCCGACGTTTGGCCCCCAGGCTGGAACGGACAGGGGCTGCCTTCAGGCGGCTCCTGCCCAACCTTGGGGGGCCGAACGCCTCCTGCCGCAGGCTCTACGCGGGAGTCGTGCGGTCCATGGCCCTCTACGGGGCCCCAGTGTGGGCGCGTTCGTTGAAGCGGCGAGCCGCTCACCATTTGAACGCGCCCCAAAAAGTGGTGGCCGTGAAGATGGTCCGTGGGTACCGCACGATCTCTCGCGAGGCGGCGGGCCTGCTTGCCGGATTGCCGCCGTGGGATCTGGAGGCGATAGTCCTCGCGCGCCTGCATGAGTGGCGCGCGGAGGTACTACGCCGGGGGGAAACTCCGCTGCCGCGGCAAATTGCTGCTCAGCGGACTGACCTCCGGCGCGATCTCATGGCGACATGGAGAGAGCGACTGTCGCAACCCCGTGCAGGGCACGCCACGATAGTGGCGGTAAGTCCCCTCTTTGAGGAGTGGCTGGAGAGGCGCCACGGCGTCCTCACCTTCCGCCTGACGCAGGTCCTCACCGGACACGGATGTTTCGGGAGGTACCTGCACCGAATCGGGCGGGAGGAATCGCCCGGGTGTCTCCACTGCGAGGATCGACCGGAGGACACGGTGGAGCACACGGTGGAAGTCTGCCCTGCGTGGGCGGAGCTCCGCCGTGTCCTCGTGGCGGCGATCGGCGGCGGCGAACTCTCGCGTCCGGCCCTGGTTCAATCCATGGTCCGGAGCGAGACGGAATGGGAAGCCGTCGCCTCCTTCTGCGAAGCAGTTATGCTAGCGAAGGAGGTGGCGGAACGAGAGAGGGAGAGATCCTCTCTTCCCGGCCGCCGCGGGAGACGCAACGGGCGTCGGGGGCCACGTGGTGGCTACCGGCCACCGTAGATGCGGGCCTGTGGACGGCTGGCTATGGGCAATAGCTGGCCGTCCGGCCGTCTAACGACGACGACAGGCCGTGTCGACGGCGCGTTCGTGTTCCACGCGCGCCTCAAAGAGTGTCAGCAAAAAGAGAGGGGCCCGCAAGGGCCGAAGCCTGCCGGGGTTGCGGGCCTGTTCGAAAGAGATACCGCGGCCCCGGAACATAAAAGGCGAGGAAGGAACATGGATGGTTTTTAGTCAGTAAGAGTCTGACACTCCCTCCCGCTCCGCCCAGAGTGGGGGGGGTCATTTGATGATTTCCCATCCTTAAAAAAAAAAAAAAAAAAAAAAAAAAAAGGGCATTACAACACGAGTGTGGGCTTCCGAAGGCGAGTTTCTTAATAGCATCACACGAGTGTTGTAATGCCTAATTATGTATAGTTGCATACACTACTTTATCTACCCAAATATCATAAGGGCTCTATGATGGGTTCAGGAACCATAGGGAAATGACCTGCATTGTTACTTGGCCCTTGATTTTTGTGCCAACAGGTTATTAGTTGCATTCGTCGCTGCATTTACGATATCTGGCGGAGTATTCATGTCAATTTCTGAGTCACTATCGAGCCTATCGTTCGTTATATCTTTAATGAATCCTACTTTCTCACACATTCTCTTCTTCAGCATCCGCCTCCGATTCCGGTTCCGATTCCTGTTCCGATTCCGATATATCAAATCCAAAACCTCCGATTCCGATTCCGGTTCCGATATCATCACATCCGTTACATCCCTGCTAGAGATAATGTCGGGATGTAGGTTGGTAAACATTTTAGTTTTGTTGCTATGCAAAATTTTAGTGACGGAATTAACAGTTTCAACTTTTTAAACGTTTCTTTCCCAATCACAGTAGTGAGTAGGTAGCTAAGTACCTTCGTTATGGGCCTCAAGGTTAAGCAAAGTAAACTGGATTTTTCTGACTTGTAAATTTGCGAATATTCAGATCAAAATAAAATTGTAACCCTGTTCAAGGGGAAAATCATTACGATCCTTGCACGAATGGAACCCGAAAGCAGATATGCCATTACTAGGTAGAAGTGAACTGAAAAGACATTTGCTTCAAGCGATTGAGTAAAGGTTAGTAGTTTAGGAGCGCACTACATACCTAGTCAGCTGTCGCGTCGGCTGCGCGGCTGTCGGTGACCGCGCGCGGTCTTTGAACCCGAGGTCATGCGCGAGCGTCAGCTGATATTTATTTACGAATACCTTGCTTGTTAGAGTTTTTAAGAAAAAAAAATTGTTTAATCGCAAGTAATGGTTTCATTTAACTGTTCCCACAGCATAGTGTATGAAAAATGATAAAAAAAATTGGTAAAATTGTAAATAAAAAAAACTAATTTTTTGATGGCATCGTATCGAGAATCACTAGCCTTATCACCTGTCTTCGTTTTCGGAAGCGTTTCCCTTACACCCTGTATAATAAACGTGAACCCACTCCAACACAAGCAATTCAACTTAATTGGGTTAACAGGAATCTGTTAATCCCTCCAATTAGGCTGTATAGTTCGTTATTTAACCTAAATTGTAACTTGACAGGTGCAATGTTAAACTCGATACTAAAAAGCAAACCGCCTTCCGGCAGCGGTTCTCCGTTCTGGAGAGCCGCGTGCTTCAACCCCCGCTGGCGGCGTCATCGTACGCGGCTGTGGCTGCGTCGAAGCCGCCCCCGAACAAGCCGTCTCAGGCAAAGACGGCTTCGGCGAAGACGGCGCCTTCTAAGATGGCCCCAGGAAAGCCTAGCCAGGCGATACCGGGTCCGTCCAAGCCGACCTCGACCCCGACACCTGCGGGGCCGGCAAAGTCGCCTCTAAAAAGAAGGGCGCCCAGGCCCAGGCCAAAAGCCGACCACACCAGCAGCCTCCTCCCAAAACTTGCGCGCCCCCAAAACCGCGGCTGTAGTGATCACACTGCAGCCTGACGCGGTCAAAAGGGGCGTATAGTACCGCGACGTGCTCGCGAAGGCAAGGGAGGTGGTAGATCGCCGGGGGCCTCCGTTACGGGGTCACTGCGATGGGGGCTCGGATGCTGGAGGTCCCCGGCGCGACCACTGGCCCTACCGTAGACGCTCTGGCCGAATGGCTCAGACTCTTACGGTCAGCTGCCCCGTCTCGGCGGCCAAAAAACTGGAGGGGGGCCGAAGGCTCTTGGTTGGGTGGGTTTCCGCGCAGGTGAGACAGGGCTATGGACCGCACGACACCAGAGTACAACCTCCGGCAGGAGGCGTTTGGCCCCAAAACTGAACCGGGCAGCAGCCGCAGCCGCAGCCGCCTTCAAGCGACTTCTGCCCAATCTCAGCGGGCCAAACGCCTCCTGCCGGAGGTTGTACGCCGGTGTCGTGCGGTCCATAGCCTTCTACGGGGCCCCAGTGTAGGCCCTGAGCATTCGGACGCGACCAGCGAAGCTAGTCGCATGCCAGAGGGTCATGGCTATCCGGATGATCCGAGGATACCGCACGATCGCCGGCGAATCGCCAACCAGGCCAACCGCCGGATTACTGTCCTGGGATCTGAGCCCTCCAGCGCGTCTATGAGTGGCGCGTGGAGGCGCAGCGCCGGGGAGAATTCCCACTGCCCCGACAAGTCGAGGCGCGGTGGGAAGAGATCCGGCACGATCTCAGGGCGGTATGAAGACAATGACTATCGCAACCGAGGTTCGGGCACGCCGCAATCGCGGCGGTAAGACCCCTCTTTGAGAAGTGGCTAGAGAGACGTCACGGCGTCCTGACCTATCAGATGACGCAGGTCCTCACCGGACACGGAAGTTTCGGGAGGTACCTGTGTCGGATAGGGAGGGAGGATACGCCTGGTTGTCACGACTGTGAAGATCGCCCGCAGGACACAGTAGAGCATACGGTGCAAGACTGCCTAGCTTGGGCAGAGCATCGACGTGTCCTCAGGGAGGCGATAGGCGGAGACCTCTCGCGCCCGGCATTGGTCGAGGCCATGCTGCGGGGCGAGACGGAGTGGGAAGCGGTCGCCTACTTGTGCGAAGCAGTAATGCTCGTGAAAGAGGAGGCGGGCCGCGAGAGGGAGAGGACATCGTCCTCCCTCCGTCCCTACCGCAGTGGTAGACGCCGTGGGCGTCGGACGTCGGCAGACGACCTCCGGCCACCGTAGGCGCGTGTATGCGGACAGCTAGTCAAGGGCAACTCGCTGTCCACCCGGGTCGACGGCGCGTCGTGTTCCACACGCGCCTCAAAGAGCGTCAGCAAAATGACGGGACTCCTCACAGAGGGCCCAAGCCTACCGGGGTCGCGGGACTTCTTTCCATCACCGTGACCCCGGAACATAAAGGGCTATGGATGGACCGTGGATTTTAGTCAGTACAAGTCTGACAGTCACTCATTTGATCTTTTGGTTCATCTTTGGACTCATTTGATGATTTTAACACGATAAAAAAAAAATTTGGTAAGGTTGCCATTTTTTTTTATAACTTATTAAACGTGTGACGTATTTTTCAGCAGTATAAAATCACCCTTAGTTCCTTTTTGTTAACTCATTTTTGTTACGTAACAAAAATTGTAACGAAAAGGAATTTAAAACACGTGTTGAATATAAACGAATTAAAAACCAGTAGGGCTCCTTAGCTAAAATTGTTGTTTACTTTTGATTTGGGCGAGAGTAATACAATATTTAAATGGTCTAATAGTAAATAAACAACTTACCGGGTGACAAACAGAACACTGCAGAAAAGGAACGTAATAAATGTTGAAAAACTTCACCGGCTTACGTACACTGCACTCACAAAAACGCACGTTGCAAGATGGCCGACTGTCACTAGTTAGCGCTACGTGATTGGCTGCTCACAATAAACATAGTGTTGCCAATTCTACATTTTAAAAACTACCAAATATTGGTGTTACAAAATGCAATAACAAAAATGAATGAATCGTGGACAAAGATTTGATATTAAGTTAATTATCTATTTCTTTATTATTCAAAAAAAAATAATATATGATGCTTCAGTATCAGTATGGTGAAGGTGGGTTAAGATGCGACAACTGTCGCTTAGCATTTTTATGGCTTGTATTTTTTCCTCGCCAGTAATGAGAAGAGTCATCGCCCTATTCATGGCTGTGATCCCAGCGCCCAGAAGTTGTTGCGATATCTCCATCTTCTTATCGCGATTTCTGGCCATATCTGTAATAGCTGCCGAAATTTCGGCATTAAGCTTTGGCGCTTGTAAAAGAACACAGTTAGAAGGGACAAGATATTCTTTTAATAATTTGTCCTTGGCTTCCTTGGGAAGTCCTTTTTTTAGTATGGGCTGCCATCTTTGTGCCAAATTTTCATGTATGTTTTCGCCGAACTCGGGAGTGTCGTCAGAATGCTCCCCTAATACTGATAAAATTTCTGGTGCAATCGGAACTACTTCGGCTTCTGGTATGCCTGAATCGGGCACCGGTATCTCGGGAATATCGGTAACCTCCAAGGCTGGTGGATTGGCGGGTCCATTGTAGTCCACTTTATTGGCATCTAATAATAAAAATATTTATTTTATATAATTATGTGGATACTTTGACAAAAATACCTTCGTTATATCTCTCGGATAGACCCCAGGCTATGTCTAATTTCGCAAAGATGTTAAGCTACCTCATGTAAGATATGCTTATATTTTGCTTTTATGCCCTCGTGTTGACTCACGGCCAACCCCCAGGCATGTCACGTTCGATTTCGAATCAAGGCATTAAGATCTCCGAGGTTAAAATACCACATTTCAATGTGGTATTTACACTGTGCACTTATTCACCAAAAGTTAATATAAGTAGGTACTTACGGTTACCGGTGTCGTTATCCACGCTTGCATCAGAGTCCGAAGATTCTAAAACTCGCACCACACGACGTCGATTTTGTCGTTCCTTTTGCTCAAGTTTACGAATCTTTTTATTGTAATGTTCAATTTTATCTTTAGCACTGCGCTTAGGCATTATTTCTATTTATTATGGTCAAACAAATAATTAAATATTCAAAGTTTTCAAAACGGGAATTGTGATCGTTGCCTCGCACGGAAAAAGAATGAGCAATGACAGATTGACCGTCTAAAGCAAAAAAAAAAAAACGGGGTATTTTAAAAAAGGTGCGAAGTTGCCTTGTAGGTTAGAGGAACGATTCCCAGGAAAACTTAAAATTGCGAGGGTACGTCCTATTGCGAAAAAAGGTGGAGATTCAGAAAATCCTAGCAACTATAGACCTATTGCTGTATTACCTACTTTCTCAAAAGTTTTCGAAAAAGCAATGGCGAACCGTGTTAACACGTTTTTAGAGAAATTTAATATTTTGGATAAAAACCAATTTGGGTTTAGAAAAAAATGCTCGACTACTTTAGCGGTATACAACTACGTACAGGAAATCTACAGCTGCATTAACGAACGAAAGTACGCTGTTGGAGTATTCCTAGATATGACGAAGGCGTATGACAGGGTGTCACATAACATTTAATTACAAAAACTTTACGAATCGGGTATTAGGGGGCAAGCTTTTAATTGGTTTAAATCATATTTACAGGATAGAGTACAATTTGTAGAAGTAGAATACTTCGATAGCATTAACCAAGAAATGTACAGCATACGATCAGACATGGTTACCATTAATAATTCAATTCCCCAAGGAAGCGTCTTAGGATGTACCCTATTTATAGTATACGTCAATGACTTGCCAAAAAAGATGAGTTCGACTTGTATTTTGTTCGCTGATGGTGTTTCCTTATTATTTAAAACGCCAGCGAATGTTGACCATCGAGCTATTTTAAAAACTTTCACAGACACTGAGCAATATTTAAATGAACATAATTTAGAAATAAACCTATCTAAAACTAAAATATGCCAATTCAGAACTTACCAAAGAACCCCAATAAATCTAAATACATTAGCACATAAAATCAAATTTGAAGAAGTAAATGAATTTAAACTTTTAGGCCTAACATTAGATTCAAACCTAAATTGGAAAAAACATATCGAGACTACAAGAGCAAAATTGTCGCAATTTATCTATGCGCTAAGTATATTGAAACGTAACACAGACTACAACACCACCCTATCTGCCTATTACGCGTACGCCTACTCCTGGCTAAATTATGGTATCATTCTGTGGGGAGATAGTACAGACTTTCTGGACCTCTTCATTCAGCAAAAGAAATGTATCAGAATATTAATGAACATAGATCAACGAGAGAGTTGTAGGCCACACTTTATTAAGCAACAAATTTTAACACTACCAGCAATATACATATTGCAAAGTTGTATATTCGTTAGAAAAAATAGGCACCTATTCAAATCTAATATCGAGCTAAATGAAAACTATAACCGGCGGAACAGGAATAGATTAATACTACCCATCACAAACTTAAAAGTTATCGGGAAAAACCCATACTCAAGACTAGCTAATATATTTAATAAGCTACCTAAAAAATTAAAATCCCTACCAAATGACTCAATTTTCTGCAAACAATTAAAATCTTTGTTGATAAGGAAAGGCTACTATACCGTTGAGGAATTTAAAGCTGATAAATTATGAATCGATCGATCCTGTAATAATGTAAATATTTAGAATCAATATTATAATACAATTTCTTATATAATATAACACTTTTGCAGTGCCCTTACAGTCTTGCATGTCTTAATACTGTGTCATGAAATTTTAATGCATGCCTAATAACCAGTGTTTTACATGTAAGCAAATGAATAAATGAAATGAAACTACGTTGGGAATATTATATCTTCGAATGAAGCGATGCAATATAATGCAGGATCAGAATGGGTGAATGATACTGAAGTTCAGTTTTAGCTTGAATTAATGAGATACGTAGCACGCAAAAAACTAGAGGCTTTTTTGTAACGCACAAGTCTTCGAGGACATTATTATTTACATGGGAGAAAAATGATATGCCCCAAAACAAAAATGTGTTTTTTAAAAACTATATGCTTTATTATGCTGTGATATTAATTTTAATCATTCATGATTCTGTATGTCTACGTGTCCTAACTTGTATTATAAAATTTTCGCATTATTTCGATAAAACCTACCATGGACATTTCAGCATGTTAGAATGTACAATTATTTTTGATATTACCCAGGAACAAGTCGGGATACCTTTATAGGCTGGATTCTCCTTCATTAAAAGTTCCAAGTGATGCCACTGCGGTTTTACTCTCGCCATTAATTTCAAATTTTAAGTTTTTTGTTTATAGGTTATTACGTATACCCTTCAACAAATGTGGCGGATCGTATAGTGGGATGATTTCTGTTTCATTTATTTGTAATATATTATAATTATCCTTAGGGATTTCACCTCTTTGTAGCCATTTTCTATTGCCTTCGTCTGTTAAAATTTTGATGGCACTTCTGTTATTGGCCCCTGATCACAAACAGTAGTGGCACTATAAATCCAGCATCTTGAAGTTTTTTTATTACAATTTTTGTTTTGCCAGTTCTGGACCTTTAGTTGCTCCTGACGAAAATGTATAGACAACTGGCTGCTTATAATTTCTAACAAGGCCACGTACCATAAAACTTGAGCATGGTCAGCAAAAATTGGGCGCGTTTCTTCCCCATCCGTTACAATGCCCGTTACAGCATCTTTTCTGGTGTTAAAAGTGTGACTGGGTTTTAGAGACATTTCATCAAATATCAATACACATAATTTGTCTTCTGTTGTCATTTTATCTGTTCTTGCCTTTAATTGGGCAAATACGTTTTCGTTTATACCTGGACCAATATTTGCTTGGTTCAAAAGGGTCCGCATAGTTTGCGAAGAAGGCAGTATAAATATTTTTCTCAGAAATCTGTATGCTTTTGGGCTTTGTTTAAATATGGACAAAGAGAGATTTATTTTCTATTTCTGAAAATCTTCGTGCTTTCTCTTTCTTCTTGTTCTCCCTAAACTGCATTAATGTTATTAACCTTCCTGTACTTGGCATATTTTCTAATGTTTCTATAAATTTAATGTTGGTTTCTTTGCACTCTTTAATTCTGATGCTTGTTTTTTAGAGTTGTATCTGCATTTTGATAGTTTCATCTTTACATCAATTAATTTCTTATAAAGTTCATGTTCAGTTCTCGTCATCTTTTATCTTAAAAATGTCGTCTTTTTCAAAGCTCGGCCTTCTGAAAATTAATTAAAAAAATAGTAGTATCTTTGATGTGTAAAACAAATCAAGTGTTTAAGAAATATATAAAATATATTTAAAGGCAAGACAAGGAAGGAAGGCCTTTGCTCAGGAATGTGACAATACGGGCTAACTGAAAATATACATTTAAAGGCTATCCAGTCGTCTTTTAGCAGACTTTGGACACATCATGGTGGGCAATAACTGTACTTATGACGGCGATGCACAAATGTGATTAGTATCATTTATTGCGGCCAAGAACCTCAGTTGTACAGGGTCAGAGCCCATTCGTCCCCTAAGATTCGCACCCTGTGCCCACTCGTCCCCTGGAACTTTTGAGGGGCCCATTCGTCCCCTGAAGAATATTTATTTTTATTCATTCTTCTAATATAAGTGCATGTATATGTGTATACTGCAGCTTGGTAGTCCTGGTACAGTCGCGCAGAAAAGGATAAAATAAAAAATACCTATAGTAATTCGGTAGATACCATGTTTATTGCAAATAAAATTAAGTTTAATAAAATACCTCTAGGCTCTAGGTATTAAGTCAGTCTTCAAAAAAATAACAACTTTTGGTTTTTGTACATTTGTAAATATTTAGCAAAATATATGATAACTGTAATATCTTTATGCAGTATAAAAACTTTTTTGCAAAAAACAAAACCGACTTCAAAAAAAAAAACAAAATAGTGAAAAATAACTTTAGCTTCTGAAGTCGGTGACCTTTGTTTGATTGCTTTAGTTTTTTTGTCACCGACTTCAGAAGCTAAAGTTATTTTTCACTTTTTATTTTTTGAAGTCGGTTTTGGTTTTGCAAAAAAGTTTTAATTTTTCACTTTTTAGTGGTTCACATGTGCTCGATATACATGGAAAGTGCATACCGTTACAATTACAACAAGCCCAAACACGACTAGGGTACATTGTCTCATTATGGAGTTCCGTGACTCTTGGCTTCATCATCAGATCTGATGGTAGAATGGTTCTTATCAAACGCAAATGCTTCACTTCTTGTAGAAAATATCAAAATCGCAACACGTTTTCATATAAAATTTGAAGAGTTCCCTCGATTTCGCCAAGATTCCATCATCAGATCCCGACTTGGTGGCTATGGGACTATTTGAAAAGAATACCCTTTCCAACAAAAAAAGAATTTTCGAAATCGGTTGGCAAGCGACGGAGTTATGCCCGAACAAACATAAAAAAAAATAGAAACATCCGAATTGAGAACCTCCTCCTTATTTAGAAGTCGGTTAAAAATAAAACTGTGAAACTATTTATCAACTATGTAAAACCAACATTTTTACTAACAACAAATACACATGCAAAATCACAATGTCCTAGAAACTAACAAAATACAACTCTTACAAAAATCAGCCTTGATCCATCATATAAATCAACATTAAATATAAAATATGCTAAAAAAATTGAACACATATCAACAGTAAATAATCACTTCTTATTTTTTTGTATATTTACCAACTACATACATGCAAAATCATAATAAATTAAATCTAAAAAATTGTAACAGTACAAAAAAAATACTAAAATCACAGTAATTATTGAAGACTAGATAAATCAACATACATTTTTTTTTGTATATTGACCAACTACATGTATAAACGTAATAACTTAAATCTAATAAATTATAACTAGAAGTACCTACATAAAAATTGGCTAAAATCACCGTATTTTTTGTATATTTACCAACTACCTGCAAAATCATAATAACTTAATTCTAACAAACTATAACTACAATAACAAAAAATGACTAAAATCACAATTATTATTGAAGATTAAACAAATCAACATTATATATTTGTTTTTTCATTTTACGAACTTCATTTAATAAAAGACCAAAGACACATTGAACAGTCTCGTATTCGCAGTCACTTTCAAGAACCAATATGTCACCGAGGCAGCCATAACATACAAACAAAACACCTTATCTATTATTTGTAACCCGTTTTTTTAACAAGCCATTCGTAGAGAGACAATTTTACATCGTAAGCCTATCGACAGGTTATATTATTATCATGACGGATTATCATTCATCATAGCTCTTTTTTCAATGATCTGTTATGATTTATTAAATTAATTCCGTTAATAAACTGTTCACAAGTGTACTATGTTAACCGTTTCTTATGTAAAATATAGCTAATTTTATCTCAGGGGACCAATAGGCACCTGAATAGGTGACGAATCTTTAACTTTTCTTGTATATACATTAGAGGGGACGAATGGGTACCTTAAAAATAATATTCTTTATTAAAATATTAATTGGTCCCCTACCAGGAGACCAATGGGCACCTATATAGGGGCCGAATCCACAACTTTTATGCTGGGAGACGAATTTTAGGGGACGAATGGGCTCTGACCCGTTGTACATTTTCAACAATGAAGGTCTGGAACCTGCAAACTCAAACTCAAACTCAAACTCAAATCATTTATTTCAATTAGACCATTACGGCACTTTTGAATGTCAAAAATACAAAACTAAATCAAAGCTACAGTCACAGTCACAAGGCATAATAACTTGAGAAAGTACTGTAGTTGCCCATTCCCTAGCGTAGATCTCTATGGAGAAGAACGGGCAAGAAACTCCATGGACACTCTTTTCAATCAAAATATTGTTACAAAATCTTGGTTACATCATTCATGTTGTGATTATACATATATGTGAGAACGATGTAGAAAGACGTGCACATTAAGAGCGTCCAGAGAAAAGATTAAATCAACTAAAAAAATTAATAAATTAAAATTAACCGTGGCAGCTGAGAGTTGACCAGTCTCAATTGACAGCGCCCGTTCACGAACATGACGCATGTATCAGCATCATTCAACTCGACCATATTGAAGGGAATTAAATGACCCGACACACCCGCCACCATCACCGAGACATTTGAGTGAGCATGACATTCTCTCAGCCGCCAGGGCATATTCAAGTCAAAAAAAAAAAAGAAAACTAAATGTAAAATGGTGGCTTTACAATACATAGAACTCACACATGTGGTATGCAATTATATAATATTAAGAGATGGAATCTATACAATGCAAGGATATTTTTACAATCTTCTGCAGCTTCCACAATAACTTGACTGGAAATCAATTAGTTTGCGCCTATGGTTGTGGAGCAGGACCGGCATTGAGCCAAGCATTTTTATCATCAATGTAATCCCCCAACTTATAATATGCTTGACTACATAGTGTGCGTTTTACACAAGATTTAAATTTCGTCTCATTCAGTTGTAGAATGTGGGGAGGTATTTTATTGTAACATTTTAAACAGTACCCCATGAAAGAGGAATCTACTTTAGCAAGCCTGAAACCTGGCTGAACTAGTTCGTCCCTATTTCTAGTATTATAGTGGTGTCTGTCACCTCTTTTACTGAATAAATGCAGATTTTTCCTAACGTACATGATGTTTTCATAGATGTATTGACAAGGTACTGTCATGATATTAATTTCCTTAAACAGCTCTCTCAGAGAATCGCGTCTACGTAAATCATATATGGCTCTGATGGCTCTTTTCTGCAGAATAAATATAGACTCGATGTCTGCAGCCCGTCCCCATAGTAAAATACCGTATGACATAATACTATGAAAATAACTAAAATAAACTATCCTCGCGGTATCAACATCGGTAAATTGACGGATTTTTCTAACAGCATATGCTGCTGAGCTTAGGCGTCCTGCAAGAGATGTTAAATGAGGGCCCCATTGTAGCCTTGAATCGAGCGCGATTCCCAAGAAAATCGTTTTATCGACAAATTCTAGTTTCTCTTGATTTAATACTATGTCACAATCACTACTTTTGACATTTGGAAGAGCAAATCTGATGCATTTAGTTTTTTTCCCATTTAGAACTAAATTATTTACAGTAAACCAATTATGAACCTGCAGTAGGGCGTTATTTACGTCGTCAAAATTAGTGGCACGTCTGTTTATTCTAAATATTAAAGAAGTATCGTCTGCAAACAACACCATTTGCGGGCGATTGTTAAATAAATGGGGTAAGTCATTAATATAAACCAAAAAGAGGAAGGGACCCAATATCGAACCTTGTGGTACACCCATTTCTACTTTTAAACCCATTGAATTGACACCATTTATTTGTACCTGCTGCTGTCTATCACTCAAATACGATTTAACTAAACTGAGCGCAAGTTTACCTAAACCGTAATGCTCAAGTTTCAAGATTAAGGTTTCGTGATTTACGCAATCAAATGCCTTCGAAAGGTCACAGAATATTCCTATGGCATCATGTGCCTCTTCCCACGCAGTAAATATGTGTTTTAATAAAGTGACACCGGCGTCAGTTGTACAACGTCCTTTGGTGAAACCATACTGTTGATCGTGTAATATTTTATTGGTGTTAAAATGGTGAAGCATTTGATTGAGCATTATCTTTCTGATCTGCATTGTTGTCATTTTATGTATTCCAGGACAAAGCTGGGATGGTATGTTTGGCGGTACTTGTAAGAAGCGCCTATGAGCATGCGATGGTATGTCGAGATCATGCTAAGTTAGAGTCTCGCCATACCATCACCATCACATCGGAACAGTAACTGAACAAAACTTCACCGTGCCGTAAGTCAGACTTAGACAAAGTTTTGAAAGAATCCGGCACAAACTCCCTGTTCAAACGCAATGTCCCGTACACGTCTGTCTTTTGGCGTTTTAGACAACGAGCTAATAACGGACTATTGTAAAAATTGACCATTATTAAAGTGTGTCCTAGGTGAAGCAATGGCTCAACTAGTTGATACACAATGTGTGCATTGGCGTTACCTGGACGTAAGTCATCAGACGACTCTACCAATCTGTCTGATGCCTTTTTTTTTTTTTAGGACGGGAAATCATCAAATGACTTCTCCCACTCTGGGTGGAGCGGGAGGGAGTGTCAGACTCTTACTGACTAAAACCCATCCATGTTCCTACCTCGCCCTTTATGTTCCGGGGCTGCGGTATCTATTTCGAACAGGCCCGCAATCCCGGCAGGCTTCGGCCCTTGCGGGCCCCTCCCCTTATGCTGACATCTCTTTGAGGCGCGCGTGGAACACGAACGCGCCGTCGACACGGCCTATCGTCGTCGTTAGACGGACGGACGGCATCTGTCTGATGCCTCGTCTTGTGTTTGTGTCCCTACTAGCCTATCCCCTACCAGCCTATCTGATGCCTAGTCTCGTGTGTGAGTTGTCCCTACCAACCCATCTTATACTTCGTCTTGTGTGTGTGATGTCCCTACCAGCCTATCTGATACGTCGTCTTGTGTGTGTGTCCCTAGTGGTGTCCCTACCAACCTATCTTCGACCTGTGTGTGTGTTGTGTCATCTGTAGTGTTGTCTATTGCGAGCGTGTGTGTGTGACCCCTGTCCTTGTGTTTGTTTGCCAGCGTATAATATACACTTCCAAAGTTACCTGGTTGATGACTCACACAGTTCGTACGTTTTCACGCCGACCCGTGCAGCCTTCGACGAAATCTTTTGAGCGAAGTTCAGTCGCCCGAACCACTTCAAAAGAGATTCGTCTACAACTATCTCTTTCGATTGATAATATAAGGTGGAAAGCTTTGAGTTGAAGTAGTCAACCACTCTATCTACTTTCCATGTTCTGCTCGACTTTTCAGCGGTGTCATTGTCAGACTTAGTTGAGGAACATACAACACATTATGCAGGGTAGTATCGATCCATTCATCTCAATCAAAAACTTTGTAAAGGAAAAGTGATTACTTTTCTGAACTTCTTTGTGGCTATTGTCAATGCAATTCTATTTCAGACTTTTTATGGAAATATTTAAAATGCTCTTCCTCAATTAACGATCTCGCCATTAGTTCTCTTATAGTTTGATTAATTGTAGGGACCTTTTTGCTCTTCTTTTTGCTCTTATCTCTATGAGAAAGATTGTAAAATATCGGTATCGCACTTCAGTGAATAAACATAACGCATTTTTGTTATTCGAGATGTATAGATGTAGATGATTTTTTCTCATAAATACTAGTATACTAGATACTTATACTACATCTCAGCTTTCTGCTATCTTTATTAACCCACTCTTGGTACTCCGCCGGTTTGTCTTTGCCGGGTTTAGGTATCGACCCATCCACGACCTTAAATATGCCTTGCGTCTGCAGAATAACTCTCATCTGTTTACAGGTACACCATGTCGCACTTCCATTCAGTTTAACTCCAGATATAAATTGCAAATGCGACAATTCCTTTTTTTCTCCTCATTAATTGGACTAAGAATATCAGAAGTTGAAGCAGTACCTATTTTCTATTACAAAAATTCAGACTGTAAGCAGTCTCTCTCCCGATTTTCTCCTTGCAGTTTTTCAGAAGTGTTTGAAAGTTAAGTAAATATTTTTTTTTCCCACTAATATTAAAAAGAGAAAAGAGTTATATTTTTAATGCACTGTTTTAGACTGTCACGGTTTTTCTCTACACTTAAAGTACTTACGGGATTATATCCGTGATTTTCCTTTGGTTTTTCGAGCACCCGATATTTCGACGCTGTTGCAAGCATCATGATCGCGGGAATACTGGAGAGGTATGCGGGTGGGACGAAAATTATTAATTATAGCAGACAAATCTGTCTACCCTCTTCCTTAGTCTTTTATTACGCGCACTACTGGAACTCGATTGTAAAACCAAAGGAAAATCACGGATATAATCCCGTAAGTACTTTAAGTGTAGTTATATTTTTGTATGTTTGATACAAATAAACACAAATTTTCAAAAATATTTCACCGTTGGAAAGGTTACACGTTGTATGATCATCAGTTGTCGAATCTATCCCTTATTGGCAGGTTTGCGTGGGAAACGTGGGTCAATAATTTCTGGCAGGGCGCATTTGAAATAAAACTGCGTTAGTTTTAACATTTTATCATCGGACCAAAAGGTTGGTTCTTTGATAAACTTTTCATATAATAATCCCTTTGGCGTCCAAAAAACAAAGTAACAAAAATTCTTCTTTGCAATTTTCATTTGGGCTAGGACTTGGTAAAAGTAATTGTGATTTCTTTCCAATTTAATACCACCTCCATCTTCTGTACAGAAGACTGCTTTTTACTTTTTATTGCTTCTAGAGGCGTCAACACAGAAGCCGAAGATGGGCGTTTTATTTCAACAATTCCGTCGTCTCCAATTAAACCATCTGGACTTGCACCAAGGAAGCAATGGTCTTCATCAACAAATAACCCACAAGGAGTGATGGCCATGTTTGGCTCGTTTGCAATTTCTTTGAGGGCTATTATTTCATTTGACTTTCCGTATCTGGTGGAATCATTTCCAGTAAATATCGAATAAAGCATTGTTTTGATTATTGATGTGCAAGGAGTTGTAGGCTTCATTTTACAAATTTGTCCACTCATTGAAGCAGTAATTCTTTCTCTGCGTTCCAAAATCCATATATCGGAGTCAGATTGGCCAACAGTATCTCTTTCTAGTGACAATATTTCCGAATGTGTATTTTTTAGTGACTCAAGGAATTCATTTTGTTTTACAATGAATTCGTCCATCGGCATATCAGGCTTACTTGTGACGTTGCCGTAATGCTGGTTCGCCGGCTTTGACCGCTTTGCTCGCTTTATCCCTAGTAATGCATCTTCAGCTCTCCGTTTTCTTTTATTTTGGATTACTTTTTGGTTTTTTGCCACATATTTTTTAGTATAAGTATTTTTAATGTTGTCGTCACTACTAATATTTTTCTGTATCTCTTGCACTAGATTGATTTGGATGCACCGCTGAATGACTTGTGCAGGTGTATCCATCGAGCTGTTGGCCGTTTCTTTTAAATTTTCCTTCAGTCTGAATTCAAGCAGTTTTTCAGGATCTGGCAAATGTGCATGTTTATGATTTTGTGACATCACAACATGAGTGTTATCTGCCGTGAACAGAGTTGTTATAAACACGTCACACCGAGCCGAATCTTTTCGCGAACATCGCCAGTAAAACTTAGTATCACGCCTATTATTAAGATGATAGCAGTAACCTTCATGGAATAAAATGTCTTTACCACGTTTAGACTTCACAAGTTCACAGTCACTCATCGTAAATTCATTAAATAGTTAATTTAGATAAGACGAAGACGCACTACACACAGAAACAAGTTTAGTAAAGAAAAATGTTATTGATGATGATATGAAACTACCCGCATTTTTTTTATTACTCGGTAAGTGCAAGCGCCTACTTTATTATCACTGGCAACTTTTTACTGTGTTTCTTGTATGTAATTTAAATGAGTTGTAGCGCAATATATAGTTAGATCATTTCCGGTGTAATAGATAGTAAATAAAGCAAAATGATGCATCTGCCGTTGTTCGACTTGCTCGTTGGGGTAAATAAAATATTAGTGGACTGTATAAAAGGCTTGGTATATTGCCGACTAGATTCTAAAACAGTAACTGTCCCGGACAAACATATAAGTATATTAATAATCGGTTTAAGAGTATCGTCCGTCGCGGTGGGCTCCGAGAAAGCGAGTGCCGCCGCCGGCTGGGCAGGCTCCCCGCGCCACACCTCCGCTCGCTTGCTACGTAGGTCGGTCACGTCGCCTGCGCGTGCCCTCTGCGTGTCTGTTGGGTGCGATTCCCAACATGCTGCCCGGGTTGAAGGGAAGACTTCAAAGATCTGGAAGGGGGCAAATATTATTGAAGGCCCTTCTTATGGTGCCCCTCTTTGTCTTCAACTCTGCGACTCTGGCTACGCCGTCACTTCCAGGGTATGTCTTTGTGACCCTTCCTAAGGACCAGAGAAGAGGAGGAAGAGCTCTATCCTTTATGAGGACAAGAGAGCCTAACTTCAGCTCTGTCTTCGAAGAGCGCCACTTCACCTTCTGCTGCAGTAGAGCAACGTATTCAAGAGAGAAACGCTGCCAGAAGTGCTGTTTGATGTGCTCTATTCTCTTGAAGCGTTCCAGGCGGTTAATATTGCGATCAGAGACCTGTGGATGAGGTATAGCATTAAGTGGTCGTCCAATTAGAAAGTGAGAGGGTGTCAGAGCGGAAAAATCATGGGGTTCTGAGGAAAGAGGAGTTATGGGACGGGAGTTTAAAATAGCTTCTATTTGAGTGAGGCACGTAGCCATTTCCTCGTATGTAAGATGAGTGGATTGCAACAACCTTTTAAGATGGTGTTTTGTGGAACGAACAGCTGCCTCGGCTAAGCCGTTGAAGTGCGGACTGTACGCAGGTACGAATTTAAATTCTATACCTTCTTGAGACATGTGACCTTCAAAGTCTGATTGTGCAAGAAACTTTGATAGCTCATTGTAAGTGCCGACAAAGTTGGTGCCGTTATCGGACGTTATACTTTGCGGTTTCCCCCGACGTGACACAAAACGATTAAGAGCGGCTAAATAAGCTTCACTAGATAGTGCCGTAACGAGCTCGATGTGACAGGCTTTTGTCGAGTTACAGATGAAGATTGCCAAAAAAGATTTAATAAGTCTGCAACCTCTGCCTTTCCTATCTGCTATCATCACTGGCCCAGCGTAATCAACACTACAATGTAAGAAAGGGTACTCTAACTCAGTTCGAGTTGTCGGTAACTGTCCCATAATGGGTTGTACTGATTCCGCTTTGTATCGACAACATCGTACACACTTGTTAACAATGGATTTGGCTAGGCTTCTGCCACCCAAGGGCCAATAAGTTTGCCTAGCGTTCGCTAGTAAGAGCTGTGGACCAGCATGTAAATATTTTAAATGTAACTGCTCAAAGAGTATTTTAGTAAAATGATGCTTGCTGCACAACAAGATAGGATGCTTTGTATCGTACGTATATGGAGAGTTGTCTAGTCTACCACCAACACGCAATAGGTTATTGGGGTCTAGAAATGGGGACAAGGAACTAAGTCTATTTTTGTTAGGTAATGTTTTTGCCGTTTTAAGAATAGCATATTCGTCAGGAAACATTTCCAACTTAACTTTGTGCAATATTAAATTTAATGAATTTTTAAGTTCGACAACTGACAAAGGACCAATACGTTTGTTGGTTTTGTTTCTACAATTATGTAAAAACCTTTGTAAATATGCTATTGATCTTTGTAAATGAGTTAAATTAGATCTACTGTTAATCAAACTACTTACAGGATCTACATTAGAAGTACTATTATTAGTCACTACAACAGAACAAGAGACTAATTCTGGTAGATCGTGTCTCTCGTTATGATTGGGCAATTTTGGCCATTCCCGTTCATCTTTCTTTAAGAAATTGGGACCAGACCACCACAAGGATGAACCACTGATGGAATCAGCCTTCAGCCCACGAGAAACAAGGTCCGCCGGATTGTCCTTCGATCGTACGTAGCCCCACACGTGACCCTCTGTGCTCTCTTGAATTTCGTGGATTCTGTTACGCACGAAATTCTTCAGTTGTGGTGGGGGTGTCGCTAACCACCCTAGAACTATAGTCGAGTCACACCAAAACCTACATTTGCTTATCTTTAGCGTAAGAGAGGTTAATACCTTTGTACACAACCTTGCAGCCAACAAGGCTCCGCAAAGCTCTAGACGAGGGATCGTCGTAGGCTTTATCGGCGCTACCCTACTTTTAGAGGTTAAGAGGTGTATATTTACTAACCCTGATTGATCCACAGAACGAATGTACAGACAGGAGCCGTACGCTCGCTCTGAAGCATCTGAAAAAACATGAATTTCATGAATTCCTGAGCTATCACTAAAAACCCATCGAGGAATTCTTAAGTGATTCAGAAGGGGTAAAGTGTCAGCAAATGCAAACCATAAATGTTTGGTGTCTTGTGAGACCTCGTCATCCCATGATAAATGATAAATGATAAATGATCTTTATTTTGTAAGTAGGTTTTCACAAACACTTTTACACGTCAATTTTTTTTTTAAACTAGATGGGGCCGGTGTTTCGTACCTGACTACTCTGAGAAGAAACAGCCGAAACAAACTCAGAGGTCATAGTCTCTTTTGAAGTCCAGACATAATCTTGCTCAATTCACATGAGGATCATGTAGATGTTAGTGTCTGAGATGGTCTTTTGAAGAAAGAACCATACAGATTTGAGTAAACCTGTCCAGTCAGTGCAAGCATTTGTCAGTTATCGTGTAGCTCGACTTATAACACAAGGAGCTCAACGAAACGACGAACAATACCAAAGAAAGGACATTTGGGTAGGTCGCTTATAGAACTCAAACTGCCAGACGGTTGGGGGGTAAAAAAAAAAATAAAAAAAAAAAAAAAAATGAAATGTAACCCACATGGTCCTCACATTCACAAAAGCGCAAAAAATAAAATAAAATAAATAATAATTTACAAAATGAATGTCAATAAAAATACGATATGTCAAAATACACACACATAAAACAATAAAAATTAACTAAAAATTTAAAAAATAATAAAATACTGAACTAAGTATTCATGTCAAGTCATTAAATGTCAAAAACCACAAGTAAATATTCATGTCAAATACACACACACACACACACAAAATAATAAACAATAAAGTAAAAAAATAATAATAATATGCATTCATGTCGAAGTGTATAAAAGAAAGGAATCAATAATAAACAAGCGAAGTCCGAAATTTCTATATTCGCAGAGCAAATTTCGTTGGAGCAGCTTAATCCCAAGCCTTTTTATCATCGAGGTAGTGATTAACATGATAGTAGGCTTTCAGGCATAGCTTCCGTTTTATAAACGATTTGAATTTATTTAGACTAAGTGCTTGAATATGGCTCGGAAGTTTATTGTAAAAGCGTATACATTGGCATCTGAACGTTCCCCCTATTTTCTTGAGCCTCGTAGCAGGAATAACAAATTTGTGTTTGTTTCTCGTATTTATGTTGTGGATATCACTGTATTTTTTAAACAAATTAATATTTTTGTGTGCGTACAAAAGATTTTCATAAATATATTGAGAGGGCATAGTAAGAATATTAATCTCTTTAAATTTTTCTCTGAGGGAGTATCGGGGACTTAATTTATAAATTGAACGAATTGCCCTTTTTTGCAATACAAATATAGTCTGAATATCGGCGGCATTGCCCCACAAGAGGATACCGTACGACATCACGCTGTGGAAATAACTAAAATAAACTAAACGGGCTGTTTCCAAATCAGTTAAATCACGAATTTTTCTAACGGCGTATGCTGCAGAGCTAAGTTTTTTTGACAATTTGTGTATATGCGGGCCCCACTGAAGCTTGGCATCCAAAGTTATGCCTAAGAACACTGTGCTGTCTTCCGGTTTCAACTCTTCATCCTTGATTACTACACTAGTTTCCACTTGTCTTACATGGGGTATCGTAAACTTAATACATTTGGTTTTTTCCTCATTCAGGAGTAGATTGTTAACATTAAACCAATTAACGACTTTTTCCAGGGCGCTATTAACATCATCCGTAACTAACAGCTGACGTTTAAGTTTAAATAAAAGTGAAGTGTCGTCTGCAAACAATACTATATCATGATTATCCTTTATGAGGTAAGGCAAGTCATTTATATAAATGAGAAACAAAAATGGACCAAGAATTGAGCCCTGGGGTACCCCCATTCTTACTACGGATCCGGGAGATCTTTTCCCGTTAACATCAACTCTCTGAATCCTATCACTCAAATATGAAGTAAGAAGATCCAGAGAGGCGTTACGGACTCCGTAATGGTGTAGTTTCCTGATTAAAGTTTCATGAAGAACGCAATCGAAAGCCTTGGATAAATCGCAAAAAATTCCCAAAGCATCTAATTTGTCCTCCCAAGCATTATAAATGTGTCCTAAAAGTTCAACACCGGCATCAGTAGTTGAACGACCCCTTGTAAAACCGAACTGTTTTTTTATGCAATAACTTATGTTTATTAAAAAAACTTTGCATTTGTTCCAAAATTAATTTTTCAAAAATTTTACTAAATGTTGGTAGTACTGAAATAGGTCTATAATTTGTGGGGTCTGATGTACTACCCGATTTAAATAATGGTATTATTTTACTATATTTCATTAGATCAGGAAACTCACCACGGTCAATACAATCGTTAAATATTACTGCTAAAGAAGGAGCTACAATGTTTATAATAGATTTAGCCACGTCCACAGAATGACCCCATAGATCGGCGGTCTTTTTAACATTTAAGGTGTGAAAGATTTTAATTATATCTTTACAGGTTACATAATGAAAGTTAAATTCGGAATCAGAGACTGAAACGTTTTCCTTAAGTAAAGACTCGGCAGCAGCAGGTGACGAGTTTAGCGATTTAGTAGTCGATACGGGAATATCCGCAAAGAAATTTTCAAAGGCCGTAGCAACTTGACTGTCTGCATTTAAAACATTATCGCCAATAGCCAGGCTGATGTCACTACTTCGGTTGCAAGACCTTCCCGTTTCGCTATTAATAACGTTCCATGTCATTTTAATTACATTACTACTATTTTTAATTTTTGAACTCAAATAACGCGACTTTGCTATAAAACAAACTTTTTTAAATAATTTAGAATAATTCTTAACATACAAATTAAATTCTACAGTGTTTACATATGTCCGCTCTTCATACAGCTCATACAGTCGTTTTCGACTCTTATGAATACCAACGGTGGCCCAGTCATTGAAAGAAGCGTTACTATTAACCGAGATTGTCTTAGGGACAAATGTGGTTTCAAATTGTGTGCAATACATACTAAAAAAATCGTTATAGTGTTGATTGGGATCACCATTGGTTGACAAAAGAGGTAATTTAGATATAAGTTTAGTTTTAAAAGTTTCCAGGCGATTTTTACTTTTAGGATTAACAATGATATCTTTTTTAGAAACTTTCTTGTCCACATTTGGAATTGTGATCAATTGCCCACAGTGATCTGAATCAATTAAGTTAATAATCACTTTTTGGGTAGGTATAATATCAGTGTAAATATTATCTAAGCAAGTAGCACTAGTTGGGGTTATTCTAGTAGGCTCAAGAAATTTGTGATCAAGATTGTATGACTGAAACAGGCTTATAATTTTAGAACTTAACCCAGAATTTTCTAATAAATTAATATTAAAATCACCACAACAGATTATAGACTTTTTGGAACTACTGATTTTATGCAATACTTCATCCATTACCCTTTCAAAACAGTCATACAACCCTGAAGGAGGTCTATACACACTTAATATAATAAACTGCTCCAATTCTATACAGGCTATTTCAACAGTTCGCTCAACAGATAGGCTAACAATATCCTTGCGGTCTTTAAATTTAAGCTGGTTATTTACTAGGATTAATGCGCCGCCATGTATAGCATTTACCCTGCTGAATAAACTACCAACCTGGTGATTACTGAAATTGAAAATTAATTGATCATTTTTTAGCCAATGCTCCGTTATACAAAGAATATCTATGTTATTACAATTCAAAAAAAGTTCTACTTCTAATTCCTTGTTTAAAAATCCTTGAATATTTTGGTGAACCAAGTTGATGCCATTAAAATTCTCGAAACATTCGCCTGATTCATTACCTGGCTTCCTTATAATGTTGCAAGAGGTTGCCTCTGTTGTCTCAATTTCTAATTTAAATGACTGACTAATTCATTCACTGTGATCAAACTATTGACAGAGTTATTTAACTGAATGTTGCATTGTTCAACAGAGGCAACTTGATTAGCCAAGTTCTTGGCTGTAATATAAAAATAATATGATAGCGACACAGCTACTTGTCTTTTACAATACTTGGAAAGATAGCACCTGTCCACAAGATATCTATCTTTTGTCAAATAAAAATTGTCACCAGTATAATTGTTGATGTCAATTAAATGAAATACATCACTATTAAATGTCAGATCATGCAATGTATTATTAATATTATATCTAAAGTAATTTTCTTCCTGTGGCAAACTTTTACTATATGGAAATGTGAACATTACAATTTTCCTTAAACTCAGGTTACTTAGTGATCTATAATATTGGAGTAATTCTCCTTTATTCACATTACCCCTATTTCCAACAAATATTATTAGTATAGAATCCTGGTTGAAGTTGTAATTAATAATTTTCTTCATGATGTCATATAAGGAACAACCAGGCATACAAAAGTTCATAATTGAATGTCCCGGATACTTATTTGTCAATAATTGGCCTAAATCCTTTCCAATTTCATCTGAGAAGATGATAATTTCTTTGTTGACTATCTTTTCAGTTAAGCAATGACTAATTTCTAATGGTAAACTAACACGGGACTGTGATATGGTTGTATGAGACAGAGACAATGAATGGGCCGGTGTCGACTCAACACATGTGGGTGTACAATGCTCACAGTTGTTAGTTTCAGTACTTACCAGCTCATTCATAGCCAATACATATTCCCTCATTTGGTTTTCAGAGGCTGTATATTTAATATTGAGTGAAGTTAACTTCTGTTGTAGGTGGTCAACTTCACGCTGCAAGTTTTCTGTGTCAATTTGGTACTTCCTATTACTTTTATCTAAGTTTAAAGAATACATATCTAATTGTTTTAGAAGGTTCAACCTTTCTCTATTTAATTTTACATTTTTTATGAAAAACTTTTGTTTTTTTACCATTTTTTTAGTTTTCATTATGTATTTGTTTATTTTAATATATTTTTTTAATTTATTCCTACTAGTAATCACTACTGATTTTACTGACTTTAATTCGTCATCACCTGTCAGATCTATAGTGCAAGGTTGGCATTTATCAGAAAGCATTGACGGAGCAATTGGTACCAATTCATTGAACAGACTTTGGTTCAATGAGGCCGTGATGTTATGATTGGTTGTTTCAAGTATTGATATTTGACTTCTGGCCTCATGTAGCTGTTGTTGTAGATGCTGTTTGTGACTGAGAGTTTGTTCATACTCTGTGCTACATTGACTGAACCCGTCCACAATGACTTGGAGCCGATCCCGGTCTTCAATGGCATCAGTGAATTGAGTGTATAACTGTGCCATTTCGATTTTTAACTTATTATTTCTTTCATGGGCTTCAGAGAGCACCCTTTCATTGTCATCTATTTCCCTGTTTAGCTGGTTACAGGACTCCTTACACGCCTTTAGTTCGCTCAAAGCCTGACTAAGTTTGGACTCTTCGAGGCGAGCGCGGGCACTGCGTGTCATAATCATGATGTAGGAGAATAGAGACAAGATAGGAGAAGAAAAAGTGCGGTAGAATAGTCTATGAAACGAATAATTGAAGGAAAAAAAAAAGAAATTTAATTCGACAATAGAAGTTCTGTCACCGAACCAAACAGGGTTATGTTTACGTTTCAAAGGTCATCGGCATCAACAGGTAGCCGTAATAAAAAGTGATCCAGTTAATTGAAAGCAAATAATTAGAACGTAAACAATGTACTACTAAGTAAAATAAGTTATATTGTACCTGTTATTAAGATGACAATGCAAGATTCCTCCGAACCGGCAACTGTCAGTTTCACAAATGATTGTATTACACTAAGTTTTGCTTTGATTCTACAAATCTACACTATATTTCTCACTATACTTGCTAAATACTCATTATTTTATAAGAAAGGGGCCTTAATATGAAGGAAATACAATATTTAATAATAAAATTAAAGGGACTAATTCAAATCAGCTGTTAGCTGTAGTGTTGCCACAGGAAAAAAAAACCAATAATCATGACTACTGACTACTGAAACATGAATACTGATCAATCCACAATCTCTGCATGATGAATTTGGCTTCGACAATACATGGTCCGACGAGTCCTAATGGGTCAAAGATCTGACTTATTACAGAAAGTATGTGACGTTTTGTTACTTTCTTGTTTAACTTTATATTAATTGAAAATGAAAAAGTGTCCGAATCACAATTCCAGTTCAGACCAAGAGTTTTAGATGAGACATCCATGTTTGTTTGTGAAAAGTCTAAAATATTGTCATCTGTGTTTTGCGTAGGTGTAATTTGATTTAAAATGTATTTATTATTTGATTTAAATTTTCTTAATTTTAATTGGGCTGATTTTAAGGTAGATATGACTCCCTGAGCGATATCAATTGTTTTATCTATAGAATCAGAGCCACCCAGATAATCGTCAACATAAAAGTCTCTTTGAATGGATTGTTTGACGTCATCATCATGGGCGCTGGAAGCCAAACTCACCAAACATTTAGTGGCTAAGTAAGGCGCACTTGCTGTGCCATAACTCACCGTGTTAAGTGTGTATGTTTTTAAAGGCTCTTTAGAATCAGAGCGGAAGATATTTTTTTGTAAAGAGCGTTGAGAAGGATGAAGTTCAATCGCTCTGTACATTTTCTCTACGTCACCAGTGACAACATATTTATGCTGGCGAAAGCGTATCAGTATCGAGAAGATATCTTCTTGTACAGTCGGGCCAACCATTTGGATGTCATTTAGTGACATACCAGTACTAGTGGTGGCCGATGCATCGAAAACTGTACGAAGCTTGGTAGTTGTACTTGATTCACGGATGACGCCGTGGTGGGGTAAAAAATACCTATTACCCTGAAGACAGCTTGGCGAAGACTCCTTATCTTCAGTCATGTGACCGAGGCGTTCATACTCTTGCATGAACTCAACGTACCTGCTTTTGAAGGCAGGGTCCCTAAGAAACCTACGCTCTAGTGACATGAACCGACACTTTGCCTTTGAAAAGGAATCGCCCAAGACTGAAGGATCTTTCTTCAGTGGCATGGTTACGACAAAGCGTCCGTCGTCTTTACGATAGGTATGATCCTTAAAGCTCTGCTCACAGGCACGCTCCTCAGGAGATAAGGAGTGCTTGGCTGCAATGGTATCTAATTCCCAAAAACGAGATAACTCTGGGTCGGCGTCCTCATTTAAAAAATGACAAACGGGAGAAGAAGAGTGTGACTTATGACGAGCAACGTACCCTGACACTAACCAACCCAATTTCGTTTCGTATAACTTAGGCTGATTTTTACCTAAGTCTATAGAATTATTGCATAAGACGGACCAAAATACTTCGGCCCCAAGTAAGATGTCTATAGCTGCCGGTATATTACATGACGGGTCAGCTAGACTTATTCCCAATGGAAGAGGAATGTCATTGATGTTTATAAATGAAGACGGCAAAGCTCTAGTGATCTGAGGTAAAATATGACAGTCTACAGTAAGTTTACAGTCGTCATCATAGTGGGACATAATCGTAAGGCTGCAAGACTGTGTACAACGAGAAGTATTATTATTTATACCTGTCACGGTGGCGCTCGCACTACGTCGCGACAAACCCAGCTTACCGCACAGTGACTCATCTATGAAGTTGCCCGTACTACCGTTGTCGAGGAGTACTCGGGCATTGTGCACGTCGGCCTTGCTGTCAACCACTCTCACGATCGCTGTGGAAAGCAAAACATTCGGAGGAGTAGTAAACTGCTGAACATTAGCTGAAGCGGAAAAGTTATTGACGGGAATAACTGGCTCTGGAGACGGAGTTGTATCTGCGTCGTGTAGATGAAGCAGAGTACTGTGCCTCTTCTTGCAATATTTACAAGGTACAAGATTACACCTTGATTCTGCGTGCCCTAATCGTAGACAATTAAGGCAGACTTTCGCCTCTTTGGCCTTTTGTATACGAGCTTCAACAGACAAGGCTCTAAAAGCATCACAATTGAATAAGAAATGAGTCTGACTGCACATAGGACATGTTAATTTCCTTTTATTATTATTATTAAATTTCTTATCTTTACTACTGTTCTCATGAAATTTTTGATCTGATTTTGTAGCTGTAAGTAGATTAGAATTATGTTTGGAAGTGTCTGCCTGTTGTACTTTATTGCTGTTTCTTTTATGTTCTTGCAGTGTTTCTAATAAGTCAGCTCTGTTGCTAAGGAACTTTAAAAAAATATCTAATGATGGCGGAACATCTAATGTGTTTCGATGTTCTTCCCATTCCCTAAGTGTGACACCGTCAAGTTTTTCGGACATCATGTGGATTATGAGGGTATCTATCTATCTATCATGGGGTTTTAGGTTTCCGCACTTAGTCCTTGAAATGGACCATTGTGCGTGAGCCATGGTGGCCGATTACTCCAACCAGCCCACCTCCCTCCAGAAGCAGATTAGACCTCCCGTACTCCTCAGGACATCTGCAAGTGATCCTGGTGTTCCCAGGGTCTCTTCGCGTATCTTGTTAACGCCTGTGCACTCCAGGAGCACATGCGCTACCGTCTCCTCCGCCTCCATGCACGCTCTGCACAGGGGACTGTCAGTGATACCTAGGGTGTGGAAGTGTTTGTTCAGCGAGCAGTGTCCAGTGATGGTCCCCGCCACCAGACGCAGGCTGTTTCTGTCCAGGCGCAGAAGGCGCCTGGTCAGCTTTGGATCCAAGGATGGCATTGCCTCCTTGGATTGCCTACAACCTGGTGCCGAGGCCCACCATTTCTCTGCTTGTAATCGGGTGTGATCCTTTAACCAGTTCCTCAGCTGCTTGAAGGGAATGGGGACAATGGGTTCGGGTCCGTAGGGTTTTGTGCTGGATCCTCTTCTGGCAAGTTCGTCGGCCGCATCATTGCCGAGTGATCCACTGTGCCCTCTAATCCATTGCAGCGTCACCGTGTTGTGATTCAACACCGTGATTCGTTCTAGGGCCTTGTGGCATTCCAAAATTAGTCTCGACGTGATCTGGTTACTCTTTAAGGATTGAAGGACTGAGGCACTGTCGGAGAGTATACGAATGTTGGTATCCGTAACCTCCCTGGCCTCTATGGCGTGTGCTGCTTGGATAATGCCTACACACTCTGCTTGGTAGACAGAGTTGAACTTTCCAAGGGATTTTGATATTTTAATGTTGAGGTCGTCGGAGAACACCCCGACGCCTGTCCCATCGTTGGTTTTTGATCCATCAGTGTAGATTCTTAGCTCTCTTGTGCCTGAGTAGTCGCACAACTCCTCTATGAGCTCTATATTGTAGTGTTTTTTGAAACTGTGAGTTTTCAGAGTTCTGTCGGTAGGGGATGCCATCATCGGTTGTTCTTTGATTACATCTTCTTTGATGCGTGTATGTTTTATTCTAGAGTCGTTACTTAGGGTGCCGGCTAACTCGAGTCTGATAATCGTTACGGCCGCCTCCTCTCTTACGACGAGGTGTAGGGGTGGTAGCCCCAGCATCACCTGTAGGGCAGCAGTTGGTGATGTTCTCATGCTGCCGGTGATTGCCACGCAGGCAAATCTTTGTAGTTTCTCAAGGTCCTTTTGGGTCGTACTTAGGTTGGTCCTGGGCCACCATACCAAAGACCCGTATGTGATAATTGGTCGGATAACTGTGGTGTATAGCCAGTAAGTGATTTTGGGGCTTAGGCCCCAGTTTCTCCCGAGGAGCCTCTTGCATTGCCAGAGGGATATACTGGCTTTTGTGACGATGTAATCCGTGTGTTTTGCCCAGTTAAGCTGTTTGTCCAAATAGATACCCAGGTATTTGGTTTCAGTCGATAGGCTTAGAGTTGTCCCAAAGAAGTTTGGTAGTTGCAACGTTGCCAGCTTCCTTTTCTTTGTGAAGAGGACGAGTTCGGTTTTGGTGGGGTTCACTGCTAGTTCGTGTTCCTTGCACCAGTCTTCTACTATCCTTAGGGCCTGGCGCATAAGGTTGCATAATGTGTTTTCATGTGTGCCGTTTATTATTATAGTCAGGTCGTCGGCATAGCCCACCGTGTAGTAGCCACTGCTATTTAGGCGGTTGATGAGGCTATCTACTACGAGGTTCCACAGTAGTGGTGAGAGGACTCCACCTTGGGGGCAGCCCTTCGCCACTATGGCTCTAGTGGTGTCGTTTACCGTTACTTGAACCGCTCTCAGTCTGAGCATATTTGTGATCCAGCCTCGTAGGGTTGGGTCCACCCCGTGTTTCTCGAGGGCTGCGTTGATGCTATGGAAGATGGTTTTGTCAAAGGCGCCTTCTATGTCAATGAAGACGGCCAGTGACGAGCATTTGTGTTCTACTGCGCATTCGATCCTAGAGATCACGCTATGCAGCGCGGATTCTGTTGATTTTCCTGTGGAGTACGCGTGTTGTTGTTTGTGAAGTGGTCTTTCCCTAAGAGGTCCGTCCCGAATGTGTCGGTCGCAGAGTCTCTCTAGGGTTTTCAGTAAGAAGGATGTTAGGCTTATGGGCCTGTACGCCTTAGGTTGTGTGTAATCTGTTTTGCCTGGTTTAGGAATGAAAATGACTTTCACCTCTCTCCATGCAAGTGGTATATATTTCTGTGCTATGCAGGCTTGATAGATGACGGTCAGCCATGGCGCTAAGACGTCTACTCCCCATTGTAATAGGGCGGGGAAGATTTCGTCTAAGCCTGCGGATTTATATGGTTTGAAAGTCCTTATTGCCCATTTTCTTCTTTCTGCTGATACTATGGTGCGGGCTCTGGCCCAGTCTTGGTCGTCTGGTGTGTGCGTTGGCTCCGTTGCCCAGGTTCTGTTCCCGGAGAGGTCGCAGTCTGGAAAGTGGGTTTCCAGGAGAACCTTACTTGTCTCGTGGTCCGACTTGGTATATGTGTTGTTTGGGGTTTTCAGCGATCCGAGGGCGCGGTCCTGATCGGTAGATAGTATCTTTCTCACGCGTGCGGCCTCGTTGTTCGATTCGATCTCTTCACAGAACCTTCGCCAGGCCGCCCTGCTGGCGTACCTGACTTTTCTTTTGAAGGTGTATTGTGTTTTCTTGTATAAGTCCCAGTCTTCTGGTAGTCTGGAGTTTTTGGCTTTGTTAAATTGTTTGCGCATGGTTTGCCTGAGCTTACTAAGTTCCGAGTTCCACCAGGAGTTGCCCTTTGTCTTGGTGTTTGGGTATTTTAGTTTGCAGCAGGCGTGATAGGCTTCGATAATAGATTCCGAGAGTTTTGTTACAGTGGCTTCGAGTTGTTTAGGGTCCGTTAGATTTAGGGGCGCTTGGTGCTGCGTTAGCAGGGAGGCCAGTAGTCGTTTGTAGCCGGGTACGTTGGTACGGCGTGGGTTGCGTCTGGGTTCGGGTTTTTTTATACTGGCCACTAGTGAGAAGCGGATTCTTCTATGGTCAGAGCAGGAAGGCTCGTTGGATACGTGCCAGTCGGATATGAGTTTTGCCGCGCTTTCCGAAGCCAGCGTGAGATCAATAATTGTTTGTCCGCGAGATGTGACCCAAGTGGGTTCCGAGCCGCGGTTAGCGATGTTAAGGTTAGTGGAAAACAAATATGTGCATAGTACCTCACCTCTAGCGTTGGCTTTGTTGCAGCCCCAAAGTGGGTGATGGGCGTTTGAGTCCGTGCAAATGACCAGGTCCAGGTTGGCATCTTCACAGTACCTTACCAGGTCAGCCATCTCCTTTGGTGGGCAGTCTACATCCTCACCAGGCATGTATACCGAGGCTAGGACGATGTCAGGTGCATCGCCGTCGGTTTTGATCCTGAGGGCTGTTAGATCTCTGGAACATAATTGCGTGAGTGTGGTGGTGGGTACATCTTTGGGTATATAGGCGCACGTTCGTGGCCTATCTGTGCCTTGTGTATCGAGGATTAGCTTACCTCCAATGTTACCAAGGCCACATATTCTATTCTTGCGGATCCACGGTTCTTGGATGAGTGCAATGGTGCGGGGTTCCGTCTCCAGCGCTCTGCGCAGGCAAGCGGTAGCCGTCTGGCTGTGCTGGAGGTTGGTCTGGATGATATTTATTATTGGACGGGATGTGGGCGGTAGTGGGGTGGAGTTAGGAGGAGAGGGATCCATCTGACAAAACACTCCCCCCTTCCGGCCCGTGCTGGCCTTCGTCCGGTGCCGGTGACGACGAGAGCAGCCTCTCCGCCCACCCTGATGGTGAGGCTGCCATCCTCACTGCGTCGGCATCAGCCACCGCCGTTCTGGCCATCTCCTCCTCCAGTTCGGTCATGGTCATGTCGATGGTCGTCGGTGCCGGGTTCGTCCGTTCCGTGTCGGTGTCGGTCTGAGTGTCAGTCTGTGTGTCGGGAGGGTTGGTTTTGGGGAAGAAGCGAACGTATATCGACCCAAGAAGGTACGATATCCGTCGCTCCCTACCCAAGACCTTTTCGGCTTCGTCCGGTGGGATTCCCAGGGTCAAATATGTCCCATAGTTGTCTCCACCGACCAAAGTCGCCCTGTACAGGGACCACTTTCCGACAGCATACCAGGGGTTCTGGCCTGTGATGATCTTTTGGAGCCGCGCTATGTCCCCCTTGTACCTGGGTACAAAGAGCGCCGCTCGAAGTCGGGTCGGTACGTCGGACTGTCTCATTATGGTCAGTGTCACGTCAGTGTCCGGCAGTCGTATCTTGGGTACGTTCAGAGTCAGCCAGGTCAAAGCTGTTTCGTCCTCGCACCATATGTGCACCGTGCCATCCGCTACCCTTGGGTAACCGCGGAAGGCCGGGCCTTTGAAGGGGTACGTACAGCACGTGTCAGCTATGAGGTCTTCGAGCTTGGTCTTTACGACCTCGCACTCGACAAGTGTCATGTCCCGTGATGGAGGTGGGAGGCAGATCGCTACGGCGAGTCGCGCAGGAATATCCTTTGTGGCCCGCGCGTAGGTTCTCTGCTCCCCTTGAGCAGCCTGGGTTCTAAACCGCTTGGCGTCTCCCTGGAGCGTGCTTGGCGAAGCCGTGTCGTCCGGGCGCTCCCGCTTCGCCGCTCCCTGGCCACTTGGACCCGGTTGCGGTTCTGTGGGGCCCGGCTTGACTCTCTGTTCCAGGGACACCCGGTTTAAGAACCCAGCCCGCTTTCCTCGTTTTCTTGTCCGGTGTCGGTCGCCAGTCGTCTCGTCGCGGTTTCGGTCGCTTCCTCCGGATGGTCCCGGTGCGGGCAGTGACTTCTCGCGTTGGGTTTCCCCTTCGCGTACTGTTCCCTGCCCGCTCGTTTCCGCGTCCGACTGCTGCTTGCTCTGGGTTTCCCCTTCGCGCGCCTGTAGCCGGTCGCGTACTCCCTTACAACCTCCCGTTTGCGCATCGCGTAGACTGTTGCCTTCGCGGGCTTTGCGCAAACGTTTGTTGAGTTCTCTTTCTCTGTTTCGGAGTTTCCCGCGCTGAGTCTTCAGCTTGCGAACCTCGTCCACAGAGATAAAACCGGAATCGCCAGGCTCCGCTTCCTTTCCCGTCCCGAGAGAGTCTATGTCCCTCAACCTTGCCTCGATCTTCCCACGCTGGAGTGCCAGCGTGCGGAGTTCGCTGCTAAGGCTGGATACACGCGGATTGTCGTTGTCATTGTCGGGATTGTTTGTTACACTGTTCCGAACGATACTCTGTTGCCAGGCCATCGTGGAAGGTGTCACAGTCGTCGTCGAGTCAGTGGGCGCACAAGTTGCAGCCGTGGTCGTGTCCGTGTTTGTATGTTTTGGCGCGTGAGCCGCAGCCGATGCTGGCGGTAAAACCGCCTTAGAGCGTTTTCACATTATCCGATCCGATATCGGTGTAGGACCCAATAACCGATATCCGATTAGCCGACACCATATGCTATTTTCACATATTTCCGACAAAATCGTTCCGATACGGCCATTTGCTCTATAAGCTTAGTGCGGGCAGGTCATCATGGCAGACTATAATAGAAAACTTTATTTGCTGTATCTATTATATTTGAGACGCAAAAAAAGATCTGTTCACAGACAGTATTGGATACATCCCATCGTGGAAGCTAGATATTCAGAGGGAGCATTTTATACTCTTTTTAGCAAGCTACAAAAAGCACCTAGCAAGTTTTTTAATTACTTTCGTATGAGTGAATCCACATTCAATTATTTGCTAATTCATCTCACAGACAGTATCAAGAAACAAGACACACATTTTCGAATGGCTGTGGGGCCTAAAGAAATGCTGGTTGTGACATTAAGGTAAGTTTACTATTTTCATGTTTGTTTTTTAATCATTGGTTTCTATCATTATCGTTTGTTGGCTGGTGGTCAACACTGTACATGTATAGTGGGCAGCACATCAAACTGGACACAATCATTGTAAAATAGCCCATAAGATAACGGGGCGCAGAGCTCTAGTGTGTCTAGTTTGATACACTGGCCACCATACATTATTATTTAGTTACAATTAAAGAAAGTTCGTTATAAAAAGTATTTTAATCAGAAACAAGTATTGTTATACAGAGTATTATAATCAAAATGGAAATGAAATAGCATATGACAAGGTACAATAGCATATGGCAACTCACAATTCGGAATATTTATCGAAAAAGTGCTGAAAGTTATTAGTATGGGATTCTGTAACCGATTCACAGGTTTGTTGAATTTCAACTGGTTGTGGAGTGGGTACATCAATGTAGGAGTTGCTTGAAGTCGATGTTTGTTGAATTACAACTGATTGTGGACTTGGTACATCAGTATAGGAGCTGCTTGTAGGTGAAGGAGATGACAGTAATATAGATGAGGGAGACTTTATTGAATTGCTATGAATCGAATGGCCATGTTTTGGATATGATCTACTGAATCCAGGTGCAGGTTTTACGAGAATATATGGTGATTGTACACGTTGATGAAGGACTCGGTTTTGTTTAATTTTTTGTATACTAGATAGAAGGTCCATTTGTAGCTGTATTTTCTCTGGTTCTGACATATCTTTAACATATGGTATGAAAGACGTAAAAAAACTGTCCTCTGTTAACACTCTTTCAGAGTTGGTAGTTTTATTTTCTTTTATTTCTTTTAATATTGCGGCCTCAATGTTGTCTATTTTCCTTTTATTTTTTGACGGCTCCTTCTTTCTACTTTCTCCTTCTTCTTCAAAATGTTCAATATCATTGGCAGCGATCACTTCATGATCTTGTTCTGTTTCTTCCACAATGTTGGCATCAGTTTCAGCTTTTTTTGCAAATTTCAGTAAAAATTTTAGGTTTTCATGATACACATATGGTTTTTTTGCAGCTTGCCCTGACTTTACATTAAGAGATCTAATGAAGGCGTCTCTTATATTATTCCATTTGTTTATAATGAGTTGTGCTGAAACAATAATTAGCTTATTAATAAAAATGTACTTAGTTAACATTACATAGTTTAAATAGGCTGAGGCAAAGTTTATGTAACCACAATTTTTAAAAGAGTATTAATAAACAAGATTACAATTTCTTTTTTACTTTTCAGGTACCTGGCCAGTGCAAGTGGTTGCTCTCTGACCGATCTGCACTACAGTTACAGGCTAGGAATCAGTACATTGAGTGAAATTATAAATTTTGTTTGCCAAAAAATATGGGAAAACTTCCGTAGCGAACATTTAGAAAATATGTCTGAACAAAAGTGGAAAACAGTAGCAGAGGGTTTTAAAAAAAGAGCATCTTTTCCCAATTGCCTCGGTGCTATAGACGGAAAGCACATACGCATTCAAAATTTTCCACATGGCGGTTCAATGTATATATCACGACAGGAAATCCCTGGAGAAGAGCAGTCCTCGAATATTGGCGCCATTCGCCGCCATACTTAATGTCTAGCAGTCTATAACCATCACATCGCCGTGCGATGTGATTCTTCATTGTTGGTAGATAGGTAGATGGGTAGTTGAAATCACACACCACATTTTACTCAAACTCCAAACGTTTATTTCTAAGAAACCATTTAGGTACAGGCACAATAAACATTCTGAGTCAAGCAGCCCGTTCGCATATTGTTAATAAGGAGAAGAACGGACAAAGAAACTCCTTACACTCTTTTCAACCAATATTACATTTCTCATTTACACAAGCTTGTAATGTTTACTTTAAAAGCCATTACTATTTTCTTAATAATTCAATTGTTTTACTCAACGAGACACACCGCGTCTTCAACGCGTCTCTCTAGAGTGACCGGAAGTTGCTCACTCCCTCAGTACAGTAATTCATTACATCGTAAGGTCATTAAAACTTACAAACAATATCAGAATACTTCACACTTAATTATTGTAATAATTAAACAATACTAATATTCACAAATGCAAAGGTATTATTAAGTTTAAGCTTAATTACTAGCTCAATTCCTTTTTACACTTGTTATTAAACCATTTCCGACAAAACGGAAGACACGTCAAATTAATACAAAGAATAAGTCTTCCACTAATAGATTGCTTTGTAAATAATCTTGTTACTTATTTTGGTTTGTAGCTAGTTTCAGTAAAACTGATTTAGTTATAGTTTAGAATTATAAATTGACTTATTGACCATTAAAATTGTACTTAGCGCGTTTGTATGGCGACATCCACCACATGTGGAGTGTTGCCATACAATCAAAGAAACCGTAGTCCACGAACGAGCTATGACAAATTGGTAAAATCCCAATAGTTATAAAATATTAGCTATCTTAATTTTAACTGTAGTTCTAGCTAAACTTGTTTAATTAATCTCTTAAATTGTCACTCGAAGATCTATTTAAGTCTTAGTTAATACAAATGCCAATAGATGGCGCTTAACCCTTCTCTCAATCGAATAATGATTTTTGTAAATAATTGTTAATGCCAACTGCCAAAGCAGAGATGGCAGGTTCATCAATATTACAATGGAATAGTTTACGAGTGTTATTAATTAGATTATATCTTAGCAGATAGAGACTCCTGCGGCGACACGGCCATTCTGATCGGCGGTGCGCGCTCTGCACCTGCCGTCGCCATCACTATGTGGAGATTCGTAGTTGTTATCTGAAATAGTGGAGATAAATTTTGTCGGCAGATTATTGTTGCTTTTATTTTTATAATCCTACATTGTTCATTGAATTGTAGGATTTGGTAACAGAAAGTTCCAGTCAACATAGAAAGCTTGTAATAGATCTGACATCTATTCAATTTTCCAATTATTTCAATAAAAATAAATGTGTTTATGTCTTCACCTAGAAGCATACACAGTTGCAGAGTTAGATCTGCTTGAAATAATTTTTAATCTTTTAGTAGTGCTTAGCTTAGATTCAAGCTGCTTAAGCTATTTGTCAAAATCAAAATCAAAGCATTTATTTCAAGTTGACCAATTACAGGCACTTTTGATTTGTCAAAACAAAGATGAAAATTAAATGTAGCTACAGTCCCAGTCACAAGACATAAAAACTGTGAAAGTATTGTAGTTGCCCATTCCCTAGCGTAGATCTCTATGGAGAAGAATGGGCAAGAAACTCCATGGACACTTTTTTAAATCAAATTATTGTTACAAAATCTTGGTTACATCATTCATGTTGAGATGGTAAATTTTGTGAGAACAATGTAGCATGTGCATGTTAAAAGTGTCCATAGTAAAAACAAAATAATTAATTCAAATAAGCCATGGCATCTAAGAGATGACCAGTCACAACTGACAGCGCCCGTTCACGAACATGACGCATTAGTTAAATAACAGGCTACAACAGTAGCCTGGATTATCCAATTACAAGAATTGAATTGAGTTTATTGACATAGTTTGATCAGCTACTAGTCAAAAAGAATATTGTTGTCAAAATTATCCAACATGTGTTGAATTAGTGTGTTTAGTATCAGCTAGTTTTCAAGCACTTTTGAAACTTGTATTTGAGCTAATGGTAGGTGAGGTTGATGGGTCAGCTGTTCGCTAAAAATAATGTTGTCTCTTAATCCTACTAATATTATAAATGCGAAAGTTTGTGAGGATGTATGTTTGTTACTCTTTCACGCAAAAACTACTGAACGGATTTGGATCAAATTTAGCACACAGATAGTTTATTACCTGGATTAACACATAGGATACTTTTTATCCCGGTAATAAGATCCCGTGGGATAATTTCAAACTTCACGCGGGCGAAGCCACTGGCAGAAGCTAGTAATTTAACATTTTCATTAAATTCTTATGCTTAAAATGATCTATGGTTCTAGTTGACTTCAGAACTTTGTTATAGATCTACTGTCTACTAGATACGTTTTATTTAAAACTTTTTATTGCTTTCAATATTCTGTAATTTTCATTTGGTAAGTGTAGTGTAAGTAATGTGTTTTTTTGTTTGTTCATTCTCACGGGAAGGTAATGCTCTGTGATAGACACAAAGTCTTGGATTTGACAGGATAGAAGGATAGGATCAGGAACACCGCTCTGTGATGGACACAAAGTCTTTGATTTGACAGGATTAAAGGATAAGGAGTTTAGGACCATTGCTCCGTGACAGGCACAAAGTCTTTGATTTGACAGGATATAAGGAACCAGGCTCTGGGTGTTAGTACACCGTGGACCCAGCAGGATAACATGAGAGTATTGTTTATTAGATGCCTCCACGGCCACTAATAGTTAGTTTTCATTATCAGTATCCTCCACGGCTACTGATAGGATAATTTGTTGTGTTCATTATCAGTAGCCTACACAGCTGCTGATAGGATCAAGTTATTTGTTATGCTCATTACCAAGTACCTCCACGGCACTGATAGTATTGTTTGTCATTTGTTGTGATCATTATTACTAAACTAATAGTATTTGTGTTATTTGTTGTGAGTATTCATTGAGCTTGTTGTTTCCTCCACGGATACCAACAGCTTGTTCTGAGTATTATTATTATTCATTTTATTAGTTACTGTTAGGAGTACTAACATTTAGTTATTTTTCATTGTTAATAATTGCTAACAACTAGCAGCATTACAAAAACAAAAATAATGAATGTGGATACATGACACTCATCACACACGAGCATCATGTAAGTAGGTTGAATTGGCTATTGTATTACCCCTATTGATGTATCAGTGGGGAAGTGTAGGAAGTAGTTTGAAATCTCCTCACCTTTACTTGTTATTTTATGGTGCGAGGACACTGTAACAGTCATCCCTGTTTGGCTGTTCTCATGCTGTTCCCCATTTGAAGACTCCAGTTGGCGACACGGTCATCTGTTCACCAGGCTGAATTCCATGATGTTGTTCATTTTTAAAACTGAGTTGAGTCACGTTGTCAACAGTTGGAATGTTGATAGTTTGTTGAAATTGGTCTGCTTGTATTGGTTGGCTAAAACCAATTGTGATATGTATTGGTTAGCCGGCTTATATTCTTAAAGGTATTCTTATGGCGGTGGTATAGCCTTCCACACTTGATGTCATGTCACTATCTTGGAGTGACTGCATGCATAGTTTTAGAAGAACTTGAGTCTTCTTTATGGTTGCTCTCAATTTTGTTTCAATTTCTTTGATAGTAGGTTATCATTTTCTCTGTGATAAAACAACTGCCTGGAACCTGAAATGTGAGAATTCGTGCAGATAAATAACTTATCAAAACATCACGCTTGTGATTCTCAATGGGTCAGCAGTGTAGCTAAAACTGCATTCACATTTCCCCAGTTATGTTTAGGTCGCACGTAATAGGGAGCGTATTTGTATTAACCAGGCACAATTCCATACTCTGTGGTTACTACTGAGAAATTCCTAATGGAAAAACCCAACAACACTTTGCTTTACCTGGGATGGGAATCGAACCCAGGGTCCTATGCTCAACTGTTAACAGTCACACTTGCAACCAACGAGGTAGTCAGTGCAAGTAAATAATAATAATAGTGTTGTGTGTACATAACATCACACCTGCAATCCCTGAAAGGATAGGCAGAGGTGTAAATAATAAATCCACACCGTGCCCAAGTCTCTAATTTAGCGATATTGCTATTTGCCTTTCATATGATTGTCTGGCCTGCTACTGAGAAATTCCTGATGGAAAAACCCAATAACACTTTGCCTGACCTGGGAATAGAATCCAGGTCCACATGCTTTAATAATACGGCTCATAACCACTGGACCAACAAAGCAGTCCTACTATTGTTTAAATTAGTTGGAGTAAAAGTTATAGTTGGTTATTGATTGCTTTGAAATAGTTATTTAAGTACTTCAATTAAGTTAATTAAACTAAGATGGGAAAGTTAAACTTATCAGAAACACTTTTAAAACACTGCGATTGTGCAGCTGCACTGACATAACAAATGTTTTCAAGTTTGCATTTTTATTTGAAAATGCCATAATCTTTGCACATATCGCAAACAATATCTGATTGTGAGGTATAAATCTACAGTGTGAATGTCAGACAGATGTGACTACTTAATTACTAATAAAAATGTTTACTATTGCATGTTTCTAGTCTCTGTAATTGAAAAGTAACTGACATCACATTGACAACGTAGTTACTACTTGGTTAATTCATTTGTAGTAATTAAATAGTTGCATCTGATTGATGAGTTGAGTGCGTAGAATCTATGGAGTGGTTAGTTTTGTTGTTTCACTTCCACAGGTTTTCTAGTTATAGGCTCAGCTCAAGTCTAGTTTATCTAGCCAGAGTGTGTTGTGGTAAATAAAAATATTGTTAACTGTAAATATCTAGGTACAGTTAATAATACTAAAATTAATAAAAACAAAATACTTCCCGGGGTTGGTGTGGGTATCCATCAGCAGGTTTATTTGTAATGATGTTTTCCCGGAGACCAACTTTGTTTATTCTGCTTCGGTCATTCTGTGCTGTTCATGATGATAATTTTGAGTGTGAAGTTTTCTATCACATACAACTTCATTGTTTGTTACCAATGTAAATTGCATTTTCATGTGTTGACTTGAGTCAATACGTTCTAGTTGCGGTAAGCCATAGGTAATTATCATGTCGGTGAGGATCTGTCATCCAATTTGATGAAAATCTTGTTGTTTATCAGTACATTGCCACTTATCACCGTATATTGGCTGTGGCAGCATAATAAGTCATCGTGGTATTTACTTCGGTAAATAATTTCTTTGCCACGCCTTCGGCCATGGTCACGAAAGCAAGAGTATTAGTTCCTCGCAATTGTTCTGGATGTCCGGCATTATGAGCAGTGCGCAAGAGCTATCACCTCTTCTGATATCACGACAGGAAATCCCTGGAGAAGAGCAGTCCTCGAATATTGGCGCCATTCGCCGCCATACTTAATGTCTAGCAGTCTATAACCATCACATCGCCGTGCGATGTGATTCTTCATTGTTGGTAGATAGGTAGATGGGTAGTTGAAATCACACACCACATTTTACTCAAACTCCAAACGTTTATTTCTAAGAAACCATTTAGGTACAGGCACAATAAACATTCTGAGTCAAGCAGCCCGTTCGCATATTGTTAATAAGGAGAAGAACGGACAAAGAAACTCCTTACACTCTTTTCAACCAATATTACATTTCTCATTTACACAAGCTTGTAATGTTTACTTTAAAAGCCATTACTATTTTCTTAATAATTCAATTGTTTTACTCAACGAGACACACCGCGTCTTCAACGCGTCTCTCTAGAGTGACCGGAAGTTGCTCACTCCCTCAGTACAGTAATTCATTACATCGTAAGGTCATTAAAACTTACAAACAATATCAGAATACTTCACACTTAATTATTGTAATAATTAAACAATACTAATATTCACAAATGCAAAGGTATTATTAAGTTTAAGCTTAATTACTAGCTCAATTCCTTTTTACACTTGTTATTAAACCATTTCCGACAAAACGGAAGACACGTCAAATTAATACAAAGAATAAGTCTTCCACTAATAGATTGCTTTGTAAATAATCTTGTTACTTATTTTGGTTTGTAGCTAGTTTCAGTAAAACTGATTTAGTTATAGTTTAGAATTATAAATTGACTTATTGACCATTAAAATTGTACTTAGCGCGTTTGTATGGCGACATCCACCACATGTGGAGTGTTGCCATACAATCAAAGAAACCGTAGTCCACGAACGAGCTATGACAAATTGGTAAAATCCCAATAGTTATAAAATATTAGCTATCTTAATTTTAACTGTAGTTCTAGCTAAACTTGTTTAATTAATCTCTTAAATTGTCACTCGAAGATCTATTTAAGTCTTAGTTAATACAAATGCCAATAGATGGCGCTTAACCCTTCTCTCAATCGAATAATGATTTTTGTAAATAATTGTTAATGCCAACTGCCAAAGCAGAGATGGCAGGTTCATCAATATTACAATGGAATAGTTTACGAGTGTTATTAATTAGATTATATCTTAGCAGATAGAGACTCCTGCGGCGACATATATGAATTACAAGAAATTCTTTTCAATCGTCCTTTTGGCAGTTGTAGATTCAGATTATTCGTTCATTTTTGTTGATATAGGCGCATATGGCAAAGATTGTGATTCCTCTATACTACAAAACACTATTTTTTGGAAATTGTTGATGCAACGAAATTTACACATTCCACAGCCAAAACCCATTACTGAAGGAGGACTTGCAGTTCCCTACGTATTTGTTGTTGATGATGCATTCCCAATGAATGAACATATGTTACGAAGCTATTCTGGACATAATTTAAGTCAAAAACAACGTGTATTTAACTACAGACTTTGCAGAGCACGTCGGTATGTTGAGTGCGCATTTGGAATTATGAGTAATAAATGGAGAATATTTCATCGACCCATCGATGTGTCCCCAAAATTTGCCAAAAACATAGTGAAAGCTTGTGTTATTTTACATAACATCGTGAGGAAGCGTGATGGATATCGAATAGACGATATAATTTTAAGTGAGAGTTCATCTCTACAAACTTTGTCCAGTCCCCATACAAAATCCACTAATAAAACGGGACGTGGGGTCCGTGCAACCTTTGCTGATTATTTCGTTTCCGATGTAGGTAAATTACCATGGCAACTGTCCAAGATCTAGGTCATAAAAATAAATATTTACATAACTTGTACCTACATTAATTATTAGCTATAGTAGGTATTCTCGTGTGTAAACGTGTAGTTCTGTTTTAAGATTTATTAAAAGTGTAAATTACATACCAGTCTTTTTTTTCTCATCCTGATTTAAAACTTCATATCCCTCTTCAAGGTATTCACATACTTCTCGCCAACTATTGTCCCGGAGTGTTTTATTTTTATATTCCTCGTGAGTTTTATCCCACAAGCATGGTTTAGTTTCTACGAGTTCAATTAATGTAATTATATCGTATTTAAATGAAGACGACGCCATGATGACAACCAAACTGTAAACAATGGCCGCCACGCATCGGGCTCTACGCACACAGAGACAATTTAGATACACGTATAGCACACATACAAACATTATCGCCCGACGGCTCACAGGTGTCCGATAGTGCCGCCAGCATATCGGTGTCGGCTCCGATATCAGATATCGGGCCGGAGAATATGAAAGACAGGTACATATTTCATACATTTTACTTACCCCGATATCGGATCGGCGTCCGACACCGATATCGGATCGGATAATGTGAAAACGCTCTTAGGCAGAAGAGTGCCCCCCCCCCAGATTACGGTGGAGGCAGACCGACGAGTCGGTGTGGGATTCCCCGGCATTACCGGGACCCACCTGGGGAATATTATTTTTCCTTTTCTGCGACATGGTTTTTTGGGGTGGGCTTTTTTGGAAATGAGGTTACCCGTCCTCATGGACCGAAAGGATAAAAGGGGGAGAAGGGAAGGAGGGTCTGGGTGTGGGATCATGGAAATGGGGTGAGGGATTACCCTAGGCCTGGGATTTTGGCTTTCGGGAGGATGCGAAAAAGCGCCTGGGGGTTTTCGTTACGTCTATTTCTTATGGAATTAGACCAAGAACAGGGTGGCAACCTCGTGAAGGTGAATCCCCCAGACCTGCCTTGAGGATCTGCACGACCGTAGCGCTCTCCCTCAAGACCCCGCCACCCTACTGCCTCTGAGGGAGGCAGTAGGGTAGGCCTGCATCTATACTACCAAGCAAAGCATGAGCAAAGCATGTCGTTGTGCAACCGCGAAAGCATAAATACAGACCCCCCCCCATTATGAGGGTATCCTGTAAGTTAAATGTAGTGTCCTGACCTAACGTTGTCAATGCACGCAGATTCTTATTCGTGACATCGATAAGGTTACGAATAGAAGAACATGATTCACTATGCATACATTCAACGCTAAATAACGCTCGAACATGATTATTAACGAGCAATCTCTTGTTGTCGTATCGATCACATAATAACTTCCAAGCGGACTCATAATTCTGCGCTCTAAAATCTAAATTATCAATAACTAGCAACGCACTACCTTTGAGAGAAGCGCGCAGATAGTGCAATTTATTAACGTCATCCATGTCCTTACGTGAATGAATAAGTGAAATGTAAGTGTCTCTAAATTCTAGCCAGTGTTGATAGTGACCGTTAAAAACAGGTACATTTATTTTTGGCAACCTTACACAATTGTATTTAAAACCACCTGCCTGCACATCCTCGTCACCCGTTACGTAACCATCTTGTTGACTGCCAGACTGGGGGGGACGAGCGCCGAGCAGACTCCGCGCCGTCGCCACCAGCTTATAATACTGGTTCTCAAACTGTTCGCGCTCCTTGCTCTCGTCATCGGGGTTCTCCAACGACATCTCGATGTCACTCTGTAATTTGTCGAAATCCACGTATAAGCCATCAAATTTATTGAACCTAGTCTCTAAATCTAAAAGTTGTAAGCTGCTAAGTTCACCGCAACTTTCAAGCATATGAAGGTAATTGCCAAAAATAGTGAGTTTTGACTTCATACAGCTGCGTTTTTTAACGAGTTTTTCAACTTTTTCGTCAGCCATAGCTTTAAATTCACAAGCGCTAACTCACAAGCAAAGTAATGAAAGATAAGAAACCAGTTTTATGATGCGAAGAAAAAAAAGAAACGTAGCTAGCTAAGGAATGTTGTGCGAACAAAAGAACACCTGACGCGCAGGTGCGTCGTCGAGCGATCAGCTGTTATACGTAGATAAGAAGCGAAGTAAACGTAAACAGATGGTGTAATTATAAAAAGGCTATGCAGTAGCTTTGTAAGCAGAATAATAGATTTTTGATAAATACAAGGCTATGAATAAGATTGATTTATCATTAAACGATTTAAGGTGAAAGTAATTGAAAGCACTCACTTAAATTGTTGCTATTTAAACATGAAATATGAGAAAGAATAGGAAAAGATATATGGGACAAAATTGGAACGAACTCACTCAATGTTTTAACCATCCGTAGATACTAATGATGTTGCAAGTTCTTCTTTGTCCTTGACGATGACTCGAACTTCCGACGGGTCCCAAGTCCGTTGTGCGGCCGACTTCTAGACAACTTCGTCTCTGAGCGTGTGCGGTAGCTGTGCGTAGTTTCTTCGACAGGAAATTGACGACACCTGCAGGAACTGTCGCCGCTGAAGACCACAACCGAAGAGCTTCGAGCTTGAAGTTTTCTTCCAAAACGAGTTTGAAGTTTTTTCCAAAACCGTTACTTTTTCAAAAATAACCGGCGAGATCCTAGAAGGACCAATGTTCGACTTGCTCGTTGGGGTAAATAAAATATTAGTGGACTGTATAAAAGGCTTGGTATATTGCCGACTAGATTCTAAAACAGTAACTGTCCCGGACAAACATATAAGTATATTAATAATCGGTTTAAGAGTATCGTCCGTCGCGGTGGGCTCCGAGAAAGCGAGTGCCGCCGCCGGCCGGGCAGGCTCCTCGCGCCACACCTCCGCTCGCTTGCTACGCAGGTCGGTCACGTCGCCTGCGCGTGCCGTCTGCGTGTCTGTTGGGTGCGATTCCCAACATGCTGCCCGGGTTGAAGGAAAGACTTCAAAGATCTGGAAGGGGGCAAATATTATTGAAGGCCCTTCTTATGGTGCCCCTCTTTGTCTTCAACTCTGCGACTCTGGCTACGCCGTCACTTCCAGGGTATGTCTTTATGACCCTTCCTAAGGACCAGAGAAGAGGAGGAAGAGCTCTATCCTTTATGAGGACAAGAGAGCCTAACTTCAGCTCTGTCTTCGAAAAGCGCCACTTCACCTTCTGCTGCAGTAGAGCAACGTATTCAAGAGATAGACAAGACATAGGTATAAGTGCGGTTCACGATAATTTTATTGTTTTATTTTTATTTAATAGAATAGGATGTAAGTAATTAAAACTACATAAATAAGTACCTAGTCAATGCTATAGGTAGAACATTTTTTTTTGTTATATTAAGTTTTTTGAGGTGCAAGCAAAGTATCAATTCTATAGGGTAAATTGCTGGCACTGATCTCTTAGTAAAGACCCATATATATTAAAGTACTCTGTGGTAAAGACGCAGTAAGCTATAGATATGTGCATTTTTTTGTAATATTGTTTGTCTTTAGATCATCAAATCATCAATCAATCATCAAATCATTTATTTCTTTGCAAACATGGGTATACAAATTGGTTATAGATGTTGTCATAGAAGTTAGTTCTCCATGCTCTGCCGTCACATGGGCATGCAAAAAGATTGACGGCAAATTGCTCGTATTGAAAGGTCTGTAGTTGCCTTTCGCTCATAGCGGCTTTCATAGTTTTGTGCACATTGCACTTTAAAGTAGCCTTTCGCTCATAGCGACTAATATTGTTATGCGCACATTGCACTTAAAAAAATAGCCACTCGCTCATAGCGGCTTATAAAGTTTTGTGCACATCGCACTTCACAAGTAGCCTTTCGCTCATAGCAGCTGAGGTATTAAGTTTTACAAATAGCACTTCAAAGTACTCAACACTCAAGCTTATAATATTCTCAGTTTTCAATTAAATAACAAGAGTGGCAAAAGAGTTACCCAATCATTTTATAATTCACATAAATTTTTACATTACATTTAACAAACTAATGTAAACTAAACTAATAAACTTGAAAGGTACAGACACTGCAATAAAGGTTTTTCTTACTCCTGTTTTATGTTATTTTAATCATCTGTACTGTCGCCAGAAGATAACTCACGACCTTCATTATTAAAACAAAGCCAAGGATGTATTTTGTCGACAGAAAATATACTCTTATACTTTGACGCCCCTCTCTTTTTAGTAATAGGAGTATCTTCAATCTCATACCTATCGTGATCCAAAACTTTAGTTACTCTGTATGGCCCTGAGCATTTAGCTAACAATTTTCTACTTTTCCCTACAGTATGTGCCGCTCTTTCAACTTTCACCAAGTCTCCAATTTTAAATTTTAACGGTCGTTTTCTTTTTTTATCGTACCGATGCTTTTGTTTTTCTTGTGACTTTTTTGTATGGTCGTCTACTTCATCCCTAATGTCACGTAATTTATCACATGTGCTTAATTCATTTTTGTCACGTGTGTTAATAACTATATCATCAATTTCCGAAACTAGGCTACCTTCATTGATCCCAGTTAGCCTTAATCTAAACAAAACCTCAGAAGGGGTCTTACCCGTACCTTTGTTTAAGGTGTTGTTTAGGCCCCACTGTACTTGTAATAGTCTATCTGTGTGTTGTTGGTTCATCCCAAAGTATCTTTATTACATTTTCATGTAGATACTTTTAATTTCACCTCACACATACATCTCAGACACTAACATCTACATGATCCTCATGTGAATTGAGCAAAATTATGTCTGGACTTCAAAAGAGACTATGACCTCTGAGTTTGTTTCGGCTGTTTCTTCTCAGAGTAGTCAGGTACGAAACACCGGCCCCATCTAGTTTAAAAAAAAAATTGACGTGTAAAAGTGTTTGTGAAAACCTACTTACAAAATAAAGATCATTTATCATTTATCATTTATCATTTTTACTTATTAATATTTACTTTACATTTTGTACAATTCACATTTGTACAGCCCGTTTTACAGAACTTGCAACGCCCATAGGATAAAAATGTAGGCCAGTGTCCCGTGTTGTCATAGCTGACCAAATCAGGAGGTCTTGGAGCACTAGGAGTTTGTATGTGCTGCTTAGCGTTGTCCACTTTTTCACTCGTTTGTCTAATTCGGTTTTTGTGTAACAGTTTATTTACAATTTGAATTCTATACTTTTTCAAGCTAAAACATTTTTTTTGCATCTGGGCTTTCCCTTCTGTATAATAACCAAGCATTGTTTACGCATATGTCAAGAGTTTGGGAGAAAAGCGCCATGTACCATCTTTTGGTTTGCAAAGCAAATCAGTACAATGCAATCAGCATATCTGCCAAATCTACATCGCCTATGTGTGCGTTATATTCTTTTACTATTCGAGGACAGTCCACTTCAATCTTGGCTTTACTTTCTTTGCAGTATCTTTGAATTTTCCCCAACGGATAAGAGTCAACAAATAAACTTACTAGTGTGACCACCTTGTTATCCAACCATTTTACAACAGCTATTTTATTGTTATTGCAGACGACCTGTTTACTTGAATCTCGACCTTTCTTGGACATTTGCTTGTCAGTCAACATTATAGTTTGACATCCTCGCAAGCGATTGGCTTTTATCGTTCGAAAGCTGAAAATACCGTACTCTTCCCGTAAATGGGGAATTAACTCAAAAGAAGTAAAAAAGTTATCAAAATATACTGTTGCCGGCTCCGCTTCTATTGTCTTACAGAGCGCCAAAACAACTTTCGCCCCAAGACTTAAACTATTTTCTTAGTCCGTGAAAGTGTTATTCCGAAAGGTGTCCTCCCCGGCGTAAGGAAGAAACTCATATACTAGTCCAGATACACCAGCTTTCACAAATATTTTAAACCCCCATTTTTTGGGTTTTTTCGGTAAGTATTGACGTCTACTGCCTGCCCAGTACTTTTATAGGGTACCATCATCTCGTCAATATTGTATCTACCTTCTTCCTTAAATTTTAGGCAATTGCGTCTCACCATTTCTAAAAGTGGCCGGACTTTAAAATAGCGATCATCATTCATGTCCAAGTTGTACACAAAATGGAGATTTTTTCTGATTTTTTCATACATTTTGACCGGCAGGATATCTGCGATCAGGGGATATCTTAATTCGCGACTCCAATAATCTTTATATGATGGCACTTGTACTACGCCCATCATAAGAGTTATGGCTAAAAAGTCCCGTATATTATCGTTACAGATATTTGCGCATTTGGCAGCATTATTTTGTACTGAATATAAGTTTGTATGATCTGTAAACAAATTGATAACATCTTCTGAAAAAAAATTGTAAAAGTAGTCTAAAGGGGACATCGTACTAGGGCACGCCACGATAGTGGCGGTAAGTCCCCTCTTTGAGGAGTGGCTAGAGAGGCGCCACGGCGTCCTCACCTTCCGCCTGACGCAGGTCCTCACCGGACACGGATGTTTCGGGAGGTACCTGCACCGAATCGGGCGGGAGGAATCGCCCGGGTGTCTCCACTGCGAGGATCGACCGGAGGACACCGTGGAGCACACGGTGGAAGTCTGCCCTGCGTGGGCGGAGCTCCGCCGTGTCCTCGTGGCGGCGATCGGCGGCGGCGACCTCTCGCGTCCGGCCCTGGTTCAATCCATGGTCCGGAGCGAGACGGAATGGGAAGCCGTCGCCTCCTTCTGCGAAGCAGTCATGCTAGCGAAGGAGGTGGCGGACCGAGAGAGGGAGAGATCCTCTCTTCCCGGCCGCCGCGGGAGACGCAACGGGCGTCGGGGGCCACGTGGTGTCTACCGGCCACCGTAGATGCGAGCCTGTGGACGGTTGGCTATGGGCTAGCTAGCCGTCCGGCCGTCTAACGACGACGACAGGCCGTGTCGACGGCGCGTTCGTGTTCCACGCGCGCCTCAAAGAGATGTCAGCAAAAAGAGAGGGGCCCGCAAGGGCCGAAGCCTGCCGGGGTTGCGGGCCTGTTCGAAAGAGATACCGCGGCCCCGGAACGTAAAAGGCGAGGAAGGAACATGGATGGTTTTTAGTCAGTAAGAGTCTGACACTCCCTCCCGCTCCGCCCAGAGTGGGGGGGGTCATTTGATGATTACCCATCCTTAAAAAAAAAAAAAAAAAAAAAAAGGGGACATCGTACTTGAATCAATCGGAACTTCAAGTACAGTTGGTTCTATATGTGCTGCATGTCTAAATTTACTAATTTCCATTTGAATAACAACGGTTTTCTCACGTACTTTTTTGTTTTCTTAGCAACAATTTTGGGTGTTGTATTCGCTCGCCTCTTGGAGCGTGGCGCTGGAGATATTGTAGAAACTTGTGGGGATAAGAGATATGAAACTTGAGGTGATAAAATAGACGAAACTGACTGGAGAACTGGAAGTTGATGTGATGTTATGTCTGGAGGGAACATGTTATTCATGACGGGTGTTAATGGAACAGTTTCTTCATCGGATAAGAAAGGCATGGGAGACTCATTTCTATAACTATCAAGGTCCAAGTCATTTAGTGATGTCACTTGCTCTATAATTTCCTTTCGACTAAGACCAAAACCCCATTTAGCCAGTGTTTTAACAGATGTGCCAAAACGTTTCAACATCAACATTCTCAAGAAGAGCAGTTCTGCGTCCTTTAGATTTTTTTATAGCTCCTCGAGTTCCCTTGTTTCGGCAATACAAAGTTGCAAATGGAACTCCGTAAAGAACAGATGCCTTGTGTATGGTAAGAGTACAGGCTTTTATTTCAACAAGAGCTCTTTGTAATTTTTCTTCAGTGTATTTGGGTGGTCCTGAGTTTTTGACATAATTTCGCGGCATCTGGAAAGAAAGGGGTAATTGTAATAAAACTTCACATTTGCCCCTTGCTATGTTATTACAATTGGCCCCAACACCAAAGTTTCAAGGGATAAATACAATAGCAGCCATAAGAGAACAACCTTCAGCTAATATGTAAAATTTGCATTTAGATTCATTCATAACACAAGACATTGTCAAACTAATACAAATTGACCGATTGAAGGTTAGACTAGCAAAGTGTGTTACACGTGGCATTGAGGGCACTCAACTAACACACACCGATCACTCACTCATCACTCATCGATCCGTCAAACTCTTTCGCAAATTGGTCGGCGCGACGTTCAAAAAGTACCATAAACATATCAGAGATGGCAGCACTAGTTTTCTTTAGCAGTTGTGCTGTAAGCACACAGTAATGCCCTTACCCCGTTATTGCAATTACCCCACTTGACCCTAACCCTGTATACAAAAGTTTAGGTTGTTGTCGTAAAACTGCATAAATATCAATACGTAATGAAACAATGAAATCATATCCTGTGATATTATCAACTATTGCGCTGCAAAAACCATCGAGTTCTACCTGAGTTAAGGAAATATTGTGTAACCACGAGAAGCAAGCCCTCTTTAAGCCAAAAATTTCACTACTGTAACCATCCTCCTAAGCACATTCTTCCAATACTGCCCTCGTAACAGCAAATGCAGTACTTGCAAAATGGCGGTTTCGAGAAAAACGCGTTTAAGTGTTTTTATTAAATCTCTACTTTAACTGATATGAAACTCATATGTTTTGTTACGGAAAATGTACATAAAAATACAAAGTATTGTTTAGTTTAGTTTTGATGTTAATTTTTCTTATGTAGGTCTTTAGAAACTTGAATACTGCACTTAAACCTTGTGTCTCTATTTGTAATACATCAAAGAAGTAAAGTGTAATGCAGTACACGTGTTTGCTACTGCAATGCAATTGTATCAAGGAAATACATTGACTGCATTGTGCACTAGCAAAGTTAATTACTAAATATATGTGGAATAAAAGCCATAATGCAGTGTAAAAATTAGTTGTTAAACATTTAAATATAAAAAAGGAAAAACATGATTAATATTGTAAAAATCTTTTTATTTTATCATTTAAACAGTCTGTTGGGACATAGAGTAAGAAAATATATTGTACTAGCTTCTGCCAGCGGCTTCGCCCGCGTGAAGTTTGAAATTATCCCACGGGATCTTATTACCGGGATAAAAAGTATCCTATGTGTTAATCCAGGTAATAAACTATCTGTGTGCTAAATTTGATCCAAATCCGTTCAGTAGTTTTTGCGTGAAAGAGTAACAAACATACATCCTCACAAACTTTCGCATTTATAATATTAAAGTAGGACTAAGTACGGTACTTAACCAAAATTATATAAACGGAACACTGCTTCCGAAGGAAACTAAAAAATATTTATATAAACGAAACACTGCTTCCATAGGAAACTAAAAAAATATTAATTAATAATGGCACTGTAACAGTCTTTTAGTAGTACTTAATTAAACTTAAATCTCACAGCCTTCCTTGTTTCATCACAGTCTTCTACTTCTAAACTATTCACAAGATCAGTCGAAGAATCATTGATGTGGAGGTTGTGCCAAAATGGTAATCTGTTTTGTGGTATTATTTTGGACAGTGTAGAAAGAATAGCAAATTTTCTTGCTTCTGTTATACCCCTTGGAAGAATGTTTATAATGGGATCAGGAATTGATGACTTTAAGTATTTAACTTTTAGGAACTCAATTTCTTGAATCATTCCATCATACTGTGTCTTCACAAACAAGTTACTTTTATTTCTGTGTACCTCCACAATCACAATATCTTTTAAATATACTCTGTTTGTGCTCTTTTTAAGTCTATGTTGAGATGAATGATCCATATATTTGCAGAAGTCAGAAACTTCCATAGTTTTTACTGTGACTTTCCCTGAATTTGCTAACTGCACACAATCTATGTAATCAGCAAAATCATACACCTTTCCTGCTTTTTGTAATTGGTTTTCTACTTAGTGGTGAAAGTTGTCAGACGACATAAAAGTGTGTCCTGGTTCTAAATATTTAATTGAAATAGTTTCGGCACATATTTCAGAACTGTTGAAACAGAACAATTTGAACAAGAAATGTAAAAAAAGCCCAATTCTTATTCTGGCTTGAACAATTATCTGTCCACACCACTATATCGGTGCAGTCACGTTTGATGAGAAAAAATGCTTTATAAGTACTGATAATATCCTCTTGTTTTCTGCCTGAGGTAGCTTCATGCCATACTGCGGCGAAGGGCTGTAGAGAGGGAGCCTTAGTAGGCCCTAAAGGCACGAAACTTTCATTGAATGCTATAATTCTAGGACAAAAAATTATGGCTTTAAGCATTTCGGTCCTTGGCAGCATAATCACTTTCTGTAAATCGGCAGAATAAAATATTTTTCTGGGATCAGCAGCTGATAAATCAACATCTTTTTGATACAACTTTCGGGCTTTTTTGTATCGTTCTTGGTGTGTGTTGTTGCGACTCCATACATCACAAGATGATGGTTCTCTGCACGTGGGCTGATGTAATTTATAGCCTTCACACTCTTCACATTCCTCGTTTCCTAAATGCGAGTACTGCGTTTCTTACTAGTATTTAGGCGAATACTGCATTCTAACTTGGTACTAAATACGTAATTACTGCATTTTGATCTCGTATACGATCATTGCTGCATTCATGCTTACAATATCAAATAATTTCACACGAAATGCTGCATTTTTTCTTATTACTTCACCATGTTCCAGTCATAGAAAAAAAAAAACAAAAAACTGCTTATTGCTTGAAGTCTCCCTATGTCATTTTTGACAAAAACGGAAAATCGTAAAAATGACGATTACTGCATTTGCTATTACGAGGGCAGAATAGTTAATATCTGTATTATATTGGGACAGCAACTCGGTATCAATTCGTCCAGTAGTTTTCATTCCTGCAACATAACTCATCATAAATTCCCCGTGTTGTAAATTGTTCTTATGCTCTATTAATAAATTATTTATATGCTTCCAGTCCTTCTATCCATTAGGAGAACTTAAATTGTGTCCAGTACCAGTAGTGGTATTAATTAGACGGCAAGTATACAGATTTCTTTGCTGGTGAATAAAGGAGCCATTTTCTTTCTAAAGACTCACCATTCGTCAATTTACGAATAAAAATATTTTTAGTCAAGTATCTAGTTTTCGTTTTAACATTTGAATCTGGAAAACTTGTAGAAGTTTCGGTAAAGTCACTATTTATATTTTGGAAAACCTCTGACCCTTTTCGAATCCAAACGCTGCTTGTAATTTGTAGGTGTTAAAAAAATGACGCAATCATCATCGCTGGATACTCGTATAGAAGAATGACCATCAATTATTGGGGTATTGAAACTTTGATAACCTGGTTGAATAATTTTATGTTCCAATATTTGTATTCGTGCACTATGCGTCGTACTAGTTGTCGTGGGTGAATCTGGTGGCTTGGGATTGATACCTGCAGTTTTTAGAACTTGTTGTGTGATCAGTTGACGGGCTAGTAAATACACTATGAGATATGTTCCGCTTACCCAATATTATTTGCCTTGGTGGAACGGACCTTTGCTCACTTTATTTTTCGTTGGTTTCTCACAATAATAATTTTCACCCTCACTCGTCTTGAATAACATCTTCCTAGGTCATTTCATGTTTCATACACTTTCTCTCCTCATTTGGATAAAAAGTCATCTAACCAGAAGGACCTCACTAGTGCGGCTATAGGGTCATCGGGTATCGAGTCGATAAGATCCGCTAAACGCACAATTTTTTTGGTATCTTTACTATTTATTTAAAGAGGCATTTCTAATACACAAATGCTCGTTTTCACCAGTAGCCCTTAAAATTTAAGTGTCTCCTAAACGAATATAAGGGGCACCTAACGATAACTATTGATTTCACCAACGGTTATGTGACACCTAAAGCATTATGGAGCCCTTATAATTTAGGGGACGAATTGACGACCCCGTAACACTAAGGTGACAGATATTTTTAGGTTATTTTGTGACTGATAAAGATTACTCTTATTGTACGAGATAAAAATGGCTAGTGACCACGATGTATATGAAGCTTTAGAAGCAATTGAAGATATACAGTTATTAAGTAACCAAAGTTTGTTAAGGCGACCTCGTATTTATCGTGAAAGGTTTAAACAAAATGATTACAAAGGATAAAAAGAAAAAGAAAAAGAAAAAAAAAAGAAAGGATAATCATATTTGTTTAGGATTTAAACACTAGTTAGGTTAGGTTACAAAGACTTTTTCATATGATATAATGTATATGTTATCTAAGGAGAGTGTTTTATTTATATTGCAAAAAAATGAACATTTATTCGAATTCCACGATGACAGGTACCTACGTACCTTTATAATGTCCAGCGATATTATTATAATTTATTATTATATTCTTTTTTATAGTGAATCATTTGTATTTAAGTAACTTTGTCGCTAATTACTTGTATCTGACTTACAGAAATAAATCTGTGGCACCGATTAACCAACTAGTGTGTGCCCTTAGATTTTATGCGACAGGCAATAAATTATTATCAATAGCAGATCTAAACGGCATCAGTATTTATACTTGCAGCCGAATTATAAAAAGAGTGTCTGAAGCTATTGTGAGTCTGCGAAGCGAATTTATACAAATTCCAGAAACCCAAGCAAATCAACAAATAGTATAAGAAGAATTTTACAGAATAGCTAGATTTACCGAATGTTTTAGGATCTATAGACTGTACACACATAAAGATTAAATCGCCAGGTGGGTTATCTTTTCGTTTTAGTCCTGTTTTATGTAGTTGTATGAACTAGAAACTTAATTACATTTGTTTACCTACCTGCAAATTTTAGGAGGAGATGATGCCGAACTGTTTCGAAGCAGAAAAGGCTACATGTCTATTAATATGCAAACAATAAGTACTGCAAAATGGTTGATAACTGACGTGGTGGCACGCTGGCCGGGATTAACACATTATGCTGTAATTTACCAAAGTAGTCGTAGGTATTCTAAGTTTGAAAGAGGTGACTACAGAGGAAATTATTTGTTAAGAGACAGTGGATATCCGTTAAAGGTAAAAATAAAACTAATTCTTTTATTTAAGTCAGAAAGTTAAATTTATTAAGTATTAATCCTTTTTTTCGTTTTGAACCCCAATTTAAAGAAAAGCCTCCACCTGAAACAAATGCAGGATTTATGAATAAAAATTCTGCGATATTTCAAAACAACTGATAAAGGAGATGTTCCAGAAATGTATGGAGCCTGGGCCAGCACTATGTACACTATATGTAAATATTGCTGTATATTACAGTAACCGTTTTTCATTGTTAATTTTCTTTAATTTCACTTCGTTTCATGTTTCATTTCACATTCAAATGAGCATGGTCAAGGAGAGCAACACAACATAAAATTAAACATGGCGGATTAGAGCAGCAGTATGCAAACAATGTCATTTTGACAATGACATTTGATTGAACAGATCCAATCCAAAGTCAAAGCAAAGACAAACGAAGATAACACTTCTTAAAACTGTCAAAGTCGTCAAACGTCATGTGACACAAATGTCATGTAGTTTTTTAATAAGAAAACCCTATTTTAGGGCTAAAATAGGGTTTTCTTATTAAAAAACTACATTTATGTACGCCTTTACCCCTCTTCTAATTAATTTATTAGTATTTTTATGGAATTCCTCTATTTTTTTCCTATTTATCCATGTAGTGTACATAGTGGTGGCCCAAAATCAAACATCTCCTTTACATCTTTAAAAACGGGGCGGGGACTGGGGAGCTACCTCTGAGCCAAACGGCCAGTGAAATAATAAATATATAAAGTACTGATTTTAATTTCAGAGCCATCTTCTGACTCCATAACTAAATCCTGTAAACCATGGTTAACAAAAGTATAATGATGCTCACATCAAAACAAGAAATGTAGTCAAACGGCAATATGGAGTCCTGAAAAGGCGATTTCCAGTGCTAGCAGTGGGTATTAAACTGCGAGCTGCGGTTGGAAACATCACTCCATGTCATGTTGGCATGTTGTGTTTTACATAACATATTTTAGAGTCCGTGAGCGCGGGCAATCAATAGAAAGACGACTGAGTTTTAGAAATTAATATAATTACTAAATAATAATAAAGTGAATACAATGAGCGTTGTACCAGATGACTGAAGAATGACAGAATATTTTCTTATCTATTATTTGGTTGCTATGGCAACCTCCGTGAGAATAAGGCTTGCCGCCACACCACCCCCCCACGGAGAAAGAAAAACTAGTATAAAAACAAAAAGAAAACTAAACATAACTACATAACTTAAAATATTTACATCAATCGAGATTCCTAAAACTACCTATTTCATGAAGAAAAGGTTTTATTCACTATTATAAAAAAAAGTTAAGTCTGTAATTTCACCAAAGAGTTCGTTCGTGCACGATAAATTAGAATTTTACAAACTTGACATCTGTCGCCGTTTCTTCAAATAGCTCACCAATAGATGGCGCTGCACGTCAGCCAGGGCTTGGGAGTCGTATGCGGGAACAAAACAGGAAGTATGATGTAGGTAGGGGCTCGGCGTTCAGTCACAATTAATCAGCACTGGTTTTACCCGTAACGTCGCTCTTTCCTTGGATTTCAACAGCAGGATTTCGCAGCATGTGGGCGAAACACATCCACCGTCAAAGGCGATCTAACGTTGCAAGTTTTTTCCCGGTCAACCTTTCGATTCCCGTAGATTTCGCACTATCACGTCGCGCCAATGTTTGTAAGTCAGGAGCTATAGCTGGTGTGCTCATAGACGTGCTACATACACTCATACCGGGAGCGAGCTCGACGATTTTGTCAGCTAATTCAGCTACTTTGTCGAGGCCAAGGTCCGCTTGAGCGGCCAAAATGGCTTGTGGGATAAAACGACCTCTGTCGTCGGTTTCTGGTCTCGATACGGCTGGGATATACACCCCTTCGTCATAACTGACGATTCCGACCGCGTTAATTATCCTCTTGATTGGCTCCGGAGCTATAGTGACGGTCTGCGCAACGCAAAGCAGATCCGCATTGACCTGATAATTACATATTAGGTCTGTATCTCGAGCGGGCAAAGGATATGCTGTCTTTAGACTTTGCAGTTTTGCTTCTAGTACTGCCAGAAATACGCGATATTGCGCGTATACATTAGGCACAACGATTTCATGATATGAAACCGCAATGAAATTAAGGTGACATAAACCAAATCCGATTCCTCGTGTGCTAATTGTTAAGTTAATCGACTTCAGATTGTGGTTTTCGCCAATTTTGGCGAGAAGATCATCACCTGATTTGGCTCCTGGATGCAAGGTAGATTTTATCATAGCATCTACGCCAATAAGTGTCTTTGCGCCTTCGGTTCTGCGCTTGTTTTCGACTCTTGCCGTCTGGAATCCTTGCCTCGATCGCGTCTGGCCTCTGCCTCTTCTTGGAGGACGCGATGCGCCTCTGTTTGGTGGAAATAGATTTCCGTAGCTCTCGTACACATTGTAGCGTTGGCGACTAGCGCCGGGAAGATTAATACCATCGAAATCCATATTAAATGGAAGCGACTTCTCGGGACTGGAATCAGCACCCCTAAAAATCGCACTATCACGTCGGGGTCACCACTTTAGAGTCCGTGAGCGCGGGCAATCAATAGAAAGACGACTGAGTTTTAGAAATTAATATAATTACTAAATAATAATAAAGTGAATACAATGAGCGTTGTACCAGATGACTGAAGAATGACAGAATATTTTCTTATCTATTATTTGGTTGCTATGGCAACCTCCGTGAGAATAAGGCTTGCCGCCACAATATGTATAATTCGTAAAGAATGTGAAACTATAAATGACGGCTCTATTCCAGATTTAGAAGAACTAATTCAAATTCCCCTTCCACCGATTACCATAAGTGATCCTGTCGATGGATTCCAAAGAAGTCAAATGACTCAATACTTTGATAGTCTGTAATTTTAAGTATGTATAATAAATTAAATACACACTTACCACTTATTTGATTTAAAATTGCAGTTTTTATTGCTGCTTTGGCTGCTGCTTGTAATTGAAAATCATACAATTTTCTTTTAAATTCCAATACTTTCCTGAATATTTGTTCTTTTAAGTCCTCGACAGTTTCCTTTCATTTATACACATTTTGTATGCTGCTAGAAACCAATGAAGTTGCCTCAGTTCGCTCATTAATACTTGATATCTGTGGCTACCTTCGTGACCACAGTGGTGTTGTATTAATAGGCAACTTTTGATGTTCTTCTATGTTCTAAGAAATAAAATAAAAATTAGTCATCAATTTTTGGAAAAATGTTATTTAGAAGTCATAAACAGTATTTTTCCACTTACATCAGCCTAAGGTCCATCGGCTAAGTTGTCATGAATATTGATACACTCATAAATTTGCGGCTGGATCCTATCTGATATTTCTTTTTGCGTCTGAAAAATAAATGTTTCCATAAAATGCAGGCAATAAAATCAACAACTTTAATATGATGAACAAGTTTATGAAAGCAACATAAATATACCTCCAAGATTTTCGGTGCTTCACTTATATGCACATTCGCTTCTTCCACACTTTGCCTCAAATCATTTTCATTTTGAGTACAAAAGACTTTAGCATGCACCTTTTCTGTCTCCGGTTCAGACTCATAATCACAATCTGGTACTCCTAATATTCCTGTGCACCCTCCAAGAATAGAACACATCTGTTCCAGTACAGGATCAATTTTTAAAATTAATGCACCACCTCCTGTCTGTGTGGTGTTATTTTTAAGCATAATATTTTATTGCTCTCGCTTTTTAATTTCTCCCACATTTTCATCAATGATTCCTTGTTTCTAAAAAAACAGATTTAGTAGTTAGCACCTAGATTTTAAGGTTAAATGGTGTATGTTACTTTTATCGAGTTATTCCGTTCTGATCCCTAAAAACTGATACCCTAGGGGATCAGTTTTATTATAAATTATTTTATATTCCGGTCTGATCCCCCTTAAAAGATTATAATAAATACATTTAATATTTTATTCTAATCTGATACCCTGACACATTTTTAGTACAGTCGGCAACAAAATATTTGTATAGGTTCTATTAGATTTGTTCATCCCTACTTATAATATTCTTATAAATAAAACTTTTAAAACATTAAAAAAAATAATTTTAATAGCAAACTAAAATAATCACATTAACAAAAGAAATATAAATTAAACACAAAATGGGCAGAGGAGCAATGTAGATAGTTCTACGACAGCAGAGAAAATGAGCGAGCCCACGCTGGGTTCTTCCTTTTATAGACGTGGCTGCGCTGGTGGGGAGTGTCTGGTGTTGTCATCTAACACGGCCTCTCCTGACATGGCAGCGTCCTCGCAGCCTTCGTCAGCCCTCGATGATGGACCAGCACCATCGTCCTCATCATTGAATGATAGATCTTCATCGCAACCTGTAACCACAGTACACAAACGTTAAGATCACATACAAACTTATAACACAAGATAGCAAAAGAGTCGTAATATTCAAATAGCATTGAACTTTATGTACCAAACAACACAAGCACTTTGCAAAACAATCCAACAGTCGTACACAGCGACTTTTCATATCACAAGTAGGATTTACTCAGGTCATATTCCCACACCAAATACCATGCGCGCATCAGGATTTACATTGGTTACAGCAGGTCAACCATGAGACCTACTTCAGGATTTACACTCGGTCTGTAGTCAGCATGGGCCCCACCGACATCAACCTCGACACCTTCACTATGAACTGCACTCTCAATAGTACAGTCCACAGTATGTGCCACTCAAAACCATGTGCACTAAGGATTTACATGAGTCTCCGGCACCCAATCACAAAATAAAATAATTGCAATCAGTGATTGTTCGGTACATACAGTCTACAAGTGTAAGCAAAAGCTGGGTGCATACAACAAACAAAATCAACGAAAGTTCTCAACTAACTTTCAAAGAAACCGGCGCATGTATCAGGCGTCCATTCGCCACGCCACAACACCATGAACCCAGCAGCTGCTTGACTGGTTTTGCCATACGAACCAGCCAACAATTTTAGTTCGTACCTATCGTTAGGTAGAACACTCACAACCCTATATGGGCCTCGCATGCCACAATCCAACTTGCCAGTACTTTGTGATCTCTTAATCACAAACACTCGATCATTAACATTGAACTTCTTAGGAGGGTTTCTATTTTTATTGACATACGCGTCTTGTTTAGATTTGTTTTTATTTATTAATTCATCTGCGCGTTGCCTACGTAACTCACGGATCGATTCGCGGTTAGGATTCGAACCCTCCAACGTGACATCCCTAATTAATGAGTTAATTACTGGCGTAGTGGATTCCGTTCCGATTAATAGATTTAGTGCGGAATATTGTGTCGTCTTATGTTTGGTAATATTTAGTATGAGCTGTAATTTCCACAAAACGTTTGGCCATTCGTTTTCGTTATTATTAACTTCGATCCTGACCATATTCAGCACCGTTCGGCAATAACGTTCGACCTGACCATTCTCCTGATGCATCTCAGGCGTAATGAAGTGTACTTCAATACCAAACTCAGTTAACCAGTGTAAAATATTGTGGTTATCAAACATCCGACTGCGATCGCACACTAATCGCTTAAAAGTACCAAACAAAGATATAGTTTGAGTAACTACCCTCTTTAATTCGTCACAATCCTGTCTGTACAGGCTATACAACAAACAATATTTAGTATACGCGTCAACTATTATGAGTACGTACTTAAACCCATTGCATTCTCTCAGCGGACCGAGTACATCAGCATGTACTGTATCAAACGGTATCGGGTTCTTTTGCCAAGAGGATATCGGTTGTAAAGGGGCTCGGGGTACTTGTTTATGCGATATACATACGACGCAGTGTGTTATGTATTTAGTAACAAATCGTCTTAGACCCGGGAACCAAAAGTGTTTGAGAATCAAATCAATAGTTTTGTCCATTCCCAAGTGTTCATGTTCGTCGTGGAACACACGTAACAAGCTTAAACGAAACGCTTTAGGGACATAACATAGGTAACGCTCTAGCTCGCCCTCAACACAGTACTTATAATACAAAAGATCGTTACGTTTTACATAGCGGCTTGAATCTAACTCACCGTTATTTAACTTTTCTATTAGTGACATAGTTTCTTCGTCACCCGCCTGAGCTATCTGCGCCCAATTAAGGGGTTTCTGAACAGCATTTATGACGTTAACCGGATTTCGACTCAAATAATCTACATGAGACATTAAACAACCCTTGCGGTATTCTAAGGTAAAGTTAAAATCCTGCATATAGATCCACCATCGTGCTACTCTCGGCTGAAGATCTTTCTTGCGCTGGGTCATTTTTAGCGCGTTACAGTCTGTTATTATTTTAAACGGTATACCAACAAGGTATTGACGGAAATGCTGCAATGATTTTACAACGGCTAGGGTCTCGAGTTCATAACTATGGTACCTCGATTCTGCACCTACCGTCAACTTACTGAAATACGCGACGACGCGCTTACGACCGTCTTTGTGTATTTGCATCAGAATACCGCCGTAACCTATCGCACTCGCGTCAGTGTGTAACTGCGTAGGTAGGTCGGGATCAAATATCGTTAATAGAGGTTCGCTAGTTAAATACGAAATAATTTCCTGCCTAGCTTTTTCGTGTTCATCACTCCAATTAAATACAACACCCTTTCGAGTTAAAGCAGCCATGCAGGCAGTCTTAATTGCGTAACTAGGAACATACCGCCGAAAATAACCGGCTAGGCCCAGAAATTGGCGAACCTGCTTAACGTTATTCGGTCTCGGCGACCTAATCAAAGCTTCTACTTTATGTTTGCTCGGTCTAACCTGACCCTGACTGATGATTCTACCTAAGTACTCTATCTCATTAGTTAGGAAGCTACACTTCTTCAAGTTTATAGAAAACCCGGCTTGTGTTAAAGTTTCTAGAACTGCGTCTAACAACATAAGGTTCTCACCGATGGAATCGGATAGTAACAACACGTCGTCGACATAGACGAGTACCTTACCCGATTCGATAAAAGATTTCAAAGTTTTACTGATGGTTTTTTGATAAATAACGGGAGCGTTGGCAAGACCATATGGCATTTTACAGTATTCGTAATGCCCTTCAGGGGTGATAAAAGCAGTTTTGTGGATGGAATCCTCACTGACTCTCAGTTGGTGAAAACCGGAGACCATATCAAGTGCACTAAACCATTTAGCTTTACCAAGCATGTCTACATGATCATTGATCAGCGGAAGTGGGTGTCTGACTTTAACTGTAATTTGATTTAGGGCTCTATAATCAACTACCATCCTATCTGACCCGTCTTTCTTTTTCACGAGCAGGATCGGACTGGCGTATTCTGATTCTGATTCGCGGATTATGCCTTTCTCTAATAAGTCCTTAACTATCGCACGAACGCGTATTTTCTCGTCATACGACAGTTTGTATGGGCGGTAATAAATTGGAGTATCACTAGTCAACTTAATCTGCATTTCACTATCCTTAACTGTGGTGGTGGCTGTACCAGATAAAAAGTAATTAGAATATTTGTATAACACTTTTAACAACTGTTCCCTATCTTGCCCAGTAACATGCGTCGATATATTTTCGAAGACCAATGATGGATCTACCTGCGTAATATTATTTACAAAATCACTATGAACGATATATTGCGAATCACCGGTACGAATGTACGCAACACCTTTCCTATTTAAGACGTCAGTTCCAATTATTACGGGCACATTTAAATGACTTTTATCGACAACATAAAAATCAACTTCTAACGTCATATTATTTAATTGCATCGGTAACGTAATCATTGACTTTGCTACAACCTCCATTCCGCCTAACCCTCGTAATAATTGGAAAGCTGGTTTTACTCGACACGAAAAGTACTTAATTAGGTCGGATGTTATTAAAGAAACCGCTGAACCGCTGTCAATAAGTACGTCGACGGGTATATTTGAAATAACGGCGGTAGTAACATCAGAGTTTTTACGGTCACCCTCATTTTCGCGACAAAAATTAACGGAACTATTATTTCGAACACGTTCCTTAGCAAAACAGTGACTTTCCGTATGACCTACTTTTTTGCAAAAACCGCACTTATCTGGACGGGTTTTTGTTGAAGAGCTATTCGTATTATTTTCAGAATTATTGATTGATGAATCTGATTTAGGTCGTTTGGGACAGGTTTCGCGTTTATGGCCTACTTCACTACACTGATAACAACGTACCTTAGAAATATCGTAAGATTTACGTTTAAACTGGCTATTGCCGTTACGATTGGAATTTGAAGCACTATGTGCATTGGGTTTCCTATTAGGATTAGACGCACTACATTTTACGAAGCTCGACAAGTAATCTACTATGCTTTCGGGAGTTAATTTAGCGTTCCTTGCGGACGCACGCACCTGCGGGTCGGTAATACCGCGTATAATAATTGCTGTTAATAACTCGCTGCTTAATCCTTTAACGATACGTAATTTCAACAAGGATTTACGCGCATATTCAGCATAGGTAGAATATTTGTCAGATTCGGTACACATGACATTATACAAAATGTTCGCGATATCGACAGACCGTGGGCATAATGACTTTAATTCTAATTTAAAATTAGACCACGTACGCGTGGTGCTAGTCCACTCGCTAAGCCAGGTACGGGCTTCCCCCTTAAGGCAACGACCTACGCGAGCAAGGCATTCACCATCCTCCCAACGATTAAGCGATCGGGCTTTATCAACTTCATCGCACCACGTGTCGACATCATGAACACTCGGATCAAAATCAGAGACAAAATATTGGTTTGATCTCACCGGGAAAGACATCATGGCGTCGAGAAATCGTTCGGCTACGCTTTTGGCGTCGCTCTCTGTCGGCAACGGTGTGGCAGCAAACTCTTGCGTTGGGGCGGTAGACGCTGGGGCTGCGCAGGCAGGTGTTGTGGCGGGCTCCACGTCCAGCGGCGGCGTGCTCGGCATGGCCAGAGCGTGGCGCGACCCTGGGCTCTCCACCAAAGCAGGTTGCAACTCGTTCCCACGAGTCCGTTCCTCCAGATCTTGAAGCCTCTTCAAAATCTGGTCTAAACCTCTAGGAGGCGAGGGAGTACGTTCATGACGTCTCCCTTTCCTCTTGCTATTGAAAGGCATTGCGTCTCTGCCCAACTTAACCTCAAAACTACTGCTATAAATTATGTAGAACACGTTAAAACAAAACTAGTTCAAATTTATAGAATCAGAGATGGTATTCAAGCGGATTAAGGCCTTCATATCCCACTTCTGATCTTATAAATAAAACTTTTAAAACATTAAAAAAAATAATTTTAATAGCAAACTAAAATAATCACATTAACAAAAGAAATATAAATTAAACACAAAATGGGCAGAGGAGCAATGTAGATAGTTCTACGACAGCAGAGAAAATGAGCGAGCCCACGCTGGGTTCTTCCTTTTATAGACGTGGCTGCGCTGGTGGGGAGTGTCTGGTGTTGTCATCTAACAATATTATAAATGTGAATGTAAGTTTGTTTGTTACGCTTTCCCGCGAACACTTCGGAACGGATTTGGATGAAATTTTTCACACAGATAGTTTATAACCTGGATTAAAACAGGATACTTTTTATACTGGTAGTAAGATCTTATGGGACAATAATCAAACTTCACGCGGGCAAAGCCGCTGGCAGAAGCTAGTAATATTATACATTCGTTAGTTAGTATTTAAGGTACATTCAAACTCAGATCAAGGCAGGCACCCTACGGCCGGAACCTACGGGAATGCGAACCGTTACGGTGAGCTGGGTATCAGCGCAGGTGAAACTGCTGGAGCCCAGACCTCTGAGGTGCTATCGCTGCCACGTGGGTCACCACGTGTCAGTGCTATGCGCCTCGGAGGTTGACCGCAGTGGCCTCTGTTTCCGTTGCGGTCAGCCCGGCCACGTGTCGGCTGGTTGCAGCGCTGCGCCGCACTGCCCCGCATGTGCGGCGGCTCGCAAGCCGGCCGATCACCGGGCTGGGAGTAAGGCCTGCGCTGGTCCCGCCAAGCCCAGACCCAGAGGTAGAGGAAGGCCCTCCGCCACCTCCGCCAACGCCACCGCCGCCACCGCCTCTGCCGCGACCGCCACAGCCGCTGCCGCTGTCGCTGCCGCCGCCGTCCAGGGCACGGCAAGATCGCCCGTAGAGGGGCCCTCACAGGGGGCCGGTAGGGAGGAGGCGATAATGGAATACCAGTAACGGCGCCATTACGCCTCCTCCAGGCGAACATCAACCACTGCGCCTGTGCTCAGAATCTGTTGCTTCAGAGCATGGCGCAGTGGTCGATTCACATAGCTGTGGTCGCTGAGCCGTACTTTGTCCTGCCCAGGGAAGACTGGGTGGCGGAACTTGACGGCTCAGTGACCATAGTTTCATCGGCCGCCGCCGGTACCCCGACCCTTGAAAATGTCAGGCGGGGTCGGGGGTGCGTAGCAGCACGGTTCGGGGAGATCGATGTGGTGGGAGTATACTTCTCCCCGAGCCGAACTCTTGCCAAGTTCCACAACTCTCTCGCAGAGTTGAGTGTCGTCGTCGGAAACCATTCCCTCCCCGTGCCCCGTTGAGACTATAAGAATTGTAAGGGTTTTTTTTTCTAAATTCGGACTTTTTCAAATCAAAGAAATACTGTTGATTATGATGTATAATTTGTATACTGATTTTCTTCTCTTATTTGATTTAACTAGGTAGTCAAAATTTAATCTTACATTTAGATTTTCATTCTTTTATTGCCTAATCAACGCATCTAACGTCTGATTGTTTGAGATGATTTTAAAGTTACTTAAACAGAAAAGAGTTAATTACACAGGTCAATGAGAAAACTATTACATTTCAAGCTTTTCCAAAGAAAAGGGTCTGTTATTTAAATGCCATAATATGTGATTACTGTTTTATTTATGGTTACTTATTATCAAATAGTTTTTTTTTTATTGTTTAGTTTTGTCCAAATCGAAGGCCCAGGCATAAATCAATGTACCATAATGTAATTACTGTGATAATTTTATATAGTAGTTTAACTTTTATTGAAAGTACCAAACATACTAATAATCTGTGATGATTGTAAGTTATAGAAATAAAAACTGATTATTTTTACATTAACAACTGTTTTTTCGATTCACTGTACTTCATTTGTATTTGTGTCCATTAAAAAAAAGAAAGGGGATCAGAACGGAATGATAAATTACAGTGGATCAGAAAGGAATTAAAAAATAATAATAATTGGCAGTGGATCGGAATAACTCCTTTTATCAAATTAATCGTTATGTTAGTCATAACGATCTAGGTAATAATATTTCTCATACCTGTGTGTGTTCGATGTAGAATTAAAAGAATATGTGATGACTATCCATCCACGCACTGTTTTTCGCCTCATTTGTGGTCCCATCTGTCTTTTTATTTAAAATAGTATCTTTGTGATGGATCAGTAACTTTACCAACTTTATCTTCCATTGAAAAATGTTGTCCACGTTTCCTCTTTTCTGCCATTATTCTTGTTAGTAACAAAAAAAAGTTTGTTAGTAATAAAAATAGACATAGTAGTTGAAAAAAAATAGTCATTTTTGTAGAAATAGACTAATGTATTTTCTGTAGGTCCCGTTCCGTTGCTACGATGAAAGTCTTGGAGGTGGCATCTCGTTATACAAAAATCTTCATGTGTTTCACCCACACATACTGGAAGATTTTTCCTTGGCAAGAGATTTAGTTTGCGAAAGTAACATTTTGTTCTTAATAGTAAGGTGTTCATTGACAAAAACTCTTCCCGAACCAGCGATTCCAATATGCTCAGGAAGAAGGGGATCCTTGTAGGACCGGGCAGCCGCGATGAAATCCTCTTTCACATACCTGTTTATTCTTACTGGTTATGTCGGTTAGTCGGTACTCTGTGTACAAAATTAATTTGACTCTTCACTGTGGGGTAGGTTACATTGTCACCGATTGTCCTCACTATTTCAAAGAGGTTCTCTCTATCCTTCATCGGCACCCCCTTAATTTCCACATTATTGCTGCGGAGCCACTGATCCATGTCTTGATGCCCGTCCTCAAGTTAGACAATCGCTGACTTGGTGTGTGTTTTGTCCATATCCACCGCTTCTACCATGGTTAGCCTCTCCTCCAATGCTAGATTGTTTCCAGGAAGCTCCTTGAGATTAGTTAGCTCCTGTCGCAAGAGTTGCAATTCTGATGCCAAACTGGTGAGAGGAATAAGGTCTTGACGGATGCTGGACAGTTCACGCATAATTGTATCCAGTTTTATCGGGGCAGGAACCACTGGCGAGGCTGTGCTTGAAAGTGGTTGAGTGCTTGTATGACCTGGATTCTTGCAATTAGCTTATCTCCAGGTTGCCTGACGCTCCCCGAGCTTGCGATAACCCTTCTCCGTGACTCCAGAACTCGGAAAGTCAAACTGTTTGCAACACACCGAACACTGAATCGCTTCTGCGACTTCTTCCCCACACCTTCCACAGACTACCATAGTTAATAAGTTCATAGCACTTAATAACAATAACAATCGATAATATCGCGAACGACCGCCTACAACTTAATGGTAGAATCGCGACGCGTTCTCACTTGAACGTCTGATCGGCGCAGCGCTCGCACCAAAGACTACTATAGTATACTGGCTATAGACAGGCAACTCTACCGTATTTTTTAATATTGGGAAGTTGTCGAACTCAGCAACATCTAGTTTTTCGTTAAGGGAACTATTTATATAAGTAAATGTATAGCTAGGTGTATACAGCTGCTGTACTGTCCAATCCTTAGGATATTTTGTATATTGTATGAGATTAGGGTGTCCACTATATACAAAATGTTTACCTACTATGTAAACGAAAAAAAAAACTCAGAATTGATTATTTTGCCATTTTATTTTCTCCACGTCACACATTTACAATAAAATTTTGTGTTCGCCTTTTTCGTCCTTTATGACTTATGTAGTGCCGATTTTATCATTGGATCGTTATCATCCCAAAAGGTAGTTTTGCCAGAACATTATTGACATATTTGCACCAGTTATTAATAAAAAACATTGTGCTTTTATTTATTATGTAATTTCTCAAATTATCAGCGTGATCTGCACAACTGATAAATGATACATTTACATTTATATTTATTATGAGTTTAATGTAAACAGAAATATTTTATTTAGTGCAGTGCTCCTTCAGAATTTCAATACAAATATTTTCCACTTGGGCAAAGAAATCAAATAATGCTCTTGTAGGATAGCACAACCACTTTTTGTTGCCAAATTCTTTCATTTTTAACCGACTTCTAAAAAAGGAGGAGGTTCTCAAGTCGGATGTTTCTATTTTTTTTTTTTTTTTTTTTTATGTTTTGTTCGGGCATAACTCCGTCGCTTGCCAACCGATTTGGAAAATTCTTGTTTTGTTGGAAAGGGTATTCTTTCCAAATGGTCCCATAGCCACCAAGTTGGGATCTGATGATGGAATCTTGGCGAAATCGAGGGAACTCTTCAAATTTTATATGAAAACCTGTTGCTATTTTGGTATTTTCTACAACAAGTGAAGCATTTGCGTTCGATAAGAACCATTCTACTATCAGATCTGATGATGAAGCCAAGAGTCACGGAACTCCATAATGAGACAATGTGTCCTAGTCGTGTTTGGGCTTGTTGTAATTGTAACGGTATGCACTTTCCATGTTTATCAAGCACATGTGAACCACTAAAAAGTGAAAAATAAAAACTTTTTTGCAAAAAATAAAACCGACTTCAAAAAAATACAAAAAGGTGAAAAATAACTTAAGCTTCTGAAGTCGGTGACAAAAAAACTAAAGGAATCAAACAAAGGTCACCGACTTCAGAAGCTTAAGTTATTTTTCACTTTTTTGTTTTTTTTTTTGAAGTCGGTTTTATTTTTTGCAAAAAAGTTTTTTTATGTATTCATGGAAACTTAATGGTTCTTCTGCTTCCATGGAATTCCTGCAGGTCACACATTTTTTTTTTTTTTTTGGCAAGTTGTGCTATCCACCCACTGCAATACCCTATAGCTGCGCTTCTTTCAAGAAGCATTGGAGTTTGGCTCTGTATTAGCTGGTCAGTATCTACCATCGACATATCTAAGTGATCACTGTCTATTTCATTTTCACATTCAGGTGGGTGTGTATTTACTGGATTTTTTTAAAAATATTTTAAAGATTGGAGACGAACTCCATCATCTTTCTCACAATTTGACCCAACTGAATGTGAAGATGAAATATTATTTATTAATAATGTTCTGAAGGCGCCTTCAAATGCATATGTCGTAGGCATTACACTTTGAAATATGAATAATTAACTATGAATTGAGAGCAGTGGTTGCCCAGTGGTAAATGCCCCGACTTACGAGTAGGTCACGGGTTCAAACACAGTCCGGCGCATTACTTTGTGTAATTTATTTCATCACCACTGCTCTCAAAGCGGTGAAGGAAAACATCGTGAGGAAATCGGCATCGGCATGTCCTAGAACTAAAAATTCGAAGACGTGTGACATTCATCAATACGCACTGGGCCCGCGTGATGGATTACGGCCCATTCCCTCTCCTAGAGAGGAGGCCTGAGTCCCAGCAGTGGGAACATTATAAGGCTGATGATGATGAACTATGAATGAATAAACTGCTTACCTGCCATAAATCCAAGAGCTACTCCAACTGATTGGCTGAACACCTGTGTGCAATGTTTAACCCTCATTTTCGGGATAAGTGCAGGCAACACATGATGTGCTGTTAGCTTCGATACTAACTTTACACCTTTATAACCGGGGCACCTGTTATATTGGTTCACAATGTGGTCCCATTTTGCAATGCCTTCTTTGCCTTTAATGGTAAATTTTAGATTTTTAGTAAGTAAATTATTTCGAATCCCCTTTATTAGGTGAGGTGGATCATATATTGGAAAGATTTTTTCCTTATTCACTATGAAAAAACCATCTTTACATTCTTGTCTATTGCGTAAAAATGTTTCTCGCGATTCTTTTAGTAATTAATTTATAGCTGCCACATTTGAGGTGCCTTGGTCACATACCGTTACCACGACTTTCAGCCCTGTTTCTTGCACTTTTATTATTACGGCCTGTATCTGTTTTTTTAACTCCATTGTTTTGGTGCTTCCTTTGCAATAGTAAAAAGCCAAAGGCTGTTTGTATTTTTTTACAATGCCTGTTATCATGAAGACTAAAACATGATCTAATATTCTTTTTCCGTTATACAGCCATTGTTAACGAAACCTCATATTAAATAATTTCGTTTATCATATAAAATTCCTACTCCAATTGCCATCTCATCAAATGCTAAACAGCAGTATTTATAATTATCAGGCATTTTGCTGACTCGAGTTTTAAATTATCAAATATTATGTCATTGATTCCACATTTTAGATTCACCTTGTGCAAGGTGAATCTAAAATGATAGATATTGAATACCAAGCAGAAGGACTCTGCAAGATGTAAATCTTGCTTCTGCTTGGTAAAACGCATATTCTGCTTAGTAAGCGATATGCTTTAGGAGATGGCTTATATAAGGACAATGGCAAATTTTTTTCATCCAAAATACCTTAGTAATATGTGGCATATTCTTACAGACAATATGGAATGCAGTAGTTTTTGTCATTTTTTTGGCCATCATGTATTTTGTCTTAAACTTCTTATCACTTTCACATTTTTGTAATTTCTTTAAGACAGATCTAAATTCCTTATGTTGCGCCAAAACTGGTAGAAGTCGCCCATCGCCAACAACAACAAAGCGATTTAATACTTGACGCATTGACATAAACAAATTTCGTTCTGAAGTCATGTGCTCACTAGCACCGCTATCGATAACCCACTTGCTTTCAGATGCATGACATGGTAACCCATTGTTATCTTTTATTAAAAAAAACTGAACTTGAAAACGCATTTCTTTTGTGCACTGTTTCTTTTAATGTCCTACTTTGTTGCAATTAAAGCACTTTCTGACATCCTTTTTACTCTTGCAATCTTGAATAAAATGGTCAACCCTACCACACTTATAACATTTTTTCAGTGTCAGATTTTTTTGCAAATAATCCCACATTTTTACTATCTGTTGACTTTGCCTTCAGTCTGTCTTCCTCCACATGAAGTCTAGCAACTAAACTATCAAAAGTTTGCTTAGATGTGTCCACCGACTCCCATGCTGACTCAAACAGACTGTATTTCTCCGGCAATGCCATTAAAACTTTTGTAATAATAAATTTCTCAGATATTTCCCTGCTTGCTTCAACTGCAATTGTAACTCTTGTAGTTTTGATACAAATACCGACACCTCCATGTTCTCCTCGAACTTGAAATAAAAAAATCTCAACAACAACAACATATGAATCGCTGTACTCGACTTCATAAACATTGAGCAACTTGTTCTACATAGTTGCAGCAGTTTCACAAGCGATGATATGTATCACTGCGCTTTCGGTCAATCTTGAAACAATTAAACAGATCGTACATTGTGGTCGGGGGTTCCGGATCGCTGTCGAGTCAACCATGAAGTACCTTGGATTGGTGCTCGATAGCCGTTGGGACTTCGTCCCTCACTTTCAGCGGCTGGTGCCCAAGTTGATTGTTGAGTTGTCAACGTTGCTTCCGAATCGACGTGACTGTACGTGGGGATCGTGCGATCGATGGCCCTTTACTGGTCCCCGATATAGGCGACTGACCTGACGGCCCGCACTATTGCAGTTCTGCGCAGACTGCAGAGGGCGATGGCCGTCAGGGTCGTACGAGGATATCGCACGATCTCCTACGAGGCGCCTTGCGTACTCACCGGATCCCCGTCGTGGGACCTGGAGGCGAAGACCCTCGCGAAACTTAAGCAGTGGCGTGAGGAGGCCAGGCATCGGGGCGAGAGGCTGGTGCAAAGACAGATAACAGTTTACCGATCTCAGCTATGGTGGTGGAATGGCAACCGCGTAGGTAAATTGCAACCCCGCGTCTTTTAGTAAGATCTTTGGTGTCTTCTTTTATTTTTTGAAAAAACTCAAACATAGTCGTTTCTCTTTCTTCATCTTCTTCATGTATATAAGAGACCGTGGTTCTATTAATGACAATAGTTGAAGCTGGACAGTTCAAAATAGCAATACTTTCCAACAGAACACAATTGCATGTTGTCAAGCATTTTATTTTCAAATGGGAAAGCAATTTTCTGTAGGTCCCTTTAAACTGGCGTACATTTAGGTTGTCGTTGAAACGTTGAAACCACCTAGCATTCTAATTAATGTGAGCATTACTTCAAAATGGTCTTGGCAAATTTTATAGACAGGAATTAATATTAGTGTATTTTCGGTATACAGGGTGTCTCATTCAAATCGGTCAGTATGGGAAAGTCTGAAACTATAAGACATACGAAGATCTGTTCTGAGGAACCATGTCATCGATTTTAATAACAAGAAAAACTGCGTTCAAACATTTTAAAAAACATCTGTACTCCGTTCGGGAATCGAACCCGGTTAATTTGAAAAAAAAACCTACACTATTTCTATTTAGATATCGATTGTGTAGGTCTTAAGCAGTAATTGTCTGTATGAAACATGATGTCTAAAATGAATAAAATGCATTGTTTCCACATACTTTAATTTATTTTAGTAGGTGCTTGAACTGACCACGTTTACAATATTAAACAAGTTCAGGTCGCTCTTTGGTTGTTTGTAATGAAGATACAAAATGCAATTGTAAGATCGTTACCTAAAGGTGTTGAATATTGTATTGAAAAAGGCGGTGGTCACTTCGAGCAACTACTAACATAAATTAAAGTATGTGGTAACAATACATTTTATTCATTTTAGACATCATGTTTCATACAGACATTTACTGCTTAAGACCTACACAATCGATATCTAAATAGAAATAGAGTAGGTTTTTTTTTTCAAAATAACCGGGTTCGATTCCCGAACGGAGTATAGATGTTTTTTAAAATGTATGAATGCAGTTTATCTTGTTATTAAAATCGATGACATGGTTCCTCAGAACAGATCTTTGTATGTCTTATAGTTTCAGACTTTCCCATACTGACCGATTTGAATGAGACACCCTGTATACTAATTCGTGATAAAGACTCATCAAACTCAATAATAAAATAAGAATTACCTAAAATCCTGTTTAGCAAGTCTCATGTAGAGTGTGACAATTTTCATTATTTTAACTTTATTGGCATACAAATTGGTTATTTGTACCATAAGATTCATAATATCTTGATTGAAAAACAATCGAAAAATACCCAATTCCTTATCATAATTATCAGGAACGTGAATACAAACTGAATGTAAACTGCATTCGCCAGTGCCAGTCAGACTGCAGCTGCGCCGCCTCCCTGGGCTCGTTCATAGGTAAACCATCATCAGAAGATAAACGAGTCACTAGAACTCTTCATTTTCTAAACACGCGCGCAAAGTCTGTGTGAAATATGTGTAAATAACTTTTACGGCAGGCCATGTGGGCGGCGCGCGAGCAACTGACATAATTACACGTATGGCTTTTTATTAGGATGGGAAATCATCAAATAACTTCTCCCACTCTGGGCGGAGTGGGAGGGTGTCAGCCTTTTATGCTGACATCTCTTTGAGGCGCGCGTGGTGTTCCACGAACGCGCCGTCGACACGGCCTGTCGTCATTAGACGGACGGACGGCTAGCTAGCCCAAAGCTAACCGTCCACAGGCCCGCGGCTACGGTGGCCGGTAACCACTACGTGGCCCCCCCGACGCCCGGTGCGTCTCCCGTGGCGGCTGGGGCGAGAGGCTCTCTCCATCTCACGTTCCGCCACCTGCTTCGCTAGCATGACTGCTTCGCAGAAGGTGGTGACGGCTTCCCATTCCGTCTCGCCACGGGCCATGGATTGAACCAGGGCCGGACGCGAGGGGTCGCCGCCGCCGATCGCCGCTACGAGGACACGGCGGTGCTCCGCCCACGCAGGGCAGACCTCCACCGTGTGCTCTACCGTGTCCTCCGGTCGATCCTCGCAGTGGAAACAACCGGGCATTTTCCCGCGATGCGCCCGATTCGATGCAGGAACTGATCTGATAAATTTAGGTTTTCTTTTTTAACAACTCTTTCTTTGTTTTCATATACAACATTATTTTTTGTTTACACTAAACCCGAAAAGGGGTCATTGTACTCATCATTTTGAACAACTTTTTCTATGGGACGAACCTTGAAATCGCGAAAAAAAAATCAGCTGTTCTACATTTTGACGAGTTATGCGAACATAAATGTAGGGAACAGCTGATTTTTTTTTCGCGATTTCAAGGTTCGTCCTATAGAAAAAGTTGTTCAAAATGATGAGTACAATGACACCTTTTCGGGTTTAGTGTAAACAAAAAATAATGTTGTATATTATTCCTAACACAATTTTGTCTCGTAATATTTCATCTTTGGACATATCATATTCACAGTCTTCAATCAACCAGCATATTCACAGTTTTCAATCAACCAGCATATTCACAGTCTTCAATCAACCTTGTTAGGGCTGCGTAGAAAACATCAAACATTTCGTATTTTTGTTGCATTCTACTTAAATAAATTAATGCATCTGTTGTAGATTATGTTTTTCTTAGGGAGCATTTTGGAAGATATAACCTGAAATATCCTCCTGCGTGTTTTACTAGCTTTTTCTGTGTCCGTAAGACCGACATTCCATATTTTTTTAATTCTTCGACGCCTATGGTGCTGAACAAGACGCTCACCTTTCTCGGTTCCTGTTCCGTTGATCACTCTTTCATTTGAGTTGCGGAACAATAAATTGTTCCATGCAGATAAGAATGATTTGAATGCGTCTTGTGGGTCCGCATCTGTGTTAATAGGTGCTGACCAGGGCACAATTTTGTTTTGCGGGAGTGACTTCGGTGACAGTGTTGCGATCTCCTCCTGCCATAGACTTCAAGAGCATGGTCTGTTGCTGAATAACGTTCAAAAGTAATGTTTCTTCCAAATTGCGCTGCCACAATCCTACTTATCCTACTTATATAATATTATAAATGCGAAAGTTTGTGAGGATGTATGTTTGTTACTCTTTCACGCAAAAACTACTGAACGGATTTGGATCAAATTTAGCACACAGATAGTTTATTACCTGGATTAACACATAGGATACTTTTTATCCCGGTAATAAGATCCCGTGGGATAATTTCAACCTTCACGCGGGCGAAGCCGCTGGCAGAAGCTAGTGTTTTATAAATGAAAGTATTAGTAATAATAAACTTCACAGTATATTTTTATCAATAATCAACGATACGATCGTGTCCCAGTTTCACACACACTGACGTCCCCCGAAGGCGAATATATTTGAATCTGACACATTGGCTGTTAGCCCATACTACCCAGTCTGTGAGTACAGTGTGGAGGGAAGCAAAGTATAATTACTCCGTTTTGACGAGCTATATCTATAACTTCTAAATTTTGAGTGTGACTTACACAGACTATATAGAGCTCAGACAGGCAATCCCATAGAGAAAAATCGACTGGTATGAGGCTCACATATCACGTTTGACAGTTTTTTTTTAATGTAGCATTGAATCCGGTGCAGATTTTCAGGCAAGGGTGTGGTATGGCTGCCGCAGAACTCCATTCATCAAAGTGTTTCCAAGCTGAAAGGCCGTGAAAATTATGATGAATGGAGTTTTGCGGCAGAGAATTTGTTAGTACTAGAAGACATGATGCATTACATCAAGCACATGTCCGGTACCGAAACAAAGCCTGCAGAAGACGCTAAAACGAAGGCAAAGCTGATTTTAACCATAGATTCCGGATTGTATGTTGTAATGTTTGTGTTTTTGTACTTACGTTTCTGAATATTGTAATCCAAAATTGTATCATTCGTTCTTTCCAAATAACTGCATAGCCTTTATGCGGAGGCTTAGCATGCCTTTTCCGCCTTTTAATTAGTATTATTTATTGCTAGCTGTACCCGGCATGCGTTGCAATGCATTTTTCCTACCTATCTAATACCTACCTACCTACCTGTCTACTTCTCACCGTTTAAACCTTCCCTGGACTACGACAAACATTTCAAAACCAAAATCAGCTCAATCGGCCCAGCCGTTCTCGAGTTTTAATCAGACTAACGAACAACAATTCATTTTTATTTAAATAGATTTATAGCATTTCTGTACATTTTAGTGTTTCCAAATCTTTGTTTACTTTTGTGATGTCATAATAACAATGACAAACCTAGTTTTTCTTTTAATTTTATTGCTGTAACTTGGAGTTGTAGGTTTTATACATTTGATGTTAGGCCTTCTTTGTTAACCATTTTATTCTTCTATGTTCTAGAACCAACATTTTGAAATTCATAATTTCATCATGAAGGGAAGCCGAGTCGGAAAGATTCAGTCTGCGTGTGGTCCTTGAGCCAGCAACATGCTGGAACTTCCTCTAAACTACGAGTACTATTATTAGACATGGTCGCTAAGCCGGTGAAATCTTGCCCTGGCGTCATAATGAAGTCCTGACGGCCTTGAAAACTGCTGCTGCTGCTGGTGCTACTACTATTGAGAGCCCCTGGACGCTGACTGCCTTGAAAACTTACTGCTGCTACTACAACTGCTGCTACTCCTGCTATTCGTACTTCAGAGAACCTGGACACGGACAGCGGGTGAGCCTCAACCCTCGAATCATCGGAGATTGGCGACTGCTAGCGAGCCTATCACTGCGGCGAGCGGTTTCTACCAACTGCGAGCTTCGGACCTGGACCTGGACCCTTATCACCATGCTACCGGCTTCGTATTGGCTTCCCTAACTTAGTAAATTTCTATTCCCTTGTATTATTAAACCATAATTTCATCTCTTGTCATTTTTTCTTTAAACTTTACACAATGCAACCTTACATTTTCCTCTCCACGAAAATGTAACGTTACAATCTTCTAAATATATATAATTCAAAGGTGACTGACTGACTGACTGACATAGTGATCTATCAACGCACAGCCCGAACCACTGGACGGATCGGGCTGAAATTTGGCATGCAGGTAGATGTTATGACGTAGGCATCCGCTAAGAAAGGATTTTGATCAATTCTACCCCCAAGGGGATAAAATAGGGGATGGAAGCTTATTTGAAAGTCCGTCAGTTTTAAAGTTAGGATCTTCTAATTTTGTGTTTGGGCTGACGATTGAAAATTAATTTATGCGTGATTCAGCGTTTTTGATAACTCCACCCCGAAGGCTTATAAAGGGGATGAAATTGTATGTGAAAAATCCTTAATTTTCGACGTAAAAAGTACAAAATTTGTTATCTGGGCTTATGATTGGAAGCTGACGCAACGGCTTTATTAGAATTTCAACCCTTGAGGGGTGAAAAAAGAGCAACATTTTGTTTTTAATTAAAGTTTTTATTTTTTGAGTCACCAAAAAGTATCAAAGTTAGTAAGTCGTTAGTTTTTTTTTAATTTCAACCCACAAAGTGGTAAAAGGGGGGATGAAGTTTTGCATTGTAGTTGTTCATTCGTTTAAGAATAACAGCAGCAGGAGAGACCTTTTGCAGCAGTGCAAGTTAATAGTATAGGCCGTACACATGTAAATAGCACACGTGACTTCGCGGCTGGCAGTACTTACCGTTTTGTAGGGACCTAGGTAAGCCGAAGATGGACTTACGGCAGGAGCACAAAAAGAAAGTATGGCAGCTGCCGCTCCTGTGGATGCCACCCGCTCGCACTACTCAATATGGTGTCACAACGGATTGATTGCTTCAATTGTACACTGAGTGAATTCACACGGGCCGCATTTTGCGCAATTACTTTAGTTTGTCAAAATGAAAAATCAATTTATTTAAAACATAAATAATTTAACTTTAAATATAACTGCTCTATTGTATTAGGTACCTGTAATAATAGTTGTATGTGTTGTTTAAATAAATAAATAAAATAAATAAATAAATAAATTATGTATAGTAGAACGAGATAGAATGAGTAATTGTCGATATCGTATTTGATACCAACTAGATTTTTTTTTTGTAGATTTCTGTTTTTTTTTCTCTTCTGCATTTCTGATCTTACTTTTGATGAATGAAGATGAAATCAAAAATGGCGCTGACGGAAGTTTTTGGATTTTTAATCATGGGTGTCATTTCCGTGGTTTTTGGTGTCGCTGATAGTGAAAATGAGGTCAAAATTATCACGGGGAAAAAAGTGTACGGAAGCAAAAATAACAGTTTTCCTTTTTTTTCTACGGCTTCCCCTGACACTATTTTCACCCTGCGCCACTGTTAGGGTGTATCTAATCCTACACCCACATTTCGCAAATTTAGCTTAATCCCATCAACCGGGCACAAATAATACAATAACACTTCGCCCGTCCCGCAAATCGAACCCAGGACCTCATGCTCAGTAGCGCTTGCGACAACTCGAACAACGATGCAGTCTGACATATGACCCATCAATATTTTCACGCGAACGAAGTCGCGGGCAACAGCTAGTGTTCATATAAAAGAAACGAAGACAGCAATGGAATTGTGGACAAAGCTAAAAAACATGTTCGCTGATTCCGGGTTTTCTTTGCTGCGACATTTAATTTCAATAAGGCAGGAAAGTTGTGAATCAATGACTAATTACGTAACGCAAGTTGTCGAGACAGCACAAAGATTGAAATGAACAGGTTTTTCAATAACGGATGAGTGGATAGGATATTTATTGTTAGCTGGTTTGCCAGATAAATATTCACCAATGATCATGGCAATCGAACATTCTGGAATACAGATTACCACAGTTGCATTAAAATCAAGTTAATTAATTTGAAAGTTTCTTCAAATTACACTAATTTGGATACCAGTGCCGCTGCATTCGCTGCAAATAAAACATATTCAAAGACACGGAACAACTTTATAAAACAGAATGGCCACATTGACACGTCTCAGTCACAAGTGTCAAAAATGTAATTACGTGTTTTAAGTGTAAAGAAAATGGACATTTTAGAAACCAATGTCCGCTATTGCAGAAAAATAAGCAGTCAAATGCTTACTGTGCGGTATTGCTAAATGGACAATATAATAAAAGCGAGTGGTATTCAATAGATTGAGTGATTTAAGAGGAAAGTTTTGTATATAATTTTATGCGGGCGAAGCCGCGGACATCGGCTAGTTTATGATAATTCCAAAAGATCTCACAGCATTTTCTGAAGGGTAGGTCAATTTCTTTTCTTCTATGGTCTTGAAATCCAATTGTTTACACTATTTTATCATAATTGGATTCCCTACTAGTTAAATTTTCTTCACAATGCAGACACTTTATTTTTTGTAATATTTGTCTTATGACCCACCCAGCTGTAATTGCACGTGAGTGGACCTGTAGCTTTTCTTGCCTTGCTGAGTTTTGAATGCTTTCACTTTCAATCCAGTTCGATAGCTCAGAGGACTCAGGTGAACCTAACTCAGGATCTGCAAGTAATAAACTTGCTGGTTCTGAGTTAGTTTGTTCTTAATTAAAAGTGATTTAAATTTTAATAACTGTTTACTTGAATCCTCTTCACAATTGTAGCTATCTGAGTGAAACTTGATAGAACTCGTGATTTAAAGGTACTTTTTTCATTATTCTTCTTTTTGACTAGAACTAAGGCTTCCGTTAGCAGAATCAGATTCTTTAACGATATTGTTTTCAAGAAGCTCATTCACAAGTATTTGAACAACTATGCGTTCGCTGTATGGTAATCTGTATGTTTTGTAAGAGATTGGCGAGCTGTCAGTAAGTGTAATATGCATTTCTGAAATAGTTCATGTTCCCAGCTCGCTTCGTATGCGGGAACAAAACAGGAAGTATGTTGTAGGTAGGGCCTCGGCGTTCAATTATAATGAATCAGCTCTGGTTTTACCGGTAACGTCGCTCTTTGCTTGGATTTCAGCAGGGCGAAACACATCCACCGTCAAAGGCGATCTAACGTTGCAGGATTTCTTCAATTCAACTTTTCGATTCCCGTAGATTTCGCATCACCACGTCGGGTGAAGAAACTCATTATTTACAATAAAAACGTCTACTACGGTAGTAAGAAAGTCCACGCTTATCTCGACGGATGCCTTACATAATGGTAAAACTACACCAGCTGCAAAGCCTTTTAGTACAGGGAGTCAGACAGTCGATGTTTTATAATTAAAGATTAAAATGGATTAAAATAATTTAACTTCATTTCCAAATACTTCTACACATAGAATCTATCGGGTCCAATCATAACCCAACTTGATACAATAATTACAATTCTATTAATACAAGCATCAGAATCAATTTCCTCAACTTTATAGCATCTCGCATAACTAATCTGTCCAACTCACACTTCAATGGTTCAGTCAAAGCAAGGGGAACTTAACAGGTGGATTACAGATAGGTTCATGAGGACTTGTAGGAATGTTACATTTATTGGGAAAACTACCATGACCATTAAACACTTCAAAATTTGTTGATACAAACTTAGACTTCTTTTCATCACACATCTTACTACTAACACTTTTTGTACCCTTTTAACAAATTCATTTTAATATAACCGGGTAACCTTAACAACATATTTTGGCTTTCAATAAGCATACAATTTTCACAACATTCAATATCTCTATACTTACATCTTAAATTGGCCATACCCAATGGTTTAGATTTAGTCCCTTCATATCTTTCTAATTCAGTATTTACTGGAGTTACCTGCAATGTAGTATTAAGACTTTTAAAATCTTTCCATGGCATAACAGTCACATCTACACCAGTATCAAGACGACACTTCACATTTGAATTTCAGTAATAAAGTTATTACTGTACTAATTTTAGTACATATTTGAAAAAAAAAACATCAACTACAAAGTAGTATTTGATGTTTTTTTATCAAATATATACTACGCAACTTGAAGGACGTATCTTCTCTTGCTGAAATTCCACCATTAGCTTCCTCAGCAGAAGATTCATCGGAACTTTTTGATATTCCGAGAACGATGCCTATCACGCTGATTATCATTATCGATGGAATATATTCTGCACCAGAGTTCTCAAAATCTGTTCTGAATATTTCTAAAATCTCATTTAAAAAATGAAATGCTTTTTATCAGTTTAGCCGTGAAATAAATAAACCACAATGTAAGATTTACGATAACAGTGACATATGCTAGCGAATATGATTGAAGCAAAGAGTATTATAATAAATATGGAATGGAGAGCCCTCTTTCGAGAATTTTTGACACCCTATATTGAATGGTGTCGCCCTCTGGTACTAAATCCCCTGAACTAATCCCAAAATCTATAGTTGCGTACATAGGTATACATCTATCTATACCTTATTATTGAATAGGTTTTCTATTGGTAGGCGGGTAATTTGAAATGTAGGCTTTAAAAAAGCTAGTTTTATAAACATTTTACTTGTTCCACAGCATTTCGTACTTAGTTCTTGATGAACTTATAAAATAAGAATTTACAAAAAACCAAAAACAGATACAGCTAATGTTTACAAAATTGGACGTTTGTAAAGCCATCTCAAAATAAAAACGATGACTGTGTTAATATTTAATTCATTTATTGGTCTTATTATGGCGATGTTTATTATAGTAATCCTGAGCATACATTTTTGTTTTATCCTCACCATCGAATGTAAGTATTCCCTGTTAAAATCCGGTTTACTGACTTGCACCAACTATAAATCAAGATATTTATTGTTACATCTGTAAATTATTCTTTTAACTTTTCTTTATGTGTTTCAGATTTGAATGGAAACTGCACAAATGTTTCTGTAACTGCTTTTATTTCTTGTTTTATTCCAGTTGTTTTTAGCACATCAGTTTTCAAATGTGAAACACATAAGGGTGTAAAACACCTCTTGACGAAACTGAAAGGCACTTGTTCTCTCCATCACTGCGATCATTTTTTTGTTCTACACCACACCTGGGAACCTTCTAGTTACGGAGATATGGGGGTTCAAAGTTACAACTTTTTGACAAGTTTTTTTATAAATGCAAGTTTTTTTTGTAAGATTTTGACTTTAAACATCTCCACGACCCCCGTACTATTCAATCCATTCATCATCACAATGTTTTAAGTGCGTTACATTGAGTTCTACCACAAAACATAATTTATAACCTCAAAAAAAAAAGTTCTTTCCCAGCAGTAATTTTTGCGTAAAGTTACTTAGTTTGATGTAAAGAATGCTTGGTTAACGGCTTTGTGATGAGGTGGTTTACACCCTGTATACTTTGAATACTAAGAAAACATTCTTCCAATTTTCCCGAGGGATTACATAACAACATTTTGTCAGGAAAACATTATTTTGCTGCAATGTAGGGATTTTTAGCATGTTCACTACCTAGAACAGTTTTTCTGCATGTTTTGCAGTTTTTTTATTATATTTTTGAGACATTTCCTCAAGATCCACCCACACACATAATTTCTCTGGCCTAAATCATTCGGAAGTTTTCATCATTCAGAACTTCCTCTCTAAGAGTTATTTCTTTTTCTTCGGAAACGTCAGTTTTGGGAGCAAAATCAGAACTTTTTGTAAAAAAATGTAGTGTTTGCAAAAAACTATTATCATCTTCTTCGCAGTTTGCTCGAGCTGAATGATAGTTTAAATTATTTAATAAAAGTGCAGTGTTTCTTGCCCCGCAATTTCTAATACTTCCGAAGAAATTCTCAACGGGATCTTGATTGAAATTTCTCGTCAACATTGAGTCAAAAGAATATTATTGTGATAAAATTTTCCACAATTCTTGAATGCCTTCAATAGTTTTTACAATTTTTTTTACAGATGGAACAACATTTTCAAATTTTCGGATTTTATTGCCTACCTTTTTGCTTGACTGGAATTTTATACTTTTTAGCATTTTTTTGCTTTTAGCCACAACTGATGGTAAAGTGAATTCCTTCTTACATTTCCTTATTACAATTGAGGCTGTCAAATAAATCATCCACTAATAAAGTCTGAGGAATAATAGAGCGACACTCTTCGGATAACTTTCCTCTAGCAGTTAAATGGTCTGTGGTAACCGCAAAACTAGAGCATGGTTCGCAATCTGTTTTTTTCCATTACTGGCAAATCCCTTTAATTCGTCCCTTGATGAATCATAATGTACTTGTGGTATTATTGACATCTCATCGAATATAAGGGTACACAGTCTGTCTTCAGTATCCAAGTAAGACAACGTCTTTGTCGAGAAGACATCTGCATTTGCATTACTCTTGGTGTTTTTGTATTTAATATCGTACTGGAACCCGTGTAAAAATGGCGTAGTGTTGCATGCGTGTAGCAGAAAAGTGAGGTAAGGCTTAAGATGGTGAGAAAATTTGAAGAAGCTGTTTATGGTCCGTGTAAAGGATAAATTTTCTCCCATATAGTTATTGAAAAAAACGTTTAACACCAAACACTATTGCATAAGCTTCTTTATCAATCTATGCCCATTTCCTTTGCGTAACATTTAAAGTCTGAGAAGCGTATTGAATAGGGCGTTCCGTACCATCCGGAATAATGTGTGAAAGTACAGCTCCCACACCCGTAGAAGAAGCATCTGTAGCCAAAATTAAAGGTAAGCTTGGTGTGTAATGAGCGAGTACAGTGTCTGAAAGCATATGCTTCTTTATCACTGATAGTGCCTTTTCACAATCCGCAGACCAAAACCAATTTGTTCGCGCCGACACCACCGCGACGAGAATATCGCCTGCGCCGCGCTTCGCGTCACTAGTCGCACACCCCGCGCCTGCTTCACACCCCGCAACGCGTCTGCGTCGAGCGAGCCGCGCCCTCGCCCCTCTTGCTCCGCGACCGCCAACTAGGGGTGTGTCGATCAATCATTTGTTGTAACCCGGGTCAATCGCGACCCATTGGCAAGGTGATCGAGTCAAAATGATTCGATCGTTTCGATCACTCGATCACTTCGATACTTCTATCACGGATCGTGGTTCAGTCGTGTGACTGACTGGTTTCTTGAGTAAATTTGTTTGTGACTAAGTGTAACTACTCTCAGAAATATTTAAAAAACATACAAAAACAACAATTACCATTAATAAACTAAACATTCCACACCAAACACCGAAAACTAAACAGATCACGCACAGGTCGCAAACGTGGGTCGCGAGTCGTAGGTAATCAATTTTTCGATCGATCACTCGCGACCCAAACAAACAGGTTTGTACTGGTGTAGCGCGCACGAAGGAAACTCGACTCGTGAAAGTGACCGACATACAAATCGGAATGCGATAAAAAGAGACAAACATACTTGTGTCGATTCAATTCGTAAAGTACGGCGCTGTTGTATTGTGAGTATCGAGTATCGCGAGTCAGCGTCCTCCGTGAGCGGGTTATATGATCGAATGTTTTTGAGATTCGTGAGTCGATCACTTGCGAGTGGGTTGTGATCGAATCAAAGTGATTCGATCAATCGTGATCGACACAGGCCTACCGCCAACGGCAACACACTCGCTCCGCGCTCCCTACCGCGCGCTAAACGATCCACGTTATTTGTTCATAAGTCTTCATCAAACCAATAATTGTACAAAAGTAATTAAAGTAATAATAGTTCAACTGTCAAATGACTTTTACTTCTAACTACTCAACATACGTGTAAGTCGTGAAGGAACCCGCGCTTACATAATGGCGACCGTGTAACTACGTCTGCAATCGTCGGACTCCGTGCTTCCTCGAGCTTCGTGCACCGTGCACCCGCCACCGTGTGCATTTTGGGCCGGCGCGTCTGCGAGCAACGAGCCTCGACCAACGTGCGTGTCGAGAAAAACAAGCTACCTACTTTGCGAGAGCGGCCTACCAGGGCGTGGTCGGCCGTGGCCCGTGATCAACCAGCTGAGTTTCCTTCTTCCATTTCCTATTACCCATACCCCCTTTTCGTTGTAGTCGTCAGCCTGCGTCATTGCGGGAAAACTACAGCAGTAACAGGAAAAGCTTATTGCATGCATGCGCATGGTGCGCATGGAGCCATTCTCATTGTTTTCATTAACAATAACCTATAGGTAAAGGAACCTATTCACTAAACGCTAGTCTTTCGCAATTCAATCTCTATTTCGTTGTAGGCTATCTTCCATACCCCGCTCTAAATTGAGCAACTACAACGTAATCTGTGCTACAACTACCTATATACTTGTGCGTACCTAATTTTGTGAATAGGTAATTATCATCGTGTTGCCCACGCTATCCCCCCGCATGTGTTGGGTGTGCTAGCCAGCTTTTGTGCAACACAGCTACTTTACTCGTGCCTTGTGCGTGGTTTTGTTACGACCCTCCCGTTCTCTATTGCACTATCTCTGGCTTTTGCACGTTTATGTACTCCGCCTTGGGCCGACCGTTTCAGCGCAAGAGGTGCCCGTGCCCATCCTTGTGGCCAGAGCCCGTCATCGCGGCATCGCTTCGAGCAATCGACGCGCCCCCGCCCCCGCCACGCCGCACGCAGTCCCCCAAACCCGAGCGCCGCGCCCGCGCGTGGTCGCTTCGCTTCGCTGACGCCGAGGGAGTGCCGGTAACTACCGATAGCCTGACGAGGAGGAACGTAAGATCTTTCCATTTATTTTTACTAGTGATTCAGTGCTGTCTTTATCAAGGTAGTTAAATTGAATAATTATTTAATTTATCACCATGGATATCAAAACTCTTAAAGCTTAACGTGCCAGCGTCCGTGGTAGGCTAACTAAATTCGAAAATTATTTAAACCAGATCAAGACAGTACCCACATCTGATTACAAAGAATCGCAAGTAAATGAGCTTAAATTAAAAATAGAGATGATCAAAGACTTATTCAAAAACTTTGTTGTGCTGCAAGATCAAATCGATGAGCTTTCCATAGATACTATATCCATAGAAATTGATGAGCGGGACGCTACGGACTCTAAATTTATAGAATTGATCACTGAGGCAGAAACAATTCTGCGGCAATGCCCGAGTGAATCTCAACAAAGTCCATCCCATCATCATTCTCAGAGCGAGCATTATAACAGCGTGAATTTTAAATTACCTAAAATAGAAATAGCAAAGTTTGATGGAACTTATTCTAAATGGTTAGACTTTAGAGATACTTTTAAATCACTAATTCATGAAAACTCACGATTACTGCCTATATACAAATTCCATTATCTCAATTCTTACTTAACCGGCGAAGCAGTCAACATTTTAAGTAACCTGGCGGTCTCAGACAAAAATTACACAGTTGCTTGGGACCTGCTGTGTCAGAGGTACAATAACAAGAGACATTTGATCACTCAACACATAGATTTAATTTTATTTGAACTACAACCCACTCATCGTGATTCTGAAAGTTCTCTTAGAGCATTGGTTTATAGTGTCAACAAAAATCTCAGAGCCCTGTCAAGTTTAGGTCAGTCCACGGAAGAATGGGACCCATTGATAGTACAAATTATGTACCACAAACTGGATTTTACTACCAAACGAGCATGGGATGAACATAGGAATCCTGATGATGACACTATGCCTAAACTAAGTGAATTCATAAAATTCATGCAAAATCGTGCTAACATTATAGAGTCTAGTAGTAAGAAACACAACTTTAGCAATAAGCAGGAGCGCGCCTGCAAATCCTTCGCATGTGTACAAGCTAATTCAAATAATGACAAACCTAGCGGAGACTCAACTTGGGTCTGCAACTATTGCAGTGGAGATCACAGTATCTACAAATGTCCTACATTTTTATCAAAAACTCCAGAACAATGAACAGCTGAAATTGCCGCCTGAGGTTATGTCCTAATTGCCTTAAAAAAGGACATGTTGCCAAGGATTGTCCTCAAGGTCCATGTCGAAAATGTAACAGAAAGCATAATTCATTGCTTCACATAACTTCTCAGCCTGCTACCAGTGTCGCTGTGCAGCCTGCCATTGCTGAAGCCACTGACGCTCCTGAAGCAACCATTGAAGTTCCAGTCAACCTCTCATCTCAGGTACAACGAAATAATCTCGTATTACTATCTACAGCCATTATTGATGTGGCAAATCCAAGCAGCAACGTTTGCCTGAAGGTACGTTGCCTTCTCGATTCCGGCAGTGCGGCCACCTTTATAACTAGAGAGTTAAAGGAGAAGCTGGGCCTACCTTCCATACCAACAAATACTACAAGGATAACCGGTATGGGAAATACTAACTGTGGACAGATTACAGACAGAAGCGTCGTCCGCATACATTCTCGCCATACAGACTACCATTCAACACTAGCATGCCCAGTACTACCTGAGCTAACAGCAAACATTCCGAGTTCAACAATTGATTTAAGCCATTTCAAGATTCCGCCCAAAACTCCACTAGCTGATCCTTCCTTCAACACTTCAGGCCCAATAGACATGCTGATTGGTGCGGATTTATTCTGGCAAATTGTGGGAAGAGAGCAACAATCACTTGGAGCCAATTCACCAATTTTAATAAGTTCCCAGTTGGGCTGGCTAATTTCAGGCCCTATAGCTTTACCGTAAATTGGGGTGAAAAGGGACAAATCTGAACTTCATAAAGAAAGTTAAGGCGTTTTTTTATAGAAAATTCGCTGTAAGGCGATTGTAATAATTGAGTCGTGATGGTATCTTTGTGATCAAATATAAATTATGCAATTAGCATTTCAGTTTATGCATAAAAAAAGCTAAAATATAGCCTATCCCTATTCACCCAGAAATTGGGGTCAATCGGGACGAAAATAAGGTCAATAGAGAAATTCTGTAGGGCTGCCATTTGTGTGATTAATTATAATTTCTGGCTACTTACCTATTTTTTTGCATTATCTATTTATTTAATTTATTCAACATTATTACTTATTATTATTTGTAATTCTTACGTTTGAATTAATTTCTGATTACTATTTAGTGACTGAAATAAAATCCACTTTTACTTCCATTATTTATTTTTAATCAAAAAACCTTTTGCAAATATTTATTAATGAACCTGTATAAACATTTCAAAATCAACAAACATATAATGTCAAGTTTCAATCAATCAAGTTATTATAAAATAGCTTTTAGCAATTAAAAAATTAAAAGTCTTTAATTAACAACTCACTCTTAAAATAGACTTCAATTTAAATAAAAACTTTATCTTATAAAACCACTGTAGACATAGACTTACCAAATCAATTTTACTTAACATAAAAATAATTCTAAATCCTACGGGAATACAGGTACCGCAAATGAGATCATACATGGTTTGGTATAAAAGAAAACATAAAACTCTCGAAAAAAAAAAAAAGAAAACAATTACTCATCATCTGAGTCCATCAGATCTCGAAGAATTTCCACGTCATCCTTATAGTAACTAGGTCTTCTGGGACCACTTGTACTAGGCTTAGGTTTTAAAAAAGGTTCCGAGTTATTCTCATAACAATTAGATTTTTTGAGGCGATTAGCACTAGGTTTAAGTTCAATAGGTTTTTTCATATTTCCTTTGTATATAACATCAGATAAAATGCGTATTTTCGGTTGTGTGTCTTTTTGGCGGTGGTCTTTTGTTACAATAAAATTATCTTCTGTTACATTTACATTGTCTTCTAGTAAAGCAGAATGTTCTTCTGTTACAATAAAATTATCTTCTGTTACATTTATATTGTCTTCTAGTAAAGCAGAATGTTCTTCTGTTACAATACAATTATTTTCTGTTACAGTAAAATTATCGTCAAGTAATAAAACAGGTATATTGTCAATGTCAGTTAGGTCAATATCAAAATTTTGTTGTTGTTGTTCTTCTAAAATTTGTTTTTCTAGTTCTTGTCGTTCTTCTTGTTGTTGTTCTGATTCTTTATTTAGATTATTGTTAAATTTTAGTGGTTTAGATTTCTTGCCTATCCCTTTACCTTTTAGTCTTGATACTTCCGCTATTACATTTTCTTTTCCTGTAGATATTAGATTTTTCTTTTTATTTTTTGTTTGACTTAGGCTTCTTTTTGATTTTTTAGACGTATTCGCAACTTGTGAATCCACATCCGAGAGTGCATTTGAACTTGAAATATCACTTTCTACATAATCACTGTCTTCTACACTTTTTCCAGGTATAACATTTATTTTCTTTGGTTTACGAATAGTTCTAGTATTTTCTGGCCCATATCGCATTTCCTTTAATAATGATAATACTGATTCATCAATTGCTTCTTTTTCTTCCATACAAAATTCGTGTCTTAAGTTATTTCCAGGCAATCTATTGAGTACTTTGTCTTTATTCAGAGGGCTTATTCCTGCTTTCATAAATCCGGCTAAAATGTTTTGTTTTGTATTTGGTTCAATTTTATTTAGTAACTGCTTGAGTAATTTCGGAAAAACATTCTTTGGTATTGTGGGCATTACCCGGCCTTCAGATTTTTTCCACGTAAAAAGAATGTTACGCCATGCAATTTTCACAGGCCTAAAGAAGGCTACATCAAGTGGCTGCGTCAGGTGCGTCGAATTTGGTGGCAGAAATAAAAAATGTACGTCTTGTTCTTGACATTTTTTAATTAAATCTAACGACAGGTGTGAAGACAGATTGTCCCCTATCAATATTTTTTTCCCAGGTTTATTATTGAAGTATGGAAGGGCTACGGTTTCCACCCAATCTTCAAACGTATTGCCGTCAAACCAGCCTGAGTTAGTGCGATTATATCTACAGTTAGGGGGGCCATTTGTAGTCCAGGTATTGTAAAGATTGCCAGCTTTATAGACTACGTAGCAGGGCAACAGTGTTCCATCGGCAGATGCAGCCATCATCAGCGATGTCGAAGACTTTGTGTGGTTCATAACCCTTTCAGGGTATTTGACGCCTCTTTTAGTCAAAACCTTCTTTTTTCCAGGGTCGTCAGATAAATTAGACTCATCGTAATTCACGATGTTACATAAAGGTACATCCTTTAAGGAATTTTCAAGTTGCCTAAAATATTCTTCTATAATTTGTGGAGATACTGCAGCCCTAGCTCTTTTGATGTTCTGGCTTATTCTTTCTGAAATTTCCTTCTTATGACGCTTTAAGAAACATTCTATATAATCCACACCAGGTAAGTTATTTTTAAATTTTTTTACTTCTATACCAACTCTATCTAAATATCCCTTTATTATTATCCGTAAATCATAAGTATCAAGTGGATACCCCCACTCAGAACAAATATTTATGTATTTTATTATGTATTTTTCTGCTTCATCACTTAGTGCTCTTTGTCCACCTTGACTGTTCATTGCTCTCGTTACATGTCGATGCAAAACCGATTTAGCAATATTAAATTGTTTAGCTATTTCAACTAGAGATTTATTTCCAGTTTCATATGTTTCTATTGCAGTTTTTAATATTAAGGGATCATACCTTTTATAAGGTTTTGTACTTTTTGAGATATACACGCGAGGCATATCTGAAAAAATAAATTTGCATTATTGTATATAAATATTTTCACTCAATATATCAACACTAAAATAAACTTTCGGCTACGCCCAGAGCAGGAGGTGTCATTTAATTATTTCCCATCCCAAAAAAAGAACTAAGGCACGTATTAAATGTGACAGCCACTGTTCGTCAGTAATGTTGTCAGTCCGAACAAGTAGGCGAGCCTATTACGATACACCGGACACAATTTCGGACTCCTTACAATATTTCGACAACAAAACTTGGCCCGACCCGGGAATCGATCCCGAGACTCCCTGCTCGGCAGTTGCACTTGCAATCACTAGACTAACGACGCAGTGTAATACTTGCTAATTTATGAAATAAAAAAATCGATATAAAATATAAAGAAATAAACCTAATTATTACCTAGATTACACAATAAAAATTGTTAAGTCTGCTTAGTGACAACCCTATAAAGCTGTACCTATTCATACATAAGTCGTTCCTATTCATCCCCTCCTCATCCCGATTAACCTCGCTTTCGTTGTGATTCATACCTGAGACGTCCCCATTCACCCCAAAAAATACAAATTTCACATGTCATTCTAAAAATCTAAATAATAGTAATATTAAGTGATAACTGATGCTTACCTTTTATGTATATGATGGCCCAAACACTCAATAATGTATAAAACAAACACTCGTATTCGCTTAATACAAAATAACTTTTACACAGCAAAGTTTTAAACACTGTAAAAACCGGCGTCTTGTTTATACTATTTTCGACTGACATTTTTGACAGTTTGCAGCTAATTTCACGCTTGTTCAATGTTGCCATAGAAAAGTTCCAATAATTTACTATTATCCTTCAAAAAATGGTAAAAGTTGGAACGATTTGCAAACGAATATTTAGCGTCAAAAATGTTTCCTGGTTTTTTCCCTATTCACCCCTGGATCCCTATTCCCCCCATTTTACGGTACCTTCAGACTGTGTACCAAATAACATTCATTGCAATTTGTCAACAAATGATAACCATCTAAACAAAAATATTGAGCAACAACTTGCCCGATTTTGGGAGCTGGAAGAGCTACCAAAAAGGCCTCTCCTGAGTGATAGTGAGAAGATGTGTGAGCAGCACTATCAGACCCACACTACCCGCCTAGAAAATGGACGTTTTTGTGTAAAGCTTCCCCTTAAAGACTCTACTGATGTACTCAGTGACTCCTACCATAGAGCAAAACAAAGATTATTTTCTTTAGAGCGAAAGTTCCGCAAAAATCCGAATCTTAAGCAAGCCTATTGTGAATTTATAGCAGAATACTTGTCGCTGGGCCACGCCACTCCGCTGGAGATGCCGCCGCCGCCACGCCAGCGCCACTATTTGTGCCACCACGCTGTGCTGCGCGAGCAGAGCGAATCCACCAAGCTACGCGTCGTTTTCGACGGCTCCGCCGCGACATCTACTGGTGTTTCGATAAACGACATCCAAATGATCGGCCCCAAGGTACAAGACTCACTATTTTCGATTCTGCTGCGATTTCGCCTATACAAGTACGTCTTAGCTGGGGATATCGATAAATTCTTTCGTCAAGTCGATGTCCACGAAGAAGACAAAGACCTACAGCTCATTCTTTGGCGTGAAGAAGATAATCTCCCCATAAGGACACTTAGGCTCAGCACTGTCACCTATGGCTTCTCCAGTGCAAGCTATTTGAGCACTAAATGCTTGTGGCAACTTGGCGAAGACTGCGACGACAATAAGATCAAGGAAATAATTCAAAAGGATTTTTATTGCGACGATCTACTAACAGGAGCTGATACCAAAGAAGAACTACTACACATACTGAATGCAGTCACCGCTAAGTTGAAATCCGGCTGCTTCAATCTCCGAAAGTTCAGGTCAAATGCCCCGGACATCTTTCCCATCTCCAGTGTCGACCTGCAGAGTAAGTTAAGCTTGAGTGACGCATCCAGTGCTCTCGGCTTGGGCTGGAGCCCGCTATCAGACTCTCTTCAATTCACCATTGAAGCTCCAAGCCCGGAAACTACAGAAAAAATAACGAAAAGAAAAATACTATCATCGTCTTTCAGCATTTTTGATCCTCTCGGATTGCTTTCACCGTCCACTGTCCAGCCGAAGATGCTTATGCAACAGCTGTGGCGGCGAGGATTGGACTGGGATGAGCCAGTCCCAGATGATCTACGAAAGGAATGGCAGAAAATGAGTTCTAGCCTTCCGTCTCTGAATGACATGGCAATACCAAGAAGAGTTATATGTAAGAATCCACAAGAAATTCAATTACACTCATTCTGCGATGCATCCATACATGCTTATGGAGCATGCATATACCTACGATCAACTGATGACGAAGGTAACATAGAAGTCCATTTACTATGTGCCAAATCAAGAGTTGCGCCGACTAAACCACCTCTTACCATACCAAAGTTGGAGCTACTTGGAGCTCTACTTGCTGCAAATCTCACGAAGATGGTTTTAGACTCCCTGCGGTACCCCATCTTCACGTGCATACACTGGTGTGACTCCAGTGTCGTTCTTGCATGGCTCAACAGCACGCCCAGCAAACTGAAGAGTTTCGTTGCTAACTAGGTCGTAGAAATCTGTGAGAATACAAACCTTTCTTCATGGCGCCACGTGCCCACTGCTGCCAACCCGGCTGACCACATCTCCCGCGGAGTCCCTGCGGAGAAGCTGCGCACTCTACAAGACTGGTGGTCAGGCCCGTCCTTCCTCAGCATGGATAAGAATAACTGGCCATCACAAGAAAAACCAAGTAAAACCAACTTACCTGAGATGAAGGTCCTACTCGTGACGACCGCAAGTCAGTCACCAGTTATACAATTTGAAGATTTCTCTGCTCTCAACAGAATCAAGAGAACTTTTGCATACGTACTAAGGTACATTAAATGTCTGAAATATAAAAATATTATAAGTGGTCCTCTATCAGTTCAAGAGATGAAAACTTCATTAACATTATTAGTCAAAGAAGCTCAAAAACGATCATTCCCTGAAGAGTACAATAAACTAATAAAAGGTGAATCCATACTTAAAGGTAAAATATCAGCTCTTAGCCCATTTCTCGACAAGGAAGGTGTAATGAGAGTAGGCGGTAGGCTCGATCATTCCAGCTATAACAACGACAAAAAACATCCTATAATCTTAGACTTGAAACATCACATGACCATTTTAATCTTTCGGCAGGAACACAGACGCCTATTGCACGCAGGTCCACAGCAACTGCTGTATTCCGTCAGAGAGTCCTTCTGGCCGATCAATGGCAGGCAGCTCTCCCGCAGCACCGTGCGCTCTTGCGTCGTGTGCCGCCGTCACAAAGGGCAAACTCTTACACCTATGATGGGCAATCTGCCTCCCGAGCGAGTCACGCCCGCACCACCCTTCCAGTCTATCGGGATGGATTTCGCAGGGCCTTTTCACATACTCAACAAAAAAGGTCGTGGTGCTCGCGTATCCAAATGCTATTTATGTCTCTTCATCTGCTTTAGGTTCAAGTGTGTGCACTTGGAAGCCGTCAGTGACCTCTCTAAAGACGCATTTATTTCTTGCTTAAAACGCCTTATTTCACGAAGAGGAAAACCCTTAGAGATATTCTCAGACAATGGGCGTAATTTCGTTGCAGCGTCCAAAGAAATAGGTCAATTTCTAAAATCAAACGCAAAGGTAATTAGTGATCTTGCAGCAAACATGCAAATTAACTTCAATTTCCATCCACCTTACGCTCCTCACTTTTCTGGTCTGTCGGAGGCCGGCATTAAGTCGGCTAAGCATATAATCAAACGTGTAATGGGCAACACTAATCTGACCTTCGAAGAGTTGTCCACGTTATTTGCGCAGGTTGAGGCTATAATGAATAGTCGACCCCTGTCCCCACTTTCCTCTTGTCCTACAGATTTCCTTCCTCTCTCCCCAGGACACTTCCTGATCGGCCGGCCACTGACCGCACCGCCATCACCAATCATCGACGACACCTCACGCTGCCGCACAAGATATGAAGCCATCGAAAAAATGCGACAACAATTTTGGACACGGTGGCAGCGGGAGTACATCTCTGAGCTCCAAACGAGAACAAAATGGCGGGAAAACAAAGCCAAGTTGGCAACTGGTGATCTAGTCCTCATTCAGGAGGATAATACGCCGCCGCTATGCTGGCGCCTGGGGCGCATTGCCAAACTGTATCCTGGAGAGGACGGCATTTCCCGCGTCGCCGATATCTCGACTACCAGAGGCACTATCAAGCGCTCCCTCACTCGCCTGTGCCCTTTACTAGACTGACCAGAAGTTCATCACACAGTTCTCAGCAATCAATGAAGACAACATTTAAAGAAAATAAAGACATTATTTAATGAAAAGGAAAACATCTCAAGACTGCTTCACGTGTACGCCATCTCCACACTGGCAACTCGGCGTCCACATCACTGCTCTGCAGCATACAACGCTGCACTGCCACTCACTTCTTGCATAATGAGCACACGTCGCTGCACCTGTAATTCTGCATCAGCGCCAAGGGCGCAACATCATCAGCTACGACGACGACGGAAGCCCTCGTCGCCAAAGTCTCATCGTCCAGGCTCCCTGCTGGACATCACCGGCCCCGGAGTATGTTCGCGCCGACACCACCGCGACGAGAATATCGCCTGCGCCGCGCTTCGCGTCACTAGTCGCACACCCCGCGCCTGCTTCACACCCCGCAACGCGTCTGCGTCGAGCGAGCCGCGCCCTCGCCCCTCTTGCTCCGCGACCGCCAACGGCAACACACGCGCTCCGCGCTCCCTACCGCGCGCTAAACGATCCACGTTATTTGTTCATAAGTCTTCATCAAACCAATAATTGTACAAAAGTATTAAAGTAATAATAGTTCAACTGTCAAATGACTTTTACTTCTAACTACTCAACATACGTGTAAGTCGTGAAGGAACCCGCGCTTACACAATTAGTTTCCTTTCTTAACAGTTCATGCAATGGTTCTAATGTATCACTTAAATTTGGTAATTACCTGCCATAGTAATTAACTAATCCTAAAACGGCTTGCAGTTCAGAGATATTTTTAGGTTGAAGAGCGCCAACTACAGCTCTTATTTTACTGTCTGACTTATGGATTCCATCTCTACTGATTTTGTACCCACAATATTCAATCATATCTGTCATAAATTCTGATTTTACTAAGTTAACTTTCAACCCAAATTCAGAAAGCCTAGCGAAAACTTGTTCCAGCCTATCAAGATGTTCCTCATCATTTGGAGCTGATATACGGATATCATCAATAAAGCAATGCTGCCGTCATAATGAAAAACGGCACAACTAACATTTTATAAATATGGAGAAAATCGACTTTAAAGTTTTTATTGGTTTTTGGTGAAAAATATTGACACATTATTTTTCGAAAATAGATGAATTAAAATAAATTCATTATCACGATTCTTATACAACTAATGAAATGTAAGTTATTATTTTATTACTATTTATTAAATAATCAACATTTTTCCTTTCAAAGTAACAAAAAAAAATAACTAAAGTTATTAATATTACGAATAAAAGGCTTAACTAACCAATTGCGACTTTTCATTCTGACATTTTGGGAATAAATATGAAATATTACAATGAAAAGGCATATTTATTAAAATGCGCCTTTTCATTTTAATAATTATACAAAAAGAAACAGGTAATAAAACAATTAGGAAATAATTATATTTATTTTATTTTAAAAAGGTAACAAAAATTATCGTCTCACAACTTTAAAAAAATTACATTAGTTAAGTGAAATTACCAGTCTTCAAGAAACTTATTTGTTTTTTTTTTAATCACAGTCAGGTTATTAAATCGACTTCTAAAAGTCTTATAAGAATGTTTGTTAAAAATGGCACTTTTAAGGTTATCACAATTACAATCATTCTGGCCATGCCCTACAAACAACATTAAAATTATCAAAATAGGAATAAACACAAAGTAATTCTAAAATTAAAGGAAAAATCTTCATCAAGGAACTTAGGTATTAGTTTCTGTTTTTTTTATAAAAAAAGGATACTTAATCAGCTATTAGTAGAAGTTTTATAATAATGTTTTAACATTTTTAAGGTTATCACCTTTTTGAACAATTCTACTCATGTCCTTTGAACAACATTAAAATTATGAAAATAAGAATAAACAAAAAAAAAACTATTTGAAAAATAAAATACCTTAGGTGCATTATTATGTTAAGTAATTAGGTAAGTTATCACAATCATCGAGGCACTTATACCTAGAACTTGAGTCAAAATGAATAAATTAATAAAACAATCAGTCTTCATAAATATGAGTTAGATCAGCTGAGCGGTCATTTACGGGTAAGCTTTCCCAAAAATGCGTTCGATTAGCAGGCATAAGTGGTCCAAGTTTATTGAGTATATCGGATTTCCTTTCACTCGTGATGCCCCTCGGAGTAAGTTTTTGGCGTGGTGCTGGAATACCTTGTTTAAGATCTTTTAACCTAAGGAAATCTAATTCAAAATACTCATCAGTGCCATGGCTATTTTTGTAAAATAATAAATGGATTCCCCTGCGAAAATTAGCCTCGGAAATACCATTCAAATAAGCTCGAGGGTTGGAATTTTTCAATTTGAATGTTGAGGAGCAGTCTTCAAAATCAAAAAAATCTTGAATAATCATCTTCTTTACTATTGTGCGAGAGCCAGTATCAGATACAGCTTTGCAGAAATCCTCAAAGTCGTATACACGTTTTTTTTTGTTTTAAGAGATCGTTCCACTCTGTGGTGGAATTCATCAGCAGCCATGAATGTATGACCAACTTCTAAATACCGCAAAGTAATACTTTCAAAACTAACTTCAGCAGAGTTTATCAGATATATCAAATAAGAATACAGCGTCCAATTTTTATTTTGTGCTGCACAGTTATCAAGCCACAAAATTACGTGCTTTAGGTCTCGGTTTTCTATAAAGCCCTGAAGCAACTTACAATGTCCTCTTTTTTTTCTGCCAGACGTTCCTTCGTGCCATAAAACGGCAAAAGTGTGACCAACTTCGTGTATTTTTTGTCTCCTAACGGCACAAAACTCTGGTTAAAAACAATAAGCCGCGGGCAGAACATCACGGTTTTGAATTCATCCATTCCGGGTAACATAATAACTTTTTCCAGGTCTACAGCAAAAATAACAGTATCAGCATCATTCTTTTTCTGAGTCTGGTTATCAGCATCTTCTTCGTACTTCTTACGAGCTAAAATATACTTTTCGTGATGTTCTTCAGAACTTTTACATGCTTGACAACCCCTGTGCCTAATTTCTGATCTAACTCAGAAATTAGGCACAGGGGTTGTCAAGCGGTTAGGTTATGAATTGTAAATTTTTCACATTGCTCACACTCTTCGTGGCCTAATTTGGCAAATGAGATATTAAGTTCCTGTACGAGTTTTCTGTAAAAACCGTACGATACTTTCGTTCGCATTTTCACAGTTGTGGTCATACATGATTCGAATACTGAGATCAGGGCTGGCAGTCTCGACAGATATAACGACAAAATCGTTAACTTTCGATTGCTAATTACTAAGGAATGAAGTCGGTTGCAATAATGATGCTTGCGGATAATGAAAGTCTCTACATCCTAGACGCGTTTCTCGAAAGCATAATAATTGCAACCGAATTCATTCGTTAGTATTCAGCAATCAAAAGTTAGCGATATTGTCGTTATCTCTGTCGAGACTGCCAGCCCAGGCCCCTTATTCACAACCATTCGACTCGCTTCCGAACCGAATCGAACGTCTCATTTATCGAAAATGTCCTTCAAACGCTATTCACAAATCCGAAAACGAATAATTTTGACAGTTCAATTCGATAAGAAGACTCGAATCTTTCCGACAGCTGTTTGTTATCGGGAGTCATATCGAACAAATTTTAAACGAAGAAATAAACCATATTTCTAGCGTATTTCAGTAAAATAAAAATACTAAACTTTTTAAACACTGCCTGAAGTAAGTTAATGAAGTTTTATTATTGTCTGGTGTTGTTTATGTTTTATTAGTTGTTTTATTGACCGAATTTTAATGATGCATCCGCATTTACATAAAATCTATGTGTTTACAGAAATGTAATATTCGTTATAGATTTTAGTTAACAAACTGATATCAATTACTTAGTATTTTTTCCTTTTAAGAAAAAAGAAAACTGTAGTGTTAATAAAAAAAAAACAATTTTTCCGCTATGGCAATTTCATAGACGGCTGTTTACAAAGTAGGTTTATTCGAAAACTGTTTTTTTTAGTTAATTTTAGTAAAATAATAAAATAATTTTGTATCGTAGCTGTCTATTAAGTTACTAGCTGTATATTCCCTAATTAAACAGAACGAAATATTCAAATAAACCAATTTTTATTACTATCTTAAGTTTTCTACCACGATTATCTATTTACTACCATTTTGTAGCATTCCCCATAAACACTATCTGAATGGGAGAAAAAAAGCGCATCCGTTCGGATCTGTGAATAGCGTTTTGACAGTTTTTCGGTTCGGAAATGAGATAGTCGAATACGGATCCTTACCGACACGGAAACGTATCGAATGGTTGTGAATAAGGGGCCAGAAGGCAAATACTTTTTGTTAGGGGCATGTCCTTGCCTGTAATGGGACACAGCAGGACGGAATGACATTATATGCTCAATGATTTTAGTATTAACTATTTTTTTTGGATTTGGGTTGTGTCCGCGGTCATCAATGAGGGATTTTAGGTACGATGTATTATTCTTATTATCAAGAACATTTCTTACAGCCTTACAATTATTTTGGTTATAGCCTAGGCTGGTTAAGAAAAATGTTTTGCATACTGGAATTTTGTCACCATTTTCGTCTGCCAAAATATATGATATGGTTTTAGATCGTATGTAATGTTAACTATTTTTGTCATCATTTTCTCTGTCCTTGGGCCTATCCGGTTTTCTTTGTACTAGTATGACACAAAAAGAAGTATTTTTGTTCCATCCATGACATTTTTCGAAAATTGTTATTCACTACTTTGCGATACTCTTCTGAAAAGCGCGCTGAACATTTTTTTTGCAGACATCCTCTCGCGGCAACCTGGTTTTACAAAATATTTGTTTCTTATTTTTTCCTCCGCCTTCAGTCTCTTCCGATCCTTTATGCTAACGTTATAAGTTTTGTGCTTTCTAATAGTTCCTTTCTTAGTCAGCTGAACATGGTTGGTTTCTTCATCTGATTCTGCCGATGATTCTAAAATTGTTTTTGCTGGAACTGGCTGCGAGCATGGTATAAAGTCTTCTGAATCAGACCCATCTGTATCGCTGTTTTTTTCCCGTACTTTTGGTAATTCATAATTTTTATCCAATACTGAGTCATCAGAATCAAAATCAGATTCTGTATCTAACACAGATAGCGGTGCCTCAACATGCTCCGAGCTTGATGCTTGCACCGAGTGTTGAACGCCACTGGTTGACGGCTCGGGAGACCATTCGCCTACATCATTATTGTTGCGTAAAGCAGCACTAACTAATCTTGCGCTTCGTGATTGCATATTGCTGAAAAAAGAATTAAGTCTTTGATAAAAATGACCTGGTGTTGGCATCCCCAACATTTTATTAATTATATTTTTGTTGTATTGCAACACTACTCGTATCTGTCATGTTAAATGTCATCTGTCAGTCACTAAAATATAAAAATATAGCATCTCGATTGTCTCCAGGAACAAGTCACGTTTTTTATTACACAAACCTCTCAAAATTCTACCAGCCAAAAACCTAAAATTACAGTCCCCAACATTGGTCCTTCGAAAATAGAGAGGCCCGTGCAAAATTCGTGTTTAATTCAGTGTCGTGTAGGAGTGCTGTTGTGCAGTAGTTCGTTAGAAAAAGCGACGACGCCAACATCTACAGCCGCCGATCGATTGAGCAATCCAATACAGATTTGCTATCATCAAAACAAAAGTGGAAGAAGAAGAGCGTAAAAGCAAAACAAGGGATCAACGTGGGTTTTCAAAAAAACGGCGTAGTGCTAGTTTCAAGAATCATCGAGAACATTCGACGATATTCGCTACGACGAGTGGTCGTACTACCGCTGCTCGCCGCCAGGGGCGCCACTATATTTGCCGCAACAAGTTGCCGGTTGGTAACACATCGGTAAATCAACGAGGTTCCAGCCGCTCACCGCCAGAGGTATCCGCTGTGCTCATCAAGCTGCAACCAATCATCGCGTATACTCGTCCACTACCAACCTAACCCATCGAAGTTCTGCTGCTCGCTACTCGCCGCTTGGGGGCGTTAGTTGTACCAACGCCCAGTTTTCTGCTGTGCCGCCATTTTGTTTGAGACTCTGTGTGTTTAATAAAGCTCAAGAAGTGCACGCTAACATTAAGTTAATACATACTTTAATTAAGTTAGTTATTATAGTGCTAAGTATTGTGTACAAAAATGTCCGACTCCGATTGTGATACTCGTGATGGGAAGCTGGCATTGATGAGGGAGGAAGCGTGCTGCCGTGAAGGGCGTGCTAACAAAGTACTTCAACCTGATTAAAGAACAAAAAGCAGATTGCGATCATCAAGCCCTACTCGTTATAGAAGAGCGCCTGAGATCTGCCTTTGATAAATTCGAAAACTTGAACTTGGAAGTTTGTGCTGTTGATCCCACGGCCGACGATTTTGATGCCGTCGAGTCCAAATATTTAGATACCATAACAGTCATAAAATCCCTTCTTAACAGTACATCGCCATCACCACAGCATGCTGCTCCTCCGCCAAAACAGCTAACTAAATTGCCTCAAGTCAATGTACCAATCTTTACGGGTAAGTACTCCGAGTACAAATCCTTCATAGGATTATTTGATGCATTAATTCATCGCAATCAGAGTTTAGAAAGCATTCAAAAATTGTTTTATCTTCGTAACTTTCTACAGGACGAGCCTCTCGACCTCGTAAAAAATTTACCTTTAGTAGCTGAAAGCTATAGCGAGGCCAGGGTCATATTACAGGATCGCTATGACAATGACTATAAAATAACTTGTGATCATATTAACAGCCTGCTAGACATAACGCCTATAGCTAAGTCAACAGCACACAATATTAGGATGTTTGTTTCTACTGTTAAACAGCAGTTAGCTGCTCTAAAAAATTTAAATCACAATATTAGTTCATGGGATCCCATTATTCTTTGTATACTGACACGAAAGTTAGATATGTATTGCAGTAAAGATTACCATGTCATTAGAGATAAAAACCCTAAAGTTTGTGACTTCATCGGATTTTTAGAGAAGCGAGCACTTGCACTTGAGGATGCAGAGAAGACTCCGGTAAAGGTTCCCACAGCTAAAGCGACTCACATGGTAACTGTTAAAAAAGGTGATGCAGGAACTGGATCCATAAATAACACGCCACCACCAACAGTCTGCATACTACGTAAGTCGTCCCATAAATTATTTCTTTGTCCTAAATTTAAATTAATGTCTATTCCAGATCGTTCAAAATTTGACACAGACAATAATCTATGTAAAATCTGTTTAAACAATCACAGCAAGAAGTGCAGGTTTTTCTTCAAGTGTGAAGTATGCAAAGAAAAGCACAATACCTTACTTCACCCAGATAAAGCCCAGTCACCTGTGACTTTGTTTACAGAGTCAAATACTAAACATGTTTTGTTGCCTACAGTCCGAGTTAAGCTAATAGCGTCTAATGGGACTGAGGTACATGTTAGGGCCCTCCTTGACAGTGGGTCTCAAATATCTTTTATTACAAGTGAACTTGTACAATTACTAAAATTAGAACTCAAGGAAGCCAACACCCCGGTATTGGGTATTGGTAGTACAATTAATATTGGAAAAAAGGTGAACATTCAGTTACATTCAATTGTAAATGAATTTAATATCCCTGTAACTTGTTACATATTAGACAATATTACCACTAAATTGCCTCAGGTAAAAATAAATTTGAAAAATATGGTTCTTCCCCAAAATATCAAGCTTGCTGACAAAACTTTTAATAAACCAGGTGTTATACACATGTTATTAGGAGCGGATGTGTTTTTCCAGGTGCTGCTACCGCCTGAGCCTGAATTGGGTATCCAGGAGCTCACTCATCCTGGACGCAGTGCCACTACACCTACAGTTCCAGTACTACGCACTCAATTTGGATATGTTATTGCTGGTTCTGTACCCATAACTCCACATTCGAAACAAGTAACATCTTTATTTTGTCAAACCTGTGATGATTCTTTAAATGATACTCTTTGCAAATTTTGGGAGACGGAAAGTATTCCTGAAGTCTATCCTGAAAAATTACCTGAACACGAGGCATGTGAGAAGCTATTTTGTAGCACTGTAATATTAGATACTAAAAGTAATAGTTTTCAAGTTGCGCTACCTCTTAAGTTGCCTTTAGAATCCATCAATAAAACTCTTGGGAATTCGTTTAATTTAGCTTTAAAAAGATTTCTCAATTTAGAAATCAGGTTGCAAAAAGATCATTTGCTTTACAATTTATATAAAGAATTTATACATGACTATTTGAAACAAGGTCATGGCACAGTCATCGACATCAGCAAATATGACCTTTGTACTGATCCAGTCTATTTCTTGCCGCATCACCCCATCCTAAGACTTGATAAAAGGACAACCAAGTGCCGGGTAGTATTTGATGGGTCTATGAAAACCAGTACCAAGATTTCTCTGAATGATGTGTTATTGAATGGACCTGTAGTTCAAAAAGAATTAATAGATATTTTGTTATTATTTAGAGTTGACAAATATATTTTCATAACCGATATAAAAAGTATGTTTAGACAAATATCGTTAGATCCTAAGTTTAGGTCTTTACAAAATATCCTTTGGAGGGACAGCACCAAGGATAACATTCAATGCATACAGTTAAACACTGTCACATATGGCTTAAAGTGTTCCTCTTATTTGGCTACACGTTGCTTAAAAGAATTAGCACAAATATATAAGCATGAGTATCCTTTGGCTGCAGAAATACTCACAAATTACACGTACATCGATGATGCACTTGTATCTCAAGGTTCTCAAAGTCTTCTAATAGAGTCAAAAAGACAACTTTGTGAGCTTTCGAAAATTGGTGGATTCCAATTACATAAATGGTTTTCAAACTGTCCTGAATTGTTAACTGACATACCTGAATCACTACAACATTTTGACAATATAGAGTTAGAGAAAAACAATGCTTCCCTCAAAACATTAGGCATTCATTATAACATTAATAGTGACACATTCATGCTTTCATGCCCAAATTCCAACACTTGCATGCCTACCACTAAACGTGAAATATTGAGCTTTATTGGTAAATTTTATGACCCACTAGGATTAGCTGGGCCCGTGGTGGTAAGAGCCAAGGTAATTATGCAAAGGATTTGGCAAGCCCATATAGCTTGGGACGCACAATTAGTTGATAAGCTGCTTAAAGCATGGAGTGACTTTTATGATAGCATTAATGAAATGACGCCTATCGCTATACCACGTTATATTTCATGCAATGCGTGTTCTATCCAGATCATAGGATTTTGTGATGCATCAAGCTCTGCCGCATATGGTTGTTGTGTTTATTTCAGGGTCGTTGATGTCACTGGCGCAGTCAAGGTCTCTTTACTCGGTTCAAAATCACGTGTCAATCCGTTGAAACAAAATCTAACTATGCCCAGGCTTGAGCTTAATGCTGCTGTATTGCTAGCCAAACTCGTTGCCAGAGTATGTAACACACTGCAACTTAAATTAAAAATTGATGATGTTGTCTTATATTCAGACTCACAAATAGTTTTAGCATGGATAAAAACCAACATAAATACACTCAATGCATATGTGTCAAATAGGGTAAAAGTCATTGCACACCTTACACATAAATTTCATTGGGCTTATATAAGTTCTGAGGAAAACCCTGCTGATTGCCTAAGCAGAGGTATATTGCCGCACGAATTGTTTAGTCATCCTTTATGGTGGAGTGGTCCTAGCCTCTTGAATTGTGGTGAGTACAATCCTAAAAAAATGACAGACTTGCTGTTTGATGGTGACTTGCCGGAAACTAAGAGTTGCGCTGCCACCTCAAGTGCACTTGTTTGCACTCTTCCAGAAGAACAAATATGTTTGGACTTTCTTAATAAGTTCTCAGACATAAATAAAATGCAACGCATACTAGCATACATACTACGTTTCGTTCAGTATACAAGGTATAAAAAATGTAAAAAATAATGGCTGCTTAACAAGTAAAGAATTAAATGATTCATTATTGATGATTGTAAAAGCTGAGCAGCAAAAATATTTAAAAGATGATATTAATGATTTAAGATTCAAAAATAAAATTCTTAAAGGTAATTTAAAGCCACTATATCCTTTCATTGATGACAGGGGTCTAGTTAGATAGGTGGCCGCCTACAAAATGCTTCGATTCCATATTCTCAAAAGCATCCAGTGGTTCTGCCTCGAGATTCTCGCGTCACACAATTGATTATTCAAAGCGAACATGTAAAAAATCTCCATGCAGGACAAAGACTGGTCCTGTCAACAATAAATCAAAGGTTTTGGATCGTAAATGGCATTCAAGAAGTTAAAAAAGTCATTCATAAATGCATTATTTGCTTTAAATTAAAAGCCGACACTGCCAAGCAATTGATGGGGTCTCTCCCTCATGATAGAGTAAATGCTTGTCGACCTTTTCAAAAAATTGGGTTAGATTTTGCTGGTCCAATTTTAATAAAACAATCTAGAATAAGAAAACCAATAGTAAGTAAGGCATATGTATGTATATTCGTGTGTTTTGTGACAAAGGCCACACACCTAGAATTAGCTTCAGATCTTAAAACGGAAACGTTTCTCGCCTGTTTAAAAAGATTCATAGCATGAAGGGGCCTACCCACTGATATCTATAGTGAGTGACAATGCATCAACTTTCAAGTGTGCAAATGGGCAGTTGCAAGAATTGTATAAATTTCAAAATTCAAAGGAGCATCAAAAGGAAATTCATGATTTTTCAGCACAGAAAGGCATTAACTTTAATTTTATTCCATGCTACTCCCCTATATTTGCTGGATTGGCAGAGGCAGGTGTGAAAAGTTTCAAATTCCATTTAAAAAGGGTTGTTCAAAAGGCTTTACTCACCTATGAAGAGCTAAATACTGTACTATGTCAAATTGAATCTGTATTGAATAGTAGACCAATAATGCCACTGTCAAACGACATTAATGATTTTTCCTGTCTTACTCCTGGTCATTTTTTAATAGGATCTGCGTTAAACGCTTATCCAGAACCAGATAGTTGTACAACTAATAATTTAAAATTTTGGAAAATATGTATAAACATGAAAAATTCATTTTGGAAAGTATGGCATAAGCATTATTTGAACATATTGCAATCTCGGCCGAAGTGGAGGGATTGTCATCCAAATGTAAAGATAGGATCTTTAGTAATATTAAAAGAAGATAATACTACACCAATGTATTGGCCAATGGCCAGAGTAACGCAAATTTTCCCAGGGGCTGATAATAAGGTCAGAGTTGTGGAAGTTAAAACAGCAAATGGTAAAACCCATAAACGTTCTATTGTAAAAATCTGTGTCTTACCCGTTGAGTGTAGCGAAGTCCAAGTAAATGGCTAAGTTTAAGTTTTTAAGTGGAGTACATGTTTAAATCTTATGTACATGTCCATTTTAGTCTTTAAGTGCAGTAAGGTCTTGCGGGGCTATTCCGCCTAAAAAAAGTTACTTGCGAAATTCAAAAAGTTGTGATTTTGCTACAGCAAGCAATAACAACAAATTAGTAAATGCATCATAAAAAGCATTTATTTGTTAATGATTATGCTGTACTATTTCTAAAGAAAATCAATATTTTATGTTACAAACAAGGTATTTTATGAAAAAAACTGGAAAACGGCGGGAAAACCCCGCAGAGGGGCTTTTCCGACGTTTGATTTGATCTCTGCCATCTATGAATCTATTTAGAAAATACTAACTTGCTCATAAAATTCACGGCGGAATACATACTATTCTAAGCTTTACATTAAGCTAGGAGGATCTAAATTCCTTCGAAATCAATTTTAAAAAAATTGTGGGGCTATTACGCCGAGCCTCCATACATGCTAGTGATGTGCCGAACATTCCACAAATTTTAATCTGTTTGAAATTGTTAAGTTATCGATAAATGTTTTATTCTAGTAGTAAGTGTACCTAACGGTGATTGGTAATAATATATAAGATAGTATAGTATAGTAATAAAAGATAATAATATAGGTATTAAAATACTATATTCATTATCAAATAATGAGGCAAATCAAGTAGTCTTCACAATTAACTTAGGTAACTAATGAATTTCTAAACAGTCTTAATTTTTATAGCTTCTATCTTAAATTACGTAGTTTAAAAAATATGCTGAATTTGAATTTAAAAATAACAGTTATATATATTTTATGAGACATGTAATGAACATGTCTGAACAAACCTCTTAAAGTTAATAAGGTAACTAACACAGCCATGGCACAGTTTACAGTCAGTCTTTAAGCTAATTATATTTTTAGGTTTAATATGAGAACATAGGTTGGTAAGTAGGTATCTTTTATTGCAGTAAGTAATAAATATGGCACAACAGGTTTAAAAATATATGTAGTTCAATCTATTTTAGTTTGCCTATTCAAGGTCTTAAACTGAGTAAGTAAAACAAACACAAACATAACTTCTATCTTAACCACCTAAAAGTCTGCTAGTTAGTCATAACTATAAGGTTCGGCGCAAACGGGCCACCAAGCGGCAACCAGCGACAAGCAGTTCACACGCTTTTTCCTACATTTTGTTGAAACTCGCCGCACACGTGTGGCCGGTGGCGGCCACTCGCTACAGCAGTGTTGGCAGTGATTATTGGCAGTAGCAGCCACTGGTGGCTGTGGTTGATGCCCCGTTTGCGCTTTTAAAGATTGACATTTTAGAACAATGTGTGTAAGTTTACACACACTATTCTAAAATCTCAATCTTACAAGGAAATACATAGTCCTTGTCGTTAATAAGTTCTGGATCAGAAAGATATTGTACAATATCAGTGTTTTCTATAATAGAATAATCATTGTTAAGTATGCGAAATACATTCTTCTGTTTCCCTTTGGATTTTAATCCTAATACTACGAGTTTTTCGTCACTTACAATATCTTCTATGCGGCAGACATACTTATATGTTTTTTTACCCCTGAGGGAACTGAATTTAGCTAAAATGAACTTTCCTGGTTCTGGAGTAGGGCCATGTTTTGGTGGTTCACTGGATGTAGTTGGAACAGGTTCGGCTTCATGGGATTGAAGTGTAGGGGTTATCACAGTGCTAGGAAACTGTATCCAATCATGACATATTTCAAGTGAATTGTTTTCTTGATCTGACTGATCTTCATCTTTTGCCGACTGACCTTTAAGAGTTTGGATTTCACTTTTGTAATATTCGTCATCCTCGGGTTGATTATTTTCCAAAAGGTTGTTAAAAAATATTTCTGCAGTTTCGTTATCATCGGAGTCACAAAGTGACTTATAAGATCCTGAACTGTTACTGTCACTTTCACTTCTTTTTCGTTTTTTTATTTGTTGTGTTTTAAATTTTCCCTGTCCCTTCTGTATGTCTGCTTTTTGAACTTTGGTCTTTTGGTAATTCTGTTTCTTCTGAATTTTCCCTGTTGTATTTTGTTTCGTTGGCTTTTCTGTTTTCATTATTCTTTTACCTTTGTTTTTAATTTTGTTTTCTTTTTCTTCTTTTTCTTTTTTGAGTCGGTCCAGTGCACTTTTATAAGTTAAAACTTCGGCGTTGCTGTTAGGCACACGTTTTTTACGACTTACTATGGGATCATTTTTGGCAATTGTTTTTAGTAGTAGTGATTCAAATGATACGATTTCTTCAATTTTTGTCTGAGGCTTTATTATTATTTCGTTTAATACTTTTAATGTCGTCCGCTCTTGGGTTTCATTGAATCTTTTGGGTATCGGTAGTTTATATGAGGCAGGTTTTTTCATAGGGAAACTAGTATCCTGTTTTTGAAAGTCCGAGCTTATATTATTGGCCTGCTGATTACAATTTTGGTCTTGCGGTACAGCTAGCGCCTGTGTTTTTTTGGTATATGTCTTTAACAAATCTGATTGTTCTTTTCTCACGATCCATGAATCTCCAGGTTGTTTATTGTTATTATACTCTGTTCTGCGAGATGTATTTACTTGGGTTGTCAATTTTTGCTCGTTCATTTCCTTATTATGTTGTTTTAGTTCCAGTTTCTTTTGTTTTTGAGTATTTGTTTTTGGTCCCTGGATCGTTTCAAAATCATTGATCTTTTCTAATGATAATTTTAATAAGCTCGGTACGCTACTTGCGGTAATGTAGCTTTTATGGGCAGATTTGGCAATGGCAGCATCACTCTCAGCAGTTTTCATTAGTAGCATCTGATCTTTATTATTAGCATTAAAAACTTCCCATTTTTCAAATTTTTGGCTGTCTAATGATGCTTTTGGTATGGCATTACGATCTATTGGGTACGCGCCGGTTTTCCGAAATCCATTTTGAATTACGACTGGGTTTAATTCGTCCCAAATTTTTGTTATTATGCGTGCGAATTCTGGCTTCGGCAACTTAGACCCAATGTGAAGTCGCTGCCATTTTATAATTTCATCTTCCCATTTATCTTTAAAGGGTTTCATAACGCTGCAGTCTAGAGGTTGCAAAATGTGAGAAGAGTGAGCTGGAAGTTTAATAATTGTGATCCCAACGGATGCTGCGTACTCAATAACGCTTAAATCGACATGTGTCGAATGTCCATCAAATATAAGAATAACAGGCGCTTCTCCTTTTAATGAAGGCACAAATACTTCTCGGATGTATTTTTCGAATATGGTGGTCTCCATCCATCCTTTTTCACTAACAGCATAAGCTGTTTTTATATCTTCATTTGGGTAGAGCCATTGAGTCCAAAGATGTTTGCCTTGAAAAATAATCAATGGCGGCACTTTAACGCCACATGCATTCGTTGCCAGAAGAATAGTTGTATTATTACGTCCAGGTCCACTAGTAGTTCTGGTTGCCTGAAATCCTTTTTTTCCAATTATTTTTCCTTTTAGTGGATCCTGGCAAATCGAAGTTTCATCAAGGTTATAAATTTTATTTGGCTTGTTTTGTAGGCCTAACTCTTCCACCACTTTCTCTAATAAGTCGAAGTACGCGTAGACTATAAAAGGATCGCTAGCCTTTCGCCGCGATATCTCAACCGCTTGCGGTTTTTTAATAGAAAGCCCATTACGTTTCTTGAACGCATAAAACCAGTCCCTTCCTGGCAAATCTCCTTTAAATGGAGTATTGATACCGTTTCGGCGTACAAATTCTGAAATTAATAAAGAAGCTTCCTTGCGTGTCAAAGGAAAGAATTTTTTTTCCATTATATGAAGACAATTAGCCATACGTTTTTCAAGTTCAGATGAAAATACCGTCGGATGACCCGCAGAGGCGTGAAAACAATTAAGTCGCGTGTTAAGTGTGGACCTAGGTATATCATGATATTTCGCCGCTGCGTACGCGGTCATTTTATTGCTTCGCACATCTTCTAAAGCTTTTTGAATTGTAAGTTCCGAATACGTCTTTTCTCTTTTCCGCTTGTAATGACGGACCATCTACAACAATAAAATTATGGCATGATAATATGAAAAGCAGCGTATGTGCAATACAAGTTAAATGTACAAACGTAACGAATTTTGGAATCTCATCAATCTTTTGTCAGTCCACTGCTGGACATAGGCCTCCACCATGGCTTCACACTTTGTATTTGCCGTGGATGCTATGCCCACAATTGCTATTCTGATATTGCAAATTTGCAATGTATTAAACGATTTTTTTTAAACGTAGGTTACGTTGGTCATTTTATCAACTTTTTGCAACATTCATCCTGACAGCGTTTCACACCCCACTCTGCTAGTAAAAGTTAAATTGAAAAATCTTTATTTTGTTAACACATTACAGTGCTCTCGAAATAAGTAAAAAATTCAACATGCATCGTTATTTTTTCGACACTAGGACATCACTAACTTTTTTCAATATCGTACTAAAATGGTGGGGCTATTACGACATATCATTTTGGTTGGAATAACCCCCATCTTAGAATTTGTGGGGCTATTATGCCGCATCAAATAACTCAGTAAAAACAAAGCACAGAGTAAAACTGAATAGCACAACGGAATTTCTAGTTTCTCAAATCGTCATTTAACTTTACAAACACCAAAAAATGATAAATTTTACTCACTTTTGAAACCAAATCCGTGGAGTTTGACTTTCACTAAACTTGTCAAAAATGGCGTCCTAAACAAACATGGCTGTCGATCAAACAGTTTACGCGTTAGCAGTGCCATCTAAATGTCGATCTACGAAAAAGAGTTTTCACTATCCGCCTATAGATGCCGCTATGATAAATCATTTTATTTATGAAAGTTACAGCCAAACGACGGGATAACCCCGCCGGCGGGATAGCCCCGCATGACCTTACCGGTTTTTCTAAGAAATTTTTAGTTTTAAGCGTATAATTTTAAGGCATTTCTATTTTAGTTAAGTACTTTAATCATATTGTTACTTTGCTTTTATTAAAAGTAAGAACCTAATTCCAAGTGAAGTGTTTTGTAGAGCTTTATTGTTTAGTACTTATTAAATAGGTCTAATTGACCAAATAATATAAAACAAAAATAAATATGTTTGCATTGTACTCAAACTAAGTTATAAACATGATTCTATTGCTGTTTAGGTTTAAATCATAGGTTAGCTTTGTTAAGTTTTTAGTTGTTTTTCAATAAGCTTATATACATTTACTTACATTTTGTTTCATAACACTCTTTTCCCAGATGGGCAGTATGTTGGCATCCCCAACATTTTATTAATTATATTTTTGTTGTATTGCAACACTACTCGTATCTGTCATGTTAAATGTCATCTGTCAGTCACTAAAATATAAAAATATAGCATCTCGATTGTCTCCAGGAACAAGTCACGTTTTTTATTACACAAACCTCTCTCAAAATTCTACCAGCCAAAAACCTAAAATTACAGCCCCCAACACCTGGTAGTATAAATCCAGTAACAATTATTGCGCGTATTCTAAATTATTTACGACTAGCGACCAGCCCCGGCTTCGCACGGGTGCAATGCCCACTATTTAATGGATGTTATTTTACATATAAACCTTCCTCTTCAATCACTCCATCTATTTAAAAAAAATCCATCAAAATCCGTTGCGTAGTTTTAAAGATTTAAGCGTACAAAGGGAAATAGGCGACTTTGTTTTATACTATGTAGAGTGATTAGGTAGATACCTACTAAAAATTTCGTTATACTTTTTGACTAAATTTTATTTTATTTTATTTTATTTATTCAGGGACAATAAACAGCTACAATATGTGTTGGAACAGAGTAAAGATAGTACAAAACATTAACAATATTGCAGCCCACTACATTATCCGCATATAGACACGAACGAATAAAATAATGAGTGCCACTAGATAGGTAAAAAATAAAATATTATAAAAAGTTACATCACATAAATAAACAATAGATAATGATAGAAATACCAAATAATTCAAGAAAGATCAGCTAAATAGTAATCATTAAACATTAAATAACTTAGTAATTAATGAACAATAAATAACTTAGTAATTAATAACAGTAAACAATAAACTTAACTAAATATGAATTACATCATGCAAAATTCGATTTTCAATTTGATTTAAATTAATTGCTTGCAGGGTAACAATACTTAAACACTAAAAACAAATAAACAATAAAAAATAAAACACAAACTAGCTTACATTCCTAATTACATTATTGGTTCATAATAATCTTCATGACATTGGATTGGATTGGATTGGATTGGAAATTGCAATTAATCACTCGAAAATGTAGCCAATAAATACTAATACATTATTCTATTCATATTAATGTCATGTGTCACAAAAGAAGTTTAATATCATAAAAACACGCAAATGTAACAAAAACTTAATCTTACCAGCGCAGCACAGACAAGCGTGGACTCGTCGAGACACGTCGGGCACAACTGGCGCGTTTCAATCAAACCCTGCCCTCCTTTCCTCACCCCTAATCGTAAATAATTTAAAGAAAAGGCACAACTGGTTATTTCTGCCTTTTATACGTAAATTAATTGAGCCATGCATGGATCATTAATTAAGAAGACAGGGCACATCTGGCATTTGAGCCTTTTCTTTATGTTATGTTGTAAGTGTGCCTTTTCAAAGTAGTTTTAGTAACTTAAGACTTTTTTTTTTATAAATACCTACCTTCTGTTATTCTAATTGGCATGCTGAAATAAATTTTCCGATTGACATTATTGTTACCGGCCAAACCCGATTTCAGGACAAACTAGTTTGGCCTAGGCTAAACTATACCCACTTGGGGCACCCTGACACGGATAGCTTCTGAATGGTTTATAAAAAATGATCGGGGTGCCCCAACTCGGATAAACCTGTAAACCAGTATGGCCTAGGACAAACTAGTTTAGCTTGAACTCGGGTTTGGCCGGTAACATAGATTAAGAGAAATGGCAATGGCAGCTCAAAGGCTTGCCTGAATCGGTTCTAAGGAAATATTTCCACAAAATCTATAGGTACTAACATTAACAGTCAGACAGCCATTGCATTGCAATATAATAGGTACCTACCGTTCAAGCAATCCGACACTTGATGCATGCAGCATAGGCCGCGGTATCTCTTTCGAACAGGCCCGCAACCCCGGCAGGCTTCGTCATCTCTGACATCTCTTGCGCGCGTGGAACACGAACGCGCCGTCGACACGGCCTGTCGTCGTAGTTAGACGGACGGACGGCAAGCTAGCCCATAGCCAACCGTCCATATGCCCGCATCTACGGTGGCCGGTAGCCACCACGTGGCCCCCGACGCCCGGTGCGTCTCCCGCGTACGGCAAAATGATCGATTTACGTCGACAAAAATATTTCTAACGAAAATTTGTTACATTTCATTATTTAAACATATTTTTGAGTGGCTATTACCTATACTAAGCAGTTGGACCTTTCTAACTCAACCTACGGACCTATAAGTACTGATTTTTAATATATTGAAATTTTATTCCAATATTTAATTTTTGCATTGAAATAAAACAACTCAAAATAAATCGCATCTTCTTCGCCATCGTCTTCCTCATTCTGATCGTTGCCTAAATATTTTGGCATCGTGAGCATATTCATAATTGTATCATTAAAACCTTTCATTGGTTTTTTTTTCACTGATCGATGTTGACTTATCAGGGGATCGGAGTTAATACATAGCCAGTGTAAAATGTCCGTGTAAATATTATTCATTCTTGAAGTATTCATTCTTGAAGTTTTTCGTGAGTGCATGTGTCGTATGTTTTTATATTCTTTTTGAGAGGCTTCCAATACGTCCTCGGATAACTGACCCACAGGCAGAGGTAGCTGACTTATGATGTCGCTGCTGTGGATAAGTAGTTTATGTACTGACGCACTCATCTTGTACCATCCATACAGTTCAATGCATTTTTTTGCTGTTTCCATGCAATAAGGTTTGAAAGTGTTTATGTTGATGTAATGGCAACTGGAAATTGTCTTTAAAATATTTGAAAACCTTTCAATCAATTCTTTATCGATTCCAGTAATTTCAGAAACTATCTCTGGATTTTCAAAAAAATTCCGTGCCGTGTTGCCGTCATTTGTGTTTCCACCTCCTTGCTTAGGTTCGTCCACTACTAAACTTATCTTCTCGTAAAACAGATCCGTTATAATTTTCTTCTTCTCTTTTACTTGATTCTTCAATGTAGTGCCCCCTAGCTTGCGATTGTTTAATATCAATTTTATATGCTATATGTAAAAGATATTCGAAACATCTTAGATAGCCATGTAAAATAGATATGCCATACTTATAAGCAGAAACATCGCAAGATCGTTGTATTTAAGACCTTATCCAAGTTGTTTATATCCTTCGGAGTTACCTTACAAATGTTGCATGCCTGAGATGATGCAGTTTGTGTAAGGACATTGCATGTTTTGCCATCCATCATTGTACAAATTGGAATATGCTTAAAGGTGATTAATTTTTCTGGGAGGCTTACTGTTGTCGATGTAACAGCTCGCAGCTGTTGTTCTGTAGCATCGAATTCTTGTTTTATGCTCTGATTTGTTTCTTTAATTAACTTGAAACCACTAGGGCGACACCACTTTGTCGATGATGGGCTGGGGTTTTTCCAAAATATATTTTTTTCTTCTTCATGGAATATAGACACTTCGCGAGGAACAATAGTGCTTAATATAATATTCGAATCGGAGTACATTGGACTGTCTGCGAAGTGCTGTTTATAAATGCTGTACCCGCCACCACCATCCAGCCCCCACTTATAGTAGACATCAATTTCGAATACTTCTGGAGGAAGATGAAGAGAAATAACTTCTTGTTGCACTTCATATAATCTTCGGACTGTATGATCAAGTAAGTTTTGCATAGGATTCCTGGCTTCGATCTCCGAAACAGTAATATTTTCGGGATAGCAAGTTTGCTTTATCTGGAAGATTTGATTATAGGCAGGATTTGATTATTAGCACCTCTAGCTTTAGCTCCTCTTTGTACTTTTATATAATCTTCTTTTGTCATACTAGTATCAACAATAAGAGCTAGCGCTTCCACAGGTGATCTGGGCCCATAACCTAATGAAGTTTGTCGGTTGCGGTGGCTACACAATATAAACTTCGTATATCCAGCAAAGTATTATTTATTGAGATCACTGTACTTACAATCAAGGAATTCAGAGAAGCTTTTATTATAATAAACGGTAAATTAGAAATAATAGAGATTAGGTACAAATCGGGCAGCGAGGACGATGACAGAGCGAACAGAACAGACATAGACAACGTCACCATAGATTTAGACAAGTATAGGGTTGCCACACTTTTAACAACAAGTACATTTTTGTATTTTTTATAAGTTTCTGTATGACCACTCAGAATAATATTTTCAGTATGTTACAGTTAAAATAGCACCACAGTCTCTGAAATATAAAATGTAATTTATGAATTAATAGTAGGCAAGTAAAGATAAAAATTACAAAGCATAGTTTTCAGTACTACGACCCTCGCCTGCTGGCTCGTACCGATCGTCTCATTCAAAGAGTACAAAATACTTGCGCGCGGTTTTGCTACAACATTCCCCGGCGAAGTCACGTAACACCTTTCCTAAACAAGCATTTCTCACTAAAAATTAAGTCCACACGGAAACTACACTTGGCTAGCCTCCTGTTCGGTGTGGTTAAATATAAAAACCAGACTATTTGTACAATAAGCTAAGTTGGTTAACTAGTAGACGTGAATGTGGAAGAGCCTATGCTCGCAACAACTTTCGACCCAGTCTCATAATACAAGCAGCCTTCAGGGGTAGTTATCGCTATGCGGCTTCCAAAATATGGAATAACCTACCACCACCAATTAGAATTATCAGCACCATTCACACATTCAGAAGACGTCTACGGCAGTATCTGATAGAATCGCAACGGAAGTTGGACATGGTCGCACTTAATTTCCCAATTATATGATGTACAAACTCTCATATCTTATTAGCTTGTTCACGGTAAAATATATTTGTCGACTGCACAAAAGTATTAAAAGCGGATTTTAAACACATCTATATTATTTAACAAATATTAAAATACAGGGTGGCGCAATAGAACGTGCATATTGCGTCATCTTTTTTGGCGGGGTAAGTGGCGCGCGGGCGGGAAAACCCTAGCGTGGTTGGATAGTGACACTCGTGGAGTTTTAGTAGCCATGAATCACTTCGACGGGAAGCATCGCGCTTTTTGTGTTCGCACGTTTTATGAGAACGGTCATTCATACATCTCTACAAGGCGACTGTATTGTTCTGAATATGGATTAAAACATATTCATGAAGCTCCGAGTGCAAATTTAATTAAAATATGGGTAAAGCGTTTTGAAGGACCACAGACAATATTGAGAGGGTGAAGGAGTCAGTACGAGAAAATCCGCAAGTGTCTACTCGGAAGCGATCGGCGGCTTTACACTTGTCACGACGAAGTTTACAGCGAATTTTAAAGTCGGATCTTAAACTGCATCCTTATAAGCTCCAGTTAACACAGGAGTTGAAAGAGACCGACTTCAGAGCAAGGTTGGCATTTTCTGAAGAAATGCTTAGTCGATTTTCCACTTTTGACAACATCCTTTTTTCTGACGAGGCACATTTCCATTTAAATGGTTTTGTTAACCGACAAAATTGTCGTTATTGGAGCGACGAGAATCCTAAATTGAAACATCAAAAACCACTGCACAGTTCGAAAGTAACGGTATGGGCAGCAATCTCAAGCAAAGGAATTGTTGGCCCTGACTTCTTTGAAGATTCACGAGGACGAAACATCACCGTTAACACCGACCGCTATGTTGCGATGTTAGAGGGATTTTTGACTCCAGAACTTGCGAGATCAAGAATAGCGAATACGAGGACTTGGTTCCAACAAGACGGAGCGACCTGTCACACGTCAAATGACTCTATGGCGGTTGTGAGACAAATGTTTCCTGCAAGACTAATTTCCAAAAGAGGTGACATCCCTTGGCCCCCACGTAGCCCTGACTTAACGCCCCCTGACTTTTTTTATGGGGATACCTCAAACACAAAGTCTACATGAACAATCCGAGGAACATCAATCAGCTAAAGGAAAATATCCGCGGGGAAATGGCAGCAATCACGCCAGACTTATTGACAAGAGTTTTCACAAGTCTGCGTTCTCGTTTAGAGGAGTGTTGTCTTCGAGAGGGCCGTCATTTAGATGATGTTATTTTTAAAAAGTAAACTCCATTTAATTACCTAATCATCCTGTCTTTTATTTCAACTATACCTTCCGTATTAATTATTTCAGCCTATACTTAATAAATGCACGTTCTATTGCGCCACCCTGTATGATAACAAAAAGCTTCGGTCACAAAGCTTTTTGTTATCATAATGGCACTGACCACATATTCAGTGCTAACTATTCCTCTAAAAAATAATTTATTGAAACATATGTAACAACATTATCACACGTTTTAATAAAAAAATTTTTTCTTAAGTGCTATTGTGGCGGATTCATGAGACAAAGATCTATTTTTTTTCGTACAAAATCTTTTTATAGTAATGTGAAATACACCCTTAATTATATAATTTATATTGTCCCCTTTGTGCTCTATGCAATCATTTCAGAAGTTAAAATTGACGGACTCTTTTAAAATGCTCAAAACATCATGCATTAATGCTTTTTTATGTGCATTATTTGATAAGTATCACGCGCGTTTTTCGGTAGAGAGTTTGGCACGGTCCTCGGCCGTACCAAAAGGCTAGGCGCCAGGCCAGTGTCGCGCATGCGCAGCTACCGGCACACAACCCCCCCCCCCCCCGCGCCGCCGCCGCCGCGGTCGGCAACGCGGCGTCCTCGGGCTCGGCAGTCGCGCAGTACATATGCGTAGGTGCGCACCTACGCATATGTACGTCACACCGATTCTTCCGCGGCTCCCGCTCGCTCCCGCCAACAGTTGTTAAGATAATCCTAAAATATAAGTTTTCGTGTGAATAAACTGTTTAGTCGTGTTAAAAAACTCGTGTTTTACTGGTTACTGACCTACATACCATCATATAAGTATTTATTTATAGAGGTGGCACAATATTCAATAGCAGACGCTTCAGACCTTATAAAAACCCTCAGTCTGATGGCGGTGAAGAATTCAGTAAACAAAAATAATTATGCATAGTGTAAATCTCATTACATACAACTGCAAGAACATCAAGCGGTCTATTGAGGGTATTAGACAGCTTTGCAGTCTTGCGGACATTATTGCGCTGCAAGAGACCTGGCTACAGCCTGAAGAGCTACCGTACCTGTCCAGCGTGCACGTGGACTTCGGAAGCACGGGGACGTCTGCTATGGACACTGCTGCCGGCATCACCAGAGGTCGTCCCTTTGGCGGAGTTGCGCTATTGTGGCGTAAGACGGTGTTCCCTTGCGTTTCAGTGATTGAGTGTTCGAATCCGCGTATTGCGGCAATTCGTCTTACGACGAATGATAGGCCAGTGCTAGTCATAAGTGTGTATATGCCAACTGACTGCATAGAAAATGTGTCGGAGTTCACGGACTGTCTAAGTTGCATCAGTGCCATAATAAGTGAAAGTGACATCGAGTCTGTTTTCATACTGGGTGACTACAACGCGCATCCAGGTGAGCGTTTTTACCGTGAACTAATAGATTTCTCGATGGAGCAAGATTGGACTTGTGTCGATACCAATAGATTACAACTGTCATCGGGGACGTTCACATTTATTAGTGAGGCTCACGGAAGCACGCGGTGGCTCGATCACTGTCTACTGACTGACTCTGCTAAGGACTGTATAACAGGTGTATCCGTAAAATACGACGTCTATTGGTCTGATCATTTACCACTTGTTGTAACTTGTGATCTCGATGTTATAAGGCAGAAAACAAGTCCACAAAAAACTCCTTGTAATAAAATAAATTGGGGAGAAAGGAATGTTGAACAATGTTACGCTTATGAAAATATGTGTAATTCTCAATTAAGGCATATTGATTTATTAGCAGACTTACAAAAGTGCTGTGGTAAATATTGTAGTGATCTATATCATAAAGAATTAATAAATAATTTATATAGTGACATAGTCAAAGTTTTATGTTCGTGTGCTACAGCGACCTATGCGAGCAGTCGAGGTAAGCGGAAACCCCTGGCTGGGTGGAACAAATATGTGAGCGAGGCTCACAGGAATGCCAGGTTGGAGTTCAATGTATGGTGTTGGTACGGTCAACCTCCTACTGGCCCCATTTTTGACGCTATGATGAGGGCACGAAAAATCTTTAAAGGAAAGCTTAAGTGGTGCCAAAAACACCAAGAACAAATTAGAATGGATCTACTAGCAAAACACCATGCTAAATCGGATTTTAAGGGTTTTTGGAAAGCCACTAGTAGGTTGAACCCTAAGCCTGGTGTTCCTGTGAGCGTCGACGGGTGTTCCAGCCCTGGGGATATAGCTGAATTGTTTAAAAAACAATTCGCTATTAAGTCGACACTGGGGCCGCCGTGCGGGGTGTTCGATGCTGGACCCGAGCAAGCAGAGGTGACAACTGTCATTCTGGCAAAGGATATCCGGCAGATAGTTCAGAAGATGACAAGAGGAAAGTCGCCTGGTCATGATGGGCTCAGCATCGAGCACTTGCAGCATGCTGGTCCCCACCTGCCTCGAGTGCTGGCACTTCTATTCAATCTTTGCCTTAGTCATTCACATCTTCCGCCGGATCTGGTGCGGACTCTGGTGGTGCCGGTGATCAAAAGTAAGACTGGAGACGTGTCGGACAAGTCTAACTACAGGCCTATTTCACTCGCCACCGTCATAGCCAAGGTACTTGACAGCGTGCTCAACTCACATTTAAATAAACATGTGCAGCTCTGTGACGCTCAGTTTGGATTCCGGCCTGGGTTGTCTACGGAAACGGCTATTGTTAGCTTGAAGCATGCTGTCAGGTATTATACGGCTAGAAATACACCCGTATATGCCGTTTTCCTTGACCTGTCTAGGGCTTTTGATCTTGTCCCATACGATCTTCTTTGGAAAAAACTAGACGAGACAACACTGCCGCCAGAGTTTACATTACTCCTCAAGCACTGGTATCTAAACCAGGAGACTCAGGTGCGATGGGCGGGTGAGCTGTCGGAGCCATGCCGGCCGGAGTGCGGGGTGAGGCAGGGGGGCCTATCCTCACCTTTGCTCTTCGGTCTGTATGTCAATGCGCTGATTGAGGGACTCAGCGGCATGCGTGTCGGATGCTATGTTGATGGAGTTTGTTTTAACAACATTAGCTATGCGGATGACATGGTGCTGCTGGCTCCCTCGATCGGTGCTCTCCGGAAGCTACTCAATGTGTGCGAGTCGTACGCTGTAGCACACGGATTGATTTACAACAGCAGAAAGACAGAATTCATGGTCTTCAGGTCTGGGACCAGGTGCCCCACTACAGTACCTCCTCTTCTCATGAAAGGTGATGCGATAAACAGGGTATACAAATTTAAATATCTGGGCCACCTGGTGACGGATGACCTGAGGGATGATCTGGATTTAGAGAGGGAACGCAGAGCATTGTCAGTAAGGGCGAATATGTTGGCACGCCGGTTCTCTCGATGTACAGCTGCAATTAAAATAGTCCTTTTCAAGGCATACTGCACATCGCTGTACTCGGGAGCCCTGTGGTTCACGTTTACCCAAAAAGCTTATAATGCTCTGCGTATCCAGTATAATAATGCGTTCAGGGTATTGCTGCGACTGTCACGCTTCTGTAGTGCCTCTGCAATGTTTGCTGAGGCACGCACTGAAAGTTTTGATGCGTTGTGGCGTAAGAAATCAGCCTCGCTGCTCCACAGACTGCGTTGCAGTCCCAACACTATCCTGCAATCGATAGCCGCCCGGGCAGACAGCCCATTAGTGTGGGCGCTAACTAATCGCACCCGATCTGTTTTAGTTATTAAGTACTAACATAGGCTAAGTCATATTGTTACTAACACAGTGGACCTCTTTGTAGTCTGGCAAATAAATAATAATAATAATAATAATATTCCACACAGAGAACAAAGTTTTTATTGGCATAATTTAAAGATTCTTTTTAATCATTATACTCTTTAAATTGAATAAAAGAATGCATTACTGTTCGGTTTGATGTAATAAATATTGTGTGACATTGGTCACAGTATTTTTTTTAATTTTTAATCAAAAATCTACACACATAAGCACATGCTTGTCATTCTCCATTGTCCTCAAATACTTCCTGGTGAATGTTGCCTTAATTTAATTTCCATACCGAAGATGAGGCTGAAGTCTCTTCGGTATGGAGATTTTCAGGCTGATTACAATTTCCAAAAACATTTTAAAATTTTCAATAATGACGTCATTACTGTCAAGCTTACAGTTTCCACCTATGTGGTATAAGTTACTTAAAATTGATGTTTTTAAGCCTGCGATAAACTGGCCAGTTGTAGGACTGTAGTTTGCAACACAACTTCCCCTAATGCACCCAAATAAATTTTCTAATGGATCTTGTTGTAGCCTTAGAGTTGCTAGACTTTTTATAGATTTGTGTTTTTGCCGCAAACTCTTCCACAACATTTCAATTGCATTAAGGGTCCACAGCCAACCTATTTGCGATGGTGGTGTGCATTTGCAGTCTATAAAATTCAGTGTTTCAAAGAACAATTTCATTTCTCTAATAAATTTCAAATGAGGTGATGAAATTTTAAATTGGTCGCAAATGGTTTTCCTCCAGATCCACCGTGTCGCTGTAAAGAGTCGAATAGCATGTCCATTCTGTATATAATATCCGCCGTAACAGCCGCGTCAGCAGTTAATTGACCTGTAATAGAACATAATGTTTCATTTTATTATGATGCTTCTCAAATTATATAATGACAATAGTCACAAATTACTGTGACTTATGGTCAGATGGACAGAACGAAATTATGGGGTTCAATTTTTACTGTTTCGAGCTACAGAACCCTAAAAATATCTAGGAATCTTTTACATACATAAATTGCGATAAATCAGGTTACCTTGTGCTATTTTCGCAAACTTTCCAGAAGCAACTGTGTGGCTCAGCACTTGAACGGCTAGTTTTACCCTCATCTTTTGTTTAGTATTGGGATTCAGATGTTCTTGTCTGAGACTGGGTGCAAACACAAAGTTTGGGTTTGAGTTGTCCAGTTCATACAATTTGACAATGTGACTCCATTTGGCTACACCTGAAACAAAATAAGTATCATGGTCAGTTTGAATACATTGCCTCAGCAGAGCGCAGCGGTGGCCCAGTGGTGGAGGCCCCGACTTAAGAACAGTAAGTCGTGGGTTCGAACCCAGACAGGCACATTACTTTGTGTAATTAATTTCATCACTAGGGTAACCTATATAGTTATTGCCCGGTTAAGGGATTGATAATCGTTTTTGCTTCTTATTATATTTATATTTATTGATAATAAAATCAAGTAAAATTGTTGTTTTTATGGAACTACACCATGTTTTTTATAGGAAAATCAGTCATTTATTTCTTTACCTTTGGAAATAAAATAATAAAAAATCAACAAAAACAAAACCTCTAAAATCACAGTAATTGCCCAGCAAACATAGTAATTGTCATACATAATTAACAGTTATTGCCCACCTAGCAGTTATTTTTAATTAATGTTTTATTTTAATAAAAATACTTAAAAGTTAAGATCTCTTCGAGCCTTTTGAACATTAAAATATAATTCTTCGCAATCAGAATTCGTGTCGTCAGAATCATTAATTTTATAACAAAAATGACATAAAAACAACAACATATCAGCATCATCAGGGATGTTAGTTTTATGGTGTTCTGGAATACATCCTGAATGGAACGACTGGTGACAGCTACTGCATTCTATTTTGCATTTTATAATAATACGTTTGCACACAGCACATAATATATCACTGCACTTCACCAGGACGTCTTTTAAAACAGTGATTGTTTTCGACTCTGGGATTTCACTACCACTATCAGGATTATCATTAACAATATCTTCATCCGGTTGTCTTCTTGTTGTTTGCGTTTTTAATTTATCTTTGTTTTGTAATTTATTACATTCTTTTTTACTTTTCTCATTCTTCTTCACTTCTCTCTCCATTGTTTTCTGTTCTTTTTCTTTCAACTGACTTTCCTTGTCTGTCTGCTTTTTCTTTACTGATAATTTGAATTTTGTTGACGAGATAGCAAAAGGATGTCGCTCTGCTTGTCGTTTTCCTTTTCTTATTGGGGTTTTTGGATAGACTAGGTATTCTTCAAAAGTGGATTTTATTTTAACCAACTTTGGACTCTCAAGGATAGTAGCAGAGTCTGGAGTAACGAGGTCAGACTGAAATTCTGAAAAATCTTGAGTTTCAGAGTCACCAGCCAAAAAAATATTTTGGTCACAGTTAGACGTTCCAGGTAGACTATGTAAGTAATAGGGGGTATGCTCAATTTTGGATGTGCTAGGGATAGTCATTAATTCGGCTGGAGGGGCTTCAACTGGGAATATTATTTGTTCTTTTTTTTTTAGGGCAACACTGGTTGAGTGACTTGTCAAAATTTTGCTCCGTATTTTAAAATTAGTTTTAAATAATTTTTAAATGTATTAATCTTGTATAATTGTAACTAATTATCAAATAAGTGTATAAATACCCAGGATTACTGTTTTCATGCGAAAATACACTGTGAAACATAGTGTTCTTCAACTAGTAACTTAAACAGCTGATGTTCCTGTGAAACAATCTGGGGAGTATATTTGTTTCTTTTTAATGTATAAGTAGCGATCAATAGTTAATTAAAAGCTCTCATGGGAGCACTAAGTTCATTATTCTGATAAATCTGGCACTCTTGTAGTTCCAGTTAGATTCAGTGTCAGGTGTCACTTGTTGGATAATTATTTGTGTAGTTTAAAATAAGATCATTAAGTAACTATCTATAATATATTTAAACTGCTAAAATACACAATAGTAACGAACGTTGGTTGTTCTTTAATTTAATTTTGGCATTTTTAGTCAGTTAAGTCCATTAATTTTTAAACCAAGAGTCCTACCCACTTTAGAAAAAAGTAAAGGACAAGAAATTAATATAAATAATAGACTTCATTACACTTAATTTAATCATCTTATTGAAGTATCTTGTGTAAGACTTATAAGCCTACCTCAGTTAGGTACCAGTTCTATAATCACATATTCCAGACTATTTTCATTTTCTCCTTTCATTTTCTACCTTTCCTAATTTTATTCATCTAATTAGTTCTCAGTTCTCACCATTCTTTGTACTCCTATTTTCAGTTATATCCCCTGAAACCATGCCTGTGATGACCCGTAAGGCTACTACCCAGGAGTTGCAGGCTAAGTTGAGAACGGCCCTTGATGAACTTAAGGATTCAAACAGCAAGTGTCAACAGCTGTTATTGGATAGGGAGGAACACGAGATCGAGATTGAGAAGGTCGTTCTCAAAAACACTAGCTTGAAACGGGAGCTAGTGGATCTGCACCAACAATATACGGATGTTGTCGATGAACGGGACAAACTTCGGGTGGTCACAGATGGTTTCAACGACTGCAGTAATTATTATGAAACGGCTTTATGTAAGGTTAGGGACTTAGAAGATGAACTGCTTCATGCCAATAAACAAATAATTGAGTTTCAGAAACAAAGAGAATGTACTCAGATTAGGGAAACTGATCATCTATATAATCAATTATTAAATTCCAGTTGCAACACACATTCTTTAACAACTATAGATCTTACTGAAGATTCTATTCTGAAATATAATTGTAACAGTTATAAAGTTAGCCAGAATAAAATAAAAAAATATGCAAAACTTAACAGAATAATAAAGAAATGCAGTAAATTTAAAAAACAACAAAAACATAGTTCCAACAATATTAAACTAAGAAAAGAACGTGTTTTTCTCATTAAAAAGTTACATAACTACCAAATTAAATTAGAGGATAGTAAAAATTTTTATGAAATAGACACTCAAAACTTACAGTCTGAGATTCAAACATTAGAGCATCAACTTCAATCATGTTATTCCATGTATGTGAAATCGCAAAAACAAATAAAGGAACATATCCTTGCTACAAACAAATTAGTCAATAAGGATAATAGTAATGCAGACAGTGAAGACATGATAACCTTCAATAACACCCAATGTACATCACAAAGGGAACCCAGCCCGGACACTCTCCTGCCTGAGGTAACGGAGGACTCGACCCGGTTGAGCAGTGTTCCGGGTTGTATCCCCATTCTAGAATCACCACACATTGTCCAAGGTTCATCATTGGTAGGTCAAACAGAATGTAGTTCTCCCCCTTGTTGTAGTACACATTGTGGTTGCTTTATTATGTTCTCTGATAGTTTAGGGAAAGGCTTGGGAAAACTAATTAGTAATAGTCTGAGTCATTCTACTCAAAATTATTGTACACCTCAGGCTTCATATAACCAGATAACGGCATCCATAACTCGGAAGGAATTCAATCCTAATGATACTGTAACTATATTTGTTGGTAATAGTTTGAACGTAAAAATTGATGATATCACTGACAATGTCACTCAACTATTGAAACTTAGTTGTAAGAAAATCATTCTGTGTGCCTTTCCATACTTTGAAAAGTTGTCGAGCAGGCAAAATCATTATATTCATAGTCTCAATAATCACATGTGTTTATTAGTAAGTCACTATTGTGACAAGTTGACGTTTTTCGACACTAACAGTTTCGTCCAGAAATTGAAGTCAACGAGGAATAATGCGTACCTGCCTATTAGTTTTAGACGTCAAATAGCTCGGCTATTAGCTTTTAATTTAAACTCAGACATATGTGGTATGTCGCAGTCTTTTGTAAATAGTTCCACGGAAATTAGTAATTATACTAATTGTAATTTTACACATTTTAGCTTAGATTTAAACTAGTCAGTAAGACAATGGAAGCTACGAGTGATAATTTAGGTAAACTTATCAACTCTAAGGTATCTTCTAGCTCTCTTAGTTGTCAAAAAGGGGTTAAGCAGAATTCCTTTACATTATTTCATCAGAACATTCAGGGTTTTTCTTCCAAACAATTAGAAATCGAACTATTTTTAGAAAAAACCAAGTTTGATATTATCTGTTTAACTGAACATTGGATGAAGGATTACGAAATGCAATTTAATTACGATAATTATAGTGTGGGCAGTTGCTTTAACCGGAAGTCTAAGATGCGTGGGGGTTCATTAATCTTAGTTAAAAATTGTTTTAAATTTAAGCCTCGTAATGATATTGTCGATCTTTCGGTTGAACATAGCATAGAATTGTCTTGTGTTGAGCTAGATAAGCATGTAATAGTGTGCGTTTACAGACCCCCTAATTACCTGAACTACTCTATCTTTGAGTCAGTAATGGAAGATGCTTTAGCAAAACTTGTAACTGGTAGTAAATTAATAATTATCTGTGGTGATTTTAATATCAATATTTTAGAGAATAATGTTAACAGCAGTAGATTTTTAAATCTCTTTAAATCATTTAATTTGTCAAATGTTTTTTCAGAACCAACCCGAATTACTACAAATACTGCTACATGTATAGATAATGTTTTTTGTTGCTGCGACTACTTAGATAAATCCATCGTAAATTACCTTCCTTCAGATCACAGCGGACAGACTGTTGCTTTCGCGTCTAATAAACAATTTCAAAGAATTCAGATTCAAACTAGACAAATAACACCCAGTAATTTAGACAAGTTTAATAATAATTTAATTAGCAAGTTAAATATACCAGGCCATATTGGAAACAATGTAAATGAATTGTATGAAGAATTCTTTTCGGTAGTGCACACCGAGTTCAATAATACTTTAAAACAGAAAATTAAAACTATTGCCCCAAAGTTTATTTTCAGTGATTGGGCAACACAGGGTATTAGGAAAAGTAGGGAACGATTGTTTGAGCTGTACGGCCTTAAGCCTTATATCAACACAGAAACGTTTAGTAAATATGTGGCTACTTACTCAAAAATTTTTAAAAACTCTTGCAAGATAGCCAAGTCTCTTTTCATTAGCAACAAGATAAAATCAGCCGATAACAAAATAAAGACGGTTTGGAAAATTATCAACAGTGAGACCAATAGATCTAAAAAACCAAGTAATGACATAACACTAGAGACCTCACATGGTCTCGTGAGCTCTAATAACGAAGTCGCTGAAGAATTTGTAAATTTCTTTACCAGTATCCCACTTAAAACTACTGAAACCTTAAATTCCTCTCCCTTGCTCTCTATGGATTTATTGAAGGCGAACGTTTCAGCCTGTTCAAATGAATTTAAATTTCATCATGTAAACCCCATAACAATCATAAAAGCTTTTAAGCAAATCAAGATCAAATTAACTGAAGATCTATGGGGTATGTCTATCAAAGCTTGTACCTCAATTGTTGAGACTGTAGCGCCGTATTTAGCCTCAATATTTAATTTGTGCGTAGATCAAGGGGTCTTCCCGGATCTAATGAAATTCAGTAAGGTAATACCGCTTTTTAAATCCGGGGACAGTAAAGACACCAACAATTATAGGCCCGTATCCGTGTTGCCGGTTTTCAGCAAGGTGTTTGAAAAGATAATGCTCAATCAGATGCTTAACCATTTTAACACCAATAAAATCTTACACGAACAGCAGTATGGTTTCACCAAAGGACGTTGTACGACTGACGCCGGTGTCACTTTATTAAAACACATTTTTACTGCGTGGGAAGAGGCACAAGATGCCATAGGAATCTTCTGTGATCTCTCGAAGGCATTTGATTGCGTAAATCACGAAACCCTGATTTTGAAGCTTAAGCATTACGGTTTAGGTAAACTTGCGCTCAGTTTAGTAAAATCTTATCTGAATGATAGACAGCAGCATGTACAAGTAAAGGGTGTAAATTCGATGGGTTTAAAAGTAAAAATGGGTGTACCACAAGGTTCGATATTGGGTCCCTTCCTCTTTCTAGTATACATTAATGACCTACCCCATTTATTTAACAACCATCCGCATATGGTGTTGTTTGCTGATGATACTTCTTTAATATTTAGGATAAACAGACGTGCCACAAATCTTGACGACGTAAATTTCGCCCTACTGCAGGTTCATAATTGGTTTACCGCTAATAATTTAGTATTAAATGGGAATAAAACTAAGTGCATAAGATTTGCTTTACCAAATGTCAAAAGTAGTGATTGTGACATAGTATTGAATCAAGAGAAACTTGAATTTGTCAATAAAACGGTTTTCTTGGGAATTACTCTCGACCACAGGCTACAATGGGGTCCTCATTTAACAACTCTTGCAGGCCGGCTGAGCTCAGCAGCGTATGCTGTTAGAAAAATCCGTCAATTTACTGATGTTGATACGGCGAGGATAGTCTATTTTAGTTATTTTCATAGTATTATGTCATACGGTATTTTACTATGGGGACGGGCTGCAGACATCGAGTCTATTTTTATACTGCAGAAAAGAGCCATCAGAGCCATATATGAATTACGTAGACGCGATTCTCTAAGGGAACTGTTTAAGGAAATTAATATCATGACAGTACCTTGTCAATACATATATGAAAACATCATGTATGTTAGGAAAAATCTGCATTTATTCAGTAAAAGAGGTGACAGACACCACTACAATACTAGAAATAGGGACCAACTAGTTCAGCCAGGTTTCAGGCTTGCTAAAGTAGATTCATCTTTCATGGGGTACTCTTTAAAATGTTACAATAAAATACCTCCCCACATTCTACAACTGAATGAGACGAAATTTAAATCTTGTGTAAAACGCACACTATGTAGGCAAGCATATTATAAGCTGGGAGATTACATTGAGGATAAAAATGCTTGGCTAAATGCTGGTCCTGCTCCGCAACCATAGGTGCAAACTTAATGGACAATATTATTGTGGTAGCTGCAGAAGATTGTAAAAATATTCTTGCATTGTATAGATTCCATCTCTTAGTATTGTATAATTGCATAGCACATGTGTGAGTACCATGTACAGTAAAGCTACCATTTGCATTTAGTTATCTTTCATTGACTTGAATATGCCTTGGTGGCTGAGAGAATGTCATGCTCGCTTAAATGTCCTGCTGATGGTGGCGGGTGGGTCGGGTCATTTAGTTCCCTTCAATATGGTTGAATTGAATGGCGCTGATCCATGCGTCATGTTCGTGAACGGGCGCTGTCAGTCGGGACTGGTCATCTCTTAGCTGCCATGGATAATTTGAATTGTTTTATTTTATAAATTATTGATTTATTTCTTTTTTTTACTCTGGACGCTCTTATTGTGCACGTCTTTCTACATCGTTCTCACATATATGTATAATCTCAACAAGAAAGATGTAACCAAGATTTTGTAACAACATTTTTGATTGAAAAGAGTGTCCATGGAGTTTCTTGCCCGTTCTTCTCCATAGAGATCTACGCTAGGGAATGGGCAACTACAGTACATTCTCAAGTTATTATGCCTTGTGTCTGTGACTGTAGCCTTTTTTTTTTCGTTTTATCGACATTCAAAAGTGCCGTAATGGTCTAGTTGAAATAAATGATTTGAGTTTGAGTTTGAGTTTGAGTTTGAGTTCTGCATCTATTTCAGCAACTTGATTGTTACTATCTGGATTCAAAATAGTTTGTGATTTATCTGTATTGTCAATAAAATTGAGAGACTGGGAAGTGTTTGGTTGAGCCTCATTTTCCAATGTTCCAACAGATGTAACAGTAGTTTGACTATTATCTTGAAATTCTCTCCAGAGTTTATAAATTATAGCCAGGTGCTTATCAGTTGTATTAAATGATTCATCTTCAAAATTCTTGCAAAGAGAGACTCCTGTTATATTTCTGAATGTCTCGTATGTAATTGTAGCATTGTCGAGGTTTCCCTTTGAAGACTCTGGTTGTATAACAGTATTTTTACCTAAACACTTCGAGTAATTTATAGAATCGGGATTAAACGGGCAAAGACCACACGTTCTAAAACCATTTATCAGTATATCCGGCCTCAGACTTGCTGGAACCACTTCGTAGAGTATTGGAGCAAAATTTAACTTGGTTATTCCCTTATTTTGATTTGATAGTTGCCATTTCTTCAAATACTTTCTCCAGCCCATTTTCAGAGGTCTAAATGCAGAAACGTCAGCTGGCTGGATTATTCTTGTAGCATTGGGGTACAAAGCTATCAACTCAATTTGCAGATGCGTGCATAACTGGCTAACTGGCTTAGATGCTAATTTAAATGTGTTTTATGGCCATCAACATACAGAATGACAGGAAACTCGACAGATTTCCTCACTAAGTAAGGATGAAAAACATTAGCTATAAATTCGTAAAATACTTCACTGGTCATCCAACCATCATCTGATTTTCCAATACCCCATCCTTCTGGTATAGATTCGGATATTTTCTAAAAAAGTAACAGTCTGACACTCCCTCCCGCTCCGCCCAGAGAGGGAGAAGTCATTTGATGATTTCACATCCTAAAAAAAAAGGCAACAAACTTAATAAAAACATTTTTTTAGGACTGTCAGTTTTTGTTTCTTTTTTTTTTATCCAATCCACAAAGGCTTTGCCAGCCTCGTTGGTAACTTTTCTTATTTTTGGCTTCTTAAGGCTAGGTAGACTAAGCAAAATAGGCATTTAACGCTCTCACCCATTACGCGAAGCGAGCCGTGCGCACGCCGCCCGGCGTGAACTTTCATGAACCCCAATGCCGAGCGAAGTGTCACAGTACAGGTAAGCATGTCGTGTAGCCAGTAGGTCAACTTATTTTATTAAATTGTCTGCTTGTTTTATAAGACGTAGTAATCGCGAAAATCTATCATTAAAATGTAATAAATTAATTTGAATAGATGTTGTAAATGCAAAGGCTGTAAGTTATTATTTATTCAATTATTTGAGTTTTGATATGCGCTTTATTTGTTACGGGTAAAAACAGGCTGACATTGTGTGCGTGAAGACATGACACACACACACTTTCTACTTACTACACTCGAGAGCAATGAATCCGGGTCACTTAAAGAATGTTAAAAATCTCGGAAACTAAAAATGATAGGTTAATGCAATAAATTGTATTTAATAGACTATGTAATACTCCTTAAATGAAAGTAAAAAAAATATGAGTCACCATACATTTTATTAACACAAAATTACATAAAGAAAAAAACTGCTGATCTCTCCTTAAAACAAAAATAGGAAACATGAAATTTTTGAACTTTATTACGATTTTCTTGAATTTTAATACTTCGTATTGCCTCCTCGTGCTTCCATTACTGCGTTTACGCGGTTTGGCATGCTGTACACCAAGTTCCTTATACGATTTTGGGGAATATTCTCCCATTCCTCTGTGAGAGCAATTTTGAGCTCACGAAGCGTGATTGGGGGAGGGTTTCGTTGTTTTACGCATCTGCCTAGCTCGTCCCAAGCATGCTCGATCGGGTTGATATCCGGGCTGCGCGCTGGCCACTCCATACGAGTAATGTTCATCTCTTGAAGGTAGTCATTCACAATCCTACCTGTATGAGGTCGGGCATTGTCATGCATAAATATAGCATCCTCACCTAAATTGACCATAAATAGACCAACGTGATCATTGAGGATTTCTTCCACATATCTTACGCTAGTTAAAGAGCCGTTTTCTATGATCACCAGCTCTGTGCGACTTTCAGAAGAAATTCCGGCCCACACAAGTACAGACCCACCACCGTAGGCTACTTTTTCTTCGATGCATGCTTGCTTGAATCTTTCCCCTGGTCTTCGATACACTCTGTGTCTTCCATCGTGCTTGTAGAGCATAAATTTTGATTCGTCGGAGAACATAACTTTTGACCAATCTTCAATACTCCAATTTACGTGGCTCTGGGCATATCTTAGTCTTGTAATACGATGCCCACGCTCCAGTTTAGGGCCGTTTGCAGGTCTAAGGGGTTTTAAGTTAGATTCAGCAAGCCGACGTCTTACTGTCCATGCACTTGGGTTACTTCCTCCGAGGCGTCGAAACTGATTTGTGAGTTCAGTTCCTGTGAGAAAGCGATTTCGAAGCATGGTGTTCACCAAGTATCGGTCTTCTCGTGCTGTGGTACACCTGGTTCTGCCCGTTCCTGGTCTGCATAGGTTAGAACCAGTTTCTTCGTAACGTCGGAGAACTCTTTGTACTGTTGACAGCGACACACCGACAGTCCTGGCTGTATCGCGCTGACTCCGGCCGGTTTCCAGCATTGTAAGTATTCTGGTGCATTCTTCAGGCGTAAGCGACATAATTTCAGCTTGAATAATGAATATAGAGCACTATCAACATGGTTTATGTACCCACATATATGACAGATTACAAACAAAAGCAAAACCAAATGCTGTAATTTCGTAGTTCCATCTTCGAAAGTGGCCCTTTTTCAAATTTGATTTTTTATGATATAACTTTACAATAACTAAGAAGTTTTAATACCTTCATTTAAGGAGTATTACATTGTCTATTAAATACAATTTATTGCATTAACCTAGCATTTTTAGTTTCCGAGATTTTTAGGATTCTTTAAGTGACCCGGATTCATTGCTCTCGAGTGTAGGTAGTAGGTAGGCCGTAGGTAGGTAGTACAAAATTAAATTTAAAATATTTTTATATACATTAAACTCAAAATTTATTTCTCTAGAGCTCGTACCCGGTTGCAATTCTGATTGTGGCTCAGAACGTGATAAGGCTATGGACTGTACAGAATTAAAATTTCCCATTTGTTGCTCAGGTGATGGCATGGCTAGTGAGTCAACAACATAATTCACATTTTCCTTGTTATCTTGCAAGGATAACGTTCTTATTGGCATTCCACGTGCGTGTCTACTGTCCACAATTTCCGGTATTAAACATTTCATGTAAAATTTGACCAGCTTTGACTCCATTTGCGTCTTCCAGAAATTATCGTCCCTGTCGATGCGTTCAGTGATTAAGGGTTCATTTTCTCCAGCCCAGATGCCGAGTAGACAGAATCGTCGTTCAGTGACGTGAAGTTGCCCCTGTATTTGATAAAACCAGTTAGATTTTTTATTTATTGTGCTGGTGCAAGTATTTTTATCTTATCTTAAAATTTGTATTTTATTTGCTGTATTGCATTTGTTAGTCCTTTTTTACTGCAGTAATAGGGCACTTGATTTCTACTAGCATACTATCGCCTACTAATCCGTCAGGAGTGGCTCCAATAAATGGATAAGTCCTATCAATGAATAAACCGCAGGGCATAATATTTATATCTTCTTGCTTTTCAAGCAGTTGAAGTGCTTGCCTTTCGTGCTCGATTCCGTGTGCGACAGCTGTTACACATGTCAATTTTTTTTTGGTATAATATGTTTTTCACCAAGGGAGCACTATTTATGCTTACTTTTCTTTTACAAATTTGCCCAAAATTTGATGCGGTGATTAAGTATTTCCGTATTTCTAACCATTCACTGCTATGTCGTTGTAAAACTGTAGCTCTTTCGATAGCATGCCTATCAGAAGTCAGCATTTTTAAATTATTTAAGAACTCTTCTTCAGCTTTCTTTAATTCATGTGGAGACATATCTGGTGCTGAGCTCGCTGGACCATAGTCATGTTGCTTTTGATTGGCTTCTTATAACTTTCGTACGGGATGCTCTAAGTTTAGTTTTCGTTTTTGTGCTCTTCTTCTTTCAATTATTTTAACCCTGCCTTTGGGACTTTTAAATCCGGATTGGCTGTTAAACGAATGAACAGCTGCTGAGCACCTCCCTAGGTAACCTCCTTTTAAGGAAAAATTTATGCGTTTCCCACACTATTAAAACACTCAACAGTGTTTGTGTCAACGTCTTCGACTAAGCTGCGTGACTTTACAGCAACGTTTGAAACAATCGCGTTTATTCAGAAAATGAATGTGGAATTCTGGATCTTTTTGAGCTCTTCGTTGTCATTTTTATCTTTAGTGCAATAATATTCTTGGCACATTCTATGGTCGCCGAAAGCATGTGCTACACAGTTAATTATATCATTATGAAGATTTGATATTGCTACATTGCGAGGACTTTCAGAGGCTTTGTGATGTCTGATAAATTGTACAATCGATTTCCGCATAGTCAAAATTTTGAAAATAGTGAGCATTTTACGGTGCACTAGAATATATTTTGTGTCTGTTATCAGATTACGTAGTTTTTTACAAAAATTCTTAGTATGTGGTTCCGACATTCAATTTTTTCGACGGTTAGATTTTCGGTCTCATATGGTTTGGCTTTGAAGACTGCAGCATAAGTAGAAGAATCTTCATCTCCTATCATACGCTCATATATGATGCCATACATTTTGCTCGACGATTTGAAACCTTCTACAATTATTGCCGTCTCCATGGAGCTTGAAGAACCTTCATAATTTTTAAAACATTTGTGTTGTTTTGGTGACATATTTTTGTGCTCAGCTCGACCGCATACCATACAATATTTATTTTTTATTCCAATATAAACAATTTGTCCTGTTCTTCTGCCGATTATGGCTGCTGTGCCTGATGACGCTTTATAATTAGTACCGTAAGATCTAGCACACCATGCGCCATCAACACAAACATCAACCACAGGGTACCCGTTCTTAATTCGACCTACATCTCGTAAATGTGTTGTACGTATGGACATACATTACCAGTAACTTTTGGGACTAAGTATAAAAAAGATAATTATTTTATTTAGTATTTTTTATTGGTAAGATTACAAAAAATAAGCGAAACACTTCTAGAAGTTAAACAAAAAAAATTACGCTCGTAAATAGTACTGAAGTTGACAATTTCTAGAATTTTTTCCTGTCACAAAACAAAGGCGAGCTTGGCATTTCATGCATTGCACAACCGTCAGTTTAGAGCCTTTGTTCGCAACGAGTCACACTAAATCGTGTCACCGTGTGACTGGTTGAGAAAAATATTCGCATGGAGTAACAGTGTGACTCAATGCGAATTTTTATTCTCATCTAGTAACACTAGTACACGAGTAGTGTTACTCGTTCGGAAAACCAAATCGCATGGAGTAGCAGCGTCATTCGATGCGAATTTTTATTCTCAACTAGTAACATTTTTCAGAATGTCTATTTGACAACGATAAAGTTAAATAAAAATTATAAAATAATGTTTAAATTTCTAACATATTAGTAGGTAGGGACGTAACAGAAAAAAACTGATCAGGTTTTCTACTTATTTATTAAGATTAGTTTAAATCATTTCTTAATCTAAAACAAAGTGTTTTTGTCTAATTGTACTTCGATGTAATAATAAAAAAAACAACCTGGTTACAGTACAAAATGTAAATAATTCTTTTTTACCTACTATTATATAATTTTTCCTATAAAATCAGCCTTCTTTATAACACAAAATAATCACATTATATATTAAGATTAGTTACCAACTAATATCACATTAATAATTTCTCTTTAAAATCAGTCTCTCTTTTATCACAATATAATCAACAGTTATTCAGAAATATTCGCTTTTTGACCATTCGTAAGTTTAGTGTCGTAAAATCTCCAGGAGGGTCCCAATCGTAATAGTACCATTTACGAAATCCATCTGAGCATCTTGTATAAAATTATCATTAAGTATTGACTTTGATAATCGTTTTCTGGATGGTTGTGTATTGTTTTGATGTTGAATGTTGCGAACGGTGTATAATTGGGAATCTTCTTTAAGTATGAGCAACAACTGCATCAAATTTGGGTTCTTCTTACCGACGGCTTTGTTCAATTTATGGTGCCAGCCTTCAATGAAGTTTGTGGTTCGATGAGTCTCCCCAAAAGCACACCAGACTTTTAAAAAATCTTCGTGGAGCCATTGCTTTTTCATATAATTCACAAATTTTTGGATTTGTGGGTCATTATCATCATATCGCGAAATAATATACTCCCATCCGTTCATGATTTCTTCTTGAGGTAACAGTGGTAGAACTGCGCTTAGGCTTACCATGCGTTTCTTCTTTGGGTCTTGAGTATTTGTTATATGCAATTCACGGCCTTTCTTAAAAATTGCCTTATTATAGTGGTAATAGCAGCCCTTGACTGCAATTGAAGGAAAAACTGTAGCAATTGCTCGCATGGCGGCCTTTTCGTAGTCTACTTTAAATATTATTGGATTCCAATTGGGTAACTGCGACTTTATTATAGAGAACAGAATCACGTAGGCTTCTGTGTTTCGGTGACTCATCAAAGCGTAGACTAGAGGTATTATATTAGTGTGATTGATCGTGCTGCCGATATCGCCATGGATTGAATATAGTTGCGTAAATGGAATATGACAACTTTTGAAAGTTCCATCGCCATAAAAGTCTGTTAGCTCGCACAAAGTTTGCCTTGCTTCGGAAGAAGAAAATACTAGTATTCGTGTATCATCACATGTGTACTCCGCTAACAAAAAATCTTGATAACGAGGTGGGACTTCGACTTCCAGCACATTTTTATGTTGTAGTTTTTGTACTTGAGCCGCTGAATTACGTGTTCTATATAACGTGTCTTTAATGGAACTAAATTTAGGTATTGAAGTAATTATGTCTATTCCCGCATCTTTTAGCTTTCCGACCATGGCATTGTATTTTTGAGGAACACTGGGAAATTCCTGCGTAGTTATATCTTTTTTTAAATGTTGGACAGATTTCAGGATTTCGTTGTTCGCAAAATCTGGTGTACATAAATGAGGAGTTTCTTCTAATATACGCTCTTCCTAAAATAGTAAAATGGGATAGAATATTAGTAAAATAAAATATTGGTAAAATATTGACTTAAAACTAAAAAGCCTGTTCTCTCAATAAGCTAATGTTTATATAAAACTAGTTGTAAAGCTATAAATAAATCAAGACAAAGCTTTAGCACCCAAAATACGTCACTGTGGTTTCAACAAATCTCAAGTGAGCGTGATAAAACAAAATGGCTGCCACTAAAGGACGCGAGGAAAGTTTTTCAAGATGCAGTATTATTATTTATTAAATGATTATATACAATCACTATTTTACATTTTATTTTTTTTACATTTAACATATAAATCAATAATATTATATACAACGAAGCTATGGAATACATTTTGGTAATATAGTTTTCTTACCTTTATTCTTACAAGCCCTTTGCACACCTTTCGTTTTGTACACGCCCACACAATCAATCCACTTTTATGTTTTTTCCTGGCGTAATATTGATGACCAGCTCGAAGAAGAACAGTGCCACCGTTTTTATTAACAAAAACTAAATCAACACTGTTTGACGAACCAGACGTAGCTTCCATTTTGAATGACAGCGGAGCGTGTACTGAACTTGTCACACGCATTGCACGATTCACCATGAAGCAATGTTGCCAGATCGGTGCGTAAAAAATATCAGAAACTCATACATTATTTTATAATTTTTATTTAACTTTATCGTTGTCAAATAGACATTCTGAAAAATGTTACTAGTTGAGAATAAAAATTCGCATCGAATGACGCTGCTACTCCATGCGATTTGGTTTTCCGAACGAGTAACACTACTCGTGTACTAGTGTTACTAGATGAGAATAAAAATTCGCATTGAGTCACACTGTTACTCCATGCGAATATTTTTCTCAACCAGTCACACGGTGACACGATTTAGTGTGACTCGTTGCGAACAAAGGGTTTAGAGCATAGTCGACATCGACCTTGAGTGGTCATTGTCATGAAATGACCAACGTTGTCAAAACGCGACGATTCGACTGAGCTGGCCTGTGGTATTCTTTTTTTGTTTTTGACTTCATTTTCAGTTCGTATTTTTTGAGACCTTCATACAACTCAAATCGGAAGTCCTTCAAAGAGATTGATGGTTTTCCTGATTTTGAATTATCTTTCCTGTGTAAGGGCCCCGCGTTGTTTACACATAGGAGTCAATGTCCAGGAGTTGGGCAAATATACCAATATACCATCTTCGGGTTTTGAATGGGGTTCTATACAATGAAATAAGCATATCGGCTAAGTCAACTCCTCCCATATGCTTATTGTATTCCTTGACTATTTGCGGACTTTGTACATCGACTTTAGTTTTAGAGTACAGTGCACAATACCTTTTTATCGTGTCCACTGGTTCCACGCCTACAAAGGAACTTATCAACGTCACAACTTTGTTGTCATTCCACCGCACTACGACTAAACGATTTTTATCACAGGTAACTTGAGCATGACTACCCCGGGGTTTCTTTTTCAATATTGTCTCTGAAGGCAGAATTTTTTCTGCACCTCTCAATCTGTTATTTCTGATGGTCCCTAATCCAAAGATTCCGTAGATTCCGATTGGGTTCATAGAAAAAAACCCTCATGGTGATTGTGGCCGTGTTCTATGGCTAAATTGCGTATGTAGAAGAGACGATGCCCTAATTACGTTTGTGTCTTTCTTCTACGTTCAAATTATATAACATTATTAATACATATAAACACTTCCGCAGATAAAGGGCATAAAAAAATAATTAAAATACACGCCTGCCATGTTAAAAAAATAACAAATAAGTAAAAAAATATGTTAAAATAAGAACACGCCTGCCATGTTTTTTACTACCGAGCTGGTAGTGTTGAACCAACAACCTTGTGTGAACACTAATAGGGTTGAAGTAAAACCAAATTGTGTTCTGATCTAAACTGGTAATATGTTTACTAAAATTCACTCGAACCCAACCAAATTGTGGTAAATCGTGGTAACACAACGATAGCGACTTCTAATTGAACTACAACGCCATTTATCGAGGTTGGGGTTACAACTTTTGAACCCGATATTATCCCTTAACCAGGCCATTTTTTTCTTTTGAATACTGATTTTGGTAGATTACAGGGTTATAACAAATATAATTTATTGTTTTTTTTTTTTCTGTTCCTGAAAAAAAATCCCCTGTGGTCTCTATATGACCACTGCCTGCTGCCCATGCAGACATGTGGTCTGTATGTGGCCACTGTCCTACATGTTATCTACGCAGCTTTTAAGGGTTAGACTACTCACTGTAAATGAATCCCAGAAATTAATAAACACCAACCACACTATAACTATGAAACATAATGTTTATTAGTTTTAATGGTGAAAATCATCAAAACAAGGTGCTGCACACAACGGTACTTGGCAGATCTTGCACATTATTTTCGACCTTTGGGGTTTTTGTCTTGTGCTGCAGTAGCGACATCGTTTCCTGGTTCCCGCACAAGGCATGTGAACCCTAACATTATTCAGCCTTATATCATCCGACACTCCGAACTGACCACCTTTTTTATTTTTGAATATTGTTAGTACTCTAAGTCTAATGGTGAAATTGTCAATTAGGCCTCTGGCTAACTTTAGCCTGAAATCTCAATGGCTGCTGCTCGTTTTATTGTGGGTTATATTGTAAACGATATACGCATTTATGCAGGCTACTTCTAACATGAACCAGAAAAGACGTATCCAATTTTTCTTAGTTGACTTTCTACCAATGGAGTAAGAAGATCTGAAGTGGTCGAGTCTGTCAACCCCGCCCATACATTTGGTATATTGTTCGATTGCCAATGGGCATGTTATTGGGGCTTTGGAACCATCTTTCTGAGTACGTTGAATGGTCACTACTGCTTTAGGTTCAAAAGCTAAAAAAAAAATATATATTTATTACCTTCAATAATTGTACACGAAACACTTATCTAAGCACTATGCAGCGTACAACTAGGGAAAAGAGTGTTTACGATGAGCTCTGGCACCCAATGTAAGATTTAACTTGTGTTTAGGGTGCCAGCGTCCTCGCCTATACTTTGGACATGTAACGATAGTTGTAAGACGAGCACAGTATATCACAATTAAATTACAATACTATATTTACTAGCTAATTCAACTAAGATGTGGCCTATTTATGTATCTATGTATAGGTGTGTAAATGTGTGAGGGATAGATAAATATGGTGAAAACATGTGTTTGTGTAAGTAAGTCTGTATAAATATAAATTTAAACATATTATTTTACTAACTACATTAAGTTAAGCGATGGATATCTATAGTAGGTCTTCAGTTTCGTTATAAGTTAATGTTAAGAGCCACTTCGTGACCTTGGTTTTGCATACTTTTGTACACATAGGTGCAATGGAGCAGAGTTTATTTATTTTATTATATAATTAATAGCTGTAGTGCAGATGTACACGTCTTTGGTATCACGCCACTTTATAACAGTAATAGGGGCAGCATATTGCACCATAAACTCTCCAGCTTTTAATTTGTTTTTATTTTTGTCACCCTTTTGAGGTAAAAGGCGAGGTGGTAAGCCTTTTCTATTTTGTCTTACAGTGCCTACAGAAAATATGCTTTTCTGATACAACATCTCTAATAGAGACAGGCTTGTAAAAAAGTTATCAAATGCTACTAAGGTACCACTTTCAACTGTTCTACATAATTCCATACTACTTTATAGCCAAGTCCTCCGTCACCATCTTCTTGAGTTTCACTTTTGCCAATGTATATGTTACTGTAAAACCCCGAAGTACGGTAAATCTTAAGATTTCCCAGTAAATTCTAAGATTTACCAGCATGAGTTGGTAAATGTCCGAATTTTATAAAAAAGAGACAATATTTCGGGCTTTTACCAGCAGAGTTTGAGAAATGCTAAGATTTACCAATGATGGTTGGTTAATGTTGGTTATGGGAATAAAATAATGACTATTTCTTAATCGTTTATTTTAATTATCGGTCAGTCAAAGCTTTACATAGTTTTTATTATATTTATGATGATACCGTTTTAATGTTATTATTTTTTATTACTTTTATTACCATGTGTGTTTCTATTTTACCATTTATTTATTATTAATAATCAATCGCATCATTATAATGTGACTTCTGTTTCTTTAGGCAACGTTGGCAAAGTCTCAAATAGGTCTTAATAGCCTCAACTGTTAAATTTTTATACTTGCGGTGACATTCCATTATCATCCTTGTCCTCCCACCGTGTCCAACAGTAACGTGTATTTCTTCGAGAACGTTAAACAACTCTTCGTAACAAATGTAGGTAATGCCTGATTTCACAATTTTTTTCTTTTATTATATTCATTTTCGTATTTAAACGAGCAAAACGTTCGAATGAAGCGCGTGGAGGCAAGCTCGCTTTTGTGGGGGGCTGCAGAGTGCTCGCGAGTACGCCACAGTGATCTGACACGTTTCGATTTGTCAATTTTTTAACATTTACCGCTTCCCTGGGGTAAATCTTAAGATTTACCGAGTGTATGTTGGTACATGTCCAAAATTAACGATGATCATAGAACATTTCGGACATTTACCACTGAAGCTGGTAAAACTTAGGTTTTACTGGGAAATTTTAAGATTTACTGCACTTCGGGCTTTTACAGTAACATATACATTAAATTGATACAAATATCCAGTTTCTGAATCACACCTGGCCCAGACTTTGTATCCCCGTTTAATTGGCCTTTGTGGCATGTATTGCTTTAATGTGCTTCTTCCTTTAAATTTGACCATACTCTCATCTATAGACTGTGTATAGCTTCCAATGCAATTTTCTTGAAAGCTTTTGTTCAAAATATCCATAATTGGTCGAATTTTGCACAACTTATCATACCCTGGTTGGGTCCGTGATGCTTCAGTGGCCCTGTCACTCAAATGCAAGTTTTCTGTGAGTTTTTTAAAGCGTTTGCAAGGCATTACTGCAGCGATGATGGGGTTGTGATAGAAGGGATCAGAAGACCAATATAATTCTAGTTCTGACAGAGGGATGTAGGCCAATCATTATGATCATACCCAAATATGCTCTTATTGCAGTGGCATTTGTTGGAGTCCAGTTCAATGAGTGTTTGAATGATGCATATGAGTTCGTATTTGCTAATATCAAATATTTCACTAGGAAACATATCCAAAAAGTAGTGTATTGGAAGACTCCTGTTATTATAAGATTTTTTAGACTTCAATTTTCGTGTGAAATTGGGAGCAGCAAATCCAGTTGTGTTTTCAGACCAGTCCCTAACCTTATCCATTAATCCTTGCAATGTGACATGGGCTGCTGCTGGAAATGCAGGCTGTTGGGCTATCATTGAAGGTGAGGGCGAATGGACTGCCACAGGAGATAAAGGCTGTTGGTCTGCCATTGAAAGTGAGAGCTGATGGGCTGCCGTTACAGATGAGGGCTGTTGGGCTGCTGCTGGAGTTGAGGGTTGTTGGGCTGTTATTGAAGGTAATGTCTGTTCGGCTGCTGAAGATGAGGACTGTTGGTCTGCCGCTAAAGGTGAGGGCGGTTGAGCTGCTACTGAAGATGAGAGCTTCTGAGCTGCTGCTAAAGGTGAGGGCTGACGGGCTGAAAGTCTAGGCTTCTTAGCAACTGGCGGTGTAATCTGTAAGGCCTCAACTAGATATGAGGGCTCATGTATGACAGCTGAAGATAAGGTATCCATCACTACTGCTGGGGGAGTGAATGGTAAGGTTGCAACTGGTTGGCAGAGCTGATAAATAACTTTTGAAGGTAAGGCTTCCACTGTTACTGATGGAGACGGAGGCCGAAGGGTATGTGAAGGATCTCCTGCTAAGACCTCCAAAAGGTCAGCGTCCATTACAGTTTGTAAGCTGTCCAATGCCCTGTTGATATCATAAGGTGGATAACATAAAGTACCTGAAACCTTTTCCTCCTCAGATATTTCATCCTCTGATGATGCATACATTTCTTCCAAAGCTCTTTCGATTTCATGTTCGCGAACAATTCGATTTTTATGTGGTTTTTGCGTGTTCTGAAATGATCAAACAGTGTTTGTTAGGAGATTTTTGTATGGTTTATTAGCATATGAACGATTAATTTACCGTGATCTACTAGTATAACCCTTCTTATCGTTTCTTATCTTCATATGGGGCTGGCCCTGAGCCAGAGAGTATAACCCTTAATAATTATGTAGACAACTTACAGGACAGTGGCCATATAAAGACCACATTTCTTTGTTCTATATGGGCAGAGGTTATATGTGGGCCACAAACTTTGGGAGTAAATATTTCACAACAAAAACAAATATTGTGATAAATCAAATAATATTACAGATGAATAAACTTGTATACTATCATAAAGTAGTCATAAATAACACTTACCATATTTATTTTCGGCATAATCACATTTATAATTAACACAAACCCAAAAAAACAACCATTTTTGGTAAGATTAGTATTTGACATTCAAAACGTCAAAAAAAAAATGTTCATATACACGTTCTTTTTTTCGTTCAGAAATCGACTGCGTTTCATAGACAATATAATAATGACATTTTGTGGTTCCTATACGACATCGGCTCGTCACAAAAAAAATAAAATCCATGTGGTCGCTATGTGATCACTGCCTGGCTAAGGGTTTTCATTACGGTTTCTGCATGAACACATTTTAAAAAAACAACAAAAAAGTAAAAAATATGTTAAATCGCCTTAGTTATTTTAGCTGACGCTAACATTTCTGAGGCGATTTAGTTCTTGGTGAGATTTTTTCCCATGTGGCTCGTGGATAAGCTTTCGTGGATCTAAAACGCCAATTGCCAAGTCTTCTAGCTGTCTGACGCGACTAAGCGCGACATAAGCTTAGCCTTTGGCAAATATTTTAGCGCCTACACCTACGACGGGTCTGTCAAGTGTCGTCCCTTGCAGACTGTCACGGCCCAACATGATATAATAATAGTGGCAGCATGCGCCGCTCGACTTTTCCTTGACCCCGTAACGCATCGCATTCGACATTGCTGGGCTCAATCTTTAAGCCCAAACCGACTGTGTTGCCATGTATGGTTTTTTCATCGAATTCGACGAAGACAGCTTGTGGTAATCCATCAAACTTAATCTCCAGGTTCAAGTTGGTCACGGCGTGGTGCTGGCTATTCGAATTTTTGAATGACCCTCATAGCACCATTTACCAAGCCGTGTCCAACGTTAATATTTTTCCGCAATATTACTCTCGACCCGATGCCAATTTTCAGGAAATGATAAAATACCTCCTTTTTTATTGGGGTCGGAAGGTACAAATTCGGGTATGGCCATCACGTCATACATCCGACATCTCTTAGCGAGTTCGCTGGTAATTGTTGCATTGCACTCATCCACCTGTTTAGTTGTGGGGAAAATGCGCACGCACTCGTCATCTGCAAATGGGCTAGTCAGTGGTACTCTACGCCGATCCAGGAGTTCCAAGTTTTTGGATGGTGAGTTGACCGACACGGAGAGGAGTGCTCCAATTCTATACAGGCTATTTCAACTGTTCGCTCAACAGATAGGGTTACAATATCCTTGTGGTCTTTAAATTTAAGCTGGTTATTTACTAGGATTAATGCGCCGCCATGTATAGCATTTACCCTGCAGAATGAACTACCAACCTGGTGATTACTGAAATTGAAGATTAATTGTTGACATTTGAGCCTCCGTTATACAAACAATAGTTATTAGGTACAATTCAAAAAAAGTTCTACTTCTAATTCTTTGTTCAAAAATCCTTGTATATTTTGATGAACCAGGTTGATACTATTAAAATTCACAAAACATTCGCCTTATTCATTATCTGGCTTCCTTATTATGTTGCAAGAGGTTGCCTCTGTTGTCTGAATTTCTAATTTAAATAATTGACTGATTCATTAATTGTGATCAAACTATTGGCAGAGTAATTTAACTGAGTATTGCATTGCTCAACAGAGGCAACTCGATTAGCCAAGTTCTTGGCAGTAATTAAAAATAATATGATAGCGACACAGCTGTCTTTAACAATAGTGTGAAAGATAGCACCTGTCCACAAGAAGCCTATCTTGAGTCAAATTAAAATTGTCACCAGTATAATTGTTGATGTCAATTAAATGAAATACATTACTATTAAATGTCAGATCATGCAATTTGTTATTAATATAATGCCTAAAGTAATTTTCTTCCTGTGGCAAACTTTTACTGTATGGAAATGTGAACATTACAATTTTTCTTAAATTCAGGTTACTTAATGATCTATAATATTGGAGTAATTCTCCTTTATTCACATTACCCCTATTACCAACAAATATGACTAGTATTGAATCCTAGTTGAAATTGTATTTAATAATTTTCCTCATTATGTTGTATAAGGAACAACCAGGCATACAAAAGTTCACAATAGAATGTCCCGAATACTCATTTGTCAATAACTGGCCTAAATTCTTTCCAATTTCATCGGAGAAGATAACAATTTATTTATTGACAGTCTGTTCAGTTAAACAATGTGTAATTCCTTCTGGTAAGACATGACACATGACTGCGGTATGGTTGTATCACACAGAGATAATGAATGGGCCGGTGTGGGTTCAGATGGTGGTGGGCAATGCTCAGTTGTGTGTTTCTGTACTTACCAGCTCATTCATAGCCAACACATATTCCCTCATTTGGTTTTCAGAGGCTGTATATTTACTATTAAGTGAACTTAATTTTTGTTGTAGGTGTGATGGATCGAAGACTGAGCGGCTGAGAAGAGGGAGACACAAGCACCAGTTAATCACCCTTGTATCTTCGCATGTTTTATGATTTTGTCAAAATAAAATATAAACGTCCATTTTGTAATAGTCCTTTTATTGCAGTAAAATATGACAGTTCCGTGCAGTGTTGCAAGCGTTTAAAAAATATAATATAAAAATGATACCAGAGTACATAATCTACAACATCCTCCCACCATCCAACAAAGGAACATTGATATATCAATATAAATAGGTATTAGTCATTCAATTTTACATTACAATAGGTACACATAAAAACATTTCCATTTAATAAAATTCAATAATTATTCGAATTCACGCACCTACAAAGTCATGTATAAATTCAAATTGTGTAAAAAATACAATGTCACATCAAATATTACGTCAAAACAGTTACATTCATTCATAGGTACACATTCAACAATAAATTAAATGGTCATTAAAATTATAATAAGGTACTGCAATACTATGTGGACGTGTAACATAATATGCGTGATACAGCAAGAACAGAATCGGGGCCGACAAATTAATTTACTATTCTAAAAATCGTTTTGGCACTTTTATCTCTCTTCCGTGTCTAGTGACCACGGAGGGCGGTTGAGTCAAGTTGTCCAAGTCTGAGTTCGACGCCTCACCAGAGTTCAAATCCTCATTATGTAAACAAGTCTCAGGCTTACCTGTGTTGCTGCCTGTTCTACGCCACTCATCGGAAACAGCTGATAGTTCCAGGGGATAAAGCTTTTGGCAAGCTCGTATCCATTCACCATTCGCAGTCTGTACTCTTACGGCTCTGCTGTGTCCATCAGCACCTGTCAACAATTCTTTTACTATTCCTAAAGGCCAATATAATCTCTTGGAATCTGTCTCAATTAGAACAATGTCATTCACTTTAGGAAAATTTGGTATACACCTGTTTCTACTGCAAAGTAAAGCTAAGTATTCGTTTCTAAAACGTTGTCTATAATCGGCTCGTAATTTATCTAAATATTGATAACGAATATTAATATTATTTGAATCTATTTGATCCAAATCAGGTGTATCTGTAGAATGTAGAGGATGCAAAAACATCATAGGAGTGAGCGGTTTTAATGAGTAGTCGTCTGTTGCTACATATGTCAATGGACGGCTATTTATGACTGCTTCACATTCACAAAGTAAAGTCGACAACTCAATCCATGTTACAGTCTGTTTACCCAAAATTCTCCGTAACATATCCTTTACTACCCTAACAAGACGCTCCCACCATCCTCCCCACCAAGGTGCTCTGGGTGGTAAGAAACGCCATTTAATTGGCGGGGGAACGATCGCTGTCGCAGCCTCGATTTCACACCAATTTATTTCTTTCAATAAATTAGCTGAACCCTGAAAATTACTACCACAATCAGTGTAAATGACATTTATACGACCTCTTCGTGCTATAAAACGACGTAGAGCCATCAAAAGGCTGTTAGTAGATAAGGAATCTACCAATTCCAAATGTACTGCTCTGTAAGTAGCGCATGTAAATAGCACTATCCAGCATTTTTCTTGATTACGAAGATATAACGGTCCCGCAAGATCTATTCCTGTCACCTGAAAGACTGCGGATGCTTCAACTCTGCCTGCAGGCAACGGCGCTTCAGGAACTTCATAGTGTTTGCATTTGTCCCTTTTACATACTACGCATCGCGCCACGATCTTCTTGGCGAGACGTCTTATGTTCAGAATCCAGAAACAATTTCTGAGATTTGACATCAAGAGCTGTGTCCCTGCATGATTTAGTTTTTCGTGTCGCTGTCGTACTAGCCGTTGTATTATTTCATTTCTGCCAGGCAACAGTACTGGATTCACGAATTTCTTATCTTCATGACTCAACTCCAATCTTGTCTTTACTCTGATTACTCCTTCATCATCCATAAATGTGTTTAGATTCTTCGGTAAACATTTTTGAGTAAATTCTTCTTTCTGTAACAATCTTATCAACGAATTCTCTGCATTTATATATTCGTCATTTGTTATATCCGATCCATGTGCATTAAATTTCTTTCTTACTTTACAACTCATGCGTAAAATCCATGCTACAAGTCTGACCATACGGTTATACTTAGAAAAATACATTAACTTCCGACTAAATGGAACAGTTGTAACGTCGGTACAAATTACAGCATTCTTACTAATTTCAGCACGCACCAACTCTTCACACGCGTCACTCAAGTTACCCACCGATGATTTAGGCCAATCTTCGATATTGTCTTTGAGCCAAGTAGGGCCTTCCCACCACCGACTTTCTAATAATCTCTGTGCATTGCATCCTCGCGACGGCAAATCAGCCGGATTGTGTTCGCCTGGTAAATGGTGCCAATCATTGCGATTTGAAGTTGTGCATATTTCTTTGACTCTATTGGATACAAATAATTTCCATTGTGTTTGTCTTTTTATCCATGCATACACTACTGCTGAATCAGTCCAAAAATAGGTTTTGTATTTCTTACATTGAGCCAATATTCCAGACTCCATAACTTCTTTATACAACCGAGATGCGATAAGAGCACCCATAAGTTCCAATCTAGGTAATGACATTTTCTTGCTAGCTGGAGCCACTCTACTCTTTGCTAAAATGAGTTGTACATGTACATTTTTATCTTTTCGTGTTCTTAAGAACACACAGCCAGCATAGGATGTTTGGCATGCATCCCCAAATATGTGTAGACTGGTCACACATTCTTCTATAGGTGCAACTGATACACGTCTTGGAATACGACACTGATTGATTAAATGAGCTGTTTTCAACCAATTTTTAAATTCCTGAGCCAAATTGGAAGGTATTTCTTCATCCCAGTCAAGGTTCAGTTCCCAGATTTTTTGCATAATAAGCTTAGGTATTAAAGTTGTTGGACAAACTAATCCCAGTGGATCAAACACATGTTGAGCCACAGAGATCACATACCTCTTTGTTATATGTTCTGATGAAGAAACATTTATGCTCACATTACATCGTATGTCATCTTGCAATGTATTCCATGTCATTCCCAATACTGAAATTGAAACTGTGTCGTCTATTCTACGAGGAGCTGTTACCCATCCACGCAGATCAAACATACCACTTTTCATTATAGTTGCCGATTCTGTAATAAAGGTTTTTAGTTCCTCAATACTATCAAAACTCGTTACACAGTTGTCAACATAGAATGACTCTTTTAATTTAGTTGCTGTCTTCTTGTAGCCCTCTGTGCACAAATCCAAATGATAATTCAAAGTTGCACTTAATAAAAATGGACTACAAGTGATTCCAAAAACAACTCTCTTATGTCTGTATGTCACTATTTTATCACATGTCTCTATATTTTCCCACCAAAGGAACTTAAGATAATCTCTGTCTTGTTCTGTAACACATATTTGTAAAAACGCTTGCTTTATATCAGAGACAACTCCATAAGCACCTTTTCTAAATTGTATTAATAATTTCGGTAACAATTCTATCATATTAACACCTTTATCCAAGCAACTGTTCAGTGACCACCCATTTCGGTCCTTGGTGGACGCGTCGTACACAGGGCGCACTCGAGTTGAAGTACTATGTGGTTTTATGACACCGTGATGAGGTAAGTAGTGACCGTTTTCCATGTTATCATCTGTAACCTTCTCAATAATATCATCCTTCTCCCAAGTTTGTAGGACATGATTGTAAGTATTTAGGTTACCTGTCAACTTCAATTTCTTTGTAGTCGACTCCAGCCTCTTAGATGCTACTTCATAATTAGTGCTGAGCCTCGGACACCCATCCTTCCACAGCAGTGACACGTTGTAACGGCCTTCTGCATTCACTGAAATGTTGTTGTTAAAATTTTTAAGAACTTCAGTTTCAGTAACATTTTTGCACTGCTTTTCATAGGGGTCTTGAATACCTAATAACTCCACACTCCACAAATCAGAAAGATTTGTTTTCGAAAAGCATGAAACACTATTAGTGTTGACTGAATTTAAATTATTTATTGGGCCTTGTAATGTCCATCCTAAATTGGTTTTGACAGCCATCAGGTTGTCATCTAAATGTACCAATTCATTAGTAACTATGGACCCAAGATGATCAGACCCAATTAAGAGACCAATTTCAGTGTCTGCAAATTGAAAATCACTGATCTTAATGTTTAAGTCTCGCAACTTCTTAGACAATGCCACATTCTTAACTTTTGGTAGGTGCCCGCATAAATCAGCCTGTTGTAATGCATTGATCTCAGCATGAAATGAGTTGTCCAAACTACTCACCTTTAATTCAAAGCACTTATATACCTCAGCTGGTTGTTCTACACCTCCAAATAACATATGCCCTATCTTCTCTGTGCCAGTCTGCCGCAGCCCCAATTTCTTGACTACTGCAGCTTTCACATACGACCTTTGTGATCCGCTGTCTAATAATGCTCTCACCTTCTCATATTTACCATTATAGGCGACATTCACAATCAGCGTCTGTAATAAAGTTGTAGTGTTATTTCTGGCACATATAAGTACATTCTCAGATGTTCTATTATCACTGCTCTTATTATGTACATCAGGACACAAAATAACAAAATGACGCCTTCCACATGCTATACATTTGACAAAGTTTTTACATTTATTAGCCATATGTCCCTTTTTTAGACATATGTAGCAACAGCCTTTCTTCTTAATTGCCTCCTTTTTATCATCTAAAGACATCTTACTTGCTTTACTACATTCAAAGGTATTATGGCCACTTTTATCACAAAAATAACAACTACTATTAGGATTTGAAAACTCCTTACCAGGTTTTGTGTTGGACACCAGTGCTGCTGCTGTTGGTAGACTTGATTCACTGTTAAAAGAGGATTTAGAACCCACACAAGCATCAAACTCAGACCTAGCCAACTTCACACGCTCCTCCGTGTCCACTTCACATTTCAAAAAATTTAATAATTTGGTAAGTTGATTCGAAGACTTATTATCAACATTAATCCTATTCCAGGCAATTAAAATTGTTTCAGGTATGGCTGATTCAACTAAAGGATATAAAATTGTTTCATATTTTTGCTTTACAATGCCTAAAGTTTCTAAAGATAATAGATAAGTTGACAATTTATCATATAGATTCCTAATAGATTGTTGATTTTTGTTATGATTGAGAACTAAAGTTAATAACTGTCTAACATAAACCTGAATTAATAAATCTTCACAGCCAAACCTTGCCTTCAGTTGATCAATGGCTTTGGAGTAGTTGTCCGCTGATGGGGGAAAACTTTCCACCAACGCTCGTGCATTGCTGCCCTCCTTCATTGACTGGATCAAATATTGAAATTTATCTTCATTGTTCATATTAGTATCCATGTGAATCTTTTTGAACTGACCCCAGAAACCTAACCAATTCTTTAGATCATCATCAAATTTCTTGAATTCAATTTTAGGTAGTTTGTAATTCTTAGCTGATTTCACCTCTTGAGATGTTACATCAGTGGTGGTGTTCTTGAAACTTGAACAGATTTCTTTAATGGTATACCATTTGTGAACAAATTCTTCAGCTTTATCAACTTCTTCTGTGTAGCTTGCTTCATTAAAATCTTCTAAGCTTAACATTCTTTCTCGAATCTGATTGTCTAATTTATTTAACTGTTGAATTTTTTCTTCCAAATAGGTTATTTCTATTGTTGCTTTCGAAAAATTCCGTTCTTTAATATGTGATTCTACTGCTGTTGCGCTCCTGTTAAATAGTCTTCGAAGTTGATCCCGCTCCCGGATATCTTTTAATGCTTGTGCAGCCATAGTGTGGTATGATCACGCTACACGTGGACAAGCCGGGTCGGTCGGACTTCTGTGCAAGTTCTTGATATTTCCCACGGTCGCCACTTTGTGATGGATCGAAGACTGAGCGGCTGAGAAGAGGGAGACACAAGCACCAGTTAATCACCCTTGTATCTTCGCATGTTTTATGATTTTGTCAAAATAAAATATAAACGTCCATTTTGTAATAGTCCTTTTATTGCAGTAAAATATGACAGTTCCGTGCAGTGTTGCAAGCGTTTAAAAAATATAATATAAAAATGATACCAGAGTACATAATCTACAACAGTAGGTGGTCAATTTCACACTGCAAGTTCTCTGTGTCAATTTGGTACTTCCTATTACTTTTATCTAAGTTGAAAGAGAATAGATCTAATTGTTTTAGAAGGTTCAATCTTTCCCTATTTAATTTTACATTTTTAATGAAAAACTTTTGCTTTTTTTATTAGTTAACAGAAATAAATAATTTATTTTCGCAATCAGAGCAGTCTCAATATGCACATTCTTTCGAATTCAAGTCGCATTGTTTATTACTCAAGATTGCATCTAGATCCTTGGTATCGATCATTACCAAAAATTTTTTTTTTTTTTAATTTTTAACCCTTTATAACTCAATAAAATATTATTTAATAAAATGTAGTAGTTAGGATAAGATTTCGTAAATAAAAAACACTTGGTCTATCAATAGTCACATACCTCTTGTGGGGCTTGTCGTATCTAGATACTTGTGACTTGGGTAGTTCACCCACAAAACTGGAGGCAAGTGTGACTATTTTATTGTCTTTCCAGGCCACTGTAGAAATGTCTGTTCCTTCAACACAGGCAACGTACTCAACTGAATATCCACGTTCTTTTTTTGAGATTTCTTTTTCTGAGGGTAGTTTGCAATCAGGTATTCGGTTGCGTCGAATGGTTCCTAAGCTCAATATTCCTTGTTTTGCAAAATATTCAAGTAGCAGCAGGAATGTGAAGTAGTTGTACCGTACGACAACCGTGTTTACCGTATGACAACTCCAAGGTATTTTGTGACGCTCACATCGGTTGACTCATCTAATAGCAAACTATATTTTTGACCACTTATATCGATCTGGCCCCTTATCGTAAAGTCGTATATCTGTCTTCTTCTGGCATTACGAAAACGACCGAGATAGACATACGACTTTCCGAATCGGAAGCGAGTCGAATGGTTGTGAATAAGGGGCCTGGAGTTCCTTTTTGAAATGAGGTGCCAAAATATCATTTATTATTTGTGTGCATTTAGTTCTATGCAATTTCATGTCACTTGTTGATTTCGAATCTTTGAAACATTTTTTACACACCTCAGTTAAATGGTCAATATGTCTTATTGAACTATGTTCAGCAATGTATAAAGCTAACGTACATTCAGCCCTTGCACAATGCTTAAACTTTTTTACTGCTACCGGAGCAAAAGACAGTTGTTTATTTTGAGAAATTAATTCGCATTGTTTTTTGTGTTTTTTTGTTTCCAAATGCTTTTTAAGATCATTCAGTTTCGCGTACATTTCTGAATGACAATAAGAACAAAGTGCTTTAATTGCGTCACCTGGCACGGGTTTTAACCACTGCTTGAATTCTTCATATTTTTCCCATTCGCTTCTATAATGCTGTGTGTAAGACTTTTTTTTCTTTGGGACTTCCATGCTTCGCGTTTATTTTAGAAACAGTAATCATAACTGTTGGGGAGCAGTTTTATGTCAGAATAAAAACTTGTTACTTTTAACTTCGTTTATTTCGTTCCTTGTACATTTAATTCTCCTTATTTCTATTGATCACACAACAATTACATTTTCTTGGATCGAGTCTCATTTTTAATTCGTACGATGTGAATTGTCATCTGTCAAACATTTTTCTTTTTTAATACCATAGACTATGCATACAATATTTCCTTATTCTCTATGTTTTGGAGATGAACATTGTTACCTCAACATTCTCCCTCAATGTGTGATCTCCAAAACTGTACTACATACCATTACTTATTACACTTTCTTATACAACCTCTCATACTAACATGCATGACTCTTATTCTGTACATACAACATTTGAAACTGAAATACTCTAACATAAAATTCAATAGTACCTTACAATTTTTCCTTATTCTACAATACTAACTTTATATGAAAACTATCTTTTTCTATTCTAGCCACTTATGAAAGACCCATACATTTTACAAAATAGTTCTGTTGAATTTTAGACAAAGGTTTCGTTAAAATATCAGCAAGTTGATCCTTAGTTGACACATACCTAACCATAATTACACCTGATTCTACTTTTTCCTTAATGAAATTATACTTTACATCAATATGCTTTAATCTCTTTTGGTCTGGATTCTTAACAGTTTTAATACAGCTTTGATTATCCTCAAAAATAGTAACATTTTCTATCATAATATTCAAATCTTTTAACAACTTAATGAGCCAACATGCTTCCATTGATGCTTCACAAAGTGATATTAATTCTGACTCAGTAGTGCTTAAGGCAACAGTATTTTGTTTTCTAGACTTCCAAACAACAGTATTATTAAACAATTTAAATAAATATCCAGATGTGGACTTCCTATCAACAGTGTCTCTACCAAAATCTGCATCTGCATATCCTACCAATATACCATTTGAAACATTATTATCTTTCTTAAAACATAATGAGTAATGAACAGTCTGCTTAATATATCTTAAAACTCTCTTAATAGATTTATACAACTTTTCACTAGGTTTTGATAGAAAACGACTCAAATAACAAACTGATGTTGCAATATCAGGTCTTGAACTGATCATAGCATACATTAAAGAACCAATAAGTGATCTACATTTATGTTCCAAACTAAAATCAATCTCAGAGTTATCAATTTCTAAAATAAAGTTTTGATCCATTGGTGTGTCACAACCCTTACATTCAGTCATACCCCATTTGCCTAATACATTTTTCAAATAATCTGTTTGGTTTATAAAAATTTCTCCATCTATCTTTTCAATTGAAATACCTAAATAGTTCAAAACTTTGTTAGTCATGTCCTTCATTCTGTATTTGTCAGATAAGTATGTCTTTAGTTTATTTATTTCTTTACTGTCAAGTCCAAATATTAATAAATCATCTACATATAATAATAAGTGTATGTCACCCTTAGAAAACAAACAATAATCATTTTGAGATCTTTTAAAACCGTAAGTCTGTATAGTTTCATTAAAATGCTCGTACCAGTACTTAGGTGATTTCTTCAAGCCATAAAGTGATTTAGTTAGTTTCAATACATATCCTTTTCTAATATTTACTCCCTCTGGTGGTTTGAGATAAACATCTTCATCAATTCGACCATATAAGAATGCTCCCTTGACATCCATCTGGTGAATCTCATAATTCTTTTGTGCTGCAACTGCTAGTAATATCCTTAATGTTTGTAACTTCAAAACAGGTGAATATACATCATCTATGACATCCTTTTGTTGAAATCCTCTAACAACAAGACGAGCTTTACATATTTTATTTTCTCCTACATTTTTCTTTGTAAATATCCACTTACTATCCAAAAGTTTCTGGTTATTTTCCTTAGGTATTTTTTTCCATGTCTGACTTTCTTCTAAAACATTTATTTCTTCTTTAATCGCCTTTAACCATTCTGTTTTATCTTTCCTGTTATTTATTTCTTCAAAACTTTGTGGTACATCTTGGTTACTTGCTAATAATGCATATAAAACTTCTGTATCATCTTTAAAATCTACTTCATAGTCTTCTTGCCACTTTGGTTTAGTTATTTTCCTTTTACTTCTCCCTGTTTCTAAGCTTTCTGTCTGTTCTCCCTTTTTCTGAGCTTTCCTTGCTTTCTTCTGTTTTCCTTCATTTTCCACTTCAACTTCTTGTCTTTCTTCTTGACTCTGTTCAGCTTCCTCATTGTCTTCATTTAATTCTTCACTCCTTGAGTAATCTTCATTACACTCTTCATTAGGCTGTTCTTCATATGATCTATATCTTACTATATTATTTGTATTTTCTATATTTTCTTGATTCATTGGTCTCTCATCAAATACCACATTTCTTCCTACAATAACTTTACCTGTCTCTTCATCATATAACTTATATCCAGCAGTTCCATATCCAATAAAAATCATTTTCTTACTTGTATTGTCCAGTTTCTTTCTGAGGTCCTTAGGTACATGGTTGTAAGCTGTGCAACCAAATATACGCATATTACCTACATTAGGTTTCCTTCCTTCCCAAAGCTCTGATGGAGTTACGTCTTTTCCAATAGTAGGACTTCTGTTAGTAACGTATGCCGCAAACAAAACTGCATAATCCCAAAAATCTTTACCTAATTGCGAGTCTATCAAAACAGTTTTAGCCTTTTCTATCAGGGTTCGATTCATTCGTTCCGCGACTGCATTCATTTGTGGATTATACGGTACTGTATACTGTAATTGAATACCTTTACTATCACAAAAACTCTGAAATTCCCTTGAAATGTACTCTTTACCATTATCAGATCTCAATTTTAAAATATTTCTCTCAAAATAGTTAGTCACGTAGTGATAATATGATTTAAATTTTTCAAATACTTGATCTTTACTGTGCAGCATATAAACAATTACAAAATGAGTATAATCGTCAATGAATGTAACAAAATATTTATGTCCTTCCATACTAACAGGTGTTATAGGTCCACATACATCGGTATGAACTAATTCCAATGGTTTAGTAGCTCTTCGTCCTGGTTTATTAAAAGGTAATTTTGTCATTTTCCCTAAAACACATGGTTCACATATTCTGTCATTATTGTCATAATACTAGTTGTCCATTCCAGTCACTAGTGTTTTCTTAGAAAGTAATGTCAAATTTTTCATTCCTAAATGTGCAAAACGCCTATGCCATAATTGTAAGATCTGCTTATTTTTATCATCTACTAAATTGCAATCATTCTTTAAAATATTCATTTTAACGTTATACAAAGATCCCTCATTATTACCAATCATTATAAGATAATTATAGTTATAAATTCTAACTTTTCTGTTACAGAATTCAACTCTAAGTCCACTGTTTTCAATTTTAGATACTGACAATAAATTCTTTCTCAAATCCGGTACATAATAAACATTTTTTATAGTAACATCCTGACAATTCCTACCAACATATGTTTCAGCTCGAATATTACCTACACCAATTGCTTTTAGAGTAACGCCATTCTTGGCAGCTGATATAATCTTAGGTACTTTTAGTTTAATATAATCACAAAACACATCAAGTCTATTTGTTAAATGATCTGAAGACCCAGAGTCCAAACACCAAATGATTTGTTTACTATTGTCATTACCTTGTATTCTTCTTTCTTCATCCTCATTCGTCTCTGCTACAAAACTTACTCCTGATCTGCTGGCAACACCACGTCCATATCCCTGCTGCTGTCCTCGTCCTTGTCCATGTTGCTGTCCTCGCCCTTGTCCATTCTGCTGTGCTCGACCTCTTCCAAATTGTTGTCCTCGACCTCGTCCGGTCTGTGCTCGACCTCTTCCTGTACTTACTCCACGTCCTCTATATATCCCTTGTTCTTGTCCGGTATAATTTGAATTATTTCCTGTCCTGCATTGAAACTTCTTGTGTCCTTCCTTTCCACACTTATAACACGTGAGAGTATAGAATGCATTCTTACTTTCTGCTTCACCATTTATGTTCGCTCTCTTTTCCTCCTCTCCGAGTAATCTATCCTTGACAGTGCTCAACGTTAAGTTTGGTAGTGACTCCAGTGCAGCTACAATCATATCATATCCTTCCGGCATAGATAATAACAGCGTGTTGATTTTTTCTTCTTCTGACAAAGCACTCCCTGCATCTCGCAGTTGGTTAAATACTTTATTTAGTTTTATAAAATGTTCACTCATAGTACAGGCTCCTTCTGTAAACTTTATTTCCGCCAGTTGTCTTCGTAGAAATATTTTACTTCGTATACCTTTCTTCATAAACGATTCCTCTAGTTTCTTCATCATGTTATACGCCGTGTTTTCATCTTGTATATAATCTAGATGACTATCCGCCACTGCGCTCACTATTATGTTCTGTGCCTTCGCCTCCGCCTTTGTATTTTCCGGTATGCTGGCAAAACTCAATTTTTCGATGGCATCCAAACATTCATTTTCTTTTAGAAGTTTACATATTCTAAATCGCCATATAGCAAAGTCTTCGCCGGCAAACTGTTTTATTTTCGTTATTTCTGTCGTATTGCTCGCAGCCATTTTTACCACGTTTTTTCTTCACTATAATCTTCATTCATCACAGCGAACCACGCTCTGCTACCACTGTTGGGGAGCAGTTTTATGTCAGAATAAAAACTTGTTACTTTTAACTTCGTTTATTTCGTTCCTTGTACATTTAATTCTCCTTATTTCTATTGATCACACAACAATTACATTTTCTTGGATCGAGTCTCATTTTTAATTCGTACGATGTGAATTGTCATCTGTCAAACATTTTTCTTTTTTAATACCATAGACTATGCATACAATATTTCCTTATTCTCTATGTTTTGGAGATGAACATTGTTACCTCAACAATAACTAACCAATATCTTTCAACCTTGTAATCGAAAAGAAAAATATTTGTTTCACTTGATTGACGTGTTGCGAACGAGCAAGAATGACGAAAGAATCAACGGAATTTGGCTAACTACACAGCTTGTTTATAGCGGGGAATTCCCGTTTAGTATCATTCTACGTGGGTGTTTCCAGCAGAACATTTGAAAATCAGCTAAAAAATACGAATTAGAAAAAGTTTGTGAACGAGACAAAGGAGATGGCCAATTTACTTAGGGCACTCTGCCTAGCATCTGAATACTCATGTACATTAACGATTGTTGCTTTATTTTGAATTTAGTATGCTCTAAAATGAATTGCAAAAGTTACATAATCCAGTAACTTCAGATTTCTTAGAAATCTTTGTTTTTAATTGTTAGAAATCCAGCCCTGCTTGTCTGAGGTGATTTAGGTACTATCTATATAATAATATAAAACCCTGTGAGAGTAGTAGGACATTAATGGAATGTTTAGTAGGTACCTAGGACATGTATATTATATTGATAAAAGATTATGTAGTCTACAGGATTGTAGTTTTAAAATAAAAACAAACATTTAATAACTTTTGAAATAAATATTTAATATTCAACAATTCTGACAAAAATATCATCTAAAAATGATGCTGGTGGAGTAATATTGGTCTGATGTCTTGCCCAGCCTAAATACCATATCATTGTCATCACATGGCAACAACAGCCTACCGTCCTATTACCGACCAAGCAATTGCATTAGTAACCCAAAATTGTTTCTAGTGGGCAGTTGCTATTGGGCTCAACATCAAACAAAATATATCTATAATATATCGAGGGCTTCATAACAAAGGGGCGTATAGACAAAAGTACAGTTTTACAGGAGGGACAAAAATGTGAATTATTCAAAACTCGTTGATCTTACAAGGCTGAAATTTGGAACACGCCTCTTTCTAGGCATAACTTGTATTCTAGTAAAACTTACCTACTTGTAACACGCGTAGTTTTTAATAAACGGTAAGTACGCCTCTTTGTTTGAATCACAATTTAGAAAATATTCGCAAAATAGGGCATAATCTTGGTACTAATTTGGGGCGTATAAAAGCAAATCTTTGTGTATTAGGTTAGACCGATAATTTATTATGAAATTACTTTATTAATTACGTACTGTTTTAAAAAACATAAAAGCACTTGCTCATGAACTTTAATTCCCTCAATAAAAAATAAAACTTTTTTCATACGCCCTTTTGTTACTACAAAAAATATTACAAATATTTTTAAAACGACAGGCGCATAATCAGACATAAAACTTACCTACATGATAAACTTCACGATTTTTAATTAAAATACTGGCTTTACTACTGCTAGCACTTAGTTCTTAAAATAATAACAAGTAATATCGTGAAAAAAGAACCCCTTTATCTTATTTCCCATCAAATATAATTATTTTATTTTTAAGTTACAAGTTTCAGTTAGTTTAAGTAACATCTGTTTGGGAATGGTAAAGAAATTCAGCCCATTACTTTCAGTTATTACCTTTAGATGATAGTTAATGGATGGGTTTGAGTAACAAGCAACACAAATATTAGTGGTAATTTTATTATGAAATCAAAATCATAAAAAAAGAACAATTTAAAAGCAATATTCAGTTTCGCCTGTTTCGTCTACGATAAGCAGACCTTGATGCCATCAAATTTGCATCTTCATCTTCATCGTCACTTTGTGGGACAACGCGGGTCAACGGTTTACGTGGCAAACTATTGTAAAATGAATGGTATGTGGTAGGGATTAAACCACTTCTACACATTTCTAATAAATCCTTAATTTTAGCAGCAGTCAACGGAATTTGTGAATTATAGGCTTCAATCAAAGTTGTACATTCTTGTCTCGATAAACGTGTTCTGGGCTTAGTGACTTCTTTAAAATCATCAGAGTACTCTAGTTTGAAATAAAACCTACCAGGACAGTCTTTTCTAAACCTCAGCCATTTAACTCGATTCCAGGCTAAAATAGTACCGTCAGTTGCTCTGATAGAAGCTGGCCAAGTGGACTCCTTCATCGCCTTGAAGTCTATAAAATTGTCGTGAGTTAAATGATGTAACTTATAAGGTTTGGTTTTCACAGCTAGAGTTATAACATTATTCCAATCATCCGGAATGTAGATTTTCGTAGACTCGGACGCTCTTTCAATTGCTGCGTGCATGTTGTCGCACTCCATATGCGTATGCCCAGGCTCGAGAAATTTTAAGTCGATTGTGCTTATCGTGCAGTCATCTGAAGCTTGCAGAGTCATCAGCATGTAAAGCAGAATTGAATTTCGGTTTTGTCCTGGGCAACAATCTGAGTGTAGAACAACGTGGGAAACATAAACTGGTACTTGTTTTAAAAATAGATTTAGGCACGTGGATACCTCATTAGCGCCCCTATTCCCTTCGTATTCTGGCCATTTATAGCAGTAGCCTTGTTTAGTTGCTGTATCAAACACTGTGAAATTAAAACAAGCTATTTTCCTTTTGTAAAACACAGGTTTTCCAAGCAATAGTGGACTGTAGAGAACTGCCTCCATATCAAAATTAGCACTCATGTATGAAGGATCTTGCTCGGCTTTTTTCTTATCTGCTGCCTTCTCTGCATTAGCTTCTTCTTTCCTTTTTACATGTGCCGTGTACTCTTCTCTTTTTTCTTCTCGTTGATCCTCTTGTAACATTTCATAGTGATGGCACCAACACTGATCTTTTCGCGGTTTGTGAAAGGCAATATTTTTCTTTAATAACATTTCCCTGTACGAAGTTTTCGAAATTGGTTTTGCAATGTTATCTTCTCGACATTTGTCCAAGTATAGATTGTACATTTTTTCTTGATTCAAAATAGTTTCTAAGTAAACCTTTTTAGTGTCCTTTCGGCACCAATGAGAAGGCACCTTAGGAAAAGATTCAATATGAGAGTTAGCATGTTCAACCACAACATCTGGAAGTTTTATCCCAGGGGAATGTTTTCCCCTTTTATCTGGTGAAGCTATTTCAGCAACAGATCTTCTTTTTTTGTATAACGCTGTGCGAGCCATTTTGTCTGTTATATTTAAAACTCCTAGGAAAAAATTCTTACAAACTGGGTAATTGTTGTTATTATGGGAAAGTGTATATTTCAATGTATACTTTCGTCTTGAATTGACATTTCGAGAGCTTGACGCATCGGAGCTCTCTATGTTTTTAATCAAAAAGTCTCGCTGGCGATCAATGTTTCCTAAGTTCCAAAATGCATTAAAAACATCTAATTTTGCATCATCAGTTAATACCGTATTGCATTGCCTTTTGCATTTGCAATTATTTAACACTGGTTTTCTTTCTAGTTTTAGTCCCTCCTTACGGGTACAGTACTCCTTACCACTGTTTCTTAACTTTTTACGAATGTTTTGTTTCCATGAATTTTCATTCTTCCTTTTAGCTCTGCCTCTGTTACTAGAGGTTGGCTGTGCCACTTCATCTCCAAAACTTGACGAATTCACGACAGACGGCGTGGCATGAGAAGTACTTGATGTGGGTGAATTCACATTCGATATAGTAGAAGAAGTACTTAAGCCGGGGGAATTTACAGCAGATGGTAAAGCAGAAGAACTTGTAACTGGTTCCACGTCAGGAGTCATTTGAAAAGAAATATTGAAAATATCAGCTCTATCTATTCCCTCATTGAGACCTAAATCATGCCCAAATAAATTAACCGTCTCTACAGAACGCAGATCAGAAGGTGTTGTTAGTAATACAGATGGTGAAGGTGGCGACGGAGATGAAACAGGAACATTTCTCAGGTTCAAAATTTCTGGGGTGTAGTCGGGATCGTCGACTGAATCATCATGCGAAACTTCAGATTCGTTATCAGAATTAATTATCTGTTGCATCTCGTTAGCAATAGCGGCCTGTTCCAGTGTAACTGGTGATACAGGCGGGGTATTATTAGGTGTTTGCATATTTCTACATGCATCATGCATAATATTATTAATGGTACCAGTACCTGAGGGCCAATGGAAATTAAAAAGTTAAAGCAAAGCTCTTATTCAAACCATAAACAAATTGAAAGTAATCGTAGGTAGATTAGGTAGTAGTAGTAGGTGATTTGTTATTTATGTAATAATTTTGACTGTTATAAAAGCACAATTATAGTAGCACCCAAAGATACAAAAATAAAACATACAAAATAAATAAATGTTATGTGCAAACCAGGTATTTTCTATTCACAAATCGATCGAGTTTACGTAACGTTTAGGTACCTAAGTACCTACTCCGCGAACTCATGCTAGACCCAACCCCCTATCTTCCAACATTTTATCGAGTAGGCACTTACTACTTATGACTTTTACTCATTATAAACACGATAAATACCTACTCGACAGATTAATGTTGAATATAGTAGGTATATCAAAAGTTTAGGCAATAACTCATTTGTTACCAAAACCAATCAATAATAAAAGACTTACCGTCGTCACCGTCATCGTTTCCTAGTGCCAAACTTATTATTCTAGAACTTCTCTTCATCTTTATATTTTGTCCTTCTTTTAAATAGAAATTTATCAAAAGTCAAAACTTTTAACAATGCACCTCACTCGACTGTGGCTAGCGGCGTACTGACTAAGACTTGTTTCGATTGACGAGTCGGCATTGTAACATAAAGGCGTACACGCATACGCCTTCAAAAATTATCAAATAACATGGGCGTATGCGCAGAAAACACTCAATACGCCTTTTTGTTGCAATGAAATTTCGAGTGGCGACTTGGCGTATAAGTTACGCCCGTTTGTTATGCAAGTTTTTTTTAATTTTCACAAATATAGATGGCGTATACATGGCTTACGCCTCTTTGTTATAACCGTTTGACCATGTCATAACATTACGCCTATTGTTTACATGGCCTTAAGATACCTTAAAAAAAAACATAAAAATATGAGTCTTTAACTACGTTATGCAGCTCGTTTTGTACTATCCGCTAAGCAAAAAAAAAAAAAAAACAATTTTATGTGTATACGCCCCTTTGTTATGAAGCCCTCGATATCTTTCGACCTGTATGCCTAGACTTTATACGCCCCCTTAATAAATAAGGCGTATTCCCACCTATGCGTAAGACCATCTCCTGGGAATGATCCAGTTCTGGACACACTTCCACCTCATATACTCCATTTTGTCTTATGTGTTCCCCATAGTATGGATCGGGCCTGTTTGACTTGGTATGGCCCTAGTGCGAATAACAGCAACTGGTTATGGGTAAATATTGGAAACCTCTCCAGTTGCGGTAGATTACCGTCAATTCTTGTGAACATGGTTCTTCTTCTATTTAAATTGAATTCGTTCACCAACTCCCCCAAATGATTTGGCACATCCATGAATCGTATCGCCCTCTCTATAATTTGTTCACAATTAGGACTATCTATAAGGCAAGGATGGAATTTATTTAAAATAGCTGCTGCTATTTTAAAATCGATCATTAAATGAGTAGCAGCTAGATTAAAAAAACGTTGTCTAAACAATTAGTAATCTCTTTTGAACCTGCCGTTAACAACTTCGACTACCCATCTGCAAAGTGTTACCCTTCTACTTTTATTAGCCTGGGAATAGCTTAATTGAGTTTGTCCTGGGTCTAATGATTCTGGTTTAAAAACTCTATAATTATAGAGTTCCAAAGTTGGTATAGCATCGCGAAATCCACGATCTAAAATAAATATATCATTAGCTCTAAAAAGTCTACGGTAACCACCATTTCATTTTCTAACAAATTGGTAATGATATCTGCATCACTCTGAGTTGCGGGATATGGACCTACAGCATCAATAATATGACCATCACATGATACAATCAAAAATGGTTTTACTAAGTTGTCATATTTGTGTAAACTATAAGTTTTTTTTTTAAACATATAGTTCGCACTTTTCTGTAGGTAAATATATGTGCCATCAAAAATGATTATAGCAGACCTATTCTCAGGTGCTGCTTCAGGGTCACTAAAGAGAGCCGAAGGAATTCTTAAATTCCTGGCCACAATTTCAGAATGACTTATATGATTGACTCCTAGGTGCTGTGGTACAAAATTCTCATAAAGGCAAGATCTAACTTTTTTCATTTTCAATTCTAAAGTAGCTCTAGGAATATTAAAAATTGTTGACAATCTACGGTTGCTTTCACCAGTCCTTAACTTTGCTAAATACAGGGTGTATTTCACCTCATCACGAAGCCGTTAACCAAGCATTCTGTACATCAAACTAAGTAACTTTACGCAAAAAATATTGCTGGGAAACAACTTTTTTTTTTGAGGTTATAAATCATGTTTTGTGGTATAACTCCATGTAACACACTCAAAACATTGTGCGGATGGATGGATTGAATAGTACGGGGGTCGTAGAGATATTTAAAGTAAAAGTCATGCGATAAAAAGTGGTATTTAAAAAAAAACTTGTCAAAATCTTGCAACTTTGACCCCCAATATCTCCGTAACTAGAAGGTTCCCAGGTATAGTGTAGAACAAAAAAATGATCAGAATGACGAGGAGAACAAGTGCCTTTTGTATTCGTTAAGAGGTGTTTTACACCCTATATATAGCTAAGGCTGTGTTTGGTTTCCGTAAATTAAGTGCTGGCAAACTATTGAATAAGCAAATGAACTCGGTTACAGTAAGGCCGGGACTCCACCAAAGCGGAGATGTGTGCGGTGTGCTGTGTGCTGTGCGAGAAGAGATGTTTTTCAGCTCGCGGGACTCCACCAAAGCGGAGATGTGTGCGGTGTGCTGTGTGCTGTGCGAGAAGAGATGTTTTTCAGCTCGGGTGCGAGGCGTTGAGTGCTCAGTACGCATTCTGACACGAAAGGTAGACGATGTCGCTATTATTACAAAAAAAGTAGAAGCAGAATTGATAGCTTTATACTACCTAAACAAAAGAAAACATCGGTTTTGGAAAAGAAGTCACTTGTATTACCATACCAGTCATGGAGAATTTTTTACTCTGTTTAATGAGTTAGATGATGAAAGTTTTACCAAGTCCTACAGACTACCGAGGAATATATTCTATGAACTACATAACTTAATTAAACCGCATATATTTAAGCAAGATACTAACTACAGGAGATCTATCTGCACCCAAGAGCGGCTAGCAGTATGTTTGAAGTAAGTACCTACCTAATTATTTTTTTGTTAATGTGTGTTTGTGTTTATGTGTGTTATCTGCGTTTGAATGTGATCAGTCTTTTTTGAGTGTTTGTTTTTTTTTTGTGTAAAAGGGCTAAGTGAGAAGTACTCAAAACGAGAATCAAGAAGTACGAGAATACATGAAAAATATTATGTAAACTGAGGTATGTAAGGATTACGAGAAATCGAGATCCGTTGTCTCTTTCTACCCCTCCGGGAGACTGGAGTGATGCATATTATGTAAAAACCAAATATATTTTTATATTATCTTATTTATTCATAAAGAAAACAAAAAAATCAACTGCCGTTCTGGGAGTAGCAAAAAAAAAGTAAGGTTATATTAGAAACATAACGTACAAAAAAATTATAACAGTAAATCACATGAGACATATTGCTTTCTTTTCCATATAGTTACAAATTATCATATGTGTCTTCTTCGTTTCTGAATGCTTCTTCTATCTGTTCATCGGTCATGTGCGTATCTTCCAAGCTTGGAACAGGTGCCTGTGTCGAACTTGGACCCGGTGTTTGTGTTGAGCTAGGAACCGGTGCCTGTGTTGAGTTAGGACCACCGGCCTGTGTTGATGTAAGAACCGGTGCCTGTGTTGAGCTAGGACCCGGTGTCGAACTTGGACCCGGTGCTGAAGTGTAACCGGGGGAATACCAATTATTTTCATTTGTGTTATACCATGTGTTTTGTAGCTCAAGTTCTTCCAATTCTAAAAGAACATTGAAAATTTTACGTTTAGCCTGAAGCTGCATATATTGAGAAAGTTTTTTTACACTTTTTGATATCGACAGAAAAAAAGTGTCCATTTCGTCAAGGGTATTATTTTTCTCTATCAATGATTGTATTTCTAGTTTTTCTTGGCGTATTCTTTCACGGTTTGCATGATGCTGTATAAGTAAATTACTTATTTCATCCGATTTTCTTGTTGCATTTCTGCATGTCGAGGCTGAGACGCTTGATGTCGGTGACGGCGAATGTTGTACAGATGGACGATCTTCTGGAGTGCTTCTTGTATGATTGCTTGATGTTTCAAAAAACTCATCGGTTACATTACTTTCCAATGAATTTGTTTCCTGTTCATTTATATTTGTTTGTGAGGTATAATTTGTAGTCCTGTTTCTATTCGTCATATATGGTATCAAAAATTCCATTACCTTCTCATATTTCCATTCACGAATTTGTTTACCACTCTGTCCACTTCTAGTGGCATTCTTCCTTTTTAATGCGTCCCGGTGGCTGTCTCTCAACTTTTTCCACTTAGATTTAGCCGTTTTTACTGAAATAAAAATAATTGAAATCATTATAAATATTAAATGTTGACATTGCCATAGTCAAAATATACTTACCGCATTATCACTCATGCAGAATTTATAACCATTATAAATATTTAAAAAATACCAGAGTTTCAAGGGAAACCAATTTATAAATAAAAATATCTGAAATCAAACATACAAAACGGATTGTATCTCTCGTACGTGGTCGCGGCAGACGGCGGCGTCGAAATTTGAAATGTTAATAAATAACGAGTGATAAATCCATTTTATTTGTTTGATTTCAATGTGTTGTGCTCGTGTGAATCTTAGACTTTTAATTGTTTATTTTCTATTATTTAAAAATGGCTATAACTTTTGAACGAGTGAAAATTCTGTAAATACATAATTTCAGTAATGCCCTAATCTTTTATAGTTCCGGAAACAACACGACACTGATTAAGATATTATTTTGAAATGACCCTTCTATTCTAACTGAAACCACGACACAAATATAAATCTATATTATAATTATCACAGGTATTTGGCGACTGGTTCAAAATTTTCACAAATAGCTGAAAATTTTAGGATTGGAAAATCGACTGTTCCAAGAATTATAGAAGATGTCTGCGATGCCTTGTGGACAGTATTACAACCTTTGGTTATGCCAGAACTTAATGAAAATGATTGGAAAAAAATTTCAAAGCAATTTGAAGAAATCTGGCAATTCAAAAACTGCGTCGGGGCCATTGATGGCAAGCATGTGTACATGTTTGCACCCCCAAAATCTGGGTCCTCATATTACTGTTATAAACACAGGTTTTCAACTGTAATGATGTGCGTAGCCGACGCTACCCGAAGAATAATTATGGTAGATATAGGTTCAATGGGAAGGTTCAGCGATGGTGGTATTTTTGCTGATAGTATATTCGGAATTAGTTTGAGAGAAAACAGACTAAATCTACCACAGCCACAACCCTTGTACCAAAATGGAGAACCTGTACCGTTTGTTTTTATTGGAGACGAAGCATTCCCTTTGATGCCTAACTTAATGAGACCATATCCACGCGATAATTTAAATAACGAAAAACGAACATACAATTATAGACTTTCAAGAGCTCGTCGTATTGTGGAAGCTACATTTGGTGTATTATCACGGAAATGGTACGGATACCGTAAAGAATTTGAATGTAAAATAGAAACAGTGGAAAAAGTGATAAAAGCAACGTGTGTTCTACACAACTTTTTAATTGACAAGATGCCTGGCTATCTAGATAATAATGAAACGGGTTTGGCCACGACTATGTTTAACGACACAAACGTGGAAAATCTATTATCGAATGACAATATGGATGCCTATCAAGTTCGAGAAAAATTCTGTAGTTATTTCAACAACGAGGGCGCCGTTCCATGGCAAGACACTCGTATTACAATATTACTTGAACGAAATACTTAGTATAATAAATTGCACTTACCGTCAGATAATTGAGTTTCTTTCAAAACGTTCTCCCAAGCTGCATCTTTGACGTCAGTAAGTTTATAGGTATCTATTGATGTGTTCCATAGACATGGATATTTTTTTACTGATTCAATAAATTGTTCATCCATTACGTTTTATTTAAATTAACTAATTGTTTACGTTGAAAAATACAAACTGCACGAATTATTCACGATAAAAGCGTGTGCTCGCGTGCACGGTACTAGCAAGATGGCCGGCCGGCCGGCGCGCGCGCGGGGTTCTGCGGGTTGCTAGCGGGCGAGAGGGGGGAGGGTGACATCGCTCACTGCACGCCGCTCACATCTCTCGTCTCCACTGCGCGTCGTCCGCGCACAGCTCACATCTCCGCTTCCATCGCGACATACAAATATTACACATCTCCGCACAGCGATCTCCACTGAAGCTGAGCGGAGAGGAGACGTGTCAATAACTCAATTCTATTGGTTGTTTAAAAAACATCTCCTCTCCGCTCGTCTCGTCTCCGCTTTGGTGGAGTCCCGGCCTAAGGCCTGTCCAATAATGACACACATGGTTGGGCATTACATGGATATTTTCAAAATTAATGTATTCACCTGTACATTTAGATATTTTGATTATATCCTCTATTTGACCAGCATTAAAAGAAGAAAATGAAAAACTATTTTGGGGCAACTCATGCCACTGACTTGAATATAAATGTGACTCGCATACTCTTGAACTACGAGGAATATAAAAATTATGATCATTGATTAAAATCCGCTTTACAAAGTCAGGTATTAGATTAAAGGATCTATTATAACATCTCAAAAATACACAATGGGCAGAGGTATTTGAAGCCCTCTTATAGTTAGGTAATGTGATAAGAGTAGAACTACGAGGTGGTGGTAAAACAGCCGGTGGAGGTAAGATGGGGGGCTCGGGTGGTGGTGACATTGAAGTTTCATTTTGTATATTATCTGCATGTTCACCAGTTTCTTCTCGAGAAGAATCTTGATCTAATTGTCTATTAGCCCTCATCCAGCAGGGATGACAAACATAGTTTCTTGTTATTCCCTGAAACAAAGAATATTGACTTTTAAATAATATAACTTACACGCACAATGGTCCACTCTAGGGACTAAGTGTGGAAACTTAAACCCCATAATAGAATGGTACTAATATAACTTGTGATAGTTTAATGGGGTGAAAGTTACACAGAATGTAAAGTGTTTTTGGACTTCTAGGTCTTTCATACTTACAATTGTATGACACACTGACCCTTGTTTCACTTATTATTAGAAAAGAGAAAATTATGTTTTTTCATGACCACTTTTTTGTAATATTATTTCCACACATCAAAATAGAAGCTCGTGGCTAAATAATATCAGTCGCTCGGGTCGATCTTTAGGTTAAGCCATGCTTGACTAGGTTGGTCTGTGGATGGGTGAATCACCCTTACATACCGAGTTTTATGTTAAAAGCATGTTAAGCTGTTGGTCCCGACTGTCATTTGTCCATCTTTGACAGTTGTCACAGTTAGTCAGTGGCCCAAAAATTCTGACACCAGTCTCACCAAGTTGAATCGTATTTCCCAGTATTAACTGGGTTGTGGAGGTAAGATAGGCAGTCGCTCCATGTAAAATACTGGTATTCAGCTACATCCGGTTAGACTGGAAGCCGACCCCAGCGTAGTTGGGAAAACGCTAGGCAGATGATGATTTGCAGACATCAAAATAAATATTACTGTTGTTATACAAGAAAATAATCATACCTGAAGTCTTGCAGTAAAAGAAAATTGCAGTAGAAGTGGTGACTCCGATTCAATAATATGATGTCTTATGTCCCTTACTGATCGGCCACAACCAAGGCAAACCATAGCGTGTCCCAGTATTCTATGGTTGGCACCTTCAGAAGTAACCAGCAAGAAGCATTGGCGACAAATATGTCCATCTTCTGGAAGCTGAATGACAAAGTAGACTATTAGATTGTAGGTATTGTAATAATAAAAAATAAAAAAAATATATTTATTGATATTGATGCTATTAATGCTAGATGTTTTCCTGTTGTGAAGCTACTGGGTTAAAATAAAATATGAATAATGTGTGTGCTCAAAAAAATAAGTTTATAAATGAACCTCGGGCGCCAGAGCACACACCATGCTTACGGAATGTTCAGGCAGCAGGCATTAAAAACCTTTAATCTGCTAGCGGGGGGCATCAATAAAAGTCGAACAAAGTTATAAGAAAAATCTAACTTTATTTGCCCGTAGGCTGCTGGGCTTAAAACTAAAACGATTGAAGAATTCCTTCCTAAAGAAAAGAGTACTTATTTAAAACTAATAAAGAGGGTCAGATCATTATTGCACCTTTTTTTTGAATATTACAGTTAAAATTATACCAAGGCCAGTATAACCAGCCCACCACACACGATGCTCATCTCCTGGGTCCTCCACTCAGGTGTGCGTCCCAGGTGAGTTGGTAGGAGCCGCGCGTCCAAAGTTTATTTGTAGAAGGTAAAGGAAACACCTCATGGGGTGTTTCCTTCAAAATTCAAATTATTGTCCTCCTCATGCAGGACATCTAGATTATCAATTAAGGGTATGATTCCATTGAAATAAAACGGAATCCTAGGGGGAATCATGGAAGAGTACCGGCAGCTAACGCATTTCGCACTAATTTCTGGTGTCTTGCAACCCGATTATACGGATTTATTATCGAGAGATCTAGATCACCACCATTCTTCCAAAATGTTCAGTCGGAAAGTGACAGTTGTCAAAGACAAACTCCACAGCTAAGCAAAATCAGTGTGACCACTACACAAAAAAAATAATTTTAAAGAAATAAATCCGCTTTCATGTAACAGGCTTAAAAGACCCGTTACATTACATCCCTCCCCGAAAAATAAAAGAAAGGAACTTTCTTTTATTAGAAAGAAATCTTCAACCAAACCTAATTACTTTCTAATTCCAAATAAAAGGAAAAAAAATCATAAAAGATTCAAAAGTGTAAATGAATTCTGAAAACGTCAAGCGACTAAGTATCAAGAACTCTATAAAAGCAAAAAAATACAAATAACAAAAAAGAAATCTGTGAAAAACAGAATAAAAAAAATAAGTTATAAAACTTAGATAAATGAAACGAAGAGAGAAATCTCTTACCGCTTCCAAACTACAACCTTTAGTGCAGTTAGGCACCTTCGCCACTGACTAAAAATTTCGAACAAACTCGAACAATATACCAAAACAAACTACAACTTTTGGTACAATTAGGCACCTTCGCCACTGATCAAAAATTTCGAATTAACAATATACCAACACAAAACAAACTACAATTTTTAGTGCAGTTAGGCACCTTCGCCACTGACTAAAAATTTCAATCCATTTGGAACAGTACAACCTTGAGTGCAGTTAGGCACTATCGCCACTGACTACTAGGTCAGCTGCTTCCAACTCTACCATCTCTAGAGTGCAGTTAGGCTCCATCGCCACTGACTAACTCCGTGTTCTACAATCCAAAAAATATTTGAAAATCCAAACAAAAGTTTTCAAATAAAGCTGAAGGACTTTATTTAAAAATATTGTTACAGGAACAACCTGCAACAAAACAAAGAAAAAAAAAAGCGTATTGTGATCGGCTCATCACCACCGAATTCCCGAGCACAACAGCTGCAAAAGAATGTGAATGCTGTGACTGGCTCAACACTACCAATCTCCCAGACACAAACAAATTCACAAAAAAAACATTGAGATCTCCAATGAGAAATCTCAATAACAAAAGGGCGAAACCCAAAGTTTCACAATGCGATCGGCACACCACCACCGAACTTCCGAGCGCAAAGAAAAAGAATGACGAAAGTCAAAAAAAAATAAATCCCGCATTGTGATTGGAACAACAATGTCCAACACAATGGAAAAGGAAAAAAATATGGCCGGGGCCAAAATCCCACATTGTGACCGGCACAACACCACCGACCTTCCGAGCACAATGGTAAAAGAGTCGAAATCAAGGTCAAAAATTACACCAAGATCCAAAAAAAATGATAAGGCATTTTGCAACAAAAGTTACAGAATGACCCTAAAAAGCAAAGTCCAGGATGAACGCGTTACTAACAAAGTCAAATCCGATCATTAAAAAGAATGAAACTCTAGTAAAAATGAGAAACAATTCTGACAATGAACAAAACAAAATAGATTTAAAAATCGATTACTATTTATAACGAAGAGGAAATAGAATGATTTTAAACTATGAAAAAAGTGAAGATTACAAAAACTTGAAATTGAATTTAAGTCTTTGAATCCCAAGGTAAAATTACCTGAAGTGTAGGATTATATAAGATTCTAATAAAATGTAAACAGGTAAAAAGATTACCCTTAAAAAGAAAAGAGAATCATATATAATCCAACAAAAACAAACAAAACATAAATAAGATCCTTCGATGTGAAAAATAGTTAGTGTGAAAAAAAAATAGTATTAAATTAACCAGAATGACCTAAGCTTTATTTTAGAAAGAATCGAATTGTAATCTAATAAATTATAGTGAAGTTACCTAACATAATAATAAGTTTCAAACAACAATAGCCTTTCATACATCATCCTAACAAATGTTGATCTTCACACAAAAATACTCAATAACAAAACAAAGTCTAAAAGTTCCCAAAATTAAAATTTAATAATATCTTTAACATGATAACGCCCCACTGAACCTTTATTTAAATCTTTCAAAACATAGACGTTATCTGAAACCTTATCAGTTATTTTACACTTTACAAACTTAGGTGCAAGCTTAGCCGAAAAATATGCAGGCGCATGAGATTGAACAAAACTTCTTCTCCACACCATATCACCCACATCAAAAGAAATGACTTTCCGACCTTTATTATAATAAGCGGCATTTCGCTTATACCCCTTTAACAAGTAAGCTTGAACTTTAACAAAAATATCACTAAGTGAACTAAGAGAAACTGCATAAGCATTCCTATTTGAAATTTCTAGTTGAGTTAAATCTTCAACAGAACTACTAAAATGATGTAATGACGCATCAAGAATAAGCTCCCTACCAAACATCAGAAAGTTAGGAGTAAACTCAGTAGCAAGGTTTACACTATTATTTAAAGCTAATTGAACATTGGGCAAAAAACTTGACCAAGTTCTATGATCATCTCTAACAAAACACGATATGCAGGTTTCGACCGTTTTATTATACCTCTCAACAGGATTATTTTGAGGTGTATACAAAGTATTATAAAATATTTTGGTTATATTAAAACCTTTCATAAAATCTACAAAATGTTTTGAAGTAAATTGGGTTCCATTGTCACAGACTACTATTTTTGGACAACCAAACTTAAGAAATATTTCTTTTTCAAAATGTTTACAAATTACTCTAGTGGTAGCATTGATCATTGGAAAGAACCAACAATATTTAGTAAAAACATCTACAACCGAAAGTATGTATCTATGACCAGAATAAGTTTTAGGTAGAATTCCTATGATATCAACGGATAGCATGAGCATGGGACGATCAACCTTTTTAGGATTAATCATAATACCAAAAGGTGGAGACGTAGTATGTTTATAAGCTTTACAAGTATCGCAAGTCAAAATGTATTTATGAACATCATTAAACATTCCCTTCCAAAAATAATGTTGTTTTAATTTCTTCAAAGTCAGGCAATTTAGAGAGAGGAGGAAAGTTTTTTCGAATATTTTCATTCACAAGCGCATTCAAGGAATTAAATGAAGGCAACGCTTGAGCCGTAAAAGCCGAAGAAGAGTGAGCGATTCTCGAGTCAAAGGGATTGTTAACATCTGTGACATTAACCATCTCATGAACTTTCTCAGCAGCATTCACATCAGCAGCAGTACCAGTATCAAGATCACCCGATTCCTGAAGCGGCGGAAACTGAACTCCCTTGTCCATGATTAACAAAACAGCAAGTCGAATAAGAAGCGATAAGCAAGAACTAAACGTCAAAAAGTTTTAAGATTTGAAAATAAATTCTCAAGTTTGAGGTTAAGTATGAAAGTCAATGTGGTTTGCCCATGAAAAATTACTAAGTTAAATATTGTTTTAAAAAAGTGCAATAATCACTTACAAACAGCTTAAGTCTAGTTAAATTAAATGTACAATATTGTATTTAACAATTAGATTAAATTAATTACATACAAAGTTAAACTTAGTTTTTTAAAATAACTTTCCTGTTGAGTGAAACAACTAAACGCGGTCTATACTATAAATATGTTGGTTTTGCTAAGAAAAAACATGTTATTAAAACAAACAAGTCAATAAACAAAATTATCAATTGTAAACACCAAAATAAGTTAAGTACTACTTATGAGTCACAAACTAAAATAAACACAAAGTTATTAAAATAACAATGATGAACAAACAAAAGACTCATAGGTTAATTAATTATTGTGCAATAATGACCGTATATACTCATAAACAAGCACCAGACAACCTACTTCAAGTCCCTGTTCGCTGAGCGACAATTGTAATAATAAAAAATAAAAAAAATATATTTATTGATATTGATGCTATTAATGCTAGATGTTTTCCTGTTGTGAAGCTACTGGGTTAAAATAAAATATGAATAATGTGTGTGCTCAAAAAAATAAGTTTATAAATGAACCTCGGGCGCCAGAGCACACACCATGCTTACGGAATGTTCAGGCAGCAGGCATTAAAAACCTTTAATCTGCTAGCGGGGGGCATCAATAAAAGTCGAACAAAGTTATAAGAAAAATCTAACTTTATTTGCCCGTAGGCTGCTGGGCTTAAAACTAAAACGATTGAAGAATTCCTTCCTAAAGAAAAGAGTACTTATTTAAAACTAATAAAGAGGGTCAGATCATTATTGCACCTTTTTTTTGAATATTACAGTTAAAATTATACCAAGGCCAGTATAACCAGCCCACCACACACGATGCTCATCTCCTGGGTCCTCCACTCAGGTGTGCGTCCCAGGTGAGTTGGTAGGAGCCGCGCGTCCAAAGTTTATTTGTAGAAGGTAAAGGAAACACCTCATGGGGTGTTTCCTTCAAAATTCAAATTATTGTCCTCCTCATGCAGGACATCTAGATTATCAATTAAGGGTATGATTCCATTGAAATAAAACGGAATCCTAGGGGGAATCATGGAAGAGTACCGGCAGCTAACGCATTTCGCACTAATTTCTGGTGTCTTGCAACCCGATTATACGGATTTATTATCGAGAGATCTAGATCACCACCATTCTTCCAAAATGTTCAGTCGGAAAGTGACAGTTGTCAAAGACAAACTCCACAGCTAAGCAAAATCAGTGTGACCACTACACAAAAAAAATAATTTTAAAGAAATAAATCCGCTTTCATGTAACAGGCTTAAAAGACCCGTTACAGTATAATCAACATTTATAACATTTATCTTTGTGATATGAAAAAGGTTCTACATAAATACTTATTTTGTATATGTTTATAGGTTTTCAACTTATTTTAAATAGTACATACCTGAATGGCTATCCATTGCACAAGCATTCTTTGGAAAGGCATGTCTAACGAAGACACAACATGTCTTCTTAGCCGTCCCGTAGCTATACCGCAGTTCTTTAATACACCTCATTTTAAATTGTCAATGTCCAAAACGTAAGCACAATCAAGACCGTATTACTAAGCACTAGATAATCGTTAGGCAATGGAAACAGTCCGTGTAGAATAGCAATGGTCGATATGGAGAAAAGATAATCGCACAGTTTACAAACAAACAACAAACGGAGGTCGCAGACGCACGCGCAAGTTGAGAGACGTCAAACGAAAACGAAACGGCGCGGCGGGAGGGCGGATGTCAAACGATTGTCAAACCTGTCATGTCGTTCCGTTCCAATGTTATAAGAAAAAAAAAAAGTTATTAAAATAAATATTTCATAGTATTGGAGTAATTTAAAAATTATGGTTTTTATTATGATTACGATAGTCAATAATCATTTGGCAGCCAGAATAATTTTTAATATCACTCTGATGGAAGTTTAATATTTCACCTCTCAAGGGAATGGAACGTTTATTCAACATGGCGCGCTATCTCGATATGCCGGAAACGCAAAACAACTATTAATGTTTAAATGTTTTGTAGGAAGTTGTACGAAAGTATAAATAGTTTTGTAATTTTTATGTCTATTTTTATTTATTTATAATTAGGCGTCTTTTAATGTACATGGCACTTAGTAACTAGGCTGAAACTGGCCATCTCCTTTTGGGGATGAGGCTATTTGAGGATATTTTATGCCAGAACGGATGTTTTAGATTGTTAAAGTGTAGTGGTGGTCTTAAAAAACACATTATTTTCCAATGTTTTTCAAAAAAAAGTTGCATATTCGACGGCTCAAAATCCGCTAGAAGTCTCTAAATATTTTTATGTCGCTAACTAATTTTTTTTTGCCGCTAACCACTGGTGAATTCCGCTAGATCTAGAAAGTCTCTCGAACGGCAACACTGATGCGCGCACGCGGACACGACTCAGAGGGTGGCGGGGTATCGTACGACGGGGTAAGAGGGGTACCAGGGACGTACTCCTTACAGGACCGCACTTAGGCACGTTACAATACTAAATATTGAAGCGCGCTATGTTCCCGAACAAGAACTCTGTTCTATTACGTAAAAAATATTTTGCTTTAGATTTTATATGGAAAAATTTGGTATGTTCCGGTACTGTCGCACTGTTGTATGAAGGGTTAACATGATGTTTTCGTGTTTTGTGCATCCGCACGTTTCTCTGTTTGAGAGTTTAGGACGCAAAACAGAAAAGCCGGTACTTTTTGTAAAGTGCCTTCGACTATTCAACAAATAGCGTCGCTGTTGCTTGTTTTTCTTTAAAGTCTTAACTTCATTTTTTCCAGCTGTTGCACGACTAACGTCTTCTCTTTCATAGAATTGTTTAATTCCATCAATAAGTATTTTGCTTTTCCTTAAAAGGATTTTTCTGCGACGAGCTCTTCCCTTCAATCCTAATACAGCTGTAGTTATGCTTTTAGCCTTGTACTTCTTCACGATATCATTCTCAACTAACGCCTTTAAGAACATTGCGTTTTTGATATTTTTTTGCATTTTCGTATGTTTTCTGTAGAGCAGTAGTTAAAACGTTATAATTCAAAAGCTGTTTCTTTACTATTTTTCTGGTGTAGTTATGGTGGGTATGTTTTTTTCTATAAAGCTTTCGGTTTTAGAAAGTGGTGTCATTTCATTGTCGTTTTGGACTGTACTTGTAGGCACATTATTAATTTGCAATTCTGCGTTTTTTGCTGTCAGTTCTTCAACACGTGCAATTAATGATCGTTGCTTTTTAATTAAACGGTAACATTTTTTTTAAGTGCTGTAATATTTTTTGACATATTGCTAATTTTTGTCTCATAGTTTTTTTTGACAGTAGCCGTCTTTGATACTTTTTTCCTTTCTGCTAATCGTGCTTCACTGTCTGTTTGATCATTTCTCATATTTTCTGCAACATTTTGTTTTAGTTTATTTTTTTGTCTATTTTTTCTAGTACGCCACTGTCTCCTTAGGATTCTTTTTTCAGTTTCCGTACATTCGCAATTTTTTTTTTCTTTCTTTATTTCGCGCAGCATTTTTACGTTTAGCTTCTTCAAACTTTTCAGGGTTGTTTGCTCGCATCCGCTCTCGGTACCGCTTCTGTTTTTCCGCCGCAGATAATGCCATCTATTAAATAGAAAATATGTTTTTTTAATGCCGGGTACTAACTCTTGTAATAATTAGCGTCTGTTGTCGATCATGTAACGTTTAGGGCTCAGCCGGTAAATGAAACTCGAAAGAATCAGTACAAACTAGGTTGACCGGTACGGAAGAACCCTGGAATATCCGGAATTGGGCATTTTAGAAAATGACCGAATTCGTACTACTGACTGCAACATCCCGATAGCCGTAGGAAATGGAATCTACGATGGAAGGTGGTGTTCTAGCATCAATTAGCTATCAAGATGAAGCAGTCTAAGCAGCGTGGTACAATTTAGAAGCATGATGAAGCAGAAAAATGATATCTAGTAATGCGAGGTAGATGGAAAAATAACAAGAATGATTTACAGGAATTTACAATACAATGATCGACTACAATTCACCAAATACATTAATCAAGAATTAAATACATACATGAAAGGTTGAAGAGAATTTAAAGGTATCCGTCATGTTCCGTAACAACAATGTCAAGGACATTCGGTAGATAAAAGAAAGAAAATTACTAGATGATTAAAATAGCAATCACCGTTGATACACCGGCTCAATACTGTGATTTAAATCAACAATTCAGGTGTCCTAACTTGGCACTACTACAAAGCGATATTTTGCCAAGTCATGCTACGAATACCTACTTAATTCTAGTTAAAAAGTTTTGCAACACTCACCCGATCGGGGTTACACTGATTTTAACTTTTATTATTTATGCAGCAAATAAATTAGATGTTATAATAATATGCTCCAAGCAATAGCGATAGGAGATTGGCAGAGGTAAAATAAAAAAAATGGCACACACGATCACTCTGCCGATGTGGCAGCACGGCCGGTCGAGTGATTCCTTTTGTCTCTCGAGCCGTTGGTAATCCGCGAACGTTAGGCGTGCGGTATGAAGAGGGGAAACATTCGTCCACAACTAGTTTCGTGCGCGAGTTTTGTGACGGTATCTTAATAATGATTCTTCTAACGCCAGCTAAAAGTACCCTCAGCTGCGAGCGTAAATAGACATTTCAAGTATGATTCAAATGTGTTAGCAACCATGTACAACGTTACAGTACCCCCTTTGTTAGCATAGGATTTTTCCTGAGGAAAATCCGCTGCTACTGCTTCTGAAGACACTTGATCAACGCTACTCATTCATTCTTTCCACTTTCATTCATCACTTTTCATTCATTCGTCATTTGGTCGGCAGTAACACTTTAGGAACTGTGTTTCCGCGTCCTAGCAGTCAGAATGTGTTGTTTAAAATTACGTACAAAACACTCGCGTGTATCTAGTGTTGGTTTTGTTTCTTATTTAATATTGGAAGAACAGAGCAGTTCACATATAACCAATCCATTATTGATAAAAAAATATTTAGATACGATTGATTCACGCATGTTTGAAGTTGAACCACTCCGTAGATTATCTATGGCGTAGGGCCATTGATATAGGGAAAAGAAATCAGTGGGGTAGAGCCATGATTGCTTTCTTACTATGGTTGTAGAACCGATAGTAAAATAATACGAGTTTGAATTTGGTTATATGGGGGTAGACAGTTTTAGCAGTAGGTACGTTAGATTTGGTAATTTGAATGTATTTTTTTAATTTATGTATTATATTGTTTAAGATAGAATGAACATAGTTGGTATGTATATCAATGACTTGCGTTGAGCTGTATTATATTGTATTTTTAATACTAAGTTTAAGCATTTAGTCCTTGTAATTCGTTAACTTGATATCTTTAACGTGCCATTGGCCGAGAGGTTTCCCCGTTGTATCCGCCTTTTGCAGGGATAAAATTTTTATGGGGTAGGACATGTTCGTTAAAAGTTTATAAGTAATAGAAAAGAGAAAAAAAATAATAATGGTAACTTCCAAAATTAACCCGAGAGTGTGTGTTGCAAAATTCACATAATCAAACTATAATTAGTTTTACACAGTCACAGAACAAAATCAAGAACTCGTGCTACCAAAACGTGAAAAACTGTCTTAAAAAAAAAATGAGGGTAGTTTAAATTTTTTAAAGTATAATTATAATTAATGATATGTTACTAGAGAGTGAAGAAATAATATATTCACTTTTGGCAGCTCGTAATCATAGTATTAAAACTAACACAACTGAAATAGACAGCCATCACCAAGAAAACCAAAAGAAATGCCTAGCAGAAGAGAACTAAACACGGCTCGATATCTACCACTAGCATGGGCGCCATTGTAACGTTTTGGGCTCAGCCTGTAAATGAACTCGAAAGAATCAGTACAAACTATAATAGGAAAAAATAAAAGTAAAAAATTATAATAGTAAAGAAACAATTAGGTGTGGGTACTTAATTAGAATTAATAATCACCCCAGTAAAAGACTGGTGTGGGTTCTATATATCGAGCTCGTGTTGGGTTCTAGACCGCCTAAAGAAAACCACTATCCTGTAGGTTCCAGAACGTAGATGATTTGTAGAATAATGTTTGGTAGGTAGGTCGGTCTTGCAGTTGAGGGTAGCGCGTAGCCTGCAGAGTTGTACAGCCACAGCCCCTGCAGCAGCAGCTAATCAAGGTTGACCGGTACGGAAGAACCCTGGAATATCCGGAATTGGGCATTTTAGAAAATGACCGAATTCGTACTACTGACTGCAACATCCCGATAGCCGTAGGAAATGGAATCTACGATGGAAGGTGGTGTTCTAGCATCAATTAGCTATCAAGATGAAGCAGTCTAAGCAGCGTGGCATGAAAGGTTGAAGAGAATTTAAAGGTATCCGTCATGTTCCGTAACAACAATGTCAAGGACATTCGGTAAATAAAAGAAAGAAAATTACTAGATGATTAAAATAGCAATCACCGTTGATACACCGGCTCAATACTGTGATTTAAATCAACAATTCAGGTGTCCTAACTTGGCACTACTACAAAGCGATATTTTGCCAAGTCATGCTACGAATACCTACTTAATTCTAGTTAAAAAGTTTTGCAACACTCACCCGATCGGGGTTACACTGATTTTAACTTTTATTATTTATGCAGCAAATAAATTAGATGTTATAATAATATGCTCTAAGCAATAGCGATAGGAGATTGGCAGAGGTAAAATAAAAAAAATGGCACACACGATCACTCTGCCGATGTGTAGTGAGAAGTGAAAAGACCCTCGACCGGCCGTGGCAGCACGGCCGGTCGAGTGATTCCTTTTGTCTCTCGAGCCGTTGGTAATCCGCGAACGTTAGGCGTGCGGTATGAAGAGGGGAAACATTCGTCCACAACTAGTTTCGTGCGCGAGTTTTGTGACGGTATCTTAATAATGATTCCTCTAACGCCAGCTAAAAGTACCCTCAGCTGCGAGCGTAAATAGATATTTCATTTCAAGTATGATTCAAATGTGTTAGCAACCATGTACAACGTTACAATCATGTATAAATATTATGTCTTTATTTATGAAAACAATGAGATTGCATAATAATTATAACCGCGGCTTCGCCCGCGCATAAAGTGATTTACCTATTTTCCCGAGTTTATAATAGAAATAATAACTTGTATATAAGCCGATTTTGGGTACTTAGTTCGAAAATCAACAATTAGTACACCCCATACATCAATCTGGTACTTTTAGTTTGTTGTTCAAAACTTCTTTACGTTCTTTACCCTACACTACAACTAAAATAAATAAACACTGTTCAATAATTAAATTATACAAGAACTATTTCCCATATTTGGCCTTTTTGAATTTTTAAGCAAAATACTACTTCTTATTTCTCACAATAAAGACAATTTGTAAAGCTATTTAATTTTAGATTCTGTAGTGTATACAAGTACCACTCTTAACAATCGATCACGAATGTTACGTAACACATAGTAACACACGTATCATTCGTGAATCAAAACACATATAGACATAACCTAAAAAATAATTATCGTCGTAAGTTGTAAAGTAGTAGGACGCTGCATAGTCTGAATTTTGAAAGAAATAGTCTATCTACACACACAATTTAAATATATATTCTCGCTGGAAAATATTAAAAACATCCCGAGACAAAAACGTGTGGACTACTAAGAGAGCACTGTCACAGAAAACAAAATGGCGATTTATTTCCTCAAGTTGCACTTACTTGAAGGTGGTGTTGCCATGAGTAAAAAATATTTTGCTACTCGGGAATTCGGATAGTTTTATGTTATTAATTGTAACTTACGTGAGGTATCATTCGGGAATAAAAAGTGAGACACAATATTTTATGAGTTTTTTATTTATTTTTTGTCTTAAATATCTAAATAATTTAAATGATATCGTAGCAAATTGCCACAAACATTTAGAAATGGCAAAAAAAACAGGTTCCGAAACAATTTTGTGCATTTTTATGACCTCAAAGTATGAAATGTTTTAGTTGGACACACGATTTTTGTATGGATACGACAATTAACTCTTTCAAAGAATTAAATTATGCGTTCGTTAATTGCAACCAACAAGAATTTAAATTGTTTTTATAAATAAACATTATTTTGCGTACCAGAATCCACTAACGACTATCATTAAATAAAATAACATTTTTGAGAATTAGTAGATACTCTATATTACGAGGACAATTTTTTTTTTCAAATGGATTATTTTTGGCGGCCATACTCAAATAATGCAGCAATTAAAAGTTTGGTGTGGCCATCCAGCAGTCGCTGGTTGCGGCAGTCAGGTGGTATTCAGCCAAAAAGTCGGAGCCAATGATGGGCGTCCCAACGTCTGCAATTATAAAATTGCATTTATATTCCCTGCGAAGTCCCAGATTTAGGCGCAAAAGAATGGTACCATAGGTCTTAATAGAACTCCCATTTGCGGCGCGGACGTCAAACGTAGTCGGTGTGTACCGTCCTTTGAGCAGGTGACGTGGAAAACTGCTAATGTCTGAGCCAGTGTCAATGAGATATTTATGACCAGACTCAGAATTCGTCACAAATAGCCGGCGGCCGAGGTTTGAGCAATCAGATGCCGCCTATACTGACTGCTGGGCAGGTTTCCCTTTTGCCGGGTTTTCCAGGAGCTGAGTGTAATGCACTTGGTTGCCTTCTCCCGAAAACGTCTGTGGTACCAACACATTTGGTCACCAGTTTTACTCGATGACCGTGAAGTGGACTGGGAGCGAGTGGTCGAGCGAGAGCGGTTAGAACTGAGTGCTTCGATTTCCCTTGATAATTCATCAAGGCGGTCCATAATGCGAGCCAACTCGGGTGAAGATGATTAGCTGGTGGCGTGGACAGCAGTCGAAGGAGGAGTGGTCTCCGCAATAGCGTCAGCAATCTCAGCCACCTTGTCCAGTTTTAGATCTTTTTGAGCAATGAGAATTCTCTGTACTACCCTTGCTAAACGGCGCATCCACAATTCCCGTAGGGTGCACTCATCTCCCATTTCAGAACCAGCCAAGGAGCGCAGGTGACGAAGAAAAGCTGAAGATTTGCGGTCTCCCAGTTCCTCATCGCTAAGCAATTGCTTTATTTGCTGTGTTCTGGAAATCGTCAATTTGGAAATTAGTTCGTTCTTGAGGTGCTCATACTTTCCATCAGAAGGGGGATTAGTTATTACATCCTCTATTTCAGCTGCCGTTTGTGTGTCTAATATAAACAGAACATAGCCAAATTTGATGGAATCTTGTTTGATCCCAGAGATATCAAACTGGGCCTCGGCCTGTGCAAACCACAGCTTCGGCTTGTCTTACCAGAACAAGGAAAGCTTAACTTTCACCTCATTCACCTGAGTACTTGAAGGCGTGAGACTTGCTACCTGCGCCTGAAGCTGCCTAAGCTATGACAAAAGCTCTGCATCAGCCATGGTCAATATTGCAATAGCACAATGAATTATTTAAAACTTTTAAATTAAATTTGTTTGTGGCACCCCCAAGTTAAGCCAAACAATAATTATTAAAACACACACCATGCAAAATGTAAAACAAGAAAGAAAAAAAGACACATCCACCAAATTAACAACAAGAAAAAAATCACATCCAGCTAATTAATCCAAAACAAGAATATAACATACATATCGACGAATTCAAAAAATCAAAACCACAACCCAAAAAGACAATATCATAACTCAATGTACTTAACACTACACTTTACAAAATTAAAACAAGTAGATAGGTACTTACTTCCAAAAATAAGGTTATGTATATATGTACTTAGCTATTATTTTCCAATTACAATTTATGAAGATGGTCTAACTCTAAATTATTAGCAAGCAACGGACGAAACTCGACGAAACCAAAAGGGCAGTATGTATGACCCACGTAGTTGTGCGGTGCGGTCCACGGGGTGCGGCACCAGTCCGAAAGTCCGTGGGTTGATGCGAAAATTTTAAATGATGTATGATGAATGTCACTTAACACTGCACTGAGTATCCTCACATTTTGCTGTTATTTCACTTTTTGAAGCGGAGAGTATCCAAATGCGAGTGAGGCGGGAGCGGACGCAATCCCTCTGGAAATTAATGCCGGCCGGCTCACAAATCGTTCCCGTGCGAGCGGCTCGTCCACTGCTGCGAGAACAGATCAGAGGCACGTAAGAAGGCGCTCGATGTTCAAAGTTGCTCCGAGTACAACGGAGACGGAGTCACCATTTGAGGGGATCCTTGCTGGTGTAGTGTAGACTTGCGGGTTGTCAATGTTTATTGCTTGCAATAAATTAAACTTATTTCATGAATAAGGGTGTAAATTAGATGGTACAGGACACGGGATAATTAGTATAATTACAATGCGAAATACTTTATACAAGACATAACACCAAAACAGGAGGTAATTTTCAATAGCAGTCAAATCCACTTAATGCCAAATTGAGAAAAGTGAACTTTTGTATGCCGTCATGATGTACGCTTTTGTGACGCTTTGGATGGTAAGTATTGATTACTATGGAGTTCAGGATTATTAAACAATAACATAAATAAAGTAAATGCTTCTATTTACAGAGAAAACTGTGATTAAAAAACGGATTTGACTTCTTTTGTTTCCAAGGTGTGGATTTGACTAATTTTGTTAAAAAGCTGTTAGGATTTGACTAATTTTGTTAGGAAGCTGTCAGGATTTGACTACTTTTGAACAATCCAACTAAACTATTCAAATAGGGTTGTCACTGGTTATATGTTTTAGGGAAAGTACTTATATAATAAATAAAACAGTTGACATGAAAATCAAGTGATTATTTATTTTAACAAAATTTAAGACGTATTTATTGAACTTAGTAACTATTAGCATCAAATCTATTATCATCTATCTATTACCATCTTCATTCAAAATCGGTTTTCATTATATTAATGTTTTTATCTCACAATCATATCACACAACATATTATAAACAATAAAGATTTATATCTTAAATTAAAATCACTCCCACCCAATAATATCTTCACTTAAACATTACGATAAACATAATTTGATTAATGTTATGTAGTATCGAAATGCTTCAACAAATTTAATTTTAAGCATTGATCAATTTATGTTTATAAACAAGAACATTTTGTGAACATGAAAAAATGAAAAAAATATTTAATTTAATAAAATTGTTCCAAAAAAATGGTGAAGCACCTTGTGTTAGTGATATCTAAAGGGTGTAAAACACCTCTTAACGAATACGAAAGGCACTTGTTCTCCTCGTCATTGCGATCATTTTTTTGTTCTACACCAGGGGTGGCCAACAGGTCGATCGCGATCGACCGGTCGATCGCGGCTGTTAGTCCAGTCGATCGTGGCAAGGCAAAAAATACAAATACGTAGACCAGACTGCCCAACGTAATCACCTACTGCTGGACGCATCATCTTGTATAATTTTTCAATCGCTGTTCCGTCACGGTATTTTTCCTCTATTTTACGCTTCTTTATAGTCTTTTGTTCTCGGCGCGCGATGACCAAAAAGCGGGAAGCGTGTGGTGGTAAGGTGGTTGAGTCGAGGCAAGTTTTTGCAAAGATTTCGAGACATATTGGACGCAATATTAAAATTTCTTGATGAAAGGGGTGATAATTATCAGCAATTGTGTGATTTAGACTGGCAATGTGATTTAGCTTTTTTGGCAGATTTTACTGGAAAACTGAGTACATTAAATCTGAATCTACAAGGCAAGAATAAAACATTAACAGAAATGATGAGTTCTATTGCAGCGTTTCAATGTCAAACAGCGTCTTTGATAGTTGAAATAGAGAAGAAAAAAATTGAACAATTTGTTAACATCAAGGATCATAATTATGGAAAAACATCATACCTACAATTTCATTTCTGATAAATATACTACAGAAATTAGGGCAGTGGTAGCAGACTTCGAAATTCGCTTTGGTGACTTCAGAAAACTTGAGAACTTGGTTCAATTCATCAGTTATCCGTTCAATGATTCCATTGATCATAGTGATATCTATGAATTGGCTACAAAATTTACAGATACATTTCAAAAGGAGCCCATGATGTTACAAAACGAAGTTATTACTCTGCGATGCGACATATTTCTTAAAGCAAGGTCATCCTCTGGTCAAGATTTCTGGGCATTGGTTTCCAACGAAAAATATCGAAATTTGAAGAAATGTGTTGAACAACTTCATTCGTGTTTTGGTTCAACATATTTATGTGAGTCAGCATTTTCCTACTTAAAGCAAACAAAAAGTAAACACCGTTCTCGCTTGACATACGCTCATACATTGGATTCTTTAAGGCTGGCAATCTCCAACTACAAACCTGATTATGCTAAACTAGTGGAAAATAGGTACTCAGACGCAATGCTCACACTAATATTATTTGTAAATAAGTAGTTAAGTACTAAGTATAATTTTAACATTTACTCGTATTATGTTTTTTCTCTTAATAAAATAAAAAATGCTAAGTACATGATTGTGTACTGAACGATTTCTAGAAGTATGTAATTGGTAGATCGCACAGGGTCTCGTTAGTGAACAGGAGATCTTGGGTCCAATCATGTTGGCCACCCCTGTTCTACACCATACCTGGGAACCTTCTAGTTACGGAGATATAGGGGGTCAAAGTTGTGAGATTTTAACAAGTTTTTTTTTGAATACCACTTTTTATCGCATGATTTTTGCTTTAAATATCTCTGAGACTCCCGTACTATTCAATCCATCTATCCGCACAATGTTTTGAGTGTGTTACATTGAGTTATACCACAAAACATGATTTATAACCTCAAAAAAAAATGTTGTTTCCCAGCAATATTTTTTGCGTCAAGTTACTTAGTTTGATGTACAGAATGCTTGGTTAACGGCTTTGTGATGAGGTGAAATACACCCTGTATATCATATCGCCAACACAAGGTTCTTCAACATGTTCTTCGCACATTACCTCCTCATCATCATCCATATCATTAATATTAGCATTATTCCTGTGACAGTCTATAACAGTTTTGTAATAGTCGAGGTCCTCTCTTTGCATCCAGTCTTTACCAAAATGTTTCGTTAGTAGCTTATCTACGTCATTAATTTTTTCTTTTTTTAGTTTGGGAGAGGTGGTGATAGGTTCTGGGAATATGTCTGGAGCATATTTGCCTGGTTTAGTAATGGAACGTCGAGAACCGGTATCATTGTGGTAAAAAGGTTCACCTCTCACTATAACTCCTCGGGGATCTCCTTTCATTCTTGTGAATACGAACCTCTTACAAGACATTATTTTGAAGTGGAAAGCTTGAGTTCTCTTATGGATTTGTTGGCTTGCTCTCTTCCAATCACATACTTCAATGTCCTTCAGATGAAAAACAGTTGCATGCTTTTTTATTATATCAACATACTCGTTAGGTTGTACAATAGTATTTCTCTTCCTGATCTCTTTTTCAGCAACACCAAACACCCTATCGGGAGGAATAAATGAATGCCCCGTGACGGGGAAAATAAGTTCAACCTTTTTTAGTGATCTCGGTGCACTACTGCTGAACCATTTGGAAACCATTCCTATAGTAGTGGAGTTCTTATTTTGTCCAGAGCATCCATCAGCCATTAGTCGGAGTACCTCTACACCAGTGAAATTTACATTGTTTTGTAGGCAGTGATATAGCGCACTAGATAGTTCGTTTGACCCCTTTGCATGAACATCTTCGGTCCATACATAAGAAAATACATTTTCTTTTGTCAGTTCTGCATGAGAATGACCTACAACTATTGTATAGTTGTAAATGTACAACTGGCGGGAATAATAGGTACTTTGGTCAGGGACTTTAGGTAACGGTTGGTTTTTACCACAGTCAAAAGATAATATTTTTACTGTGGGGTCATTGTCTGCCAGGAATGTGAAAAATGATTTGGTTCTTTTTTCGTGAATTGTCAGTTCAACTTGGATTTGGGCCTTGGTTGAATCGTCCTTCTCAATTTTGATTTTTTCCTTCAATTCTATGCATGTCGAACACATATCACTTCTTGGATGACTGAAACTTATGTTAAATTTCGTGTTAAAAATTCTTCTAAAATATGACTCTTTGCAATGAGGGAACTGTGCATTTTCTTCGATGAACATTTTGAACATTGATGCAATGCTTAACTCCGATGGCAGATAGGTACGCCGACTTTTAGATCGGCAGTAGTGCGATTCAACACCCTTAAATTTCTTTATAAATGAGATAATTGCATCTCTCAATCCCACGTTTTTCATCGACTTTCTATCCCCACCGCGTCTTTCTACAGCCATCAAACCGGTATCTTGGTGTCTCATTAACTCTGAGGAGTGTTAATGAGACACTCGACCCTTTTTAATCGATAGAGCATTCAAAAAAAAATTACGGCACACTGGTATCATCACCCCCTTAGAATCTCTTATCTTGTAAACAATGCTCATATGTTTCGCATTGCCTCTTCCATTTACTAATCTTTTACGGACAGGGATAACAGTTTTGCAGGATTTTATAATAAAATCATCTTGATACCGTTTATCAGAGTGAGCGTAGAACTGATCATGAAATCGTTTGATATCTTGCATTGATATATTAATACATCTATATGCCTCACTGTTATGTCTACACGGGTATCTCGAAGGCAAATTGAAACTCGAATACCTGAAAAAGAAAAAAAGCCTACATTATAAACAATTTCTTTTGCTTGAAAAAATATTAACATTAGATAGGAGTGAAAACGTTGCACAACCCTACCTTCGGTAAACAAACAGAATGTTCAAGAAATTACTGACCTCTTCTTCTTCTTTTCTCCGCGACTATTTGGTCCTGCGACAGATTTTCTCTTCTTGGCCTGATGGCTAGGCACTTCCTCAACACTTTTCTCCATTTTATTCACGTATCTATTCGGTTTTTCTAATAGAAAATCACTAATTAACACAACACAAAAAAGAAACGTTAGGTCCCCACGCGTCGCCTCAATGTATGGAAACTGCAAGATGGCGGTTGGGGTTTGGAGCGACGTGATTGGCTCATGCGGATTTGACTATGTTTGAAAGTAAGCTGGTCCGGAATAGGCTAATTTTGAAAGTAACGTTAGTTTTATTTCTTATTTTTAAGGGCTTTAGGCTGGATTTGGCTAGTTATGAATGTTATAAGGCAATTAAGAATTCTGTAAAGAAAAATGTTGTGTTCTTACTTTAAAATCTATGGATTTGGATTTGACCACTTTTGAAAATTACCTCCTGCTAGTCTTTTCCTCTCTGTGTATAGTAGTATGCGGTAGCATGTGTGTCACAGAGTATATATCACTACGTTTTTATTTCCGGCCTGGAAACCGGGGCTATTCGCCACACCTGTTTAAATCAATTATGTCAACTAATGAATATGGAGTCCGTGGAAGAAGATTTTATAGTATGTGGAACATGTTGGCAGAACCAGGGAGCCAGCGGAGAAATAAAAATCCAATGCTTCAGGGGTAGAATTAACGCTGATTTATTTATTAAAATACTCCAGATAATTCCACAGTCATACAAGATTATTTGAGATTTTATTATGAACATTAATACTAGTTGTTGACCAAAAAGAATTATGAACGACAAGAGAAGAAACGTCAAAAGCAAGTGACGTTACATATTTGACATTTCAATACAGTGTTTTCATGTGTGAATTAAAATTACTTATTTATAACATGCACTCCTTTTGATTCAACATGAATCTACATTAATATTAATAAAAATACATTATAACATTTACATTACTTAGACCATACTCCATAGTCAACTCTATACTTATAGTTAAATGTTATAAAACCTTGATTGCTAAGTGTACACAACATTCTCTCAATTATTTAACATTCATCTTATTAATAAAATTCTTATGTTTAGTGGAACTTAATGGCTTCGTCAATACATCAGCTATCATATCATGTGTTGACATATACTGTACATTAGCAAACTTATTTTGTATTAAATCTTTTATGTAGTGATATGTTAAGTCTATGTGCTTTGTTTTCTTATGACAGTATTCTTTTGCTTGTAGTAACTTCAAAGCACTCTGATTATCATTAAACAAAACAATTTCTCCTTTGACATTTACAATTTCTGCCAAAAAGTTTTTAAAGAAACATAAGTCTTTACAGACTTCACTGATTGCCAAATATTCAGCTTCAGTGCTTGATAATGCGACACACTTTTGTTTCCGAGATTCCCAATTTATTGTATTGCAACCTATCATAATAACAAACCCAGTGTATGACTTTCGATCTACTAAATTATTGGCCCAGTCGGCGTCGGCATATGCAGTCACATTTAAATTACCAGACCTATGGAAAGATAGGGAGTAATTCAATGTACCTGCCAAATACCTCAAAATCCGTTTAGCCGCAAGCCAATGTTCTTTACCGAAATTATTATTAAACTGGCTTAACTGACTGCACGCGTAAGTAATATCTGGTCTCGTGCACACTGATAGGTACATTAGGGAACCTAACAATTCTCTGTACTTATAAACATTGTCATCTCTTTTTCAGCTTTTTGTAACTTTACATTAAGTGCTAAAGGTGTAGACACAGGCTTACAATTCTCCATTCCATAGTGAACCAGCAATGATCTTATGTAATGAGATTGATTCAATGTTAATAAACCTTTTTTAATTTAAAACTCTTTAGATTTTATGTGTCCTGGCTTTTTGCAGTAATTACATATTATCACTTTCTTATTAGTAACACTATAAGCCGCACCACTAGCACTGTGATCAAAACCATTCTTCCTGTGCTCCTCCTGCAGCAAACGTGTCCGGACCAACTCGCTCGACAAGTCTCGACTCATACAGGCCGTCTCCAGGCTAGAAACCAGAACGTCGTAGTCCCCAGACAGGCCGCTCAGCAAGATTTCTGCGACTTCTGCATCCTCGATGTTCCTCCCGATGTCGGCCAGTTGCTGTACAAGCATCATTACTGCCGATATATAGTTGGACATATTGGTGTAGTCAGATAGATTCACCCTGTGCAGTTGACGTAGTAACAGAACTCGCCTATAAAGGCCTTTGTCTTCGAAGATAGATGCAAGTTTGTCCCACGCTTCCTTGGCGCTGGTTGCAGTGCGTACGTATTGATAAAGATTGCTTTCTATTGATAAACAAATACGCGCTAGAGCTCTCTGATCACGCATCATATCGTTGTCGTGTCCAGTCACACAACCCCATGTACTTTCCAAGGTCAACAACATTTTCATCACAAATTTCCAAGTCGTGTAATTCGAAACCCCCTCTAGCTTCGGACAGGCCATCATATTCATATTAGCCACGCTGGCCGCATTATGGGACGCGGGCACATGGTCGACGGGTGCAGGCGTTGGGACATTTTGCTCCTCCGCCATCTTGCCTGCTGAATATTATTCGCAGCACTTTGCCAACAAAATAATAAGTAGTATGGCTGGATCTCACCTCAATAGTCCGCGGCTTTGGATCTGCTTTTCTTGTCTGGGCCAATAACCTTTTATAGTATGTGGAAGATGTTGGCAGAACCAGGGAGCCAGCGGAGAAATAAAAATCCAATGCTTCAGGGGTAGAATTAACGCTGATTTATTTATTAAAATACTCCAGATAATTCCACAGTCATACAAGATTATTTGAGATTTTATTATGAACATTAATACTAGTTGTTGACCAAAAAGAATTATGAACGACAAGAGAAGAAACGTCAAAAGCAAGTGACGTTACATATTTGACATTTCAATACAGTGTTTTCATGTGTGAATTAAAATTACTTATTTATAACAGAAGAAGACAGTACTTCATTTTGTTCGATTCCCAGGACTGATTCACCGACTGGAATGATTTTGGATTCGGGACGTAGACGGGCAAAAAGTGTTAAGAATACAAACAAATTATAATAAAACGTCATTGCATTATGAATGCAAAAAAAATATGAAACAGTTTTCACTTAAAACGTCGTATACAATTTTAAAAAGACACTACTAATCTACACGATGAAGAAACAATTAAAGAAAACAGAACAAGTACTCTCTTTACGATAAGCTGATTCCAAACTTTATAATACACGGTGCTCACCCTCATAGTATATGGATGAAGAATTACCAGGGAATAACACGCCAAAGTTTGAATCTGAATATACAAACACTTTATGGTAATACAAAAACTAACTTAATAGAATGCATAAAGTCAATAAATAAAATGTCTTTAACATTTGATTTTTGGACATCAGTGACGAACAAACCGTACATTGTTATTACAGCCCAATTTTTTTCATGAATCAAAAATGAATGCTATATAATATTTCGATCTTATACCTTTTCCGCATACAAGTAGTGAAATATTAATAAAAATCACGGATTTTTTTTACTGTTATGGGTTGCAAAATAAAGTTATGTCTATCGACTGCATAACAACAAACTTATCAGCTAATCGAGATCAATATTTTTCAACACACTTGCTCATAAAGAGGCTCTAATTTCACCGCAATTAGGCACATAATGACACCTGTAATCAAACTGTGACTTTTTCATTACTATTATTCACAAGTGAGTTATAGGGTTTTTTTTTATTTGATTGGTTGAATTGCTTTGTTCTTAAAAAAGTTTCGATACAAAAAAGATCGTGTTCAATAATACAAATAAATTAATGTACCTATTGCTTGCTCATTTCATGCAACTTCGTATCTACATAGATAATTTCAACTTATAAGTTTTTAATAAATACAACTTTCACTCAAATGTAACTTTTGTTTTCTCTGTATTAAATAAAACTTTAAATTCCCCATTTCGTATGTGACTAAAACGCTATCCGCGAAAAACCAAAAAAAAGAAACCTCATTCTTTTAGTCGATGGCCGATCGCCGTTGTTAGATGCGCGCGCATAGGAAAACTGATTAATTATTCCCGCCATTGCGAAAAAAATTCACAACTCGTTTTCATTGTTGAAATTAAAGTTATTTATTAATTCAAATGTCTACAAGTACTAGTTATGAAGAAAATGATTTATTTTGTACACCGCCCGATATAAGATGTGCAGCCCTTAACGTTAAGGAATGTTTACTACCTGAAAACTCCAAGGACAAGTATCTATTTTAGTAGATATTATTTTATTCTCCAGTGTGTTGAAAAACGTCGTATGATACACGTGTGTGTTGATGATTACCGTCCTCGGCTTTCTTAAGACCCTCGCCTAACGGCTCGGGTCTCAATGGCGCCTCAGCGGTAATCACCAACATTACACACTTGTACCATAATGTACTAAAAATCAAATTAATAATTACTTAATCAGTCTTAATTAGGTATTTCCTGAATAATTAATTTTAGTAGGTCTCGGACGCAAAAAAATGGACAATCATCACCAATAAATACCTTGTGCTACAGATATTACTAATGATCAACATTATCTTCGATGTCAGTATCGGGCAAAGTATCTTTCACCTTTTTGTTGAAAGTTAAAGCTAAGTACTCTGCCTGAAACTGTTGAAGTATAACTTGGTCTGAACAAAGTTTCAATAAATCTTTGTGTTTATTCTCAGTAATGGCAGGGGTGCAGAATAGCAGTCCGGTAAGTCAAGAAACTTTGTTTTGGACGCGACTTCAATATGGGACACAATTGTATCCGGATCCATAGAGAATTTAACTGTTGCTGACGTACGATTCTTTTTGAAAGTGGCGACACGTATTTTACTGATTTTACCCACAAGATTTCCCACGAAATAATTGTCTGCGAGTAGGTCCCATCTCTTAAAATCTTTGTGAGTTAACTGCTCAACATCAAAGGGCTTTGGATTTTGTCTTGCCGTTTCAAATACCGTATACCATTGAGAAGGAGCCCAGATAGTGGTATTTTTAACCTTGTTTTCAATAGTCGCATGGGCTGAATCCACTGTCATGTAGGTATGACCGGTAAGTAAAAAAAATATTTGAATAGATTCAAGAGTTTTGCAACGTTGCAGAGTCTCGTTCAGCATTGCAAGAACAATTTTGTTCCGATTTTGACCGGGACAACAGTCACAATAAAGAAGAAGTCGTCTTATATTCCCACGTTCGTCAAGCTTCGTTATATATTTGCTTAATATAGTTGCCATTTCATTAGCACCGCGGTTACCCTGGCTTTCGTACCAATAATAGCAGTAAACATTACGCGTACCATTTTCGTAGATAACTGCATTGTAAACGGCCAGCTTGCGCGAATAAAATAATAACATGCTATCGCCGTATGGCGTGTTCAATACTTTTTGCAAGTCAAAACTTATACAAATGGATGCGGAGTCTAGTTTTGTGCATCTTGTAGCGATTGTATGTATGGTCTTTCTCAATGAGGTGTGCTTCGTGAGCTTGTCGTTCTTCTGGTGTAGGATCAGTTTTATTTTCGTACCGACAACATTTTAGGCATTTGACTTTTTCGGGATGTGGAATGCTATATTAAAGTTATCTTTGAAATTTTTTCGGAAAATGCTCTCTGAAACCAAAGTTAGTCCTTAAAAACTACAATGTTCTTTATACTTTCTATATAAATTGGCCAAGTTTTTGTATTTTGCCGGAAGGTATGTTCGAGTACTATCCTTCCTACAATAATGAGAAGGAACCGCAGGTAAACGTTTTATGTAGTTTTCAACCGCTGCAATTTCTTCGTTGCTGGTTTTGTTTGGAGGTACACTTTTACCCCTTTCAGATTCTTTGGCACTGCCAAACTCATTGGCAGTCTTTCGACTGCCAATGAGTTTGGCAAATATATTTGTGTACACATCAATCGTTCTGCACAAGAATTGCAGACATACTTGTCGATGAGCTTCACCATCCGTAATGTTGCACTTGTATGTTACGGTGCGTTTTTCTGAGTCCTTACTCCTCTTTCTTTTTATATAAGTTTTCTGGGTTAGGCTGATGATCCAATCCTTTCTTCTCTGTTCTGAAAGTCTCCAAAAATGTTTAAAGATACTTAACCTTCTTTCTTCTGATATAACGGCGCAATTATTACCACATTTTTTTCCCGCGCAAGGGTTTGATTGGACGTTTTTTTCACGTGCAACTTCGCCGTTTGTTTTAATGTATCGCTGACCAGATAACCTTTTCTGGGCAGCATTTTTTCTTTTATTCTCGGGATTTTTTTTCGCCGGTTTGTTGCCTATAGTCTCTTCGATTTCAAGACTTATTTGCTTCCTTTTCTTACCATTTCCTTCCGGTTCTCACTCATCTGAGCTGCCTGCATCGCCAAAGGCATTTAATAAGGCTAACTCGTCGTCTGACATATAATCTAAATAAGAGTGTTTTTTTCCTGGACGGATGATTCTAAATCTGGAGGATTGAGTGATGTTAACGTCGGTTTCCGAAGATGTACCTGGAAAAACTTCCAATGGTTGTTGGGCAACGTAAGATCGAACGACGATCGGCTCGGAGTTTGGATTTGGAATACTTGAAATTTCGCTAGACAATTCCATTGTAGGTGAATCATTATTGATGAGTTCAGTCGCAAACGATGTGCTGGGAACATCTCTGATTGACATACCTAAGAGATTTGACTCGGAGACTGGCGGTGTGGAGTTCCAGCAGGCAGCAGATGCAGCGCTCGGCGCGGCGCTCGTGAGGATGGCAGACGCAGCATCTGGAGCGGGGCTCATGAGGGTGGAGGACGCAGCGTCTGACGTGGAACTCATGAAGATGGCAGACGCAGCGCCCGGCGCGGAGCTCGTGGTGATGGCAGACTCAGCGCTGGAGTGGGGCTCGTGGGAATAGCAGACGCAGCGTCTGGAGCGAGGCTCGTGAGGATGGAAGACGCAGCATCTGGAGCGGGGCTCATGAGGGTGGAGGACGCAGCGTCTGACGTGGAACTCATGAAGATGGCAGACGCAGCGCCCGGCGCGGAGCTCGTGGTGATGGCAGACTCAGCGCTGGAGTGGGGCTCGTGGGAATAGCAGACGCAGCGTCTGGAGCGAGGCTCGTGAGGATGGAAGACGCAGCATCTGGAGCGGGGCTCGTGAGGATGGCAGCTGCAGCGTCCGGCTCGGAGCTCGTAAGTTTGGCAGACACAGCGTTCGGCGGCGGCGTGGAGCTCGTGAGGATGGCAGACTTCTGGAAAAAAGGTAAGTAAAATAATAATTGTAAAGTGGTGTGAATGTGTGTGCGCGTGTGCCTGAATGTATTGGGCGCTTTCATATTAGACGATAACGGTAACGGCACGGTATCGGTCCGATACCGTGGGACTAGTAGTTTCATACAATCACTACTAAACGCTTTCACACTGTGCCGTTACCGTCAACGATACCGTCGGTTACAAATTGCCGGGCCGATATCGGGTGACGTCACAGTGCGGGGTGAAGGGGAGTGGAGGGCGTTGGACGACTGTCGTCCCACGCGACGCCACATTTTAACTAACATAAATGCTAGTTAGAATGTGATATTGAGAACACTGCATTAATATTGAGGATAGTTTGATAAAAACAATAAATATGAAATATAAATTTATTTTTAAAAGATAATTAGTCATTGAGAACATTGCATTATTATTGAGGATAGCTTGATAAAAATAAGTAATGGAGTATAAAATACGGATTTATTTTAATAATATCAGAATGTTGACCAATTAATATTTATTAGGTACTAGCTGTCCTCCGCGGTTTCACCCGCATTTTTTATTACTGCTCCGCTCCCGTAGGTCGTAGCATGATGTAATATAGCCTATATTACCCGGGGGTAGTGTAGTACCCCCAGGGATTTTATTTTAACAAACAAAAAAACAAAATCAAAATCGATTCATCCGTTCGGGAGTTACGATGCCAAAGACAGACACACATACACAAACACGTCAAACTTTAACAATTCGTCGTTTTTGCGTCGGGGGTTAAAAACAATCATAAAGTTCTCATTTGACGTGCGGCATGCATGAGTTGACACACTCGAATCCGACTTTTAGTTCCAGAGTTTACCCCGTTTAAGCAAACAAAAAAACAAACTCGTCAGCTAGATAGCTAGATATCATGTCATATACCGAAATCGGAACGATATCGGCCCGATACCGTGCCGTTACCGTTATCGTCTAATGTAAAAGCGCCCAATGGGTGTTATTACGTTTTGTTTAGACCTACTAAACTATACCTACCGTTGAAGTTCACAAACAAAACTATAAAACAATTAAAATTTACCTTATCAAATTCGAAGAGAAGGCTTTTGCGACATTTCTTCTGATTTCGTATACCCGATGTTTTTAAAGCCATTTCCAGAATGTCTCTTTTTCGCTGTTTTCTTTCCATTTTAACCTAATACGATCCATTCAAAATAATAAACATTGTTATAATTATGTACATACTCAGTTAGTAATCAATCACTACCAAACAGCATAGAGAAATAGGTAATAAATCATACCGTTGACAGGAACGTCCGCGCACTTTTTTCAAAAATTAAACGCACATGCTCTCGCCGTCACTGCACGCGGTCGACTGATTTTGGAATAAGCGACACGTTAAATAGCTACTTGAGTACAAAAACGGGATACAAATTGGCGTAAGCAGCATTTCGTAAACCACCATTGTAAAGTAATACGGCGTAAGCCGCAAAGTCATATTAAAATAGTAAATGGTAATAAGGTATAACAGACATTTCAATATCAAATTTGATTTTAGTAATTGTGTATAAGCGACAAATGTATTGTTAGCTTGTACATGGTAGTAAGGTATAATCGACAGTTCAATATCAAATTACATTTAAGTAATTGCGTATAAGCGACAACTGTATTGTAAACTTGTAAATGGTAGTAAGGTAAAACAGACGCTTAATGTTTATGGCGACAAAGGTAAAGAGAGACATAAGTGCCAGCTTTCAAAATAGGTGCTAATTGTAAAGATGCGTAAGCACCCGGAATCACTACGCCATCGCCAGTAAGAAGTAAAAATACATTACCGACTATAAACCAAAAGTGATACGCAGCTTAGAAGACAAATTTTTACTACTTTTGACAATTTTTTGTTTATTTTAATTAAAATAAAGTTTTTCTTCGCATTTGATTTTTTTAAATTAACCCTTTACTGCATGTTTTTTTATTTAAGTTTGAAAAAAAGATATATGGTAGGAAACACTAAATAAATGGACACGTGTTTCATGATTTTTCTTTTTATTGAATAGTTTTAGAAAAAAAAAACACTTTTCCGCTTTGGATCATTTTTGGTACATTGAGCAGAAAATTAAGTTTAACACTTTTTACTTTGGATCACATTTGGTACATTGAGCAAAAATCAATATAAAATAAAATCTTATAAAATATAATCGTAAAAATTATGTAGTATGGAATACTTCGAAACAATTTCTTTTATCGTTGAGGCAAAGGTTGACTTTGCATTGACTAGGCTTTCATTCCAATAATGTCTTGTTGATGGCAATTGTATAATAGACATGTAAATACAAATACCTACGAACTGCTCAATTTCTTTTGCTGTGGTACAAAAAATCTTTTCTGGACGTTTTTCTATTGCATATCTCATGGATTCTTGCAAAATAAAATAAATAAAAAAATTAAAAAAACTGGTGGCACATTTTTACCACTGAAAGTTGTTTCAGTCTCATCTTTTTCAAGAAATCTGTCCCTCCATCGAGGTTTTTCATATCTTGCGCTTCTATTTGATGAAGACGGCAATTGTGACAAAGGTGTATTATCATCCGATTCTGAGTTGGATTCGTCAGATTCAGGAATATACCGAGGAGGTAAATGATGATCTCTGCTTACCCGATGTTCATCTTCGGAATTTCTAACAAGTAATTTATTCCTCATCGTTGAGCGCCATGTGAAACTTTTTGAAACATTGCTTCATGCAATCATGCACAATGTAACTCCGCAGTGTGAGCACTTTATATTGGACCTCTTCGCATCTTTTTTTGTCGAGCATAACTTACATCGGGTGTAAGTTTCTTGTTGTTCTGGAAAGTGAATGCCAGAGTCGAATTTCATCTGGAACCCCAAAGTTTCCACCTTTCTTGTTCTTAAAAACAATTTGTTTCTGTTTCTTGCATGTGAAATCTCCGATGAATGCTCTTGCAAGTCGTAGTCTAAATTCTCTGTGTGAAGAATCGCGTTGTGCATGCTTTGTCAAATACAGTCGGTAAGCATTTATGACAGCAGCATCAAGCATAAAAAAAGAAACGCATCCAGAATTTGCGCGATTTTTTTCCGGTTGCATATGACGAACGAAAGTGGTCGAAATTATCGACTCCGCCCATTTGCAACGTATAATCGGCAATCGCTTTTGGGCAGGGAACTTCTTTTCGTGTTCCGTCTTTTTGTGTCATCATCACCATTGTAACGTTATTTTGTTTATGCGCCGACGAAAAGACGCAAACTTCTTTCGTATCTAACAAATATATGGCTGTTATAGGTTTAAATAAAGGTTTTGGCGTAAAGTTGATGTTTCTCAAGTTTTTCGTTCTTGTGCTTAGGTTTCTCTTTCATGAACTCTGGTAGACCCTCACGTGTTTTTCTGGCAGTACCAATCGCATATACAACCTTATTTTTTGTTTATACTAAACCCGAAAAGGGGTCATTGTACTCATCATTTTGAACAACTTTTTCTATGGAACGAACCTTGAAATCGCGAAAAAAAAATCAGCTGTTCCCTATATTTTGACGAGTTATGCGAACATAAATGTAGGGAACAGCTGATTTTTTTTTCGCGATTTCAAGGTTCGTCCCATAGAAAAAGTTGTTCAAAATGATGAGTACAATGACCCCTTTTCGGGTTTAGTATAAACAAAAAATAAGGTTGTATATCATTTTGGTATAAGATGTCAATAAGTTCACAGCTCGTGAATAAGTTATCAAAAACTACCAATGAGCCACGTGGTATAGATTTTTGCACAATTTGACGACCCGAATGGCTCAGCCGTAGTGAAGCTGCCTTACATTCTTAGGGTCCTGGGTTCGAATCCCGGTAAGAGCAAATGTTTGTGTGATGAGCATGGACATTTCGCTCATTTGCGACAAGGTAGACATTTTTCAAAAAACATAATTTTACAGGAGAGCAATTTTATAGTTTCAAGTTAAAATTATACCATAATAATTGATTTCTTAGGTAACTTATTTAGACAAAAATTTAGTGTGTTTATTATAGTTTTCTGTTAAATTATTAAATCTTATGTTTATAGCGCACAAGACATACTGTGCTATTTTTTCCGCAGCAAGGTACTACTTATGTCATTGTTGCTGATAAATGTATAAATATTTTTGTAGTATTTTGATTTATGACATTACACTCGATAATCATTTTAAATTGAGGTAAACTTAAAGTAATAATAACAAAATATGTCGATATTGAATAAACTTTTTATTAATATAGGAACCAAAATGTGAACTACAACAAAGTCACGTTAACATCTTTGCAAAAAATCAACGGTACGTAGGTATTGCGCTTAAATCTAAATTATCAAATTGAAATGGCACACCATCAGTCTTCAAAATCAACTTTCTTAACAGTTATCGTTATAGAATAAGTAATTAATATTATTGTCACAAAGTCAGGCTCAATAATTAAGTTCTCCTCATACTTTTGACAATTAAGTAATAATATAATTATAATGTTGTCACAAAATAAGTATGAACAGTCGCTAAAGCAAAATAAAGGTACATAAAAATGAAAACAATGTTAAAAATACTATCGGAATCATAGTAGGAAAAAAATCTTACAAAGAATTGTAAAACCGAGAATAGAATTATTGTGGAATTAGGTTTTTGTCTCGATATGCCTGGTTTACAATCATAAGCTTATTTGACGTTTATGTCAATACTTTTCTTTTTTCTGATAATTTCTGCTTTTTTAAATTCATCTCCGAGGTAAGAGTTCTTGAAAAACAATACGCGTGGCTTATCCTTTTCAACCTTCAAATTTTTTACATCTGCAATATTAACTGAATTTCTTTCTTCATCCTTCGTCAAATTGACTCCCATTTGGGTAAAGGCATCTTTCCAATCAACAAAATCCTCTGTGTACATTTCATTCACATGAAATGGTTCAGGTTGTTTTCTAGCCATTTTTATACCAGCTAGACTTACCATGTGAACCAGATTTAGGTTGCGTCCCTGTCTTACCAAAAGAATCTGTAGATTGTCAACCTGAACAACATTGCGAAGTTATTGGATGCTGTTCTGAAGTATTTAGCTCTTGCCATAGGTGCTTTATACTCATATGCTGGGATCATTTCGTTAATGATGTGTCTTGTGAACAACATGGTGAATTAATTTCACAGAATTTCACACATTTAAAACTACTTAACAAAAAGCACAAGCATGCAGACAATTCAATACATACTTCAGAAGAATAACAAATCAATGTCTTGTCATCAGAAACCCAAGCCGAAGATATAGAGCACGCCGATGATTCTATGCATACTTTAGAAAACTTACAAATCCTTGTCCTACCATCAGCAACACAGGCTCTATATGTAGAACACGCCGACAATTCAATGGATATTATAGAAGAATTCGAAATCTACGGCTTGCCATAATAAACACAAACGCAAAACTAACTCTGCGAAGCTGCTGGGTGCAATAAAGAGGTCCTGTTTTAGATGCAGAATTCTATTGTGCTGGGATCACTTCAGTGATGGGAATTGTGATGACCATCGTCAGGTATTATCGCCTAATATATTACAACCAATAGATGGCACTGAGTGTGTTATTTTTATCAATGCTCAGGTATTTCTCGAACATTTTGAAGTTGAGGGATCGCCACAAGAGATTGAAAGAACAAAACAAAAAAAACGGATGTATGAAAATTGAATCAGTTTAAGAAAAACACGGGCAAACAGTATACCAATCAAGTTCTTAAAAAGGTTGTACCAGAAAGGAAAATTGGCCCTTATCAAATTTTCAACTGTAAACGCAGTTGTTATCGTTTCACAGATGAGATTCGTGAAAATATATTCCAAAGTTATTGGGACTAAGGAAATCTTCAGTCACAGCGTGAATTTATTGTGAGGCATGTAAAAAGGACCTGTTAAACGTCAAACTGCTGGACCGGAATCTAGAAGGCAAGCCACTCTTCAATATTTTTTTCCTCTTCAGAATCAGTCTCTCCAAGTTTGCCAAATGTTTTTCTTAAACACTTTAGGAATCAGTTTTCGTACCGTTAGAACATCACTTAAAAAAGTTACGGTCACCGGTACCATCGAAAAAGATAAACGAGGAGGGCGTAGAGAATCCTTAATTGAAAATGATTCTATAATTGGAAAAATGATCGAACAGCATATTGAGAGATTCCCGAAAATTCCGAAAACTGCAGGGAAAATTCCTCTAGAGAATACCTACCTTGTGATCTGACACTACCCAAGATGTACCACATGTTTAAACAAGAGAATAAAAATTGTTCCGTAATGCCCAGTTTTTCGTCATACAGAAGGGTTTTTAAATCCAAAAACTTGTCGTTCCACCGCCCAAAAAAAGATCAGTGTAGTTTATGCATGACATATTTAAAAGGTTCTGTGGAAGAGAAATTAAAGATTTACGAAAATTATACGAAGCATCAACAAGAGAAGACTTTGTTTAGATCAGAAAGAAATAAATGTAAAATAGGATCACAGCAGAACCCAGCCACAATACAATGTGCTACATTTGACCTCCAACAAGTCATAAGCTTGCCTATAAGCGATGAAAATGCTGTTTTTTCTAAACGTCGTCTTTCAGCGTACAATTTCACAATTTACGATATTACTTCTGGAGCCTGTTCGTGTTATACATGGCATGAAGGAGCAAGCAAAAGAGGTTCAGAGAAAGGGAGATATTCCACGTTCTTTTTCTCTTAGGAGACAGGTCTCTGTATTCTTCAGAGAGGAAATAGGACTTCTTAATCCGACACCGCCCAAAATCTCAATAGAAAAATATAATGACTTGTTGTCTCTAACAACAGGATCTCCTGTCATTAAGCCGAAGCCGTATTGCCGCAGCATGTGGCATTTTATACATCACTTTCTCACTAATTACTGTTGATTTTACTAGCTGGTTGTTTAGAGAATTTAGTTACTATTAATACGTTGTTTACCTTTAAAAAAACAATTATCTTGATTTCTAGTTCCTATGTTCAATAAATATGAGTGTTAACTAATGCTTTAATCCTAGGTGAATTAAGTCCAATTAAAGCCTAATATTTTTGCAAAGACTGTGAATGCTAGATTTGGTTCACTTGCTATGCACCCACCCGCACCCCCCGTGCGAACCGCAACGTGACTTCACCTAATACTATAGCTTCATATTCGTTAAAAAGCTTTGATCTATACGACGTAAGCTTGTGAAAAATAAAATGTGTGAACAGCTTAGAAATAATTCTAGCTGAGTAAGTGTCCTATGTACATACTACAATAATTTTGAATCGGGACTAAAAATAAAAAGTCTTTCTAATTGTAGTATGTTCCTACGACAGGTAAAGAAAATATTTTTTCTCTCCCTTTGCATTTACGCAAAACCAAATACGTGATTATCTCCTAAACGGTAAACGACACAGATACGATGATTAGAGAGAACTTATTCGAAATCTAGCTATGAACATGTAGGTAATGTCAGTGCAGATACTCGTACGTCAGTTTGTGAGATACGACAGTTGGCGGGGAGGGCGACGATATGGCCTCGGACCCTGTAATGAACGTGGAACACGACTTCTCCAATTTGCCTTTGGTAGGTATGTGTACCTATGTGTAGGTAACAGCTTCTATTACAAAAAACCTCATAGGAGATGGACTTGGATATCACCTAACAATCAAACTAAAAATGAAATAGACTACATTCTCACTGCCAATAGACAAATAATCAAAAACATCCAAATCATTCATCAAATTAAATTTAGTTCTGATCACAGACCTGTACGCGCAATAATTAAACTCGACACCAAAATTAATCGACAAAAATATATGAAAAACCAAATAAGAAAATTAAATAAACAATCACTTGTACTAGGCAGTAATCAATTCACTTATTATGGTTTTATCTTGTGAAGTTTGTGCTCATAATGTGTGTTTGTTAGAAGTCAAAGACAACAAGTTTTCTCCATTATCTTACTCGTTTAATGATAAGGTTCAAGTTGTGTCCAAATGTAGATGTGTACCCGAATTACGAGAATTACGAGTAATCCAAAAATATGGTAATTCATCTCGTACTCGTCACTTCAATCCTCAAAATTAAGCAAAATTTACCTGACTGTATGGCTGTTTACACACAAATAAATTGTTTTGTTTTCCGTGCATTTTGTTTAATACTTCCAGTCCAGAAGAATTAGCTTTTCGCGGCCACGATGAATCGTTATCATCACTGAATAGAGGTAATTATTTAGAAACAGTGAATTTGTTAGCGAAGTATGATGGAGTATTAGAATCCCACACTGAAAAAAAAAGTAGTTGCCACAATCAAGATTTGGTTTAGATTGACTAAGTAACTTGTTTGCATCTGAGCCTATCAAGCACAATGATCACAGCAACTACTTTTATTTGATTGAGATATCTTGGTTAGAGTTATCACAAAACCTATTTGCAGCAATCAAGTCAAAACATAGTTCCTCCAACCAAGTTTATTCAGTGTACCATATACACGCACACATACACAATAAGTTGATTCCCTTAAACAAGTAGCTTGTTCACCCTAATAAAGTAACTTGTTTATACTAACCAAGTAGCTTGTTCACCCTAATAAAGTGGCTTGTTTATACCAACCAAGTAGTTTGTTCACCCTAATAAAGTGGCTTGTCCATATACACGCACACATACACAATAAGTTGATTGCCTTAAACAAGTATCTTGTTCACCCTAATAAAGCAACTTGTTTATACTAACCAAGTATCTTGTTCACCCTAATAAAGTGGCTTGTTTAAACTAACCAAGTTGTTTGTTCACCCTAATAAAGTGATTTGTTAACACTAACCAAGTAGCTTGTTCACCCTAATAAATTGGCTTGATTATTCTTACCAAGTAGCTTGTTTGCCCTAATAAAGTGGCTTGTTTATACTTGCCAAGTAGCTTGTTAATACTTAAAAAGTAGCTTGTTCACCCTAATAAAGTGGCTTTTTTATACTGACCAAGTAGTTTGTAAACCCTAATAAAGTGGCTTGTTTATACTTACCAAGTAGCTTGTTTGCCCTAAACAAGACTCTTGATACATTTAATCATGTTTCTTGTTCGGGGTTATAAAGATAATCTTGGCTGCTCCAAACAAATTAGATTAATGTACCAATCAAGTGGAACTTGATTTATAATGTCACATAATGTTAGCTCAGCATTCGGTATTATTATTTTGTAATACCGAATGTTGATTTAGTATTGTGTGACAATAAAAAACAAGTTTCACGTAATTGGTACATTAATCTAACTTGTTCGGAGCACACAAGATTATCTATAAAAACCCCAAGAAAAATATATGTCAACAATTGTTAGGTAACCTACCTATCTCCTAAAAAAGTTTTTTACACAACAGTAGGGAAAATTAAATTAAACGATATAATTATTATACAATCATAATATATTGTTAGGTTACAGACAGGTTGGTTTGGTGCATCGTTCCTCCACTTTCGTTGGCTTCCAAGCTTTATTTGTAGAAAAACTCACAGATGAGCAAAGAAGGAGCGGTATGGCCATAAATGCCACTAAATTTGTTACTTTTTCATCGGGATCTAAAATAGAGAAAACAAATTGTCATATCTGTCACTACTTAATCAACTAGATTTTAAACCTTTCGAAGAACCGTGAGAAACTCTTCCTTTTTGTAATAAAAAAAATACACTTACGATCGGCAAGCTCAGCAATTTCCGTATAAAAATTATCTTTGGTTTTTCTCTGGTTTAGCAATCTGATGATGTTTGTCTTCAACAATGGGAAATTTAATAGCAAAGCTTTTTTTTGTGTGGTTTGGATGACCACCTTCAAAATCATGCTCCAACTAGAAATAAAAAAACACATAAATATTGGTGGACATTAAGGCACAATGGTCCGCTTTAAGGACTAAGTGCGGAAACCTAAACCCCATAACTAGAAGTGTCCGAAAAATCGTAAGACAATCCATTGAAAATAAATATTTAAAAAATCTGTGAAAATTTCAACCGTCTGCCTGGCGACAGACGGACATACAGACAGACAGACAGCGGAGTCTTAGTAAGTCCCGTTTTACCCTTCTTTGGGTCAAAAACCTAAAAAGACTTGAAAAAAGTTTTTGATATAACACACGTATGTCATCCAAAATAACAGGTAAGTAATGTGAGTAAATAATTATAAACACTTACCAAACAATAACCTAATGGCGTTTTCAGTGCTGGAAAATCATCAACATATTTCTCGATGGTCGGCCCTGTTTCACCAGCATGTAAATTTCGGATTCTGTTCACAAGTTCGTTTCTACCTAAAAACGTACCTGCAAGCTCAGAGAGGCCCCAACTCTTTCGTCCGTTATAAACACCACAAGCGTGCACGCTAGATAAAATAGTTTTAGTTAGGATGCATCACAAACACAGCAAATTGTTAATAAAAGGAGAATGACCAAAGTGGACCAACATTTGAAAAAAAAAAAAGAAAAGTTCTGCCCCCAGATTTACTACATAGCTCATTTGAAAGACTGGTTAAAATGCTTAATTTTCTTCTATGGAACTGAAAAAATCTGTCCCACGGAATCATAGATATTAGCTGAAACGTGAACTTGAAAAAAAGTAGCACATTCACTTGCATATTCAAAATTGTTGAATTAGTCTGTAACTGTGGGTTAGAATTTGATGCACATTGGCACACATAGTAAGTCCAACATTATAAGTTAACCCACAATGGAGTCAACCCTGGGGGCAGCAGTTTTTTTTTTGGACCAGAGCCCATACATTTTTGGTCATTCTCCTTTAAAGACAAAGACTTACCAGTTAGCAGGTATCCCACAAATGAAATATAAAAAGTGTCTAGATTAATTCTTGTTTTCACAGAAAATGAACTCACTCATTAAATTATTAGTCTAGATTAGATTAATTGATGTTTTTCACAGAAAATGTAATGAACAAAAAAAACGGCTGCGGCTGGCGGCTGAGTGACGGCCACAGAAAATATATTATACTCTAATGGTGACGGCGCCGTCCGCGCCGCGCGCCGTACGAGTCGAGAAAGAACTTGTGGTGTATGTATTATGGTTGCAAATTGCTTGACTGGATTTTTGTGAAATGAAATGCGTGTATGCTTGACAACAACTTTAATGCGACTAAAAAAATCAACGCTGGTGTGCGCCTATATAGTTACAACATACCGGCCCCCAAAGGACTATCGAGTCCTTTAAAAAAAATCAACATAACAATCAAAATCGTACTATTAACAAAGGCTGGTACTGTGATTTCTAAAGCAAGTATAAAGGTAAGTACAACGTTTTTAATAATTAAACATTGAATTTTAAGTTGTACTTAGATTCGATAACAATTCAACATTACAGACATATTTATATGCTTTGATTAAGCTTCCTTTTAGATACGTATACAATATGTATTAACTAAGTTTTTTACAGTTACGAATATAATACAATGGCAGTGCAAAGTAAGGTAAGTAAATTTTAGAAAAGTTAAGAATCATCATTACAGTTTATAGGTAAGTGACACAATTTAGTAATGCATCGTTTAATGACACTATCTCCACTCTTAACACTATAGACCCTAGTCAGACCATCTGGTCCAGGGTGTTTTTCAATTATTCTTCCTAATTGCCATTTTCCAGGTGGTAAGTTGTCAGTTTTTATAAGTACTATTTGTCCCTTTTCTAATTCTGTTTCTTGTTTCATCCATTTAGGTCTTTGCTGTAAACGTGTTAAATATTCTGTCTGCCATTTTTTCCAGAAATCTCCAAGAAGCCTCTGCATGTGTTGCCAGCGTGAAAGGTAAGTGGTTTTTATATTTTCTAGATTTGGGTGTGGCACAACAATTGGAGATTCTCCAATGAGAAAATGTCCTGGAGTTAGCATTTCTATTGCGTCTATATCTGACTCATCTGCAGGGGTGAGAGGGCGGGAATTTAAACAGGCTTCAATCTGACACAGTAAGGTTGTCAGTTCTTCAAACGTTAGGTTTGTTGTGAGAACTCTCTTCAAGTGGTGTTTAATCGATTTCACACCTGCCTCCCAGAGACCGCCAAAGTTTGGGCTGTACGCGGGTATGAAGTGCCATTGGGTTCCGTCCTTTGCTAATGTGTCTGCTATGTCTCTTGGGAGCTCACATTGCGCTGTTTGTAATGCAGCTATGAGTTCTTTACTACTTCCGACAAAGTTCCTTCCTTGATCGCTCCATAAGTGGGCGCATTTGCCTCGTCTAGATGTAAATCTTCTAAATGCACCAATGAATGCTTCTGCTGTTAAATTGCTGACCAATTCAAGATGTACTGCTTTGACTGCCATACAGATAAAAATGGCTATATATGCTTTATTGGTTCTAGCGCCTCTCCCTTTTGATATTAATACTTGAAATGGCCCTGCAAAATCGACTCCACTATGAAGGAATGGTCTGGCTGGAGTAACGCGCTCTTTCGGTAGATCACCCATTAGTTGTTGCTTTGATGTGGCACTATGTTTAGCACATACCAGACATTGTCGGATGCATCCCTTCACGATGTCTTTGGCTCGTAGTATCCAATATCTGGATCTGATGTAGGCCAACATCAATTGCACTCCTCCATGAAGTGTTTCTGCGTGTGCATTCTTCACAATCAATTGAGTCAATTCATTTTTATTTGCAAGTATGATTGGGTGTTTACTTTCTGGTGCAATTTCTGCATTTCTTAGTCTTCCTCCTACTCTTAAGACTCCTTTGGCATCTATATAGGGGTTCAAAGATTTTAAAGAGCTTTTTTTCTTTACTTCATTTCTGTTTGTTAGTGTTTGAATTTCCTCTTCAAAATCGTTTTGTTGTACTATCTTTATACATCTATGTAGTGACTCTTCAAGTTCCTCTGTCGTGACATATTTCTGTTCTTCAGACATATCTATGTCGCGTTTATAACGTAGAAATCTTCGACAGTAGCATATGGCTGTAAGTAGTTCCTTTAAATTATTAAATTGTTTGAATTGATCTATCATTCTTGTGTTATCATTTTCAGTGTTATTTATTTTTAAATTTGTTTGTAACTCTTTAATCGTTTTCTTTTCTTCATCAGTTTGTGTGTTTTCCAGCCGACTGAATTTGATTTCTCCCGTGCTCAGCCAACTTGGCCCTTTCCACCACAAATGACATTCTTTCAATTCTTGTACAGGTAACCCTCGAGAAGCAATATCGGCAGGATTTTCATTAGATAGTACATGATACCATTGATTGCAGCTGACGTTGTCTAGTATCTCCACCACCCGATTTGCCACAAATGTCTTCCACTTGAAGGGCTCGCCAGACAACCACGCCAGGACAATTGAAGAATCTGTCCAAGCAAATGTTTGTGATTTTTGAATTTTCATTGCCCCACCAACATGAGTTAATAATTGTGACAACAACAGTGCTCCACACAATTCGAGTCGGGGAATAGAAATAGTTTTTAACGGAGCAACTCGTGTTCTTGCTGCCATCAGATTGGTATAAATTTCACCGTTAGGGCAAGTTACTCTCACGTAAACAACTGCTGCATACGCACGTGATGATGCGTCGCTGAACCCATGCAACTGAATACATTCTTTGTTTTTGGTCGTTGTATGTAGCCATCTATCTACGCTTATGTCGTTTATTTGTTCCAAATCAGATCTTATGTGTATCCATTCATCTTCTAAGTCTTGCCTAATCTGATCGTCCCAGCTCACTTGTTCTAGCCAGAGTTTTTGCATTAACAACTTTGCTGTAATTACGCTTGGCGACAACCATCCCAAAGGATCATATAATTTTTGCACATCTGAGAAAATCTTTCGCTTGGTTGCAGGGCCTTCTGTAAGTTTCAAGGTAAATTTATATTCAAATTTATCTGTATTCAGGTTCCACAGGATTCCCAGTGTCTTTACTTTTCCAGCGATATTCAAATCAAGAAGTGCATTTTGAGATCGTTCATCTGGTGGTATGGATTTCATGAAGTGTACGTTGTTTGATGACCATTTTTTTAACATGAAACCGCCCCTATTCATCATCTCCTTCAGCTGGTATTTAGCTTCAATGGCCGTTTCTACAGTGTCCGTTCCAGATAGGAGATCATCGACGTAAAAATCGGACATCATCTGTGTAGCTACAGGATAATTTTGACCCTCATCATCAGCCAGCTGGAGTAAGGTTCTGCATGCCAAGTAGGGTGCCGGAGCTGTGCCAAACGTTACGGTAAGTAGACGGTAATCTTTAACAGGTTCACATGCGTTTTTTCTCCACAGGATACGTTGGAAATCTGTATGGGCTCTGGATAGTCGTACCATTCTATACATTTTTTCAATGTCGGCAACAAAGCAAACTGCATGCATCCTCCATCTCATTATGATGCTGCGAAGGTCGTCTTGTACTAATGGTCCAACTAGCAATTCGTCATTAAGTGAGATGTTGTTGGAACCCTTACAGGAAGCATCGTAGACCACTCTGGTTTTGGTGGTCTCTTTATCATATCGTACAACAGCGTGGTGAGGTAAGTATACAGCTTTCTTTGTATTAATTTCTGTTGCAGGTACTTCTTCCAGGTGGTTTAGCATTGCGTAATCTTCTATCACCTTTACATATTCTTCTTTCAAGTCAGGTTGTTTTGCAAATTTTCTTTCTAATTGTAATAATCGACGCATTGCTATTTCACGTGTATTACCGTCTGGTGATTTAGGGTTTTGTGTTTTGAAAGGTAAGGTAACGACGTATCTACCATCTTCATTTCTTGTATGTGTTTGTTTGTAAATGTCTTCACATAACTGCTCTTCTTGTGTGTATTTTCTTTTTGTATCAGTGTCTATTTCCCACAGTGCTTTTAACATATTATCCATATCTACGTGATGGTGCATGACAAGAAAAGAGTTGTCTTCATCTTTGTTTTGTATCTCTCCAAATAAAATCCAACCTAGGCTGGTTCGTTGTGCGCATGGTGTGCCTGGTGGACCTTTGATTAGCTCCGATTGTAAAATGTCTGCATATTCTCTCACTCCTAGCAGAAGATCGACCGACCCTGGTAAATGGTAAGTCGGATCTGCCAGTTTTAGACATTTTAGGTGCTGAACATCAGTGTATACAGCGAGTTTTGGTAACTTAGTGGTCAACTGTTTATTCATCACATAGGCTTGTATGTTAAGACAGAAATTGTCTTCTACTCTTGATATAACCTGTAGCTGAACCACTTGCTTGACATCTGTTTTAGTAGATCCCACTCCGACTACACTGCCTCTCGCTGACTGCCTTTTGAGTTTCAGAAGCTGAGCCGCCTTCTCACTTATGAAACATGCTTGCGATCCCTGGTCGATAAGCGCTCTTAGTACAATGGTGTGTCCTTCTTCGTTCTTACATGTCACCAATGCAGTTGCTAGCAGCGCCGTCATCTTTGTATTACTGTGTTGTGCCGTCATTGCTGTTGTTGTATTGTCTTCCATGGTGTGATTCACAGACACATTTGAAGTTGCAGTGGATGTGGTAGCTGTCTCATTCTCTGTTTTTGAAACGTCTTCCCTTTTCTCGTGAAGGAGAGAATGATGTCGTTTGTTGCAGATACGGCAGTTCGTAGGAACTCGGCATCTGAACACTGCGTGTCCTGGCAACAAGCAATTGTAGCACAGTCTATTTTGCTTCACATACTCGTTCCTGTCTTTGACGTTCATGTCCGTAAACTGTTTGCAGTGACACAATGTATGTTGTTCTTCGCACTTAATACATGATTTTTCAGTTGACGTAGTAGCCGTGGCAGCAAACGATTTTTCTTTAGGTTTTTCTCTTGCAGGTGCAGCTGGTGACACAAGCTCAAGTGTGCGGAACTTCGACTCTAAGAACTTCTTCAAGCTGTCCCATTTAGGTAAGTCCTCTAAATCTTCTTGATAGGAATATTCCTCCCAGTCTTTGTGAGTTTCTTGGTCCAATTTCTGTACAACAAGAAATATTATCATAGGACTCCAAGACTCCGTGGAAACTGACATATTATTCAGATTATTAATGCACTCATGAGTTGTATCTAACAACGATTTAATTTGACTGGCACTCTGCGTATTTATTTTTCTTTGATTAAACAATCGTTTAATAATTGTGTTTACTATAATTCGTTTGTTTCCATATCTTTGTTTCAGTGCGATCCAGGCTTGCGAGTAATTGCTTTCCGTTATCTGAATATGTCTCAGTAACGCCTCTGCTTCACCCCCAATGCTAGCTTTTAAGTAGTGTAGTTTTTGTACGTCACTAATTGATGTATTTTTGTGAACTAATGATATAAATAAATCGTGAAAAGAGGACCATTCTTCGTATCGCCCCGTAAATTTCGGTAGTTCAATTTTAGGCAATCTAAGTTGTGATGTAAACGTCCCTGACGATTCATGTGCACCTGAACTGCATGACGGGCTGACGTGCGAAAGTTGTAAACATAAGTCTTTAAGGTCCGCTTGCATAGATAAATAAAGATCTTCACATACATAATAGTCTTCGTTCACAAAATAGCTTATTGTATTTCGATTTTCCTTTGCCGTGCACTTTACTAGTTCTTGGTGGGTGGTACTAAATTTGATCCAATATTCTTCTAAGCATTTTAATCGTGTCTCAATATATCCCCGTGTCAATCTCTGTTTAGGACATTTCTTTAAGTTTATTTGTGTTTTTTGTAATATCCTGGCTATTTCTTCTAATAATTCCAGTAATTGTTCTGACGTAGACATCTTTGATAAACACAAATAACTCAATAATCTTCAAAAAAAAAACGTGTTGTTATGAACGATGCACAGATTTCTTCGTTTATAATATTGTAAATAACTTGCACAAAAATCCTTTAACTCGTTAGCTAATGACGACTCGGGCTCACTTCTTATCTAAGGAATGCGGCAGTCCTTTGTTCTCGACACCCGAACACGATCACTACTTTGCACTACTATCCGGCTCGATTTCGACCATATGGTGTATGTATTATGGTTGCAAATTGCTTGACTGGATTTTTGTGAAATGAAATGCGTGTATGCTTGACAACAACTTTAATGCGACTAAAAAAATCAACGCTGGTGTGCGCCTATATAGTTACAACAACTTGCTTGAGAGTAGAAAGTCAGAGATGGCGCGTGCGGCGTGGCGGCTGGCCGCTGGACTGGAGGCCAGGGTTACCAACTCCTCAAAATATTTACCCCTAAATATTATAGAAAAATACTATATTTTTATCCCTGATTCAACAGTCGCGCTTTTTTTTTTTATAAACTGTGACTGGAAGTCTGGCTGAAACGTACGAACGAACGCGTTTCGTTCTGAAATTCCCCGTGCAGCGCTGCACGTCGCTGCACGAGAATTTCAGAACGAAACGCATTTGCGGTATCAAAACGTCAACTGTCAAACTGTCAATAATTGTTTTAATTGTTTAACTTCTGCTGGTTTGCCATAACTAAAAATAGAATAGAACTTCTGCTGGTAAAATAAAAAAAACATGGAACGTGATGATGGTTTTTACACGCCACCCAAGTAAAAGCAAAAAAAAAGATAAAAAGCTTCAAAAATAAATAAGAGCGCACGGGAGTTCGACTACCAATTGTGCAAAGAAGATGTTATTGACAAATATAGAGCAAAGTGTTACAGTACACTTACCTAAGCGGGATTTCATTTTCGATTGCATGATGTTTAAAAATAAATGTGTAACTTTTTTTTCTGAATTTATATTTACTCTATTTTTGCAGCTTTTTTGGGAAAAATACTAGGTATATTTGTCCAAAATAAAGGTGGCAACCCTAGTGGAAACCCGCAGTGACTTGGTTAAGACAAACAAGCTTCTTGTTTAGGGCAAACACGCAGCTTTATTAGGGTAAAAACCTTACTTGATAGCTGCAATCAAGTTGTGTTGGAGTATTTTTAATGATTTATTTGATAGATACAACCAAGAAGGTTGATTGGGGCAAACAAGCTTCTTGTTCAGAGCTAACACGCACCTTTATTAGGGTAATCACCTTACTTGATAGCTGCAATAAATTTGTATTTGATAGATACAACCAAGAAGGTTGATTGGAGCAAACAAGCTTCTTGTTCAGGGCAAACACGCACCTTTATTAAGGTGAACGATGAAGTCGGATAGAATTTATCATTTAAACTTGATTAGGGCAAACAAGCCACTTGTTTTGAGCAAACATTCTACTTTTTAAGGGTGAACACCCTACTTGATAGCCGCAATCAAGTTGTGTTGGAGTATTTTGACCGATGTTTTTGATAGATACAACTATCGGACTTGACTAGGGCAAACAAGCGACTTGTTCAGGGCAAACACGAACCTTTATTAGGGCAAACACCGTACGTGATAGTTGCAATCATGTTGTAATGTAGTTTGTTTGTATGATGTATTTGATAAACACAGCCAAGCAACTTATTTAGCGCAAACATTTAGCGCAAGATTAGATCAAGTTGTATGATTAATACAATTAAATGCAATGATAGATGCTATCAAGTCAAACCAACTTAATAAAGTTTCAATAATCTTTATTGAAGTAATCAAAATGCTTGATTGACACAGCTTACTTACTTTGTTACAGTTAACATTTTTTGAACTTGTCTCTTTTTTAACTCTTCTACTATGATGTCTTGTTAAGGGTAATCGAGAAACTTGTTTGAGCGTTCAATCAAGTGAACTAGTATTGCTGCAATCATGTCGTGATGATCAACTTAACTAAGATTTTGATTGGTCTAAACAAGATATCGTCAATCAAGCTAAATAGTCACTTGATTGAATCGCATTTTTTTCAGTGCACCCACAAAATGCAAGTACCTCATTCACGGGCATGTCGAACAGAACGCAAAATGATTTAATATCGAGCGTTGCATCTGTGATGACTGATCATTTACTGATCACATTAAAGACGAAATAAAACAGACTGAAGTCATTTTTAGCTCGTTACAGAGGCAGATTTGAGATCAAATATGATGCAACTGTCCTCATAACCGGACCACCCAAAAGAAAGCGCAATGTCGATAATGCAAAAGTACACTATCGTCGAATTTTCAACGAAATAATTGATAATGTAGGTGCTCAGCGAATTAAGAGATCGTTATATGAATATTAAAAATTTGAAATTCTTTGAGTTACTTTCTTCTGAGAATTTTAGTAATTATTGTGAAAAATTTCCTGAAAAAAAAATCGGAGAGTTTACAAATACGTATCAGGCTGTCTACGCACACAGCGTCACCAGCAACGCTACTACTTCAACACACACCAGCGCGACGAGGGGACCGGGCGGCGCGGCGACCGGACCTCAGCTCGCGCGCCATTACCACCTGACAACGCAACCGCGATCGCACGCATTTTTATTGTTTTAATTCTATTAGATTTTATTACACCTTTTTAATCAAACAGTCCACTCTTTTATTTATCTGGGCCTATCTATGGTCCTTCGGAGCCTTCTAATAGGTAAAGGTTAAATAATTCGCGTCGCGGTCGCAAACTGCGTCACCATCGTGCGTCCAGAATATTCAGCTGGAGGTCAAACAGCGGTCATCGCAACAGCGAGCGTAGCCTACCAGCATCTGGAAGCAGCCACTCAAGCAGCGTGGGCCACGTCAGAGGCAAAGCACGAAAAATACCATCGCGCGTCCAGAATTCAGCTGGAGGTCAAACAGCGGTCATCGCAACAGCGAGCGCAGCCTACAGCATCTGGAAGCAGCCACTCAAGCAGCGTCGACCACATCAGTCGCAAAGGACGAAAAAAGGGTTTGGTATCAACAGTTTCGTGATTACGACCAATTCATTCTTAAAAGCACCCATCTATTCAGTGTCATCAATCATTCAGTCAACTTGCTTAATTGCCATCCATTCGGGATCCCTTCTTTTCGCATAATGTTTTTTGTCCTAATATACTTCGGCATAACGATTTTGGCACAATTTGTTTTGGCATAATAATACTTTGGCATAACTTTTTTAGGCATACATTTTATGTTGGCATAATCATGTTAAAGACTAATTTGTTTTGGCATAAATTTGATTCGCATAACGTTAGTAGGCCTAATGACTATAAGCATAACGTTAGTAGGCCTAAAGACTTTTAGCATAACGTTAGTAGGCCTAATGACTATTAGCATAATAATATTTAGGCATACAATTAATATAAATAACAAAATAACTGTAACAACCAAAAAGTATTGTTGGTTAAAAAATTAATATGCTGTGCAACAAAAGTTAGTGATAGAACCGAATTGCTGCAAAACCGACTTCACGTAGTCTTGTTTGTCCTACCCCTAGAGTGTTATTTAAAATCGCGTAGGCGCGTAGGGGCGAGGCGGCCCGCGGGCTGAGGAGCAGGCGGCTGCGAGCGAGCCTCGGCTTGTTGGCCGGCTTCGCCGGCCAGCCTCAGCCGCGGCGGTGAGCGAAAGTAGTCTGCGACGATAAGCTCGCGTGGGGCCGCCGGAGGGCCGCAGCGCCGGAGCCGTCACAGAAACCCTGCCTGCTGCATGCTGCTTGCTTGCTTGCTTGCTTGCTTGCTTGCTTGCATGCTTGCTGCATGCTTGCTTGCATGCTGCATGCTTGCTTGCATGCTGCGTGCTTGTTTGCATGCTGCATGCTTGCTTGCATGCTGTATGCTTGCAATGCTTGCTTCCTACAGCGAAAAATACTCACAAAATAGATCAATACGTTATAATTAAGGAAAAATAATTTCTATTCTACCTACAATATCAAGCGCCTACAAATGTCATTAGAGCAATATTGTATAAACGTGTATAGTGTCTAATATTCTAGGTGTTAATAATTATTTCACTGTTATACTATAAAAATATGTTTTAATATTTTTATGCGTTATTTATGCTTAACTTTTATGCTTTAGGATATTATGCTTAAAAAGGTTATGCTTAGAACTTTATGCTTCAAAAAGTTATGCTTTAAAATATTATGCCTAATCATTATTATGGTTACAGACATTATGCTTAAAAAACTTATGCATGAGCTGTTATGCGTAATTATATTATGCGAAAATATAATTATGCCAAACAACATTATGCTAAGTTATATTAGGTCTTAAAATTGTATGCTAATGGATAGGGAACCCATCCATTCCTATTTCCAAACATAAATTCATCCATTACAGTTTCTACGTAATTATTCATACATAAGCAATTATAATTGCATCAGAATTTCTTTTTACACTACTTTTTACCTTCATTTTACTTTTCTAATTTTTCTTGCCAATCTATTAAAATAACGATCAATTCCAATTACCAATCATTTCTTTCCATTATACTATCGTTTTCTAATACATTTTTTTTCTTTCATATCACACAGATTACATCGCTTGCTCTCAGCGTACCGAGTTGACTTCACACCGAGGGTAATTTGCGTGATCACTACATACACACTGTGCCTGCCACATTTCCGATCCAACTTAAGTATCGTTTCCATTAATTACATTACTTAAATTAAATTACAGTAATTACTGATTCTAAACAAGCCCAAACATTTATTAAACCCGATGAATATGACTCTCCTCAGCTCAATACATACAAAAAAAGGAGATCAAGTCATAAAGGAAAGGTCACGGTTTTTAAAAATCATTTAGAATCATTAAAATCCAAAAAACAGTTGTCCGATTTAGAAATAATACAATTGAGTAATCGATTAGAGTCTTACAAACAAGTCCCTTGCTAATGAGTTCGATAAAAACCATCGACGACATAATTGGGGTTTCAGACGAACAGCTGAAGGAGCGGGAGCAATTTGAAACGGAATATCAGAATCAACTTGCGATCGCCATCAAACTTCAGCGAGACAATGAAACTGCCTGCGTTAACGGGTCTGTACTAACTCCAACTGCAGGTGAATCAGCAACTAAAGCATTCATTAAATTACCCACCATTGACCTTCCACACTTCTCAGGGGAATATCAGAATTGGCTTCAATACAGAGACACATTTGAATCACTCATACACAACAATAAATCAATAGATAACATTCAAAAGTTTCACTATTTGCGTGCATCTCTGCAAGGAGAAGAAATGACAAAATCATTAGAAATGTCATCAGACAATTACCGAGTAGCTTGGGAACTCCTCACAGACAGGTACAATAACACGCCTCAACTGATACACAATCATCTACACGCATTAATCAGCATAAAAAAACATTGAAAAATAATCCGCAACAGCATTCAGACAATTACTAGACACAATAAACAAAAATTACAGAGCACTTAATAATTTAGGCGAACCCACAGTAGCAGAATGTTAACTTATATTAGTACCTCCAAATTAGACTTCAGAACACTCAGATATTGGAAAGAAACAATCAACAATAATACAGCAGAAAAACCCACACTTCAAGATTTAACAACATATCTCAATGATCGCTGTATTCTTTTACAAAATCTTGAAGACACTAAAAACATCAATAAATTAGATGCAAAATCACAAACTTCCAAATCAGACAATAAATAAAAACAATCTCGCAGTCCTTGTCCCTTATGTAGGGTGATAACGCCAGTTCGCCGACCACCGCTGGCTCTCGACCACCTAACGTAAATCACTTAAAAATAGTCAAACCGAAGCGCGGCAAACGTTCATATCGTTTGTAAACGCACGCTCATTCTGTCTCCTTCTCCCACGTCATCGTTTGTCGACCTAGGACAGTTTGATGCCGCTCAGTGAAGTGCTACACATAAGCTGCAGTACACGTGTCATCAAAGTATAGCGAAAATTAGTGAACTGGAACATCTTCAAACGTGAGTAAAACAGGTTATTATTCAGTTTTGAACATAGATATTATGCTTTGTGTGTCAAAATATGTTTGTATTTACTTTTATACTAATAATTGATTGGAAATTACGAGTGTTTCATTAAAATAATGGGTGGTCGGATAACTAACTGACGAAGATAACGCTTCCCTTAGTTGACGATCACCTGGTCGGGAACTAGCTGTATTAGTCTAGACTTTTTTCGAAGATTGTGCACTTACTGCGTGATATGAAGTAAAATACTTCGATGTTTTCTATTCATAAAGGCACGGCTAATTTGCTCGTCAGATTGCGACCGGCTAATTGTATAAAATAAACGAAATTGTAAGCACTTAAAAATTACCAAATCATAATGGTCGACAACTGACCCGTTGTCGACCATTGATTTTACTCTGAACAAAATCTATCCGTTTTCGCTGGTCGTAAACTGGCTAGTTTACGATCATGCAGTTTTATCATGAAAATGTTTTTATTTTGGTGGTCGGCAATTGCGTGTTTGTCGTCCACAGAAAAATTTGCCTGCTTGTTTAAAACTAATGCTTCTATATATTTGGTGGCAAGGTTGTGGTGATTGGTGACTTGGTGCAGCATCTATTTTTTTTATTTCAGATGGCTCCACAATGTAATGTCAAACAAAAAAAAGTAAGAGACAAAGATAAATTGGTATGTATCTAATTAAATGTCTTTATTAGTTCATCAGTGTTTGTTGCTTTCATTTTGTTTTTTTAATGCATCAAACACTCCGGCCTTTAAAGACCGCCAGTGCCGCTAGTGGTTCCATTATTTTTTTTCTTAGCCTGCTCTATTCTACTCCTGGGCGAAGGCCTCCCTCCGCTCCTTCACTCCATTCTTTTTTTTTTTTTTTTTTTGATCGGATTCTAGCGCACCTACGACTCGAAAGTCACTATGCAAAAATTCAAACTTGTATTTTTCTAGAGATTTTATGGCGAGTAATTGGATCTTTTATATTTCGTTGATTAGAATTCACTATTGCAGGTCGGGACATCAAAAAAGAAGAATAGCAGGCGTCTATTTGACTATAGGGAAGATCATATAATTAAAGCCCTAGAAGAAATAAAAAACAAAACAATGGGTATTAGGGAAGCATGTCGGATTTATGGCGTACCTAAAACAACTGTGCATGATCGGCTTTCGGGTAAAGTTGCTGTAAACAAGATGCCTAAAGTAGGTCCTGACCCTGTTTTAGGGCGTGAGGGTGAAGAAAAGTTAAAAAAATGGGTATTAGATATGGCAAAATGTGGGTTTCCTATAAATAACTGAATTAATTTTCGATACGCTTTGAACTTTTTCAAAGCGTGTCGAAAATTATTCGTGACACTGGAATGAAAAACCCATTTAAGGATGGAATTCCAGGGGACACGTGGTGCCAGTCATTTTTAAGACGTCACCCTGAGATAAGTGTAAGGGAGGCAGAGGGAATTAATAATGCTAGGGCAGCTGTAACCGAGACCCGAGTACGACTATGGTTTAAAGATCTCAGGGAGTATATACAATCCATAGACGCACTGGATATATTTGAAGATCCAGATAGGATTTTCAACGGAGATGAGACAGGTTTTTCTCTGTGCCCAAAAAGTGGTAAGATTTTAGGACCTAGAGGGTACAAAAAACCTTTACATAATAAAAAAGAGTAACGAAAAAGATAACGTCACGGTATTAGTGGTATTTACAGCGAGTGGGAAAATATGTCCACCTTTAGTAGTATTTCCATACGTAAGACCACCCAAAGCCCTCATTGATAACATGCCTACTTCATGGGTACTTGGACGATCAGAAAGTGGTTGGATGAAAAGTGATGTATTCCATGAGTACATCTGCAATAGTTATAATACATGGCTGACTGAAAACGGGATCAAGAAACCTGTACTTCTTTTTATCGATGGGCACAAGTCACATATGACTTTATCGTTGAGTCAATTTTGTGAAGCGAATGGAATCATTTTATATGCTTTACCAGCCAATACAACTCATATGCTTCAGCCGGCTGACGTGAGCGTTTTTAAGCTGCTTAAACAAGAGTGGAAAAACACAATTCGGATCTGGCAAGCGCGTGAAGAAAATATTAACCAAACCGTCACAAAAATTAACTTCTGCAAAATTCTACATGAGACTTTATCAACTATCAACTTGGAAGAAGCTATAAAAAATGGGTTCCGAAAATGTGGATTGTATCCATTAAATGAAGATGCTGTGGACTATTCAAAATGTGTAAAAGATACACAACGCAAGGTAAGAACTTCGAACTCAAATAGTAAAAATTCAGTCTCTGCCAAAGATTATGATGCAGCCTCCAAAATTATTTCGTTAATTCAGGACGATATTCGTAAGCACAACATTGACACCAAGGTAATTTTAGCGGAAATAGATAAAGTTAAGGCAAAGTTCCTTGCAAATCGCCGTTCTAAGTCTAGGACACCAAGAACTTCTGCAGCTTCCAACCAAAGCATTAGTATACTTGATGAAGAAGTTCTAGTTGAAGCTAACACTGCAATTACTCCAGACAATTTAAGTTTCATTGAGCCTGAATTCGCTATGCCACAAACCCCTGCATCTCTTAGCCAACAATTAAACATATTAACCGCTGAGGTAAGAACCGACGCAAATATATATACCACTGACAGCAATATTGAAAATATAAGTTTTCCTGAGACTGGATCGTATATTTCGCTGAACAATATATCGCTTATGCCGTTTAATGAGATTGAGATATCTCAGGATCAAAATAGCTCACTAACGGACCACTCTGTGTCAGAAAACCAATGTTTTCCTATCACAGTATCAGCTGATATCCATAATGCTGAGAAAGAAAAGATAGTGGACATTTTACCAGATAGAGAAATCGAGGCGTCAACTATTAATGTATTAACAGATGCTCCAAATTCTAACCAGTTTAAAGAAAACCATATTATTATAATGGATGATGAAATCATAGAATATGAAGATCTCGAGGCGTCTATCTTTGATGTCCCAACAGCATCACAACAAAGACACGGACATCCTCTGACACAGAAAGATCCTGAAAATATAATAGCACAAGAGACAGGACAGGCTACAGCTGTTAATCAAACTTTTTCCTTTGATGACGCATTCGAAAAGCACCTAAAATTTCCTGAGCCACCAGCGCCAAAAGACAAAATAAGAAATGGTCCTAAATTGCCAAGTGCAATATCGACAAGTGTATGGAGAGAATTTTATAATAAAAAAGATGAAGATAAAGAAAATAAAATTAAAGAAAAGAGACGTAAACAAGAATTAAAAGCAGAGGAAAAAGAAAGAAAAGCCAAAGAGCGAGATAACAAGAGATCAAAAACGAAGAAGACACTACGGAAAACTACAAAAAAGTCAGTTTTAAAATGCAGCGAATGTTCCGATGATTTGATCAGCGATGTCGAAGATGACTCTGAAAAGAACATTGGTTGCGATGAATGTGTTCGATGGTTTCATCTAAGATGTACAATTTTAAAAAATATGTCCTACTTAGAAGCAGCACAATTAGATTATACCTGCCAGTATTGTTCTCTCTAATATTAAATAAACATGATTAATCAGACATTTATTCATGATTTTATTTTTGACCTTAATTTGATAAAGCTTGAGTCGTTTTTACGGTGGCTTTTTAATGGTCGAGAACTAACGAAAAAAGCGTACGTAAAGTGACTGTAGGTGTCCGAGAACTGAAAATATCGCACTTTTCGATAAATCTTTAAATTATGAAATAATACATTAATAAAATCCAAAAAAAAAACTCAGATCGTGTATTTTAAACATTTTTCTTTCATATAAAAATCTATTATCATAATATTAACACTTATTATATTAACAATGCCACTTTAAAGATTAAAAGTCCACTAAGTGGTCGTGAACCGGCCTAATCACCCTAAAGGTCACCATTATCTATTCGCTTGTCCACAATTCAAACAAATGACAGTGGAAAAGAGAATAGAAAAGGTTTCCAAGTTTTCCAATTTCTGTGCTAACTGTCTGCACACCGGTCACGAAACGAAATCTTGTCGTTTCGGAGAATGTAAATACTGTCAAAAGAAACACAACACAATGTTACACCTACACAAGGATACGAACAAGCACACTGCGCACACCACGCTCGCCAGTAACAGTAGTTATCAACACACATCAGTTCTACTTTCCACTGCCATAGTGCATGTCATCGCCAGTGATGGAACATCACACTTGGCGAGAGCATTACTGGACAATGGAAGTACCTCCTGTTACATCACAACCAACCTGGCAACAAAACTCAATCTCACATTCGAACCCATCTGCGGCTCAGTTCCAGGCATAAATCAACAACATACAAACATATTTCATCGCACAAATGTAAAAATAAAATCATTACATAATTCATTCACAACCAATTTGCCATGTTTAGTACTTGATACCATAGCACACTCATTACCAAACATGCGCATCAATACACAGGGTTTAAATCTACCTAAACATTTAAGACTCGCCGACCCACAGTTCAATGAACCCGCCCCAATTGACCTATTGCTAGGTGCTGACATATTCTGGCAAATAATTGGTGGTGGTCAGGTTCAGTTAGGTAAACAACAACCAACACTGCAGGAAACTGAATTAGGCTGGCTAGTTTCTGGGTGTACTGCAAGCACCAACAAACACACAAACAGTTGTTTTTTCAATAACAACAACGCAGATCCGTTATCACGTTTTTGGGAGCTAGACAACATATCTAATTCTCAAATCAACGATCCTTGCGATTCAGATGCATGCGAGATAATTTTTAATCAAACAACCAAAAGACAAAGTGATGGCAGATTCGTTGTCACTATTTCATTAAAAATATTTCCGGAATGCTTGGGTGATTCATTCAGTCAAGCCAAAAAACGATTTTATACCATAGAAAACCGCATGAATTCCGACCAAACATACAAACAACACTACTCAAACTTCATAAAAGAGTACATACAACTAGGTCACATGACTATGAACAAACATTCACATAAAAATGCAAACATTAATTCAGAACACAACAAACCAATTATATAATCAAGTGCACACAGCACTAACACAAACAAACAGCGCTCACCTGTGTACTATCTACCTCATCACGGAGTTATACGTGAATCAAGCACCACCACAAAATTCAGATCAGTGTTTGATGGTTCCCCAAAAACATCCACAAAGCTATCACTCAACGACATTCAGTTAATAGGACCTGTCGTTCAAGACGATCTTATTTCTATACTCATACGATTTCGTCAACGTAAGTACATAATATCAGCTGACAAAGAAAAAATGTTTCGCCAAATATCAGTGGTGGAAGTTGGAACATCATCGGCTCCTACAACAAATCGTATGGCGATACCATCCTACGGAACCTCTGCAAACTTACACGCTCAACACTGTCACATATGGCACGGCATCAGCCCCGTTCCTAGCAACACGATGCATCAAACAAATAGGCCTAGATTGTCAAAACTCACAAAATCATTCAGACAACTATGATCACAAACAAACAAATATCATCATGCATGATTTTTATTGTGATGACCTCTTGACCGGAACAGATGACGAGTACTATTGGAAATTGCAAAAGGAGTTTTTACCGAATTAAAAAAATATCAATTTCCACTTAGAAAATGGCAGTCTAACAGTCCCGCAGTTCTAAAGAAAATAGATTTCAGTGATACAGACAACACAACAGTTAACCTTAGTTCAAACGATCCATCGAAAACACTAGGCATTTTTTGGAACATACACACAGATACAATTTCATATACAGTACATTCAGAGTTAGCATCACAAAAACAAATCACGAAACGCACAATCTTATCCACTATTGGTCAGATTTTTGACCCATTAGGTCTCATTAGCCCCTGCATACTCGAGGCTACCTAATAATACAACAAATCTGGATAAACAACATCAGCTGGGACGGTGAAATACCGGTTTCAATTAAACAACAGTGGGCGAAGTTTGTGGAATCGTTATCTTTTATAAATCAGTTAACTATTCCTCGGCGTGCATTCCATGACTCATCGCGCGATAACATTGAACTACACATTTTTTGCGACGCCTCACAACAGGCGTATGGTGCGTGCTTATACATACGTATCACTACATCATCAATAAAGCACTTGACATTATCCAACCCTTGTAAAATCTGATCCATGACACATTGAAAAACAGAAGAACCACTAGAAACCCCAAATTGTAATCTGTTTGGTCTAAACAGTCCTAAATGAGTATTTATGGTCATATACTCACTAGAAGATTCCTCCAACAAAAGTTGTTGGTACGCTCCTGTTAAATCTAAAACACAAAAAACACTGCCTCCACTTAAAGCTGCAAAAATGTGCTCAGGTATTGGCAAGGGATAGTGCTCAGTATCCAACACTTTATTAAGAGTGACTTTGTAATCCACACAGATACGCAACTTTTTATCACCTCTCTGTGCCAATACAATTGGACTAGCCCATTTACTATGGCTTACTCTTTCAATAATCCCTGACTTTCCCAAACTTAACAATTCTTCCTCAACTTCTTCCTTTTTAGAATATGGAATAGTATAAGCTTTGTGAAAATTGGGCTCAGCTCCTTTCTTCAGTTGTAAAGTAGCTTTTAATTTTAATATGTGAGATGACCTGTCTTTCTCAAAAACTTGCTTATATTTTGTTTTTATACTGTTACTATTTTTTATTTTTTTTTTTTACTTGTCCGGAAATGGTTTTTTTATTATTTAATAATTCCAACCAGAGTAAGTTAAATATATTAGGATAGACATCTCAAAACCTAGTGCTTCTGCATCTATCATACATTTTTAAACACCTCCACTATTGAGAAAAATCGTATTTTTATTTTAGTGAGAATTTACTTCTAAAACGAACAAACCTTTCTAATCATCAAGTTAATAAAGTGAACACACCCATAAAAAAAGTACTCTTGTCAAAATTGACACATGAGAAGTTTACTGTCAGTGATTTAATATGTCAATGTAAACAAAAACAATAATACGCTTGCTGTTGCTGGTTGCATTATTTTTCGACTTGACTGAATGTTCACGAGTAAATTACAATATTTTACTAAGACCTCGATCAACAAGAAGTGCATGTTTCAGCATATTACACAAGAGCTTATAATCAGCCGAAGATAATGAGTAATACTATAACTCATTACTATACTATAAGACGACCCACCGACCCATTGTTCAAATACATAAGAGAATTTCTTTTACATATCTCTTGCTCTGTAAGTACACCCTTAAACCCCTGAATGCCGGGGTGTATGACTATCATTACAGCATAGGTTTTGGAATTTGAAAAAAGAACTGTCATACTCATACTGCACGAAGAATATTTTTAAAAAGTTAATTTTTTTTTCTCGGTTTCGATTAATTACTCGAATCGGAATCTAGACAATTTATTTTATAAAGATTTTATTTTAAATATGGAACTATTTGTTTCCACATCGTATGTTACATGGAATCGATTTAAAAATCAAACTGGCCAGCAAGATTTGACGCGCTTGCGTGCGTGAAAAAAAAAAGGCAGTCTACTAGTAGGCGCGAAAGCATCGCGAAAATAATTAATTTTCTTGTTTGAGTTCTTTTTCAAAAGTTTTAAACATGTCTAGTGACGAAGACATAGATCTAACGCCCGATTTTATTAAAGAAAGGGCAAAAACAGTTGTCGAAAATATATTACCGCCGAACTCGAAAGAAAGATATGTAAAGGCATACGACGAATTTATGAAATGGCGGTCAGAAAAAAAAGTGAAATCTCTTTCTGAAAGTGTTTTTATATCATATTTTGATGAATTATCTAAGAGGCTACAACCTTCCAGTTTATGGTGCTTTTATTCCATGCTAAAATCTACAATGATGACAAAACATGACGTGAATTTGAAAGATTTTTCTAAACTTACTGCTTTCTTGAAAAGGCAGTCTGACGGTTTTAAAAGCAAGAAATCGCAGGTATTTACTGCAGAAGAAGTACAGAAATTCTTAAATGAAGCTCCGGATGAAATTTATTTAGCAATAAAGGTACCTACGTATTTACTTGCCCTTTTTAATAAGTTACCAAAATATTTCACAAAAATACTATGCGAATTTGGTGCCTTTAATACAACTTATGTCTTTTTTACAGGTTGTTCTAATTTTTGGGATATCGGGAGCCTGCAGAACCGTGGAATTAACAAACTTGACAATAGAAAATGTAGAAAAACATAACAAATTACTACTCATAAAACTGCCTAACACGAAAACTAAAATTGACCGGTCATTTGTTGTGCATGAAGAATTTGCAAATTATGTTGAAAAATATCAAGCTCTTCGGCCTGAAAACGTGGATACAAATCGTTTTTTTCTTAATTACAGTAAAGGAAAATGCCACAGACAAGTAATAGGAAAAACAAATTTACAGGCATGCCAAAGCAAATAGCCACATATTTAAAACTGAGTAACGTAGAGTTATACACCGGGCATTGCTTTCGCAGAACATCAGCGACTCTATTGGCTGATTCGGGAGCCAACCTCACTCTGTTAAAAAGGCACGGCGGCTGGAAGTCCAGCAAAGTGGCCGAAGGTTATATCGAAGATTCGATGGCAAACAAAAGCAAAATTACTTCTAAAATAACAGACAATATAAACTTAAAATCACCACGTCAAAGCACATCATCTGAGCCATTTTTTAATGAAGAAAATAGTACCAGTCAACTGCCGCCATTTACGATGCAAGAACCTCAAGTCACTCAAACTCAAGTCTTATCATCACAAACTCATATTCAAACTATAAATATACCTAAAAAGAACGTGACCATATCTCTTAGTCTGCGGGTACGAAACTTGCGATGGCCGGAGCGACAGCGGGGCGGGGCGGTGCGGCGCGGGGCGATGAGACAGCGGTGTCTTGCGTGTGTACGAAACAAACTTCCCCGCAGTCGCGCTCACGTAGTGTTGTGATAAACATGAATTCACGTCGAAGAGAACTATTGGAGCCCAGTCTCCTAATGAGAGAATTTTTATTACCTAGAGATGGTGTTCATCCAATAAATCAACGACGACGCAGTTTGGGAGAATTTTCTACACTTTATTACGAGCTACGTTGTCATTCAAGAAAGTTCTACAATTACACAAGAATGAGTATAGAGACATTCGATTATGTTTTACAGAAAATTAGAAGTAATCTGGAATCTAACATTTTCGGAAATCGTATAATCTCACCTGAACCGCGCGAGCGGCGAAATCAAACTAGTTTGTTCTCGTCGCTCCGCGCCGCCATCCACCGCTCTGCCGCCGCCCGTGCATCGCTCGATCGCGCCGCTCCGCCATCGCCCGTTTCGTACACAGCGCGTAATGTTTTAATACATTTGATTACATCGCTGTCGCGCCGCCCCGCCGTCGCTCCGGCCGACGCAAGTTTCGTACCCGCAGACTTACAAATTGTAATAATTTTACTATTAATTTTAATTAAATACACATTTTTTTCTTCTTAATAAATGTTCATTGAAACCTGCTGTCTTGTTGTTTACTTACCTCACAATCGATATGTAAAGCAGAGTATTTATCTCGGGCGTAAGCATCAATTGCATACTCGGGTTAATTAGCGCCTTCGCTTCGCTCAGGCGCCAAAAACCTCGTATGCAATTGATGTCATACAGCCCTTGGTTAATAATCTACTATTATTGACGGGGAATCTAGATCGGAAGCGGATGAAAAGCCTTTCAACATTATGCTATTTAAAAACGGATTAATATCAGAATATCAAGCTATATTTAGACGCTAATGTACGGGTTTTGTTATGAATAAAACTTAGGTTTTTAAATAGTATTTATTTATTGATTTTCTTCATTTTCAACGTCTTCTCTTATTAAAATACTGTCGAGAAACTGCGCAGGTGGAGATATATTATTTTGATGCCGAGCCCATCCCAGATACATGTGCGTCAGGATTGCTCCGCCAAGTTATCAAATCAGAAAATGGTTTCAGCCAAAAATTTGTCGATATTTGTCAAAATCGAAAGACACAAACCCCGTATTTGTCAAAGCAGAAATAAAGAAGTTATAAGCGTTTTAAGTTGGCCGCGCAATCCTGACGTCAAGGACTGCGCGGCCACGGAGATCTCAGCAACTACTTGGGATAGAGAAATAATTCCTTTTGTCAACTCAAGTCTGTATTTGTCAAGATTTGTCGAAAAATGAATCAAAGCTCTATATCAATATTATAATTAAATATTCGCCTTGAAAGTCATGGCCGCGCAGTCCTTGATTTGCTATTTTGTTTTTAGTATTTTTTTTATTAAAATTGAAGACTTCATATAGTAAAAGAGTTAAAAGGAGAAAGGTCTTAATTTGTCGAAACTGACAAAAGCTTTAAAATACGACTAAAGTGTAATTAAACAGACGAAATCAATTTAAAACACAAAACTCGTGGCCGCGCAGTCCTGACGTTACTTTAAACCATGATATCTCAATAACTATAGTAGCTAGGATTTTGCTGTAGACGTCCATATAATCCTCATATTAACCCCATTAAAATGACATATCCTTTTACCCTCAACACTGTTTGGGACGCGAGTAATCTCAAGAATTATGTTACCCCATACAATGTTCTAGTAGAGTGACCATAATTTCAATTTGTTTTTAATCTTTGTCAAACTGGCTATGACAGCACAGTTCAAGGGCATTCTATTCTGTTAGTCAAAAACTTAAATAAAATACTAAATAAGACGAAATAAAAAACTTGTTTAATATTTGAATATTTTTATTCATTGCACAAATATAAAGATTTCAAAAATAAACAAAATCATTATTCTTCAACTTTAAATGTTTTTCATCGGCTCTTACACCTCTACTAAAACATAAGTTAAAAAATGGATATATACAGAATCGTTTGTACTCTCTTCTAATTTACTCTTGTTATCGTCGTAACAAAGCATTCCGCTATTTCTTATAATATGACACTTATAATGCCCTATTGTTCCAAGTATTGGAGGAACATATTCTACGGCACCTAATAATTTATAAATGTTTTGTTTAATTATTATACTTTTAGGTACCTCATGTAAAAACACCATTTGCGTGCCATTTAAATCGAATGTAACAATTTTTGACAAGGTATAATGAAATAGAACTACTTCATTGCATTTTCTGCATAGCTTGTTTTCCCAATCATGAATAATAATAGAATCTTCCAAGTTACTGATGGTGAAAATATTAATTATATCTAAATTTAACGGTATAAACACATGTTTTCTTCTTGATGGGGTAGAATTTATGCATGCACTATTTGAACAGTTACTTACAGAAGAAGCACTAAAAATAATATTATTTAAGACGTGCTCATAAATAAATGCAGCGTTACATTCACAATCATAATGATTGTTTTTGAAATGTATCGAAGCAATTCTTATTCTTAATTTGTTTGCTTCTTCACTGTTATTATCAGAGTTACAGAGGATTTGTAAAAACGCTGTTATATCCCTATTTCTGCAATTATTGTCAAATAAATCGCGTATGCATGAATACTCTTTAAATCCGTGGGCCAATAAAAAAAATACGGAATCAAATGCACAAGTGTTTTTTAATTTAATATTTTTTTCAGATATATCTTGTACAGTAAAATTACTATTTTTTTAAAACATTATATTTACAGGTTTATTTGCAGAATCATCTTTAGGAACACCTTCGCCTCTCCAGTTTTCAACATACGTAGGAATTACTGAGAATACCGAATCATTTAAAAACGTTTTGGTTACACTAGGTTTTTCTTTTTTGCAGCATTTGTTTTCAAATGGTAACATTTTTCGCTTCCTAGTCTTACCTCGTTTTCTTTTAATGTTTTTCTCCTTTTTGTCTACAATGTCGGCGAAATTATTTAAACAATTTAAAGCAATTTTTATTTCACCTAATAAATAATCATAATGCATATTTAAATATTCATCAATGTTATATTTCTTCGACCTTGTTGTGAATAACAAATTTTTCATAGTTTTAAAATAGCTCTCTATAGCTGAAGATGTTGGTACTTTGTTTTGTGATTTATATAATGGGCACATAATATTACTCCAGAGGGGTAACTTTAGGAGTAACCGTTTGAGCGTTGTTATTAAATGAGGCATGTAGAAAGAGTTTTGTGATTCTGACGAACTTTTTGTTTTATCTAGGCTTTTTTCCCTCTCAACAATTTCATCAAACCATGAGAGCAAACCGTCATCATCGTCGAGGATTATGTTTTCGTGAATATTTTCCTTCTCATCGGTGTCTTCATTAGGTTCCGTATATGTAGTATTACCTAAGGTGCAACTTATTTTCTGAATATAAACAGAAACAGGGTTTTCTGGGTTATCGTATTCGGTTAGACATAGTCTTACAACATCAGCAATGAGAGTTTTAATTTGCTGAAACGATTCACATTCTTTCATATACAAAATGCAACGAACGTATAACATTTTAACATTTATATCCCTATTTTCAAAGCAACGTAAATTATAAATTGTTTTGATAAAATGACTTGTATCTAGCCTAATAAATACTTCAGGTAATGCATAATTGCGGCCACTTAAGACTAAAACAGATCGTTTAACATAATCTTTTATACTGCTAAACGTAGTAAATGCTGAAACATTAGCTGCAATTAATGCTGATGAGTCATCGGTAATAATTTCATGTGGCGGGCTCCTTACTTGAATTAACCCACGCTGCAATTGAATCTTTATTGTGAGAATCGGTAACCATTTGAAAAATTGGAGTAGATTTAATTGAATCCGAAGCAATCATGCCAATATATATATAGTGTAGTTCCATCGGGAAGCTTTATAGCCTGAAAAAAAGATCCAGTTGCATCTACAGTAATGGTCACTTTAGAAAAACTATTACAATAGTTAGTATAGTACTCTATTTGCTGATCAGACCAATAATATAAATGAAAACACGGTATCAATGTCACTTCACGGATAAAGTTCTGTACCTCTTGAGTCATCATGAGTATACTTAAAATTGGGTGAGCATGAAGTCTCTTGCTTTGTCGTTTCTCATACTTGATCTGGCGGAGAGCTGCTAAACTTGGCAGCACTGGTGGGCAAACTTGATTTGGGTCTTTAATTAATTTGGCCGCAAGTTCTTTTTGTACGACTACGGCAGGCTTATACTGTAGAATTTTTGCTAATTTACCTCTTTTGTATGGAGTTAATTTTGATTTTTTTTTAGGATTGTGTGGTACATTCTCTTCCTTACAAGTAAGTATATCGCATGTAAATCTTACAGTTTTTTCAGAAATTGCTTCGGTTTTTATTATTGTTTCTCTTTGACATTGTGAGCACTTTCCAAATAACGAAATGTTATTTTCACCGTCAACTTTCTTATTTTTAAAGTTCCAAGTACATGGTAGCTTAGATAACTCCCAGAGCTTTTCTCTCAAAAAAGTCGCCCACTTAAACTTTGGCAGACTCCTGTATTTTTGGTGTGTCGATGAGGTCCTTATATCTCTTCTAGCATAATGTACCATCACGGGTTGAATTTTTTTCCATTCATGCTCGTCCATTGTAAAACTAAATGTTTTCACCTTGTCTTGATATGTCAGCGATAATGAAGCCACACTATGACGCGACGGTGAAGAAGATGAACTACTCTGAACTCGGGGTGAATAAAGGTTATCATCTTCATCATTTTGAAAATACTCAAAGCTCAAAGCATTTATTTCAACTAGACCATTACGGCACTTTTGAATGTCAAATTACAAATTAAATCAAAGCTACAGTCACAGTCACAAGGCATAATAACTTGAGAAAGTACTGTAGTTGCCCATTCCCTAGCGTAGATCTCTATGGAGAAGAACGGGCAAGAAACTCCATGGACACTCTTTTTAAATCAATATATTGTTACAAAATCTTGGTTACATCATTCATGTGTGATTATACATATATGTGAGAACGATGTAGAAAGACGTGCACATTAAGAGCGTCCAGAGAAAAGATTAAATCAACAGTGTAAAAAAAAAAGAAATTAAAATTAACCATGGCAGCTAAGAGATGACCAGTCCCAACTGACAGCGCCCGTTCACGAACATGACGCATGTATCGGCGCCATTCAACTCGACCATATTGAAGGGAGCTAAATGACCCGACACACCCGCCACCATCAGCGAGACATTTGAGTGAGCATGACAATCTCTCAGCCGCCAAGGCATATTCAAGTCAAAAAAAAGAAAAAGATAACTAAATGTAAATGGTGGCTTTACAGTACATAGAACTCACACAAATGTGCTATGCAGTTATATAATACTACGAGATGGAATCTATACAATGCAAGGATATTTTACAATCTTCTGCAGCTTCCACAATAACGTAACCTGGGAATCAGTTAGTTTGCCTATGGTTGTGGAGCAGGACCAGCATTGAGCCAAGCATTTTTATCATTAATGTAATCCCCCAAATTATAATATGCTTGCCTACATAGTGTGCGTTTTATACAAGATTTAAATTTCGTCTCATTCAGTTGTAGAATGTGAGGAGGTATTTTATTGTAACATTTTAAACAGTACCCCATGAAAGATGAATCTACTTTAGCAAGCCTGAAACCTGGCTGAACGAGTTGGTCCCTATTTCTAGTATTATAGTGGTGTCTGTCACCTCTTTTACTGAATAAATGCAGATTTTTCCTAACGTACATGATGTTTTCATAGATGTATTGGCAAGGTACTGTCAAGATGTTAATTTCCTTAAACAGTTCTCTCAGAGAGTCGCGTCTACGTAATTCGTATATGGCTCTGATTGCTCTTTTCTGCAGAATGAATATAGACTCGATGTCTGCCGCACGTCCCCACAGTAAAATACCGTATGACATAATACTATGAAAATAACTGAAATAGACTAGCCTCGCGGTATCAATATCAGTAAATTGACGGATCTTTCTAACAGCATATGCAGCTGAGCTCAGCCGTCCTGTAAGAGATGTTAAATGAGGACCCCATTGTAGCTTTGAATCGAGCGTGATTCCCAAGAAAACTGTTTTATCGACGAATTCTAGTTTCTCTTGATTCAACATTATGTCACAATCACTACTTTTGACATTTGGTAGGGCAAATCGAATGCACTTAGTTTTTTTCCCATTGAGTACTAAATTGTTAGCGGTAAACCAGTTATGGACCTGCAGTAGGGCATTATTTAAATCGTCAAAATTAGTGGCACGTCTGTTTATCCTAAATATTAACGAAGTATCGTCAGCAAACAACACCATATGCGGGTGGATGTTAAATAAATGGGGTAGGTCATTAATATAAACTAAAAAGAGGAAGGGACCCAGAATCGAACCTTGTGGTACACCCATTTTTACTTTTAAACCCGTAGAATTGACACCATTTATTTGTACTTGCTGATGTCTATCATTCAAATACGACTTTACTAAACTAAGCGCAAGTTTACCTAAACCATAATGCTTAAGTTTCAAAATGAGGGTTTCGTGATTTACGCAATCAAATGCCTTCGAAAGGTCACAAAAGATTCCTATGGCATCTTGTGCCTCTTCCCACGCAGTAAATATGTGTTTTAATAAAGTAACACCGGCGTCAGTTGTACAACGTCCCTTGGTGAAACCATACTGTTGTTCGTGTAATATTTTATTGGTGTTAAAATGGCAAAGCATTTGATTGAGCATTATCTTTTCAAACACCTTGCTGAAAACAGGCAACACGGATACTGGCCTATAGTTATTGGTGTCTTTACTGTCCCCGGATTTAAAAAGCGGTATTACCTTACTGAATTTCATTAGATCCGGGAAGACTCCTTGATCCACGCACAAATTAAATATTGAGGCTAAATACGGTGCTACAGTTTCAATAATTGAGGTACAAGCTTTAATAGACATACCCCATAGGTCTTCGGTTAATTTGATCTTGATTTGTTTAAAAGCTTTTATGACTGTCGTGGGGTTTATATGCTGAAATTTAAATTCATTTGGACAGGCTGAAACGTTTGCTTTTAATAAATCAATAGAGAGCACCGGAGAGGAATGTAAGGTTTCAGTAGTTTTAAGTGGGATACTGGTAAAGAAGTTTACAAATTCTTGAGCAACTTCATTATTGGAGCTGACAAGGCCACCTGAAGTCTCTAGTGTGAAGTCATTACTATGTTTTATATTTCTGTTTGTTTCACTGTTGATAATTTTCCAAACCGTTTTTATTTTGTTATCGGCTGATTTAATTTTATTGCTAATGAATAAGGACTTGGCTACCTTGCAGGTGTTTTTAAAAATTTTCGAGTAATTAGCAACATATTTATTAAAAGATTCTGTGTTGATGTAAGGCTTAAATAATAATACTCGTCGTAGTGCCTTTTCAATGCTTTGTAGATTGCATAAGGAGCTATCGTATTATCTAACTCATTAGATATTGTTTTAAATACTGGATCATTATATTTAATACTGCGATTTCTGCATACATCTCCGTACTTAAGAAATATTTTTTTTAATTTTTCACTATTGACTTTTCCTTTGCGACCCGCTTTTATCTGAAAATTAAATTAAAAAGTATATTTTTAAATATCTATTTATTTATAACTGCTTTTTAATAATTTGAGATTACCAGGAGTTAAAAGTTGCGTCTGGTTTAGGCAAAACCTTAAACGCTCTATTTAGTTTTTAAATAGAGAGCCTGGGAAAGGTTTACCTTACCCAGGCTTTATTTATTATTATTAATTATATAAAACACAATAAATTCCATCCTTGTTCATTAAGGCCTAATTTGTTAGGACTTTATTCCGATCTACTTTTTAACTAGGTACCTATGTAAAAGTACTGACTACAGCAAAACTGGTAAAAGTTTTAACATGGTATGGTGGTAGATAACACAAAATAAATGTCGTTAACAAATTTAATTCAAAAATAAATAACTCACCATATTGATTAATATCACGTAATTATTTATATCACGTTTAAATATACACTAAGTCTCTCACTGAATACACACTTATGTCCTTTTTATCGGAATATCACTGTCGGATCCACAACGTACAGCAGTAACCATTGAGCTATATATACTAGAGATGCAAACCTCAACAAAATTGTCAAAAAAAGTGTAACCACCATTTAAACGCGACGACGTAGCTTTGAAACCATTAACATTTTAAAGTAAACGTATATTTGTCTCGCTTACACAAGTCACAAGAACAATACCGTCGCCTTAATTAGACAAAGTCGGCAATATAAACTTCCAATGGTGGGATGGGGTGGCCTACTCATGCGAAATTTTACCCAAGTTTTTAAGCGTTAAAAATATTTAATACATTTATAAATTAATTAAATTAACTTTAAAATATTCGAATTGCATATTTCTTTTTGGATATATTAAAAGTTTTTAACTAACTAGCACTTCACCTGTGACTTCATCCGCGAAAATAATTAAAGCCTTTGTTACTGGCTAAAGATGTAGCTGTGTGTGAAATAATTTTTAAAATCGGGTGAGAAGTTCTCGAGTTAAATCGTAACAAACACACAAACAATAAAAACCTTTTCTCTTTATAACATTATTATTTCGTTTATTAATTTACATACACATTCGCTTTTTGGATCTATTTTGTCTTGATCACGGAAGTGCTTCGAAAATGAGAAAAATCAAAATCAAAGCATTAATTGCAAGTAGGCCAATTACAGGCACTTTTGAATTTTCGAAACAAAGATGAAAATTAAATATAGCTACAGTCCCAGTCACAAGACATAAAAACTGTGAAAGTACTGTAGTTGCCCATTCCCTAGCGTAGATCTCTATGGAGAAGAACGGGCAAGAAACTCCATGGACAATCTTTGAAATCAAAATTAATGTTACAAAATCTTGGTTACATCATTCATGTTGAGATGGTATATTATGCGAGAACAATGTAGCATGGTATGCACGTTTAAAGTGTCCATAGTGAAAACAAAATAATTCGTTCAAATTAGCCATGGCAACTAAGAGGTGTCCAGTCACAACTGACAGCGCTCGTTCACGAGCATGACGCATGGATCAGCACCATTCAGCTCAACCATTTTGAAGGGAACTAAATGGTCCGACACACGCGCCACTATCAGCGAGACATTTCAGCGAGCATGACATACTCTGAACCGCCAGGGCACATTCAATTCATTGCGATGCGATTACATAAAAGGTAAATGAAAAGTCAGTCAGTCTCTTCTTTCAGCTATTGGATTATTTCCACCCACTAAACACGGCGTGTTACATCATTAGGCACGTTACAGCGTTGTTATAAAAAAAAAACGAAGCACTTATTTCATCAATTAAAAATTCTCCCACAAATGTTGGAAACTAAAACTAAGTTTTACTGGTAACACTGAACCTAATTGTCAAAATTCGAAATGTAAATTAATAAATTGCGTTTTTACGTTGATGTAAATCATTATAAAAACTCAGAAACAATAAAATTAAGTATGGAAAGTAATTCCGGTTAATTAATTATGTGTTTGTGATTTTAAATCGCACTCTTTCAATACGTATTTACACATTTTTTGTCTTGTGTCACTTCCGTAGGCATCTAACAGAACACTGAACTGACGTTAGCGACGCATATGTATCCGTACATATGTCCCGTGGCAACGCCTTGGCGTGGTAATTGCTAATCTAGTTACATATATATCTATGGCAGTAACAGTCCGTTGAGATATAATACTGGTATCGTGACGATTCGACGCGAGCGCGGTGGTCCGCTGACCAGCAGTTGTGCGAATGAAAAGCAATATTAGAAAGAGAGCGCAATAGGCAAACTCGCGTCGATGCTCCTGTAGTGCGGCCGAAGAGACCAACTTAGAATAATGTTAAAATAGTAATTTTACTGATTTATCTGTAAAAAATATTAAATTTACTCGTGCATTTGATTCAGTGTTTTTTTTTACTGACCCTGGGAATAAAGAGTATTTATGTATACTCAATTTATTTGACAATAATCACAGAAATAACGATATAACAGCGTTATATTAACAGTGAAGAATCAAACAGATTACGAATAAGAATTGCTTCGATATATTTTAAAATATATCATTATAATTGTGAATGTAACGCTGCATTTATTCTTGAGCACGTCTTAAATGATATTTTTTTTAGTGCTTCTACTGTAAGTAATTGTTAAAATAGTGTATATCTATTTATAACGTTATTTTAGATATAATTAACATTTCCACGAGCAGTAACTTGCAAGATTCTATTAATATAATTCTGTACATTTTGTTTATAATGTATAAGAATATCTAAATATTAAAAAAGTTTTTTATCAGTTAACAATAGAAACCAGAACAGAAATGCGCTTAGACTGTATTGTCTTGAACTTATGGTCTTGAAATTATGGTCACTCTACTAGAACATTGTATGGGGTAACATAATTCTTGAGATTACTCGCGTCCCAAACAGTGTTGAGGGTAAAAGGATATGTCATTTTAATGGGGTTAATATGAGGATTATATGGACGTCTACAGCAAAATCCTAGCTACTATAGTTATTGAGATATCATGGTTTAAAGTAACGTCAGGACTGCGCGGCCACGAGTTTTGTGTTTTAAATTGATTTCGTCTGTTTAATTACACTTTAGTCGTATTTTAAAGCTTTTGTCAGTTTCGACAAATTAAGACCTTTCTCCTTTTAACTCTTATACTATATGAAGTCTTCATTTTTAATAAAAAAAATACTAAAAACAAAATAGCAAATCAAGGACTGCACGGCCATGACTTTCAAGGCGAATATTTAATTATAATATTGATATAGAGCTTTGATTCATTTTTCGACAAATCTTGACAAATACAGACTTGAGTTGACAAAAGGAATTATTTCTCTATCCCAAGTAGTTGCTGAGATCTCCGTGGCCGCGCAGTCCTTGACGTCAGGATTGCGCGGCCAACTTAAAACGCTTAACTTCTTTATTTCTGCTTTGACAAATACGGGGTTTGTTTCTTTCGATTTTGACAAATATCGACAAATTTTTGGCTGAAACCATTTTCTGATTTGATAACTTGGCGGAGCAATCCTGACGCACATCCCAGATACCAGACTATTGTCATCACATGAGCACAGCTTCCAACAGTTCTTTTCCCAATTATGCAACTACAATAATAATCAGAAATACAGTTTTGCCAATTAGTCTCTGCCACTTTCAATAAAATATATGTGTAATACACTCGACTACTAATGTGGCGTGACTTTATTCGTCCTCTGATTAATACTGTCTCATGTGATGACGAAATGCCTGGAATATTTATTAATTGTACATCTTCACATACTTCTACAGTAAAAGTACCATTTGGCCGAATATGTTCCCCATAATAAGAGTGTGCCTGTTTAATTTGATAAATACCCAAACTAAATAAAACTAAATCTGACATCTCCATGATGGGGAACACATTCAGCTGTGGCATTTGAGCATTTATATGGACGAAACTGGCTCGGTGTCTATTAAGCTGATGATTAATCACATGGTTAGCTAAATAGTTTTGCATGTTCATTCTCTGATTAGCTCTTTCCAGTATAGTTTGAGCATCAGGATGGTCAATCAAAACGGGATGAAAATGGTTTAAAATAGCTCCTGCAATTTTGAAATCATTCATTAGGTTTTGAGACCCTAAATTAAAATATTTATATCGTAATATTTTGAAATCCCGTTTAAACCGACCATTTGCAACTTCTACAACCCACCTGCACAGTGTCACTAGCCGTGATTTGTTGGCTTTTTCAGTCGATAATTGAGTTTCCCCTGCGCTTAGGGTCTCAGGTTTACAAACTGTATATCCCAAAGATGTTAATAATGGGATAGAGTCTCTAAAACCACGGTCGAGAATAAAAACATCATTCTGTCTAAAATATTGCCTTAACTCAGAATTTTCATTTTGGAACAGCAGTCGCATAATTGTAGCGTCTGATGTTGTGGCTGCGTATGGGCCAAATATGTCTATAATGTGGCCATCAGTGGCCACCAGTAAAAAGGGTTTTACAAGATTTGCAAACTTGTGTAAGCTATATGATTTTTTTTGGAACAGATAGTTAGATGATTTCTGTAAATATATGTATGTCCCATCGCAAATAATTATGGGGTTATTTTCTGCTGTTCCGAAAAGACCCTGTGGGATTAAAAGGTTTCTACTGGACAGGCTTGTTCGAGGATTATGATTTACACCTAAATGTCTAGGTACATAAAATTCGTTCAAGCAGTGACGTGCCTTTTTCATATAACTGCATGCCGCCGATTTATTCATGCTCATTAATGATGCAATTCGTCTAATTGGCTCCCCAGTTCTTATTTTCATGAGGTACAATCCTAAAGCTGTTTTAGGTTTTTTACATATATTTGACAATTCACTTGTAATACAACTCAGTAGTGCTAAAAAGTTCAATACAGTTAAGCCTGTCCAATAACGACAAATATGGTTGTTCATGTTTTCAACATTTTCAAAATCAATAATTTTTACTGTTTGTTTTCTTAATAAATCTAGCATTTCTACTATATGAGTTTGAGTAAACTGCGTTGTAAACTGATATTCAGTCAACAGTTCCCAATTATATACACTTGCATGTTCTTCACATACTCGGGCATTAGGTGAGACATATAATTTGTAGTCAATTAATATTTGTTTCTTAATGTAAATAGGAACTCTTAGACGTTCCGAGTTTGTATAATCGGGAACAAAACAATGGTTAGATGAATTTGGAGTTCGACTGTAACCTTCTAGTTCAACAAGTACATTCTCATTTTGAACTATGTCCATATCAATTTCCGAACTGAATGTACTGTAACGTACAGGTGCAGCTACAGAGCTAGACCTACTTTCTACATTGTCACTAGTCTCTTGGGACTCTCTTGGTGGTTCAATGACTTGTGGAATATTGCTGTGGGCCCTTTGCCAACAGGCATTACATGCTCGACCATTCGGTGGAATCTGAAATAAAGCTTTCAATAAATTTGTGTTCTGGTAAACAGAAGTACAAATAAAGTGTAAATATTTAATATACATATTTACCTGTCGGGGGCTGATGATGCCAGCTACATAAGCCCGCTCAGGATGATCATCCGTTAAGGGACGAGAACGTCTGCCCGTTCTTCTTGAAATGGATGTACCACACCAAACACAAACTGATTGATGACCTAGCTGTCGACCGCCAATATTATTCTCATTTCTGTTGTTCAGTTCCGTGAGTATAAGGTTCATGCATTCTTGGCAAATGCGATCTCCATCTGTTACCTATACACAAACCAATATGTTAGGTTAGACATACACACTATCATTCTTATGCATGGTCTTTGAGCAAACTAATGCTGTTTAATCTTTTTCAACATAAATCCCTAATAAAGTAGGTAAGTTAAAAATACATTACCTGCCGAGTAATCCATTCTTCAAGTATTGAGACTATTTCAGGACTCATGCTTAAAGCATCATAGTCATACTGCTGATTAGCATGTATAGCTATGTTACAATTCATGCAGAGAGCCATTATACTGTAACGATAAATAAAAGCAGAACATAAAGTTAATGATTGAAAAGTGTAAGGCACTTATTAAAGGAAAACGTGGAAATAAATCCCTTATTGAATAAAGAACAGTACTTACATTCGGGGTAATCCAAAAGCCGAAGTCCTAATCACGTGCAATATCAAATAACCGGTACGAAAAAGCAAAGTCGTCAGAGTTATAGGTTCATAAATAATCATGTGCAAGTAGAAGAATCCGTTGTGAAAAGGCCAAGTAAGTAAAATCAGAAAAATCAGCAAAGTAGAATAATAACAATAAAGTACGAGCGAACCAATGGCGCGAACGAGCGATACTGTGATAGTCCAGGTCAATAGGGGTGTTATCTGAAATCAATTAATTGAAGAAACGATTTTTCGAGGCAGAAAAATCGATTTATCCTAGAAAATCAACTTTTGCTTTTGTCTGTTAGAAGACAAAATCATATGTTGATTGTCTAGGACATTCTTTATGTTGTATTATGTATTTCTAATTAAAAATACATTTGGAAAATAAATGTCTTGTTTTATACGTGATACTTTCAAGTGGCAATAAAATAATTGTTATTATCGAACTCTCGAATCACATGAATTTCAATCCGAGATAACTTGAAGCTTGTCCTAAGTTAGCACATCTCTAACGCCAGTGACAGATGAATGTCAAATACATTATGACATTGACACTGAGTGGCGGAGCTTTTTTTAAAGGGCTGCCAACAACAAATAAAATAGTAATAACATCAATTATTATTTTATCGTTTTTCACTTAAATGGGGGTTTTTAAAAATATTATTTCAACTATTCGAAACAAACCCAACTCTTTTTAAAACATTTTTCAGTCATATGCTTGCCTCCACAGCGGGTACTCTTGAGAATTTTGGCCACTGTACCCTTGAAGTGGAGAATGTTTTATTCCCGGCCTCTGAACCAATTGAATACTCCCGGTTTCCGGCTGAATATTTTTTGTTTCTTTTTCTGTACTTTCATAAGCTGCTGCTATTTTCACTGCTTGTTCAAATGAAAGGCTGTCACCTACCGTTAACAGCTTTTTTATAAGTTGTTCGTTTGACAATCCACATACTAGGCGATCTCGTAATGCCTCATTTAAGAAGGTGCCAAAATTGCCTTTCTTTTTATTTCGACCACGAACTGGTTTACCGACTGGTTTTCTTGTTTGCATTTATAGAATTCGTACCGACCTGCTACCGCCGGCTTTTCTGGAGATACAAGATTTTTTAACAAATTATAAGTTTCTGGTCCCACCATAGTGATTAACATTGGTACCTTCATGCTTTCGTCTACTTGGTTCACAATTAGGAACTGCTCCATTCGCTCACTATAATCTTTGAAATCATGTTTCTCTGCGTTAAATAAAATGACTTTTTCTTGTGGGTTTTCTCAAGTCGCAGGTGCCCGTCCCATTATGACTTACGCTTGTGTCGTGTATGCTCACGCCAAGCCTAAACATCTCTATAAGATGCAGGTCCTTCAGAACCGATTCTTACGTAAAATCACGGGAGCCCCCTATTACGTTTGTAATGATCGTTTACGTTTAGATTTAAAAATCCCCACAATAGCCCAGTTTATAAAGCGCCTCTCGAAGCGCTTCTTCGATTCCGCGATCAAACACCATAACCCCCTGATCGCAGCGGCCGCCCGATACGAACCCTCGCGAATTAGTCAGATCCGCCGCCCAAGGCATGCATTAGTCGAACCCGATGACGCTATCAGTCTTCGTACGCGCACGATTACGATCGGACGCGTTACTGTTTTGACCGGTCGGTGACTCACGCGGAGGACAATGACCTCTAGTACGGTTAAGTGTGTTACTTGCAATATTGTCATTAACGAACTTTTAGCGTTTTTACGAAATGTGTTGGGTTTTATGGATGAGCAGAGCATACATCAACTTTGTACTACGTCTTTCACGGCTGAAGACATCGTGAAAGCCAAATCTTTGATATTCGATTCCATTCCAAATGCGAAGAAGATGCCACTCAGAAGGAAGGACGGGAAGAAGAAGATGTCCCGTGATCTAGATGACATCATTAGACTCATGACTATCACGGACGAAGAGTTAATTCCAATATTTGTGGCAAAGGAACTGCATAAACTTCCCCCAGTCACCTTTGATCATGTGGATGTGACGAGGCTCCTGAAAGATATATTGAAGCTTCAAAATCAACTCAGTGTGCTGGAGAAGAAGTTTGTGACTGCAGAAAGGTTTGAGGTGCTTAACCAAGAAATAGAGAACATGAAGCACGCACCTATGCGAGATAATTGGCAGTCGACTAATAATGTGAATAAAAGACGAGGTGCATGTTTACAAAATAGCCCCTCTGATAGTGGACCCTTGGGTCTTAATTATGTGCCTATATGTAGGACACAAACAGCTGATGAGGTGAACGACCGCGCAAAATCGGCAAGTCATTCTCCGATTACAAGAACTGGCGAGGAACGTCCCATCTCTTTCTCGCAGGAACAAAGCGAAGCGACGGATACACGGAGATACGTGGAGGCGCAGGCGGTGATGCGAGCTTCAAATAGTGCGAGCGAGAACGGTGTTGCGTCGGCTCAGGAAGGACAACGCGGATGTTCGGTAATGAGCGAGAGGCAATACGTCAGGCGCGTAGACGACGAGGCGACCACCGCGGTAGATGAATCCCCACCGAAAGTAAACAGTGCGCCAGTAACCACAGCAGCGAAACATCGTGCTACGTTTAATTCGAACGTGCCAACATGTCCGCAACAGATTGCGATGGGTATGACTACGCCGGATTTCGAGTTAAGTAGTGAGCAAGTGGGAACGGAGAAAAATACAGAGTGGACGTTAGTGCAGCGAAAAGCGTCAAAACAATATAAACTGGTTGGCCAAAGAGGTCGCGCAGTGACGTCCTCAGATAGCAAGTTTAAGGCGGCGGATGTAAAAATACCGCTATTTATATCAAATGTTAGTGTTGAAACTAGTGAGCAAGATATTATAAGTTACATACAGGAAAAAACTAATGAAGTTGTGTCGTTAAAAATGATAAATATGAAAAAGTCTAGAAAGTATAATGCTTATAAGTTATTTGTTTCTAGGAATAAATTAGATTTATTTTTGAATGACGGGTTGTGGCCCGACGGCATAACATTTAGGCGTTTTGTGCGGTTTATGTACCGTAAGTAAAAGGAAGAGGTTATAGCTTGACAAAACCAAAATTATGAATCATAATAATAACAAACATTGTAAGATCATTACTTTTAACTGTAAGTCTGTTAAACGATCGATTGAAAGTGTTAGAAGGTTGTGTAATATGTGCGATATTATATGCCTCCAAGAAACTTGGCTTCTACCCCATGATATTCCTATTTTAAGTACCATATCAGATGAGTTTGAGTATACGGGTAAGTCAGCTGTTGACACATCTACCGGATTACTGATTGGAAGACCGTATGGGGGAGTAGCTATTCTGTGGAGGAAAGGTGTTTTTGATGCAGTCACTGTGTTGGATTGTAATAGCAGTCGCTTGGCGGCCGTCAAAGCTAGTATTGGCGGGCGCTCAATTATTGTAGCCTGTGTGTATATGCCGACTAATTCGCCCGATAATTTGCCTATGTTTACGGAAGTGTTAGGTGAGATCAGTGCAGTGGGTGCGAGCGGTGGGGTCGAGAGTTTGTTTATACTGGGTGGTTTTAATGCACATCCAAACGAATTATTTTTTAGGGAACTTGTTAGTTTCTGTGCAGATCAATCATTTATTTGTGCTGATGTTGATAAATTGGGGATAAATTCGAGTAGTTATACTTTTATGAGTGATGCACATGGATGTAGGAGGTGGCTTGATCACTGTATAGTCTCTCTGTCGGCTTGGGCTACAGTGAACAAGATTATTATAAAAGAGGATATATATACATCAGATCATCTACCACTTTGTATTGAGTGCGACTTAAATATAGTAAGACCTAAGGTGACAACAATTCCTACTCCTTGCAACAAAGTTATTTGGGGGGAACGCAATGAATCGCAAATTGACAGATACCGTGAGTTATGTAATAGTAAACTGCGTGATATAGACTTCCCTCCAGAATTTCAAGAGTGTAGCCACGGTTTTTGTAATTTGAGTGGGCACACAGCTGTTTTAGATAGGTTATTTAATAAAATATCATGTGCACTATGTGATGCTGCCGAGCAAACATATGAAAAGGTAGGGACTGGAGGTAGAAGTAGGAACCACAGGACATTATGCGGGTGGAATTACCATGTAAGAGATGCACACCGCGAGGCCAGGCTTAAATTCGAAATGTGGGTCTTATACAATCGGCCTGCTTCTGGACTTATTTTTGAACAAATGCGAGTGGCCCGTAACACGTTCAAGGCTCGGCTAAAATGGTGTCAAAAAAACCAGGAGCAGATCAAGATGGATGTTATAGCAAAAGCAAGAGCAACAAATAATTTCGCTAAGTTTTGGAAGTCCACGAGTAAGCTTGATATTAAGCCTGGCCTATCGGTGAATGTCGGCGGCAGGAGTGAGCCGGTGGAGATTGCGAATATGTTCAAGGAACATTTTACAGTGCAATCTCCTCTAGGTCCCTCAGTACATGCAGTCAATGCTGGGCCTGGAACTCAGGGAGATAAGTCGTTAATGTTCTTCTCGGCCAGACAAGTTGCAAAAATTATTAAAAATATGAGCAGAGGCAAGTCTCCCGGACACGACGGGCTCAGTATTGAGCATCTCAAGTTTGCTGGGGTGCATCTGCCAAGGGTTTTGTCGGTGTTTTATAACATGTGCCTTAGTCACTCTTACTTGCCGGCGGGACTGATGAAAACACTGGTGGTTCCCATAATTAAGAATAGGACAGGCGACATATCAGATAAGTCAAACTATCGACCTATATCACTCGCAACCACATTGGCAAAAGTGCTGGATGGTATGATTGATTCCACTTTGAGCGAATGTCTATCCGTGCATGACTCACAGTTCGGGTTTCAACCTGGACTGTCAACGGAAAGCGCCATAGTAAGTCTCAAACATACCGTCCAGTATTACACTGATAGGAAAACGCCGGTATACGCCTGTTTTCTGGATCTCTCTAAAGCCTTCGATTTAGTCAATTATGACGTACTCTGGAGAGAGCTTGAGGACAGAGGTGTACCGGCTGGAGTGCTCAGGATCCTACAGTATTGGTATGGGAAGCAAGAAAATGTTGTGAGGTGGTCCAATGCACTCTCTGATACATACAGGTTGGAATGTGGTGTGAGGCAGGGGGGTCTGACATCTCCGAGGCTATTTAGCACATATATAGACGGCCTAATCGTAGACCTCAGCAAAATGCGGGTGGGATGCAGCGTCCATGGTGTAAAAATAAACAGTATCAGTTACGCTGATGACATGGCGTTGCTGGCGCCGACGGCAGGTGCGATAAATGAAATGCTTCGGGTCTGTCAGGCGTATGCTGCCTCACACGGACTTGTGTATAATGTTAAGAAGTGTGAATACATTGTCTTTAAGGCCGGCGGTGAATGCCCAGATACTATACCTGACATTACCCTAAACGGCTTGAACGTCAAAAGAGTGACAACTTTCAAATATCTAGGGCATCTTCTCGCTGACGACCTTAAGGACAATGTTGATATTGAAAGAGAGCGTAGGGCACTGGCGGTCCGAGGTAACATGTTGGCCCGAAGATTCACTCGGTGTAGCAGCTTAGTAAAAATAACACTGTTTAAGGCATTTTGTCAGTGTTTTTACACGGGGAATCTTTGGTTCAACTATACCAAAAGAACGTTGGATGACCTACGCGTACAATACAATAATATTTTTAGGATGCTGTTGGGACTGCCGCGATGGTGCAGTGCTTCTACTATGTTTGCGCAAAACCGAACTGACGGCTTCCACGCCGTCATTCGTAAGAAAACCGCGTCGCTGTTGTCAAGGTTGCGGGCGAGTGGCAACAGCATCCTAAAAACCATCGCGGATAGTATCGACTCTCCGATTATTAAAAGCTTTGTGAGAAGGACAATCACAGAGCATTAATCTGGGGATGTCCTTTTCACAATATAACTTACTCTGTTTTCTAAAATGTATCTGAGCTACTAACACTAGAAATAAGTTATTTTGTATTGTTTACTAACACAATGGATTACTGTTGTCCGAAAAATAAAGAATATTATTATTATACCCTTTATTCAATTTATCAACAAATTTTTTACATTTTTAAATATTGATATAAAAAATATATAAAAAAACATTTAAAAATATAAAAAATTGTAGCCCACCGGTATCGGGAACAGGGTCCAAGCTACCGGCGGTCAGGGCTCCAGAGAGAGGAACCTCCTAACAAGACGGGCCGTGTCCAGGAGTACCGCTTTCTGAATCAAGCCCTTGATCCAGCTGCCTAACGAGAGCCTCCTCAGGTGTTGGTCGAGGCTCTTGGCAATTAAGCCATGCGCTGACACGACTATCGGCACAATGATTGCTGAGTCTGAGTTATTATTATTATTATTATTACCCTCCTCCAAGAGAGCAGGAAGGAAACTAGCACGCTCAAGAAGCACAGACGCAAACAGCCGTCATTCCGTCCTCGCCGTCGAGGCCCGTCGCGATGCCCCGATTCAAACCTTCCCCGTCCCTTGCTCGTGCCAGCCCGCGTGGCTGAACCTGTAGTCCAAATCCAGTCCCTAAATAATGACACCACTCAGATCCAGCCTGTCCCCTCGCTGTACTCTTCCAGCGACGCCCTAAGCCGAGGCCCGTACCCCGCAGGGGGTGCCCTTAGCGTGTAGTCGCTTAGGGGGCGTCCATAAATTACGTGAGATGTTTAAGGGGGGGAGGGGGTCGAGTCAAATCTCATCTAATCTTACGTTGGAGAGAGGGGGGGTCTCGGCAAATATCACGCAATTTTTTTCTGATTGAAATAAAAAAAAATATAACGCATACCTACGTCAAAAGATTCGTCTATTAGACGAAAACCCACATTTTGAAAAATCTCACGTGAGATTGGGGGATGGGGGAGGGGGTTGAATAAAATCTCATGACATCTCACCAGGGGGGGAGGGAGGGACAGAAAATAAAAAAAAAAACACCTCACGTAATTTATGGACGCCCCCTTAGTTTGTAAGTTTTATGCCCTGGCTGGAGGCCTTACACTCAAGGCACTCACAGGATAGTCCGGTTAAGCAGACGACAACCTTTGTAGGTTGAACTGCGAGATGCCATTCCGAAAAAAAAAAGAAAAAGAAAAAGTCGCAGGTGCCAATAATCCGCAATCAACCGATGCCTTGAAAGTCAACATAATGCAGGCCATCGCTCAGATTCAGCCGGATCTATGCATGCGAAAATTGGACCTCTTGAATTTGTGTCACCGTTCGAAACCTTGGTGGACATTTTAACGATGTTATATTGAAAAAATAATGGCATTTATAGGCCTTTCAAATAAAACAATAATTTATTTCATACTTACAGCTTGTTTTATTTAATTTCAACATCGACCCGTCCTTGTTGAAAGACCCTTTAGTTATTAAAATTGGTTTTGAGTCCTAAAAAAATGTTCGCTAGGATATTATTATTATAATACAGAAATGACTATTTATTCGTTTTATGCTTATTATAATATATTTGCACTGCATTTTTTGTTACATCCTCACCTTCGTAGATGATTTTACCTTCTAGAATTCTATAAATAGATCTGCACCATCTATAAATAATTATATGTATAGTTGTGTCAACAGAACATTGTGAAATTATGTATTTCACAATCTATAAAATTAAAATCGGTGAATACTCGTAGATCGATTAAGGTTTTTAATCTTTCTTTGATGTTCTTTTTGTGGCAATCACTATTTAAAAATGCAACAGTTGTTTCTTGTATTTCCTGAAAACAAGATACTAGGCAATCGGAGGAATATCAAAGCCACTTCTTATTTTGGCAACATTCTCTGGCACTTATGTATTTGTACATTTCCTTGTCCGAATTGCCCAGTAACTTGCTTGTACAATTTGTTGTATTAATAAAATTAAAATATAATTGTTTTGTAGACACTTCGTCAAAGCCCATGGCACCCACAGACGTAAGTTTTTTGATCAGCCCCTGAATCAGAAATATTTCTTGTATTTTGCATAACATTCAGAGGCTGATCAATTACAATACTTTGGGATTGCAAAGGAGCATTAAATTTTTCTTTATTTTTAAGGAAAAAGGAGAGGGATTGGAGACATATTGGAATTCTCTTCGCAATTGGAACCTACGGAATGATTTGTGCTGAAATTATTTAATAATAAAGATTTAAAACCTCTCTCAGTTGGGCATAACATTTCGAGCACCTAAACTTCGAACACTTCTAAAGAAAAGAAATTTTCGAGCGGGTCTTGGTTAAAATTGCGTGTCAGCATTGAGTTAAAGGAATATTTTTTAGATAATATTTGCCAAATCAATTTAAAAGCTTCGATTGTTCGAATAAAATTATTTTAATTGGTACAGACTTTTCGATTTTCTCCCCATCACTTTTTTACCATGAATTTGGCAGTTTTTAACATTTTTATTGCATTTTGCCATAATTTGTGATGAGGAGAATTTCGAGTTACAGCTTCATATATTTTACGCCACGTAAAAGATAACGCGTTTTAAAAGGATCAAATAAGTTAACAATTATTATTAATAAGAATGGTATTAGATCAAGACATTCCGAGGGATAATCTCCTCTTCCAACAACAATATCGGCAACTGCTATCCTGTTACTTAAAACTTGATCTGCAATTTTCACCCTCATTTTCTTAATTTTGACGGGATCAATGTGTTCATTTGCCAAGTCGTGATGGACACGCAACTCTCCATGCGACCTATCGGCTTCAAAAACTCGCTGAAAGTATTCCCACTTTATTATTTTTAATTCATTTTCGTGCACTTTGTCCTTTCGCCACTCTTTTCCTGCTCGGAAATAAGCATTTTAGCTTCGGAGATAAAGTTATTTATAGTGTTTACATTAGCCGTGCTTTGGTCGCATACGGTAGCGATAATCTTCAAACCAGTAGCTTGTACGTTACCTATAACATTTACAAAGAAATATTTAGGTTTTGATGTTTTTAGTGTTTGCGTAAAGTAGTAAGCTACTCGTTGTTTGTAATTTTTCCTGTCCCCTTTGACCATGAACACCAAAATATGATTGAAACATTTTGCGTCTTGTAGTTCCCATATTTCCTAACATCTTAAGTAACCTTAAGCAAGGCTGTGGCTGTGCTGTGACCAGGCCGAAAACCAGATTGGAATTTGGACAACAGGCTGTTCTTAAGAACGTGGGAAGTTATTTGTCTAAGAGCCGCTGCTTCAAGCAACTTGGAAAGGAAAGGAAGAATGGAGATAGGTCTGAAGTGATTTGGCAAACTAGGACTGGGAATCTTTGGAAGAGGGATAATATAAGCGTTACGCCACAAATCAGGAAACACACCAGTGAAAAAGGAAAAATGTGTGATGTGAGTAACAATGGGAATTAAATTATCAATCATAAAATATAACATAGCTCTGCTGATCCCATCACAGCCCACAGCCTTAGACTTAATTGACATAAAAAAATTTAGACCTCAGCGTTAGTCACGGGAGAGAAAGAGAAAGAGTCAGGAGGTAACAACGGCTTGGAAGTAATGTCATTAATAGTATGGTTTCTACAACAACTGAAAGCGAAGCTGATGTAGAGAAATGTTTATTGAGAAAGTTTAAGAACAGACTAGAAGGTAAAATACTAGAGGAGGGCTTTGTTATGCCAAGTGTTTTTGGAAACTTCCAAATATCAGCCGGTGAAGAATTGAGAACATTGTCACAAATGTAACGGCGTTTAGATGCTCTTACCATTTGATTGCACCGGTTTCGAGCTAACTTGTACAAGCTCCAGTTCTCCTCACTGCGGTCCCGTCTATATCTTCTAAAAGCCCTGTCACGTCGTCTCATAGCCATCCTAACTCCAGGGGTTATCCATGGAGCCGGAGAGCGCTTAACACGGACGGCCCTCAATGGTGCATGCGCGTCAACGAGCTGGAGAACAGACCTATTAAATATATCAACTTTCTCCTCCACTGTCGATGACTGAAAAAGGTCGTCCCAATCAAGGGCTTGTGCATCAGCATTGAGTTTATCCTTATCCGATCTCGCGAAATTCCGAATAAAAACAATAGCAGGCCGCTGCTTCGGTGGTCTAATTTTGTAAGCGAGATAAATTAGATCGTGTCTAGATAGACCAGGAGCAGCGACCTGACCATGGTTGGCAACGAGATCAACAGACGACGTAAGCATGAGATCGAGCCAGGAGTCGCTTGAGTCAGAGTTGTGATGTGTCAGACTAAGCGTGAGGAGGGACAGACTCGACGACTCCAGGATCGCTCTTAACCTACGTGACCTAGGGTTGTCTTTCAAAAGGTCGGTGTTAAAGTCACCCATAACTATGTGATGCTTGTACTCTGAGGAAACAGAATTAAAGAGAGATTCCAGACTGGAGAAGTAATCAATCAATCAAATCAATCAATCAATATTCTTTATTTGTAAACACAGGCAGGCAGGGGGGGGTGGCAGGAGTTTGTATTTGTAATCTGCAGTAGGTGGGCAGTAAACAACTCCTTGGTCCTCCTTCGGCCTTGACCCCTTTCACAACAATTTCCAGAACCAAGAACTCAGCGTTGGCGTTATAAATTGGGGGTGAAGAAGATAGAATTTTGAAAGGGATACAAGCTAGGGCATGCAAACCGATAACCGATAATCGATAATTTATCGGTTATCGGTCCATTTTGACAAAACGATAAATATCGAAAACAAAAACGATTAATACCGACAATCGATAATTTTATATAACGAATTCTACCACATTTCTGAACGAACGTTCGATGCGTCCCTGTTCCCTCGCCGCGAGCGTTTTCTTTCCCGCTCCTGTCATTTGTTCATTGTGCAATTTGTGTGTGAACGTGTCGATCGCTGTCGATCTCTTGCGTTACCATGGTACCATGTGAGTGAGGACGCCCGGATGAACTGAATCGAGAGTTTTGCGTCAATAATAATATTATTGGTAAGTCAGATTTATATTCCTTAGGTGCAAACATTTAGCTTTGTAATTCGAATTGTTTCCGTTCAAAATACTACACCATTTAAACATTTAAATTTAAATACAGAAAGTAGTACCTTTATCGACCAATAAAGATTTGCTTAATCAATGTTTAAACAAAATTAATTATGACTCGAGAGGCCCAGGCATTTCAGCTTCAACGGAGGACGCCTTCACACTTCTAAAAGTTGAAATGCTACTATTTGAAAACGGTGGTGATCGTGGTCAACTGCTAACAAAGCTATACCGATGGCTTCTCTCAATTAAGCCAACTAGTGTAGGAAGAGAACGTGTCTTTTCCGCAGCTGGAGTACTATGTAATAAGCTGCGGACTAGCCTAAATGACAAAACTATTAATTGTTTGTCATTCCTGCGGACATATTTTCAGCAGCAAAAAAAAATAACAACAATACACCCTAAAAAATCTGTTTAAAATGTGATTATTTCAAATGTGATCTCTTTTAATTATAATACAAAATAATATTTATATGCTGAGTAATTTAATTATAGTGCATTAATCCTTAAAAATATTTTCTATTATTTATTTTAAATGTGATCTCTTTTAATTATAATACGAAATTATTACATGTTAATTTAACTATTGTATTAATCTTTAAGAAATCTTGTTAAGATGTCTATTTAAAATTTTATGACTCAGATGTCTTTTCACGAAATTATTTAAAGTTAATTTAATTATAGTAAACGTTCAAAAGTTTCAATATTTGACTCGTAATTATTATATTATTTTGAAGAGTCTAACTTTTTTAATAATTAAGCAAGAGGTTTCTAAGATTTTATTTAAAAGATCTCTTCAAGAAGAGTTTAGTGAGTAAATCCAAAATGTTATGTTACATAATTATTAAGAAATACAAACGTTGATTTAAAAAAAACCTTGTTTTATTTATTTTTCAGTATATTATATTGTCCTTCATTTTAGGTAAGTAATTGCATCAGTTTATCCCTTTATTTACATGTAAAAAACAAGTTTTTGTATTTTTTTAATAAAAAACGATAATTATCGGTAATTACCGGTTTTTATCGAAAAAAAAAACGATATTTTTCATTTTATCGATTATCGAAATATTTCGATAATTGCATGCCCTAGATACAACTACGTAAATAAATGGCAACACCGCCGGTTCTTTTCCCCGTACGGTCATTACGAATTTAGATAAAGCCTGGTAGAGAGTAAAAAGTAGACGTACGAGTAAGTTCGGGTTTGAGCCAACTCTCGGAGACCAATATAGCATGTAGGTTGACATCACCAAGTAAATCTAACATCTCAGAATGATGCTGAGGAATACTCTGAGCGTTTACATGACACACGTTAAAACAATTATTAAATCGCTGACACTCACTACCTAAGAGACTATTTACGGACAGAGAATTGTCAAGAGATGAAAAAGTCGCGGAAGAACTATCGCAAGAATAAAAAGACTCGTCGTCGGACATATTATTATAAAGATAATAAGATAAGATAAGCTAAAAATATAATATATATGTAAACTATAAATATAATAAATAAAATAAAATAAACTTGAATAAAATTCACTTACGTGCACACTGCATAACCTGCCGGCTGACCGTTCACAATATTGAGATGACATATAGATCAAGTAAAATACTAAAAACTAATGCGCGTTTCCGAACGCAAAACAGATCAAGACATTGACAAGTGACATTGACATAAACAACTACAACTTTTGTAAGGATTTCCACGATTAGAAGAAGAATGCGGGAGAAGAAAATTGCAACATAATTGCATTATAGACCTGTCTCCGTGTTGCCAGTTTTTAGCAAGGTTTTTGAAAAAGTAATGCTTGATCAAATGCTCTATCACTTTAACACCAACAGAATCTTACATGGTCAACAGTATGGTTTCACCAAGGGACGTTGTACAACTGACGCCGGTGTAACCTTATTAAAGCACATATTTACTGCGTGGGAAGAGTCCCAAGACGCTATAGGAATTTTTTGTGACCTCTCCAAAGCGTTTGATTGCGTAAACCACGACACATTACTATGAAACTTGAGCATTACGGACTGGGTAAACTTGCACTTAGTTTGGTAAGATCATATTTAAATGATAGACAACAATATGTTCAGATAAATGGTGTCAACTCACAGGGTTTAAAAATAAAAATGGGGGCTCCACAAGGCTCAATATTGGGTCCTTTCCTTTTTCTAGTATATATAAATGATCTACCCTATTTATTGAAAAACCAACCTCAAAATATGGTGTTATTTGCTGATGACACTTCCCTGATTTTTAAGATAAATAGACGGGCACAAAATTTAGATGACGTGAATAATGCCCTACTGCAGGTCCAAAATTGGTTCACAGCAAACAATTTGGTATTAAATGAAAAAAAAACCAAATGCATAAGATTTGCTTTACCGAATGTTAAGGGTAGTGATTGTGATATATTATTGAATAATGAGAAACTTGAATTCGTAGATAAAACGGTTTTCCTGGGGATTACGCTTGATTCAAGGCTACAATGGGGTTCTCATTTAACATCTCTTGCGGGGCGGCTAAGCTCAGCAGCATATGCCATTAGAAAAATCCGTCAATTTACTGATGTAGATACCGCTAGACTGGTCTATTTTAGCTACTTCCATAGTATAATGTCTTACGGTATTTTGCTATGGGGACGAGCTGCAGATATTGAGTCTATATTTATTCTGCAGAAAAGAGCCGTTAGAGCCATATATAATCTTCGTAGGCGCGATTCTCTAAGAGAGCTGTTTAAGGATATTGGCATTATGACGGTACATTGTCAATACATCTACGAAAACATAATGTACGTCAGAAAAAAATTGCATCTTTTTGGTAAAAGAGGTGACAGACATAACTACAGTACTAGAAATAGGGACCAATTAGTTCAGCCAGGCTTTAGACTCGCTAAAGTAGACTCATCTTTCATGGGGTACTGTTTGAGATGCTATAATAAAATTCCACAAAGTATTCTTGAACTGAATGAGACGAAATTTAAAACATGCATTAAACGCACACTTTGTCAACAAGCATATTACAAGTTGAGCAATTATATCGCTGATAGAGATGCTTGGCTTAATGCTGGTCCTGCTCCATAAGGACAGAGACGCATAAATTGATAGCATTAAATGGTATTGTTGGAGCTGCTGAAGATTGTACTTAACTATCTTTGCATTGTATAGATTCAATGTTAGTATTATATAATCTCATAGCCCATATTGTGTGAGTACTATGTACTAGAAAGCTATCATTCACTGGAAGCCTACGGCAGTTCTTGACTAGAATGTGCCCTGGCGGTTGAGAGTATGTCATGCTCTCTCAAATGTCTCGCTGATGGTGGCGCGTGTGTCGGACCATTTAGTTCCCTTCAAAATGGTTGAGCTGAATGGTGCTGATCCATGCGTCATGTTCGTGAACGGGCGCTGTCAGTTGTGACTGGTCATCTCTTAGTCGCCATGGGTTATTTGAATTAATTATTTAGTTTTTGAGTTGTATTTTATTGTTACATCGGACCTACTAGAACATTCCAGAAAGCCAGTGATTACAGTGTGTGTACGTTAGAAGTTCGAGAGAATTCTATTATTATTAGTTTTAAAGTTAGGTAGGTACAAACGCGCGACCTATTTATACAAAGACATTAGAATTTCGACCGTACGCCTAGGGCATAAGGTTCATATTTGGTTGTTTTGTACAAGTAGGTTATACCTACTATTTTTATTACCTGCGTAGGTACCTCTATTGTGTTTTTTATGACCCTCTCGAATGTTCGTGGTTGTTCTGGTGTGTCTGTTGGCGAGTATAAATAGAGCGCTCAGGGCCGCGACAGTCAGTCTTGTTTTACCGACACAACGAAGCGAATCCAAGTGAACTACAAGTGCGATATCTAAGCGAATAGTGATCAGTAGTGTATTTGTGATTAAGTTTAAGTTGCTTTGTGATTAATAAAGTTATTGTGTTGTTTAATCGGTAGTAATTAATTTATCTCATACCCAGCTCGTAACAAATTGGTGTCAGAAGTGAGAGATAAATTATGCCAATTCTACCAAAGGACGACACGGAGGGTATCCGTACCAGAAGTCAGCGACAGCAGGATATGGACCAAAGGCGGTTTGGAGATTCTCCGACACAGACACCGGGTGGTGTCCAGCCTACGTCAGAGCCAGTCGCTGTCCCATCCGGAGTTTCTTCAGCATCAGTGGCGCCAGACTTGTCAGCTTTAATGGCACTGCTGCAGGATCAAGCTCGCCGTCAAGAGGAGCAGGCACGCTGTCAAGAGGAGCAGGCTCGCCAGTTACGGGAGCAATTGCAACGAGACAAAGAGGAGCAGGCTCGCCGTCAAGAGGAGCAGGCTCGCCGGTTGGAAGAGCAGTTGCAGCGAGACAAAGAGGAGCAAGCCCGCCGCCAGGAGGAGCAGGTCCGCCGCCAAGACGAGCAGATGATCCTCATAAAGGATCTTCACGCAACTTTCGGCAAGGACCTGAAAGTGATGAAAGATCAGGTTCACCAGCATGAGAATCGCATCTCGGAGGCCGAAGTTCAGATTGCTGGGGTAAAGAAGGCTTTGGGCGAACTGAAGACTGAAGGCGGGACTGTAGCTTCGGTGGTTGCTGCACCATCTTCGCGTGGTTTTAAAGTGCCTCCATTCGACGGCACATCTTCGTGGTCGGCTTACAAAATCCAGTTTGAGGCCGTCATGAAGGCGAATGGATGGACCAAACCACAAGCCATGACCGCGCTCACCTTGGGCCTCCGAGACCGGGCCCTAACTATTCTCGAGGCAATCGGCAAGGACGTTACCTACGAGCAGCTGCTGGAGGCGTTGGAGTCCAGATACGGCGACGCGCACCTGGAGCACGTATTCCGTGCCAAGTTGAAGGACCGTTTTCAACGAAGTGCCGAGAACCTACAGCAGTGGGCCCTGGAAGTTGAAAAACTCGTTCGGAAAGCCTACCAGTCCGCCCCTGCACTGATTGATGGAAATCTGGTACAGGCCTTCGTTGATGGAATACGTGACTTAGAAGTAAGAGCTGCCGTGAGACTGGGGCATCATGAGACCTTGAAAGACGCCTTGGCCCATGCCTTAGAAGTAGAGGCAGTGAGGCAAGACCACAGGGGTATAGTCCTAGGTGCTACACATGTGGAGAAAGGGGTCATCTTCGGTCCAGCTGTCCTAAGCGCAGCACCCCAAGAGAAGATCAGCACGGAAGAATGGCTGAAGTGATTGCCCAGCCACAGCAGGGAAACGAGTAAATGCCAGGACTGAGGGGCGGGTGCTGGCTGGTATTGAAAGAGCCCCGAGAATCTTGATCTCGCAAGCACATGACGGGAACAGCCTGACCATCAAAGGCGAAGTCAATGGAACACCATGCAAACTGACGGTGGATACTGGAGCTTCTCACACGGTCGTCAATTCTAAACTAGCAAGTCGGTTTCTTGGGGACTACTTCAATAAGCACGACCGTATACATTTACTAACAGCTACCGGTCAGCACATAAACGTCCGAGGCAAGAAGGAGGTGGTGTTAAAATTGGGTGACAGATTTTATAAGCAGAATGTCATCGTGGCTGACATAGTGGACGATTGCATCTTGGGCTTGGACTTCATGCGGAAATATCGTTGTGAGATCGACGTTGATCAAGGAGTACTGAAATGTGGTTCAGAGGAAGTCTTCATGGAAGGTGCACCGTCAGGGAAAGTGTACTGCTTGAAGAAGATTGTTCTTCCTCGCAGATCAGAAACGATTGTGCCAATTTGTTTGCCACGGAATTCTGGACAAAGAGATCGAAGTGTACTGATAGAAAGGGTGAACAATGACTTCCCATGGAAGATGGCACGAACTCTGGTCAAGGCCACCAACATCTCAGCAGTACGCATACTGAATCCAAGTGACCAGGAGCAAGTGATTAAGAAGGGCACCTTGATCGGCACTTGCGAGGAAGTAGCCTGGATGCGTCAATTGCAAGATGTCCCTACCGGAAATGAAATTCTCAGTTCAAAATTTGACGTGTCAACGCTTTTGGAAAACTGCGATTTAACTAAAGGAGAAATGGACAAGGCTAAGAAGATGTTACTTCAGTACGCCAACATTTTCTCTTCGAATGATGCTGACATAGGGAGAACTGGACTTGTGCAGCACCAGATTAATACAGGTAACGAGTTACCAATCCGTCAGCGACCAAGAAGACTGCCAGTTGCACGAGAAAAAGAGGTAGAAACCATGATTGAGGGAATGGTGAAGGACGGTGTTATAGAGCCTTCATCGAGTCCATGGTGTTCTCCTGTGGTCCTGGTAAAGAAAAAGGACGGCAGTATGCGCTTCTGTGTGGACTATCGACGACTGAACGACGTCACGAAAAAGGACAGCTACCCGCTGCCTAGGATCGATGACACACTGGACACGCTGACTGGTATGAAGTGGTTTACCACACTTGATCTGAAGAGTGGCTACTGGCAAGTAGAAATAGACCCCAAGGACAAGGAGAAAACTGCATTCTCAACAGGAAAAGGGCTATGGCAGTTTAAAGTTATGCCGTTCGGTTTGTGCAACGCTCCTGCGACGTTTGAAAGGCTGATGGAGCAAGTACTCGCCGGATTGATTGGAGACGCATGTCTTGTCTATTTAGACGACATAATCATCGTGGGCCGTACATTTGAAGATCACCTTAAAAACCTCAACCGAGTGCTGTCGAAAATCCAAACAGCAAATCTCAAGTTAAGTCCGAAAAAGTGCTCGTTTTTCAGACAGCAAGTGAACTTCTTAGGACACATAGTTTCGGGGGAAGGTGTTCAAACAGACCCAGAAAAAGTAGTCGCCGTCAAGGATTGGCCAGTTCCGAAAGACAAGACACAGGTCAGAGCATTCCTGGGTTTGTGCTCCTACTATCGAAGATTTGTCAAGAATTTTGCCGACATTGCCAAACCTCTGCACAAACTCACTGAGGAAAAGAGGCAATTCTGTTGGGACGAGGACTGCGACGTCGCATTTCAGGAATTAAAGAAACGTCTGTGCAACACACCTATTTTGGGATATCCTGACACTGAAAATGACTTCATAGTTGACACAGATGCCAGTAATACTGGAATTGGGGGCGTGCTGTCTCAACGGAAAGGAGACCGGGAGGTTGTAATAGCCTACTTCAGCAAGTCTTTATCGAAACCTGAAAGAAATTACTGCGTTACAAGACGGGAGCTACTCGCTGTAGTAAAGACAGTGCAGCACTTCAGTAAATATTTGCTGGGACGCAAATTCCAATTACGAACTGACCATGCTGCACTGAAGTGGCTATTACAGTTCAAGAATCCAGAGGGGCAAGTGGCGAGATGGATTGAACTACTCCAAGAGTTTGATTTCATAACTGAACATCGCAGTGGGAGAACTCACGGTAACGCAGACGCCTTGTCAAGGAGACCTTGTCCTGAAGACTGTAAGCACTGTGCCAGGCAAGAGACTAAGGAGGTAGTGCCCGTGAGGATGCTTAGAACGGATCTCAGCGATGAATGGAAAGAGACCCTACAGCAAACTCAGCAAAATGACTCGGACATCAAACCAATCTTCGAGTGGATCAAAGCTGGTGCTCCTAAACCCAGGTGGAGCGATGTGGCAGCGATGAGTTCCATCACGAAGAGTTATTGGGCGCAATGGAACAGCTTGGTGATCCAAGATGGAGTCTTGTGCCGTAAATGGGAAAACGCTAGAGGGGACAGCTGTCATCTACAAATTTAATGGTTGTTCCTAAAGCTAAGGTACCGGATGTTCTACGGCTCTACCATGATGGATGTTCTGGAGGACATATGGGAGTAAAAAGGACTCTACTAAAAATTCGAGAACGCTTCTACTGGATCCACTGTCGAGATGATGTGGAGGACTGGTGCCGTAAATGTACCAGTTGTGCGGCCGTGAAAGGACCCCGTACACGCAGCAGAGGTGCATTAAAAGTGTACAACGTTGGAGCCCCTTGGGAACGGATAGCACTAGACGTTGCGGGACCATTTCCAGTAAGTGAGAGCGGAAACAGGTACTTCCTGGTGGTCATGGATTACTTTACAAAGTGGCCGGAAGTCTTCGCCATTCCTAACCAAGAAGCAACAACTGTCGCAGATAAATTAGTTCAAGAAGTCTTCTGTCGTTTTGGAGTACCCTTAGAAATACACAGCGATCAAGGAAGAAATTTTGAATCGCAAGTATTTCAAGAGACTTGTCGATTGATGGGTACCTATAAAACCAGAACCACCTCTTACCACCCACAATCCGATGGAATGGTGGAACGATTCAACCAAACGTTGGAAAGATATCTGGCGAAAGTTGTGGAAAGCCGGCAAAGGTATTGGGACAAGCACATACAGCCGTTTCTTTTGTCTTACCGAAGTGCAGTCCACGAAAGTACGACTGTGACACCAGCCTTCGCGAACTTTGGAAGGGAATTACGGTTACCTGCTGATTTAATCACTGGAACTCCCCCTGATGCTCCATGTAGCGTAACAGATTACGCGAATGACTTGCGTAATAAGTTGAACGATGTTTATGAGCATATCCGACAATCCAGCCAACAGATGTCTGAGAAGATGAAGACCCGTTATGATCGGAAGGCAAACGGTAGGGGTTTCGACGAGGGTTCACTGGTGTGGTTGCATAACCCAGTGCGGAGCAAGGGGAAGTCTCCGAAGTTACAAGCAAAATGGGATGGGCCATACCGAGTCGTGACTAGGATCAACGATGTCACCTACCGAATACAGAAGGGTCCACGAGGTGCGCCTAAGATTGTGCATGTAGACCGGTTGGCGCGATACTACGGGACTAATGATGCTCGGGACGAGCATGTCTAAGGAGGGGGCAGTGTTACATCGGACCTACTAGAACATTCCAGAAAGCCAGTGATTACAGTGTGTGTACGTTAGAAGTTCGAGAGAATTCTATTATTATTAGTTTTAAAGTTAGGTAGGTACAAACGCGCGACCTATTTATACAAAGACATTAGAATTTCGACCGTACGCCTAGGGCATAAGGTTCATATTTGGTTGTTTTGTACAAGTAGGTTATACCTACTATTTTTATTACCTGCGTAGGTACCTCTATTGTGTTTTTTATGACCCTCTCGAATGTTCGTGGTTGTTCTGGTGTGTCTGTTGGCGAGTATAAATAGAGCGCTCAGGGCCGCGACAGTCAGTCTTGTTTTAGCGACACAACGAAGCGAATCCAAGTGAACTACAAGTGCGATATCTAAGCGAATAGTGATCAGTAGTGTATTTGTGATTAAGTTTAAGTTGCTTTGTGATTAATAAAGTTATTGTGTTGTTTAATCGGTAGTAATTAATTTATCTCATACCCAGCTCGTAACATTATTTTGTTTTGCTATGGACACTTTTTAACGTGCACGTCTTGCTACATTGTTCTCACATAATATACCATCTCAACATGAATGATGTAACCAAGATTTTGTAACAATATTTTGATTTAAAAGAGTGTCCATGGAGTTTCTTGCCCGTTCTTCTCCATAGAGATCTACGTTAGGGAATGGGCAACTACAGTACTTTCACAGTTTTTATGTCTTGTGACTGGGACTGTAGCTACTTTAAATGTTCATTTTGTTTCGACAATTCAAAAGTGACTGTAACTGGCCTACTTGAAATAAATGCTTTGATTTGATTGATTGATTGATTGCAACTGCTCACAGGGCTGCTACAGGGCCAAAATGGACTGCACAGCATAGGAGAGACCGGTTGCCCGTGACCATGTAGATTGGACAATAGACCAATGGAGGGCTGTGCAATTCTCAAATGAGGAGGCAAGAGGAACGATTCGCACAAGCCTGTATTCAAGAGACAGTAATACGGGGGTGGCTCGCTCATGTTCTGGGGCGGCATGTCAATCGACGGCAAAACGAACCTTGTGTGTGTTTTTCGGACTGGATGTGCGGGCAAGGGTGCCTGACTGCTCTTCGGTACATAACAGAGATCTTAAAGAAGCAGGTTCTCCCTTATGCGGGTTTTGTTGGCAGTGGGTTCACGTTAATGCACGATAATGCCCGCTGTCACACCGCTTTAATTGTAAGAGACTACCTGCAAGAAGTTGGGATCCCTGTTATGCGCTGGCCGGTGCGAAGTCCAGACCTGAACCCTATTGAGCACGTTTAGTAAAGACAAATGGTGCTGTACACAGACCATAAGGTAGAGCATTTAATTCAAATAAGTGGCTATTAGAAGTAAACCCTAAATATTTTTTTTATAATTATCTGCAATAGGTACTGAAAAATAGGCTTCTTTTAAGTCTATAAGTGTCTTAAAACAATTTTTGGAAATAAAAAGTTTAAAGTTTAAAAGTTTATTGACCATTAAAAGACAACCTTAACATACAAATCGCGACAATCCTGTGATTTGTGTCTGCTATTAAACAAATATAATTACGTACTATAAATACCTGTGTAGGTTATGCGGTTGATTAGTCTTGATTCACACTGACCTCCGTACTAGTGAAAACTGTATCACGGCAGATCAGTCTTCCTCGTTCAAAAACACTCACACACTATCACAATAATACAGAACTAACATTTAGTTGTTAAATGAGCAAAGATTAATATAGTTTGGATATTAAAACTATACAGTGGGTAATTATTTGGACATTTGGTGACTTGATTAAAACAATTGTGAGGGTAATTGTAAAATATTAAAAAGTATGAGCAAATATTTCAGACAAAAAAAAACAGTTTGGATTTTATGAGTAGGTACGGTATTAACATCAAGACGACAAAAAAAAAGTTGCCAAAACTGGCTTATCCTACAAAAGCAATAAAAAAAGAAGTAGTAAAAAAAAGAAAAAGTAAATTTAAATATTAAAAAAATAAAACATTGGTGTAAATGTGTATATGAGGTGTATGTATGTTGACGAATGCGTGTATTTCTTTCTGTGAATGTATTTATGATATGGATGTTAATAGCTTTTCTGTGTTTCTAATTTTGTTTTTAATTTTAATTTTGACTTTAATTTTGATTATAATTTAATTTATTTAATAATTTATTTTATTTTGATTTTAATTTTGATGTTAATTTATTTTGACTTGGATTTTAATTTTGATTTTGGTTTTATCTCAAACCTGTTTTCAACTGCGTTTTTTCTTTTTTGTAAATTCGTTTTTATAATCCAAACAATTAATCACAATTTCATCAATTTCAGTTATATTTTTTATCAGTATTATATACAGCATTGAATGAATGATTTGATAGCTTTCATTATTATTGTTTTAATTATTCCTTGCATGTATAAGTTCCAATGTCAATAACATATAAAATTATGTTATGTTAAACCGTTTTTGTGCATGTGGTGTTAACCTGTAATTAATTGTTGCACTTGTAAATGTTACTCTAGTCATTAAGTCAGAAATGTACATAGTGTAAACAATTGTTGGTTAACCTAAATAAATAAATAAATTATTATAGTTCATTTCGATGAGATAGTTATTTTAGGTTTTTCTGCAAACAGAGATAGTCGAATCGCGTAAATTGATGGTTTTAGATAACTGGTTATATAAATGTGGTCCGAGATGATAAAAAAAAATATCTGAAAAAACCGTTTTACGTTTAGGAATGGAGTTTACCAGATCTTTTCTTCGCCTTGTATCGAAATTAGGTACCGGTAACTTGGAGTGTTGAAGCAAAAAAGCACGGTTAATGAAAATTTGTCTCACTGTGAGCTTATCTAAACTCATATATAATAAATGCGTAGATATCTAAATTTCTTAAAGCTCATTACTTTTAGTATTGCTCGCTGAGCTCTTTCGAGACTTAACATAGTAGTTTTTGATGCTCCTCCCCAAACAGTGATACAATATGATAATACCGACTGACAGAAAGAGAAATAAATGGTCCTAAGTAGTTTGAGGTCACATATACTACGAAGATTTTTAAATACTTGAATCATTTTCCTAGCCCGAGTTATAACGGCACCGCTATGTTCCCGCCAGTTTAGGTTTTGGTCTACTATCAAGCCTAGATATTTGATAGAGGATCCTTTTATGAGACTATAGCAGGAACAGGCTACAGCATTTTTGCAAGTATGTAACTTTATTTGCAAGTTGTTCTGATGTCTTCTAATTTGAAATGTTCTGTGTCTATCGAACTATTGAGTTTTTTCAAATTCAATATGAATCTATAAGCGCCATTTGGTTTAGGAACTAACAAAAATGGAGATGTGAATTGCTTTGATTTGGACAGAAAGAACATTCTGAGGCTGTGCCTAAAGTAATTAGCTTATCAGTTTCTAATTTAATTAATTCTTTTTCTGACCACTATCGTAGCACGGTTTGGTAAGGAGGTGGAGTTTCCCTGAATGCTCACTAGTTACTCGTTTCACACCAGCTTTAGTCTACCTGCATGTACCTGAGGATCTATCTGCGGTATCTGGACTTGAAACTGGACGTAGCTGGCTTCTGAGTCTTCTAGCGTATTTGATCTTTCCGAGGTTGTCTCGGATGCTGATGTTGTTGAGGTTGATGCCCGCCACGACCTCGTTGTTGTGGTAGGTACTCCAGTTTAACTGTTTCTTCTGCGTCGTGGTTTGAATGTTTTCTTTTCAGTTGTTTTAATCATAGAGCCTGCTTTTGGGATGGCTTGTTCAGCACTTATTTTCTCAGCACAGTCTGTCCCAAATAATGTGTCATCCGGTGTTGCTGTACGTACAGCATCTTGTACAACTTTGTTGACACCAGCCAAAGCAAAAAATCTTCTTGAAGAGGAATCCTGATGATAAATTTCCGCAGCTAACTTTGCTGCATCACTTATTTCTTCAACAAGGACTTTACTACTTATGTTACCTGCCGATTTAGATTTTCGAAGAAGATTCATGAGTTTTCCATCTGTGGTGTCGAATTGTTCCAGGTATCGCCGCACTGCCAGGGATACGTTATTACCACAGACTGCTAGTGTGCGCACCATTTCGGTGTACTGGACGTTTGAGTACGAAAACGACATTTTTCACGATCACTTAACAGATACAAACTAAACTATTTCGCGTATCGCGTTGTCGCTAAGCGCAAGCGTGACACGGGCGCATGCGACTGTTGCAACCGGACGACTGAAGGGAAGGGGTAGGGGTTGCGTTCCCCGCCCCGTTGTGGGCCCCGCTGCCTGTGCGCCGCGCGCTGAACTGATCGCTATGACCTGCCGTAACCTTTGTTGTGCTCGTATGTTCGCGGATAGGTGTCCAACTCGTAACCTTTTTTAAATAATTTTGGGACAAAATATAACATGGTGAAAAAATTATTGGAATCGATTCAGTAACTGATTCTGAACAAACTATATTCAGGTTTCGCATATACTAAAAATAATGTTGTATAAGATGCTCTAGTTGCAGCAAGGGTTAAGTCGTCGTCGTCATTTGTAGCTCGTGTATCAGAATTTTCGTTTCCTACTGCAGGCAAATTTTCGTAATAGCTGTGGTAATTCTTTGGAATAGTTCCATCCTTACACATAGCTATGAGGCCTTTATATTTAACTTGTTTCAGTGGAAGTGGTTCTGAGTACAGATTTGTATCCATAGAAGTAGAAATATCGGACCGCATTAGTTTTCTGGTAAACCTTCCCTCCTTAAATTTTTCCCAGTAATCGAATTTAAAGAAATGCGAATTGGGAACATCTTTCCTCACCTGTATCCATCTGACGTTAGCCCATTTTAAAATTGTTCCATCCGTGGCTTTTATTGTGTTACCAATAGAAATATCTCGCATTGCCTTAAAGTCTTTAAATTTTGAATGGTCTAACACCTCAACGATGTATGGATTGTCTTTACGTGCCAATCGTATCACATTTAGCCAGTCTTCGGGAATATAGATTTTGGCGTATTCTGAAGCCCGTTATATTGTCGAATGCATGTTGTCACATTCCATGTGGGTGTGACCTGGTTCAAGAAACTTGTAGTCAATAATTTTTACATTATTTTCTGGAGACATCATTACATATCTTAGCATTGTAGCAACCAGGGTTGTTGCTGATGCAGGATTTTTTCACATCAGCGGATTTTTTGTAATTGACATCAGCTGATGCTGATGCTGATCTTAGGTTTTTTTTTAGTACCTACTGAATTTTGTACATTTTTAGGTAAATATAATATTTTCTTCGATGCAAATTTTAATAAAAGATATATTTTAATAATTCTGTAACTTTTTAATGAAGAAAAACAATCAATTAAAATCAATCAATATATAAACTAGTTAAGTGATAAATTATTATTAATACTGGAATTTTATTAACGGCAAGTTGTATTTTAAAAACAACAACTGAGCTTAAAATAATAAGAAAGTACCTAGTTTAAGGATTTACTTACATTCTGTAATCGGATTTCCTTCAGACTCGCTGGTTAAAAACGTGTCATACTCTTCGGGATGTATTGACTTCAAATGATTTTTAGTGACGTATTGGTACGTCCTTTGCGTGAATAATTCCTCTTGCATATGATACAGTTCGCGGTATCTTGATTCACTAATTTAAAGTACTGCCAAATTCCGCTTTTTAATGTTCAGGCATTTTAAAAATTATAAACACGCACTAACACAATGCGCTCTGCATACACTTTGCATGCAATGCTTGCAATATTGACGATTTGTTTTGAAATGTACGTATTTTGATTGGCCAAAACTCTGAAGCGACAGCGGCACGTGCCATTAACTCCGCCCACCGCCAGTCATGTCGCGACACGAACTTTGAACATCAGCATCTAACATCAGCAACAATTAATGCGGATGCTGATGCTGATGCTGATGTGGACAATAATGCTGATGTTCCGCTGATGCTGATGCTGATATTCGCAACAACCCTGGTAGCAACCACTGATTTTCGATTTTGTCCTGGGCAGCAATCGGAATAAAGAATCAGGTGTTCCACATTGGTAAACTTGGTGATATAAGTATACAAACATGTTAAGACTTCATTTGCCCCTCTGTTCCCCGCGTACTCTGGCCAAAAGTAACAGTAGCCTTGGTTGTTCACTGCATTATGTATTGTGAAATTCATACAGCCCAATTTTCTTTTATAAAAGACAGGTTAACCCAAAACTAATGGACAATATAACACTGCTTCGAAATCAAAGGTACAGGAGGAGTAGAGTCAACCATTGCCTTTAATTTATCAGTCTTCTTTTCGTCTTTGGCAGATTCTTTCCTATAAAAATGTTCTTCATACTCCTCCTGTTTTTCTTTCTGTGCTTCTTCGGATAACAACTGCTCAAACTTATGACACCAACATTGGTCTTTCTCGGCTTGTGAAAATCTATATTTTTTTCCAGAATTACGAGATTCCTTGTATGAAGTCTTGCAGATAGGAACGTCCAAATATATTTTTTTTGTATCTTTACGACACCAGTGTGATGGTACTGCTGGAAACAAATCAATATGATCTTTGGCGAATTGAATTTTTATATAATTAAACGTTTAGTTAACTTATTAGCATTATTAAACTTATTTATACTAGTAGAAAAATTAAATAAATCGTTCTTGTTAGACCAACCAACACCTAGGGTTTTAGACTGACAATATTCACCAATACATAAATCCTTGGTACTTTCTGAAGTTACATTGAAATTAAAACTCCATTTCCTTAATGTAGAATGACGGACGTTTTATTACAAATGTCTAACAACACGTCGCGCTGATCATGCCCCGTCAAGAGATCGTCTACATAAAAATTGTCATTGATAACGCTAGCGATGACGTCATCCTTACATTCCTTTGCCAGCTGTTTCAATCAACGGTTACTGAGGTACGGTGCTGATGCAGTGCCATACGTCACTGTGTTGAGACGATAAACTTGAATGGGCATGTAATTATCAGTTCGCCATAATATTAATTGTAAGTTACGTTGTTCAGTATGAATTAAACATTGCCTAAAGAACTTCTCAATGTCTGCGCAAGCTACATATTTATACTGGCGGAAACGGAGCAATATTGAGAAGATATCGTTTTGTAACCTAGGTCCCACGCATTGGATATCATTCAATGAATTATGATTTGAAGTTGTCGCGCTCGCATCGAAAACAATACGTAATTTGGTTGTCGCGCTACTTTCCATGGTGTGGTACAATATAGTACGGCTTATTTCATCATCATCATCATCAGCCTATAATGTTCCCACTGCTGGGACACGGCCTCCTCTCAATGAGAGGGAATGGGCTATAATCTACCACGCGGGCCCAGAGCGGATTGGTAGATGTCACATGTCTTCGAATTATTGGTTCTAGGACATGCCGGTTTCCTCACGATGTTTTCCTTCGCCGTTTTGAGAGCAGCGGTGATGAAATAAATTACACAAAGTACTGCGCCTGTCTGGGTTCGAACCCACGACTTACTGTTCGTAAGTCGGGGCCGCCACCACCGGGCCACCGCTGCTCCCAACGGCTTATTTAAACTAAGTTAAAACTTAATAAATGTATGACATGTACAAGAGGTGGAGGCGTCTCAATATTCATAAAAAACAATCTGCAACATTCTTTGAGTGAAGAAATTTGTCTGAACAACAACCATTTTTTGTGGATTCATATTGAAAACTACGATCTAGACATTGGTGCTGTGTACAGAAAACCTGACCACGCAAATATCAAAACCTTCCTAGAAACTTACTCTCAACAATTACATAAAAGAAAACGTGGGGTGGTTTTTGGCGACTTTAACTTCAACGTATTAAATAAAGAACGTACTACTAATATGTACAAAGATGTAATCCAAGAAAATGGTTACGAAATTTTGAACAAAATAAACGAAAACTACTGTACAAGAGAATCCACAACATCGAAAAGTATTATCGACCATGTCTGTTCCAATCTTAAACAGAACAACTTCCATATGGCTATTGTCGATACACCTATGTCAGACCACAAACAAATTTACCTAGAACTAAAACGTTACCAACCAGAACCGTTAAAAAAGAAAAACTATCACGTTATTGACTATGAAATATTATACAAAACTATATTGGAATCACAAGAACAAAACCAAGACTGCCTATACGAATCTTTGGAAGAAAAACTGATAAAGAGTATAGAAATAAGCAAAATTACTAAAATCAAAACGTTAAATCCACCTCGACAAGACTGGATAAATAAAACAATAATAGATGAAATTAACAGAAGAAATACTTTGTGGAACCAACACAAAAAAAATCCAAAAGACAAACAAAAGAAAGAGATATTTATAAAGAAAAGAAATGAAGTTTCTGATTGCATTCGGCGAACGAAATCAAAATACTATGTGAAAGCCTTTGATAACTGCAAGAAACAACCACTAAAAATGTGGAAACTTATAAACAGTCTGTCATGCAACAAATCAACGGAACATGCCATCCCGCGTAGACTTCAGTCATCAGATGGCATCGTGAGTGACCCAAAGGAGATTTGTGAATGCTTTAACGATTTCTTTGCAAATGTTGGCTCGATACTGGCTAATCAAATTCCCACACAACATCATCCATCTGGCAATCAGTTGACAAGTTCATCCGAATCTCACACAACTACACTCACTAATCTAGAACCCACTACAGCAGACGAAATACTCAAAATTATCAACAACCTAAATAACAACACAAGCTCAGGTTTAGAAGGTATTACTACAAAATCATTAAAAAGCGTTGCAAAGTTAATAGTGGAAGAACTAACAAGCTGTATAAACAAATGCATGAAGTCAGGTACATTTCCTGACAGCCTTAAAATCGCAAAAGTCACGCCTATTTATAAATCTGGAGTTAAATCAGAACCGGGGAACTATCGCCCCATCTCTGTTCTGCCCGTGCTCTCAAAAATATTTGAAAAAGTTCTGTACAATCGCCTCGAAAAACACCTTCTCGCACTAAACTTCCTTTACGACAAACAATACGGCTTTCGACCGAAGTCGAATACACTTTCAGCTACAATAGACCTGGTGACAAATTTAAAGCTAAATATCGACAACAAACAAATCGGTCTCGGTGTTTTTATTGATCTAAAAAAAGCATTTGACACAGTCAGCCACGAACTACTATTAAACAAACTAAATGCAATTGGCATAAAAGGCCCTGCCCTTGACATCTTCAAATCCTACCTGTCAAACCGTTACTAAGTAGTAAAGATTGGGGACATTCAGAGTGATCCGAAAATTATAACATATGGCGTGCCCCAAGGCTCAATTTTGGCTCCTCTATTGTTTCTCCTTTACATAAACAGTGTTCACCAAATTGGTCTGAAAGGGAACCTAACCCTATATGCAGATGACACATGTCTATTTTACTTTGGTCACTCCATCGACCGAGTCATAAATGAAGCTCAGAGTGACCTAGATTTACTAAACTTATGGTTTCAGCAAAATCTCCTTACTATAAATACAACAAAAACTAATTATATAATTTTCGCAGCGAAGAATAAAAAAATTGGCAACTACACACCGTTAAAAATAAACAATCAAAATATAAATAAAGTAGATCATGAAAAGTACCTAGGACTAATCTTAGATAGTAAATTGACATGGCTACCACACATTCAAAAAATTAAGTCAAAGTTACAATCACTCACGGGAACCTTACGAGGCATCGTTCGTTGCTTACCACGCCAAATTCGATACTTAATCTATTTCTCACTCGTCAAGCCACACATTGATTATTTAGTAGAAATATGGGGTTCCGCCGCAAAAACACATATAAACCTATTACAAATTGCTCAAAATAAATTACTTAAAACTTTGTTCAATTACGACTATCTCACTCCAACACAATCACTGTACGAAGAAACGAAATTAATGAACATTACACAAACTTACATCTATAATACTTGCATACTCATACGTAAAATACTAAATAAAAACATACACTCAAACATCACCTTTACAAAAAGAAAAAAAATGCACAAAATGAACTTGAGACGTGAACACGACCTACTACAACTATACTCTCCCCGCACAAACTACGGAAGAAAGAGTATCATGTATGAAGGCTCCAAATTATATAATACTTTACCTAAATACATCACAGAATCCAAATCCATAGCCACTTTCAAAAAACTACTCAAAGAGTACATCACGAAAAAAACGCATTTCCAACAATAATCTCAAGCCACATCTAGTTATTGCTTATCTGTGTTGAACGGAGACTTGTTTATCTTTGTGTCGGTGTTTTGAGCCCATGTATCGATCGAACATTGAGTGATTTTAATAAGTGTTTTTGATCTACCCACAAAATAATTATTATGTTGTGAATATCTAGTTCTGTTAAACTCTCAACAATATCAACTTATGTTAAAGTTTTAATATTCTCATGTAAGTGAATTTTGTATTCTTATGAGAATAAAGTTATCTTAAACCTGATGATGTTGGGACTTTCATTAGAATATTATCTACACCTAATTCGGGAGAAGCGAAACTGATTTATGAAATGGTTGCTGCATCGCTGTCTCCCTCGCTTACGCAATAGCCATTCTATAATAGTATTATAATTACGTGTAATAATAAGTTAGATAAGGATATGATGAGGCTGACGTACCTTTGTAAGGTAAAAGACTCTAAATAAAAAAAATAAAATAAAAATAAAAAGTCCTCCAAAAGAGTCATGTGACCTAATTGCTCGTACTCGTGCATAAAATCACAATACATTCTTTTGTATTGTGGTAAACAATTTAGTTTCTTCTCTAATGAAAGAAAACGCTGCATTGCAGAATCATGTGAATCACCTAAACATTCAGGAGATTGTTAAAAAGGCATTCTTACAGTAAACCTACCCTGCTGATCGCGTTCAGTGGTCTGTAAGAACAACTCTTCACAAAAACGATTCTCCTCAGTAATAACAGGAGGGCTATTTACTTCTTCGATTTCCCAGAACTGTCGTAGTTGAGAATCAACTAACGACAAATTACACTGGACATCTGAGATGCCAGCCGCAAAGAAACGATTATTATTATAAACTGGACCGGATATAATCCAACCTACCCACGAATCTTGTCAGTAAGGACCGGTGTGAAGTTTTATTTTATTTTCTTTTAGCAAATCCCAAAAGACATCTGCGCCAATTAATAATTCTATATCGCTTGGTACATAAAATGTGGGATCAGCAAAAAGAATATTGCTAGGTATATTTATAGCATCACTCTTAACGTGTGTCGAAGGTAACTTCGAAATGATACTAGGCAACACTAAACAATGTAAGGTTGTATTAAAATCGTAGACCTTAGAACGGATATTGACATCGCAGTTGTGACTGGACTGTGAAACGGTTTGTCCAACGCCACAAACACGTATAGTGGACTGTATAATAGGTAATTTTAAACGTTTACATAAGCTTTGAGCTATAAAACAATTTTGACGCTGTCAAGCAAAGCGCGAACTGTGTGATAATGGTTATCACTATCAGCGAACTCAACTAACGCCGCGCCGTAGACAGCAAAACAGTCTGTAACGATTTAGTATTCTCTGCGAACGCGTTACAACTACGATTATCAATAGTGTCAGCTGTTTTACTAACGCAGTGTAATACAGACGACTGTGGCAACGTATTATTGATAACGGAACGTTGTGACGACGTATTTGGAATAACGCTCTTATTGTCAACATGAATTAACGCATTATGTTTTTGTTGACATAATTTACACGGACCGAATTTACAATTTTCAATTGTGTGAATGTTTGTACGTAAACAGTTTTGACAAACGTTTTTTGACTGAACAAAATTTAATCTTTCTTGAACCAACATATTTAAGAACTTGACACATGAATATAATGCATGTTTATCATTACACAACGGGCATATCGGTTGGAGTGTAGCCTCAGGGGCGCTATGGCGCGGGACTTATTTTTTTTTTCGATTTGGTACCATACGCTTATAGGCACCATGAGCCGTGCAGAAAACGAAAAAAAATTTTTGGGTTAAAAAAATTTTTGGGACTTAGAAAACTCCTTACTTTTCACCTTGAGTACGGTTAGGGGCAAACACTTAAGAAAATTTTTAGAAAAAAAATTTCTAAGTGTGAAAGCTATTTCACTTATTTTCTACGTCAACGCGTTGTTAGGAGGTTCTTCTTGAAGTTACTGAAAGGAGTGGTTCACTCACAGTCATCCCAAACTGGTGAAAAAAAAGTTTTTAAAAAGACCTCAGGACACATGTTGAAGCGCTAGAGGTGAGGTGAATGAAATAAAGGGGCGGCGTATTTCCGGTCCGCCCCAAGTGGCAAAAACCTACGCTACTCCACTGCAATGACTGTATCTTTTGTGAGGGTGAGAGGCATTGGCAGGACTAGGATTAGGGACAGCTTTAACATGGGCGTGCACTGTCAATATTTAGACTTTACTATGTGAACATGCAGTACCAGGCTACTTCAGTTTATCGACAGGGACAAGTAGGCCGACATCGGCAATTTCTAATTCTAATACCATTCCTTCCTAGTCCTGGGTATAGTCGGTGTATGTCACGCAGCAAACGGCGGAACCTAGCAGCGTCCGTGGGTAGGCTTCTTAAAATATTTTGCCGGTACATGTATTCGCCCATGTACCACTTTAACCGCCGCTGACTCCTACACGTGCGACATTGGCGTTTTAATTCTAGCCATTGCCGCTCTATCGTATTTGTGTGGACCACGCACCGAACGTTATTTGTGCCTGGTACTGGGTTCCCAAGGCTGGGATCCACAGGGATACTGACAGTCCCTGCCGTAAATTGTCGGCTGTGGTTTTGACACTGGAATGTCCACGCATACCCAGTCTCAAGTGCACGCCCATGTATGATCGGTGCTGGTCAGACATAATATAAGAGTCAGGTCTAACATTTGCTTGGATAATTGGATCTAATGTGGTCCTTTTTTATTTTGTATAAGCTCCACGTGAATTTTTTTTGTTAACCGACTTATGCATCCGAAAGACCACGTTTCGTACCCCCAGTGGAAAAAAGGCATAAGACAAAAATGGTGATTTTTCAGTATGGCGAAAAAATTGAATTTATGGGCATATTTACTTTATTTTCAAACGAAGAAGAATTATTCTTGTATCAAAAAAGGAGAAAAAAAAAGTTGCACTGCGTGTTGTATTTAAGTTAGTACTAATGTTTATAGTTTATTAGGAATTGTAAAAAAAAAATATTATGCTATTTTTCAAAATGTAATGAAATACAGGATTCTGAGTATCAAAATGTATGCCAGACTTTGCCAGAAAAGAAAAAATATTTCAAAAAGTATGTTGTATTAAAGCAGTAATGAACTTGTAAATACAAACATTTATGCTAGTATAAGTAAGATTACTACATTATTTCCTTTATTACAATTATGTTTGAAATGTATTAGCAATACTTACCCCATTTTTCAATTTAGGGGCTTGCTAAGGTAACTTAAATAAACAAAGATAATTACTTATTCCATTATTATGTTAAAGAAAAGTTAGCTGCATATTAACACATATTACTTAGAGTTAATATTTATGACTAAAGGGAAAAAAAGGAAATGCATTTTTTGTGTTCATTATTTTTTTATTTCAGGCAAATTATAATTATAGTTTTGGCTACAATTAAAGTTCGTACTATCAACAATAAAATTTGACAGTAATAATTCAGCAATGTGGAGTTTCGGTGAAGATTACTACCACTAATGACTTTTTTTTAAATGATTAACTAATCAGTAGATCATTTGTTAAGATTTGTAACAATTAACGAAATAACTTCTTTCTTGGCTCCGTACAACAAAATATTATGTTCTCTCAATAAAAATCTAAGATAACAAGCAAAAATTATTAACAAATCAAGGTACTTTACACATTGCCAGTACCTTTTGTTTTAAAATAATCAACAAATAAAAATACAAAAAAAAAACCTTCTTTAAGCAATAAATCAAAAAATTCTTGTTCCCTTCTACGTTATCTTCGTTCTACGAATTCCTTCATTACCAAACATTCTAGGCTATAGAATGTTTGGTAATGAAGGGATATAAATGTAACAAAATATTATTATTTTCTCAATACAAATCTATGGTAACATGACATGCATAATTTGTTAACAAAATAAGACCTTTGATACTTTCACAGTACCTTTTGTTTTAAAATTATTAATAATCAATATGTTTATACGTATGAATATAAAAATTCAACAAAATTCAAATTAAAATAATAATGAGATCAAAAATACGGGAACTAGTAAAGTTATTCTTCTTCAGATGAATCAAATACCTCCAAATTTGGAGATTCAGTCGCTGGTAACAAATTTCTATAGAATGTTTGGTAATGTAGAGGTATAGCATTTGTATTACACAGGCTAATTAAGTCTTTGAACAACGCGTCAGAAATAGGTAACAATTGAGCATATGCAAGTGGAAGTTCATTAACATCTACAGCATTGGCATTATTTGATTTGCGTGTGCGCGTCGTCGTCGTACGATTTGTAGTGTCTAGTACCAAATATTCACTTTCGAAATCATATTTAAATAATAATTTATTTGGTGCATCGGGACTTGTTTTGATTTCTTTAATTTTTGAGAAAAATACTTTATGCCCGTTTGTGTCTTGTGACCAATTCTTGCTTGTCGTGACTTGACTTTTTAGGTTGTAAAAGTCATTTTGATTCATTTCTTTAATTACAAACTTATTTTGTACTTTTGAATTCATAATTACTTCGTACAGTTGGTCAGGCGAGTACAATGTCTTATTTTTCATATTTTTCTCGATGCAGGCATGCATTGAGTCGCCTTCGTTCTGAGTGTGGCCAGTTTGTAAAAACCTGTGTGTAACTTCTACGTTCAATACACGTGATACATAAATATACATCGCGAATATGAACCGATTTCTGTTCTGGCCCGAACAATTATCTGAATACAGTGAAATTGACTTTATACCCCTGTTAACTTCAGATTTAATGAAGTGTAATAAGCAACTAGCGATTTCATTCGCACCCCTTTTTGCAATTTGTGCATGCCATAGATAACAAAACCCTTGACGGGATATTAAATTGTACACAGTGAAATTGTATGCGGGGTATTTCCTTTTATAATGGAAAATATTCACATTAGATTGCGGTAAACTAAGAACCTTTTCCAAGTCAAAAACAGCTACAGTTTTCACATTAGGATCTGCTGATTCTTTTTCACTATCCTTCATATTTCGTATGATGTTTTTATTTTTTATATGACTGTCATAATCCTCTTTCAGTTGTAATTTACCTTCTTCAGTTGAATTGTCGTATTTGCTACATAAATTGCACAAATCCTTCTTCGGCCGGAAAAAAGAAAGGTTAAAATGTGTATTAAATATTTGATTATATTGATATTCGCTTGCCACTTTAGTATTACGAAAGTTTTCATTTTCTGATATCCAATCTTTGTACAAACGATGCATTTTTGAGATATTTAAGTCTTGTGACAAATATTGACGGCTGGAATTTTGTCTAAGATAGTGAGATTCGATACAAGGAAAGGACTGAATATGTTGAATTGCACTCTGTTCTGTTTCGCTGGCTGTTCTATGAGGTCTATTGGTATGTTTTCCTCGAAGGTCTGTTATTTGGTCCCCATTAGCATATTTATCAATGGCAGTGTAAACTGTTCTTTCTTTAATACCTAGCGTATTAAGAAACATAGTTTTGCACACTTTCAAATTAGTCACAAGGCATACATCGTTTTTTGACGGCAAATAATAAACCAGTGTACGATTTCGTTCACGCTTACGCTGAATTTTCATAAATTTAGGTTCTATAATCTCAGTGTTTTTCAAAATGAATTGCCATTGAGTTTCATGGTTACCACAAGCCCAAAATTGCTTAAATATTACCAACCTCCTGTCGCTGGGTATTTTTTCAAAGCATTTAAGCTTACACTTGCAAGGCTCTTGCATCTGTTTTTGAGGCTGTTGACCTGTATTTAATTTGTTTTTTTTTTGTGTTTGAGATCATTTTTCGGGATTACGCTTTCTTTTTCTAGGATTTGTATTAGCTTCAGTTACTAACACTGGACGAGAATTCGTTGCTTCAGGTTCTGTGGTGGAATTATATCCAGCTGGTAGAGTTTCAACGTGGCAGGCTATGATTGGAGGGTCTGAGTGAGGAACTATAGCTGTGGCAATTGAAGAGACCGGTGGAGTTCTATCAGGGCTTGTAGATATAGGTTCTGTTTCAGGTTCTGTGAGAGTATTATGTCCAACTGGAAGAGTTTCGTCGTTATAACATGTTATGGATGTAGGTTCTGCTTCAAGTAGTATAGCCGGGGTATTTTCAAGAGTCTGTGGAGTTTTTGCAAGACTTGTAGATGTAAGTTCTTTTTCAGGTTCTGCGGCAGTATTATGTTCAACTAACGGAAATTCGTCGCGACATGCTATGGATGCAGGCTCTGCTTCACGAAGCATGACCGTAGTACTTTCAAGAGTCAGCAGAGTTCTTGTAGGGCTTGTAGATATAGGTTCTGTTTCAGGTTCTGTGAGAGTATTATGTCCAACTGGAAGAGTTTCGTCGTTATAACATGTTATGGATGTAGGTTCTGCTTCAGGTAGTATAGCCGGGGTATTTTCAAGAGTCTGTGGAGTTTTTGCAAGACTTGTAGATGTAAGTTCTTTTTCAGGTTCTGCGGCAGTATTATGTTCAACTAACGGAAATTCGTCGCGACATGCTATGGATGCAGGCTCTGCTTCACGAAGCATGACCGTAGTACTTTCAAGAGTCAGCAGAGTTCTTGTAGGGCTAGTAAATGTAGGTTCTGTTTCAGGTTCTGCGGCAGTTATGCTCTTTTCAGGAAGTGGTGCATTATACCAGAACGTGGATACGGGTTCAAGATCGGCATCATTCGGCAAAGGATTAACTCCTTCTATGTAATTTCCTGATGATACCGCTAAATTTTCATAACTGTCTTTGTTACCCATAGAAATTGTTTTTTGAGGATTAGATATAAAAACGACAGTAGGTGACGCTATAAAAATTAAATTATTATGAGTGGTGGAAATTGGAGAAGAGAAAAGTGTAGAATTACCTAAGCAATCTCTCAAACTAAAATCGAAGTCATTCAATATTGAAGATGGTAAAGTATTGCCTAAGTCTGCTATCGGACTAGGACTCGAACTTGGTAAATATTCAGATACCGGTGGTGAAAATGGCTCTTCATTCGAAGACTCACTAATTCTGTAATTTACTGTAGACTGTCGTCTGCTACTTCGACTTGTTGACGGCGCGGTGTACATAATATCACCACGACTGACTTCATAATTTCCAGATGTTTGTTCTGCTTCTGTGTCGTCGTCTGTAAATAAATTATTTTATTATAAAATGTAATATAAATAATATCATATTAAGTTGTTACTAAAGACGTCTTGCTCACAAAATAAGGTAAGTTAAGGTAAGACATTATTCTTTGTCTGACATCCTCGATGCCACAATTATTAGTGTCTATAGGACGAAAGGCTCCGGGTTCGATTCCCGGTCGGACAAACAAACAAACTTTACTAAACTGACTTGGGTCTGAGTGTACGTACCCCTTGCCAAATCCTTTACAGAATCCTTAGTTTAAGACCAGGTAATTAAAGTGATATGGCTGAGATTTTTAGATGTAAGTATATAAATATAACGCCTCGTTAGTTTAGTGGTATAAGTCCTGGGTTCAATTCCCGGGTTGAACAAACTTTGTGTCGGTTTTTTCGGACACAGATCGATTACTTTTATATAAATATACTAGCTTCCGCCCGCGGCTCCGCCCGCGTGGTACCTACTTACGGGGATAAAAAGTAGCTTATGTTACTCGTGGATAACGTAGCTTTCGAATGGTGAAAGAACTTTTAAAATCGGTCCTGTAGTTTCGGAGCCTATTTATTACAAACAAACAAACAAAAAAATATTACCTCTCTATAATATTAGTATAGATTAAACAATAATACCTAGTTAACGATTTTGAAAGTATCATGTACCTAATATAAATATTTACAAATACACATTTTGTTATAACATCTATGGTATGTCTTTACAAATTAGAAATAAAATTACACGTTAGTAACAGAAATTAATTTTATAATAATAGACAGCGAATCATTCATATAGGTTCCCCTAGTTTGAGACCAGACGATTGCTGTAATTGTCTAGCGCACTTACATACTACTTGAACCACTAGCTGGCGGTAAGATAAAACATCGTGAGGAAACTGCACCTTCATTCATTCAGAATGTGTAACCAAGATATCGTTTTGGTTCCGGTTACAAAGGTCGGACGACAGTCGCTCAATGTTATTGATTATACAGTAAACACGTCATTGTGGAATAATTTATTTTTAGCTTTTATAAGAATTAAATCTAAATGTACTTACCTATTAACTTCAAAATTCTTCTCGCCCTACTGTGCTGTGTCCGGTTATACATTTTCAGGTCACTTTACTTTAAAATAAGAAGAAAAACCACTCAATTGTTGTTGTTTTGTTTTCGCAAATGCGTAAACGCAGCTATTACCTTGACCTAGAAACGGGCACTGAGTGTCAAGCGCGTGGATACGCACCGCCCCCTCCCCCCTGCATCGACGTATTCACGCTTATGTTCCCGCTGTCTACTCCCGCGCCGCTGTATCAAATCTTACGTCCCGGTGCAATGAAAATATTCTAGTGGAAGAAAGAAGTAATAATTCTTATGTTACAGCCGTGCTGCAGTTTGTAGTCTTATGTTTCGACGTAAAGGAAAGTTTTTAGTGGAAAAAAGCAGTAATTGTTATTATTGTAATTTATTTTAAGTTCATAAGAAGTAAACAGTCATACTGCTGTTTTTATTTTTTAAGTTTATCTTTTTGGTTAAGTAAGCGCATTTAAGATAATTTCCTTACCTAGTTAATATAACGAATAAAAAGATAATCGTGTATACAAGACTAGCGATGTAAAAAAAGCAAACGCATTTAAATCATATAATATTTGTTACTATTTATTTTCTACATTAAATTTTAGGTATAAACATATTATTAATTAATATGTCATATTTTTTAATTTATTATTTGCGTTATATCACATAATCTACTAATCCTTAAGAAAAAAAGTGATGGAATATAAATTCTCAAAACTATTTTCTTGAATTAATTCGTCAAATTAAACAAGAAAAATATGAAAAAAAAATTGCGTATGTATCTTTAAACGTGCTTTTCAAATATGATAAAATCGATGATTCAATGTAAATTCACTTATGCCTATTTTCCACTGAGGGTACGGTTTGTCGCTGCAATAATCGGCCCCTGTGGTATTTGTTGGTATAAAGGTGGGTTTCGTCGACCTCTACAATGTCGTTGTCCCCGCCGATCATTTCGCGGTCATGAGCTTCGGCCACCTCGCACACCTCACGTAGGTAGTGGTATACCTGAATGGCTGTTTTGCGGGTTACTCCTACGTCTCTAGCAGCCTGTGACACTTGGTCTTTTCTAAAAAAGTGCAGCAAAAGTCTCAACGTGTTCAAAATTGTCACATTGCTACGTTCAAAAAAAGTCCCTTTTAATGGAGACGTAATGACATTGCAGCCTGCCCTTCTACAACGCCATCTGAACCCCAATTTATAATTAGCATTACGTTCCGCATTCATCGGCCGCCTGGACGACGGGCAGCGCGGCGTTTGCGTTGGTATAAGCAGCCACTTTTTCGCCGCTTCAATGGCCCTTTCCTCAGAGCCACCTGTTATGAAAAAATTTTGCAAGTCCCAAAAAATTTTTTTTTACCAAATTTTTTTTTGTTTGCTGCACGGCTCATGGTGCCTATAAGCGTATGGCATCAACTTCCAAAAAAAATTTTTTCGAAAAATTTTCTAAGTGTTTGCCCCTAACCGTACTCAAGGTGAAAAGTAAGGAGAAATTTTCTAAGTCCCAAAAATTTTTTTACCCAAAAAAATTTTTTTTTTCGTTTTTTTTGCTTCTCATAGCGCCCCTTAAGGATATACTCCAACTCCTAAAAATCCGCCCCTAAGGCTACCCACTGACCGGCATATCAAGTTATGTTTATTTATTTTACCTTTATTGCCTGATGAGACCTTGTTATTATTATTCACGCTCGCATAAACAAAGCGTAGTTTGAGAATGATATTATTTTTTTTTATGATCAGCTGACTGTTTACCCTCATTTTTATTTTGTGAATGTGACTGATTATTTTAACAATTACTAGAACTTATCATGTCTAACATGTCGGACCTGTTATTTAAAAACGTTAATAAATCTTCTAGTTTGAAAGGTTTAGAGGCTTTGTGAGAATCCGTGATAAGTGAGCTTCTATAGTTCTCCCACTCGCGCTCAGTAGCAGAGTCAAGTTTACTGACAATCAAATAAATGATAAGCATATCCTCGAGTGAAGACTCAGGTTTTTTAAGAGACTTTAGGGCTCTCAGATTACGCAAAACGCAATCTACTAACGTTCTTATCTGTTGCGGACATACACAACTAAAGAAGGTGCCGCAAACAATGCCTTTACATGATTATGTATCAGTAGCCTATTATTTTGATACCTAGCTTCAAGCAGGTCCCACGCGTTACTGTAGTTAGGTGCGGTAAACTCTAATGAACTGATGACATGTAACTCTGATCCACTAAGAGACGACTTTAGGTACTGAAATGTCTGTATTGGATCAAGTCGTCGCGATCATGTATCATAGAAACGTAAGAGTTCCGAAACTCTAACCATTTATCAAAGGAACCGTCAAAGACAGGTAGCTTAATTTGCGGTAATTTAATTGATACAGCTTTCCCAGAAGTGCACTGAGAATGATTAAATCCGAGTTGTTCACTGTCGCCTATCATGTTCTTTGTTAAAGCGACGGTTGAATAATATTGGCATTCAAACGAATCTCTGTACTCTAAATGGGCTAATAAATCTTTCTCATCCACATTTTTCTCTATTTTAGATTGCAACACGTTAAACTCGTCAAAGAAAATGGCTGCCGAATGAATACGCATTTGCACTTGGATTTTAACCACAGAATTTAAACACGATCTATCTAACTTATTAATATAATTTGCGAATAATGTTAATCTACCTTTTACTACACCACGTTGTCTTATAAGATCAGACATCTGACTATCTAAACGAGAAGTAGTTTCATCATCACTCATTTTGGTAGTTTATGAAAGTAGATACTCACAGTTGCTTGTTCAGTCGTGTTTTCTCACCTGAAGACGGCCTCAGCGCTGCCAAACGAACTCCTGAAACGTTTAAGTACGATATTAACACAAGGCGAAGACACAGGGTAAGGTAAAGTTATCCATTCGTCTTGGCTAAAAACAATATCAGATTCGATGTCAATTAGTGCTGTGGTGATGCATACTTTGAGCATAAGAAAGCGTTCCATTCCAGCATATCTGCCATACTGCTCCATCTCGTTTTGGCATCCAGAATAGGAGTATATTCTTTTCCAAATGTAGAAGTTACGTATTTTTGTAACACATCGTCGTTTTTGGTCAGGGATTTTTTAAATTTCTTCACTACCTTCCAGACTTTTGCTAATAAATCAAAATATTTGAAATTAGACAGTTCTCTTTGTGTTTCTTCCACAAATTGAACACCATCATCATCGTCGTCATTTTCGTCTGCATAGGATTGCTCTACAGCTTCACGAGAGTTTCTTAGTTCTTCAGTTTGACAATCGCCATGTAACAGCGGGGCCAATTGAGCCAACGGCATGTCATCTTCATCCAAGCCATCCTCGTCCAAGTCTTGTATTTCAACAACTTCGCTGTCATCATGCATAGCCGTAGTTTTCTTGTAAAAAACGTCTGAGATGACTAGCTGAATTGCATGAGCAATGCACTTTTGGTGCAGAGACTTCAGTTCTTTGCCAATTTTTACCATCATACTGCACTACAGTAGTTTCTCCAACAATGTTTGTTTCTAAGGAAATGCCGTAGGTTTCGAGTTTTTCTTTTATTTGTTCTATGCATTTTTTGCTGGCAACGATCCGTAAACTCTTATCAGCCCTAAATTTTTGAATTTGTTGGTGCCGCTGAGCGATGGCGAGTGTATATTTAAACTTAAATATCTTCGGTTTCTGTTTGAAGTCCATTCGTCGAATGAAATTGCGAATTTAACTTTTTCGGACAGAAGTTTTAGAATTTCTTTTTAAGATCTTCCTTTTTTTCGTCGCAATGTTTAACAACCACTTCTCTGATTGTATTAGCAGACATAGGAATTTTATGCCCTGCCTTTCCAAAAACCTCTCTAATATCTTCGGACTTCTCAAGCGTCCGGAACGGAATGCCATCCAGTGCAACCATACGGGATATTCTCGTTTCAGTAGATGGATTCTCTTTTGATTCAAAATAATCAGTTAGTTTTTTTTTTTTGCTAGTAGATGGGATTTCTGAATCAGACTGAACGCCCGGTCTTTCCGTTCTTATTGTTGAAGATGACGTTGACGATGCAGTTTTTTCGGCATTCAAATCAATCTTATGCATGGTTTTCACATGTTTATGTAATGAACCTGTAGATCCACCTACGGATTTTAGTACTTTGTTGCAGGTTTTGCATTTTGCACTCTTTTTGTCTACCGCGCGAAGAAAATATCGCCAAATAGTCGCCTTGTCGCTTGACTGCTCTTCAAAATCCATTGTACCTTTAATGAAGATATAAAAAATAAATAAATAAATAAATAAGTAAGAAAATATATTATAATAAATGAAGTCTATAATTTTGTAAACAGAAATTTGTGTTTCTTTATTCGTTTGTTTTTTACCTACTCATTTATAATAATTTATACGTAGGTACCACGGAAAAATAACTCTTTCTAACGGGAAAATAAATACCACGTTGGCGAAAGTCTAGTTTGTATTAATAATAGTATTATATATGTAACTTTCCCGTTAGAACGAGATATTTTCCCATGGTAAGTTTAAAATAATATTATGAGTAACAAATAACGAAACTTATACAACATAACATTCTCTTTTTATAATAATCGTAGGATAGTTTTTAATTAAAATGAAACGGTAACTCATTCATTCATTCAATGACAATTAAACTACAATTACATCATATTTTCGCTCATTGTAGGCTCATGGTTTAATTTAATAAATAAAATGAAATTATTGTTCAATTAATTTAGAAAGAATATTCATATTAGGTAATCATTCATTAGGCATTAACGTTTTTGCTCTTGTTAGTTTCTAATATAGTGTCTTGTTTATCCTAAGCTTATTGCACAAAACACTTATAACAAGTTATTATACATAATGAATTAGGAAAGTAAAACAATATTTACCTTCGGGGTTGCATCGGCGAGCGCGAAGAGCGACCGAGCGTTCCACTGCACATTTAAATCGTCACTGGAAAAGAGTCCAACCTGTCTACGCGCGGGGCGCGAGGTTCGTGTGTGAGGTGTGCGGGGCGGGCGAGAGACGGACGGCCGGCTAGCGACGAGTGAGACAAGTGTATGCGATGTTCCCAACTTGTAAAAACGTGAATTACTAACGCGTATTTTGAATTGAAGAAATAATGCAAACAATTTTTTTTAAAGAACCGGGGAACCGGGTTTACTCTTTCCGGAACCGGTTCTGCACACATTGAAAGAACTGGGTATACCCGATTCTTTCAGAACCGGGTGCATGCTCTTTGACTCACCGTTCACTCAATCGCTGCGCGGGCTGGGGCGCGGTCGTAGACCGCGGTCGGCGGTCAGCTGTTTCCGAGTGGATCAGGGTGAAATGATCTTGAAGAAAATAGTGGATTTTCTTTCCACCCCCCTTTTTTTGTTTTTTTTTGGGATGGGAAATCATTAAATGACTTCTCCCACTCTGGGCGGAGCGGGAGGGAGTGTCAGACTCTTACTGACTAAAACCCATCTATGTTACTTCCTCGCCCTTTATGTTCCGGGGCCGCGGTATCTCTTTCGAACAGGCCCGCAACCCCGGCAGGCTTCGGCCCTTGCGGGCCCCTCCCCTTATGCTGACATCTCTCTGAGGCGCGCGTGGAACACGAACGCACCGTCGACACGGCCTGTCGTTGTCATTAGACGGACTGGCGGCTAGATTGCCCATAGCCAACCGTCCACAGGCCCGCATCTACGGTGGCCGGTAGCCACCACGTGGCCCCCGACGCCCGGTGCGTCTCCCGCGGCGGCCGGGAAGAGAGGATCTCTCCCTCTCTCGTTCCGCCACCTCCTTCGCTAGCATGACTGCTTCGCAGAAGGAGGTGACGGCTTCCCATTCCGTCTCGCTCCGGACCATGGATTGAACCAGGGCCGGACGCGTGAGGTCGCCGCCGCCGATCGCCGCTACGAGGACACGGCGGTGCTCCGCCCACGCAGGGCAGACTTCCACCATGTGCTCCACCGTGTCCTCCGGTCGATCCTCGCAGTGGAGACACCCGGGCGTTTCCTCCCGCCCGATTCGGTGCAGGTACATCCCGAAACATCCGTGTCCGGTGAGGACCTGCGTCAGGCGGAAGGTGAGGACGCCGTGGCGCCTCTCCAGCCACTCCACAAAGAGGGGACATACCGCCACTATCGTGGCGTGCCCTCCCTTTTTACCGCCTTAGGGGATAATTTCCAGGGTAAAAATATTACTATTCTATGTCTTTCCCTGGATCTTAAACTATCTCTATACAAAATTTCACCTAAATCGGTTCAGCGGTTTAAGCGTGAAGAGGTAACAGACAGACAACTTTCGCATTTATAACATTAGCATTGGATATATAATATTAAAACATATCTGCCAATTGAACCAATAAGTGGTTTTTAACGTTATACTTAAACTTAAATCTACTAGCAGACAATAACATCCTGATCTCAAAAGGGAGGTTGTTGCATAGAAGAACGGACTGGATCGCGAAAGATAAATAGAAGATCGAAGATTTCGATCTTAGTTCGAGCATATACAACGTTAGTTTTTGTTTATGCGAAACCCGAAACACGTGTCTAGTATTTTTATGTAAAGAATCCATGTACAAAATTTTAAACTTGTATCTTGAAAAATCACAAAGTTATAAGCTTTTTAAGTTACATGGTTGTCCGTTCAAAAGCATGCTCACCGAGTCACCGCGCGGCGCGTCGCAGCTCGGCGCAGGCAGCTTTAGGTCGCTGCGGGCCGCCCGCCAAAGCTTCGAGACTCGCATGTTCATTGATAATAATTTGGCACTAAGTACCTACCTACTAGTATCTAACCGTACGGCCAATTTATTGTAATTAACTGGTGATAACATTTTCCATCACACTTGCAGGCTTTGGACTGTCGTAATGGTTAAGTGTAGGTAGATATTGTTATTGTTACTTTATTCTTAAATGCAGCCATAAGGGATAAGATGTAGTCAATGCGATTTGTTGCAACTTACGAGAACCACTTAAAGTTCAAAGTGGATGAAAAACATCGCATTACTTGACCACTTTACAGGCTCTAGGTACAAATAATAACTTTCTACAATTAACCATCTTGGCGTGTTTAAAAATGTTAATCATCACTATTTACAATAATTTACTAAATCACTATTTACAATGTCTTTGGATCACTATTTACAATGGCTTTGAATTGGCTCAGACGTAACTTAATAATTGTTCAAAATGTCCCCCTCTTTGCCTTATGCACAGACGAGCGCGCTTACGCAAATTTCTATTTAATTTACGTAATACATAGGTATTGTTTTTCACTCTATTAAACGCACTCTCAATTTTATTTTTCAAGTCATTTTCACTTTGAGGCTCTGTTTCATAGACTAGGTCTTTGACGTGACCCCAAAGATAAAAATCTAAGGGCGTTAAATCAGGCGATCTCGCTGGCCAATGAACTGGCCCACCACGACCGATCCATTGCTCACCGTACTCCCGGTCAAGATATTCCCGAGCTTGTCTTGAAAAGTGTGCGGGAGCTCCGTCGTGCTGATAGAAAATACCCTGACCACGGAGCAAGTCCAAGGGCAAATTGTCCAATTGATCGGGTAGTGTATTGGTGAGGAAATTTAAATAGGTGGCACAGTTTAACCTTGGCAAGTAAATAGGTCCTATTACATGGCCCTTTACTATGCCGGCCCATACGTTGACGGAAAAACGGTGTTGGAATGAATCTGTGCGGGCTAGGTGCGGGTTTCCATGATCCCAGTAGTGACTGTTGTGAATGTTGTACAGTCCGCGACGCGTAAAAGTACACTCATCAGTCCAAAGAATGTTGGCGTCGCGATTATTCAGCAACCACCGGCAAAATGAAATTCGTGGTTCACGATCATTGTCGCACAGTTCTTGGGCACGTCGGAAATGATATGGATATTGTCCATCATCGTGCAGTGTGCGCCATGCGTAAGTCTGGCTGACGTTAAATATCCTGGCGGTCTTTGTTGTGCTGCTCTCGGGATCGTGAGCCATGTGGTCCAAGATTCCTTCTTGGACTGTGGTAGGTATACGGGCCACTCCTCTATTAACGGCTGTCGGTGGCCGAAAGGTACCATAGTCCCTTGATCTTTGTGTGGCGGAAAGCATAGTGTTCCACGACACTCGGATTCCGAATTGTTCCTGGTATCGCCGCACTGCCAGGGATACGTTATCACCACAGACTGCAAGTGTGCGCACCATTTCGGTGTACTGGACGTTTGAGTACGAAAACGACATTTTTCGCGATCACTTTACAGATAGGTACACACTAAACTATTTCGCGTATCGCGTTGTGTCGCCAAGCGCAAGCGTGACACGGGCGCGTGCGACTGTTGCAACCGGACGACTGAAGGGGTAGGGGATGTGTTCCCCGCCCCGTTGTGCGCCCCGCTGCCTGTGCGTCGCTCGCGCCGTCAGCTGATCGCTATGACCTGCCGTAACCTTTGTTGTGCTCGTATGATTGCGGAAAGGTGTCCAACTCGTTACCTTTTTTAAATAATTTTGGGACAAAATATAACATGGTGTAAAAATTATTGGAATCGATTCAGTTACTGATTCTGAACAAACTATATTCAGGTTTCGCATATACAAAAAATAACGTTGTATACTGAAAGTGGGAAGATAAGTACTTTTGATAAGTAGGAGACATTAGGATAGTATAAAGTGTAGTGAGAGCACGTAAACTACTCGTACTTACCTACCAAATACAATAAGCTGCCACCGCAGCCACTACCGCAAGCGGCGTCTGTGTGGACCGGACTAACTAAATAATAAATAAATGAAAAACTTACCTCAGAGTAATCAATAACCTTTCTTCAGGGCAAATTGATTTCCTCCAGTTAGTGTCGTTCTTCTGTAAACTATTCTTCATTTTTTCCAACAGTAAATGGAATGTTTTTGGTGACATTCCATAAAACTTTTTGAATTTGCCGGGATAACTTTATAAATGTGTAGCTCTGAATGAACCTCTTTTGTCACATTGTCGCAACATATATGGATGCACCCAAAATCTTCTTCTATTTAAATTAAGAACTAGTATTAGTGCGAGTACGTCTTCGTCTTCTGACGACGACATGGTGAATGAATTACGTAAAATGTGAAGGAAGCATAGCCGGCCGCGCCTCGACTCTACGCAGAGACCTATCCTCGCCCGTGCTGCGACACCGCACCGCCGCCACTGACGTCGCCTCGAGTTACCAGTGAGCAACTCGCCTTACTTACGTAGCGATGATTTTTTCGTTTGAATTACCAAGTGCATAAAATTGTATTGATTTAGTTTGAAATATAAAGAGATTTTGTAGGAAACTCGTGATAACTTTGAATTATAGAGTGTTTCGAATTATCGCAGTTTTTAATTAACGAGGTCAACACTGTATTATATGCATATTGCGTGACAATGCATTATTATGATGACATGGAGCTCATCTAATGATGGTCTGGAAGGTGGCCATAGGAACTCTGTAATAAAATGACGCAACTCCATCGAGTTTGACTTGTATGATTCGTCTTGACTAGTGCTCTGTCTTTAAAGACCTAATAGGTAGTTCTTTTTATTAACAATTAATAAAACTTGTTATATATATATATGTATATGTATATATGTACATGTATATGTTGTGTATCTATATATATATGTATTATCGTTTATTTCAGGCATTACATATAACTCATATAATATTAGTTTTTTTTTAAACTTACCTTGTTTCTTTTCAGTCGCAAAACCTGAATAGAATTAATTACCAGACCGGACTTAGCAAGAACAGAAACGAGAAGAAGTGTTAATTTTGTGTGTTTGCGACATATTGATCCATCTGTGATTAAATATACAACGTGTAACAGAAAGGAATTAGTCATATGAAAGGGTGCGCTACAGACCATCAAACTGAACAACTTTCTCTATGGGACCACCATCGCAATCGCGATACTAAATTTCAATACCTACTTGACCAAATGTATGAAACAGCTGATAATTTTTTTACGATTACGATGGTGGTCCCATGGATAAAGTGGTTCAGTTTGATGGTCTATAGGACACCCTTTCATATGACTATACCCTTTTTGTTACACGTTGTATACCACAATTACAACCTCATGCTATGGCTACGAAATTACTCCCATCTCAGCCAACCACATCGAACTCCAACAACGAGACGAAAACAAAAGAATGTTCTACACAAACCAAATATTCAACTTTTAATATATTATCAGTCGTCACTGTTAAAAATGCTGACATGAAATCTGAATCCGAACATACTACAGAAGCCCTCTCGTTCAACACGCCGAGAAAGAAAACTTAAATGGATTTGAAGGATTCAAAGCAATTCAAAGAAAAGAAAAAGGCTTATTTTATAAGTTTGATAATTTCAAAAATTAAGTTCAATGGGAGGAGTTACAATCTTTTAAGCGGTTGAGTTTCCAAGCTAACAATGAAGTTACCCAAAGATTTCGTAGGCTCATAAAGTGGCAGAGTAGTATAAGAAATAGGTGCAAAGGGAACCGTTATGACCCAGAATTTAAATAATTTGCTTTAAATTTTTATTTTTCTAGTCCTCAGACCTACAGAAGTTAAAAATCGTTTTTATCGCTGCCAAATGAAAATTCCGTTCATAGATTTAAAATGATTATTTCACCTGTGATTGAGAATCGTACCATAGAGTTTTTATCCGCGAAATTGAAATCTTTGCCCGAAAATGTCAAGTATCGTACTCTGTGTTGAAATGGTTATCAAACGACATTTACATTACAACACTAAAAGAGACGAAATGATTGGTCTTCATAATTTAATGGTCAAGTGACACCTGAAATAGCTTCTAATGCCTGTGAGATTATGCTCCGAGGCGTTATAGTCAACTGGAAGCAACCTATAGCATATTAATTCCTAAGAGATTTCTTGGAAATTGTCTTTTTAAACTGTGTACAGTGCGATAAGGTTGAATTTTGCTTAGTGATAGACTCGTAATAAAAACTACGTGTGGATGGGTTGACGGTTTATTTCTCACTAAAAATTATAAGTATAATGTGGACTGTAAAGACATGCATAGGTAAGTACATATGAATAGCTATGTATAGGCTGCTAACACTAACATTCGCTGTGGCGTTTTGAACATAACGCCCACCAAAGGATCTATCCTTTCAATAAATTCAAAAAACAATAAAATAAACTAAGTACTACACTATATTAGTTGAACAACAAAGAAATCAGAAACAAATAAAGTAAGTAGGTATCTTTCATCACAACATAACGACTCTCGCAACATAAAGATAAAGGATTATAAAAAATAAGTAACTAAACATAACTAGGTAAGTCTTATAACAAACATCTTAGGTCTAGGTACATACATCACTGGAAATATGCTACGCAACTAGAAATAGTAGATAATATAGGTATGCGAGTAGGTACAATATCGGTTGTTGCATTCCCAACTTCTGACCGCCCACCGTTTCATTTTAATTTAACAAAGTAAGTGCCTACATACACATATTTAAAAGTAGATAGGTAGGTTGTATGAAGTTGGCGATGTTTAACCAAGTTTATTCACAACATAAGTAAGGTAAAACAGGTAAGTTCTTAAAATAAGCAGATAAGTGTACATAAGTAAGTGTAAAATAGGCAAACAAGAATAAGTTAAAATTAATAACTAGGCTTATCACTAGGATTATGTTTTAGGTAGGATACATAATTTACTCGTAGGTCGTTTATAAATATTGTTCTTACATTTAACTGACACCACTCGAGTAATGCCATCAGGGCCCACATGTTTTTCTATTATTTTGCCCAATACCCATTTACTTGGAGGAATATTGTCTTCCTTTAAAATCACTACGTCATCGATTTCTGGCTCAGTGGTTTTGGTGTTCCACTTATATCTTTGGTTCAAATTTACGAGGTATTCTTTATGCCATCTGTTCCAAAAATCGTTGACCATTTTTTGCATGAGTCGCCATCTATCTAAACTAGAAATATTACAATTTGTATAGTTTTCGTCAGTTAAGTTTAACAAAGGCTCGCCAATCAGAAAGTGGCCGGGCGTTAGCGGTAGAGGGTCATTAGGGTCATCACTTAGCACAGTTATGGGTCGGGAATTCAAACACGCTTCGACTTGTGCCAATACTGTGGCTAGTTCCTCATAGGTGAGAGTAGCATCGCCAATTACTCTTTTAAGATGAGTTTTTGTGCTGCGCACTCCAGCCTCCCATAAACCCCCGAAATTGGGTGCATGAGGAGGTATAAAATGCCATGTAGTACTTTCCAGGGCTAACAACACTGCCACTTCACCAGGAATCGACGATTTAGCACTGTTGAACATGTCTCTGAGTTGTTTGTCTGCTCCCACGAAGTTAGTGCCATTGTCACTATAAATATCGCAACAATGACCTCGTCTTGAGGTGAATCGCCGGAAGGCTGCGATGAACCCCTTCGCAGTCATGTCGGTGACCGCTTCTAGATGTATCGCACGCGTTATCATGCAGATAAACAAACATATGTACCCCTTGTACGATTTAGCTCCTCTACCCGGTGAGAAACGAATGTTGATGGGACCTGCGTAGTCCACACCAGCTGATTTAAAAGCTCGGTCGGGTTTAACTCGCACTTCTGGCAGCTGCCCCATCAGTTGCTTGGTATTCTGCTTGGAATACCTAATACACGTAACACATTCTCGATAAGTTTTTTTTGTTTGATCTTTGGCTCGTAAAATCCAGTATTTTGTTCTTAAATAATTTAGCATTACTTGAGGACCACCATGCAATGTCCTATGATGAGCATCCTGAATTATTAGTTTGCTAAGATGGCTCGTAGCGGGTAAAATTATGGGGTGCTGAATATCATAGGATTTTTGAGATTTTTGTATGCGTCCGCCAACTCTTAAAATCCCGTTATTATCAATGACGGGACATAGATTGCGAAGCTTGCTTCTTTTAGGTACATGGCCTTGCGAATTTAACTGCTTCATTTCCTCTTTGAAATGAGTAGCTTGGACTTGTTTAATGCAATTGTTTAAAGTTTCCTTTACTTCTTTTGGTGTTATTAATTTAGAAAAATATTCACGTTTATCTTTAGGTAATTTGAAATTAATAAATCGTCTGCAATATGAAATGACTCTCAACATTTTTGGTAAAGTAGAATACCTAGTCCAAATAAATTCCTCATTAATATTACTTATAGTAGCCAAAGATCTCACACGTTCTTCTTCTTGTGTATCTTGGATATTAGGAGCACTAATGCTTATGTTTAAGATCGACAACCAACCCGGTCCATTCCACCATACTGAATGATTTATCAATTCTGGACCTTGTAAGCCCCGTGACGAACAGTCAGCTGGGTTCGTATCTGTAGACACGTGCCCCCACTGATCGTAATCTATAATGTTTAATATGTCTGACACTCGGTTGCTCACGAATGTGTTCCATCGGCTTGGTCCACCTTTCAACCAAGCCAAAACAATCGTGGAATCGGTCCACGCAAATAAGCTATCTTTAGGTACACCTAGCACTTGAGACGTCTCCGACATTAATTTGGCTGCCAATGCGGCACCACAAAGTTCTAATCTAGGAATGGAAACTTGCTTCTCGATTGGAGCCACCTTTGTTTTGGAGGATATTAAGCTGACGTAGACTCGCTCTTCACTGATGAATCGCATGTACACTGCTGCTCCGTATGCAGCTTGTGATGCATCCGCGAACACGTGCAACTCCATCCTTGATACACGTGTGTAATAGAACCACCGAGGTATACTTAGACCTTTGATGTGCGTCAAATTCTCTCGATATCGTAACCACTCTGCTTGTAAAGCACCATCAATAGGGTCGTCCCAATTTAGACCTGTCTTCCACAATTTCTGCATGATCATCTTTGCTATTACCACAACAGGAGCTATCCATCCCAAAGGATCATAAAGTTTTGCTATTTCGGAGAGAATTTGGCGTTTGGTTATGGGCAGCTTTAGTTCTGGTAGGTTGACTGTATATTCAAAGGCGTCAGCTTCCCTATTCCAGGTCAAACCTAATACCTTAATAACACTATTGATCTTAAAGGGCAACTCATTATCATTTCGCTTATTTTCTCCAATGTACTGTAACAAAGCCTCACTATTACTGCTCCACTTTTGTAGTTGAAATCCTCCGGAGTTCATAAGTTTGTTCATATCGTTGTAAATATCGACAGCTTCTTTCTCTGTTTCGCATCCTGTGAGGAGATCATCCATATAGTAATCAGTTTCGGTAATATTTGCAGCAATAGGATACCTTTTTCTCTCGTTGTTGGCAAGTGTCTGAAGTGATTTTACAGCAAGGTACGGTGCACATGCTGTACCGAAGGTTAACCTCAAAAGTTTAAGGTGCTTTATTGGCTCGTGAGGTGCAGACCTCCACAATAACCTCTGGTAGTCCGTGTCCTCTTCCGCTACACGAACCATTCTGTACATTTTAATGATGTCTGCTGTAATACAGAATTTGTGTGTTCTCCATCTCATTAATGTATGACGTAATTCCTGCTGTAGCTGAGGACCAACACACAAATCGTCATTTAAAGAATAGTTATTTGAACCCTTGCACGAAGCATCGAAGACTACACGAAGCTTTGTGGTAGTCTTATCCTCTCGAACTACGGCATGGTGAGGAAGATAAACAGCCTTTGGGTTATCAATCTCTGAAGAGTTAACTTGCACCATATGATTTAGGTTTATATATTCCTCTATTACTTTATGATATTCTTCCCGAAGCTTGGGATTTTTAGACAACCTTTTTTCTAAAAAATTAAACCTTCTAGCTGCTATTTCCCTCGACCCACCATGACATTTCGGATCTTCAGTTCGAAAGGGTAATCTTACCACGAATCTGCCTTCTTCGTCTCTTACTGTTGTAGCTTCATAGTATTCTTCGCACTGTTCTTCTTCCTTTGAAAATATTTTTCGTATGCTATTTGGTTCCTTTTCTATCTCCCAAAATTGTCGCAATAGCTCGTCTTCCCTAACTTGAGCGTGTAGGGTTGTGATGTGTCTCCTTGCTGAGGTAGATGCTTGTGACATACTTCCCGATATCACCCACCCTAGGACTGTGTTTTGGGCCAATAGATTTCCCTTGGGGTGCTTAATAACGCCGTCTAACAGAACGTCGCCGTATACCTCAGCTCCAAGTAGAATGTCTATTCTACCTGGTGTTGTAAACCCTGGATCAGCCAACTCAAGTTCCTCAAGTTCAGACCAATCAGGCAATTCAAGATTAATGGTTGGTAGCAGCGTTGTTAGGGTATGCAATACATACGCATTTACTTGAACTGACTCTCTGGGATTGTGGCGTGATTTCACGCACAGTGAAACCATGTGTTTGATTCTCGTTTGGCCCTCTCCCAGACCTGACACCCAACCACTCACTGATTTACGTCTAAGATTTAGTAGCTGAACGGTCGCCTCAGATATGAATGACGCTTGCGACCCCTGGTCTAACAAGGCCCTAATGATATGTTTGTAACCATTCTTACTACTTACTAACACTTTAGCCGTAGCCAATAACACAGAATTTGTTTGTATATTACAATGATGAGAAGCTATAGCTTCACTTGAAGAAGGAGTGGACTTACCTCTTAACTCTTCACTAATCGTACCTGTAGCCGTGTTTCCTTCTTCTTTTGACTTCTCCGTGCTTTGCTCTCTGTCGAAGTGGAGAAGGGAATGATGTCGCCTTCCACACTTTTTGCAGCACGTTGACTGACGACATTTCTTCACAGAGTGTGATGGCGCAAGACAGTTGAAACACAGTTTGTTCTTCTGAACGTACTCTTGTCTATCTTCGGTAGACATCTCGGCGAATGTTTTGCAATGGTAGATATAGTGCTCGCTGTTACAAACTGCACACTTATTTTCGCGTTCTTTTCCATCCTTGTTGACATTGGAATGAAAAGCCTTAGGTTTAACTGCTGGTTTCGGCTGCGAAGATTTTATATTGTTACTTTCGATCATTTCCAGCGATCTAAACCTTGACTCCAGAAATTCTCTCAAATCCTGCCAAGTGGGTTGGTCGCTATTGTTCATACTAAGGTGTTGTTCCCACTGCTTCATTGATTCTGGATCCAGCTTAGACACAACTAAGTAGTTGACCATCATGTCCCATTTGTCCGACTCAGCACCTAAGTTTTTCAAGGCTTTCAAACAGGTTGAAGTTGTATCCACCAGGTGTTTAATTGAACCCGCAGACTCAGTATGAACAGACTTTTGCGTGAAGAGAACTCTCAAAATTGCGTTACAATTATACCTCTTGTTGTTGTATCGCTTCACTAATTCTTCCCAGGCGGCATCGTAATTCGCGTCTGTTGTTGTAAAATTACGCAATATTACTTCTGGTTCTCCTGATAAGCTGCTTTTTAAATAATGTAGCTTCTGTACTGGCGATAGTCTCTTATTTTTATGAATCAATGAAGAAAATAAATCAAAAAATGTCTGCCATTCGTCATATTTGCCACTGAAGGTATATTAATTTTTGGTAATTGTATTTCGATACTGTCTGATGACCTTACCTGACCTTCGGCTGCACTAAGCATTGCAGTTTGAACCGCTGAATCGAGAAACGGCTGAAAAGCTTCCTTTATAGCTGACTTATATAATACATACAATTCTTGGAATACATCGTATGTCTTGTCTTTGAAGTACGGATCTTCTCTATCTTTCTCCTTAGTTATGCTCAAAACAATGCCTTTGTGTCCGTCCTTAAAGTTCTTCCAAAGTTCTTCTAGCAATTCTAGCCTCGTTTCCAAGTATGGTTTTCTTATTCTATCCTTTGGGGACTTTTTAAAGTTCCTTTCTGCAGCCTTTAAATTTTGTAATAGCTCATATTGATAAACCAGAAGATCTTCCATGGTAATATTCACAATAAATATGCTTCACCCAATATTAAAACTTGAATAGTCAACGGATTTCGTCACCAATAAAAATATAGGTAATGTTCACAATTGCCACACGTAGTAGAGGGTACGCTGCACCTTTAACTAACTAGGCACTTATTTGTTCCTTTAAAATATCGTAATCCGATCACTCACAGAATAATATAAGTACTTAGTTATGTTCGTATTTTTAACACAGTTCTTTTAACTCACGAGTTCACAACAGTTTGTATTCACTAATATTAGCAGAAAAAACACTTCGAATCCTTATCGCTTTCTATTGTTCTCGCGACGCGCTCGTCCACAGCCGGTTACCGGCAATCATCCGCTCGAAATAGGACCAAATGTACAGTGCGATAAGGTTGAATTTTGCTTAGTGATAGACTCGTAATAAAAACTACGTGTGGATGGGTTGACGGTTTATTTCTCACTAAAAATTATAAGTTTAATGTGGACTGTAAAGACATGCATAGGTAAGTACATATGAATAGCTATGTATAGGCTGCTAACACTAACATTCGCTGTGGCGTTTTGAACAAACTGTCACGATCAGAACACATTATAAATAAAATAAAATAATACGTTTATTTACTCAAGCTTACAGATTGTATTAGGTTTACATGGTAAAGGTTGTTACAGAATATGTTAGGTAGTCTACAATCGAGTGGGTGAAGCACTGTTCTCCTAGCTAGGTTACAGAATAAAGCGCATATAATATGTTATGTAAAATTTTCACTGTTCCATTAAACATAGGGGACCGAGACTATTTCTACTTAACTTGTGTTAAGGACTTTGGATAAAGCACTCAAAACTGCAATAGGGCGGTAGTTGTTTGGTAAATTCCCATCACCCCCCCCCCCCCTTGAAAATCGGATAAACTACAGCCTTTTTGAAAGTCGGAAAGATTGCCGTTTTGAAGCAGAGATTAAATATGTGACATAGAATGGGTGACAGAGTACCAGAATATCTCTTTAAGAATAGAGCTGAGATACCACCCCAACCAGTTGAGGCATTAAATCGTAGTGACATTATCGCAGTCATGATTTCATCGGAGTCAGTGTCATCAAGCACAAATGATGATTTCGAAGAAAATGTGTGTACTATCTACATATTTTACTGGAGTTTGCTGGGAGTGTGACTCTTGCGTTTTTATAATTTCATCCGCAAGTTTTTTGCCTATATTTACGAAGAAGGAATTTACGTAATTACAGGACTCAGTGGGAGAGGATGAGCAAGTTAATAGTTGCGTCGATGCATTATTTGGTTTAACAGTATTTGGTGACGCGGCGTGTAAATAGCCGATGCCACGCGGGGAGAACAATTATGAAAAATTATGTTTTTTGACTAAATTAAATTGATTCTTATGAAACCCACCCTGTGAACGGAGGAACTAGAAACGGTTTCAACGTCAGCTCTGAAAACTATTGGCCCACTAACCTGCAGACCAGCTCAGGGACGCCTCAACAGCAACTGCCGGCAGCTCACACCGTGAAGCACTTTCACGGAACAGATTGTCAAATCACTGCTGGGTATCTTCACGAGTTTCATGAAACCTTTAACTGTCTATTATGAAGAAAAAGCACTCCTCGCCAAGAAAATACGCAAGAAGCACACACGAGATTTTGAAAGGAACTGTTAATGCTCCCATTGGTCGGCGCTCGGGGAGCGGCAGCCAAAACTTTGGCGCTGGTGTCGCCCAGGTTCGGCGAATCCAAGAGCGCGATCCTTATGGCGCGTGAACCAAATAGCCTCATATACCAACTTATTGAAACCATTTGAAATGAATTACTTATTATTAAAGAGATTACCTAAAACATAGGTTTATGAGTAATAAATATTAAACAAGTCAATTTTGGGTCACTTAAGGTGCCCAACCATGCTGCCCCCCTTGGAAGTTCGCAGAACTTTCAAAAGAAGACAAATTAATAAAGGTACATTAAAGTTAGAATAGTGTTTATTTAAATTAATTACGCTAAGTATACTAAATAATATGAGAAAGGAGATAAAGTTTTTATTGTGTTGGTATAGGATACAGTTTGACAACCGGACGCTTGAAAATTCCACATTTCGTCTTAACCGTCGCAACACGAACAACTTTATCAGAACCGGGATGAATTTCCGTAATTACACCTAGTGGCCATCTTAAAGGAGGGCAATCGTCCTGTCCAACAAGAACGACAGTTCCGATTTCTATAGAATGGGCAGGAGAGGTCCACTTCTGCCTGACTTGCAGCGTGTGCAGATATTCTAATCGCCACTTTTTCCAGTAAGACTGAACCATGCTATCTAGTAATTGCTTGCGTTGAATAAGATTGATGCGCACGTCTTTCAAATCCACGGCAGGCAAGTACTGCAACGGCGTTGACATTAAAAAATGTGCAGGGGTGATAACTTCTGGTGAAGGATCAGAAGAAACAACAGTAAGTGGTCGAGAATTCATAATGCACTCTATCTGTACCAATACTGTTTGCAACTCCTCGTAAGTGAGAAGCTGGTCTCCTATCACACGGTGAAGGTGAGTTTTCAAGCTCTTAATGTTCCCCTCCCAAATCCCACCAAAGTGTGGGCTCCGAGGTGGGATCATCTTCCACTCTATTCGGCGGGTACTAAGCTCCTGCTTAAAAGCAGTTTGAAATTCGGAGTCAATCAGAACCTTATAGATATTGTCCAATTGTGCCTTTGCACCCACAAAATTGGTGCCATTGTCGAAGTATAGGCATGATACAGGGCCACGACGAGAAATAAAACGTTTCAATGCAGCTAAAAAGGCATCCGAAGTTAACTCCGAGACTAACTCAATATGGATGGCCTTAGTTACAAGGCAGACAAATAGGCAGATATATGCCTTCTGTGATTGCTGACCTCTCCTACGAGTAAGCGTTATACGAACTGGGCCTGCGTAATCAACGCCGGTATGAACAAAGGCTTTAGCTTCCGACACACGATATGACGGCAAATCTGCCATCATGGGTTGTGGGTGTGATGGATTTACCCTGAAACAGTAGTTACATTTCCGCACCCTAGCCCTTACAACGGTCCTGGCGTCTAATATCCAGAAACGTTGGCGCAGGATGGAAATAAGCAGACCTGGGCCTGTATGACAGTTCATAACATGGAAATGATCAATTAAAAGATCCACCACGGGGTCATGCTTAGGGAGCAAAAGAAGATGCTTAGCCTCAAATGGCAAGTCCGAATTAGCAAGCCTACCTCCTATGCGCAACAGCCCATCTTCGTCAAGAAACACGAATAAGCTTTGCAGCTTTTTTGAAGGCAATTTTTCTTTACTAAGAGCTTTAATATCTTCTGCAAAGTGAACTCTTCGAACAGAACGAATTACAGCCTTTTCTGCAGTCATGAGTTTATTGACTATGCCAGTAGAAGAAGAAACCTTCTTTATAAACGAAGGATATAAACGACAATCCTAAGGAGTTTATCCCATGAGGAGATACGCTGAGCTAACTCATTTAGGATCAATGGTTCACATTGAACTGTTGCCGTAAGTACCTTTGCCCTGTGTTCAGGCAATTGACCTGCATTGGAAGGAGTAAAAGGTTTAACGGGCCATTCCGAAGGTGGGTTCCGAATCCACGATGGGCCGTTCCACCACAAGTCGTGCGACATGAGCTGCGAAGGTAAAGTACCACGCGAAAGACAATCGCTCGGGTTTTCACACCCGGCGACATGATAATAGTTTTCAGGAGGTAAACTCTCCTGACACTGGGCAACGCGGTTGCTGACAAATACTGACCACCGATGTGGTGAAGAGTGTATCCACGAAAGAGCGATGGTAGAATCCGAGAACGCGAAAGTTCCTGCAATAGGAATACGCGCACGATAACTTTCATGAACTGTACGTATCAGCTTGGACATAAGAACAGCAGCGCAAAGTTCTAAGCGAGCAAGTGTGGTCACTTTGGTAGGGGTAACCTTTGATTTCGCACACAACAATCTCACTGTGATATTCCCAGTAGGATCGGTAGTGTGTAGGTATATGACACATCCATACCCATTCATACTGGCGTCACAGAAGGCAACGATCAGCACAGTGCTATCACGTAAAACGCCTACATGTCGCGGAATTTTCAAAGACGAAATTAATGGAAATTCTTGTATGAACGCCGAAAACTTTTGAATAATGCTTTTGGGAGGAGTGTCATCCCAACCAATATTGGACAGCCACAGCTCCTTTATAAGTAGCTTGGCATATAAAATTATAGGGGCTACTAAGCCGAGGACATCAAATAATCGGGCGACTACCGAGAGTATGCTCCGCTTAGTACACTTCTCTTCTACATTAAAAGTCGTGAAGAAAAAGCTGTCATCGGCCGTTGCCCATGAAAGGCCTAATACCTTAGAAGCATTGTTAGAAGAATCATCACAAAAGTCTACCGTACCACGATGCGAATCAGGAAGATCATCAAGTAGCACTTTAGAATTACTCGACCACTTTACTAAATCAAAAGCACCGGACTTAAACAACGAGATCAATTCTCGTGAAAGAAGAATGGCGCTGGATTCATCTGCAATAGAATGAACCAAATCATCCATATAAAGTTTGGACTCTGCCACAGTAGCAGCATCCGGGAAATGTGGCCTCATATCTTGGGCTAATTGGCGAACGGTCCGCATTGCCAAATACGGGCTGGACTTGAGCCCAAACGGGACCCGATTAAATTGAAAGGTTCGTATTACATCATCAGAATTGAATCTAAATAAAATCCTCAAATATTTACGATGTTCATCAGGGACTTCAATTTGCAAATACATTTGCTTTATATCCGCAGTCATAGCGACAGGGAAAAGCCGAAAATTAAGCAATAACAAGAATAAATCTGCCTGCAAGTTCGGACCGGTATGTAACACGTCGTTCAATGACAATACGGTGTGAGTTGTGGCACTAGCATCAAGTATGATCCGAGGCATCGGCTTATCCGGACGGGTAACAGCGTGATGCGGGATGTAGTATCCGTCGTCAGTAATATCGGACTCGGTGACTTGTGACAAGTAACCCTTATCAACATACTCTTTTATTACGGTGTTATAGTTTTTTTGTAAGTCAGGCGATTGTTTGAACTTGCGTTCCAACGCCATCAGTCGACGTTGAGCAGCAATGCGAGAACTACCCAGTGCACTCGGGTCTTTAGAAAAAGGTAACGCGACAGAATACCGCCCATCATCAGCGCGAGTGATCGACGATGCAAACAAGTTCTCACATTCAGTCTCTTCGGGACTTAAAAATAGCATATTAGGTATTTCTTCCAGTTGCCAAAATTTTTGAACTAGATCATTAAGTGCGAGTGCAGAAAAAGAAGTTTTATTAATTTTATTTTGAGACTCATCATAAGGATAGTCACCCATCAACACGAAACCGAACGCGGTCAATAAAGCGGGGGGCGCGTTAGTGCCCGACTCAACTCTGTTACCTAAGTAAATGTATGGAAACAATTGCGCACCTAGTACGACGTCCACATCCCCGGGAATATTCCACGTCAAATCAGCAAGGGGTAATCCCTCTAAGTAGCCGAAATCACCCTTGGTTATATAGTGAGTAGGCAGCTGATCCGTTATACAGTCAACGACAAGTGCATGTATCGTGTATTTATTATTTGGGTATACGCGAGACTCAATGTCCAAATGCACGTACCCCAATATCGGCCGAGACGCGGAGCCAATTCCCTTAACAAACGAATTACTCAAGGGAATTATAACTAAGTTAAGCGCCTTGCAACAATCAACGGTTATCAAGTTATTTTGAGAGCCATTATCAATAAGACAACGTATTATCATTTTATTACCATTCTTAGATTTAGCGTAAACTTGCGCGGTTGACAATAAAATAGAAGAATTAGGTCTAACTTCAGCACTTAATGACAGAGAGGGAATATCAGAGGTAACATCCACACTATGAATCGAGTTATCAATGCGCAACGCAGCCGAAACAGGTGCGCTGTTATCAGCTGAGCAATTTTTCGTAACGCATGAGTCTTTGTTTATGTCGCTCTGTCCGGACGAAGCGCGCGACGGGACCACAGGTGATGTCAATGACCCTTGACCGGTAAGGAAATGAGACACTTGAACGTAATTATTTGACGTAATATTTTGATCTTTATTATCAAAATGACCGACCGCAGCTGTGAACGACCCCTCATGACCACGACCACTCTGTCAAGAGTGAACGACTGAGAAGAAGAATTATCAAAATGTAAGTAAGTGTGATGTTTTTTCTTGCATATATCGCAAACATGCGTAGATTTACAAGACGTAACTGTGTGTGACCCACTCAAACAATTAACACAACCATGTTTTGATTTAATGAATTCAAATCGCGCGCGCGGAGAACTTAAGTTCTTGAACTGAGAACAAGAGTAAATCAAATGATCGGTTTTGTTACAAAATTCGCACGATTTCGACGGCGAAGTAGTAGGCACACTCTCATTACTCGCGACGAACGATTTGTAGGTATGAGGACGGGACGACTGATTAGTGGACGACTTACTTGCGCTAGCGCCAGTGTTCGATGACCGCGTCGAGTTATGATTTGAACGTTGCAATATTTTTGCTTGATCTTGTACGAAAGAAACTAAGTCATTCAAAGACGGAATTTCTTTATTCCGAAACGCTAACTCAAACGCTTGCACTGTTTGTGAATCAATTTTCCTAAGTGCGCAATGACATAAAATGAAATCGGACAAATCCTCGACACCTAATTGTTTCAATGCCGCCACGGAGGAGGTATACATACTAATAAATGTATCAAGACTGTTTAAGAATAATTTAAACATAAGTGTGTTTTGTTAGCAATGGCAACATTAATATGTTTTGATTTAGTTTTTATGTACTGGCAATTTTTTAGTAGTTCAGAATTCCTCGGTCTCGGTGTCATGTTACTTTTGCTCGTGTGTAATAATTTTAAACCTATTTGGAAATACAGTTAACTGCCAAAAATCTTTAAGCATTTTATTGTACATGCTTATTGTGGTCCTTCGAAGCCAGTGAAAAGTTGTGCGGTGTGTAAATCGCGTATTATTCAAGTTTGCGTGACTCGGCGTCGCCGGTGCGCGCCATTGTTCATGTGCGTCGAACAATTTTGTGAACAATCTATAATTTTTCTGCTAAAATACAAGAAGAATCGCGAAGATCACTGCATATTTCACTGAAATACGCTCAGGTGTGGATTGCAAATCTATAATTTTGCAGCACTTTGAAGACTTGAGCCATTGTTCATGGTCGCCGGGCAAGTTTTTGCGGGAAATCTATAATTTCTCAGCAAAATACAAGAGGATTCGTGAAGATTTCTGCATATTTTACAGGAATTCATTCAATTACAAGTTATTCCTGTTGTGGGTGAGCAAATCTATAATTTTGCATCACTTTCACGTATACCTTCAATTGGAAATATCATTCATCAAAGAAGCGGGAAACGGTCGACGAGTCGTCAAATTACTACCTACGTCACATCTCTATAGTCTGTGGTCTTGGAGCTGTCAACGCTGTCATCTGTCATCGGGTTCGAGGTTACCTTTGCTTGGTTGTAAATAAACAAGCATCAACTCCTGTCTGCGAAGAAGTTCGTCCGGTGTTTAAATAAAAAGTGCGCGGATACGAAAAGCGAAGTGTTATTGTGAGGATTATAGTGCGTTTGTGCGTAACCTAATTTATATACCATGTCGACGGCGGAGGAAGTGCTTAAAAAGTTGCGTCTCGCCCGAGCACAACAAAAAGGTACTGTTACGCGCATCGAGAACTTTATTAGTGATCCAAGTAATCTTGCGTCTGCGTCTATCGAAATGATACAAGCGCGTATTGAAAAGCTGAACACAACATTTCGGGACTATGAGAGAACTCAGTTAGATATTTTATCTTGTGATGATAACGACAAGGAAAATGTTGCTGTTCTGGAGAATAAATATTTTGACGTCATCTCAAAGTTAAATTCAGCTTTAAAAAACTTAAGTACATCTGAAACAAAACAATGCTCGAATGTTTCAACCTCAAAATTACCTAACATTGATATCCCGATATTTGATGGGAAGGATTTTACAAAATATACTCCATTTATTGATTTGTTCATGGCTGTTATTGATGGAAACAGGGCACTCTCAGATGTGCAAAAGTTATTTTATTTGCGCAAATTTTTATCTGAAGAAGCATTGGCTGTTGTTGTTAACCTACCGCTTGAGAATAAATCTTATAAAGAGGCTATTGAGCTTTTGAAAAAACGCTTTGAAAATAAGTCAAGATTAATATTTAATCACATAAACATATTGTTGCAATTGCCTGTAATGCAGAAAAGTACAGCAGCCTCTATAAGGTCTTTTACATCACAAGTGCAACAACAATTGTATGCACTTAAAAACTTGCAGCAGCCCGTTAATCAATGGGATATGCTTTTAATTTCAATCTTATCTAAAAAATTAGATTTGTATACCAATCGTGCTTATCAGTTAGATAGGGATACGGATACACTTCCAACCATGGAAGGGTTCATTTCATTCTTAGAGAAGCGCGCTATAGCGTTTGAAGATAGCTGTAGTTCTGACAATAAGAAGAATACAGTACAAAAAGTGAGCAATGTTGTCACTAAAACTTCTAGTTCTTGTTCTTTTTGTGGAGGTATGGCACATTTGTTGCATTCATGCCCTAAATTTAAAATGGCTTCAATAGAAGACCGTATAAAATTCATAGATGACAAAATGTTGTGTACTATGTGTTTAAAAACTCACACTGGTAAGTGTAAGTTTTCATTTTCTTGCAAAATTTGCAAACAGGGGCACAATACACTCCTGCATAAAGACAGTGATCCTGGCCCGCAGGCCTCAATATCACTGCATTCTGTTAATTCAACTATGAATACCCTATTGCCTACTATAAAGGTTAAGTTAATTGACTATAAAGGCTCCGAACTTTATGTCAGAGCATTACTTGATTCAGGAAGTCAAGTTTCACTTATTACCACACATCTTGTGGAAAAATTGCAAGTTAAGCCTAAGAAGCAAAATACCAATATAATTGGCATAGGGAACAATTGTAACCAAATCAACAAATATGTTGATATTACCATCAATTCTCCAGTGAAAAATGTACAATTAAATATAAAATGCCATGTTGTAAACTATATTACAGCAAATTTGCCTCAAAATCATTTTGATAGTTCAAAGTTAAATATTCCCAAACACATCCAGTTATCAGATGACGAATTCAATGTACCAACAGAAATCTCCATGCTTTTAGGTGCTGATATTTATTTTAATATTTTAATTGATGGTCAACTTAAAATTCATAATGGTTTATTATTGCAAAATACTTTGTTTGGGTACACTATTGGTGGAAAGCAATTTGTTGATGATCATAAAAATAGTTTAGTTACAAACTTGGCTATTTGTGATAGTGATAGAACTTGTAATGGAACAGTTTTGGCTTACTGAGATGATTCCCCAATCGACAACAAAAGGCTGTAACGAACTTAAAAAATCAGAAAAATGCTTCCAGCAATCTGTTAAACTTGAAAATGACAAGTTTTGTGTTGATATGCCCTTAGCTTCCAAAATGGAAGAGTTGCAGCTTGGGGATTCATTCTCAGTGGCTCTTCAAAGATTTATAACACTGGAGAAACGATTTAAACAAAACCCTGTATATTTAGAAAAATATAAGAGCTTTATTGAAGAGTACATAGCATTGGGGCATGCTAAAACGGTGGATGTAGGCAGCTATGATGTCCAAAATGGCACTGTTTATTTTTTAGCACACCATGCTGTTCTAAATGAAGCAAGTCTAACCACCAAACTACGCGTGGTGTTCGATGGCAGCATGAAGTCTAGAGCTGGTGTATCACTGAATGATGTTATGTTGAATGGCCCAGTTGTTCAGAGTGAACTCTTCGACATTCTCCTACGTTGGAGAACATATTTATACACGCTGACCTGTGACATTCAAAAGATGTTTCGTGGAATTCTTATTAACCCGAGTCAAACTTGTCTCCAAAATATTTTATGGCGTGATGCTCCATGCAAACCCATCAGCTGTTTGCAGCTGCAGACTGTCACGTATGGGTTAAAGTCTTCTACCTTTTTGGCTACTCGTTGTCTGATAGAGCTGGCTCATAGATATCAATCTGAATTCCCGCTTGCTGCTCAAGCCATGTTGTTGAACACTTATTGCGATGATGTCATTTGTGGTTCTGATAGTACTCATGATCTTTATCAACTAAAACATGAACTTATTGCTCTTTTGAAAAAAGGCAGCTTCACACTTCATAAGTGGTGTTCAAATTACCCCGAAGTTATTAATGATCTCCCCAATGAGCACAAATGTTTTGAAAAATTAGACATCAATAAAAACAATATTGTCAAGACATTGGGTTTAAAATGCGACATTTTAAATGATACATTTACTTTTACCTGTCCAATGATTAACAATGATGATAACAAGACCAAACGGTCTATTCTGAGTTTCATTGGCAAAATGTTTGACCCGCTAGGCCTCATAGGTCCAATTATAGTTGTGGCAAAAATTTTCATGCAAACTTTATGGGCAATGAATTTAGACTGGGACAAAATATTGCCCCAAGAGCAACTCAATGTTTGGGATAAATTTATTAAGAACTTAGCACTAATGAATACAATTACTGTGCCAAGATATGTAAGTTCATGTGATGTGGATATCATAGAGTTAGTGGGATATGCTGATGCATCTATGAAAGCATTTGGAAGCTGTCTTTACCTAAGAACTGTTAAATCAGATGGTTCAGTTTTTGTTCATTTATTGTGCTCTAAGTCCCGTGTTGCCCCATTAAAGAAAAATTTAACAATTCCAAGGCTGGAATTAAATAGTGCTCTCCTTCTCTCGCAAATCGGGAATAGGGTGTACAATATTTTAAAATGTAGATTCCCTAGTCTTACTGTTCACTTTTACAGTGATTCTCAGATAGCACTAGCATGGATTAAATCTAAAAACATAAAATCAAACCCTTATGTGGCTAATAGGGTAAAGCAAATAAAAATATTAACTTCACACTTTCAGTGTTCTTATGTCAGCACAGATAATAATCCTGCTGATCTTCTATCAAGAGGTTGTGACCCATATAAATTAAAATCAAGTGTGCTTTGGTGGCATGGTCCTAAGGAATTGTTAAATAAGGACTTTAAACACTCTGTAAGTAAGGTTGAGTTCCCCATTCCCTATGTAGTTGAAACAGATATAGTAAATAACATGTGTGAAGTCAATGAACCTTCTTCTAAAAAAGATGAATCACTTTTGAGTGACTTAATTGGAAAAATATCAGATTTTAATAAACTTCAGCGAATTGTTGCCTATATATTGCGATTTAGACAAAATTGTTCCAAAAACATTGCTAGGATGTATGGTCCTTTGACGGTACAGGAGCTTCGTGATGCTTTGTTGGCAGTTATTCGCAGTGTTCAAAGAAAACACTTTCCCAAAGAAATAGAAGGTCTTAAAAATAATGTACCTATCAAATCAGGATTATCAGGTTTACATCCTTTTTTGGATCAAGCTGGTGTGCTTCGAGTTGGTGGCCGTCTTCAGTGTGCAAAGGACATGGCATATAACAAAAAACATCCTGCCATACTTCCTAAATCTTGTAATTTCACAGATATTCTAATTCGAAAAGAACATCTGCGCTTGTTGCATGCAGGAGCTAGATTAGTGTTGAGCTCACTTTCGCAACAATTTTGGCTTATCAGTGGTATACGTGAAGTCAAGAAGGTAGTAAACAAGTGTGTCAAGTGTTTCCGTTTAAAAGCTGCAGCTGCGAAGCAGCTTATGGGTTCTCTCCCACAAGATAGGATTACAGCTGTTAGGCCATTCAATGTAGTTGGCGTGGACTTCTGTGGACCTTTTAATGTTAAAGCTTCTAGAATCAGGAAACCATTAATCACGAAAGGCTATGTGGCACTCTTTGTGTGTTTTGCTACAAAGGCAATCCACATGGAGCTGGTCAGTGATCTCACCACTGAAGCATTTTTGGCATGCCTCAAACGTTTCATTTCTCGAAGGGGAATGCCAGAGAAAATATTTTGTGACAATGCAAAAACATTTAAAGGTGCTGCCAATGAGTTAAATAAGTTGTATAAATTATTTATATCAAAAACTCATAAAGATTCTGTGAATAATTATTGTACTCCTAATTTTATTAAGTTTAAGTTTATCCCTAGTTACTCTCCAGAGTTTGGAGGCTTATGGGAGGCAGGGGTCAAAAGTTTTAAACACCATTTTAAGAGAATTGTTGGAACTCTTGTCTTAACTTTTGAAGGTTTGTATACTGCTATCACAGAAATTGAAGCTGTGCTTAATTCAAGACCACTTCTTCCCATGAGTACAGATATTTCAGATTTTAAGTATTTAACGCCTGGCCACTTCCTCATAGGAACCTCTATGATGAGTTATCCTGAAGCTGACTTATCTAATTATTCTATTAATAATTTAAGATTTTGGAATGTTTTATGTAAAATTAAACAAGACTTTTGGAAAGTCTGGTCCGGGGATTATCTTACACAGCTGCAAAGCCGGCCAAAGTGGCACCATATTAATCCTAATTTAAAAGAGGGAGACTTAGTTATTCTTCGTAGTGATAATACGGCTCCAATGACATGGCCTATGGCAAGGATTGTGAAGACAACACCTGGACCAGATGGTATAGTCAGAGTGGCAAAAATTAAGCTGCCTAATAATAAAACATATGTTAGATCCCTAAGAAAATTATGTCCATTACCGATAAATTAAATTATATGTATTAGTATTTAAGTTTTGTTGCTTTTATGTAGAGTTTGATTATTGTTACAGTTTTTATTATTTGCAAGGCCCCGGCCCAACTATGTTTAAGAATAATTTAAACATAAGTGTGTTTTGTTAGCAATGGCAACATTAATATGTTTTGATTTAGTTTTTATGTACTGGCAATTTTTTAGTAGTTCAGAATTCCTCGGTCTCGGTGTCATGTTACTTTTGCTCGTGTGTAATAATTTTAAACCTATTTGGAAATACAGTTAACTGCCAAAAATCTTTAAGCATTTTATTGTACAAAGACTATTAGATGTGTTTATGCAACTCTTCTAGTCAAGAATATTATATGTATAAGTAATGTGTGCCTAATGCACGTTTATCTTGATACTTTTTTACTAAGCTTTCCCATATAATATTATAGGTGTCACCCGTAGGCACAATGCCTGCCGTGACCTTGAGTGCGTCGTGCGTAAGTTTACCTACTAAATACTGCACGCGCTGCGAGTCAGTCAGCTGGCTGTTGTTATGAATGTTTGATTTAAAACTTTCGTAAAACTTAGGCCAGTTTTGCGTGTTGCCATCAAAACTTGGCAATTCTATTGGTGGCAACTTAATGGTGCATGTGACATTAGAATTAGAGTTATTTCGCGACGATGATTCAACTGATCGCAACGCCTGAATAATATTATTTCGGGTGTGCTTTACTCGAAGGTATAGATCCTCAAACGCATCTAAAGGCTTGTAATCTGGCTTAAACGTTAAATCAAGTAATAACTGGAGACCATGTAAATCGTCTCACAACGTTTCGAACTGACTACGCATCTCATCGATTGGTTCAGATTTAGCCATGAAAGTTTCATTACTTCTTGATGCGTAATTAGAAATATTTCTTGTAAGATCAAATAAATCATTCATCCGCGAAAAAAGTCGTTCTTTTTTAGCCGTCAGAAGGACGAACTGTTTATCCATCGAATCACTAGAATTCACAATGAATATGAGAACAAATAATCGAAATATTAATTACGTGTAATTATTTTAAATGACGAGAAAATATGTGGAATTTACAAATGGCGTAACCGGTGCACAATTGCGGTACGCTGTAGGTACTTCGAGAATTTTACCAAAAAATTACGTAAATCTGCGAACATCCAAGCATTTATATGGAAAATAATACTTGTAATAAGTATTTAGAATGAAAATGTAATAATTAAATATGCTAGTATACAATATCCGAGCTATGAAGGACCATAAAAAATGGTGACGCGGCGTGTAAATAGCCGATGCCACGCGGGGAGAACAATTATGAAAAATTATGTTTTTTGACTAAATTAAATTGATTCTTATGAAACCCACCCTGTGAACGGAGGAACTAGAAACGGTTTCAACGTCAGCTCTGAAAACTATTGGCCCACTAACCTGCAGACCAGCTCAGGGACGCCTCAACAGCAACTGCCGGCAGCTCACACCGTGAAGCACTTTCACGGAACAGATTGTCAAATCACTGCTGGGTATCTTCACGAGTTTCATGAAACCTTTAACTGTCTATTATGAAGAAAAAGCACTCCTCGCCAAGAAAATACGCAAGAAGCACACACGAGATTTCGAAAGGAACTGTTAATGCTCCCATTGGTCGGCGCTCGGGGAGCGGCAGCCAAAACTTTGGCGCTGGTGTCGCCCAGGTTCGGCGAATCCAAGAGCGCGATCCTTATGGCGCGTGAACCAAATAGCCTCATATACCAACTTATTGAAACCATTTGAAATGAATTACTTATTATTAAAGAGATTACCTAAAACATAGGTTTATGAGTAATAAATATTAAACAAGTCAATTTTGGGTCACTTAAGGTGCCCAACCAGTATTCGTTACTCGCTTTAATGCGTCCCAAAGTTTTTCTGGATTTTGACTTGCTTTATTCAGTTCGTCGGTATCAAATGCTCGCTTAGCTTTTTTAGTAACTCTTGAACAAAAGTTTCTGTATCTCTTGTAGGCAACTTTTAAAGTAGAGTTGCCGCAAATACTCGCTATTATTCGGTATTCGGCATTACTCGACATTTTTTTGATTGTTTTCTTTTCTCACAACCTTAGAAAAAATTAGAAATATTTTTAATGTGTTTTTTATGTCGAATAGTGATGTCGAATTATTCGACTATTGGCCAAAGTGAATGGCGATTAATCAGTATTCGACTATTCGCTATAACCACTTTTCGCGGCAACTCTACTTTCTACCGCAGTAGCATGACATTTTGTTTTTATTTTTCTTTCTTCTAGTGTAGTTTCTTGTATATTGCTTCTTTTATAGTCTATTTTTACATTCTGTGACCATAGTGGGCCTCTTTTCCAGAGCAGCATATCGTTACACTCAGAAGGGCATGCTCCCCGAGATGCGCAATCCGCTGGATTTTCTGACGACGACACATGTGACCACTGACTTCTATCCATGATGTTTAGTATTTCGCAAACACGATTCAATATAAATGTCTTCCATCGACTAGGGTGGCTGCTTAACCACGCTAATACGACGGATGAGTCTGTGCATGCATATAAGTGCTGCTTGGGAACTTCAAGAGTTTGTTTAACAGGAGCAACCTTGGTTTTTGAAGTCACCAAGGCTGTGTGAATATGTCCATCTCTATCAATGATGCGGACGTATACTACTGCGGCCTAAGCTACATTGGACGCAACTGAAAAACCATGAAATTCCAGAACTCTGTTCTCCTTGCTTGAGTTGATCCAACGAGGCAGATGAAACTTAATGAGGTTACAAAGGCTCTTCCGGAAGTCAAGCCACTCTGTCAGTAACGGTGCAGGTAGTTCTGCGTTCCATTCGATCCCAGTCATCTATATCCGTTGAGTAAACACCTTTGCAGTGATGATTATCGGTGCTCACCATCCAAGGGGATCGAATAGTCGCGCTATGTCCGAAATAACCTTACGCTTTGTCACTGGTAAATCTAGACCATTAAGCTGAATAGTATAAACAAACTCATCATTGTCTTTGTCCCACGTTAAACCTAATATTTTTGAAATTGCATCTTTTTGCATGTTTTTAATTCCATGTTTCCTTGTGTTTGTGATACTTGTTCACCGTCTTTAATCAATTTCAGTAAGTCTGTTGTTACTGGCCCACTTTTGCAGCTGAAAACCTCCACGTTTAAGTAACTCCGATGTCTGCTTATATACTTCTACTCCTTCCTCTATGGTTTGACAACCCGTCATAAGGTCATCCATATAGAAATCAGAAATCACACGGTTCTTCGCTAAAGGAAATTCAGCACCTTCGTCCTAAGCTAACTGCTGCAATGACTTCATTTTCGATATAAATAAACAGGTAGTCCTTTGACCTACAAGGCAACACTCGCACGCTTTTAAAACTTATTAATGATTAGAATAACGAATCGATTTCTTTTCAAATAATAATCGATTAAAGTATCGACTCGTCAACGCCACACGGTGACAACACTCATTCTTTTTCCGTGCGAGGCAACGAGTGCACGCGCTCCTACCTTCGATTGTTTTATAATTAGTTCGAAATTTAAAAAGCGAAAGTTTTACATTCACGATGCCTAAAATGTCCTACGAAGAACTAATTGATTATTATATGAAGAAGATGGAAAAAATACGGGATAAACACCGCCACAAACGACTACGTCGAGAAGATTCTTTCTCATGTTCGGACGACGATAACCAACAAGGTTAGTTACAATCTCCGTTCTTCCTACCGTACAAGTTCTGGTCTAAGCGACAGATTTGATATTAGTAATTTGCCATGGATTCAAATTTGAACACGGCAAATATTCTAACCACCATAGATTCCATAAGCGTAGTAATAGACTCAAATTTAGAACTGTTACTTTTTAACGTACCTCCTACCTACATAGTTGCTTTATGATGTGGGACGTGCCAGAACCACCGATTGAAACTGAGCCGCACCACGGCCTTGGGGCGGATAACGCAGTCGTTATACCCGACCCTGATGGACCTCGGCCTGACATTTTGCTGGAGTCTGTTCCGACTCAAAAGGATGATCCGAAGCCATTACCACCGGCACCGCCGCCGGCGCTTTCTGAACCTCCATTGGATCCAGATATCCTCTCCGCTCTTGGTGATGCATCAGATGAAGTTCCTATATGGGGCCAGGGCCTGCAGTCTCGACATTAGTAACGATGCTGTGGTACGCTAACGAGCGATACATAATAACGAAAAAAATCGGTTGCAATAACAACGCTTGCGAGAAACGCAAGTCTCTACATTCAAGATAACGCGCAAAGTCGTACATTATCTTGACGTATCGATGTCGGTAGGCTAGCAAAAGACGTATTCATAGTTCGGCTTTTTCAAAGATAATTTTATGCCTTTACAAAATCTCCTTGAGTATGGGGAAAAGTAGAAAACATGGTTCAATAAAAAGAATTGTTTTCTTGGAACTTAAACTGAGACTATAAAAGCCATATTTTGAAGGCACAATTTTTCATGAAAACTTGTAAGTAGAGCCAAAAACGTTAAAAAAAAAATTAAATAAATGATAAAATATTTGTGGAAATTAGAATTTGCCTCCTTGCAACATTGGCTTAATGTCAATGTCAAACTTGTCAATTGGTTTTGTATTGTTGTCATTGTCATTGGAATCCAATATTTATTTATGTTTTCAATGGTATTTTCTGAAGCATTTTTCATTGATAGCCAAGAGTACAGTACCTCCGCTAACTTTTTCTTTTTTTAACCTTTGCCTAAAGCTGCGACCCCACCAACATACTTCTACATTCACGTATATAATGTAGAGAAGTGATACTGGAATTCAACCTAAAGTTCGTAAAGTCGTTGTGTTTGAAGAGATGGCTGAAATTCATAAAGCAGCTCCGTGAACAATTCTGAGGTTATTCCGTCCGGATACAGAAATAAGCAAATTCTGGGAATTTTACATTTTAACCCTGATATAATATATCGTGTGGTGTGTCGAACCATGCCGAAGCTATCAGAAGCAGCATGTAGCGAGCTGTTGTGTCACACTACAGAAGGCCTCCGAGCCGGCTGGTGACTACGGTAAACGAATGACGAAGAACAAGCAGAAAATCAAACAGTGAATTTGTGAAGTGTGTGTAATATTGATCAGATTTTTCCAAAACTATATTTGTGTAATTGAAAGAAAGAAAATAAAAATGTGTATGTTGATTGTGGTATTACACCTATTTAAAATATGTAACACGTTATGAAGACCGTACAAAGAAATGCCCGGAGTGGCCGGCGTCTGTGAGCTCAGTGAGTGGTAGGGCGCGCAGCGCCGCTCGCGTTGCCGGGTTCGGTAACCCGAGCCCCGCGCCCTCCCCGCGGTCGTCCACGCATATGTGAGGCGCCGACAGGATAAGTACAGCTATGATGTACTGCAATTTGTAATTTTCATGCCATTGTATTATGGGTATGATGAAACGTGTCCTTTTTACTTCACATTTTATGCAAATATAGACAGGTACATATGACCTTCATCAAATGTTTTATACATTTGGTTTTAAACAATAAGTACATAATAAGATTTAAAATGTGTGAGCGACCTTATTTATTAGTAGAATATTTGAATAACTTTGATAGTAATAAAGTTGATAATAGGAATCGATTGCAGTTGTGTGTTATTTCCATTTAAATGAATCCTCTTCCTACCAATTAAATCAATATTAGCGACGCCTATTCACATTAAGGCACTCCACCCACTGAAGATGCGTCCCGCCCGCGGTGCGCGGAGTGACAGATTTTTCCATTGTATGCAAGTATGCAAACAATGGAAAAATCGATCGCTCCGTGGTTGGAGCGCCTAATTCATGTCCGGAACCTTTATAGGTTAGGTTTGGCTTACGGCCCTAGAAGGCCGTAAGCACAGAACATTTTGGTACAGACAATAGCCCTTCGAGTAATAAGCCCGCCTGGCACAGTTTTTATCAATAATTCCGCGAAAATCACTAGTACATTAACTTACATTGGTAACGATTCACTTTGCGGGCTGTCAAAAATGCTCGCAAAATATATTCGTAAACTTTACGAATTCGTTCAGTTAGCTACAAAGATTGTTAGTAAACCAAGGACACTCGTTACCTTTGAGTGTAGAGACTACCAAATATCGCTAAATCTGGATCGGTGAGACATTGCGACCGATTTTGTTACTTTTGCGATCGTTATCTCTGTCGAGACTGCCAGCCCAGGAAATACACAATAACTTAACCCAATTATGGTTACCATTGCTCAAAAAGGGAATGGCTAAAGAGGTGAGAGAGAAAATATTGAAACATTATCTCCTACCCAGTAATTGTACATTACTTCAAGCGCCAAAATTAAACATCGAGATCTCAGCCGCCGTTCCAGAAATGATCAAGATACGCGACAAAAAAGTTGAGACACTTCAACAACAATTGGGTGCAGGCATTAGTGCTATTAGTAAGGCGATGACGTCACTAATAACCAGTGATAACAAATTCGAAGCTATAAAAACTCTTTGTGATGGCTGTCGCATATTATGCGATTTACATAATTCGGAAACCCAGGCTCGAATCAAAATGGTTACACCCGGACTAGCGAAGTCATTCCTCAACGTCATACAGGACAGCGAGCGAGATGAGACGTTCTTCGGTTCCACATTACCGGATAAAATGAAGGCGTCAAAAACCATTGAAAAACAGGGACTACAGATAAAGAAAACTGTGCCACTGACAGTAAAATCTAACACAAATGTCCAGTCCCAAAATATGTCTGCGCGCCATTAGTTCCAGTGAAACGGGGCCGGACCTTCTCGTTACCCAACGAACAGGGGGGGATCGAGGGGGTCAGAGGAGGTTCCCCAAGTCAGCGCGTTGATCAGCAGGGGTGACGGCGACAGCGGCGTTCTTCTCCACAGACATCTACGCTAGGGAATGGGTAACTACAGTACTTTCGCAAGTTAATATGCCTTGTGTCTGTGACTGTAGCTTTGCTTTTTTTGTTATTTTTTTTCTTTTTATATTCAAAAGTGCCGTAATGGTCTAGTTGAAATAAATGATTTGAGTTTGAGTTTCCTGACCTACTGTGTCATGCCGTCTCTGCTGCAGTCGTGCTGTCGTCGCATATATTTAAAACTATTTTTGATTAATTTTAGGGAACCTCCACGAAGCACGGTTAAAGCAGCTACCCACCATATAGTTCTCATAAATTATTAAGCATTTGGTAATCCTTCAGCCAATGTTCAGTAAAACAAATAATGTCAAACTTACTATTTCCTAAAAACAATTCAATTTCTAATAATTTGGAAGAAATGCCTTGGATATTTTAGTGGAATAGTTTTAAGGTGTTCTGCTGAGGCCCTTTTTAACTAACTAATTAAGTGCAAGAAGATACCTTGCTGTTGGTAGGATTAACAAAAATATTGTTAATGGTACCTTCTGTTGTCTCACTTTCTAGTTTAAATTAATATTTGAAGTGAGGGCGGAGACTCCTGTGCCATCCTCAGACAATAAGACTGTTGGCGTTGGCAGACGTTGTAAAACGGCGATGGAATGGCGTGTCAGGCGTGATCAACCAAATAAACACTTTGATAGTATATCCAGACTTTTATTGTTCACAATACAAGCAGATATTACATGTCCATTATAAATTAGATACGATGAATTGAGATGAAATTGCGCTATATTGGGGACAACACGGCAGGAAGTATATAGTCATTTACATCAATCAATATGGCTGCCTTTCAGCTGCGTTCATGTAGAGTGTAATGTTTGTGTTTTTGTACTTACTTTTTTAACTATTGTAATCCAAAATATTATCACATGCCATTTTCTCTTATTTCACACAATGCGACCTTACGTTTTCCTATCCAGGAAAACGTAACGTTACACAAAAACACAAACATTACAAGAGAGCTTACACAATTCCTAATACTACTCCTTAAGCGCTACATGAGAGAAAAGAAAAGACGTGTAGCACTCGGGGACTGCCGCGGTAAAGGGTGTTTCGCGTATTTCGTGCATATTCTAAGATATATAAACAATTCAAATTAATTGTCGAATAACTTCGTTTTTTTTCTGATATCATTAATTATTCACAGATAATCTTTCAACATTTTGTGGTTTATTCCTTGCTACTATTGATAACAATGAAATTATTGTAAGATCAAAATTCGAAATAAGACGGTAATGAGAACTTTACCGAAGGGAATGATATTGAGTCGTTATGTGAAGTCATAAAGCTGCGAAGGTAATGAAGATGTATAGAGGGTAATGATACAATATTAAAAGAGATTGTAGGAACAGGGATCGGTTCTTAATCCTTTAATTAATATTATTTTGGAGCACACGAAATAAAACCACCATCTTTTTCTGAAGCTGACCACAGACCACTTTTTATTTTTTCTTAAATGTCATTCATAGACAACGTCAATAGTGAGGTGCGTTGCGTAACATCCTCCCACCGCAAAGAAAGATTAATAAATCTAAATTAACATTTCTTTTAATTTTTTATTACTAATGAACATATTAATTACCCAACTTTGAGGCAAAAAAAAATAAACATGGCAACCCTAAACTAAGTTCACATAGTAGTTACTAGATGGCGTACATGTCACACTCAAAGAAATTATTAGATAAAATTTGCCTGAAACTTAATTCTTAAATTTAACAATATGACATCACCAAGTCAGAAATAGAGAAATTATATTTAAATTTTCTAAGTAACTATACACATTGTAACATTTATGTAACAATTGTTTCAATATTCATCTACTAAGATGTAATAAATTTTGCTTAAAGCTAATATGTAACTATTTAGTAATCTAATAATTATTTTACATAGCCTTGACAGACATTATAGGTAAATTCAGATTTTAAAAATACAAGTGTATGGTGCACTTAAAATAACATCATTTAATTAGTCAGACAGCAGACTTGAATTAACTAAAGAAATTTATTTTATAAATGATAGATATCGAACTTACTGGGTAGTTTTACTTTCCTCCCCCTGCGAGAAACCTGTTCGTGACCATCCGCGTTAACTGATGGTGTATTAGTTCCCTCATTAAGAGGGCCTGCCACAGCAAGAGGAAGTTCTTTGTCATGCTCAGAAGGATCTGACAAAGGTTTATGTAGTTTAGATAAAGAATAATCGTTACCTGATAATTCTAACTTGTACAGTCTCTGTACAGGACGAATCTTTACTCCCGTAGCAGTCCTTACTTTCGCTGTCCTTTCTATCCCATCCTTTCCTGCATATAGTTCTTCTACCACACCCAGCGGCCATTTGACTCTTTTCTCTTCAGTTTCTAATAATATAATATCACTTACCTTAATGCTGTCCTTCTTTTCATTTCCCTTTTGAACTAAAAAGGCGAGGTAATCAGACTTAAATCTCTCACGAAACTGATTTCGTAGAGTTTGTAAATATTTGAGCCTAATGTTAAGGTTCTGTGAATCTATTTGATCTAGATCCGTAACATCAGTGTTGGGTATTGGCTGAATGAAATGTATTGGTGTAAGAGGTTCTAGATATTCAGCTGTGTCGTCATTAATGAAGGTAAGCGGGCGTCCATTCATTACAGCCTCGCAGTCATATATTACTGTTAGTAATTCGTCGTAGGATAAAGAAGCTTTACCTATTAATCTTTTTAGCAAGTCTTTCATGATTTGGATGAGCCGTTCCCAGTAACCACCCCACCAGGCGGCGGTTGGTGCGTTCATCTTCCATGTGATTCTTCGTATAGTAGATTGTCTCTGAATTTCGTCCCAATCTAATACATTTAATAAATTCTTTGTACCGTGAAAATTTGTACCTTGGTCTGAAGATAGCATATCTATGCGTCCTCGCCTGGCGATAAATCGGCGTAGTGTCATGACAAAGGCTTCGGTAGATAGTGATTTAGTCACCTCTAAATGAACTGCGCGATATACGGCGCAGGTGTAGAGGACGATCCAACATTTGTCTCCATTTCTTAGAAACCGTCGTTTGGAAGGGGGCGCTGCAAGTGACGCGTTCCAACGGAAGCGGTGCGGTAGGTGCCCTTGTCGGCTTCGCTCTGTATCTCGTGCAGGTAACACATCTTGTTATTACTGACTTTACAAGTCTGCGTATTCCTACTATCCAGAATCGAGTACGGATGTCGGTGATCAATTGGTTGGCGCCTGCATGCTGCAGTTGGGCATGTCTTTGCCTTACCATCATCTCCACCACAGGATGCTTAGCAGGAAGCAGGTATGGACTTTTCATACAGTCAGGTAAGTCTAATAACATTAATTTAGTTTTTATTCTTATAATATTGTCTTTATCTAAATGTTTAATTAGATTTTTAGTATTATTTTCTATGAAGTCACACTGTCACACTTCTTGTATCATTTTTATTACAGTTTTTTCAGCATTTTCAAACTCTTTATATGACAACTCTCCTTTTTTATGTATTTTATTTTGTGTATTATATTTAAATCTTAGTATCCATGCTATTGTTCGAACTATTTCTGAGTATTTCGAAAAGTATTCTTTTAGTTTATTTAGTACATTCTCTTCTTTATTAATAATATTTGTACTACATACGGTTTTCTTAATTTCCAGATGAACCTGTTTTTCATCTACGGTGAACTCTGAGCTAGGCCACTGCTCCGACGGTAGCCTCAGCCAAGCAGGTCCAGCTGCCCATTTGCATTCCACCAGTGTTCTTGCATTACAGCCTCGTGACAGCAGATCAGCCCAGTTGTTCTCGCCTGAAATGTGCTTCCAATTTTCTACATGAGTATTTTGGCGTATTTCTCTAACCCTATTTCCTACAAAGGTGTTCCAGGGTAGTTCACGCTTTATCCAGCAGAGGGCGACACTGGAATCAGTCCAACAAAACTCTGTACACGATGTAATTCCAAGATGTAATCTTACTTGTGCAAGAAGCCGGGAGCCTACTAAAGCTAATAATTCAAGTCTTGGAATAGTTATTTGTTTAGGCGGTGTTATTCTAGATTTCGCCATAAGTAATTGTACTGTTACTTCACCAGCATACTCTGCTCTTAGTAAAATGCAGGCACCGTAACCATCTTTACTAGCGTCGCAAAACAGATGCAGACTTACCTTACTCTCTTTCAGAGAGTTGGTAGACAGTCGTCTTGGAATTCTGCAGTGCTTGAAAAAGGATATCCATCTATACCAGTCAAAAAACCTGTCTCTTAAATCTGATGGTAAGTTCTCGTCCCATGGAATGTCACGCTGCCATGCTTCTTTGAGTATTAATTTAGGAGGTAACATTGCAGGTGAAGTAAATCCAATAGGGTCAAATACCTTTTGAGAGAGTGATAGAATTTCTTTCTTAGTAATCTGTTTACTAGCTTGATCAAGTGGAGGCAAAGAATCAGTATTACAGAAAAGTTCATCTGAGTCAGTATCCCACACAAGTCCTAGAACTGAAACTTCTGATTGTCCTGCTTCATTGAGTTTCATTGGTGAGGTTACCCACTGCCTCAGATCAAACTTTGCATTTTGCATAATCTGTTTACTGAATATTATAAAGTCATTTACCTCTTTTTCCGAGTCCAAGCTTGTGACGCAGTTGTCAACGTAGAACGACTTACTCAGTTGTTTGGCTGTTTCTCTTCGTTGACTTGGCTCGGTCTGCTGTTCCGCCTGTTGGTCAACCATCATTTCCCTCAGTAGGTGATGTTGCAACGTGGCAGACAGGAGGAATGGGCTCGATGTCAGGCCGAAGACCACTCTGCAATGTCTAAAGGTAACTATCTCAGTTCTTGAACTATCACTCCACTATAAAAATCTCAAGTAGTCCCTTTCTTTAGATGATAATGATATCTGCAGAAACGCCTTGGCAATATCTGCTGACACGCCAATGGCACCCTTCCTGAACGCTACTAATAAGGTAGGTATTTTTTCTAAAAAAATTATACCCTTCTCTAAACAATTGTTCAAGGATTTCCCATTTTTATCATGGGCTGATGCGTCAAACACTGGTCGTATCTTTGTGGTAAGGCTAGAATCCTTCATCACTGCTCTGTGAGGTAAGTAATGTGACTGATTGAAATTTATTTCGGGCTGAGTGTCAGATTCAATTATGCCCTGTTCCAGCCATTCTTGTATTATTTTATGGTAAGCACCAAAGTTATTATTTAATAACAATTTTTTAGTAGTGAACTCTAATCTTTGCTTTGCAATATTAAAATTATTTAATAACTGATCACAACCTACCTTCCAGGGTAGTTGGACTTCATATCTGCCCTCAGCGTTCACCTGCACGTTTTCTTCAAAGGACATAAACACCTCTGCTTCGGTTTCTGCCTTCGACTTGACTTCTACTGGATCGCGGATGCCCAGTGTCTCCAGTTTCCAATAATCTGTCAAATCAGATTCACAAACACAATGTAAAACATTAACAGAGTTATTATTTATACATACCTGTCTCCCTTGTAAGGTCCAGCCCAACTTTGTGTTGACTGCAACCAGTCCATCCTTCAGATGAACTACAGATCCTGTTAACAAATGCCCTAAAAAGTCTGCACCAATTAAAAGTCCTATCTCAATGATATCTACATTTTTGTCTGTCAAAGCAATTTTGTTGATACTTAATAAATTATTTAGTTGTACATCATTCGAATTCAACTTAGGTATGCTACCACAAATATTGTTTTGACAAATAGCTGATACTACCAGTTTATAAGAATTAGTTAATGAACACACATTAAAATTGTACACATTGAACTCTTTGGACTTGGTTTCGACTCCGCCAAATAATACATGGGTAAGGACTTCTTTTCCTGCAGGTGGTATATTCATTTTCTCAACTATTTCCTTCTTTACATATGTACGTTGTGATCCGGAGTCTAGAAGCGCCTGTTATTTTCTGTTTCTTTCCTCCAAACTCCACTTCTATGATTATTGTCTGAAGCAATGTTTCCCCTTTTTGAGCAGTAGATGCCTGAGCAGTTTTATCTTCTTTGTGTTCAAATTTGTCTGGGCATAAAACTGTTGAATGCCTCTTCCCACAAATTAAACATTTTACATTGGCTCTGCAAGCCTTCGGATGATGCCCTTTTCTTAGGCATATTGGGCAGGCCTTTTTTTCCTTCAGTCTGTCTTTTCTCTCTTCTAAACTGAGTTTATTTAATTTATAACATTCAATGCTTGCGTGTGTCTCTTTATCGCACCATATGCATGTGATGCTATTTTTTCCATTCTTTACATTAGAGACTAAGCACTCTGCTGTAATTGGTTTTTGTGTTTCTATACTGTTGAAGGTCTTCTTTGAAATCTCCAATCTCTGCTCGCTTTCCACTTCTTTCCTTAAAAATTCTAGGAGATTATTCAGCTCATTAGCGACATCCTTTCCTGGATCTCTATTCCTCTCCCATATTTTCAAAACATCATTTGGTAAGGCAGATTCTACCATTGGCAGAAGAAAGGCGGCATAGTTCTCGGTTGTTACCTTCAATGTTTCTAGTGCTCTAAGGTGTGCAGTTAATTGGTCATACAATTTTGTTAGATTTTCCTTTTTGTCACACAGCACCAAACTTAATAGTTCTCTAATATAAATTTGTATCAGTAAATCTTCACGAGCATATCTACTTCTTAGTTGTTCGATACATTTTTGATATGCTGTCGCTGGAAAGCCTTCTACTAATCTCCTTGGTTCCGAATCAGCCTTTACACATTGCGTCAAATATTGGTATTTTTTAATCTTCATGTATTTTGGAGTATTGGCTCCAAAAACTGATCCAGTTACGGAGTTGTCCATCGAAGGACTGTAATTCCAGTTTTGGTGGCTTGAATGATCTTTCTGCATGTTTCTGAATGACTGTATTTTGCTTTTCTTGATCGTGCCAGAGTGTGCTTAAATGCAGCCATCTTTTTTTATAATCATAAGCGCTACTTAACTCACGTTCCAACTCCTCCTCATTGAAATCTTCTATGTTTATCATTGCTTCTTTTATTTGTAAGTCTAATTTGAACAAATTTACAGCAATTTCTTTTAATAAGATGAATTTACTTGCGAGTTCTGATTTGGACGCTTGGTTTGGTTTTATGGAGGCTTCAAAGTCACTTGCGGTTTTTGTAAATAATCTTCTTTGAACTGTACGCTCCTTTTTTTTGTTCTCCATTTTAACCATACACGGTCGCCAGATAAAAGAGATTGTAGGAACAGGGATCGGTTCTTAATCCTTTAATTAATATTATTTTGGAGCACACGAAATAAAACCACCATCTTTTTCTGAAGCTGACCACAGACCACTTTTTATTTTTTCTTAAATGTCATTCATAGACAACGTCAATAGTGAGGTGCGTTTCGTAACAAATATAATTTTATGGAAGATGCATTTTTATCGTTTAAAAAATCAATGAACTACATATCAATAGCTACTAGAATTTAATTCTTGTTAGATATTTAGCAATTAAAACATAATATTGGCTCTTTCTTACCAGCCTGTGTAATAAATGTATACATTTTTATTTTAATAAACGTTTGGAAAAATGAGATCAAAATCAAAAGTCCTTAACAAAAACTAAAAATTAGGCTTACTATTAATGTAAAAATAAGAACAAACTTATTTTATAGAAAAACAACAGATTCTCTTTCGTTTTAGAAAATATTTATATCTTCATCATCATCGGTGTCACTCCAAAAGTTAGTCATTCTTCTTTTCTTCTCTTTCTCACATATTTCGTCTTTATTTTCATCATCATCGTCTTTATTTTCTTTGGTATGTTCATCATCATTAATAACGAATTTTTCAAAATCTGTTTGATAGGTTTTGTTGTCAATTTTCATTTTTGCAATATTCTCCTTTTTAATACTAAACTTTCTATTGACCCAATCAGTCACGTTTATATCTGACAGTATTGTGACTTTCGGGGAAACCGTGTTTACCTTTGAAGATTTATCTTCGAAGCTGGTCGATGAGTTGCAATTAATTTCAAAACCTGCATTATGAATTTTTTGGATGAAGTCTGATGTTGTGTTTTCATCTAGGAAACTCTGGAATTCGTAAGTATTTACGTCTTCGTAAGGAGGAACATCATAAAATCCAATATGTTTCCCGTGACTACAAATATCTTTATTGCCACACAGGAAACAACTTAACTTCCTTAGACTAATTTTAGAGCACCCATATGACCAAAGAGCTTGATGTACCATCATTGTACCTTTGGCTGCTTTTAGGACTGTAGGAAAACTTCTTGCTTGAATGTCATTTCTAGTAACAATGCGAATTTCAATATTCAATCTAGGTTGAAGACAGGCTAAAAATGTTTCTAATGAGTCCACGTCACCGCCAAAACGGACAACTTGATCTGCTGTTCGTTTGAGAACTGCACCGACTCCGTCTGGTGCCCCCTTGCCATGTCCAGCTTCTAAGTAGTTCCAGGTCACAGATTTCAGTTGCGGAAAATCACGATACAGTTGGGTAATCATATAAAAAATAAAGCGATTTCTATACTGACTTGTTGGGCTGTCCGAAATGAAATGAACTGAGTCAATTTGGGATGAAATCTCAAATACATACCCAATGGTCGGTAATAAATGTACCCAGATTGCTACAGCATCATGTTGGGTACACTCACTTACAGTACAAAAACTATATTGTTTTTGAATCCCAACTTCTGGGTCAATCAGGTAGATGACACATGTGTGCAATGATAGCTGCATTCTACTACCACCAAAGTGAAAACTTAGGATTTCTTCGTGATATTTGACGCAGTAGTTTTCGCTGAAGTCAACGTGAATCACTACCTCTTGTGGAGTAAGATTATTTTTGAGCTCTTTAATATTTCGGTACTGAGTTAATATATTAGTGCAGTGTTTCATATACCCCCCAAGAGTGTTTTCTAATTGGAGTATAATGTTTCTTGGAAAATCAAATAATGTTTGTTTTTTTGTAACTAACTTTGTTTTCTCCTCATCTTTTACAAAGTACTTTTCAGAGCAACTACACCACTGATAATATTTATTTTTGTCATTTTGGAATTCGGCGTAATCTAAATAGAAAGAGCAAGATACCTTAAAAGAAAAGAACAGAAAAAAATAAAAAAAGCAGAAGAAATGACACCTAGACAATTGAACCAACCACTAAACCTGAGTGTGAGAGTTGTTTAGCTGGGAAGATACATCGATTACCGTAAAAAAGCAAAAGCGAGAACGTAAGTACAAGGACTTGCGAGCTGATTCATGCGGATACTTGCGGCCCAATGGAAGAAACATCTATTGGAGGGTCGAGATATTTTGTTTTACTGAAGGACGACTACTCGAATTATAGAAGTGTTTACTTTGTTAAAACAAAGTATGAGATTAAATACTGCATTGAAAACTTCGTTAATAAGGCCGAAAACATAACGGGAAACAGAGTGAAAATCTTAAGAAGTGACAATGGTTCTGGATTCGTAAACAAAGAAGTAAAAGAACTGTTTTCAAAACGTGGGATAACACACCAAACCACTGTACCCTATACGCCGGAACAGAACGGAAAGGCTGAAAGGGAAAACAGGACATTGGTGGAAGCAGGACAATGTTATATGAAGAAAACTTTCCAAAGAAACTGTGGGCGGAGGCAGTTAACACAACAGTATTTATATTAAACAGAACTGGCAAAACTCATATAAATGGCAAGTCACCATTTGAAGTATGGACAAACAAAAGTTTTGACATTCACCAGTTAAAAGTCTTCGGAACGAATGTGTATATTCACATTCCGAAGGATCAAAGAAGGAAGTGGGACAAGAAAGGTAAAAAGGGATTGATGGTGGGTTATGAAGAAAATGTGAAGGGGTATAGAATTTATTTTCCAGAAACAAACACAGTTGAGACAAAGAGAGATGTTGTATTCCTAAACCGAGATGGTATGGAGGAGAAACTTCAAGTGAAGGAAGGCAAAGAAAAGGAATCTATAACATCAATAAACCTGGAAGATAGTAACCCTGAGACAGAACCTAACCCTGTGAATGAGCAAACAACTAACCTAGGTGAAACAATGGAGGTGACTCAGACCAGTAGTGGTGGAGAGGAGGGATCAGAAAATTACTGTGACAGTGAGTATTTACCATGTAGTGATGAGGAATGTCTATTGGATGAAAGTAATTCACCCATAAATGTAAGAAGCCAGCGGCTAAGAAAACAAACATCTTTCTATAAATGCAATAATGTGCAATTGGATGAGAGTGAGTGTGAACCAGCTACATATACTGAGGCTATGAACAGAAGTGATGCAAGTAAGTGGAGTGAAGCTATTGCTAGGGAATTACAGACTCTTAAAGACAATGATACTTAGGATTTTTGTGAAGTACCAGTAAATAGGAAATCAGTTAGCAGTAAGTGGGTTTTTAAGATAAAAAAGGGAAATAATGTTTTACAGTATAAAGCTAGGCTTGTTGCCAGAAGGTTTGAGCAACAGGAGTCATTTAGTTTGAGTGATATTTCTGCTCCAGTCGCGAAGTTGTCCACATTTAGACTATTTGTAGCAGTAGCAACAAAGTTAAATGTGCCCATTTATCAAATGGATGTTACGGGGGCCTTCTTATATGGGGAGATAAAAGAAGAAGTGTATGTTAATTTACCTGAAGGGGCCTATTCAGGAAATAATAATACAGTTAAATTAAAGAAATCTTTATATGGTTTGAAAAGTTCTCCTAAGTGTTGGAATCAAAAATTTAATACAGTAATAACAAAAGAAGGTTTTGTGAGATCAAAGTGTGACTCATGTTTGTACACAAAGTTTAATGGAACAGATAAAACGTTTGTATTGATTTATGTGGATGACGTGTTAATTTCTGGCACAAATGAACAGGAGATAATAAAACTCAAAAATGCATTAAATAAGGAATTTAAGATGACGGATCTGGGGTTCATTTCAGATTTCTTAGGAATAAATGTAAAACAAAATTTGCAAAATGGTACAACTGTATTATCACAAAGAAAATATCTTGAAAATGTATTAATAAGGTTTAATATGGAAAATTGCAAGCCAATGATGACCCCTATGGATAAAATTTTTAATAGTAAGGTACTTGGTTCTGATGTAAAATGTGATAAAAAGTTTGAAGAAACTTGTAGGGAAATAATTGGCTGTCTTATGTACGCTGTTTCAGGCACTAGGCCTGACCTTTGTTTTGCCATTTCTATGTTAAGCAGATTTCAGAATTCAGCGAATAGTGAATTATTGAGTGCGCTTAAGAGAGTACTGCGTTATGTAAAGCATACAATTGATTATAACTTAGTATACAAATGTACTACAAAACAATGATACAGTGTTGCAAGGATTTTGTGACGCTGATTGGGCAGGTGACCAAAGAGACCGAAAGTCTACTTCAGGATACTTGTTTACTTTTGCAAATTGCTTGATAGTATGGTGTTCAAAGAAGCAATCATCTGTGAGTCTGTCTTCAACAGAGGCAGAGTATATTTCAATGAGTATGGCTGCTAGTGAAGCGTGTTGGTTAATTAATTTGCTAAAAGATTTTGGTTTTCAAAATGTTTGTCCAGTAAATTTATTTTGTGACAATCAGTCAGCAATATTGAATGCAAGCTCAAAGTCTCTAAAACGCTTGAAACATGTGGATATCAGATATCATTTTGTCAAGGATTTAATTAAAAATAATAAAATTAGCCTTAAGTACATATGCACTTCGAAACAACCAGCAGATATGTAAACGAAATCTCTTAGCAGAGAGTTAATTTTAAAGTTTCTGAAAGAGTACGGTGTAGGTAATGTTCTGATAAACTAAAGCTACTATTGTTGTTGATTTTTTTTAAGTATTGTGTAATGTTTTGTTTAAATGTATAACATTGAGAGAGGGTGTTAAATAAGGTGTACAATGTTCTACATTTGTCTATGTTAGCATGTTTGGTTCTTTTGTTTGCTTGTCTATTTTTTCTCTCTGACATGTACTTGTAACGATGCAGTGTTCGGTTCAAATAATACAGCTTGATAAGTAAAAATCTCTGCATTTCATTTAAAATAACCTCAGATTGTAGGTGTTCAAGACTTAAGTGTTTTGAAAAGATTTCATCGGAAAATCGTTTTAAATTGTTAAGAGAGTTTAATAGCTTGAAGTCTACAGATGAGCAAAATATATTTTTAGGTGGAGAAAGCGTAGTAGGAAAAATGAAATGGATGCCGATTTTCATCAAAACTATTTAATTTACAAAGTACGAATAAAAGATGATGATCAGATACAAGAAGTACCTGTATGCTACAAGGTTTTTTTATCTATTTTTGGTATAACTAAAGGAAAACTTGAACACCTACAAAAGTCTTTGAAAGAGACAGGCATTGCACCAAAAGATAAAAGGGGAAAATCAAGTTCACACAAAAAATTGGATATGAATACAAAACAATTAATATGTACTCATATAAAATCATTTAAAGGAAGGCAAAGTCACTACAGTATGAAAGATAGTAAGAAAGAATATTTACCCGATACTAAAATATTAAAAAAATGCATAAGCTATATTTGGATGCATACCCTGAGAATAATGTTTCCTATGAAACATACAGGAACATCTTTAACACTGAATTTAACATATCATTCGGTTATCCCCGCACCGACACATGCAGTGCCTGTGACGAATTTAAAATTAAGGAAAAAGCATTGATGGCTGAAGGAAATCTGGATGAGCTAAAAAGATTAACTATTCTTAATAATTTGCACAAGAAAAAAGCTCAAACATTTGATGAGAGGAAGAAGAATGCTAGAATGAAAAGTAAGGCAGAAATTGAATTTCAGGCTATTGCTATGGACTACCAAAAAAATGTGCCACTACCTAACATCACTACCAATGATGTTTATTATAAACGTCAGTTATCAATGTATTCATTTGACATACATGTGCTAAGTGATGCAATTTTTTTTTTTTTCACTTACCCTGAGACTTGTGGACGCAAGGGTTCAGATGAAGTGGTTTCATTTTTATTTCACTTTTTTAAAAAACATTTAGATCATCGTGTGAGGCATTTAGAAATATTTTGTGACTCTGCAGGAGGACAAAACAAGAACTATACTGTGACAAGGTCATTCATTTTGTGGTTCATGTAATGAAAATTTTGGGCTCCATTAAAATAACATACCCCATCAGAGGACATTCATATTTAGAATGCGACAAGAATATGGGCCTGATTAATTTAAAAACTCCCATGGAAGTCTCATATCAATGGTATGACCTGCTAAAAATAAGTCGCCAAAGAAGAAAGAAGAAGTTATTGAAAAAAGAAGAAGTTATTGTTATTGATTGTTAAGAAGTTGTTGAAGTTATTGAAGTGGGTAAGGGTGAAATTATAAAGAAATTTACAGATTTTTTTCAGAATCAGTACATGAAAAAGTGCTCTTTTTCAATCCAGGCTTAAACAGAAATAATGAGTGTGCGAGAACATCCAAGGTTCATTCTTCATCGCAGTAACTATAATGGTTCATGCGAGAAATCACCCATATTGCATAAGCAAAGAGAGAATCAACCAGAATGTAGCAATAAATTTGAATTGCCTGGATTTGCCTACCAAGATTACTTGCCAATTAGTGCAGAGAACAAGGACCTTATGGAGTTAAAAATATTTTGTTCTATTTTGAAAGCATTACCCATACATAGTACTAGATTTGGACATTCCCTGTATGGGTTCTAAAGGACATTTCATGTTTTAGTACTTTTTAATAGTTAATTACTTTATTTTTTCTAATTTTACATATTTTTTAAAATTTGCCAAAAGTTTATTTCTATCTATAGCTGATTTCTGAAAGGTAAACTAATGTTCCTATTAGTAGTTTCTAAACAATTAATATGTAAGACAAAGTTATAAACTTTCAAACATTAAAATGTTAATTAAACAAAAACTTGTTTAGTGACATTCCTTGTTTTGCCCCTGTACCCTTCAATTGTGTTAATGTTTGGGGGTAAGGTGCACCAACAATAGCCTCTAACTTTTCTGGTAAGGGTCTTATCCCTTCACTGGACACTAAGTGACCAAAAAACTTGATTTTTCTGCAAAAAAAAATGGCATTTGTCTAAATTAACCTTCACATTATGTTGTTTAAGTCTCTCTAAAACAGTAATTAAGTGTTTGTGACAATCCTCTAAATCAGAGCCCTTTATTACTAGATCATCAATAAAACATTTTACATTTTTTATTCCTTGTAATATCTGGTCCATAACACATTGAAACACAGATGGCTCACTTGACACTCCAAATTGTAACCTAGTAGGCCTGAACAATCTTAAATGTGTGTTAATTGTCAAATACTCCCGCGAGCTCTCATCCAAAAGCAATCGTTGATACGCCCCCGATAAATCCAAAACACAAAACACTTTAGCTCCTGAAAGATCATTAAAAATGTCTTCTGTAATGGGCCATGGATAATCCCACTCGCTGTGTTGTACTCTAGTAATTACACCAGCTTTTCCTAAACTTAACAACTCTTTTTCCATTTCCTCCTTATGAAACATAGGCCGGGCAGACTTTTTTAGTTTCAAACATGCCTTCATCCCCACAATGTGTGAAGACTTATCCTTTGCAAATAACTCTTTAAATTTACTTTTAACCTCATTTGTAAACGTCTTAGCCCGGTCAGAGTCTACATTTGTAAAATTATTCTCAACTTGCCTGATTTCCTCCGACTTGCCTTTCAGTGAAAACAGCTTTTGCCACCCAGGATACAACACACTTAAACAATTTAGGCCTAAAAGAGGTACAAAATATTTACTACTGTCAATAATCACTAAGTCCAACACTTCGCTATTTCTGCTACATTTAACACTAATCTTCCCTAAAATTGGTAATTTCTCTCCCGACACTGACTTTAATTTTGACGCACACTTCCTTATTTTCACTTTACTGAAATACTTTTTATAGTCACTGCTATGTATAACTGATTTACAGGCACCAGTATCCACTTGCATCTGCATTGTCACAAGGAAACTTCTGCCGCTGCCTCCTCACCTTCCCCGATGTATTGCAGACTTCCCAATATTATTTCTTCATCTTCCTGCATGTTATCCGTTTCCACTTGCTTCACGCTCCTTTGCCTTTTGTTTTGTGGACACCCCTTGCATTTATGTGCCAAGTGGCCCACTTTTTGACAAGCATAGCAGGTCGCATTTTTCTTATAACTTCTCTCTGCATTATGTGTCCCCCCGCAGCGGTAGCATTCCCATCTTTGAGGGCAAGTTGGGGCGTCGTGGGATGCTTCTGTTGACTGTGTAAACTGGTGCCGTTGGAATCATATTTTGGGCTTCATTCTCGGCGCTCTCCCAAGCGGTCGCCTGTTTCACTGCGTCGTCCAACGTCAACTTGTCTCCTTCACATAATAATCTTTTTATTATGTTTTCATTTGCGGTGCCGCAAACAAAGCGGTCTCGCAAAGCTTCAGATAAAAATGGACCAATTAGTGTAATAAACATAGGAACCATTTTCTCCTCCGTAACATCGTTAACAACAAAAAACTGACCCATCCTATCCATATATGCATGGAAATCCTGCTGCTTTCACACTAAAAATTGTGTGTATAAATTTGAATTGATTTATTGGCATAAAACCATCCCGTAGACTTAACCTGTTGCGGTACCGCACCAAATTCAATTAAATAATTTCGCAAAACGCCGGCGCCGTTCATACACTATTGCCATTCTTACATCAAACAATGCCGCTGCGCGCCGGCCACTCGGTCGTCAAGAAGCGCCGCGCCACCCCGCGCGCCCTCACCCTCACCCGCGCGCCCCTACCCTCACCCGCACTACCCCGTTCGTCGCACGCGCAAGCCGACCGCCCGCTCGCCAGTCGTCCCCCGCCCGCTCGGAGCGACGGGAACATCGCGCGCGTTTCATTCAAAATGTCTCAGACGACGGTATTCCAATCAAGAATAAATCTTGAAATGGTATTGTGCTACCGCGAGTGTAACTCCATAACTGCTCATGCGGTTAACTTATACCAGCAGAGGTTTGGTGTGCGAGTGAGTCACCTTACCATTCTGGATGCCGTGTACAGATTTAGGGAACACAGCCGCTTTGACCCGCCTCCGGTTGACGCAGGCAGGCCTCCATATTCTGCCGAACTCGAAGAGGAAGTGTTGGACTTCTTCCGGCGTCATCCTTTAGCGAGCACCAGGGATGCTGCTGGAGTCTTCGACGTGAGCGACAACTACGTGTGGCGACTTTTAAATCGGAAAGGGTTCCACCCTTATCACTTTACCAGGGTACAAGAGTTGTATCCACATGACTACGCGGCTCGCCTCGCGTTTTGTAACTGGATTCGAGAAGAACGCCGCAACATTCTGTGGACTGACGAGTTCACATTCACACGGGTTGGTATGTTCAACATACACAATGCGCATTACTGGACTGAGGCGAATCCTCGTGTTGTGCAACCTGACCACTTTCAGACTCGGTTTAGTGTGAATGTGTGGGCCGGGATACTTGGCAACAGAATTTTAGGACCAGTGTTTTTGGACAGACTGAATGGAGAGACGTATTTGCGCTTACTACGAACTCGTGTGAGAAGAATGTTGGAACGTATTCCTCTTGAAGAGGTAAGAGGACTGCACTTTCAACATGATGGAGCACCACCTAATTTTGCCATCAGCGTACGAGAATTTTTTAACAGTGTGTGGTACGGCGGTGAAAGGTGGATAGGCCGAGGAAGGCCAGTGCCGTGGCCTCCTGGCTCGCCGAATTTAACCCCTCTAGACTTTTTTTTGTGGGGTCGTGTAAAGGACCTTGTGTACGGCCAAACCGGACATGACATTAGAAGTGTGGAAGAACTAAAAAGGCGCATCAAACGCGCATTTAGGCAAGTTAAAAGTGAAACGGACACATTAAATAGAGTGAAGAGACACGTACGTAAGCGTGCCTACATTTGTGTGCAACGCCAAGGCGGACTTGTGCAACAGTTTTGTAGATAAGTAGGTAGTGTGTAAATAACTGTAAATACGGTGCAATTGTTGTAAATAAGATGATCAACTTTTAAGCACGCCAAGTTACTGTAATTTATCGTTATTTGATATTAATCTACTCGTAAGTAGGTACCGTAAATAGTACCTATTGTTTAAAAAATAATAAGGAAAAAATTGCGATTCTTACACTAACTTGACAGTCCAAAGCCTGTTTTAAGTGTGATGGGAAGTTTATCATCTTATTAACGTCAGTTTTTGGAAGGATGCAGTAGCTGGTAAGTAATTTCACTTTTAAAAGTGCCAAGTCTTTGTAGGCAATATAACACTTCATCTAAGACCTCTAATCTTGACATCTGTGATTCCCTCGCAAATTATAAAAAAGCTTCAAAAAAATATCTATTTGTTAATTATTGTGTCATTTTAATTTTAATTTATCTTTCTAATTTTATTACTAAATGTATTATGATGTTAATTCAAATCTAATTTAATTTAATTTTCCAATTGTATTACTTAATGTGTGTTGATGTTAATTTTATTTTTTAAGTGCTACTATAATTTTGTTTTGTTTGCTTGGTTATAAATTTTATTATGCATGCTGTGGTCTCCTGTAAGTGAAGGAGTACACCTGACCAATTTTAAAATAAAGTGTACCGTGCTGTAAAATTCGTTTTTTTTTGTGTTTTTTTTATTTTAATATAAAAGGAAATATAGTTCATTATACAGAAAAACAAAAAGGAACGCGGGATTCGAGGCATTTTCCCGATAATATCGAAACAAAACGGACTTTGTGGCGGATCTGGTTCTGTTGTGTGACTAGATTTAAAAGCAAAATTAAAGGAAAGTATGAAATTAATAAGCTTTTTTTTTAATTTATTTGATTTAATAATACATTTAATTAATTGATAAATCAAAGAAAATAGCTTTAGCTTCAAGGATTAAAACAAAATGATTGATTTTTATTCGGTTTTGTGACTCTGTCGCTTTTTACTTGGTTAGTTTTTAATTTTACTCCAAAAACATAATAAGTTATTCAATAGGTGTAGCTTTTTCGAAAAGTAATACATTTATTGTAAACATATTTGTAGCCGCACAAAAAAAGGTAAAAATTCATCTGATTTCATAGATCTAACTCTATTAATTTGAGAGGACAGTGACAAAATGGAAGTCTTAAAATCATAAGGCTGTGTTCACATGATTCATACATTGCCTAAATAATACGTTCTGTAGTACCTACGTTAAACTATGTAAACAAATGTTTACATCAAATGATAGTAATTTAAACATTGACCTAATTTACCCCCTACTTCTCAAATTGGAACTAGTTTTACATTTTTTTCTGTTAAAAGAAAATATTACTGAAAAAATTGAAGAACGGAGTAAGGTAGATAAGAAATAAAAAAATAATTTTAAATATTCAAGTTATATTTTTACCTTAATATAATGTGTAATTACAAAAGTTACCTCAAACCAATTGAAATATAGCCAGGTACACCAATTTTCGTTTTTTTTTTCATAGGTTCACGGTTAGGTTAGGTTATATCGCGTTATAAATTGTGTACTGGTTGACATCAGCCGTATTTAAATTTTACAGGATACTGATTAAGGCGCGGTGTTATCTCAATATTCCCAAAAATTGGTTTCTTAGAACGTCGAGTATGACGTAATGTAATAAAAATAAGTAACGCGAAAAATACAGTGAACAGAGAAGGGTATAAAGAAGAATTTAAACCGAACAGAATAATAAATAATAGTTTGATATTCCCAATAAAAAATTGGGAAGTTGTAGCACAAAAATAAACTTTGACGTCATAGATCTCTGTATTTTCAGCGATAACAACAGTTTTTTTTTTAAGAATTTAGTAGGTTTTCCATTTTTTTAAAACTTTAACCAAACCATTATTTAATTTTATGTCTATATTTTAAATAATCTAAAGAAAAGCAGTAAAACAAATGCCCATTCGCAGCTTACGTCACATTTCAACACAAATATCATTTTCAATTTTCAATCTTATTGACGCTCCATAGTGGTGACAATAGTTTACGCGGTCATACTTTAGTCGTCGGGCAGCGCTCGACTTGGATGGTTGGTACCGGACGCTCTGTGCATAATTCGATTGTAGTTTTCAAGTAATTTATGACTGAAAACAGTGCGTGAATTGAACTAAGGTTCTGTGGCGGACTACTAAGGCTACTCACTGCCTAATATTGAAGTAAAAATTCAGTCTCAGTGGCAATATGGGCAATAAAAATAAAATGTTGCGAAAGAGTTTTACAAGAAAAAGACGAAAAACTCGAAAAAATGATGGAATGTTTGGGTAAATAGGATGATTACGGTATTGTATCATAACATTTGAAATTTGTATTTAGTTTAGTTTACTTACGAAACTGTATAAATCTATAGAAACGGTATTGACAATTTCTACAAACATTTTGCTAAATCCAAAAACAAATAGGTGCACTCTATTTTGATGTCTATAGAATGCATATTTGAATGAGCCTAGTGCAAACGTCTCTGGTCGAAGCAACCATCGAGGCGATAGCCATATTGCAATAGTAGGTATATGTAATAAAAACAGACTTGCAGATAAATCAGAGTGCGTTCGTAATTATTATAATAATATAAATATTGCACTAGTTATTTAAAAAGCATTTTGATTCTTTTGTAGGATTATTTTTATAATATTTATTGAGTCATAAGACCAGTGCCGATAATTTTTGAAAACGAAAAAAATCACAGTAGGATGAAACCCATTGGAAAAGAAAGAGAATATAACAAAAATGAAAGGAAAAATAATTTACGGGCGAACCGAGGTCGGGAAGTGGAGGTTGGGTAAAAAGCGGTTTATCTCGATTTCCGGCAAAACTACAAGTCTTATGGAAAAAAGTGTAATGGCAAAGTTGTAGGTAATAAAAAGATCTACAACTTTTGCATTCACACTTTTTTCAAGTAACCTCAAAATTTATGTGAAAAATTCAAATAACCAAGTTTTTGGTTTTATATTTTTATCTTTTACACAGCAATTTTTTTTTTCTTCAGCAAGTTGTAGATCTTTTTATTACCAACAACTTTGCCATTAAACTTTTTTCCATAGGACTTCTAGTTTTGCCGGAAATCGAGATAAACCGTTTTTTACCCTTAACCCTCCCCCCTTCCCCCACTTCCCGACCTCAGATCACCCGTAAATTATTTTTGTTATATTCTCTTTCTTTTCCAATGGGTTTCATCCTACTGTGATTTTTTTCGTTTTTTTACCGTTTTCAAAGGTATCTGTACTGGTCTATATTAGTAGTATCTTAGTTTCTATACAGACGGCTTCGTGTAGGGTCTTTTTACACTCTTTATTTCTTAGTTTATAAAAATAAATACTACCTACTTATTTTCTTTTTTAGATCAATGAAACGGAAAGTTGGTGATACTAATATTGGTCAATTTATAGATAGTCAGTACCCTTTTATCGGCGCAACACCCGATGGAATTATCGGCGAGGATACAATTGTGGAACTTAAATGTCCAGTGACAGCTTATAAAAAAGGGATAGAGGAAGCAATTAAAGAAAATAAAATCCAGATATATAAATACAATAAAAAAGAAGATAATTACTCAATCAATCGTAACAGTAATTGGTACTTTCAAGTACAGGGACGGCTTCATGTCACACAGAAAAATAAGTGTATTTTTGCAATTTGGGGTGGACAAAACCAAAATTTAAAATTAGAAATCATAGAAAAGGACGACAATTTCTGGAATCTTAAAATGGAACAAGAATTGGTCGGATTTTATATGAACTGCCTTCTTCCTGAAATAGTGGACCCCAGACATACACGTGGCATGCCTATACGCAATGGTATTATATTAGAAACGCAAAATAATTTACCAACCGAGCAAATACCAATTAATATTCAGCCAGCAGCAGCTTCCATTCCCGTGGATGATATTATTGCATTTATTTAGAGTTTATGTGATTTTTAAGTGGTCCGAGGGCCTTTATGTTGGTTTGATTTTCTATTTTTTTACCGCACCCACTAAGTACCTATCTAAAACACAAACATTAGTTTGAAATGGCCTTCCATCCCTGATACTGACTTACACCCGAAAAGCATAATTCCCCTTCTAGAGCAGTCGGGTAAAATTCGGAATGTTTATATTTGACCTATTTATCATGTACTGTAATAAAAATAAACAGTAGTGATTTAATTGTTTTTTTTTTAATTGTTATGTGTAATTATATATTGTATCATATTATGAACCGACACTGTAATTACATCGAATTTTAGAACGCACGTCATAAGTAAGTATATTCAACAGAAAACATCTGATTTCCTTACGTATACTATGCAACTTTCCTTGAGCACACAAACGCCCGTGTTAGCGTTTGCGAGTGTGTGCATTACCGTAAAACGCGCAGATGCGGTTGTGTGAGTGCGGTAATAGCGATTAAAATCGTAGTCAGTCCGCGCCTTAATAGGAACTCCGTAGTTAATAATCACATAATATTTGAGATCACTGGGTATTATAAAATTAAGGCCATACTTGAGTAGACCTAGCGCCGCCGCTTTAATTAAATAAAGTTATCTAAAGTCATAACAAATTAAAATTAGAAAACAAAACAATAATATACCATTTGCGTCGATTACAGAGTACGTATTCATTCATACTTAATCACAACATCACTAACTAAAAATAAAACCTTACAAAATAAATGGGTAGTCTTACTGTTTTTCATAATGCTTAACTTAAATGGCACTTAATTGTCATCGAGTTATTGTAAATAATTATAAAAAAAAAACTTAAAAAATAACCGCTTTTCCAGTCGCATTAACAAATCTAAAAATGTTATAAAATCAATATCTGAGATGTCTATTATTTTAGTATATATCAATGACATGATATTATTAAGGGGCCGTACACGAAATTTTGCCGATTTCACTGATTTACGTGATTTTACATACGTGCCTTTACAGTTAAAATAATGTATTTACTCGTATAAAAGTTAACGGTATGAAAAAAATTTAATATAATTTTGTAAAAGTCGTCAGATACAATGTATGAATCACTTTTATACAAACATTTTGAGTAAAAAATACATAACTTAGTCAAATTTTAGAGAAAATGGGCAAAGAATTGCTTTTGATTTTGGCTATTTATAACTCTCGTTCATAATATTACAACAGCAAAAATTTAAACTCAGTTCAAAATTCCTGAGAAGAAAAATGTAAAAATTACAAAAATTTGGCAATAAAAAATCTTTTAAAACAACCCCAATCTCGACTTATAATACGCGACGCTAGCTTCGAGTCTAGCTCATTCATTAGATCATAATTGAAATGATCTTTAATGTTGTGCATTAAAATTTATAGAAATGCATTATTTTAAGCTGTTGATCCCCGCATTAACGCCGGCGTTCACGCGCCATTGTCTTACTATTGTGTCTCTAATTACGCACTCAAAAGGTTAAATGTAAAATCACATCTGTAAAAACACGTAAATCAGCGAAATTGGCAAAATTTCGTATACGGCCTCTTAAGTAACTATATTATAATAGCGTCATCAAAAAAAAAGGTACCTGACTTTAAAATACTTTTGATATTATTTAAATAATCTACATAAACGTTATTAATCTAATTATTTCAATTTTAAGTAAAGAATTTAAAAAATACTTTCAACCCTTGCACATTCTTATATATAAGTACTTAATTTGAACATAAAAAACACTCATCCGTGGTGTAATGATCATATACGGCGTAATTACAATAAAGACACCAAAAATAGGAACTTTGTAATAATTTTTTTATATCTTCACGAGTCATAATCAGAGAAAAGTGTCCAATTCTTGAAGATCGGCTTACGTATTGACCGCATCCATAGCAATATTCATTGATTATAAAATGTGTCTCAGTCCAAGGCCATTTTAGGTCATAGATGTAGAAATCCATAAAATCATCGGAATTGAGTACCTTATCTATGTCTGCATAAATTACCATGTCGAAAGTTATCCTCGTAAGTCAGAATTTTAATCTGAAAGAAAAAAATAACCATTGTTAATTTAAGTACTACAAAAAATAACCATAAAAATAATTACGTTATAAAGAGTTGCACGAGTTACACTACCTCCTTCCAAGCATATGTCACAAAGATAATCCCATTCTGTAGGACCGTCGGTACATTCTTCACAGTAATTCTTCTTACATGACATACATTTTGCTTTCCGGCCTACAATCGAACCTTTACATTTCTGGCATATAATGCAAGTCGACCACTTTTTTATACTCTTATTTTCTTTTCCAGGTTTTTGTCCGACTGTGCTTTTGGGTTCCGGAGCAATAATAATTGGCATTACATTAATATCCATAAGCTCTACAGGTTTCTCTGAATTGTTTATGTTCACATCAAGACTTTTCAGAGATTCCATATCTGAAATATCAAATGTCCCTGCTAATTCTGGCAAAGCAGCGTCCAGCGAGCCACCTTCTAATGAGTCTCTGGTTCCCATATGTTTAATTTGAATTTGATTCTTGACATGCTCTAATGAAATGTCAATAACACCTGTCGTTCGGGCTGTAGTGGTTCAGGCGGTTTTGCCGAAGATTCCACTCGCTGGATTCTGACACCACCCTCTGTTAGTTGTGGAAACTACTGAGTAGATTTGCGGCTGAAAGCAGGTGCAGCGGCCTCGAAGAGGTTCACAAAAACAGCTGACATCTCTGAATTTTATAATATTTTCATCTTGGGTCATAATCTGATGTACCTGCAGGGTTCCTTTTAATGGTTGTATATTATTATGCAAAATATGAGCTATGTCGGTTATGGCACTGTCTGGGACTAGAAAAACTTTTGTAACCTTTAGGCATTGTTTCAAAATATCGTAGGCGTCCTTGGCATCCGTTACGTCAACTTCTTGGCAAACCTTTCTATCCAAAGCGCGCTTTACACTGCCACCAATTCCGTCAGCCACACTTTTACCATGCCCTGACTCAAAAAAAGACCATGTAGCAAAACTGAGTTGCAGTTCTTTTGCAAAGTGCGCCAACAAGTAAAAGTTATTTTTCTGTCTATATTGGGAAGACGGTCCATCAGTGAAAAAATGTATGACATCCACATTCGGAGTTTCTTCTTCAATAAGTTGGATAATTGGAGTCAAATGAGCCCAGATAGCTGGAGGTTGATGATTATTACTTTCAGCAATGGTACAAAATGATTGTGACTTGTCACGCCAATATACCATGCCAGTATGCAATGTTATCTGGATTTTTGAAGCCCCGAAGTGCATCGCTTGTATTTCACTGGCCAATTTAGCTTCGTAACTTTCAGAGAAATCGCAGACCAAAACTACTTCGTTGTCCTTTAATTGTGAGATGGCTTTCTGATATTGGCTTTGCTGGTGTTGCATGTTATAGTGATGTTTTTTGAAATTATGCAGTTCTTCATTAAATATATTTTTCAGATCTTGTAATGGCCCTGATTTAGTCATCTTTTTAGTCCTCTTTGTTTTAACTTCTTTGGTTTCAGATCCTTCTTTTTTTGAATAGGTGTGATCTTGGCGTTCCCAGCGAAGCCTGGATACTATTGATTCGTCCGTTTTACTGTTTTCAGAACTCTCAAAATCCAGTTTTTTATCTTTGCATGATTCGCATTTGTTATACATACAAGTGTAGTTTTTTGTGTCACAAGCTACGTTACTTAAGGCCTCTCTCATTCTCATCTTCAGTGCTCCACATCGTTTTAAGGCAGCATGTTGAAATTCAAGGTTACTATGTTTGATGCTAAGACACGTGTCTCTTGCATTAAGGTGAGGTGACAACACATGAAACGGACGGTTACGGTAACGGTTTATTATTGAAGAAAGTCGTAAAGCCATATCGCCCACCCCCATCTCTATATTTTTGTAGCTTTCGAAAAGCGTATCCATCAGATACCTTATCTGTTTTTTCTCCTTGTGTAGTGTCCTTGTTTCCTTTCGTCCTGATGTAATCCGAGTCACGTCATCTCGTAGATAAAATTGTGTTATTTCATCGATATTTATCCGTCTTATTTTCTTTTTTTTTCCCCTTGATTTACCAATCAACCCCAGCATTTTAGTTACCAACGTTTTGTTTGTAGAATTGTCCACTAATTTTTTAAGTATATTTTTATCACGGTGAGATTTAATACTTCTATATGTTTTTTGCAATGTCGATTCTAACACTTCTTCCCTAGCACGCATTTTAGTAATAGTTAGATTCAAATCATTAATTTCCTTCATGTCTTTAATTTTGAGACGATGGAGACGTTTCTTGTATTTTTCTTTTTGTGTTTTTAGATTTTCTGTACTTTGTTGGAGGTATCGGCACTTTTTTGCAAAAAATCGACACTTTCGTCGGAATCTGTTTAAAATTATCAGATCTGAACCTAAAATGGGGTTTTCTGTTTTATTTGTAGATTTGGCAATGCTTTTCTTCTGTTTTTTCTTAGCACAACTTTTGGTTTTTTCTTCCCGCCATTTTTTTCTTTGTTGTTCGGCTTCTTCTGATGACATCTCGCCAATTTTCTTTCTTTTTGATTTCAGTCGATCTTAGTTTCTTTTACATTGGGCAGCATATTCATCTGGGCGCTCATTTTTTAATCTCTCTCTGTATCTTCTAGTTTTCTCCGCGCCAGTAAGCGGCATTGCAATAGGTACCTAAAAGTGTGAAATATTACTACAAGTTCCGTCGGTCTTCTTCTTTTTGCATAGACATCATGCCTATCCTATCTAGTATTTATTTAAGAATTGTTGTTTTAGCCTGATAAATTGTCGAAATGCATCGGGCAGTTGCTTGGAAGTGAGAAACATCTCCTAAAATCATCAGTACTAAAATGTGAAATAAGTTCACTTTGCGAGCAAGTGTTAATTAAATAGATACCTAGTAGGTACCTACTCGTATTATCTACCTACTAAGTTGTACGTGGATCTCATTAGAATTAAGAACACTACCTACAGTTTATATCTTAATGAAAACAATACATATATTAAGCTAAGAAAAGCTTACCTAACGTTTAAATGTCGTCAGCAAACTTCAATCTGTAAATTTGAAATTGAAACTTAAAAAACAACAAATATTTACCTAAATTATTTCAGTCAGTAAGAATTTGCAATGTGAACTAAGCTTTATGCATTCCGACCTGTTGTGACTTGCTGTTCCGTTAAATGTGACCGTAGAATAAGTCACAAAACGGAGGTCACATAATGCTACCTTCTTGTAGTTTTTAATTGTTTAAAAACTACCCATCGTACTTAGCACTATTATCTTTTTGGCATCAAATACTATACAAATTTTGCAATGAGTCAACAATAACAATAATTAAAGAAAAGTGTTTTATAATAGTAAAACTTGGTCACATACCTGAGCAAAGAAATTGAAACACGGAACAGTTCGACAAATACGTCCGCGCTGGTCACAAATTCGTTTGACAATAAAAGCAAAATGGCGTGTCGATGAAGGATGTATGTTGTGTTGCCATTTCGTGCCGAATACTTTCCACGGTTAGAAGATTTTTTGCAAAAACGAGCGGTCACAAAACGGAATGTTCCGGTTAGCTAAAATTTTCGATTTTAATTTATAATTGATTTAAATAGAAATTATGTGTAAAAATAAATTAATTGATACTTATAGGTGATAAATTCGACTTTTAAGAATTTAAATTATATTTTTAATCACTCCAAATACACGTTTTTTTTTTAGAAATCAAAGGTTTTCTGACCGTGATTGGGAAGGGGACAGGTAAAATCGATGGTCTTCAATATTTCAAAATCTTAATAAGTTTTATATTTAGTAAAGTAACAACAAAACGACAATTTATACATGGATTTAAAAATATGTTTTATTCACGTACATTAATATATTCTGCTAGAACTCATTCATCACAAAATAATAAATGAACAAAGTCGAGGGACAAGGCAAAAACCGGGGGTACAATTTTTTTTGAAATTGCTCACCTACGTGCTACTTTTGTCGCCGATTCTTTTTTTCGTGTTTGTGTATATTCTTTGTTGGAGGTCCTAAATAAACAAATAAATAAATAAAACACTTGTTTGCCTGCGTACCTACCTACTGGATGAGATAGTGACGAACTAGTCAGCTGATTTCAGTTTTCATTCACAGCAGAGATGGAAACAGATAGAGTAGCGTCATTGACGAAGCGACATATCGCGCGTAATTTCTGAACCACGTTATGCAGAATAAAGTCAATGTTTATTAAAATATTTTATTTTCTCAAATCAAATTAAATGTTCCGGGGTACAAAAGGTCTTCACTATTGTAATCTTTAAACACAATACTACCCCCCATTAAAGCCGTGGCAGATATTTTTATAGCACCTTATGGTGGCGCCTTACACCAGTTACTTGGGCGGAAATGTAAATTCTTAGCGTTTGTCCCAGACGCAGGGAGCTGGTTTGATAAAATAGTGGACTGTTGCGGGGGTTGAAAAGTACCTACGTAGGTGGTCTGAGCTTGCAAATGCGACACGAAATTAGGACGACGAGCCTGTAAATATGGACAGAGGAATTTGGCAGGAAACATGCAGCACCACTGACCTGTAGATTCGCCGTCTTCAATCTGGGGGTTCGAGTCTTTGCTGTATTTAGGGGCAGCACACGAGGGGGCGCACAGACGCCTTTCACCACAAATAAGCACGCACTTTTCAGTGTTTTAGATAATAGTTTGTAAATGCACTCGCGGCAAATGAATAAGGGAGTATGTTCTTGGTAAGGCTACTCTCGTTCAAGTGTCGATATAGTCTTCAATTTTCACACAGTCACCGTCGACGGTGACAAGGACAGCGATAGTCCAGGTGTGCATGTGGGAAAAGGATGGGATACCATAGGATAGTGACGCAGTTTGCAAGTCATTTTTACTTCTACCCTACAGTGAGAATTATAAATAAATTCGAAATCCAACACCTTATATACGCATGGTCGCATTTACTTTGAGTATATTGATTATTAATTAAAACATTATTTATTTTTTGAACTGTGAAACAATGTTAATAAACGTTCAGTAACACAGTATTTACTTACCATGCCAGCCATGAGTGGAGCCATATATACACACTTTTTTTTTCTGTTTATTTAAAGGGGCTTGTTCAATTTGAAGATGTCGCCCCTGTAACACAAATTACAAAATCAAACACATGTTTATTTCAAAAACAATCACACCGTAGATTAACTTAGGCTATTCTATTTTTTTTAATGCCCATTTGAGCGAGCCTGCACAGCAATCTGGCCTCCCTCGACAAAGGAAAGGATAAAATGCTGTTACACCAGCCCACATCTGAGACAATCAAATTAATTTTAAATTTTATAGAATTTCTAAAGGCTTCGTTCCGGACACACTCCATCAATATGTGGTAAACATCTTCTACTACATCACATTTAGTACAGTTCGATGAATCAACCTTACCCATCATACAAGCGAACTTATTTAATGGAATGTGTCCCGAGCGAAGTCTGAAACTCGTTACTATGTCATACCTTCCCATGTCGGATTTTTCAAACCATAACTTATTAGGAAGTGTTGGTTGTAAGGTTCTGTACCAAATACCTTTTGTTAGTGACCTTCTGTCAAAATACTCTGACCATAACTCTGTACTAAAATCCTTAATGTCACTTATATGATTGGTGTGACTCGCATGTAAAGTTAATACCGTCTATTGAGGCTTCCTTAGCAAGTTTATCTGCCACTTCGTTTCCTGCGATGCCGATATGGGAAGGTATCCTTTGCAAAATAACATTGCTATTTAATGAGTTAAGCTCATACAAACTTTTTAAAATATCATACGCCAGTGGAATGCCCCTAACCATAGCTGTACATTAATACAAATGTTGCAGTGCACTTTTGGAGTCGGTAAGAATGACAAAGTTACACCCATTCTTAATCGATCTTACATAGAATAACGCTTCTGCAATGGCAATTAGCTCCGCGTACATAATCGATATCTTTAAATTATTGACTTTTAGTTTAATTTTATCTTTTGTTTGTAAATAAAAAAAGGCAGCACCAATCCCCTGACTGTCCTTGGAGGCATCTGTATAAATTTTGTGAAAACTCGAATATTTATGTTGTAAAAACTTGACACATAATAAAAGCAAATTAGGGTTAGAATATGACTTTTTAGGTTTGTCCAATCCGTTGGAATGCTACTGTTGATAAAACTAGATACGTTAAGGTTACTGACCCAGGTATCTAAACTAAACATTTCAAGTTGTGTACTCGACTTTATTGGTAGTGACTGAAATTTACTGTGAATTGTTACTAAAAGCGGTTTTTTCCTCCTGCTCCAGTATGCATTTTGACATTGAGCGATAAGATCATGTAAATATTTATTAGTTTGTTATTAAGTGATTTTGACTTTAACCAAAACTTACCGGCTAAATATACGCGTCGAACAAATAAAGGTTGAAGTTGTAACTCTGATTCCATAAGGTGTATAGGAGTGCTTTTAATAAAACTACCTATGATGCGCATGTACTGATTTTGAACTTTATCTAATTTTGAAGAATTACTCATAGAACTAGTGTCATAAAGAAAACTTGCGTAGTCTAACCTACTTCTAACAATGGAAATATATAACCTTCTTAAATGAACAGGGTTAACGCCCCAACCAGATCCCGTCAATATTATAAATATATTTAAAAATTTCATAGCTTTTTCTCTAACTTCATTAATGTTTTTTCCCCATCTCAAATGACGATCAATCCATATACCTAAATATTTAACACATTCTGTATTTTCTTATAGTATTTCATTAATTGCTAGCTTTATATTTTGTCGGTTATAATTAGTTTTAAAAATACATACTTTACTTTTATTTGGGGATATTTCAAATCCTAAATTCAATAAAAGTTCATTTTGTATATTTAACGAATTTTGTAAAATCTGTGTACCTAAATCCATAGACTGGCAAGTGTAATATAAAACCAAATCATCAGCATATTGCGATATATAGACGTCCTTCTCGATAGTTTTACACACATCAAGTGTAGCCACATTAAACAGTAAAGGAGATATTGGATCTCCCTGTGCTAAGCCCCGGCCAGTAGTTCTAGATATGTATCCGTCATTAGTTTGTATCTTATGATTTCTCAATTTCAGAAAATTCCAGAAATATTGACATATTTTGGACCCCACCTTTAAACGATGTAAAATTTTAAGTAAAGTTTATATCGATGTTATGATATGCATTGTTTATATCAATGAAACAACCAATAGTAGGTAAACTTTCAGAAAAACCTTTTTGAATGCGAGAAACCAAACAAACTTAAGCTATCCAAACAACCTCTGGATTTTTTAAAGCCCACCATATTATCTGACAGCAGCTCGTGTCTCTCCAAAAACCACTCAATCCTCTTATTCAAAATGGAATGAAAAACTTTGCAAAGGCAAGACATTAACGAGATTGGTCTCAGGGACGAAGTCTGGTTAGGGTCCCGTCCCGGTTTAGGGATAGCAATTATATTTATATCACGCCATTGCCTTGGGACAAAGCCGGAATGTAAAAACTGATTGAATAAATTCAGTAAAATACATAAGCCATTGTAGGGTAAGTTTTTAACCATAGAGTATGAGATACCATCGCATCCAGGAGATGTATCCTTTCATTTAATACATTTAATCAACTCCTGCATGGAGATTTCCTCTTCTAATTTCTTATTCGGGATTGAGAATATCGGCTGATCTGGAGAGACATAATCAGGTGTAAAACTCACAAGCAAGTTATTGTTAGTTTTTACCTTATCTATAACAGTTCTTGGTGACCTGTGACCTTTTACCTACTTCATCCTATGCCAAAGTTCGGAAGCCGAAGTTGAGTGGTTTACGGTTGAGCAATATTGTGTCCAGTCATCGTGTGCAGCTTTCCGTATTAGTTTTTGCGCTAATCTTATTTTATCCTGTAGAATACTTAAATTTGATGGAGTAGGGTTGCCACGAAAATTGGCTAATGCTAGCCTTCTAACTGCCACTGCTTTTGATAATTCAGCTCTCCAATAAGATTTCGGTTTAAATTTTGAAGTAGGATTTTGTGATATTTTAATTACAGGTATGTGAATATCTGCCGCCATATTAATATAGTCAACAAATGTGTCATAAGCTCTTTGAAGATCATCAGGGAGCGTTTCGAGACTCGTAAAAATTTCGTCCAGGCATATCTTATAAGGTTTCCAGTCTGCATTTTTTAAATTTCTTTTAATGACAAAGTTCTTATCTAACTGACACTCGTTATATATCTGAATTACGAGATGGTCACTACCCAGCGTTTCATTTAGTACGGACCAGTCAAAGTTTAGGCCTATGTCAGACGTCACCAAGAACAAATCAGGCGATGATTCCTGTAAAACTCCGTTAACTAATTTAATTCTAGCGCTGTTGCCATTATTTAACACTACATAATTACTATCTATCACCGCATCCAAAAGTTGCACCCCTCTATTATATGTCTTATTTGACCAGTTGGTGTGGTGGGCGTTAAAGTCACCCATTATTATTGTTTTTCTGTTAAAAGTAGAAAGTAATCTAAGCCAATCCACCTGACTAGTCCAAACGGAAGGGGGACAATAAAGTGATATTATATTTTTTACTAGGGGTTATTAAAAATTTTAACGTGAATCATTTCAATTCCCGAAGTAAACATATTAGAGTCTACAAGTTGAGCCTTGATAGATTGATGAATGATAATCACGACGCCACCGTATGAGTCATCCCTATCTTGACGGAAAATTATAATTACAAATTCTAAGTGGCTTGTCAGGTGACAACCAGGTTTCCGAAATTGCAGCAATATGTATTTTGTTCTGTACTAATAACTGCGAAAAACATAACATTTTAGGTTTGAGACTCTGGGCATTCCACTGTATAAATTTAAATCTGATACAGTCTGTCTTATCCATTAAAAATGTTCTTAATTAAACCTACCATTGAAGAATCTGAAATACTATCCACTATTAAAAGTATAAACCACTCAATACATAGTTTAAACACCTTTTTAACTTTTACGTTGATTGCGCAATTCTTCATAAATATAACAAGGTTGCAAGAGGATATATTTATGATTTCATTGAATGTTATCTTAGATTCCGATTTACCTTCTATGTTTTTATCTGTAGCTATATTACAGTCGCCAATACCGGTTTCATTAAGCTGTGATGAGTCACACTGTTCCTCGTAACATTTGTACCACTCCGATGCATCAGTTTGTATTTTTTGCTTAGATAACCTTATCTTACTGCGTGATGCCAATTTAAGCTTACGCACATTAGAAGAAGGTTCCCTTTGGTGCACATCTGCGGTAGTCTTAATTATCTCTGCGTACGAAGGAGCATTATCAATTGTAAACATCGGTGAATTATTATCTTCAATCGGCTTTTCTGGAACATGTTCTGGGGTGTAAGGTAAAACGTACATAGTTAGGGCCTTCTTGTATGTACAATTGAATTCAGCCATAATTTCCCGCAAGCGTTTTTCCTTCAAATACATGGGGCATGACTTAGATAAGGCCATATGTTTACCTGAACAGTTAACACATTTATATTCTTTAGTCTCGCAGTTTTCATGATTAGCGCCGCACTTAGGGCATACTATCTTATTATATGGGCAAGCCTTAATTTTATGTCCTAGCTTCCAACACCGTGAGCACTGAGATACTGGATAAACATATGGTTCAACCTTTAGCCTAAGACCATCTGTGGAAACATATGACGGCAATGAATTACCCTTGAAACATAATCTAACCACCTCGCTGGGTGTCCATCAACCTTTTTCCTGATCGCGTTTATTTAATCGCATCGCTGAAATGAGTAAGTTTCCTGGGCAGGATATGTTAGCCAGGATTTCTTTTTCTTTTAATTCTAGTTCCACATCCCTTATAATCCCGTACGAGTAACTTACTTCCATATCTTTAGTAAATCTCCTTCCCTTAGTAATTAATGCTTCACATGTAAACAGCTTATTTAAATTTAATTCATCTCCAAACCGTACTCGAATTTTGAACTGGCTCAAATATTTGACACGAACTATATTACTCATACCATGGGCTGTTAAGAGTTTCGCAAATGCAAATGACTTCGGAAGTTTATTCATGCATGTTATAGTAACTTCTAGCTTTTCTATATCTTCATCAGAATTATACTGCTTGAATCTCTTTTCTTTTCGATTTTGTCCCACTACCTTCCACTCTTCATCAGATTTTTCTTCTTCTGCTCTTCTTTTAGTCGCCTTGCTGGTAATTTTCTCATCTCCGCACTCCTCTTGTACATCGCTCATCTCGTCGACTTCATTCACAGAATGAATCTCATCATCCGATTTATGATTATCAGCCATGATCGTAATAACTCAGGTAAGTTAACGCACTCCGCCCGCGCCCCGCGTCCGCGACCCGGCCAGGCCGAGCGAGGGCCACAGCTGCGTCGCACGTAAACAACTAAATACCGAGAAATATAACTAATAGATTTAACAAAAACCACGACTCGCTCGTACGCGTATCGACACGAGTCTGATCTGATATACACAATTACTTCTAAATAATTCAATCCTAGGTAAGGATTGAATTATTTAGAAGTAATTGTGTATATGTATATGGCTCCACTCATTTTTAACTCTCTACCTAACTGTATTACGGATCTTCCGTACAGAAAAGTTTGCATAGTTCTGAAAAAATGGCTTATTTTACATAGTTTTTATTCCATAGCTGAATTTCTCAAAAAATCCAATTGTCAATTTTACCAGTACCGGAATGTATTGTAGAGAATAACATAAATTATAATAATTTGTTGTGTTTGTATTTTTTTTTTGTGTTTATGTTCGTTCTATTAAAAAATATCTTCGTTTGTTTGTTTTAACGTTTTTAATTTTTTTGCTGTTTCTGTGTTGAGTAATTTTAAAACATGTCGTAGTTAGTTGTTGTGTTTGTATATTAAAAAAAAATTGTTTTCCTTCTCATAACAATTTCTTTGTTTGCTTTTTTGTTTTGTGTTGTGAGTAACTTCAAACACACTGGTCCTAAGTTTCTAATTTAAGCTTTGTTTCACATTTAGAAATGTATTTTGAAATTAGCATCTAATTATGAGTACTTTAATGTTTGCATGCCAATTTTATGGCGAAATGTGTCATTGCACTACTTATTATTTTACCATCTTTTATACCACATTTATTGCAAATAAATAATTTTGACTTTAACTTTGACTAAGTTCCACATACGGCTAGCCTGTTTGGGACCATATATACTTTTATTCAGCTAACAAACTTCACTTTTACCTGAACAAAAACCTTCTGGCTGCTCTATGTATACAGTGTGAGTCTTTATAATGTGCACATACTGAATCGAGGGAATCTTTGCTTAATTTTATCGACGGAAAAAATGATAAAAAATTCTAAATATTTTATTACATTTTTAATGGATTTTTAAACGGTTTTATTTTTTATTTATTTTTTCGCTTCTGTGACTCCAGTGTATACAAAACGGTGTAACTTTTTAACTCAATGTTTTATCACGATGAAACAAACTCCATAATGATTGGAAGTAATTAGGAGCCCGCATTAAATGAAAATTGTGTAAAAAAAACTGCCACCAATTAAAAATTAACACGTTTTTCATCAATTTTTGCAATAATCGTAAAATTTTTCAATAAGATGCCCGATTACCTTAATTTTTTATTACTTTAAATTATTCTTCATCGTATTAGCTATCCAATAGTAAAATTGTAAGGGTTTAACTCAATCCCATCATTTCTTATCAACAGCCAAAGAAAGGCCTAGAGCACGGCTTCGCACTAATTGTTTAGCAGGTAGACGTCCTTTTTTTGTTGAGAATGTGCGCGGGTCGGGGTGCGGCGAGGTAGGGCCAGCTGAAGGGACCAGAAGGGATGACAGACAGGCAGTCGCTCCGAATTATTCGCCGCTGCTACATGTGTTTCGATACTTTCATTCGCTGCTACCTGAGTTTCGTGACTTTCGTTCGCTGCTACGTGATGCCTCGCTTAAGTGAATTCTCCCCGGCACACATTGCCGACATTCATTTTTACTATGGGGTGGGACGAGGAAGTGCCAGAGCTGCGCGCGCAGCTTACATAGCTGCGTTTCCTAACAGGCAACCAGTGCTATGTGCCCGCAACTTCCAGGAAGTTCACAGAAAATTGTCGATCACTGGACTTGAATCAAGTAGAGAACGTCGCGAGCCGCCTCAAATAATTATTGATGTGGTTCTGGAACAAGTAGTACTGAGCGATTTGTTTGCTGATCCATCCATAAGTACTAGACGACTGGCTCTTCGTCACGGAATATCACAAAAATCAGCGTGGCGTATTTTAAGGAAAGAAGGATTGCACCCTTACCACTACCAAAGAGTGCAACATCTACATGAAGACGTAGATTAGCGTCCAAGGTGTGTGATGTCCACCTGGATTCAAAGAAATACCAGAGCAAACCCAAACTTTCCGATAACCATACTATGGATGGACGAATCAACATTTACCAGAGATGGTATTACTAACTGTCGAAATTTACACAGATGGTGCTCTGGAGGTCAAAACCCGAAATTGAAACGTTCATCGACTTTTCAAGTAAGATTTTCAATAAATGTTTGGGCTGGTCTTATCGATAACATGTTGATTGGACCAGTCATACTGCCGAGAACTTTGAACAGTGAAAGATTTTTAAGTTTATTGACTGACGACCTACCTGAGTTATTGGAAGATGTACCAGTCTTTGCGTCGAAGGAAGTTTCTGCAGATGGACGGATAGGGCATCCGTCCCATTATGTCACAAATGTGAGATCATTTTTAAACGAAAATTATCGTGATAAATGGATTGGACGACAAGGACCTGTAGGGTGGCCTGCGGGCTGCGCGTTCACCCGATTTAACGCCCCTTGATTACTTCCTGTGGGGGACCATGAAGCAACGCGTCTACAGTAGTGCGTTTAGAGTTATTACTACAACTTGAAAAAAATCTTACTAATTAGCATCATTGATCATGTGAGCCGAGGCTCCGCTGTCGATGATGACATCATTATGGTGAGCGATGTAAGCCGATGAATAAAGGGTACGCTGTTCTTCTTTCTTCTTTTCATCCCTCTTTTTCTAAAAGCATCGTTTCGCTGTATGTCCTGGTTTTCGGCAGTAATCACACTTGAAAAGTTTGTTCTTCTTAACATGAAGGGCTGAAGCATCATTATCACATTTTCCATTTCTTCTGTGTTCTTCTGGAAGCAATCTCGTTCTCACTAGTTCAAAAGTCAGCGAGCTAGTTAAATTGGCAGTTTCAAGACCGGAGACTAGTGTCAAATTCCTGCGGTAAGCTGCTAAGTAGAATTTCAGCCACCTCACCGTCGTCTATAACTTTCCCAATGTCAGAGAGTTGCACTAAGTAGATACACCTTACCCCGTGTCGACTTAAGATTACCAACAATAGTGTTGATATCCAAATATATAGGGTGTAAAACACCTCTTAACGAATACGAAAGGCACTTGTTCTCCTCGTCATTCTGATAATTTTTTTGTCCTACACTATACCTTCTAGTTACGGAGATATTGGGGGTCAAAGTTGCAAGATTTTGACAAGCTTTTTTTTAAATACCACTTTTTATCGCATGATTTTTACTTTAAATATCTCTACGACCTCTGTACTATTCAATCCATCCATCCGCACAATATTTTGAGTGTGTTACATTGAGTTATACCAAAAAACAAGATTTATAACCTCAAAAAAAAAAGTTGTTTCCCAGCAATATTTTTTGCGTAAAGTTACTTAGTTTGATATACAGAATGCTTGGTTAACGGCTATGTGATGAGGTGAAATACACCCTGTATAAGCCTGTCACTATAGTAACCTACTAAAAAATGTACATGTTTATTCAACATATCGACACCTCTGGACCTCTGGGTCGTAAAGGACATTTTGGCGAAAATGACTTTTTGATGCAGTTTTACTCAGTTTTTAATTCTCTATCGATCTGTATATTCCGTTTTACGAAATTCGCAAAAAATGCCTTTACGACCCACATAATTTGAGACGTTAAACAAAATGTACCGTTAAAATATGGAATTAAATAACACTCAGTTACCAGAGCGAACTCATTTTGGTAGTAAAGCAAAATAAAAAAACAACTTTTGGGGTTAAAATACATTAAAATGTCAATTGTCCTTTACCTCCTTAGGTGGTTAATGTCATTTTAAAAATTTGGATGTAAAGGACATCGTCTTTAAAAATTGTCCTAAACACCCTTACAAGTTAAAATAAAGGAACATAAGTGTCTTTTACTACCTAGTTTCTTTTCAATTATGTGCTTCCACTAAGGGCGTATTATAAACTTAAGTGAGAAATTGTCCCATAAATCCTAGAATATTCAGATAACAAAGAATTTAATTTCAACCTACCAACTTAAAATTAAACAAAACTATTAACTCACGATCTCGTAAAATGTAGGTAGGTATTAATAAATTACAAGGATGTTCAAGTTTTGGTATCTTCTTCAACCCCTACCTTATTAAAATGATTCTAATTATATTCAACATACACAATTCATTATTATCACATAGGTAAGTAATATTCAAATAGCCTCCAGTATATAACTACGAAGTATAACTACGACACTTAAATAAAATGTCCTTTAAAACCCAGAAAAAATAGTGTACGTTACTCCAGCAGGAAAGTATCGATATATCTCTAGGAGATCCTAGAGATATATCGATACCTTTGGGTAGAAAGGTCGTTTAAACCATTTTGGCCAAATTGAGTTATATATACCATTTTTCTCAGATTTTTTTTCTCTATCGATCTGTATATACGAAATGCAAAAATTCGCACAAAAATGGTTAATACGAAATTTTCGGTCATAGCCTCTTAAAAAAGGTAAATTTTCAATGTAAAAGCCGTTTTTTTTTTCGGTTTTGTTATGATGTAATAACCATAATTTACATTAACTCAGGGCGTAACAATAGTCGTTAATTTTAAATGGTTTATACGCCCTAACATGTTAAATGCATAACCTAAACATAGTTTGAATTCCACGTCGTAAATCCAAATCAGTTCGCGACGTTGGCGTATAAACCATGTTCATTGCAAGAAGCACTTTACGACCAACACACAAGGCTCGCATTTGGCGCGCAGCGTCAAGCAGAAGAGCGAGCTGGATAGACAGATACCGGCCGGCGCATTTGTTTACTTGGATGCGAGTTCGCGCACTGAGCGTTTCGTCACAAGTTTCGTTTACAAGTTTTATTGTTATTACAACAAATGAATAGTAAGTAGTGACTAAATAATTCTGTAAAATGGAAGGAGACACTCAAAAAGGAACCCTGGATGCTTTACTTCGACGGAGGCAAGTGCTTAGTGCAATGTACGAAAGTCGACGGTTAAAACCTTTGAAAACGTGAGTACCTACACACTTAATTTAACACTGTTAAGCTTATTTGGTAAGAATTATTGTAGATGAATTCGTGTTATCAATAGGTAAATAATGAATTTTGACTTAGTATAGATTTAAAATGTAAACTTACAGTACCTAATTGATAACTTACCTTTGCTATTGATACCTATTATTTATAATGGATTAGGATATACGACCTAGTACTGATTTAAAAAGGCCTAGATCGTTAGCAGTTTGTTTACACTTCCTTGCGTTTAAAATAACATTTTCTTTCATTCCTTCAATTTGACATGTAACGTTTGCTGGATCCGCATTAACGACGCAACAATTTTATAGAAAATGGTTTATACACCCTTCAAGCTATGATACTTTATAATAGACTAGCAAGTACGAAGTAACAAAAATTATAAACAATCTTCGTCATCTTACAGGAAATGGTTTTTACGACCTTCCTCGCTTAAAATATTTTCTTTTAATCCCTCATACGATTATGCTACTAATATTAGAGCTGCATTTACAACTCACGTTTTTTTAAGGGATGGCTTAAAAACCCTTTAATCGCAAAATAAAATCGTGGCCCGAGCACGTAGTATAACAACGCGTATTGTTATAAAAATAAGGTTCAATATTACCTATATGGCATAAAATTGTGGTTATGCGGTGATGATAACGAAAAGAATTTTAAAATGTAGCCGCATAGATAGTGTTTTAATGTTTCTTAAGCTTCATTTAAAATAATAAAATAAACATTGTTAAGGACTCGACACATTGATTTAAACCTTTAAAGTAACCGTAACTTTTATCTAAGCTATTTTCCTATACCTATTGTCTGTGACTTTATTTTTTATTTTTAGCTCAACCCAACAAGTAGAGCCCGCAGTTAATATGCCACACAATATATCGCAACATTCACAACAGAGTATTTTATCGGATAGTGACGTTATAGAAGACAGTGACTCTGAACGACCTGCTAAACGTGCCAAAAAACCACAAACAATAATTATGGATTCAACGAGCAGTAACAGTGACAATACTTTTTGCACGTCTATGAATACGTCTTCACTATCCCATCCTTATTATGACAACGATGCTATACCGATTAATAGTCCTGTGAAAGCTGACACAAATAAAAACATTAACATAATTTCAAACATAATTATTAAAAAGTCAAGTACAAAACGTAACAAAGAAAATGTATTATCTTCATCTTCTATAACTATTGTAAATAATTCCCCGGATAAAAATATCACCTTATCCACGAGCAATGTGAATGAAAACAATGCCCCTGTGGATGTCGATACTGACCTTAATGCCGTTATACCTTCGATGTACATTGTCAGCGACACAGAACCAAATACACTAGCTCCAGTAATTGTATCTGACCATAATGTTGCGACACCTATGACATACTATGTTGATGCTGCAGACCCAGATTGGTCTACTCCAGCTTATCTAGATACTCACCTGGATACTTCTTTGTACAATATTGATGCTGCAAGTTCAGGCTTATCTCCTACAATTGACATTAATACTGACCTAAGTTCGATGAACAAAACTGATCCCGTTTTGCCCGCTCTTGATACACATAACGTCCTTAACGTTGCAAGTACTTCAGGTTACAATGCCGCTGCAGACTCTGTTTCACCTTCTGCAGATAATAATATACAAACTAACCTGTATACTGATACTTCTTCGATAAAGAACGCTAACGCTGCAAGTCCATGTTTGTCTGCTAAAAAAGCTAAAATGCGTCCAGTACGTGCCATGCATAAAAATATTTTAGATTTTTTGTCTGATGACGATACTGGTGACTATTCTGCAGGGAGTTCATACGACTGGGGTCAAGAAAATACAAGTGAATCATGTGATGAAGGCACTTCTACGACAAAAAAAAAAAGTTGAAGAAATTTAAGAAACAAGAAACAGATTTAATTAAAAGACAAAAAATATTAAAAGTCAACAAAAGAAAGTTAGGAAAAACTAAAAGGGAAAAGGGAAAAGAATATGAAACTGAAAAAGGAAAGGTTGTACAGGAGAAGAAGATGCAAAGTAACCCTTGCAATCCCGACAAATGCAAAAGACATTGCTACAATATAACGGAGGAGAGACGAGCTACTTTATTCAATTTCTACTGGAATTTGGACTCGCAACGTCGAAAGGATTGGTTGGTACGAAGTTCACATGTTGTGCCTTGTGCAAGAAAAAGAACGGATTCAATTTTGAGCAGAAGAACCCTTACTTATGAGTATTACGTCAATAACGGTGATGACCACCAAAAAGTATGCCAAAAGTTTCTGATCAGCACCTTAGATATAACTCAAAAGTTTTTGTTGTATACTTTAAATAACTCTGCGAATGAAGTGGCACAAAAAGACCGTCGCCAACGAAACACTTCAAATAAGTATTCCGACTTTGCAAAGACGCAAGTTAAACAGTTTATTGAAAAAAACTTTTTTACAAAAAATTAAACCGACTTCAGAGAAAACAAAAAAGTGAAAAATAACTTCAGAAAAAACGCTTCAGAAGTCGGTGAAATTTGTTTGATTGATTTAGTTTTTTTGTCACCGACTTCTGAAGCGTTTTTTCTGAAGTTATTTTTCACTTTTTTGTTTTCTCTGAAGTCGGTTTAATTTTTTGTAAAAAAGTTTTTATTTTTCACTTTTTAGTGATTCACATGTGCTTACCCCTTCACAGCGTACCGGCGTGATTTATGGTTATGAACTAGTGTAAACAATAGACAGATATGAGATTTCGGCAATCCCAGTACATTTGCTATCATTTATTGAGGAGTTCCGTTGCGATATGTCCGAAGTTCTTCATCAGATCTTCATCAAATGGAATTGGGATCACTTCGAGAAAGTACAATTCCTAAAACTACCCAAACCGCTTCTAGTGTGCCTATAAAATGTGAAGAATTCTCTCTATTTCTCCAGAATCCCATCATCAGCTACTGATTTGATGATTATGAGACCACACAGGAAGCACCAGCTTTCAAATAAAATAAGAACGATCAAAATCGGTTCACCCAGTAGAAAGTACTGAGGTAACAAATATTTTCGAAATCGGGTGTATTTTACACATGTGCGTACCCCCTCAGAGCATACAGGCGTGATGTTATGTCATGATATAGTATAAACAATGAACCTACAAGCAATGGCAGCAATCACTGCAGATTTGCTGTGTATTTTTGAAGAGTTCCGTTGTATATCTCCGAAGATCAGGATCAGATCTTCAGCAAACTAAAATGGGACCAAACGGGAAGCACCAGCTTTCAAACAAAAAAAGAACCATCAAAATCGGTTCACCCAGTCGAGAGTACTGAGGTAACAAACACAAAAAAAAAAAAAAAAAAAAAAAAAAATACAGACGAATTGATAACCTCCTCTTTTTGGAAGTCGGTTGAAAATTACCTGCCGCCCCATCTCACTATAATAGAAAGAGAACAAATAGAGTTTACCTTCCACAAGAATTAAAAAACGTATCTAATCTTTATAGACTGTATTTAAAAGAATGTCAAAGTTGAAATATTGAATTTGTAAGTGAATATCTATTTAGAGGTATATTTCAAAATGAGTATAATATGTCATTCCATGTTCCAAAAAAGGATAAGTGTATACTATGTGTCAAAGCAGAAAATAACAAAGATCTTAGTGACAGTGACAAAAATTTTCTTCAGGAACATTTAAGCGAAAAACAAACTAGTTATAAAAGATTTGAACAGCATCAAAGGTTGCCATCATTAAAAAGTGACACGATAGTATGCACTTTTGATTTACAAAAAGTCTTAAATACTCCTTATGGTGATAGTGTAGTATTGTATTACTCTAGAAAGTATGCATTATTCAATTTTACTTTATACGAAAGTATCACACAAGAAGTATTTTGCTATTTGTGGGGGGAGTGCGATACAAAGCGTGGAGCCAATGAAATCGCTACTTGCCTATATTCCTATTTTAAGTCTGTAGATGATAGAGGCACTAAAATATTGATTCAGATAAATTATCTTTTACCAGGGCACACTTACATGACTGTGGACTCCGTTCATGCAACAATCGAACGTGAAGTTAAAAAAATTACTGTCTGGAGTCCAACACAATGGCCATCATACATTGAGGCTGCGAGAAAAAATCCAAGGCCTTATAATGTTAATGTAATGGAGTATTCTGATTTTTTCAATTGGAATGAAATTATTGCTGAGACAATTACAAATGAAACTTCAAAAACCCTGAAAATGCGAAACATCCGAATTATCACGTTGAAGAAAAAGAATCCAAATGAAATATACATTAAATATTCTATGAAAGAGGAGACGTCACCTGATAAAGTAATATTGTTTAAAAAATCTGGCAATAAAGAAAAAGGTAAAGATAGAGGTAAAGGAAGATCGAAAAGCCGTGCGATATTACCCGAACAAGATGTAAGTAATCATACACATGAAAAGGTGATGAACATGTCCCCAACTGCACTTTATACAAACAAATTGCCAATATCGGATGTAAAATATAGAGATTTAAAACGTCTATGTGATAATGGCATTATACCAAAAAGGTACCACCATGATTATTTTAACTTACCCCATGGAAATGTGGCTGACTCTCTTACGCTATCTGACGAAGAAGACGAGGTAGAGCTAATCCTACTAGTCCTACTAATATTATAAATGTGAAAGTTTGTCTGTATGGATGTATGTGTGGATGTTTGTTACTCTTTCACGCAAAAACTACTGAACGGATTTGGATGAAATTTTGCACACAGATGGTTTACAACCTGGATTAACACATAGGATACTTTTTATCTCTGTAGTAAGATCCCATGGGACAATTTTGAAACTTCACGCGGGCGAAGCCGCTGGCAGAAGCTAGTTGAATAATATAATTATTATTATAAAAGAATAATTACTTTTCGTAATTACGAAATTTCACATTTCGTTTGTTAGCAAAATATTATTTAGTAAAAAAACAAGACTATGTTAAATGATTGTATTCTTTGTCACTTAAATTTATTTTTTGAACACGTGTTTCTCAATTCATCATTCGTTTTAAAATAATTAAGCCTTAGTACAAAGGCTTAATTCAATAACTTATTGATTTATGTACATTTAAATATGTACAAAAATTAAGAAAAACAATCAAGTCATAATTTTATAAATGATTAAAATGCTTAACTTTAATTTAGAAGAAGTTTGAATTTTTTTTATGACTACGTTGTTTTTTTATTTCACTTTTCAGTTTATGTTGTTATAATATTTTTTTTAAATTCAAAAATCGTCCCTTAGCTTACAACACCGCCTAAGTTATTTTACCAACTTTACAGGAGACGTAAAAAACTGTCTATTTTAAAAAATCTGAGGATTATTCCTGTCATAACTTAATACATACTCTAGTTAGCGGTTAAGAAATAAACTAATATTATAAATGTGAAAGTTTGTCTGTATGGATGTATGTGTGGATGTTTGTTACTCTTTCACGCAAAAACTAGTGAACGGATTTGGATGAAATTTTGCACACAGATGGTTTACAACCTGGATTAACACATAGGATACTTTTTATCTCTGTAGTAAGATCCCATGGGACAATTTTGAAACTTCACGCGGGCGAAGCCGCTGGCAGAAGCTAGTTGAATAATATAATTATTATTATAAAAGAATAATTACTTTTCGTAATTACGTAATTTCACATTTCGTTTGTTAGCAAAATATTATTTAGTAAAAAAACAAGACTATGTTAAATGATTGTATTCTTTGTCACTTAAATTTATTTTTTGAACACGTGTTTCTCAATTCATCATTCGTTTTAAAATAATTAAGCCTTAGTACAAAGGCTTAATTCAATAACTTATTGATTTATGTACATTTAAATATGTACAAAAATTAAGAAAAACAATCAAGTCATAATTTTATAAATGATTAAAATGCATAACTTTAATTTAGAAGAAGTTTGAATTTTTTTTATGACTACGTTGTTTTTTTATTTCACTTTTCAGTTTATGTTGTTATAATATTTTTTTAAATTCAAAAATCGTCCCTTAGCTTACAACACCGCCTAAGTTATTTTACCAACTTTACAGGAGACGTAAAAAACTGTCTATTTTAAAAAATCTGAGGATTATTCCTGTCATAACTTAATACATACTCTAGTTAGCGGTTAAGAAATAATTATTTATACTTATTTTGACAATTTACTTTATTTTAACTTATTTTTTATGACTTGAGCTGTGTTGACTAATCTTAATAATATATAAATCTCGTGTCACAATGTTTGTCCTCAATGGACTCCTAAACCACTTAACCGATTATAATAAAATTCGCACACCATGTGCAGTTTGATCCAACTTGAAAGATAGGATAGCTTACATTTCAATTTATGAGACGCAGACGAAGTTGCGCCGGTCAGCTAGTATTTTATTAGATTTAGGCGGTGTTGTTTGCGGAAATGTTAGGGATTAAGATATTAAATAAAAGATGATTTCCAAAGAAAAGCTTTTATTAGGAAATATTTCAAGAAAATTAACAAATCTTTATATCATTAGGTATCTATAACTTAAATCTTAAGAATCACATTGTTGATATAAATTACTTAAAGTTGTTTGGTAACATAGGAACTTCTAGTTAGTGCGAAAATGCAATTATATTTTTTTATTATTGTAGGTAAATATTTTGAATTATTAGTTTTAGTCTTTAATAAACTCCAAAGAAACAAGATATAAATAGTATTAATAAAATTATAAAAATAATAAAGAATAACTCGAAATCTCTAGTCTAATCTAAGTTTCAGTCTTTAGCGATTGCTGCGGAAGGTCATCATAAAAAGAATGGCAACTAGGTGGTAATACACTTTTTAGGTCTTGCAAATCTTGATACTTCCGCTTTGTAATTGGTATTCTAGCTGCGTACAATTTCTGCAGGCCATTTATTTGTTTAATGTTGTTAATTGGCGTGGGACGATGTGGTAACGGCTGTAGTTCGTTATCAAAATCAACTTTGTACCAAATTGTGCCATTTGGTCTGTATTCTAGCATACGTATATCTGTGACGACTGGGTCACCTGTTTTTTTTTACCAGGACGTATAGATTTATAAATCAATTCTTTCGAAAAGTCTGTGAAAAAGTTATAGTCCAAATAACGAGCTTCGTAAGGCATAGGATCACTCCTAGCAATTTTACTTATTGCCATGTATTGTTGTGGAAGGAAAATTTCTTTACCTTTTAATTTGCACTCTATTGCACTGTGTACCGAGTCACATTCCATGTGAGTATGGCCTTTTTCCAGATACTTTTGAGTAATCACAATATTTTTTTCAATCGCCAAACGTAATAAAGCATTACTTAAGGTAGCATTGCGATTTTGAGCGCAACAGCCATCGGAATATAAAATCACAGGCAATAATTTCTGTCTCAAAACCTTCTCTAAGTGGTCTACTAAGCATGAAGCAAACACAGAGGCTTCAAGCGTGCTATTTGACTCATCGAACCAATAACACATTACTTCCTTAGTTGCTATATTGTATAGTGTAAAAATTATGGCCGCATAATTTAGTTTTATAGTAAACTGCACTAGCTTGAAGATACGGGGCCAATTTTACCGATTCAACATCCTGTGTGAACACGTGACAAGCTCCGGACTGTGCAATTCCTTTGTCAGTATCTTTCTCTTTCCTAGCTCGATTTTCTTCAGAACATAATATGTTTAGCGTGTTCTTCATCCGTAATGTTTCCAGTTTTATGACTGCAACAAACATCGCATTGATCTTTCTTTGGGTGGAATAGGCTCAGATTGAGTTTCAAAAATATTTTGTCAAATAATTTACGGCCAGGGCATTCTCTACTCTCTAATTCACAATTCTCTTTATATGTCTTATAAAGCTGTGTCATGTTCGTGAAAACTGGTTCTAAATATTCTCGTGATGTTTTAGCACGACAGTAATGCGACGGCATCTTTGGAAGATCTGCTAAAAACTTTTCAATATATTTGTGGTCTTCAATTTTCTTTGGATTTCTGCGATTACTGGTTGAAGTAGATGAATCGGGAGGCATAGCACAATCGGTTTTTGTCAACCAATATCTGATAAACCAATCTTTAATTCCAAGAGTGGCCAAGAACATTTTTTTGCAGACTTGGTGACGTACGTTATCAATCGTCAAAACGTAAGTTCGACTATCAGTTCTTTTGGATGATTCTGGATTTTTAGTCATTTTCTTTGGTATTTTGTTAACGTGTGAAGTTATAAATGATCTTCGCTGCTCCCAGTTCATATTCTACCAGAAATTTTCAAACAAATGTTTCCGCTGTTCTTCATTTATGTTGTCACATGACCTGAGTTTAGATTTCTTGCAAAACGCAGAAGTGCACGGTGGTTTCATGGATCTTGCAGGCTTAAATACGTCTTGTTTCACTTTAAATGTTTCATTAATCTTTGCTTTTCTGTCTCTTCTGTATCCCAAATAATTTTCACCTTTCATCCGTAATTCTTTATTAATATTGCGTTTATATTTCTTTGGGTCTTTTGACGCCTTGTTCTGTCGTTTTTTATGACTTAACAAATCACCGTGATAGGGAACATCACTGAGTATGACCACTTTTGAAGAACACGATGGAGTAGCAGAGACATTGGATTGCTGCATATTGTTTTGGGTTGTATTATTATTATCTGTACATTGAGTATTGTTTGTGACTATATCAGAAACTGGGTCTTGAGTATTCGTAGATACGAGAATATCTTGGTTTGAAGTAGGGAAAGATTTAACAGAATTTATGTTAAGGACAGCATTTCCTAGTTCTTGTACAACGTTCTCATTTTCTACCGTGATATTGGCTACATCCAATACAGAAGACTCAAGATACTCGATGGCCACCGTAGCAAATTCGGGTGGTTCCTGTTGCAGATCAATGAAATCATTACCAACTTTTTCTATAACTTGTAGAATGTTAATGTCAATGTTTTCAATATCCAAGTCCATGTTTTGATCTAATATTGAGATTACATTGTCCTGGCTACTTAAAATACTTTTTATGGACTCCCCGAAGTTTTGATCATTTATTGGTGTTGCAATAATTTCGTATTTAGTAGGAGAATTGCATGCTTTGGTATCAGAAGAACTAGTGTTATCTTTTTGCTTCAAATCTAAAACAAATAATAGGAATTATTGCACTAAAAATGTAAATAACAAGAAATAAATGCGGACCTCAAAACAAACCTTCAATACTAACCTAGTTTAATTCTTTTTTATCTTCTTTGCAATTTAGTTTACGCCGCACATACATAGATTTTGACGATTTACGCGGCCAAAAGTCATTTTTCCAAAGTCGATATAACGGTAAATCAGCAATTACAATAGGCAGTCTACAGTTCCAGGTATAATATGGCATACGCCTAGCCCCGCTTATGCGCGGGAGTCGACCCCCCTCGGTTAGTCGGAATTCGATAGTCGCCTAGAGGTGCGTGTGTCAGTTCACGGCGCTCTAAAATTTGCAACTATAACAAGCTTATAGTTTTTTTTAAACTAATCATTTTAAAGTGTTTGTGATGGATTACGATAAATCAGGTAAGAATTGATTTTATTCGATATATACTAACCCAATTTACATTTTCTTTCTTTAACTTTTATTCAGTCAAACATCACTCCGCTCAAAATGTATTTTTTTGTAATAATTAATATTCAGTGACTGTTTTAAAGTACTTTTGTGCCCGTCCCTATGATAATTTTAATTACACTTCATATGTAAGGCATCTAACTATGTAATTCCATAACAAGCTGCCGCGCAAATGCGCGCTTTTTTAAATTACGTCCCTTTGAAAGTTATTAGTCAAATGTAGTTAAATTACTTTGTTCGGGGTTTTTTTTGTATTAAACTCTTTTTATTTTTGTTTTAGGTCTATCTAGTACCTCTGGTACTAAAGTAGTGACTCGGCAATACATATTTGAGCAGATACAAAGTCAAAACCTACCAACTTTGAATGAAAAACTTGACTACTATGAATTTTGTCCGTGACTGTACTTTTTATTTTCAAAATAAGTGAAATATACGTTTGTTTTTTAAGAAAAACTATTATTTTTTAATCTTATTGAACATAGAAGAGAATTTAGCTGTAAAATAGTTTTGGCCGCGTAAATCGTCAAAATCTACGTATGTGCGCCGTTTATGTTTTGACATCAGTCCTGATTCTTGTAATTGTAAATGTAATTGGGCACATAACAATTCATCACCTGAACTCAGATTACTCCAGGAATCAATTTCTTCTTCATCCATAGTGTATTTTTAATTATTGAGTATCCTAAAAGAAATAAAATACATTTTGAAACACCGCCTAAGTTAAGAAAAAATTGTTAGTAAACACCGCGTAAGTAGTGAACATATTCTATTATCATTTTGTTTCTATATTAATAAGCGTAAATCAATAAACATTACTTTATTCTATAGCTTAACTCTTAATCTTCCATTAAAACTTCTTGCATAGACCTTTCAGCGATAAAATTCACATAAAAATTGAATAATCACGGAGCGTCAAGAACTTACGCGCGCAAAGTTTGACAGACTAACGACTTGTGCGGTGTTGCGAGGCCAACACACAAAGGTGAGCCTCACCTTTTACCCGTTATTAACTTATTAAAAACAAAATGCCCTGAACTTAAATGCATACATTTTTTCTCAGATGGACCCAGTTCACAATACAGGCAAAAAAAAAATTTTTTTCTTTTGAATTTTTACACTTCTAAACTTGGCCTTGACAGTTCTACGTGGAACTTTTCTGAAAGTGGCCATGGTAAGGGCGTCGCGGATGGAATAGGTGGGTCGATAAAGAGGACTTTGGACAAACAGGTTGCTTATGGCCGGGATGTCACAAAAGGAAAAGACGCATTCGAATTGCTAAAGTCAATGTCCAAAACAATAAAGTTCTTTTTCATTGAGGACTCTGAAATACAAATAGTTCACAATAATGTTCCTATAGATCTAAAACCAGTAACTGGCACCATGCAAATACATCAAGTGTTATGTTTTGCTAATTCGTCATTCTTATATCACAGAGTGTTAAGCTGTTTTTGCCAAATTGAAAAAGATCATACTTGTTCATGTTATGAGTTGAAGAAACATTTTTTACACAGTTGCTCAATAAAAAAAGAACCTTCTGATCTGATTCCTTCAGATCTATTACCATCCACCAGCAATATTGCTAACACAAAAGAGCCTAATACTGTAAGTATATTACTTGAACATGATCTGACACAAAATTTAGAAGACTTTTTAGATACCGACAATAATGTAACAGCAGGCACAGTGTCACCACACTTACCGATTTTACTCTTGAGTGAAATTGAACCACACTTAGGTGACACCACTCCTGTAAAAATAATACCTTCAAAAGAAACACAAATCGACGATGGAATAATAGTGCGTGACAGTCCAAATCTTACGACGAACGCAACTCATAGTAACGTGTGCAATACAGTTAACTCGTCTCATAAATCACGGAAGAGACCGGCTTCTACTATTTCTACAAAAAGTGTAGTGACGAAAAAATATTCTGATGGTAAAGAAAACAACCCTCAAAATAAAAACCCTTCTATTAAGACAGTAATATCTCGAAGTTTGATGTGCTACGCATGTAAAAAATATGTTAGATTCCCGTCGGTAGATGTTACAAAATGTATATCGTGTTTACAATGGTTCTGTATCAGATGTAGTGAAGGTAATAATAATATTGATTTTATATGTCGAAAATGTTTTGGAGGTCGAAAATGTTTTGGAGAAGTGTATATATAAAATAAAAAGTATTAAAAAATTAATTAGATGGCAGGAAATAAAACCAAATTAATTTAAAAATCGAAAACCAGACGTGTTTTCGATTTTTAAATTAATTTGTTCTTTGCTTAAGAAGTGGACTAAAAGAAAGTTAATGGAAAAAAAAATCGTGCAGTGCTGTAGAAAGATCAGGTGGTCAGCCAGCTCACAAATACTCGTATATAGAGTATCCTCCGACTGCACAGCATGATTGTTTGCTTGTTTACATCTTTATAGTTTTTAAGCAGTCTGATTTAAAAATTCTTTTTTTAAATTACAATATTTAAAAAATCTTTAAGGTCGATCCTCCACGGTAGCCCGCAAAATTCAAAGTTTTTTGCAATTTCAAGTCAGAATTAGGTTATTATGTTGATTAAAGTATGATTCGCTGGCGTAAGAATTATGTATTTTCAGAATTATACCTACTCGTAACCATTTAAGTCACCAATAAAACTCCATAGGGCCAGATCACCGGACTTATGGAGTTATTTTACTGGTTTGAATGGTTATAACTCTAAAAAAACATACTTCTTACGCCCACGAATCATACTTTAATCAACTGACAAAATATACTGACTTGTAAATTGGAAAAAAACGTAAAAAAAAAATTCGCGGGCTACCGTGAAGGTTCTAACTTAATATTATTATTTCCTATTTTAAGAATTGGAGTGCGAATATAATATCATGTTGAATAAGGTGTAAAATTTAAGTCGTGTTCAATTTTATTTTGTATTATTTTGATCTCATTTACTTGATAATGAGTAATAGTCTTAAGAATTCTATTCCGTTACAGGAACAATCTATTCCGTGATTGTCCTATTTTTTATTTTGTTTTAAAAGTTATTTTCAGAGCGAAACTTTATTTAATTATTATTAGATCTTGATAATTGAGTGTTTTCATTTGATTAATCTAATTAAAAAAAGAGTTCCTTAGATAAATGTTAATTGAGAAAGAAACCAAGAAGTATTGAACTAATTTGATCCAAAGAGTAACAGAATGGAAATTAAAATGTTGATATATGTATGTGCTATTGTTGATTTTATGTTTCATCCGTTTTGTATTAAAGTACATAACAACGTTAACCAATTATATTATTTGATTAAACCCAAACGAGTTTTATTTAATTTCTATAGCCGACAACTATTTGTTTCGGAACGGAACAAATTTTGTTTCCCAGGGGCAAAAAAGTTGTTGTAATTGAAGATATACGCCTGATTAAGTGATTTTGTTATAATATTCAGATTGTGAAAAGAATAGTTATTATAAAAATAATAAAAAAAAACGAAATACAATAAAAATTTAAAAAACTGGCATTTTTCTAATAGTGTACACCTTTTTTGAAAATGACCCGAGCACGAACACATTCGACTAATTTTTAGACATCCATTTTTGTAAAACAATACAAAATCACATGCACGCTCCGTCCCCGCCGCTTCTGACTTTGTATTCGACGGCAACCGTCGCGCCACGCCGCCGCCGCGCCGAGCGGGACGGCTCTGTGTGGCGTCGTCCGTAATATCTAGTACATTACAACTGCTCAGTGTCGCGTCGGCGTCCCGTCCCGCCGCGCCGCGCCCGCTGTGTGCAGAAACCTTTACGTTTACCGTCGCGCCGAGCGGGGCGGCTCTGTGTGGCGTCGCCAGCAAGGCTCGGAACCGGTTTAAAAAATACCGGTTAAAAGCGGTTTATTTCGGTTTTCCTCCGAACTTTTCATAAGAACGTGAACGTTTTAAGAACTTTATTAAAACCTAAATTAACCGGTTTATTCAGCGACCAGCATGTCGGTAAACGCGTTGCAACTTGTATGGATGCCGCGCTTAACGGCGTGGTATGAAGACGTAGGTACTTACTACTTACGATATTTCTTTTCATTCGATTCGTGACTTCGTAGGTGGACGACTGCTGCGCAGTGGGATTTAATGACCAGTCTATATTATTTGTCTGTTACTTATTTGTGTTTAACATGGGTAGAAAGCGGACGAATTTAATCTATACATACTTTGACTACAATGAAAACAATAAAACTTCAAAATGTCTAATAGAAAACTGTGAACAAGTTTTACGGGTAAGTAAACAATTGATTGGGCATATAGTTATTTGCTTAACCTTATGAATGTCTTAATTAGATACACAATAGTAAGACATAGCTTAAGTCGAACTGTGTAACTTAAGACATTCAAGGGATTAAATGTTTAAAATTCGCAGGTAGACTGGTAGTGAACAGTAGTATGTTACAGCACAGAACATAATAAAGTACCAACTTTAGTAATTACTAGTCTAGTGGTTATAGTAGTCAACATGATGGATAATTAGGTCAGACTTTTATTCTACCAAAATAGTACCTATTAGTGATGTAACGAATATTCGCATTAGCATTTGCGAATATTCGCGCGAATGAGAATGCAAATATTCGTTACATCACTGCTACCTATAACATACATGTAGGTAGGTAGTTAACTTTGTTTATGTCGGTAATTATAGGTTGTTTTTGTATTTGTAAATTTTACTTATTTGTATGTATAGCTAATGACAATCATAATAATATTAACATTGGACGATCAGTTAGTACCTACGACACAAATATATTAATCGGCAGAACAAATTGTGATCTTTTTGTCCATTATGTGCTCATTATGTAGTATACATAATATATACTAAAGGTACATACAATGCACTAGCTATATGTAGATATAGATTTGTTCACGTCATTATTAAGGTGATTTTTTTTTAAGTACCTAATTTTTGTTTTAGGGAAATCATGGTGCTAATTTATTGCGACATTTCTACACACAACACAGACGACTGCACGACCAAATCCTTCAAGAAAATAATAAAAAATAGGAAAATGTACCACCGAAAGAACATGATAACCATATAAAAGTAATGAAGCATTGTTCTGAATTAGTTACGATTCATGGTCGGCCGTTTTCGATTTTAGAGGATAACGCTTTTAAAAACTTAATATCATTAATACCAAATTCAAGTCCACTGTCTGTGAATATTAAAAACATTAAAACAATGATTCAAGATCATGCTTATAATATACGCAATAATGTCCATGATGAGTTAAAGGATCAACTTATATCATTAAAAATTGATGTAGCTTCGGTAAAATCTAGAAGATTTCTCGGTATAAACATTCAGTATATTGCAAATGGTAAAATTGTTCTTAGAAACCTTGCTGTACATGAATTACATGAGAGAAACACTGCCGATTTTCTAAAAGAAACAGTGATGATAGTCCTAAGCCGCTTCGGTATTGAACTTAAACAATAATATTCCGTAACCTCTGATAATGGAGCTAATATGATTACGATGTCAAAGCAGTTAGAGGAAGAGATGGAAGAGAATACGTCTGAGGAACATGAGCCCTACGTTGACGACGATGATTCTGAGCATGAGATGTGGTTCGCTGAAGCAGGTAACTTAAATCTCAATATTGATAACAATATTGATAATCAAGGCCAAAACAAAACCCGATAAAAATTGAGAATTGGAGAGGGCTAGCCGTATCCACACCCAGAAGTTTAAAACCCAAACCAATTTATATTTTACAAAACGGCAACGTGGCAAATTCGAAAACCGCTGAGAACAGGACTATAATAACAAACACATGTGCTTTCGATTCTGCTTCACAAACGTTTGCGATAGCTTACAAAGATAGACAAAAATTTAGAGACTGTAGGTGCACAGATTAATAAAGGAGAATTTCATGATTTCTTAACAATAATTACAGAATTATCGAATGCCAAGAATTGTGGTAAAAAATGATATTACCTGAGAGCGAAATTGCTCCTTCAACTTTTTAAACAATCAAAAACCCAATACGTAGTTGACTGTTCATGTAATACGACCAAAATATTAGATGAAATATGTACAAGTAGCTTATTTGTTTCTGCTATAAGACAAAGAGGTTGATCTAATAGTATGTGCATAAAGCCTCGTATCCACTAGGCAACATTTGGCGCGCGACACGTGAATCTCAACATGTACGCCAACGCTGCACAACAGCGCGCGACGTTGTCAGCTGCCGCGCAACATGACGCGCGGCTTGTTGTTTGTTTAAAGTGCATCGTTAGTTGGTTGAGCATCAAATGTTGTCGAGTGGAGACGTGACGCACAACAATGTCCGTAGTGTGGTGTAACGAACGAGTGCTCAAATTATTATTCGGTAAAATTCTTAAAAGATCCATCAACCACACTGAGATCACTGAATACGTTTTCTTTATTTTGTAGGTATTTTCTAACCCACCAACGTGGTTTTCTTCTTTTTGATTTCGATAAAATCATAACCACTGCCGCTGAAATCAACACAAGTTCCTCTGGCGACATGTTGTCGACGACTGAGAATGTGTGGACAGACAACGTTGTTAAACAAATGTTCCTCGTCAACATTCAACAAGTTGCGAAACATGTTGAGCAACATGTCGCGCGTCAAATGTTGCCTAGTGGATACGAGGCTTTAGTCATGCAGATGAAAACAAATTATACAATTGCAAGTATTTGCCGTTGAACTTAGATATAATAAATACTAAAGGTATCAACCACCTACAAGAAGCTTGCGAATCATGTTTAAGAACAGAATTTACTCCAGAGTGTCACAATTGTTGCGCCGGAAATATATCATTCAGATTCGTATCAGATTCGTTTGTTTCAAAAGGGGACTGGTCAAAGCTCGTAAGGAAGACGGTGGAAAAGTTAGTATCCTAAGGAACATGAATGATATACACGGACTAACTATCAGCAAGCAGTAAGTCGGCATGCCATCGTATTCGCAACTTAACAAAGCATTAAACGAACGTCGTATTAGAAATGACGAATTCTTTTTGCGATATTAATGAGATTAATGACTGTTTAAATGTTAACGACTTCATAAACTGTACCCCTAACCATCAATTTAACCTAGTGTGCATGCATATTAATATTCGATCAATAATCATCAATTTCTCTGCACTAGAACAAATGATCTTAAGCGCAAAAAAATGTATTGATGTCATCATTCTTACAGAAACTAATATATCAGAAAACAATAGTGTTTTGTATCAAATAAGTGGGTATCGAATGTACACAGATTTGCGTAAGTCCCGAAGGGGTGGTGGCATTATAGTGTATGTTAATAACAAACACAAATGCAGCCTAATAAATGTTAAAACTATACACTTTGAAAGTTTATTCTGTACTGTCACCACTCAATCAAACTATACTGCCAACCTGTGTGCGGTATATCGACCACCCAACTCGAGTAAGATTCTATTCATTGACAAACTTCACTACAAAAGTTCACTATAAACACAGAATTGTACCTACTGGGAGACACTAACATCGACTTAAAAACTGATAAACCTATAAGACATAAATACAATAACATGTTATGTGGAATGGGCCTTATGTGTGGGATCACTGAACACACCAAAATAGCAATATCTAATGGGAAAATAAGCAAATCTTGTATTGATCATATCTATGCGCGATCCCGTACACAAGACCTATTTACGGCGGCACTCGGTACCACACTGGCTGATCATCGCGCTAGGGAAGGTACGTATTTACGCGACCAGGTTTTTACACCAGGTATTTGCTTCCAAGTACGTACACCAGGTACTGACCCGAAATACTTGCAAGACTTCAAAGTATTATTTAAATACGGATAGGTACTCGGACTCGCTTCGTCGCGCGTCGAGTCGGGGCTCGACGCTCGCCCGCCCGCCGCCCGAGTCTCGCTGATTCGTGAATCGTGACGTGGCTTCGGCGGGCGCCGTCGCGCGTCGGCCCGCTTCGGCCGCGTTCGGGTCTCAAGCTGCGCGCACTCTTTACAATTGAAAATAATGATACATCGTTCTCGCTCCTATTTCCACTGTAAAGATGGAAAGTTAACTTTAAATATGCAGCAGTAAGGAACAAATATGCATTTATGTTTTTTTTTTTTAACCTTGAACTGCGAAATGTAAACTGCAATAATAATAACGGTATTTACTACGACACTATTACAAGAGTTTTAAGATGCACAATCGCGCGTAGGAAAGGAATTTTAATATTTGCGCCTTTGTTATGAATTATGATGCACCTGACCCGCTTAGTGGTTATTTGTTTACGTCACCGATCACTCGTGCATCGTGCGTGACCTAATTTCTTGCGAACTTTTTAATTCTAATTCTAATTTTCTAATTTGTCTAAGTAATATTTTTGTTTTGTTTGTTTAGTGTAAATACCGTGTAGTGTGATAAGATAATAACTTGTAAATATGGCACCTAAAAGAAGTGTGGCCTGGGACCATTTTGTAGATTTAGGACAATATATAGGTGAGTGCAAAATGTGCAAAGCCAAAATTTCTTTTAAATCGGGTGTATCAAATTTGACAAAACATATTCAAAGAAAACACCTTGCCGTTAATTTAGTGCCACGCGAAGAAGTACAACAACAGCATCTTGCGCAAAATTCTGTTCGTCAAGAAGAGATCAGTTCACAGCAAGCGCCACCGCCACAGCCGTCAAATTCACAATTTATACAGGCAACGAGACCAAGTACAAGGACGGTTTCCGCTATTTCGGCATTTCTTCGCCGTGATTGCAGCAGATTAAAAAAGGAAATAGACGACAGAATAATGAATTTATTTATATGGGATATGCAGCCCTTCACTATCGTGGAAGATAAAGGCTTTCGCGAACTCCTACAGTTTGCATTTCCAAATTATACAATACCGTCGCGGAAGTATTTTGCAAATAATTTACTTCCAGCACTGTACGAAGAAGTCAAAATAACTACAAAAGCGTCCGTAAACGAAGGTGCTACGACGATTTGTTTGACAACAGATCTCTGGACATCCAGAAATAATGACTCGTACTTAGCAATTACGGGTCATTATATTGACCAAAACTTTATACTGCAATCAGTACTCTTGGAGTGCAAGGTACTAGAAAAAAGCCACACAGGCGTAAATTTAGCAGAAGAGTTGCAGAACGTCGTCCAAGAGTGGAACGTAGCTGATAAAGTCCTGCTAGTGGTGTCGGACAACGGAGCCAACATTAAAAATGCTGTCACAATTCTACAGTGGAAGCACTTTGGCTGCTACGCCCATACCCTAAATCTCGCTGTGCAAAAAGCATTAGGCACTACTGCTTTAATAAATATTATAAATAAAGTAAAGATGATTGTCTCGCATTTTAAACGCAGCAATACAGCGTGGAACAAATTAAAAAAATACCAAGAGCAGGCAAACAAAACAGTCAAACGACCGATTCAGGATGTGGTTACCCGATGGAACTCAACATTTTATATGCTGCAGAGGTTCGTGGAGCTGAAGGATGAAATAAAATGTGCGATAAGCAATTTAGATTCTTCGGGCATCATATCTCTGACGAGCTATGAATGGGACGTCTGCGAAGCCTTAATTGTGGTACTGGAGCCGTGCGAAGAGGTCACGAAGGAAATGAGTGGCCAAATATATGTGACTGGCAGTTCAGTGCTGCCTATTACGGTCGGTCTTACCAGCGCACTCAAAGAAATTGCCGATCCAGAGTATCAGCATAATAACCAGATTAAAGTTTTTCCCGATGAGGTAGAAATGTGCCGACAAGACCTGCTATCGGAAATAACATCCAAATTTGCGAATGTGGAAAATAGCAGAACATTCACAACATCCATGTTTCTCGACCCGAGGTATAAATTATATTTTGAAAATCAAAGTATTGCTGATAACGCCAAGAAACACGTCATATCATTGGTGACTGCGATGATAAACGAAGAAAACATTACTTTGCCATCTACGTCACACCAAGAAGAAGCGGCAGCCACCACAAAACCAAATAGCTTGATTTGGAAGCATTATAATAAAACAATGCAGAATATCCGTCCAGCAGGATCAGCCAATAGCAGAGCGATTATTGAAGTGCAGCGGTATTTAGACGACAATGTGATGACGCCGGACGTAAATCCGTTAGAATGGTGGCGATGTAATAAAAATACATACCCGTATTTAGCCAAGTTAGCCCGGGCAAAACTGAATGCAATGGCTACTAGCGTACCTTGCGAGCGATTGTTCTCTGCTGCAGGGAATATCCTGACTGAAAGAAGAAACCGACTGGGGAGCCGCAAAGTACAACAACTGTTGTTTCTTAATCAAAACCGAAGAGCGTAATTTATTTAAACGCCATGTATATATTGTAAATATGTAAAGAATACCGTATTGTAAATATGTTACGAATACCGTGTTGTAAATATGTAAAGAATACCATTTTGTAAATTATGTAAAGAAGAATACCTACCGTGTTGTAAATATCATCATCATCATCATCAGCCGATAGACGTCCACTACTGGACATAGGCCTCCCCCAAGTGTCGCCACAATGAACGGTCCTGTGCGTCTCGCATCTCGTTGTAAATATGGAAGTCGAAAATTAGAAAACCTACGAAAAAAACAAAAAAAAAAAGAACATAAGGAGTTGTAAATATCTAAAAAAAAAGTACATGCTGTAAATACTTTATAATAATCATAAAATGAATTGAAACCTTTTAACTACGCCAGCTACCTACTAAAATAATAACGATTATTTTATTTAGATAAGAAATTAAACATAGAATAAGAAAAATAAAAACACTTAATTAATTAAAACTACCTATTAAACACAAAAATTCCTAACTAAAATAATTAAATAAGCATAATAATAATATTATATTTCCCAGCTGACAGTCCTAAGCCTGTTTTTAAGTAGGAAGGAAAGGTTTCATTATTCATTTAATTCCGTGCTAAACTTGTTATTGACTAACGAATGTATTTAATAATAAGTAAAAAAAACTAATAAACGATCTATTAGTTACGGATTTTTATTCTACCTACCACCTGGTCTGACTGAGTAGCGGTATTTACAAACTTCATAAAATCTACGTAGGTTTTCAATCCAATCTTCAATAGTTCAATAACCACGGTCCACGTTAGTTTTCGTAAATGCGATCCTGCTCCTTATTTGTAAGGCTCTACGGAACAATTTCGTATGCAAGTATTTTTACTTTAATGGTTTGTCTTTGCAAGTATTTATTTGTAAACGCGATTGTGCGCCTTATTCATAAGAGGTCAGGGATCAATTTCCTATGCAAGTATTTTTCTACCAACAAGACTTGACATAGAAGTAGGAAATTCAATCGTCTGTAAGTAGGTATTTATTTGAAAACGCGATTGTGCTCCTTATACGTATAGTAATACGGGTCAATTTCCTATCCAGATAAAAAGTACTTGAAAGTATCCCGAGCCCTGGTTTTAGAACCAGGTTTTTTAAAGTAGACGTACTTGGAAGCCCTGGTACTCGATTTTGCAAGTACGACCCATGTCTACATCGCGCTGTGATGCTCGCATGTTCTGGCGCGCATACACAGGTTGTTCCAAAATATAAGACATGCATAAATAATCATCAACTGAGTAACTGTTTCGATGAAATTCAGTGGGAAAAAACACAGGATTTAAAATGCCCTTTAATTCTATATAACTTTATACATACACAGTTCAAGGCATGTTATAAAAAATCTGAATATAAAATCAAAATTAAAAGTAGTGTATCGCGTAGTAAAAATGATTGGATGAATAAAAAAATAATCAAAGCCTGTGAACATCGGGATAAACTGTTCATGAAGTGGATAAAAGACTCCAATAACGTAGTCCTTAAACAAAAATACAATAAATCAAGAAACTATGTAAATGGTATAATAAACAAAACTAAAAACAATAACATAAAATCTGAAATTGTATCAAATAAGAGCAATACGAGACAGTTGTGGCAAATTCTTAATCGAATAACAGGAAGCGTAAAAAAGTCTATTGATGATGCAATTCAGAACTCATTTATTAAAACTAATTTAACTTCTACAGATATTGCTAATAATTTCGCGAATACTTTCGATAAAAGCATAAAGCTAATGATTCCCAAGTGCTCGAAACCATTGTTAAATAAGGCAGAGTATACAACTCCAGCTAATGTTTCAATGCGTATAAAGTCTGCAGAGCCTGACTCAATTAAAAAAGTCATTATGTCTCTGAACAATAATAAAGCCCCCGGTATAGATAGAATTAGAGCCATGGATATTAAAATGCTGGGTACGACAATCACCTCCGTGATTTCAAAATTAATTAATCTATGCATACAAACATGCAAATATCCATCTACCCTTAAAACAGGAATTGTCAGACCGATTCACAAAAAAGGAAGCAGGCTGGACTACAACAATTACAGACCCATTACTATATTGCCAACTATTGATAAAATTATAGAGAAATACATTTGTAAACAAATACACGAATTCTATGAAAAAAATAAAATTCTAAATAACAAACAATATGGCTTCCAACCAAAAAAGAATACCACACAGCTGCTATCAACGTTCACAGATAGTATTCAAAAACACTTAGATGCAAAAAAGCACGTTTTAGTAGTATTTATAGACTACAGCAAAGCATTCGACACGCTCAGACACGAACGATTACTAGAGTGTCTTCATGACAGCGGAATAAGAGGCAAACTACTCAAGTGGTGCGAAAACTATCTTGATGACAGAAAATATATGGTCAAAGTCAGTGACGTGACTAGTGAGCCGGTCATTGTTACCGAGGGAACGGCGCAAGGATCGGTCCTTGGGCCACTGCACTACCTTACTTATGTAAATAGCCTTGTGAATGTCATAAAAAAGTGCGAGATATACCAATTTGCTGACGACACCTGCCTTGTAGCCGCTGGACAGAGTGTTAGAGATGCCCAAAGGCAATTACAGTAGGACTTTGATTTGTTGGCTAAATGGTCTCATGATGCTGGTCTAGTATTAAACGCTAGTAAGACTAAGTTAATGTACATCAGTACCAGTCAAAATAGAAGTTCTTCCTTGCCTACACTAACATCTCACTGTCATGAGTGTTTGCATGATGAAGTAGCCAAGCCTTGCAGCTGTGACTCCATAGATCTCGTAGATAGCCAAACATACCTGGGACTCACCATTGATAGCCGACTTAATTGGAAGGAGCATATTGACGGGGTTTGTGATAAACTAAGATGTATATTAGCGAAATTCTCTATTATAAAATGCAAAATTCCATATCAAACCCTGTTAATGCTTTACAAGGCCCTGGCCGAATCAACGATATCCTATGGTCTGTCGAGTTATGGTAGGACATATAAGACTCACCTTGATCAAATTTACGTACTTCAACTACGCATATTAAAGGCAATTGTCCCGCTTAATATCAAGAAGAAATACATAAATGAGTACCATAAATTATTTGAATTCTGTAAGATATTACCAATACATGAAAAAACTAAATACGTACTATTAAAAGAAGAGTTTTTTAATGAAAATTTAAAGAAAACCAAAATCATGACCATGAATGAGACTAGGACTCGTAGCGTCCTTAATGCTAAACTGTTACTTCCAAAGTACACGAATTTGCACGGCAAGAGATCGCTAAAGTATATAATCCCTTACCTTATTAATCAAATACCTATAGCATTGAGGGATAATTTAACTCAGGTAAACATAAAACATAAATTAAAGCAATATTTTTTACAAAATATGAATGCCAAAGATAAATAGGATGTATATTAATAATAATAATATTGCATTGAAGATTTCAATATAATACATATTAGATAAATATTTTAAAGCAAAAGTAATACATGGCATTTATAACAAAAAAAATATATAATAATAATATATGTATAGTATAATATGTACTTCTATGAACAACCTGTATATATTAAAACTTCCTTCACTACTTTTGTTTTTTGTGAACGGACGGTCGGATTGGTCACCGAGTCTCGCTCGTTGATATTATTTCGCCAAATACCCGTTGGAACTATTAGTTTGTTTCTGTATTTTTAACTAAGTACCTACTTAAGTGGATCTAATTCGAAATTATGTAGTCGATGATCTTGGTGCACGGTAAAACTCTAATGAGTTTATGTTGGCACCAACTTAAATGTATAGAATGTATGTTTGCTACTGAATAAATAAATAAATAAATAAATAGATAGATACAATGTTAAAGATATTATCATTTATGAACTTCATGACGTTTGCGCCAAGTTGGATGATCTGCCTCGTAACATTGAAGTAAATAATAAGGAGTACACAATTCTGTCTGCAATAGAATATGAACCCGCTTCGAAACCCAATAGTGTTGGACATTACAGGGCTCACTGCTACAGAAAAAATAGTAATTTATTTGAATGTTATGATGACTTATATGTTAAAATCCAACGAAGTGGGAAATATAATATTATGCCACATGTAATAGTCTACAGGTCTAAAATTGTACAGGGTTAAAATGAATGCTCCAAGGGTAGCCCGCGAAATACAAATTTTCTTACGTTTTTGCAATTTGCAAGCCAGTGCTAGGTTGTATGATGATTAAAATGTTATTAAGAAGTATAATCATCAATATCACCATATATCGTTGAATTTCGCGGGTTGGTTGGAGCTTTCACCTTAACCAAATAAATTTTGGTACCCACACTTTTGAGAGTTGTATTTCGTGTATACCTATAGTCAACCGCACAATGATCTGTGTTGCAACAATGTGTTTCCATTTTGTATGTCGTATTACGTACATATGAGGGATTTATAATTATTAACCAACGATTATATTAGATCTGATGTAGTGTCACATAATTTTGATTTGATGACGTTTTAGATATACAAGTGTCATTCCACAGTCAGGTGATAATGTTGTTACATATATGGGATAAATAAGTTTATTTATAGCCAAATACCATCAGGTAATTTGTACACATTCGATGTTTACATTTATATCTTTATGCGGTTTACTATACCAACACACTTTATCTGAATCTTTGTATAAGCAAATTACTCGTAAGAGAATTATTTATTTGTGATTTCTTTTACACAATACTAAACTTATTCTTAATACTGATCTGTGATTTTTGTGATGCGAATTTATTCATTATAAATTAGACTTAGATGAAAAACTGATCTGTGATTTAAATAATAATGACTACACAACGTGCAAATTATTTCTAGTATTTATACGTTAGGAAATTTGATCTGTGATTTGATGCAATAATTACTTTAAGAATTAAAATTAAGGGAAGAAAAATAATAATTTCCACATCAACAAGCTGTTTCATTAATATAGTCAACAGTTCACAAGGTGCATTTAATATATTTTTTAATTAGCCCCCAAAACTTTTGAACGCAACTGTACGGACAACAGCTTAGGTATAATACGTCCAATAAAGAAGGTCATCGATATGTATGAATCCGTCGCTTATTAGTAGTCATTCAAATTTGGTCGGATAACCAGCCGTTGTTTACTTAATTTGGGTTTTTGTTTATATTTACTTAATGCGAAACATTCCAAGCTCAATATTTTCACCGTATATTTTTGACTAAAGGCACATGATTTTGGTTTACACCTACACATCTGAAATTTAGCCAGTTCCTTGTATTTTGCCGTCAAAGTTATGACACTATCGTTTTGACTTTTAGCAAGATTATTCAAAAACGCATGCATGAATCGTTTTGAAACTTTGTATGGTTATTATTAGCGTCAAGAAGGACCGAATACAGTTTTCAGCGAACTTATGCCTTGTCTCATTTAGGCGCTGCGATGTTTTTTCGGGTTTTCATAAAACCGCGATAACTTGAAAACTATAAATATTTTCTTAAATCTAATTGGGGCACACAGGGACACACATTAAGAGCTACTCGTGTATGTTTATTCTACAGGGGCACATGCAATGGTTTTAGAGATATACGATTCATCAAAACGTTACTGCAGCAGGAAACGCAATATCTCGAAAATCTGAAGGGGCACAGATTTTATTTTTGGGGGTACATAGTGGCACACATATAAGCTCTCTGGCCATGCACAATTTTTCTCTCTCCGATCACTCGTTATGAAATTTCTTGCTAGAAAAACGTTACCCCAGCAAGAATCGTTTTTCCGTTTTTTTTTTCAAAACGACAGGGGCCGTTTTTTTTTTAAAACGACAGGGGCACACATTTTTCGTGTGGGGGCACATTTACAGCAGATAAGGCACCAACTATACGTTGTACTCATATATCTCTAGGAGATACTTTCCTGCTGGAGTAACGTACACGAAAAAATAGTATAATAAAACGAACTTGTCCTTTACGACCTAAATAATTTAGAAAAATGTTATGTAGGTCCTTCACATCCTACATTTATAAATCAATATGAGTTTTACTTCCTACAAAATAATATTAATTTGAAATAAGTTCGACTTATATATATCCACAATCTGATACACTTGAGCTGTAATAATAACCTTTATGACTGTTTCTTATCTTGTCTCGGAATAGTGATTCACTGTGATTAGAGCGAGATAAAATATTAGATCTGTGCGAGTGGTAGATTGCAATGAAACAGAGGCGCTTTGCTTTACTGTTAATTATATTTTATCTTTCTGACATAAGGATCAAAATGCTTTGTTAATTTATGGCTTAAATTAGGCTTTCTTTACGATTTTTTTCCATAAAAACTCAAGGAATTTAAAGGAATTCTAGAACTCCAATAAGCAAGTAAAACATTCAAAGTATCTTTTTGTAATTTTAGGATTTATAAGAATTGAATGTAACAATGTGAATTTGAGCGTCAAAGTTCCATCGCCAACGGTTTTTCTTGCAAACTGTGTTCGTAAAATATTTATAGTAAATTACACGAAAAGAAAAATGAAAATGTGTAACTCCAACTTACAAGAAAGAGAATGGTACTATCGTTATTCTTAAACAAATAATTAAAATATCTTACAACTGCTGAAAATTACAGCGTCAAAAATCATTAATTTGCGTAAAAAATGTAACAGGACTCTTAAAAGTTTGACCCGCACTTAAAAGGATTGATTTAATCATTTTCGAATTTTCTTTTGATAAATCGGTAAGGTAAATTATGTATAATTTAGTTTCCTTTTTTTCAGAGTTACTAAGGTATTATCGCCAAGAGAAGATGGTAAGGAAAATTTGCATCCTGCGAAATACACTAAAGAAACTACTTTTGATGTAAATATGACCTCTCAAAATGAAATGGTTCAACGGACTAGTATTAGCAGTGATATTATAGAGGACACTGATGAAGAAGCGTCTTTGAATGAAATTAGCATACCGAAATTGACTATAAATTCCAGCAGTGAAAACGACAACAATAATTCTTCTTTCTTTTCGAAAAACAAAACATTTGACTATAAGTCCCAAATGAGTCAAGAGAAAGTTCAGTAACGTGACCCAAAAAAAAATATAAAAGTTTTATCAACTGTAATTTTGAAAAAACCAGATGATTTGGTATCTAAAGAAAATAATTCAAGTTCCTCTAATTTATTACATCTGGAAAATGAGATGTAAGTTAATTTCTGTATACTGTTATACTTAAAGTAGGAAATAGGTATAGAATAAGGTTTATACTTTTTTATAAATTCTTAAAAATGTAGAAATAACAACTAAGTTTGAATTATTAGGATGATTTAGAACGAGATATTGAAACAACCGTTAACAAATATCATTTTTAAAAAAATGTAAATTTTCTCTTTGTTACAGTGGTCTACAATCAGTTCATATTGCTAATCAAAATCACCAGTTGTCGGAAAATTTTAATGAAACCATTACCCAAGGAGAGTGTGCTTGTTCTGAGGTACACAATGACGACTCGGGTCCTACTTCTCATAATATATCTATCCAGCAACCTGCAGTGACATTGCCTACGCCAACTAAGCTTTCTGACACTAGTATGACTGAGAATTTGGAACCAGAAAATCTGGAATATAAATCTGATGCAACTTTTTGCGACTCTCCGCAGCGACCCTCAGACTCACCTTCTATAGTAGCTGAAAGGAGAATGGGCAAAATGGTACCCGTCTCCAATAGATATGATTGTAGTGTCGTTTAAAAGGTCTTACCAAGAGGAACAATATTTACTATAGCCGTCAGTCTCAAATCTGTTTGCGTTTGGAGATAAACAACAGTCTTACTAACTAATTAAAACCCTGTTACTTCGGTTGCCCTTTGCGTTCCAGGGCTACGGCAACCTGTTTAGACAGTCCCGCGGCCCCGGCGGTAAACATACATATACGAGTATATTAGGTACCACTTATCTATGTAAGTAAATGAGTACCAAGGTAATATTTTCTGCATTTCCGTTCATGGTTTCTAACGCTTTTACGTAAGATTGCCATGCACCCCTCCTTTTAACTCGAGCCCAGCTACCCCCGAGCGCGGGATGTGCGCAGGAACAGTGGGGGAGGTGTCGGTGTCCGCGTCAATCGCTCGTACGTTTTGCCCTCGTTTACACAAGTTTTGGAATCTACGGAAATCTTTCCTACTTGTTTGTACTGATGGATACATTTTAGATTTAATGGGTTTGTACGCTGCAACAAAAACAGATGCGAAAATACAACATCCACTACATTGCTTACTCCTAACAAACGATGGTTTAATATTAGATCGAGGTTTTAGGGACAGCTTGGACTTCATTGGTGAATGTGGGTGTGGGTATGAATCCTGTGTCCCACCAACAAAGAACCGCCAAGAGACACAGCTGACCACTGAACAATCCAACGAAACTCGATCGGTAACGCTATGCCGGTGGGTTGTGGAAGTGGTAAACGGCCGGTTCAAACGTGATTTCAAGCTCTTGAGGCAAAACTATTTTGAATTAAGTCACTGCCCAATATGTTCACTGATTTTAAGATTGCTGCAGATATCAAGAATCACTTCCACTAACCCATCTTGGATAACGAACACGCAGACGAATTCGTCAATATCATAAGGCAGAAAATAGATACCCCGAATCTTCTGCATATGTATGTAGCGAGAAAGCGAGAGTAGATTTTCATAGGATGGAAGCGAGCCAGATAGAAAACTTCCCTTCAATGACGGAGGAGGATATAATTCTACTAGCGCTAGGTACATACCAACTCAAGCTGGCAAGATCTTATTGTGCCGAGCATTTATCAAATGATCTGTATATAATTGAAACGTACAGAGAGGGAGCACTTGAAGATCTGCCAGACTATGGCATACACGAAGATGCCTGGCTTTTGCGTGGACGAATCCAGTCGCGACATGTCCGTATAAAAACATATATATTGATCAACAGTGCAAATAATATTGTCCAACAGTATTGCACATGTTTAACCGGGCGACATACACTGCTACTGACGGTACTTGTGCACATAAAGTGTCCATCGTATGGTATCTAGGCTATGCGAGGCATACGGGATTTACTGCTCATCGGGATCTTTCCTCAATGCGCTTATAGTTGATACCGATATGTATTGTTTTAAATCTACTTACTTCTTGCTAATCAAATAAAAAGCTTTATTATTATTATTATTACTTCTTGCTAAAATACATGTTTTTACTTGAAAAACGCTTGTTTTCCTACTTTTTTTAATAATAGAATCCTAAGTGTGTTATATCATCGTCTAAGTCTATCTTATTTCAGCTTTATTTTAATAATATAAGTAGTTTGTAGTAAATTCTCATTTATAAAACTTAGTGAGATTACTGCTTCCCAAACGTGAATAGGGACAGGCGCCATGGTAGACGTTTTTCTCCATCAAAATGTCTTTTCAATGATATACATGTATTAATGATGACTATTGGAGCGGGTACCACGTTCCATAAATTTTTGCCCATTCTCCTTTTTTGCCCTGACTCTCCGCAGCTACCCTCAGACTCACCTTCTATAGTAGCTGAAAAAACAATGGCCAAAAATCTATAGGAGCTGGACCTCAATTTTATTTTTCATGTCCCAAAATAAGCTAAACATAGATCGGTTTGTTTTAATGTTGTAAACATCATCCCGTTTGAAAATCATATCTAAATAGCCACATTTTTTTAAATAAAAGCGGCAATTATACTTTTGAGGTTAGAGTCAACATCCGACTGTTGCGTAACCTAAAAGTGTACTTAGCGATAAGCAAGGAGGGTAATAAGCGATCTCCTTTCGATTTCTCTCAAAGAATTTCCCAAAAAATAGGACATTGTGTCAAAGCGCACCTTGGCTGTCCAATAAACTCTCAGTTCGATGTCAAAAAGGGCTGTCTATAAAACCGACTTGTGGTCTTGTCCGCTTTGACAAAAGATTTTGACCGATAATTCAATGAAATGATAATTAAATGCACCAACTTGAACAAGGCGTAGTGTAGAAGACAAGGATGGCATAACATCACACGTGAAGTCTTTCTGATAGACTTTTGTGGTTTAACCACTTAAATTCTGGCCGAAGTGAGTTAGTCGCTAGATACACTACCTACCGTCTTTCACTCTTCAATACTCAAGTTGAATAGATATCGACAAATCGAGTATTGGTAGCATACAGGAGTAATTCAAGGGTATTGGTTGGATTTGGGAGCACTTAAATGAAAGATACAGGCTTCATAAAAATACTTTTTAATATTCATCAACTTCTCTTATAACTACAGAATCAAGGAATGCTGCTGGCGCTGTTATTGTCGGCCGATGCCTGGCTCACCCAAGATACCACACCAGAGTCATTACATGTGCACAGCACCCGACCGTTCTTCTACCAACTAGACAATTACTCGTACAACAATACTCAACTATAACTTCCCTTCCAGACACATTATTTTCAATTAATATATAAACATACTTTTACTATATACTTTTCTCGAAATGTGTCTGGATTTACTTTTGCCTCGTATCAGTGAATTATTTCCACTTCCTCTCAAGCGATACTCCGTTACATTAATGTTTTCTCTGCTTATTTCAATTCTATACCCTCTGTGAAACCTGACATGTTCACCATAATAGGACTTTGCCTGTCGGACCTGGTATGTTCCTAAGGCAAATAATATAATTTCACTATATTCTAGACGGGGGAAAATAATATAAGTACTGGAATGAGCTGTTATGTAAATAAAATCAGATGTTCGTCCATTCATATTTGTAGCGTTTATAAAATCAGATAAATTATTATATAATGGAAATCGTTCCCTTATCACATTTATGATTTGCTCGGCATCATTCCTATTTTTTAAACGAACACCGAATTTATTTAAAAGGCTTGCAGCTATGGAAAACATCTGCATCATGTGAGGAACGGTTTTGTTAAAAAAATCTTGCCGGAATATTTTAAAATCTCTTTTAAAGTATCCGTTAACCACTTCCACCACCCAACGGCATATAGTCACACACCGACTCCTATTAGCTTGCTCGGTAGTGAGCTGATGTTCACCCTCAAGCAAGGATTCCGGCATATATGTTTTGTAGCTGCAAGCCTCTAACAGACTGATTGAATCTTTAAATCCCCTGTCTAGAATAAGTATTGTCTGAGAGAACAGTTTTCATCTCTGAAAAGAGATTTCATTATTTCTGCGTCAGATGTGGTAGCTTTGTATGGGCCAAAACAGTCTACAATGTAGCCATCAGGTGCCACCAACAAAAATGGTTTTAGCAAGTTCCTATACTTATGCAATGAATTAAGTGTCCTTTTAGAACATAAATAATTGGAGCTTTTATTAATATAAATGTAAGTCCCATCACCATTTATCATTATCGTATTTTCATTATTTTGATTAAAAATTGAATTTGGTATCATTAAATTGTGCTGCAACAATTGTTTACAGGTTATATGTTGAAGTCCCAGATTTCGGGGCACAAAATCCTGTACCAATATTTCTTTAACTTTATCCATCAGTCTTTCTAACGTTCGTCTTGGAACCATTAATAATTGAGACAGCCGGTCATCTGAGTCACCAGTTCTCATCTTCATTAAAAGAGCACCTAAACCCAAGATGCCTCTCTTTGATTCAAAGAGACGCGGAATTTCATACAGTAAAAGTTCAAACTGCTGTTTATTCATCCCAGCCAATAACGAAACAAATGTTCATTGATTCTTTCAACACTTTCTATACTGGAGAAATCCAGAAATGTATTGAAAGCATTTATAAAAGAAAATGCATGGTCTACTTGTTCAACAGTAAATGTTCTTAAACTATTTTCGGAATTGAACAACATATCCCAGACTCTTGGCTTCATCATCAGATCTGATGGTAGAATGGGTCTTATCAAACGCAAATGCTTCTTGTAGAAAATACCAAAATCGCAACACGTTTTCATATAAAATTTGAAGAGTTCCCTGGATTTCGCCAAGATTCCATCATCAGATCCCGACTTGGTGGCTATGGGACCATTCGGAAAGAATACCCTTTCCAACAAAAAAAGAATTTTCCAAATCGGTTGGCAAGCGACGGAGTTATGCCCGAACAAACATTAAAAAAAAATAGAAACATCCGAATTGAGAACCTCCTCCTTTTTTTAGAAGTCGGTTAAAAAATCATAATTACCTGCCGTGGGGTATTTCTATTTTCAAGTTCCATATGTATTGCTTGTTGCAACTGAGATGGATTCTCTCTCACAATAAGGTCACATTTGCGGTTCCGCAGAGAACTTCCACAAAGTATGCAAACATGCATGTGGCCACGGGAAGATGACGCACCAGGTTCATTAACTAGTACAGAGTTGACATGCTGTATTGCCGATTGTTTAGATATGTGGTGCCTACCACATATGTAATCTTCTTCAGTGATCTAAAATAAGAATTGAGAGTTGTATTATGATGTATGATTGTGTGTAATGGTTATGTTATTGTTAAGTACTAAAATAAGTAGGTGTGTAAATACTTACAATTATTGAAGTATTCCACTCGCAGATCTTAGAAATTACTCTCGTGTCAAGTTCGAAGACGAGATGACGGCGAAGTGTATCAATGCGTATGTTACAATTAGCACATAGCAATCGCAAGGCTAGTTGTGGCGTCTGCATGATGTCTCTCACAACAAAATCAAAAATCAAAATCAAAATATTTTATTTCACATAGGCCTGGATGGGCACTTATAAAACGTCGAAAAAGGTGCACGGTTCGCGATGGTCGATTCCATGGAGAAGAACCGGCAAGAAACTCCATGGTTACTCTTTTCAAATCATTTGGTATTACAATATTATTGTTTTATTACAGCATTTGTACTAAAGTATGGGGGGACAGCGTAGGTCCGACGATAGGTCGTTGCTTGCTATACAAAAAATGTAAAACAAAAGGAATATTTAACAAAAGTTAAACAGCATCCGGGAATCTAAAAGGCCTTCAATGTTTCAACACAAACCAATCAAAGAACCAAAATCGTTGTCCAGAAATCAAAAGCACAGAGTAATCGTCACAAGCGTAGTTATCAGTCCATAAAACAATGCCAAAGTCAAAATAACAGAAGGAAATCCCAAATAGTACAGCGCGTATCACAATATTCACAACAACAACTGAAGCAAATACGTAACATGTGCGTATAAGCCGCGCAGATAGAGAATAGATCTGAAAATGGCGGCGGGTACGCATGGTACGGTTGGCAAAACAAGTTCTCAAACATCGACTTTTATTGACTTTTTTTGTTATATATTATTCTTTTTTTTAATTATTAATTAATAATAGTAGAAATAATGACAAAAATATTAATTAAATAAATAAGGAGCAAGGGTACATTAATATCACTGGATTTTAAAATTTGTCTTTATTAATTGTTACATATCAGAATCATATTACAAAAATACCACCTCACATACATACATAAAGTCACGTTCTTATCCCTTAGGCCAGTAAAGTAAAGGCGGAACTATATTAGACCGACGCACACGTCTGAGACGTCGCCGACGTGTGTGATAGTTATGCACACTAGACCAACGTCGCCGACGCGTACGCATGTTTTGCGCGATCATTTCACGCTGGTTTTTGAACAAGACAGGCGGTACCTGCCTAGCTAAATGATTATTAGTTCTCTACAAGAACCAAGAAAAGGATTTAGCTTAAAAATGTAAAGGGTGTCTCAGAATGTTTTTCTTTTTTTGATGTTAAATAAAAAACAACAATATCAATCAAAACTCGTTTTATTTATTGTTAAATTAAAAAGCAGTTCTCAAAATTTATTTATGAAAAACAACCGTTTGCAAATGCGCACCATTCAATTGTTCACATTCTGTTCGGTCCAAACCCAGGGCAAGGTATGACCGAACCTTCCGCGATTCGCGGAGACAAATCAAATTGCCCTTAAGAAGGTAACTTACCTGGTGCCGGTGGGCTGAAGGGGATGACTAGTCCTTGATCAAGCCGGCTCTGGTACTGTATGTCTGTGTGGGTATGTGTAAAGTGATGTGTGGTCGAGTGGTTCACCAGATCCGACTATGTTTCAACAGACGCTGCCCAGCAGCGTATAACACGTCTGGACGAAGCACAATAATAGTTCAACTGCACAATGCACGTCAACTTTCACAATTTTAATGTTTTATTCAATTTCACACGCGGGCTAAGCTAACCTCAAATTCGGCGCGGACAATTAACAAATAAGCCCGGTTTAATACACAATTAGGGGCGTTTCGTCTAATCAACGATTACTCACAACCAAAAATCTTGCAAACAAAGGAGATTTTCTTAGATTCGGTAATTATCTCAATCAATCAACAAAAAACAATGTGAACTCGTAATGGATCACGACAAGACAACAAAACGTCAAAAAAAGCTGTCAGATGCTCGAAATGTCAAGACGTGTGCGTTCGAATACACGCATGGTACGAAACACATTCATTTAACCTGGAGCTAAAATTTTTAATCACTCGCTGGAGCATCGCTCTTGGAATAGAGTTGATTTCTTCAGTGATTCTTTGCTTCAAAACATTCAGGTTAGGTGGCAATGGATTGTAAACTTTACTTTTTCGGTAGCCCCATAGAAAAAAATCAGCAGGCGTTAAATCAGGGCTCCTCGGTGGCCAGTTGATGTCTCCTCGTCGACTTATCACTCTTCCAGGGAATAAATCGTGAAGAGCAGCTAATGAGTCCGTTGTAACATGAGAAGTGGCTCCATCTTGTTGGAAAAAGGTGTTGCGGTTGTAGCCATGCTGGTTTTGCATTTCTGTAGCCAAAAAAGTTCGAATCATATGGCAATATCGATCAGAATTAACGGTCTGAGTTCGACCTCGGTCATCCTCAAAAAAATAAGGACCGATAATTCCTTGACTTGATATGGCAGCCCAAACAACCACTTTTGGCGAGTGCAAGGGCTTCTGATGCAGTTCTAGCGGATTCTCTGAAGCCCAGTATCTGCAATTTTGTTTATTGACGTGACCGTTGATGTGGAAATTCGATTCGTCAGAGAACCAGATGTTATTGAAACTCCTAAAACGGTTTTTCATTGTCCTGCAGAATTCCACTCGTTTATCAGGATCATCAGGCTTCATTTCTTGAACAATAACAATTTTATAGGGGTGAAAATGTAAGTCTTTCAAAATAATGCGATGAACCGTAGACTTGTTCAAATTAAGAGAAGCTGCGCGCAATCTCAACGACTGTCGTGGGTCGTCCATAACAGACTGGCGAACGCGGTCGACGTTCATGCTCGTTCTCGATGTTCTTTTGCGCCCAGACGACTTGTCCGGCATTGTATTCCCAGTCTCTTCGAACTTGCACACCCAATGCTTAATTAAATTGGCACTTGGCACATGTTTTAAACTTAATAAATTGAAATGTGTCCTGTAGAGACGACGAACAATAGTATACGAATCGTTATTTTTATAAAACGCTCGCACGCAAAACGCGCGCTGCGGTCCCGTGAAACGATTCATGGCCACTAAACTTAATAAGCAGGCCTTGCGTTTGAGACCACTCCCCTCCCCCTGCTACCTGCGGTTGGCGCGTATTGGTCCATTCAAAAACGAAAAACATTCTGAGATACCCTTTACTAATTAGACAGAGAATAAGTAAATTTCATTTATTTTTATGGCTTTGAAACGACCAACAGGGGAGAAAAGGTTTTATAAACCGCTTGGTCCAGCAGTATCCTGGTCATCTGAACCCATAATTGGTTCAATTCCCTTCATCAATTCATTATAATCCTCCATGGACTGGCCACTTTCACAGTCCTGGTCTTCATAGTCGTCACTTTCATCTTCGCTGTCGCTGTTCATACTGATAATGAAGTCCTCTATTTCACTCTCACTACCTACATCGCGATTCCAGTATTCTTCTTCGACTCTTTTGATGTGGTTTACTTGTTTCTTCCAGTCGTCTCGCGTAATTGAAGCTATGGCCTCTTTTGTGAACTCCTCAATTTTGTTTTCGTGTTGCTCCACATTTTTATCTGCGACCCGTTGTTTTATTCAATTCCAAACGTGTTCTATCGGGTTCAGGTCGCAGTTGTAAGGAGGGAGTCTGAGGACTTCATGGCCATGTTCACGCAGAAGTTCGTCCACCAAATACTTTTTCTCTGGGCGATGCTTTTTTAGCTGCATGAGCAGCTCTGCTTTAGTCCAGTCTTCTTCAAATGATACACCGTGCTCCTGCATCTATATCTTTATGTCCGCTTTGCGGGTTGCAGTCGTTGGCGCTTTATCCAACTGCATACTTTGGTAGGATGCATTATCCATGACGAGACTGGAGTTTTCAGGCAGGTTTGGTATTAGTTTTTCTTTTAAATATTTCGTAAAGTTATTACCATCCATCTCGTCATGGTAGTCACCTTTTTTTGATTTAGCTTTAAATAATAATCCTGCACCCTTCACAAACCCATCCTCTGAGCCGGCATGAACCATCACCCACCTTTGTCCGGGACTATCATTTTTGCGAACGCCTTTATCGGTGGACGACTGCCAGCACTTGCTGACAGTATAATGGGCATGGATCCACGACTCATCCATATATACAACTTTCTTTTTTTCCGCACCCATGGCATCATTTTGTCGGAGGCGGATATTTAACTCGCCACGCTTTTATGTTATCGCGTTCTATGAGCACCATTCGGTTCTGGCGGCATTTTTTAAATTTAAATCCGAGCTTTTCTTTTAAAATCTTTCTTAATTTCGTTTTGGAGCCTTTATAGTTTAAATCAGCTCTTGCTGACGCCAGAATCTTGTTCAGCGTAGGTACCTTCTTTCGAACGTCGTATATTGAGGCAACAATATTTCTAATGGCACAAATATCGAAGCTGTCCATGGGGACACGCGTATTATTTTTGCCTTTTCTGCCCTTACTCGGCGTGCGGATCTTGGTGTTGGTTTGTTCTGCGAGTTTACCTGAAATAAGAATAAAATATTATCTATTATTACTGTCAGTTATCGTTATAGAGTGACGCCGTTCGCAGTTTCGTACACGCCGGTGAGTACGATCAACACCATGAATGACTTGATCGATACGGGGCGTCTGTGGACCCGTATTTTGAGATGCTTCAAGTTTTGAAGATGATACTATCTACACTATCTACAGCTATGATGATGGATGAGGATTGATGATGGTGATGCATGATGCTGAATGATAATGATGGATGATGATGATGGTGCTGGGTGATGATGTCGATGATAATGTATGATGGATAATGAGGGTGGTGGGTGATGCTGATGATTGTATGATGATGGCGATATTGGCGATGGATGATGATGATGGACGATGATGATGGACGATAATGATGATAATGGTGGGCGATGATTATGGTGTTTGATGATGATGAATGTTAATGGTGATGGATGATGACGATGGCTGATGGTCAGCAACACTGAACTTAGTCATACTCGCTGCCAAAAGGACTCGTTTCCAGGCCAGAAAATCTACATAAAAGTCATACTCGATCGAGATAAGGCTAATCATCTTCAAATAAATTGATTTATCCGCGTAAAATAATGTGTAGGTACGAGGTGCATTGAATAAGTACCTAGCCTGATCGCCAGAGGGCACTGTAGTTTCAAAAGAGTTTTACCACAGTGTAGCACATTCTTTTTAAATTCTTTTTTTCAAATTTTCATTCCAATCCCTTCATTTGTTTTAATTTGACAACTTATGGAAGCGATCGTGTCGATCGGTTTTACAAAAATGGAAAAAGAGCAATATCGTTCGGTGATTCGATTCCTATTTTTGGAAGGGAAAACGCGCATCGAAATCAAAGAGCGCTTGGATGCTGTGTACGGTGACTCTTCTCCATCGATGGCCACCGTCAAGAATTGGTTCAACGAGTTTGCACGTGGCCGTACGTCGGTTTTTGATGAACCACGTCCAGGTGCACCGAAAACAGCTGCTACGGAGGAAAACATTAAAAAAATCCATGATTTCGTATTGGCAGATCGCCGATTGAAGGTTCGGGAGCTAGCTGAGACTGTAGGCATTTCAGAAGGAACAGTGCATCATATTCTTCACGAGGAACTGCGCATGAGAAATCTGTCGGCGCGATGGGTGCCCCGTTTACTCACACCAGAAAACAAGCGCAACCGTGAGACCACATCGGAGACGTGTTTGGCGCTGTTTAAGCGGAATCCAGCGGAGTTTTTGCGTCGTTTTGTGACCGTCGATGAAACCTGGATCCACTGGTACACACCAGAGACCAAGGAGCAATCAAAACAATGGATCCAGACCGGGGAACGTGCTCCAAAGAAGGCGAAAACTGTAAAATCAGCCGGAAAAGTTATGGCCACCGTTTTCTGGGATTCACAAGGTGTTATCTACATCGATTACCTCGAGAAGGGTAAAACAATTACAGGGCTTTACTATGCCGATTTATTGGGCCGATTCGACGCCGAATTCAAGAAAAAACGCCCCCATCTGGCGAAGAAAAAAGTGCTGTTTCACCACGACAACGCACCGGTTCACACGTCTGCCGTTGCCATGGCCAAATTGGTCGAATTACGCTACGAATTGCTGCCCCATCCACCGTATTCTCCAGATTTGGCCCCTTGTGACTTTTTTCTGTTTCCTAATCTGAAAAAATCACTCGCCGGGAATAGATATGGATCGAATGAGGAGGTCATCGCCGCCACGGAGGCCTATTTTGCAGAGTTTGACAAAAACTATTTTTCGGACGGGTTAAAAAAGTTGGAGCATCGCTGGGCTAAGTGTATCGAACTAAAAGGAGACTATGTTGAAAAATAAATTGCCACTTTTCCAAAATTTTCGTTTACTTTTTGTAGGCTAAGTATTTATTGAATGACCCTCGTACCATGTAACCATTCACTTTTAATGTTGATTTCAGGTTTATAAAATAAGTTAGAACATAAAAATAAAAATTGAGGTATTTTTTCGCAAGCATTGCATGGCTTAAGACTGCGCCGAGCAAAATAATTCAAAACGGTCTTCACCGTTAAAGTGATATAATCAATACTATTACCATGATTACCATAAAAAATATGTGATGAACGCCACAATGACTGTGTTAACGATTATAGTTGGCAAAAATAACGAATATTATATAGTTTATAAACAAAAAATATGTAAAGTTGGACAAAAATAATAAAATAGCGCGCTTGCGTTTAGTTGAATAATGATATTAAACTGTTGAATTTTTTTTAAACATGAATTCATGTTAATCTCTAATGATCATACTACAATTTATAGTTTTTACTTTTTCGGAATGTCGCTTGGTTATTATTTTTTTTTTCTTTTCTTATTTAATGCGCTGTTTTGAATCACAATTTAATAATATTATTTATACTTACTATAGGTAACAGTTACATTATATTTTTAGGAAACGCTGACCAATGAAGAACCTTGTCAAGATGTTGTTGAAGAACCTTACCATTACGTTGCTGAAGAACCTTCAGTTAGCAATGATAGTCCATGCAACAAACTCGATGTAAGTTGATCTATCTTAGATACATTTTCAAATTTGTCTTGGACCTTGATACAAGTTTCTTCCCGTGGCTTTAGGACTACTTACAATATTCTTATTTTCTTTCAGGATTCTTCAAAACATTCGGAATCATATTCAAACATTTCGATAGCAGAAGAAACTGAAGATAAAGACGAGATCATAATACATGGAAATAGAGTGGTGGATTTTGCGTACCTCTTTAAACAACTGCAAGAAATTGCTAATCACAACTCTCCACTGGGATGCAACTTAACCCTTTCCCCCCGGGATAGTGTTTTTTAACGAATTTCAGATTTCTTGCTTAAGTATCATAATAAGGTAGGTAAAAAGAACGCCCAGATTTTTATTAGATTTTTATTAAACCTAGAAGTACTATTTCTAAGACCTAGACTTAAAAGTACCGTCAGGAACTTCGGGTTATCACAATGTTAGGAACTTAAATGAAAACTACAAAAGTAATGAGATCTAATATTGGCTTAGTAATAATTAACTTAATTGGTTTTTAATTACAGATTAACCTCGTGGTATTCAGCAAAACAATTTTTCTTTTCATTTACGCACAAAAACACGTTGCAATGAGAACATTTACTATGAGGCTTTGACTGAATCTTCTTCAAACTACAAACCTCACACGTTCCCCTATTCTCTACAAACGTAGGCCAATGGATACCTCTGTTACCCAAGCGAACGTCTTTTATAGTGGAGTCAGATTTGCGCCTTTTGGAAGGGCCAGCTTTCGCAGTATTATCAATAGAAGTCTTTCTTTTCTGACTAGCATCTTTCATTGTCATCAAGCCTTGAGTAACAGAGCGTCGATAATCTTTTACGGTAGACTGTTCCATGAATGACAAATGCAATGTCCAAAAGACTTCAAAATAACCTGTGCCATCATTTCGGAGACTTGCGATCTATACAGTAAAGGGCTCTCAAACGATCAGCTGTATCTACGCCACCCATATAACTATTGTAATCTTTTACAGCTACAGGGCATGTAATGGCAGTCTTGGATCCATCTTTTTTTTTTCGTGACACAGTTGTCTCTTCATTCCCATGAAAATTAGATACCATATGAACCACTTTGTTATCCTTCCATTTCCAATATCCAATGTCTAAATTTGAAAATCGATGATCACTGTCGCCTCTTTTCATTTTAGAATCAGCCATCATATTGCCGGCCAGTCCTTTTCTATTACTTCGGATAGTTCCACATGCGTAGGTGTTTTCAGTTTTCAGTTTTTCAAGCAGTGTAACAGATGAGAAAAAATTATCAAAGTAAATTATCTTCCCTTTACCCCACTCTTGTTCCGTTAATTCCAAAACTACTTTTTCTCCCAAGCCTAGCATAGCTAGTAAATTTTGAGTTCAGTTCTTCGTCTTTCCCTTGGTAAATTTGAAACTTCTTTATATAGCCCTTCTGGTCAGCAAGACACCACAACTTGTACCCCCTTTTTATGGGCTTCATAGGTAGATATTGTTTCAATACAGACCTACCTTTAAATTTAATCATTGACTCATCTACACTAAGTTTGCGAGTACCATGATAAACATCTTGAAATTTTTTATTGAGTGCGTCAATCATCGGTCTTATTTTATATAACTTATCTTTGCAGCCTTCAGGCATTTGAAAGTTATCGTTGCAATGCAGATTTGATAAAATGTTAGTAAATCTGTCTCTTGGCATTGAGCATTGATAAGTGCATTGTTGAGATCAGGTGCCGAAGAGTAATGGTCTCGCTCGCCGGACGAGTATTGTAACCCATAAAAAAATTCATACCTATAAATGTTAGGAGTTCCTCCTTTTTCAGATTCAATACCTTGCCTTTTTGAGTAGCATAGTAGTTACTTTGGTATAAAATATTGTCAATAGTATCTTCAATCAGCACTAAAAATATATCCGTAGGTGTAGTACAATGAGCAAAATAATGTTCAACTACTCCTGTATCCAGAATGTATTCCGGTAAATTTGTATGTAAGTCCCTCTTTTTCCATTTACGGTTTGGTTCGGGTAACCGCTGATTAGTTATCTGTGAAGATTTATTTGCAGATGGTTGATCATTTTGACTACTAGGTCCAGGTATTGGAGATGTGGGTACCTGATTTATAGGGCACTCCAATATATCTTCATTTGAAGGCGGCGATGATGGAGCTTCGGCTACAACCCTCTCTAGAGCTTTTTCGAAAACCTCATCGAAGCCTTTTGGTGAGGGTAGTTGAATATTTTCTATTTCATCATCAGACACACCTGCATCAGACCCTTCGTCGCAGTCCGGAAGCTCTTCTAATAACAGGGCTTCGATCAGAGCAGTATTGTTTGTAATATCCATCTCAATGGCTAAAACATTATTGTTTTAGCCATTGAGGGTATTTTGTTTTATCATAAACGCATGTTTTTGTGTATTTATGATTGTTTCATAAATCATTAGCCACATCAAGCATGTGAATTATAAAAACTCGTAATTTTTTAGACTAAAATTGCCTGACGGTACTTTTAAGTCCACGTCAGTTTTTGACAAAAATTCATACCAAAGAAAGTGATAATACATTACAAAATATTATAGAAATTAAGTCTATGATATAGAAAACGTAAATAATAACAAAAATAGCACTTACCTATGATATTCTATTTATAAAACTTTTTCAATTACACCGCACTGCAAAGTGAAAAAATGTTCGACGTGTTGTAACTCGCCGTTCAAATAATTCGGCAACGTCACGCGGTAATTCAAATAATGCGCTGTGATTGGCTTACGGATACGGTGTGATAAGTGTTTTTAGGGTTCCGTACCTCAAAAGGTAAAAACGGAACCCTTATAGGATCACTTTGTTGTCCGTCTGTCTGTCTGTCTGTCTGCCAAGACCTTTTTTCTCAGGAACGCGTGGAGGTATCAAGCTGAAATTCATATCAAATACTCAAGTCTATGGTCTCTTGGAGCTGTGAAAAAATCAAACTTTTAAGTCAACGCGATCAAAAGATACTCCCGTTTATGCCGCAAATTTTCGACACTCGCAAGGGAATCAAAACCTACAGGGTACTTCCCGTGAACTCAGAATCTTGAAATTTGGTACGAAGCAACGTCTTATAACACAGATAAAGGAAAAATTGCGAAAAGCATAAATTTTTAGTTACATCATATAATAAAAATATTTTTAATAATTTTAAACTTATTACCCCTTTACTCATGAACGCGTAGTGGTATTATATTGAAATTCTTAACAAATACTCAAGTCTATAATATCTTTAAGCTGTAACAAAATCAAACTTCTACGTCAATGCAATCAAAAGATACAGCAATTAAAGCCGCATATTTTGAAACTCGCAACTACTCGCAAGGGAATCAAAACCTAAAGGATACTTCCAGACGACCTGGAATCTTGAAATTTGGCATGAAGCAACGTTATAAAGTACACATATAGGAAAAATTCCGAAAATCTTAAATTTTTAGTTACATCACATAGTATATTTTTTTTAATAGTCATAAACTTACTAGCTGACCCAGCAAACGTTGTTCAGCGATTAAAAAAAAAAAACAGATGTTGGCCGATTCTCAGACCTACCCGATATGCACACAAAATTTCATGCAAATCGGTTCAGCCGTTTCGGAGGAGTTTGGAAACAAACACCGCAACACGAGAATTTTATATATTTGACTTGCTGACCCAGCAAACGTTGTTATGCGATTAACAAAAAAAAATAAAAAAATAGATTTTGGCCGATTCTCAGACCTACCCGATATGCACACAAAATTTCATGCAAATTGGTTCAGCCATTTCGGAGGAGTTTGGAAACAAACACCGCGACACGAGAATTTTGCTTCCCATTCCCTCTCGCTCCACACCATGGTCTGAACCAGGGGCCCGGCCCTACGAGAGGTCGCTGCCGCCGATCGCCTCCACGAGGACACGGCGATGCTCCGCCCAAGCGGGGCAGACCTCCACCGTATGCTCCACCGTGTCCTCTGGGCGATCCGCACAGTGGTGACACCCTGGCGTGTCCTCCCGCCTGATCCTGAACGGGAACCTCCCGAACTCCCGTGTCCGGTGAGGACCTGCGTCAGGCGGAACTCACGGTCACTCCTCAAAGAGGGGCACTACCGCCGCAATGGTGAAAACAGGTAGACCTACTTTTATTTATTTATTTATTTAACACTTCATGCACACAAGTACAGAGGCGGACTTAATGCCAGCCTCTTTTAATTCCAGCATACGGGATGATAGCTCTAAAGAGTTTAGAAACTCCACGGGGTAGCTCGTACAATCTTCGAATGACATGACTGTATCGATGGAGTGGTACGTTGATGTATCGCTCGCTATTTCATCCAAGAGTCTTCGCGTTATCACAATGGCTTACTGCGTTGCGTCAAGTCAATGTTATCGTGATAACTTTTGAACGATTAGTCAAAATTACTTAGTGTAAAAGACAAAGTTTATCTATATTAAATACTTAAAACGAACATTTTATCAATTTTTATAAGAATTTGACAGATATTCTAAAATGTGCATGGTAAAAAATGTATCCAATTTAATTGTATTCATGGCTCAGTATTTTGCATATAGTGGCTACCACATAAGAGATAGATATATGCTATCGCGGACTTTTATTTAGAACTATTTAAGATAAACAAACTTACAGTACATTAACTTCATGTAACTCCAACGGTATAGGCAGCGCACGCCAAGATAGCTCTCAGGGAGCAAGAATTTTTCAGACTTACCTAATACTTATCGTTATATTAGACCAAAAATACACAAAACCTTTATAAATTGTAGCCTATATGTTATTCTGATGTATAATCTGTATTCATGTAAAGTTTCATCTAAATCAGTTCTGTCGTTTAGGCGTGAAAGAGCCACAAACATACATACCAACATTTATCCATCCTCAAAAACTTTCACATTTATAATATTAGTAAGATATATATATGTATATATATATATAGGTAAGTAAGAAGTAAGATTGTTGGTTATTATCATAGATTATACATATTATACGGTTATTATCAAACAGCTTGCTTGTATTGTTTTTACTGGCGAAGTGGGATGGGATGGGACGCTTGATGGCGCGTGAGTCACGCGGGCCGCGGGCGCGGGCGCGGGGGCAGGCGGTTAGCCAAGGGAAGGGGTACCGAGGTACAGCGAGCGGCAGCCGTGCGCCATACGCACGAGCGCCCGGATGCTGTGCGCACGTGTACCGAAATAAGTAAAATTTGCGACAATTTCTCGTTGATTTTGTTTTTGTTGTTTTGTTTTGTTCGTTGGTTTTGTTGTTTTGTTTGTTGTTTGTTGGTGCTCGTTGTTGTTGTTGTTTTGTTTCTGCTTTGATTTTCAATTACAAAACTTTGTAAAGATATAATTATGGCTACAGTTGCATTAATCGTCAACGAAAATACTATTTTACATAATATAATACCTATGCCTCCCGATGGAAGTTGTTTATTTCATGCAATAGCGTTTTCTATTTACAATTCCATTAATTTTGATCAAACACAATTACTAAGAACTACAATAGTTAATTATATTTATGATAACTGGGACGAGTTTAATTTGTATACAAGCAATGCACGGGGAGATCCTTTCTCTTCACGACAAGAGTACAAAGCTACGATGCTCCGATCTACCAGTTATGGCGGTACTGCTGAGGTGAAGGCAGCAGGATTTTTGTATCCAGCGAAGTTCGAAGTGTATGAACGTAATACGGGTATTCTGAGGGGTGTATTTGGCAGAGAAGGATATGCAATAAAGCGTTTACTTCTTTCAGGTAATTTATCATCGGGTCATTATGATTTTTGTTCACCAATAGGGTCCGAAGGATTAATAAATAATACATACGATAATACGCAGGAAAGCTTGGTAAATAAAACAAAAGATTCAAAGGTTGGTCGTCCAAGACGTAATAAAGGTGGTCGTCCAAAAAAGTCTGAAAAGTCCCGCTCAGAACAAGTACTTGAAGCTAAACAGAAACATAAGCAAACTCAACCTAAAATTAATAGGCCAGCTGTGGCGAATCATACGGCGATGGATCTCGAGGAATCTCAAGGCCAGCATCTTCGGGTCAATAACGAACTCGTAATCCCTGCTACCTCAGTGTGCTCTATGACCTATACATCTAAGTCACTTACGCCAATATCCATGACGTATACTCCTAAACATGCTGAGTCTTTAGTAGCTTCTAAGTCTGGTGATACAGTTTCTCAAAAAAATCTTTCTGTTCCTCGTAAACGAAAATCGTCAGAAGAGCTTAAAAAATATAACAAAGAGAAAAAACGTGTATCGAGAAAAAAAGAAGACGTTGAAATTAAGGAAAGAATAAGAAACAGACTGTCAAAGAGATTACAAAGGTCACAAAAATCTACAAGAATACGTGACAATATACGTGCTCGTGACACGGCTGCTCATCGTTTTTTACGCAAGGACTCTCTATACAGAGAAAATGAACGAGCTCGTGATACTGCTGCTCATCGTGTGTTACGCGAGGACCCTGTATACGGAGAAAATGAACGAGCTCGTGATACTGCTGCTCATCGTGTGTTACGCGAGGACCCTGTATACAGAGAAAATGAACGAGCTCGTGACACTGCTACTCATCGTGTGTTACGCGAGGACTCTGTATACAGAGAAAATGAACGAGCTCGTGACACTGCTACTCATCGTGTGTTACGCGAGGACTCTGTATACAGAGAAAATGAACAAGCTCGTGATACTGCTACTCATCGTGTATTACGCGAGGACTCTGTATACAGAGAAAATGAACGAGCTCGTGACACTGCTGCTCATCGTGTGTTACGCGAGGATTCAATATACAGGGATGAAGAGCAAGTTCATAATACAATTGAACATCAATTAAATAGGCAGGATTCAGATTATGTTGAACGTGAGAAAGAGACGCGTAATTTTAGAAAAAATACTTATCTACGTGATTGGATGGCCATACGTCAAAATTTTTTTGATAATATCGCAGATGGTCACACGAATGTCTGTTCCTGTTGCGGTCGTTTGTGGCACAAAAATTCGCTTAGAGTTATGAGAAAAGATCAGTTGCCTAAAACATTTTCAGATCAAAACCTAAATGATTTATTTCTAATCAATACATCTGGTGACTGTGGTTCATTTTGTTACACGTGTCAAAAATATCTAAAAGAAGGCAAAATACCACGGCTTTCCATGTATAATGGTTTAACTTATCCTGTAATTCCAGATGTTCTGCAACAACTTACTCCACTTGAGGAACGTATTGTATCACCTCGACATATATTCCTTAAAATAGTTAGGCGAGGTCAAGGTCTCGGTTTTCAACATGGATTGGTAGGGAATGTAGTGAACGTTCCAGTCGATGTTAACACTATGGTCTCAGCGTTACCAAGGCATGCATCTAATAGTCATATAATAACACTTGTTTTGAAGCGAAAAATGTGCTACAAACACGGTCGTCAAGAGCGTATTCGTCCTGCAATAGTGAGAGAAGCTGCAAAATATTTAGTCCAGACAGAATTATTTAAAGAATTAAAAATTACATATGATGATAACTGGGCATACGACGACGAAGTTGACGCTGATGATGATCGTATAGATAACAATGACTGCACATGTGAACCTGATGAGTTAATAGATGAACCTGTAAATCTCGGTAATGCTGAAACTTTACTTGATAATGAGCAGGATGTCGTCATAACAATGGCACCCGGTGAGGGTAAGTACCCGCTGTCACTACTGTATGACGATTTTCTTGAAGAATTAGCTTTCATTAAGGTTCATGGTGGCATTAAAAGGCAGTTTAAAATAAAACTAAGTTCATCTGAGATAATGAAATCCGAAATAAGTCGGCATGATAGAAGGGCTATGCGGTCAGATTATTTGTTTACTTTATTAAAGAAACAACAGATGACCCAAATAGGTGGACACATAGCTACTTGTCTTCGAAAGAAAATCGTCAACGGCGCTCCTATTTTAGTAAACAACCTTCTTAATAACGACTACCTACAGAACCTCATTCAGCATGATGATGGATATAGAATTCTTAGTAGTGTGAGAAATTCCCCAGCACACTGGGAAGAAGAAAAGAAAAAATTGTTAGCAATGATTCGGCAGTTCGGTGTCCCCACATTGTTTATGACGATATCAGCAGCTGAAACACAATGGCCTCATTTAATAAAACAGCTTAAAAGCACAGTTGACAAAGAGGAAGTCTCTGTTGAGGAATCACAAAATATTCCATACGCAGAAAAAGTGCGACTCATTCAGTCCGACCCATTTATATGTGCTACTTTTTTCGAAACACGTTATAAAGAATTAAAAAGAACATGGCTGTCTCTCGTTGGGCCTTTTGGTGACCGTAAAATAAACCATCAATACCATCGAATAGAATTCCAAAACAGAGGTTCTCCTCATGCCCATATGATGTTGTGGATAGAAGATGCGCCTATCTTCATTCCTGGAGATCAATCATCAACTGAAAGGGTTATAATGTTTGTTGACCAAATCATATCCTGCAATAGTGAAGAATTAGATGAAGACTTAGTTAAGCTACAAACTCACAAACACACACATTCATGTCATCCCAAGTCAAGTCGCCCTTGTAGGTTTGGAATACCTTTTTTTCCAATGGATAAGACACGTCTTCTAACACCCCTGGAAGAAGATAATCCAAGACTAAAAGAATGGAAAGAAATATCTAAAAAGTTAAAGGACGACTTGGTGAATATTCCGCCACATTTAACATTTGATGAGTACTTAGCATCGACAGAATTAAATATCGAAAAATACATATGCGCAGTTAGATCAACACTTAAACGGCCCAAAATATATCTATAGAGACGCCCAAAAGACGTCATGGTTAATCCTTTTTGCAAAAAAGTATTGGAATTACAGCGAGCTAATATGGATTGCCAATTTATACTAGATCCATTTGCCTGTTCCGTTTATATTGTCGATTATATTAACAAAGCTGATCGAGGCATGTCAAATTTACTAAGAGCGGCGGTGGAAGAGGCCAAAAGTGGCATAAGAGACTCTCTACGCGCTATATCAAAAGTATTTCTAAATTAAAAAGGACATTAAAAAGGAAATTTCTGCCCAAGAGGCAATTTACTGTCTGGCGGGACTTCACATGTCACAAGCCTCTGAGAGCGATGTTTACATAAACACAGGACACCCCAATGAACGAGTGGGTATTTTAAAATCTTTAATAGATTTGCAGTCCTTGGATCCATCGTCCACAGACATATTTAAAAAAAAATTACTGGATCATTATAAAAATCGGCCACGTGATCAAACGTTTGATACAACGAGTTTAGCTTACTTTGCTGCGTATTATACTTTTTCAACTAAAATCATACGGTCATACGTTTCCGAAGATATAATAGAGCTCAAGATCCTGATAATTTCTACAGGGAGCAGCTAATGTTATACACAAACTGGAGGGATGAAATTACTGAATTGGTCAACGACATTATAAACCTCGAACAGAAATTTATTGAACTTAGTGATGAAATCCGTTCTGAAAGTCTTCAATTTAATCGCTTGGGGGGGCCAGATGAGTTTGAGGCATTGTTGGATGCAATTCGTAACGTAGATAAAGATGAAGAGGATGAGGATAGTGCAGTGAAAGAAAAAGCTCGTCCTTTAGATGATTATGAATTAGAAACACAAGAAGGTGATCCAGATCATTGTCTACAGTTACATGGAAATCAATCGGATTTAGTAGGAGGAGCGATTGCTCAACCAGCAGTATTGTGTGAAGATGATGTATTGAGTTTAGTTAGAATATTTAATTGTAATCAAAGACATTTTGTATTACATGTAGGACATATTTTCACTCAAGAATCACCACCACCTTTTTATTATTTTGTTAGTGGTGGAGCTGGCGTGGGCAAAAGTTTGTTAATTAAGGGCTTGTATCAATATTTAATGCTTATGTTCAATAGAGTTCCGGGTGTAAATCCTGATGATGCTAGAATTTTACTTTGTGCATACACGGGAAAAGCTGCTTTTGGAATCGGTGGTCAAACTGTACACAGTACGTTTGGACTTCCAGTATCCCAGTGTGGCCAAACAATGCCCGAATTATCAGCAAGCACCGCGAATACCTTAGCATGTAAACTTGCAAAAGTAAGATTAATTATTTTGGATGAAATATCTATGCTAGGGAGTAGAACTCTGAACCAAATTATTAGGAGATTGCAGCAAGTATTTCACACAGATACGCTATTTGCTGGTATGTCTATTATAAGCGTCGGGGACTTCAATCAGTTACCACCGGTAGGAGACAACTGGGTTTTTCAGCCAAACAGTAGTCGAAATCCATTGGCACCCCTTGCTGGCGCTCCGTTGTGGGAACCATTCCGTCTCTTTATGATGACTAAAATAATGCGGCAAAGAGATGATCTGGCATTTGCAATAGCCTTAAACAATATGGCTGTCGGTCGGATGACTTCTATGGATATAGAGTTAATAAATTCTAGATGTCACAGTATTAATACTTTACCTATTGAGGCACATGGAGCGATACACTTATTTGCAACCAACAATGAAGTCGACAAATACAATAATCAAGTATTGTCTCTAATGAACACTGAAGGGTCCTCGGTTAAAGCACTTGATGTGGTTTCTGGAGCACCAAATCCGCAAGCTGCTAGAAAAGCCTTGCAATCTGTAAATGCTCTAGCTACAATGCAGACCTATGGTCTTCCTAAGAACTTGTTTTTACGAGTAGGTGCACGTTATATGATAACTGTGAATATTGACACTACGGATGGCCTTGTGAATGGTACTACCGGAATATTGAAGGCTATAGATTACGGTCGACACAAGGAGACAAGTGAAAAGCGGCCTTTACGTATTTGGGTTCTGTTCGATAAAAGTACGGGAATAGCTACAAGAAGTAAATGTCAAGTAACTTCTCGGAAACATCGTCAATATCTCAATTCGTATTGGACGCCATTAGATGCTGTCACTTATACTGTGAAAAGGTGGAAATCGTCAAATCTTATAGTGCAGCGTACTCAGTTTCCAATAGTACCAGCAGAAGGTATTACAATTCATAAGTCGCAAGGTGCAACCTTAGAAAAAGTTGTGATTCATATTTCTAAAAATGTAAAAAGATCGATGTTGTATGTAGCTTGTTCTAGAGCAACGTCATCGTCTGGACTATTTTTAATCGTGAATTCAGGTGGATTCAAACCTCCCTCTGAAATATCAGAATCGAGTGCTGTAAGTATAGAAATGAAACGACTAGAGCAAAACAAATTGGTTCCATATTTTAATTTTTTGCAAACACCTGAAGATAATGCAGTTCAAATTGTATTTCATAACGTGCAGTCATTACGCAAACATTTTTCAGACGTCATCGTAGATCCGATTATTCATTCCTCCCATGCAGCATTGTTTGTTGAAACCTGGGGATGTCGTAGAGACACTTTTGAACTTGATGGTTTTTATGAGGTCTGCAGAGTAGATGGTCCAGCTATATCTAATGCAAATCCAGGTTGGGGATCTATCGCGTATGTACGTCGCAATCTTAAGGATGCCGTGACAGATGGATCATGTAAAAGATATTATTTAAATAACCCAGGCGATGCCAACGGCCATTGTGAATGCTTGCATTTTGAAATGTTTAATGTCAGAGTGATAACTGTATATAGGTCACCACAATGTCAAATTAATGTTGCAATAGAATGCATAAATACAACAATATACGGCAGCAACCTCAATAGGTATACTTCATGTTCTCGTTTGATAGTTGTGGGAGACTTCAATATCAATTTTAGAATGAATCCCCAAAATGGAATTTCCACATATTTTTCATCCATAAACATGTTTCCGTTAATAAACACTAGCACTACACGAAGTAGTACAACTATAGATAACGTTTTTTCGAACTTCAATGTTCAATGTGGTACTATTCATACCTTTTTCAGTCACCATTTACAGATCTGGTTCAAATTTAATACTTAATTATTAGTATTTTTGAACTAGATTTCTAAATAGTGACTAAAAAACTTTATAAATAAATAACTTTGATAAAATATTTTTTACAAGGCTAGTGTTAGGTATTTCATTTATATTAAAAAAAAAGAAAAAATAATAAAAAAAAAATATTAATAAATACCTATATGTTAATACAAAATAAAGGATTACTGAGAGACCTTTGTCTTACATTTTATGCTCCTCCAGCTCAAACTCAAAGCACTTATTTCAAATAAACCATTTACAGGCACTTTTGAATTGTCAATAAGTCGGTCAGTCAGAAAAAGGAAGCTAGTTGCACATTCCAAGGAGTAGATCTCGATGGAGAAGAACGTGCAAGAAACTCCATGGACACTCTTTTAAACCATGATTATGTATTACAGAAATTCTGGTTACATGTCTTATTACTTCTAATATATGAGACCAATGCTAATTAAAAATTACATTAACAATAAAATTAAAATAAGCTAGTGGCAGTTGAGAGATGACCAGTCTCAACTGATGGCGCCCGTTCACGAACATGACGCGTGGATCAGCACTACTCAGCTCAACCATATTGAAGGGAACCGAATGACCCAACACACGTGCCACCATCAGCGAGACATTTGAGTGAGCATGACAAACTCTCAATTGCCATGCTCGTTCATGTCAAAAAAAAAAAACAAAAACAGTTACATTATATTACACGTGGTACTCATATTTACAAAATAAATAAAAAATGCTTCGAAGTTATACAATACTATAACTTTTCAAAAGTTAAAAATAAAAAGATTAAACATTTAGTCCAAAAAAAAAAAAAATACGATTTAAAAAAAAAAAAAAAAAAACCATGTTTATAAAAATAAAAGGGAGAGCATCTCTTCCAAATATAAAATAAAAGAAAACTAATTAGTGGACCCAAGTGGCTGTGACTGTCGAGCAGGACCAGCATTAAGCCAAGCTTTTTTATCAAGGATATAATCCTCTAATTTATAATATGCTTGTCTACATAGTGTGCGTTTTATGCATGTTTTAAATTTTGTCTCGTTCAGTTGTAGAATCCGCAGTGGTATTTTATTATAAAATTTTACACAATTCCCCATAAAAGAATTTCGTACCTTAGCCAATCTAAACCGAGATTGATCCAAATTGTGCCTATTTCTAGTATTAAAATTATGTCTATCACTTCTCTTCTTAAAGAGATGAAGATTTTTCCGAACATACATAATGTTTTCATATATGTATTGACAAGGTACCGTCAGCTTTCCACATTGTTATGTTATGGATTTCATTTAGCAATAAAAATACCATAACTTTTACTTATATACCTACAGGTTTGTACGGAACCCTCGGTGCGCGAGTCTGACTCGCACTTGGCCGGTTTTTTATACTTGAGTTATTAGGCGAAAAATGTGGTGGTACTTTTAAGTACCGTAAGGAGGGAAAGGGAGTTGTTTAAAACTTACCAAAGAGGTTAAAAAAGGCTTTCTATCGAAATTCTATTTTATTTGTCAAATGTGTGGGAAAAAAATAGAATTAATAAATTGTAAAGAACCAGATAACCCCACAGACCTAGGAGCAGGGTTTTTAGGTTTAGAACAAGTTTCAGCTTCTCTTGATATTCCCTGTATGTCCGATAAATTATACGCCAAATGCCATAACAAGGTCTGTGGACTATGGGAATTAGCCAAAGAAAAAAGCATGGAGGAAGCAGCTAAAGAAGAGTACGATCTAGCTATTCTCAACGGGGACGTGGATTTGAACGGAGTACCGATGATAACTGTGGTTGCTGACGGCTGCTGGTCTAAAAGATCGTATCGAAAGAATTATAATGCTTTATCGGGTGCAGTAGTAATAATTGGTTATAGGACAAAAAAAGTTTTATATATGGCAGTTAAAAATAAATATTGCATGGTTTGTGCTAGAGCTGAGAATAGAAAAATTACGATTCCAGAACACATCTGCTTTAAAAACTACACGGGTTCGTCAAGTGGCATGGAATCAACAGCTCTGGTTGAAGGTTTCAAAACTTCAAAAGATACACATGGACTTATTTATTCAAGATTGATAGCTGACGGTGATACAAGTACACATAAAAACATAGAAAAATCAAAACCTTATGGCAATGTGTTAGTGGAGAAAATTGAATGCACTAATCATTTATTGCGGAATTACTGCACTAAATTAGATGAGCTGACCAGAAACACAACCTACCCATTAAGGTACCGAAAAGCTGTTCAACAAAACATATTGCGTTTAAGGCGTTCAGTTACTGGTGCTGTAAAACATATATATGCGCAAAACGACGATTTGTTGAACGGGGTGGCCCGTTCAACAAATCCACGTGTTTGGAAATCATAGCTCATGCAAATCTTATTATTGCAAAAAACTGAACGAAGTGGAGTCATCGACAGACGAAAATCTAGTTTCAACGATGAAAAGTAAAGAACCCTGGCTTTATATTTTCAGCCATATTGAAATTCACTTCCAGACTTGTGAATAATGCTACAGTAGTTTTTAATAGTATCGTAGCGAAGTTCATTGGTGGAAAAATAATAAATTATTCAGGTAGGCAGTCGTATGCCGGACGATGTGCTGCATCAGTGGTCTCATTCAATTCGAGACAACCACTGTCATACCTAAGTAAAAAAATTTTACTCAAGAGTCCCAACAAACATATAAAACGTCTCGAAGCCAAGAGAGATCTTAAAAGATTAGCGTCGGCAAAACGTAGATTATATAAACCGTTTAACAAAAAAATCAAAAAGCCTACTAGTGGGAATGACAAAAATTATGGCGAATGTTGTGAAAAGCCTGACTTAAGTGAGGCCGATTTTGAATTTGCTAAAACTGATCATCTGAAAACAATAACGTTAACCGACAATGATCGCCATGAATTAGAAAGAAGAACTATTCTGCAGGCCGATTCGGAAATTGCGGCTCACGGCATCTGTTTTTGGAAAAGTGTGTAAACGAGGAAATATAAAATGCGGGCCTTTGGTCAAAAGTATCGTGACAGAAAAAAAATTAGATCATGTGAAATCTATTACACACGGTCAAAACTATGAACACCTTGCGCGTGATCAACTGGAGCTACATATTGGAACTCCCATACGGATGTGTGGATTATATAGACCGAAATTTACCTTTTTTAGGAGCAAGTCCGGATGGAATTGTGGGAAACGACAAAATTGACGAAATTAAATGTCCTTACTCAGCCAGAGACATGAGTGTTGACGATGGCATAACAGAAAAGAAAATTAATTTTTGGAAAAGAGACAAGGAAGGTAATTTCAATATAAATAAAAATCACGATTGGTTCTTCCAAGCGCAAGGACAACTACACGTTACACAAAAAATAAACATGCATATTTGCAGTTTGGACTCAAGTGAACATGAAGGTTGAACTTATTGAGGAAGATAAAGAATTTTGGTGTAAAATGGAAGAAAAACTGAAAAGTTTTTATTTTGATTGCTTACTACCGGAAATTCTTGATTCTCGGTTAGATAGGCAAATGGAGATTAGGGAACCTAAATATATTCTTGACGCGATTAATGAAAAAAATAAACAAAAAGATTCGAAACGTAAATTAGAATCTAAAGAAACAAAGAAACGGAAAAGAAAAGCCCAATAAATTGCATGAACTTATTGTCCGTCTGTTAAAAATCTTTTTCTTAAGAATACGTGAAGGTATTAAGCTGAAATTAATATCAAATACTCAAGTCTGCTACCTCTTGAAGTCGTGAGAAATCAAACTTCTAAGTCAATGCAATCTAAAGATGTAGCTGTTTATGCTCCGTTTTAAGCGCATATTTTGACACTCGCAAATAAATTAAAACCTAGGAAACCTCCCAGTGACCTAGAATCCTGAAAGTTGACAAGAAGCAAATATAAGGATAAAGCACAAATATAGGAATAAATCTGAAAATCGTAAATTTTTAGTTACATCACAAAAAGGAAAATTTTCGATACTCTATTCGGGAATCGAAGGTAAGAACGGAACTCTCGGTGCGCGAATCCGAGTCGCACTTGACCGGTTTTTTTATTGTATCGCCACACAAATTTTGGTCAGCTAGTTGTTCATCTACATGGGCAGAGACAACTTTTATAATATACTAGCTGACCCACGCAACTTCGTCTGCGTCACATATATGAGAGAAAAAGCTCACAAAAGGAATACATTTTCCCAGTTTTTGCAACATTTTTCATTTATGTTCCGCTCCTATTGTTCATAGCGTGATGATATAACCTTCCTCGATAAATGGACTATCCAACACAAAAAGATTTTTTCAATTCCAACCAGTAGTTCCTGAAATTAGCGCGTTCAAACAAACAAACAAACAAACAAACTCTTCAGCTTTATAATATTAAGTATAGATATAGATTTTATGACCATACCTTTCCGTTACACCCTGTGGTTTTGTATGTTTTTGAAAACTTTAAATGGTAAAATAAGCAAGGTGCCTTTTACATTAGGTAATAATAGATTTTTTATTACACACTGGTTTTCTTTCAAATAAAGTATCTTGACTTGGCTCGCGAGGTTGTCGACATGTGGGAAGTGGACTCAGCGATCACTGTGCCGATAGTCGTGTCAGCGCATGGCTTAATTGCCAAGAGCCTCGACCAACACCTGGACCAACACCGGATCAAGGGCTTGATTCAGAAAGCGGTACTCTTGGACACGGCCCGTATTGTTAGGTGGTTCTTCTCTCTGGAGCCCTGACCGCCGGTAGCTTGGACCCTGTTCCCGATACCGGTGGGCTACAATTTTTTATATTTTTAAATGTTTTTTATATATAGCTTTATAATAATATTTAAAAATGTAAAAGGTAATTATAGATTTTTTATTACACACTGGTTTTATTATTAGGATGCCTACTTACCTACCTATCTACCTTGCATACCTACGCACCTAGCCTACCTAGGTTTGTTTGAATTCCCGGGCGTGCAAACCACAAAACCAAAATTTCATCACAATCAGATGAGTGGTAAGAGGACAAATAACTTTATTTTTATATAATACAGATTATTAGATTTATCATCATTAAATCTAATAATCTGTATAATATAAAAATAATGTTTAATAACCATCTTAATAATCTGTATTTGTATATTCTAGTCACTCAATACAGCAACTCAATTTTAGAAAATCCTAAGTTACTAATTATTGTCGCGCAACTGCAAGCGGGCGTCGAGCGAACTTGTCATTGTGTGCGTAACGACTCACACGACTCGAGCGCTGCAGTAAATACCTATTTTCCGCGCGCCTTGTTTACTCGGCACAGTCTTAAACGAAATAATTTATCTACCCAATTCGCCGAAAGAAAAAAAAAATGTTTTGACATTTTTTAAGGCGGGCGACCGGCTAAGCTAAAGCTTACTATAGTTGGTGCCAGTTAAGATCGAAATAGAGGTCATTCACACCTACCTACCAAGTTTTTCATAATTAAACGATAATGACACTCATTAATTACCTAAGTCTACCAATAAGCGATACATGCTTATATCGCTAGAGTATCGTAGTACCAGTCGGCTAGACATACAGTGGTTTAGAATCTTGTGTTGTTCCAATTTGAATTTATAAAACTAATACAATTACTTTCTTAGCAAAAAAATGAAATAAATGTATTTATTTATTAAAACTTTATGCACAAGTAAACACTGTACAAAGGCAGACTTAATGCCTTGGGCATTTTCTACCAGTCTACCTTAGGGTGATCGATTTATAAATTTACATGTGACGTAAAAAAATGCTTAAATGTACGATTTAACAAGATGAACGGATGTAAACTTAGCGTCAGTTCACACCGAGACGCGAATGTACTGGAAGAGGACAGTGCTTTCGCGCTGCGCCGCGCAAGACGCATCGCAACATCGCTAGGCGCATCATTAAAAACAAAGAAACTATAGCAATCCGAAACACGACCGAACGCAATGGAACTACGACACGGAATGTTTAATCAAAATGGCGGCCCATGCACTTTGACCATAATGTGCTGCACACCTGACGCGATGACCTCGCAAAAACAAAAACGGCATAAGATCAGTTTTTTTTTGTGATGAGACATTTATGTCATAAGAATATTTTAATATTTAAAATGTGCACTGACTTTATATTTATTCCGTATTTTATTAAAGAATATTGCATAATTTTAAGGTATCAGTACACTTGCACGGATTTTTTTATGAGTGTCGTTTTTATGGTTTTCGGAGTCGTTGATTACGAAAACGAGTTCAGATTGAAAATCCAAGATGGCGTCCAGCTTTTTAAGCTACTGCATTGCTTCTATCGCGGGCCTTGAGCGTGGAGACCGAATCCAGAAATTCCGTAACGAAAATAACCTTACACCCCCCGTAAAAAACAAATGCAATAGCTTTACCGCGGCAGTCCCCGAGTGCCACACGTCCTTTTTTTTTTGTCATGGGTGTTTTCATAGATTTTAGAGTCGCTTCCTCGGCGCCATCTGGATTTTGATTTTGTTCTCATTTTCGTTATCAGTGACCCTAAAAACCATGAAAACAACACTGATGACAGAAAAACCAAACATTTTCTTTGGCGACCTCGAATACCATTAAACGACATTCATTGCGGAAAAAAAACACTTACAAGTAATAACAGGCGTGTGGTTTGGTTTCCTCTACAGGGTAAAGCTTAGTGGCCATTAAGGTGGGCAGAACTCCAGTCGCGCAAGTGTCCATTCGCGCAAGGTTCCTTTTGCGCAAAAGTCTATTCGCGCTGAACTCCATGCGCGCACACAATATTTTCTTTACTTTTTTAATTGACGTTTCAGTAAGTTAGAATAGTGTTAAAAACGAAAATACAAAATTTAAAACAATTATTTTTTTAAATTAATTTCGTAGGGTACGTTTGTTCGATTTATTATTTTTTGGGTTGAGCACTTTGTTGTGTATGTTCCTCATCATATGTCATTTTGGATGTATTGAGACTCAAGCGATATCAATTTGCGACAGGTTTGTAGGGATGGAGGGACAGTATCGCTAATATTTCGACATCGGGATGAAAGTCTTTATTTCCATCTTAACTGGCACCAACTATAATAAATAATCAAAGAGGCCTAGTTTTTGAGTTTTGGCCCAACTGTGTCCTGTTTTGTTTGTTCTGTGTGTTTTGAAGAGTAGGTTAGGTACGACGCCGACGAGAGCAGCCAATTTCGGGATGGACATTTAATTTTCACATAGGTCAGTAAAGCGAAATGTTTTTCTTAATCCTAGGGGTTAAGATGTACGTGGTTGTTGAAGAAGAATCTAAGGATGAGGGGATCGGTGGTAACGTGGTCATAGTCTCATCAGTATGGGTTACGCCAAGGAAGTTAGAAAGTTTCTGGCCCAATTCGAAGTTTTCTACTCAATATAACAAACATTTTAATGACATAACTGAAATATTTTAATATTTGTTGGGTTATGTTTATCTTTGTAAAATGGTATATCTTCACAAAAATGTTTCTAGTGTCTGTTGACTTTGTTATGTGTACCAACTGCAGGTTGTACAGGGCAGTTGGCCCTGGTTAACAGTTTTTACTGCAGCAGGCCATGCATGTCAACTGTCAGCAGACGGCAAGGTATAATATTATATTATGGTAGTGTGAGCATGGCCATTGGTTCCCATATGATTGCTCCTATCTTCTCACTTTCTTCACTTATCCTGCTACCTGCTGTGTACACATACACATAATACTGCATGGCAAGCAAGCAAGTTAGCATGTGCTGGTGAACTCGTGACTCTGGTGTTTGAGTTTTCAGGCTGCTATTAGGCATCTACCATGGCTTAAAACTGCAAGTTTGTATGTGCTGGTGGACCCGTGATGAACTCTGGTGTTGGGGTTTTTAGGCTGCTCTAAGGCATCTAACATGGCTTAAAAATAGCTATAAATAGAAAGGATGTTCACAGTTCTTAAGGCCACTAATGAGCATCCCTAAGTAACTTTTTTACAATACTTACCTTATTTAATTAAATTTTAGATGATATTCTACTAGCACGAAAAAAAGCAAAGGAAGCGAAGATTAAAAGCGGTGTGACTGATGGAGAGGAAATTATTGAAAAACGTCAAACAAGACCATCAAAGCGGATATTATCTAGCGATGAAGAGGATGATGATACATTGAATGTTCATAAATCACTAATTCATACTCGCAAATTGGTCAAAATATTTGAAAGAAGGGATCTGATCTAATGTAGAAGATGGTGTAATACTTCACACAGCTCAAACTTCACGCAGCTCAAGTTGAATTAAGTGAATCAGGAAAACCCCCATGGAAGCATTAAAAATGTTTATAGATGCAGACTCAACAAGCGGACAGTATGAAATTATAAGAAACACGAACAAAAAGTTATTTTCATGATATAGCTTAATTCAAGAAGCAAAAAAAGGGTGTTATCCTCCCCCAGAAACATGCCCGGTAACGAGTACCTGCGCTTCATCAAAGAGACAACTGATATAAGCAATGAAGAGATCAGTTATGTCAAAAATTCTGTTGATAATTTGGTTGCGACTGAGGTGGATATTGACGGAAAAAAGTTTTTGATTCATTCCCAATTTGTAATGACAATGGTTGACGGAAAAGTTTGCAATGCAGCTACTGGAACAACATCCACGAGTCGCTGCTATAAATTTGTGAAAAAACTTCAAGAGTTAAATATTTTGGAAGACAAAAGGAAACTCTCAAAAGATGCTACTGAATTCGGACTGTCTATTTTACATGCGAGAATAAGATTTTTCGAAAGCATTCTGCATTTAGCGTACAACTTGCCCTTGAAAAAGTAGCGGGAGAGAAAAGCACACGAGGAAAAAGAAATGAAAAAGAATAGGAAAATTGAGACACAGACCAGGTTTCGCAATGAAACCGGCTTATTAGTTGATACCTAAAGAAAACTTCGGAAATACGAATGATGGGAACACCAGCAGGAGATTCATTGAAGATCCGAAACTAGCTTCAGACATTACAGGGATAGATTAGAGTTAATATATAGATTAAAAGTTATTTAGAAACCATTTCGAGCGGATATACTATAGATGTAGAAAAATAAGCGGAAGAAACTGCTTGTTTATACATAAAACTCGGCACCCAATGACACTCACACAAAGTACATACTTTTACATGAATCAGATATAATTGAAAATGCATTGTTACCTATAGGACAACTGTCTGAGGACGCAGCGGAAGCAACAAACATTTTAGGACGTACAGACAGGATTACTCAAGGAAATTCTCTAGAAAATCCTGTAATAGAGATATTTTAAACAGGCTTTTTTAAAGCTAAGATCCATTTCTTAGTGCCTCAAGGGCAATAAAAAAAACGTCTTCGTGTCTGCCTGAAACATTAAACATGCTTCTGTCTGCTACACCAAACCCAACAATCAGAAAGTGAGAACCTGTCAGTGATTCCTAGGGTGTGGAAGTGTTTATTCAGTGAGCAATGTCCAGTGGTGATGCGGGCATCATCACTGGACACTGCTCACTCACTAGACGCAGGCTATCTCTGTCCAGGTGCAGAAGACACCTGGTCAGCTTTGTATCCAGGGAAGGCATAGCTTCCTTGGATATCCTACATCCTGGTGTCGAGGTCCACCATTTCTCCGCTTGTATCGGGTGTGATCCTTTAACCAGCTTCTTAGCTGCTTAAAGGTAATGGTCACAATGGGTTCGGATCCGTAGGGTTTTGTGTTATTCTGGCAAGCAGCGTCGTTGATGAGTGATCCACTGTGACCTCTAATCCACTGCAGCGTTACCCTGTTGTGATTAAGCACCGTGATTCGTTCTAGGGCTTTGTGATCTGGTTACTCTTTAGGGATTGGAGGCCTGAGGCACTGACGGAGAGTATTCGAATGTTGGTATCCGTAACCTTCCTGGCCTCTATAGTCATTAATGCGCTAGTCGTCTGTGCGTACGGACGCGTCATTGACACGTGACCGAAAGTTCAATGTAAGGTCATTGACTTTCGTATCGTGTTGTGAGAATGTATTCGGGCGTTATTTAGGTCCATGGACCTTACACCGAAAAGATAACAGTTTGATTATCTAAAAACAACTGTCACTGTGACGTGTTCCCATACAAAAATGTGTTTCAAACAGCTGATTTTAGATAATCAGAGCGTCATATTTTTGGTGAACATGGACCTAAGTGCAATAATTGCAACATAGTGATTAATGAAGTACTTTGTTTTATACAAAACAAGATAGACGTGATGGATAATGTGAGCCTCGTGTAGATATGTGTGGGAGCTTTCAAGAGGGAAGAAATTAGTGGAGCAAAGTCCCTGTCGTTTCAAGCAATCCTGAATGCTAAGCGGATGATACAGCGGAAAAATAAAGGGAAAACAACGAGAGATTTGGAAGATATTATAGATCTTTTCAAGTCTACAAATCCTGATATGACTCCAATATTTGTAACTTAAAGACGGAATTAGTTTCAAATCTTTCAAATCCTACGGAAATACAATCGTTTGTGGATACGACGCGACGTCTCAAAGTATTTCTGACGATTAACGAGATATCGAATGAATCAAAACAAACATCAGCTGATTGTTACTTCGCCGAGAGAAAAAACAGTTCAAATAAAAACGGTCAAGGACACGCAACATCAGCTGCGTCTACCTGTCTCGCACCAACCATCAGTCCACTTGGTTGTACATTATAATCCCCAAGCATATACACTGTATCCACCCCACTACTTTCAATGATCGCATTTATTTAACTTAGGCAGTTTACGAAATCACTAAGATTGTCATTCGATTCAGTTGGCGTATAAACCGAGAACACTACAAACGATCTTGCGCTTTAACAGCAATAAGACGCTCAACTTGTGCTCTCACAAGTTAACACCGATACGGACTGATTAGCACTCTTACGCCACAGTATCGCAACTACTTCGTACGGACGCCCTCGCAGAATGGCCCGCTGAGACATCCACCGCTGATTTTCCAACGTAGTCGAAGTTGGGGTCAATGCCTCCCAACACAGAAATGTCGTGTGCCATCAACCAGGTCTCCTGTAGCGCAATGATGTCCGATGTTTTGCATGGTAAGGAATCATGATGGGATCCTCTGTACTTTCTGCCAATCATGATGCAGGATTCGCTGAAAGTACAGAGGAACAAAATGATGTGCGAAGACTAACACGTCCACCGGTGACTAATGCTGCAAAAGTTTACCTGGAGCCAACATTTATAATAATTGTAGGAGTGATGACAAAGAATATAAAAATAATGTGATACTTACCAACCCACCACAAAAGCCGTTTAGTAGTTTTACTTTCAATTTAGTTATCAAGGAGAAAAACATTGGGTTTCAACCTTCTTAGAAAGATAGATGTGATCTGTGTAGTCATGAAGTTGGCAACGCAGAAAAAGAAGTAAATTAAAACCACCTTATACCCCAAGGTAGAGCACGCGAAGAAAACGCTTTGGACCTACAAGCTGTTAAGATTTGTCCAAGTTTGAATGCGTCGGCATTGTACTATAAAAAACTGTGTGTCCACAATAATTTCACAATTTACAATATAAATACACAACATTGCCGATGCTACTGGTTTGATGAGACTGAAGCGGCGTTGACTGCAAATACATTTGCATGTTGCCTTATTGACTATTTAAATGATACTCTGATCAACAGTCTGACACCTGTTTTGATTAATTGGAATGATGGGTATACATATCGAAATAGAAACACGACTTTTTCAAATGTTCTTTTGTCATTCAGTGTTGATAAAAATGTCTGATTTATCAAAAATATTTAACCGAAGGCCACACACGAATTGAGGTTGATTCTGTTCGTGCCACTATTAAAAAATTAAAACAAAAATTAACCTATTTAATTACCATCCGATTGACTAGCGAGGCCATATGAGCATTATTTATGATCATTTATCTGCTGTAATTGCTAATAGCGTGCCAAAAGATTGTTACTTCAGGCAGGTCAGATTCAGGCTGGATGTGTGCTAGAACTTTTTATGAAAACGTTACCTCGTTCAATCCATATAAATAAGTAATATACCTGAACCAGTTATATTATTCCTGGACGGTCATAAGTCACACATGACATGATTTATCAGATTTTGTAAAGATAATGGGATTGAAGTTATCTCTCTATTCCCTAACTTGACACATCTACTTCAGCCGATAGATGTTGCGGTCTTTAGCCCTTTAAAGGTAATACTTTTAAAGGCCTGGCACAATCAAGTGAAGAGTTGGAAAATGGAAAATCTAAAACAAACAATGAAAAGAGAGCATTTTGCTCCAAACTTTGAGGTAGCTTTGCGAAATATTGCCGCAGATACAATAAGAAACGGATTTCGAAAAACTGGGTATTTTCCCTTTGGTCCAGAATACGTCGACGTCGACATGATAAAATAAGTTAACAAAATTGTGCTACTGTGTCCAAATCGGCATTAGAAAAAAAACTCGACAAAATAGTTTATGTGAATACCTTGGAATCAAAAATACGAAGCTATATATATATACCCAGAGCTAACGTTGAGGACCTGCTGCCAAATGGAGATCTGTGATTATATCCCATTTGGGATAAAACTAAACACTATTTGAACTATCATGGAGCAGTCAATACAAGTCTCGCATTTTTCCGAACCTAAACATGTCAGAGAATCCGAATTATTGCCACCACAAACACCTGAGGTATTCGAGGCCGAGAAGTAAATTTTTAGCTAACCTGAACACGTATTAGACGTCTCGCACCACTACTCAGAAAAACCACTTGAAGTGTTGGCCACAAAAAATATGCAGAGAAGCTAGCGAAGGAGGTGGCGGAACGAGAGAGGGAGAGGGCCTCTCGTCCCGGCCGCCGCAGGAGACGCACCGGGCGGCGGGGGCCACGTGGTGGCTACCGGCCACCGTAGATGCGGGCCTGTGGACGGTTGGCTATGGTCTAGCTAGCCGTCCGTCCGTCTAACGACGACAGGCCGTGTCGACGGCGCGTTCGTGTTCCACGCGCGCCTCAAAGAGATGTCAGCATAAGGGGCAGGGGCCCGCAAGGGCCGAAGCCTGCCGGGGTTGCGGGCCTGTTCGAAAGAGATACCGCGGCCCCGGAACATAACATAAAGGGCGAGGAAGGAACATGGATGGGTTTTAGTCAGTAAGAGTCTGACACTCTCTCCCGCTCCACCCAGAGTGGGAGAAGTCATTTGATGATTTCCCATCCCAAAAAAAAAAAGTGTTGGCCACAAAAAATATGCAGAGAAATTTACCTCAGAAAGTTGCCGCAACTATCACGGAGCCATCAATACCAGTCTCGCAATCTTCCGAATCTGAACATGTCTGAGAAGCCGAAGTATTGCCTTCACAAACACCTGAGTTATTCGTAGCCGACAATTCATTTCCTAGTTTACCTGAACACATATTAGACGTCTCTCACCATATCTGTATACCCTAGATACCACGTGCATTCTTTGCTAAGTCTTTCGAATAGTTGAATTAGAGATTTAGCTATTTCGAGATCATGCGAAATAACTAAATCTCTAATTGCCTGGCCAATATTATATAGTAACACTAGCTGACCGGCGCAACTTCGTCTGCGTCTCATAAATTGAAATGTTAGCTATCCTATCTCTCAAGTTGGATCGAACTGCACATGGTGTGCGAATTTTATTATAATCGGTTAAGTGGTTTAGGAGTCCATTGAGGACAAACATTGTGACACGAGATTTATATATATTAAGATTTGTGACGTGGAAACTATTAAATAAATGTATTAAGATGGTTTTCCAAGGTTTATTATAATAAAACAAAAAAATAATCATCGAAATCGTTATTATAATAAAAAAAAAATAATCATCGAAATCAGATTCATTGTTTTCATCTGATGTGTTGTGTTCTTCGTCACTACTTTCTAGTGATGCATTTTCGGTGTCAGGGAGTAATAGACTTATAGTCTCCGAACAGAATGGTTTACTTTTCTTGCGTGGTTGTTTTCGAGTGCTACTTAAAAATGGGTCTGACGTAAGTAATAGTCTATTTAAAATGTCCCGATTACATTTTTGACTGTCAAATTCACGCGAGAAATTTTGTCTGTAGAGTCTGAAGTACTTGTTGCGAGCTTCGGCAGCTTCTTCAGAAAGCTGCCTAATAGGTAATATCGATTGGGATATTACTGTTGCACCATGCATTAAAATTTTACGAACGGTAGGCGACATTGGGTGCCATTCATACAGCTGCACGTACAATGTAGCAGTTTCGTAGGAGTAGGCTTCAAATTTTTTAGCATCAATCGCGTGACCACTTGAAATTGCTTCCAAGATTACTTTGAATCGATATATCAACGTGGAGTCTATTCCGGTTATTTGAGAAGCTGTTTCAGGATCAGAAAAAAATCTTCTCGATGTGTTGCCATCATTACTATTCCCGAACCCCCGAAACGCTTTTTGTATAATTTCTTTTCTCTCCTTTACAGCTCTTTTGTCTTCTGTAGACCTTATTTGCCATTTTTAACGCCAAGTTTGTAAGATAAATGCAATAACGATTCGAAAAAACGTTGTCTTGCGTGGAGAATCGATAGACCAAATTTTAAACTTTCTCGGTCTACTTCCATTCTTCTGGTTAAATTATTAAAACTTTTGGAAGTTCGCCCACAAATATAGCACCTCATAGTTGAAGAAGTATTGGTAGCTGCATTAGAGGAGAATCTGCGGAATAAGATTGTGTGCGGAGTTTGAGCGACGTCATCAGACAAAGATTATTTGCAGAAGACAATCTGATTTACTCAGGGGCGGTGAAATTGGCATGCGGTTTGGAAGCAGCGGAGCGAGATGCGGCCGTGATGGAACAAAGAACAAGCGCGGAGGTACCAGAAACTACACGCGTTGAGGACAACACGTGGACATGATCAGCGCGGGCGCTGCGGCGCAAGATACAGGCAAAGGTGCCGGGAGCTGTACGGGCGTGCAGCTGGCTGCTGTAAGCATTTTTAACCGACTCTCAAAAAGAGGTCTTTTTACAATTTTACAGAATTATAGAAAGTAGCGAAGATTGAGCAATTGAGGTAACGAAAAAATACTCTAGCTTAGCTTAGCTTAATTTAAAAATTGTGACGAATGTCTTGGCACCAAAGAAGACGTAGAGTTGATTAAATTTTAACTGTGTGGTTTTCATTGTCAGTACAGCTGGGACTTGGTGTTACGCATCCAGATGTGAAAACAGCATTTCTTAATAGCGACCACGAGGAAACCATCTACATGCAGAAACCAGACTATTATGAGAGTTCTGGTGACTCTAACAAAGTGTTAAAACTTAAAAAGGCCATCTCTGGCATGAAGTAGGGCTCTATAGCCTGGAATAAGAAGATAGATAATTGTTAGCTTTAAAGGTGGTCGAAACCATTTTGAGAAAAGGTTTCTTTCAACAACGCGCGATAGAGTTCGTCTTTGCCCCGACGCCTAACCAGCGTTGTTTACTGCTCGCGAGATATCCAGTGGTATTCCTCAAACCGATGCATTAATACCCGACAACTCTGGTAAGTACCTATTTGTTACTTAATTATGTGTTGTCAATTTATATTTCATTTCTTTTCTGCACATTTTACTCTTTGCACAACATGCTAACTTGACCACTTCATTCTCAATAAGAAGCATACCCTCAGTTTAAGCACTTACATTTCAATTTAATTAAGCAATCATTTCATGTAAGAAACATTTAGTGACAGTGAACAAGTTATATCTATTAGGGCAGGGTTTCTTAACGTGGGGTCCATGGACCCCTTAGGGGACCGTAGCATGTGTGTCGGGGGTCCGCAGTAGATCAGTCAGTCTAAACATATTTATTAGGAAATTGTGTAGTAAACTCGACGAGACTTTGTCGGGTAGCTTCAAAAATAAAAAAGCGAATAAGAACAAAAGCAACCGGTTCCAAAAAAGTTCCTTCCGCCCCGTATCGACGATGCTCTCATACCAGACGCAACACGTCGTCACGGCGCCGGCGACATGAGCGAATTGGCCACTGACTTAAGTTCGGGCATAGATCGCCGTGTCGCCGCGTCCCGCCCCACCTTCCGCGCCGTTCCCGCTCACTCACTCACTCCCGCGATACAAGCAAACGAGTTTATTTAGCCACGCTGCGCGCCGCACGGGAAATCAAAAACATGACTTGCATTGTTTTAATTATTATTTTTATAAGTTAATTTCTTCGTAAAAAAGGTAAGTAAAAAAGGAACTAATAAGTTTTTTTTATACATAAACATATTCAATCGTGTGACAGTAATATAGTAAAGTAGAGTAATTGTATTACATTGTTTCAGTGTTTAAGAAAATGTCAAAAAAACGAAAGTATAATGATTCTTATGTCAACTTTGGATTTACTTTCAAAACTGAACATCATGGAACTCAAAAACCGCAGTGCTTTTTATGTGGTAAAGTGCTTGCTAATGGAAGTATGAAGCCAGCAAAGTTGTCAGAACATCTTAGAATTGTCCACCCTGGAAATGTATCTGACAGTATTGAAGATTTTCGTACTAAGAGAGATCGGTTTGAAAAAGCCTTTACGTAACTGACCTGACTGACTTTACCTAAATTAGGATTCACTCCGACACAAAAACCATGTCTTGAGGCATCGAACAAGGTCGCTTACCGTATTGCTCAGCAAAAGAAGCCACACACTATCGCGGAAACATTAGTACTTGTGCACTGGATATTGTGGAAATTGTGTGTGGTAAGGATGAAAAAAAGAAGGTTGAAGCTGTTCCCTTATCAAACGATGTAATTCATTCTAGAATTGTTGAAATGTCGTCAAATGTTTTAAAGCAGGTTATTGAAGAATTGAATGCTTCGCCGTTTCCGTTCAGTATGCAATTGGATGAAAGCACCGATGTATCACAATGCAGCCAACTCTTGGTGTTTGTCCGTTACGTAAAACATGACACGCGTCTTATCAAAGAAGAGTTTCTTTTTTGCCACTCACTTTTAGAAACTACGAAGGCGTCAGATGTCTTTGAAATGATAAAAAGATTTTTCATCGAACAAAATGTAGATTGGAAAACTAAACTTGGTAGTATATGCACCGATGGAGCTCCAGCAATGCTTGGTAACACATCTGGTTTTGCGGGTTTGATCAAGAAAGAGATCCCTCAAGTTACAAGTACTCATTGTATCTTACATCGACATGCCCTGGCTTCACGAACTTTGCCTACTTTTCTGAAGGAAGTTATGTCTACATGCGTCAAAATAATAAACTTCATAAGAGCAAGAGCCTTAAACCACCGCCTGTTTAAAAGGCTTTGTCAAGAAATGGGGTCAGAACATGAAGTATTGCTTTATTACACAGAAGTTCGTTGGCTGTCAAGAGGACAAGTTCTGAAGCGCTTGTTCGAGATGCGAGAAGAAGTGTTACTTTTCTAAAAGGCAAAGAAAATTCATTGTATGAATATCTTGAGAGTGAAGATTTTGTACAAGGGCTAGCGTACTTGGTAGATATATTTACTCATTTGAACGAAATTAACCAGTCTCTTCCTGCTGTCACCATCGTAGATGCCTCTGAACGGTTAAAAGGATTTTTAGGTAAACTGCCACTTTGGAAAAGGAGAGTGGAAACAGGTAACTTAGCAAATTTTCCGATGCTGGAAGAGTTGATAAAACAAGGTGACGTAAATACGACAAAAATGGTACAGGAGGTACGTAAGCATCTGGAAACATTGCAGACGTCTTTTGAAGGTTATTTTAGCTCAGAATCGCTTGAAAAAGAAACGTGGGTGCGGAGTCCATTTTTAATCGATATTGATAATATCAGCGACGACGATCTTATTGAAGATGACTTAATTGACATAAGATCTAAAGAAATTTTGAAAGCTGAATTTCATGCAAAAGATCTTGACGAGTTTTGGTGCTCTTTGAGTCAAAATTATCCTCTTCTTGTCAAGCGTGCTATGTCTGTTCTGATACCATTTGCTACTACGTATCTTTGCGAGGCAGGGTCTGGTATCAATAAAAACAAAAAGTCGCAACCGATTAAACGTCGCAGATGACATGCGCCTTGCCTTGTCGAAGACTGTCCCGCAATTTAACGTTCTCATTGAGGCCAAACAGCAGCAACCTTCTCATTAACATAGTAGTAAGTGTATTAAAAGTGCCAATAAAAGAATTTTTGATTAATACAAATAGGACTTTTATTGTTTCCAAAAATATTTATGGCTGGGGTCCGTGGAATAGTTTAAATTGTGAAAGTGGTCCGTGACTGCAAAAAGGTTAAGAAACCCAGTATTAGGGGGTTCAGGTTTCCGCACCTAGTCCTTAAAGTGGACCATTGTCATTACCTCTCTAGGTGTTCACTGTAACAGAAAGTGTCAAGGTTATGTTACCTATTACAGTGATGTATTCCAATTAAGATTTATTCACCGCCTTGAACTTTTAAAGAATTTGTAAAATGTTTTTCAGAGAGTGTCAAATCCGATCATGACTATTTAAAAAAAGAAGACACTTGGATCATACCTACTGCAAACCAAAAGTTGTGGAGAAATACTCAAAAACTGACAAAATTGTTTGTATTGGTAAGTTTATATTCGATTCTACTATTATGATTAAGTTGATTTTTGGATAAGTCGTATATTGGGATCGTGGAAGAAGTGATACTTGTAGTAGGGTAGACTGGGTACGGTTGAAACAAAAGACGGTTGAAACAGAGCAAATATCTCGTAAACGGTTACGCGGGGAGTGAGGGAGGCAAGGGGAAAACGAAGCGGACGGCAGTTCAGAACGCGAATTTAGTAGCGCACCGCTCCCCGCGCGTTGTTGTTGTTGTGCAGGACGCCAGATTGTTTTTTATTACCCAAAATTAAGTATTTTTCTTCTGACATTAATGTTGTAGATTATGTACTCTGGTATCATTTTTATATTATATTTTTTAAACGCTTGCAACACTGCACGGAACTGTCATATTTTACTGCAATAAAAGGACTATTACAAAATGGACGTTTATATTTTATTTTGACAAAATCATAAAACATGCGAAGATACAAGGGTGATTAACTGGTGCTTGTGTCTCCCTCTTCTCAGCCGCTCAGTCTTCGATCCATCACAAAGTGGCGACCGTGGGAAATATCAAGAACTTGCACAGAAGTCCGACCGACCCGGCTTGTCCACGTGTAGCGTGATCATACCACACTATGGCTGCACAAGCATTAAAAGATATCCGGGAGCGGGATCAACTTCGAAGACTATTTAACAGGAGCGCAACAGCAGTAGAATCACATATTAAAGAACGGAATTTTTCGAAAGCAACAATAGAAATAACCTATTTGGAAGAAAAAATTCAACAGTTAAATAAATTAGACAATCAGATTCGAGAAAGAATGTTAAGCTTAGAAGATTTTAATGAAGCAAGCTACACAGAAGAAGTTGATAAAGCTGAAGAATTTGTTCACAAATGGTATACCATTAAAGAAATCTGTTCAAGTTTCAAGAACACCACCACTGATGTAACATCTCAAGAGGTGAAATCAGCTAAGAATTACAAACTACCTAAAATTGAATTCAAGAAATTTGATGATGATCTAAAGAATTGGTTAGGTTTCTGGGGTCAGTTCAAAAAGATTCACATGTATACTAATATGAACAATGAAGATAAATTTCAATATTTGATCCAGTCAATGAAGGAGGGCAGCAATGCACGAGCGTTGGTGGAAAGTTTTCCCCCATCAGCGGACAACTACTCCAAAGCCATTGATCAACTGAAGGCAAGGTTTGGCTGTGAAGATTTATTAATTCAGGTTTATGTTAGACAGTTATTAACTTTAGTTCTCAATCATAACAAAAATCAACAATCTATTAGGAATCTATATGATAAATTGTCAACTTATCTATTATCTTTAGAAACTTTAGGCATTGTAAAGCAAAAATATGAAACAATTTTATATCCTTTAGTTGAATCAGCCATACCTGAAACAATTTTAATTGCCTGGAATAGGATTAATGTTGATAATAAGTCTTCGAATCAACTTACCAAATTATTAAATTTTTTGAAATGTGAAGTGGACACGGAGGAGCGTGTGAAGTTGGCTAGGTCTGAGTTTGATGCTTGTGTGGGTTCTAAATCCTCTTTTAACAGTGAATCAAGTCTACCAACAGCAGCAGCACTGGTGTCCAACACCAAAACCTGGTAAGGAGTTTTCAAATCCTAATAGTAATTGTTATTTTTGTGATAAAAGTGGCCATAATACCTTTGAATGTAGTAAAGCAAGTAAGATGTCTTTAGATGATAAAAAGGAGGCAATTAAGAAGAAAGGCTGTTGCTACATATGTGTATGTCTAAGAAAGGGACATATGGCTAATAAATGTAAAAACTTTGTCAAATGTATAGCATGTGGAAGGCGTCATTTTGTTATTTTGTGTCCTGATGTACATAATAAGAGTAGTGATAATAGAACATCTGAGAATGTACTTATATGTGCCAGAAATAACACTACAACTTTATTACAGACGCTGATTGTGAATGTCGCCTATAATGGTAAATATGAGAAGGTGAGAGCATTATTAGACAGCGGATCACAAAGGTCGTATGTGAAAGCTGCAGTAGTCAAGAAATCGGGGCTGCGGCAGACTGGCACAGAGAAGATAGGGCATATGTTATTTGGAGGTGTAGAACAACCAGCTGAGGTATATAAGTGCTTTGAATTAAAGGTGAGTAGTTTGGACAACTCATTTCATGCTGAGATCAATGCATTACAACAGGCTGATTTATGCGGGCACCTACCAAAAGTTAAGAATGTGGCATTGTCTAAGAAGTTGCGAGACTTAAACATTAAGATCAGTGATTTTCAATTTGCAGACACTGAAATTGGTCTCTTAATTGGGTCTGATCATCTTGGGTCCATAGTTACTAATGAATTGGTACATTTAGATGAAAACCTGATGGCTGTCAAAACCAATTTAGGATGGACATTACAAGGCCCAATAAATAATTTAAATTCAGTCAACACTAATAGTGTTTCATGCTTTTCGAAAACAAATTTTTCTGATTTGTGGAGTGTGGAGTTATTAGGTATTCAAGACCCCTATGAAAAGCAGTGCAAAAATGTTACTGAAACTGAAGTTCTTAAAAATTTTAACAACAACATTTCAGTGAATGCAGAAGGCCGTTACAACGTGTCACTGCTGTGGAAGGATGGGTGTCCGAGGCTCAGCACTAATTATGAAGTAGCATCTAAGAGGCTGGAGTCGACTACAAAGAAATTGAAGTTGACAGGTAACCTAAATACTTACAATCATGTCATACAAACTTGGGAGAAGGATGATATTATTGAGAAGGTTACAGATGATAACATGGAAAACGGTCACTACTTACCTCATCACGGTGTCATAAAACCACATAGTACTTCAACTCGAGTGCGCCCTGTGTACGACGCGTCCACCAAGGACCGAAATGGGTGGTCACTGAACAGTTGCTTGGATAAAGGTGTTAATATGATAGAATTGTTACCGAAATTATTAATACAATTTAGAAAAGGTGCTGTCCAGTAGTGGGACATTTGGAAGTTTTATAATTAAAACCTCAGTTTCTACTTAAATAGGTTTATATTGAATATTGAGATTTAGTAACAAAGGATTGCTTCCACACACAATTAGATCTCGACGTAGACAAGTGAAGACAAGTACCCAACATAAAATGGAAAATAAAATCAAAATGTGCGGGTGCGTGTAAAATCACAAACAACTGATAAAAAGGCTATGGCACAACCCGCTTGTGCAAATTGATGCTATTGGAAAAATATCAGGCGTAGTAGCGGCGCAGACATCTTCCCCCCCGTTGAAAGACTCCTTTCAACTTCTTCAGTCGTCATTCGGTGAAGAGGTAGGCAAGGGGCAGATCCGAGTGAGAGGCCTCCTGAAGCAGCCTCTGGTAGTTTCCACGTCTGCGACTCGGGTGACGCCGTCGGTCCCGGGGAACAGGCGGCTGACTCGTCCCATTCGCCAACTGAGTGGTGGGACGTTATCTTCCTGGAGAAGAACTAAATCTCCAACTTGCAGGGATGTTGAATTCGTACGCCATTTGGAGCGCTGCTGTAGCTCTGCTACATATTCTCTTTGCCAGCGCTGCCAAAAATGTTGGTAAATTTGTTCAAGCTTCATGTAGCGTTGAAGGTTGTTCTGGTTCTCGTGCTCTAGCGATGGACCAGGCAATACATTTAGGGCACGCCCTATCAGAAAATGACCGGGAGTCAGGAAGTGGTAATCGTTAGGGGAAGGAGAGAGTGGGCATAAAGGTCGACTATTGAGCACAGCCTCCACCTGTGTGAAGAGAGTACATATCTCCTCAAACGTCAAATGATTGTTCCCCATAACGCGCCTTAAATGGTATTTCGCAGACTTTACGCCGGCTTCCCAGATGCCGCCAAAATGTGGAGCATACGTGGGAGAGAACACAAACTTTATGCCTTCATTGGTAGCAAAATCAACTACAGGTTCATGATGAGTTTTAAGAAAATTGCCTATCTCTTTAGCTGCTGCAACAAAGTTGCGGCCATTATCACAAAATATTTCCGCTGGCTTGCCCCTGCGCGATATGAACCGGCGTAACGTCATGATGAACGCGTTTTTAGACAAATCAGTGACGGCTTCCAGGTGCACACATTTATATCGGAAACACACAAACAAGCATAAATAGGTTTTTGTTAATCGTGCACCTCGACCCTTTTTATTTACCGTGAGGAACGGACCAGCGAAGTCAACGCCAACAGTACGAAATGGAAAGTCAGGTGTGATGCGTTGTGCAGGTAAGTTTCCCATCATGGGATTCAATGTTTTACCTTGTATACGTCTACATCTGACACAGGCATGTACTGTGCGGCGGGCCAAGTGCCTACCGTTTATAGGCCACACAGTCTCTCTTACACAGGCCAGCAACAGCTGAGGCCCAGCATGCATGTTGTATAAGTGTTGAAATTTGAAATACAATTTGGTGAGTGGATGAGAGGCGTGTAAAAGTATGGGATGTTTTTTAGAATAGTTATAATTTGATAATTCTATTCTACCACCGACTCTCATCACTTTGTCATCGTCCAAAAAGGGTGAAAGCGACAAGAGTGTTGACTTGCTACTTAAAGGTTTATTTTTTAACAAAATATTGTACTCTAGAGCAAATGAAGTTTGCTGAGCAATTTTACATAAACTAATAAAAGATGATTCTAATTCACTAACTGTTATTTTACCAAATAATTTATCTTTAGGACATTTGTGCCTCATGTTATGTATAAATCTATTAACATACGCGAACATGCGTCTCAATTTTAAAAATGAAGAAAATTTATCTATTTTTAGAATTTCTGTTACAGGTTCCTGAACAACAGTGGAAGTGGATTTAATCTCAGGTAAGTCTGATTCATTTATTAATTTATTCAAATAGGGCCAATCAGATTCAGGCTGTTTTAGAAAGCTTGGACCTGACCACCACAAATCACGGTTGATGATTTGATCTGGGCTTACGCCCCTTGAGATCAGGTCAGCCGGATTCTGATCAGTCGGCACATAGTGCCACGACGAACTATCGGTAAGTTCATTTATTTCGACTACCCTATTAGCCACAAACGTTTTTAACTTTGCAGAATTACCACTCAACCAACTGAGGACAACGCTAGAATCGCACCAGTAAATGATGCGATTGACCTCATATCGCAGAGAACTTAAGACTGCCTTGCACAATTTTGCAGCTAATAGAGCAGCGCACAGCTCCAGACGCGGTATAGTTGTCGGCTTCAACGGCGCCACCTTAGACTTAGCACACAGTATGTTTACCTTCACATCACTGACTAAGTTGTGTGACCGCAGGTACACACATGCACCGTAAGCGACTTGGGAAGCATCACTGAAAGTATGTATTTCTATATAACTAGGAGCTTCGCATATAGTTAAACGTGGGATCTGTAAACCTGATAAAAAATGTAAATTGTTAATAAACTTGTTCCAGGATTCCAGAACATCGGAACCAACTGGCTCATCCCAATCCCTTTTATTGAGCCATAAGGACTGTAGTAACATTTTAGGTATAATTACACATGGACTGAGAATTCCAAGGGGATCAAAAATCTTGAATGATGCAGACAGTATTGATCGCTTGGTAACTACATCATTGTTATTGGGAATCTCAATTGATATATGAAGAGTATCAGTTTTGGGGTTCCAGTCTAATCCTAAAGTATTTGTACATTCACTTAAACTAACCTTGCCATTTTGATCAATGACTGATGATGACAGAATGCTTGGTAAATTCGATCTGAATTTACGTAGTTTAAATCCACCAGATCCAAGGATGTCCGACACCTTGCGTTGAATGTATAATAGCTCGGACTCATTGTTAGATCCGGTGACCAAATCGTCGACATAATGATCGTGTTTGATAATATTACCTATTAGTTCGTCATTGCAATCATCTGCCAATACTGACAAACACTTTGTGCTCAAATATGTAGCACTTGCGAGACCATAAGTTACGGTTTTTAGACGTAAAGTTTTGATTGGATTCGACTCGTCACTTCTCCAAAGTATCAGTTGTAAATTACGATCCCTTTCATCTAATGAGACCATCCTAAAGAATTTTTCAATATCAGCTGTCAATATATATTTATACTGACGAGCCCGAATCAGAATAGAAAAGATTGAGTTTTGAACATTGGGACCAACCATCTGTAGGTCGTTCAAAGAGAAACCTGAGGAAGTTCGTGCCGATCCATCAAAGACAACACGAGTCTTTGTCGTTTCACTGTTTTGTTTAAACACTGCATGATGGCAGAGGTAATAGGATGGAGCGGGATTAATGGTCGGACATTCCTCTAAATGGCCTAGTTCAAAATATTCTTGAATAAAATTAGAATATTGTAACTTTAATTCTGGATTCTTACGGAAACGTTTTTCTAAACACAATAAACGTTTCTTAGCCATTGCGTAAGAATTCCCTAAACAATCAGGAGTATCAATTAGGGGCAGCCTGACACAAAATCTACCCGATTCTAAACGGTAAGTATTGCGATAAAAATGTTCTTCACATGCCTGCTCAATTTTGCTAAAATATTGCTTATCTGGAACTTGCTCCAGTTCCCAAAACTTTGTCAGTTGAGAATTAATATTGGAATTATTGCATTCGCCACTATCACCGATTGAAACATGACACGAAATATTTTTAGGTGACGAACGATTCCTTACACTTGGAGGAATAGGGCCGGCAATGAGCCAACCTAGCTTTGAGCTACGTAGCTTGGGCATGTTATGACCTAATGTTAACTGATCACATCCTAATAGGTCCCAAAATAGGTCCGCACCTATCAAGACGTCTATAGCTGAAGGCTGATTAAAATTAGGGTCAGCTAACTGTAAGTTTCCTGGAATCTTTAATTGACTTATATCTATAGGTTGCTTAGGAATAGCACCTGTTAATTGGCTTAATACATAAAATGACTGTACGACACTGTAGTCATTGTTAAGTGAATTTACTCGGGCAATGCAACTCTTGTTCACATGTTCTGCTAAGTTGTTGCCTATACCTATAACATTTATGGTATCTATAACACATACCTGTAATGATAGCTTGGCCATGAGTGACTGGCTAATGAACGAGGACTGACTTCCACAGTCTAATAAAGCACGCACTCGAAATACTTTGTTTGTTTGAGGATTAATAACATTAACCATGGCTGTTGACAAAATAATGTTATTTTCCATGAAATTATTGCTAGTTGAATTATTGACTGATATCTCAGTTGTCTCGCGATCTGTGTTAGCATTATTGCTGCTGACTGTATTAGTGCTGTTAGAATTAGGTAAATGCAAGAGTGAGTTGTGCCTACGCTTGCACTCACGACAGGGACCTAACTTGCAATCACGTGCACGATGCCCTGTTCGTAAACAATTGGAGCATAAGTGCATCTTAAATGCTTCATCTCGTCGTTCTTGAACACTCTTCCCTAAGAAGGTAGGGCAGTCGTATATCCAGTGGTCACCTTTGCAGACAACGCACTGCCTAGCGACAGAGCCGGTGTTCTGAACTGTAGATGAAAAGGATTTAGTACTACGAGAATTATTATTGTTATTTTGGCGTGATTGTGTTGTCTTAGGTACATCAGACTTGTTTTGATACATAGTTTCTAACACATCAGCGCGATCAGTTAGGAACTTATTGAAATCCTTTAGAGTGGGGACATCGGACAACCCATTACGATGTTCTTCCCACTTCATGGCAGTACGATTATCTAATTTTGGTATAAGAATTTTAATAATTATCATGTCAAGCAGTTCATCCTGTTTAGCCAAGCTTGACAATGCTCGCAAATTCTTAGTTACGTGGTCCAACTAGAAACCTCAGTGATTTGTCTGATTCACGTTTATGTTGTTGCTGTGCTGATTCAAAATATAGCAATGAATTGAGATGTTGATTTATAAGTTGGCGCTTGTTATCGTAACGATCGCACAAGAGCTGCCATGCAGTTTCATAGTTGGTTTCACAAATTTCTAAATTAGAAATAATTCGAGCAGCTTCATTTTCGAGATACGATACTAAATAATGGAACTTATGAATAGGCTTGATACGCTCGTTTTTGTGAATGAGCGACAAATAGGTATCTCGGAACTCAAGCCAGCGGAAATAGGCGCCATCGAACCTTGCGATTTGTATTTGTGGTAATTTAAAATCAACATGATGACATTGAGATGACTGACCGTGATGACATTGTGATGAATCGTGCAAATCAGATTCCTGAGAAGTATTCTTATACTTATCAAGTTGCTCCTCAGCAATGGCAAGATGTGAAGTGAAGATTTGCTCAATTTCATCACGTTCGTCGATCTCAGAGTCCATATTATCGCAATTAATGACCTCAATCTGACCCTGAAGGTCATCGAATTTGCTAGACATAGCTCGTATTTTATCAATACTAATTTCTAACTCTTTAACTTGGCTTCTTGATAATTTTGAAGAGCATACTACATCTAAATATTTTTTAAATTTCGTTAAACGACCTTTAACCGAGCTACGTTTAGCAAATAGTTCCTTCAATTGTTTTGCATAGCTGTCTTTATCTTCGCTTATAGACATCTTGTTAATTAATAATAAACGGTAGCAACAACAAACGATAAAGTAGCACTGAGAACTTTCGAAAAATAGTTATAGTTGATTGAGTAGGTAATTTGTACAGTAATATCCAAATGAAGGAATAAAGTTATATGTTTGGACTCTTATCTGATACTCCTTCGGCGGCACCTGGGCCCGAACGCAGCTACACGGCAGCGGCGCGGAGGCGGCGGCGCCGACGTAACCCGAACGCGGCTGGCGGCAACCGGCAGCGTCAGGCGGCGTCGGTGTCGGCGTCACTGGAATAGTCGGCCAAAAATATTTGAAATAATGTGAACTAGAATAATGGAACGTATTATTGGGAGGGCGACTATAAGTTTCGGGTTCAGATTGCCTATAGTATATCGAAAATATCGGGAATATAATTACTGATTTACAATCTTACAAACGACGTAGGTAGTTGACACTGAACAATCGATTTTAATTTAACTATTTTTGGATATGTACTGGTTATTTACTGTAAATAAACTTTGAAGTGGCTAAATACTTTGTTAAATTAATGAAGTACACTAGTGGAATGTACCAAACAGCGACCTTTTGATAGGAAAATAGGTTAAGTAGGTACTATGGGTAGGGTAAACTATAGGATGGCACTTAACTGATAGGCGAGACGGCTGCTTCAGGCTGCACTGGTCCTCGCTGGTAGCTGTGGCACTAATAGGTGTGGCACGAGTTGCTTGCGTAGATGATTACGGAAACCTGATGCTGGCGTGGCAGGCTGACGGTGAACCTTGACGTCGTAGAAGCTAAGGCTGGGCGCGGCGCGTGCTGCTGACCGACCTGGCTGGCTTAGTTGTCTTCTATTATGGTGTTCTTGCGTCTGTAGTCCTCCACGATGAATCTTTGTAGATTTCCTCTTCAAGAAAATTATTTGTCTTCGGACTCGATTCGAATTTTGCAAAAGAGTCCTGTCACGGTCGCCAATTTATGTCCAGTAGTGGGACATTTGGAAGTTTTATAATTAAAACCTCAGTTTCTACTTAAATAGGTTTATATTGAATATTGAGATTTAGTAACAAAGGATTGCTTCCACACACAATTAGATCTCGACGTAGACAAGTGAAGACAAGTACCCAACATAAAATGGAAAATAAAATCAAAATGTGCGGGTGTGTGTAAAATCACAAACAACTGATAAAAAGGCTATGGCACAACCCGCTTGTGCAAATTGATGCTATTGGAAAAATATCAGGCGTAGTAGCGGCGCAGACAGGTGCTTATGGAGTTGTCTCTGATATAAAGCAAGCGTTTTTACAAATATGTGTTACAGAACAAGACAGAGATTATCTTAAGTTCCTTTGGTGGGAAAATATAGAGACATGTGATAAAATAGTGACATACAGACATAAGAGAGTTGTTTTTGGAATCATTTGTAGTCCATTTTTATTAAGTGCAACTTTTAATTATCATTTGGATTTGTGCACAGAGGGCTACAAGAAGACAGCAACTAAATTAAAAGAGTCATTCTATGTTGACAACTGTGTAACGAGTTTTGATAGTATTGAGGAACTAAAAACCTTTATTACAGAATCGGCAACTATAATGAAAAGTGGTATGTTTGATCTGCGTGGATGGGTAACAGCTCCTCGTAGAATAGACGACACAGTTTCAATTTTAGTATTGGGAATGACATGGAATACATTGCAAGATGACATACGATGTAATGTGAGCATAAATGTTTCTTCATCAGAACATATGTATAACAAAGAGGTATGTGATCTCTGTGGCTCAACATGTGTTTGATCCACTGGGATTAGTTTGTCCAACAACTTTAATACCTAAGCTTATTATGCAAAAAATCTGGGAACTGAACCTTGACTGGGATGAAGAAATACCTTCCAATTTGGCTCAGGAATTTAAAAATTGGTTGAAAACAGCTCATTTAATCAATCAGTGTCGTATTCCAAGACGTGTATCAGTTGCACCTATAGAAGAATGTGTGACCAGTCTACACATATTTGGGGATGCATGCCAAACATCCTATGCTGGCTGTGTGTTCTTAAGAACACGAAAAGATAAAAATGTACATGTACAACTCATTTTAGCAAAGAGTAGAGTGGCTCCAGCTAGCAAGAAAATGTCATTACCTAGATTGGAACTTATGGGTGCTCTTATCGCATCTCGGTTGTATAAAGAAGTTATGGAGTCTGGAATATTGGCTCAATGTAAGAAATACAAAACCTATTTTTGGACTGATTCAGCAGTAGTGTATGCATGGATAAAAAGACAAACACAATGGAAATTATTTGTATCCAATAGAGTCAAAGAAATATGCACAACTTCAAATCGCAATGATTGGCACCATTTACCAGGCGAACACAATCCGGCTGATTTGCCGTCGCGAGGATGCAATGCACAGAGATTATTAGAAAGTCGGTGGTGGGAAGGCCCTACTTGGCTCAAAGACAATGTCGAAGATTGGCCTAAATCATCGGTGGGTAACTTGAGTGACGCGTGTGAAGAGTTGGTGCGTGCTGAAATTAGTAAGAATGCTGTAATTTGTACCGACGTTACAACTGTTCCATTTAGTCGGAAGTTAATGTATTTTTCTAAGTATAACCGTATGGTCAGACTTGTAGCATGGATTTTACGCATGAGTTGTAAAGTAAGAAAGAAATTTAATGCACATGGATCGGATATAACAAATGACGAATATATAAATGCAGAGAATTCGTTGATAAGATTGTTACAGAAAGAAGAATTTACTCAAAAATGTTTACCGAAGAATCTAAACACATTTATGGATGATGAAGGAGTAATCAGAGTGAAGACAAGATTGGAGTTGAGTCATGAAGATAAGAAATTCGTGAATCCAGTACTGTTGCCTGGCAGAAATGAAATAATACAACGGCTAGTACGACAGCGACACGAAAAACTAAATCATGCAGGGACACAGCTCTTGATGTCAAATCTCAGAAATTGTTTCTGGATTTTGAACATAAGACGTCTCGCCAAGAAGATCGTGGCGCGATGCGTAGTATGTAAAAGGGACAAATGCAAACACTATGAAGTTCCTGAAGCGCCGTTGCCTGCAGGCAGAGTCGAAGCATCCGCAGTCTTTCAGGTGACAGGAATAGATCTTGCGGGACCGTTATATCTTCGTAATCAAGAAAAATGCTGGATAGTGCTATTTACATGCGCTACTTACAGAGCAGTACATTTGGAATTGGTAGATTCCTTATCTACTAACAGCCTTTTGATGGCTCTACGTCGTTTTATAGCACGAAGAGGTCGTATAAATGTCATTTACACTGATTGTGGTAGTAATTTTCAGGGTTCAGCTAATTTATTGAAAGAAATAAATTGGTGTGAAATCGAGGCTGCGACAGCGATCGTTCCCCCGCCAATTAAATGGCGTTTCTTACCACCCAGAGCACCTTGGTGGGGAGGATGGTGGGAGCGTCTTGTTAGGGTAGTAAAGGATATGTTACGGAGAATTTTGGGTAAACAGACTGTAACATGGATTGAGTTGTCGACTTTACTTTGTGAATGTGAAGCAGTCATAAATAGCCGTCCATTGACATATGTAGCAACAGACGACTACTCATTAAAACCGCTCACTCCTATGATGTTTTTGCATCCTCTACATTCTACAGATACACCTGATTTGGATCAAATAGATTCAAATAATATTAATATTCGTTATCAATATTTAGATAAATTACGAGCCGATTATAGACAACGTTTTAGAAACGAATACTTAGCTTTACTTTGCAGTAGAAACAGGTGTATACCAAATTTTCCTAAAGTGAATGACATTGTTCTAATTGAGACAGATTCCAAGAGATTATATTGGCCTTTAGGAATAGTAAAAGAATTGTTGACAGGTGCTGATGGACACAGCAGAGCCGTAAGAGTACAGACTGCGAATGGTGAATGGATACGAGCTTGCCAAAAGCTTTATCCCCTGGAACTATCAGCTGTTTCCGATGAGTGGCGTAGAACAGGCAGCAACACAGGTAAGCCTGAGACTTGTTTACATAATGAGGATTTGAACTCTGGTGAGGCGTCGAACTCAGACTTGGACAACTTGACTCAACCGCCCTCCGTGGTCACTAGACACGGAAGAGAGATAAAAGTGCCAAAACGATTTTTAGAATAGTAAATTAATTTGTCGGCCCCGATTCTGTTCTTGCTGTATCACGCATATTATGTTACACGTCCACATAGTATTGCAGTACCTTATTATAATTTAATGACCATTTAATTTATTGTTGAATGTGTACCTATGAATGAATGTAACTGTTTGGACATAATATTTTATGTGACTTTGTATTTTTTACACAATTTGAATTTATACATGACTTTGTAGGTGCGTGAATTTGAATAATTATTGAATTTTATTAAATGGAAATGTTTTTATGTGTACCTATTGTAATGTAAAATTGAATGACTAATACCTATTTATATTGATATATCAATGTTCCTTTGTTGGGTGGTGGGAGGATGTTGTAGATTATGTACTCTGGTATAATTTTTATATTATATTTTTTAAACGCTTGCAACACTGCACGGAACTGTCATATTTTACTGCAATAAAAGGACTATTACAAAATGGACGTTTATATTTTATTTTGACAAAATCATAAAACATGCGAAGATACAAGGGTGATTAACTGGTGCTTGTGTCTCCCTCTTCTCAGCCGCTCAGTCTTCGATCCATCACAATTAACGCTTATATTATCTGTTCTCTGTAAGTGAATGTATTGAGTGTGTTTTTGTGATTATTATGAAGCTTGTAGAATAAGGGATAGTGACTATTTTTACTGTGTTATTATTACTGTCGTAACTATAAAGTATATTCTACCAAAAGTGGTGTTTGTAAAACGGTTGAAACATTTTTTGTGGGTACGGTTGAAACAAAATGTTTATTTTTTGTAGATGCCGAGAGTTCGAGTGAGGAAGACTTCCAGGGGGGAAATTAACTTGTCGAGCTATAGTAATGCATATGAGGAGGTAAAAGCTGGAGATTCACTACGGAAAGTAGTGGTCTTAGCTACGTTTGCCACAATTGCGAATCTAATTAATCTCTAAGCTCTGTTTTCTTTATGTTATTTATGTTTATTTGATTTAAGAAGTGTTTTATTATTTTATTTTTCTTGAATACCCACTTACACTGTACCACTCTTTCAGCTTTTTTCCTATCTACAAATGTCCATGCTTGATTGTCGTCGAAAGCCTTCAGTTCATCTGTCATCGCCTGTCTCCACTGTTCCTTATCTGGTCCATTCATTGCAGCTTCATAATCGAGTTCTTCATTGCAAGATTCCGGGTTGTCCAGAATACAGAGGTTAGTCATACCATATCTTTCTACTGGCTTTCTCCTACGCTTAGTATCTGGCTTCACCTGTACTTCATCCTCTATGATAGACTCTTCCTCAGCCATAGATTGATAAGAATCATCCCCGGAAGTCGATGACTCACAAATATATGTTGAATCATTTGGATCTGAAACTGTTTTTTCTTGTAGACTTTCATCATCTTCTTTCATCTCTGGTTTTTCATCACAATTATTTACTATTATCTGAGCTGTGTCCGACTCTGTTTTCTCCATAATAATGATATCTCTGCTCGTAGTAATTTTTCTAGTTCTGGGGTTATACAATCTGTATCCTTTTACATTATCTGGATACCCAACTAGAATCAATTTGTCAGCCTTCTTTTTTTTTTGTCTCTGTACTTTGGGAACATGCACCATTACCTTACTGCCAAAAATTCTGACATGGCTTAGGTCTGGTTTCTCACCTATCCACCTCTCAAATGGTGTCATCATGCCTAAACTGACGGCTGGCGTTCTATTCTTTAAGCATACTGCAGTATTAACTGCTTCAGCCCAAAACCTTTTGTCGAGATCCGCTTCAAACAATAAACATCTTGCCCGTTCAACTACAGTTCTGTTGAACCTCTCTGAGAGCCCATTCTGCTCCGGTGTGTGAGGATTGGTCTTCTGATGGACAATACCCACTTGTTTTAAGTAACTCTCCATCTCACGTGAACAAAATTCACCTCCGTTGTCGGTTCTCAATATTTTTATCTTGTTTCCTGTTTGATTCTCAACTAAGCCTCGAAATTCTTTGAAATGCTGGAACACCTGGTTCTTTTCCTTCAAGAAGTAAACAAATGTCATTCTGCTGGCATCATCCACAAACAGAAGAAAATATTTTGCTTGACCAATTGACTTAGTCTCCATCGGCCCGCATAAATCTGAGTGTACTACATCCAGTAGTTTTTCACTTCTATGTTTAGCTGATGGGAAAGGTAAACGTGTCTGTTTTCCCTCACAGCACACTTCACAATTCTGTATTTGTATGTCAGCTTTCTTGTCAAAAGAAACTCCTACTACTGCTCCTTCTTTCATTTTCTGTAAGGACTTACTATTTATATGTCCTAACCTTTTATGCCATGTCGACATCGCCGATAACGAATTCTCGAATTTTTTTGTGTTTAACTTGTACACACCATTTGTCAAATTTGCTGTACCAATAAACTCATTCACTTTGTTGTATATCAAACAGACATCCTTTTTGAACACTACTTTATTGCCATTAGCTATAAGTTGGCTTACGGACAATAAGTTTGTCGTGAGATTAGGTATGTACAATACATTCTTCACAATCACATCATACTGAGAACTGTTTACGCACGTCGTTATTTGTGTTTCACCAACACTAACTACAGGCACCGTCTTTTGATTTGCCACTACGATTTCTTTGTTTTCGTGCACTGGTCAGGTTTGAAGTAAACAACTTTGATTTGACGTCATGTGTGCGCTTGCGCCTGAATCAACGTACCAGTCTCCTGTGCTATAACAATATTAATAATTCTGTGCAAAGACGAATTGATGAAATGGCTGAAAACATTGAAGAATCATTGTGCGATTACCTGAGGACAAGTCAATTCTCAATTCAGCTCGATGAGTCCACTTTACCAACTAATGAAGCATTGTTGTTTTTTTTTTTTTTTTTTTTTCTATTATTTGCTAGAAATTTAGAGACCGATACAAAAGGTGAAACCATATTCAATACATTGGAAAAGTTTTGCGATGAGAAAGAGATTCCTTTGAAAAATATTATTTCAGTTGCTACGGATGGCGCTCCGGCTATGACAGGGTGCCATAAAGGCTTTATAGCGTACTTAAAAAATAAAATTCCAGATGTCCTTGGTGTACATTGCGTTATTCATAGACAACATTTAGTTGCTAGAAACTTAAATGAAAAACTGTTTCAATCACTGCAATATGTCTTCAAAGCAGTCAATAAAATCCGCAACAGCTCTTTGAATGATAGATTATTTCATCAGCTTTGTGTTACTAACGACGAGGATTTCAACCGTTTGTTGTTTCATGCTGAAGTTCGTTGGCTATCAAGAGGCAATTGTCTGACTCGATTTTACAACCTGATTGACTCTGTTAGAGTTCTTGGAAACTAAAGATACAGAATTGCACGACAAGCTCATAACATCAAAGAATGATATAGCTTACATGACAGACCTGTATAAATTGTTCAACGACATGAATCTCAAACTGCAAGGCGATAAACTAAATTTAATTAAAACAAAAAACGTCGTTGCTGCTTTCGCAGCCAAACTGCTTCTACACAAAAAGAATCTGGGCAGACGTGAGTTTCACAATTTTCCAAATTTATCAGTATCATGCAGTAACGACGAATTGTTTGCCTACTGCCAACATTTGGAAAACCTCCACATTGACTTCACCGAACGATACCAGGTCATTTTGAACTTGAAAATACCAGACTGGGTGTTGAATCCGTTTTCAAATGTCAACAAAGCAATGTCACCTCAACTGGAAGAAGAACTTATAGAATTGGCAACAAACGGTTACGGTAACGGTTAACAAGAATCTTGGCTACAAAAACCGATTCCGCAATTGTACCCTGGATTGTGGTCAATCGTTCAACGATTCTTGATAGCATTCCCATCGTAATATTTGTGTGAACGTGGATTTAGTGCTGTGACAACACTGCTTACTAAAAAGAGAAATCGTTTGCTTGTTACCGAACGTGGCGACTTGCGACTGTTCTTGAGTAAATTGGAACCTGATATCAACAAACTTGTTAAACAGTATCAGATTCATCCTTCACATTAGTTTTTATATAAGGATTGATTATTTTAGTTATATTTTTAATAAAAGATACTCTGTTTTAATAGTATAAAGTTGCGTTTCAATAATCATTCTTATTGGCAGGTGGAGCCCGTAAGAGTTAACTTGAGACCTAAGCGCCGTTGTATGTTACCTACTGCGCTCAGATTTCAAGTTGCGGGTTATAGTAAAAGTTTCGTTTAGAATTCTCCGTTAATATACATAATATTTGTATAGCGCCCCCATTTTTTCACCTATTCAAAAACCACTATAACTAATTTTGATTAACTAACTAACTAATTTTTAATTTAATTTGAAGTTATAGTGGTTTTTGAATAGGTGAAAAAATGGGGGCGCTTAAAAAAAAATGTATTCTCAAAGTGGGCAATAAGTTTGGGAACCACTGCTATAAACCAAAAAAGAACACAAAAAGATGGGAAGGAAAACAAACAAAAACATGGTGATGAAGAAAAATCGGACACCGAAGATGGTATCGATGAACCATACAGTGAATCAGAACCAAAGCGACAGTGTTTAAGGCAGTTTAACTTTTCTGAATTTTAAGATTTTTATTCTGGTAAGCACGATCTTCTTAGAATTAGATTGAAATTGTTGCATGTTTTTAGGAAATAAAAGGCTTTTTTATTTATTCATTTAAGCACGATCTTGACAACCTGCCAAGCGAACCAGATCTTGGCGCTGTAGAAAACACGGTCATTCGATTGTGCCGCCATTTTGACAATTTTTACACTTCAATTTCCTTGCTTCATTACCTTGACAGTCAAGGTATATATGCTCTGGGTATGATCCAAAGAAACCGGCTCGATGAAAACCGTAAATTGCCAACGCAAAAAGATTACAAGAAAAATTCTGTACCTCGAGGGTCGTATGAAGAGCAAGTTGTTGACTATGAAGGCGTGGACATTTCAGTTACATGTGGGAAGGATAACAAGCTCATTATATTGGCTTCTACGTATGTCGGTGTTAAAAAGAAAAGAAGACGATCACTTTCTTATGCCCGAAAATAATCAAAGACTATAACGCGCATAAGGGAGGCGTCGACCTAATGGATAGCTGTTTAGGAAGACAAGATCAGGATATAAAGCCTAAAATGGTATGTTCATTCATTGATACTCGCTCGCTCTCACTCGACGCGAACAGACGTAGCGTATTGTGTACAAATATTATTTACCAAATATTCATTATTTGAAGTGTTCGAAACTAGACCTTACTGTGCAAGTTTTAAGGCTGAATTTGGTTTGCGGCTGGCGTGATCACGCACCGAGTGACCAAAGACGCGTGCCCTGTGTTACAGTATATGCAATATTGTAAGAAGCAATCATGTTGCGCTCACCAAATGGTACAACTTTTGTATCGGAACCTGAACTCTCACGTACAGAAGACTTCGATTTCGTTGCGTCGAGAAAGAGGAAGACTCACCCTGATATGGAGGAAATACATCAAGTCCGCAAGGACATTCAAGAAATGTTTAAAAAACTCAAGGAAGACCAAAACTCGGAGTTCCTTAATTTAAACAAAATGATAAGTGAGCTAAGGGATCAGAATAAAGAAAATATTATTTCAAATCAAGCTCTAAATAAAACCCTGGAGGAGAATACGGGTTTATACAAGGATTTAAAACTCAAATATGACACTTTACTCCTGGAAAACAACGCTGCTCTTAACAGAATTGGATACCTTGAGGAACAAGTAGACGCACTTCAGCGAAAACAGCTTGAAACTATGATTGAGATTAAAAATGTACCCATTACCGACAATGAAAACTTGGTTGAGATGGTGAACCAGCTACACTGCTCCTTAAACGTAAACTGCACCCCAGACCAAGTACGTCAAGTGTACAGAAAAAAATCTGGTCAAAACAAAACAATTTTTGTTGAGTACCAAACAGCACAAATGCGTGCTAATACATTGAAAGCTATCAGGTCTTACAACATGAACAACAAACAAGATAAATATAGCACTAAAACACTCAAAATATCTGGTGACACTCAGCCAGTGTACGTTTCAGAAGCTATGACTCCAACTGCCAGAAAACTCCTTTACCAATCCAGAGAGTTTAAAAAGAAGTACGACTTCAAGTTCTGCTGGGTTTCTAATGGTAGGATATTCTTGAAGAAGTCGGAAGATAAGCCAGCAATTTTGATCAAGTCCTCTGAACAAATAGAAGGTATAATCAACAACATTATTAACCCCCCTCTGGAAATCTGACTAATAGTTAAGAGTAAGTTCTCCCTATGTTTAATTCTGTGCTGTTTTTTTCTCTTATTTTTTAATTACTATATCAATGAGTAACTCTATAATGGTCTTAATTTATCTGATTATCAATACATCTGTAAAAGTGTACCAACAAGCATTTAATACACACAATACTTACCCACTAAACTCTATTCTCACACACAAACGGTTTACATATATTACACTATTTTTATACGATAATTGGGAGTATCCGCTTTGTACCGCCACCATAATCTTCTTAATGATCAACAAACAATATGGCTGATTTAGTAGATATCTCGGAAGATATCGAAAAAACTATAAACGTTGGCATTTCACAAAGCGTAGATATTCCTGAAAACTGCAAAAAAGTATTTGGTGAATCCAATAATTACAAAATACTGACTCAAAATATAAGAAGCTTGAAACATAATTTCGATGACTTTCAGGTCTTACTGAACCGACTGGATATAGAATATGATTTTATTATTTTGACTGAATGTTGGCTGGCTAAACTCGTGGATCTACCAAAAATTACTTCATACAAAACTTTTGCTACCGTTGAGACAATTAATCAAAACGGTGGAATAGTGGTCTACTTTAAAGAGTATCTTGAAGTTAAAATCACTGAACCAGCAAGCGATGTCGATGAAATGAACTGCCTACTGTCTACGATTAAAAATGAGCTCGCAATAATATCGATATATAGATCGCCCGCATTCAAGATCATTGATAATTTTTTAATCGCTATAGACCGTATTTTAAATAGTTTAAAGTGTTTTAAAAATATTATTCTAATAGGAGACATTAATATTAATATCATAGATAATAGCAGTGCTAACTCTTCAAGGTACATGGATTTACTGGCCTCACATGGGTTATTGCCATCCCATATCCTCCCGACCAGAAAAGAAAATTGTCTGGATCACTGCTTTCTGAAAACTACGGCTTTATCTTACACTATAGTCTGCGAGTCCACAGTCACAGATCACTCAAGTGTTATGATCTCGCTTTCAAAAAAATCTAATATTCACTCTAGAAAAACTAAAACTTATAAAAAACTAGATTATCAGGCAGTAATCGAAGATCTAAAACAAATCAGCTGGCCGTCCATTCTAACATCTGATGATTGCAATATAGCGACAAATGTGTTTTTAACAGCTATAACTGACGCAATGAATAAACATACAACTTTATATAAACTGTCTCGAAGGAAACGGGCCCTAAAACCTTGGATAACGCCTGGTCTATGCCGCTGTATTAGAAATAGAGATCAACTTCATAAAAAGCTTCGCAAAAACCCAGACAATGTAACTTTAAATATCACTTATAGAAGGTACCGTAACACGTGTAATAATTTATTGAAAAAACTTAAAAACAACTATCTAAGGTCTGAAATCAATAAGCATAAAAACAATTTAAAGAAACAATGGTCCTTAATTAGAGATGTCTGCAATTTCACTGGTCTAAGTAATGATAACGAAGAACTGCTAAAACTCAATCCTGATCCACAGAGCTCAATTAACCAGGTAAACGAGTACTTTGCAAATGTTGGATACCATTTAGCTAATGATATACAGAGTAAGGACCCGGGATTACCAAAGGCTTCCTTCATCGGGCGCTCTGCTTCCAACTCGCTCGTCCTCTTGCCGACGGATATCTACTGGTTACGACGGAATTCCAATATCACTGCTTAAATCAGGAGCAGATATTTTGGCTCTGCCCATAGCTATGATATGTAATCAATGCATGGAAACGGGCGTTTTTCCAGAAGTCCTCAAAAAGGCTTTAATTGTACCTATACATAAGGCGGGGGATAAAGATCGTGTTTCTAACTATAGGCCAATATCGCTCCTCCCCTCCTTATCTAAGGTATTTGAGAAAGTTATTAACAAAAGACTGACTCGTTACCTTGAATCTCAGAATCTCCTCTCAAACAACCAATTCGGTTTTAGGGAAAACAGGTCAACTAGCGATGCCATTAAACACCTAACTTCTACCATTGTGAATAACCTCGATAGAGGAAATAAAACCATAGCCATTTTCCTGGATTTAGCGAAAGCATTCGATACAGTCTCTGTTCCCCTGCTTCTTGCAAAACTGGAACATTTAGGAGTTCGTGGAATACCGCTTAAATTACTTAAAGACTATATGACTAATAGAACACAATGTGTAGGAATAAATGGCTTCGTGAGTGACCTGGAGAATGTGACTTTCGGTGTGCCTCAGGGTAGTGTTTTGGGACCTACGCTTTTCCTCATTTACGTAAATGACCTGTGTGATTTGCAGCTGAACCAGGGTCGAGTCATAGCGTACGCTGATGACACAGCCCTTTTATTTAGTGGGAAAACATGGAAAGAGGCAAACGAGCTGGCTAACGAAGGGTTCAGACTGGTTTCGCAGTGGCTACAGTCAAATCTTCTGACTCTTAACACGACTAAAACCAAATACATACCTTTTAGCATAAGAAAGAGCAGCCAACCAGCTCCTGGCGTTATCCAAATAAATGCTCACACGTGTAATATGATGGGGACATGCTCTTGCCAAGAACTTTCTAAAGCTTCGTCATTAAAATACCTTGGTCTGATCATTGATCAACACTTAAACTGGCAAGAACAGATCTCATCACTTACCTCCCGAGTCAGAAAACTTATTTATATATTTAAAAATATACGAGGCTTTTGCCCGCCAACCTTATCATTGTTAGTGTATATTTCGTTGTGTCAGTCAATTATAACTTACTCTATTGCTGCTTGGGGGGGTGCTGCCAAAACCGTTCTTATTGCTTTAGAACGAGCACAACGTGCTGTTCTTAAGGTGATGAGTTATAAGAAATTTAAGCACCCTACTCATCTTTTGTACTCTGAATTATCAGTACTTACAGTAAGGCAATTATTCATCAAAGACTTAATATTAACCCAGCACAAAAAAAGACCGGATTATACAGCAAGGAGAAGGCAAGATATTGTTTATTCTGTGCCTTACTGTAAAACCTCATTTGCAAACCGTTTTTTTGGTTTCCTAGGACCATTCATTTACAATAAAATTTCAAAACTAATCCAAATTCATAATCTTAATACCCATACTTGTAAAATGGAAATTTTTAAGTTTCTTAACTCACTGAACTATGATGATACTGAAAAAATACTTAAAATTTGTAGTTAAATAAATCACCAAAATTTGCATCATACACTTACATACACTACATACATTTACATACTTCAAGTCACTTACATTTATCATTACACATACAACGTTCACTTTTTACACATAAAGATAATAGCTAATAATCAAGACCTTCTTTTATTTTTGATAATATTAACTTTAAATATACTTTGCAACTAGTTTTTTTTAAATAGGCAAACATTATAAAGTATAACGACCAAACACAATGTAAACAAACTAGGCATCTAAATATTTTGCTTATACTATGTCAACTTTTACATGTACCTTCTAAAAAAAAAAAAATGTTCACTAATCTATGTTTGCCTACCCTAAGTTTAAGTAATATTATATTCTGCTTTGCTTTAAATTTTCTAATACTCTTTATGTTATAAAATTAAATAGTATTTCTTGTCACAAGTATGCTACCATGAGTACAATCACAGAGAACGAGGAACACTGGTCCACCGTAATACAGTCTATACTAGTACGGGGAGCAGAGTGAATCTGTTCTGTGATAACAACATGTAATAAGTACCGACACGTAACAAACAAAAAATTGTATCTAAATCTACTATTATTATGTATGTTATTGAACTGTGCAAGGTTGTTATTTTCTGATTTAGCAAATAAAGAAGTTTTTTTTTTTTTTTTTTTTTTTTTTTTTATCTCATGACTGATATGGCTATTATAAACTCATGGGTTTTATATAAAAAAGCCAATATTCAAAGGGGTAACTACAAAAACCTTAGTTTAGGTGAGTATAGATCCGAGTTGGCAGAGACATTAGGTAATTATAAAAATTGTGCCGAAAACAGTAGTATCGACAAAGACCTTGAAGCAAAGAAATATCGTGGACCTATGAAAGTCGTCCTAAAGGTTTTAGGACTGGTGGAATTGGCCATAATGAACAAAGATGTGCCAACAAAAATAGATGCAAACTACCAGAATGCACCAAATGCAAGGTTGCTCTTTGCCATACTTAAGACAGAAATTGCTTTGCTGCATTCCATTCATCATAAATAAGTATATAAGTAGTTAAGGTCTTATAATGCATATTATTGCCAAATGGCAACAGTGTTTTTTTTATTATAATATAATCCATACCATTATATAAATGCGAAAGTAACTCTGTCTGTCTGTCTGCTACCTTTTCACGACAAAACGGCTGATCGGATCGTAATGAAATTTGGCAAGGAGATGTATTTCAACCTGAGGAAGGACATAGGCTATATATTATCACGCTAATTACTTACGGGGGTGAGCAATATTGCATTTTGTCTATAGTTTTCAACTGTTTGACAACTGACAACTGTCATAACATGCATTGTAATAGAATAACTATTTTAGACAAATTGTCATGAGAACAAATAGCCCGTCGGTGACGGCAACCGCCTTTCGAACAGTGAGTCGCAAGATCAAACCTCAGTACAGACATAAAATACTTTTTGATTTTGTGTAATGCTGTAAGATTTCCTATAATAACATTGGTTCGCACGTTCAAAAACCCCCCGGTTTTCACTTTTTGTAACAAAGTATTTTGTTTTTTTTTTTTAAAGCTAACATATTTCCAAATCATTGTTTTATACATATTTTTTTAAACACTTAAACGACAGTTTGGGATTCATTTATTTCAAATAATAAATTTTCATAATAAATCTGTAAATATGGCGCTTAAACTGTTAAAGGATCACACACAGAATCAATTTTCTACAATTTCTTTAATTTTCGTCTGTGTCTGTGTGTCTCTACGTAGCTCTTTTACGTGTAAATTATAAAACCAATGTGGTTTGATTTAATGCACCAATTATTATTGTGCATAAGCTAGATAAAGTTTTGATTTTTATTTCCTTGCAATCGGTGCTCTCCTTCAAAAGACTTTAAAGTTTTTAAGGAGAACTTATCATCATGATGTAAGGATACATGCAATGACATCTATAAAACCAAAATGGTACTAATGAATAAAAATCACAAGATAGAGAAGAAAAGAATAGTCAACATAACCCTGCTTTAAAAATCTACAAAGCCAGTAGAGTGTCCTTTCGACCGCTTTCCATGCATATGTTTTAGCAGTTTAACTTCGTGCTCTATAAATGGCGTTGTTCATTTGACTCCATTTTCTGAATCACGGTGTTATGATTTTCCGTGAAAGAATGATACTGGCATTCGTGTCTGATGTCTTTTTTTGTTTTTTTTTTTATGATGTGAAGCCATCAAATGACTGTCAAGGAATGTCTTCTCCCACTCTGGGAATGACTTCTCCCGTGTCAGATGTCTCAAGTTTGGTTTTTTGGAAGAAGTTGTCAATTCAACGCCTGTTTTTCTTTATGTAGATACCTATATTATGCCTGAGCAATATCAAATGACCGAATGATGAAGTCGCACGAGACCGGTCATAGTCCTATGTCCAGCAGTGGACGTCTTTCGGCTGAAATAATGATGAATGATGATAATTAAAATGGAGTAGGGCAGGACACCTAGCAGGGCGCGGTGCTGTCAGGTGGAGTAAAGCTGTGACCAAGTGGCATTCATTCTAGAAATCCAAACTGAAGTTTTGGTCGTCCAGCGGTGAGATAAGCAGACGATATTGTTGCCATTGCAGGAATATCCTGGATGAGACTCGCACAAGAGCGTGGAGCTTGGCACAAACAAAGAGAGGCCTGTACCCAGCAGTCGGTGAAGTCGGACTATGGATGATGATGATAATGACGCATAACTTTTTCCAGAGAAGTCCGATTTTCATGATTATTTTTATTGAAAGGCGTGTTTAGCAAAGTTTGTCCCATTTTTATTGAAAATAGTTGTGTTCGAATTCATGTGCGTATTGTATAATCATCGCTTGCTGAAACATCGTGAGGAAACCAACATGCCTGAGAGACTTTTGGCATGTTAAGCCAAGTCAGAGGCCCATGGACAGCATAAAAACTCTTACACCAGGTTAGGCAACAACACAATAAGGAAGGAAAGATCGCTTTCTTCGGTGAAGAAAGCCATCGTGAGAAAACCACAGCATGCCTGAGAGTTATTTTTCGACGGCATGTAAAACCAAGACAGAGGACCTTTTTTTGTTGTTTTTTTTTTCAGACTCTTACTGACTAAAACCCATCCATGTTCCTTCCTCGCCGTTTATGTTCCGGGGCCGCGGTATCTCTTTCGAACAGGCCCGCAACCCCGGCAGGAAGACAGAGGACCTTGGGCGGCCTAAAAACTCTGACAACAGGTTAGGCACTAACCACACGATAAAGAAGATGATCGTTTTGGGGCTTATTTCATAAACCTTTTTGACAACTTTAGACCTGTCTGAAGTTTGACTGTGATCAGTTACAGCAGCTATATCGTGTGTCGGCTCATTTCATGCACCTTGATATAAACTTTAGACCTAGCTAGAGTATGAGTATTATCGGAGGTCTGACGATGGAGACGAAAGGCAGTCACAAGAGGTCCGCAACACTTCAAATCTGCTCTATCGTGTTTAAGGCTCATTTCGTGCATCTTGATAAGAACTTTAAACCTAGCTGGAGCATGAATGTCATCGATGGTCTAACAATAGAGATTGAAGGTAGTAGCAAGAGATCCTCAACAGTTAACAGCAGCTATATCGTCATTGGGCTCACTTAATGCACCTTGATGAGAACTTTAGAAATAGCTAGAATATGACTGTCATCGAAGGTCTCTTGATGGAGGCTTGGAGACGAAAAGAAATTGCAATAGGTTTTCAAGAGTTTACAGCATCTACATCGTATTATGTTGACCTGCCTGGAGTATGACTACCATTGAAGGTCTGACTGTGGAGAAGGAAGGCAGATGCGAGAGGTCCCAAACTGTTTGAAGCAGCGCTAACGTGTATCGGCTCATGTCATGCCACTTGATGAGAACTTTCGACCTAGCTGGAGTATGATATTGTCGAGTGTCCAAGGATAGAAACGTAAGGCTGTCGAGGGAAAAGTCCTTATTTGGAAAAACATAAGTTGAATATTTTGGCGTTTAATGTTGTAGGAATATTGGTAATCAAGCAAGTATTTATAATATTCAATAGTGTAATTTATTAGAGAAAATCTTTGATAGGTAAACGTCACAAGGCAATTGCTTCGAGAATAATCTAATGGCATCAAACATATAAAAACTTAACCTTAGGGTTGCGTTCCATTTCTATCAAATGTAAACCTATTCGAGAAAAAATAAGTTGTTACTGACTTCAATCTGTACTTCTGTACTAATATTATAAAGCTGCAGAGTTTGGTTGTTAGGTTGGTTAAACGCGCTTATTTTAGGATCTGTTGGTTCGTCTTACGCAGACGAAGTTGCGCGGGTCAGCTAGTATATTAATAAGTTTGACTATGATTTTTTTATTATTTTTCCGACCTCTACATAATAACGTACCTAATAAAAAAATAAAAACATGCATGTAATGATGTTTTGAATTCACAAACTTAGTGAACACGATGTTCTAAATTCAAATTTACCTCTTATCCTCTAGAGGATAAAAACGGCTTTTGCACTCGGATCGAAAAGCAAAATTACTCTATCCGACGTTCTTTTGTTTCTTATCTCTTTTCTCTTTCTTTCTTGAAAAAATGATACTTCTATCAATTAATATATCTGAAAGATTTTAGTGGGTTGGCGTATCCCTTAGTAATTTTGTTTATACTGTGCTATCGTGCTGAGTGTAAGTTGCGACATATTATGAAAGTTCAGTCAGGGAAATGTTTAACCAACAATTATAACCTGACTGTAATAACAAACGAATGCTTTAAGTATGTGCCCAGTTTTGATATTTTTTTCTTTTTAAAGTACTCCACAGATATAAATAAAACAAATATGTAATTTAAAGAATCACTCAACAGACTTCCAAAAAGATGAGGTTAAAAAAAACATACAATCTAATTGAAGATTGTATTTTTTTTTTGTATGAAGAGCTGCCGGATTTTTTTTCGCCTTTTGGTTTTTTTTTTTCAAAGCAGCGGCATCGCATAAGGCCTATATTAATCGATAACAAACAAGTTTTGCAGGCAAAATGATATTAAGCGTCAGGTTTCCGAGATATGAGCTATCAAAGTTAAAATCTATTAACTGATGAAATCTTCAGCGCAAATTTGATTTGATCAGACACGCTCAAAACGTATATCAATCGATTATGAAAGTGTGACTGTGGGTAGAGTTCAAAAATCATTTGCTCAGAAACTATTGCAAAGGGCTTTTATCAATATCGAACAACACCACATATCCTATTAGAGCTCGAAAAATATTAAAAGCAAATCGTTTGCGATACGGTGGGGAGCGGATAGTGGCATCAAACAATGGGTGAAGCAAAATATTGTTTTCCGAAAAAAAATGAAAATAAGAAAATATATTACTAATGGACCTTATCAAATTTTTGGAGATCATTAAAAATGTGCATCATATTTCTGTAACCAAATCAAGAAACCGACCCAAAACCCTACCTAAAATATGGTGCCAGAACTGAAACTAAATGGAGTGTTCCAAAAGTTGAAGATTTGGCTCATCGATTATTGCTTCACGTCTATAGCTTCGTACATAACGAAACGAACAACTTGGTGGAGAGCTTTAACGCCAGAGTAGCGAAATTTGCTGGCGGAAAGGAGTGATTTTTTTGCAACGGCGATCATATGCTGGCCGTTGTGCTGCAACCGCGATCTTTTATAATTTGGGTACGTTACCGTCAATTTGTTCACAAATATATTTTTGGCACTGAAGCCAACTACAAAATAGTTCAGTTAGTAAGGTTTCGTATTTATTTATTTAATAAGTGTGAAAAAGAGAGAAAAATGTGTTGAAAAAAAAGAAAAATGAAAAAAGTAGTCAAACCTACCTCAAATAAGGACGTTCATTGTGGCGAAAAATGCCAAAAAGTTGACATGGACGACAAACAATATGAAATAGCAAGAAAAACACTTTTTGTTAAGGTTAGAAAGAACTTTTAAAAAGATACAATTTTACAAAGTAATAGTCCTTTATGGTTGGAAACCAGAAGGAAATTAATTACAGCTTCATGGTTTTCCAGAGTCTGCTAACGACGCATAAGCTCCAATTGTGCACCATTAGTAAAACAAATATTTTTGCGCCATCCACCAAACATGATAAAAAGAATGAATACACCAAACTACGCGATCTTGAAAATTTGTTAAGCACGTAAATTCTGCAATGTGGGTTATCGGTAGATTAAGAAATTTCTTTTCTCGGTCCAAGTTCTGATGGAAAGTGTGAACACGGTATTGTAGAAATTAAATGCCCGTCGTCGGCATATGTAATGAAACCAGAAAAAGCCATAAGACAGAAAAAAAATGACTTTTGGAAATACAATTTGAATTCGAACCAATTCGTTGTAAACACAAAGCATAAATGGTATTTCCAAATTCAAGGTCAGCTAAGAATTACAGGGGAAAAGGCTTGTGTTTTTGCTATTTGGACGGGCCCTCGAAAAATAAAATATAAGTTTATAGACAAAGACGATCAATTCTGTAAGGAGAATATGGAAACACATCTAATTCGATTTTACAAGAACTGTCTCCTTCCAGTATTGATCGATCCAAGATTCAAAAAAAATATGGAACTGGAACTGGGTAAAGACATATTAACTTTAAAAGGAGTATCGATAATATTAGGTTTTGATTCGTTATTTTATTTAATAAACTAATAAAACTGCGTCTAAATTAATTTCTCTCTGTTTCCAACTAGGGACTCGGCGTTTGTTTTCATGTTTATTCGTCTACTGTCGAATTGATTAGCTTTAATTAATACGGTTTGTAAGAACCAAACCCCTGACCTATTCTTTAAGTACTTTAAATAATTTTATAAATGTAGAACACCATTTATTCATAGACAACTTTTATACAAGCGTCAGTTTAGTCGAAAAATTGTATGCTAATAAAACCTTTTGCACAGGAAATTTTATAAATGTAGGACCAAGGAACTTATACAACTAACTGGAATGAGGACGGACAAAATGCTAAAAATTAAAAAAAAACTCTATCTCAAAAGCTTAGAGTTTAAATTTGAATAATGGATTCAATAGAGAAAAAATGTTCCGAGCGAGAAACCGACAAAGGTGGATGGTGTCTCTGTCTTGCCCTGTCACTGCTTGTCACCGATGTAAACAATATGGCCGATACACGTTCGCGTTGAAGTCATATTTTTGCGTTCTCAAGTTCTTTTTATTGTATTTAAGTGAATTCAGCCGCTTTAAATATGGTAAAATTGTGTTGTGTGAAGGGATGTAGTAGTGAGGGGTACGCTGGGTGTGGAATTTCGTTTTTCAAGTAAGTTTTGTTAACTTAGTTTGTTTTTTACGACTAGGGTGACCAATGTTTTAGATTGACTGACGGGAAATATCCAAATAAATTATTAAATAAAACAGCTAAGTTCGAAGTTTCGAACATCGTTGTCGTACACAATACCAAAAGTATACTTTCAAATTTTAATTAGAAACATCGCACATGGCGTCGGTAATAGTTTGCATTTAAATACAAATATTGTTTTATTTCCAAACAGATTCCCTAATAATGAAAATCTGCAGCAGCGGTGGCTTGAAGTTGTTCCTTTAAAGAAGAAACATTCAAGCTATAGCGTAGTTTGCAGCCGTCATTTCAAGTCGGAGGACATTATCACTCATACAAGAAAATCAATTCTCAAACCTGAGGCCGATACCGATGGGCTACAATTTTTTATATTTTTAAATGTTTTTTTATACATTTTTTATGTTAATATTTAAAAATGTAAGAAGTTTGTGAAAAATTTGAATAAAGGGATAATATTAATTAAAATGATATGTTGTTTAAGTATAGACAAATTCATGTTTGGTCTATGTGAATTGCATCCCTGTACCTATGCTTTGAAATTTTTTAACAATATGAAGGATGTAGCTTTAATTATCTTGAAGACCCTGAATGAATACGAGTGCTAAGTTTCTTCACATCACATCAAAATGTTTACCCAATAGGTTCAGGTCGCTTTTTTAATGGGCACGCTTGTTTCTAGTATGAAGATACGTATTAGCAAACCGAATCACTCTGTGGCATCCTGCGGGTGCGGCTTCCTGCAATATCTTGTGGCATCAATTGACATTGCCCCGACGGGAAAGACTCAATCTAATTTTAATTACTTTAATTTACAACACGAGATAACCTTTGCGTCTCACGTGAGCATCATGCAGCGTTCTATGGCATCTTGTGGACTGTTGCGAAGTGCAGCAGCATCCCGGGGAATGTCCCAGTAGCTTTAGGAATGACGTGCCTGTGGTATACTGCGGCACGTCGTGCCAACTTATTCGTGTTAGAAGACAATAACTTATTTAATTATTCTGTATAAAGATAAGAGTCGCCGACTCGCCGTGCCATGCCGGTCCTAAGGATTTTTCCATGTTTCTCCAGAAAAAAATCCATTTGGCGAGCTGTGAAAATGAGTGATTTCAGAAGATAAAATTAATATTGACGAATGTTACTAAACAGCATGATTATACAATTTTCCATGTCAGAAGAAATATTAACGGAGTCCTCGAATCTCCGAATACAAAAGTCTTCTGAACAGAATAGACAAGTTGCAAAATTGTTAGTTTGCAACTGGACGGTACAGATATACATTTAAGGTATAGGTAATAAGTTAAAATAATAGTTCATGACACTCTTCAAGCTATCTCGCCTAGAAATCCTAGAATGTTATCGAGTAACAGGTCATCATAAAATAATAGTAGCTGTAACTGTCTCAAGAGTTAGTTAGTTATGGCCACCCTATTAGAAAGGGACAACATCCACTCTAGAAGCTTTCTCGCTCGGAGTGTTTTTGGGCTGCCCGTCCTCATTCCAGTTAGTATATAAGTTCCTTGTGTAGGACACCATTTATTCATAGACAACTTTTATACAAGCGTCAGTTTAGATGACATCGAATTAGGTAAATTAAAAAAGGAGAATTATGTATTGTTCACAAGAATAATATATGTGTGTTAAAATGGAAAGACCAAAGAGAAATTAGGGTCATATCAAGTAAATATAATGGAAATTTAGAACACACGCGAAATCGACGGGGTACATTAATATTAAAGCCTCAAATGGTTATAAAAAAGGATGAAAGCAATCGATCGTCATGACCAAATGCTCTCGTATTATTCATGCGAGCACAAATCTATACGATGCTGGTTCTAAAAATATAAAATAGTCAATCCTATTAAAGATTTTTTTTTTTATTTATTTATTTGGCTCACCAACAATTGAGTACACTCAAACAATTCTGTGTTACATTGAATCAAATCGGGTCTAGTGTATCAATCTCTTACAGGTAAGCACATCATGCACTAAATACCCAAGTAGCACAAAAGTGCTTTATAACAGCATTTTCACAGTGCACCGTGAAAACATTAGCTGCATAAACTTGCTGTTTATCAGCGTAGGCAGCGCATCCTCCGCTGATATAACTCTAATTTGGACACAAATTATTCAGCACATAGCTGTATAAGAATTCCAATTATCAAATAATTGAATTATATCAACATCATATTAGCATTAATGTGTGTAATAGTCACCCCAAGAGCTGAAAATTGCCTGAATAATAATACACGTGTTATCTATAATACAGCAAAAAAGACGAATGTGTACATTTTGTATGCTTTTATATAGTTGAAAGTACACTCGGAGCGAAATTGTGGAATGCAATAACTTTATTATTTATTTTTCTTCAATAGGAACTATCAATTTATTAAACATGAAGTGTATGTGTTATTGTGTGCAAGTTTGTCAGAAAACAAATAAAATTTACGGTAAGTAAAACTTCGATTTCTTCCTATTATGTCTGAAATTTTATGGGGAGGTAACTTTACTGTGAAATACCATACATGTTTGGTTCAAAATTTTCACGCGCTCTCAAAATACCAATAAATACTAAAAAAAAATTATCTTAACTGTCAGTAAATGAAATAAATGTTATTGTTTTTTACAAAGAAATTGATAAAAAGTTGGTTACGTGTAGATTATTTGTAAACCAAATCAATTCCGATCGATATCTTCTAAAATAAACCAAAATAAAAAGATAAAATTTTACAATACTTCACAGTCTCGCAGCGAAAATGGCGGATAGCAAGTGAACTGTTCTAATATTAATTTAATGCCAAGGTCTGTACGGGTGTTCTCATGTGGCCTGTAATTCAGCAAATAGTAAATTAGTTAAGCACTTGTGAGAAACAAATCAGCCATGGATCGATGAGAAGAGTAGTAGTGGTTCACATTTTGCGCTATTTAACCAGAAAACCATATTGTGGATCCAAGCTTTAGGGTCCCGCTGTGGTACTGCTAAAACCATTTTATTCCCTTTTTAGTAATTACTCGGCGACCACTACTTTTTAAAATGTAGTTTATATAGGTAGCTGAATTAAATTAAATAGATAATACATAAACTATTAATTAACTATATTCTAAACTATTATTCGTTACGCGACGAAATCTGTTGATTTATATTTCATGCACCAAATATAGATAGGTACTTACTTAATAATTATTATGTTCACATGACGATTTTATTTGGTAATCAGTAATAATATCTGACATGCGCCACAAACAGAATTTATTGCGTTTTGAACCGTATTTTTTATGAAATATTTTGCTTGATCTGCAACGTGATGCATGCAACGCGATCCGTCCCCCGACCCACCGCCATGCGCCAGCCGAGCCTGGGGGGCGAGGGTGGAGGCGGGGCGTGTGATCGCTATGCTTGTTTTGTTTTCATAGATCAGTTTATCGCCAAATCGCAACTGAGCCTATCGTTACAAGTCACTGCATTCTATGATAGATTAGCGTCAGTTAAGAATATATATTATTACGCGAATATTAAAGTATTAAAAACGAATAATATAAATAGTGCTATTTTGGTAGGTACTACCTCCGTGTGCGTGTCTATAGGTATTTGTGCTTAAATAAATGTTACGTTAAGTTTAAGTTTTAGGTAATATGGTATCAACGACCATACAGCCTCTAGACTCCTAATAACAGGCGACCGATGTCTGTCAACACATAAGGGGTATAAATCTTATAGCCGTCGTCACTCACCGAGTTCGAATTAGTTTCGACCACTCCTGTGAGCCGCAAACACTTCCGCATTACTCCTTTAAAAAATCGAGAAAATAGACATAATATGGCCCCGTGTATAATACGTTGGTGTGATAAAGAAAGCCGAACTTCAAGTTTCCTGAAAGACGGTATCACATTTCATCGGTAATTTAAAAGTTCCATAATCTAAATTAGATTAATTTTCTGACAATATTTATCGGAGTTCATCTTATACTGGTCATACTTGATGTCTTTTATGATTGCGTCCCTTTCTTTTGAAAGAACTTTTTTCTCTATCTCTTTTCCTCGATGTTACGTCAACATAATTAGTGATGTTCTAAATCGTACGACCACCTCTGTTGTCGATAAAGCAAAAAATAAAACCTATAACTATTTATTTATGCAAAAAATATATTTTTAATAATTAAAAATTACAACATTCATTTATTTATTAATATGTTCACGTCATTTTACCGAAAATTGTTTTATCCCTATGAAAAACCGTCGCCGCCTACTAAGTTCATATAAGTTCAGATATTTTACCTACATGATTCAATCGTAATTAGAATAAAGAAGGTAATTTAATGCAAGTAAATTATGTAAAACATATTTTATTATGCCTACAGTTAAAAAATATCGATACTCACTTGTTTGATTTAAAACTGTCCCTACCCTAGTGAAATGCAATGACCTTGAATTGGCCAATCAGAAAGCAGTACCCCGTCCCCCTCGCGTACCTCGTACCTCAGCGAGTTGACAGAATAGTTTTCGTGCGTTAGATCGTGTATTAGGCGTCTATAGGCTGTGTGGTCGTTGTATGGTATAGTTTGTTTACCTGTATTGTTTTAAGTGATTTTCTGTTGTCTGCAATCTTTCGTTTCTTGAATAATTCCTAATATAAGTACCTACTTATGATTTTGTTGTTGTTTTTACAGAACATGCCTTATAAAATCGTTCAGACAATAGAGGGAGGTGTTGCCACTCTGTCAGTCGTTCCTGCACTGTGGGAAACTAGGGGACTTCTACGGTGGCCACCGAGAAGTACTAAATACCCCATGAAATTATTAAAAGACGAGAATTCAAGGCCTGGACCAGGGTGGGATACCCTAAAATGTACTTTAAAAAGAAACAACATTCGGACTTATGAAGATGCTAACAGCGAACTAACTTTTATGGAACAAAACACGGATACAGATAATCAGGAAAACGAATATATGAGCTGTCCGGTTACATCTGAACCTTGCCAAGCAAAGAGAAACGAGGTTAACTTTGAAGCAATGGCAGAAAATTTGGTGAGTTTTTTTTAATTGTTTCCTATATTTGGAATAGATAGGTAGGTACTTTTTGTAGGCTTTGTTTTTAGGCTGTTAAGCTAAGAGGGATCCGTAGTTTGGTAAGCCGAGAAATTCAAATCAAAAAGTAATGTTATAGTTCAAAAAAAAAAAAACTTCTCACGGGTCAAGCTGTAGGGAAAAACGTTAGTCTCAAAATACATATAATAAAAGTATCAGTAGTAGTATTAAGTTATGTATCTATCTACATATTTTCCGTTTCACTTTCGGGTTAAACAGAGCCTATCAGCTCACACTGAGACAGGACGCGATATTTGAAGAGCCAGTTGTTTTGTGCTGCGCAGCACTATTTCGCGAAATACGCCGCGTCGCGTCGCTGCGTCGCGCTGCGCCGGGTTACTCCTCGAGATGCCTTGAAGAAATTTGTACCTTTTTGTGTAGTAAATAAAGTTTTATATTGTATAACGATACAACGATCTTAAAAAGTGCGCGTTTCGTCGCGTCTCGGAATCAGTTAGTCCTAAGTCATACTAAAGCTTTACCTATTATTTGTACGTTTGCTATTTAGCATTTATAAATGATCGTCATTTTTTATTACAGACATATTCACTGCCTGATGGGTATGAAATTTCAATGAAAACTTTTGAACCAGTGCAGCAAGAGACCATACAGGTAGTGGAGCAACAGGCGACAGTTCAAATAATTAGCTCAGAAAATTCTGACACTATGCTATCTAATCAAAATGTTATTTTGAATAAACTAAACATAATAATAGAAAATCAGAAAAGATTTGGACAAAAATTGGCTTCTTTATCGGTACAATTGGATGAAACAAATGAAACAATCAGACAATTGCAACAGGAACGACAATGTAACGTTACATTACTAAAAGACGCATCTTCGGAAGAACGAGAAAGTTTTAGCTTGAAACCTATAGAAACTAATGAAGAGTTTAAAATGTTAGAGCTTATTCTAGCCGACAAGATGCAACGAAAAAAATTAATCAAATGTTTATCTACATTGTACTCATCTAAACCGGGTCAAGGCCAAACATGTGCCTATAAGTTAATAGATGTTTTGTTCACGAAGGAATTTTTATGTCAGTGCTCATGGTCCGGAGGAAGCAAGGGAGAACATTCAAAAATAGCGATGAAAAACATTCAAAAATGAACTTTAGGAAGTTCTTTTTTGAAATTATACACATGTGGGATCCGAGTATTACTGATGAACAAATGCTAATTTTTTTTAAACTTGTTCTAAGGAACGCTACCAAACGTAAGTCTATGCAAGGTTTGCGAGCGTCAACAAAACGAGTCCGTAAATCCAAAAAATCAAGAGGTCAAGTAGACAACGAAGCAATCGTGCCTGAAGGTAATACAGACGGTGAAAGTTAACACCTTCAAGATAAAAACAGCATTAATACAGAAGAGCCTAGAACTGATGACAATAATGCCGAAAAGCCTACAGATGATGATACTAACGCAGATCCTAGAGCTGGGGATGATAACGACGGAAAGCCTAGAGAATAAGACTGCTTAGTTCTTTCCTAATATTTTTGTGATGACTTGAATTTGTTATATATTTGTTAGTACTTACCCGTATTTGCTTTTTTATTATTTTTGATTGGAGCTTCTCTGCTAAATTTATTTTATACGGGGTGGAACGAACACCGACACGAAAACGGTCACCACGTATTCAGTACATCATTCTGAGCCACATAGAAATTTTTCATAAGTTATTAAAATAAATCAGCTGTACCCATTCATTTTGATCGTGTAGGTATTGCACTTTTGTAGGAAACAACTGATTTTATTTTAAATAACCGATAAAATATTTCTATGGGGGGCTCAGACAGAATGCCGTCCTAAATACGTGCCACGTGGTAACCGTTTTCGCGTCGGTGTGCCTTCCAGCCTGTAGAAGAATGTGTTATGTTCGTAACAATGTACAACTGTACTGAAAAGATGTGGTATGTTTTAAAATTAATCTGATTGAAGAAATACGTGAAATTCGTGTACCTATACAGTAATAATTATTATAAAACTTAATGTTTGTGTTAGTTAAGGTGGAAGCGCAAGTGTAGCCCGCGAAATTCCAATTTTCTTACGTTTTTTGCAATTTGCAGGTCAGTGTCAGGTAGGGATGGGCAAGTGAAAAAAAAATTGGTAATGATATTTATCGTATCGACATTTTTAAAAAGTATCGTTAATTAGTGTCGATATTTATCGAGTGAAAAATATCGATATATCGTCAGTTTTCGCATGTTCATTCATACATATTCCAAAAGTGTGGAAGTTGTGCTCCAAGATTTACTTGATCACACAGCTAAAAGACTCTGCCTTTATCTTGAGGATGTACTCCAAAACTGTACAACAGGAGAATTGGAAAATCTGGAGCTCATTTCAAAATGGGGATGTGATGGCTCTCATCAAACTGCCTACCAACAAAAGTTTTTAGATAGATCTCATGATGACTCCAACATTTTTCAAAGTTCATTGGTTCCCTTGAGATTACAGTCACGAGTTGGAGAAAAAATTAAGACTTTATGGCAAAATCCAACACCTTTATCAACTCGTTTTTGTCGACCAATCCGCATTCGATTTCTTCATGAAACAGTAGACATAACAAATGATGAAATAAACTGTATAGAAGACCAAATAAATCGTTTGTTAAAGACTGAATTAGAAAATTATAACAGAGCCACTTTTGGGCGACATACATTGCTCCCAACCATAGTTGGTGCGAAAGTTTGTAACGCAGCTACTGGCACATCATCTACTATGAGATGTTACATATGTGGCAAAACGTGCAAAGCCTTCAATGACTTCGAAAATTTAAATGTAGAGGATCACCAATCCTTAAAATTTGGATTGTCAATTCTTCACGCAAGAATCCGTTTCTTTGAAACGATTTTACATATAGCCTACAAACTTCCTCTGCAAAATTGGCAAGCTCGAATTGTAGAAGAAAAAACTGTGGTCAAGAAAACAAAAGAAAATATACAAAAGAAATACAGAGAAAAGACTGGCCTTGTTATAGATATGCCGAAACCTGGTTTCGGCAATTCCAATTCAGGTAACACGTCTAGAAGAGTCTTCGCCGATCCTGATTTAGCTGCTGAAATCACTGGCATAAATAAAGAGTTTATAATTAAACTTAAGGTGATTCTGGAAGCAATGTCATCTGGACTCAAAATTAATGCAGAGAAGTTCGGAAAATACTGCAAAGATACAGCAAAAATGTATGTCGAACTGTACGGTTGGCATCCAATGACGCCGACTCTTCACAAAATCCTAGTTCACGGTACAACTGTGATCAAATATGCCATCCTGCTTATCGGGCAGTTATCCGAAGAGGCCGCAGAAGCCCGTAATAAGCACTACCGTTCATACCGGCTAAATTATGCCCGAAAATTTTCGAGGATTCAATGTAACCACGCTGTCCTCAACAGGCTGCTTCTCTCATCAGATCCTTACATAAGTTGTGTACGGAAACGTAACCCGAGCAAAAGCCAGCCTTTTATGAGTGAAACCCTAGAGTTGTTCGAGCCAGAAGAACTGGACACAGAAGTAGAGCAATCATCGAGACATGTTTACTCAGATGATTCAGAATAAGATCCATCAGAACTAAATAATTTGTGTTTTTTTTAATATTTTTAGTCATGTTCATAAAAATATACGATTTTACCCACGGACCATTTTTACGGCCACCACTTTCTGGGGCACGTTCAGGTAATGGGCGGCTCGCGGCCTCAAGGAACGCGCCTACACTGGGGCCCCACATAGATCATGCGGCAGGAGGCGTTTGTCCCCCCCGGGCTGGGCAGGAGCCGCCTTAAGGCAGACCCGGTCCGTTCCAGCCTGGGGCCCAAACGTCCGAAATGCTCCACGAAGTTCTTCCGGCTGTCAAGGGCGAGTCCTAAAATCAAAATCAAAAATCAAAGCATTTATTTCAAGTAGGCCAGTTACAGGCACTTTTGAATTGTCGAAACAAAAATGAACATTTAAAGTAGCTACAGTCCCAGTCACAAGACATAAAAACTGTGAAAGTACTGTAGTTGCCCATTCCCTAGCGTAGATCTCTATGGAGAAGAACGGGCAAGAAACTCCATGGACACTCTTTTAAGTCAAAATATTGTTACAAAATCTTGGTTACATCATTCAAAATCAAAGCATTTATTTCAAGTAGGCCGATAACAGGCACTTTTGAATTGTCGAAACAAAGATGAAAATTAAATGTAGCTACAGTCCCAGTCACAAGACATAAAAACTGTGAAAGTACTGTAGTTGCCCATTCCCTAACGTAGATCTCTATGGAGAAGAACGGGCAAGAAACTCCATGGACACTCTTTTAAATCAAATTATTGTTACAAAATCTTGGTTACATCATTCATGTTGAGATGGTAGATTATGTGAGAACAATGTAGCAAGATGTGCACGTTAAAAGTGTCCATAGTAAAAACAAAATATTTTTTTCAAATAATCCATGGCAACTAAGAGATGACCAGTCACAACTGACAGCACCCGTTCACGAACATGACGCACCATTCAGCTCAACCACTTTGAAGGGAGCTAAATGGTCCGACACACGCGCCACCATCAGCGAGACATTTGAGTGAGCATGACATACTCTCAACCGCCAGGGCACATTCAAGTCAAAAACTAAAGTAGGTTTCCAGTGAATGATAGCTTTCAAGTACATAGTACTCACACAATATGGGCTATGCGATTATATAATACTAACAATGAATCTATACAATGCAAAGATAGTTGTACAATCTTCGGCAGCTCCAACAATACCGTTTAATGCTATCAAGTTTTGCGCCCCTGTCCTTGTGGAGCAGGACCAGCATTGAGCCAAGCATTTTTATCAGCGATATAATCGCTCAACTTGTAATATGCTTGCTTACATAGTGTGCGTTTAATACATGTTTTAAATTTCGTCTCATTCAGTTCAAGAATACTTTGTGGAATTTTATTATAGCATCTCAAACAGTACCCCATGAAAGATGAGTCTACTTTAGCGAGTCTAAAGCCTGGCTGAACTAGTTGGTCCCTATTTCTAGTACTGTAATTGTGTCTGTCGCCTCTTTTACCGAAAAGATGCAGATTTTTTCTGACGTACATTATGTTTTCGTAGATGTATTGGCAATGAACCGTCATGATGCCAATATCCTTAAATAGTTCCCTTAGAGAATCGCGCCTACGAAGATTGTATATGGCTCTGATGGCTCTTTTCTGCAGAATAAATATAGACTCAATATCAGCAGCCCGTCCCCATAGCAAAATACCGTAAGACATTATACTATGGAAGTAACTAAAATAGACCAGTCTAGCGGTATCCACATCAGTGAATTGACGGATTTTTCTAATGGCATATGCTGCTGAACTTAAGCGCCCCGCAAGAGATGTTAAATGAGAACCCCATTGTAGCCTTGAATCAAGCGTAAGCCCCAGGAAAACCGTTTTATCTACGAATTCAAGTTTCTCTTTATTCAATATTATCTCACAATCACTACTTTTAACATTCGGTAATGAAAATCTTATGCATTTAGTTTTTTTTTCATTTAATACCAAATTGTTTGCTGTGAACCAATTTTGGACCTGAAGTAGGGCATCATTCACGTCATCTAGATTTTTGGCCCGTCTATTTATCTTAAAAATTAGAGAAGTGTCATCAGCAAACAACACCATATTTTGAGATTGGTGTTTCAACAAATAGGGTAGATCATTTATATAGACTAGAAAAAGGAAAGGACCCAATATTGAGCCTTGCGGAACCCCCATTTTTACATTCAAACCCTGTGAATTAACACCGTTTATTTGAACATGTTGTTTTCTATCGCTCAAATAAGATTTTAGCAGGCTAAGTGCAAGTTTACCCAGTCCGTAATGCTCCAGTTTCAAAAGTAATGTGTCGTGATTTACGCAATCAAAAGCTTTGGAGAGGTCACAGAAAATTCCTATTGCGTCTTGGGACTCTTCCCACGCAGCAAATATGTGCTTTAATAGGGTTACACCGGCGTCAGTTGTACAACGTCCCTTGGTGAAACCATACTGTTGATCATGGAAGATTCTGTTGGTGTTAAAATGATAGAGCATTTGATTAAGCATTACTTTTTCAAAAACCTTGCTAAAAACCGGTAACACGGATACAGGTCTATAATTATTGGCATCTTTGCTGTCCCCGGATTTGAAAAGAGGTATGACTTTACTGTATTTCATTAAATCAGGGAAAACTCCTTGGTCTACACATAAATTAAAAATTAAAGCTAAGTACGGGGCTATGGTCTCAAGTATAGATGTGCAAACTTTGATAGACATTCCCCATAAATCTTCAGTCAGTTTGATTTTAATTTGCCGGAAAGATTTAATAACTGTCATGGGGTTAATGTGTTTAAATTTAAATTCAGCCAGGCAGCCAGACACATTCGCCTTTAATAAGCCAATTGAGGCTTCAGGTGAGGAATTAAGAGCCTCCGTAGTTTTTATTGGTATTTCGGTAAAAAAAAATAACAAATTCTTGAGCTACTTCCTGATTAGAGCTTTTAAGACCACATGCTGTATCTAATGTAAAAGTATTATTACGTATTTTCTTTCTGTTGGTCTCGTTATTTATAACTTTCCAAACGGTCTTTATTTTATTTTCTGCTGTTTTGATCTTGTTGCTAATGTGCAGGGCTTTAGCAACCTTGCAAGTATTTCTAAAAATCTTTGAATACGTAGCAACATACTTGCTAAAAGTTTCAGTGTTTATAAAAGGCTTAAGGCTGTAAAGCTCAAATAGCCTTTCCCTACTTTTTCTGATACCTCTAGTTGCCCAATCACTAAATATAAATTTAGGGCAAATACTCTTTGTCTTCTTTTCAAAAGTTTTGTTGAATTCCGTGTGAACTAGTGAAAAGAAACGATCAAACAATTGATTTATATTAATATCCTCTTGGCTCATTACACTTAACTTGTTCTGTAGGGAAGTATTATACCTCTTTAATTTGCAAGAAGTTGTATTGTATTGTATTGTATAACGGGCTGATGTCCGCAATTCCACGGCGAGGCGCGTATTTTGCGTACGGGTGGGAACTTCACTCGATCCATCCCAGCTCCCCAAAGAAGGCCAGCAGCGCCCCGATGTTGCCGACAATCTCGCGGAGAGTACCTGGACGACCGAAGTACTTTGCCCTATATGATGCAACCGCTGGGCAGTGTAGAAGCACGTGGGCTGCAGTCTCGTCTTCCTCCATGCATGCGCGGCACAGGGGGCTGTCTGTGACTCCTATGACAAAGAGGTGTTTGTTAAAAGAGCCGTGACCGGTGATGGCGGCTGTAATTGTACGCACCTGTGGCTTGGTTAGCCTAAGCGCGCGTTTGGTGAAGCGGCCGTCAATGGCAGGAAGTGCCTCCTTGGCTTGCCTACACTCGCCGTGGTCAAGCCACAGCTTGTGGTGTATTTCACTAGTTCGTTTCCTTACCAGTGTGCGTAGGTAACCGAAAGGGAGTGGTGCGATAGGTTCTGGTCCCACCGCTGCCATGCTCGATCCCCTTCTAGCGAGTTCATCCGCCGCGTCGTTGCCGCGGGAATCGCTGTGTCCTTTGATCCATTGGATGGTTATGTTATTGAGACTACCAACCTGGTTCAGGCGTTGGTGACACTCGTGTATTAACCCGGAGTTCACTGTGTGGTTGTTTAGAGCCAGCAGCACCGCCATGCTGTCCGACAGTATACGAATTGAGTGGCCCACAACTTTCCTGGCTATGATGGCCGATGCCGCCAGGGAGATGCCCATGCATTCTGCCTGAAATACCGTGTTGTGCGCCCCCAGAGGTGTGGCTATGTGGATGTTGAGGTCTTCCGAGAAGACTCCCGCCCCAGTGCCAGTACCTGTTTTAGATCCATCTGTGAAGATCCGTAGTTCCGCGGGGTTTAATCCCTCGCAGCGGTGGTCCTCGTGAAGCTGGATTTTGTATTTCTTGTCGAATACAAATTGCTTCGGTATCCGATCGTTGTGTGCTTTCGCCAAAGGGAACTCGCAATAGAATTCCTCCAGTATCGCATTGTGCTGTGTTGTCTTCTTACCCCAGAGCTGAAGTGTTTTAAGGCGTACTGCCGTCATCGTCGCCTCCTGCTGTATGAACAGATGGAGCGGTGGAAGCCCCATCATGGCTTCGAGAGCAGCAGTCGGGGTAGTCCTCATGCAACCAGTGATTGCCATGCAGGCAAGCCTTTGCAGGCGCTGCAGCTTGATGGCTGCTGTACTTAGTTTAGTGCGTGGCCACCAGACCACAGCCCCATAGGCAATCATGGGTCGGATCACCGCGCAGTATAACCAGAGTATAATTTTCGGGGATAGGCCCCATTTCTTACCTATCATCCTCTTGCATTGCCAGAAGGTTATGCAGGCCCTGTTTGTCTTGTTGTCTAGGTGGCTACTCCAGTTTAACTTACTGTCTAGGATGACACCCAGATACTTGACCTCATCGGCTAACTGGAGTTCCGTCTCGAAGAGTTTGGGTAGGCGATAAGGGCCTAGTGTTCGTTTGTGGGTAAACAGGACAAGTTCAGTCTTCGTTGGGTTCACTGAAAGTTGCAAGAAGTTATAGGTCTAAATTTAATCTGAACTTTTTGCATTGGAGTTTTACACCTAAAAGTTACAGTTTGTCCGCTATGGTCAGACGGCAAACAATTTATTATGGCTTTATCTAAGTAATCACAATCGCAGAAAAACATTATCTATACAAGTAGCAGAAGAAGACTACTATAGACTATTTATATTGCTGTGCCCTAGCAGGGTTCATGTATGAAACATATATACTTTGTAACAACTTGTAAACTACATGGATGCAATAAATGATGATTATGATTATGATTATGAAGTTGTGATTCTAGTGGGTTCAATAAAAACGTTAGTCAAGTCAAATGACTTAAAAAGATTTAATAACCGACTGCTATTTGAATTTTCTTCTAAAATATTGATATTGAAATCACCACAAATTATTTTAGATTTATTACTGGCTGCAAGTTTTGCCAGGACATCTTCCATTATAGATTCAAATATGGAAAAGTTTTGATAGTTTGGGGGTCTGTACACACACACAATTATATGCTTATCTAGCTCAACACAGGACAGTTCGACACAATGTTCAACCGAGAAATCAAAATCAAAATCAAAGCATTTATTTCAAGTAGGCCAATAACAGGCACTTTTGAATTGTCGAAACAAAGATGAACATTTAAAGTAGCTACAGTCCCAGTCACAAGACATAAAAACTGTGAAAGTACTGTAGTTGCCCATTCCCTAGCGTAGATCTCTATGGAGAAGAACCTACTATGTCATCACGTTGCTTATATTTAAAACTATTTTTTATTAATATGGCTTATTGGACGATTCGCACGAATTTAACTCGCACAAAACGTGCGAATCGACTCCTTTAAAACATATTATTTTTTCTGTAGTCGATTCGCACGAATTTCATTTATTGGCGTGCGAATCGACACCCTCACAAATATGTAGTAGGCTATTCGCACACATTTCATTTTAAGGTTTAAAAAAATTAAAGTACAGTCGTATTCAGCCATCACTGACATAAAAATAAAAAATAATCGAAGTTTAAACAGCAGATATTTACTTGAAAGTAAGAAAGATCTGTATGGAATAAGTGATAATAATAATTACCTACTTAAAACGTGGCTTATCTACATTTTTACTAATACAAAACAATATAAACATGACCGCAAAATTCGCCTATTACAGGAAAAAATGAAAGAAAAACCTATATATATGCTATCACGCTCACTCGGGTTGATCATGGGTCTAAATTTGGTTTAGTTTTGTATTGTAACTTTAGAAAGTACACGTGCCGGACGGTAATTTAAGATAATTATTGTGATGTGACACAGTGTTGTGTGCTGGAAGGACATCAAAGTAATGTGCAGGCGTTAAGCATGTAAGTAATAGAATTATTAGTATTAACTGTGATATAATTATTAACCCCTTTATTCTGAGCGACTGAAAATTATGAGAAATCTTTCTTAATTTTTAATTTATTATTTATTGCCCATAAAAATATATTTTATAACGATCTACTGTAGTTCAAATATTAATATAAAAAAGCTTTTTATACTCCGGTTTGTATTTAATACTGCATATTAATAATATATAAATAAAAACTGTGGTCGTTGAAGAGCAAGTGACGCCACCTAGTGGAAGCGTCACTAAAACATCGATTACAAAAATGAGTCAACATAAGTTTGCTTTTAGTATTGCATAAATGATGATGGATACTATGCACAACTTTTATTTACTATCTGCTCAGCAAAGAAGTTAATTATCTTAATAATGTTTAATGCGATTAAAGTCATTCTGGTAAAAAGCTCCTTGATTTAATTAGTATCTCATTGGATACTTATTTTAATTTTCAGACAAAATAGAAAGCTTCTTAAGAATACCTAAGTATGGCGGCAGAACCATCGACGAGTAGAGATGTAAGGGCTGACATTGGTTTTATAAAATCAGAAAGAGGTCAAGAACTTCTATTAAGGCATGGATATAGATATAATAAGCAGCGCAAGAACAAAAACGGTGTTACAGTCTGGAGGTGCGTCAATAGACAACGTTGTAAAGCACTCTTACATACAAATAATGATCTCCTGTTAACAAAAGAAGAACCTCATTCATGCCAACCAAGCGTCATAGAAAATGAAATGAAGTATAAATTAGACAAATGCATTAAACGATCGGAGAAAGAGCTCACAACTATACCAAAAATTTATGGTGAAATGGTTTCGGACTTGCATAATGCTGGATATGATCTCATACAAAAAGTTCCTGATTTTAAAAATATTAAGAAAAGACTCTATCGACACAGAAACATATCACTACAGGTAAAAAAAATGAGATTCAAAAAAGTTACAGATCTTATTATTCCTCCATGCTACGAAGATTTGAAGTTTGCTGATTATGGATATAAGAAAACAAGAATTACACTTTTTGCAAACCAAAATGTTATAAAATATATTGAAACAGCAGAAAGCGTTTTCTGCGATGGGACGTTCAAAAGCTGCGTACCACCATTTTTGCAAGTATACACGTTACATATAGATTTGGGAAGTACCCATGAACATACAAATATTTTACCAGCCATATACGCTTTACTACCGGACAAACAAGAAAAAACATACGAAATTTTTTACCTTATAAAAAGTCGAATTCCTCAATTTTCTCCACGTATATTCACCACAGATTTTGAAAAAAGTGCGATGGCTGCTATTGAAAAAATATTTCCTGACGCACGTATTCAAGGTTGTTTATTTCATTTCCAAAACTCTTTATGGAGAAATGCAAAGAAGTTAGGTATGGATAAATCATTAATTGATAAAATGCATGTTAAACGTTGCATGGCTCTAGCATATGTACCTTTTTTTTTTTTTTTTTTTTTTTTTTTTTTTTTTTTTTTTTTTTTTTTAGGATGGGAAATCATCAAATGACTTCTCCCACTCTGGGCGGAGCGGGAGGGAGTGTCAGACTCTTACTGACTAAAACCCATCCATGTTCCTTCCTCGCCCTTTATGTTCCGGGGCCGCGGTATCTCTTTCGAACAGGCCCGCAACCCCGGCAGGCTTCGGCCCTTGCGGGCCCCTCTCCTTTTGCTGACATCTCTTTGAGGCGCGCGTGGAACACGAACGCGCCGTCGACACGGCCTGTCGTCGTCGTTAGACGGCCGGACGGCCAGCTATTGCCCATAGCCAGCCGTCCACAGGCCCGCATCTACGGTGGCCGGTAGCCACCACGTGGCCCCCGACGCCCGTTGCGTCTCCCGCGGCGGCCGGGAAGAGAGGATCGCTCCCTCTCTCGTTCCGCCACCTCTTATTTTGTTCGTACTTGGTTGGATGAAAATGCTTATTTCTCAAACAAATGGTCATTTTTTGATGTGTGTCATAAAACAAATAATGCCATCGAATCATGGAACTCGCGTTTTAACAGATTGATAAAACCTAAACCAAACATTGCAATGTTTTTGGATACTTTACGTAAAGATTCCAATTATTATTTAATCCTTTATAATAAAAATCAGTATATTTCAATTAAAAGTCCTGAGAGAGTAAAACTTCAAAAAAGAATCGAAGACATCGTAAGGCAATTGAATCGTGGCGAAATTAATATACAACTTTGTATTGAAAAATTACGAAATTAGTTGCTGATAATATTTATTGTATACATATATAACTGATTATTTTATTCCGAAAAGGTAACGACTGTGATTTTGATTGTGATTAAAGCCAAATATCTATTTTTATAATTCTCGTAAGTTTATTTTTTAACCTGTTATATATAAATTAGAAGTAAGCATTTTATTATTGTTATGACTTGATTTATTATTGTTGATTTGTTAGTTGTATATATCACGACAGGGAATCCCTGGAGAAGAGCAGTCCTCGAATATTGGCGCCATTCGCCGCCATACTTAATGTCTATAACAGCAGCAGTCTATAACCATCACATCGCCGTGCGATGTGATTCTTCATTGTTGGTAGATAGGTAGATGGGTAGTTGAAATCACACACCACATTTTACTCAAACTCCAAACGTTTATTTCTAAGAAACCATTTAGGTACAGGCACAATAAACATTCTGAGTCAAGCAGCCCGTTCGCATATTGTTAATAAGGAGAAGAACGGACAAAGAAACTCCTTACACTCTTTTCAACCAATATTACATTTTTCATTTACACAAGCTTGTAATGTTTACTTTAAAAGCCATTACTATTTTCTTAATAATTCAATTGTTTTACTCAACGAGACACACCGCGTCTTCAACGCGTCTCTCTAGAGTGACCGGAAGTTGCTCACTCCCTCAGTACAGTAATTCATTACATCGTAAGGTCATCAAAACTTACAAACAATATCAGAATACTTCACACTTAATTATTGTAATAATTAAACAATACTAATATTCACAAATGCAAAGGTATTATTAAGTTTAAGCTTAATTACTAGCTCAATTCCTTTTTACACTTGTTATTAAACCATTTCCGACAAAACGGAAGACACGTCAAATTAATACAAAGAATAAGTCTTCCACTAATAGATTGCTTTGTAAATAATCTTGTTACTTATTTTGGTTTGTAGCTAGTTTCAGTAAAACTGATTTAGTTATAGTTTAGAATTATAAATTGACTTATTGACCATTAAAATTGTACTTAGCGCGTTTGTATGGCGACATCCACCACATGTGGAGTGTTGCCATACAATCAAAGAAACCGTAGTCCACGAACGAGCTATGACAAATTGGTAAAATCCCAATAGTTATAAAATATTAGCTATCTTAATTTTAACTGTAGTTCTAGCTAAACTTGTTTAATTAATCTCTTAAATTGTCACTCGAAGATCTATTTAAGTCTTAGTTAATACAAATGCCAATAGATGGCGCTTAACCCTTCTCTCAATCGAATAATGATTTTTGTAAATAATTGTTAATGCCAACTGCCAAAGCAGAGATGGCAGGTTCATCAATATTACAATGGAATAGTTTACGAGTGTTATTAATTAGATTAAATCTTAGCAGATAGAGACTCCTGCGGCGACACGGCCATTCTGATCGGCGGTGCGCGCTCTGCACCTGCCGTCGCCATCACTATGTGGAGATTCGTAGTTGTTATCTGAAATAGTGGAGATAAATTTTGTCGGCAGATTATTGTTGCTTTTATTTTTATTATCCTACATTGTTCATTGAATTGTAGGATTTGGTAACAGAAAGTTCCAGTCAACATAGAAAGCTTGTAATAGATCTGACATCTATTCAATTTTCCAATTATTTCAATAAAAATAAATGTGTTTATGTCTTCACCTAGAAGCATACACACAGTCGCAGAGTTAGATCTGCTTGAAATTATTTTTTAATCTTTTAGTAGTGCTTAGCTTAGATTCAAGCTGCTTAAGCTATTTGTCAAAATCAAAATCAAAGCATTTATTTCAAGTTGACCAATTACAGGCACTTTTGATTTGTCAAAACAAAGATGAAAATTAAATGTAGCTAGAGTCCCAGCCACAAGACATAAAAACTGTGAAAGTATTGTAGTTGCCCATTCCCTAGCGTAGATCTCTATGGAGAAGAATGGGCAAGAAACTCCATGGACACTCTTTTAAATCAAATTATTGTTACAAATTCTTGGTTACATCATTCATGTTGAGATGGTAAATTATGTTAGAACAATGTAGCATGTGCATGTTAAAAGTGTCCATAGTAAAAACAAATAATTCATTCAAATAAGCCATGGCATCTAAGAGATGACCAGTCACAACTGACAGCGCCCGTTAACGAACATGACGCATTAGTTAAATAACATGTTGTAGCCTGAATTATCCAATTACAAGAATTGAATTGAGTTTATTGACATAGTTTGATTGATCAGCTACTAGTCAAAAAGAATATTGTTGTCAAAATTATCCAACATTTGTTGAATTAGTGTGTTTAGTATCAGTTGGTTTTCAAGCACTTTTGAAACTTGTATTTGAGCTAATGGTAGGTGAGGTTGATGAGTCAGCTGTTCGCTAAAAATAATGTTGTCTCTTAATAATTTAACATTTTCATTAAATTCTTATGCTTAAAATGATCTATGGTTCTAGTTGACTTCAGAACTTTGTTATAGATCTACTGTCTACTAGATACGTTTTATTTAAAACCTTTGATTGCTTTCAATATTCTGTAATTTTCATTTGGTAAGTGTAAGTAATGTGTTTTTTGTTTGTTCATTCTCACGGGAAGGTAATGCTCTGTGATAGACACAAAGTCTTGGATTTGACAGGATAGAAGGATAGGATCAGGAACACCGCTCTGTGATGGACACAAAGTCTTTGATTTGACAGGATTAAAGGATAAGGAGTTTAGGACCATTGCTCCGTGACAGGCACGAAGTCTTTGATTTGACAGGATATAAGGAACCAGGCTCTGGGTGTTAGTACACCGTGGACCCAGCAGGATAACATGAGAGTATTATTTATTAGATGCCTCCACGGCCACTAATAGTTTGTTTTCATTATCAGTATCCTCCACGGCTACTGATAGGATAATTGGTAGTGTTCATTATCAGTATCCTCCACGGCTACTGATAGGATAATTGGTAGTGTTCATTATCAGTATCCTCCACGGCTACTGATAGGATAATTGGTTGTGTTCGTTATCAGTAGCCTACACAGCTGCTGATAGGATCAAGTTATTTGTTATGCTCATTACCAAGTACCTCCACGGCACTGATAGCATTGTTCGTCATTTGTTGTGATCATTATTACTAAACTAATAGTATTTGTGTTATTTGTTGTGAGTATTCATTGAGCTTGTTGTTTCCTCCACGGATAACAACAGCTTGTTGTAAGTATTATTACTTTTCATTTTATTGTTTACTGTTAGGAGTACTAATACTTTGTTATTTTTTATTGTTAAACAACTAGCAGCATTACAAAAACAAAAATAATGAATGTGGATACATGACACTCATCACACATGAGCAGCATGTAAGTAGGTTGAATTGGCTATTGTATTACCCCTATTGATGTATCAGTAGGTATCAGTGGGGAAGTGTAGGAAGTAGTTTGAAAACTCCTCACCTTTACTTGTTATTTTATGGTGCGAGGACACTGTAACAGTCATCCCTGTTTGGCTGTTCTCATGCTGTTCCCCATTTCAAGACTCCACAGTTGGCGACACGGTCATCTGTTCACCAGGCTGAAGTCCATGAAGTTGTTCATTTTTTTTTTTTTTTTTTTAAAGCTGAGTTGAGTCACATTGTCAACAGTTGGAATGTTGACAGTTTATGTTGAAATTGGTGTGCTTGTATTGGTTGGCTAAAACCAATTGTGATATGTATTGGTTAGCCGGCTTATATTCTTAAAGGTATTCTTATGGCGGTGGTATAGCCTTCCACACTTGATGTCATGTCACTATCTTGGAGTGACTGCATGCATAGTTTTAGAAGAACTTGAGTCTTCTTTATGGTTGCTCTCAATTTTGTTTCAATTTCTTTGATAGTAGGTTATCATTTTCTCTGTGATAAAACAACTGCCTGGAACCTGAAATGTGAGAATTCGTGCAGATAAATAACTTATCAAAACATCACGCTTGTGATTCTCAATGGGTTAGCAGTGTAGCTAAAACTGCATTCACATTTCCCCAGTTATGTTTAGGTCGCACGTAATAGGGAGCGTATTTGTATTAACCAGGCACAATTCCATACTCTGTGGTTACTACTGAGAAATTCCTAATGGAAAAACCCTACAACACTTTGCTTTACCTGGGATGGGAATCGAACCCAGGGTCCTATGCTCAACTGTTAACAGTCACACTTGCAACCAACGAGGTAGTCAGTGCAAGTAAATAATAATAATAGTGTTGTGTGTACATAACATCACACCTGCAATCCCTGAAAGGATAGGCAGAGGTGTAAATAATAAATCCACACCGTGCCCAAGTCTCTAATTTAGCGATATTGCTATTTGCCTTTCATATGATTGTCTGGCCTGCTACTGAGAAATTCCTGATGGAAAAACCCAATAACACTTTGCCTGACCTGGGAATAGAATCCAGGTCCACATGCTTTAATAATACGGCTCATAACCACTGGACCAACAAAGCAGTCCTACTATTGTTTAAATTAGTTGGAGTAAAAGTTATAGTTGGTTATTGATTGTTTTGAAATAGTTATTTAAGTACTTCAATTAAGTTAATTAAACTAAGATGGGAAAGTTAAACTTATCAGAAACACATTTAAAACACTGCTGATTGTGTAGCTGCACTGACATAACATTCACATTTTATCAGAATATTGAAAACTTTGTTTCGTTGATTTAGTGCGCTAAGATTTCTTTGTCACAAATTGCTGTACTGAAATAATATGTTAGACATTTCATTATTAGTCTTGTTTTTATAAATGAGTTCATAACAATGTGTTTTTGTTTGAATCTTGCAACACATTGTCCAATAATAAATGTTTTCAAGTTTGCATTTTTATTTGAAAATGCCATAAACTTTGCACATAACGCAAACAATATCTGATTGTGAGGTATAAATCTACAGTGTGAATGTCAGACAGATGTGACTACTTAATTACTAATAAAAATGTTTACTATTGCATGTTTCTAGTATCTGTAATTGAAAAGTCACTGACATCACATTGACAACGTAGTTACTACTTGGTTAATTCATTTGTAGTAATTAAATAGTTGAATCTGATTGATGAGTTGAGTGCGTAGAATCTATGGAGTGGTTAGTTTTGTTGTTTCACTTCCACAGGTTTTCTAGTTATAGGCTCAGCTCAAGTCTAGTTTATCTAGCCAGAGTTGTGGTATATAAAAATATTGTTAACTGTAAATATCTACAGTTAATAATACTAAAATTAATAAAAACAAAATACTTCCCGGGGTTGGTGTGGGTATCCATCAGCAGGTTTATTTGTACTGATGTTTTCCCGGAGACCAACTTTGTTTATTCTGCTTCGGTCATTCTGTGCTGTTCATGATGATAATTTTGAGTGTGAAGTTTTCTATCACATACAACTTCATTGTTTGTTACCAATGTAAATTGCATTTTCATGTGTTTACTTGAGTCAATACGTTCTAGTTGCGGTAAGCCATAATTATCATGTCGGTGAGGATCTGTCAGCCAATTTGATGAAAATCTTGTTGTTTATCAGTTCATTGCCACTTATCACCGTATATTGGCTGTGGCAGCATAATAAGTCGTCGTGGTATTCACTTCGGTAAATAATTTCTTTGCCACGCCTTCGGCCATGGTCACGAAAGCAAGAGTATTAGTTCCTCGCAATTGTTCTGGATGTCCGGCATTATGAGCAGTGCGCAAGAGCTATCACCTCTTCTGATATCACGACAGGGAATCCCTGGAGAAGAGCAGTCCTCGAATATTGGCGCCATTCGCCGCCATACTTAATGTCTATAACAGCAGCAGTCTATAACCATCACATCGCCGTGCGATGTGATTCTTCATTGTTGGTAGATAGGTAGATGGGTAGTTGAAATCACACACCACATTTTACTCAAACTCCAAACGTTTATTTCTAAGAAACCATTTAGGTACAGGCACAATAAACATTCTGAGTCAAGCAGCCCGTTCGCATATTGTTAATAAGGAGAAGAACGGACAAAGAAACTCCTTACACTCTTTTCAACCAATATTACATTTTTCATTTACACAAGCTTGTAATGTTTACTTTAAAAGCCATTACTATTTTCTTAATAATTCAATTGTTTTACTCAACGAGACACACCGCGTCTTCAACGCGTCTCTCTAGAGTGACCGGAAGTTGCTCACTCCCTCAGTACAGTAATTCATTACATCGTAAGGTCATCAAAACTTACAAACAATATCAGAATACTTCACACTTAATTATTGTAATAATTAAACAATACTAATATTCACAAATGCAAAGGTATTATTAAGTTTAAGCTTAATTACTAGCTCAATTCCTTTTTACACTTGTTATTAAACCATTTCCGACAAAACGGAAGACACGTCAAATTAATACAAAGAATAAGTCTTCCACTAATAGATTGCTTTGTAAATAATCTTGTTACTTATTTTGGTTTGTAGCTAGTTTCAGTAAAACTGATTTAGTTATAGTTTAGAATTATAAATTGACTTATTGACCATTAAAATTGTACTTAGCGCGTTTGTATGGCGACATCCACCACATGTGGAGTGTTGCCATACAATCAAAGAAACCGTAGTCCACGAACGAGCTATGACAAATTGGTAAAATCCCAATAGTTATAAAATATTAGCTATCTTAATTTTAACTGTAGTTCTAGCTAAACTTGTTTAATTAATCTCTTAAATTGTCACTCGAAGATCTATTTAAGTCTTAGTTAATACAAATGCCAATAGATGGCGCTTAACCCTTCTCTCAATCGAATAATGATTTTTGTAAATAATTGTTAATGCCAACTGCCAAAGCAGAGATGGCAGGTTCATCAATATTACAATGGAATAGTTTACGAGTGTTATTAATTAGATTAAATCTTAGCAGATAGAGACTCCTGCGGCGACATATATAAAAGTTTAGTCACTTTTATACGTTATTTTAAAGAAAAATCTGTGATTCAAATTGTGATTATAGCCCTAGTTCTAGTTTTATGATTAAAAGTTTTATTGTTATAATTATGAGAACTGTGTATTTTAGGTGCACTTCTGAAAAACATTAAAACATGTTTTTGTTGTACCAAATGTTCTTCAATAATAAATATAAGAAAAAGTTGTTAATTATATATGTACCTACCTTATTAAGAAAGTAAATGTTTGTGTAATGTAAAAAAAAATGTAAATTTTTGGTACTTGTATTTTTTATTACGCGGTTAGTGGAGTAGTAGTTTGTTAGTGACACTTATTTATTATTCTGTGATCGATATTTGCTCATTTTTAATCCTCAAACCACGAGCTTAGAAGATGTTTAGTACTTAGTTTTAATTTTAATACAGATATTGTTGATTATAGATTGTGTTTTTATTTTCTATCTATTATAAGTAAAACATATTTGACCTTACTACTTCTGTGCTCAAGTGTACTTTATCTTAACTGCATTTCATAAAAAACAATATGTGTGCGAATAGCCTACTACATATTTGTGAGGGTGTCGATTCGCACGCCAATAAATGAAATTCGTGCGAATCGACTACAGAAAAAATAATATGTTTTAAAGGAGTCGATTCGCACGTTTTGTGCGAGTTAAATTCGTGCGAATCGTCCAATAAGCCATTAATATTAGGGAACCTCCACGAAGCATAGTTTTACGGTTAAAGCAGCTACCCACCATATAGTTCTCATAATTAATAAGCATTTGGTAATCCTTTAGCCAATGTTCAGTAAAACAAATAATGTCAAACTTACTATTTTCTAAAAACAATTCAATTTCTAATAATTTGGAAGAAATGCCTTGGATATTTTGGTGGAATAATTTAAAGGTGTTCTGCTGAGGCCCTTTTTTACTTACTAATGGAGTGCAAGAAGATACCTTGCTGTTGGTAGGATTAACAAAAATATTGTTAATGGTACCTTCTGTTGTCTCACTTTCTAGTTTAAATTCATATTAAAATTTGGAGTGAGGCCGGAGACACCCGTGCCATCCTCAGACAACAAGACCCTATCACTAATAAACCCTAATTGAGAATTTTCCATGGTGACAGATGGATCTTCCCCAGTAAAATGTGTGTATACATTTATAGCACTAGTGCTATATACATTTGTGCCAGTCACCAGTACATTAGTAGAATTACTAATTGTCGCAGTGTTAATAATATAACTAAACTTAGACATACTATTTATGTCTGTGTGAATACTATAAGCTAATAGCCGAGCTATTTTGTGTCTACATACAATAGGTAGATACACCTTACCCCGTGATGACTTAAGATTACCAACTATAGTGTTGATATCCAGATACATAAGCCTGTCACTATAGTGACCTACTAAAAAATGTACATGTTTATTCAACATATGTATATAATCGTTTTTCCTACTACTTAAATTTTCAAAATATGGAAAAGCACACAATATGATTTTATTACAACTTAACTTTAGCAACTCAGAAACACAGTCGGTGATATCTTCCTTTTTTACATTAAAACTATTACCAACACATAGAGTAATGGTAGTGTTAAGATAACAATCATTTTTTACTACTGATGCCATTACATGTTTGTAGCTTGAGCCTGGCATGCAATAATTTTGGGTACAGTAACTCAGGTTATTACTGATCAATTTACCTAGCCCTCTACCCATACTATCGGAAAACATAACTGAATGATGACAATCATTACAATCAGGTGATACAAAATGACTAATCTCAGGCTGTACTACTTGTGAATCAAGGTTTTGATGGATGATGAAGTTCTGAGCACTCACAGCTTGGGACGGGTCCTCCGTTGCCTCAGGCTGGAGGGCATCAAGACTGGGTTCACTCCGACAAGTACAATGAGTGTTGCTGAGAGTCAGCAAGTCTACTTTGTCAACCAACTCATTTGTGACAAGAATATGCTCCTTAATTTGTTTCTTAGAGCTTTCATATTTATAATATAAAGATTTTAGTGACTCATTCAGTGCCTCAATTTCAGATTGTAAGCGCTGAGTGTCTATTTCATAAATACTTGTACTGTTTTCTAACTTAATTTGATAGTTATTTAATCTATTAACAAGAGAAACACGTTCTTTCCTTAATTGAATATTTTTGGAATAGTGTTTTTGTTGTTTCTTGAAAGGTACTTCAACGTCGACTCGACGCTGATGGATACCCCTCCTACCGTCAGTGTGGATCCCGACGGTGGCGTATTCCGAGGCCCATGAAAGCACATGGCCTCGGACTTGTACAGTGCCACCTCGAGACCCAGTTGCCGGATCCTCTCTACGACTATCGCAACCCCGCGTGTCATATTGCCGGCCACCGCCTCGTGCGACCTCCCCTGTGCCAGCACCAGGGTGTCGTCTGCGTAGCAAACGACGCTGACACCACTAGGGAGGTCCGCGCGCAGCACCCAGTCGTAACCGATGTTCCACAGGGGCGGTCCCAGAACCGATCCCTGTGGGACACCGCACGACATCTCTCGCCGCGCCGGTTCCATTCTCCGCAGCGACTGGGGTAGATGACGGCCCTGTACGTCAGGTAGTCCCCGATCACACGACGGAGGTAGGTCGGCACCCGGTGGTACCGGAGTGCCTCCCTGATGCAGCTCCAGGGCAGGGAGTTGAAGGCGTTGGCGATGTCGAGAGACACCGCCAAGACGACTCCGCCCCGGGATATCGCATCCCCCGTCGTGAGGGCTCTCACGCGCATGATTGCGTCCACTGTGGAGCGCCCCTTGCGGAAACCAAACTGGTTCTCCGCAAGATTCGGCCCCATTCCCTCAAGGTGCTCGGCGAGGCGGTTTGCAATCACTCTCTCAAAGAGCTTGCCCATCTCGTCGAGCAGCACGATGGGCCGAAATGCGGATGGAGAGTCCGCAGGGCGCCCCGGATTTTGGATGAGGACCAGTTTCCCCGTCTTCCAGCGAAGCGGGAACTGGCCTCTCTCCAAGCATGCTCTTAAGAGCCCTTTCAGTCGGGGCCCGAGTGAAATGTTGGGGTTTCAAGGGTCGAGTAAATCAGACAACCAACTAGATTGAATGTGCTTTAATCACTCTACAAAAGGAATATATTTTATAATGCATTAAAGTAAAGTGTTTACTTAGCATAAATGGATACTTATATTCTAAAGGAGCGTACTTACTACGTTATACACTGTTAGGGAGCATACATACACTTCACCTCCGGGGGCGAAGGAAAAAAAAATAATTCGATTAATATTTTTTTTTTTTATAAGTACAAACCAACTCTACTAATAATAGTATATTAATATTGTCTATCCAACTAATTTTAATATTTATTAAAATATACGTATTAATTACTTACTACATTGCAATGTATATAACTATTACACCTTATCTTTAGATAATAGTCTTAACTATACGAATACTATAGCTAAACAATACAACATAAATTTTATTGGTAGTACGGTCTTGTCCTATTTTTATGTACTAAATCAATCTTATTGTTTTTAAATATCCTAACGTTACATCCTAAATCTTCTTTTACTCTAAAAGGTCCTTCATATATAGCATCTAGTTTCCGACCTGTTTCATTTTTTATCAAAATTAGATCATTTTCCTGATATACTATTGATTTTACTGATTTATCGTACAATTCCTTGCGTTTATATTTGTTACACAATAAATTATTTTTTGCTTCGGAATGAGCTAACTGTAAACGATATTTCAACTGCAATGGATAATTATCCCTATTATACAATGGTTCGACTGACTCTGAAATTCGACTAGGAATTCGACAAAGTTTACCGAAAACTAGTTCGTAAGGCATGTATTTTGTTTCTGAATGGACTGTATTGTTGAAACTAAAGCACCAATATGGTAACCAGTAGCTCCATGTATCTGTATGGTTTACACATTGTATCCTTAAAAATGCACCCAAACCTTTGTGAGCATTTTCAAGAGCTCCGATCGATTGGTGATGATAGGCAGTTGACGATAATTTTTGAATTTCAAGAAGTTTACATACCTGTTCCATAGTTGCGGAGATGAACTCGCTCCCTCGGTCTGTAGCAATTATTTCTGGTATTCCAAATATTAAAATAAAATGTCTCACAAATGCATTAGCTATGGATACGGTTTCTTTATTTTTTAAGGGAATAGCTTGTACAAATTTAGATAATTCGCATTGAATGGTCAATATATAACAGTTCCCCTCTATGTCTCTATCCAATGGTCCCACTACATCTAAATATATCTTTTGAAAAGCCGCCGACGCCGTAGTAGTAATTACCATGGGTTCTTTTATGTAGCGGATATACTTTGACTTCTGACACTTCGTACACTTTTTTACAAATGTTTGTACGTCCTTTTCTATGCTCGGCCAGTAGTATCTTTTCTTTATTGTATTTACCATTCTGCGCACTCCAGCATGACCACTGGATGGCAATAAATGAAAGTCATTCATTATTATGGTTTTTTCTTTGTCATCACTTATTCTTTTTACTCCTCTTAGTATGCATATTCGCGGTCCTGACCAATTTTCTAACTTCGATATCTCATCACAAACGTTTTTAATAAAATCTTTATTATCTTTATTTTTAATGATACACACTTTTTCAATGTGTAAGTTTTTACAAAACATACTTAATTTCTGCACAAATTCGGCTCGCGTAAAATGTGCCTTGAAATCAAGATTGATGTAAATAACCTTTCTTTTTGCTAAATATACAAAACATTCACAGACATCTGTTATCATGTCATTGTCTCTCAATCTAGTTAATTCGCTACTTTCAATGAAACTCATTTCGACTGAGTCGCACGGTTTTCTTAATATATCCACAACCCTTGGTTGGCCAGACCAATTGTCAGGAGATTTATTAAGATCCGCCTTCTCATTGTCATCCTTATTTTTACTTAACTCATCATCAATCTTTCGTTTTTGTGCCCTAGTCATAACAGCAACAACTTGTGCTTGCATTTCTTTTAGTTCGTCTGATGTTATACATATCCTAGACAAAGCATCTGCAACTACATTTTCTTTTCCTCGTACATAAATAATTTTGAATTTATATTCTTCTAATAGCCCAGTCATATTAGGGGTTTCACCTCGGAATGAAAGATAATAAGCTGGAAATTGGTAAAAACCTTTGTTTTGTTACCCTAAATATTGTCTCAAAAGTCACAAATGATATCGTGTCCGCGTCTTAAGATATTGAAGGTCAAAGGTCACAAAAAACGATTTTTCGCGAATATCTCGGTTCCTATTGCTTAAATGATATTTTCACCTATTATGAAAGTTGTAGAGTATAAAATTCTCTACAACTTTTGTCTAAACTTTTTTTTTATACGATCAACCGTTTTTGAGGTAGAGCGCGAAGAGTGCGCAGCGTACAGTCATATATGAGCTAATGCAGGGTCAAGCGTGAGTTATTAATTATTAAGCAATGCCCATTATTTCTGTACTTATTCTTAATTATTTATATTTAATTATTCAACTATAGTATATTATTAATTCTGGATTATCTATTTTAGTTATATTTTAAAATAAAAAGACAGTAAGGAAATATATTTTAGATATACCTTTATTTATCATTAAATATGGCATGTTATACATTTATTAAAATGTGAGTTTAAATATTAAAATAATTTGTGAATCGAATGAAATTGCGAATGGAAGCTAGTTATCTTCTTCTTCGTCGTCTTCTTCTTGTTGTCGGTCTAAAATATTAAATTCATTGTCATCATCCTCATTATCGGTCATATTCATTTCCAAACCTTCTAGAATTTCAGGATCGTATGTGCTTTCTTCATCGGGATTACTTGGATATAGTGGAGCGTTGAGGCAAGCTTGTCCATTGCACTGGCCACAAGCTAAAGAACATAGTAGCCCTGATTTTCTGCATCCACAGCGGGAACCACAACCATTTTTGCAATTGCAAAATATTGTGTTTAGTAGTTCGGCTGGTGCTGGAGGTAATAACGTTGTTATGGGCTCCAGGATTTCATTTTCAAGCTTCCAGCCCCATTCTTGAGGTTCTAAGTTCTTCCCTAGCCACGTTTGAATCTGGTAGTAGACACGATTGATATGTTGACGGGCTGCTACACTTGTTGGTGGAAGTGTTGACAATTGTACAGGTTTATTTAGTTTTGTTAATTTGATGAATTGCGTGTAGCGGAAATAATCAAGGTTGTCCTCAGATTTTGGAGCATTATATAATGCCAAAAAGATGCGCACTCCATTTTCAAATAAAGTTTGTACGGGGCAGTTTTCTTGTTGAAATACTTCCACCAGTTTATCCAAATTGGTAATTTTCTCCAATGCTCTAGTAACAGTTTTTTTTCCTTTTTTAAATAGCGCAGAAGTCGTGTCACAGCCACTAAATGCGTGTAAAAATAAAATGTGTTTTTTAATACGAGGATATTGATCAAAACTTTTAGAAGAGTATATTTGTGTCTTAACATTGCCTTTGCCAACTTTTGCCAAATTGCTGAAGACATATAGTGTTGTAGGCCTCAAAAAATTATTTATTATTTATTACTTTTTTGCAATTTACAATAGAACATCCGTCTCGGCTATAAATAGAAATGATCATAGGGTAGGGACAAGTATTTCCAGTTATATAAGTATTTAAAAATTTACACGTTTTAAAGGAAACATATATAATTTCGTTTTATTTTAAAATATAACTAAAATAGATAATCCAGAATTAATAATATACTATAGTTGAATAATTAAATATAAATAATTAAGAATAAGTACAGAAATAATGGGCATTGCTTAATAATTAATAACTCACGCTTGACCCTGCATTAGCTCATATATGACTGTACGCTGCGCACTCTTCGCGCTCTACCTCAAAAACGGTTGATCGTATAAAAAAAAAGTTTAGACAAAAGTTGTAGAGAATTTTATACTCTACAACTTTCATAATAGGTGAAAATATCATTTAAGCAATAGGAACCGAGATATTCGCGAAAAATCGTTTTTTGTGACCTTTGACCTTCAATATCTTAAGACGCGGACACGATAGCATTTGTGACTTTTGAGACAATATTTAGGGTAACAAAACAAAGGTTTTTACCAATTTCCAGCTTATTATCTTTCATTCCGAGGTTGACCCCTTTTTTTACCTAATTTCACTGGGCTATAATGTCAAACGAAACTTTAGAAGCCTACTTGAAGGATCTCTCATGCCAAAAAGATAAACTAAAGGTTTATGATCGGTCATTATTGTAAATTCTCTACCATATAAATACGGTCTAAAATATTTCACTGACCAAACTATCGCTAAAAGCTCTTTCTGTATTGTAGGGTAATTCTTTTCCGCTTTATTCAAAGGTCTACTTGCATACGCTATTGGTCTGAGATCTTTATTGCACAGCACAGCACCAACTGCAGTGTTTGAAGCATCTGTTTGTAATATGAATTCATTATTTTCTGTAAAATCTGGATATTGTAAAATTGGTGACGTAATTAATGCATTTTTTAGATGCTCAAAGGCATGTCTACAATCATCAGTCCAAATAAAGGGTTCACTTTTTCTGCATAATTTATTTAATGGCAAAGCTATGTCTGAAAAATGTTTTATAAATTTTCGGTAATAATTACAAAATGCGACGAAACGCTTAACTTCATCTGCTGTTTTGGGTATTGGGTAATTTTTCAATACGTTAGTTTTTTCGGGATCAGGTAATACACCTTTCTCTGACACTACGTGACCTAGATAAAGAATTTCTTTCTTTAGAAATTCGCATTTCTGGGGATTTAATTTTAAATTTACCTTTCTCAATCTTTCCATTATGTTTATTAAGTTTTGATTATGAATTTGCAAATTTCTACCAAATACTATTAGATCATCCTGATATACTAAACATTTCTCGTAAGTCAATCCGGACATTGCTACTGACATCATACGGCTAAATGCGCTCGGACTTATTTTGAGACCCATGGGTAACCGCTTCATTTGATACTGACCTGTATTGGTAGTAAAAGCTGTTAATTTACGACTATCTGGTTCTAAGGTCACTTGATAATAACCTTGGTGAAGATCAAGGTGTGTGAAATATACTGCTCCAGAAAGAGAATCTAATATTTCATTGATGTTAGGCAAAGGGATCTTATCGTCATAAACCGTCTCATTTAATTTTCTGTAGTCTACAACTAATCGCCATTTTTTATCTGATCTTTCTTTACTCTTTTTCGGTACTAATAAAATCGGGCTTGACCATTCGCTGTTTGATTCTTCAATAATATCATCTTCTATTATTTTTTTAATCTGTTTTGCTATCTCTGACTTTAACGCTTGGGGTAACCTATATGGCTTAACATATACAGGAGTTGTATTTTGTTTTATGGTAATGGATTGCTTATAAATATTTGTTGTACTTAATTTATCTCCGTCTATGTAAAAATTATCGGAATATTTTGCGCAAATTGCTTCAATAGAACGTCTCTCTTCTTCGTTTAAATAATCTAATTTGAGTTGAGATAACAGTGTTTCAATCCTAGACACGTTGATATTATTATTACTGAATTGACAAATGTTATAATCACTCAAGGATTGCGTACTTGGTATGAAATTTGCTAAGGTTATTTCCTTCTCAGTAACGTTAAGTATCTTTATAGGTATTCTGTTATTTTTTACCGTGGCAATCGTATTTGCCAGATACACATCCTTCGCTAATTCACGTCCACAAACAATAACATCATCGTTCTCATTTTTGTCTACGTATATAAAATGAATTGACTCTGAACGAGCTGGAATAATCAGGTTATTACTTCTCATTACATTTTCATCAACGAGATTAAAATAATATTCTTTCTTATGATAATACAATGTTAAAATATTAGTATATAGGTTTATATTTGCTTGATACTTTTTCAAAAAATCTAACCCTATAATTCCGTCTGCCTTTAATGGTAGTGATTCAAAAATAATAAACGGATGCTGAAATATTTCATTGTTATACTCCATATTTAAATCCACTAAACCTCTTGAACGCCTTTGTCCACCGATTCCATTTATCAAAGTTTCATCTTTCCGAATGATAACGTTTCTTGGTAACGCTTCACTTTGAAGCGCCTGTATCAACGAGCCAATAATATTTAATGTTATTAACGTTAAAAACTGCATATTTTGCATTGCCTAAATTTGATAAAACACTATGTTTAAGAACGAAAAAACTGATTTTCCGGTTCCTTTTTGTCTGTATTGTCCTTTATGCATGGCTTATTGTTATCATTTTGATCTGCTAAACAAACATTCCGATTATTATTTCTAAAATATCTTGAACCTCTAGTATGTCTTTGACCCCTATTATAATTTGATGATCCACGATAGTTATACTTATTCCCGTTATTTCCTCTGAAATTACCACGCCATGTATATCTTTGATTATTGTAATTACCGTATTGACCACGACTGTAACTATTATTATATTGACCACGACTATTATTGAATTGACGATTACCTTGTCGCCTCAAATTATTATAACCTCGTCCATTTCTAAAAGCATGCAAGACATTACCTGGCATTGGCTGGCATTCTGTATCTTCATCTTTGGCAGCTTGGATTGCATCTTTCAGGCTGCTGTAGTTCCTAGCGGAGATGACCGTGCCCAATTTTGAACTGCGTAGTCCTTCTGAAAACCGTTTTATGGCAAGCTTTTCATTCAAAGGTTTAACACTCCAAATGCAGTAGAATTACCATCTGCTTGAGATATAGTAAGTTCAGTAAACAGCTTTTCAACTTCTGTGGCAAACTCCTCGATACTACTTGAACCCTGTTGTATATTTTGCAAACGCGTCTGTAGGGCCGTAAAGGATTTTTGGGTCAATAGATGGCATCTCAAGTCTTTAATTAGGTCTTGAATGGTCTTATAATTCCCTGTAATGCGTAACTTGGCATTTTCGGACAATCTACTTTTAAGGACGAATGTAATAAGTAGTGTCTTACCTTTCTCATCCAGCATATCTGCATGCATCTCGATCGAATCTATCAAGCGTTTAGTTGTCCCTTCAACACCGTCCATTGCTGGAAGCAAACTACATGCCACTCTAAGGTCAAACTCCATTTTGTCAGATTTTATTTCTGGGAAAATACATAAACTATTTATTTCCTCAAAAGTTATCCTAATATTCTGAAAAATATCCAATGCCGATGCAACTAATTCCGTATCCTTGCCTTTTTCTAAAAGTAACAATATTTTTCCACATTCGTTAAATATATTTTTTGCCTCACCTAACTTTGTCTCAATAACTTGACCTTTATACCTAGCCTGTCCTTTCTTAATTAAGTATTTTCTAATATCTACCAGAACATTATATTTTTCTAACAATACATCAGTCATAATAGAATATTACCAACTTAAAATTATCAAACCTTATTTCCTAATGGAATAAACAAAAGAATCATGTTAACATAAATACTGTGAAACGGCACACAAGTATTTCACACGTTGCACTTTTAGCCGCGAGGTATCATATTCACTGAGTCTTCGTGCACTGTTTTACGTCGTTTAAGTTTTTGCGTTATAAAACAAATTTATAGGTATGAGTCTGACTGATTGCAATTCACTGATTTATGGCACTGTTTTTTGGTTTTATCAGGCTCTGATGCTGCATTAATTAGTTTGCAGGTGTACCTTCCACTCTTCCACGTAGAGATGCCCTTATGCGCTGAATTGCGCTGAGTCCGATTTCTTCTTGCATCCATTGACGATGGCAGCTGCGGTAGTACTTCAGGAAGAAGTAAATTACCAGGAGAGTTATGGCTGCGAGAATAATTATAGTGATCGTGCTCAGCCGCTCCATGTGTCCTCCGATGTCCTTTAGAAGGGCGTCATTGTTTCCGCCAGCAGCATTTTGATTTAGGAACACCTCGTCCTTTTCCACCTTGGAGTTACACATCTTAACTTTGCTTAATCTGCCCCTTGGCAGACCTTAAGGCAGGGTCGCCATGAAATGTTGGGGTTTCAAGGGTCGAGTAAATCAGACAACCAACTAGATTGAATGTGCTTTAATCACTCTACAAAAGGAATATATTTTATAATGCATTAAAGTAAAGTGCTTACTTAGCATAAATGGATACTTATATTCTAAAGGAGCGTACTTACTACGTTATACACTGTTAGGGAGCATACATACACTTCACGAGAGCCTCCGCATCCGAGGCCAAGACCCAGGCTTTGCCAGGCAAGCCGTCGGGTCCCGGGGCGGTATTTTTGACCTTGAGCCTTCCTACCGCCTCTCTCAGGTCTACCCCAGTCACTTCCGGAGTGTCGTCGTCGTCGCTTGGGTCCTCTTCAGGCACCGCAGGTGGCGGAGCCATAGCTGGGGGCGGATGTTCCCACCGCGAGGGGAACAGAGCGCTCACCACGTCCTCCACGAGGTGCAATTGTTAACCCTTAAAGGCATAGTGTCCCAAAATTGAATCACCAAATTAAACCACCAATATCCGTCCATAATATTTGTGTTTGATACATTAGGCTGTATGAAATGTTTCTTTTGCTCCTTCTCTAACCATAGAATAACTCAACTAGTGACATTTTATGTTGTTATCTGTGGCTGATTGACATTTCATTTTTTGGCGCGCGTTTCTCAAATAGGTTTGAGTTGAGTGCACTTTGGCGACATAGTACGGTATATATCACGAAGTTATTTGCTGATTTTGGAGAAAAAAAAAATGTTTTCTAAAGGTAATGACTATTATTTATACAATAACTTATGCTTTAGGTAAAAATTACTACTGCTATTTGAAGCTATACATTTTGTGATTTTATTTATTTTGCTTTGGTGAGGTATGCATGTGGTTGGTTATTTTGTTTTAGAAATGGCAGAAAATAATAGGAGTGATGGTGACATTGAGTTTTGGTTGCGCCAGCTAGTAGATGGCGCCATTTCGAGTCGGATGGTGACGAACTTGATTTTATCCTACCCAACAAGATTTATTAGATGTTTTAGAAAATGATGATGACGATGGTGAGGCTAGGTCTAATGATAATAACGAAGAAATTATACCCGATCCTCCTATTGTAATAGCGGATGCTGTTCCTTCAAATAATAATGATGCACCGGTACATTCTTTAGACATTCAGAGGTTGATATGGAAAAACCAACCTCTGCCATTCAACGAAAATGCCATAAAATTTAATGGAACTGAAGAATACCCTGAAAGTTTGATGAACCTTCAGACACCTTTCCAATTTTTTTCCTACTTTTTTACTGAAGAATTTCTTTCGACTATTGACGACCTTTACATTTTCCTAGCAGTAACAATGCTTTTCACTAGAAACAAAAGAATAACAATTGAAGAACACTGGTCTACAGACCCGTTATTACATAGCACGGTGTTCAGTAATACTATGTTTCGAAATAGATATTGTTCAATTCTTGCAATGTTATCTTTTTGTGAAGCACCTGCAGGGACAAGTAGTGTACCGAGATTGCACAAAATAAAAATGATGATTGACCACGCTCGTGAAACTTTCAAAACAACATTTATCCCGGGTAAAAAAATGTGCATTGATGAAAGTATTGTGCCTTTTAAAGGTCGTCTAATTATAAAACAATATTTACCTAAAAAACGTAATAGATTTGGCATTAAGTTATTTGTTTTATGTGATGTCGAAACCGGTTATATCGTGGATTTTATAGGTGTACTGTGGATCGGAAACACAAAATAGAGACCGTACCAAATTTAGGCTTAACTGGATCAGTTGTGACTGAACTTTTGAAAGACTACTATTTTTGCAACCGAGAGTTGTATGTAGATAACTGGTATGCCAGTCCTCAGCTTTTTATATATTTAAAAGAAAGGGCGACTTATGCATGTGGTACCGTAAGATCAAATAGGAAAGGGATGCCGAAATTCCAAAAACTGAAACGTGGACAAATAGCCGCTTACTCGTCTCCTCCCCTCTTAGCCCTAAAATGGAAAGATAAGAAACCGGTCTTAATGGTGTCTACAATGCACGATGACAAAATAATACCATCAGACAAAGTAGACTACTCAACTGGGCTACCAAAATACACTACACAAAAAATATGGGGTCGGTTGACACTTCTGATATGATGACTAGCACATTGGGCTGTATAAGAAAATCAAAAAAATAGCATAAAAAGCTTGGGTTTCACATATTTGACATGTTTTTACTTAATGCATTCTATTTGATTAAAGTTATTAAAAATAAACAAAATTATGGTTTAGCTGATTTCCAATTAAACGTTATCAGACAAATAATAGAAAAAACCGTTTCAAAATACAAACAATGTTCTTTAACTCAACAGTCAACTTCGCGCGGCGTCCTTGACCCTAACCGTTCTTTACATAATAGTGCCTTAGAGCATTTTCGTGTTAGAATACTAACCGGCAAAAGTCAGCGATGCAAAATGTGCGCAGCAAAAAGAAAACGGTCTGAGACTCGTTTTATGTGCCAAAAATGAAAAGTTTATCTGTGCGTAGATCCATGTGCTGTTCAGTACCACAATTCTACAAAACAATCGGTATCGTAATCCCACATCACTATTTTTGCGTTTAGTCTATTATGTCTATGGTCAGCTAGACGTTGTCGATACTCGACATTATCCATTATTCCGTATTCGACAGTGACGACTGTTAGTGGCACGACGTTTGTAAAATCAAGTGAACATTTCACAATTTTTTAATATCAAGATGGGGTCCAAAAGTAAGTGGTCTTCGAAACGTATTGCATGTAAATGGTGATATCATTACAAAAACTCATGTTTGATTTGTTTTATATGGAAGTTTGAAGAGAGCCAGTCAATTTTGGCTCCCTTTGACTATAGCCAACATGAAGTAGACATAGACTGTAGCCAAGATGTTAACCTTCCATCAACGCTGACCAACGACGAGTATATGGTTTATTTAAATGAGGGTCAGTCGCATTTAAGAAGTTCTGATAGTACGCCAGATTTATATAGATCTACGGCGACAGAAACTTTAGTCAAAACAACAAATGCAAGTACATAATACGAGCAAATTGATAATCCACTCAAAGAAAGTGCCAAAATTTTAGCGGACAGTTATTTTGTTGGCGATGAAACTCGTAAAAATAATTTTATCGAATGTTACACAAATGTGGTCTCGTCAATAATTCGCCTCGTCGATAGCGAGCATAAATAATTTTTCGACGGATCATACTATTATTGAAAAATCTTACCTCTGATTGTTAGACTGATTTTAGTAATAAGAAATTATATCTGTGATTATTTGACTGATTTTATTGAAATTAGTGTTACACAAATTTTATTGTGATTGTGATATATCGTTACATCTAAGTCAATAGGTAAACTGATAATGACATTGTCAAGTAAAATTTTTATTTTTATGTTTGTTGTTTATTAGTGTGATACAAATTATTGTGATTGTGATAAATATCGTTACAGATAGTTCAATTCATCTGTGCACGAAGCGCCATGTGTGCGTGCGCTTATTTATACAGCTTTCATTTGTGAGGCAGCGTAAGCGGCAGTCGTCGTCCGAGCAAAACGTGTCCTTATCACTTTACCCACACATAGCGCCACGCGCACAGATGAGTTGAACTATCTACAGGGTTATTGGTAAATCATTAACAACCTCTTAAGAGGTCATTGTACTCATCATTATGAACAACTTTTTACAACAACAAATTTTTATAAAGCAGATTATGAAATGCTATATTCTATGTTTGCGGCTACTGATTGGACAGATATGTTTGAGCTGAGCGATGTCGAGGATATTTTGAATTTCTTTTATGAAAAACTTAATAATATTTTAGATGCAAGTGTTCCTAGAAAAACATTTACTGTCAAACAGCGATATATTTACCCCAAATGGTATACGACTGATATAATAAAAAACTTAAAAATTAAAGCAAGACTACATAAATTGTATCAAATCACGAAAATAAATAGAGATTACGACGCATATTCAAAATATAGATCACATATTAAAAAATCAATAGAAATTGCACGCAACGAGCATCAAAATAAGATTCAATGTCAGTTCGCAAAAGACCCTAAGTCATTTTGGCAATACATTCGATCGCAGAAAAGTACCACGAGTAGACAAGACATTATAAAAGATGGTCAGTATCTGTCAGACGAGGAGTGTGCTGAGCAGTTCGCGACTTATTTTGAGTCGGTATATAGTACTGTACCGCCGCGATTAGACCCAGAAGCGGCGGCAGCGGAAGCGGAGAACACTGGTAGTGCATGCGTACAAATTAATAATCTTAATCTTAGGGACGTAAGAAGTGCACTCGAGCGCCTCAAGCCTAAGCGATCCGCGGGACCGGATGGTATACCAGCGTTTCTTTTTAAAGATTGTGGTAGGGTTCTCGCGGAGCCACTGCTTTATATATTTAACGCCTATCTTCATTCTGCGAAGTTCCCAGCTCGGTGGAAGATTACGCGAGTCATTCCAGTGCCCAAAGGCAGGGCGGGAGCTGACATCGGTGGGTATAGGCCGGTGGCGGTGTTGTCGACGCCGGCAAATGTGTTCGAGTCTGCCATTCAGCGCTGTATGCAAGAGCAAGTGCGCGGACAGTTATCGGATGCGCAGCACGGATTCCGGCCGGGGCGCAGCACTGCTAGCAATCTCCTTGATTTCATGGGACGCGTGGTACACAGTAACGTCTATAGACGCGTTATCCCGTCGCCTTTGCGAAACTGACTGACAATAACAAAAACGGGCATTGTCTCAGGCGGGGTCGGGGCGCGGGAGGGTGAGCTTAAGATAACAGCGGGACGCTTGTGCTGCGGAAAGTGTGAGAATAAGATCACATAATTTTCAGATCTAATGTTTGTAATACCGTAATCACGGTATTGGGGCGTCCAATATCGGTATTGTAAAAGGCCAAAATAAAATCCGTGATCACGGTATTACACGGGAACCCGGAATACCGGTATTGAAAGCCCTAGTAACGACCCTCAGCGTTCCGAGTGTGAGTTTCTCTATAATGCTCTTCGCACCGAGTTTCCAATTGTGTAAGTGGTTTTTTGCTTTGTGTGTGTTCTTCCAGTTCCCAGAATCTCCTGAGCAACTGGACAGTCTCTAATTGAGTATGTGAGACAACAACATGATATGAACTTTGTGAAGTATCTTTACAAGTTTGTCCTGAAATCAACCATCCAAGATGTGAATTAAGTGCAATCATTGCGTTGTGTCTATGTAAACCTTCCAGCATTAATTGTGAGTGTACTTCTGCCCCCAACAAGATATCTACACTTCCTGGCTTGTGAAATTGTGGATCAGCAAGGTTGATGGCACTTAAAAGAGGCCAGGAATCCATTGATACTTCTTTTGCAGGCAACAATGAAGTCAATCGTTTGAGTACAAACGCTTGTGTAGTAATAGTGTGTGTAGAATCATAAATCGAGTGAAATTTAAGGTTCACCATCGCCTTAGTCGTTATTACTTTGTCGTTTGAAATTCCAGTAATTTTACCATTCACCGCAATTCGCTCAAGATTTAGTAATTGCGCAGTTGTTTCAGTCACAAGTGAGGCCTGGGAACCTGGATCAATTAAGGCTCTAAGTTGGTGAGTGGATCCATTTTTAGCAATAACAACAACACGAGCTGTTGCTAAAATAACCTGTTGTACATTATTTATTTCAGCTTTCATGGTGACAGCCTCGCGTGTTTCTGGCTCACTCTGTTCTGTTGCTGTGCTCGTCTTGGCTGGGTTTGTAACATGCAAGAGTGTGTGATGACGTCGACCACATTTCCTACAGCTTGTGCTTTGCTTGCATTGACTCACTGAATGACCCTGAACAAGACAGTTGAAGCAGATGCGATTCTTCTTGACAAAGACAAAGTCATGGCGTTGTGTAACTTCCAAATTAGAAAATCCCTTGCAGTGGCAAATATAATGGGGTTGTGAACAAAAAGTGCAAGTGCTTTCAATTTCAGTGGCGAAAGATTTCACAGGAATGTATTTTGCTTGGGTTGAGGTAGGCTTCGCTGAATCTTTCTTTGCTGTTTCCTTTCTAATACTAGTGATATTTTCCATAGCTCTGAATCGGCTTTCTAGAAGTGAGGCTAAAGTCTCAAAAGTTGGTATGTCTCGTGATGAACCAAGGGACTGTTCCCAAAGTTTGTGAGTTTCAATGTCAATTTTAGAGACAACAATGTGAACTACTATAGCCTCCCACGTGTTGATTTTAAGGCTTTCTAGCGAATTCAAGCATTCGCGTGTGGTGTCTACAATACCTTTCAAGCTTTGAGCGCATTCGTTGGTCATTTTGCGCTGAGAAAGAAGACGATTCAGGATGTTATTGACAATTATTATCCTCTTATTTTCATAACGATTCTCAAGTGTCTCCCAAGCCTTATCATAAGTAGCTTCGGTAAGTGTGAAGTGTTTTAATAGCTGCTCAGCCTCGCCCGTAATACTGGACTTCAAATAATGGTGTTTCTCAATTTTTGATAGGTTATTATCATTGTGAACAAGACATGTGAAGACGTCACGAAAGCTGTACCATTCAGTGTAGTTCCCGGAAAACTTAGGTATGTTAATCGGTGGTAACTTTGTCTTGTTTTTTACCCTTTCAAATGTTTCGTCATGACATGTCATTGTGGCCGAAGTTGTAGCTTGTTGTGACTCCTTATGAGATACCTCGATCAAGCATTCTTTAATGGCAGTTTTAAAATCAAGATAAATTTCTTCGGTTGCGTCAAAATTTGCAATAGGATCAAACTTTAATTTTTCGAGAACCTCAGTGGATACATTCTTAATAATCTCGTCGTGTTGTTTATTGTACGTTTCCCAATATTCAGTCAATGTGTCTAATCTTGTTTCTAAATAACCTCTGGTATAACGTGACTTTGATGTTTTCTTTGTGTTGCTATACAACTTAGCAATCCGCTCACTTAACTGTTTTTGTGGCGCACACAATTGCGACATGTTTATAGCTTAACCAAAACAGTTTTCTTCAAGAAATAGTTAAACACACCAGTTTAAATATTCAATGTTCGTAAAACAGAAATATTGGCTAGGTCTCTGTAGTTAAAGTTTTCAATTGTTCAAAACACAAAATCACAACAAAGTTTTCAAGAGATTTTTTCTAAGTTAAATTCACTAATCTCAATATTTCTAAGTTTTTAACTGAATTTGCTAAGTCCACACAACATATTATTTCACTAAGTTCCTGATGTAAAATGTTCACAGGCTTACCCACCAGAGTCCTAATACAATGCAATCCAAATGTCACAGCACTTATTCACTAACACTCACAACTTACTGTCACTTCACTTTATGCACTTTTACTTTTTATCCGACTTCGAAGGACCAAATGTTTAATGAAACGACTTCTACAAGTAAAGTTACTTGTAGAAGAACTATATTAAAAAAAAATATTCGTAAAACACTTTAATGTAGATTGAGGGAAGCTAACGATAGCTTGCCTTTAAATCGAACAACGCCATCTATCGAACCGTGAGGAACTAAAATACACAAACAGTAGGACACCATTTATTCATAGACAACTTTTATACAAGCGTCAGTTTAGTCGAAAAATTGTATGCTAATAAAACCTTTTGCACAGGTACGCTTCGACAGAAGAGGAAAAATAACCATAGAGAAATCGAATTAGGTAAATTAAAAAAAGGAGAATTATGTATTGTTCACAAGAATAATATGTGTTAAATTGGAAAGACCAAAGAGAAATTAGGGTCATATCAAGTAAATATAATGGAAATTTAGAACGCGCGAAATCGACGGGGTACATTAATACTCGTATTAAAGCCTCAAATGGTTATCAAATATAATAAAAGTATGAAGGCAATCGATCGTCATGACCAAATGCTCTCGTATTATTCATGCGAGCACAAATCTATACGAGATGGTATAAAAAAGTAATTTTAAACTCCTTTTTTTATGTAATAAATGGCAGTTCAAAAAAATTAACATTGTACGATTTCCGCTTAAGTGTAATTAAATCAATTGTACAACCTCATTTGCCTTCCGAATTACAAATGCCTTTAAAAAATAAAGTTCATTGTATTATGAAACTTACAAAAGATACCCACGGCAAAACAAAGCGAAGGCGCTGCAATCAATGTTGGCGCACATTAAAAAAAAAGGGTGCAAACCATATTTGCATGCGAAGATTGCCCTGGTCAGCCTGGATTGTGTATTGAGTGTTTTAGACCGTAAGTATCATAAATATCCATATCCATACCATTATATAAATGCGAAAGTAACTCTGTCTGTCTGTCTGCTACCTTTTCACGACAAAACGGCTGATCAGATCGTAATGAAATTTGGCAAGGAGATGTATTTTAACCTGGGGAAGGACATAGGCTATATATTATCACGCTAATTACTTACGGGGGTGAGCAATATTGCATTTTGTCTATAGATTTCAACTGTTTGACAACTGACAACTGTCATTAACATGCATTGTAATAGAATAACTATTTTAGACTAATTGTCACGAGAACAAATAGCCCGTCGGTGACGGCAACCGCCTTTCGAACAGGGAGTCGCAAGATCAAGCCTCAGTACAGATATAAAATACTTTTTGATTTTGTGTAGTGCTGTAAGATTTCCGATAGTAACTTTGGTTCGCACGTTCAAAAACCCCCCGGGTTTCACTTTTTGTAACAAAGTATTTTGTTTTTTTTAAAGCTTACATAAAATCACAAGATAGAGAAGAAGAGAATAATAGTCAACATGACCCTGCTTTAAAAATCTACAAAGCCATTAGAGTGTCCTTTCGACCGCTTTCCATGCATGCATATGTTTTAGCAGTTTAACTTCGTGCTCTATAAATGGCGTTGTTCATTTGACTCCATTTTCTGAATCACGGTGTTATGATTTTCCGTGAAAGAATGATACTGGCATTCGCCCGTGTCAGATTTCTTTATTTTTTTTTTTAGGATGTGAAATCATCAAATGACTTCTCCCACTCAGGGAATGACTTCTCCCGTGTCAGATGTCTCAAGTTTGGTTTTTTGGAAGAAGTTCTCAATTCAACGCCTGTTTTTCTTTATGTAGATACCTATATTATGCCTATGAGCTATATCAAATGACCGAATGATGAAGTCGCACGAGACCGGTCAATGTGGCGACACTTGATAGGCCTATGTCCAGCAGTGGAAGTCTTTCGTCTTTAAGCTGTGACCAAGTGGCATTCATTTTAGAAATCCAAACTGAAGTTTTGGTCGTCCAGCGGTGAGATAAGCAGACGATATTGTTGCCATTGCAGGAATATCCTGGATGAGACTGGCACAAGAGCGTGGAGTTTGGCACAAACAAAGAAAGGCCTGTACCCAGAAGTCGGTGAAGTCGGACTATGGATGATGATGATGATGACGCATAACTTTATCCAGAGAAGTCCGATTTTCATGATTATTTTTATTGAAAGGCGTGTTTAACATGCCTGAGAGACATTTGGCATGTTAAACCAAGTCAGAGGCCCATGGGTAGCATAAAAACTCTTACACCAGGTTAGGCAACAACACGATAAGGAAGGAAGAAAAAAAAAAAAAGAAAGATCGCTTGCTTCGGTGAAGAAAGACATCGTGAGAAAAGCACAGCATTCCTGAGAGTTATTTTTCGGCGGCATGTAAAACCAAGACAGAGGACCTTCTTTTTTTTTTTTTTTTTTTTTAGGATGGGAAATCATCAAATGACTTCTCCCACTCTGGGCGGAGCGGAAGGGAGTGTCAGACTCTTACTGACTAAAACCCATCCATGTTCCTTCCTCGCCGTTTATGTTCCGGGGCCGCGGTATCTCTTTCGAACAGGCCCGCAACCCCGGCAGGAAGACAGAGGACCTTGGGCGGCATAAAAACTCTGACAACAGGTTAGGCACTAACCACGCGATTAAGAAGAAGATCGTTTTGGGGCTTATTTCAGAAACCTTTTTGACAACTTTAGACCTGTCTGAAGTTTGACTGTGATCAGTTACAGCAGCTATATCGTTTGTCGGCTCATTTCATGCACCTTGATATAAACTTTAGACCTAGCTAGAGTGTGAGTATTATTGGAGGTCTGACGATGGAGACGAAAGGCAGTCACAAGAGGTCCGCAACACTTCAAATCTGCTCTATCGTGTTTAAGGCTCATTTCGTGCATCTTGATAAGAACTTTAAACCTGACTGTCATCGATGGTCTAACAATGGAGATTGAAGGTAGTATCAAGAGATCCTCAACAGTTAACAGCAGCTATATGGGTCATTCCCGTTCGTCCACACCCCGTCGTCCACACTGCGGACGACTGGGAATGTTGCGTTCCGTTCGTCTACACTGTGGACGAACAGAACGCATTATTCCCAGTCGTCCACACCCCGTCATCTCACGTCTAGTATAAGAGTGTTGAAAAATGGTTATGTTTAAATTATTGTAAATTAAGTGGATCTGTGATACAGATTGCTCTGTTGTTGCCCTTAATTATTGTAAAATAAGATGATCTGTGATCAAAAATACTGTTGAATTTAAACACTACTTAGTACATATTATGTTGTTATTAAAGAGGTTATATACTTTAAAAATGTTTATATAATGCCAAAAAAATATTAGATAAAATATTGCCTTTTAATTATTGTAAATTATGTTGATCTGTGATGAAAACTAGAATTGTTGTTAATTATTTTAACATTGATGATTTTAAATAAAAAAAAACAGTGACAGGGAAAGATGCGTTCTGTTCGTTCACAGTGTAGTCGAACAGAACGCAACGTTCCCAGTCACCCGCACCTCGTTTCATGTCTAGTTTAAGAGTCAGTGTAAAGAAATTTTAAATTAAATAAATGATTTAACGGTTTCATTAATTTAATAACTATTAAGTTTTTTTTATTCAACAGTATTTTTGATCACAATCATCTTATTTTACAATAATTAAGGGCAACAACAGAGCAATCTGTATCACAGATCCACTTAATTTACAATAATTTAAACATAACCATTTTTACAACACTCTTATACTAGACGTGAGATGACGGGGTGTAGACGACTGGGAATAATGCGTTCTGTTCGTCCACAGTGTAGACGAACGGAACGCAACATTCCCAGTCGTCCGCAGTGTGGACGACGGGGTGTGGACGAACGGGAATGACCCAGCTATATCGTCATTGGGCTCACTTAATGCCCCTTGATGAGAACTTTAGAAATAGCTAGAATATGGCTGTCATCGAAGGTCTCATGATGGAGGCTTGAAGACGAAAAGAAATTGCAATAGGTTTTCAAGAGTTTACAGCATTTACATCGTATTGTGTTGACCTGCCTGGAGTATGATTACATTGAAGGTCTGACTTTGGAGAAGGAAGGCAGATGCGAGAGGTCCCCAACAGTTTGAAGCAGCGTTAACGTGTATCGGCTCATGTCATGCCACTTGATGAGAACTTTCGACCTAGCTGGAGTATGATATTGTCGAGTGTCCAAGGACAGAAACGTAAGGCTGTCGAGGGAAGAGTCCTTATTTGGAAAAACATAAGTTGAATATTTTGGCGTTTAATGTAAACCTATTCGAGAAAAAATAAATTGTTACTGACTTCAATCTGTACTAATATTATAAAGCTGCAGAGTTTGTTTGTTAGGTTGGTTGAGCGCGCTAATTTTAGGAACTATTGGTTCGTCTTACGCAGACGAAGTTGCGCGGGTCAGCTAGTTAAGAATAATTACAAGTGTTGCCTAAAGATTTGTTGATTTATTTTGAGTTGATTTGTTAGCCTGGATTGTGTATTGAGTGTTTTAGACCGTATCATAAATATCCTACTAATATTATAAATGCGAAAGTTTGTGAGGATGGATGTATGTTTGTTACTCTTTCACGAAAAAAAACTACTGAACGGATTTGGATGAAACTTTACAGTAATATAGGTTATTCATCAGAATAACACATAGGCTACAATTTATAATGATTTTATGTAGTTTTGGTCATAATATAACGATACGTGTCAATTAAGTCGGAAAAAAATCTTCCATCTGAGAGCTATCTTGGCGTGCGCTGCCTAAACCAATGGAGTTACATAAACACGATGTATCGCAGGATTGTTTGTCTTAAGTAGATCTAAATAAAAGTCCGCGACAGCATATATCTACCTTTTATGTGCAAGCCAGTACAACCAAAATTGTGAACCATAAATCTAATTAAATTTGGTACTATTTTACAATGCACATTTAGTATATAATTATCAAACTCTTATCAAAATGAATACATTTCTCGCATTAAGTATTTAATGTAGATAAACTTTGTCTTTCACACTAAGTAATTTGGCCGAATAGTTTAAAAGTTATCACGATATGATTGACTCGAACGGAGCGCATAACGCCGCGGCGGCGGCCGCAGCACGGGCGGAGCGCGATGCGGAGTCGCAGTCGCGGGGGAGGGGCGAACAATGCAATCCAAGCAATGACGAGGCATGGCCGAGTGCGCGACCCGAACGCGGGCAGACGCGTGAGGGCAGACGTCATTGATGGTTGTGATCTCTATGCATTTTTTATTCTACTTAAGAGCGTAGACGGGCTGCGCGGGAATTGAAAAATAGGTATTTGAAGAAACTATTGCCGTCTCCCTCGCCTCTCGTCTCCCCCCGTAGAGTGCGATAGAGACAACTGCAGCTAAGAACGATTTTACCTACAAAAATCCTTGACTGATCGACGTTTCGTATTCTCCTGTTTTCTCCTCGAAACCTAAGCCAATTAAATTATATTTGGTATCAAAATTTAAAGGAAGAATAGATCTATGCCCCTATTACTTGTTTTTATTTTAAAAACTTTTCAATTTTCTTTGGTAGTCGTCTGATTACGTAGGTAAAAACGGGGTATTTTTTTAGGTTTTTGGTAACTCATATTTATTTTTTAAATAATTTTTTTGAAAAAAAAAATGACAGGGGCATGCCTTCAAAAGACCTAGATTTTTATAAATAAAAACGATTACTCTAGAGGCATTATCCAGGAAGAGAATAGGGGAATACATTTGTATGGAAAAATGCAGCCCGTCTACGCTCTTAATGTGGCAGACCAAATTCTGCGCGAGCGAAGCCGCGGGCAAAAGCTAGTTAGGAATAATTATAAGAGTGTTGCCTAAAAATTTGTTGATTTATTTTAAGTTGATTTGTTGAGTTGGTTTAAATTGTTTAATTGTTTACTATATAAGTTAAGTAATAAAAAACGAGTTTCGATTAATTTAATGTTTTATTTACATTACGAATTTCCACTTAACAAACACAATATTATAGATTTATTTTTTATTAACACAACCCTTAGACTAACTCAGTCTTGTAGATCAAATAATTTTGGTAACTAATCAACTTATTAATAAACTATTTACTAACAATCTTTCATAATTGCGGTTCAGTCATTCTATAATTTTTAGTGCCAGTTATTAGACCTTAAATATTTTGTGAATTGTTTTCAATCAGTTTAATTATCTGATACATAATAAAACGCCTTTTAAAAATAGGCACATTTTGAAGTTCACGTCCAATAACAATGCCAAAACCTTCGTTGGCCCTCTCTATATAATTTGAATTATCTGTTTATTATTATTAGTTTGAGCGCTGCTTTTTGGAAATTAGGAGACCATGCTAACCAGTGGGAATATATAAACAAATTTAGTGAAAAGAATAGCAAGAAGAGCATTACTATTGAAGGTCCTTCCCGTCGAAAATATACTACGAAATATTTTTACCACTACCTCACGACAAAACTGATCATCAAACGTCCTAAGAACCAGTACAAGTTTGCCTCAAAACGTTTTGAAATACTTTGTGTATCACTGATCAAATTATACGTACTGCTCATACTAAATTAAACCAAGAAGGAATTACTTTACCCGATGATAGAGGAAAGCACCATAATCATCCAGTCGTACGCACCGCTACAATGATAAAAAGTGTTTGTGACCACGTAGCTTCATTTGAACCAGTCCCGTCACACTATACACGACAAAGTAGCAGCAAAATATATCTGGATACAGTGATGCCAACTTAGGGTAATTAACCCTAGATTTAGAGTAAAAAATATCCGACAGGGTAATTTTTAGGGTAAAAAGTTTCTTCGGGTATTTTTTAGGGTAATTTATTTACTTGGGGTATTTTTTGGAGTATTTCTTGTAACTTTAAAGTTGAAGCATTCTGCTGTCAAAGAATTATAATCTCTCACTTTGGTGTATCCGAACGCAATCGGAGTTTCGTGAACGCATCCGTTTGTTTCGCCCCGCCCCACCCCGTCCGCCGTCGTATGACTGGACTGACCAAACGAAGTGTTGTTTTGTAAAAATGGCGTCGTCAAGTTCTGGTGTTACGCGTTCAGGTGTGAAAAAATATGCACAAAAATACTGCAAGGAATGGGAGCATGACCCAAATTTGAAAGGTAAGTCGTTTTTTAAAGCATTCTTTATTTAAATGTTACGTTACGTATGCATAAGCACTATTGGTTGTGTTGTTGCGTGTGTCAGTCATGTATTAGAGCCCGCTCCACAAAATTATTCCCAAAAACGTGGCGCTTGCTTCCTTTAACAGCTTTTACTAATGGTATTACTTTAGTTCATGTTAAAACTTAAAACAACGGGAATTCTTTGGTGGTGCTGCGAACTCTATCGTGACATCGTCATCGTCATGTTTCATGCCGCTATGCCACTTTTTCTTTATACTCACTCAGTCAGGGTTGCCAGTTGCTAACATTTACCCACATTTTGAAGGTGGATAATGGTGATTGATGATGATGAGAATTTATTGTTATGTGGGTGGGTGGTGATAGATAACATAACAAACGCTTTGTAGGTGGAAGGTGGTAATTGATGATAGTGTGAATTTATTGTGATGCGGCTGGTGATGGATAACCTAACAAACGCTTTTTTTATTCTCTTTTAGATTGGATCTGCCCTGACCCGACTGGAGAAAACTGTGCTAGATGCAAATATTGTAATGTCACATTAGCACCCCACAAAAAAGAACTTAATTATCACGCAAAAAGTAAAAAACACATGAAAGCTGTGTCCTTCGATAAGGCGGCTAAGTCCAGCCAACAATTGCCATTCGTGAAAACAGTTACGAAAACTAACAAAACTGCGGAATTAAAGTTAGCTGTTTATATAGCTGAGCATAGTGCTATTCAAAGCGTAGATCATTTAGGTGAAATCCTGCCAAGTATTGATCCGAAATCAGAAGTGCTGGGAACTTTAAAAATACACAGGACCAAATGCAGCATGCTGATAAAAAACGTTCTAGGTCCAGTAATGATGCAAGAAATGATAGCAGATGTGGGCGATTCTTCATATTCGCTAATTGCAGATGAAACGACGGATATCACAACGGATAAAATTTTATGCATGATGATCCGTTATTTTTCAGAAAGAAAGCAGGATATAATAACAACATTTTACAGATTCATAAAAATATCTAAATGTGATGCAACAACTATTTATGAAACGATAAAAACATCTTTACGAGAGGACTCTTTACGTATTGAAATGCTCGTAGGAATAGGGTTAGATGGTACCAATGTAATGATTGGAGAACACCACTCTGTTGCAGCATTGCTGAAAAGAGACTTGCCGGACATCATTATTGTAAATTGTACTTGTCACTCGCTACATCTATGCGCAGAAAAAGCATCGGAAAGTTTGCCTCGTCAACTGGAGTTTTTGATTCGTGAGTGCCACAATTGGTTCTCATATAGTTCAAAACGCCTTGACACTTACAAGGATTTATACGAAACTATGAACGAAAGTAGAGCTCCTAAAAAAATACCGGGATTTTGTGGAACACGCTGGTTAGCACGTTCTCATGCTATACGTACGTTGCTCGAGCAATGGGAGGAATTAAAGCTTCTCTTCTCGATGGCTAGGACTGAAGACAAATGTTTCATGGCCGAACAACTGTACGGTATATTGAAATGTAGAGCAAACCATGCTTATTTCACGTTCTTGGATGTTCATCTACGGCAAGTTACTAAAGTGAACTGCCTGTTTCAAAGTGACAATGTCGATCCCACGAAACTTCTAGAAGACTTGTTTTTACTCTTCAAAAATATCCTACAGATTATTGTTGTCCCTCGGAAGCTCGAATCTGTTACAGAAGGGGAATATGCATCATTTGATTTTCAGGCGCATTTAATGCATGCATCATCAATGCATTTGGGCTACACAGTGGAAGAGGAGTTATCAAAGCTTGTTAGACAGGACAAAGAAGACGTACGTGAGAGGTGTAAAACCTTTCTTGTTATTTTGTGTTCTGAATTACAGAAAAGGTTGCCCAAGAATATCGCATTTCTGAAATCCGTTGCAAAGTTGTCTCCAGAAATAGCTACGTCTCAAGTGAAACCCACACTCGTTGATATGCTACGAAATGTACAAAGGGTTGAAGTATATGGTTCCAAGCAAGAGGTGGAAACAGAATGGAACAATTTGCAAAACAAATCTTGGCAAAATACGACACGTTGTATTGATTTTTGGGCTGAGGTTAAACGAGACACAGATGCTGGTGGTAATAAAAGATTCCCTAATATTTCCAAATTAGCATTGTCTCTTTTGTCAGCACCTATATCTAATGCGGCTGTGGAAAGGGCATTCTCACTTTATTCAGTCGTCAAAACTAAACTTAGAAATAGGTTATCTTTACCTATGATACAGAGTATAATGACTGTAAGGTATAACATAAATATATTCCACAAATCCTGTGTGAACTTTACTCCTACAAAAGCTATGTTAGATAAATTTAATAACAATATGTATGATAAAAAAGACAATGATGCTGATGCAGCAGAAGAAACTTTTATTGTTGTTTGCCAATAAAAATTGTAAATTTTTATTGATGTTTTATTTTTATAAAAATGTCACAAATAGGCGCATTCTTTACTGCAACGGAATATAAAAGTAACATATTGAGTCGTGTAACATGGAGGTAACGTGAGAGGGTCAAAATTAACGTAAAATGTTACAAAAGTAACATTCTGGCAACGCTGACACACTGAAACCGTGTTACCGCATGCGGATTCCGTCGCAGTATGGGATGCGCCCTAGGGACTTTTTATTTAGGGTATTTTTTATTTATTTAACAGAATCTAGGGTAAATTGGGATCAAGCATAGGGTAAAGAGAAAATTTGACCTGGCAACACTGTCTGGATAGTAACCACCCTTTTTTCTTTTTTCAGATTATTAACAATCATGCCTCGTAACTATTCTAGAAAAACAGACCGACGGGGATGGGATAAAACCTCCATGGAAAAGGCTATTGAAGCTGTGAAGAATAATGAAATGGGCTGGCTATTGGCTTCTAAAGTATTTTAATGTCCTACAGTCGACTCTTAGAAGACATGCACTGAAACAAAATAAATTCTTAGCTCCAACTACTCAAGGTACCTACCAACTTATGTAGTATTTTTTAACTCTAGCGTTATGTAAGCATGATCAGAGCGGATTTAATCACGTACTCGCCTTATTGTTTTAGGTATGGGTAGGTACAAGAGTGTCTTCACATATGAAATGGAACGAGAACTGGTAGAACATATTAAATTACTAGAAACGGGATTGTTTGGATTCACAAGGAAGGAAGTTTTGGAATTGGCCTACCAGTTTGCAGGCGCTAATAATATTTTTTTTTCAACACTTACCAAGACATTATTCAGAGCAACAACATTTCTTCTCATAGGCTCTACAATGTCGATGAGTCGGCTTTATCAACAGTCCAGAGACCCCAAAAGGTCTTTGCTACTACTGGGCGTAAGCAGGTCGGGGCTTTGACTAGTGCTGAAAAGGGGTCTCATGTGACAGTTGTTTGTTGCATGAGTGCAAATGGCCATTTTGTCCCGCCGTGTTTAATTTATCCTAGAAAAATCATGAAACAGGAGTTCATAGACGAAACTCCAACCGGTACTTTGGGTATTGCCCAGGAATCAGGTTGGATGACAACAGCTGTATTTTATAAATGGTTGGTGCACTTTCAGTTGCATGTAAAAGCGAGTCTTGATGATAAAGTGCGTTTGGTAGTTGATGGACATATGAGTCATTAAGGTATTGAAAGCTTAAAATTCGCAAAAGAGCATGGAATCATTATGGTATGCTTGCCACCTCACTGCACGCACCGCATGCAACCATTAGACGTATCTTTCTATGGGCCACTGAAGACATATTTTAATCAAGAGGTGAGCACTTGGTTAAAGAACCATCCAGGCAGAGTTGTTACTCATTTTCAAATAGGTGCAATTCTCAACAAAGCTTATGGCAAAGCAGCAACGATTCAAACTGCCGTCAATGGGTTTCAAAAAACAGGTCTCTGGCCTGTTGATCCAAACATATTTCCAGATTATTTGTTTGAGCCTGCTGAGACGACTAACATCCCCATTCAACAAGATCGGGTCGAGCCCGAAGAAGATTCAACGACAGCAGAAAACCTATGCATACCGTCATCAGGTCCATCTCAGGTAGAAGCAGGCAGTTCGACATCACTGATAATTGCAAGCACATCAGCCGCAGACAACCCAATTCCACTCTCAGTAGCCCAATCTAGAGACACAGCTACTGCAATACCTACGACACCCACATCATCTAAATTTATACTCCAAGACATGAATATCAATGTTCCAGTCAGCGTGCTGTCTCCAGTGCCGATAGGAGCATATGTGGCTGGACAAGGCAAAAGAAAACCACGCAAGAAACCAACAATATTGGTATTAACTTCAACGCCAAATATAGAAGAGGCAAAAGCAAAATCAGCTCCTCCACCTGTTCCAAAGAAAAACACGAGAAAGGTAGCGAAAGCTTTGGATTTTAGTTCCGACAGTGAAAATGATTTCACTTCCTTACAAGCTTTCACTGAAGTCGGAGATGATGATGAAGATTGTCCTTGCATTTATTGCAATGACCTCTACTCCAGGTCCAAGCCAAAGGAGGTCTGGTTAATGTGCTTGAGCTGTAAAAGATGGGCTCATGCATCATAATCCTCTAAAATAAAATCGACCAATGACTGCGCCGCATTTGTGTCACGTGACTTTTAATACAGTATGGCGATTTTCACTGTGTTATTGATAGTTGCTCGCGGTTTTTAATCAAAATTCACAAGGAATAATGGAAGATTTAGCACAGTTCGTAAAAAATGTGATCCCAATTATGCGCGGAAACGTCCACGCAATCCACAATCATGGAAACGAGAACAGGAGCGCCGAAAAAGGTGAGTAAAATATCCCCTTTTTTTTTTTTTTTTTAAGGATGGGAAATCATCCAATGACCCCCCCCACTCTGGGCGGAGCGGGAGGGAGTGTCAGACTCTTACTGACTAAAAACCATCCATGTTCCTTCCTCGCCTTTTACGTTCCGGGGCCGCGGTATCTATTTCGAACAGGCTCGCAACCCAGTAAAATATCCCCTTAACTTCATAAAAAGTTCGTTGAAAAGTTTTATGCAACATGTAGTGAGTGTAGTTTCAAGGTACTTATATGTTTGTGTATTTTTTAAAATTATATTTAGAGGTCGCTATCAAGTTTTCTTATTTATTTTATACATGATTATATTTTTAATCGGTCACATCTTTGGCTTTAGTTTGTTTGGTTTTTTTTTTTGTTTTTTCGTGGGTAAAAAAACATCTCTATAACTTCTCCCGCTCTTGGGTGGAGCAATTCATCATTTCATCATCACTCCCGAAGTTTCCTTCTTGTGGTCATAATCAAAAGGCTTTTGGCTGCGACCTTGTCACTTGTCAAGATATTCGGAAATTTCACACACGTTTTTATAAATGTAAAACAAAACTCGATCAAGACAATTTTTTGTTAAGGTATTGTCGTGTTAATGAACCTAAAAAAAACATTCCAAATAGTAAGAGAAAGTTGACCATTAAATACAATATCCCTATCAACGGAGGCGGTCAAAAACCTGTGTGTCAAAAAACATATTTGGACGCATTGCAAATAAAAAAAGATCGGGTTCAGGGGGTGATGAACCGTTCTCACTCTACAAGTTCGCCATTAAAAGAAAATAGAGGTGGAGCTGGAGACCGAAAAAGTGCACAATTTGAAGCGAAAAGATTGTCAGTTCAATGGTTTTTTGAAAAGTTTAAAGGTATTGAGAGTCATTATTGCAGATCGCAAACGAGCAGAATATGTCTGCCATCAGGATTAAATATCCGGAAGATGTGGCGAATGTACAACCAAGAGAGAGCTGGAGATTTAAGTTTTTTATTGTAAATACTTCCTACAACTTTGGTTTTGGGTCCCCCAGAACCGATGTATGTTCCACGTGCATTTCGTTACAAGAACGCTTAAAAATTGAAAAAGACCCGATAAAGAAAAATGAGCTGATAGTAGAGAAGAGGATCCGCCGGCTTAAGTACAAAGCATTTTATAATATTCTAAAAGATGATGATGACAGTATCAAAACTATAATATTTGATTGCCAAAAAAACCAACCACTCCCAAAATTGCCTGATCAGTCCGCTTATTTTAGCAGGCAGTTTAACTTCTACCACTTTGCTATAGTGCAAGGAAATTCAAAAGCAAAACTCACTACAGCCTAAACTGTGCCATTTTATATACATGTTACGGCTAATACCCGAAGTGCGGCTACACCTAGTTTTAGCCGGTTAGAACTAGGTGTAGCCACTTACTCTTGGTTAAACCTAGTACGAGCCGATTGTTTTCGGGTAAAACTAGGTGATGAAACTAGTAACAGCACTTACGTTTTTGTATGGCGTAACTCATCGAAACTACCAGTTACGTTAAATACTCTCTTATTAAATTTGAAGTACATAATCGAAAGTGCCTGTTTCGTTAAATGCTACGAAATTGTTTCCGTCTTATATAATCGAAACTGACAGTTCCGAATAAAAAAAAATATCTTTTTGACGACGTAAACTATCGAAACTTTATTTTCCATGAAACTAATACATATTTTCACAAACAAATAAATCTACTAATTTGTTTAGTAACCACGGGTAACAAAGATTTAATGTAATTCTCTCTAATTAAGAAATATACCACAAAGAAACTTCAAAAGACTCTGGTGAAAAATGTCAAAAATCACTTTCAATGATTTACGTAGGGGCCGTCGATATGTATGATGTATGATATATCTAGATGCAAATGTAATACAGTGGTATTACATTTGCATCTAATAATGATTAATATTTAAATTGTTAAAAAAAAAAGAAAAAATGAGCGAAGGTGGGTACATTCAATAAAAAAAATGTGGCATTGTGCGCCTAATCCACGCAAATGTAATATTATCCTTACAGTCTATGTGTTTTACCCCACCTTATAATTAACTATACAAAGATTCTCTGTATTCCCATTACACATTTACTACTGGACACAAGAACAAATACGGTACTATGAGGACTGCATCAAGAACTATAATAATTTAAGAATATCTGTAGATGCTACAGGGAAGTCATGAATTTAGAAGAAATGGAGATTAGAAACAGTAAACGAAACAAGTCGAAACAATAAAGTGACAATTTTATCTGAAGTACGATCTACGCCGGAAAATCAAGCTTATTTTGATTTAAGAAATTACGGGCCACTAACGCTTGCCCCAATAAACCGTAATGATTTTAATTTGTGTCCTCAAAAAGAAAAAGATTAATCAATAGACATGCTACCCCTGTTCCATGTTGTTCAAAAGACAAAGACATAGATTTGTCTGAAACATATAAAATAAATGACAGTATACTTGTGATTTCTGTATATTTCCTACCATTACATAGATCTAGTTTAGGTAGGTAGTTACTACATTTTACCAGATTTTGAGGTGATAACTGTCAGTCTTGAGATATCTAAAAGATGGTCGAAGCTAGTTATATACTTATTACCAAGGCACTTACTATCTACTACTACTCTTAATAAGAGTGATAGGCAAAAAATCTTAAATTTTTGTCATGTTCCATGTGTCTTAAGTTTGCGACAAGACTTGTTAATAATTTCTCACTTTTCTTACACCAGAACATGCAATTGATGGCGAAACACTTCAAATGCTATCGGAGGAAGATATAAAGGAGCTTATACCAGTAAAAGGACACAGGGCCAAATTAATAGCACAGTTAAAATTATTAAAGGATATTATGTTAGATGCGCACTCAGTAAGTGCCTATTATGCCTAATTAATTAATTTAATTATCCTTCCTATTGTGTTACTTTTAAGTAACTTCATGATCCCTACCAGCTAACACAATTTATATGTATAGGTACCTATCAATGTACATACAAAATAATCTTTCTTTTACGAATGGAATATAACAATACGGCCTAATCTTCAGTATTTTTTTTTGTTTCTTAATTGATTCTTTTCTGCAGGAAACTCATACTAGGGACAACATGGCATCTACATCCCACACATTCAATATTGAAGAACTGCCAATTCTAACCGATTCAACCTTATTTTCCTTACCTGAATCCACCTTGGAAATTGAAGAAACTACACTCGAGAGCAATGAATCCGGGTCACTTAAAGAATGTTAAAAATCTCGGAAACTAAAAATGATAGGTTAATGCAATAAATTGTATTTAAGAGACTATGTAATACTCCTTAAATGAAAGTAAAAAAAATATGAGTCACCATACATTTTATTAACACAAAATTACATAAAGAAAAAAACTGCTGATCTCTTCTTAAAACAAAAATAGGAAACATGAAATTTTTGAACTTTATTACGATTTTCTTGAATTTTAATACTTCGTATTGCCTCCTCGTGCTTCCATTACTGCGTTTACGCGGTTTGGCATGCTGTACACCAAGTTCCTTATACGATTTTGGGGAATATTCTCCCATTCCTCTGTGAGAGCAATTTTGAGCTCACGAAGCGTGATTGGGGGAGGGTTTCGTTGTTTTACGCATCTGCCTAGCTCGTCCCAAGCATGCTCGATCGGGTTGATATCCGGGCTGCGCGCTGGCCACTCCATACGAGTAATGTTCATCTCTTGAAGGTAGTCATTCACAATCCTACCTGTATGAGGTCGGGCATTGTCATGCATAAATATAGCATCCTCACCTAAATTGACCATAAATGGACCAACGTGATCATTGAGGATTTCTTCCACATATCTTACGCTAGTTAAAGAGCCGTTTTCTATGATCACCAGCTCTGTGCGACTTTCAGAAGAAATTCCGGCCCACACAAGTACAGACCCACCACCGTAGGCTACTTTTTCTTCGATGCATGCTTGCTTGAATCTTTCCTCTGGTCTTCGATACACTCTGTGTCTTCCATCGTGCTTGTAGAGCATAAATTTTGATTCGTCGGAGAACATAACTTTTGACCAATCTTCAATACTCCAATTTACGTGGCTCTGGGCATATCTTAGTCTTGAAATACGATGCCCACGCTCCAGTTTAGGGCCGTTTGCAGGTCTAAGGGGTTTTAAGTTAGATTCAGCAAGCCGACGTCTTACTGTCCATGCACTTGGGTTACTTCCTCCGAGGCGTCGAAACTGATTTGTGAGTTCAGTTCCTGTGAGAAAGCGATTTCGAAGCATGGTGTTCACCAAGTATCGGTCTTCTCGTGCTGTGGTACACCTGGTTCTGCCCGTTCCTGGTCTGCGTAGGTTAGAACCAGTTTCTTCGTAACGTCGGAGAACTCTTTGTACTGTTGACAGCGACACACCGACAGTCCTGGCTGTATCGCGCTGACTCCGGCCGGTTTCCAGCATTGTAAGTATTCTGGTGCATTCTTCAGGCGTAAGCGACATAATTTCAGCTTGAATAATGAATATAGAGCACTATCAACATGGTTTATGTACCCACATATACAGGGTGATTGGAAGATGGGTGCAAAGCTTTAAGGCGAAGATAGTACAGACAATTTAGAACCATTTAAGCCATGGTTGTCTTAGACGAAGTCTTACCAAATATTTTTAACCAAATTTTTAAGTTTTTTTTCGGAAATTCTCAAAATTTAATGTAAACTGCATAATTATGGCCAAATTGAATGATAAATGAATTCATTTTTTATTTATTTAATTAAAGTAATGTGTAAGCAATCAAGCAAAACATGTTTTAGGCTTCTGTGTCATTAGACATTTTTTTTACAGACATTTAAAGATCAGAAAAAATAAAAAAATTGTACAATACGTCTTTTAAACCTTATTCAAAAAAAAAACGGAGGGTGCTTTTTTTGTTCAAACCTTTTTGAAGACATGCTTGATAATCGCTCTTTCTTTTGAGGTATCATTTATGCGGATATCTTACAAATTATTGAAATTAGGGCCTACAAACCAATTTGAGGGAGAATTTTTTTTATTTTAGGCAGACTAATTAAAACAACATTTGAATTAAAATTATTTATTTTTCATGTTCAAAATGACGGCCGTGATTCCTAATACAAGCACGGCCCCGTCTTCTAACTTCTGTAGTCGTTATTTTCAACATCATCTCCTGCTTCATTGTCTCAAACGCTGAATTTATTCTTTGTATCAATTCTTCTCTAGTGTTAATTTCTTTGTTGTTATACACCAGTTCCTTGGCCCGGCCCCACACGAAAAAGTCCAACGGGGTCAGATCTGGGGAGCGAGCGGGCCAAGGGATGGGTCCATCCCTGCCGATCCAGCTATCAGGAAAGCAATTGTTGAGGTGTTCCCTTACATTTAAAGTCCAATGCGCTGGACAGCCGTCTTGCTGAAAGATGACTGTTCGGTCTCTTTCGAAGATCGGGACACCTGATCCCTCTACCATCAGTGGTAAATCAATTTGCAGAAATTGCAAATAATTTTCGCCATTCAATGGATCAGGCAAAAAGTGGGGCCCAATCAATGTTCTGCCAATTATTCCAGCCCATACATTCACAGAGAATTTCATCTGAAATGACACCTGCTTCTTAAAATGTGGATTGTTGTCTACGTCGGCCCATTCATGGATGTTGTGAAAGTTTGTAATACCTTCCCTTGAAAATTTACTTTCATCCGTCCACAAGATTGATTTCAGAAACCACGCATCTTCGATGTCTCTGTTGAGGAGGAAACGGCAGAACTGAATTCTTCTTTGAGGATCTTGCTCTACTAGACCTTGCACACTCCTGCCATGGAACGGATACTTATCATTTTGGTGCATTGTATGCCACACCTTCCATTGAGAAATGTTTAAATTTCGAGCTACTGCTCTAGTACTGGTAGTAGGATCCGCTTGAAATGCTGCTAAAATGTCTTCGTCGACGGCAGTTTCGTGTCTGCCCGGGTTGACTCCAGGTTCCACGCGGTGAAACCCATCTTGGGCAAGACGACGAAACGTGTTGTAAAACACTCGGACATTCGGTATCCTGCGATTCGGATAGCGCTCTTGATACATCCGTCGCGCCAAAGATCCATTGCCGTCTGCTCTACCGTACATAAATACGATATCCGCATATTCTTGATTGGAAAAAGTAGCCATAGTCACTTAACAATTAAGAAAAACGGCGTAGGAGCGCACTAAACGTCAACTCAACACAATTAAGTCAAAAATCAACACGTGCAGGAGCGCGAGGCTACGACTGGACACGGTGAAACAAAAAAGTTCAAAACTAACGCAAACAACACGTGCAGGAACGCAAAGGGCTACAACTGAACACGGTAAATTGTGAATCAACACGACAACGTCCACTCACAAGGGCAGTAGTTTGACTAATAAGTAAAAGATGTAACGGCTTCATCACAGACCGACTGACCCTGACTAAAGAAAAACGACTTTGTTGCCTCAGTAACTAAGACCATTTTGCTGTAAAAACCAACTCTTTATCGCTTTTTGCTATTCATTGGGCGTTCTACCTGGAAATGCCGTCGCACCGCGCTCGGTGGCCATTGTTTAGAGAATCCCCTCAATGGGTTCCCCTCAATTGGTTCCTGCATGTGCCAAAAATTCTTAGAATTGAACAATGTTATCATTTCGAGCACATAAAGTATTCTTTTAAGCAAAAATTTTGTGTTTTGTTAGACTGCCTAAAATTTAAAATTTCTCCCTCGATTTGGTTTATAGGTCCTAATTTCAATAATTTGTAAGATATCCGCATAAATGATACCTCAAAAGAAAGAGCGATTATCAAGCATGTCTTCAAAAAGGTTTGAACAAAAAAAGCACCCTCCGTTTTTTTTTTTAAATAAGGTTTAAAAGACGTATTGTACAAATTTTTTATTTTTTCTGTGCTTTAAATATCTGTAAAAAAAATGTCTAATGACACAGAAGCCTAAAACATGTTTTGCTTGGTTGCTTACACATTACTTTAATTAAATAAATAAAAAATGAATTCATTTATCATTCAATTTGGCCATAATTATGCAGTTTACATTAAATTTTGAGAATTTCCGAAAAAAAACTTAAAAATTTGTTTAAAAAAATTTGGTAAGACTTCGTCTAAGACAACCATGGCTTAAATGGTCCTAAATTGTCTATACTATCTTCACCTTAAAGCTTTGCACCCATCTTCCAATCACCCTGTATGACAGATTACAAACAAAAGCAAAACCAAATGCTGTAATTTCGTAGATCCATCTTCGAAAGTGGCCCTTTTTCAAATTTGATTTTTTATGATATAACTTTACAATAACTAAGAAGTTTTAATACCTTCATTTAAGGAGTATTACATTGTCTATTAAATACAATTTATTGCATTAACCTAGCATTTTTAGTTTCCGAGATTTTTAGGATTCTTTAAGTGACCCTTATTCATTGCTCTCGAGTGTACTAATACATGTGTGAGTTATTTTTTGTTGTTGTGTATTTGGGGGGAGAGGTAGCGGGACAGTTTTGAGGAGCAATTCAGATCTATTTATACCAGATTAATTAATTACCTATGCCTAATATATTTGTAGTACATATTTAAGTATATCTACCACATTATTTAAAACAAAGTTCCTGTATGTAATTGCATGGTAGCATTTTTTGACACCACATTTACTTTTCACTGCACTTGATACTCGATCAAAACATGTAAATGTACTATTGTATAGCAGCTGTCCACGCAGACGCATCGCTCACTCAAGTAGGAGATTGTGCTTCTTTGTCACTCGTTCCGCGCTCTCGCTTGCACTTCAAGCCTTACATGGAACGCCTCAGAGCGATCAGCGAAGTAACGCCGCATGAGTCATGTTTTTTCGTGCGTGCAGCCGGCTCTATCGAATTATAAGACGTTGTCACGTCAATAGAATATTAACAACAAGACGCTGCTTAAACTATTCTGTCATACCTGAGGAAGACAATGTGCAATGTGCTTCTTCCAATTAAGCAAGAATTGTCAATCAAGAGGATGACCTGCAGAAAGAGTTTAAAATGCCTACTGGCAGTGAACTTACTGTAAATAAGCAAAATCTGGTTTCTGCAATAGACACCTTTGACTTGGACGAAACTTTAAAACCAGATAACTTTTCCGATGGTAAATTAGCTGACTGTACCTTAGTTGGTTACCAAAATGTGACATCCAGTTCAAACGATTTAGATTTATCACATGTGTCTCAGTCAGAAGTAGACAATAACCATTTTGGAATGAACTATACGGAATATAATGAAGATGATCACCAAACAAATAAAATGGCTGGTTCTGAGCAAATGCCAGCACAAACTGAAGGTGTTGTTGCAAATACAGATCGAGTAGATCAAATATCATGTTCTATTCATTCAACAACAAATATAAATAACGTGAAAACACTGACCAGAAAACGGATTCGAAATGACAGTGAAAGACAAGACCAGAAAAGTAAAAAGTTGAAGAATTCAGGAAAACCTTACATAGGATGCAGATCTAAGAAACAGTTTGAGAAAAAAGCTTTGAAGGCTGTTTGTAAGTGCACAAAGAAATGTGGAGATAAGTTCACTCAAGAGCAAAGAAAGGCTATAATGCAGCAAAACTATGAACTTGCAGACCATAAGCGACAGTGGCAACACATCGTTAAACACACAATAGCTGAAGACGTAAAAAGAGTAACTGTAGTTCGAAAAAGCAATCGTACTCAGTCTATTAAATATTATTTTAATTTAGACGAGGAGAAAGTACAAGTATGTAAAACATTTTTCATCAATATTTTAAGTGTATCACATCAAACAGTATATACAGCGTTGGAGAAATTTAAATCAGATGAAAGCTTTATTGATAACTTATTGAGGCCACCATGATCATAAACCACGTAAAATGTCAATTCAAACAGAACAAAATATCATGCAGCATATTAAATTGTTTCCTACAATAGAGTCCCATTACACACGGAAAGATTCGAGCAGACTATATCTCTCACAATTCTTAATATTTCTAAAATGTATCGACTGTACCAAACTCGGTTTCAAATGGGAAACTACGACTGCCCAATGGCTTTTAAACGCCAATATGAGACTATCTTCAACACTAAGTTCAATTTTTCATTTTTCAAACCAAAAAAAAACCAATGTGCTACTTGCACCCTTTACCGACAAGCCGATCCCGTTCGACAAGAAACGTTACTAGAGAAATATGCCCAATACCAAAAGAAGAAAGATCGAGTGCGTCAAATAAAAAAAGAAGAAAAATAATCTGTTGATCCACATACAACTATAGCCATCTTTGATTTAGAAAAGGTATTGGGCATTCCACAATCGCAGGTAGGAATATTTCACTATAAGAGGAAATATCTTGTATATAATTTTACTGTCTTTGATAGTACTCGACTTAAAGGTTTTTGCTGTTTGGCACTATGCAATCGCAAAAAAAGGAGCAATAGAAATTGAAAGCTGTTTATGGCAATTTCTTTTAAGTGAAGCGGAAAGAGGAATTAAAAATATTTCTTTTTACTCTGACGGTTGTGGAGGCCAGAATAAAAATAGATTTATATTTGCTTTTTAAATTTTTGCCGCTCAGAAACTTCAAATCAATATTACTCACCGATTTTTTTAAACTGGCCATGGTCAAAGCAAAGGTGACTCCATGCACTCTAATATTGAACGTGAATTAAAAAATAAAAATGTATACACTCCTGAACAGATATACGCAATTATAATGAATGCAAAAGTTCATGGTGAGAAGTACAGTGTGAAAGAAATGTCGCAAAATGAGTTCATAGATATAAAAGAATTGATTAAAAACAAGAACTGGGTCAAAGATGAAGAAGGACAGAAAATATCATGGTCCAAAATAATGGAAGTAAGCGTTTTGCATTCACAGCCAACAATCTTACGATTTAAATATGATTTTGATGCCAATTATTCTCAACTAAGTGTCGAATCGCATCCAAAAATCAAAGAAGCAAAGAAGCAAGCGAAACTCCCGGCAAACAACAAACAATACTTTAGTCCCTTTTACTGAACCTCAATTGAAAGTAGCTTACGACAAACCTCTACCACTAAGCAAGGCTTTACACGCCGACCTGATGAGTCTATGTAGGACAGAACCAATTCCGACGTACTACCATGGCTTTTACGATGCACTCACTTGTATCGATGGTTCTGAAGACCATGTATATGATGATTACGATGATGATCAGGAAGACTGACTTTTATTAATGTTTACTATGTTTATTTTTAATATAGTAATAGTTGATTACTTTAATATTGTTTTATTTAATACCCCAGAATAAAAGTTCATGGTTCTATTACCGAATAATGCATGTCTAATATTAACGAGAATAAAATTGTAATGGATTACGTTTTCCGTATATTTGGCCTACATTATTCGTTGAATATTATTGTAATGCACTATAGCAATACTTACAGTCTTTTAAAAGTAACGAGGATAAAATGATAAGTGTATATTAGTCAATTAAAACAGCAGTCAAATGCTACTAACTTTTAAAATTCAGTTTGGATAACCTAATTAAAACTATGTTGAAACATTATAAAAGGTAAAAAAAATTAGCTACCACTGAGCCTTTTTTTGATCTCTCTACGTCTATTGCTTGGCAAGTTATAGTCAAAAATCTGTTTTTTATTTTTCCTGAAGAGTTGTGTTTTTGCAGTTATGATTTTATTCTCCGGGGACGGCGAAATGATGTTGATTATCGTAGAAAATCGAGGGTTTTATTGTAGTTTGATTGTTTCAGATTCTCCAGTACACTTCTAAAAATATTTCACTGACTTGCAACAAATGACGTAATTCATAGAAAACAGAAACGAAGAAACAAGTACTGCACAAAACCATCTTAAACCGTTAGAATGTTCCAGAACACATTCCCCAACCGTCACACGTCATACAGCTCCAGTGATTTTGCCGAGTAACTCTCATCACTCCATATTGGCAACAATTACGCCACAATCACCCATGATGAGCAATGTCAGTTCCTGTATTCGAAATTATATTTCTATTGATTCGCCAAATTTCTCGTCAGTCATAGCTCAAGCAATTGCTCAGTTAGATTGTGATAATATATCACCAGCTCCAACACCACACGAAGCTAACTTACACCGAAGCTAACCTCATGGTAGCGAAGAGAAAATTGGCTACAAAATTACAGACAAACCAGATTGCGTACAACAGCTCATCACTCAACAGCACCTCAACTCCTGTACATTAACACCAGTCGTTCTTCACAAGCAAGCACTAGAACAACTCGACGAAAAGCACTACACACTAAGCTTCCCGATCCCGGCAAAAGTACAGATGTCCTGCGGACAAGAACAGTTCAGAACACTTCAAGGAAGTTAGTTAGCTACAATACCGCAAGATTGTTTGATAAAAACCACAGAATTCACCATCGCTAACATTGACAACCGAATTAAGGGACATGTTCTCAGAATCCGGACATCACTGGATCAGAACACTATATCAGGAACTGAAGAATCATTAGTACAACTCAACTCAATTAATCTCGAGAGCTACAAGAAAATTTCAGTGCAGCCTACAGTAAAACTTGACAAGATTTCCGATGGAAGCATTTATCATACTACTATACCTGTATGTCTATTACTATTAAGTGCAGGTGTACTAAACATTGCCCTAACATACCGGCGGTACTGGTTAGGAAATAAAGCTAAGAAGGTCAACTCTACACCTACAGAATTGGATGCAGCCCAGGACATATACGCTGAAGTAGAACCATGAAAGAATATTCATCCCGCTGAAATAAAGATTGACCCCAGTCATCTTACATCGACATTTTTAACAGCAGTTAACAAATCGCACCTTTAATCCAATACCGTCACTAAACGAAATTCATCAAAAAAATGTTTTAAACGCCATCTATTTGCTGAGCGCCTAATTTACATGTTGGTTCGATTCGTATTTTTTCATTTGTAGTCATTGATCTAGAGGGCGCGGTTAACCTATCGACACTAAACGAAACCTCCCCCTCCCTTCATTCCTACAATGACAGTAAACGAATGAGTACGTCTCGTCGTCGACAAAATTAATTATTTCGAGTGCAAAACCGTCATTTTAAGTTTTATGTCAGCTTTCTAGTTCATTATCTCGGTAAGTTTCGGTTTTATTTAATAGTCAAAACGACATTTTGTGTTTAGAGCTAGTTTTTCGTCAATGTTCCGTGAATATTAGTAATATAACAAGATTTCAAAAGTGTCACTATTTGTTTAGTGACACTTTTGCATTTATTGAAATATTTTTTTGTGATGAAATTTAGTGCGTAAGTGTTTTTATTTGCTTAGTGACGTTATTACGTATCTCAGTGTAAAAAATATTTCGAAAACTTAAATGTATTATTGTATTTATTAGTATAGTGTCACTTTTGGAACAAAAAAATAAAGTTTTATATGAAAAGTGTCGTTATTGGTAAATGATTACTCTGGTTTTCAAAAAAAAATTCTAGGTGTAGGAGCAATGTCGCGAAGGGATAAAATATTAAAACTTGCACTAAATAACAAAGAAAATGAAGTTGCAAGTAACGAAAACCATACAAATGTTATTATTCCGAGAACTAGCTCTTCTCCTCGGCTCATACCATTGCAAGTTATTGCCAAGCAACGGGCGAGGTCAGCCAGTACAAGTAGTCGATCCTCATCTTCGAGTAGCTCGAGTTCTTCGAGCTCAAGTTCTTGCAATTCCAGTTCAAGCTCTTCACTATCAAATGAAAATGGACCTCGTGTAGCACACCATACTGTGCAAGATCAAGTGACTCAAATTTCCAATCAAACCGATGTTTATAATATTACCAATACATCGTTACGAAGGCACGGATCATCATCATCAGTGTCTGTGATTTCAAACTCGATTGTTGAATCGCCCATTAGAACTCGTACTGGTAATTTGGGAATAGTTGAAAATGTCCCTGGGGAACACTCATTAATTGTTGAAACTCGTCGTCGATCGTCTTCTTTATCAGGCACAGCGTCACCAACAGGTGATTTTTCTCCAGACGACAATGATCCTAACTATGAGCCTAGAATGCCAAGAACAATAGAGGAATCTTCCGACACTGATACTTCTGATTACCATGAACCTAATATCGTATCTTCACCGGTAAGGAAACGACGTAAGGGCGTTATAAATTCAAAAAAAACTAAAGGCAAAAAGGCTTCGAAATGCAGGCGCAGAATACGTTTCACTTTCCAAAAATAGACGAGTGGTGCCAGCTAAGCAAATGAAGCCTCCATGTGGTACAAAGTGTCGTTTACAGTGTTTCGCAAACATAAGGGAAGAAGAGCGCCAAAAGATATTTGATGATTACTGGGGTATGGCGTCGTTGACGAGACAACGTGATTTTATTGCCAACAGTATGGTTGTAGTTCATCCTAGATATCAATATAAGAAGTTAAACAATAGCCGCAAGTCAAAACACGCATTTTACTTTACAGTAAAAGAAAATAAAATACGAGTCTGCAAGATATTTTTTAAAAATACCCTTGGTATAAATGACAGACCAATAAGAACGGTTATCGAAAAAACAACAGATACTGGAATTGTTGAGGAAGAAAAACGCGGCAAACATGGAAGACAGAAAAAGGTTGGAAACGATGTAATTCAAGGTATTAAAAATCACATAGAATCCATACCCCGCATAGAGAGTCATTATTTAAGACAACAGACTAATAGGGAATACATTGAAGGTGGAAAGAATATAGCGGATTTGTTCAGGGACTACAAAAAGAAATGCGAAGAAGAAGGAGTGGAAGCAGCTGAAGAACATACTTATAGAAAAGTTTTCACCCAAAATTTTAACATCAGTTTCTTTATACCTAAAAAAGACATGTGTGAGTTATGTTCGATTTATAATAACTTAAATTCGTCAGAACAAGAAAAAATGAAAGATAAATATTTAGAACACCATAATGAAAAACGACTAAGTAGAATAGAGAAAGAAGAAGATAAAAAAAGGTAAATAATACGTTTGTTATAGCTATTTGCAAGCAGTTTTACCACTTCCTATGTGAAAAACATCGGCATTTTATTATAAGTCAAAATTGAACGTGTGCAACTTCACAGTTTGTGAACTTGCTATGGATTATTGTGAATGTTATGTTTGGAGTGAAATTGATGGGCTACGAGGAGCAAACTAAGTCTAAATCTGTTAATGATGCTAACTTAGAAATAGTTTTTTATTCTGACAACTGCTGTGGTCAGCAAAAAAATCAATTCATGTTTTCAATGTACATGTATGCCCTCAGTAACTTTAATATCAAAAGCATAACTCATAAATTTTTAATAACCGGGCATACTCAAAACGAAAATGACAATGTTCACTCGGTTATCGAAAAAGAAGTTAAAAAGTTCCTGAAGTCATCGCCAATCTATGTGCCTGAACAGTACCTGACTCTTATACAAACTGCTAGAAAAACAGGAAGACCATACAATGTCAAAGCAATGACTTATTGCGATTTTTATGATTTAAAAGACTTGGCCCGGGAATGTGGTTGCAGTTTTAATAAAAATGCGGATGGTGAAGCAGTTAGATTATCGGACATTAAGATAATAAAAATGGCAAAAGAACTTGACGGTGAGATTACCGTCTATTATAAAAATTCTTATGCTCAAAGTGATTTTATGCAATTATGCCCAGAACGATCGTCACGCCGCGCGCCGACGACGTAACAAAAGCAGACATAATTTTGAACTACAGAAGCTGTATAATTCCAGAATTGAGTTGAGTAATCGTAAGAAAAGTGATTTGAAGTCTCTTGTTGATAAACATTTAATTCCACGCTTTTATGCACACTCTTTTTATAACAGTATTGTTTAATTTAGTTTTGATATTAATTTTATAGACTGATTTATGATTTTATAAGAACCTTAAATATCACATAGTTACAAAATGTATGTTTAAGAAAGTAACAACTAGAGACTGATTAAGTTATACTGGCAGAACACTTATCTGTCAGGCTAAGGCTTCTTAACTATTTTTAAGGACAGATTTTTTATAGATGTTATCATCATTCTCTTGCCCTTATCCCAATTTATTTGGGGTCGGCGCAGCATGTCTTCTTTTTCCATACTCCTCTATTTTTCGTCATCTCATCAGACACTTCTTTTCTTACCATATCCTTCTTAACACAGTCCATCCATCGTTTCTTTGGTCTACCTCTACTCAAATACCGGTCCACATTCATACTCAAAACTTTTTTCACGACATTTTCCTCATTCCTCCGCATCACATGCCCATACCACGACAACCGATTACCACACAACTTTTCAGTCACCGGCGCCACTTTCAGACTTCCTCTAATATACTCATTCCTTCCTTATCCATTCGCGTAACACCACACATCCCCCTTAGCATTCTCATCTCCGCGACATGCAGATGCCTTTCATTCATCCCTTTTGTGGCCCAACATTCTGATCCAACACAGCAGGTCTAACCATTGTTTTATAAATCTTCCCCTTAAGTTTTAAGAGTCGCAGATCGTTCCCGTGACCTGCCGCCATTTCATCCATCCCGTGTTAATTCTGTGCTTTACACTACGATCTATTTCGCCATCGCTTTGCATGAGTGAACCAAGATACCGAAAGTCGGAGCAGACAGGAAGGGACGCGCCATCTAGCGCTATGGCTCCAGAGCTGGAGAGACCGCCAAACTCGCAGAACATGTACTCAGTTTTGCTTCTGCTGATTTTCAAGCCAACATTCTCCAGTTTCTGTTGCCATCTCTCCAGTCTGCTCTGGATCTCAGGTCCATTTTCACCGACAAGAACAATGTCATCGGCAAACAGCATGCACCAGGGTGCTTCTTCTTGGATGTCCGACGTCAAAGCGTCCATGATCAACAAGAAGAGGTAAGGACTTAAAGCCGACCCCTGATGCAAACCTACAGCCACACTGAACTCATCGGTGTTGCCAGCAGCTGACCGGACGTAGGTACAAGATTGACTGTACATAGCACGAATTAACTCTACATACTTCCCAGGTATACCTTTCTCTTTCAAGGCCCACCACAACACATCCCGAGGTACCCTATCATACGCTTTCTCCAGATCAATGAACACCATGTGCAAGTTTTTGTGTGCACGTCTGTACTTCTCGCACAATTGGCGGAGTGCAAAAGTGGCGTCCATTGTTCCTCGACCTGGCATAAACCCAAACTGATTTTGACTGATCTTACTCTCCTCTCTTATCCTTTTCTCTATCACTTTCTCCCATACTTTCATACTATGTGACATGAGCTTTATCCCCCGATAGTTGTTACAGTCCTGCACGTCACCTTTATTTTTGAAGATGGGCACAAGCGAGCTATTGCACCATTTTTGTGGGATCGTTCCTTCATACAACAACTTATTGAAGAATAAAGTCAGCCACATACATCCGTCTTCTTTTAAACACTTTTATAAAACTTTATATTGTTTTTAACTTTAATTTGCTTTTTAACTTTTTTTAACTTCAATTTGCTATGTAAGTATAAAAACTACTACTTATCTAGTTTAGAAAGAAGTACTTTTTGTTTTTGAATTATTTAAAGTATAATTGTGATTCAATTAGGTTCGTAACTGCTTGGCTAGATTTCTCTTAATTTTACTAAGAATATAATTTGTCGTTGTATAATTATGTTTGTTTTATTTTCTCAACCTAATAAAACTTAAAAAATTGCAGATAAAATATAAATAATGTGCTGTATTTTTTTTTAAGTTCATACATTTAAATGTGCAAAATGACACTTTAATGAATATACACCTTTTTCTGAAATGGTAAAGTGTCACTAAACTTTTAAATAATTAATATCCGCTAGTTAATAATAAGTAAAATTAAAAAAAATACTTTTTAATTAGGAATAATAGTTATGAATGATAAAAAAAAACAATTATTCCTGAAAAGTTAATATAGCCTCTTTTATAACAATTATTGGTTCCCATAAATCTTAAAATAGCTCTCCTGCACAATTTACATTTTTAGTATAGTGACGGTATTGGATTAAAGGTGCGAAATAGTTGCTGATCTACGGGGGGAGGTGTTACGTGACGGTGCAACACAGAGAACGCCGATATTACGATTCGGTGTAACACTAGGATCGCTGACTAGCTGACACCATTATTGTGCATCGCGGCAACTTACTTACACGAGGCGTCGACGCAGCACTTTACAAACGGGTGACCAGATTGCGACACCGCTTTCCACGTTTCGTCATTCTTGATACAACCATCGACCAATTGTCACCTAAGTTAGTCTTAAACAATAAATGTAATTTTTCTATTTCAATAAATTAGTTAAAAGTAATTGTTTTTTTTTGCATCCTCCGACTTTGGATTGATTTTACGGACTTGGACACTTGTTATTGTGTAATTTGTTGGACACCGATTTTGCTTATTTTCTGACGACTTTGGATTGCTTATACGGACTTTGATGAAGGTGAATTGCGTGAGTTGAGGTATCGCTACTGATCGTAGCAATGCTACTGGAAGTATGAGTTTACACGATGAAGCAGTTCTTTCCATAATAAGGGCAAGGACTGGGCGTCAAACAGTGAGTATCTATAGCTGTACTATTATTTCGATTGCTACCGATTTGGGGCGTCACACATTATTATAAAAGGGCTCTAATCGCTTTCGATCATTCAATCGGTCGCATAATTAAGGTCCATGTTCACCAAAAAGATGACGGACGATTATCTAAAAACAGCTGTTTAAAACAAATTTTTATATGGGAATATGTCACATTGACAGCTGTTTTTAGATAATCTTTTTCGGGGGTAGGTGTGAAAAAAGTACAGACGCATTGAAAAGTCCGGAATTTTATTTTAAATATAATTAATTGAAAAACTGACTAAGTTTCATCACTAATACGTTTATAACAGTATTTTATTAATCTACTTACGTTTGTGGCACATTTATGTAACTCAAACAAGTTATATTCACCACCTGCCAGCTGATCAACTGCACCACACAACACAACTACAGTAAGCTTCACAACACAATATGTCGCAAATTGCTGAAGTTCTGGCTGCTCAGAAAACACTGGAGGAAAACTTTTTGAGGAAGATGGGCGAACTGGAGGCACAGATACAGTGCGCTGGGCCTGCCAAGGACACTGTAGCGAAGATAGCAGAAGAGTTTCGTGGTTTTCGGGAGCTTGTGTTCACCATGCTTGGTATGCTGCGAAGCCAAATCCAGGAGTGTGCCAAGCAGATTGATGGATTGGAAACCAGGCACCGGCGGAAAGCCTTGGTATTCCAAGGCATACCTGAAGCGGACGATGAAAACTGCACGGCTGTCATCATGGATGTTTTAAATGCCAAGTTGTCACTCAAGAGCATTTCTCCAACTTCACTTAAAGCCTGTCACAGACTGGGGGCCCCCAGCAAGGAACATCACAGGCCTATCCTTGTAAGGTTTGCCAGTGTGGAGCTGAAGTCACTGGTTTGGAAGGCTAAGACAGGCTTGAAAGGCTCCAAAATGTCGGTGAAAGAATTCCTGACTAGGACCAGACAATCTGTCTTTGGAAAAGCACGGGAGCACTTCAGCGTGCGGTCGTGTTGGACCCAAGACGGGATTATTTTCATTAAGGCTCCTGACGGACGTCGACACAGGATTACTTCACTTGATGAGCTGAAGCCCTTGGTAGCCAAGTACCCCAAGGCAACGGACGCGGCTCCTTCTACGAGTGGATGAGGTGGCGACGCTGCCGGGAACCTGAGAAACATTAAACGTAATTATTAGGTTAGAATTCTGGATGTTTGGTTCTTGTTTCGTATTGGTAGTTTGTAGATCCAAATATTTACTTACCTTTTTGTAATTGTCCAGTTTTATAGTTATCATTCATTTGTTTATTAATCCAACTGCTTATTTCTTCTTTTTATTTTCATTACTTCTTGATGCAATGATAATTAGATACCCTCAACTGTGTTTATTATAATATAAAATAGTGTGAGTTGTTGATATTTTAGTGATTGTCATCTTCGGTTTGTCAAGTTGACGTTTAGAAAGTGACACTGACGTTACAAGTATACGTTTTGAAACTTTATGTCTGGTAACCTCACAGCTTATAATTGTCACTAGTAACGTTTCGTTCCACGTACAACTTAATTTATTTTGCAGTTGGGTGTGTCTCCTTCTTTTTCTTATTTAATATTTTTCTATTTTTGGATTCTATCTCTGGGAACTACAGCTTTTATTTTTTTTTTTACTTATGTGTTGCTGTGTATATGTGCCATAATTATTTTATGTTTGTTTTATTTATATTAGTGTTGGTGTTAGCTGGCGGGTGGTGTAGAGATGTGCACCTGTTGGTGATACTTAGTTTGTTTTAGTAATATCTTATTCTTTATATATATATAAATTTATATATTTATTTTATGTCAGACAATGAAATTTTTTTATCCGCGGATGAATCTGCCGCTTCTTCAAACGATGGAAGCTTTTCCTCTTTCAATGACACTCTTCGTGAATTTTTGCAGCAAAAGTTTGAGGACAACTCTAATCGGTTGCTGAACGTGTGTCATATTAATGCTCAAAGCGTTCCGAGCCACTATAGTGAGCTTTACGATGCGTTTAACGACAGCAACGTTCACGCCATCCTGATCTCCGAAACTTGGTTCAAACCACATCTCCTGTCCACTACTTACCCTCTTACTGGTTTCACTCTTATACGGAACGATAGGATTGGTAAGGGAGGGGGTGGTGTGGCCATATATCTCCGTAGTGATTTTACCTACAAAATACTTGCAACTTCCCCTTCACAATTTTCTGCTTCTGCAGAGTATATTTTCCTTGAAGTCTGCGTCAAGGGAGCCAAAACCGTTATTGGTGTAGTTTACTGTCCCCCCACTGTTGATTACTTCACTGAATTCGAATCAGTACTTGAATCTTTGGGTTCAGAGTATGCTCATCACATCATTATGGGTGATTTCAATACAAATCTCCTTTCCCGCAATGCCCCTCGATCCTGTAAACTCCTCCAGCTTATCGAGTCGGTTAGTCTGCACGTCTTGCCGCTCCAGCCTACCCATCGTAACACTGTCGGTGATGACACCTGGCTCGATCTGATCCTTACCTCAAATCCTTCTCTTGTATCCTCCCATGGTCAACATGACGCTCCTGGCTTTTCTCATCACGACCTAATTTACCTCTCCTATATCCTTAAACCTCCCAAGCCTAAACCCAAAGTTCTGTACAGGCGTTGTTTTGCGCGGATGAACGTTGAGGAGCTCAAGAAAGACGCATCTGAGATTGATTGGGAGCCTTTGTTGGAGGCCTCTTTGGTTGATGATAAGGTTGCGATATTCAACGATGCTGTGGTCAACCTATATAATACCCATGCTCCCATAAAAAAAGTCAAACTAAAACGTCCTCCTGCTCCATGGATGTCAAGAGGGATACGTATGGCGATGCGACGTAGGGACCGAGCTTTCCGAAAGTTCAAGAGGGATCGTACTGACGAAAACTGGTCGTTATACAAGGTTGCAAGGAATAGGTGCAATCAGATGATACGCATCGGTAAACGCCGCCACATTCACGATAATATTACTTCCTCTTCTCCTGCCGATATCTGGAAATTCCTTGGTACTCTGGGTATCGGCAAACCGCGACATTTAGACCTTCCAAACTCTATTGACCTGGACGAGCTTAACCGACATTTTTCTTCAGCTTCTTCCATGGATCCCTTAACTAAACATCACACTTTGTCACTAATATCTGGTCTAACGCGTCCTCATGTTAACCAATTTTGCTTCATTCCAGCTGAACCGGGAGAGATTAAAAAGATCATTCTGTCCATCAAGTCAAAGGCAGTGGGTTGTGATGATATCACACGTGGTATGATCACAACTCTTCTGGATGAACTCCTACCTGCGATAACCCACATTGTGAATTTTTCCTTGTTCACCGGAGTATTTCCTTCCCTGTGGCGCAAAGCCTATGTGTGTCCGCTACCCAAGGTGTCTAATCCCTCTCTTCCTACCCATTTCCGTCCCATTTCGATCCTTCCCTTTCTATCCAAAGTGCTTGAGGCCTGTGTGCACAGACAATTCTCCAATTTTGTCCATAGGCACTCGCTTATCAGCCCACTTCAATCTGGGTTCAGGCCCGGGCACAGCACTGTTTCCGCACTCCTTAAAGTGACTGGCGATATGAGGGCAGGACTAGAGGAGACCAAGGTAACGGTATTGGTGCTAGTTGACTTCTCGAATGCCTTCAATACCGTTAGTCACGACATCCTTCTAGCCATCTTATCCTATGTTATGGTCTCTCCCGGAGCACTGAAATGGTTCTCCTCTTACCTTCAGGAACGCCAGCAGTCTGTTCGTGTGGGAGACTCCTCATCATGTTGGTGTGATCTGGAAACTGGTGTTCCTCAAGGCGGTATTCTTTCCCCTCTTCTTTTTTCTATTTTTATTAATCTCCTAACTTCTGAGCTTCAGTGTGCGTATCATCTGTATGCCGATGACTTGCAGTTGTACTGCCAGGGGAGGGCTGACGAAATCTGTAATATAATCAGCAATATAAATAGGGACCTGGCGGCAATAAAAACCTGGTCACATAAATTCGGTGTGGCCGTTAATCCAAATAAATGTCAGGCAATTATCGTTGGAAGTTCACGCAGCCTGAGCAAGTTGGATGGCACAACCTTGCCGCCAGTGGTTTTCGACGGTGCGATCGTTCCTTTCAGTACTGATGTAAAGGATCTTGGCTTGCACATCGACTGCAATATGAAATGGAATACTCAAGTCGCTCGTGTCAGCCAGAAGGTTACGGGTTCGTTGCGAGCGCTGTACCGTTTGAGAAACTTTTTACCCTCAAATACGAAGACAATGCTTGTACAGTCCTTAATTTTTCCTATCATCGATTATGGTGATGTGTGCTACTTTGACCTGAATGCAGACCTCCTCGACAAACTTGACCGTCTTCTAAATAACTGCATTCGATTCGTTTTCAATCTGCGTAAATACGATCATATCTCCGAGCATCGGTCTCTCCTCAAGTGGTTGCCCATACGACACCGCAGGGAACAAAGGGCGTTAACCACCTTGTTTTCTTTTCTTGTCTCTCCCACTTCCCCTAGTTACCTTGCTCCCCACTTTCAATACATGTGTGCCAACCATAACAGGAGCCTGCGCTCTTCTCAAAACCGCTTACTTCACTGTCCCTCTCACCGCACTGACTACATTCATCGATCGTTTTTCGTCCAGTCTATTTCTCTGTGGAATGCGCTTCCCCAGGAAATCAGGATGGCAACCAATCGTTTATCCTTTAAAATCAAAGTTCGCGAGTACATTCGGAAGAAGCTGGCAGTTTCGTCACAACGGTAATATTTTCCCAATTGTCTGTCTTTTTATCTTAGTATATCCGTACAAAGCGCTGTTTACTTTTACTTTAATATATATTTATAGTATTTTATATAATTATAGGTATAGTATTTTATATATCCTTGTAGTTTTTATCGTAGTTTTAATAAAATTATTCGTAAAGTTTCAGGAATGACACCTACCACTGCTTGTCTCTGCATCACCTAAAGGTTGACTGGTAGAGAATGCCATTGGCATTAAGTCCGCCTCTGTACTTTGTGCTTGAAGTGTTAAATAAATAAATAAAAAATAAATAATCAGACTGTTATCTTCTTGGTGAACATGGACCTTAGTCAGAGCTAGTTTTTAACGGTTTGTTTATTCTTTACCTATTGAATCACAGCTAGGACGAGTCACTGACCGGAAATATCGCACCTTCGGTAGAACAATAGCACAATTGTCAAAAATTGCAAAAATGAGTTAAGTATACAGAAATGCCTTAAAAATGCTATTTGAACTGGAGGAACAAAGACAGTCATTTAATTCCTTTAAAAATCCGCTAGGCGAAAATAGTGACTTTGTCTTATTGGTGCCTTTTTACTGCTCTCTTGGCTGGACATAGTCTCATTGGTCAGTTGCGCCGTCGGCGGGGAGAGAGGCAGTCGTCACTTGGACCGCTAACGTCGTAAAGGTAAATATGCCCTTTTAATTTTTTGGTTTCTGGAGCGACAATGCCACATCTATTACACTTATGCCTAATTTATAATTTTAAAATTGGAAGGACAAAGTCGTTCAGACAGTTATGCCCTTGTCCGTTCAAGATTTGTTTTATTCCTTGGTCTTAAAAGTAAATGTGTTTTTGTCATTCCAATTGCAATGCTATTTTGCTAGACTTAATGACAATTACGTTTTTGACATTCCAAATTGACTTGATTTAATATTAATGTTTGTTATTTAACTTAATGAAATAAATTTGTATTATTTTTTAATACAAATTTTGTGCTAAATTTTCTGTTTATTTATTAGTATTGGTATTTTTATGTATTTACGACTAGTAGGTATGCATTATTTGTGAATTGTGATATGAATAGTTTCTTTGTATGATTTAAATTTTAATAAAATTTTCAGAATTTAAAATGGGATCTCGTAGTAAAAAAAATTTAATGATGCTTAATGACGAAAATAATTTGCAAATCAAAGAAACTGACACAAATTCTAATAGATCTTGTCGCGAAGGAGATGTGGGCTCTAACAGAGCAGCAAATTCAATCGAAAACTCGTCAATGTGTAAGTATATTGTTGCTATTTCTTAATTCATATTGGTATGTTACTTAAGTTTTTTATATAAATATATATTTTTTTACAGCTAATAACATGGTTGAAACATGGATAGATATGAATATAAAAAACCAGGGTCCTGTTAAATCAATGGAAGGCATCATTTCAGAAACAACGGATACACCTATTGAATCATTACCGTCACCTCTTCTAGATTTCGAGAATTCTGATGTTGAAAAAATGGAAAATAACAATTTTGGAACAGAAATTTCTCCTGCGGTAAATACTACAGGTAAGATAATAAAACTGCTATACAAATATCTGGATTATTTCATGTGTAAAGTAACTGAGATATTATTCTTTCATCACCTTTTTAGAGGTTGCAAGTGAGCTTAACTCCTCAAAGAGTGGAGATTTTTCACCATCTGAAGGATCAGATTATAAACCGCCACGAACTGTGAAACATAAGAGTATATTTAAAACTAGATCTCCCAAACGTAGCACCTCGTCCAGTTCTTCAAGTTCCAGCAGTAGCTCGTCTAGTTCCAACAGCAGCAGCTCATCTAGTTCGTCGAGTTCTTCTGACACTGATAATAGGGGTAATATTGATGAGGCTGATGGTAATACGGAAAGTGTTGAAGTTTATAACGACCCAGGACCCCTTGTGGATACGAGTGAAGATCACACTGAGCAAGTAATTAATAAAAAGCAGTCAAGAAAGCGACAAAAAAATAAACAGCAATGGAAACAAGCTGTTTCAAAACGTTTAAAAAATAGTGGCCAAGAATACACGACCAAAAGAGGCAAGATCGCACCAGCGAAATCCATGCGCCCTCCATGCAAAACCTCGTGTCGTCTGTCTTGTTCTACTAAAGTTTCTTTTGAAACGAGGAGTGTGATTTTTAAATCCTACTGGGAATTGGGAACACACCAAAGAGATTTTCTTGCATCATGTATTAAAAAACAAAATCCTACAACCCGAAGAATCAAGATCACAGCAAATAACACATTTAAACCACCGAGGAAACCGAACTCAACCTATCATTTTCTGATAAATGGTGAGGAAATCAGGATTTGTAAGACTTTTTTGCTGAATACTTTATGTATTGGTGAAAAAACATTGCGGAATGTAATTGACAAAATATCTGATCAAGCCTTGTTTATAATGAGTCCTGCCGATAATCGCGGAAAGCATAATAACCATTGTATTTTAAGCGATGAAGTCGTGAAATCGGTCCGAAATCATATAAATTCCATTCCTAGAACAGAAAGTCACTACTTAAGGGCTAATACAACCAGGGAATATATAGATGGAAGTTTAACTATAGCGGAGCTTCATCGTGATTACAAAAAGATTCAAGAAACCGCTGGAAAGGAATTTGCAAATTATGATGCCTACTATCGAATTTTTAATACTGATTTCAATCTTGGTTTGTTTATTCCCCGAAAAGATCAGTGCGATGAATGTGAGGCGTACAAAAACTCTAACGATAAGGAACCACTGATGGAAAAATACAAAAAACACCGAGAAGAGAAAAGTTTAAGCAGATTAGAACTAAAACACGACACAGAACAATGCAAAAATGGTGATTCTAATAATATAGTTGCCATTTTCGATCTACAGGCAGTCTTACCTTGTTCAATTGGCCAGTCATCAGCTTTCTTTTATAAGTCCAAGTTAAATTGTTACAATTTTACGGTGAGGACTCATTTTCTAATTAGTTAATTATAGTGTTAAAATTAATCAATTTATGTTCGAATGTACCTAATGTATATTTTGTTTTAGGTATCCAATATAAAAGACGATACCACAATTTGCTTTTTCTGGCACGAGGGTCTTGGCAAACGCGGCGCCAATGAAATAGGAACATGCCTTTACAAGTTTTTGGAGGATCTTTCTAACAAACAACCAGATAAAGACATAATATTTTATTCGGATAATTGCTGCGGGCAGCAAAAAAATAAGTAAGTTTGTTGCCTTTTATAATACAATTAATTTACAGTAGATTTAGATAAATAGGAGTGATTGTTGTTATAATTCATACTGAACAATATAGGTAGGTAATGTACTTATAATGTAAATAATTATTTCTACTTGTTTCAGATTCGTTTTTGGAATGTATTATTATGCTGTCAACACATTGCCTATAAAGTCAATAACACACAAATTCCTTATTAGGGGTCATACCCAGAATAAAGCTGATGCCGTCCATTCTGTAATAGAAAAAAACGTTAAGCGAGCTAAAAAGGCTGGACCTATATACACTCCAGCAGAATACATCAGTCTTATTAAAAATGCTAAGAAAAAGGGTGTTCAATTTACCGTTAAAGAAATGAATTTTGATTCTTTCATTGATATGAAGCTGTTATCTGAAGATATTAATTTGAATGTAAACAAGGATGTTGAAGGAAATACTTTTAAAATATTGGATACGAAAGCGATCAAATTTATGAAAGATTCAGAGATATACCAATTTAAGTGCAGCTACAAAACCGACGATTGGACAGCAGCGAGAATTCGAACAGGTCGTATCGGTAATAAAAAAAGTGTGAAAGATGTCACACTAAACCAGCTCTATAAGGAAAAGTTACCAATCCCTCACAGAAAAAAAGAAGACATTCGTCAATTGATATCCTCAAATATAGTTCCTAAGTTCTATGAACAATATTTTAACAACCTTTTTTAAGAAAAGGAGAAAGAGCTAGAACTGATTCGTTAGTAAGAAAAAAATAATTGTTATAAAGATATTTTTATATTTTTTAATTTTAATATTTTTTGAAGTGTGATTCTAAAGAATTTCATTTGCATAACAGTGAATCTTGTTAAAAATAATGTCACTGTTATTTTTGTTATCTTCTATAATTCTATTTTCATTGTGATTCCAAAGAGACACAAACGTGAGATTATTGACGACTGATTAGTAAGACTATAATGATAGTTTAAGTATTATATTTCGTGAAAGTTACTACATTTTTTTTACTTTATAAGAAAATAAAAAGTTTATACGGAAAAACAAAGTATTTTTATTCGAAAATCATCCTAAATTAAAGCTCAAATTTAGTCCTAATTACAAAATAATATACATTTTGGTAGAACAAGGGCACAAATGTATCCCTTCCTTAAAATTAAAATTAATTGAAAAAAAACTAAAAGTTCTTAATTCTTGTTAACTATACGCCTAAAAAGGATATAGTATATAGTTTATATCATGCAAAGAAGAAAAACTTTCGAGCAATATTAACAGAGCAAGACCTCACTGAATGCAATAAATATCTTAAAATAGCTCTCCTGTAAAATAGCAAAAACTGCAATTATGCCCTTGTTCTACCGAAGGTGCGATATGTCTGGTAATCTAACATTGTGTACTTTTTCTTTTGGAGATTAATAATGTAGATCATGTGTGTTCTTCTTGCTGGAATCTTGCAAATGACACATTGAGATCTGAGCAACAAGGAACAAGTCCAAGCTCTACAGCTATGGTTGGACATCGAAGTGTCCTCTGAGTGACTCTGTGGCCGCTCTATTCTTCGGACACGCTTTCACTCTTTGAGCAGTAGTACTGAACGTGAAGCTCGGATCTATAATGTTATTTGCGAATGCATCATGTGTTATTGAGTTTACCATTTTATAGACTTGTATAATTCATGTAAGGTTATTTCTACGGGTGGAACTGACCAGCCGCTTGTGTCATCCCTACTGGATGAGAGCTGATAGGGCCAGTCGCCATTTTATCTCTGGACCAACTACCTCGAGTATGGCACCCACTGTAGAAGAATCACCTCAAATTCTGATTGAAGATCCTCCAATGCATGTGAGAAATGTTGTGTCTGGCGCAAGTACTTACGCAGGCCAAATTGTTCTACCTGACTATGTTAGAGCTATTGAAACAGAGTCGCGATGCTTTATTGAAGGATGTCAGGGCCGAGAAAGGAATAGAATCTCTCTATCAATTAGAAAGGTAATGCTGGAAAAACATAACTATTATATTCCACAAAACAATCGTCTCTGTGATTTTCACAAACATGTAGATTCAGTGCAATTTATTAGTGGAGCCCTTGACAATTATTTAAATGTCTTCAATGCGGCCCATATTCAAGATATGTTATCACTAAAATCTTCAAACCATATGTTTATAGATTTTGACAATCTTGATGATTTGGATGATGGCATTGTTCATTTTTGGACTGGACTAAATAAAGATCAATTTAATAATCTATTTAATGAGGTTACACCATTTAGTAGCGTTAATAAGGGTCGTACTGCACTGGAGAACTGGTGATTCCAATGATCGTATTGCAACAATGTTGAAAATTCCAAGGAGTTCACTGGAAGTATTAATGGAACGGGCACGTGATATCCTAACAGAGTTTTTTGTGCCACACACATTTGGGTTTCCACCATTTGAATAGGCAACAAGTATTAAATAAATCACTTTTAATTCCAAAGGGTTTGTTTAGGAACTTTGAGGGACAGGAAAGACCATTGGCCATTTTTGATGGAACATACACATATGTTCAGAAGAGCTCCAATTATTCATACAAAAAAAAAAACAAATAGTCTACATAGATACACCAATCTGGTGAAACCATTTATGATAGTGTGTACAGATGACCGTATCATCGATGTTTAGGTCTTTTTCCAGCAACAACATCAGATGCTGATATAATTAAACGTGAGATTCAAAAACCAAATTCGGAATTAAAAGAATTCTTTAGACCTGGTGATGGATTTATTCTAGATAGAGGATTTAGAGACGCCTTGCCCATATTAAATGACTGTGGTTGCAGAACGTTCGTGCCTGGTACATTACAGGTGGGTGAAACACAAATGTACTTACAACTAATAAATCAAGAGCGTTGACCATTTGTCGATGGGTTGTAGAAGTAGTCAATGGCCGCTTCAAAAGAGATTATAAACTACTTCGGCAAGACTATTTTAATGTATCAAGTAAACATTTAATGAAAGATTTTGAAGTGGCCGCGGCTCTAATGAATAGATTTCACCCTCCTATTAGAGATCGTCCTGATGCTGTGGAAATACTTAACATAATGAAGGAGAAAATGTATGTAAATAATGCTTTGGCTGATATTGTGCAGCAAAGTAATTTGAATAGACGAAGAACTAATTTCACACGCATCGATGCCCAAAGTAACATAACGGATTTTCCACAGCTCAGCTTTTCTGAACTTATATTAATATCTCTTGGCACATATCAGATAAAACAGGCACGGTCATGCACGAGCATGTAAGGGCAAATGGCAGATTTGAAATAGAAGTATGTAGGGAGGTGGACAGCAACCTACTAAGAGAGTTGTCACCTACTGTTAGAGATTACAATGTGGCATCACTACTGTGAACCATAGTCTGTGGTTCTTCTACTTTGACTCTGGTCGTACACGTACAACTAACAATGGCGGTTGCGTTGTATAGAAGCATCAATGTGTTCTATTTGTTAATTAAAGGTTTCTGCAATTAACACGATCTTTCTCTGGTATTCCATATATTATAACTGGTTATGGGCCCAGACATGAGAGATTGAAAGTACCTATTAGCGAGTTTGATTCGATTAAGTCGCGGTGAGCAAAGGTTGGAGCCCTGCGTAGCCCGTGGTTCGAACAAGCGAACAAGAAGTTTAATGGCGGCAGTAGTTTGCGCGGCAATTCTATTGGAGTTAGATTGCGTGCTTAGCGGAAATGTCGAATTCGGAGAAAATTAGTAAGACGATCGCTCTAAATGGTCGCAATTGGCAAGCGTGGCGTTTTCAAACAACAATAGTTCTCCGTTCCAAGAAGTTATTGGGAATCGTGACAGGCACTGAAGTACGGCCTGCGGAAGCTGGTAAAACACAGGAAATATGGGATGAGAGAGAAAATAAAGCTCAAGAGGTGATCGTTACTAGAGTCGAGGAGACAGTGATGACGTATTTGATTTCGTGTTCCAGTAGTCGTCAAATGTGGCAGAAGTTATGTACCTTATATGAACCGGCAACGAGAGTCGGGTTGCATTTGTTACAACAGAGATTTTTTAATATAGAGTATGAGGACCCCATAGTTGTGTTCATAACGAAGGTTGAGGAGTGCGTTAACCAGTTGGCAACAGCAGGAGAAAAGATATCAGAAAACATGATAATAACAAAGATAATTATGTCATTACCCGACAAATACAAGCATTTTGCCTCAGCTTGGGAAAGTATTTCAGAAGAAAAACAGACCTTGCAGGAGCTGACAGGCAGGTTGCTTGTTGAGGAGGAGCGCAGTGGCAATCGTGCAATTTCCGGTGCCAGTAGCAGCGGACAGCAAAATTCTGCATTGGTAGTTGGTGCGCAGCGTTCTATAAAGTGCTTTGAGTGTGGTAAAATAGGCCATAAAAAAAGTGAGTGTAGAAATAGAAAGTGTAATAACTGTCACAAGATGGGTCATTTAATGAAAGACTGTAAGTTGAAGAAAAATAAATATATTGAGAAAAATACAAATACCAATTCTAAAACTTCATCAACAACAAGAGATATGCAAGGTAATTTATTAAATTCAAAGAATTTTGTGTTAGATTCAGGGGCAAGTGACCATATGTGTTATATTAAAGAGATGTTTTCAGATTTTTGTGAATTAAGTAATAGAAGATTTGTTACAATTGGTGATGGTAACAATTTAGAAGTTTTAGGTATTGGAAAAGTTGATGTGTATGCCTATAATGATTCAGAGTATACTCTCTGTACTTTAGATGATGTGTTATATGTGCCTCAATTAAATGTGAACTTGTTTTCTCTCGGGTCAGCCATTAATAAAGGTCACAAGATGGTTTCAGATTATAATGGATGTAAATTTTATAAAAATGGTTCTGTAACAGGTGTAGCTGACAAATATGATAAAATGTATGTGATGGATTTTAAATTTAGTGATGTAGCTTTGTTAACGTTGACAGATTGGCATGGTAAGATGGCACACCAAAATTATCAATATGTAAAAGAGTTTTTAGATTTAAAAGGCATAAAATATGAAGGGCAGACTGATCAATGTTTACCATGTATCCAGGGAAAACAGCATAGGTTACCTTTTCATCAGAGTAGTAGTAGGTCAGTTGAGCCAGGTGAACTTATACACATGGATCTATGCGGTCCAATGGAGGAAGTATCAGTAGGGGGCTCTTCATATTTTCTTTTATTGAAGGATGATTATAGCAGTTACAGGTTTGTTTATTTTATCAAGAATAAGTATGAAACTAAAGAGAAAATTGAGGAATTTATAGAGCTGTTTGAAAATGAGTTTAGGTATAAAATAAAAAGATTTAGGTCAGATAATGGAACAGAGTTTGTGAATAGAGTAGTAGAGAATTTATTTAAGACAAAAGGTATAGTACATGAGTTAACAGTTAGTTATACTCCTGAACAAAATGGTAGAATCGAGCGAGAAATGCGTACTGTAGTTGAGTCTGCGAGAACGATGATTATTCAGTCAGGTTTAGGGAAAGAACTTTGGGCTGAAGCAGTGAATACAGCTGTATTTACAATAAATAGAACGGGTAAAAGTAAGGTGAGTGGGAAGACACCGTATGAGTTGCTGTATAATAAGTGTTTTGATGTTACTTTATTGAGAGAATTCGGTACTAAGGTATGTACACATGTACCTAAACAGCTTCGATTGAAGTGGGACTCTAAGAGTAAATTAGGAGTTTTTGTAGGTTATGGTGATTATACAAAAGGATACAGGGTGTAGGATTCTAACACAAGAAGAGTAGAAACTTGTAGGGATGTTGTATTTATCAAAAACAAGGAGGAAGTAGTAAAGATGAATATAAGTCCAAGAATTTTACTAACAGATGAAGATGTTATTGAACAAGAACCCCCTCTTGACAAAGACAACAAGGAACAGAATCAAAAAGATAAACAATTGGAGTTACAAGAAGAAAATAAAGAGATTGAGATAGAAGAATGCAAAGAAGTTGAGCAGCAAGAAGACGGGATAGGAAGTAATGTTGAAGATGAAAGATCAAGTGAAGTTGATTTGATGGAAGAGTACTTAGAGGAAGAATTCTTAGATGCAGAAGAAGAGAGATCTGAAGAAAAAACAAATTCTAGAAATAGAAGGCAAGTTAAGAAGCCTGTATGGACAAAAGATTATGAGATGGCATTGATAGCACAAGGAACAGAACAATTAACTTATGAAGAAGCTGTTGGTGGAGAACATAAAGAAAAATGGCTAAAAGCAATTGAAGTAGAGTTAGAAGCACTAAACAAAAATAATACTTGGAAGGAAGTTAGTTTACCAGAAGGCAAGAAATTAATTGATACTAAGTGGGTATTTAAAATTAAGAAAGAAGGAAATAAGGATCTTTATAAAGCTAGATTAGTTGCAAGAGGCTTTAAGCAAGAAGATAAGTTTGATCACTCAGAGATTTATGCTCCAGTAGCTAAATTACCTACATTGCGGATTTTATTAGCAATAGCTAGCAAATATAACATGAATATTCATCAGATGGATTTCAAAAGTGCATTTTTGTATGGGAACATAGAGGAGGAGGTGTTTGTGGAGAAACCTAAAGGTATGAATAAAGATGGCAGAGTATTGAAATTACAACGGTCTTTGTACGGACTAAAGAAGAGTCCAAGATATTGGAATGACAAATTTAATCAATTTATGGTTCAGGAAGGGTTCAAAAGAAACCAGAGTGATTACTGTTTATATTATAAGAATGATAAGAAGTTCTATATCTTACTTTATGTTGATGATTTGATTTTGCTTTGTGAAGATGAACAAGAGATAAAAATATTTAAAGAAGCATTACAAGAAAAATTTGATATGAAAGACTTAGGGAGTAATAATCTAAAATACCTAGGAATAAATATAACTAAGAAGAATGATGTAATAGAATTGGACCAAGAGCAGTATTTGGATGGTTTGTTGAAGAAGTATAATATGGAAGGATGTAAACCGATAGCAACACCCATAGAACAAGGTTTAGTCTTAGAAAAAGAAGTAACTACGGATAAAGAATTGATAAAAAGGTGCAGACAGTTAATAGGAAGTCTCATGTATGCCATGTTGGGAACACGTCCAGATTTGTGTTATGCGTTAAGTTATTTAAGTCGTTTTCAATGTTGTGCTACTGAGAGCTTATGGAAGGCATTAAAAAGAATTTTGAGATATATCAAGGGTACTATAGGATTAAAACTAATTTACAGAAAAGGAGTAAATGTGCCATTAGAAGGGTATACAGATGCTGATTGGGCAGGAGATCAAGGGGATAGGAAATCTACCTCAGGGTATATAATGAAAGTTTTTGGAAATATAGTGTCATGGTCTTGTAACAAACAACAGTGTATATCATTATCAAGCACAGAATCAGAATATGTAGCATTAGGAAAGGGAATTGCAGAGGGTTGTTGGATAAGGAATCTGTTAGGAGAAATAGGAGTTGATTGTAAAAGTTTTATTATAAAAATTGATAATCAGTCTGCAATTCATGTTGCCAAAAATCCAGAATGTCATAAGCGCCTTAAACATATTGACATTAAGTATCATTTTGTGAGACAGAAAGTTGAGAATAAAATTGTATGTTTGGAGTATGTACCTTCAGGTGATCAGCTTGCTGATATATGTACTAAAGGGTTAAGCAAAGTTACCTTTGCTAAGTTGAGAGAAATGTTGTTCTCTTAGTATTTTAAGTTTTGTTTCTTAAAGTAGAGTCAAAATTTGTAATGTAGAATAAAGTAGAAAATAGTTACTTATTTGCATTGAAGTACCTATTGTGAAAGTTAGTTTTATTATTGTAAGTGATTTTTACATTGAGGAAGGGTGTTAGAGATTACAATGTGGCATCACTACTGTGAACCATAGTCTGTGGTTCTTCTACTTTGACTCTGGTCGTACACGTACAACTAACAATGGCGGTTGCGTTGTATAGAAGCATCAATGTGTTCTATTTGTTAATTAAAGGTTTCTGCAATTAACACGTTCTTTCTCTGGTATTCCATATATTATAACTCCTACAAATAATTTATACTTAGTCAGAGGCCGCATTTAGTCAAGACATGTATGTGGAAAAATATATTTCATTTATATTTTAGTTGACAGCTCTCTTACAAGTAAAGAAGCCATTATACAATATTGTTGTAACTGCATTGTCGGCAGGCGAGGCACTGTTCGCCTGCCGAATGAGTAGTGGTGTTAATCTGGTATCTTAGTTGGGCAAGGTACCAAAATACCATCACACCTCCTGCACCATTCCTCGATGATATATTAATTGAGTACGAAAATGAAGATGAATAAAATATTGAAAAAATAACTTGTTTTTATTTTACCAACCTCCAATAATATGCTAATAGTAACATACAAATATGTTTTCAAACAATAAAATCAATGTATCTATTTGATTATGGTAATTAATACATATAATTCATTTTGACATTATAAATACAATCCTTACCATCTGCCGCATAATCTAACCTAGTGACCCAAAAACTTATTTTCTTCCTAATTCCCATAGAATTTTGAAAAAAATATTTCTGATTATAATATGTATGTGTTTTATCTATTAAATTACACATAAATGATTACTGTTCACTTTGGGCCCAATGATGTATGGATTTCTGGCGATCTCCTTTGCCGTACGGTTAGGTACTAGTAGGTAGGTACTTAGTACCAAATAAGCGGCGGCATAGAGGCGCCCGCGCCGAGATGCGCCACGCCGCGCGGTGGCTCGGTGAGCTTACTTTTGAACGGACAACCATGTTACTTAAAAAGCTAATAACTTTGTGACTTTTCAAGATACAGTTTTGAAATTTTGTACATGGATTCTTTATGTAAAATAATAGGCACGTGTTTCGGGTTTTGCATAAACAAAAACTAATGTTGTAGAATAGCCAATAGATGCTGAATCTTTTCATCTGTGGAAGTTCGAAATAACAATATACCTAAAATCACATGGACTTAATGAAATAACAAATGGCCAACACGCCGAAGGAAAGTTCGATAAGCAAAAGAACGCCAAAAGCCAAAAGATTATATTACAAACGATAGACAAGAAATTAAAATCTCATATCTTAAATTGCAAATCTGCTGTAGAATTGTATAAAAAACTAGTTTTGGAAGCCTGATCAAGTCGATGAAATACACTCGAAGAAACTACCTGAGGTTGAGCATACTGAAAACAATTTCAAACATAATGTTGAGCTTAACGATGACAAACTGCAAGTGACAATGCCCCTTATGGAACCCCTTTATATTAATTTGATATTAACCACGAATTAGGAGACTTTTACTTGGCATTGAGCCGATTTTTTAATCTTGAAAAAAGATTTAGAAAACATCCGAAACCTTATGAGGACTACATTTTTTACGATCAGTATGTCTCACTTGGTCACGCCAAATACATAGATTTAAACCAATACGATTTATCCAAAGACCCTGTCTATTTTCTTCTCCAACTAAAATATTTCAAAATCAAAAAATCAAAATCAAAATCAAATCATTTATTTCAAGTAGGCCAGTTACAGGCACTTTTGAATTGTCGAAACAAAATGAACATTTAAAGTAGCTACAGTCCCAGTCACAAGACATAAAAACTGTGAAAGTACTGTAGTTGCCCATTCCCTAACGTAGATCTCTATGGAGAAGAACGGGCAAGAAACTCCATGGACACTCTTTTTATTGTTACAAAATCTTGGTTACATCATTCATGTTGAGATGGTATATTATGTGAGAACAATGTAGCAAGATGTGCACGTTAAAAGTGTCCATAGCAAAACAAAATAAAATACAACTCAAAAACTAAATAATTAATTCAAATAACCCATGGCGACTAAGAGATGACCAGTCACAACTGACAGCGCCCGTTCACGAACATGACGCATGGATCAGCACCATTCAGCTCAACCATTTTGAAGGGAACTAAATGATCCGACACACGCGCCACCATCAGCGAGACATTTGAGAGAGCATGACATACTCTCAACCGCCAGGGCACATTCTAGTCAAGAACTGCCGTAGGCTTCCAGTGAATGATAGCTTTCTAGTACATAGTACTCACACAATATGGGCTATGCGATTATATAATACTAACATTGAATCTATACAATGCAAAGATAGTTAAGTACAATCTTCAGCAGCTCCAACAATACCATTTAATGCTATCAATTTTTGCGCCCCTGTCCATGTGGAGCAGGACCAGCATTAAGCCAAGCATTTTTATCAGCGATATAATCGCTCAACTTGTAATATGCTTGTTAACATAGTGTGCGTTTAATGCATGTTTTAAATTTCGTCTCATTCAGTTCAAGAATACTTTGTGGAATTTTATTATAGCATCTCAAACAGTACCCCATGAAAGATGAGTCTACTTTAGCGAGTCTAAAGCCTGGCTGAACTAATTGGTCCCTATTTCTAGTACTGTAGTTATGTCTGTCACCTCTTTTACCAAAAAGATGCAAATTTTTTCTGACGTACATTATGTTTTCGTAGATGTATTGACAATGTACCGTCATAATTCCAATATCCTTAAACCGCTCTCTTAGAGAATTGCGCCTACGAAGATTATATATGGCTCTGATGGCTCTTTTCTGCAGAATAAATATAGACTCAATATCTGCAGCTCGTCCCCATAGCAAAATACCGTAAGACATTATACTATGGAAGTAACTAAAATAGACCAGTCTAGCGGTATCTACATCAGTAAATTGACGGATTTTTCTAATGGCATATGCTGCTGAGCTTAACCGCCCCGCAAGAGAAGTTAAATGAGAACCCCATTGTAGCCTTGAATCAAGCGTAATCCCCAAGAAAACCTTTTTATCTACGAATTCAAGTTTCTCATTATTCAATAATATATCACAATCACTACCCTTAACATTCGGTAAAGCAAATCTTATGCATTTGGTTTTTTTTTCATTTAATACCAAATTGTTTGCTGTGAACCAATTTTGGACCTGCAGTAGGGCATTATTCACGTCATCTAAATTTTGTGCCCGTCTATTTATCTTAAAAATCAGGGAAGTGTCATCAGCAAATAACACCATATTTTGAGGTTGGTTTTTCAATAAATAGGGTAGATCATTTATATATACTAGAAAAAGGAAAGGACCCAATATTGAGCCTTGTGGAACCCCCATTTTTATTTTTAAACCCTGTGAGTTGACATCATTTATCTGAACATATTGTTGTCTATCATTTAAATATGATCTTACCAAACTAAGTGCAAGTTTACCCAGTCCGTAATGCTCAAGTTTCATAAGTAATGTGTCGTGGTTTACGCAATCAAACGCTTTGGAGAGGTCACAAAAAATTCCTATAGCGTCTTGGGACTCTTCCCACGCAGTAAATATGTGCTTTAATAAGGTTACACCGGCGTCAGTTGTACAACGTCCCTTGGTGAAACCATACTGTTGATCATGTAATATTCTGTTGGTGTTAAAGTGATAGAGCATTTGATCAAGCATTACTTTTTCAAAAACCTTGCTAAAAACTGGCAACACGGAGACAGGTCTATAATTGTTAGTATCTTTACTGTCCCCGGATTTGAAAAGAGGTATGACTTTACTGTATTTTATTAAATCAGGGAAGACTCCTTGGTCCACACATAGATTAAAAATTAAAGCCAAGTATGGGGCTATAGTCTCAAGTATGGATGTACAAACTTTGATAGACATTCCCCATAGATCTTCGGTCAGTTTGATTTTTATTTGCCGGAAAGCTTTAATAACTACCATAGGGTTAATGTGTTTAAATTTAAATTCAGCCAGGCAGCCAGACACATTCGCCTTTAATAAACCCATTGAGACATCAGGAGAGGAATTAAGAGCCTCCGTAGTTTTTAATGGTATCTCTGTAAAGAAATTTACAAATTCTTGAGCTACTTCCTGATTAGAGCTTTTAGGACCACATGCTGTATCTAATGTGTAGCTAGTGTTGCGTATTTTCTTCCTGTTAGTCTCGTTATTTATGACTTTCCAAACTGTCTTTATTTTATTTTCTGCTGTTTTGATCTTGTTGCTAATGTGCAGGGCTTTAGCAACCCTGCATGTATTTCTAAAAATTTTTGAATACTTAGCAACATACTTGTTAAAAGTTTCAGTGTTAATAAAAGGCTTAAGGCCATAAAGCTCAAATAGTCTTTCCCTACTTTTTCTGATACCTCTAGTTGCCCAATCACTAAATATGAATTTAGGGCAAATACTCTTTGTCTTCTTTTCAAAAGTTTTGTTGAATTCCGTGTGAACTATTGAAAAGAAACGATTATACAATTGATTTATATTAATATCGTCATGGCTCATAACACTTAACTTGTTCTGTAGGGAAATATTAAACCCATTTAATTTGCTAGAAGTTATGGGTCTAAATTTAATCTCACTGTCTTAGGCTTTCACGGTTTAAAACTAAACTTATATTGTCACTTACGGGATATCTTCCGTGATTATTTTTACTGTTGAGCACCCGATATTTCGACGCTGTTGCAAGCCATGATCGCGGGTTGACTGGAGTATGCGGGTGGATGGATAATAAATTGTTACGAGCAGACAAATCTGTCTACCCTCTTTCTTTGTCTTTTGCTACGCGCACTATTGGAACTCGACACTAAGTCACGACAAAACGCACTCACAGTATCACCAGGTTTTGTGGAGTTTTTTGTATGATGCCGGCGGAAATATCGGGTGCTCAACAGTAAAAATAATCACGGAAGATATCCCGTAAGTGACAATATAAGTTTAAATTTAATCTGTACTTTTTGCAATGGTGTATTACACCTATAAGTTACAGTTTGTCCGCTATGGTCGGACGGCAAACAATTTACTATGGCTTTTTCTAAGTAATCACAATCGCAGAAAACATTATCTATACAAGTAGCCGAAGATGCTGTGATTCTAGTAGGTTCAATAAAAACGTTAGTCAAGTCAAATGATTTAAAAAGATTTAGTAACCGACCGCTATGTGAATTTTCTTCTAAAATATTGATATTGAAATCACCACAAATTATTGTAGATTTATTACTGGCTGCAAGTTTTGCCAGGACATCTTCCATTATTGATTCAAACATGGAAAAGTTTTGATAGTTTGGGGGTCTGTACACACACACAATTACATGCTTATCTAGCTCAACACAGGACAGTTCGACGCAATGTTCAACCGAGAGACCTACTATGTCATCACGTTGCTTATATTTAAAACTATTTTTTATTAATATTAGGGAACCTCCACGAAGCGGGTTCCATCTATCTGGCAGAATCTTGTTGCTCCGAAATTCATTTAGCATAACACACTTGGCATAATTTTCTTTAAACGAATATATTAAAGGCATATTTTTTTTTAAATATACTTATTGTTTGGGTGAATGTGTGTATGACCGAATTTCGAATGGCATACTTTTAGATGGCAGTTTTTTATTTGGCATAATTACCTTTGGCATTGTTCAAATTTCGCATAATTTCGTTTAGAATAATGTTTATTTAGAACGACGATTATTTGATATAATTTCACTTGGCATACTATGAAGATTGCAGAATTTCATTTGGAATAATTTTATTTGGCAGTATTGCCATTTTTTAATGCCACAAAATAGCATTTTAACCTTAATTTAAAATTAAAATATTATCTTAAAAAGTCAATATGTTGTGCTAGAAAAGTTAGTGACAGAAACGAATCGCTCCAAAACCGACTCCACGTAGTCTTGTCTGCCCTACCCCTAGAGTGTAATTTAAAATCGCGTAGGCGCGGAGGGGCGAGGCGGGCCGCGAGCTGAGGAGCAGGTGGTTTTAACACTCGCCGCCGCGGCTGAGGCTGGCCGGCTTAGCCGGCCAGCAAGCCGAAGCTGCGGTGGTGAGCGTTGAAACACATCTGCGACGAGAAGCTCGCGTGGGACCGCCGGGGCCCCGCAGCGCCGGAGCCGTGACAGAAACCATGCCTGCTGCATGTTGCATTCTCGTTTGCTGCATGCTTGCTGCATGCTTGCTGCATGCTTGCTGCATGCTTACTGCATGCTTACTGCATGCTTACTGCATGCTTGCTGCATGCTTGCTGCATGCTTACTGCATGCTCATTGCATGCATGGTATATGCGGGTTTGCATGTTTGCTGCATGCTTGCTGCATGCTTGCTGCACGTTTGATGCATGCTTGCTGCAGGCTTGCTGCATGCTTGCTGTATGCTTACTGCATGCATGGTGTATGCAGGTTTTCATGTTTGCTGCATGCTTGCTGCATGCATGGTGTATGTTTGTTTGCATGTCTGCCTGCTTCTTACAGGAAAATAAAAACCACATGATCTCAATCTACTGTTTTAATAAAAGAAAGAATGAAAATTATGTTTATTTAGCCGTTAAACCCAAAAGGTTATGATTTTCACCTGCAGGCCACGAGTGCCATACGCTCGAAAAACATAAAGAAACACATAATATCGTATGCGAAAAGATGATTCAAACTATAAACTTCCTGAGATGTGATAGTTCTGCTATTCAATGACTATTGATATGAAATTTATGCCAATAGATGATTCTAACCCTAAACTTTCTGCGATAGGATGGTTCAACGTTTAATGTTTATGCATATGAAATTTATGCAAAACGATGATACTGACCTCCAACTATCTGCGACAAGATGGTTCGACTTTTAATTTTTATGCATATGAAATTTATGCCTTTAGATGATTCTGACTTACAAAATTATGATTTTGAATGTATGATAAATGCGTGTCTGCCAAACGATTTTCTGCGAAATGAAGTTTATGCTATCCGCTGTTATGCAAAGTAATAATATGGCATAAAAAGTTCTGCTATAAAGGGTGGACCCCCACGAAGCATCGTTTTACGGTTAAAGCAGCTACCCACCATATAGTTCTCATAATTAATAAGCATTTGGTAATCCTTTAACCAATGTTCAGTAAAACAAATAATGTCAAACTTACTATTTTCTAAAAACAATTCAATTTCTAATAATTTGCAAGACATTCCTTGGATATTTTGGTGGAATATTTTTAAGGTGTTCTGCTGAGGCCCTTTTTTAGTAACTAATTGAGTGCAAGAATTAATAGTACCTTCTGTTGTCTCACTTTCTAGTTTAAATTCATATTAATATTTTGAGTGAGGCCGGAGACTCCCGTGCCATCCTCAGACAACAAGACCCTATCACTAATAGACCCTAATTGAGGATTCACCACGGTGACAGATGGATCCTCCTCTGAGCAATATCTGTAAAGATTTATAGCACTACTGCTATATTCATTTAAAGTCACCTGTACATTAGTAGAATTACTAATAGTCGCAGTGTTAATAATAGTACTAAACTTAGACATACTATTTATGTCTGTGTGAATATTAAAAGCTAATAGCGAAGCTATTTTGTGTCTACATCTAATAGGTAGATACACCTTACCCCGTGTCGACTTAAGTTTACCAACAAGAGTGTTGATATCTAGGTATATAAGTCTGTCACTATAGTGACCTGCCAGAAAATGTACATGGTTATTTAACATATGTATATAATTGTTTTTTCTACTACCCAAATTTTTAAAATAGGGAAAAGCACACAATATTATTTTACTACAGTTTAACTTCAACAAGTCTGATACACAGTCAGTGATATCTTCCTTTTTTATCTTAGAACTATTACCAACACATATAGTTATGGTGGTATTAGGATTACAAACAGTTTTTGTTGCAGATATCATAACCTGTTTGTAGGTCGACCCTGGCATACAATAATTTTGGGTACAATAAGATAAGTTAACTAAAAATAAAATATCACTCAACGACATGATGAATGATCCAGGTGTCCAAAAGTATCTATCTGATGTATTGACTGCATAGACTTAACAAACACTTCTTCATTTCTAACATGTTTCGATTCATTATGCTCAATCCTCAGCAAATTACACGCCTCTCTGGATCTTCTTACTTCATATTTGAGTGATAGGATTCAGAGTTGACGGTAACGGGAAAAGATCTCCCGGATCCGTAGTAAAATAGGGGGGGTACCCCAGGGCTCAATTCTCGGTCCATTTTTGTTTCTTATTTACATAAATGACTTGCCTTCCCTCATAAAGGATAATCGTGACGTAGTATTGTTTGCAGACGACACTTCTCTTTTATTTAAACTTAAACGTCAGCAGCCAGTTATGGATAATGTTATTAATGGGCAATTTTTTATTTCATTGTCGGTATGATTTTTGGGCATGTCCTACCAAGTTCATTAAGTGTTTCTGTAACGTTTGATGCTTTTCTTTTGTAAGCTTTCATTGTTTCTGTAAAGGATTTTATTAGCTTTAAGAATTGGTATCAAAGAAAGTATTCAGTCAGTGTGAAAGTATTTTTTTCAAATAAAATAATTTTATTTAAGATTACAAAATCTTAAATAAAATTATTTAAACTGTTTTGTTTTTCAATTTATGGTGGAGTACTATATCTCCAAAAAAAGGAATTAATATTTCAAAACTTATAATAACACACATTCCTTTAATTTAATATTAAACAAAATGAATTATAATTAATTTCTAGGACACAAAACATAATCAGGTGGAAATTTCTATTGAGTTACGTTATTTTGTTACTCTCACTTCGAAAATTACCAAACAATTTTTTTTCAAATGCAACGCTTGAACAGTCTCGACTAGTCAGCCATTTTGAAATCAGAGCGTCAGTGGCAAAAACTAACGGCCGGGCGAGGAGACGTGTTGCAGCGTCACATTTTTTGTTCCGTTTAAAAACGGAGTAACCTTAAACCACAGGAAGCACTAATTATTTGCGATTTTTCGGAAAATTACGCGTTTAAATTGGGAGAAGAAATTCAAGCAACACATTTTGGGGCCAGCAAAAACCAGACTACGCTACACACTGGTATGATCTATTGGGCTGAGAAATCACTTTCATTTTGTACCATATCGGACAACAATTCTCATGAACCTGCAGCGATATGGGCACATCTGTTGCAAGTAAAAAAATAATGTTACATCGGACCTACTAGAACATTCGAGAAAGCCAGTGATTACAGTGTGTGTACGTTAGAAGTTCGAGAGTATTCTATTATTATTAGTTTTAAAGTTAGGTAGGTACAAACTCGCGACCTATTTATACAAAGACATTAGAATTTCGACCGTACGCCTAGGGCATAAGGTTCATATTTGTTTGTTTAGTACAAGTAGGTAATGCCAACCTTGTAAGTAGGTACCTGCTATTTTTTGTTAGTGTTTTTTTTATGACCCTCTCGAATGTTCGTCTTTATTCTGGTGTATCTGTTGGCGAGTATAACAAATTGGTGTCAGAAGTGAGAGATAAATTATGCCAATCCTACCAAAGGACGACACGGACGGTATCCGTACCAGAAGTCAGCGACAGCAGGATATGGACCAAAGGCGGTTTGGAGATTCTACGACACAGACACCGGGTGGTGTCCAGCCTACGTCGGAGCCAGTCGCTGTCCCATCTGGAGTTTCTTCAGCATCGGTTGCGCCAGACTTGTCAGCATTAATGGCGCTGCTGCAGGATCAAGCTCGCCGTCAAGAGGAGCAAGCTCGCCGTCAAGAGGAGCAAGCTCGCCGTCAAGAGGAGCAGGCTCGTCGATTGGAAGAGCAACTGCAGCGAGACAAGGAGGAGCAGGCTCGCCGTCAAGAGGAGCAGGCTCGCCGTCAAGAGGAGCAGGCTCGCCGGTTGGAAGAGCAGTTGCAGCAAGATAAAGAGGAACAAGCCCGCCGCCAGGAGGAGCAAGTCCGTCGCCAAGACGAGCAGATGATCCTCATAAAGGATCTTCATGCAACTTTCGGCAAGGACCTGAAAGTGATGAAAGATCAGGTCCACCAGCACGAGAATCGCATCTCGGAGGCCGAAGTTAAGATTGCTGGGATGCAAATAGGCAAGATGCGTTCCGCGAAAACAACCCGAAATCGAAGCAAGCTTTAAAAGACATAGAAGATAAAATTAACAAAGCGCTTTACTTCGGATACGGAGACGCCCTAACTGCTGAAAAGCAAGTGGACTTTTCAGTCCAAAAGACAGCCGCCGTAGTGCCAGTCACTACCCGGGCAGTGGGTTTCTACACCCAATGGATTTTTAAGAAGGTGTATGAGTTGTATGGTCGTAGGCCCGATCGCATCCCTGAGTGCTCTATTTATACTCGCCAACAGATACACCAGAATAAAGACGAACATTCGAGAGGGTCATAAAAAAAACACTAACAAAAAATAGCAGGTACCTACTTACAAGGTTGGCATTACCTACTTGTACTAAACAAACAAATATGAACCTTATGCCCTAGGCGTACGGTCGAAATTCTAATGTCTTTGTATAAATAGGTCGCGAGTTTGTACCTACCTAACTTTAAAACTAATAATAATAGAATACTCTCGAACTTCTAACGTACACACACTGTAATCACTGGCTTTCTCGAATGTTCTAGTAGGTCCGATGTAACAATAACTTCAGAAAAAACGCTTCTGAAGTCAGTGACTTTTGTTTCATTGATTTAGTTTTTTTGTCACCGACTTCTGAAGCGTTTTTTCTGAAGTTATTTTTCACTTTTTTGTTTTCTCTGAAGTCGGTTTTATTTTTTGTGAAAAAGTTTTTATTTTTCACTTTTTAGTGGTTCACATGTGCTTACCCCTTCACAGTGTACCGGCGTGATTTTAGGTTATGAACTGGTGTAAGCAATAGACAGATATGAGATTTCAGCAATCCCAGTACATTTGCTATCATTTATTGAGGAGTTCCGTTGCATATCTCCGAAGTTCTTCATTAGATCTTCATCAAATTGAAATGGGATTACTTCGAGAAAGTACACTTCCTAAAACTAACCAAATCGCTTCCTATGTGCCTATAAAATGTGAAGAGTTATCTCTATTTCTGCAGAATCCCATCATCAGATCCTGATTTGATGATTGTGAGACCACACGAAAAGCACCAGCTTTCAAATAAAAAAAGAACCATCATAATCGGTTCACTCAGTCGAAAGTTCTGAGGTAACAAACACTTTCGAAATCTGGGAGTATTTTACACATCTGGGTTCCCCTTCAGAGCATACAGGCGTGATGTTATGTCATGATATAGTATAAACAATGAACCTACAAGAAATTGCAGCAATCACTGCAGATTTGCTGTGTATTTTTGAAGAGTTCCGTTGTATATCTCCGAAGATCAGCATCAGGTCTTCAGCAAATTAAAATGGGACCAAACGAGAAGCACCAGCTTTCAAACAAAAAAAGAATCATCAAAATCAGTTCACCCAGTCCAAAGTTCTGAGGTAACAAACACAAAAAAAAAGAAAAAATACAGACGAATTGAGAACCTCCTGTTTTTGGAAGTCGGTTAATAAATGAGGTTAGAAAAATAGATCCTTTGACAAAAGTCATTTTCATTCAGACGGCCCTACTTCTCAATATAGGCAGAAAAATAATTTCTACCTACTCAATTTATTCACAAGGAAATTAAAACTTAGCTATTCCACCAGGTTTTCAAAGGCAGGTCATGGAAAGGGAGTAGCAGATGGGATTGGAGGCTCTGTTAAAAGAGCTTTAGATCGTCGAGTCGCATTTGGCAGGGACGTTGAGAACGGTTCACAGGCATACGAGCATCTTACAAAATCTATGAAATTGGTAAAGATCATATACATACCCGATAACGACATTGAGAATGTAAAAAAACTTGTGCCACAGAACCTCAAAGCGATTATTGGCACTATGAAAATCCATCAACTTTCATCTTGATCCCCAGGCCACATCCAGTACCGAAATTTATCTTATGGGGTATGTGCAATTGGTTTGATCCAAAAACACATGCTTTTAACAACAAATCCTCTCAGAAAGTTGCCAATTCTGAGTATGCAGTTATTAATACCTCCGCTGATGTCATGAATGATGGTCCAAACTGTTTGAACTACTTAACAAAACTAGAGAGCCGTAATTCAATATACATAAAATCAAATAAAAACTTGTCTCCAAAGGTCGCTAAGAAAAAGAATTCTGATTTTGAGGTGATTACAGTTACAGCTGATATTCATGTTGACAATTTAGACTACTTACCAAAACCTAAGATCCCTAATGTACTGGCTTCTAACAAAGAAAATGTGTACATAAATTCACCTGACTTACCTATTTCCGTGAATGATAATATTATGAACTTGGGCACAAATGATGTTGACGACGTCATAGTAATGGATGGTAATAACTACCCGGCACACACCACACCAGAAGATTTAGATAGAATTGTAATAGACTTGATGCTAGACAAGAAAGAAAAAAAACTCATAGATGCTACTTACGACCTCCCCTATTTTAATGCAAACGACGATCTGCCTATGACATCTAGCACGGACAATACTGCAGACACTAAATTTGAACTATTGCTTATTGATTCTATAATATCAAAACCATCGGAAACTGTATATATTTTCCAAATGAACGATGAATCGGAAACTCCAGGAGCAAGAAATAAACGTATTTCTACGACAGCATATTCCTCTGCTGAGCCTGTTCTAAAAACAGTTAAAATTGAAATATTAGAGCGTAAGATAATACCAAAACAGACGAAGATCGTCAAAAGCAAAACGACTATTCGACGTTGCAGAGCGTGTATAGCTGCGAATGGAAGCCATTTCGAACATTTTGTTTAATTTTAATGATTGTAATCATGACAAAGATTAAAAATAAATGTACATAAAGTGATTTGTTTTTTTTTATTCTTTGTTCAAATTCCTAAAGTAACAAGTTAGGTATAGATAACTCTGCAATAGTAGCTTTTTTTTAAACAAATAGGCACTGACACTGTAGTGTATTTTTTTGCAAATATCGTAAGTATTAACGCAGTAAAGTTTAAAAAAGTAGTTTAATGAAAATCTTCTTTTCTTCAATTAAAATTGAATATCTTTTTGATAAATTATAGGATCTGTTATAGTGATACCATTTTGAAATCGATATTTAGTAGGTATATTATTAAATAAATGGGCACTGACAGTGTAGTACGTTTTTTTTTACAAAAATCACCCTGGAACTTGGATGATATGTAAAAAATAGGGTTAAAATTAGAGAAGAACCAACTTTTTCTTCAAAAGAGCTAAATTTACATAAAAAATCATTACTTATCATGATAGCTCTAGTATTAAGCAGTAATTAACAGAAATCAAAATGAAAAAAAAAATGGTTTTTGTTGAAACTACAAACAAATTTGTAATATAAGGTAGAAATTTCGAAAATAAAAGACAGAAAGGAAATATTGGATAAAAAAAGTTAAAATTTTTAATTGTTATAGTCAATTATCTGGTTCATCGAATCCTGAGCGGTGGACCACTACTTACGCCACACCCTGTATAACAGTTGTTATTCTGTACAAAGAGTGTTTTATTACGTGTAGATGAATTCATTATGAAACACACTGAATACTTATCTGACGAAATAAAGTCAGCATAAGTCACAAAAAGAAACAAGAGAAGAGGTTTGAAAATATTAAGAAGTGTAAAATAAAAAAGACAGCATTCATCCCGAACACACACATAGCTTTAGGGACGAATCAGTATTTCAAAATACTCCAATTTAGGAGGAAAACTGACGTAACAAAAATTTTGAAGTTAAGAAAAAATCTTTTAAACCAAAAGTCGACAAGAAAAATGTACATATATTAATAAATGGAAATAAAAGCCACGCTAACATGGATCACGTAGTTGTCCAGAATACATGTGCTTTCGATGCTGTGGCCCATGGATTCGTGGTCGCCTACAAGGAACACAGGAGTGTTCATGAATTATTGGAAGCAAAAAGTTCTGAATTTGCTACCCTAGTAAAAGCCATATCGAATCACGATGATGCTATAGATGTATTAAGCTTGAGGACAGAAATTTTGTTACTTTTTCGAAAAAGTAATACGAGGCAATATTCAAGTAGTCAACTGCACGTGTAACACTGTTTTAGGCTTTCACAGTTTAAAACTAAACTTAAAAAAAAAAAACAACTCAAGCAATCAAATTGACGAATACGTGGAATCCAGTTTTGAGTATGCTCAAAAGTAGCAGCCGGGATCATACAAAAAACTCCACAAAACCTGGTGATACTGTGAGTGCGTTTAGTCGTGACTTAGTGTCGAGGTACAATAATGCGCGTAGCAAAAGACAAAGAAAGAGGGTAGACAGATTTGTCTGCTCGTAAAAAAAATATTTTCCATCCACCCGCAGTCTCCAGTCAACCCGCGATCATGGCGCTGGCAACAGCGTCGAAATATCAAAACCATAAATAATCACGGAAGATAATTATCCCGTAAATGACAATATAAGTTTTGCACGTGTAACGTTACAAAACTTTTTGAAAGTCTGTTAATAACTGAATATTCTAGTGCGAAAAATGTTTAACAATGCTCCAGTTGTAATTATATGTCTGAACGAAATTGTCCAATTTTACCACTGGATATTGTTACATTGGCAGATGATGGTATAGCGACTGGCTTAGAAAAATCGGCAAACTCAATGTTATCCAGTAAGACTCTATTATGCCGTCAATGTAACACAGAAAATGGCAATATTACAGACCCTTACTTTGAAAAAGCAATTCTTCTCTGTTTTTAATCCCAATTTTACACATCATTTCCAAATTCAAGAGCGATTTCTGTAAAAAATGTACTATACTCTCAATGCCCATGAGTTCTAAAATATCGATTAAAATATTTTAATTTCGCGGCCACCGTAGATGCGGGCCTGTGGACAGCTGGCTATGGGCTAGCTAGCCGTCCGTCCGTCTAACGACGACGACAGCCCGTGTCGACGGCGCGTACGTGTTCCACGCGCGCCTCAAAGAGATGTCAGCACAAGGGGAGGGGCCCGCAAGGGCCGAAGCCTGCCGGGGTTGCGGGCCTGTTCGAAAGAGATACCGCGGCCCCGGAACATAAAGGGCGAGGAAGGAACATGAATGGGTTTTAGTCAGTAAGAGTCTGACACTCCCTCCCGCTCCGCCCATCCCAAAAAAAAGGCACATCAACCATATAATTTATTTTGATAATTTTTACACCAATATTCCTCTGCTACATTACTTGACCAAAGAAGGTATTTATTGTCTTGGCACTGTACAACAGGCTTGGTAAGTCTTGCAAGTTGCAAGAAAAATAAGAGATCCTGAAGTCTAGCGTACCCAGAGGCACATATCACGAAAACGTTGCCTCTTTTGAAGGCATAGAATTTTCGGCCACGACCTGGAAAGACAATAAGCAGGTTTTACTGCTTTCCAGTTATGTTGGTGCTGAACCAGCAGAAACTATAACCCGTTACGAAAAAAAACTAAAAACGAATATCCAAATATCATGTCCTCGGGTTATAAAGGAATATAATGCTCACATGGGAGGCGTTGATCTCATGGACAGCTTCATTGGCCGTTATCGCATTCGCATAAAGTCAAGAAAGTGGACAACAAGGCTGTTTTATCATCTCTTGGTCATGACTGTGATAAATGCTTGGGTGCTGTACAAACAGGTTAGTATAGTGAACAGGAAATCGCAGAAGGATATAATGAAGATAGCCGACTTCAGAACCGAGCTTGCAGACACTTTATGTCGGTATCAAACTCGGTCAGATAATAAAAGGGGAAGACCAAGTACCAGTCGACGAGAAGAGATCCCTGATCCTTCTAAAAACCACAGGCTGGTGTACAAGTCCTACCCTCCACTGACATACGTTACGATCGAGTCGGCCATGAGAAAATGTTTTTAGATTCTAGGAATAAATGTAAATATAATAATTGTAGAAAACTTACTTCATGGATTTGTGTATAAAGTTTCTTTATGTGACAATAAAAATAACAAATGTTTCTCATTATTTCATACCCCAGAACTTTAATTGTATTCCGACTTATTACCTGAAGTATCAAAATTGATACCAATCTTTTTTTCAAAATATATACCAACATTATTTTTTGTTTACACTAAACCCGAAAAGGGGTCATTGTACTCATCATTTTGAACAACTTTTTCTATGGGACGAACCTTAAAATCGCGAAAAAAAATCAGCTGTTCCCTACATTTTGACGAGTTATGCGAACATAAATGTAGGGAACAGCAGATTTTTTTTTCGCGATTTCAAGGTTAGCCACTTCCCTTTTTTTTTAAACTCCCATCTCCAAAAAATATTAAGGAAATTCCACATTTATTAAATGCAGATAGGTAGCCAATAAAACACTACATTATACCTTGCAGAAAATTATGTATTTTTAATTACCAAATACGCAGTGTGATCAGAATATTTGGTGGCTAACTGTTGGACCACTCACCTACTATTATGAACCAACCATTCTTGGATAAAGCTACGAAACTGTTTTTTTTTTATGACAAGTACAAAATAAGCACAAGCTTATTTACTATTATGAACAAACCATTCTAAGCTGAAGCTACGTAACTCCTTTTTTATGACAAGTAAAAAATAAGCACAAGTTTTTTTTTTCTTTTTTGAACCAGGGTTGGTTAGGGTTTTTTAGACCAACGTACGAAACTCCTATTTTATGACTAGTACAATATAAGCATAAGCTTATTCACTTTTTTGAATCAACTATTCTTATATGAAGCTACGAAACTCCATTTTTATGACAAGTACAAAATAAACACAAGCTTATACACTATTTTGAACCGACCATTCTTATTCAAAGCTACGAAACTGTTTTTTATGACAAGTACAAAATAAGCACAAGCTGAATACTATTTTGAACAAACCAATCTTAGCTGAAGCTACGAAACTCCTTTTTTAGGACAAGTACAACATAAGCACAAACTTTTTTACTTTTTGGAACCAACTATTCTTAGCTGAAATTACGAAACTCCATTTTTATGACAAGTACTTATGACATGTAAAAAAAAGCACAAGCTTAATACTATTTTGAACAAACCAGTTTTAGCTGAAGCTACGAAACTCCTTTTTTATGACAAGTACAACATAAGCACAAGCTTATTTACTTTTTAAAACCAACCACTCCTAGTAAAATAGGGGGGGTACCCCAGGGCTCAATTCTCGGTCCATTTTTGTTTCTTATTTACATAAATGACTTGCCTTCCCTCATAAAGGATAATCGTGACGTAGTATTGTTTGCAGACGACACTTCTCTTTTATTTAAACTTAAACGTCAGCAGCCAGTTATGGATAATGTTATTAATGGGCAATTTTTTATTTCATTGTCGGTATGATTTTTGGGCATGTCCTACCAAGTTCATTAAGTGTTTCTGTAACGTTTGATGCTTTTCTTTTGTAAGCTTTCATTGTTTCTGTAAAGGATTTTATTAGCTTTAAGAATTGGTATCAAAGAAAGTATTCAGTCAGTGTGAAAGTATTTTTTTCAAATAAAATAATTTTATTTAAGATTACAAAATCTTAAATAAAATTATTTAAACTGTTTTGTTTTTCAATTTATGGTGGAGTACTATATCTCCAAAAAAAGGAATTAATATTTCAAAACTTATAATAACACACATTCCTTTAATTTAATATTAAACAAAATGAATTATAATTAATTTCTAGGACACAAAACATAATCAGGTGGAAATTTCTATTGAGTTACGTTATTTTGTTACTCTCACTTCGAAAATTACCAAACAATTTTTTTTCAAATGCAACGCTTGAACAGTCTCGACTAGTCAGCCATTTTGAAATCAGAGCGTCAGTGGCAAAAACTAACGGCCGGGCGAGGAGACGTGTTGCAGCGTCACATTTTTTGTTCCGTTTAAAAACGGAGTAACCTTAAACCACAGGAAGCACTAATTATTTGCGATTTTTCGGAAAATTACGCGTTTAAATTGGGAGAAGAAATTCAAGCAACACATTTTGGGGCCAGCAAAAACCAGATTACGCTACACACTGGTATGATCTATTGGGCTGAGAAATCACTTTCATTTTGTACCATATCGGACAACAATTCTCATGAACCTGCAGCGATATGGGCACATCTGTTGCAAGTAAAAAAATAATGTTACATCGGACCTACTAGAACATTCGAGAAAGCCAGTGATTACAGTGTGTGTACGTTAGAAGTTCGAGAGTATTCTATTATTATTAGTTTTAAAGTTAGGTAGGTACAAACTCGCGACCTATTTATACAAAGACATTAGAATTTCGACCGTACGCCTAGGGCATAAGGTTCATATTTGTTTGTTTAGTACAAGTAGGTAATGCCAACCTTGTAAGTAGGTACCTGCTATTTTTTGTTAGTGTTTTTTTTATGACCCTCTCGAATGTTCGTCTTTATTCTGGTGTATCTGTTGGCGAGTATAACAAATTGGTGTCAGAAGTGAGAGATAAATTATGCCAATCCTACCAAAGGACGACACGGACGGTATCCGTACCAGAAGTCAGCGACAGCAGGATATGGACCAAAGGCGGTTTGGAGATTCTCCGACACAGACACCGGGTGGTGTCCAGCCTACGTCGGAGCCAGTCGCTGTCCCATCTGGAGTTTCTTCAGCATCGGTTGCGCCAGACTTGTCAGCATTAATGGCGCTGCTGCAGGATCAAGCTCGCCGTCAAGAGGAGCAAGCTCGCCGTCAAGAGGAGCAAGCTCGCCGTCAAGAGGAGCAGGCTCGTCGATTGGAAGAGCAACTGCAGCGAGACAAGGAGGAGCAGGCTCGCCGTCAAGAGGAGCAGGCTCGCCGTCAAGAGGAGCAGGCTCGCCGGTTGGAAGAGCAGTTGCAGCAAGATAAAGAGGAACAAGCCCGCCGCCAGGAGGAGCAAGTCCGTCGCCAAGACGAGCAGATGATCCTCATAAAGGATCTTCATGCAACTTTCGGCAAGGACCTGAAAGTGATGAAAGATCAGGTCCACCAGCACGAGAATCGCATCTCGGAGGCCGAAGTTAAGATTGCTGGGATGCAAATAGGCAAGATGCGTTCCGCGAAAACAACCCGAAATCGAAGCAAGCTTTAAAAGACATAGAAGATAAAATTAACAAAGCGCTTTACTTCGGATACGGAGACGCCCTAACTGCTGAAAAGCAAGTGGACTTTTCAGTCCAAAAGACAGCCGCCGTAGTGCCAGTCACTACCCGGGCAGTGGGTTTCTACACCCAATGGATTTTTAAGAAGGTGTATGAGTTGTATGGTCGTAGGCCCGATCGCATCCCTGAGTGCTCTATTTATACTCGCCAACAGATACACCAGAATAAAGACGAACATTCGAGAGGGTCATAAAAAAAACACTAACAAAAAATAGCAGGTACCTACTTACAAGGTTGGCATTACCTACTTGTACTAAACAAACAAATATGAACCTTATGCCCTAGGCGTACGGTCGAAATTCTAATGTCTTTGTATAAATAGGTCGCGAGTTTGTACCTACCTAACTTTAAAACTAATAATAATAGAATACTCTCGAACTTCTAACGTACACACACTGTAATCACTGGCTTTCTCGAATGTTCTAGTAGGTCCGATGTAACAATAACTTCAGAAAAAACGCTTCTGAAGTCAGTGACTTTTGTTTCATTGATTTAGTTTTTTTGTCACCGACTTCTGAAGCGTTTTTTCTGAAGTTATTTTTCACTTTTTTGTTTTCTCTGAAGTCGGTTTTATTTTTTGTGAAAAAGTTTTTATTTTTCACTTTTTAGTGGTTCACATGTGCTTACCCCTTCACAGTGTACCGGCGTGATTTTAGGTTATGAACTGGTGTAAGCAATAGACAGATATGAGATTTCAGCAATCCCAGTACATTTGCTATCATTTATTGAGGAGTTCCGTTGCATATCTCCGAAGTTCTTCATTAGATCTTCATCAAATTGAAATGGGATTACTTCGAGAAAGTACACTTCCTAAAACTAACCAAATCGCTTCCTATGTGCCTATAAAATGTGAAGAGTTATCTCTATTTCTGCAGAATCCCATCATCAGATCCTGATTTGATGATTGTGAGACCACACGAAAAGCACCAGCTTTCAAATAAAAAAAGAACCATCATAATCGGTTCACTCAGTCGAAAGTTCTGAGGTAACAAACACTTTCGAAATCTGGGAGTATTTTACACATCTGGGTTCCCCTTCAGAGCATACAGGCGTGATGTTATGTCATGATATAGTATAAACAATGAACCTACAAGAAATTGCAGCAATCACTGCAGATTTGCTGTGTATTTTTGAAGAGTTCCGTTGTATATCTCCGAAGATCAGCATCAGGTCTTCAGCAAATTAAAATGGGACCAAACGAGAAGCACCAGCTTTCAAACAAAAAAAGAATCATCAAAATCAGTTCACCCAGTCCAAAGTTCTGAGGTAACAAACACAAAAAAAAAGAAAAAATACAGACGAATTGAGAACCTCCTGTTTTTGGAAGTCGGTTAATAAATGAGGTTAGAAAAATAGATCCTTTGACCAAAGTCATTTTCATTCAGACGGCCCTACTTCTCAATATAGGCAGAAAAATAATTTCTACCTACTCAATTTATTCACAAGGAAATTAAAACTTAGCTATTCCACCAGGTTTTCAAAGGCAGGTCATGGAAAGGGAGTAGCAGATGGGATTGGAGGCTCTGTTAAAAGAGCTTTAGATCGTCGAGTCGCATTTGGCAGGGACGTTGAGAACGGTTCACAGGCATACGAGCATCTTACAAAATCTATGAAATTGGTAAAGATCATATACATACCCGATAACGACATTGAGAATGTAAAAAAACTTGTGCCACAGAACCTCAAAGCGATTATTGGCACTATGAAAATCCATCAACTTTCATCTTGATCCCCAGGCCACATCCAGTACCGAAATTTATCTTATGGGGTATGTGCAATTGGTTTGATCCAAAAACACATGCTTTTAACAACAAATCCTCTCAGAAAGTTGCCAATTCTGAGTATGCAGTTATTAATACCTCCGCTGATGTCATGAATGATGGTCCAAACTGTTTGAACTACTTAACAAAACTAGAGAGCCGTAATTCAATATACATAAAATCAAATAAAAACTTGTCTCCAAAGGTCGCTAAGAAAAAGAATTCTGATTTTGAGGTGATTACAGTTACAGCTGATATTCATGTTGACAATTTAGACTACTTACCAAAACCTAAGATCCCTAATGTACTGGCTTCTAACAAAGAAAATGTGTACATAAATTCACCTGACTTACCTATTTCCGTGAATGATAATATTATGAACTTGGGCACAAATGATGTTGACGACGTCATAGTAATGGATGGTAATAACTACCCGGCACACACCACACCAGAAGATTTAGATAGAATTGTAATAGACTTGATGCTAGACAAGAAAGAAAAAAAACTCATAGATGCTACTTACGACCTCCCCTATTTTAATGCAAACGACGATCTGCCTATGACATCTAGCACGGACAATACTGCAGACACTAAATTTGAACTATTGCTTATTGATTCTATAATATCAAAACCATCGGAAACTGTATATATTTTCCAAATGAACGATGAATCGGAAACTCCAGGAGCAAGAAATAAACGTATTTCTACGACAGCATATTCCTCTGCTGAGCCTGTTCTAAAAACAGTTAAAATTGAAATATTAGAGCGTAAGATAATACCAAAACAGACGAAGATCGTCAAAAGCAAAACGACTATTCGACGTTGCAGAGCGTGTATAGCTGCGAATGGAAGCCATTTCGAACATTTTGTTTAATTTTAATGATTGTAATCATGACAAAGATTAAAAATAAATGTACATAAAGTGATTTGTTTTTTTTTATTCTTTGTTCAAATTCCTAAAGTAACAAGTTAGGTATAGATAACTCTGCAATAGTAGCTTTTTTTTAAACAAATAGGCACTGACACTGTAGTGTATTTTTTTGCAAATATCGTAAGTATTAACGCAGTAAAGTTTAAAAAAGTAGTTTAATGAAAATCTTCTTTTCTTCAATTAAAATTGAATATCTTTTTGATAAATTATAGGATCTGTTATAGTGATACCATTTTGAAATCGATATTTAGTAGGTATATTATTAAATAAATGGGCACTGACAGTGTAGTACGTTTTTTTTTACAAAAATCACCCTGGAACTTGGATGATATGTAAAAAATAGGGTTAAAATTAGAGAAGAACCAACTTTTTCTTCAAAAGAGCTAAATTTACATAAAAAATCATTACTTATCATGATAGCTCTAGTATTAAGCAGTAATTAACAGAAATCAAAATGAAAAAAAAAATGGTTTTTGTTGAAACTACAAACAAATTTGTAATATAAGGTAGAAATTTCGAAAATAAAAGACAGAAAGGAAATATTGGATAAAAAAAGTTAAAATTTTTAATTGTTATAGTCAATTATCTGGTTCATCGAATCCTGAGCGGTGGACCACTACTTACGCCACACCCTGTATAACAGTTGTTATTCTGTACAAAGAGTGTTTTATTACGTGTAGATGAATTCATTATGAAACACACTGAATACTTATCTGACGAAATAAAGTCAGCATAAGTCACAAAAAGAAACAAGAGAAGAGGTTTGAAAATATTAAGAAGTGTAAAATAAAAAAGACAGCATTCATCCCGAACACACACATAGCTTTAGGGACGAATCAGTATTTCAAAATACTCCAATTTAGGAGGAAAACTGACGTAACAAAAATTTTGAAGTTAAGAAAAAATCTTTTAAACCAAAAGTCGACAAGAAAAATGTACATATATTAATAAATGGAAATAAAAGCCACGCTAACATGGATCACGTAGTTGTCCAGAATACATGTGCTTTCGATGCTGTGGCCCATGGATTCGTGGTCGCCTACAAGGAACACAGGAGTGTTCATGAATTATTGGAAGCAAAAAGTTCTGAATTTGCTACCCTAGTAAAAGCCATATCGAATCACGATGATGCTATAGATGTATTAAGCTTGAGGACAGAAATTTTGTTACTTTTTCGAAAAAGTAATACGAGGCAATATTCAAGTAGTCAACTGCACGTGTAACACTGTTTTAGGCTTTCACAGTTTAAAACTAAACTTAAAAAAAAAAAACAACTCAAGCAATCAAATTGACGAATACGTGGAATCCAGTTTTGAGTATGCTCAAAAGTAGCAGCCGGGATCATACAAAAAACTCCACAAAACCTGGTGATACTGTGAGTGCGTTTAGTCGTGACTTAGTGTCGAGGTACAATAATGCGCGTAGCAAAAGACAAAGAAAGAGGGTAGACAGATTTGTCTGCTCGTAAAAAAAATATTTTCCATCCACCCGCAGTCTCCAGTCAACCCGCGATCATGGCGCTGGCAACAGCGTCGAAATATCAAAACCATAAATAATCACGGAAGATAATTATCCCGTAAATGACAATATAAGTTTTGCACGTGTAACGTTACAAAACTTTTTGAAAGTCTGTTAATAACTGAATATTCTAGTGCGAAAAATGTTTAACAATGCTCCAGTTGTAATTATATGTCTGAACGAAATTGTCCAATTTTACCACTGGATATTGTTACATTGGCAGATGATGGTATAGCGACTGGCTTAGAAAAATCGGCAAACTCAATGTTATCCAGTAAGACTCTATTATGCCGTCAATGTAACACAGAAAATGGCAATATTACAGACCCTTACTTTGAAAAAGCAATTCTTCTCTGTTTTTAATCCCAATTTTACACATCATTTCCAAATTCAAGAGCGATTTCTGTAAAAAATGTACTATACTCTCAATGCCCATGAGTTCTAAAATATCGATTAAAATATTTTAATTTCGCGGCCACCGTAGATGCGGGCCTGTGGACAGCTGGCTATGGGCTAGCTAGCCGTCCGTCCGTCTAACGACGACGACAGCCCGTGTCGACGGCGCGTACGTGTTCCACGCGCGCCTCAAAGAGATGTCAGCACAAGGGGAGGGGCCCGCAAGGGCCGAAGCCTGCCGGGGTTGCGGGCCTGTTCGAAAGAGATACCGCGGCCCCGGAACATAAAGGGCGAGGAAGGAACATGAATGGGTTTTAGTCAGTAAGAGTCTGACACTCCCTCCCGCTCCGCCCATCCCAAAAAAAAGGCACATCAACCATATAATTTATTTTGATAATTTTTACACCAATATTCCTCTGCTACATTACTTGACCAAAGAAGGTATTTATTGTCTTGGCACTGTACAACAGGCTTGGTAAGTCTTGCAAGTTGCAAGAAAAATAAGAGATCCTGAAGTCTAGCGTACCCAGAGGCACATATCACGAAAACGTTGCCTCTTTTGAAGGCATAGAATTTTCGGCCACGACCTGGAAAGACAATAAGCAGGTTTTACTGCTTTCCAGTTATGTTGGTGCTGAACCAGCAGAAACTATAACCCGTTACGAAAAAAAACTAAAAACGAATATCCAAATATCATGTCCTCGGGTTATAAAGGAATATAATGCTCACATGGGAGGCGTTGATCTCATGGACAGCTTCATTGGCCGTTATCGCATTCGCATAAAGTCAAGAAAGTGGACAACAAGGCTGTTTTATCATCTCTTGGTCATGACTGTGATAAATGCTTGGGTGCTGTACAAACAGGTTAGTATAGTGAACAGGAAATCGCAGAAGGATATAATGAAGATAGCCGACTTCAGAACCGAGCTTGCAGACACTTTATGTCGGTATCAAACTCGGTCAGATAATAAAAGGGGAAGACCAAGTACCAGTCGACGAGAAGAGATCCCTGATCCTTCTAAAAACCACAGGCTGGTGTACAAGTCCTACCCTCCACTGACATACGTTACGATCGAGTCGGCCATGAGAAAATGTTTTTAGATTCTAGGAATAAATGTAAATATAATAATTGTAGAAAACTTACTTCATGGATTTGTGTATAAAGTTTCTTTATGTGACAATAAAAATAACAAATGTTTCTCATTATTTCATACCCCAGAACTTTAATTGTATTCCGACTTATTACCTGAAGTATCAAAATTGATACCAATCTTTTTTTCAAAATATATACCAACATTATTTTTTGTTTACACTAAACCCGAAAAGGGGTCATTGTACTCATCATTTTGAACAACTTTTTCTATGGGACGAACCTTAAAATCGCGAAAAAAAATCAGCTGTTCCCTACATTTTGACGAGTTATGCGAACATAAATGTAGGGAACAGCAGATTTTTTTTTCGCGATTTCAAGGTTAGCCACTTCCCTTTTTTTTTAAACTCCCATCTCCAAAAAATATTAAGGAAATTCCACATTTATTAAATGCAGATAGGTAGCCAATAAAACACTACATTATACCTTGCAGAAAATTATGTATTTTTAATTACCAAATACGCAGTGTGATCAGAATATTTGGTGGCTAACTGTTGGACCACTCACCTACTATTATGAACCAACCATTCTTGGATAAAGCTACGAAACTGTTTTTTTTTTTATGACAAGTACAAAATAAGCACAAGCTTATTTACTATTATGAACAAACCATTCTAAGCTGAAGCTACGTAACTCCTTTTTTATGACAAGTAAAAAATAAGCACAAGTTTTTTTTTTCTTTTTTGAACCAGGGTTGGTTAGGGTTTTTTAGACCAACGTACGAAACTCCTATTTTATGACTAGTACAATATAAGCATAAGCTTATTCACTTTTTTGAATCAACTATTCTTATATGAAGCTACGAAACTCCATTTTTATGACAAGTACAAAATAAACACAAGCTTATACACTATTTTGAACCGACCATTCTTATTCAAAGCTACGAAACTGTTTTTTATGACAAGTACAAAATAAGCACAAGCTGAATACTATTTTGAACAAACCAATCTTAGCTGAAGCTACGAAACTCCTTTTTTAGGACAAGTACAACATAAGCACAAACTTTTTTACTTTTTGGAACCAACTATTCTTAGCTGAAATTACGAAACTCCATTTTTATGACAAGTACTTATGACATGTAAAAAAAAGCACAAGCTTAATACTATTTTGAACAAACCAGTTTTAGCTGAAGCTACGAAACTCCTTTTTTATGACAAGTACAACATAAGCACAAGCTTATTTACTTTTTAAAACCAACCACTCCTAGCAGAAGCGTCGAAAATCATTTTGTATGATACGTACAAAACAAACACTTACTTATTTACTTTCTTTAACGAACCATTTCTAGATGGAGCAACGAAAATCCGTTTGTACGACAAGTACCAAATTAACACTTACTTTTTCAAATTTTTTAAACCAACGATTTGTAGACGAAACAACGGTAATTTAATACCTTTATGACCAATATAAAATATATCACCGACTGCTTTTTACAATTTCTAGGCCATAATTCTTAGATGAAGCAACCTAAATCCTTTAGTGTGACAAGTACAAAATAAACACTTACTTTTGAAATTTTTAAACCAACGATTTGTAGATGAAACAATGATAATCTAATACCTTTTGAGTGAGCAGTACAAAATAAACAACAGTTCTACACCAAGTATTCTTAGAGGGAACAACGAAGTACTACACTTGCGTGCAAATAATCGACCATTTGGAACAAGATAAATTAAAACATTCAGGTAAGTAATAGAAAATAACTTTAAATGCCGCCTGGTAGACGAAAAGGTAAGGTATCAATAATAGGGTAATAATAAGGTATCTTATGGGAAATTGTAAATTAAAGTTGTTTTCTAACTTTGTCAGGCCTAAACAAAAAACAGTTTTAAAAGGACAATTTTTTATTCGCCGATTAAAGAAGAATAAAAAGATTTCATGCAAAAAAAACACAACAAATAAACCGGTTTCAATAGCTTGCATTGCCATCCTTTGCCCTTATTGTAGCTTTGATAGTTTTTCATCGAAATGATCAATTTTACGACGAATTCTTATTCTTTATTGCACACAAAAAAACAACAAATATACTAATTAATTGCAATAATATAGCTTATGTGCAAATGCGAGCTTAACCCAGACTTAGGTTTTCTTACAGCAAACCTAATTTTGAAAGGGAGATTTGCAAAAGAGGATATACTTACGTATGTGCATTTACATTACATTCTAAATTAATTAACCATAAAAAAAACCCTGAAGGATACCGTAAAGCTCTTGGATAGCCTCTTTGAGTTCCTGCAGTATGAGTTCTAGCCCTGACAGTTTTTTAAGCTCATCCCATATCTATTCTATGGGATTAAGGCCAGGGCCCCTTGCTGGCCACTCCAACAGGAATTTCGAAGTCGTGTAGATACTGGCGAATTGATGCGGCAACATTTGGTCGAGCATTATCCTGCATGAGCTTTCCTTCGCCGACAAAACCAGCATATGGCATACCATGCTGTTCCAGCACCTCCTGAATGTAGCGGTGGGGAGTCAAAGTGCGAAGAAGAAGCCCGGTTACGAACTCGAGTTTAATTTTATTCATCTAAAAAGATACCGCCCAAAACTGTCAATACATCTCCTAAAAATTATAATGATAACCGTTTATCTTGTCAGTAGACGTGGCAAATTAAAAACGAGTTTATTTTTTATTGAATTCACGCTGGCTGTGTGAACAGATAGCTATTAACGATTTATCCCTAGGTATCTCTTTTACACATAGGACCTATAAACCTTTGTACGTTTCTTGAGAGAAAAAAATCGTTGCCATTATTCGCTTCCTCTTGGGGCAGGAAAAAAAATAAAAGAGAGGTAAATAAAAAAGAGGTCACTCTTAAAATAAAACTGTTTCACATAAAAGAGCTAAATTAATAAGAAAATGTTTATTTACAAAATGAGATAATTTTACAAAATCTAGGAAAATTTAACATAGACGCGCGAACATAATAATTGGCACAGCGTACTGTCAAAATACCAATTTCTACCCAATACAATACTTTTTAAACGGCAGTGTTCAAAACTTAATAACTAAGTACAGCCAATTGTTTTTCTTACAATTAAACAGAGTGAAATAAAAACATGCAAGGAATCATTAAAATCATAACTCATCTAAATCAAAATTTTGTTCATGTGTAAATTAATTTATAAAAAGACTAACAATTTGATCTCCTCTTTTACACAAGACCAAATAACTTAGTAACTATTGCGATTTCTGAATTTTCTCTGATGGTTGGTCCGATATAAGTTTTTGATCAGTATTAGAAACAGGATCGATAACATAAAAAATGGCAAAAATTTAAAAATAAATACGGGAAACGTTTTTGCAATTCGTACTTTTTTTAGCACTGCAACCTGGGTTGGTCCGCTAGAACTTTTTGATCAGTACTAAAAACATGATCGATTGGCATAAAAAATAAATGTTTTGTGTAAAATGTCATATTCTTGCTAACTGCACATTTTTCAAAAATCTGTGAATGGGGATCAGAATTTCACGACAAATCATGGATAGTCTCCGAAGAGCATTTTCGTGTAGCTGCAACGGTTAAGATTACTGCCCCGTTTGCCCTATCCACCCTGTTTTCGGCACTTGAAACAAATACTGTTTATCTGTTAGTTCCGGCTAATCTTTGAAACAGTTGGACCGATTTTAATGGGACTTTTACTGCTTGCTAGCTGATGTTATAAGGTCTAACTAAGACATTTTTGTTTTAGAATAAAAATTACTAGGGTTCCCTACAAAAAATGTAAACTCTTGAAATAGTTCACAAAATCCGATTCATAAACTGAAGTAATATTTTTTCATAATTATGATGGCGTTAGTGACTGAGCTCTTTAAAAGTATGTTAATCGATTGATTTCATCTACCCTACTGTTTTTGTAAATCATTTTTTTTTTTTCAATAAATAATATTAATTCATTTTGAATATGCAATTCAATTGATTTCATTGTAAAAAAATAAAAAAACACCCATCAAAAAGCATATTTGGGTTACATATGAGCTATCTTTTAGGATAAAAAAGCAAGTTATTAATTTCACCCTGTTTTAAACAAATTAATATCAAATCTCATAACTAATAGCTTGTTTGATTCGGCTACTTAAGGGTCTACCTAACGCCAACGACCTTGAGCGAGTGGGAGGAGCTTAGCAATAGCGGCTACCTGTCCATGTGGTCAGCGATACACTGCCGCCCGTCGCCCGCAAGAGCTTTCGCGTCCATACGCAATAATTATTATAGCAAGATTATTCGAAAAACCAACCCAATTTTATATACAACATTATTTTTTGTTTACACTAAACCCGAAAAGGGGTCATTGTACTCATCATTTTGAACAACTTTTTCTATGGGACGAACCTTGTAATCGCGAAAAATCAGCTGTTCCCTACATTTTGACGAGTTATGCGAACATAAATGTAGGGAACAGCTGATTGACCACGATGACATGTCATCACATGATGACCCCTTTTCGGGTTTAGTATAAACAAAAAATAATGTTGTATATTTCACATGATGGTGGCCGTTGCTTGTAACTTAACGGCCTTTATTATGGTATATTTTTATTGCTCAAAGTCTAATATAACTCAAATGAAATCATAATTAGTCCGTTATTTATCTTTGGGATTTGATTGGATGCAGTAAAGAGCAAGTAATCGTGTATCGGAAGCTGAAATATCTAGATCAAAGTGTGTAATATGTAGTATTTTTTTTTTCAGAATTTAAACGTGCTATATCTACGAATAAAACACAATAATAAATGACTCGCTCGAGGTTGTTGGCGTGAAATGGCCCCTTAATGTAACTTAACGAAGCTTCACAGTCAGTGCAGTGATAATATACATCCTGTATAATCATAATTATACAGGATGGAAGGGACACGATGCACAAACGTTACCATGTGACGACCTGAATGGCGAATCGGTAGTAAGAGTGCCTTACTTTCTTAAGGAGGGATCGAATCCCTGTAGAAGTAAATATTTGTGTGATGAGCATGGACATTTGTTTCCGAATCATGGATTTCCATACAGGGTGATTGGGTCTGGACCCACCATAGCAAACCCGCATATAGAGGGGGTCATTTACTAATTATTGAACCCTACTTTCGCTATAGATTGGGACATTAATCATTGTTTGTTTATACTTTATTGATATTCTTCCAAACTTTTTCATTGCATTATTTTTGTAGTTTTATTTTTTGTATTTTTGTAGTCATAAACATTGGTGATTAAAATACCTCGGAAGGGGGTTAAAACATAAAATAGTAAGCTTTAAAAAAATGAATATGGAAAAAAAACTTAACAAAAAATTCACAAGTAGGATCCCAAAATTAGAAAATGACTCTCTCTCAAAAAAGTAGGAACAGCTGATTAAAAAAATAATACCAATGAATAATGTTCAATCAGCAAAACAGTTAGGTTTACAGGCTAGCAATCATCTGTTTGCAATTTCATCCAATTCCTTTCAGTAGTTTCTGCGTGAAAGAATAACAAAAATCGATCTTTATAGACTTTTACATTTATAATAGTCGTAAGAAGATTGCTAGCCTGCATAATAACTCTTTTGTTGACTGTATCTATATGTATAGTGCAGAATGTAGGTACCGAATACCTGCAGGGCTAGCATGGGCAGGGGATAAAATTGTCTCCACCGGTTATTTCCACTGACTTGTCCCTTGTCAGTGGAAATAACCGGTGGATAAAAGTTTTATCCCCTGCCCATGCTAGCCCTGATGGTAACCCCGTCTCGTGTACGTCAGTGTCACCACCACACTGTACTAAAACGTTAAAAAATAGGATAACATTACATCAAGCCTCTATTCCTCAATGACACTGCACAGTCGAAAATGGAGGTTACCTGATGCCATTAAGCGTAACGTAATTAGTTTCAATATTTGATTGTTGATCGTACCTATGTGATATTATAGCTAAGCGCATATTACAGACGCACCGGACCAGAGCGGGTCGCGTTACAATAATAGAGCGCGAAACATCCCAATTGGTTTCATTGTTAATTTACAGTAACGCAGAACAGTGACATTTATTTTCAAAGCCATATTAGAGGGTAAAGGATGAAAGGCCCAGTGTACGATGGTTCATTCGTAATGTAAGAAAGTCATATAGGGTGTAAACAGACTCATTACGAAGCAGTCAACCAAGCATATAGCTGTCTCTTAAGATACAGGATACTATAGTTTAAGGGACAGAGTTCAATTTATTGTGCACAGATTTCTGAAGCATCTAAATGTTCAATGTTAGTGTTCTACCACTAATTCAAAATTGTAAACTGTTCAACCTCTGTGTGTATTTTGGGAAATAAAGACATTTATTTTTATTATTTATATTGTGTATCAAATTTTAAAAAGTCGTCTCGCAGCAATAATTTTTGCGTAAAGTTACGCAAAAATTATTGCTGGCAAACGACTTTTTTTTGGTGTGAAAAATTATGTTTTGTGGTAGAATTCAATGTTACGCACTCAAAACATTATGCTGATTTGATTGGATAGTAGGGGGTCGTAGAGGTGTTTAAAGTAAAAATCTTACATTAAAAAAATGTATTAAAAAAACATTTCTAAACCCCAACATCTCCGTAACTAGAACGTTCCCAGGTATGGTGTGAAACAAAGAAATGATCGCAATGATGGGGAGAACAAGTGTCTTACGGCTTCGTATGAGGTTTTTTACACCCTTTATAGGAGGATTTTTGTAACACGGTGCGTCAAGCCCAAATCTACGCCAGCTTAAGAGGCCTGCGGAGCTTGCGCCGTTCATACAAACGTAATACCAAAATAATTTGTAAATCATACATATTCCTAAGCCAAATAGGCCAAATAAATACACACTACCGAGCCTATTTGGCGCAGCCGTGAGACGCACAATTTTATTTTCTTTTTTTTTAGTTTTTTATGTTGTTTTCAGTTACTTTATTTTTTTATTTGTTGTGTGCACTTATGGCATGTGCCGAATAAATATGTTTTGTTTCTTTCTTTATTTCGATTGGATTACAGAATATCTAGATTCCCAAATATATATTTTGAAAGGACAGTGATATAAAGACGAGATATGAGGAATTTAAAATGTCCATAGGTGACTTATTATTCTCATAACTCTTGTTTAAATCAGTGTCGAAAAAAATACACTACCTTAAGAATATATTTGATATACAAATTATTTTGGTATTACGTTTGCATGAACGACGCGTGCTTCACCGGCCCCTTAACACAGAAACAATAAAACTGGGAATAATTATTATTTCAAACAGAAGTTTATGTGATGTACAATTTTGTGATAACATTAAATTCATTAGAATAATTTTATACCAATACAAATATCAAATAGATACTTACTTAATAAATAAATGGGAATGACTTCTGTTTAAGATGGGGGTGCTCTACGTCTACGGTATGCCACAAAATTCTAAATGTTTTAAGTTTTTCGCAAGTTGCAGCTCTGTGATTTTTATCAACATACAACCTATTGATAAAAATGTGATGAAATTTTAATAAAATTATTACATCATAAAATTAGGCTTGAATCTTTTTTAGAAGTTTTCTTATTGCATAGTCACAACCACCATCACGTTTAAAGAAAAAAGAAATTGCGAAGAGGTGCGACTATGGCACTTGGGTTCTATGCCCTTTGAATTTAGAGGTTAAGGATGACAAAATGTGGTCAATTATTACTGTAGAAAAGGCAATAACGTAATTTTATAACACATTGTCACCACTTGAAATATAGCTGTTTAGCTAAATCGTGCATTCAAAACATAAACGGCCGTTTCTGTTACAAATGCACGATTTAGCTAAACAGCTATATTTCAAGTGGTGACAATGTGTTATAAAATTACGTTATTGCCTTTTCTACAGTAATAATTGACCACATTTTGTATTTTTGATTCTATTTACGAGTTATGACATTTTTTCGATTGGCGGCGCTAGTGGACTGTAAGAGGGCTCTTAATCTCGATAAAATGAGTTTTTATGAACTCATTTTATCGAGATTAACTGTCAAATTTATCTAATCGAGTCCAATCGAGTCCTACGTACTTGCACTACAGAGCCGAGTGTCATAGCACGGTCAACTAAATATAACATATATTTTGTATGGACACACTCACGCTATACCGAGCGGCAATCGAGTGACGGCCGACGGACAATACGATACAATACTTTCGACACTCGACTCGGAACCAACACGGTCTAGTGTGAGTAAAGCTTTAAAACAGTTTATTCAATACAATGAAAAATAAACCTTATGTTCATCACACAGACTGCAAATCCTCTAGTAATGCCGCATCACTTTAATTTAACATTATCATACTAATTAGCAATTACGTAATTATTACAAAAAGACAAAAAATATGTCATTTGTGATTCTTGTCAATTTCATAAAACCATTCACGACTAAAATAATACGGTTTCATTTCACATAATTATCAAAAAAGTAATTACATAATAATAAAAATCTACTCGTTTAAAGTATTACATACGCATCTACAAATAATGGGATTTCATTTCAGTCCATATTACATTAAAAAAATCACTGCCATAAATGGAATCCTAGTGGTCTAGAAAAAGTAGACACAATAAATCGGCATTTTTTTATGAATTCCTTCATAATGCCTACCGTGGCAAGATTACTTTAGAACCTTTACGAAACAGTCTAACTAACACCCCAAACCAAATGGCCACCACATTCGATGTTGCCTGATTTAAAAAAAAAAACATTTCAAAATAGATCACATTTGACATCTGTCAGTTCAAAGTAAAGGTTAACTTTTGTTGCCATTATTACAATAAATATGTAATCTTTATTGGAAAAAGTTAAACAATTGGCAGTTCTAACTTCGAAAAAATAAATAACAGTTTATGCCAGCCGTTACAAGGTTACGTTGTTGTTTTTGATGAAGTGTCAAATGTAATCTATTGCCCTACTGTATAAAATTTACTTATATAATTTAGTTGTCATGAGTCAAAAAATACAAAAAAAAGTACCGTCGGATTTGATCACTTTTTAATCCTTACATCAGGCAACACCGAGAGTGGCCGAATTCAAAACGACCGCAAAAGCGTATTGTCTACATAATCCTACGTATAACTACTGTCAGTCTTAGTTCAGTGATCTGCGATCGTATCGGGGGCGACCTCGTTGGCGATCTCACATGTGATCTCGATAAACGCCGCGTTCTCTTTTTGGTCACGAAAAAATTTTGACAGCCGTAGTTTTTGAATATCATTATAAGATTTATTTGTTAACCTTACTTCGTCTAAGAGTTTTAACACAGCCTTGTTGTTAGGAGACACTTTGTCCGCATGTTTCAGGTCCATGAGAGCGTCGTCATAGTTTTTAAGGGCGTAATTCGCTTGACCGCGCCTGTACAGAGCCTTTTCATTTCTTGGGTCTATTTCTAGTACCTGTAAAAAAAAAGTTGGTATTAGCATATGTAATTATTCAAAAAATTGTCTCGGTTAAACTCGAGAACAATTGGATTTGACTAATTTTGGCTTTAAATTTTTTTAGCAGTCCAGGGAAGGCTTAGACAGTGAGGAATAGGTATGTAGGTAGTGGGTAGGAGTAGGTAGGTAGTGGGTAGGTAGTAGTTCGGTAGTGGGTAAACATTATTTCTTTCTTTCTAGGAATGTCTTTGACCTTGAAAAAGCTTTTTCAAGCTTTCACCTTAAACAGTAAACATGATAAATATCCCGTTTCTAGTGTGAACAATAATGTTTGTGACCATTACGGTTTAAAAACTTGTAGTCAAAATATAAATAAGCAACTTACCGCCGTACTGTATTGAACAGTAGACCTATAATCCTCTAACTTCATGTAGCATGCCGCCATGTTGAGGTAACATTGTGATACGTATGTTGTTCTTATTTCTTGTACTGGAAACAAAAGAGAACGTCTTTAGAGTTACTATGTCACAGGGAATCCTAATCTAAATATGTAAAATTATTTTAACCGAATTCGGTTAAGAGCCATTTCACGTTTTCGCGCAAATATCAAGGTTTTAGTCGCCTAATTTGCCATCTTAGATAACACTCTCGCATTTTTAAATACATGTTTAAAATAGACTAGACTTTCGTATTGATACTTCATGTAACACATTTGTAAAAACTTATTTGTTAACAGTGTAGTGATTAATCTCCGACAACTAGTTTACTGAAAAATCATCGCTGAGTCAATTTCGGACTCCTATATCTACGATAAATAATTATAAATTTCACTTGAAAAAATACACAAAGCATGAGACAAATACTTTTGTTGACACATAACGTACTAAAATTTCGATAATTAATAACATACACTAGTAAAAAAACAAAGTCTTAGGGCAATTTTTAAGTTTTATATCGCTATTTTATCGTGATTTTTTGGTTTGAACGAAGCGTAATTATCTATCTATACTTATAATAAATCTGTAGAGAGGTCAATTCTGTACATGAAATATATTTACAAAATAACTATCGGGGGGTGATTAGTGATCGATACTGATGCCAAAAATGCAATCAGTAAAATTTTTGTCTGTCTGTCTGTCTGTCTGTATGTTATTTATAGAAAAAAAAACTACTCGACGGATTTTAACGAAACTTGGTACAATTATTCTACATACTCCTGAGCAGGTAATAGTATACTTTTCATCACGCTACCATTAATAGGAGCAGAGCAGTGAAAGGAAATGTTGGGAAAACGGGAGAAGTTACTTGGTTTTTTTAGCTTCCGTCGCGTGTGCAGCCTTAATGGTTAAAGCTACATAGAAATCATGTATAACGGAAATATTCCACATAAAATTATATAAAAAATATCCCAAGACAGCATATGTCTATCTTTTATAGTTGACTCACAATAACACGTGTAACTCCCGATAGCTTAGCAGTTCGGAGATTTGTTATTATTATATTTGTTTACTCTTACGTTTATATCATCACGCTATGACCCACATAAAACATAGGATACATTTTATTCCGGTAGTAAGATCCCATGGGACAATAATCAAACTTCACGCGGGCGAAGCCGCTGGCAGAAGCTAGTATTAAATAAAATATGTAAAATTAAACTATGCTCTTTTACTAAACTAATTCCAAAGTTTCATTAAAATCAATTCGTTTAATCAAACATAATAAATAAAACATAATAAAAAAAAACATAATAAATTTAATAACATCACTGTAAATTCGAATAAATTACGATGCATAAGCCGGCACCGATTAGTATGGCCTGAGCACTTACATTTTGTGAAATGGCTCTTAAGGCAATCGCTTAACCACTGCGCCAGCCGCGCCGTTAAAGTTATACTTAACATTAAAAACCTGTTTTTTTTTAATCTTTGAAAATTTTGCAGTTTGACCTCCAATAAAGGGTGTAAAAACCTGTTAACGAAGCCAAAAGGCATTTGTTCTCCTTCTCTTTAGCATTCTGTACATCGAACTAAGTAACATTCCGCAATAATTATTGTTAGGAAACGACTTTTTTTCAGGGCTGAAAGATCATGTTTTGTGGTAGAACTCAATGTAACGCACTCAAAACTTTGTGTTGATGGATGGATTGAATAGCACGGGGAGTAAAAAACTTACAATAAAACCTTGTATTATAAAAAAAAACTTGGAACTTTGACCCCAATATCTCCGCAACTGAGGTATGGTGCAGAACAAAACACAGATCGCAATGACAGGGAAAACAAGTCCCTTTCGGCTTCGTAAAGAGGTTTTTTACACCCTTTATTATAAGACAACGAAGTACACCAAGTAATGAATATAATCATTTATTCTAACTTGGAACAAAATATCAACTGAAACAATCCATGACCGCCACAAATCAATTAACACGTAATTGTTTAGAAAAATAACTAGTAAGTACACAAAATAGGAAAATATAAATCATACAGTCTCTCGCGACCAGAGCTAATTAGAAGTTGTCTGTCACTCCTTTCCATAGAACTAACATGAATCATATAACCTCATTTCTTCGTAATACTACGTAAAACCTCTCTCTCCCTCTCTTCCTAACAATATTAATAAGAAGTAAGATATAACATGACTCAAGGACTGTCTAGACAGACAGGCTCAAAGATAATAAGCATCATTAATCTACATTGTATCTAAGATCTAGGGCACTCAGATCAGACGAAAATGGGTCAATATCCTAATTTAGGACACTTTTATATGGAGAAAAAAACTTAACCTTATCATAATATTTTCTCAATGTCCTCTGATTAACCTAATAATAGAATAATATTTTCGGTTACTGAGGCTCGCGCGGTTGTATATTATTGGATCACATAGCAACCTTTTAATGTTATATAAAATATACATAACGGTTCTAATCATCGAAGAGTTAGGCAGAGATGTCATAGGCTAGTTTCCACCATCAATAAATTGCAAATCTATCTAGGTCCATGTTCACCAAAAACATGACGGACAGTTATCTAAAAACAGCTGTTTAAAACACATTTTTGTATGGGAACATGTCACAATGACACCTGCGGCCTAATTCTGCTATTTTAATAAATTTGTTACTCCAACACGATTCCATTCTCATCTCATTGTCATTTTGCTTTTAAGTTCGTAATCTGCTAAATTCACAATGGTCGGTCAATGGTCTCGTGATAAAATTGTGTTAAGATAAGATAAGATAAGATAAGTGTTCTAATGGCATTGTCGTATTGTCATTATTATTACTACTAAATGCGAACATTTTCATGCCAGATTACATGTACGAGATTAATATTCTATGACATTTCTTTCAATGGAGTGTCAGTGGTTGTTCATTAAAAAGTCATAATGGCGCCATTATGATAGTAGAATTAACAAACTTGTCAAAATTTGACAGAACTTGATCATTATGAAATCAATGATCGAATACTCTGACATTATTGTAATAGCAGAATCGAGGCCCTGTTTTTTAGATAATCAGACTGTCTTCTCGGTGAACACAGACCTTAGTCCATCAGTTAGAGTATTGGAAAATAATGGACACGTATTTTCTGTTTTTGTAAATCAATGAATACTGACAAAGATAAAACGCATCAAATTCGGGAGTGGGGTCTCGTGACGTCAGAACTCGCTAAAATTAATTTTGGTTTATGTAACAACGGACGGACTAATTGGATTATTTGGTCATCCACCCTATTTACAATGCACCCTCATTTCCAGGTCCAGTTCCAGTTGTCTCAGGTCCAGTTGAAAACCAGCGTCGGGCACTAGTTGTCCGGCATTTTGCTGAACTGGGCCTATTTGGCGCAGCCGTGAGGCACACAGTGTCACACTGTTTACTTTCCTTTTATTATTTTTTTCTTATTGTTTAGTTTTAAGTTTTTATTATTGTTTTTGGTTACCTTTTTTTTATTTATTGTTTGTTTTTTTTTTTAAAAACTGCACTTGTATTTTTCTTCTTTTTTTCATTTCACCAGTTGTTTACAGAAGCCGATAGGCACTTGTTCTCCCCGTAATTGCGATCTTCATTTTGTAATTGACCAAGGAAGAAGGTTCCTTACCTTCGAGTTAGAGGTCAAAGTTAGCACATTTCCACATGTTTAAAAAAAACAGGTTAATAATGTTATAACTTTAACTTAAATACCTCCATGATCTCTTTGCTATTCAATGCATTTATCTGTACAATGTTTTGAATGCGTTACATTCCATCGAAGCCGCCAACCAAGCATTCTGTACATCAAATTAAGTAAGTATACGCAATTTTTTTTCTGCGAAACTCCTTCTTTTCCAAATCCGGTTTTATGGTAGAAATCGAAGTAACTCAAAATATTGTGCTAATGGATGACTTGAATACAGGGGTCGTAGAGTTGATTAAAGTAAAAATCTTACACCCTTTCCAACCTGGGAACTGAACCGAGGGCCCAGCAGTCGCGCAAACGAAGCAAACAGTTATTATCTATGTTACGGCTAATACCCGAAGTGCGGCTACACCTAGTTTTAGCCGGTTAGAACTAGGTGTAGCCGCTTACTCTTGGTTAAACCTAGTACGAGCCGATTGTTTTCGGGTAAAACTAGGTCTAGCCTTCATCATGCCGGCTACAACTAGGTCCAGCCATTCCCTGTTGGATAAAACTAGATGCAAACAAGTTGAAACAAGTAACAGGAGCCTGGATAGTTTATGTTACTTTATAAAAGTGTGATTTATACCTTTATTACCTTACGTGTGCAATATAACAACGCATTCAGGTGTATTTTCGGGCTTCCGTGGAGGTGTAGTGCGTCGGGCATGTTTGCGGAGAACAGAGTTGATGATTTTTATGCCGTATTACGAAAAGCGAGGGCCTCCTTTATGAGCCGTGTACATGATTCTGACAATGGAATATTGAGAGCCATATATGAAGCAAATTATTTCTTTGTATATGGCTGTCAGTATTCCTGCTAACAATTTTTAATTTTTTAATTTTTAATTCTTTTAATTATTTTTAATTTTATTCATTTTTAATTCATTTCATATAAGTCCAACTTTAATAGTATAATGCCAATGTAATTTCAATTTGTGTTATTTAAATTCGATTGATTTCAGTTTTTTTTTTTATTATTTCCATTTTAATTTTATATTTTCACTAATTTTAACTATTGGTAATGTAATGTAATGTAATGACATTTGTTTTTCTGTGCTGTTGTCATTATGAAATTTGTATTTGTGTATTTTTGTAATTGTGTCTATTTTATGGGCGCCTTGCCTGAAATAAACGAATTTTATTTTATTTTTTATTTATAATTATAATAACATTCTTTAAATTTAAAATATGCAACTATTGTCTGTTGTTAAAAAAATGTTTCTGATTGTTCCTATTATTTTAAAAATTGTACTCCTAATAATTTGTGTTAATTATTACAATGTGATTTATAAGAATTTAGATACTATCTATACTAATATTATAAAGCAGAAGAGTTTGTTTGTTTGTTTGATTGGTTGAACGCGCTAATCTCACGAACTACGGGTTCGAATTGAAAAAATATTTTTGTGTTGGATGGTCCATTTATCGAGGAAGGCTTTAGGCTATATAACACCTCGCTACGATTATTAGGAGCGGAGCAGGAATGAAAAATGTTGCATAAACGGGGATATTTTTCCTTTCGTTTTTTGTCTCTTATGTGACGCAGACGAAGTTGCTTGGGTCAGCTAGTAACAGAATAATAATAATATACTCACTCTGTTCCTTCATGTCCGCGTCTTTCACTTCTTCTATCCTTAAAAAAGCATGTTCCAGATATCTGAGGCACTTCCGATACTTCCTAACAGCTGCCTTGTATTTACCCTCGCCAAAATAACAGTTCCCGCCGCTCTTCACATCTCTTATTGATGACATTAATTGTTCCACCTGAAATGAAAATAAAAAAAAAACTTTTTTGGTACTCGAATTATTTAGTACCTAAGTATTTATATTCTATTCAACGGGTATTGTCTACAAAATCTAACATGTAGATATTTTTTAAGTTAAAATATAATATTTTAAATTTAAGAAACTATATTTTATCATTTTGTGTTTGACATTCGATGGCTAATTTCATTTTAAAGTTTTTTATTTTTGTGTTTAGTGTACTGTATAACGCAATGCTTTTTAAGCAGGGCGGGCAGTCTCGACAGAGATAACGAAAAAATCGTTAATTTTCGATCGCAGATTACTACCGAATAAATTCGGTTGCAATAATGATGCTTGCGAATAATAAAAGTCTCTACATCACAGATGCGTTTCTTGTAAGCCTAATTATTGCAACCCACTTTATTCGTTGGTAATCAGCGATTGAAAGTTAGCGAATTTGTGGTTATCTCTGTCGAGACTGCCGGGCCAGATCATTTTAAAACAATTGAAACAAATTTGTTTTTTAAATCTTCAGAACAAGAGATTAACATTCCGTGCATTAAGAGGATACTCATAACTATTAATAACCTATGCCGTGGGAAAAATACTGAAATAGCAAAAATAACACAGGTTCTATTTGTATTCAAAGCATTTATATTTAACCATTTACTGAAACTTGTTTTTGCAAGGATTCGGCCAGTAAGTTAACCTTATATGTTACCTTATAATTATGTTTGGCCTTTTTTGTAGTTCAAAAAAGTTGACTTTACTGTTTGCTTTCTCGTGGGTTTAGTGGCACAAATGCAACTGCTAAACATGACTTACTGGGTTTGATTACCCGGTAGGACAAAGTGTCCTTAGGTTTTTCGGTTTTACATCAGGAATTTCTCAGATCCGGAGGCTTGTTTTATGCCTCGATAGAGACTTAAACATAAATGGTGAATATCGGTATACTATTTATTAGCTACATTCATGCCAAACCCTTGAGAAATTACCACAAAGTAAATTGTGTTTAAGCATGCTCTTGGGTAGCCCGCCGAAATTCAATTTTTAATAACTTTTTCAATTTCTGAATCGTTGCTCCACCTTTATGAACTTGGAGGGAGTTATATTGAAGATTTTGAAGATTATAATTCTGTAACAACATACGTCTTACAATCGCGGACGATATTTTTACAGCATACAACCGTAAGATTATTTAATCGTTTATTCAGTTAATGAACCAAGGAGGTGTGGTGTATGGGTTGCGGGCCTGTTCGAAAGAGATACCGCGGCCCCGGAACATAAAGGGCGAGGAAGGAACATGGATGGGTTTTAGTCAGTAAAAGTCTGACACTCCCTCCCGCTCCGCCCAGAGTGGTCATTTGATGATTTCCCATCCTAAAAAAAAGAAAAAGGAGGTGTGGTGTGTGGGTAGTGGTCACTGACCTCTATAATTACCACTGGACTGGCGGCTGTCAAAGTGCTTTTGTGCCCGTTTGATAATCGCCATTTTGGCGCTGTCGGACGTAGCGAGTGTCTGTGGTACTAAAACAAGTGATGTCGACATCAGCGAACAAATATCGATAATTAGAGTAAGACATGCATAAATATATATGTGTTAAGCTCAATGAAGACATGATGAAATAAGTTAGATAAGATGACAAAATAAAGTATTACAAACGAACCTGTAGAATGATATTTCACTGATTTTTTGTAGCGTCGCTTACAATATACACATGACCTCATTCTTGATAACTTTTATATAATGCTTATAACAATAACAACATGAAATTCGAACTAAATTATTTAAAATGCAAAATTTCTCAACAGTAAACAAACGCTTTTCTCGCAGCCATTTGCAATATACGTCAAAATTAGTTCTGTGGACACACGCTAGTGGCGCTTCAAATAGGCACAAAAAAATAGCTGTCAAACTTACGGAACAGCCAGTCCAGTGGTAATTATATACGTCAGTGGTAGTGGTACTATAATGTTAGTTAATTACCGTTATGTTTTCGTCCCTGAAGTCCTCAGGGTACTCGGGCAGTTGGTCAGCAGTGCCATCTTGACAACAGACGTCCCAGTAACTAGTTATGATCTCACCGCAGTCTTCAATCACACACTCCTGCCAAATTAACAACATATTTATTGCTATTATATCGAGAGTAGAGGAAGACCTAAGAAATGATAAATGGACTGTGTGAAGGATGTATGGCTAGAAAGAAGGTGACTGATGAGATGGCGACTTATAGAGAAGTTAGGAAGAAGACATGCTGCGCTGACCCCAAATAAAATGGTATAAAGGCACCAAAAAGAAAGATGATTTTCCTTTTTCTATCCTAGGAGACAGACGTGTTGCTAGAGAGTTTTCTCCGCCATCTTTTTTCCCCAGCTTAAACCATCAAGTGGTGAAGGCCAGCCACAAAACACTCACTGTTTTGTGGCTGTTATGTTCTTTGTTACGTTTTATAAATTGCTGAAAGTATGGCTAATTTGTGGCGACTGCGAACCGGAAGACGATGCGTTGGAAGACCTCCCACTAGGTGGACCGATGACCTGGTGAAGGTTGCGGGAATCCGTTGGATGCGAGTCGCAAGGGACCGGTCAATGTGGCGACACTTGGGGGAGGCCTATGTCCAGCAGTGGACGTCTTTCGGCTGAAATGATGGTGATGCCTAATTTGAATATGAAGATTGCGAAATATCAGGCAGGCAAACAGACAGTGGGACGAACAGATAAGACGTAGGAACAGACGAATTTATAAAGGTTCCGTTTTAGCCATTTGACTACGGAACCCTAAAAACAAGCTGGCGACGTTAGTTGCAACTTTGATACATGGCGCTGACTCTAACTTTAAGCAACGTTTTCTAAATGAGCGGGTTAGGGTAGGTTTAAAGTTACACAAAAAAAAAAAACATTTTAAAAAACAGTGATTACCAACATACCACCGTGGGGCGGCAATGTTCTCCGTCACCGAACTTCTGTATCTCCCTCACGATGCCAATACCCGCCATTACTTCGCCGAACACGACATTGGTGCCGTCTAAGTGGGTGCACGGCACCGTTGTGATGCAGAACTGGGAACCATTGGTGTTGGGGCGTCCACTGTTAGCCATACTTAGGACTCCTGGATCGTGCTAGACGAGAAACGATTAGGCTTTAGTTTCCTGGGATCATCAACTGCTTTTTCCCCAACTATGTTGGTGTCGGTTTGCAGTCTAACCGAAGGATCTGCCGTTCTGACCTCCACAACCCAGTTGCCCTGAACTGAGTTCTGGAGATCAGATAGGCAATCGCTCGATGTAAATTACTGTTATTTAGCTGCACCAGTTCAACGATAATATAGCTGGAAAACACGACATAAGATCTTTAAAAGTACCTTTAATCTAAAATTTTCATCTTCAAATGTGGGTCCATATATGCTTTCACCTCCGCTACCGTCACCGTTGATTATGTCACCTCCTTGGATCATAAATTGTGTGACAGCTGAAAAAAATGCATAATTAACTTTACTGCATACATACCATGACATTACGCCTTAAGTACTCATTGACGTTGACTCGCTGGCGCGGTGGCGGGAGCGGTCACGAGAAATATCAAACATATGGCGTAATATCCAAGTTTTCACGTACACAACGCACGTGCGGTCTAAGTAGCGGGCAAGCTAGCGATTGGCGCGCGCGGCCGGCTCGCGGCAATATCAAACGCGTGTGATGTTTGTGTGTGTTCACGTCGAACTAGCGGCGGAGCGCGCGATAGACTCGCGACGTCAGGTAAGTTTAACCAGTATGAACTTGTCGCTAGAAACGGAATCGAGCAAACGCCTGGCGGCCAATGTGTACACGAACTCGGCCCGCCGCCGCGCCCGCGCGTTCCTACGTGAACAAGTACTGATTCCGAAGGGTAAGGTAGAGATGCACCTAATAGTCACCAGTTATTTTTAAAGTCCTATGTAACGGCGCGAGCCTAGTGCCGAAAACCGGGCGAGCATCTTAACTGCTAATGAGGAATACCTTCTTTTTTTTTGGGATGGGAAATCATCAAATAACTTCTCCCACTCTGGGTGGGAGAAGTTAGCAGCGGGTCGGGCTGCCAACAATTTGCGTATATCTATGGTGGTAACTTGGCATTCTTGGTCACGTAAACATCCATGCTTGTTGTTGGCATCGCGACCTGTCTGCGACGCTACATCGTCCTAGCGATAAACAACCCTAAACAAGGCGTCTTAGGCAGTAACCACACTTATCGGCTTGAACCGATCAAGTATCGCCACATTTGTGCGGTATCGAGTCTCCTCGTCCTTAATAAGTATTGGTCAAATCTTAAAACTGATAGACTTATGATAGACATGGCTTGATCCTGCAACCAGGATCGCCTCCCCACGAGAGAACTCTTCAACGGTTAATAACACAGCCACAAAATTTTGTAGACGCGTTCAATGTTGATAGATAAAGGTTTATCTATCAACATTGAACGAAAAATTTATTTGTTTCGATTCTAGTCAAATCTTATTTTAAAGGTCTTTTTTCTCATTTTTTTTATATTTACCTTTGTGAAACCGCGTGCCTCTAAAATGTAAAGGTTTCCCGTTACTCCCAGTTCCTTTTTCGCCCGTACAAAGCGCTCGAAAATTTTCCGCTGTCTTTGGCACCACATCACTTCTTAACTTTATAACAATACGACCGGCTGAAACAAACAGATAATCCTTAGTATATCTATCAATGCTAGCAGAAAAAGAGTAATTATGTGAGTCGCGTAATTCGGTTTCGTATATATGTAGTATGGGCTCATTTTACGTTGTCGCGTGACACAAACCAGACCTATCTATGAAAATGTGGCGTAAATTACGCGACTCATCATAATCATAAATACGTTAATTTGGGCTCACATTAAAAGGCAATTGCCATTTAAAAAAAATGTTGTACAGATTCAGAATGCCTGGTTGACGGTTTCGTAAAGTGTCACGACCATGTAAGTATAAAATAAATGAAACTGTTTGATTGTAAAATTTCAAAATTGTGAGGGTTATTAATGAAAAACCCTTTATCAAAAATCAATTGTCATAATGTCTCACACACCGCAGTCACCAAATCCACCCGAACGAATTCATGTGTTCAGTATTTGCGTAAACACTTGTGCACTCTAATATCTCGTCTCATCAGAAGGAGTAAAATGACAGATGGTATCGAAATGTCACAAGAACTTGTATAATGTAAACTAGTAGGGATTTGGTCGCAGATAAAGCACCATATGTATACCTAATGCCATGTCAGAGTCCCATGAGGGACATAAAAACTCTGACACTAGGCACTAACAACACGAAAAAGATACTCGTATAAGTACTTTAACTTTCCAGTATTTCTTCACAAAGCCAAGTAGCAAAAGAACCCTACTAGCACAGCTGAGGCCACCTTGACCATTAATTGAATTGTTAGGGTCAGTTTACACCGTTTAAGGCGCGGGACAAACACGAGTGGCATATGGCATATGGCGGTGGCGCGGCGCTGGCGAGGTGATGGCGTGGCGCCGCCGGCGCAGCGCAGAACAGGCGCGCTAATGGCGCCGGAATGGCGTGGCGCATTCTAGTCTTTAAAGTCTAAATTGTTACGAATTTTTGTTGTCTTGTTCCCGCCCTGTGCATGCCACTGCTAACTGCGGATTCGCGAATGGCGAGGAAGTGGCGCCCGCGCCACGGCCGCGCCACGCCATCTCAGTATGTGTCGCGCCACACCTCTTCTATACATTTTATATGAAATATCAAAGAAGTGGCGCCACGCCACCACCTCGCCAGCGCCGCGCCACCGCCATACGCCACTTGTATATGACCCGCGCCTAACAGAGCGACTCAAAATATAACTTTATTTACTACTCCAAAAGATCTGCGTCGCGCGGCGTATCTCCGCTCTTGCACGCCACACCACAGATGACAGATAACTCACTCCATACAAAATGTTCAATACCTACCGCTATAATAGCCTACACTTTAAATCGATAGACGCTGCGAACGAAAATGTACCTCACCTTACAAACGTAAAGTGGGTTTTGCTTTGTAGATCGCGCAGTCGCGTGGATATTGCGGATTGCTAGGGCTGCCTTTGTCGACGAAGATGTTAGTAGGGATTTTTAGTAAAGGTACTGTCGTGTTACTTATCCCAGAAAATAAAAAATAGGTAACACAAACAAATAAGTTTATTTAAAAAAAGACCTAAACATATATGCTGCTCAGAATGGACTTATAGTAGGTAGTTTTACTGTACTTGATGGGCTTGGGACGCGTCGGTGTACAGGCAAGGTAGACTTGTGAGGTCCCGCACTGGAGACAGATGACCAGCTTCCGACTTGCAGGGTCCCGCACTGAAGACCGACGATCGGCTTCCGCGTCGGCTTCAGGTCTTGGGGCGCGACAGTGGACAGGCAAGGTAGTTCTTGAGACAGGCGTTCAGCTGCTTTAGGGCTTGGGGCTCGTCAGTGGGCAGGCAAGGTAGACTTGCAGACCGGCGTTCAGCTTCCACGTACGTTGACTTTTTGACTGTCAGTAGTGACGATATAATATAACTCGTATGAGATCCCGTTCCAGACTGCCGAATGTGACAGAAAGTCTCCTTTTATAGCCAAAAATCCGCAGTTTTTCCATATCAGTTGTTTTAATAAAATTCTATAATTCTCCCAAGAATTATTTGACTTTAAAATCAAAAATGTCAGTTGCCTGTATTTAAAACAGCCAGTATTATTCAGTAAAAACTTCCTCGAAGAATTCTGAGAGCGTGCTAATTAATTTTATAGAAGTAAGATAAGATACTGTTATTTAGTAAACAATCGTAATTATCTCTAAAATACATTATTTGAGCTAATATATTAATAAAATTAAATTAAATTATATAAATCAAAAGAAACCTTCATAGGCCTAGACCAGTAAGAAAATTATAAGTAGAGGAAAAGTTACTGACAGCTTGACAATTGACGTAATGTCAACAAAGTAAATATTGAGAAAATAATTTTTATTTCAGCTAAATCAATGTTAAAACATCGTTCTAGATCGAATCTAACGCAAGCTAAAATAACTACTGCCAAAGCGCGACGTAGATGTATAAAAATATGCAAGGATAATGAATATGAATGATGTATAAAGTGTAAGTACCTATAGTGTCTAAATACTATATTTCCTCATAAGTATAAAGTGTCTGAAACATGAAAATACTATAGTACCTACGTTATAAAATAAAACATGTTTAAAATGTATCAGAATTTATAATTATTTTAACAGAATATATAAAAAGAATTGTTAAAAAAAATTGCACTGAGGTGTTTTATTTTGATGTAATGATTAATATTTTTTTCCGTTCTTTAAATTCCCGATTGTTAACGTAGAGAATATTCGAAATCGGTCAAATAGTTTTAATAAGTTAGCTTTGGGGAATATGCGTAGGTACGTGCGTGCCGCGCGGCTGTTGACAACCCACAGCGCTATGGGCTACCGGTTGCCCGGCGCTCGGTAGGTGATTAGCGCGTGTAAGTACATGGAGTGTAGTATCTGTAATCTGTGGCCACACAGTGGGCTGAAAATCGCCTTTCATTGGCGAAACTTAAATTTTTAAGGGTCTTTTCTTTGCTAGAAATGAGATCTGCTGATCATTATCAAGCTATAAAAATTTCATTTGTACAAAATTTTATAGCTTGGTTGGTAATGATCAGCAGAATCCATTTCTAGCCAAAAAAGATCCTTAAAAATTCAAGTCTCTATGTCTATGACAGGCTCACTGTGCGCGCCGCTGCGTCGCACTACGCTGCAAGGCGACGCGCGGCGCTGCGTTCTGAATTCCCACAATGGAATGTGTATCTTCTCTTGTAGTTAATAAAGTTATATTTTGAGTCGTTCTATTAAAATGTGCGGTACTGAAAGAGGCCTGTTATTTTGCGCTGGGCCGCGCAGCGCAGCGAAGCGTCGCGCGTCGTGTCGTGGACTGGCCTCAGTGTTACCAGGTACACGGTAATTACCGCAGATGCATGGTATTTCTGACTAAAACACGGTCTACGGTAATGATTTACTACCGTGTGATTTTCTACGGTATTTTGAACTTTGAATTACCGTGGTATGGTTTTTAAAAACATTATCATTAAATAACAATCGTTTGATAAAAAATTCGTAATACGAAGCGGAATTATAGTTTCGTAAAATGGTAACAATAGTTTTGCTGTAGACCGGCGTAATTCTAAATCAAAACCAAGAAACGCAACAAATTAATAACAAAAACAATGAAGGGGAACATACTTGCTCAACAATCTATTCACCGAAATGGAAATAGCTGTGTTGGTTTAAAATTAAACCATCCAAAGATATGATATCGAAAATGAATGCTAGTGTCTATGAGAAAGAAGTGACTACTTTAGATTAATTAAGTCAAATATTGATTAAAATTTAAATAAAACTTCGAAATTTTCAATGATGTCTTTTTTTACACGGTAATTAATTACACTGTATTTTTTCAGCTGATGCAAGGTAATTTAAGTATGAAACACGGTATTTTTAATGTGTCAGCACGGTAGTTTACAATTTTAATCTGGTAACACTGACTGGCCTCTTCACTACCGTCGCGCCGCGTCACGTCTCGGTGTGAACTGAGCTAACTTAAAAAAAACTATAGCTGTTTGTTTCTAAGTGATTTCTCAACCAAAATATAAGAATTTCCCATCATTATGAATGAAACTATAAAAACAAGGTGGACAGTTACAAAATGATGTTATGCTATGCTATTTATTCATGATTATGCTCCACAATGGCAATTACTACGTCATGTCGCCTGCAATTCGACCTTGTGTCACTCAATAGTCCGTATAAATCAAGTCGTGTCCTGCATTCAGTTTCACACCCGCGTCGTTGCGTATTTGTTTGCGATTTGATTTTATCCTTGACCTATTTCTATAAAACTTTGAAAATGTGCTGGGCAGAAATCTATACTAATATTATAAATCAGTAGAGTTTGTTTGTTTGTTTGTTTGGTTGAACGCGCTAATCTCATGAACTGCTGGTTCAAATTGAAAAAATATTTTTGTATTGGTTAGTCCATTTATTGAGGAAGGCTTTAGGCTATATAACATCACGCTACGACCATTGGGAGCGGAGCAGGAATGAAAAATATTGCAAAAACGGGGATTCGTTTTTCTCTCTTATGTGACGCAGACGAAGTTGCGTGGGTCAGCTAGTAACGAATAAATTTGGTTGCAATAATCATTAACCATTCTAAATAAATAAATATCGCTGGACATTCACACACAGAGCCATCTAGTGCCACACTAGCAAGGCTTGGTTGTGGACACCAGATACTTGATATACTAAATATACACTTTTTTGTTTGTAAAAACATAGTTATTATACATATAAACATCCATGACTCGGAAATAAATGTCCATGCTCATCACACAAATATTTGCTCCTACCGGGATTCGAACCCAGGACCCTAAGAACGTACGGCAGCCTCACTACCACTACGCTATTCGGGTCGTCAAAACCACCAATTCCTCGGAACTCGCGCGGACCATACAATGTGTTCCCACACCTGCACATACTTACGCTGCGAGCCATCGAATGGGCCGAAGAAACCATCGTTATCTATAAGAAGAATTTGGGTAATTGATTCATTGCTGTCCAAATAAATTCACGCGCATGAAACTACGAATTAAGGGACTCGTGTGTAACTTGACCAAGGGGTAAAAAGAGACAGACCAGATCAGACCAGTCTCTGATAACTAAATATATCAGAATTCTTCAGAAAGTTAATACCTAATATTTAAATAAAGAATGCGAATTAAAGGACTCGTGTGTAACTTGACCAAGGGGTAAAAAAAAGGCAGACCAGATCAGACCAGTCTCTGATAACTAAATATATCAGAATTCTTCAGAAAGTTAATAACTACCTAATATTTAAATAAAGAATGCACTAGAAGGTAATGATCCAACATTATAATGGTGTTATGACCATTCAAGATATAGGTAGTACGAAGGGAGAACCCCTCCTTATTCACTACAGGATTTCTAAGTTTTAAGTACCTAAAGTGCACTTTGAATGCACTTAATCTTTCTTATCTTTAATGCAGAGCAAGAAATCTATGTCAATGGTTTGACTTACAGTGCAGTAATCTTGCATTTTTTTTTTCGGAATTTTTTAGTATCTGCAGCTAACATGAAAATCAAAATCAAAATCAAAATATTTTATTTCACATAGGCCTGGATGGGCACTTATAAAACGTCGAAAAAGGTGCACGGTTCGCGTTGGTCGATTCCATGGAGAAGAACCGGCAAGAAACTCCATGGTTACTCTTTTCAAATCATTTGGTATTACAATATTATTATGTTTCATTACAGCATTAGTACTAAAGTATGGGGGGACAGCGTAGGCCCGACAAAAGGTCGTTGCTTGCTATACAAAAAATGTAAAACAAAAGGAATATTTAACAAAAGTTAAACAGCATCCGGGAATCTAAAAGGCCTTCAATGTTCACTCATTCACATGAAAGATAATCTTGTCTATTATCTTTTTTACTTTTAAAAGGAGGAAAACCTGTAATAAAATTACAGGTTCAGCATATTTTTTAGAGTAAATTGAATGCCTATACAAACATTAAATGAAAACAGGATCAATGCCAGCAAATAGATGCCATACTACCATGTAATGCCATACTGCAAGAAACTCTTTTTTGGCGTTCAAGCCTAAGTGAAAAAAATCTACCACTTCCCTTTTTATCCAAGTTTCAAAAATGAAACATATCTACCACTCCCATTTTTTAACCAACTTTCAAAAATAGAAAACATAATCTACCCGGTCCCCTTTATTGTCCAACCTTAAAAAATGAAATTTATTCAAAACATGTCTTTTTTTCAAGTACGGTTGAACAAACTATTTGGTTTAGACTTTACAATGTAATTTGTGGGTTAAACGGTAAACTAATTAGCTTGTTGGACCGTACCTCTTCACATGTAACCACTTTCAAACGTAGCCTTGGTGGTTGAATGTTTAATAACACTCCAACAACAAACAATAGAACAATTAATTACAGTAATACATGTTTCAAAGACACAAGATTGACAGTCGGTACATATAGGTATATCACAACTTGCCTTTAGATATGCCTATAGATTTGGTGTTGATGTAGGACAATATATATAGCAGAAACAAGACAACTGGGGTCTTACGTTTTTGTATATTAAAGACGTAATACTTCGCCTATGACTCCACCGCAAAAACCGCAAAAATTGTGATAACACAGCTAACATGATAAAATATAGCACATAGAGAATAATGTAGCTTTCCACCAGTGAAAGAATTTTTAGAATTGGATCATTAGTTACGGAAATTACCCACAAACAAATTTTACCTCTTTATCAAATAACTATACCTACGTATTATGCTAATATTATAAAGAGGTGTGGAATGCAGAAAAAGAAGGTGCTGGAAAGGCAAAGTGTGTATGCAGTGCATCTCCACAGACAATGGCCCACCTTCCATATTGCATCGCATGCTCTGACAAAAACAAACTTAATGACCTTACAACTGCATCAGTGAGTGTCGAACAGAAGTTTAGTCAAAACAACAAACAAATATTATAAACACAGCAAGTTAAATCTTATCTTACTCCAAACAGATCAGTACTCATAAATATAATTCTGGAATAATGTCAAATTGTAATTAAATTGCTGATGCATTGTATTAAGAATGTGGGCATTGAACTCAAAAATAAGATAGTCAGTTAAAAACTGAACTTTACAGAGAACTTATCAGATAGGTAATCAATAAAAAAAGCAATTATAAGAACTTATTATTCCAGTAATTTCTGGAAATAAAATGACAATTTCAGTAGGGATATTTCAGTGGGGATTTCTGGAATAATCAACAATTTTTAAACCTTAACAAGAATACAAGTAGGTAAACACATTAATTTACCGACTGTAGGTAATCTGCACTCACAAGGTCAATGCATATATCTATGCAATTATTTACATACTATTTAAATTATGTAAACACTTAATATAGGTATCTCAGTTTTTAATAAAATATTTTTTATGGATTCATTCAACAATCCATATTGTGCTATTCTCCATAATATAATTGTTCATTGTGTGATGAATTTTATTTAATGGACACATATTTTTAGTTCTTCCGCTGTCATTTTCTGGATAAGATTTTTTCATTTTATCTCTTTTAGTTTGGCTTATCTAAACCACTTATTATTAAATGACAAAGGAATCCTAAAAAGAAATGTTGTCTCATTGTTATAATGACCGAAATACCTAAAGATTGAAATGTTGTCTCATGGCTTTAATGACCGAAATACCTAAAGATTAACTTCAATTTTTCCAGAATAAGTTATTACCAAGATTATACATAAGATGGGTAAAAAATGAAGTAGGCACCAATATTGAAATTTGTTGCTTTTCTTTAACAACTCAAGACCAAAGAACAAAGCATAGATACACCCAATACTTAGTGTGAGTAGTTATTGACAATGAAGACACCTGCCAATTTCTCAGCCCCAGAACTATTAGTACCTACATAAATTGATGCAATAATCGTTTACTTCCTCTCCAAAGACATCAAAATAGGTATAATGCACCCTAAGTAATTATTTGATTTCTGAGTAATTATAACAAATGGATTACGATTAAATCAAGATCAAACATACCTTGTTCTCCGTCAATCGAAATATCCAAATAAACTAGCGGATTTCTTTGTGTCAGGGAAACTGGATTCATATTATTGATCAACATTGAGCACAATTTTTAATTGAACCAACAACACTAAATACTTATTTTATTGAAATAAAATCAACAGAGAATTTCGTGAAAGTTATGCACGTTTGTAAATTGAGCATTATTATTTTATTCTATTAAACGCGAACCAAACTCAACAAATAAAATTGAATTAATGACGTCCGTCACTGGTCAATCGTACCAAAGTCAAACAACGAAGCGTGAAGCGATGAAGCGTCAGCCATCAAACATTCATTCAACCAACCCACAGATTAAATATTAGTAGGAGTAGCCAACCGGTCGTCATTTTCTTTGTCACAGATTAGATACGGTACCTATAGTTAGAAATGTCGAGCGACCAGGCAAAAGTGTTGCCAGCGGAGATTCGGAGCGAGACACTACACTGCGGATACTGTTCGTGTTCTGTCTTTTATGTTTTGGTGTGTTTGTTTATATGTATAATAAGTATTTATAAACAAAAAGTATCTATATATTCCAACTATCTGGTGTCCACGACACAAGCCTCATTGCCTAGTGTGGCACCATCTAGTGCCCTGTGTGTAGCGTCTAGACATATTTATGGTATTAACTTAGTTTTCAACAGTTCTTATTATTATTTTGTTGAACTTATCGGTAGACCGCCCACCGATCTACTTACGAACAAATTGTTCTATACGGCCGTGAGTGTTAGGATTAGTGATGCCTAAGATGACTTTCTTTTTCAACCCTTCCCTAGTCACTAGATAGATGGCGTTGGTCTGATAACGTTACGTTACTGCAAGAAACAGAACATCACATAATTTCACTTGGACCTAATGATTGTATTTGGAAGTTTATGCAAACGAAAGTGTCAGTCAACGAGCGAATGTGACGTGCGTTTTTTCAAGCGTTTGGGCTTTGGCACCTAGTAACGTAGTCGGATAATGCCATCTGTCGAGTTCATGGAAACTATTTTTATTTTAACTAAAAAAAAAAACCTCTCATTTTAATACCTACGTAAGTTGGTTATGAACCGCTAAATCATGTTTTTCATGATTCGCAACACTGCTAAATAGGACCAAAACATTTTCATGATTAAAAGCATGAATAGTATTGTTATCTCGTTTTCTCACACTAAATTACACAATTGTTTTTCTGCTGTCAATTTAATGCTAAAAAACGTCAAATCTTTAAGATTATTTCACACGTATGTTTGCTGAAGATAATGTAGATAAATTATTCGAAAAGTTGTGAAATTATCGTAAGTAGTTGTGTTTATCACGGTGTTAAGATCTATTTTAACAGGTTCAATATAAATATTAGTGAAAAAACCCTTATTTCATAAGTTTTCAGGGCAGTCAAAACTGGTTTGAACAACTTACATTTGGCTACGAGTAACTTGATAATTGTCCTGTTTCAGCTACAAAATGTCATCTTCCGCAATATACATCTTGGATGTAAAAGGTAAAGTCCTCATCTCGAGGAATTACCGCGGAGATGTCGACCTGGGCATCATAGACAAATTCATGCCATTACTCATGGAGAAAGAGGAAGAAGGTATGCTTACTCCGCTCCTGCAGACTAGCGAATGTACCTTCGCTTACATCAAGACCAACAACTTATACATAGTTTCTACTACAAAGAAAAATGCTAACATAGCACTTATTTTTGTGTTCCTGTACAAAATTGTTGAAGTTATGACTGAATACTTCAAAGAATTGGAAGAAGAGAGTATTCGGGACAACTTCGTTGTCATCTACGAGCTGTTGGATGAACTGATTGACTTTGGGTATCCACAAACAACAGACAGCAAGATATTACAAGAGTACATAACCCAGGAAGGCCATAAACTTGAGATGCAACCTCGTATACCCATGGCAGTGACAAATGCTGTATCATGGAGGTCTGAAGGCATCAAATATAGGAAGAACGAAGTTTTCTTAGATGTTATTGAGTCTGTAAACCTCTTGGCTAACTGTAATGGCAATGTTTTGAGAAGTGAGATTGTAGGAGCAATCAAAATGAGAGTATACTTATCTGGCATGCCTGAATTACGTCTTGGATTGAATGATAAGGTTCTATTTGAAAGCACTGGCAGAGGAAAATCAAAGTCTGTTGAGCTTGAAGATGTGAAATTCCATCAGTGCGTCCGATTGTCTCGTTTTGAAAATGATAGGACCATTTCTTTTATTCCTCCTGATGGAGAGTTTGAATTAATGTCATATAGATTGAACACTCATGTGAAGCCTTTGATTTGGATTGAGTCTGTTATAGAGCGCCATGCCCACTCTCGAGTTGAGTACATGATCAAGGCCAAGTCACAGTTTAAGAGGCGTTCCACTGCTAACAATGTTGAGATTATAATTCCCGTCCCAGCTGATGCTGATTCTCCCAAGTTTAAGACCACCATAGGCAGTGTGAAGTATACACCTGAACAAAATGCCATTACCTGGTCTATTAAATCCTTCCCTGGAGGCAAGGAGTACTTAATGAGAGCTCACTTCGGTCTGCCATCTGTTGAATGTGAAGAAATTGATGGAAAACCACCAATTCAGGTCAAATTTGAAATCCCTTACTTTACCACTTCTGGTATTCAAGTAAGATACTTGAAGATCATTGAAAAGAGTGGTTATCAAGCTTTACCTTGGGTGCGGTATATCACACAGAATGGAGACTATCAACTAAGAACTAACTAATCATTTATATTACATTCCATAGATATAAGAAGCACCATTATGTTATTTACAAGTTGTCTATTTTGCATTATTAATAATCATAGGTATTAAAAAGTAATTATGTAGTATTATGTATTTGTTTTGACTACAATAAATTAATATTCTTCAAAGTAAATGTGTTTTTCCATACTCTTATTTAAATGTCATGTTAGTTAGGTCAGATGGGCAGTCGCTCCATGTAAAATACTGGTATTCAGCTCAGCTGCAACCAGAGCAGACCCCAACATACATAGTTGGGAAAAATCTTGGCAGATAATGATGATTTATAATTTAAAGAAAGAAAGAAAAAGAAAGAAAAGTATTTATTTGACGTCAGTTAATAAAGCACACACACAATAATAAATAAAAAAGATACAAAACAATAAGTAATTAAAATGATCATTATCTACCAAGCCTTTTCGTTTATTTGCTAGTTATTAAGGTCCATGTTTACCGAAAAGATAACAGCCTGATTATCTAAAAACAGCTGTCATTGCGACATGTTCCCATACAAAAATGTGTTTTAAACAGCTGTTTTTAGATAATCTCCTGATGATGAACCTGAGATGACCATTTGAAACACGGAGTAGGTAGCTTCAGGGTCTGAACAGAGAAAGTTGTATCTTGTCTAGCTTCGAATAAAATTGATGAAATCATTAGTGTGCCATATTAGTTTGAGCAATCCACGTATCTACAATCATGATTATAATTAAATGATTCATACTCAATACTTAGAATAACACCAATGTTATTTCCGAACGTTATGAAAGTCAATGATTAAATTCAGTTTTGAACGGAACTACTTTTTTTTTTTTAATAATCTTTATTCATGACCATAGATACAAGTCTTTCAGTCGAATACATAAATAAATAACTAGACACAACATCAAATCTAAAGCTATAAAACTATTATGTTTAACATATTTTAAATTTTTTCTACAGTGTTACAAATATATTTATACAAAGCATTATAATAACTCCTATTTACTAATAGGTCCTGAACGTGGCGGGGAGTACTTTGTTGACGTTCACTGTCACTGCATCGACTGTTACTGTCAAAAATTTCACTCACTAAAATCAACCGTTGAATATTAAAACTTGTGCATTGTAAAATAATATGGTTCAGGTCAGCATCTTCAAATCCGCAATGATGACATCGGCTATTGTCATATATATGGATTCTGTTCAGGTGGGCTGGTGTCAAGCAATGGCCCAGTCGCATACGTGTTATGGTAGTGATAAATCTTCTAGTGATGTTTTTGAGATTATGGTGCCAAGGTTTTATTGGTAATTCTTTCTGTATATCAGCATACCATTTGCCTTTCGTTTCCAGGGTTATATTCCAGTAATCCTTCCACAACTGTCTGTTCGACTCATTAAAAAGGCTGTAGTAATCAGTAAATGGAACCTTTAGGAACTCTGAATGATCTTCATCATAGTCTAAACGAGTTGCAATGTCAGCTACTTCATTTCCAGAAATGCCACTGTGTGAAGGTACCCATACAAATTCTATATTAATTAACTTATCATTTAATTCTCTTATCTTATTTCTAATATTAAAAATAATATAATTTAACTTATAAGATAAATTTACATTTTTTAATGCAGATAAAACACTCTTGGAATCAGTCACTATCAGTATGTTATTTACATTATGTACAAAATTATTTACATGCTGAAGTGCACAATAAATTGCATAACTTTCTGCAGTAAAAATGCTACATGCTACATCTAACTTAATGCATTTAGTCAAATCTACTTGTGGATCATAAAAAGCCGCTTTGACACAATTATTTGTTTTAGACCCATCTGTGTATATGATATAATGATCTGGTTTATTATCTTTAAATTGTAGATAATCAAATTTATTATGCACAATGTCTAAATGTATGATTGAAGAACTATTAACAAGTTCAATATAGGTATTTTTATATACAGGCCAAATATCATATTTAATAACTCCTTTTGAATTATTTTGTACATATTTAAATATTGTTGGAATTTCAGGCAAAGTTCTACCAACCAAAGAAGAAGCAGAGATAGTATTGGATGATAATGACTGGAAGATTTCAGGATGTATTATAATTTTCTTAACTAAAGGATTATTATTCAATGATAGGACTTTTAAGAAAAATCTCTCAGCCAACATCAATCTGCGTAACATCAAGGGAGGTATGCATGTCTCAACTTCTAATGAATTAATAGGTGTAGAGCGCATAGCCCCACAAATAAGCCTCATTCCCATATTTTGGATGACATCTAATTTCCTAAGTAAGGTGTCACTGGCATTCATATAAGCTAAACTGCTATAATCAAAATGGCTTCTCACTATACTTTTGTATAACATACTCATAATTTTGGGGTCAGATCCCCAAAAGGTTCCAGCTAAATGTCTTAATATATTGATGCCATTTAATGCTTTCTTTGCTATGTGCTTGATATGTTCATCAAATTTCAACTTGTCATCAATAATAACTCCTAGGAATTTATGTTGTTTGACTATTGGAATTTCAACATTGTTATATAAAATTTTAACATTATTAAGAGCATTCCAATTTCTAGTCACAATTAAAACTGAACTCTTGTCTGGATTAATTTCTAATTTAAGTTTATTGTGATAATAGATGTACAATTGATTTAAAGCCTTATTGATATTAGCCATAGCTATCTCTATATTCTGATTTATGCTATACAAAAGCAAGTCATCTGCAAATTGCAAGATATTTACATCTGATGTGTCTACATATTTTAAAATTTCAGAAGTATAAATGTTATAAAGTAAAGGAGATGTAGTTGCCCCTTGCATTGTGCCTTTGTTGACAGACTTAGGTCCATGTAGCTTATTATTATATTTAACAAAAACCGTTCTATTGCTCAAAAAGTGATAAAGCCATTTTAAAATGTGACCAGGTATACCAATGTCATGGGACACTTGAATAAGTTCCTCTATATTTACATTGTCAAAAGCACCTTTTACATCTAAAAAGACACATACTGCATTAGAGTGACTTAATTTAACCTGTTTTAAATCTGACAATAGAGATACAAAGCTTTCAGAACAACTTATGCCTTTTCTGAAGCCAAACTGTATAGAAGGAATTAAACTATGTGATTCAACAAAATGATCTAATCTTAACTTTAACATATTTTCAAAAAGTTTACCCAAACAAGATGATAGAGAGACAGGTCTATATGAAGATGCATTATTAATAGGTTTATTTGGTTTTAATATTGGAATCACACATTGGGTTTTCCAAGATTCAGGTATAAGTAATTCATCCCATAGTTTATTAAAAATATTAAGTAAAATGATTTTGGCATTTAAATGTAACTTTTTGATTAACATGTAAGGTATGTCATCCAATCCCGGTGTAGTATCTTTCCTACTCATTAAAGAGGTATTCAACTCTTCTAAAGTGAAATTGTTCTTGAGAAATATATTCATTCTGTTTTCTGTAGCATTTTCGAATAAGTAATTTAATTTAGTCTCATCTATCTGGGTAGAATCTGCTATTTTTTGTAAAAAACTGGGAACCCATTCATCATTAAAGTTTTTATTTCGATTTGTGCCAATTTTTTTAAATTTTTTGATATATCCCCATATCCTTGAAACAGGTGTTAACCGATTAAAACTACTACATAAGTTTTGCCAAGAAGTAGTGCTTTCTTCTTTTAAGATTATTTTCTTTTTTGCATCTAACTTTTTGTAATTAATCCAATTTTCTATTGTGGGTTCAGAAAAATAATGTTTTAGTGAATCTTTCGATTTTTTAACAGCTTCACTACATTTCTGGTTCCACCATGGTACTGGCTTTCTTATAACTGTATTTGAAATTAATTTACGCTTTGGAATTGTTTTATTCCTTAAATCGTTTAATGTGTCTACAAAATTATTATATGAATTGATAGGAGTATCATTAATTAAATCTATGTAGGAAAAGCTAGTTTCTGATAGGTTGTAATACTTTTGCCAATCTGCTTTTCTATAAATATATTTATTTTGATCCACAGGAGGTGATGTGTCATAAATAGATGGTTGAATATTTATTTCAAGTAATGTTGGAAGATGATAGCTACCCATGGGATCATCATGAACATACCAGTTACACAAATGAGCAATTGAAGGGCTAACAAGGGCTAGATCTATAGCTGAAGCTTGTCTATTAGGATAAGGAACCGTTGTTGGTGATCCATCATTCAAAATGCACAAATCGAATTCATCAATTATATTATACAAATTTCTCCCTCTAGTGTTATCACTATGGCAGCCAAAGGCTATGTTATGAGCATTAAAATCGCCCATGATTATACATGGTTTGGGTATGCTATTGATTAAAGCTTTCAACATGGTTGAGTCAAATCTAGTACTGGGTGGACTGTATACACAAAGTATAGCTATTCTACCAAATTGTGTTTCTATACTGATACATATGTTTTGTATTGAATCAGAGAAATTTGTATGAATTAATTTGTATTTTAAATGCTGGTTCACCAAAATAGCAACTCCATTATGAGTATTGTAAGAATTTTTGTAAATGAAATTGTATGAAGGAAAGTGTGGAATAGTGGAACTAGCTTTTAACCATGTTTCATTGAGTAAACAAATATCAATATTTTTTGCAATTAATAAATTCTGTAAAAGGCTCTTTTTATTCAGTAAACTTTGTATATTAAACTGTAAAATATTTAAGTAATTGTCCATTAAATTAAATTTGATAAAAATATTTCTTTTATTTTCTTATTTGTTATTGGACCATCATCATCAGTCTTATTGCCTAATGAGATAAGAGACTTTACAATTGCATTAATGATTATGTCATTATTGGCTATCTGTTTAATGTCAAAAGTATCATTGCTTTTGACTTTTTCTGAGTGTTTAGGTACAGGTAAATTAGGAAAAGATTTTTGTGTTAAGGAAGGGGGTAAACTCACAGCAGTGGCATAAGATACTTGACGAAATTTGGCTTTCTTTTCTTCCAGTTTTTGTTTTTTGATAGGGCAATCTCTTGAAATGGCAAGGTGGTTACCTGAGCAGTTGATGCACACAATCTCTTCAACATCACATTCCTTATACGAGTGTCGGCCAGCACAAGAAGAACAGTTTTGTTCACCTCTGCAAACCTTGGCAGAATGATTAAATTTCAAACATTTATAACATTGCAATAGTGGAGGTATATAAGCTTTGACTTCATATCGGAATAGTCTGATGTAGGCATATTGTGGGAGAGATGTAGATGCAAAAGTTACAGCAACAGTGTTGAGAGGAACTAATTTTCCTTCAACTTTTCTCATGAATCTTTTAATTGATATTACTTCCGCATCGCAAACTATATTTTTATATATTTCTTCATTAGATAGGTCCTTCGGTACAAATCTCAGGACTCCAATTTTTTCCGTTAGGTATGCTGGGATAAAAGCTTTCATCTTATTTTTCCATAGAAAGTCTTCCATTTTAATAAAGTTGTTGGCATCGGCTGCTTTTCTAAATGTAACGCCCATTTTGTATGCATTTATTCTGTGCACACCTAAAACTCCCTTTACATTATCTGCTATTAAGTTTGTAAGGGTTACAGGGTTCTTATTACCTAGCTTCTCCTGTTCAGTAGATTCTACATAGACAGTAAATTCTGAATTTCCGTTTTCAAAAAATAGTCTCTTGTAATTGGTTTTTGTGAATATTTTATACATAACTGGATCTGCAACCTCGTCTATATTAGCATCTTGGTATCTTCTTTTTTTCGTTCCCCCCGGGTCCTCACCCTGACTATGAGGACTCATCGTTTAAACTAGGTTCACTCAGTTAAAAAAATCAGGAATTCTGCACTTTTGAAAGCAAAATTTTAATATTTGAAAATTTGTGCAAATCAAAGTTACCACCTCGTTTGACTTCCCGCCAAAAAGTCGAACGGAACTACTTTTTTTTTTTTAATAATCTTTATTCATGACCATAGATACAAGTCTTTCAGTCGAATACATAAATAAATAACTAGACACAACATCAAATCTAAAGCTATGAAACTATTATGTTCAACATATTTTAAATTTTTTCTACAGTGTTACAAATATATTTATATAAAGCATTATAATAACTCCTATTTACTAATAGGTCCTGAACGTGGCGGGGAGTACTTTGTTGACGTTCACTGTCACTGCATCGACTGTTACTGTCAAAAATTTCACTCACTAAAATCAACCGTTGAATATTAAAACTTGTGCATTGTAAAATAATATGATTCAGGTCAGCATCTTCAAATCCGCAATGAAGACATCGGCTATTGTCATATATATGGATTCTGTTCAGGTGGGCTGGTGTCAAGCAATGGCCCAGTCGCATACGTGTTATGGTAGTGATAAATCTTCTAGTGATGTTTTTGAGATTATGGTGCCAAGGTTTTATTGGTAATTCTTTCTGTATATCAGCATACCATTTGCCTTTCGTTTCCAGGGTTATATTCCAGTAATCCTTCCACAACTGTCTGTTCGACTCATTAAAAAGGCTGTAGTAATCAGTAAATGGAACCTTTAAGAACTCTGAATGATCTTCATCATAGTCTAAACGAGTTGCAATGTCAGCTACTTCATTTCCAGAAATGCCACTGTGTGAAGGTACCCATACAAATTCTATATTAAATAACTTATCATTTAATTCTCTTATCTTATTTCTAATATTAAAAACAATATAATTTAACTTATAAGATAAATTTACATTTTTTAATGCAGATAAAACACTCTTGGAATCAGTCACTATCAGTATGTTATTTACATTATGTACAAAATTATTTACATGCTGAAGTGCACAATAAATTGCATAACTTTCTGCAGTAAAAATGCTACATGCTACATCTAACTTAATGCATTTAGTCAAATCTAATTGTGGATCATAAAAAGCCGCTTTGACACAATTATTTGTTTTAGACCCATCTGTGTATATGATGTAATGATCTGGTTTATTATCTTTAAATTGTAGATAATCAAATTTATTATGCACAATATCTAAATGTATGATTGAAGAACTATTAACAAGTTCAATATAGGTATTTTTATATACAGGCCAAATATCATATTTAATAACTCCTTTTGAATTATTTTGTACATATTTAAATATTGTTGGAATTTCAGGCAAAGTTCTACCAACCAAAGAAGAAGCAGAGATAGTATTGGATGATAATGCCTGGAAGATTTCAGGATGTATCATAATTTTCTTAACTAAAGGATTATTATTCAATGATAGGACTTTTAAGAAAAATCTCTCAGCCAACATCAATCTGCGTAACATCAAGGGAGGTATACATGTCTCAACTTCTAATGAATTAATAGGTGTAGAGCGCATAGCCCCACAAATAAGCCTCATTCCCATATTTTGGATGACATCTAATTTCCTAAGTAAGGTGTCACTGGCATTCATATAAGCTAAACTGCTATAATCAAAATGGCTTCTCACTATACTTTTGTATAACATACTCATAATTTTGGGGTCAGATCCCCAAAAGGTTCCAGCTAAATGTCTTAATATATTGATGCCATTTAATGCTTTCTTTGCTATGTGCTTGATATGTTCATCAAATTTCAACTTGTCATCAATAATAACCCCTAGGAATTTGTGTTGTTTGACTATTGGAATTTCAACATTGTTATATAAAATTTTAACATTATTAAGAGCATTCCAATTTCTAGTCACAATTAAAACTGAACTCTTGTCTGGATTAATTTCTAATTTAAGTTTATTGTGATAATAGATGTACAATTGATTTAAAGCCTTATTGATATTAGCCATAGCTATCTCTATATTCTGATTTATGCTATACAAAAGCAAGTCATCTGCAAATTGCAAGATATTTACATCAGATGTGTCTACATATTTTAAAATTTCTGAAGTATAAATGTTATAAAGTAAAGGAGATGTAGTTGCCCCTTGCATTGTGCCTTTGTTGACAGACTTAGGTCCATGTAGCTTATTATTATATTTAACAAAAACCGTTCTATTGCTCAAAAAGTGATAAAGCCATTTTAAAATGTGACCAGGTATACCAATGTCATGGGACACTTGAATGAGTTCCTCTATATTTACATTGTCAAAAGCACCTTTTACATCTAAAAAGACACATACTGCATTAGAGTGACTTAATTTAACCTGTCTTAAATCTGACAATAGAGATACAAAGCTTTCAGAACAACTTATGCCTTTTCTGAAGCCAAACTGTATAGAAGGAATTAAACTATGTGATTCAACAAAATGATCTAATCTTAACTTTAACATATTTTCAAAAAGTTTACCCAAACAAGATGATAGAGAGACAGGTCTATATGAAGATGCATTATTAATAGGTTTATTTGGTTTTAATATTGGAATCACACATTGGGTTTTCCAAGATTCAGGTATAAGTAATTCATCCCATAGTTTATTAAAAATATGAAGTAAAATGATTTTGGCATTTAAATGTAACTTTTTGATTAACATGTAAGGTATGTCATCCAATCCCGGTGTAGTATCTTTCCTACTCATTAAAGAGGTATTCAACTCTTCTAAAGTGAAATTGTTCTTGAGAAATATATTCATTCTGTTTTCTGTAGCATTTTCGAATAAATAATTTAATTTAGTTTCATCTATCTGGGTAGAATCTGCTATTTTTTGTAAAAAACTGGGAACCCATTCATCATTAAAGTTTTTATTTCGATTTGTGCCAATTTTTTTAAATTTTTTGATATATCCCCATATCCTTGAAACAGGTGTTAACCGATTAAAACTACTACATAAGTTTTGCCAAGAAGTAGTGCTTTCTTCTTTTAAGATTATTTTCTTTTTTGCATCTAACTTTTTGTATGTAATCCAATTTTCTATTGTGGGTTCAGAAAAATAATGTTTTAGTGAATCTTTCGATTTTTTAACAGCTTCACTACATTTCTGGTTCCACCATGGTACTGGCTTTCTTATAACTGTATTTGAAATTAATTTATGCTTTGGAATTGTTTTATTCCTTAAATCGTTTAATGTGTCTACAAAATTATTATATGAATTGATAGGAGTATCATTAATTAAATCTATGTAGGAAAAGCTAGTTTCTGATAGGTTGTAATACTTTTGCCAATCTGCTTTTCTATAAATATATTTATTTTGATCCACAGGAGGTGATGTGTCATAAATAGATGGTTGAATATTTATTTCAAGTAATGTTGGAAGATGATAGCTACCCATGGGATCATCATGAACATACCAGTTACACAAATGAGCAATTGAAGGGCTAACAAGGGCTAGATCTATAGCTGAAGCTTGTCTATTAGGATAAGGAACCGTTGTTGGTGATCCATCATTCAAAATGCACAAATCAAATTCATCAATTATATTATACAAACTTCTCCCTCTAGTGTTATCACTATGGCAGCCAAAGGCTATGTTATGAGCATTAAAATCGCCCATGATTATACATGGTTTGGGTATGCTATTGATTAAAGCTTTCAACATGGTTGAGTCAAATCTAGTACTGGGTGGACTGTATACACAAAGTATAGCTATTCTACCAAATTGTGTTTCTATACTGATACATATGTTTTGTATTGAATCAGAGAAATTTGTATGAATTAATTTGTATTTTAAATGCTGGTTCACCAAAATAGCAACTCCATTATGAGTATTGTAGGAATTTTTGTAAATGAAATTGTATGAAGGAAAGTGTGGAATAGTGGAACTAGCTTTTAACCATGTTTCATTGAGTAAACAAATATCAATATTTTTTGCAATTAATAAATTCTGTAAAAGGCTCTTTTTACTCAGTAAACTTTGTATGTTAAACTGTAAAATATTTAAGTAATTGTCCATTAAATTAAATTTGATAAAAATATTTCTTTTATTTTCTTATTTGTTATTGGACCATCATCATCAGTCTTATTGCCTAATGAAATAAGAGACTTTACTATTGCATTAATGATTATGTCATTATTGGCTATCTGTTTAATGTCAAAAGTATCATTGCTTTTGACTTTTTCTGAGTGTTTAGGTACAGGTAGATTAGGAAAAGATTTTTGTGTTAAGGAAGGGGGTAAACTCACAGCAGTGGCATAAGATACTTGACGAAATTTGGCTTTCTTTTCTTCCAGTTTTTGTTTTTTGATAGGGCAATCTCTTGAAATGGCAAGGTGGTTACCTGAGCAGTTGATACACACAATCTCTTCAACATCACATTCCTTATACGAGTGTCGGCCAGCACAAGAAGAACAGTTTTGTTCACCTCTACAGACCTTGGCAGAATGATTAAATTTCAAACATTTATAACATTGCAATAGTGGAGGTATATAAGCTTTGACTTCATATCGGAATAGTCTGATGTAGGCATATTGTGGGAGAGATGTAGATGCAAAAGTTACAGCAACAGTGTTGAGAGGAACTAATTTTCCTTCAACTTTTCTCATGAATCTTTTAATTGATATTACTTCCGCATCGCAAACTATATTTTTATATATTTCTTCATTAGATAGGTCCTTCGGTACAAATCTCAGGACTCCAATTTTTTCCGTTAGGTATGCTGGGATAAAAGCTTTCATCTTATTTTTCCATAGAAAGTCTTCCATTTTAATAAAGTTGTTGGCATCGGCTGCTTTTCTAAATGTAACGCCCATTTTGTATGCATTTATTCTGTGCACACCTAAAACTCCCTTTACATTATCTGCTATTAAGTTTGTAAGGGTTACAGGGTTCTTATTCCCTAGCTTCTCCTGTTCAGTAGATTCTACATAGACAGTAAATTCTGAATTTCCGTTTTCAAAAAATAGTCTCTTGTAATTGGTTTTGGTGAATATTTTATACATAACTGGATCTGCAACCTCGTCTATATTGGCATCTTGGTATCTTCTTTTTTTCGTTCCCCCCGGGTCCTCACCCTGACTATGAGGACTCATCGTTTAAACTAGGTTCTCTCAGTTAAAAAAATTCAGGAATTCTGCACTTTTGAAAGCAAAATTTTAATATTTGAAAATTTGTGCAAATCAAAGTTACCACCTCGTTTGACTTCCCGCCAAAAAGTCGAACGGAACTACAAATGTCCAGTGTTGCCAGAAGGTTACATTTCTTACATTTTTCGTAACTTTTGACCCCTTCGCGTAACATGTAAGTAATTTTTATATTTAGAGCAATTTTCGTAACTTTTGAGAACTACAAGGTTAGGTATGTAATACTTAATTTTTATTGCAAACAGTTTACGAATGTATTCTTCATTGAACGCACCTAAAACTGGCACTTAGTATTTCACTCCATGACACAATCAGAGATGGCTTTGAATGGAAAGCGCCATGACAAAATGAAACGTAATCTGCAAGCTCAAAAGCTTGATTTTGCTTGAGCATGTGCGCGCAGTTACCGCCGCCGTTCGGGGATTTTTCGTAGCTAAAGAAACTAGGAAGGCTTGCTGATTGTGAATGTGATTTGTTGTGTATCGGTATTGTCAATTTGTCTTAGGGTATTGTTTGTTGTCGTAGGTACTTGCTGTGAGAAAAGTGCGTGTGTGAAGTTCCGGCGATTACATTTACTGCTTGGTAAGTAAGTTTGTCGTTAAAGTTTTGAAATTGACGTGATACGAGTATCTATAACATGCAGGTACCTGTCGATAATGATACGATAATAGGCGCGAGCATCTTTTTAGTTGTTTGAATGACTTCTCTTTGACCATTCGGAAATCAAAGTTCCAAGATTTAGGTTACTATTTCGTTTTTTGATTTACGTACATTTTTTTTTATGACCATTTATTTTATTATTGTAAAAGTAGCAATTAAATTGTTATTTTTATCTTTGACATTCTTATTATTTTATGTTTGTAATTTATTCGACTATTAATTCATTTTTTGTAAAAAGGTTCTATTGTTATTTTTTTTTTGTTTGTTTTGTTATTATTGACGAAACCTTAGTAGGTATTGTAATATAATTTTAAGTTTATCTCTTCTTCTTCTTCTTCTCAGTCGTTCACTCTTGACAGAGTGGTCGTGGTCATGAGGGGTCGTTCGTTCGTTAATATAATTTTAAGTTTATCTACACAATCTTTATTGTTAAGAAATAAATGACTTATGACTTACTTATTATCGTCTAGGCTCGGAGTGCCGTACTATGCTATAGACGTAGGTAGGTACGTATACCTATCAGCTATTAGTCGGGAATTATTATTATTTACGAGCTCCCGATATTTCGACCATTACTAGGTTATTTTATTGCGTGAGGAACGGTACGTATTTTATGTAATAGTTTTTAATCAAGCCAGGGTTTTAATCAAGTACTACGTTATTTATGTGTGCTTGTACGTATGGTGAAAGCGTCAGGGTAGCCCGCGAAATATATCTTACGTTTTAGTGGTAGGTTGTATGAAGTTAAAAATATCGTTCGCGACTGTAAAACGTATGCAGTTACAGAATTATAATATCATCAAAATCATCAATACTAATCTAATCTAAGTTCATATAAGTAGAGGAACGATTTTTTCAAGATCAAAGTCGTTCCTCGACTCATATGAACTTAGAGGGTTGTATGTTGTTGTTGAGGCAAACGATATTTTTAACTTAATAAGTAAGAATATTTGAATTTTCGGGCTATTCTGACGCTTCCTCTTTAAGAGGGATGCTCCAAGGTAGCCCGCAAAATTCAAATTTTCTTACGTTTTTTGCAATTTTCAGGGCAGTGCTAAGTTGTATGTTGATAAACATTTCGGTCGCGACTGTAAGACATATTAAGTTACAGAATTATAATCATCAAAATCACAAATACAACCCTCCAAGTTCATAAGAGTCAATGAACGAATTTTTCACGGTCAAAGTCCTTCCAATTTGCAGGCCAGTGGTAGGGTGCATGTAAGTCGAGGAACGAGACTCTCACAAAGGTCTAGGAAGAGTTCCTAGACCTTTGTGAGCTTGGAGGGTTGCATTGATGATGTCGATCATAATTTATCATATTTTTAACTACATACGTCTTACAGTCGCGAGTGATGTTGTCATCAACATACAACCTAGGACTGGCCTGCGAATTGCAAAAAGCGTAAGAAATTTTGAATTTCGCGGGCTAACTGACGCTTTCAGTTTACTTAAATAAAAATATTTTTTATGTCTCCAATTCGTCGATAATGTGAGGTATTTCTTTATTTTGTTTTTGTTTTTTTCACATTTAATTTATTTATTTTTTTGGCACCGCTGTCACCATTTCGTAAACGATGATGAAAGATGAGGTTGACCAAGACTGAATTTTATTCTTACCCACTGGTACATAATTATTAAGATATTATTATGACAATGTCGAAATTGCAACTTAAACTGATAAAAATAAAAATATTTTAACAATATATATTTTTTATTTTTAATGAACGAGTTTTGAATAAGGAACACGATTACAATATTTAAAAAACTGATTCGATGTTTTTTAGATCTCTGATTCGTCGATAATGTGCGCCAACAACAGTGAAGATGGCGCTGCAAACCTAAGAGTAAATGCATCATTAGACATAATAGATTCCTTTATATCCTGCCTTTTTGCTAACATCAATTTGCCTCCAAACTCCGACCCCAAAAACACGTAAATTAAAAAAAAGGAGTAATGTAACTTTTGCAACAAAAATGTAACATTTCAGGAAACGAAACGTAACTTTCGACTCAAGGGCCCTGGCAACACTGCAAATGTCATCACCGTCAGTCACAGTCGTAGTGATGACTAGTAGAGATGAGATATACCTGCCATTGTCCATACCCGGCCTTTAAGGTATGGGTATCACTAAATACCTGGTACAAATACCAGATATCAAAATACTTCTAAGTATTTGGGTGTGATAGGATTTCGATAAGTAAACGTATGCGATAAGTATGGTATGCCTCCAATATTTACACCACAAAGTTGTTACACATAAATAAAAGCTATTATTATTGAATAATTATACGTGTCTACTATACACTTTTCTAAATAAAAACAAACAGGTGTAACGAAATTGCAATCACAACTGACGCAAAAAATCAAAACATTGTCGACCTAAGTACCACTAGACAACGTAAACATTCAAACACGTAATAATATTCCCTAACATAAACAAACTAAGGAACTCTTTTACGTCGTGACAAAAAATGTAATTATGCTATTATGTTCCGTATGCACGTAAAAATAAGTACCCATTTTGTTTAACTAAATTAAATCAACCGAATGTTCATAAAGCACGAATGACGTTTCGGGTCCCTTCGTAAGCTGTCGGGTAGCTTCGGGTTGCTTCGGCGTACCGAACTACCGATAAAACTGGGCGCTACCTTGTGGTAGCGTTAGACATGGGAAAAATGTATCATTGAAAAGAAAAGATTGATATGTATCTTTCGATCACTGGGATATGTATCACTCTTTTATATCTTTGTATCCTTTTGAATCCGCGCATCACACGTAGCGATATTGTACTGCTGCTCACTTGCTCAGCGCGGCTCGCTTCGCACAATTCAATCCAATGAATCAGTACGAACTACGAGCAATAGATTGGTTTAGGTACGTTACGTATCTTTCTGTTCTGATTTATTGAATAAAATATTAACTCCCGATCCCGAGTTTAAACTAAAGTACATAAATCAAACTGATTATTTTGTTTAATTTTGTAAATTGCTTAACCCTTTTTTTCCATCTTGATCTCAAAAACGATAGATTTATGACTGAAATTAGTTTGTCTATTTAAATAAAACTTTAGGCACTTGAAGGAAAGTGCACGACAAAATCAAACCAGTATAATAATTAAAATTTTGTGCTGTCGTATTTCAGTTTATAATGGTCAGTCAACTCATTATCTCGGTCTAGCGAAAGCGAGACAGATAATTCTAAACAGGGAGGTGCGAAAGAGACGTCTAGACTTTTCGAAGAGAGCCGAGTCGCCGGCCACTAGGTAGGTGTGCCACACACAATACACATCACTCAGATACAAAAAGACGACGATTGAACAAGTTGTAAAAGATACACTGATACATTCGGATTCAAAGAGATATAAAGAGTGATTGAGTGAAACGGAATGATACATATCTTTTGTATCTATCTCTCCTGAGTTACCCATCTGAGCCCATCTCTAAGCGGTTCGTATCGTACTATGGGTCTGACGTCATACCTTCAAGGTATTTACCCAGTATTTCGGTCCGTACCCGGTCCATGTACTGGGAAGCACATACTTGGTATATATACCTCTACCAGTATATACGTCTCATCTCTAATGACTAGTCATTGCGATAGAAAATATGACTAGCTGACCCGTGCCCACTTCTGATTATTATATACTCTGTGCCCACTTCGTTGGGCGGTGTGATGTTCCAATGTTTTCACTCTTTGGTTAGCGTGCTGCTGCGAGCGCTCAGCGCTAGATTCTCGAGCACGAGTCCGTACAAAGCTTTAATGCGGTTCGTGAATGGACGGCGGCATTTTACGATTTAGTAATTATATATTATCTTCGAAACTATTTAACCAATTGACATACTGTTTTAGGCAAATCGTATCTCTATGATGTTCTTGTGATCATAATGATATTTTTTTTGATAAGGTTTAATATTTAAAAAATACTACAAATGTATGTACGTCGAAAAATACTTTTTAACACATAAAAGCTAGCCAAAAATTTAGATAGTTGGGCTAATAAGCATGATATCTTTATAACTTATAGCCTATAGCACTCACGAATAATGTAGCTTTCTACCAGTGACCAATTTTTAAAATTGGTTCATTATTTCCGGAGATTACCCCCTACATACAAACTTACAAACAATTTTACGTCTTTATAATATTAGTATAGATATACTCTGTGGTCACAGTAGTGATTAGTGATTATATACTCTGTGAGTCACAGAGCCCGCGAATCCGCGAATACTTGTTTTGAATTGTAAAAATAGAATTAAAATGAGAAGTACAAACCAAATTTTTCGTAGAAATCTAAGAAAATTACGAAATAATTATAGATTTTATAGTGACGTACTGCCCTCTAGTGAAGTAGTTATAATCAAGAAGAAAATTGATAACAAAGATGATAACCTCAAAAAAGAGAAACTTACAGAAGAAAATAATGTTACTAAAAATTCCAAGGAGTTTAGAGTCAACGAGGTCAATATACAAATGATTTCAAAAAATATTTACAAGCAGCTATTTAATAAACCTAGTCAAAGCGTAGATACTCAGGTTATAAAAAGGTAAACACAAGATTGTTTATTATTATTATAGGGACTCTTCAGTGGCGTCTTTCTTGTAAAACAAATCCTTAACTTTTCAGTTGTCAAGATCATCTTTTAAAGCACGGCATAGACTATAAGAAATGCAGCCACTTGCCTGATGTAGAGTTAAAACTACCAAAACTAGAAGGGAATGATGTTGTGGAACATTTTTATAATATTGGAGAGAAGCAAAGTGCCCCATACAGAGACTTACTGAAGAGGCTGGCTAGCTGTGAGTTGCCGCCAATGCCTAAGGTATAATTAGTAGTTATAGGTTAACTAAATACTTACTTAAATTTTCATCCAAACTAAATGTACACACTTACATAAGAAATCACTCCCTGAAAGATTGCCTGAACATTTTCTACAAAGTCAAGCAAAATAGATCACGAATGTAACATATTCATTCAAACTGAAAGCATTTATTTCAATTAGACCATTCCGGCACTTTCAAATGTCATTAAAACAACTTATAAAAACATATTTTGACGACCCGATTGGCGTAGTGGTAGTGACGCTGCCTTACGTTCTTAGGGTCCTGGGTTCGAATCCCGGTAGGAGCAAATGTTTGTGTGATGAGCACGGACATTTGTTTCCGAGGTCATGGATGTTTATATGTATAATAAGTATGTATTTACAAACAAAAATGTATATATGTAGTATATCAACTATCTAGTGTCCACGACACAAGCTTTGCTTAGTGTGGCACTAGGTGGCGCTGTGTGTTAATGTCCAGCGATGATATGATGATATTTGATTGATATTTGCAAAAAAAGTTTTTATTTCTCACCTTTTAGTGGTTCAGATGCGCTTACCCCTTCACAGCGTACTGGCGTGATGTTCTTATGACCTGGTGTAAACAATAGACAGACACGAGATTTCAGCAATCCGAGTCCATTAGCTATTATTGAAGAGTTCCGTTGCCTATCTCCGAAGTTCTTCACCGAATTGAAGTGGGACCACTTTGAGAAAATATATATATTTTTTTATACACCTTTTTCTACTGCAATCTGTCCCAGTTTGAGGACAATCAGCTGTACTTTGGATATCTCGCAGTTAGACTTGTCGGGTATGCATCTAGTGATGCACCCTCTCTTAAGTTTAACTTGGTGTTATTGTGTCCTGTGGTATCCTTTTCTTCAATCGCCTCACATGAGGTTTCCTGGACATAGCAGTCTTGCTAAGTTGTTAGGATGCTTTTTAGTCTGCACTGATATCTTTTGGTTTGCCTAAACATCTCTTCTTCGATTGTAGTGACTTGGAGATCTCTGTGCAGGATATTGTTTGTAACGTACCAGGGGGCCTTTGTAATTAGCCTCAAGACTTTGGACTGGAACCTTTGTAGAATTCCCAAGTTTGATATTGAAGCAGAGTTGTACACCGTAGATCCATACTGGCTGAAGTATACATTTGTAGATAAGCAGCTTTTTCTCTAGATTTTGTTTTGATTTGTATCTTAGCAGTGGATATAGCTGTCTTAATAGTAGACCAAGTCTTAATAGTGGGCAATAATCGGGACTTGGGGCACCCCCCCGTTAAGTTAGTTAGGTTCTTTTAAACCCTGCACTCGGGAATAGACCCGTCGACTATGCTTTTTAGGGGAATATAAAGTGTTTTAAGGTTAGGTTATACTCAAACTCAAATCATTTATTTCAATTAGACCTTAACGGCTCTTTTGAATGTCGATAAAATGAAAAAAAAAAAAGGCTACAGTCACAGACACAAGGCATAATAACTTGAGAATGTACTGTAGTTGCCCATTCCCTAGCGTAGATCTCTATGGAGAAGAACGGGCTAGAAACGAGAAAGACGTGCACAATAAGAGCGTCCAGAGTAAAAAAAAGAATTAAATCAACAATTTATAAAATAAAGCAATTCAAATGATCCATGGCAGCTAAGAGATGACCAGTCCCGACTGACAGCGCCCGTTCACGAACATGACGCATGGATCAGCGCCATTCAATTCAACCATATTGAAGGGAACTAAATGACCCGACCCACCCGCCACCATCAGCAAGACATTTAAGCGAGCATGACATTCTCTCAGCCACCAAGGCATATTCAAGTCAATGAAAGATAACTAAATGCAAATGGTAGCTTTACAGTACATAGTACTCACACATGTGCTATATTTCGGTCGGTATTTCTCAGGAATGGTACAAGGAATATCTTTTCATGAGAGTTGTACCACTGGGCAAGGGGGACTCCTCCTCCTTCCCCCCCCCCCCACACCGCGTGAGTTGACTACCATCGCATGCATTTCACGAAAAATAATGCGTTTTGTTGTAAGCAGTATGTTCATTTGACAATATTTCGAGATTTTACAATATCGCTAGAGATATTACAATATAACGAATTTGACAATTTTACGATGATTTTACGGTGACATATACATAGATCGTGAGAATGACGTAGAAAGACGTGAACATTAAAAGTGTCCAGAGTAAAAGAATACAATGAACAATGATCTATTTTACTTCACTTTGTCGTTGTGACATTATAAAACTCCACATTTTAGTAGTCAGAATGTCCCACTGTTGATCAAAGGCCTCACTGGAACTCTTTCTTTTTTATTAATTAAATAAATAAATATTATATCACATAGTGAAATGAAATAGAAAAACAGCTGTTTACTTAATTCTTTAATTTAACAGGAATGGTCTAAAAATCCAGGGTGGACAAAATACTCAGGTGAAACTGAAGAACGAGTCCCGTGTCCTCCTGATGATGCATTGATCTTTGATGTGGAGGTTCTTATGTCTGCTGGCAAAAGGCCCACATTGGCTTGTGCGGTGTCCACTGACGCATGGTGAGTAAACATTTGGATGTTGAAAAGTTCCCTAGGGAAAAATGAAATAAAAAAGTGCAAAGGCGAGTTGGTAGTGTAGGTACACTTACTGTTTGTTATATTGATTGCCTTGTTGGTTTGACTTAGTTTAGTGAATGCTTAGCATGAGGTTCCCCGACCCGACCTGAGGGAGCATTCAAGTATTATGTATCGCAATTTTTGGAGATGTTTGACCCTTCTCCCTCCCCCATGTAAGGCACCGTTGCATTTTTCTGTACTCTCCTCCCCACTAATAAAATGTTACGTAACTACCAAGTGACCATTTTACCTAAAAGTCGCAATTATGTGGCGTAAAGTACCGGAGAGTCTCTAAAATACCTTTGTTATTCTGAAGGGTTAAAACAAAACAATCTTACGTAACGCGCAGATCGAACCCCCCCGTGCCGCCCCCGTCTCGCCCCTGTAACGCATCGTAACGTTTTACAAGACCCCACCTCCCCCCAAATTTCGTTACGTAATTCTTGAACGCTCTCCGAGAATCTAACCTAGCACCCTATTGGATTAGACTTGGATTCCTGTCACGCTGACGGTCTCGGTCGCGCACATCAGAGAGAAAACAGTAGCAAATACGCGCCGCTGACGTCAGCGTCGCAGTATGCTGTATGGTGATATACAGGTTGAAATTTTACCATGTCACCTGGCCCCTTATTCACAACCATTCGACTCGCTTCCGATTCGGAAAGTCGTATGTCTATCTCGGTCGTTTTCGTAATGCCAGAAGAAGACAGATATACGACTTTCCGAAACGGAAGCGAGTCGAATGGTTGTGAATAAGGGGCCTGGAGGGAAAGAACTCTAAATACTGGAGATAGCAAATTTTACTCAAAGGAGACATTCCTTTATTTTTAAAGGAACAAATCTGCATACACAGTTTTTCGAAAATTATTTTGCCACACATATGGCATTGAATTGTACAGGTGTCGTGGAGGTATTTAAAGTAAACCTAAAACATTAAAAACTTGTGAAAAAGTTGCATCTTTGAGCCCCAATATTTTTGAAACTAGAAGTTTCTCAGGTATGGTCTAGGTTCTATCCTAGACCAACAAAATTATCACTATGACAAGTGCCAGTTTGGCTACGTCAGCAGTCTTACAGACAAGTGGCACGATGCCAACGGCAGATGAACACCAGCCGTCGCAACCTGTCGACGACGCGTCGGTTGCCAGCCACCGAAGCATCGACGACCGCCGTCGACGGGAGTCGACGCTTGCAGTTGTGGCATGCTGCGTAAATGTGTGTCGAACGCGTCTGCGGCTGCCGCCGACACCACAATTGAAAGCGTAGTCGGCGACGGATGCAGTTTATCTTCCGTTGGTAACGTGCCGCTCGTCTGTAAGAACGCTTAGGGTACTATTACACCCTATAAAGGGTGTAAAATACCTCTCAACGAAGCCGAAAGGCACTTGTTCTCCCCGTCATTTTTTTGTTTTACACTATACCTGCTAGTTACGGAAATATTGGGGATCAAAGTAACAACTTTTTGACAAGTTTTTTTTTTAAATAAAAGTTATTGTTAGATTTTACTTTAAGGCGCTTAGACGAGCTAAATTAGCAACTCTATTTGTGGTGGTTCAAACTTCGTTTGAATTGCTGTTAGAATAAAGTTCTAATCAGCTTGCACTACAAAGTGGTGGTTACGTCAGCCACTGCGGGCCAAATAGCGCGAAATGAGTGGTTTCGATCGATTTACAAAAAAACTATTAATTGGATTAAAAAACTAAAACAGTATCATGCTAATATATTGCTTGTAGAATTATTAGCCAAAAAATCAGAATGACCGCATGTATATTAGTATTTTTTTTATTGTTTGAAAGATATTTTTAGAGAAAAGTTCGTGATTTCTTTTTATCGAGCCAAATTAATTTTATTATGTTTTCAAAACAGTATCATGCTGGCATATATCCTGAAGAATATCGTATATTTTTCTGGTCTTGTTTATAGCAGTGAATCATATACTTTTAGTAATTATAAAACTCGCGTTTAGCTCATGTAATTGACCGAACCTCGTACCTACTATTCAATCTATCCATCAGTACAATGTCTTGAGTCAATGACGTATTATAAATAGACGCGTCATGCATGAACATCACGGCTGTCGAAAACAGCGTAAATACGGTCGGTACCTAGATAGCTACTTAGACGCTCGTAGAAAGGGAAAGAAAATTAAACGTCATCTATGGAATTTTTGTTGTTAGAGAGAGATAAATATATTTCTTTAATTTCGTTGTCATCTTCCCTTAACGGCACGTGACTTACGTCAGGCGTCAGCCGCCATTAGAAGGCATCGAAAAAAATAAAATAAAATACATTTTTCTTGATACTTACGCATGAAATGATACTTTTCTATCTTTCACAGTTAAAGTATAGTTTTTACATGCCCTAAAAACACAGGACGGCATTTTTTTTCGTTTTTTGAGGAAGTTATACACAAAAGTTATTTTAATGTCACGTACTGCCGCGGCACTGGTTGGTACGCGACTAAATGACAGTCCGGCAATTGCCTTGCATTCATCTTGCCACTACCGAACGTGGGCAACGTATCTATAGTTTTATATATCATTGTCTTGAGTGCGTTTCATTGAGTTATACGTATCACAAAACGTAATTTTTCGCCTAAAAAAAATTTTGTTTCCCAGCAATAATGTTTGTGTAAAGTAACTTAGTTTGATGTACAGAATGCTTGGGTGACACTCGGTGACAGCTTCGTGATGAGCTGGTTTGCGCCCTGTATACCCTATTCCAAAAGTGCTTTCACTGGAGGAAAGCCGCCTTATTGTAGGGTCGGTGCGCGCAAAGTCGCGATTACAAGCTAGGAAACTTACTGAAAATAAACTATTTTTCAAGTCCTCCTTAATCTTCACAGGTACGGCTGGACAAGTAAACCACTCGCAAATGGAGACCCCCACAAAGTGTTTGAGAACATAAACTACGATGATCTGATACCTCTGGAGACGGATGGCAGCAAACCAGTCGGGGATCTTAACAGACACAGGATCGTGGTCGGCCATAATGTCTCGTTTGACAGGGCTAAGATCAAAGAACAGTACTGGCTGGATAGGACAGGTAATAATTACAATATAGGCATAACGATAGTGTCAAAATAATTCAAATCTATTTGGTCCGTCAGTTAGAGTATTGAAAAATAATGAACACGTATTTTTTTGTTTTTCTAAATCATATATGTTTGGCAAAGATAAAACGCATCAAAACTCGGGACTGGAGGCTCGTGACGTCATAACTCGCTAAAAATTATACCAAGTCGGGACGTATTAAGAAATTTAAAAGCGTCGTATCTTCGTCAATTTTAGTATAAATAACAAAAGAAAAAATACGGGTCAAGTATTTTTTTTGGTAAACTGACGGACTATTATTTTTTGTGGTCTACCCTATTTCTGTTTCTCTCAATACGTGTTATCTCTAGGTAAAAATATTAGCCTAACTAACTAATCTACCAAACTGCATTGGGCCTAAAAGTCGAGCCCACATTGGACCCAGATAACCACCTTACAAGAAGGTTTCTACTGACAAAGTAGGTGTCTTTGTCGCAGCATCATCAGGACTATTTTCTTGTCGTTGTTTTTTGGTAATGGCATAATGCTAGTCAACCTTTTAGCTAAAAGCTAGGCTGATTATCCCGTGAATGCCTTGCGTGTAAGACCAGCCAGGGGCAAAAACTTGAAAACAAAGCGACCACGCGCTTATAGCACCCTCTGTGGGGTACGAGCCACGGCTTATGTCGTTGCAGGCGAGGGCAGTTAAGGGACAGGTTGGATCTGAGTGAGATTATTTAGGGCCTGGTTAAAAACTACTAGCTTAGCATCGCAGGACCTGGTTTGCTCAAAGCCTCAAACTAAACATGCTTTTGCTAGTTGATTCTATGTGTTTTTTGGACCTTTCCTGTATAATAGACTGAACAAGAAACTAAACTTCTATTGTCTAAGTTATAGAAAATGTAGTTTTGTTATATCAGATTATTTAGCGACACTTAATTGCACGGACACGAAAAAACTTCTAGAAGTCCTAGTTTGATTATGTTATGCCCTCGTATCTAATTTGTACACATCTCCTAAAATTAGTTGTAATGTACTTTATTGTTTTGTACCAGTTTGATTTTTGTTGTAATTGTTATTAGATTTATTTTATAATGTTTACTGTCCTAATTAAATTATGCAAAGCTAGATCAGGTTGGTCGCTACCTAACATTTGTATTTGACAATTTCGTTACGAGCAACGGCAGCAACTGTTATATATTATTGTAATTGTAGTTTAATTATAAGCACCAATTATACAATTGTTAAAAATAACTCTACTGCACTTAAATGTATACTTTTGTAATACCTTCTTTTTAAATAAATTATTCTTATTCTTATCGCGGGCTGGCTCGAGGAAAACCCCCGACTTTTGGGGACATTCACCTGCCATTCACCTGCAGCAAGTCTTCAGCTTCCATACATGTCTATTACTCCTCATCTCATCAGACACTTCCTTTCTGGGACACCGGAGGAATGACAGGGACATTATGTAGAAAGTTTGTTGTAACACCTGGGGTGGGTAATTTATGACATTTTCATCATCAGCGTAGCCTTTTCCCAACTATGTCGGGGTCGGCTTCCAGTCTCACCGGATGCAGCTGAATACCTGTATTTGACATGGAGCAACTGCCTATCAAACCTCCACAACCCAGTTAGTACTGGGTAATACGATATCTATACTAATATTATAAAGCTGAAGAGTTTGTTTGTTTGTTTGAACGCGCTAATCTCAGGAACTACTGGTTGGAATTGAAAAAATATTTTTGTGTTGGATAGTCCATTTATCGAGGAAGGTTATAGGCTATATATCATCACGCTATGACCAATAGGAGCGGAACATAAATGAAAAATGTTGCAAAAACAGGGAAAATTTATTCCTTTTGTGAGCTTTTTCTCTCATATATGTGACGCAGACGAAGTTGCGTGGGTCAGCTAGTCACTTGATAAGACTGGTTGTCAGACTTTTTGGGCTACTGACTACCTGTAACGTAACCACTGTCAAAGATCTTCAAATAACAGCCGGGACCAACAGCTTAACGTGCTTTCCGAGGCACGGAGGAAACTCGGTATGTACCGTACCCATCCACAGACCAATCTAGGCAAGCACGGCTTAACCTAAAGATTGACCCGAGCGGCTGTTATTATTTTGCCAGAGCTCCTTAATGTTATTAGTAGTTATTTATGATATTACTCCAGCTGTAAATGTTTCTTTGTATGGACAGGTGTACGTTTCATGGACACAATGTCGATGCATACTTGCGTAAGCGGCGTCACAAGCTACCAGCGAACTGTACTGAAAGCGAAGAACAAGGAGCCTCACCCTTCAGATGATGACTGGATCGAGATCAGCTCGCTTAACAACCTTAGTGAGGTATCGTACCAACGAAGTCAGATATTCTACTTCCTACTGAGTATTATAAGTGTGAAAGTTGGTGAGGATTGATGGATGTATGTTTTATACTCTTTCACGCAAAAACTACTGATTGGATTTGGATGAAATTTGGAACACGAATAATTTATAACCTGGATTTTTATCCCGGTAGTATAATGACGTGGGACATTACCATAACCTTGTCTTAATATAAAAAACACTGTGTAACAATATTCGTTCACACTAATCTCACCGCGTCCGGCGGTTCACGGACACAGTTAATGTTTTGAATTTTCTTTTAAGACTATTTTAAAATATTTCCTATTATGATTCTGCCACTTTAAAGTGGCCATTTTAGACCCCCTGAATGCACTCTGACAATTTGCGGAGAGCTGTCCCTTACTTACACCCTGGTTAATCCACCTCAATAAACAAAAACAAAAACGAATATTCTCCACAGGTCCACAGACTATACTGCGGCACAGCCATAGACAAGCAAACCAGAGATATATTCGTTGAAGGAACCATGGAGGACGTCCACGACAACTTCCAAGCTTTAATGTATTACTGTGCGAATGATGTCGTGGCGACCCACGACGTGTTGAAGGAATTGTTGCCGTTGTTCTTGGACAGGTTCCCCCACCCTGTCACTTTGGCTGGTATGCTGGAGTTAGGTAAGCTTATTAATAGTGCAATGTATAAAGAAAAGGGGGTGTACATTTTGAAATGGTGGACCTCTATATTTTTTTTTTTATAAAGGGTGTAAAAATCTTCTTTACGAATCCGAAAGGCACTTCGTCCAATAAATGTTTGGTTCTACACCATACTTGTTACTAAAATAAGAAAATCAACCTTTGTTAACTTTTAATAACGTAAGCGAGAAATATTTAAACAAAATAAAGACAAAGAAGTATAATGTTTTTTTTTCATTAGAACCGTCAGATAGTAACAAACAGTTGTCAAGGTAACCACAGCTACATAGATATGTAGAGAGAGGACACACTAAAGAGGATGTATAGAGTCTTCACACCCTCGGAACTTTTTTTAGAATTCTGAAATTCTCTTGAGACCAATCTTTCCGCTCAATTCTTCCAATCTTGGGCCAAAGAGCGGTTTGGTAAACATGTCCGCTAGTTGTCTGACAGATGGTACTTGTTTCACTTCAAGTTCACCATTGTTCACACATTCACGCACAAACAGATGCTTCAGCTTAATGTGCTTGGTCCGCTTATGGTATTCATATTTTGGATTTTGTGAAAGCTTTACAGCTGATTCGTTATCGAGATAAAGCTGTGGTTTTTGTAAGTCACTCAAGTCTTTCAACAGGCTAGTCAGCCACAAAATTTCTTGAGCAGTTTCGCTGGCTGCAATTATCTCCGCTTCAGTCGACGACAGTGAAACTACAGATTGTCGCTGGCTTCTCCAGCTAATAGCTCCTCCTCCGAGAGTAGACACACCATCCCAGATGTTGATCTGCCTGATGTTTGATCTCCTGCGAAATCAGAGTCAGAGTAACACACTAAATTCTTTGGGTTCTCTGTTGTGTGCCTATATATTAGACCTTTGTCAGTAGTTCCCTGCAAGTAGCGCAGGATCCGTTTCACCAACATGACATCTTTAATTGTGGGTGTTTCCAAGTGTGTGGATGCTTTGCTAACAGCAAAGGCAATATCTGGCCTTGTTCCTACTGCTAAATAAGTAAGAGCTCCAACGGCCTGTCTGTACGGAAAATCTATCTTATTTTCAGCGTTTGTTTCCGTATCGTTGATAACTTCTTTAATTATCGGAGTCGGTGTTGACTTGCTGTTTATCATACTGAACTTATCAAGAACCTTCTTTGTATAGGCTTGTTGGCATATGGTTATTCTGCCTTTTTTCGGCTTTTATTTCCATACCAAGAAAGTAAGAGGCTGGTTTAGTTGTGATCTTGAAACGAGCTTGTAGTTCCATAATAAACTCATCTCCAGCAGCATTTGTGTTAGACGCTACCAATCCATCATCAACGTATAGTCCAATTATTACTTTGGACTGTCCTCTGATTCTGGTGTATAAACAAGGGTCTGCTTCACTTTGTTTAAAACCAGTTTCTGTCAGGAATTCGGAAATGCAAGAATTCCAGCATCGTGGCGCTTGTTTGAGCCCGTATAGACTGCGGATTAGTTTGCATACCCGTTTAGTTCCGTCTTGGAAGCCTTCAGGCTGCTTAATGTAAATTTCTTCCTCAACTGTTCCATTCAGGAAGGCTGTTGTGACGTCGAAATGACATAAGTTAAGATTTTCTTTAGCACTGATTGCTATAATTGTTCGTATAGTGCTGAGTCGAGCCACAGGACTAAAGGTTTTATCGTAATCGATGCCTTCTTTTTGTGAATAGCCTTTAACTACCACCCTGGCTTTGAATTTATCAATGGAGCCATCTGGATTCGTTTTCAGTTTGTAAACCCATTTACAAGATAGTGCTTTTCGTCCTTTAGGCAACTTCACTAAATCCCAGGTTTTGTTTTCATTTAGTGAGTTTATCTCGTTCTGCATTGCTTCGAGCCATTTATCTCTGTTAGGTGAATCTAATGCTTGTTTATATGTCACTGGATCTATTGGTAAATTTTCAACTTCAGCGACAGCTGCCAATACATACTCATCATACCGTTTTGGTAGTTGTATTGTTGATCTAGGTCTAAGATCATGTCGATTTAGTTCAGAATCTTGTTCTATTTCGGCTACATTTTCATTATTGATGTCTTCATGATCAGAGATTTCATGGTACTGTTCACTATCAGTATCAGGTTCTTGATCATTAACATCGTCGTTTTCAAGTACGTTATTTTGTTGAATTTCATCAACAATATCGATATCTACTACCGTTTTCTTGATTTCTGGAGCCGAATCTCCATTCTGGTTTTTATTGTATGTAAAGTTGTTAACATTACCTGTAATGTTTGCGTAGTAATTTGCCTTTACAACTTTTACATCTTTGGAAATAATACTTTTGCGTTTGGATGGAACATAAACTCTGTATGCTTTGCTGGTGTCTGAGTATCCAACAAACATTCCTGGTATTGCCTTGGATACAAACTTATGACCTCTTGGTCCTTTCTTCAGTACGAAGGCTTTGGATCCAAAGGGATGGAGATGATTAACACAGGGCTTTCTTTGTATCCATTTCTCGAATGGTGTTTTATTATCAATAGAACTGTTTATTGATCTATTAGATAAGTAATTTGCTGTATTAATTGCTTCTGCCCATAGGTTTAATGGTGCTTTAGCATCAATAAGCATCGCTCTGGCTTTCTCCACTAGTGTCCGATTTTTCCTTTCAGCTATACCGTTCTGGTGAGGTGTATAGGGTGCTGAAAAACGCCTGGCAATCCCGTGTTCCTTTAGATATGCTTGAAATTTCCCGTTAACATATTCTGTGCCGTTATCCGTTTGCAAATGTTTAATTTTATTTCCAGTAAAATTTTCCATTTCTTGTTTGTACTCTTTGAATTTGTCTAGTACTTCAAATTTGATTTTAAGAAGTATACCCGTCCATACCTACTGTAATCGTCAATGAAGGTGACGAAGTATCGGTTCTTAGCGTCAGAAGGTGTATGGATAGGACCACAGACATCACTGTGAACAATGGCTAGACGTTCATTAGTTCGAGGAGTAATTCGCTTGGGAGGACTTGTCACTCGAGTCATTTTCGATTCTATGCATGTTTCGCAATCTGAGAAAGTCTCATTTTTATTAAAGTTTAACCCAATCAGAGTATCATTATTCAGAGCTAGGCGGAGGTCTTGGATGTTCATATGACCAAGTTTCCTATGCCAGTCGTGTATGGAACCTTGCTCCGCATTTATTGACCTTTTCGCAGGAATAGCCGCAAAGCTTTGTTCAATGTTTGGCAATTTTACACGATATAGACCCTTTGACTTTGTTGCGGTCATTAACAACTTCCCAGTTTTATTGCGTACGACTGCTTTTTCTCTATCAAATTCTACTGATGCACCGTAACTTGTGATACTCGGTACCGATAATAGATTTGTGTAAAGTGTGGGTACATATAGTGTGTTTTCTAAATGTATTTTCCCGAATTTGTTGTTAAATGTAACTCTGCCTTACTTTGTTGCGGTCATTAACAACTTCCCAGTTTTATTGCGTACGACTGCTTTTTCTCTATCAAATTCTACTGATGCACCGTAACTTGTGATACTCGGTACCGATAATAGATTTGTGTAAAGTGTGGGTACATATAGTGTGTTTTCTAAATGTATTTTCCCGAATTTGTTGTTAAATGTAACTCTGCCTTCACCCATAATTTCCGTAGAGTGAGCTTCAGATGCAAAGTTCAGTTTTCTTGAAACAGTCTTCATATCTTTGAAGAACTCACGATGAGAAGTGCATCCACTGTCAAGTACCCATTCGTCCTCGTTGTGACGGTTTGAAGTTAAAAGGCACTCTTCAGCATAGTGAGAGTTATCATTGTTGTTTGGCTTTGACTTCTTTTCTTTATTCTTCTTCCAGCAATTAGTACATATTTTGTGAGATTTCTTCTGAAAAATTTTGCTACCAGTCTTGCAGATTTTACAAAAAGCATATAGAGCGTTCTCTTCTTCATGTTCATGATGTTGTTCACCAGATTCATAGTCTTTATTATGATGACGAGCGTCACTTTCTTCAATAATTTTAATTTTAAGTTCTTCCGGTTTTGGCAAGACGTCACGTGACTCTATAGCAACGCGGAAATTTTCATATTCAGAGGAGAGGCTGTATAGCATCATTGTAGTTAACAGATCCTCATGAATATCCACGTCCATATCTGCCAGTTTTTCCACCGTGTCCATGAACTTGTTTAAGTGTGCACGTACATCATTTCCTTCAAGTTTTGAAAGGATTATTTGCTTCAGAAGATATGCCTTACGTGCCGGTCCTTTACTCGCATGAATGTCTTTGAGTTTGTCCCACAAAGCCTTTGCTGAGGTGCATTTTTTAATTTCTCTTAGTTGAGAAGGAGCGATTATTAAAATCAATTCAGATTTTGCTTGTTTGTCCCCTTCGATGTCTTCTGCACTAGCGTTAATTTTTGGGGTTCGCTCAACATACTTCCACAATTTGTTTTTTGTTAAAACAGCTTCCGCCTGTATCACCCAGGTATCATAGTTGTCCTTGTTTAGTGGATCAATGTGAATCGGCATGTTTGCAGCACAGGCATGAGACTTTAATACCAATCTGCTTACCGACGTTTTTTACTTTATTCGCTCTGCTACCATGTTAACTTTTAATAACGTAAGCGAGAAATATTTAAACAAAATAAAGACAAAGAAGTATAATGTTTTTTTTTCATTAGAACCGTCAGATAGTAACAAACAGTTGTCAAGGTAACCACAGCTACATAGATATGTAGAGAGAGGACACACTAAAGAGGATGTATAGAGTCTTCACAACCTTGAATTGAATAGATCATTTTGGTTAACAGGGTCCGCGTATTTACCAGTCAACTCAAACTGGCTGCAATACATAGATTCAGCAGAAACAGTATTCGAAGATTTAAAGTTGGAATCTCGACAGTTACTATCACTCAAAGCTGACGAGGCTTGCAGAATGATGGCAGATAACTCTTACAAGAAAGACTTGTGGATGTGGGATCAAGACTGGTCGGTACAGACGTTAAAACTAAAAAAACAAACCAAGAAAAAGAAAACCGTTCCAATTAATGAAAAGGAGGTTGAAACGGCCAATGATTTTGAAAATAGAACATCCATTTCGCAAACAGAATCTCATACTGAAAATGAAAAGACAGATTTAAAAAAGCTTAAAATTTTAAATGAAGAATACATACGATGTTTTGAATCTAGAAATACTAAAATGAATGAGAAATCTGTCAAAGAGTTAAGCAAAGAGTTTGATTATCTGTTTGAGTTAGGTGAACAGTTGCCGGTTAAAAGGCCGTATTTGGCCGGTTATCCGGCTTGGTACAGGAAGTTATGTACTAAACCCGGAAAAGACCCGGATTGGACGCCCGGAGCCAATCACGTTACAACTAGTATGCAAGTAAGTGTTTATTGTTACATTTAATGATAAGCCGAGTTCATTCTTTTTACTCAGGAGCAGTCGCGCGCAAAAGATGTCATCTGTCTAGCCTTTTCCCAACTATATTGGGGATTATGATAACCGGATACAGCTGAATACCAGTATTTTACATGGAGCGACTGCCTATCTGACCTCCACAACCCAGTTGGTAGTTGGTAATACGATACCGCTTGGTAAGACTGGTTGTCAGACTTTTTGGGCCACTGACTACCCCTGTAACGACTGTCAAGAATGGACAAATGACAGCTTGAACCAACAGCTTAACGTGCTTTCCGAGGTACGGAGGAAACTTGGTATGTAAGGGTGGTCACCCATCCACTGACCAACCTAGGCAAGCACGGGTTAACCTAATGATCGACCCGAGTGGCTTTTATTATTTCGCAACGATTATTTAGAAAAGAAATAAATAAGTAAATCTTTTTCTCTAGATAACCCCAAAGCTGCTTCGCCTATCCTGGGAGGGCTACCCCCTCCATTACATAAAGTCAGAAGGGTGGGGCTTCCTCGTCCCTTATAGTCGGCAGCGCAGTGAAGATGCAGAGGAACCTCTGGTGCCATTAGAAGAACTCTTGCAAGCCTGCCCTTTGGCATTCTGCAAGGATTCCGAGTTCCAACCCGATGTGTATATGCTGCCTAAAACCGTAGAGGTAAGAGTTCAAAATCAAAAGTTAGAAAAAAAAGTCAACTCTTCAAACCAAATAATTATACAAGGTGTCGCTTTGCATCCTAGTCAAATTCAAGAGTATGTTTCAGATTATCCAACTGAACGACTTTCACTATTGAATCACCATCTTAAGGTCGTAGCACACTTATCGACTCGGAAAGGGATCGTCACTGCCTCGCCTTTCCCCTTGGCGTCAAACAGGCGTCCACGTAACGTAAGCGCATCAGAAGCTCCGGCACGTCGACTCGGCTACAGCTAGGCGACGCGACGTCGCGCTTACGGTTCGCCGACCGCTGTGGTCGACGGCTAGGCTAGTACAATCATTTTGAATGCGAACGCTAAGTGTAGCGCACGGCCGGCGTGGACGAAGAGACGTAAGCTAGGGTACGGAGAGCCGTAAGCTAGGCCACGGAGAACCGTAAAGGCGCGATTCCATTAGGCAAGTTACTTGATGCAAGTTGCAAATTGCATACAACTTGAACAAACCTGCATACAAGCTACAACTTGTGTGAGGTAGTTTGAACTTGTACATTTTTTTAATCAAGTCACGTGCAGGCACGGAGTGCACATTGAACGCGCAAGTGTTAGTTGTACGTTTTGAATTGCGAACGAGTGACGTGTCCTACTCAATTGTTGAACATCTCCACTTGTATGCAAATAAAACCTGTATGCAATTTGCACACTCTCAAAAACATGTTTCCAATGCCAGCAACTTGTACGCAAATGTGACGTCATATTTGGATGAAAACTTGCCTAATGGAATCGCGGCTTAAGCGCGGGGACTGCAAGTCGATTACGCACCGCACCGCGGTTCGTGAGCTTGTCCCGAGGCGAGGCGATTACGTTACGATTCCGATTAGTGTGCGTTGCAGTAGGGAGTATAAATGTAGCAATACAAATAATACTGAACGGGTCAAGTTGATACGATTTCATACGTGTGCTACGACCCTAAATCGCGTAATCGTAAAAAAATAATCAGCTGTGTGCTGTGTCATACATTTGGTCGAGTAGGTATTGGAATTTTGTATGTGGCCGTTGATTATTTTTTTGCGATTACGATGGTGGTTCCATGGAGAAAGTTGTTCAGTTTGATGGTCTGTAGTACACCCTTGAATTTGAGCAGGATACAAAGCGACACCTCGTATTTATTATCTCGAATGTACTTTAGGGCATCACGAATACAATGAAGTATGCGGGGGGTAGGGGGCGCACGGTGTGGTACTGCGACGGCGTAACAACACAGCACTTACTGTAGCCATAGAACCCGTGTTACAAAAGTCATTTATTCATATTAGGCTGACAATCTGAAATCAGGCCCCGTATTCACAACGCTTCGATTCGGGAAGTCGTATATCTGTCTCGCTCGTTTTCGTTATGCCAAAAAAGGATAGACATACGACTTGTCGACTTTTTGAACGTAACCCATATAATATCATCAGTCCTATAATCCGACTGTGTACCTATACATAGCACAGAGTCTTAAATGTAATAAGGGGCTAGCCTATTGCCATCAACCGTCACAAGTCAAGACTCCGAGTTGCGAGAAGCACGACTGCTGAGCCTGAGGTCCTAGGTCCGATTCCCAGGTCGGGGAAAGTGTTATTGGGTTTTTCGTTCAAGTATTTCTCAGTAGCAGCCACGGAATCTGAATTTGAGTCTAGGGCAATAGACTCACCCCCTATTTATTATTTACTAGCTGACCCACGCAACTTCGTCTGCGTCAAAAGTACTACCTACCTACTACTCTACCTAATCCTACCTACCTACTACTCTACCTAATCCTACCTACCTACTACTACCTACCTAAGCCTACCTACTACCTTCCTACTACTACTTACCTAATCCTACCTACCTTCTACTACCTACCTACTACTACATTTTTTTACAAAAAAAAAAAAATGCTAATCTATTTAGTCCGTCGGTTAGAGTATTGGATAATAATTAAAACGTTTTTTTTTGTAAATCAATGAAGATTGCCAGAGATAAAACGCATCAAAACTCAGGAGACGCACTTAAAATTATACCAAAGCGTGACGTATTGGGAATTTTAAAAGCGTCGTATCTTCGGCAATTTTGATTTAAGAAACAAAAGAAAAAATACGGGTCAAATATTTTTTTCATAATCTACCTGACGTAGACGAATTAGATTTTTTGTCGTCTACCCTATAGTCCCTATTAGAACGTGATTTAGTTGTTGTGAGGAGCTCGTGGCTAAATAATATCAGCCGCTCGGGCTGATCTTTAGGTTAAGCCATGCTTGTCATGCCATGTCAATGGGTGACCACCCTAACATACCGAGTTTCCTCCGTGCCTCGGAAAGCACGTTAAGCCGTTGGTCCCGGTTGTCATTTGTCCATCTTTGACAGTCGTTACAGGTAGTCAGTGGCCCCAAAAGTCTGACACCAGTCATACGAAATGGTATCGTATTTCCCAGTATTAACTGGGTTGTGGAGGTCAGATAGCAAGTCGCTACATGTAAAATACTGGTATTCAGCTGCATCTGGTTAGACTGGAAGCCGACCCAACATAGTTGGGAAAAGGCTAAGCAGATGATGATGATAGTTTTTTAGTTGTTGTATACCACACAAATTCTTGTTATAGGAAGATCTTGGCAAGCGTGCTTACTACGCTAGAAAGAAAAAGGACGAACAGGCTGCCGCTAACAAGTACCACGGCCTTGGGGTGTGGTCCGGAATTGAAGTTCAAGGTAACTCAAAGCTCAATAACTCTCACCACAATATTACTATAATAGTTACTTTATAGTTGCTCGTTTACACTTTATTTATTTTTTATTCTTATTCGTGGCATCACTTTGGGCCCTATCAGAATATCAGCGCTGTGACTTTTTTTTAAATGTCACAGCACCATGCTGAGATAGGAGCCCTTTGGTCTCGTACAGGACAAATTGTGTTTGTACTTTTTTTTTGTTTTTTTTTATTTTTCTCACTATGTTTACTTTTTATTAGTGTGTTTTGTCCTGTCGGGCTAATAAATGCTTTTTCTTTCTTTCTTTATGATGAATTTTCCCGCTCGCAACATTTCTTATTGCTGCTCCGCTCCTATTGGTCATAGCGTGATGTTATACAGCCTATAGCCGTCCTCGATAAATTGACTATCCAACGCAAAAATAAAGTTTCAATTCGAGCCGGTGGTTCCTGAGATTAGCGCGCTCAACCAAACTCTTCTGCTTTATAATATTAGTATAGATTTGATGCGCGTACATGTTCAAAGTAGTGGGTTCGAACCCAGACGGGCGCATTACTTTGTGTAATTTATGTCATAACCACTGCTCTCAAAACCGGTGAAGGTAAACATCGTGAGGAAACCGGCATGTCCTAGAACCAAAAAATTACACGTGACATCTACCAATCCGCACTAGTCCCGCGTGGTGGATTATAGCCCATTCCCTCTCATAGAAATAGGGGGATGATGATGATGGTGGTGATCACTCGTGAAAATAATAATAGTTTTTGTTTCATCGAAATCTGACCAGGATTTCGAAAGTCAACAGAGCGTTGTGAAGTTTTTTTTTAAATTTGCGTTCCTTCGCGCGCTACTGCGATGACGTCACGCCTTCGAGTGTCTCGCACTTGGCCGCTTTTATTTTAACCACACTTATTATTTTCAGGCTGTTGTCATTTCCTTCGATTGCCACATAAGGAGGGCCCAAAATATAAAGTGGGCAATCCTTTAGCCAAAGACTTCTTAGAGATGTTCAGTCAGAACGTGCTCTCCGCTCAAGGGAATGAAGCTGAAAAGGTAAAGCGTAAAGATGAAAAAAAATCTTTAATCCCTACTTATAAAGTTTAGTTTCCACTGCAACAACAATATTATTTAGTGTCTTTTTAAAGTCGCTTAATGTAAGGTTGATATAAGCTTAATTGGAAGGAATAATTTCAATACAAACATTTCTTTGAGAAATATTCGGCAATCTCTATTTGGTATCTACCATCGCTGAACCATGTTCTAGTCAGATCGAACAATTCCGCAAATCCGAGCGGCTCTTTTGCTGAATATGTACCTATGTAGTACCCCCCTTTTTTTTTTTAGGATGGGAAATCATCAAATGACTTCTCCCACTCTGGGCGGAGCGGGAGGGAGTGTCAGACTCTTACTGACTAAAACCCATCCATGTTCCTTCCTCCCCCTTTATGTTCAGGGGCCGCGGTATCTTTTTCGAACAGGCCCGCAACCCCGGAACAGGCCCGCAACCCCGGACCTATGTAGTACCCCTGACCTCTTTCTTTTTTTTGCATTTAGGTGCTAACATTCGGTCGGATGATGTCGTACTGGCGAAACAACAGGGAACGTATACTGAGCCAGCAAGTGGTCTGGTTGCCGGACGAGTTGCTTCCAACAGCACTGCGCAGTGGTCTGAAGAAGTACGGAGCCATCATACCACAGGTTGTGGTCTGCGGAACGTTGACAAGACGGTGAGTGACATGAGTTTAAATGTGGACAAGAACTGGTGAAGAAGAAAATGGGGGTGCTTCCCTTGCTACGCTCGGGATTCTACTCTAGAATCCTTCGCTGCTCTCGGAATCGAACTTAGTCCCTCGAATTAAATTCTCTTTTTTTTTCACTTGTTTATAATCTACTAAAATCCTTTAGCTATCCAGTGATGTAAATAAGTTTTGGATGAAGATGATAGATTTATGTAACACCAAACTGTATCCCCCGATTTTGTTATTAGTCGTTTTTTTTTATCTGCTTCCCAATATGGAAGCAATTTTAAAGACGTATCCACGTCAAGACTTTTTTTATGTCAACGCGCTTAAAGAAGTTTTCACTTCTTGAATGGACTATTTTTGAATGAAGCGTGGCCGTATTTTCTTCCACAATTTAGTTTTTTTTTTCAAAGCAGCGGTATAGCTGTATACATCGATGCTGAAGTACCTAGATAGTATCAATAGAAACAAGTTTTGGAAGAGACAAAATGTTCTAAAGTGTTACGTTTGCGAGATATTAGCTATCAAAGTTATAGTTAATTCCCTGGTGGAATCTTCAGTACAACTTTAATTTGATCAGACACGCATAAACGTGTATCAATCGATATCTGGCATATATCAAGGTTTTCTGGTGGCTGCTGCTTAAAAAAAGAAACTCCAGCCAAAAAATTCAAACCCCATTAATTTTGGTCATCAGAGCTAGCGAGCCAACATGGATGACAGCTAGCAACGCGCACAAGGAGCGCGTGGGCTCCGAGCTGCGCGCCATGGTGCAGGCGCCGCCCGGACACAAGTTTGTGGGCGCTGACGTCGACTCACAGGTAACCTGTGTACTATACTACTGACAGGTAGTGACACAGCCGAAAGATGTCCTGGGCTATATTTCACCTTTGTACTATACTACTGACAGATAGCGACACAGCCGATAGATGTCCAACTCCGAGCTATTATTTACATGTGTACTATACTACTGGCAGATAGCGACACAGCCGAAAGATGTCCTCCTCCGGGCTATATTTCACCTTTGTACTATACTACTGACCGATAGCGACACAGCCGAAAGATGTCCGCCTCCGAGCTATGTTTCACCTGTGTACTATGCTATTGACATATGGCGTTACAGCCGAAAGGTGTCCACCAAGGAACTCTATGTTTCACCTTCAACTACATTAGGTCAACCGCTCATCAATGGTAATAATTTCACTTGGCTTGATATTTTCCTTAGAAAGAAATAAAAACTTCATCCCATAGTATAGTATTTTAGTGCTCGCCTTCGTAATAACATAACATTAATTTATGTTCAGGAAACTTTGGTCCATAGATAAATACCTCAAAAAATAACATAAACATGAAAGATACAAATACTATACTGTACTATAGCCTAAACTATGTTAAATTCTGTGGTTCTTGCATCGGAACACCACTCCCTGCGGCCTCCCAAGTCCTCCTCCAAGACGTGGTGCAGATAACACGTTGGTATCGCATCACGAATGCCCTAAAGTTGATTTGGCGAGAGTGAATCTGCTTGAGAGATTCACTCTCGCCACGTAGTTGGTCTTCTGACGCTCGTACTCCTCGATGTCTTCCGCCGTAGTGGTGTAGTGTAGCGGGAGATGTACACCGGAGTGTTCGTAATACAAAACAAATTATGCTGAATAAATTAAAGATTGTTACTGAATAGATTAAATTACTTTTCTTTACATTTAATTGTAGGAACTATGGATAGCAGCGCTACTAGGAGACAGCACCCTGGGTCTGTGCGGCGGCAGCGCGTTCGGCTGGGCGGTGCTGGCCGGAGACAAGAGTCGCCACACCGACCTGCACTCCCTCACCGCCGCCGCCGCCGCCGTGTCCAGGGACCACGCTAAAGTTATCAATTATGCCAGGATTTATGGTGAGATATCTTTTCAGAGTGACAAAGCAGTATAACAACACTACAACAGCAATAACAACAATATACAACAACAATACAACAACAACATCAAAACTGGTATTCGGCTGCATTCGTTTAGACTGGAAGCCGACCCCAACATAGTTGGGAAAAGGCTAGGCAGATGATAAATCTCATGCGCTGCACACAACCACCGGTAACGGGGACCCGGCTCGGCTAAGTCCCAAGCTTGTACGACGTACAGGTGTTGGCGACGTCGGCGGAGAGAAATATTCGTCGCTAGAGCTCGACGCGACTGGCACTGCCGGTGACACTGAAGACCCGGGGTCCGGCGGCGGCGAGGCGGAGCCTAGCGACGAGTCCGGGGTTGTAAGGCGTGCGCGTCGTAAGGCAACTCTCATGGTCATTTTCTTAAAATCATCTCATTATTCTTGTTATAGGAAATGTTTGAATTGACGTCTTTGACAGACGTCATTGGTCGTGAGTAACAGTTTTTTCATATTTTCAATGTTTTGATTTTCTTTCCGGTTTTCTTTCAATTTTATTAATATTTGTGTGATTCCAAAACTGTATTAGAAGAACTATTGTAAAAGTGTTTTGTATCAAAACCAATATTTTTATGAAATACAATGATGATGATTTTTTTTTACCGATCAGCTCACGGTGTTGCCAGGTTCTATTTATATTTATTATTATTTTATTTTTTTTTACTTACAGGTGCCGGTCAGAACTTCGCAGAGAGATTGCTGAAACAGTTCAATCCTACCATGACAACATCGGAAGCCAAGAGCAAGGCGGCTAAAATGTTCAGCTCAACTAAAGGCAGGCGCGTCTACCAACTGAAAAAGGAGTACATGGAAGGGTTTATGGAAGAAAATTTGGATGAGCAGGTATATAAGGAGCTAGTGGCTAAATAATAACAGCCGCTCGGGTCTAACTTTAAGTTAAGCCACCCTTGCCTAGATTGGTCTATGGATGGGTGACCACTCTTACATACCTAATTTTGTCCGTGCCTCGGAAAGCATGTAAATCCGTAGGTCCTGGCTATCATTTGTTCATCTTTGATAGTCGTTACAGGTAGTCAGTGTCCTAAAATGTCTGACAACCATTCTTACTAAGTGTCAAAATTCATAAAAGTCTAGGAACGATTTTGACCTTGAAAAAGCATTTCCTCGACCTCTATGAACTTCACTGACGGTAAGCACATGGCCTCGGACTTGTGCAGTTCCACCTCGAGACCCAGTTGCCGGATCCTCTCTACGACTATCGCAACCCCGCGGTCACCTCGTGCGACCTCCCCTGTGCCAGCACCAGGGTGACACCACTAGAGAGGTCGCCGCACATCACCCAGTCGTAACTGATATCCCACAGGGGCGGTCCCAGAACCGATCCCTGTGGGACACCGCACGACATCTCTAGCCGGTTCCAAACTCCGCAGCGACCGGGGTAGACGACGGCCCTGTCCGTCAGGTAGTCCCGACCACACGACGGAGGTAGGTCGGCACCAGGTGATACCAGAGTGCTTCCCTGATGCAGCTCCATTTTGTTTTAAATTACAGACTAACTTTTCGTCCTTCTTTTCTTTTCAATTGTGTTTAACCCCTGACGCAAAAACGACGGGGTGTTATAAGTTTGACGTGTCTGTGTCTGTCTGTGGCATCGAGCTCCCGAACGCATTAACTGATCTTGATTTTGTTTGTTTGTGTTACTCGAGAGTGTTCTTAGCTCTGTTTAATAAAAATCAGTCCAACATGGCCGCCGCCACAAAATGGCGGATTACATATTTGTTCAACAACTCCCTCAATATGGGTATCCAATGAAAGGGCTTGACTAGTAGAATAATGTACTATGTATGTCGGGTTTTATTTTAAATTTAATGTAACTTGTTTCTAACGCGCTTTAATATTACAGGTGGTAGAGATGACGTCGTACCAAGCGATGCGCCTCGCTAAGATGAGCGGGAAGCAAGTGGAGGACATGTTCGACAGGCCCAAGTGGGTCGGAGGCACCGAGTCCGATATGTTCAACAAGTTGGAGGAAATCGCTGGTAAGCTAATACTTCTATATTGATACTAATGTTATAAAGACGAAAGATTTGTATGTTTCTATTTTTGTATATATGTCACCGTAAAATTGTCAAATACGTTATATTATAATATCTCTAGCGATATTGTAAAGTCTCGAATTACTGTCAAATGAACATATTGCTTACAACAAAACGCATTATTTTTCGTGAAATGCATGCGATAGTAGTCAACTTACGCGGTGTGGAGGGAAGGAGGGGTCCCCCTTGCCCAGTGGCACAACTCTCATGAAAAGATAATGCACCGTTTCTGAGAAATACCGATTAATATAACATAACCTTAAAACACTTTATATTCTCCCTAAAAAGCGTAGTCGACGGAGCCCCGCTTCGCGGTGCACCTATTTCCGAGTGCAGGGTTTAAAGGAACCTAACTAACCTAACGGGGGGGTGCCCCAAGTCCCGATTATGGGGGCAGAGATACTTCCGTATGTTCAGTTGACAATAATTCGAGACTTTACAATATCGCGAGAAAAAACACGTTATATTGTAATATAACGTGTTTGACAATTTTACGGTGACATATATACTTAAAAACTACTGGACCGATTTGAAAAATTCTTTCAGCAATGGATAGTTACATTATCAGCGAGTAACATAGGCTATATTTTATCCCCGTACTCCGACGGGAACAGGAATTACGCGGGTGAAACCGCGTGACGTCCGATAGTTATACTTAACTTAACATTACGCCTGCAGGGAAACCGATCTTTTTCCCGATTTTTTTTCTTGAATTTCATTTTACAAAAACCTATTAACCAACTCCTATTTTTGCCATGTGCTTTATTTGACTTATTTTTAGTACATCGAAGTATCATGAGTGTCATAGGTATTATTTCACCAAACTATGTTTCACCGATTTGCAAAATAAGTTTTTAAATTGCTACTGGCCGAAGCGTCTTGTGAACTTTTTCATTTGCCATATTGTCTCCACAGCGAAACTAAATTTTAGGGAATATTATTTGGTAATAATATACAGTAAACAACCATAAAATATCTGAGATCACCCAGATTGGGGTATTTTTTTTATGCCGGTCAACTAAAATAAACGCACTAATAAAATAAAGCTTATGGATATCAACATTTTTATTATGCCACCTAAGATTTATACCCATAAATAATAATGATTACTAAAATATAAATGCTACTGGTCAAGGGAAATGTGCCGATCTGCTTGAAGCCCAAACTCATCGATGTTTGTCCTGCGCGTCCCAACTTACGGTGCTCGAACCTCGTCACTCAACTTTTTGCAAAAATTCGATGAGTCAGATCAGCCCCCGTATCACGGGAATTACGCGTGTGAAACCGCGTGACGTCCGCTAGTATTATATATAGCATTTTATCATCACACTAGCGGACGTCACGCGGTTTCACACGCGTAATTCCCGTTCCCGTGGGAGTACGGGGATAAAATATATCCTATGTTACTCGTGGATAATGTAGCTTTCGAATGGTGGAAGAATTTTTAAAAACGGTCCAGTAGTTTTTAAGCCTATTCATTACAACCAAACAAACAAACAAACAAAGTTTTCCTCTTTATAATATTAGTGTAGAAGTGTAGATAACATCTTCGAATTTATTGTCATACATTTCTTTGAATTTATATTGACATTATCAAGTTTTTACGACATTGACATTTAGTTAATATATTTTTTAATGGGAAATTATAAGTCTAGCCACAAAATTATGTATTGGACACGTGATTAAACTTCTAATTTTATAACTAAGCAACGAGAAAATTACATAGCCTCTAATAAACTAATTCGTCTTTTTTACAACGCCAACTAAATATTCTATAGAAAGCGTCAAGTAAAATCATCAATTATTGTGACTTGTCCTTCTTATTTATACATGACCACTTAATTTACTAACTCGACCACGGATTTTACATCTCGTTACCATTTTACGTTTTGCAGCTCCAACGCAATGTCTTAAAAAAAATATAATTCAAGCTTCTACAGAAAGCATAATTTATTATAACTTAGCATGTAAAATAATACATCATAATTTATTTTATCGTCAAAATAGCCACTGCATGATTTGGCGCGAGTACGCGAGACGACAGCGACCGGCCATTTGCGCCAATCAGAGAGCGCCATTCGATTCATGTAACGACGAGTTGAGTTGATCACGTGTAATTGTTTATTGTAGTTCGTGCGTTATATTACAATATAACGTGTTTCTCCCTAGCGATATTATAAACTCTCGAATTATTGTCAACTGAACATACGAAGTATCTCTGCCCCCATAATCGGGACTTGGGGCACCCCCCCGTTAGGTTAGTTAGGTTCCTTTAAACCCTGCACTCGGAAATAGGGGCCCCGCGAAGCGGGGCTCCGTCGACTATGCTTTTTAGGGGAATATAAAGTGTTTTAAGGTTAGGTTATATTGATCGATATTTCTCAGGAATGGTACAGTATCTTTTCATGTTGTGTTTCTCCCTAGCGATATTGTAAACTCTCGAATTATTGTCAAGTGAACATACAGAAGTATCTCTGCCCCCCCATAATCGGGACATGGGGCACCCCCCCGTTATGTTAGTTAGGTTCTTTTAAACCCTGCACTCGGAAATAGGGGCCCCGCGAAGCGGGGCTCCGTCGACTATGCTTTTTAGGGGAATATAAAGTGTTTTAAGGTTAGGTTATATTAATCGATATTTCTCAGGAATGGTACAGTATAATTTCATGAGAGTGGTACCACTGGGCAAGGGGGACCCCTCCTTCCCTCAACACCGCGTTGTAGAGTTGACTACCATCGCATGCATTTCACGAAAAATAATGCGTTTTATTGTAAGCAGTATGTTCATTTGACAATAATTCGAGAGTTTACAATATCGCTAGAGAGATTACAATATAACGTGTTTGACAATTTTACGGTGACATATATACATAAAGTGGCCAATATAAGTACTATCTGATGACATTTTTAGCAAAATTTTGACGATCAATTAATATGGGATGAGTTACATTTTAAACGTACTGAGTTAAAAAAATAGAAGCTAAATAAATATAAGTTTTGATGTAATTTAATAGTATTTTAGAAGTTTACTGTTAGAATGCATGTTACAAATTTAGATGCTACAAATTAATAACCATCATGCTGAGTTGTATTTATAGTGGTTTACATAGAAGATAACTAGTGGCTAAGATAGTATTATTTAGATGCTCGTTAATTGTGGCTGACTTAGTAATTTAATTTTTTTAAATGTATGTTGCCTTCGCAACATACATTTTTGGAGGCAAATAATGATAATAAAAAGAAGCCTGATTAATTAGCACCCTTTTTTAATGACTTTTTTTATTCTTATATTTTTATTTGTGACTTATAATGTTGTGACCAATGTGGAATGTATTATTATCTTATTTTCTTTCCTGACTTCACGATGATTACGTATTTGATTGTGTGTTACAATTATTGTTAAATAAATAAACCTTCTCACAAACAAGCCCAGTGGGGCAATTTAGAAAATAGTAAAATAAATAAAAGGGTTTCATTAAAAAATCTTATCGAAAATTAAAACTAACATTGTGTTTGTTAGATAGTTTTATTGGGATTCATCCGATGAGTGTTATGGGATATTTTTTCTTAAACCAATGAAAATGTACTTTTAAAGGCTGAGTGAATGTGGTTGATCATATCTGACGCCAACATTGATCGTCCATGAATACTGTAAGCCATATAATTAGTTAATCTCGTAAGTTTTGCAGCAGCGTATGAAGCGACACTTTGAGCGAGTTGTGGGTGACTTTCGTTCTTGCAAAGTTCCGCTTTTAAAGCCCAATTATAAAACGTACCTAAAGCTCCAGCTAATATGTCTCCTTGTCCTGTAACCCGCCGTCCAGAACCTCCTCCTGTTGAAATCCAGTCGTAAGTAGTCTTATTTGTATAGAAACGGTCTGTTTCACCCTTTAATAAAACACCTACGCATTCTCCCCAGTACCTGTACCAATTGCTATCATTTGTAGGAACGGCTGTCATTAACCACTTTGCTTCACGGCTATTTGGGGTCATGATCACTCCAGGACAAGGATAATCTTTTATTAATGAAATATTATTTGCAATGGCGTACAGTGCGTTGGCGTCTATAACCAAAGGTTTTCTCAAGTTCCTACAATCTTCAATAATATCGGATATCAAGTGTAACGTTTTAGGATCTTGTGCTAAGCCAGGACCAATGACGATTACATTCGTTGTAGTTAGTAGTGATCTTATTTTAGACGCATATTTAGAGTTTAAATATGAGTAAACGACAAGATCAGGACTATACGTTTTAATGACATTTGCAGCACTTTCCGTAGTAGTCACTATATACGCCTCGTCAGCCCCACCCTGAAATGATACATTCTTTATATTAAAAACAAAATTAACTACGATCACAACTTCATAACATTACACATGTACTTCCAGTGGGATAGACAAATGTATATATACAACATTATTTTTTTGTTTACACTAAACCCGAAAAGGGGTCAATGTACTCATCATTTTGAACAACTTTTTCTATGGGACGAACCTTTAAATCGCAAAAAAAATCAGCTGTTCCCTACATTTATGTTCGCATAACTCGTCAAAATGTAGGGAACAGCTGATTTTTTGTTCGCGACGCTGGACTACGATTAGGTTCAGCATGTGTAATTCAAACGCATGCATTTTTTGACAGTGTTCTAACACGTGTGCGAGAATTAAAATTTTCAACGCCTATAGAGGTGAACGTTTTTATTTTAATTTCGCAAAACAATATGCGTCTTTACGGCGTAGGTAATATTTTTTTTATTATTCAAATTGTGTTTTTAAAAAGATAATCTAAGATAAACATGATTATTTAAAACTAATATTTACTTTTTATTTGTTTATTTAAGTATTTAAAATAGGTGCACCAACAGCACATACATAAAACACTTGTAATGTAAAATGGTCTTAGGAAACTATCCATATTTTTTGGTAAAATTTTGATCGCCATTCATAGATTTAAAAAAAAAATTACAGTTAGCATGAAAATTGCCATTTTACACAAAACATTTTTTTTTGTTGCCAATCGATCCTGTTTCTAATACTGATCAAAAAGTTCTTCTAGACCAACCCAGGTTGGAGTACTCATAAAGATAGAAATTGCAAAAAAATTACTTTCAGCGGGGCAGTAGTTTTGTGTGTAAATAAATAAATAAAATAAATAAGAGGGACTTTTGTGTAAAATGGCAATTTTCTTGCTCACTGTACTTTTTTTTAAATCTGTGAATTTGGATCAAAATTTAACGAAAAATTATGAATAGTTTCCTAAGACCATTTCCATGTAGCTGCAATGGTTAAGGTAGCTTCCCTTACTGCCCCGGTAACCGTTTTCACCCTGTACTGCCAGAACACTTTGGCATTTTTAGTTGCAGCCTGTTCTATTTTGTGTTTATAAGTTTTATGGCAGGTATCAAATGAATTAGATCTTTCGCGTAATATCGACATTTTTTGTCGCGCGGGTTGTTAAACTTGCGGTACCGTTTCCTGATTTTGTTTTTCTCAGCAAGTAAGTAGTCAGTAGTTTTTAATTTAATAAGTGATGAGGAGAACCAACGTGGATATTTCTGCTGTTTAAGTGAGCGTTTCGGGACATTGTTCTCTATCGCCGCTTTAACCGTTTCATAAAATACAGATATCATGTCATCAAGAGTACAACAAGAAGAAAACATTGATTCCCAGTCAGTGTTCTTTAGTTCCTTTAAAATTGCGGTATAATCCGCCTTGGAATAGTTTAGATTACTGCTATCGTTATTACGGAGCTAGGTAGTATTCGATGATTCAATCCTATATAATAATAATCCTGTAATATAATCCTATCCTATTATCCCTACTCCCTACTACTCGTATTATATAAATGTGAATGTAAGTTTGTTTGTTACACTTTCACGCGAAAACTACTCAACCGATCATTATGAAACTTTGTACACATATTCTTGGAGGTATTAGAAGTAACATAGGATACTTATTATTAAAAAAAAAAACGAACCCTCACTCGCAGACGAAGTTGCGCGGGTCAGCTAGTACACGCGGATCTAATTTAGACAAATTAACATTTATTCGTGTTCTTTGAAAAATTAAAATTATTTGTGTTCTAAATTCAATATATTAGGCTATATGTATATCGACTTCATACCTTTGCTTCTCTTTCAACCTGGCCAAAGCAAAGAGCGGACAAAAAAAGAAAATTAAAATCATAGTTTCGTAATATTTCATGACAAAAATATTTTTCATTCTATTATTTTATTTCTTCAAAAGTATATTAAAAAACGTCGTTTGATACACGTGGACATTTTTTATTGCAGTTCTCGGCTCAAAAACACCCTCGCCAACGGCTCGTGTGTTAATTCCGCCTCGAATACAATAACAAACTTTCTCCACTTGTATCAAAATGTACTATTTTTTCCCTCGCTTTGCTTTCGCCAGGTTAAAGGAGAAGCAAAGGTATGAAGCCGCTAAACAACCTAATATAAAAAATAGTTTTTTTCGAACACAAATAAATATTATATTATTATAATCTCTTCCCTACTAATATTATAAATGTGAATGAAAGTTTGTTTGTTACGCTTTCACGCGAAAACTACTCAACCGATCATCATGAAACTTTGTACACATATTCTTGGAGGTATTAGAAGTAACATAGGATACTTTTTATTAAAAAAAAACTAACCCTCACTCGCAGAAGAAGTTGCGCGGGTCAGCTAGTTTGTTTATAAATGTTAATATTATAACCACCTCATCACAAACCCGTTAATCAAGCATTCTGTACATCAAACTAAGTAACTTTACGCAAAAATTATTGCTGGGAAACAACTTTTTTTTTAGAATAAAAATCACGTTTTGTGGTAGAACTCAATGTAACGCACTTAAAACATTGTGCATGGATGGATTGAATAGTACGGGAGTCGTGGAGGTGTTAAAAGTCAAAATCTTAAAAATAAAAACTTGTATAAAAAAAAACACTTGTCAAAAAGTTGTAACTTTGACCCCCATATCTCCGTAACTAGAAGGGTATGGTGTAGAACAAAAAAAATATTGCAACGATGGGAAGAACAAGTGCCTTTCGGCTTCGTGAAGAGGTGTTGTGTATGATATTCTATTTATAAACACAATATTGAAATATTCATAAAATACTAGAAGCGCATAATTCTTTGCCGAAATAAAAGAAAAAACTTTTACCGCCGACTATAAGTATGAACCGATTTAAACTTCGTATATGTAAGTAATTATTGTTATCCGTGGAAATTTTTAGTTCCGCACACGTGCTGATAAATGAAAAAAATCGCACGCATGTGAAATACATTGCAAGTTGGACCTAATCGTAGTGCGAGTGCGGGTTACGTATCATAATACCTAAGTTTTAACTATTAACGGTTGAATCTTGACTATGGGAAGATTTTAAAATTTTGATAAGGTACATGCCTTCTTTGCTGATATTGCCGCAAAATACGGAGCTCCTGTAAATTCTATGGAGCCTCCAATCACTCCTATTTTACCCGCATCCCCCTTTACTTTGTTCACTTGATCGGGAAGAATTGATTTACCAGGAAGTCTATAAGTATTTGGTTGATTCTTAGTATCCAAAAAGTTACACATGTCTTCTATTTCATCATTTTTGACTAAAAGTAATGTAACATACACAACAACAGCAAAAAACAGTTTCATGTTTACAAGCAAATTAATCACTAATCACAAGAGTATGTTCTCTTTCTCGGAAATCTTTCAAATAACAAGCTCGTTTTGTGACTGACATCTCGCTGTTCAACACTTTAACCCGTGCGAAGGCGCGCCTCAGTTACTTACACGGAGAGGCGCGCGTGAGCAAAATACTCACACTACTTTAAATGCTCATATTTCTACTTTTATAGTCCCTATTGGGTTATAATGGATTTATATGAATAAAACAAGGTTTAATAAGTAAGAAAATAAGTATTTTAATTAAAACTATGAAACATAAATGCAACTTCTAATCAAAATAACAAATCAACTTAAGTTTATTTTCTAATTTTGACATCTTCATATAAATCACAATAAAAAATCTTACATAACAAAAACCGTAATAATTAACCAATATAATATAAATAAATAAACTAATATATTCTAGAAAATACAATAACACCTTTTTTATTAGAAAAATAAATACTTACACGGAGGCGCGTGATGAGCAAATTACCGCACGATGTTCCACGGGCTCTACAAACACTTCGCTGGGCGGTCGCAACGGAACTGACCGCTAAGAGAGTTGCGTCAGGGTGGAGGGGATGAATAGTTAGGAAGCTACCTAGGCGCTTGAGACGTTAGGGCGTCAGAGTCACCAAAAGTTTTTGCTTTAAATTTTTGTGTGAGTAAATTGCTCATAGCGCGCCTTCTCACGGGTTAACATATACGGATTGGTCTGGATCTGCCTAACTGGAAATCAAACAAGTTCGTTCATTTTTAAATATGGTATTTAGGGACCTTGACTTTTCTTAAATACTATAGTTTAAATAAATAATGCGAAGGTGAAGATTTTAAAATCAGCCGGTTTTTTTTTGTTTATTTATTACGACGTTAATCTTGACCTTCTCATTTTTATACTTAAACTGTGACATTTAAGAAAAAACAATCAAGGTACCTATATAGAATATTAACAAGAAACGAACTTGTTTGATGTCCGGTTAACCCTAGAAGCTCAATCATATTTAACTGGATTTAAAGACCCATTATAGGTTAAATTGGTCACTGTGAACTTAGCATCTCAAGTTTTAGCATCTCACCAAATAACTTAAGTTCTGCTTGCATCCAGCATAGTTCCACAGTTCCTGATAGTTTATAACGATTGTTCAATTCATTTGCCCTGAACGATACAATTTTGAAAATGAGATGCCAACTTCACATATGACATCGCAGCATCTCATCATCATATTAAAGGTTTTTCAGAATCGAGGAGTTGTTTTATACATAGTTGTATTCCTCCTGATTGATTGTAACAATAGTTCTGTTGCTTTACCGTCAAAATAGCAATTTTGTAAATGAGATGCTAACTTCACATAAGACGTCATAGCATCTCACAGTATTTTCAATGTTTTAACACCGAGGAGTTTTATTAAGCATAGTTCTATACACCCTGATTGATGTTAAGCATAGTTCCGTCAATTTGCCGCCAAAGTCGAATCCCCAACGCGATTTCGAACGGATAAAAATAATGGTTACCGTTAACTGCCATTTCGCCCCAGCATCTCAGCTGTTTTCATTACCGATGCTATAAATCCGCCTACTACTGCTGTAGGACACACCACACTAAAAGTTTTAGCGAAAAACCAAAATAAAATAAAAAATGGTGACCGTTTACTGACAGTTCTGCCCAGCATCTCAGCCTTTTTTGTTACTTACGCTATAAATACATCTACTACTGCAGTAGGACAGACCACACCACAAGTTTAATCGAAAAACAAATAACCAAAAAAAATTTGGTGACCGTTTACTGACAGTTCTGACCAGCATCTCAGCGGTTTTCGTTATCTACGCTACAAATACGTCCAATACTGCAGTATAACGCTTTCAGGACACACCACACTACAAGGTTAAGGGAAAGACCAAAAAAAAAATGGTTACCGTTTACTGACAGTTCTGCCCAGCATCTCAGCCGTTTTTGTTACCTACGCTATAAATACGTCCAATACTGCAGTATAACGCTTTCAGGACACACCACACTACACCTCCTGCACTACACCAATGTTCCTCACCCTCCGCCTGACGCAGGTCCTCACCGGACACGGATGTTTCGGGAGGTACCTGCAGTGAATCGGGCGGGAGGAAACGCCCGGGTGTTTCCACTGCGAGGATCGATCGGAGGACACGGTGGAGCACACGGTGGAAGTCTGCCCTGCTTGGGCGGAGCACCGCCGTGTCCTCGTAGCGGCGATCGGCGGCGGCGACTTCTCGCGTCCGGCCCTGGTTCGACCCACGGTCTGGAGCGAGACGGAATGGGAAACCGTCACCTCCTTCTGCGAAGCAGTCATGCTAGCGAAGGAGGTGGCGGAACGAGAGAGGGAGAGAGCCTCTCTTCCCGGCCGCCGCGGGAGCCGCACCGGGCGTCGGGGGCCACGTGGTGGCTACCGGCCACCGTATATGCGGGCCTGTGGACGGTTAGCTATGGGCTAGCTTACTGTCCGTCCGTCTAATGACGACAGGCCGTGTCGACGGCGCGTTCGTGTTCCACGCGCGCCTCAAAGAGATGTCAGCATAAGGGGAGGGGCCCGCAAGGGCCGAAGCCTGCCGGGGTTGCGGGCCTGTTCGAAAGAGATACCGCGGCCCCGGAACATAAAGGGCGAGGGTTTTAGTCAGTAAGAGTCTGACACTCCCTCCCGCTCCGCCCAGAGTGGGAGAAGTCATTTGATGATTTCCCAACCCAAAAAAAAAAACAAAAAAAGGGGAAGCGTCAGAGTAGCTCGCGATATTTTCTTACGTTTTTTGCAATTTGCAGGCCAGTGGTATGAAGTTAAAAATATCGTTCGCGACTGTAAAACGTATGTAGTTACAAAATTATAATCATCAAAATCATCAATACAACCCTCTTAGTTCATATACGCCATCGAACGACTTTGTGTTTGAAAAAAACGTTAATTTTGGTTTCGCGGGCTACCCTGACGCATTCACCTAAAATTAACAAATGCAGCCCCCTCGCGTTAACTCTTGGCGATTACAATGCTGGTTTGATGAATCACGACGATCAAAGCTTGCGAAAGAAATCGCAAATATTCGTTTGCGTGTAGGTCAAAATGACCTAAAAGAGCTTCTAGGGTTGAGCCGACGACAACCAACCTGTATAAGTGGAAGTGTTGAACTGCTAGATGTCATTCACACTAAGGGACTGCAAGCAAACATACTCTTGTGATTAGTGATTGATTTGCTTGTAAAACATGAAACTGTGTTTTTCTGTTATTGTGTATGTAACATTACTTTATGTCAAATGTGCTGAAATAGAAGACATGTGTAACTTTTTGGATACTAAAAATCAAACAAATACTTATAGACTTCTTAGTAAATCAATTCTTCCCGATCAAGTGCACAAAGTAAAGGGGGATGCGGGTAAAATAGGAGTGATTGGTGGATCCATTGAAATAACAGGATCACCGTATCATTCGGCAATATAATAACAGCAAAGAAGGCATGTACTTACCTTATTAAATATTATAAAACTTTCCATAGTAAACAGTCAATCGCAGTTATATCGAAATTAGTTATCACAAATATTATATTTTTTTTTTTATAATAATAATATCGCTGGACATTAACACACAGCGCTATCTAGTGCCACACTAAGCAAGGCTTGTTTCATGGACACCAGATAGTTGATAAACTTACTTACATACTTTTTTGTTTAATACATACTTATTATACATACAAACATCCATGACTCGGAAACAAATGTCCATGCTCATCACACAAACATTTGCTCCTACCGGGATTCGAACCCAGGACCCTATGAACGCAAGGCAGCTTCACTACCACTACGCCATTCGAGTCGTCTATGATCGTGCCTTCTCTTTTTGAGAAGAGGCTTTTGCCCAGCAGTGGGACAGTAATTACGTATACGAAGCTCAAATCGGTTCATACAAGAGTCGACGATAAAAGTTTTGTGGGCCTCTAAAATTTTTAGAATATTTCAATTGTGATTATAAATAAAATATCATATAAACATGATTATCTAAAACTAGTATTTGCTTTTATGAACAAATTAACATTTTATTTGTGTTCTAAATTCAAAAATATAAAAGAACGATTTTATACAGGGTGTAAACCACCTCATCACAAAGCCGTTAACCAAGCATTCTGTACATCAAACTAAGTAACTTTACGCAAAAAATATTGCTGGGAATCAATTTTTTTTTTTGAGGTTATAAATGATGTTTTGTGGTAGAACTCAATGTAACGCACTTATAACATTGTGCTGATGGATGGGTTGAATAGTACGGGGGTCGTGGAGGTGTTAATAGTAGTTTATGCAACTGTGCATAATGCCTAATTATGTATTGTTGCATACACTACTTTATCTACCCAAATATCATAAGGGCTCTATGATGGGTTCAGGAACCATAGGGAAATGACCTGCATTGTTACTTGGCCCTTGATTTTTGTGCCAACAGGTTATTAGTTGCATTCGTCGCTGCATTTACGATATCTGGCGGAGTATTCATGTCAATTTCTGAGTCACTATCACTCATTTTCGACAGAAATAAAGAACTTATCAGAAAATTTGTCTACTCGTAACTGGATTACTGGAAATAAAAAGCTAACGAACAATTAATGACAGCTCGAAATGGCGGCATTTCGGATATCTGTATTTTTTTAAATCATAGGCAAACGAACAAAGTCACTATTCTTGTGTCACTCGAGATCAAAATGTCGTGCGATTTATAATTAGAATCATACTGAATTGGGGTTTTTTTTTTTTTTTAATCGACATCTGATTTAATGCAGGTGGTACTATAAGAATATAATAGAATAGAATATTATAGAATAGCACACTCACTTAAATTTGACACCTGTTCCAAATTTAAAACTCATAACGCAACTGTTTACAGTTGCGTTATGAGTTCATTACAGTACCGTTTATTTCTGCAGGTTGGTAATGCTGGTCATTGCCTATGGTTTTTGAACGCATTAGAGAGCGTTTATGATATTTGGGTAGATAAAAGTTATAATCTTACAAAAAAACTTGTCAGAAAGTTGTAACTTTGACCACCCATATCTCCGTAACTAGAAGGTTCCCAGGTACGGTGTAGAAGAAAAAATGATCGCAATAATAGGGAGAACAAGTGCCTTTCGGCTTCGTGAAGAGGTGTTTTACACCCTTTATATTAGGCTGTTTAGCGGCTTCAGACCTTTGCTTCTCCTTCAACCTGGCGAAAGAAAAGCGAAGGCAAAAAAATAAAATCATAATTCCCTTATGTAATTATGCATGCACTGGCAATTCATTTACTAAAATATAATGTAAGTATGCGATAAGAATGACGCAGGGGCGATAGTTATACATACATTTGTCTATCCCACGGGAAGTATATATGTGTAATGTTATGAAGTTCTGTTCGTACTGAAATATTGTTTTTAATGTAAAGAACGTATCATTTGAGACCGGGGCTGACGAGGTGTATATAGTGACTACTACGGAAAGTGCTGCAAATGTCATTAAAACGTATAGTACTGATCTTGTCGTTTACTCATATTTAAAGTATGCGTCTAAAATAAGATCATTACTAACTGCAACGGATATACTCGTCATTGGTCCTGGCTTAGCACAAGAACCTGAAACGTTACACTTGATATCCGATATTATTGAAGATTGTAGGAACTTGAGAAAACCTTTGGTTATAGACGCCAACGCACTGTACGCCATTGCAAATAATATTTCATTAATAAAAGATTATCCTTGTCCTGGAGTGATCATGACCCCAAATAGCCGTGAAGCAAAGTGGTTAATGACAGCCGTTCCTACAAATGATAGCAATTGGTACAGGTACTGGGGAGAATGCGTAGGTGTTTTATTAAAGGGTGAAACAGACCGTTTCTATACAAATAAGACTACTTACGATTGGGTTGCAACAGGAGGAGGTTCTGGACGGCGGGTTACAGGACAAGGAGACATATTAGCTGGAGCTTTAGGTACATTTTATAATTGGGCTTTAAAAGCGGAACTTTGCAAGAACGAAAGTCACCCACAACTCGCCCAAAGTGTCGCTTCATACACTGCTGCAAAACTTACGAGATTAACTAATTATATGGCTTACAGTATTCATGGACGATCAATGTTGGCGTCAGATATGATCAACCACATTCACTCAGCCTTTGAAACGACATTTTCATTGGTTTAAGAAAAAATATCCCATATCCCAATAAAACTAACTAATAAGAGTATTTAACAATACTAGGGATGAAAGTAACTTACGAAATTTACTATTTTTGTTATGAAAGTAACTATTTTTGTTCCGAGACGGAGTTTGGCGCCTGAACGTAGTGAGGACGCTTATAGGACGGAGTGACGTCGCGGATGTCAAACAGCTATAACCTCTTTGTGTTCTTCGTATCTCAAATAAATAAAAATACCAGCTAAATTCTCATAACTTAATTGAAAATATACTTCTATCAGTGCAACTTAAAAGTACAATTACTATCCAGGGTTTAAGTGCTGTGTAAATATTAAAAAAACTGTAAATAACGTTTTAGGTGCAACAATACATAAGCTTGTGACTTAACTTCGGTTTGTGCGGTCCTATACTCTATGCTGTGCTCATCCTATGGTGTTTGTCCGATCTATAAACACCGTAGAAAACTGCCATAAACCTGTTTCTGTAAATAGTGCCATCTGTTGCCTGATCAGTGTACTACCCGGAGAGATCTATTTGGTTAAGTGACAAGCTTTAACACACCATGGCCAAATGCGGTGCTTGTGGCAAGTTTTTATCGTCGGCAGAGGCTGTTAACTGCACCAAATGTCGGCACTAGTACCATCGAGGGTGCGTAGCCATGCTAATTCGGCTCCAAAAAGGCCTGTCACAGGCCCGAAACTGACGGCAGGTCACCGAACGCCTTCAATTTGCTCGCTACCATCTTGATTGGGAGGTTGAGCAATGGAGGCGAGTCGTGCCATGTTCTCCGAGGAGTGCAGAATGTGTTTGCACGGCAGCGACCAAAGGGGTCGTGTCTACAGGTGGCCTAGGGAGCAATTTGCGCGTTCTGTATTGCTGAGACAGTGGTGTATGGGGGCGGTTCTTGTATGATGAGCCGGGACATTCTGCTGGAACATGTCGTTCCTTATGCGTGATATATTGGTGATGACTTCTTACTTATGCACGATAACGCTCGTTGTCACACTACCCGTGCCACAACTGAATACCTTATAAACTGAAGAGGAGGGTTCGTAACAGAAATCCTGCTCCTCCAAGTGTGAATGAGCTGAAATCGGCTTTGATAGAGGAATGGGAAGGTATCCTATCCCGCAAGATAGAAGAGTCAGAAGCTGAGTAGAATGAAGAATCGTCTTCGAGAAGTTATTAGGGCGAGGGGAGGGAACACAACATATTGAAACTTAATTTTAAGGCCAAATACAATTTTTATTAATTATTTTTTGTTGTTTTCTTCATTAATATTTTTTCCATTATCCTTATGTTTTCCTAACTCCTTCACTTAATCCGGAAACGCTCCTTAAATACTGGTGTGATTTATATCTAAAAAAAAATGGATTCGATTTCGATTCGGAAAGTCGTATGTCTATCTCGCTCGCTTTCGTAATGCCAAGAAAGACGGACATATGACTTGTGGAATCGGAATCGAATCGAGTGTTTGTGAATAAAGCTGGTCCCCAGACTCAGTGGGCCCGGCGACCGCGTTCCTGTCGGGGCGACTGTCGCGCGCGCTGGAGCAGGCGGCGGGGCGCTGGGCCGGCACGCGCCTCAACTGGGCCGTGCAGAGCGCCGCCGCCGACTTCCTGCACCTCATGCTCGCTAGCATGGCGCATCTAGCGCCCAAAGCCAGGTAATCAAGGGAACAATCCAACCGGCCAAGTGCAAGTCCTTACATAGTAGCATAGTAGAGAGTGTTATAGCGGCAAAAAATAAATCATCTGTGAAAATTTCAACTGTCTAGCTATCACGGTTCGTGGTGACAAACTGACGTACAGTGGAGTCTTAGTAATAGGGTCCCGTTTTTACCCTTTGGGTGCGGAACCATAAAAAATAGCATTCTGCTTGGCCTATGATACCTACGATTTTGGCCAGTTCACGCCCCAAAAGATCGTTGCACAGCTATAGACTCGAGAACTGATGTGACGCCGTTTGCGTTATATAATAATATGGGAAGGTTGACAAACGTAATGGCTATCGATATATATTTTTTTTTTTTAATCTTTATTGAACAATAGAGGATTTGATCAAGCATGATCATGTCATCCCCATAGTTACAGACGTATTAACATATACATTCACTTACATCTATCCTATCTACGTTTTAAACCACAATCAACCATTTTATATATGAATCTCGCTTCCTCTGATAAGGGGAAGGCAAGAATCCTATTACACACACCAGTGTCGTACAAGCCAATGCCGTAAGCAAGCCCAAAAGATAACCTCTCAGCCTCGTTCCGAACACATTCCACTAAAATATGAAATGCATCCTCAACCAAATCACATTCATTACAATTCTTAGACGTAACTTTACCCATTAGGTATGCAAAACTATTCAGTGGGATATGTCCGGAACGCAGCCTCATAGCAGTCACTATCGTGTGTCTAGATAGATCGGAATGACTAAACCAAGGAGAACGTGACAAATTATTTTGGATTGTTTTATACCATATTCCTTTTACTAGAGAGCGCTCATCAAAATATTCCTTCCATATGTTCCTACATTTGATCTTAATCGTATAAAAAACGTCGGTATAATATGGCAAACAGATCATAGGGACACCATCTGATAAGGCTTCTCTCGCGAGATAGTCTGCCTCTTCATTTCCTGCCAAGCCTATATGTGAAGGTATCCATTGCAAAATAATGGTATAATTTTTATTGGCTAATGTTGAGAGTGACTCCAAGATGCTGTATGCTATCGGTGTGCCTCGACTATTCGAGGTGCATCGAGCAATGTGTTGTAGGGCACTCTTTGAGTCTGTTAGAACTACGTATTTGCCCGATTGACAGGATTGAACATATGAAATTGCTTCTGATATTGCTATCAATTCTATCAACATTATCGAGATGTTTGACTCAATGCTTAGTTTCATTGAGCTGCTAACTTGCGGGTCATATATAGCTAATCCGCCACAATTACTTTCCTTCGACCCGTCCGTATAAATTTTATAATATTCTGAATATGTATTTTTAATAAAACTATTACACAATTGTTTCAAGGCCAACGAATTATAACTTCTTTTGGCATTACTTACGGCATCTATATTAAACTTTATCATATTCGAAATATTCACATTGCTGACCCAGGTACTAAGTGTAAACATTTCCAACTGTGTACTAACATGCATCGCAGTATCTTTAAGGTAGCTATGAACTAAAACTAAAATGGGCTTTTCTTTGCACCTCCAATACGGATTTTGACTAAAAAGGTTCAAATCATCCAAAATTAGCATAATCTTATGGTTAGAAAAGGATTTCGCTTTTAACCAATACTTTCCGGCAAGGTAATGTCTTCGTACACTTAAAGGAGGTAGGTGTAGTTCGCACTCCATGACGTGAATGGGTGTCGTTTTAATAAATCCACCTATTACCCGCATACACTGATTCTGTATTTTATTCAGCTTGTTTGTATGTGTTTTACAACTACTACCATACAGGAAACTTGCATAATCTAGTTTGCTACGAATACACGAGATGTATAGACGCCTTAAATTAGTTGGGTGAATGCCCCAAGTTGTCCCCGCTAAAACCTTAAAAACATTAAGCGCTTTTGAGGATTTTTCTCTTAATTCATTTATTTGTTTAGACCATCGTAACTTCCTGTCTAACCAAATTCCTAAATATTTCACACAATCAACTACTTCTAAGGATGTACCGCGAACAACTAAAGACAAAGGGTCCCGTATAAATTTATTTTGGAAAATACAAATTTTACTTTTGAGTGCTGAAATTTCTAAGCCAGCCAGAGAAAGCATATTGACAAATTGATCTAAAGCTAATTGTAATTGGTGTCTTCCTTCTTCTATATTGCTACAGGTGATATACAGCACGAAGTCATCCGCGTACTGCGATATAAATACATTATTTATTGACTTGCAAATCTCCATCGTCAATATATTAAATAAAAGCGGGGAAAATGGGTCGCCTTGAGCCAAACCGAAACAACATCTCCTGCTAATGACTGAGTTATTATCTGTCTCAATAAATAAGTTTCTCTCTTTTAAAAAATTCCTTAGGTACGTACATATTTTATTGCCTATCCCTATACTATCCAAAATAAATAATAAACGTTCTAAAGGACATGGTCTATTTTGGTACTTTATTCTGATATAAATTAACCACTGTAAAGAAAATCACCACGGATAATACGGCACAATAGACTGCCTAATCTCAAGTTTCAAGCTGGAAATTGCCTGCATTTTCGAGAAAATAATATTTAAAGATTGCATAGTTCTGGTAGAGAAGTTTTAGTAATGTCAATAGATGGCGCTATGCTGAATTTTTGCCCGGTTATAATGTATTTGTAGAAATATTTGCTTGTGATATTCTTATCTCTATAATATAGATGATGCGCTCTATTTTAAGGCCAGTGCACAGGCCAAATTATCGAATAAAGAGACATCCCTAAGGCCGCGGCGCGTTTCAGTGCATAGACGTAGCATAGGAACGGGCCTCGAAGGTAAGGTAAGGGAGCAGCACACGAGTGGTGCACTCCAGTCCAGCAGACCTGGCCTGAAGCGTGGTACTTTAATCAAATGGAATGCAATGCAACCCCAGATTATGTTGCATTAATCGGAAAATTGTATTGTCTTGTCTGTGACTGATATGGGTAGGAGATGAGAATTAAAAAAAAACAATATTCAAGTATTTTATAAATATGTATTTATTAATCACAAGCCTCTTTTACTAATATTCCATTTAAAAAAGGTGCAGGTGGGGAAATGTTGTCTTGATACCGTGCCCATCCCAAATACCAGACATCAGTAACAACATGAGCACAACTACCAATAATCCTCTTGCCTACAGCCATATTTTGTCTGTCCAATTCACGAAGATTACGATCAAGGCATATTTGACACAAAATGTCACCATCAAGAACCTGAAATCATAGTACCACATTGTCATGCCACATTGCTGACTAGCTGGTTATTTTTTTTATAGACAAAATAATCAGTTATGAAGCAATCACACTTTCTAATAATTATTAAAAAGGCACGCAATAACAACATGATGACATTGTATGAACAGAGTTGACTCGGACCAAATTCTCCTCTTTGCAATTCAAAACTGGTGGTGCATTTCTCCATTCTTCAACGATACGAAAATATCAGGACCCATGTCTAGGACATGTTGGAGTTAATTAGCTGCTGGAGGATCATTGCAATCGCAGCAATCCATTGTAAAAAATCTGAAATGTAAATTCCAAAAAAAGTCATAATTGGGTTGACACAACATAAATATATCCATGAATAAAGGGATCATACACCTTACAGACGTGTTGGGGTAGTACTACTCACGTCCAGTAAACAAAAACACGATTTTCCCAATCGTCGAAGTCCATCTCTTGAAGTAAGTCGTAGTCCAGTGTAGCAAGTCGGTAAGTTATCGTTCACAGAATCAATCGAATACAATGAAGCAAACAAGTCGCGAGTCGTGGAAAAATAGGATGAGATCAAATGCACCAAATAACACACTGAACGCACGCAGTCAAATGTAACTGTTCCACAGACGTAAGTGGCATCGTGACAATGACAAATGTCATTAAACGCAGCGCGTTCTGAATTACGCTGAATGCATTCTCAAGTATATTGGTCAAAGCACAAACATGTCGGTACGTACAACTTACCTTCATTTTTTTTTAATTTTCCGCATTATTTTCATTTGCGTAACTAAAGCGTAAGCGTAACCATTCATAGGACTTTGATTACTAAAAATGTGTTTCAGTACGACCATCCTCATAGTTAAAAATTCGTGCGGCGATATGCATTGGAACGTAAAACATGGTGTTACCAAAACCTACCTGTGTTGCACTGTGAACTAAAAATAAAAAACTTCAAAAATGAAAATCTTTATTTTGCAGGATATTTACGTGATTAGGATATAATTAAGTTATACTATATTTTTTCCTGTACCGATAAATACCGCATTATCTATGGTTGCCTTCAATTTGAATAAAGTACCAAGCTTCATAGTATTTCAGTTTTCTCCTTTACATTGTTGTATGCATTGTCAATGTCAACAAAGCAAGCGATCGTTGATTGTTTTTTAGAAAATCCTAGTTGGATTCTTGACACCAAGGTAGACAAATTATCTAAAATGGAGCGCCCTTTGCGAAAACCAGTAGTATCGGCCGATAACATGTTATTATGTTCAATAAACCATTCTACTCTTTTAATTAAAATATTATGCAGTATTTTACACACACAGGAAATCATAGACAGAGGTCGCAACGAAGAGACAGACTGAGGGTCCCGGCCGGGCTTAGGAATAGGTATTATAGTGATATTACGCCACTGCTGGGGAACAAAGCCCGTCGCAAAAATGTTATTGTACAGACTGACTAAAATCAACTTTGCATTACTCGGTAAATTATAAAGCATTGAATAGGAAATGTTATCACTGCCCGGAGAACTGTCTTTAGTGCGCAAACCTATGTCCAATTCGTGTCGAAAAATCTGTGTTTCAAGCTTAGGGTTATTTGAGTTAAATAATTGGTCATCAGTACAAACGAAGTCCGGTGCCAGTTTTTGTAATAGTACCAACGCCTTCTCTTTACTAATACCAGATCGGGGTACATAGCACCCCTTAAACCATTTCATTTTCTTCCATAAGGCCGTATGAGATGTTGTTCCGTCTAATGAAGTACAAAAGTCTTTAAAGCCCTCACTTCTTGCTACACGAAGACGCCTCTGACCTTCCCTAATTTTTTCCTGCAACTTGTCCAAATTAAAAGGCGTAGGGTTACGTCGAAATGTTGATAACGCTAACCGTCTTTCGGCCACTACTTTTGATAAAGAACTATTCCAGTAAGGTTTCGGAGTGAAATTTTTCTCGGGATCAGCATTAATTTTAATAAATGGAATGTGAATATCTGCAGCTAAATTGATCAACTCAATAAATGAATCATATGATTTTTGTAAGTCCTCTGTGATAATAAAATCTTGCATAAGCGTTTGTATTAGGTTGCGGTATTGAGGCCAATCAGCTTTTTTATAATTCCTGCGTGCTGGTGGTATGAACAAACTATCAACCTGCATTGAAATTTTAATCAAAAGATGATCACTGCCAAACGTTTAATTAAATGTGCTCCAATTAAACTTGTACGCTATATCTGAGGAAGCCAATGATATGTCTGGGGAAGATTGTTGTAAAGCATTATTCACTAGTTTAATACGAGTAGGGCTGCCATCATTTAATGTTACGAGTTCAGTATCTAAAAGTGCGTCATAAATTTGGGTACCTCTCTGATCTAATTTATGCGACCAATTAGTGTGGTGTCCATTAAAATCGCCAAGAATAACTACCTTCCTGGGAAAACGAGAAAAAACTTGTTCCCAATCACTCTGACTCGTGTGAACTGACGGGGCACAATATAAGGATAATATATACTGAACATGCTCACAGTTGCAAATCTTGACACAAACTATCTCAATCCCTGGGTTAAGGCTTTCGAAGGGCACATAACTTGATTTGAGTGACCTGTGGACTAAGACCGCTACCCCACCATAACCATCGTCCCTATCCTTACGATATACCGTATAACCATTAACCTTCAGCTGACTATCCCGTTCTAGGGCGGATTTTTTTAAAAGTGTACCTTAAGTTTTCATGATGTCCCTTAAGTTTCGATTTTTTTTTTACTTACGTCTTTACAAAACACTAATATTTTTTAACGTCACTTGATAGAGCATATGTTTGGTAGCATAGCTGTGATTTTTTTTTCATTGTTTTTTGGTTAATTGATCATTTTTCAGTGCAATTAAATTACTAATCAACAGGTTTTTGCCATGTCCCCTCGTGTCGTAGTAATATAAAAAGTAGCATAACAGTTTAGTTATCAGTATGTAGATTGCTGTAATAACAGTATTATACGGCCTTAATAATATATTTATGAAAAACCTAAAATAAAATTAATTACATTAACAAATAGATTTTAAATTACTTTTTAAATCAAAGTCTGAGATTTCGACTGGGTGGAACTTTCCCCTGAGTAACGCGAGTTTAAGTGGTTTTATGAAAATATTTCTATATCAGAAATATTTTCTTTCGTTGGCAACATTACAAAGCCGTCCGATTGACTGCCGCCATCTTGACAACAAATTACCAGTATCGTTCACAACCGCTACATTGAGGACGCGTGCAGCGTGTGCACAAATTATATCCAGTGACCAACCACACTTTTTAAGGTAATTAAACAATCTATTACATGTTTCATACTTAATTTACGAACAGTCAGTTATTAGTTTTTTAATTGTTGCATTATTTCATTGATATAACTACAAGTCATGGAAATATTAATGCAAACATATTTTTTGTCGGACTCTCGTTACATTCCACTGACTAATTCTGTCAAAAATGTTACTCAGTGGAGAAAATTGTTACACAATAATAATCAATCAATCAATAATTTTATTATCAGGCATCTTGAGGCCCATAGATAAAATACACAAAATAAACAACATAAAAATAAACTAACACATATGAAATCTAACTTATAAGCTATGAACTACAATGGAACGCTAAAGCTGTATTCACGACGAACAGCGTTCCGTCAGATCTCTTTTATATTTGATTACGTAATTTATTAAAACAAAGTCAGTTTTAATGACTTTTTTTTAAATTGTGTAATTGTTTATATTTTTTTTATTGTTTTGATTAAAGAAGTTTATTTAGTTTTTCTAGTTAATAAGTTGTTATATTGGACCTGCTTCTTCTCAACTGTCGTCACCGATGTTCAAAAGCAGCTTTATTATCCTGATTATTAATGTTCCTTAATTGATACAATTATGTAGTTTTTTAAGATATTTGTATTATTATAATTAAGAAGTTTATTTAGTTTTCTAGTTTAGTATATTTTCACAAAGCAAAATAATTTCAATAAGTTGATAAAGCAATCAAAATTGTCAAAAAAATCCTTCATTGTAACCGGAGCCCTTACTTTTCCACTGACCAATTTCAACATTCCAATGAGTAACTGTCCCTATACAAATAATTCAACATTTTGGGTTTATTTTTACTTTGTGTACAGTTTTTAATATTTGAAATATTGTTATGAAGAGAACATATTCTTTTTACTTTCAAATTTTATGACAAAATAGTAATCAATGACAATTTGAATAGTTATAAAGAAAAACACGCAAGTGATTAACCAACAAGTTAGTCACAGGATATAAATATACAATAATATTATTATTTCATTTCTTTGTTCGAACTAAATGTTTACTATTCTCATATAAAAACCTACCTGATATTAATAAAAGGATGATTTTCATTATACCCGTTTTATTTAACTCACTGAGTAAGATAATAAATTGTTATTCAGTGGAACAAAAAATCCTCTAACTGATTTTCAATTACTTATTATGACTAATTTGTAGCAGCTATTTAAATATTCTATACATTTTATTATAGTTCACTTATTATACAATAAGAATTCAACTACACATATTGAAACAAAAACAAAAAAAAATAGGACCTGCGTTTTAACTTAGGTACAATTTTAAAAAAATCCGCCCTCTAACCACGTTTCGCTGAGTGCCGCAATGTGAATTTTCAGTTGGATCAGAGAATTCTCCACGGATATTAATTTTGGTCGAATACTTTGACAATTCCATTGTGCAATATTTAATCTAAAAGGTTTCTGACTACCAGCCATTGGGGACAAAATAGTCAACAATAATCTTAAATAAAGGCCACTTTGATACGAATTGTACACTCAATAATATTAACCACTCTAAACAACACTTTAGTACACCATGCACCTTGTCTTCTATCGTCAATTCCCTTAAAAATATTATTTCTTTTAATCTCACTAATAGCTCGTTCAATCGAACACTATCATCCTTTTTCTCTTCACCAGCAGAGGCATCAGGAGGGACTGCTGACTCATTGCCCATATCCATCGTTAATAAGTCACTCGGGAGCTTCATGTTACCAGAAGCCTTGTCCCTACTGCGAAAACGTCGAGCTCTTGTAGAAGTGTTTTTATCCTCATCTTCTTGATGTACTATGACGTCAGCTTTAACTATCTGTGCAAATGTGGAGGTATCACGTTGTTGGAATCTAATATCCGGTTGTGATTTTATGTTGGTAGGAGGGTTGCCAGGCTGTTCCTGAGAATTACTTTTTTCGGTCAAGGAAGTCGAGGGTGGTACATATACTGTTAGTGCTTTCCTATAAGTACAGTTAAATTCTACCATGATTTCTCTCAACCTCTTCTCCTTTAAAAATGCTGGACATGAAGCTTTATACAAGGCCATATGGTTTCCACCACAGTTTACACATTTGAAGTTCTGTGTTTCACAGTTGTCATGGTTATCACCGCATTTCGGACAGACTATTTTGTTGGAAGGGCACTTCTTCGTAGGATGACCATATTTCCAGCATTTTGAGCATTGCGATACGGGAAACACGTAAGGTGCAACTTTTATACGTAATCCATGAACATATATGTACTGTGGAATAAATGACCCTTTAAAACACACCTGTACCGCTTCACTTGGCTGCCAACCCTCTCTGTCTCGACGTTTAAGCCGGTAGACAGATATTATTTCCGCGGGTTTATCACACATTATATTTCCCAAAATATCCTCGTCAGATAAATCAAGATCAACATCTTTTATGACGCCATAAGATGTAGTCCTTTCCATGGCCCTGTAGATCTTCCAGCCTTTTTTTATGAATTCAGGGCATTTTTCGATCTTATCAGCACTCATCTCACTGCTAACCTCCACGCGAATCTTGAACGGGCTGATGTATTTAACTTTGGTAATATCAGCTATCCCATAAGCCTTCAGCATCTTAGCTAATGAAAATTGTTTAGGCAACTTTTCATTACTAGACAAATAAATCTCTATATCCTCCTTCAGTTGTGATTTTAACCTTTTCTCTTTACTTTGGACTAAATTCCATCCCTCATTATCATCATCATCTCCGCCAAAAACCTCATTCCTATCCCTTTTCTCCCGCCTAAATTGTTGATCTTCTTCCCTTCCAGGTTGAACTAAGTTCTCTTCTTTGTCTATATCCTCTTCAATATCTGATATACTACGCTCACTCAAAGAAATATCGCTCGCCATTATTACTGTATTCACATTCTCTAACTGCGGGGTGTTTACATCCATAAGTACTTTATTACGCTAATGGTGTTTTCGTTATCCGTGGGCCGCTCGCACGTCGGCGTCGGTAACATAACGGTACTCCGGTGCGACGGCTGCGAGATCTGGCCGCGCACACGACTTTAACAACTAATAACGCAAGAATAATACTCAAGTGCGAAACACGCGTCTCCCTCGCACGATTGCCGCGACGAGACTGTGATCGATATTTAATTAAATCATTCATTATTTATGGATGTGAGTCGCAAAACCGGCTAATGTGGCGAAACTTGGGAGAAGCCTATGTCCAGCAGTGGATGTCTTTCGGCTGAAATGATGATGATAATGTATACCTAACTATTTCAAAATGAAAATAAATAAATATCGCTGGACAATAACACACAGCGCCACCTAGTGCCACACTAAGCAAAGCTTGTGACGTGGACACTAGATAGTTGATATACTACATATATATACTTTTTGATTGTAAATACATACTTATTATAGATATAAACATCCATGACTCGGAAACAAATGTCCGTGCTCATCACACAAACATTTGCTCCTACCGGGATTCGAACTCAGGACCCTAAGAACGTAAGGCAGCATCTCTACTACTACGCCAATCGGGTCGTCAAAATGTTTTGCTGATACAGCAGCGACCTTTTAAAGTAATCAAAAATTGAAACAAAGGACATCATTTCTTTCAATTTACTTTTCTTTTCTTACAGGTTTTGTCTCAGCTTCCACGACGAGGTCAGATATCTAGTATCGGATGAATACAAATATGAAACTGCGTTAGCTCTTCAAATAACAAACTTATTGACAAGAGCGTTTTGTTCACAAAGGTATCTATACTTCTATACTAATATTATAAAGCAGAAGAGTTTGTTTGTTTGTTTGGTTGAACGCGCTAATCTCAGGAAGTACCACCTCGATTTGAAAAAATATTTTTGCGTTGGATAGTCCATTTATCGAGGAAGGCTATAGGCTATATAACATCACGCTATGACCAATAGGAGCGGAGCAGCAATAAGAAATGTTGAAAGCGGGAAATTCACGCGAACGAAGTCACGGGCAGAAGCTAGTATACAGGGTGTAAACCACCTCATCACAAAGCCGTTAACCAAGCATCTGTACATCAAACTAAGTAACTTTACGCAAAAAAAATGCTGGGAAACAACTTTATTTTTTGAGGTTATAAATTATGTTTTGTGGTAGAACTCAATGTAACGCACTTAATACAATGTGCTGATGGATGGGTTTAATAATACGGGGTCCGAGGAGGTATTAAGAGTCAAAATCTGACAAAAAAACTTGTATTTAAAAAAAAAACTTTTCAAAAAGTTGTAATTTTGACCCCCCATATCTCCGTAACTAGAAGGTTCCCAGGTATGGTGTAGAACAAAAAAAATGATTGCAATGATGGAGAGAACAAGTGCCTTTCGGCTTCGTGAAGAGGTGTTTTACACCCTTTATTATGATGGCAATCGATTTTTAATTTCCCAAAAATATTATAAATGCGAATGAGAATTGATGAATGTTTGTTAATCTTTCACGCAAATCTACTAACCAGTTTTGGATGAAATTTGTTACACAGATTAACACATGGGATACTTTTATCCCGGTAGTAAGATCCCATGGGACAATTATACAACTCCATGTGAGCTAGTAGTCCATAATAATACTTATATTTACACTGCCTGAAAAAGACTTCGGCATCGTTTAAAATATCACCAGACATGTGGCAAGTAGTGATGTAGCGTGACTTTTTGACATCATTATCTGGGAGACATTTCACCTCGCAGGGACATTTGTCCCCAAATGAACACGCCTAATTTCATATTCCGTTTTCTCTTTTTCAGAGTTGGAATCAACGATCTCCCCCTGTCAGTAGCGTTCTTCACAGCAGTGGAAGTGGATCAAGTATTAAGAAAAGAGTCAAATCTGAACTGTACGACACCATCCAACCCTCATGGTTTAGATAATGGCTATGGGATCCCTAATGGGGAGTCTTTAAATATATTTGAAGTGTTAGATAAATGTAAATTGAATAAATCAATTGATCAATATGTTTTGGCTTTTATTCGGTGAAAAGCTGTTTAACAATAACTGTAAAAATAAATAAATAAATATCGCTGGACATTAACACACAGCGCCACCTAGTGCCACAATAAGAAAAGCTTGTAACGTGGACACTAGATAGTTGGTATACTACATTTTTTTTTTTTTTTTTTGTAAATACATACTTATTATACATATAAAAGAAATTAAACAAAGTAGTAGTAGTATAAAGTTTGCAAGAAATCCAAATGTGTGCAATAACCCTGTCTGTAGTGAGCATAGATAATACACTATATCAGCCTTTCCCAAAGTGGGCGATAACGCCCCCTTGTGGGCGCTGCAGGCATAAAGGGGGTAAGTCCCGGAAAAATAATGGGGGCGTTGTGTAGAGGCTTAGGGGGCGACTTGTAATTTCATTTAGGAGGACTCTTAGACACCGACTGAGCTCTCGACTCTCGACTACAACTTGTGAACATAAACTAATATTAATATCATATTAGTATACTCTGTCTGAATGCCATAAAGTTACGTTTCAATAATCATTCTCATTGGCAGGTGTAGCCCGTAACAGTTATTCATATTCATTTATTTGCATTCCACAAGGTAAAACATGGTGTTAAGAAAGGCTTAGAGCTAAGACCCGTTGTGTACTACCTACTGCGCTCAAGTTAACTCTTGCGGGTTATAGTAAAAGTCTCGTTTGGAGAGAATGTTTAATCTTCGTTAATATAGCTAAAAATAATTAGTTTAATTTGAAGTTACAGTAGTTTTAAAGCAGGTTTAAAAATGGGGGCGCTATAATTTTTTTTTTTCTCAAAATGGGCAATGAACAAAATTAGTTTGGGAACCCCTGCACTATACAGGATGTATTTCACCTCATCACAAAGCCGTTAACCAAGCATTCTGTATATCAAACTAAGTAACTTTACGCAAAAAATATTACTGGGAAACAACTTTTTTTTTTGAGGTTATAAATCATGTTTTGTGGTATAACTCAATGTAACGCACTCAAAACATTGTGCGAATGGATGGTTTGAATATTACGGGGGTCGTAGAGATATTTTAAGTAAAAATCATGCGATAAAAAGTGGTATTTAAAAAAAAACTTATCAAAATTTTGCAACTTTGACCCCCAATATCTCCGTAACTAAAAGGTTCCTAGGTATCGTGTAGAACAAAAAAATGATCAGAATGATGAGGAGAACAAGTGCCTTTCGTATTCGTTAAGAGGTGTTTTACACCCTATATAATACAAGATAGATGCGCAACTCTGGTTTTCGTTTTGTAAACTGTGTACCTAAGCTGTTAGATGGCGCTGTTAGTTTTTGTTAACTAAGAACTTATGAACTACATTATTCACAAGGCAACCGCTGTCACCGCTAGGCTATCTACGCAAGTAGTCTAAAAAAGCTGTTCTCGTTATAGTCCGGTCAATTTTTAGCATTTGGTGCTACATAAATTTACAACAAGCTGATAATTGGTACAATTGTTCAAAATATAATTATAAATAAAATGTTAGCAATCTACGCGAGCTTCAGCAAACATCCCTGAAGCGCTGTAGTACCGGGGCAACGCCATCAGCACTCTGAATGCGTTATTATATTGGACGCGAAGGGCGCTGTATGATTTTTGAGTATGATGGTCCCACAGACTGCACGTGTTGAAAGACGTGCAGTAAGCACTATAGTACACTTGCTCTCACACACAGCGCCCTCCGCTCCCTATCAATATCTTTAGCGTCGTTGAGGCCAGTGGTCAGTAGGTGACCCAGATACTTAAATTGTTCTACCCTCACAAGGGGTATACCGTAATTCAACTTCACTGACGGTACTGCTTCTGGGTGTCTACCCCTGGCCCCAAAGACCATGACAACACTCATGCAGTCTGGCAAATTGCTCGAAAGTGGCTACTATCGAGCAATATATAGTGTCCTTATTCCGCAGATGGATGCGCTCATCAGCACCATGTCGTCGGCGTAGCTAATGTTATTACAACATACACCATCAATATGACACCCGACACGCATGCTGCTAAGCGCGCCAATCAGATCATTCACGTATAGGTTGAAAAGCGTAGGGGAGCACAACCCGCCCTGCCTCACCCCGCACTTCAACCCATACGGCCTAGACAGGGCATCAGCCCATTTGACACTATTGACTTGGTTTCCATACCAGTATTTTAGAGTATTTGTCACCTCTGGGGGCAAATATAGGTTTTCCATCTTCCTCCATAAAATATCGTTGGAAACCAAGTCAAAAGCCTTGCTCAAGTCAAGGAAACATCCTTAAACTGGAATGTGGCGACCCGTGTAGTACGGGGTCGCAATAAGGTTTCTATTATTATACTTTTTGCTATGAAATGTAGATGTTTACGTATGTGCAAACGTGGCCACTTGAGCGACGTATTTTTGTTGCTGATCCTTAAGAGCCCTCTTACAGTCCACTAGCGCCGCCAATCGAAAAAATGTCATAACTCGTAAATAGAATCAAAAAAACTTTTTTACAAAAAATAAAACCGACTTCAGAGAAAAAAAAAAGTGAAAAATAACTTTAGCTTCAGAAGTCGGTGACCTTTGTTTGAAGATTTAGTTTTTTTGTCACCGACTTCTGAAGCTAAAGTTATTTTTCACTTTTTTTTTTCTCTGAAGTCGGTTTTATTTTTTGTAAAAAAGTTTTTATTTTTCTTTTTTTAGTGGTTCACATGTACTTACCCCTTCACAGCGTACCGGCGTGATTTTCTTTTATGAACTGGTGTAAACAATAGACAAATATGAGATTTCAGCGATCCCAATACTTTTGCTATCATTTATTGAGGAGTTCCCGTCGCCTATCTTCCGAAGTTCTTCATCAGATCTTTACCAAATTGAAATGGGATCACTCCAAGAACGTACTCTTCCTTAAACTACCCAAATCGCTTCTGGTGTGCCTATTTCTCTAGAATCCCATTAAATAGAACTTAACATATCTAATTGTCGAAATCTGGGTGACAAGGTACACTTCTGCGCACTCCCTCAGAGCAAACAGGCGTAATGTTACGTCACTATGTTACATAAACAATAAACAACAAAGCGATTGCAGCAATTACTGCAGCTTTGCCGTGTATTTTTGAAGAGTTCCATTTATATCTCCGAAGATCAGCGTCAGATCTTAACCAAATTAAAATGGAACCACACGTATAGCACCAGCTTTCAAATAAAAAGAGAATCATCAAAATCGGTTAACCCAGTCGAAAGTTCAGAGGCAACAAACATTGTCGAAATCTGGGAGTTTTGTACACATCTAGGTACCCCCCCAGAGCATACAGGCGTGATGTTACGTCATGATATAGTATGAACAATGAACCTACAAGCGAATGCAGCAATTACTGCAGATTTGCCGTCTATTTTTGAAGAGTTCCTTTGTATATCTCGGAAGATCAGCATCAGATCTTCAACAAATTAAAATGGGACCAATCGACAAGCACCAGCTTTCAAACAAAAAAAGAATCATTAAAATCGGTTCACCCAGTCGGAAGTTCTGAGGTAACAAACACAAAAAAAAAAAAAAAAAAAAAAAAAAAAAAAATACAGACGAATTGATAACCTCCTCTTTTTGGAAGTCGGTTGAAAATACAAAATATGTTCTATTATTACTGTGGAAAAGGCAATAACGTAATTGTTTAACACCTTATCAACACTTGAAATATAGCTGTTTAGCTAAATCGTGCATTCAAAACATAAACGGCCGTTTTTTTTAAATTAAATTAAATTAATTAAAAATTTAAAATTAAAATTTATAAAGGATTTAGCTAAACAGCTATATTTCAAGTGGTGACAATGTGTTATAAAATTACGTTATTGCCTTTTCTACAGTAATAATAGACCACATTTTGTATTTTTGATTCTATTTACGAGTTATGACATTTTTTCGATTGGCGGCGCTAGTGGACTGTAAGAGGGCTTGCGGGGGGTTTCAGCTCCCGAACATAACAAATAAAATTCTTGTGATTCGAAAGTAATGTAATTTTTAATCCGTACTTTGACAGACATTCAAAAACCCTCTGTCACGTCGCCCTAGGGATGTGACCTCTCCGTAGTGATGTTACACATTGAAAAGAATACCAAAGAGAGCGATGTTATAGTCGCCACACCACCCCCCTACGGAGAGAACAAAACCAGGTAGAAACAACTTACAGAATAATACAATAATAATAACACGAGAAAAAAAAAATTATGTTTAAACACAAACAAAACAATGAAGGAAGAAACTAATCAAAAACCTTAAATCTAACGCGCCTACCCGAGCGTGTGGTATAGGATTGCTTTACTGGCATATGGACCTGTACTGGCTGTTGCGGGATTGAGGGTTCGGAAGACTTATCTGATACGGCTGGCCGTGAAGGAAGATCAGCCGGGGGGGGCAATTGCATTGTGTGAGTCGTTTGTGTAACGGAATTATCAATGAACGCCGGTTTGAGTCTGTCGACGCTTACGACAGACTTGTTGCCCTTCACCATCAGGGTGAAAGTTTTCCCATCAGTCGAACGCTCCAGGACTTTGTATGGACCCGAATAGGGTGGCTGCAACGCTCTTCGAATGGAGTCGTCTCTAAGGTATACATGAGTCGCTGTCGACAAATCCTTGAATATAAATGAAGCTGGTATACCATGTCGACTAGCTGGCAGTGGTCGTATCAATGACATTTTGTGTCGCAGCTGTACCACGAAATCCACTGGGTTTTCTAATCTTTCTGATGCTAGAGGAGGAACCAAAAATTCTCCAGGGAGCCTGAGAGGCTCTCCGTAAAGTAATTCTGCTACCGTGGCTTCGAGATCTTCTTTATAGACCGAACGCATTCCTAGCAGAACCATCGGAAGTGACCTCACCCACGAATCATTATGGCACATTAACGCCGCTTTAAGTTGTCGATGAACTCGCTCGATCATCCCATTTGCGCAGGGGTGATATGAGGTGGTTCTAATGCGCTTGGTACCGAATTGCTGCAGTAATCGGTAAAACAAGTTCGACTCAAATTGAGATCCCTGATCTGTAGTAATAACCGACGGCACGCCAAAGCGAGATACCCATTCTTTGGTAAAAGTCTCGGCTACCTCCTCCGCGGTAATAGATCGCATGGGCCAAACCTCGGGCCATCTGGACACTCTGTCTATTGCGGTCAAACAATAGCGGTATTCATCGCAGACAGGCAACGGACCAACAATGTCGACATGGACATGCGTGAAACGACCGGACGGTAGCTCAAAATTACCTACAGGGGTAGTATTGTGCCTTGAAATCTTGCTGCGCTGACAAGCTACGCAAGATCGGGACCAGGCTCGGCAGTCCTTTCTAACCGAAGGCCAGATAAAACGCTCTACTACCAAACGAGTCGTAGCTTGGGCACCGGGGTGACTCAAATTATGTAACCTGTTGAAAGCGGCACGGCGGAAGGAAGGGGTCAGATAGAGACGTGGCTTACCAGTCGATGTGTCACAGTAAACCGGAGTATTGGTCCCTGATGTGCTGATTTTGGTAAGTGTTAGGCTGGAACCACGTTGCAATAAATTTGCAAGCTCTTGGTCTGATGCCTGTGACTTAGCCAAAGCTTCAAAATCTAGGTCTAAGGTAATGGCATCTATATCAATACGTGACATAGCGTCGGCTACGATGTTGTCTTCACCCTTAATGTACTGAATATCAGTCGTGAACTGGCTAATGAAGGACAGTTGGTTAAGTTGTGGAGGTGGAAGTTTCTCGCGTCGCTGTAAAAAGGCGTACAAAAGGGGCTTATGATCAGTGAATATTGTTGCATGCTGGACCTCTAAAATGTACCGAAAATGTTGGACACTTTCATATATAGCTAACAATTCACGGTAATAAGCTGGCCACTGTGCCTGCTGCGGGGTCAACTTTTTGCTGAAAAAGGAAAGTGGATTCCACCGACCGTTAACATTTTGCTGAAGGCAGGACCCAATGTGAACACTAGATGCATCAGTAAATAAACCCAATTTGGCGTTGCTGATTGGATGTTGCAGCAGAGTTGCGTTGGAAAGGCTCTTTTTACAAGCTTCAAATTGTTGCAAGAGTTCGGGTGACCATGGAAATGGCTTTGCACCTTTGCTGTTAGTTGCAACCAGGGCATCAATCAAAGGAGCCTGGAATTGCGCTGCTCGCGGCACGAATCGGCGATAATAGTTAAGCATACCCAGAAACCTGCGCATACCTTGAACTGTCTCAGGTGGTGGAAAATCCAGCAACGTTTGAATTCGATTCTGTGGGGGGCGAGTACCATCACCACTGACGTGGTAGCCGAGAAATACGGTTTCACTGACACCTAAGACACACTTAGAAGGGTTTAATACTACTCCATAGTCTTGCAGGCGTTTGAAAAGGATGCGCAGGTGCTGAAGGTGAGTAGACTCGTCCCTGGAAAATATGAGGATATCATCTACGTAAGGGAAACAAAATTCGAGACCCCGTGTGACCTCATCGATGAAACGCTGAAAGGTTTGGCCAGCGTTCCTTAAACCAAAAGTCATATACGGGAATTCGAAAAGGCCAAATGGGGTTACGATGGAAGTTTTGTCAATATCCTCTTCAAAAACTGGAATTTGGTGATAAGCTTTAACAAGATCCAGTGTGCTAAATACCTTGACACCAGCGAGGTTATGGGCGAAATCATTGATGTGCCGAACCGGGATCACGTCGGGGTCACCAATGCGGGGGGTTTCAGCTCCCGAACATAACAAATAAAATTCTTGTGATTCGAAAGTAATGTAATTTTTAATCCGTACTTTGACAGACATTCAAAAACCCTCTGTCACGTCGCCCTAGGGATGTGACCTCTCCGTAGTGATGTTACACATTGAAAAGAATACCAAAGAGAGCGATGTTATAGTCGCCACAGGCTCATCTAAAGTTCCCATTGTATGTTTTTTGTCGACTGATGAGCATTTATCGCTAACTCGCCTGCTTGTAAAGGAATAAATTCAATCCCATTGTCAAAAATTACAGTGAGTGTCTTTGGTAGCGTTCCAGCTTACCAAATAGACGTTCTTACTTTTGCATCCTTAAAAACAATTTCCATTTTAGATTTTCCGTAAATCATTTTTCAGAAACACTCAGACGCTGCTTTAAAATAAAAATTTACTGATTTGCGGGTTTGTATAATAATGCTGTCCTTGATTGTCCTCTTCTCGTCTTCTTTTTTATTTAAATATAAATCTTTAGAAACTATATCACCTCAGTGAATGACAGTCATTGAATGCTTAAAACCTAACTTATGGGGCTGGAATGGAACTAACCCTAACCTATTTTCGTGTGAACGTGTGATACACAAATAACAATAAAATATCTAAAACTTTTAAATTCATGTTAAAAGTAAGAAACCATGTCTAAAGTTACTAAAAGGAAACATGTAATGAATGAAGCTTTCTGGGACGACTTTGAGCTGCCTAAAGAAAATCAAAGCATTGTAAAAGTTTTGAGAACTAAAGGCAACAACTTACATGAGGTAAGGAATTCTTATAACTTTAAATAAATGTATAGGTACTACCTGGCAGCAGGCATGCTTATCTCACGTTATTTACATTCTACATTCAAGAAAAAAAAATCAGCTAATTACAAACTTGCAGTAAAATGTTATGATTTTTTCAGATTACTACACCGACCGGCGAAGAATACTTGGTGTCTATGCCAACAAAATTCAGAAAAAACATATGGGTGAAGAGAGGCGATTATGTTCTAGTAGAGCCAATAATTGAAGGTGATAAAGTGAAAGGTGAAATTATTAAAATTATGAACAAAGACTCTATCAAACATTATAAAGAAAATAATGTGTGGCCCAAAGAGTTTGAAGACAAAAAGGAAACAATTGATGATGGTGATGATGAATTATTTGTGAACACTAATAGAAAGCCTATGCTGACATATAGTGAAAGTGATTCGGATGATAGTGATACAAACAGTGACAGTGATGAAGAAAGTGTTAAAAAATAATATATCTTGAGCTAGATTCTGTATTTTTATACAAAACCTTTCGGCTTGTTCATACTGATGGAACAGCTGTAGCTATTTATAAATGGTTGTTTCAAGCCGCAGTAATTTTATGTTTCATTTTGCATCATGCTTCAGATTGTGGTGATCTTTTTCACTGTGTGTGTAACACTGAATAGACCAATTTGTTATGAAGTAGTAACAAATCTCATAAATGTCTTTGTATTTAGATGTTTTGGGTTGTATAAAATGGCATTAAGGTCTTAGCTCACATAAACGATTCTGCTTCCACCCAGCAAAAAGAATAATTCAAATATGAATGTTATGTATAGCTCTTCAGATATACTTTACATAGGCAACTTAAATTAGCAGACGGCTCACTGTCAGCAGGCTTACCGCCGGCAATGCCAATGTAAAGTATATCACCCATACTTGAATTATCTTATTTTTACTGGGAGGGAGCGGAGTCATATAACTGAGCTAAGACCTTTAGACGGCAGTAGCTATAATTTTCCAGAACAAGAAATTATAAAATGTTATTGTGTATTTCTTGTTTTGAATTTGACTGTGAAGCGGTTTTTTTTTGTAAACATTATTTTAGTTTAACTTCTGAACCTTCGAGAATACCTCTACGTAATTTCAGCTTTAAAGTAATTAAATTGAGCTTGTTTTGTTGAGGGTTGTAAGGTGCTATTAGAATAAAAACATATTATATTTGGCTTTAATTTACTTTAATATTAAGTAACTGGAACATTAAAAATATCTATACTAGAAATAATGTCTTAAAAGTAATTTATTTGAGATCACAAGAACTGGCTGAGCCGCTAATTGATTATGGACTTTAATAATTAAAATGAAGTTATAATATGCATCCTCTTTTACCAACCAAAAGTGGAGACCTTTGCCTAGCAGTGGGACACAAAAAGTCTAGTTTTTTTTTACACATTTACAGACCATTTTTTCCTAGCCTGCTTTGTCCCACTCCTAAGCAAAGGCTCCACTTATGACTATTACAATATAATACTATTTATCTCTCACACATTATTTCTATTTAATTGTTAAAATACAATAAAAAAATAAAAAGCAATATTGTTGTAATAAAATATGTTAAAACAATTAAAATGTCTATCAATGGAAATAGTTTATTTAATATCTGCATCAATCTCATCAGCCATTATGTATTCATAAATCCTTTTGATAAGTTCTACAGACTTAACTTTGGCCCATCCATCAGTTTTAGTGATCAGTTTTGCCTGACCATCTTTGATAAACTCCAGGGTTAGTTGCTTCAAGGCATTAGCAGAGTGGAGGTCGGCCAGTTGCAATGTTTCTATTGCATTCTCAACTGTCAGCTTCTTGTGCAAGGCCTCCTCACATAGACTCTTTAGTCTGCTCAGTTGATAATAATCTGCTGCGGCAAGCAGCTTCTCTGGAATCTCATCAACTCTTGGAGCTTTGTCACTGTATATGTAAGTCAGGACTTCTCTTAGAACTTCTGACTCTAGTGGCGACTCCACAACATTTGTGTAGCATTCAGTTGTGTTGTGTTCAAAATGAGCCTTTAGTACTGCGCTCCGGCTGGCCAGAACTGCCTTGTGCACCTTGAACTCTGCTAGCTCAGCAGATTTCATGGTAACATCAGAAAACAAGCCATCATTGAGTAAGTTTTCGAAATCATTACTCAACTGCGCCTCAGGGACGTTAGAGCGATCGACTTTTATATCATTCGTTACCATAAACTGGAATTTTAGCCTTAGACTACCATCACTTAACAAGAATATGTCCCTGCCGTCATAACTGGCTATATCTCTCTTGAATAACGTAGCTAAGTACTGCCATTTATTCGCCTGAACAGTATGATACTCCTTTATCACAATAGATCGCTCCTCAAAACGTTTCAAACATATTGTCAGAATTGACTTCAAGAATACGGGAGTCGGAGATAAGTAGTAGATCTCAATAATGTCATTAACCCTCCCCAAGAATTGCATTTTAAGTTGGAATCGTGAATCTGGTAAATCTGCCGGATCCTTCGACTTTTCCGTGCGAAACTCTCTGGTAGTTTTATTTTCCAGAAGAATGATAAAGTTAGGCACAGTCCATATTATGGTGTTTATTTTAGTTTGTCCTTCGGTGCGAGTTGTATAATTTATACTACTACACATTTTATATGATATTTTAATAATCGAAACCTCAGGGAATAACAGTTCCTTGTTTACGAGCCACAGTCCACACTTTCAGTATTGTAGTGCACTCTGTGGTCCACCGAAGTATATTATTGTACCATGCATTTACCAATAATAATGTCAATGTCATAATATATTTCAAATTCACCAATAAAAACACCGCAATAGTGTTGTCGTCGTGCACGCAATGCATGCAAAATAGTTCGGAATCAGAGACAATCGACTAAAACTTGACGTGCACTGGTTCACAGAGCATGTTTTAAGAAAATATGTATTCTGGAATTTACATTACATTCCATCCGAAAAAATAAGAAACTGCTTGGAGCACAACAATGTGACAGTGAATTGTTTAAATTAAATTTTATACATAACTTAAAATCTTCAAAATATGTTTTTTTTCTGAAGAGTAGCGAAATTAAAATTGAGTGAAAGACCAAACATATTACGCCTACTAAACTACTCATAACATTCCTCGTAAAAGCATCCAATATTTTTTGCTCGACCGACGTCGATATTTTCGCTCTTGGAGTTTTCTTTCCCATTGTTTTGGCTAAAGAATTGATTTGACAATACGTTTTTGCTATCTAATCTATAATGAACGTGTGATCGTAAAATAATCTTGTTGATAAAATATCAGTGATTTATCGTAATGTAATAGACGTTCGATTCATCAAAGCGTAACAGTGAGAGGTGAAGATTTACTAAATAAAAAAATCTTATTTTTTTCTCGCGACAAATGTTATTTGGTGCTCATTATGGAGGATTATAAATTTCTATTTAAAGTAGTGTTAGTTGGTAATGCAGGTGTTGGGAAAACATGTTTGGTGCGTCGTTTTACCCAAGGTCTCTTCCCACCTGGGCAAGGTGCTACAATTGGTGTTGATTTTATGATTAAAACTGTAGAAGTTGACGGTGAGAAAGTGAAGGTGGGTTCCTTTAATGTTTGTACATATTTGGTATCACTATTGCATCATTTTTATTGCTGAAATTGGTGCTACAATAAGATGTTCATCATGTTTTTGTTGTTAACTAAAACCTTATGTAGATGAATCAGATGTCCTTGTATTACATTAATATCATGCAACAAAAACAATAAGATTCTCACAGATTCAGATGTTTGTATTCTATAATAGTGAGATTACTTCATCATCGGGATCCAATACCCAAAGTGAAAGTTCCCAAAAATATTAAACAAGGTGAATAAAGTTGAAAAGAAATTATATCATGGCTTTCAGTGTTAGTAGAAATTAATTCAATTTTATATTTTCAGCTTCAGTGCATAAAGTGATATAATAAGGCACTTTTTAAAATAAATTGTTACATTTGTTCAAATTACTGATATAATATCATAATAGAACATGCATGTATCATGACAACACAAATTAAAATTATATGAGTCATTATCATCTATTAGTATTTAAATTGAAAAAAAATATTCAATGAAGGATCATTTACATCTTAGCCTTATGCATTATTTCCCATGGTATATCATCAAAAAGTGACCAAAATTATTTAATTTATAATTTTAGTTACAAATATGGGACACAGCAGGTCAAGAGAGGTTCCGTTCCATCACCCAAAGTTACTACAGGTCTGCCCATGCCCTTATATTGGTGTATGACATATCTTGCCAGCCGACTTTCGACTGTCTGCCGGACTGGCTCCGGGAAATTGAGGAATATGCCAACAATAAGGTTCTTAGGATATTAGTTGGTGAGTAAACAATTGCTTGGTAATTATTCTTCATAATACGCAGCTGGCAATCTCAATTAAGTGGTCCCCAAATGTGGCCAATTATTTTTTTGATTTTCTCTAGCAGTTGTCAATTACTGTCATATATCAATAGATATATATTTTTTTTATATTTTACGTAGGCTAACACAATGGGCAAAATATTTAGAGTCCAGAGGTTCCCAAATTATTATATATATTACTGGCAGACCACTTTCAAAATTTTCTGGTTCATTGTTGAAACCAGATAAATCGTGGACCCCTGGGGGTCCACCTGGACCACTTACAACTCGAGAACCCCATGTCTTTTTAGACGTACCTAAACCCCGCACGCGTCTCCCGGGGACCCCTGGGGGTCCACCTGGACCACTTTGGGCATCACTGATGTAGACAAACAGGTCATCTAACACAGTCCCTATGATTTTTATTTTCCCTCTACTTATCGTTCGCTGACTGTTTTTGTACACTAAAGTGTTGCATTATTTCAATCCCTCATAACAATAAATATTAACTCCAAAAGGAATGAAAGTGTGATGTACAATTGACATAATTGTCATAATGATTGAAAAGAGAAAGTGCATTGCCTTGCAAGACCTTTTGTAATCACAGTACAATTTTATTGGGGACACGACCTTATACAGGAACTTGTAACTAAAGTCATTGATTCATTTGACCCTAATTTTAGGACCAAAGCTGGAACAGATCAATGATTTGGGGCCCAGTTAGGTGAAGGACATTTAGAATGTTACTTTCGAACATTTATTGAAGATCAAGAATGTCTAATTTGATTAATGGAAACCAAATTCTCTGACTTTCTGAACGTATGGCGTGATAGTTCTATCGCCATTACTTACTTTTCTTTCTTAGGCCTATATTGTCCCACTGCTGGGCAAAGGCCTCCCCCAAAAACTTCCATTCTTCTCTCTGTGCGGTTTTCTCCAGCCAATTTCACACAAACGTTTCTACGACGTCACTCGTCAGGCCAGAGTTTTCTAGGCCTCCCTCGTCGACGACGCCCGTCCTTTACACATACATAATTGTATATAATTATTGTTGAAATCTATGATTTTTACCCTTATTGACTAAAGAACACTCTGATCACTCCGATTCATAAAAAAGGACCTAGAGACAATGTGGAAAACTACAGACCTGTCTCCAAGTTATGTATTTTCGCAAAAATTCTGGAAAAAATTATATACAAGCAGCTTTATGCTACTCTGAAATTAAGTATTAGCGACCGCCAACATGGTTTCCTGAGAGGTCGGTCTACAACCACCAATCTCATTATTTGTAATGACTACATGACCGAGTGTATGTCTCGTCGCACACAGGTAGATGTAATCTACACTGATTACAGCAAGTGTTTTGATCGCCTGGATCATGCTATACTTTTGCGCAAGCTATTGGCTATAGGTATCAGTGGTAACCTCTTCAGATGGTTCTCGTCCTATGTAGACAACAGATGCCAAACTGTGGTTCTCAATGGATACGCATCTAGAACTATGTATATTCCTTCAGGAATTCCTCAGGGATCGCTACTGGGACCCCTGATGTTCAACATCTTCATCAATGACGTGTCTTCATGTTTCTCCGACTCAAAAGTTCTTTTGTTTGCGGATGACATGAAGATTCTAAGTGAAATTAGAACTGAGGAAGATGCTGAGCGTCTCCAACTTGATCTGGACAGATTCCAAGAGTATTGTGTCACCAACCGTTTGGATTTAAATGTCTCGAAATGTTACGTTTGTACGTTCACTCGCAAACCTAAACCTATTATTTTCGATTACAAGCTAACCAACACTTCAATAGCCAGAGTTAATATCATCATGGATTTAGGCGTCACTTTTGACTCGAAGCTCCTTTTTGACACACACATCGACAACATTATTAAGAAAGCTTCTAAAGCATTGGGTTTCGTCTTGAGAATATCCGCAGATTTAAAAAATATAAAAACGGTTAAAATTCTTTATTGTGCTTTTGTGCGCAGTCACCTCGAATATTGTTCACCAGTATGGAATCCTATTTACAGTACTTACATTAATCGCATCGAAAGTATTCAAAATAAATTTTTGAGGTACGTTCAATATAGATCTAATATTTATTTACATAACTATCACAGTCGCTGCACAAGGTTCCATATTCTTCCACTAATTGAGCGGAGAAAAATTGCTGACATGGCATTCTTGTTTAATATAGCTAATGGTTCAACCGATTGTTCTGAACTGATTGGCAAAATTGGGTTACGTGTTCCATCCATTAGCCTTAGGAATCACCAACCTCTGTATGTTCCCTCGGTGCGGTGTATTTATAGACAAAATTCTTATATGATAAGAGCTTGCAGATCATACAACTCAGTCTGTCAAAGTGTTGATGATCTTGATTTATTCACAACCAGTGTCACTAAACTAAAAAAAACATTAGGCAACCATTTCTTCAATATTCACTGACACTTCAAATGTTCTGTTTTAAATTCACTCCGAGTTCTTTTACTTTCTTTTATCTGTCTACTGTCTTTTATTCTAACCTAATGTTGTCAGTGAGAACTTGTAATTGGCCTTCTTACATTATTTTTCAACTACCTGTATCCTAGCTGTAAGTTTTCCTAAGATAATAAAATAAAATAATAATAAATAAAATAAGAAGCATTTAATCAAGTTATTTTACCTAAAGGAAGATGCTATGAATTGCTCGGCATTTAGATGGTCACTCGTTAAAATTACAGGTAACAAAACTGATAGAGAAGACCGAGAGATCCCAAGACACATCGGAGAGGACTTCGCGCAGCGCCACGGGATGTACTTCCTGGAGACGTCAGCCAAAGAGGCCGAGAATGTCGAGCGGTTGTTTATGGAGATAGCTGTTGAACTTATGGAGGTAAGCTGATCTATAGTTAATGGTGTAGTTGTTGTTAAGCCTATGTTTTCCTGCCCCTTTCCACTAAATAAATAAACTAAGCCTTCATTGCTGTTTTACAATAATTACATCATCTGAGTCTCTTGAAATTCTGATCCATTCTGGATCGGCGACTCTTTTGAGATCATCTTCCCAGCTTTTTATTTGTCTACCGTTACTTCTTGTACCATCCCTGGGGAACCATTCTGATATTAGTATAGTCCATTTCTCATTACTCTCTCACAGAATTTGTCCTGTTCCATTCAAGTGTTTTGCATACTTTATTCACACCTCTAAATTTAGTTACATTTTTAATTTGGCTTCATCGTGGGACGTGCCGCTCTGCAGTATTGTACGGAATACCCTATTACATACGTCAATCAATACTGTGGAGCGTGCCCGTCTGTTGGCTGTGGGGGAATGGAAGTCGGGCTTGTGGCTTCAGGCACTTCCGTCATTTACCATTGGCACTATGATGGATGACGCTTCGTTCCGGGTCGCTACGAGTCTACGCTTAGGCGCACCTTGTGTTGCTTCGCATCGTTGTCACTGCGGTGTAGCTGTTGACAGGACCTCGGACATCATGGCCTGTCCTGCTACAGGAACGCAGGTCGCATTGCACGGCACGCCAGCATCAACGACATTATCCGTTGGGCTCTTGCCAGCGCCGGCGTACCAGCGGTTTTAGAACCAAACGGCTTGCGTGACGATGGCAAGAGACCGGACGGCATGACGTTGGTGTGGGACGCAACTTGTGTCGCCACCCTTGCGCCTTGCCACGTTGCAAGCACGGCGGGCTGTGCAGGACTGCAGGCGCTGCTGCTGCAGCTGCTGAGATCCTCAAACGATGCAAATACTGTAACCTTATTGGTAACTACAGCTTAGAGCCGTTTGGGGTCGAAACGCTCGGGTCATGGGGTCCGAGTGCGCGTCTCCTTTTTAAGGAAATCTCCCGCCGACTGATCGACACTTCGCGTGACCAGAGGGCTGGCTACTTCTTTGGCCAAAGAATTAGCATTGCCATTCAACGTGGCAATGCTGCCAGTCTTCTGGGCACGTTTCCCGATGACAGCGATGCGGAGCAGTATTTTGACGCCTAATTGTCCTATTGACATTGTTGTATATATATTGGGTACTAGTTTTATGTTTAGTTTTATTTTTGTAATTATATGTAGTTTTAGATGTAGTATATGTTAATATTGGACATAATAACCTATGCTATACTAACGCTAACCTATTCATAAATCTACGCTTCATCTTATTTTATCTCTTCTTTCCACTATTATCGATTAAATCCAATACTAGACCAATCCTTCTTAAATGAGTACAACTCATACCTTGGGTCTAGGGAAAATGCTAGTCAAAAAGCGCGGGGCGTCAGATAGCAAAACTCTAATTTACTAGCTGAGGCCCCGACAGATTGCGCCAAACATTTATTTTCGTAAAACCGCAATGTTTAGTGGTTTTTAAGAACAGCAAGCTAAGCTGAAGAGTTCTTTTTTTGACCGTCCAATTTCAGGAACGGAACGGAAAATTCTTTTGTGTTTTGATAGCCCAGTTATTACGACAGGTGGTAGGCTATTAACACCACGCTAAGATCTTTAGGAGTAGGTAGAGCAAAAAGCGACGCAGCAGACAGAGCTAGTATTATAAAAAACTACTAGTACTTTAGCCGTCTCGTCATGACAAAGTGGAATTTTGATGGCTGCAAACGGAAGGAAAATCATTATTCTTATCTTTACATGCTCTATCATGGTGTAGTTACTCGTATTTTTTTACTGTCAACAAAGTCATACCGTAAATAAAATAAAATAATGAGTCATTGTTGGACATATTAAGAAACAAGATTTACTTTACCATTGCCTCGCAGTTAAAGTCCTTGGCAGTTCCCACGATTATTTCCGGCTACGCTAAATACCAAAAGTGGCCGTGGAAAATTATCTGACAATAGATTGTACTTCTAATAGATATCGAAATTTTAAGTATTTACTTGAATTCTAAATGCTAAAGTATTTCCGTCTGCCGATCTGTTCATTCTTCACGCCTAAACGTCTGAACAGATTTAGGTATGATTTCGCACACAGCACAGGTTGACCATGGCCTGTTTTTAGACAAAGGATACTTTTTTATATCGACAGATCGTTCCCATGGGATAATTTCCGACATAAACATGGCCAAGCCAAGGACTAATGTTAGTTATGTAGATAAATTACCTAAAATTAAACTCATTTGACACTGACCTAAACAGAAATTAAACAGCTGTGAAAATTTGAGCAAACTAAGGATATATATACATGTATCATACAGATAGTAAATTGGGTTTGCTCACGTGTGAAAAGTGAAACCAATGTGTCAGATGCCTACTCCTTTCGCGGTTCACACGTGTTAATAAATTAGGCCACTGGGCCACAGGTCGATATAGCTACATCCCGTCATTTGGGTTCTGTCATGAGTGCCGGTAGAACCATAATTATATTGTCACACTAGCTATTGGCCACAGCTTCGCCCGCATGCAGGTTGGAAATTATCCCACGGGTATCGACATAAATAAATGTTTTATGTCCTAGCCCACAGATCATGTTCAACCTGTGTTTAAACAAGCTATTGTGCAAAGAATAGGGACGCATTATCGCAATAACGCGCCTTTGTGGGGGAGCCTTTAGCCAACTAAACTCTGCGTTACTTTAACACAATGTGTTTGACGTCGCCTCCGCTCGGGGAGACTCGTTTCATGCAGCCCAAATTAATTTGGAATATTAATTGAATATGAGTAGAATGGAGGTTTGACTGAACCCAAGCGGACAGATAGACAGATAGACAGACTCAGTTTGCAATTTTTTTTATCAATGTTGACTTATTTTTTTTTTAATTTCCAGCAAGCTAAATGCAAGGAACTGCCGAAATATGACGGCAGCTTAGGACCAATCAACGGGAAGACAACGTCGGTAGGTGATGGTTCATGTTGTCTACGCTCGTAGGCTTAACGAATTTATCTCATTGATATTAATATAGCTGTTAACGTGCTACGGTGTTTTTGAAAAGAACCTTTTGTACTACCATTGAGTAGTTAGTTGGCTTCAGAGAGGAAATGACAAAATCATTTGTTTTGACGCTTCAATAGCATAAAATAATTGCGTGTTTGCAATCATGAACCTGAATTTTACGACATACGACCCAATGTATATTTTTTGAAAAAGACGTCAAGAATACGTTTTATGCCGAACGTCGAACTACATTCTGTTCAGACGTGCAACTAAAAGTTGTAGGCATTATAAAACTTAAGAAGACGGGTATTTATCGCGAATTTACCTTTAATTTAATCCCGACGTTTCGACCGGATTGCACCAGCCGTGGTCGCGGGGAGACTAGTGGGTGGGTGTGGGTTAGTGTAGTGTGCTGTCCTAGTGTGAACCGGCCCTAATTAACATTTATGAGATGAGTGAGGGTAGTTGAATAAACGCCTTCACTTTGTTGTCGCGGTACCTCCAATACTTCAGTCTCCCTGTGACCACGGCTGGTGCAATCCGGTCGAAACGTCGGGATTAAATTAAAGGTAAATTCGCAATAAATACCCGTCTTCTTAAGTTTTATAATGTGTTCTGATCGTGGAAGTTTAAAAGGTGTAGGTACCATAGTGCATCATTTTGGCGCTTGAATGACATTGTCAGGAGGGCGCTGCTGTTGATAAAAAATTGAAAAATTGTATTGGAAAAACAAAATGGTGGCATAAATGCCGACTCTGAGAGCGCGCCTAAAGAACTATGCGGCACTATATCATATTTCAGCTACATATTGCTGTAGAAACTTCCCAACAACGACATAATTTTCAGGGCCAATTCTAAAATCAAAAATTGTTTGGTATGAAAAAATATTATTTACAATTTGCTTTAAGTTTGACTTTTCTTTGACGGTAATAATGATCGGAATACCAGTTACCATTGCTTACGATATTGACAATGAAAGAATTGAGATTTCTTGTAAGTCAACGAATTATTTTATTGAATTTAATTTTACTTAAGTCGGTACTGTTTTAATTTATTTTACATTCTTGCCAACGAACGAAGGACTGATGAGGATTTTATAATTTGTATATTTTGTTAATATTTTGATTTATCTTTTCAAAAACACCGCATCGAACGTGTTATTTCGTAGAACGGAGGTCATTCCACTCGCGCTTTTATGTGCTGTGCCGTTGTCACAATGTCATGACGCCGTTGTCATAGTGTCATTCGTCACTCACTAAGTCGTGTCAATTCGTAGATGTAGTGTGTCGGTACCATTATATTGCATATCAAGTGTTAATTCTATTTATAGTGTAATATTGAGACCAAACATAGGTTTACTCGATTCAATGTACATTCATGCATGCATACATACATTACGTTAACTGGACGTCAGCGAAGAATAGTGAAACCTTCGTCGGAAACAAAAAATAAATGTTTATTAATGTGTTATTATTCGATATCTTGTTTCCTAACATACAATTTGGTGTAAACTAAGTATGTAAGTAAATGACAGTACAGTGTACAGTGTGTGACTATCCTAACATGTCACAGACGGGTTTTAAATAAATACGCAATTGAGTTTTTGTTTTTTTTTCGGCTCGCTGCATAAAAATGTATGGTATGGGGATGCCTCGCAGGCAAATACCGCTCGCGACTGTTTTGAATAAAAGTATGAGTGGCGCTTAAAGTAGCGGCCGGCTGCGGGCGCGTGCGTTCATACTCGAAATTTTGATTTAGCGGACAACTTAAGGATTTTTTCCACTGACGTTGACAGAAAGCGATCGGTGTTGGTGACTATTTTGAAAAATATCTTACCTTAGTTCCGATTTTAGCCATGTTCCAAAAGCCCCTTGTAGCGCTTTAACAATAAATCCGAAAGCCCGCGTAAGTCACATCTAGGCAGACTTTCAAAATGAACATAAATAATAGAGATGTCTAATAAAATCTGCGCCGTATTTTAGTCGACTCAAATCGATACCATAAGTTATTTATTTAATCTGATATTGATTAAAATCTTTTGCATACTAATTAATATTCCATCTTCGTGTGAAGAAAGGTAGCGTGTTGTTAATTGGACTATATTACATGCTAAGGTGTCATTAGTAATAATTGCACGTTATAAATCAATTATTTGTCAAGATTGTTGCTAGTCTTCGCTGCTAACGTCAAAAGAGTCATGACATTGTCTCAATGTAATCAAGTTATACAATTTTGCTGTTTGCAACTTTTGTTATTATTATTACATATTTAAGCATACCTATGCCCAGATTGTTTGTAAAAATGTTTTAAAATGATATTACAAGTAAGATGTCTTTAGTTTCCTATTACTGAATTGGTTGTGTCAAGGCAGCTTAAATTAAAAAGAAAAAGTCTTAAAAATTAAAGCTTGTGGTGACGACTATCTCGAACTACTATCGAGGTAGTCGCAAGCATTTCTGGTGACAATGAGGGCGACATGCAACTACGGAGTCTGGTTTTGGCTCGGTTATGCGAAATGTTTGTGTAGAGCAGGTACAACTCTGTCCAACGTTTTGGGGATAATAGGCTAGATGTTATGTTATGTGATACAGTATTTAATTTGTACTTATAATTAATTTAAAAGTATTATTGAATGTTTTATTTAATAAAAGTTGTTTTGAAGCATTTTTACACAAGTCAGCGGGTTTATTAGATCGCCTCTTGGAATGGTTAACTAGATAATGTAGGTTAAAATCTTACTGAAATACTATTTTGTAGACAATTGACTAGAATTTAATGTACACTAATGTTAAAAGTTAGAACTGAAAGTAATCACAGGAATTACAGAAACAGAGACTGTTTTACTACGGGACAATATGCATGTTTTGAATGAAATTGATGGTAAGGCACAAAGTTGACTTACTGGTGATAACCGTCTTGCGCAAGTAGCACTTTGAGCAGAACATATTATGTAGTTATACTTAAAAAGGATTGTGTTGACGCAAAAAAATCTATTAAATTCATCTGCTTCATTTTTTTAATGCTGTTTGTGTACCAAGCATAATTATGCTCTAATCATAGATGTGCCCTCACCGAACTAAGGTCGCGCGATAACGTGTCTACACTAAAATGAGCGAATTCGCACATCCCGCATGAAACGTCAGGTGTGCAGTGAAAATGAGCGAGACAAAACTATTCAAATTTTGTCAGTAAAATATTTTAAATGTGAACATTTTTGGCGCGGTTTGACGAATCTATAATTTAAATCTATGACTCCAAAATTATATATTAAGTATCGTATGTCATTACCTCAATTTCACTTAAAGAAAGATAAACTTTACGTGTCAATGACGAGAATGTTGTACCTACATGTTGATAGAAATAAGGCCAAGTCTTGTTACATTCCTCATAGCTAAACTTAGGAAGTTGGAAGCTGTCACATATTTTTTTATGGTTAGAAATATGATTGTGTAATCTCATTTCGATTTTATTTTCCAAGTAAATTGGAATAAAGTCAAGATAATGAGATGAGTTTTCTATATGTTGCTGCTGTTCTATGTCTGGTTATCATAATATTTTGCTACTACTTAATTAAGCTACATAATAGTGTTTTAGTAAATTGTTAATTTTAACTTAGTGTTAAACAATAATATTTATTATTTTCTTGTTGTAGGTGCCTATTTTGGAATTTTATATGTTACTTTTATACTAAACATCACACTAACTTTATAATGCACTTGGATGTGAATTGTTTAAGATGATTTTTAAATGTTAAATATTTTCATGTTGTTCGTAATTTTGTGCAATATAAAGTTTATTTTTGTCGGCCGCACTTGCCTAGTTGACATCGCTAAGTTTAATCAGTACATAATATATTTTAAATCGTGTTATAAATTGCGTACTTTTTATGCTTTTTTATAATGTTGAATTTGTCAGATACAATATAAAGTTGGTCCGTGGGTATTTTGCACTATAATTGGATCTGAAATATCTAATTAAATAAATGTTTTTTTCCATATTACATTGATTATAATTGTATTGAAATTAATCCTCACCAAAGAAATAGAGAATTATTGTAATACTCGGATTATAATAAATGATCACTTTGGATATAACTTACTGTTGTTTCAATCACTAATTTATGACACTTATGGACGGAGCTCACGCGACGGAAATATTTGTAGGAAATAGGCTGATGTGCTCTTTTGCTTGCTGTGAGCAAAGAGTATTTTTTTTTATCGTGTGGTTAGTGCCAAACCTCGTGTCAGAGTTTTATGCTGCCCATAGGCCTCTGACTTAGCATAATTATGTCGTCGAGAAATATCCCTCAGGCATGCTGGTTTCCTCATAATGTTTTCTTTCAACGAAGCAAGTGAGTCAGACATGAGTCAGAGATACGTGCCTAGGTTCGAACTCGAGACCTACGACTTGGCACACCGATGGTCACTCCACTTAGCTATCACTGCTGTACATACAAGTACGTGAGTAAATAAGAGCTAAGATCGTACTGCCGAAGGCATCGTTGATGATACAGCGTGCTATAGCACTGGCTCGAACTAATGATGATTCCTGATCGACAGAAAACGATAGGAGCGTGGAAAAATGCGATCCCGTAATTGGTAGATGTGGTTCAGTAGACTGAAGATGAAATATAAGGCACGTAGTAAAGACCATGCTTGCATCGACGTTGCTCTTTCAATCCTAACATGCAGACCATGCAGTGCCATAAGCATACGTATAGTTCGTTGGCCTAACTGTATTAGATTTGTAGTTGGGTTTTAAGGACCAAATATCTAACTTAATTCATTTTTGACCTGAAATAAATATAATAGTTAAACAGAAAACTATTTTGTGAGTACATTATGTTTAGTATCAAGCATCACAAATAGTTTGCGATGCTTGTGAGCTAATAAACAACACTATTTTTTTTTTAATATTTCATTTTGGTACCAGTCGCATGCTTATAAGTAGAAAGGAACGCACATATGTAGTGTTGTATCAAAAAACAAAATTTTCAAAATCGACTAAACCAAAATCACTTAGTCACACACGTAAACTAAATTAATTGTGGTTATCTCAGTATGTGCATTTTTTTCAATAATAAAGTGACAAAACGTAATAAAATATCATGAAAAGTTACTAAACCAAAAATATCGATTTTAATTTATCTGTCATCGGATGGCATCGACTATCATGTTTATATTATTTATCGATCCACTCTAATGTCGCTTTGAAATGGCCGACGTTTAGGGGGAGTGTCTAGCGGAAATCGGATTTCTGTGTAATTTTACCAGATAAGGTGAGTAGTTGACCGTAAATTATTATTGTATTAATAACCAAAACAAAATAAAACAAAAGTGGACCCCAAAACTTAGGCTTGATAAAAGTTGAAAGCATTTCCGGTGAGACAGCCGGCCGAGTTATTCAAAACAAAAGGTGTTTTTACGGTATTTAGTAGTTTTCCATCAAGGTATTTGTGGTGTTCTGTTACAACTTGGAGATACAGTAATACAAACAATCTATATTTCGTTTAATGTAACCATTTTCTGTTACAATATTTCTCTAAGTGAACATAGTACAAAGAAAAGCTGTGTATGTATGTGTAGCCTGTAGCCTGGTTTTTTCTAATTAGAAATGCAATTAGTGTTTGTCTAATGTTTATTGTTAGTCAAAAAATACCGTAATGTAGTGTCAGGAGTAATGAAAAAAATATTTTTATAAAACTTTGAAAAATTGTTTCAGACTTGCACACCTCTACATACATTCCAAATTTAAAGACTGAGAAACGTTTTTTTAAAAAGTGGATAAACATGGCTTGGCGTTTCAAAGCCTCTAAGTATAAAAATGCGGCACCGATTGTGCCTAAACCGGAGGCATGTATAAGAGATATTTGTGTTGGATCATATCAAACTTATGGAAATAACATTTGTGCATCGGCTGCCTTCATGGCGTTTAACTGGGAGCATGTTGGGTCAAGCATGGCCGTGCTGCCGCTTGATGACTGTGGCAGGAAGAGTAAGACGATGCCTTTGCTTCATGCACACTCTGATACTATAACGGACATGGAATTTTCACCGTTCCATGATGGATTGCTGGTGACTGGATCTCAGGATTCCCTGGTAAGTTCATGTATTATTATTATTGTTTTAAAAGTTAAATATAGTTAAGAATGCCATTGTTGAACAAGTTCAATTGAAAAACCTGTTTCTATTCAATTATTTTTAAACACAATTAGTGTAGGGCAGTTTGTTTATGGTTGACCATTGTTTAACCATTAAAATAAAAACATGTAATGGAATAACATAATGGTAGTATTTCATAATATGTGTCATTGCTCTAGCTAATTGATCTTTTTTCAACACCTAACTCCTAAGTACTTCTAAAAAAGTATAAGCCCTATTTCTCTTCTCTTTCCTTAATGTTCCATGGACGAAGTAGTCTAATTATTTAATTGCAAGTATGCAGTAAACTCCATGAATAAATTGTGCACATTTATGGTAAATCTTAGAAATTAATAAAAGAAAAAAAAATATTCCAGAAAAGGTCCTTAAAAAGAGATCCTAGCTGTGCTCATAGTATGACCAGCAACAATTTAATATTTTTTGGCTCTACATGATATGTTTGCACCGTCTATGACTACACACATTAACATAGACCTCCTTACTCACTGGAGTGTGCAAACTAGATTTTTGACTTTCCAATGGCAATATTTTAGCTATTATGACTTGAAGATTTCTATTTATGTGTTTAAACTTCAGCTAGATTAAATATTATAATGTTCACACTTATCTGTAATGGGGTAAACAGAATTAAAAATATTGCTTTATGACAATATTTTAGAAGATAATCCTTATTTTAAACACAGACTAATTATTTACACACTATCTGTATAACAGAAATAAAAATGAGTTCAAGTATCAAAAAGGGTTACGGGGCATAAAAACTCGTTTCATCATCATCATCACCATCATTTCAGCTGAAAGACGTCCACTGCTGGACATAGGCCTCCCCCAAGTGTCGCCACATTGACCGGTCCCGACTCGCTGGGGAAAAAAAAAAATTGTTTAACACAATTGAATTTAAACTTCTGTTGAAATGATCCGAAGTAAAATGATGGTGTGTTGTGATTTTGGTCAGTCAATATTACAGGTTTTTACGTAAATAATCTGACTGCTGTTTAGTGCTGATTAATCAAGATTTCATTTGTCATTTTAATTGATTACTATTTTTTCACATTTGTAAGCTAGTTAGCAACTATGCAACTGTGTAAGCAACAGTATTGTTTGATCATTACAATATATTTCTTTTAAACTCAACACACACACAAAGCTCACCTCAACTCAAGCCAGTCAGGATTCTTTTGATGACATTCCATACTCTGTTTTTATAAAAGCATTGAAGCTAGTTATTAATAGTAATATGGTCACAATGAAAGTACAGAAACCCCATAATATAAAAATTGATAAACATACCAATGCAAATAGATAAAGTCATACTTATCTCACGGAACTTGTACTCAAGATAAAATGTTATTTTTTTCAATTCATGCACATTTCTACACAGATGGCAGACTGAAAGGGGTAGGTAGAGAGAATATTGTATGAAAAAAAGCGGCCAAGTGCGAGTTGGACTCGCCCATGAAGGGTTCCGTGACAGCAAGTAACATAGTATAAAAGTTCTTGCAGTTTGTTGTAAATAAAAGGTAAATTGCGGTTAACGATTTATGACGTATTCAAAAAAACTACTTACTAGATCTCGCTCAAACCAATTTTCGGTGGTAGTTTACATGGTAATAATGTACATCATATAATTATTTTAGTTTTATCATTCTCTTATCTGACTAACTGTTATTGGGCTTTTCTATTAGAAATGTCTTAGTATTAGCCCGTCAACCAGTCAATCAGTATCTGATGAGATGACGAAAAATAGATAAGCATAGAAGAAGAAGAAATGCTGCGTGGACTCCAAATGAATTGGGATAAGGGCAAGAGAATGATGAGCCTGTCAGTCATAAACTCTGGATTTGTGACTGGTTGATAGCAAAAGGGTCACTTCTATCGAACTTAATTGGCAAAAAGTGATTCTATTTTTTTATTAGGTACGCTTTTGCCTAACCATTGAACTTTTGAAAAAAATGTAATTTATTCAGCCCAGTGAGTCACACAAATATGAAAAAAAACAGGAAATGCAAGAGTTAGTGCAGATGGGTGTTTGTTAATTTTTCACGTTACAACTACTAAAATGACTTGAATGACACTAATATTTATAACCTGGATTAACATAGGATATTATCCCGTTGGCTCAGTGTGCGGGGGTGGCCCAGTGGTGGCGTGGGTTCGAACCCAGGCAGGCGCATTACTTTGTGTAATTTATTTCATCACCACTGCTCTCTAAATGGTGAAGGACAACACCGTGAAGAAACTGGCATGTCCTAGAACTAAAAATTCGAAGACGTGACATCTACCAACCCGCACTGGGCCCGCGTGGTGGACTATAGCCCATTTCTTCTCATCGAGAGGAGGCCGTGTCCCAGCAGTGGGAACATAAATAGACTGATGATGATGATGATTATTATGCCGGTAATATGATTCCATGAGGCACAGACTAAACTCGGCATAAGCTAATTATAAATTTTCGTGACCATATTAGGACACAGATAGTAGGAAACAAAAAGCATTTATTTGTTAACTCATTTATATTGTGTACAAACAAACAAATTAGTGCAGTATTGATATTATTATGAGTCACTGAGAGCCTATAATATATTTTTAGCTACAAGTACTTTAAGATTACAGGAAAACAGTCCACAATATTGTCATTGTAGTTTGCATTTAAGGAAATGACAATCATTTTGTAGGTATCTATCATAACCAAATTGTGTAATGATTTTAGAAATGTTTTGATTGTCATTACTCTACCCTTTTATCCCAATTAATTTTTCATCCCCCCATCTCGGAAAGAGTATTTTTGCTCTTCGATATCTGAGTGCAAAAGCCGTTTTTATCGTCTTGAGGGTAAAGTAAATTTGAATTTAGAACATCGTGTGCACTAAGCATGTGAATTCAAAACATCATTAAACCTATTTACTTCTACCTCTATGGTGCCGAATTTATCATACTTTTTTTTTTATTAGTAACAACTCAGACTCGGGACCTTCTTGGTGTACTTTTTTTAATATGATTTGCGCGTGCCATTTTCTTTTCACGTCATATTGTTAATACCTCAGGTTATAAACAAGGAATCCAACTTGAAAATAAGTGAAAAACCTAAAATGACCACTCATTATCTAGCGACGGGGAAGTTTATTTGACGCCAACAGAATTAACTGAATTTGTTAATAAAGCGCATTGTTTTTTTTGCGTTTATTCATTTCCTTGCTGAGGTGGGATGAAAAGTTACGTGTTGGACTCGAGTGCAAAGATTTTTCACCTCGTGCTCTTTTGATTCCCTCGCTAACGCTCAAGATTCTAAGTTTTGAATCACTCGCTGCGCTCGTGACTCAATTTTAGAATCTTAGGTCATCAAAAATGAGCACGTGGTTAAAAAACAACTGCACTCTCGTATAACAAATAACTATTACAACATGTTTTCTTCTTTCATTCTCCCTGTCATGGCAGCATTTACTCCTTTTTCTTTCATATCATTTCTCACACAATCCACCCATCAACATTCATGTCCACCACTCTTTTAGTCACATGCGTTTCATCCCTCCTCATTACATGTCCATACCAAAACAAACAACTTCCTTTAATTTTTTCAATAGCAGGCGCCATTTTCAATTCCATTACATTTCCGTAAACTAACACGTGATTCAGTGGCGTAGCTAGTTCCAGTTGGGCCCAGTATCAACTTTTTTGGGGGCCCTCCGGTTCTGTGAGACTAGAGGAGAAAATCATTAATATCAAACAAATTGCTTTTGCAAAGAAAATAGCTTCCTAACAATTGGGGCATTCTGGACCGTGATTATTTTCATTTTATCGTGAGGAATATTTAAAAATATTTTGTGATTTTTTCCTCATCAAGGGCGCTCGTTACTTGGGGGCCCCATATCATTGATACGGCTGATACAGCGGTAACTACGCCCCTGGCGTGATTCCACAAATTAACTCTGAAAAGCATAAACAACAGTCAATGCTCCTGTGCATACATCTGGCTACACGCGCACCAGTCGCGATTACTACGAACCTGATCTTTCAGGACAACATAATTAGGTCATTGAATGTCCTACTATGGCGTTTTTGATCGTGGACAAAAGTAGTATGACTGTACTTATGTAGTTTCAGCCTACCACTTGGAAAAAAAGATGTGAGTTAATGTAGGTATGTATCTCTTGTTCTAGGTCAAAATATGGCACATCCCGCCCGAGGGTCTGAAGGAATCTCTATCCACCGCGGAATGCACGCTGTCCCAGAAACAGCGTCGGGTCGAGAATGTCGGCTTCCATCCGGTGGCTGATGGTCTGATACACGTCGCGTCGGGTCACGAGCTCGCGTTGTGGGACCTCACCAAGCAGAAGGAAGCTTTTGGTAAGTATTAAGGGACATTTTGATAGGTTTTATACTGCAACCGATTCGCACGGGGCCACCTATCGGGTCCAAGTTTTCTTCATTCTTTGAACAAAATTTTCTAAAGCGTCACGTTTAGATCAAAGTTATAATATTCGCCATCAGTACAATTTTGACATCCTATACAAAATTTTGATACCAGCTATGATTAATACAGGTTTAATGCATGGCCGAAATCGTAAAGAGGAAAGATTTAATTTTTTTGTACGATTTAACTCAACAACTACTCAATCGATTTTAACAGAGTTAGTTAAAAAATCAGCTGTTCCCTACATTTATGTTCGCATAACTCGTCAAAATGTAGGGAACAGCTGATTTTTTTTTCGCGATTTCAGGGTTCGTCCCATAGAAAAACTTGTTCAAAATGATGAGTACAATGACCCCTTTTCGGGTTTAGTATAAACAAAAAATAAGGTTGTATATAGTATAGATGCAAATTAGCCGAGCTATAACAATTTTCGCGGTCGAAGTTCTAGTTTTATAATAAAACAAAATGGCAGGCTAAATAATGGAACCCTATTCAAGCCTTGCATTGAAATCTGTTGGTTGGTTTCGACATGTACAAACATAGACGCAATTTTAAGATCTCCAACATAAAATCATAATAACCATGGAAAAAAGAGAGACCATGAAGGGTTCTTTTCTATATGAAATTACCAACGCACCGCACGCAACGCAAAAGGTGCACGGGTCGGGCATCTTTTTCGACGTTTTATAAGTGCCCATCTAGGCCTATGTACTTGTTCACGTAGGAATGCGCGGGCGCGGTAGCGGGTGCGGGCGCGGAGACGTGCCGAGTTCGTGTTCACATTGGCCGCCAGGCGTTTGCACGAGTCCGGTTCTAGCGACAAGTTCATACTGGTTAAACTTACCTGACGTCGCGAGTGAATCGCGCGCTCCGCCGCTAGACATCTCACGCGTTTGATATTGCCGCTACTTAGACCGCACGTGCGTTGTGTACGTGAACACTTGGATATTACGCCATACGTTTGATATTTCGTGACCGCTCCCGCCACCGCGCCCGCGAGTCAACGTGAATGAGTACTATGTGAAGTCTGCCGGGATTGCGGGACTGTTCGAAAGAGATACCGTGGCCCCGGAACATAATGGTTAAAGAAGGAACATGGATGGGTGTTAGTCAGTAAAAGTCTGACACTCCCTCCCGCTCCGCCCAGAGTAATTTGATGATATAGCCGATATATATCCGAAAAAAAAGGCCTATGTGAAATAAAATATTTTGATTTTGTGTAAAATAATATTTTTTGCCATTTGTAACAGTAAGCAGAGACCACGGTGAAGTCATACAATCTACGTCTTGGAAGAAGGATGGCAAGCTACTGGCGACCTCTTGCAAAGACAAGAAAGTTCGCATCATCGACCCCAGGGCGGCCACCGCAGTCGCCGACATTGCTAACAGTCATCAGAACATTAAGGACAGCAGAATTGTGTGGCTTGGAGATCAGGATAGAATACTGACTACTGGTGAGAAATTTTACTAATATCGGGTGACTGGTAATTTGTGTATGTGTGCGAGATTGTGCTCATGATACCAAACAACTTTTACTATGGGACCAAACCTGAAATCGGGAAAAAAAAGCCAGCTGTTCAGTACATTTTTATGTTGGGCTAATGGTAGGTTTGGTATCATGAGCACAATCACATGTTTAGGACCAGTTTCACCGGTTCCGGATAAAGTGTCGGTTAGTTATCTGATAGTTAATACTATCTACCACTTAAAGGCTGGTTATAACTAATACTATATCTACCAGATATCGCTATCCAACACCTGTGAAACCAAAAGTGTTAGTTTATCTGGCAGATAAGTTCCTAATAGGCTAACCGACACTTTATCCGCAACCGGTGAAGCTGGCCCTTAGAATCGTTAACTAATTACCAGATACCCATTATAATGGGATTTACTATTTCAGTGTATTTAAGAGTCAAATTTTTTTGCGAATCTTTTTGTGAATAACTAAAATGTTCGCAATAATACTTGCTTTTTGCTAGTTTTAAATAATGGAACGCGTTACAAAAAAAAACTCCTTGTTTGAATCGCGACATTTTATTCTTTACAGCATTTAGTATTTTGAACAACAAAAAGAGTAGCTACTACGTAAATTAAACTGGGTTAATTTATTTATTTATTTATTTATTTAACACTTCAAGCACAAAGTACGGAGGCGGACTTAATGCCAATGGCATTCTCTACCAGTCAACCTTTAGGTGATGCAGAGACAAGCAGTGGTAGGTGTCATTCCTGAAACTTCACGAATAATTTTATTAAAACTACGATAAACTACGGGGATATATAAAATACTATACCTATAATTATATAAAATACTATAAATATATATTAAAGTAAAAGTAAATAGCGCTTGGTACGGATATAATAAAATAAAAAGACAGACAATTGGGAAAATATTACCGTTGTGACGAAACTGCCAGCTTCTTCCGAATGTACTCGCGAACTATGGCTGTACTTATTAAGCACATCTCCGCCTAACCTTCAGCGATTACTGACGTGATGTTATGTTATTCGGGTTTCTTTCGGCCCTTCGGGTGTAAATGGACCCTTCGGACGTAAACGGACCCTTCACGAAGCTGTCGACCAAGCATTCTGTACTTACATCAAACTGAGTAACTTTACGCAAAAATTATTGCTGGGAAATTAGTTTATTTTTTTGGTGTGAAAAGTCACATTTAATCGTAAAACTCAATGTAACGCATTCAACACATTGTGCTGATGTATAAATTGAGTAGGTAGTAGACGAGTCATGGAGGTATTCAAAATAAAGTACGTACCTTATTTGTGTCTATGGCTCTAGAGGTGTCATTTACCGTAACTTGAACCGGATCAGTCGGAGGATATTTGTGATCCAGCTTCGCAGGGTTGGGTCCACCCCGTGTTTCTCGAGGGCTGCGTTGATGCTATGGAAGATGATTTTGTCAAAGGCGCCTTCTATGTCAATGAAGACGGCCAGTGACGAGTATTTGTGTTCCACTGCACATTCGATCTTGGAGATCACACTATGCACCTGTTCAGACAAAATGTATGTGTTATTGAATAAAAATAAATAAAAAAGTCTCGTTGCTTAGTGTGACACTAGATGGCGCTGTGTGTTAATGTCCAGCGATATTTGTTTATTGTTTTTATTTATCTAATATACATCATATTTACATCAGGTTTCGACTCCAACCGTCTGCGTCAAATAATGATCCGGGACATTCGCAACCTGTCACAAACGCAGAAGACCTTAGAGCTGGACTGTTCCACCGGGATCCTCATGCCGCTGTTCGACCCTGACACCAACATGCTGTTCCTGGCAGGAAAGGGAGACACCACCATCTTGTATATGGAGCTGACTGATAGAGAGCCTTATCTTATTGAGGGGCTTAGACATTCTGGTGAGTTGGACATACCTATAGTTATAACTAGGAACTGTAGAATGCCACCAAAGAACAGTGGTGTATCACTAATGCTGGAAACGAAAATGCATTCTTTGATAAACTGAGATTGCTTTTAATAGAGAAATGTTATTACACGGTAGACCAATTCATGAAGGATAAAACTTTCTAGGTGTACCCACATAATTACGAATATAACTTTTTTATTTTATTTTAAGATCCGGTCTGATGAAGGCATAAATATTGTTTACTTCAGTTACATTTTATTTTTATTTTGTATTGTGAAATGAGACACCATAATTCAATAATTCAATCCAATGTAGATTTACGATATTACATGACTGTAATTTATTATCTATTCCTTATTGTTATCTTATTCTATTCAATCTGACCCATAGATGACTTAATGTGTATTGTTTACTGTTAACCGGACATCAAAACAACTTTCGGACATATTTTAAATGAAATGTATTATATTGTAATTATTGTGTATTGATAAGTTTTGATTCGATTTACTTATTATGTTAATTTAGCAAACACCAAACCAGCATGTTCTTAGCAGTGCCCTGACAGGGTTCATGTACAAAAACCGACAGTAATATTGTAAAATGTGTGATGTTCATGAGAGCAAATAAATAAATAAAACACACTTACGTGGTGTGGTGTGGCGTGGCGCTCCAGAAGCATATCGGTTTCATACATTTAGTATGGTTAGAGACATATTTGTAGGTCGTGTCGTGGCGGTGCACGTTCAGTTGTGGCGCTGACAGCTCACCACAGATTGGCCAGAGCGGTGGTGGGGTTATGGCGCGACACGCCACACCACGTAACTGTGTTTCCGGCTTAAAGTAACTTTGTATTGATTATAAAACATATGATCAGGGATCCCAGGGATTCAATTAAAGGTAAATTCGCGATAAATACCCGTATTCATATGTTTTATAATGTGTTCTGATTGTGAAAGTTCTAATAAGTTTGTATAGTCCCCAGTCACCACGAGAAGCTATATTTTTTATGGGGATTATAGGAATGATGTGATGTTTAATAATGTTTGTATGGAACGGTCCAACAAGTTATTTGGTTTACAGTTTAACCCACAAATTACTTTATAAAATGTAAACCAAATAGCTTATTCACCTGTACACCATTTTATACCTTTCACAGTAAAAATACGTGATGGTTACAGTTACCGGTTTTATACATCACTATCTTTGAATTGAGGGTTACGATTTATCTATTCAGGAACAGGGGTAATGTAACGTAACTTCTTGTAATCAATGCTTCGCTATAGGTGAACAAACGAAGGGCGCCTGCCTGGTCCCGAAGCGAGCTCTCCGCGTGATGGAGGGTGAAGTCAACAGAGTGCTGCAACTGGCTGGCTCGTCAGTCGTGCCCATTATGTACCAGGTTCCCAGAAAGGTATGTCAGGTTTTATTATAAATAATAATGGTATTGTTTTCACTCGCAGCATAAATCACGGTATTCCTAATGGAAATCAGAGAAAACAAACATAGAATATAATCCTGAAGCATAAAATCGATGTAAAATAAAACATATAAAATCGAACACGTTTGTATCGATACAAACCAAATGTTACGCATTTCTATCGATTCAAACGCGCGCTTGCAGTGCGTTAACAACGATATAAACGCAAGGATCGTGTCCAAAGGTAAGGCTCCTAGCGCACGGCGTATTTTAAACGCGCAGACGACGCGCTTTTCAGGAACACGCGTTAAGAAAATCATCTAATTTAAAAAATCTGCGCGTCGTCTGCGCGTTTCAAATACGCCGTGTACTAGGGGCCTAAGGTAACAACGTGACTTCAGTCTCGCGTTTGATGAGCGTCCTCATTGCGTCATACGCGCGTCCTCAGCTCATAAAAAGTAAACGTGGCGTGCAGAGGCTCTCAAAGCGAATGCCGATCGAAGGAGTGCGCACATTATTAGCGGAAAATGTATGACAGGGCTTCGATAACACAACTAAAACGAATGTTTATCTGGCAGAGTTACCGCGACTATCACGCAGACCTGTACCCGGATACATCCGGTTCCGTGACCTACCTGAGCGCGCCGATGTGGCTCGACAACCAGGACCACCCCGTGCCCAACATCTCGCTACACCCCGACGCCAACAATGGCACACAGGTACGTTACTAGTTGAAGGCTTGCTCTTAAGATTGCATTAAGGGGACTATTAGCAACTCTATTTGTGGTGGTTCAAACTTCGTTTGAAATACTGTTAGAATAAAGTTCTAATCAGCTTGCACTGCAAAGTGGTTGTTACGTCAGTCACTGCGGGTAGTACGAATTGAGTTGTTTCGATCGATTTACAAAAAATCTATTGATTGGACTAAAAAAATAAAACACTATGATGCTAATATGTTGCTTGTAGAATTATTTGTCAAAAAATCAGAATGATCGCATGTATTTTTAGTATGGTTTTTACTCGTTAAAAGAATATTTTAGAGATAAGTACGTGTTTTTTTTTATCGAGAACATTAATTGTATTAGGTTTTCAAAACACTATCATACTAGGATACATCCTGAAGAATATCATATATTTTTCTGGTTTTGTTTATTGCAGTGAATCATATACTTTCAGTCATTATAAAACTCGCGTTTAGCTCCTGTAGGCGCCTGAAGGTGGTTGTACATGTAATTGCATATTGTTAAGCCAGAACATGATTATCATCTTTGTCATACACACGTCTCGACTGGGTGTGCGTTACCCTGGCAAAATGTTGTGAGTTACCCTGGCAAAATGTTGTGCGTTACCCTGGCAAAATGTTGTGCGTTACCCTGGCAAAATGTTGTGCGTTTGTGGTGTGAGACCATAACAAATAATTTTATTAGTGTATCATGAGGAGCAATTTGTTTACTAATAGCAAAATTTGTGTGAATCTAATATCGCTGACGTAATAGGAGTCTTCCATGGGTATCTTTTACAGCTGTTTATTTGGTTATAAGTGTTTTAGTTTACTTGCAAATCTGTTTTTATCGGATCTTTTAAACCATTTAATTCCATTGGTTTATGACAAGCAAACCTAAAACTAATGTTTAAGTTTTTTCAATCTTCTGCGTTGTGCCGTTTTCGAGATCTGAGAAATCCCAAAACATTCCCGCAACAAAATCTTAAATAACTCGAGAACGATATCACACAATTTTGCTATTTACAAACATTTACTACGCAACAAAAGCTATCTATTCATGTATTTGGTTTCGGGCTCAACGAATTTTTGAAAATTGATTCGGCCAGGATCATTATCCTGGCCGAATCATGTTTCAAATGTTACTCCAGCGAAATGTGCTTTTCTCAAATAACTTTAAAACTACAATTCACACAAATTTTGCTATTAGTAATCAAATTGGTCCTTATGATACACCTATTATTTGATAAGGTTTCACACCTCAAATGCACAACATTTTGCCAGGGTAACGCACACCTCGATTGGTGTGGCTAAAACCATTTGCAGTTAGGTGTATGTACAGTGGCCTTTAGGAAGGTCACCATAAAATATATTTTTAAGAATAAATGTTTCAAATAATTTCAAGAGCGTAGTTATATGAGTAGTTTGGTGTTTCTTTTCTACCACATCTGATATTTTCATGGTTAGGTTTTCTTTTCTTTAAAGTAGTTATGATTATTGCATTTTTGCATGACCAACTTTGTTGATGTTTAAGATGAAAAGTGTGTTTTCTAGGTTCATTTTTCATGTTGCTCTACCTAGTTGTCAGTGGGTTTTGTTAAAAAGTAGGAAGTCTTGCGTTACCGTCAGTTGTCGAATACCAAATCATTAATGGGAATCTAACATAATATTGAAGGGAAATCATTGAAACTGTGGATTAATCCTGACATTTTCTGAGCTTGATTTTTCAATTCAAGAGAAAATAAAAATAAAAATAATAAATATCGCTGGACATTAATACACAGCGCTATCTAGTGCCACACTAAGCTAGGCTTGTGTCGTGGACACAGATATTTGATATACTACATATATACTTTTTTGTTTGTAAATACAAAAAAGTGAAAAAGACAAACAAAGACAAAATCAAATAAGTGTAAAATAGACCCTAAATCGAAAGAAACACGATTTGATGCAAACTCAACGCAGTAACTCAGTATTAATCCTTTACATTATTTATCTTTTTGAACACCATTGTAACATATACGTGACAAGCAAGCGCGTGCTCTGTACGCCAAACGACACAAATATGTGACGAAATGGTAGGTGTAGTTGTGGCTTGGCGTCGAGGACACGCGCGTGCTTTTTTGCTCTGTCGTCTAAAAGGGTAATAGGGTACACGACAAAATAAAAATCTAATTAGTCCGTCAGTAAGATTATCAAAAGATATTTGACCCGTATTTTTTCATTCGTTACGTAAACCAAAATTGACGAAGATACGACGCTTTTAAAATTCTCAATACGTCACTGTTTGGTATCATTCTTAGTGAGTTCTGACGTCACGAGTCCCCACTCCTGAGTTTTGATGCGTTTTATCTTTGTCAATATTCATTGATTTACAAAAACAAAAAATACATGTCCATTATTTTCCAATACTCTAACTGACGGACTAAATAGATTTGCAATTTTTTGATACTGTAGTAATGCAAATTATAAGTTAAAACGAACTGATAGATTGCCCGTCGTAGATTTATTTTCCATGGTTGCATGTTTTATTTTTAATAAAGTTTCTTTTTTTTTCATAAAAGCTAGTGTATTTTGCGTATTTTTATGGGTTTACCTAGTATATTAATAACCCATGGTTTTTTTTTTTGCATTTTTTTTGTTTATCATAGTGTTGTGAATGAGTGGTTAAAAAGTTTATTTATTTGTATTTCTGTAGTTCAAGGTGAATTTAGATGCTTGTTATTCAGTGAGTTGGTGATATTTTCAGTTTATTTAGTTATTTTGTGTGGTGCTTGTATTATTTAACATTGCGGGTGTACAAGGGTAACGTAAGTAATGCAACTTTTATTTTTTTCACTCAACCTTTCTACTTCTAAGTAAATTGACTAGCAATTCTCCTTTTAGATTCACCGAGGTAATTTAGAAGAAATGGCAAAGGCCATATTAGCAATGCCTCCACCGAAAAAGATAGATTCGAAAAAGCCTACAACTGCTCAAGTTGAAGATCTGGCGAAAACGGTATCGAAGCCACAGGCGCAACCGGAGCCGAAAGACGAAGACCGAATCGACTTCGTGAACGTAAAAGATCTGATCAAAGGCATGGAGAAGAACAAACCCAGCAAAGTAGATTACCAGAAAGAAACGAACGGTTTCCACAAAAAGATCACAGACAACGGTCACGACTGTAACGAAAAGAAAAGTGATTCTGAGCCAGAGAAGAACGAACCGGACGTTATTCCGCAGAAGACCTCGGAAAAGACCGAAAATACAATTGAAAAGACCGAAAAGATCATTGAGAAAACTGATAGTACTGAGTCCACAGAGTCTTCTCTATCAAGGAGCAATAGTATGATCAACGGGGTGCCTGTTCAAGTGCCGAAACCTATGCCCAGGTCCTCAATTTCGGAGCCTGGGTCTATGGACGAGTCATCGGAAGCCCCTAAACCAAAACCCAGGACCACAACGGTACCTGGGTCTGGTTATAAGGTACATGAGGTTTGTGGTTTGCAGTGTAGTTTTGTTATAGACGTTTTTGAGTGAGAGTGAGTTTTTTTTTATTTGTGCTAGTATTTTTGTTTATTCTGGTGCTAAGTTCTCTTTGGAAAGACACGACGTGATGGTTCGATTCCCACACGAAAAAAAATTGGATTTGGTCGGTTTGTCGGTTTGCCAAGAGCCATGTTACAAGTAGATATTTTTTTAATGCTTAAAATATATTTTAGTTTGTTTTTTATTTTATTTTTATTAATTGTTTTTTTTTTTTTAACTATTTACGCTATTTGTTGTGAAATTTTGTTTATTATTTTTCCAAAAGCCAAGTATTTCTTTTTTTTTACCTTTTGTCTTGTTTTATTATGCATAGAATTCTGTAAACCTGAATCACTCATTCAGTATTGATATATGTAGTTTTCTATTTTTAACTTGGTCTGAATTCATTCCTTCTTCATAATTCTATAACAGTTTAATAATGGTAACTTAAGCCTGTTTGCACTAACGTGTACACACTTCAAAGTAAATAATTGCACTTTTAGAATCTCAACTAGATTTTTATCGCTTTTATTGACATTCATTTGTGTCACTTAGACCAAAAAGATGAAAGTCTGATTATCTAAAAGCAGCTGTTTAAAACAATTTTTTGTATGGAAACATGGCATACTGACAGCTGTTTTTAGATAATCAGACCGTTATCTTTTCGGTGAAAAACCTTAGTGTAGTATAAACGGGCATTAGTATTCAAGACCATTTATCGATGTCACATCTTTTAGGCGTATGATCGTTGACGTATTGCCGTCGCAGTCGCACAAGTGCGTCTCTGCCGAGGCCAACGCACTAGTGCGAGCGCGACGGCAATATGTTTTGCATTTTCAGTTTTGGAACGAAGTATGCTGTTCTTAATACGGCCAGTAGTTTTAACTCTGACCATACTTCGTGCTATAGCTCACTGACAGAACATCTTAACTTAGTGTAACATATTTAATTAAGTACCACTGTTCTCAAGACGTTGCAAGAAAACACCAAGAGGAAGCTGGCATGTCATAGAGTCGGAAATTCGATGACATGACGTGTGTTGCCAGCGACCCGCACTGGCACTGGCCCACGTGATAGTCTCTTTCCTCTAGGAGTCGTCCATTAATCACGTGGGACTCGAAATAGGGGGGAGGGGGAGTGTAGTGAGATATCACGTGTATATATTTTTTCATTACTCATACTCGGAAAGTGGGTCTGAAGTTGCCTGAGGAGCAGGTTAAAAGTAATACTTATCAGCCCTAGGGAGAATCGCTGTCAAATTATTAAAAAAAAAACTAGTTCTATTTATCACATTTCTATTGAACCATGTTCCAACTTCTATACAGCCTATAATTTACAGCACGATGTGAAATTGAAACAACATAAAATTCAGTATTCATTAAAGATTTTTTTTTTAAATAACTTATTTATAATTTAGTTAATAATAGTTTAATAGTTTTTATAGTTTAAAAATGTATTTATAGTTTAATTTACAAATATTTCTTTAAAATAACATAGATTTGGGCAAAATATTTACTTTGTTTTCAGTGACGAAAGTGAAAAATAAAGGCTGTATAGCCGGCCACAGATAAAAAAACAAAATTGGCGGGAAAACGTCAATCCGATCATTTTTTTTTCGAGTTGTTTCGTATTTTTATTTTGTTTGTATTCGTAATGACAAGCACAGTGTTTACCTCGGGTTAAAAACTTATTTAATCCCTCGAACTATTGGCGTTACTTTTACCCCTAGGGTACAATATACTATTTCTTTAAAAACGTGCGATTTCTAAATTGTGCCTGGACATTTTTACCACGGTGCTTAATTTTCTGGATTAAATTTTACTTGTCACCCTGTATTTTAAGATAATGTTCTGAATTTACCAAAGAAAGCGTTTGAAAAGTTGCTAAAAACATCACGTGATTAATGGACGACCCCGTAGCATTGAAAACCTAGATCATGATATTCATTTAGCTTACAAGTATAATAAACCTCTGAAATAAATGATAATGTCCAACAGCCTCGTCTTGGGCCGAAGCCGTTCTCAGCAGCGACGGGCAACGAAGACTTCTCATTCGACAAAGTGTTCTCAGTGCCAGCCGTGCCCGGATTGCCCAAGTCTGATTCAGGTATGTTTATTGTTTACTTGTGTTAGAGGTTCCCTGTTACTTGTGTAGATCGTGAACAAAACATGATGAAACAGTTAAATATATTTTGAAAAAACACATTGACAACGAACAAAACCATTTTTTTATCAGAAGTCATAACTCAGAGAGACAATATTAATAGTAGATTATTAACCAAAGGCTGTATGACATCAATTGATGCTTACGCCCGAGATAAATACTCTGCTTTACATATCGATTGTGAGGTAAGTAAACAACAAGACAGCAGGTTTCAATCAACATTTATTAAGAAGAAAAAAATGTGTATTTAATTAAAATTAATAGTAAAATTATTACAATTTGTAAGAGATATGGTCACGTTCTTTTTAGGTATATTTATAGTTTGAATATGAGTTTGTGATGATAAGACTTGAGTTTGAGTGACTTGAGGTTCTTGCATCGTAAATGGCGGCAGTTGACTGGTACTATTTTCTTCATTAAAAAATGGCTCAGATGATGTGCTTTGACGTGGTGATTTTAAGTTTATATTTTCTGTTATTTTAGAAGTAATTTTGCTTTTGTTTGCCATCGAATCTTCGATATAACCTTCGGCCACTTTGCTGGACTTCCAGCCGCCGTGCCTTTTTAACAGAGTGAGGTTGGCTCCCGAATCAGCCAATAGAGTCGCTGATGTTCTGCGAAAGCAATGCCCGGTGTATAACTCTACGTTACTCAGTTTTAAATATGTGGCTATTTGCTTTGGCATGCCTGTAAATTTGTTTTTTCCTATTACTTGTCTGTGGCATTTTCCTTTACTGTAATTAAGAAAAAAACGATTTGTATCCACGTTTTCAGGCCGAAGAGCTTGATATTTTTCAACATAATTTGCAAATTCTTCATGCACAACAAATGACCGGTCAATTTTAGTTTTCGTGTTAGGCAGTTTTATGAGTAGTAATTTGTTATGTTTTTCTACATTTTCTATTGTCAAGTTTGTCAATTCCACGGTTCTGCAGGCTCCCGATATCCCAAAAATTAGAACAACCTGTAAAAAAGACATAAGTTGTATTAAAGGCACCAAATTCGCATAGTATTTTTGTGAAATATTTTGGTAACTTATTAAAAAGGGCAAGTAAATACGTAGGTACCTTTATTGCTAAATAAATTTCATCCGGAGCTTCATTTAAGAATTTCTGTACTTCTTCTGCAGTAAATACCTTCGATTTCTTGCTTTTAAAGCCGTCAGACTGCCTTTTCAAGAAAGCAGTAAGTTTAGAAAAATCTTTCAAATTCACGTCATGTTTTGTCATCATTGTAGATTTTAGCATGGAATAAAAGCACCATAAACTGGAAGGTTGTAGCCTCTTAGATAATTCATCAAAATATGATATAAAAACACTTTCAGAAAGAGATTTCACTTTTTTTTCTGACCGCCATTTCATAAATTCGTCGTATGCCTTTACATATCTTTCTTTCGAGTTCGGCGGTAATATATTTTCGACAACTGTTTTTGCCCTTTCTTTAATAAAATCGGGCGTTAGATCTATGTCTTCGGCGCTAGACATGTTTAAAACTTTTGAAAAAGAACTCAAACAAGAAAATTAATTATTTTCGCGATGCTTTCGCGCCTACTAGTCTCAGAATAATGACTAAAGCATAGAAGGAGGGCTAAAATAGCAACTAAACTCAATATACTTGCTTCATTTTGACTTATGGAGCCGCTTCTATGTTAGAGAAGGACACCTATACAGAAAAAGTTTTGAAATTTTGTTGGTTGTCACTCATTCTGTTCAGACCAGTGATGTGACCCACTAAATTTCAACATCGATAGAATTTACAATGCATGTGTGAATGTACATTTTTATGCATCTATTGTAATATCTAGGTAGGCGGATAAAATTACAATTTATACATAGGTATAACATCTAAATCGTTTTTTTGGAAGTTCTTTTTGAAAGTTGGAAGTTTTTTATTTTAGACGAACTGCAAAAAACGACTGATGATTGATGACGAACGATCTAGTTCGTACTTAGGTACGAACTAGATGATAGTTCGTCATCATCATCATTATCACTAAAGTCCTCTTTGGTTCCCTACAGATTTGTATGTATCCAAGTATTAAACCTGACCCGGCTACCCCCGAATGTATTTATTTGTCATAGTGATTGATGGGAACAACGTGGGAGACTTCGGTTTTAAGAATGTTTTCAGCAACTCTTGCTTCAAATTACTTTCTTATATTTATTTGGATTTTAGACTTACAAAGTGGAAATTCATAATCTTTAATGAAAGACAAATAATAATATATGGATGGATACTTTATTGTTTGCACGCCATAAAATACAAACCGACCGACTAAAAACTGAAAAATTAATAATCTTGATCGTGATCTTCATGTGCCAGAGCACTATCAGAAGACATTTCTTGCATTATGACGCCCAAGCATTGTGAGCACATAACTCCATTTTTATCAATTTATCTATGTAGTGTACAACTGTACATAGAGGTGGCCCAAAATCAGACATCTCTCCTCCTGACTCCTTTCTGAAGCTGGTGGCGGTAATTATTTTATATTAATTATTATTATGAATTATTTTATATTGAGTGTTTCCTTGAATCTGCAGATCTGCGCTATGTCCTTCTTCGCAGACTTCCATAAGTACTTCCTGTAATGTAATACTTTGAATGGGATTTAGTGGATTTATTGCAAATAAAATCAAATTACTAATTAAAATTATTGATTAAATTATAAATAAATCATATTATATTAATTGTTATTATACCATTTCATCTGTTCTATCATGGTCTATAAATAAAGTAGGAACAGCATCTTCTCTAAGACGTCTCCATTTCGTTTCATTACATGCAAATGAATTTAAAGTGAAATGCTTGGAGCATATGTGACTGTGCTTTTTTGGAGTCCAATTTCGTCTACCAATACAATTTAACCATTTTTTTTTTCACTGTTTCTTTAGGAAATCTGTAAAAGTATCGACAACGTATTTTACGTCACTATGTATGATCAAGATAACCTCAAAACAGTTTTCGAGATTCGCTAATAACTTCTATTGGAACAGATATTACGTCCGGTTTCCACTGCAAAGTGATTCAGCAACAATTGTTATGTATTTAAATTCGGTTATCAGTTAACATTCAACAAAAAATTGAGCAAAATCGTACCGATGGAAGGTCAATATTTCTTGTTTGTTTTCTTTGCGTGATGAATGGGACTTGCAGCCCCCAACCGCACAAGACATTGCTCCACAGCGTCCACACACTCACTATTTGTAGTTAAAAAAAGAATTCGTGCAATCTAACACTAAAATATTATTAAAATATCGCAAAATAATACCCAGATTACAAAAAACACATAAACAATGAATACGCGAACAAGTCAAGTATTTCAATGAACGAACTGTCAGGCATTGAAGCGAAATACTATCAAATTTGGCCGGGTTGAAATAGAACCAATAGAACCAAATGACAGTTCATCTTGTGACATGCCAAAAAGTAAAACAAAGAGTAAATCATTTATCTCTTTCACACATCTGTTTTCGTGCCATAAGATAGAACGAGTATAAAAGTAGTTACAGAATTCATTTTTTAGCTTTCCTTCTATGCTTTAGTCATTATTCTGAGCTACTAGTAGACTGCCTTTTTTTTTCACGCACGCAAGCGCGTCAAATCTTGCTGGCCAGTTTGATTTTTAAATCGATTCCATCTAACATACGATGTGGAAACAAATAGTTCCATATTTAAAATAAAATCTTTATAAAATAAATTGTCTAGATTCCGATTCGAGTAATTAATCGATACCGAGAAAAAAAAATTTACTTTTTAAAAATATTCTTCGTGCAGTATGAGTATGACAGTTCTTTTTTCAAATTACAAAACCTATGCTGTAATGATAGTCATACACCCCGGCATTCAGGGGTGTAAGGGTGTACTTACAGAGCAAGAGATATGTAAAAAAACATAAAATATATCCTGCCTGAGATTATTTATGCAAAACCTCTTTGCTTCAACAACTTGCTACATTTATTAAAGTTCTTAACTTTGAAATCCAATAATAAGCCTGTTCAAGTCTTAAGAGGCCGGCGGAGCATACGAAGTTCATACAAACGTAATACTAAAATAATTTGTAAATCAAGCATATTCTTAAGGTAGTATGTATTTATTTCGATTGGATTACAGAATTTTATATGGGTTCCCAAACACACATATTGAATGGACACTAATTGAAACAAGAGTTATGAGAAAAATATTTTTTCTATAGAAATTTAAAATTCATTATATCTTGTCTTTATATCATTGTCCTTTCAAAATATTTATTTTTATTGGGAACATAGATATTCTGTAATCCAATCGAAATATATACACACTACCTTATGAACATGTTTGATTTTCGTATTATTTTGGTTACTTTATTACGTTTGTATGAAAAACACATGCTCCGCCGGCCCCTTAAATCGCGTCATCTATCTTTCTTCAATATTTTTTGTAACGAAAGACGATACATGGTTCATTTGTTTTGGTTCGTACGAAGGCATATTAGGGAACAGCTAATGACCGCTATTCACATTTCAACTGGCAGCAACTGTATTAGTACATGGGTTCTGGGGTCAGAAGTCTAGGTCGAGAATATTTATTCTAAAGAAAGAAAAGAAAGAAAGAAAAGAAATAAATAAATATCACTGGACATTAACACACAGCGCCAAACTAAGCAAGGCTTGTGTCGTGGACACCAGATATTTGATATACTACATATACCTTTTTTGTTTCTAAATACATATTTGCTCCTACCGGGATACGAACCCAGGACCCTAAGAACGTAAGGCAGCCTCACTACCACTACGCCATTCGAGTTTTCAGCCAGAAAAGTCTTTTGTATCTATGGTTCGTCTTGACAAATTACTTGACCTACAGTAGGTGGCAACGATGATGTCGAATTGAGTTCTATAAAATGCAGGTTTTGGGACACTTTTTACTGTCCAGCAAATGGGCCATGGTCTGGTCGAAAGCATGGCATTCACACTGAATGTATGTAAGTGGATTTCCCATTGCCCTGGAAACACCTATTGCCTGAAAAAATAATAAGGTATGTTTTATTATCAGCCTGGAGCCTTGATTAGTGCCCCTTGACGTTATTAGGATCGCTCCCTATTACGTGGAACTCAACCAATATACTAAAATAACCCTGCATAAATTAATAAATGTGTTATTGTTACAGCAACTTCGCCCGTATCCGGTCAAGCGACCTCCCCGACCGCCACCTCGACGCCGCCGGCTAAAGATGGCAGCGAAGAGAAAGACAAGTCGCTATCGCCGACCAGCGACGTCGAAATAGCGCCTAACAAAGGTAGGACCAACGTTGAAAATATAACAATAATACCAGCATATTACTGTCCCACTGCTGGGTAAAAGCCTCTTCTCAAAAAGAGAAGGTACGATCATTGATGACTCTTGCTCAAGACGGGTTGGCGATTTCGGACTTGTATTAATTACTAGCTGACCCACGCAACTTCGTCTGCGTCACATAAGAGAGAAAAACGAAAGGAAAAAAATCCCCGTTTTTGCAACATTTTTCATTCCTGCTCCTGCTCATGCTCATGGTCGTAGCGTAATGTTATATAACCTATAGCCTTCCTCGATAAATGGACTATGTAACAAAAAAAGATTTTTTCAATTCGAACCAGTAGATCCTGAGATTAGCGCGTTCAACCAAACAAACAAACTCTTCTGCTTTATAATATTAAGTATAGATATGTCCAGGTTTCCTCATGACGTTTTCCTTGTATACTGGATGGAAATTGTCAGTGGGGCAGTACGTAACCTTAACTGTTGCAGCTACACGAAACTGGACTTAAGAGACGATCCATAATTTGTCGTGATATATTGATTCACAGATTAAAAATCTATACTAATATTATGAAGCAGAAGAGTTTGTTTGGTTGAACGCGCTAATCTCAGGAACTTGCTTGAATTGAAAAATTATTTTTGTGTTGGATAGTCCATTTATCGAGGAAGGCTTTAGGCGCGTGTCATATACAAGTGGCGTATGGCGGTGGCGCGGCGCTGGCGCGCATGCGGGTGCGCAGGGGGCGAGGAAATGGCGCCGCTTCCTCGCCCCCCATGCACCCGCACCACCGCCATTCGCCATACGTCTCTCGTGTTTGTCCCGCGCCTTAGGCTATATAACATCACGCTACGATTATCAGGAGCCGCGCAGGAACGAAAAATGTTGCAAAAACGGGGATTTTTTATGCTTTCGTTTTCTCTCTTATGTGACGCAGACGAAGTTGCGTGGGTCAGCTATTAAATGTATAGTTAGCAAAAAACTTTTCCCAAATATTTTATATGAAAATGAGTAATTTTTTTCGCCATGGTTCGAATCGTACTTACGGATAGTCTCCTTTTAAATACAACATAATAATAGTAATTTTTATTTAAATGTATGCCTCATATTATTCGTGTTTCCTTGAACAGAAGAATACACGAACGGCAAATCGGACACGAGTCTAGAAGAAGAGGTGAGTTCGTCCGACTCTGGATACCGCCCCAAGACGCCCAGCACTGCCGAGCGCAGGAAGATGTTTGAGAACACTGAGTAAGTTTTTATTTTTATTTTTAAGCGTACCTTTTACCGTCAATCGGGCTCAAATACATACACCAACCTACTACTTACAAATCTTTGTTTAAAAAACCAAATAACACTCCCCGACTTGGGAATCAAGTCGCAGCTCCCGTATTCACAAATGTTCGGAATGAATTTCGATTCGACAAGTCGTATGTCTATCCTTTTTTGGCATAACGAAAACGAACGAGAAAGAAGCGTTGTAAATATGGGGTTAGGTTAGGTTAGCCAATGTTTTAGGCTTTCACGGTTTAAAACTAAACTTATATCGTCACTTACAGGATATTTTCCGTGATTATTTCAACCCGCGATCATGGCGCTCGCAACAGCGTCGAAATATCGGGAGCTCAAAACAATAAATAATCACGGAAAATATCCCGTAAGTGACAATATAAGTTTAGGTTGTTGTATGTTTATAAGCGCGTGCGATCAGTAGAATCAATAAAGCAATAATGTTTGATGTAATGATGTATCTTTAGCGGCGCGCAGTCGATAGCGGACCGACGTCGTGCGTACGAGGCGCGCTCCGTCAGCGTAGCCGTCGAGTCCGACACGCCGCCTTCCCCGGCGCCGCTCAGGTAACACAAACACCTACGTTTTCACGTAATATACTTCTAGCTAAACTATTAGGGCTGAAACTGCGTTAAGCGGCCGTGTCTACGCGGGTGGGCTCTGGGAATGCTACGAGCCCCGCATTTATTTACGCAGTGTCGCCAGTTCAGTACAGTCGTGTCGATGGAGAACTTTATATATTATTACGTAACAAAACGACAATGCTGGGTTAAGCTCGTCTTTGTACATAAGCTATATTATTGCAAGTAATATGTATATTTGTTGTTTTTTTTTGTGTGCAATAAATAAGAATAAGAATACGCTGGAGCGGGACCCGCCTCCCCGCAACGTACTCCCGCGCGAGGCCCCGCGAAGGTGCACTTTTGTATGGTACCGCCCGGGCGTCCGCTTAATTAATGCATTTTCAGCCCTTACAGTTAGCTATAGTCCCCTTCACGAGATACTAAAAAAAATGAAAACACATTCGGGTTCCCAACCTTTGGATCAAAAATAAAGTAATAACAGCGTCAGCGTGAACTTCCTTCAAAATGCTGGCCCAAATGTTTACGTTCCATGGTGTCAGATGCGTTCCAGTACCACAGAACATTAGACGACAGCGCTTTATATCGCCAAAATATAACCCGACCAAGTGAAATTGCTCGTTAGTTTCGTATTACAAGTATGGTAATTTGAGTTGATTGAATTTGGGATTATTTGTTGTTGATTGATTTGTCGCTGCGTGACTCGGTCGAAATTCTTTTTTTTTACAAATCTCGTAGCGGGGACTATAGATTACCGATAAGCATACCTTGCTTTTCGGTAATCTTCGCCTTCTTTAACTTCCGAACCAGCGCGGGCGTCACTACATAGTAAACGGCTACAGCCGACGAAGCGAAATCTTAAAGCCGGTAAGGCTTTAAGATTTCGCTACCGCCGACCTACTCTGGTGGCGTCTAGTGTTTTGTAATGAATGGAATTGATTCGAGTTAAGATATGATGCTTTAATACAAAAAAGATGATTTGAAATAAATATTTCTATTTCAACCTCGATAATACTATCCTGGAAATATATCTGACGTAGGACTAAATGATTGGTATAGGATTTTTGCATCCTTTGTTTCAGACGACGAGATTCTCTGAAGTCACGTAAAAGTCCGGATCGCGAAGATAAGAGAGCTTCAGTTCCGAATGTCACTACTAAGAGGACATCCACCGTGTTCGGTAAGTCATATTTTCGACAATTCAAAAGTGAAATAAATGCTTTGATTTTGATTTTTGATTTTGTCAAATGTCAAAAAAATAGAAAAAAAATATATTAAAAATATTGTTAGTTAAAATTAAGCCTTCAAATATCGCCACGTTTATTAAAACTTAATTAAAAGCTCACATTATTATGTTTAAAATCATTTGTGCAGGCAAGGTGTCCAAGTTCCGTCATCTGAAGGGAACTCCAGGTCACAAGTCGACTCAAGTGGAGAATATCAAGAATATTAGTAGACAGATATCCGGAGAATGCAACGGATTCTATGGTGAGTCAAATTGTGTAAATAAATTCACTAAATATTTGCGTCCATACACGAAAATGCTGCTAATTTTTGGGCTCTCAACTGCCATTCAAATTGACGACTTTAATTGCAGTTGGAGTCTTGAACTTCACAATACTTTTGCTTGCACGCGGTTTTCACTGTAATAAAGTAGGTAAATTAATTATGTAATAACTACTAAGGTCCATTTTTTTTATATCAGCCTGATCTGTCCCATTGCTAGGCAAAGGCCTCCCCCATGGCTTTCCAATCCTGTTTGCAATATACCCTTTCTGACCAATCCGTCAAGAACGAGTCCAGATCGTCACGCGTTTTTTGGGCCTGCCTCGGTCACGACGGCCGTCTTCAGGCTCCCACTGTGTGACTATATTCGCCCATCTGTCCGGCCCAATCCTAGAGACGTGACCCGCCTAGTCCCATTTCAGCGTCGCAGACTTGTTGCCAACATCGGCGATACCTGTCTGTGATCGTATTAAGGTGTTGCGCATTCGATCGGAGAGTCTAATATTTAGAATGCTACGTTCCATCGCTCTTTGGCAAAGGTTGAGTTTGGACTTCTGGGCTTCAGTCAAAGACCAGGAGAGCGGGTCTCCTTGTTTAACTCCTTTTTTATTTTAAATGTTGTGCCAACAGTTTAACATTGGCCGAGCTGTTGTTATAAATATTTTGCAATAGTTCTACATAAGTTTCCTCTACACCTTAGCTTCGCAAGGTTGAGAATATTGCACTGTGTTTGACGCTATCGAAAACCTTTGTGTAGTCTATGAAAGCCAATATAGAGGTTTTTGAAATTCTGAGTGTTTTTCAATAAGCTGATTTAGAGTGTGAAGGTGGTCGGTGGTAGAGTAACTTGGACGGAATCCGGCCAGGGGCCTAATTCTGCTATTTTAATAAATTCGTCACTCCAACACGATTCCATTCTCATCCCATTGTCATTTTGCTTAAAGTTCGTTATCTGCTAAATTCACAATGGTCGGTCGATGGTATCGTAATTAAATTGTGTTTTAATGTAAATAATTGAGAAAGTAATATATAACTGCATCTATGCCTATTTTGAAAAATTCAAACTGTTCTGCAATGAACAAAAAGGATTCAGAAAGAACATCAATATTAATATGGCTCTATTCGATTTACTATCAAGTGTCTTTACGTCAGTCGATAAAAGAAATCCGGTATGTGCTTTATACACAGATATGACGAAAGCATTTGATTTTGTAAATCATCAAATTTTACTAGAAAAATTATATTGTTATGGTATTAGAGGCAATATCCTTAAGCTCATAGAATCCTACCTAAGTAACAGATTTCAATGCACAGAAATCTCTAGAATTTGCCCAGTTACTAAATTAGAAAAAACATATACCTCTGAAGCAAAGCAAATAAAATATGGTGTACCTCAGGGCAGCGTTCTGGGACCCCCGTTATTTTTGATATATATCAATGATCTACCGAAAATGACAGGGAAAGAAATGGTACTATTTGCTGATGACAATACGGCTATTATAAAATGCAATAATCCAAATAATTACCAACTTGAAATTAATAATACTCTTGATGAAATAATAAATTGGCTTAATGATGGCTGATGTGATTGGCTTGCTCTTTTATGGATCTCTGGTCTGAAATAAAGGTATTATTATTATTATTATTATTAATAATCTAGTGATTAATCTCCAAAAAACCAAAGTTATGCACTTCCATCAGCGACTTGAAAATGCTCCAGTTGATGTCACCTATGGTAATTCTAGAATAGAAGAAGCCAAAAATGCCAAATTTTTAGGTATTACCATAGACAACAAATTGACTTGGAAACCACACCTAGAAGACCGAGTCTGCAAGCGATTAAGCAAGTCAGCATATCTTCTATTTCAACTGTCAAAAAAAGTGAATATGGAGACACTATTAATGGCGTATCACGGACTAGTATCATCGGTTTTGCGATATGGTGTAATTTTCTGGGGACAGTCAACAAACCGAGAACTCGTATTTAAGATGCAAAAGAGATGTATACGGTCGATGTGTGGATTGAAAACGACAGACAGGTGCATTCCATATTTTAAAAAACTTAAGATTTTACCTCTCCCGGCTTTGTACATCTTCGAGACTTTATTATTCATAAAAAAAAAATCCCATTTGTTTCAAAAACTGGCTACAGTAAAGAGAATGCCAGTACGCACTCAATACTTAAACACACTGAGCCATGTGAAATGTAAAACAGCATTGATGAAGAAAAGTTTCTTTGGTATTGCTCCTCAAGTTTATAATAAAATACCCGACGCAATTAAATGCCTGCCAGTAAATACATTTAAAAGTACCCTACACCAGCTGCTACTTCACAAATGCACTACATACTGCATACTTTGGACGAATTCTTAAATGACAATTTTTAAGTATCCCAAATTGTAAAATTAATATTAAATAATCTGTAATATAAAATTGTGACCCTAACCCTCTATTGTAAATCTAACATTGATTGTACAAATTATTCCATACGTGACATTTAAATTTTTGACATAGTAATTTAGTTTTTGTATGATAAATATATCCTTTTTCTTTCTTGTCACAATTCGCATGCTACCATATTTGTACGCCTCTTGGCATAACATAGCGCCCTAAGAACTTTAAGAACTGTATCTACTACCTATGTTACACAAATAAAATGATTTTATTTGATTTGATTTGAAATGGCATTTTCGCATTGCCATTATTATAAAACCATTCGTATCAATGGTTTTCGAAATTTACTACTAAATGCGAACCTTTATTCATGCCAGATTTCATGTATGAGATTAATATTCTATTACATTTCTTTCAATGGGGTCATAGTGGTTGTTCATTGAGAAGTCATAATGACGCCATTATATGAGTAGATTACCAAACTTGTCAAAACTTGACAGAACTTGATCATTATGACTTCAATGATCGCCTATTCTGACACTATCGTAATAGCAGAATCGAGGCCCTGCTCCGGTGGTTGGTGCGAGTCTAATTTGGCATCTATGCGGTTTTGGATGACTTTGATGAATGCCTTATAAATATGTGAAACTAGACAAATGGGTCGGTAGTTGTTGATGTTGGATTTGTCTCCTTTCTTGTGAAGAAGTACAATGTTTTAAGTGACACATCTGATTTAGGAATTCGCCTGTTCGTAAAATTGTATTAAATAAGTTAGTGAGGTGTGGGAGCAGTGTAGTAGATCAAAATTTCAGAGCTTCGGTGGTGCCATCCTCGCCAGGGCTCCTGTCATAGTGCATTGTTTTTCACTTCTCATGCTCCAAAAGTATGCCATTATAGCCCTACGAAGCGGGATTAAAGTGACCGTTTATTCCTTTACTCTGAAACATGGTCACAAAAGAGTAACTTGTCAAAGGTTTTATTTAAATTTCGAATTGCCATGCAAATAGAAAGCGGTTTATTGGAAAAAAAAAACAAATGAACTCTTGAACGCGAGAAGAAATTATGGTTGTTTGTGTGCATCGTTGATTTTGAAAAGTATGTGCAATAATGTAGGTACTAATTATCTGTGGAGTGTGGATCATCTTCATTGCGAAACTGTTGAGAGTTTGTGTTGTGTTTTAAATTGTTAATCTGTGACTGACCTGATAGAAGAAAAAACTGACCGCTCAGTTCAGAATTTTTGTCGAGTGTAAATTTGTTCGGTTTTAAATGACTATTTTTCTCGCACTCGAAGTGAAAAATACAGTTTGCACCTTGAGACTAAACGCCAATTTAATATACCCTCGCTTTAATTGCCTCCCTCGCAAGCTCGGGAGTCAAACCACTTCGGGTATATAATGGCTTCGTCCCTTCTCATAAAATATACTATTAAGCACTCGGTCTACCTCGTACCCTGAAATTGGGGGATGTCTTCTGGGCAGTTGTATCTGTTTTCTAGTTCTATTCTTGGATTATCTGAATACAGAGAACTGTAGAACTCTGTCGACTACACACGAACGTTTGTTCGGCTACAAATGTCTATAATTTTTTGCCTATTATGGTGTTTGATTCAATGTGTATCCAGTAAACTATTAATTCAGGGTTTGGTTCGAGAGATTCCCTGTTTTGCCACTCTTAACGAACGGTGTTTTTTCTAATGCTACTTTAACTAAGTAGGCATTCAAATTCCTTACATCTCTCTTGATAGCTCTCTTGACCTGTTTATCTATTGCTCTGTGCTGCTCTGATCCTATACTACAGCTTGGCAAAAATGTCGTGAAAATAATGGTGGCGCTACTATCGTACATATTGTAACCCTATATAGTACGACAATAACAGTTTGATACTTTGTTTTTTTTTTTGCAATTTAAATTTTGTTTTAATGTATACTTTGACGGGTTTTAGAAGAGCTCGGGGCTAAATAATAACAGCCGGACAGGGCAATCTGCAAGGTACCTAGGCCGTGCTTGCCTAGGTTGGTCTGTCAATGGGTGACCACCCTTACATACCGAGTTTCCTCCGTGCCTCGGAAAGTACGTTAACGGTAAAGGTAGCTTCCCTTACTGCCCAGTTTATCGTTTCCACCCTTAAAGATTTTTTAAAATGTTTTTTTAATCGTCGAGATTTATAGGCGCCTCTAGAGGAATTATGAAAGGTGTCAATGTTACCGATACAATTTTACCCCCCAGCTAACGGCGTCCGCTGCGCCGTGCCTCTGTCCGGGGGCGGAGGGCGGGTGGGTATCGTGGAGCTGCCGGTGGGCGCCACGTGCGTGTCGGCCGCGCCCCCCGGACACCCCTCCTCCACGCGCGTGGCCGCCCTCCTGCACCCCGCGCCGCTGCAGGACTGGGCCTGGGACCCCTTCCGTCCCGACCGCCTGCTAGTCGCCTGCGACGACGGACAGGTGCGCGAGTGGATCATACCCCCAGGAGGTAAGATCATATGGTGACATCGCATTGTTTATCATAATTATTCACTAATCAGGTATGACTCAATAGTTTCTTCCTATAGCAGTGAGCTGGATGTAGCCCGCTTCCGAGCTGCGCCAGGAAATGACTTCCTCTTGAATCTTACCTCATAGTAAATTAATGCATACTCCTGTTTCAGGAATTCTGCTACCAACTGATTATAAATTAAGACACTGCCCATGTACTTACAGAGTTCACTGACGGTCTGCCAATTTTTACCTTTACGCTCTAAGCAATAAACAGACGAAAAAGTAATTCTTGACTGCGGATTCGAACCTGGGACCTAATAATCACAAGGCAGCCGCTGTCACCGCTAGGCTACCTACTTCACTGACAAGTTTTTCAAAATAGCTGTTCTCTTTATGACAGTTGTAAAACAGTGAAACAGTTGAAAAGTTTGTGTTCTCAAACTCACAGATGGCAGCACTATCTATGAACATTTTGTTTGACGCCAATGTATGGGAGTTTCACCCCGCTGCAGTTTAAAGTGATAACGTCATAACAAAACATCGATGAAATGATTGCATACATACGCTCCGATTGTAACGTTACAATGAGCGTAACGGTACAGAGCGTAACGTGACACATGTTCGTGCATGCAGCCGGCGTTCATCAATTTGTTAGACGTTGTCACGTCAAAAAACATATTCGTAAACCAACATACACATTTCTCCATCAGGCCTCCAAGAATCAACGAACGAGCCAGCCCGAACATTCTCGGCGCACCCGGACAAGATATACATCATCCGATTCCACCCGACCGCTTCCGATGTCCTCACGACCGCGGCACATGACCTGAGCGTCAAGATATGGGACCTCAGTCCGGAGACCCCGGTAGCTTCCATAGTACTGACCGGACATACAGACCAGATATTTGCGCTGGATTGGTCGCCCTGTGGGGAATATCTCGCGACAGTCTGCAAAGATGGACTTATAAGGGTGAGATTTACACAATTTATTTTATTATTTAGCAACATGATATGTAGTCGAGGCTTTTATTGCCCTTGACAAAAGTTGGGTCTCGAGTAAATTGTGCTCGTATGTATGAAAGTATTTCAATATTACAAGTGTTAAAAAAAATGTGTGCACGGACATTTAGTTGAAGAGAAACTTCAACGAACAAGTCGAAAAACGAATCGCCACAAAACTTAACTTGAAATTTTCGGGCAGATTGTTAATGTATTTGTCCAATTTGAAAAATGCCCTAAAAATTTTGAGTTTCTGCTGCTGCCGCGTTTCAACACGCGAAATACCGCCGCCGAAGGAACTAGACAGATTTGCACTTAGACAGATTCTCAGCTGGACAGATAAGTGGCCGTAACGCTTTTTCGTGGCTACTTATTCTCGAAGTTTCACTTAAAAAAATGCTCTAATCTAATTAACGCAGTGCAAAATGATGATGATCCATCCTTTTGTCTTTATGGGAATTAAGTCAGCGGCTCGATTTTTTTTCATTGATCTCGGTTTTTTTTCATTGATCTCGGTTCAACCGTCATCTCGGTAGTGGTGTAGGTGTTTGTAGTCTTTTTTTCTCTTCTACTACCACCTTTCACAATAGGGGATGTTCCAGACTAATAAAAGAATGATTATGTTAAGTCCGTTAGTAAGATAACAGAAAAATATTGAACGCGTGTTTTTTGTTTAAAAAAAAAAATCTGACAAAGTTAAAACGCATCAAAGATCATGAGTGGGGGCTTGTGTGGTCACTTGATGGTAAAAAAAACATGTGACACGAGTTTTCGACGCATTGTATCGTCTTAGTGAAATGAAAAAATATGGCCCCCATATTTTTTGGACTAATTAGTTTTTTTTTTGCCCTATCGCCTATCCAAAGTAAAAAGTACTTATTCCTCTGTAATGCTCTTCCACTGTAATTGAACAAAGTATGAATGCTCGTAGGTATACGCGCCCCGCTCGTCTACGTCTCCTACACTGAGCGGTCCGGGCCCGGCTGGCAGTCGCGGCGCGCGCATCGTGTGGGCTCTCAACGGGACACATCTCGTCGTCACCGGCTTCGACAAGTAAGCACGAATATTCTCAAGATTCAGTCAAACTTGCTTGGATAGTTGGAGACTTTATGCGGACACCGGACTGACAGATACTTGTGTCCGGTGTCTACAACTACTTTCCAAAACCTTAGCTGTACTCCAAACCAGCACCTCGATTTTTTCACCTACAGTTACACTATGAAGCCTAGCCATTCAAATATAACCACGCAGCGAAATATAAAATTATCGTGAAATGTACTGGATTTTTTCAGACTTTTCACCCTTATTGGACCAATTTCGTTTTTTTTCTTGTTTATACAACGTGTAACGTTAAATGCGCAAAACCTGAGACACCCCTAATGACTTTTAATTCAATTGACCTAATTCTGAGAGAAAAACAAACTAAAAAAAAAGGTTTTATGTCCTGTTTTAGTTTTACTGGCACTTAGATTTATTGACAAGAACTATTATTATCCCGCGTATGAGAACATTTAAATTGGACGACAACCATTTTTGTTTGTTTGTTTACCTATTTTGGCGGGTTTGCGTACGTGATGGCTTCACCTATTAATAAATAGACAGGGCAACATTATTCATGAAGATTTTTCGGAAAATGTGACTTATATTAAAAAATGGGTCATGTAACCCATTGATGATTTTAATGCAATTACAATTCTGTTACTACATACGTCTTACAGCCGCGAATCATATTTTAATCAACATACAATCTGACACTGACCTGGAAATTGCAAAAAACGTAAGAAAAATCGAATGAGAGGTTTTCATTTTGACAATCTAAAAAAATATATAGTTTCCATGAACTCGACAGATGGCGTTGATCCGACTACGTTACTGGGTGCCAAAGCCAAAACGCTTGAAAAAACACACGTTACATATGCTCGTTGACTGACACTTTCGTTTGCAGCTTCCGAATTTAATCATTAGGTCTAAGTGTTAATATGTGACGTTCTGTACCTTGCAGTAACGTAGTCAGACTAGCGCCATCTATCCAGCCACTAGGGAAGAGTTGAAAAAGAAAATCCCTCATTTCGCGGAGTACCGTGGAGCTTCCAGCTTAAATATTGAGTGTCCTTTGCGCACAGAGTATCAGAGCGTCAGATCCTGCTGTACAAGGCGAGCGATCTGTCCGCGCCCGTGTGCACGGTGGGGCTGGACGTCTCGCCTGCTATCCTGCAGACTCACCTCGATCACGACTCCGGCACACTGTTCCTTACGGGACGGGTGAGTACTCGCTCATTTACTATTTAAAAGAAAAGAAACCTCACGTGAGGCATTTTAAAGTATTTTCTCTACTGCCATGCCGTCACGCTATCATTTCTTTTTTTCTTCATAGTTTCCTTCTATCTATTTGTCTGTAATATAAATTCAAATCGGATTTTTTCTTTCGTCTTGACACCGTTGTTTTTATAAACGCCTGACGTGGTTTCCACAATAATTTTGCCAATTTGTTCCGATTCATTAATTAAATTAAGACATTTACGAGTGACTCACCATTATGTGTCTCTAACTAAGGTCCATGTTCGCCATAAAGATGACAGTCTGATTATCTTAAAACAGCTGTTTAAAACACATGTTTGTATGGGACCATGTCACAGTGACAGCTGTTTTAGATAATCAGACCGTTATGTGGTCCGTGTTCACCAAGAAGATGACTTACTGAATATCTAAAACAGCTGTTTAAAACGCATTTTTGTATGGGAACATGTAACAGTGGCGGCTGTTTTTAGATAATCAGACGGTTATATTTTCGGTGAACATGTACCATGTGGCATGTGCCATGTGTGTACCTTAGTGTCCGAAATCTTCATAGTTTCTGATCGGTTCTCCGCTGCCAAATATTTTTGTGTGTGGTCAAAATATCGACACCCAATCAACTTCACGATGGCAGGTTTTGTTTCTAAACAAGAAAGTATCTTTATTTTGGCCACATCAGTAGCGTCCATTAATATCAGTAACGTCGATGGCGAAAAATTCAAAATGTCTTGCCCAAAATTGGGCTACGCTCACTGAAGCCGTCATTAGGTCTTCAAAGTCACAGGTGACGGGGTACATGGTAAAAGATGGAAGCTAGACCATTGGTTGCGGGGAGATGCTGCATACGCATTTGAGATCTGAACCGTCCATAAACCTCATCTATGGAGATTATCTATCATTTTAAGGTGTATTATTCGGTTTGAGAATGATATCTGTATTACAATTGAATATGGTCGTTGTCCAGGGCGACTCGACGATCTACGTGTACGAGGTGACGAGCGAGGCGCCGCACGTGTGCGCGCTGTCGCATCACCGCTCGCCCACGCTGCATCAGGGGATCGCCTATCTGCAGAAGAATCTAGTCGCCGTTGAGAAGGTATGCCCAATAGGCATGGCGACACTATCAAACAATTTCAAATCTGTTCAGTCCCTCAGAGTATTTGAATGGACACGTATTTTTTTGCGTTTGGAAAATCAATGAATATAGACGAGAGATAAAACGTATCAAAACTCGGGACTGACTCGTCAGAACTCTCTTACAATTATACCAAGGCGTGACGTATTGAGAATTTTAAAAGCGTCGTATCTTCGTCAATTTTGGTTTACGTAGAAACAAAAGAAAAAAAACACTGGTCAAATATTTTTTGATAATTTAACTGGCGGACTATTTTTTTTTGTCGTCTACCCTTGAGAGTTATTTCAGGAAAGTAAAGTTATGGAAATCTAATAAATTTGATTTGTTTTATTTCCTCATACGCAATGTATCGTTACCGTGGCAAAACGCAAGTAGCTAACGGCAAGCGCGACGACGAGTTCGATAAACTCTATAGCTAGGCAGGAATTTAACAGCTGATTTCACGCATGTTTCGATAGAGTATTTCAATATCCATTGTTGGACTTTTTATTCTAACCGTATTATTTACATAAATAGAGTGCTGCGTACAGATATTGTATGTAATGTTTTTTAAATTGAAATAAAGAAATAGTAACTGGGAAAGCTATAAAAATATATGAACACATACTAAACATTTTTGGACCAAGAATGCTGCCGGCATTCTTGGTCCAAAACTGTTTAGTATGCATGTTGATATCTTGATTGTACTAATGAAATACCGTAAGATCAAAATGTACTGTCAGAATGTTACTTTTGTCCCAATTGTTATTAAAATATTAAAAAAACAATTTTCAACCAAAAAACCCGTTTCAGGTGGAGTTCGCGCGAGCTCTACGACTCACCAATGGCACCATCGAGCCTCTTTCCTTCACTGTACCCAGAATAAAGGTATGTAGAGAAAACGAATTAAGATTTCCACTATCATAATGAGTACCAGATTAATTACAGAGATAACAACATGTTGTTGATGTGATGACTATTGTGATGGTGATAATCATTACGTTGATGATCATATTTTACTGGAACTGATATTTTTAGCGTGCGTCATCCCACTGCTAAGCCTCTCCACTTGACTTCCAGTTGTTTCTGTCTAGGACTAATGTGGGCCAATGGTCGTTGTTTTGGTCCAGCTCGTCCCGCCATCTTCTGCGAGGTCTGCTGCGACGCCTTGTGGCTTCAGGGTTTCAGAAAATGGCTATTGTCACCCCCAGCTCATTGGGCATGCGGCAGATGTGGCCAGTTCAGTCCCGCTTTGGCTAAGCGGCTTTTTTAGTAACGAAAGTATCTGTGTATTTGTGCAGAGCGAGCTGTTCCAAGACGACCTGTTCCCTCCGACGCTGGTGACGTGGGAGCCGTGGCTGAGCGGCGCGGCGTGGCTGGGCGGCGCTAGCGTCGCTCCCAACCTCGTCAGTCTGCAGCCGCCCGGCATGGAGCCGCGTGAGTACACACAGACATGCTTACAACCCTCACACTGGTGACGTGGGAGCCGTGGCTGAGCGGCGCGGCGTGGCTGGGCGGCGCTAGCGTCGCTCCCAACCTCGTCAGTCTGCAGCCGCCCGGCATGGAGCCGCGTGAGTACACACAGACATGCTTACAACCCTCACACTGGTGACGTGGGAGCCGTGGCTGAGCGGCGCGGCGTGGCTGGGCGGCGCTAGCGTCGCTCCCAACCTCGTCAGTCTGCAGCCGCCCGGCATGGAGCCGCGTGAGTACACACAGACATGCTTACAACCCTCACACTGGTGACGTGGGAGCCGTGGCTGAGCGGCGCGGCGTGGCTGGGCGGCGCTAGCGTCGCTCCCAACCTCGTCAGTCTGCAGCCGCCCGGCATGGAGCCGCGTGAGTACACACAGACATGCTTACAACCCTCACACTGGTGACGTGGGAGCCGTGGCTGAGCGGCGCGGCGTGGCTGGGCGGCGCTAGCGTCGCTCCCAACCTCGTCAGTCTGCAGCCGCCCGGCATGGAGCCGCGTGAGTACACACAGACATGCTTACAACCCTCACACTGGTGACGTGGGAGCCGTGGCTGAGCGGCGCGGCGTGGCTGGGCGGCGCTAGCGTCGCTCCCAACCTCGTCAGTCTGCAGCCGCCCGGCATGGAGCCGCGTGAGTACACACAGACATGCTTACAACCCTCACACTGGTGACGTGGGAGCCGTGGCTGAGCGGCGCGGCGTGGCTGGGCGGCGCTAGCGTCGCTCCCAACCTCGTCAGTCTGCAGCCGCCCGGCATGGAGCCGCGTGAGTACACACAGACATGCTTACAACCCTCACACTGGTGACGTGGGAGCCGTGGCTGAGCGGCGCGGCGTGGCTGGGCGGCGCTAGCGTCGCTCCCAACCTCGTCAGTCTGCAGCCGCCCGGCATGGAGCCGCGTGAGTACACACAGACATGCTTACAACCCTCACACTGGTGACGTGGGAGCCGTGGCTGAGCGGCGCGGCGTGGCTGGGCGGCGCTAGCGTCGCTCCCAACCTCGTCAGTCTGCAGCCGCCCGGCATGGAGCCGCGTGAGTACACACAGACATGCTTACAACCCTCACACTGGTGACGTGGGAGCCGTGGCTGAGCGGCGCGGCGTGGCTGGGCGGCGCTAGCGTCGCTCCCAACCTCGTCAGTCTGCAGCCGCCCGGCATGGAGCCGCGTGAGTACACACAGACATGCTTACAACCCTCACACTGGTGACGTGGGAGCCGTGGCTGAGCGGCGCGGCGTGGCTGGGCGGCGCTAGCGTCGCTCCCAACCTCGTCAGTCTGCAGCCGCCCGGCATGGAGCCGCGTGAGTACACACAGACATGCTTACAACCCTCACACTGGTGACGTGGGAGCCGTGGCTGGCACAAGCATCGTTGCTTAGTGTTGCACTAGATGGGGCTGTTTAAAATGTCGAGCGATATTTATGTACATGTTTTCTTTTCCTCCTAGTATCGGCGCACACGGCGGCGTCGCCGGTAACGCGCGAGGCTCGCGACAAGCCGGCTGCGCAGAAGCCCAAGCCTGACCTCATCAAGTCGCATGTACCGCAGGACACCAAAGCTAAAGAGGACAGCGTAAGTACTCACAAAAGTCACAAGTATACTTTCATCATACTCTTGCATCATCAACATCACCATCTGTCTAGCTTTTTCCCAACTCGTATGGGTCTAGAGTTCGTAGCAGACTTATCAATTCGCAAAGGGATCGTCACCGCCTCGCCTTTCCCCTTGGCGTCAACGTAACGTAACCACGTAACGTAACCACGTAACGTAACCACGTAACGTAACCACGTAACGTAACCACGTAACGTAACCACGTAACGTAACCACGTAACGTAACCACGTAACGTAACCACGTAACGTAACCACGTAACGTAACCACGTAACGTAACCACGTAACGTAACCACGTAACGTAACCACGTAACGTAAGCGGAACAGAAGCTCCGGCACGTCGACTCGGCTACAGCTTGGGAAAACCGCGCTTACGGCTCGCCAACCGCTTGTTGACGACTGGGCGGCACTAGGAAACATTTTGAATCCGAACGTTAAGTGTAGCGCACGGTTATGTCTCGGTTCATAATACGTGAGTTGGCTATCATTGCCACAGCTCTTGATAAAGACCGCGGGAGGGGCGTGGACGAAGAGACGTAAGCTAGGGTACGGAGAGCCGTAAGCTAGAGTACGGAGAGCCGTAAGCTAGGGTACGGAGAGCCGTAAGCTAGGGTGCGAAGAGCCGTAAGCTAGGGTGCGGAGAGCCGTAAGCTAGGGTGCGGAGAGCCGTAAGCTAGGGTGCGGAGAGCCGTAAGCTAGGGTGCGGAGAGCCGTAAGCAAGGGCGCGGAGAGCCGTAAGCTAGGGTGCGGAGAGCCGTAAGCTAGGGTGCGGAGAGCCGTAAGCAAGGGCGCGGAGAGCCGTAAGCTAGGGTGCGGAGAGCCGTAAGCTAGGGTGCGGAGAGCCGTAAGCTAGGGTGCGGAGAGCCGTAAGCTAGGGTGCGGAGAGCCGTAAGCTAGGGTGCGGAGAGCCGTAAGCTAGGGTGCGGAGAGCCGTAAGCTAGGGTGCGGAGAGACGTAAGCTAGGGTGCGGTGAGCCGTAAGCTAAGGTACAGAGAGCCGTAAGCTAGGAGGGTACGGAACATCGTAAGCGCGGGGACTGCAAATCGACCACGCACCGCACCGCGGTTCGTGAGCTTGTCCCGAGGCGATGCGATTTTGTTACGATTCCGATTAGTGTGCGGTGCAGTAGGGAGTTTCATACAAATAATATGGAACGGCTCGAGTTAATACGGTGACGATCCCTTTCCGATTTGATACGTTTGCTGCGACCCTAACTGGATGCAGCTGAATACCAGTATTTTACATGGAGCGACTGCCTATCTGACCTCCACAACCCAGTTAGTATTGGGAAATTGGTTGTCAGACTTTTTGGGATACTGACTACCTGTAAGAATGTCAAAGATGTTCAAGCGGTTCTCTTCAACCAGTAAATTCTAAACACTGTTTTAGGCTTTCACGGTTTAAAACTAAACTTATATTGTCACTTACGGGATATCTTCCGTGATTATTTATATTATTAATCACTGGATCGAATTTCACAAGCCACGTATTTTGTCTAAGGACAAACATTACCTACCAAGGCTGACAAGAGAAGCAATTGAAATAAGGAAGTACAAAAATTTCAATCGAGAGGATGGCTTCAAATTGTCGAGTACGTGGAATCCAGTGTTGAGTATGCTCAAAAGTAGCAGCCGGCATCATACAAAAAACTCCACAAAACTTGGTGATACTGTGAGTGCGTTTTGTCGTGACTTAGTGTCGAGTTCCAATAGTGCGCGTAGCAAAAGACAAAGAAAGAGGGTAGACAGATTTGTCTGCTCGTAACAATTTATTATCCTTCCACCCGCATACTCCAGTCAACCCGCGATCATGGCGCTTGCAACAGCGTCGAAATATCGGGTGCTCAACATTAAAAATAATCACGGAAGATATCCCGTAAGTGACAATATAAGTTCAGTAAATTCTATTTCCCACAGATAATGAAATCCATAAGCGCCAAAGTGCAGATCAACTTGAAATTGGAACAAGACAGCATGGAAGGAGTGGACGAAGCCGAATGGGAGCAGTGAGAGGTAACCCGACTAAATCAAGTGCAATTGAACAACCCTAGCTTGTAGTATTATTTAGAGGCTCCCGTACTCGGTCGTGTTATATGTATCATCGACTGACCGCCCGTACTCGGTCTTGGTAGTACGAATAAAATTATATGTTACCGATGCTGACTTTGCGTATTTGCACGTACGTTTGTGTTGTTTTCCTATTACGAAATGAATCTTATTCGAATGGACTTCGGGTAGATTTTGTATTGGCCAATAGTGCGAATATTCGGAACAAATACGCCAAGTACCAGATTTAAGTGTAAAGCTCTAATACCCAGCAAGTTGCCAATTGTAAGCAGTAATTTGTTGGACTAAATTAATATTTGCAACTGGCAATTCACTATGAAGCCACTCATTGAGAATTTCTGATCAACTACAACGGGAGAAAATTAAGTTTTTGATTACAATTATCAATATCCTGTAAATGTAATCATTCATTGAAAACATAACTTATTGAAATATCTTTATTCGTACCACCAAAATAAAAACAGGTATAGCCCCCTCGCAGAATAAAATTAACTTTTTATACCTAACAATAACTTGGGATTTCTAAATATTTTATAGAAATTTTCCCGTCGAACCCATTTTTACATTTTAATCTTAGATATCAAATAGTCGTGGTAATGTAGAGTACTAGAATAATATGTCGGCACATAAGTCCAATAATATGTACTGATTATAGTTTAAGTCATTTATCAGAATATTTCGTGGGATTTGGAAATAAGAGCCTGCCATCAAGAATGGTAAAAAAATGATCAAAAAAATAATAAAGAATGAGATGGGTTTTATCGGACAAAATACGAAAATTTAACATTAACTGACTCGAAATCAGCGACTGCCCTAATATTAATATAACCATTATAGCGCAGTAAAATGAATGTTATTATGAAATAAGAAAGAAGGTTTGAAAAGTAGGACCGATTAAAAAAAAAGATTTTGACAGCAAATTCCTGGCAGTATTTGACTCTTTATTTCCAAATTCAAACGATTTAAAAATATCAAATTCAATGCTAACGGCCAGTCACATTTCCATCGCCGCACCGCTAAATAATTTATATGCTGTTCGCTAGCTCGTGATCTCATCGATTTTCGACCAAAACTAAACCAATCATGCTCATAGAATGCTCACTATAACGCGTTTCTTTAATGACCCTACATTTGTTGTAATAAGGACTTGCAAGAAGTTTATAAAAAAAGTTCTCAAATGCTCAAAATTTATTGACACAAATTAGTTGACTATTGTCTATAAAATAAATAAAGTTGATACTTTTAGTATCGATTCCAATCCAATCTAAATCGATTTAAATCGATAATCGCATAAAGTTTTTATTAAACAAATAGGTGTCAACGCAACATTCCTACATTTTGCCATAAAAATGCATTTATTTATATTGCGTATTTACTTTATACACCATTATTTTTAGGTCGTTCTGGAACCGAAAGCCATAAACTCGATCACCGAACTCGGAACGATTGGGACTGTTTTAATTAAATAACATTTTTTTTTTTATAATTCGTGATTAAAAAAAGTTTTTTTTTAAATCACGAAAATTAATATTTAAAATACTTTTAAATATTTTTGATTTTTGTTTTCTGAAAGAAATAATTCCAGTCGTTTTGAGTTCGATGATAGAGTTTGTGGCTTTCAGTTCCAAAACAACCTAAAATTGACCATGTAATGAAATAACGAAAAATATTGGATTATACGTATGATTTGTATCTAATACTTGTATGTAAGAATGTGTAGGGTATTCATACTTATTAGGGAATTGACATTTACAATGTAACCGATATTAATCTATAGTCACCATTAATATTGCTAGAAACTTGACCGACTTGCAGTTCCTATGAATCTTAAATTTAATGTAACAAAATTTACCTCTTTTGATATAACAATATTCTATATGACTGCATTGAAAACAATTATTTTCATTTATATTGCCAGAGGACGTAATAAAATTATTTTGTTACTAAAATTCCGATTTTCATTGATTACCAGTTGATTTTGTTACTGAAATTAAGATTTGTAGTGATTACCAAGTTGGTCTGGAGGCACATCGAAGTCGAGGTATGTTTAATGGACGAAACAAATTTCTTCTCTTTAAATAGAACCTTGTTTTTAAATCGATAACTTTTTTGACAGCATCAAAATTTGGTTAAATTTTGAAAGTATATATTTTATAAATACACCTCAAAATTTGGTAAAGTTCGAGGTATGTTTAATGGACGAAACAAATTTCTTCTCTTTAAATATACCCTTGTTTTAAAATCGATAACTTTTTTGACAGCATAGTATTTATTTTATAAATATACTTACCTCAAAATTTGGTAAATATATTCTTCTGTAAAGTAAAATAAATTTCCTCGCATTCGGTGTGTCCCCATCTTAGTCTATGTATATGAAAAAAAAAGATATCTGTAACTAATAAGCGCGACATAGTACCGCTAGTTGATGCCATAAACACATCACGTTTTGCTCAAAACGCCAAAGACTATGTTTTTTCTTGTCAATATGTTGAAATTGTATTAGTTTATATTTTATTTGACAACGTATATTATATGAGAAAGTAACTGTAACAGCAAAACTCAATTAGCCATCAGTCAAAAAAGTATTTATTTAAAGTCAAATTGGACTGTCGGCGAAATTCTGTTAAAGTTGCTACTTGATTTGTCTCATCCCTATTTCTTTATGATTGAAAATCTGTCTGCTGCAACTGACAGAAAATTCTAGATAGCTAGATTTTGTACCTAGTATTAAAATGGAATCTCATTTTTATAAATTATGTATTAATAAATACCCATTCAAAATTGAACTTAAAAGTCATGATATTAAAAGTTAAAGCGCATCAATAGGCCTACAAGAGCGAGTATGACTTGTATAGCGCTCTCTCACTTACATCCACTAAGTCTGAGCGAGACAAAAGTCAGAAATGTCATACTCAAGCTTTCGTATTTTACTTAAATATTTACGAATAGGTGTAATTTTATTCACTAGTCAAAAGATATATACTTTAAATGGGAAGTTTCTTAAAAATATATTCAAAATGTATTACTTTATGATTAATTTATAATTAAGATTTCTATGTATATTTTTTAGTTTAGATTTAAGCGGTTTGTTGTCGGTGTTGTTTTGATATAAAATTGCTTTTCTTTATTAAATGATTTAGTTGAAATATAAATGTTTCTGTCTCTCTTTCATAGAGATTTTATAAAGTGGGTAAAAATAAAATAAACCGTAGCATCCTATAGCTTTAGGAGACTGAAGGTGTCACGGATTGCTCAAAGAATAGGTTTACACGTCAGTAATACGCATGCGGAACACACTTTCGGTTCCATATTAAAACCCGGTTTTCCTATGGGATCTAATCCTGTTTCCGCACACCCATATACAGAATTATAAAATGTCTACCACTGACGCGCTATATAGAAGGAAATCTTTAAATAAAAAAAATAGGTATGCTCTCTAATCTTTAATAAATCGCTAACGAGTGCTACGCGGTCCCAGAATCGAAAAATATCCATAGAGTTCAACCCTGAACCGCTATTACACATCTAATAGTCCGACCAACTTAATCTGTCTGTGCCAAAAGCGACCTAATATCCCAATCAAAAACTTAGTTGCAAAAGTTGCCTTTTCACAAACAAATCAACATCGTTGATCGTTCAGCGCGAGAAAGAGACAGCACTGTTACTGTATAGCTGCATCACTTACTCCTCTGAACAATGACCAAACGGGTAAAGTTAGTCGAACTGTACTATTTCAGTTGTTTTACAGTATTTTTTTTGTCTAAATTAAACCCTATGACCACGAGAATAAAGGCTAAAACCATCAAAACACCACCGACAACAAACATGCGCTACATACTATTGCACATTGTATTCATATCAAATAAAATAAATCACCATATTATATCGTTTGTTTGTAAGAACGCACCTTTGGTAAAAACAAGTATTAAACATAGTAAGATATGGCAAGAGAAATAGAAAAGTCTAGAATGGGTTGTGGTCTTAGTAACAGCGGGCGCGTAAACTGAACGGGTTTTGAAATGGACCCTTTACTGGTAAGAAATTGAAATTAGTCTATTCTATTCTATTTTTGATTAATGGCAATTGAGGCCGATGTCGACTATTCTGCCAATGTCGAGAGTGAAATGGAACGGCAAGTGAGTGTTTTAAGGTAAAGAAAAAAAATTTGAAATTAGTCGACAATCGAACTTGATGGAAATGACAGCTGTCAAACTAAGGGGAATAGTAGAGTTGTGGTCATACAACGAGTCTTCCTAAGTTTCTGATAATAAAGTTATGTTACCGAATATTTCTTTTTGATCAATATAAAAATGAAAAAAAATAGCATTTATGTCTCTAAATAGACACACACAAGACATTGGAAATGAATGAGATCAAATTGGTAAGTATTTTGTCTTTATTAACCTAGAAATTATTTATTTTATTCCCCTTAGGCTGAGACCAACGGGCATAATTTTTTTAACCGTACGTAAAATGAATCGCGGCATTAAACACGTCGACACATAATGAGTTGTAGGTACCATACGCCGACGTGTTGCACAAACAGAACTTTAGTATAAATCCGAATACAGCATAAATTCGCCGACTCATTTTACGCGACATCTCTAAAACTTACGCTCATTTGGCCTCAGTCTTATTTTAAAAGATATAATTTTCTAAAATACCAACTATTACTTGCCCGTTTTAAACCCGTTTCTGCAAAGTCCACACCTTGTCTATTTTCGATCTGTTTTAATCATTCCACATTATTCAAAAGATTTAAATCAAAAGTAACATTTATTTGACGGTTTCTTATTATTCAAGTTTCTGTCTACTCAGCAATATTAATTTGTCAAGTTGAGCTTAAAATATTTGTTAACTTTTATACTCAACTTTGTTTTCAAGATAGATAGGTAAATGAGTATAATTTAATAATGAAACTTTGAAACAATAGCACAATATAATCGCGTATTTACGTTGAGAAAATATTATCATTTGTTTTGCTTTTTTGGTTATCTTTATGAGTACCTTGATAAAGAAATCGTCGAATAAGGTATTTTTGAATGCGCAAATCTTAATAACATTAATTTCCTCTCTAATTAACTCCTTTACCAAAGTTGTGAAATGACAATAAATTTATTTTGTAACTTAAAACCTTCCTTGTCACTTTTCAAATTGTTTCGTCCAAAACATGAATGTATTTAATACGTAAAATTGCTACAAAATTGGGAATCTTGTGCCAATGTTTCCTTTTTCTTTATCATTATGAAATCGGCGTTAGATGTCTTGAATCTTTTCCCTAATCCTGCTTCGATAAAATTGACCGAGTAACAAGAAATGTGTTAGTAAACTTTTGTTTTGACAGATGACATGAGAATTGGCGCCAAAATATCTGTCAGTTTTATCGAAGGAGGTTACATGTAATGTAATATATGATCAGTTGATCACAGACGGTACCCTCATTGTGTGAGTGCGTGTAATTTTTGTATTTTTGGATGTTGTAAACCTACAGATATCCTAGCGTTAAGGCTCAATATTTGGAGATATTTTTATTATTTTGCATTTTTTTATTAAACTCTTGCTAAATTATTGGGGTGTTTGATTTATTACCTCGGCGCATTTTGGATTCTATCATTACACTTACCTACATACATTGACTCGGAAATTCTGCACAAACCATTGATTACAAGGTGCCCCTTGTTTGAATTACGTCTAGAAAAAAACGTGTGGAATAAACCATAGTGGCACCGGCCTTTATTAATTAAAGACGCACGAAGCGGTATATACAATGATACACCACACGCAATTTAGTTTCGGGAATTAAACGATTAACTTAACCTACGGACATCCCATAATGCTGATGGCGTATGGATTTAATTGACCTGGAGCATGGTTCAGGCATGTGACGAACTTGATTGGCAAACTGAAGTAATGGTAGATGTGGGAGTACCTATATTCACAGCCTGATTTTATCTACTGCTGGGTATATGTCCTCTCTTGTTGTGCCGATCTCCACGGTCCTGTGCAGGAAGTACATAGTAGCATATTAAAGCAAATAAGTCGAAGTTTATAGCATCCTGAAATCCGTATCAACGGCAATGATAGGCATTACCTACACATATTTACGTAATGCACTAAATAAGAAACTGAATTCGATTTCTCTTGACACGTTTTTAACTACTCAAAGCTAAAGTACCTAAATACCTTTTTCTGATCGACTTAAAGGTATACTTCTCACTCATCAGTACACGACTAAGGTTCAGAAAAAGAAGAAGTGTAGAACTAGGAAAATCTCATCTAAAAGATTGCATTGCTGCGTACAACTCACTCCATAATTTGCTCAAATACGATACCCATGAAAACAACGCCAAAAAAAGCCAAAAGTTTCCGCCGTATATCGAATCTCCGAAGTCACGCAACAAACATCCTTGGCCCATGAAACCATAGATGTCTAATGAAACTACTGTCGAGGCATGTCGTGCCGCGTGAATTGATGGGCTTTGTTAATCTCAGTGGTGAAGGGTCTGGAGCAATCAGTCCAGCCTTGTCACTCAATCTGATGAACATGTATTTCGCGATGTAGATGCAGGACACATGACTGTCGCGTGATAGAAGATCCGGGATACTGAAAGAAACAGAAATAACAAATATTTATTCGTCGCAAGGTCATGACGTGCAAACAATATGATTAAAATAAACTTGCAGCGCATTTAGACAAACAAACAATTATTTTCGTTGTTAAGAGACCGGCGGAGCATGCGTTTTTCATACAAACGTAATACCAAAATAGTTTGTAAATCAAACATATTCTTAAGGTACCTAGTGTGTTTTTTTTTTTTTTTTTTTTTTTTTATTTCGATTGGATTACAGAATATATAGGTTCCCAAACACATATTTTGAATGGACACTGATTTAAACAAGAGCTTAGAGAATAGTACATTTTGATACAAGTGGAGAAAGTTTGTTACCTATATATTGTAGTTCAAGGCGGTATTATCACAGGGCACGCCACGATAGTGGCGGTAAGTCCCCTCTTTGAGGAGTGGCTGGAGAGGCGCCACGGCGTCCTCACCTTCCGCCTGACGCAGGTCCTCACCGGACACGGATGTTTCGGGAGGTACCTGCACCGAATCGGGCGGGAGGAATCGCCCGGGTGTCTCCACTGCGAGGATCGACCGGAGGACACGGTGGAGCACACGGTGGAAGTCTGCCCTGCGTGGGCGGAGCTCCGCCGTGTCCTCGTGGCGGCGATCGGCGGCGGCGACCTCTCGCGTCCGGCCCTGGTTCAATCCATGGTCCGGAGCGAGACGGAATGGGAAGCCGTCGCCTCCTTCTGCGAAGCAGTCATGCTAGCGAAGGAGGTGGCGGAACGAGAGAGGGAGAGATCCTCTCTTCCCAGCCGCCGCGGGAGACGCAACGGGCGTCGGGGGCCACGTGGTGGCTACCGGCCACCGTAGATGCGGGCCTGTGGACGGCTGGCTATGGGCTAGCTAGCCGTCCGGCCGTCTAACGACGACGACAGGCCGTGTCGACGGCGCGTTCGACGGCGCGTTCGTTCCACGCGCGCCTCAAAGGATGTCAGCAAAAAGAGAGGGGCCCGCAAGGGCCGAAGCCTGCCGGGGTTGCGGGCCTGTTCGAAAGAGATACCGCGGCCCCGGAACGTAAAAGGCGAGGAAGGAACATGGATGGTTTTTAGTCAGTAAGAGTCTGACACTCCCTCCCGCTCCGCCCAGAGTGGGGGGGGTCATTTGATGATTTCCCATCCAAAAAAAAGGCGGTATTATCACACGACCCGTAAGGCGAGGGTGTTTTTGTGCCGAGAACTGCAATAACAAATGTCCACGTGTATCAAACGACGTTTTTCAATACACTTTTGAAGAAATAAAATAAAATAATGTAAAATATTTGTGTCATGCATGAGACTATGATTTAAATTCCGCGCTTTGCTTTCGCCAGGTGGAAGGAGAGGCAAAGGTATGAAGCCGTTATACAGTCTTATATAAAGGGTGTAAAACACCTCTTAACGAATACGAAAGGCACTTGTTCTCCTCGTCATTCTGATCATTTTCTTGTTCTACACCATACCTGGGAACCTTCTAGTTACGGAGATATAGGGGGTCAAAGTTGCAAGATTTTTACAAGTTTTTTTTTAAATACCACTTTTTATCGCATGATTTTTACTTTAAATATCTCTACGACCTCCGTGCTATTCAATCCATCCATCCGCACAATGTTTTGAGTGCGTTACATTGAGTTATACCACAAAACATGATTTATAACCTCAAAAAAAAAGTTGTTTCCCAGCAATATTTTTTGCGGAAAGTTACTTAGTTTGATATACAGAATGCTTGGTTAACGGCTTTGTGATGAGGTGAAATACACCCTGTATATTTGTTTATTTTAATTTTTTGAATTAAGAACACAAATAAATGTTGATTTGTTTATAAAAGTAAATATAAGTTTTAAATAATCATGTTTATCTACGATATTTAATGTATAAACACTATGTGAATATTCAAAAAATGTTATAAAGAAAGACGTAGATCGCTTTTCCGACATAAAAAACGACATTCACCTTTGACTCTATAGACAGAGGTGATTGTTTTTTTTTTTTAATTATGCAATGAACCAATGTGGACTAAGTATAGTGCATTTTTCATGTTTTTTCTACACATGTGCAGGAAAAACATGAAAAATGCACGCGTTTGAAATACTCTGGGTTTTGAACCTAATCGTAGTGCGAAATGAACCAGGTTTCGAGGAAGTGTATTGAATAAATAATTTTTCTATAGAAAATTTAAATTTCTCATATCTCTTCTTTATTTCAAAACATTTATTTGGGAACATAGATATTCTGTAATCCAATTGAAATATATACACAATACCTTAAGAATATGTTTGATTTTCATATTATTTTGGTAAGTATAACGTTTGTATGAAAAACGCATGCTCCGCCGGCCCCTTAAGTTTTAAATAGGTAGGTACAATCTTCTTCGGAAGTACCTACAACGTTAGTGTTATGTAAACTGTTGATTATCCGCATCTTCCATCTTTTATTTGGAAAAGTATGGTGCCTGAAAAAACTGTATTAGCAAAGACTTATACTCGTTGGTTGGTACTTAAGTAGGTTTTTGTAGTAAATGGTGACTTACTGTATCTCTAAGGAGAGCGTTTAGTTTAAAAGATAAGTTTACAAAAACGGAATAATTTCCGTATTAAAAAAAAACGATTTAAAGTAACATTCAAACAGCCAGACCTAAATATTAAATACTTACTCTAAATCTAAAATCTTGGATTACAAACTAAAGCGACAGGAAAATCCGGGTCTTCCGCAAACAAAATCACGAGAAAAAGCCACTTCGCGCCGATGTAATTCAAAGGTAACTTATCTTAAGAATGCGCTGAAAAAGGTCTCGTAAAAAGGTTTCAAAGAACTATTAGTTGATAGATGTTGGCAATCTGTTGGCCCGACTTGAGTGGTGGTTGATCGCGACACGATTTCTCAGCCTTACTTATCTTCAGGCTTTTCCGGCATGTGGGTGAATAGAACGACCAGCGGTTTGGATGCATACAGATAAAAGGTGCTACCCGAGGTTTATAGTGTTGATAAGAAGCATGTAAGTACTTATTCATGAAAATTGGAGTACTTTTTGATGCGAGAGGCTCAATTTTTGAGATTACTTAATCGGCAAAGTTAGCACAAAAATCGCCTGTTTTGGTAGGTAGTTCCACTTTTTCTGTTTACAGTAACGTTTTAACATACCCAATGTATTTTATAACATAAAAGGAAAGTCCTAGGGAAATTATGGTTCAACTTATTTTCTTTCCCTAACTTCCAAATACCATCATAATATCAGTCCCGACAAACCTTCCACTAAAAACGCTCCAAAACGTCACAGAGTCAAAATTTTAGTGGAACAAACGTCATTAATTGCGATTCTCCTCCTTTACGGGACAGATATTGCCTCCTTTAGTATCCAAGTTATTTAATCTAAGTAACGTACGCCGTAACTTTCGGGGCCAACTTATTTGTAACGGTGTACGTGAGCAACCTCACAGGGAACAGGTAAAGGTTTGTTGAAATACTCCGTTCGTGATGATCGGGGCCAAAAGTTATACGGAGAATTCGGATATGGATTCCTTCTGTCTATCTATTATTTAAGCATCGTGTGTTTGACCAACTTTGGAACCAAGAGATATTTTTTCTCAGTGAGATGCACGTTACATGGGTCTAAACACTAAGCATCGGTAGGCATCTAGAGATCTATACTATCTCTATACTAATATTATAAAGCAGCTCTTCTGCTTTTGTTTGTTTGTTTGTTAGGTTGATCGCGCTAATCTCAGGAACTACTGGTTCAAATTGAAAAAATATTTTTGTATTCGATATTCTATTTATCGAGGAAGACTTTAGGCACGCCACAACTATTAGGAGCGGAGCAGGAATGAAAAATGTTGCAAAAACGGTTTTATTTTTTCCTTCGTTTTTCTCTCTTATGTGACGCAGACTAAGTTGCGTGGGTCAGCTAGTTTTAAATAATAATAAATATCGCTGGACATTAACACACAGCGCCATCTAGTGCCACACTAAGCAAGGCGTTTGTCGTGGACACCATAGTTGATATACCACATATTATATACTTTTTTGTGTGTAAATACATACTTATTATACATAAACATCCATGACTCGGAAACAATTGTCCATGCTCATCACACAAACATTTGCTCCTACCGGGATTCGAACCCTGGACCCTATGAACGTAAGGCAGCCTCACTACCACTACGCCATTCGAATCGTTGTAAATAATTGTGTTGTTCTTGAAATACAAAATGTGTACAAGACCTTTGATGCAGGCTTATTCGAGTAGTTCCATAATTTGATTTCCCTTTTCAGTTCGTTATTTGGACATCATCTTAATCACTTAAATCTTCTAATGAATCTTAGTTCAGTAACATGTGTTATTTGAGTAACACAAACACAATAAGAAGTACTTACAAAGATACAATTCATTCTACGATTCTAAGCGCCAGATAGCTAACACTCGGTAAAGCAGAGTCTAGCTGACTGATCCTACACGGTACATTCAAACAGCTCCCTTGAGGGGTCTACTTTCTAAGTCCGTCAACGAAGATATGGGGCCCGTCCGAAAGTAGCTTATATTTTGAAATGGACCCTAAGTACTCTTTAATAGTTCCAGATTCGTGAGTTTTGACAAACACATTGGGAGAGAAAGATGACAATCGTGTTGTCAGTTCGGGTGGGTCGGGCCCCTAACAAATCTTATGTCCGTAAATGATACGGAGTAGGAAACGACCGTAACTCCGGCCGAAACTACAGATTTCGTGCTTAGAGGGCAGACCTCCTGAATCAATTCGTACCATCGACACGAAAGAAGAAGAGAACCAATTAAACAGTTACCTAAAAAAAGAAGAGGTGTACGTGACTGTATAAATTAAAAATTCTCTTAGAAAGCTGCGACATCGTTTCTGTCTAAAATGAACAGGTCGGGAATGATCCTCGTGTCGTGTACGACGATGTTTCATAAGGTGTTGTGCGATGAAAAATGCAAAAAATTTGGATCTGGGTCGCATATCAAAGGTTCATAAATGGCCTACTAGAGGGCGATGCTGTGGCGGTTGGACGCGAAGAGTAGGTACCTAAAGACACAACAGTTGATTTTCAAGTCTAAAAACCATTGAATTGTTGGCAACATTGTTATAGTCATAAGATTTTGTGAATTCTGAGTACCATTGGACTAAGAGTCATTAGACTCTTAGTGCAGTGTGCTCGAATATTAACAACACTTACATTGTAGGCTGGGACTTTGGATTGGATGTTTGACGACCCGAATGGCGTAGTGGTAGTGACGCTGCCTTACGTTCTTAGGGTCCTGGGTTCGAATCCCGGTAGGAGCAAATGTTTGTGTGATGAGCATGATGATGGACATTTGTTTCCGAGTCATGGATGTTTATATGTATAATAAGTATGTATTTACAAACAAAAAAGTATATAAATGTAGTATATCAACTATCTAGTGTCCACGACACAAGCTTTGCTTAGTGTGGCACTAGGTGGCGCTGTGTGTTATGTCCAGCGATATTTATTTCTCTATATGTTGGACATATTGTTCTAGTAAGTTGTAAGGTTAGGTTATTACGAAGTTTTCATCAGACTTGAAAGCTAACTGGAGAACATAATTTGCTGATATCAGAGTTATTCTTATTTTAGCTGTTTTATAACTCGTATGAGAGCTGCTATAGGCAATGTAGAACAAGCAGCAATCACGACCGAGGACAGTGACCAATATTATTTATTTGTTCCTTTTCTGGATGAGAATACATTCTTGCCGTGTAGTACCTACATTGTCTGGCTTCGGCAAGCGACCTCCACGAATATTTATTAGGTTAATGGTCTATTTTATAGATAAACACTATTTCGTATTTGGAATAGGAAAGCATAGACGGTTAGCTGGGAGAGCTGGTAGCATCCGTTTGCACGGAACAGAGATCTTTGACGGTAATTACTGGAACTCAGTGGTCCAGAAGTCTGACAATCAAGAGGAATAACTTTCCCAGTAATTGGGGTTTGGACTGATCTGACCTGATAGGCAGTCACTCGCATGTAAAATACTGATATTCAGCTGCATCCGGTAAGGCTAGACTAGACTGCAAACCCCAAATTCTTAGCAAAAAGCTGATGATAATGACCTAATCATGCTATTTTACAATCCCTTAAGGGTTAATTTAATTAATTCTATAAGCTTGTTCTTAGACAGTCCATATCTACTTACAGTAACGTATTTAAGTAATTTCATAATAGAGTTCCTATCTCTACGGATTCAGTAGCCGTAATCAACAGCCTGGAAATCTTCAACCGCGTGTTTTCATCAAACAAGATATTGAGATTAAGAGCCGCGCTTAATTTAATATAATTGAGTTTGCTTTTCGCCAATTCGCTAAGTGTTTCGGTGTGTTATGGCCGTGTTCTACAATTAGAATATTAAGAACATTTTCGTCGGTTTTAGAAGCAGCTGTTTTATTTGTTTTCGTTGATTAAAATGCCTTGGCAATGTTTCCGGCGGAATAATTTTTCTGAAAGCGCCGTCTGTCGTTTAAAACGAATGATCTATCGACGGGATCTAGGTGTTCAGACTTCCAGTTTTGTTAATTATTGAATAACATCTGGACGGAATAACCTAAGCACAACTTACCCGAGCCCGGAATTGAACTATTTCTTTACTTGTTTAATTTCGTTGCGGGATGCGAAGCAGTTGAATTGTTTCTTTGGCACTTCTCGACTAGCTCCATTGCCTAAGCGCTTTCAGGTGGTGGTGGTGGCTTTCAGGACCGGCAGTCTTTGGGAGAATAGTGTGGCGGATTTGTCCGAAAATGACGTCCCAATATGTCTGATGACATTTTGTGACTATAGTAAGGAATGGCGTATCTCTGACATTTATAGAACCATAGCCTTGACTGTTCCCACTGCTGGAACACAGACCCTCTCTATGAGAGGGAATGGGCTATAATCCATCACAAAGGCCTAGTGCAGTTTGGTAGATGTAACATGTCTTCGAAATTTTGGTTCTGGGACATACCGGTTTTCTTACGATGTTTTCCCTCACCGTTTGGAGAGCAGTGGTGATGAAATAAATAACAGAAAGTGATGCCTGCCCGGGTTCGAACCCATGACTTACTGTTCGTAAGTCGGGCCAACACTGGACCACCGCTGCTCTCATAAGACCCGTAGTCGCCTTTTATAATACGTCGATTTTCTAAATTTGAAATCACTCGGAAATCCCTCTATAATTATCTGTTATTGTGGCCTATTCAGAGTATAGGCTGTTAGGGTAAATTGTGTTGACCCATGGTCGACAATTGACCACACAATAATTAATACCGAACTGACTCTCAGCGGCCGAGCATGGCGCTTTGTTTAACCATGCTCAGGTACCGTATCGTTCTATTATTCGTGGCCATGTGTAGCGTCCGAGGGTAGATAGAATAGAGGTGGCATGGAGTTTCCAATTCCGATGTAATTTTTATATTTTTACTGTGAACGAACGACAAATAAGTGGTGCATTTTAACTGTGAACGAACGACAAAATTTACTGTATTTTAACTGTGAACGAATTACAAATAATTGATGCATGATGAGCTTACTTGTAAAAGGTTGGTTCACTTGTCTGTGAGTCTATCGGATGTATTTCATGTCTTTGAAGCAGTGTATTCATATCGGTGAGCCAAATCAATAAAATAAACGTTTATAATACGTGTTTATTTGTGGTTTAAATGTTAGTTGCTCCCTGACGCTTTAACGACTGACAGGAATTGGATGAAAGTTGGCACACAAATAGACTCACTCCTGCATTTACATTACGACAGACGACACAACGATATGATACGACAGGTAATATAAAACCTATAGGTACGTACATGAAGTAGATTGATGCAATTAAAATGTTGTGATTAAACAATACTGCTACATAATAATTCGGTGTCTGTATTCAGATTTTCCCCAGATTTGAGATTTACAGGGCAGACTCCCTTGATTTATCACCATCATCAGCCTATTCCCACAGCTGGGACACAGGCCTTGTATGACAGGGAATGCGACAACCATGCGGGTTGGTAGATGTCACATGTCTTCGTAGTATTTGGTTTTAGGACATGCCGGTTTCCTCACGGTATCTTCACCGTTTTGAAAGCAGTGGTGATGAAATAAATTACACAAAGTAATGCGCTTGCCTGGGTTCGAACACACTGGACTTGGTCCAATTTCAAATGTTAGGAAAAAAATCTCAAAGGTTTTCTTTTCCAACCAATTCTATTCGCTGTTCTGTCCATGTATGCCAGACCTTTCGATGTTGCCATCTTTCAGAGGGCTATCACACTTTTTCTTGTATTTGACAGCTAACACTCTAATACAAGAAAAAATGTGATGTATATTTATTTTGAACTCTCTCGTGAGAAAAAATAAAGCTTTCTCAGGCATGTTTAAAATAAATATCTAATTTTTTCTTGTATTAGTGTTTGACTCTAAAAACACTGAAGAGAAAGAGAAACTGTTAAAAGTGGCTCTTAAGTTGTTGTTTGCTACAGTGTCACCAAGTTCAAAATTCAGGTCGATCCACACGGTCATGTTATCAATGATTAGATCTTAAGATATCATCTCATATTAAAACATAAACATGACATAAGCTTGCTCAGCTTTTCTTGGTAGAAGCTCTAAAAATATCAAATTCCTTGGTCAAAGTCAACTCAATATTAAAATTTATTAATTTCACCTTCACAGGATATTTCGAGCTGTTTACTTTCAAGCATCACAAGTTCTACATCCACACAATTGAATGATGGCATCTTTCGAAGAATTCTAATTTCAGTCGAGACAAATAGCAAAAAGTTTATTTTTAAACAAGTTTTTTATTCAACAGTTTTATTGCTGGATCAATTGAACTTATTCTGAAGTGCAATTAAACGAACGACAACAATTCATTAACGTCTATGAGTGTAAAAAGTCCGTGTCATGTCGCGTGGCTCTATGCGTGTGTAGGATTTTATTATTCGCTTTACAGGAAATGTAGAAGGCCCACTATTATGTGACCAATGTTTTTTTTAAGGCTACTTCGTGAGCTAATTTAGCAACACTATTTTTGGTGCTTCAAACTTCGTCTGAAATCCTGTTAGAATAAAGTTCTAATCAGCTTGCACGACAAAGTGGTTGTAACGTCACAGCAGGCCGAATAGTGCGAAACGAGTGGTTCCGATCGATTTACAAAAAATCTTTGGATTGGACTAAAAATATGAAACACTATGATGCTAATTATTTGCCAAAAAATCAGAATTATCGCATGTATTTTAGTATGGTTTTTTACTCGTTAAAAGTTTTTTTTAGAGAATTAGTTCGTGATTTTTTTTATCGAGGAAAACTAATTGTATTATGTTTTCAAAACACTACCATACATACTAGCATATATCCTGAAGAATATCATATATTTTTCTGGTTTTGTTTATTGCAATTTGCAGTCAATCATATACTTTATAAAAAAATGCATGCACCCTAATTATTATGATACACAATTTTTTATCACATTCTCACACCCGTATCTACAAACAAATCAAAGTGATAACTTGGGAAAAAATTATCGTTTAAGATAAAATTCTGTAGAAATTGCTTGTTAGAACTGTCTAAAGTTATAATTCTAAGCTTTGCAGCAGCTTTGACGGTTCTTGCTTTGTTTAAACTCGTGTTTATTTAATAAGTAATTACTTAAACTGGAACACTGGACCTTAAGGCTGATTTAAATTAATCCAGTAGCTGGATCCAGCTTCACAGGATTCCAGCATTGGATCGGCACTGGGTTGATGTAAACACGTTACAATCCAATCAGCATCCAATACAGCGTCCAGTATCCAGCGCTGGATCGGAGTAGACTACGTTCCTATTTTTCATTCCAGTGTCCTCCCCACGTACGCCGCGCACCACATGCCAGTGGCACTGGATCCGTGTAAACGCAATGGCCAGTCGTCGCCGCGTAATGTATTTCAACAAAGTAAGACTGTCTACTGGACTGAATGTAAACGGCCTGATCCAATGTCAATGCCAATCTTTCGCTGGAATTCAGTGAAATTGGATAAATGTAAATCAGCCTTTATGGTTCGAAAAACTTCTAATACATAGCTTCATAATTTTTTCAGACATTGCAAAAAATGCATTGGGAATGCGAGTGTGGTACTCATCATCATCTATCTGCTTTTGTCCTATTATATTCTACTTGGGGGCGGTGCAACACGATTTATTTTTCCATTTTTCCCTGTCAGACGTCCCGGCATCATTAACTCCTTTCTCTTTCATAAATCTTCTTTTCTTTGGTCATCCTCTCTTTCTCCATCCATCCACATTAATAGATATCCATCTCTTTTTTAGTAACAAGCGTTTTATCCCTCCTCATTACATGTATTCACCAATCTATGCAGATATTGTAATTGCGGTTTGTGTTGGTAACAAATTCCAGTCTAAACTGATTTAATATAAGCCCACGTGCCGTAACTGATGGTATCTCCTAACGACACGTAGGCAGTAATAATATTACGAGTAAAACAGTCTAGAATTACTGGTGTCGCTTATTGCACGTCCTTGCTAGGTCTATAACTAAATCGTAAAATTGTATTTTTAGTTCAACGAGTTTTGTGTGTTGACTGTAGTACACCTTCTTTAGTTTCTGTTTTTGTGTCAATATTATGTGGTAATTTGGTATTTAAAAGGTAACTGTTGGTAGCGATACACATTGTGCCTCCTGATTGTATAGGCAGCGCGCGTTATTTTATTATTGACTTGTTTTATTCGTTTCTTTTATGGCGATGTGAAAATGTGACATTTTGGATTTTCTTTTTTGATACAAAAGGTGAGCTGTTTTGAGTTTTGTTGTTAAATAATATTATAGGATAAGGATCACAAAAGTTTTCACAAGAACTTTCCATAAACATTTTTCTCAATTTTTTTAAATTTTTTTTTGAAGCTCGAATGTAGCTTTTAATTGACAACAGTTGTTAACTTTTTAGTCGTTAATATTTTAACAAAAACCTCGTTTTTATAACAAAACAAACTCTTACCAAATTCAGGTACATTTTTAAGCAAAACAATTACCTACCCGATGTTTTAAAAAATGAAAAATAAAATGGCGATGACACGCGGTGCGCTGTGGCGCTATGGTTCACGGAGTAACAACAAAGGGTCCTCGATGTACGCGGGGCTTTCATTGACAGTATTCAAATGTGCTAAGAGTGGATGTAGGTATGTGGAATTGTGGATGTATGAGTCATACGCATTCACCTCATTGGTAATTAATAATACAGTCGAAGCTTAATGAGTTATAGCGACTAAAGTATGTACAATAAATAAAGTTTTTACTTAGAGATGCATGTTCGGTTTTTTACGCTTACGGAGGAATACAAAATAATGGAAAATAGTGATAGACCTATACAAACATTGTTATTCGTTAATACATTAACTATCAAGTATCAACATTTTCACAGGTCAAATGAAATTAGTTAGAAATTCCGCAGACGGGATGATATCTACTACAATAAAACAAAAATAATGACTGAAAGTCTGAATCGGTACAGACCGGTTTCTTTAAGATGAAAACGTCAGGGTGGCCCGCGAAATTCAATTTTTCTTTAGTTTTTTGTAATTTGCAGGGCAGTGCTAAGTTGTATTTTGATCGACTTTGACCGTGAAAAAAAACGTTCCTAGACTCTTATGAACTTGGAGGGATGTATTCTGATGGTTATAATTATGTAACTACTGTTAGACAGAAGAAAACCGAAAACCTACTCAATCGATACATCACAGCACTACATGAAGACGCTATGTGGAACATCACTAATTAAACTGCTTGACATTTGTATGATTTCGCGGCAAAAGTGTTTCCAGTGATTTTATTTTGTAAAACTGCTTAAAGGGTTAATTTGTGTATAAAAAGTCTTTTAATTACTAATACTACATACGTCCTACAGCCGCGACCGATATTTTCCTCAACATACAACTTAGCACTGCCCTGCAAATTGCAAAAAAACGTAACAATATTTGAATTTTGCGGGCTACCTTGAAGCATCAGCCATAAGAGGATTCACAAAACGTGTTCTCTTTTCAAACAAAGTGTGCTTTGTAAATTATTATTACGTTGCGAACTAGTGATTTTGGCAAGTTTCTTTGAAATGTTTCTCTTTCCTTCCCTGTCTAAAAGTAATGTAAATAAATCAATTAAAACAACGGAAACAGCTATTTGTGTGTAAGGGCTGTTTGTGTATGTGAGTTTAAATGTTTGTAAACGCACGCACAGTGCAAGAGAAATAACTAGTGCGGAGAAACGTTTAAAAAAAAGACAAGATTTACTTGTTGTCCTTGGACTTGTATCCCCGCGTTTCAAAAGAAGGCTGGTATACCACAACAATTACTGAAACTAGAAAGTTAACAAAGAGTAAATATTAAAGTTAAAGTAAAGATACGGTTACTGTATCGTAAATAATATATTTCTTGAAAGCTGTCGCTTCCGTTAGCCGGAAACGTGCTCAGGACAAGAGCATTTCCGTTTTGCTTGAAACGTAGGAGCCAAGTAAAATAGCTTTGACATTATTTTAAAAACTGCACTTCGGAAATTTAATACGACAAGAATTTATGTGTTTTATGATATGTCCTATTGTCCCTCTCATAGAGAACAGCGACTCTCACAGATAAGGTCTATTCCCCAGCAGCGAGGCTGCAGTGGTAACATTATAAATGTTTAAGGTATCACAAATTTTCTTGTATGTGAGTTTTGTTTGAAAAATTCTATTAAAAAAAAAATATAATAGGCTGTTAAGCGGCTTTCATGCTCATACCTTTGCTTCTTTTTCATCCTGGCGAAACCAAAGCGCTGAAAAAAATAAAATTAAAAACATAGTTTCCTAGTAATTCGTGACAAAAATATTTCTCGTTCTTTTGTTTATTTCTTCAAAAGTGTATTGAAAAACGTCGTTTGATATAAGTGGACATTTTGTTATTGTAGTTCTTGGGTCAATAACACCCTCGCCTAATTCCGCCTCAATTGCAATAACAAAATTACTCAGTTTATATATATATTCCCCAAATTGTGGAACGGCGGTTGGCAGTTCCGGACGAGTTTTAGCCTAGTGGCGGTACTATTATAATGCACTATAATTATTGTTCTCTCTTTAGCAATATACAATGTTTTATAATACATTTGCAAGTATATTATATAAACAATGAACAACGTCCCGTTTATCTGTATTGTAAGCAGAAATAACATCTGACACACGTGCCAAACAGTTGAAGGCCTGCGCTCGTAGTAAATGTCCCAAGGAAAGTTTTGAGTTTGAATGTGAGTGGGTTTAAGAGTGGAGGAAGATCATAAAATGATGGATGGACTGGTCTAAAAGATGACATAGCAAGAAAGGAGGTGTCTAGTGAGATGACGAGTTATTAAGAGGTATGGAAGAAGAAGATATAGAGACTCCAAATGAATTGGGATCAGGGCAAGAGAATCACGATGACGAAATATTTATTTTATATATTTATATTTATATATATTTTATACAGGTAATGTTAATTTTGTACCATTAAACCAGACATGGTTTGTATTGGTACTCACATTCGCTAAACCATCACTGCTTAATCACTACTAAACTATAACTAACATAATTATAAGTAAAAAACAAAAAAAAATTAGGTACAAGAAAAAATATTATAGCCGTAAACATCCATCAGTAAGTGTTAGTTAGTTACTTACTATTTACTATTGGGCGCTCATTAGAACCGGTTCTAGTCAACGTATTATACAGGTTGCTTCGTTTTACTACCCTTCCTACGTGCATACTCTTCTTGAATCGCCAACTTCACAGGTCTGATTAAAGATATACTCATTTACGAGTTCTACGTAATCTTCTTCTAAAAGTTTTCCTACCAAATATAATAAATACATCATCGTCTGCCTAGCCTTTCCCAACTGTGTTGGGGTCGGCTTCCAGTTTAACCAGATGCAGCATACCAGTATTTTACATGGAACAACTGTCTATCTGACCTCCTCAACCCAGTTAGTACTGGGTAATACCATACCCCTTGGTAAGACTGGTTGTCAGACTTTTGGGCCACTGACTACTGTAATAACCAAATACAGCCAAGCACATAAAACTGAGTAACTTTACGCAAAAATTATTGCTGGGAAACAAGTTTGTTTTTTGAGGTTTTTAAATCATGTATTGTGGTAGAACTCAATGTAACGCACTTAACACATTGTGCTGATGGATGGATTGAATAGTACGGGGGTCGTGGAGGTGTTAAAATCAAAACCTTACAAAAAATATTGTATTTAAAAAAAAGTTGTCAAAAAGTTGTAACTTTGACCCCCCATATCTCCGTAACTAGAAGGTATGGTGTAGAACAAAAAAAAATCGCAATGATGGGGAGAACAAGTGCCTTTCGGCTTCGTGAAGATGTGTTTTACACCCTTTATAATACAATCCAGTTACATAAAACAACACACAAAACTTCTTAATTCATTCCGTAACCAACAGAAATAAACAAAGAGAAGAAACAAAACAAATGAATCATAGAGAGAAAAGAAAAACTATTATCAACAAAGTTGTACAAGGATTGTTCCACAAGATTGTTTACTAAAGATTTACTCTGTAATATCCATGCTGATCACATTATGGAACTTAATGCTTTATGCATGGAACATTATGATTTGCGGATTTTAATTCTTTACCACCCGTTTTCGTATATCAATACAACTTTGGTAGTTATGAGATATCAAAGTTGTACTGATGGCAAAGATTGTAACTTTAATCTATACTAGAAGAAGAAGAAGAACTACCGGGTCGAATTGAAAAAATATTATATTTGCGTTGGATAGTCCATTTATCGAGGAAGGCTATAGGCTATAATATCACGGTATGGCCATTAGGAGCAGAGCAGGAATGAAAAATGTTGCAAAAACAGGGCAATTTTTTTCCTTTCGTTTTTCTCTCTTATGTGACGCAGACGAGCTAGTAGCTTATAAACAGCCGCTCGGGTCGATCTTTAGGTTAAGCCGTGCTTGTCTAGGTTGATTTATGGATAGGTGATGATCACCCATAACATACCGAGTTTCCTCCGTGCCGCGGAAAGCACGTTAAGCAATTGGTCGCGGCTGTCATTTGTAGATCTTTGATCGTAACAGATAGTCAGTGGCCAAGAAGTCCGACAACCAAGGGGTATCGTATGTTACCCAGTATCAATTGGGTTTTGGAGGTCAGATAAGCAGTTGCTCCATGTTAAATATCGATTTTCAGCTGCTTGTTAGACTGGAAGCCAACGCGAACATAGTTGGGAAAAGGTTAGGCAGATGATGATGACTCTAGAACGAAATGTAAAGCTTTAGAAGATTTTTTCTCATATAATACTTGTTTGTATTGCCAGCTTTTGATTCATATGGATTTATGCATGGCTGTTTCGTTTATCTGGGCTCTAATATTAGTAATGAAGGTAGCTGCGTCCCTGAAATAAAACGTCAGATAGCCATGGCTAAAGATGCTATGACACGTCTCCAAAACACCTGGAAAAATTGTGGTATAGGTTTTAAAACGAAGGCCCGTATTGTCAAAGCACGAGCTTTCCCGATTTTTCTGTATGGGGTTGAGACGTGGACAATCCAAACAAGAGAAAGACAGAGGATATACGCATTCGAAATGTGGTGCTGGAGGCTGAAGCTCCGAATTCCATGGACAGCCAAACACACAAATGTGTCCATTCTTTCCCAACTTGATATCAAAACCCGATTGTCTACAGTTTGCTTACAGCATATTTAGTCCTATTTCGGCCACATAGTGCGAAGAGGTAGCTTAGAGGTAATTTATTTTTATTATGTCTTGTTTTAGAGGCAACAGAAAATACACAAAAATAATACAAAAAACTTGAAAAAACTAAAACTTTAATTTTATCTGTCCATTACCTATTATATGGATCACTAGCTGTTGCCCGCGACTTCGTTCGCGTGAAAATATTGATGGGTCATGTGTGAGACTGCATCGTTGTTCGAGTTGTCGCAAGTGCTACTGACCATGAGGTCCTGGGTTCGATTTGCGGGACGGGCAAAGTGTTATTGTATTATTTGTGCCCGGTTGATGGGATTAAACTAAATGTGCGAAATGTGGGTGTAGGATTAGATACACCAGGGGAGGGGCCCGCAAGGGCCGAAGCCTGCCGGGGTTGCGGGCCTGTTCGAAAGAGATACCGCGGCCCCGGAACATAAAGGGCGAGGAAGGAACATGGATGGGTTTTAGTCAGTAAGAGTCTGACACTCCCTCCCGCTCCGCCCAGAGTGGGAGAAGTCATTTGATGATTTCCCATCCTAAAAAAAAAAGGATTAGATACACCTCTACCTAACAGTGGCGCAGGGTGAAAATAGTGTTAGGGGAAGCCGTAGAAAAAAAAGGAAAACTGTTTTTTTTTGCTTCTGTTGACTTTTTTCCCCGTGTTAATTTTGACCTCATTTTCACTATCAGCGACACCAAAAACCACGGAAACGACACCCATGATTAAAAATCCAAAATAAAAAAATCTAGTTGGTATCAAATACGATATCGACAATTACTCATTCTATCTCGTACTACTATACATAATTTATTTATTTATTTATTTACACAACACATACAACTATTATTACAGGTTTAGGTACCTAATACAATAGAGCAGTAAAGTTAAAGTTATATTTAAAGTTAAATTATTTGTGTTTTAAATAAATGAATTAATTTGACAAACTAAAGTAATTGCGCAAAATGCGGCCCGTGCGGATTCGCTCAGTGTACAATTGAAGCAATCAATCTGTTGTGACACCATATTGAGTGCACGCAGCGCGTGCGTCAGCGGCGCGTGCTGCAGCAAGTTTGTGCGAGCGGGTGGCACCCACAGGAGCGGCGGCTGCCATACTTTCTTTTTCTGCTCCTGCCGTAAGTCCATAATCTTCGGCTTACCTAGGTCCCTACAAAACGGTAAGTACTGCCAGCCGCGAAGTCACGTGTGCGGCCTATACTATTAACTTGCACTGCTGCAAAAGGTCTCTTCTGCTGCTGTTATTCGTGAACGAATGAACAACTACAATGAAAAACTTCATCCCCCCTTTTACCCCTTTGTGGGTTGAAAAAAAAAAACTATCGACTTACTAACTTTGATACTTTTTGGTGACTCAAAAAATAAAAACTTTAATTAAAAACAAAATTTTGCTCTTTTTTCACCCCTCATGGGTTGAAATTCTAATAAAGCCGTTGCGTCAGCTTCAAATCATAAGCCCAGATAACAAATTTTGTACTTTTTACGTCGAAAATTAAGGATTTTTCATATACAATTTCATCCCCTTTATAAGCCTTCGGGGTGGAGTTATCAAAAACGCTGAAACACGCATAAATTAATTTTCAATCGTCAGCCTAAACACAAAATTAGAAGATCCTAACTTTAAAACTGACGGACTTTCATATAAGCTTACATCCCCTATTTTATCCCCTTGGGGGTAGAATTGATCAAAATCCTTTCTTAGCGGAAGCTTACGTCATATCTTCTACCTGCATGCCAAATTTCAGCCCGATCCGTCCAGTGGTTCGGGCTGTGCGTTGATAGATCACTATGTCAGTCAGTCAGTCAGTCAGTCACCTTTGAATTATATATATTTTTAAAAACAAAATGTTGCTCTTTTTTCACCCCTCATGGGTTGAAATTCTAATAAAGCCGTTGCGTCAGCTTCAAATCATAAGCCCAGATAACAAATTTTGTACTTTTTACGTCGAAAATTAAGGATTTTTCATATACAATTTCATCCCCTTTATAAGCCTTCGGGGTGGAGTTATCAAAAACGCTGAAACACGCATAAATTAATTTTCAATCGTCAGCCTAAACACAAAATTAGAAGATCCTAACTTTAAAACTGACGGACTTTCATATAAGCTTACATCCCCTATTTTATCCCCTTGGGGGTAGAATTGATCAAAATCCTTTCTTAGCGGAAGCTTACGTCATATCTTCTACCTGCATGCCAAATTTCAGCCCGATCCGTCCAGTGGTTCGGGCTGTGCGTTGATAGATCACTATGTCAGTCAGTCAGTCAGTCAGTCACCTTTGAATTATATACAGGGTGTCCCAAAACTCAACGTCAAGCCGAAACGGGGTGACAGGATTGATCATAACCATCACGAGAAAAATCTGAAAAAAAATCTATCCCATGCAGTTTAAAAATTATGGGCATTTTAAGAAAAACCTAGAAATTTGATCAAACTGTACCATTTTTCGGTTATTGTGGTTATTCTTTTTTATTTTTGTTCATTTGAACTTTGGAAACGTAATCCTAAATAACATTTCTAGAATCCCAATAAAAAATAATGACACAATTGCCTCAAGTTTCCGAGAATTGAGACTATTTGTTAAACTACGAATTTAAAATTTTCAAGATTCGTCGACTTTGACAGGCCCTCCTATAAAAAAAATGTACTAGAGTGCCTTGGCAAGTGGCATTAAAAGTTGGCGCATTTAATCAGAATTCTAAAATGGTACAATACTTGTTAGTTCCATACAATAGAAAAGAGTAAAAAAATTAAAACCTCAAGTAACCCGATTTTTGCTATCTCATTTTACTCAGTTAAAATGTTTTTAATTCACACAAGCTCTAGGTAGGTTCTTAATTTTAAGACAAAATGATGAGAGAGATGGATAATGGGTATGTTCGCCATGAGTGAGCGAGACAGATAGTGACGCCACTTTTACCAAAGTGAAAAAAAGTTAGTAAAATTAGTAAAATAATTAGGTTTGTTGGAATAAAAGTCAGATGATAGAGAAATAACGTTTTTTATTACAATAAATGTTCAAATTGTTTACCATCAGCCTCAATACAAGCCCTACATCTTCTTAAAAAAGATCTACTTATTAGTCGGGCATATCTTCGAGAGTTGATCGCCTCAGCTGCTTGAGAAATGCGTTCACGCAGGTCGGCTACGTTCTCAATGGGCTTTGAGTAAACTTTTTCTTTGAGAACTCCCCAATAGAAAAAATCCAGGGGATTTAAATCTGGTGAACGGGCGGGCCACGAGATAGTGCCCGAACGTCCAATCCACCTTCCCGGATATTCCTGGTCAAGGAAATCTCTTACTTGCACTGCGAAATGCGCTGGGCAGCCATCTTGTTGAAACCACATGTCGCGAAGATCTGCTAGTGGTACGTCCTCTAACAGGGTTGGTAAATCTTCTCTTAAAAAATGTAGGTAATTAGTTCCATTCAAGTTCTCAGGCAGTTCAATAGGCCCAATAATTTTACCGTTTAAAATTCCGGTCCACAGGTTTACTTTAAAACGATACTGGGATCTATCTTCTCGCATTAAATGTGGATTCTCCACATGCCACTCGTGATAATTGTGCAAGTTCATGTAACCATCTTTTTTAAATGTCGATTCATCTGACCAGAGAATTTTTTGGATGAATTGGGGATTCTCATTATGCCTCTGTAGCATTGTCCTACAAAAAGAAATCCTTTCCTGATAATCTCGAGGTAGAAGACTTTGAACTCGTTGTACGTGAAACGGATGCATTTCGGCTCTTTGTAAAATACGATGAGCAGTGCTTTTCGGTATTCCCGTTCTTTCTTCAATTCCACGTACGGAAATACTTCGGTCACGTGCGACCTCTTGCAATACTTCTTCCTGGAAAGGAAACACAGGTCTACCTCCAGCCTGTATTTGATTCGGGAAATGGCCGCCCTCTGTGAGTGAACGGTGCACATTAACAAACACGCGGTGATCCGGGTAGCGCTCTAAATTTGGATATCTTTCACGATAAAGTCTAGCGGCAGCACTTGCGTTGCATCTGCATTCCCCATAAATGAGGTGCATGTTCGCATATTCTTGTGAAGTGTAGCGCGTAGGCATGGTAGATAAAAAGGATGCCAACACAAAAGTCCAGAGAGAAGCCAAAGTTGCCGGTATGTTATCAACAAGTCCAATTCACAAAGATTCAAGTCCAAAAAGAGAAGCCAAAGTTGTCAGTACTAAATCAACACAAGCGAATACGAACGTGCGCAGTAGACGAATGAGCGAAACGTACTAACTGGTTGGTGTCGGACTGGTAGCGTAGCCATTTGCTTGGCTGAAACTAGTGCGAATGAAACAGATAGATGCCATAGCATCTATCTGTTTCATTCGCACTCGTTTAAACGACGCATCTCCGTCTCAATGCGTGGCGTCACTATCTGTCTCGCTCACTCATGGCAAACATACCCATTATCCATCTCTCTCATCATTTTGCCTTAAAATTAAGAACCTACCTAGAGCTTGTGCGAATTAAAAACATTTTAACTGAGTAAAATCTGATAGCAAAAATCGGGTTACATGAGGTTTTAATTTTTTTACTCTTTTCTATTGTATGGAACTAACAAGTATTGTACCATTTTAGAATTCTGATTAAATGCGCCAACTTTTAATGCTACTTGCCAAGGCACTCTAGTACATTTTTTTATAGGAGGGCCTGTCAAAGTCGGCGAATCTTGAAAATTTTAAATTCGTAGTTTAACAAATAGTCTCAATTCTCGGGAACTTAAGGCAATTGTGTCATTATTTTTTATTGGGATTCTAGAAATGTTATTTAGGATTACGTTTCTAAAGTTCAAATGAACAAAAATAAAAAATAATAACCACAATAACCGAAAAATGGTACAGTTTGATCAAATTTCTAGGTTTTTCTTAAAATGCCCATAATTTTCAAACTGCATGGGATAGATTTTTTTTCAGATTTTTCTCGTGATGGTTATGATCAATCCTGTCACCCCGTTTCGGCTTGACGTTGAGTTTTGGGACACCCTGTATATTTAGATGAGATATAACCCGCTGACGGACGGACATCGAAAGTTAACTAACGGGACCGTATTACTAAGCTTCAGCCCGTTGATTACCCCTCGGACCCGTTCCTACTATGTCGTGACTACTCGTCACGATTAATTTATCGTTGGTTTTTACTTGGCAAAAGTCGCGGACGACAGTAATCGTGTCGTTCTGTATGTGAACACCTCCATTTAAATACACAAGCTACGACACTTAAAACTACACGATTACGATACGATATGTCGTCACGACATAGTGGGAACGGGGAATTACTGAAGTTAGCCCGGTTAGGCTTCATACAAAATTTTTCAAACATAAAATGATTACTACGTTCTTTCTATTGTAAGTTATTTAGTGAGTCTTTCGCAGTCGCCAGTCCTATAATAGTGAAAAGTTTTTCCAATAGCGACAGGGTGGTTGAATTCTCACGTAAATCACGCAGCTACAGACGATTTCCTGCTTCGATAAAGTTAAAACAAATTGTACCTACTACATAAAAGAAAAACAATAAATCGATCCCTTGTTCGTTTCAGTGACACAGTTTTCAATGCGCTAAGTGCACTTCTAATTCCGCTGATAGCGTTTAATATTTAATGAGCGAACGTCGCGTGTCATTATCGATCTTAACACAAACGCGCCCTACATTCGTTCATAAGCTTTCCGCTACTCGAGCCTTGGCCCGTATTTACTAACAACTTTTTTTTTCATTCTTATTTTAAATCGAGAACGTTTGTGAACGATGTGTAGTGAACGTTTCAAAAAAGGAAAATATAGTGAATGCAGATAAATGTATTCGATTTGTTCCAATTTTGAGTCGCGATCGGCAAAGTGAACAGGTATATTGAACATTTTTTGATTTGTGTTAGGATTGAGTTTGTTATGAAAGTGTAAAATTGTACAGCATTTTCCCGCGTTATTATGTACCTATAAGTAAGATAGATTTACAGAGAATAGTAGATGAATGTTGACAATTGAAAACTATTGCTTCACAAAAGCTTTGTGTTTTGTACAATTTCAGTCGATGTCTTCAAATCTATAAGCTTACCTTTTATATCTGTTATCTCCCTTGTCGGTAAAAGTAAAAAATATATTTTCCAATTTTTGTAAAGTGCTGTTTTGTGACTACAAATAGAAAATACTAAAATCTAGGCCAACATGAAAACAAATAAACAATGCATTGTCACGTAGTTGAAATTTCGTAGTGTTTTGGCACTAACTTTACCTATTCATAACTTTGTTTACTTCGTTAGCATAACACGAGGTTTTAGTATGTTGAAGTACTATTTGGTGTAAACGTTTTACAATGTCAAGATGTACTGTTTATTACCAATTCATCATTATATTCGTATCTAACTTAGAGTTGACGCAGCAAGTTTTGTCCTTACATTTCTACTAATAGAGGAAGTCTGAAAGCCGTGCCGGTGACTGAAAAGTTGTGTGGTAATCGGTTGTCGTGGTATGGGCATGTGATGCGGAGGAATGAGGAAAATGTCGTGAGAAAAGTGGATGTGGAAAGTGGATGGGTATTTGAGTAGAGAAAGACCAAAGAAACGATGGATGGACTGTGTTAAGAGTAATATGGCAAGAAAAGAAGTGTCTGATGAGATGACGAGTAATGAGAAGTATGGAAGATAAAGACATGCTGTGCCGACCACAAATGAATTGTGATAAGGGTAAGAGAGTGATGATCTCTGTTTTCAGTAGCCCATTATCTTTCACACATTACATTCCTCTCTTCTTAGTCATACTCATAGCATCAACTTTTTCTTTGTTGCAGATACAACCATGATTTTCCTCGTCTTTCTATTGACCGTCACTGCGGCATTAGTCGTCGATGTCGCGAAACAACCAGAACCGCCGTGTCCCTCATGCTGTAGCACGTGGTGTTCACCAGGATTGGTGAACACCACGTGCTACAACGTCTCCTATCTCTTCGACCTGGATTTTCCCTTCAGGAAACAAATTGTCATCCACAAGATGGACCTCCTTCGATCCAAAGACGTCCTGTTCTTCAGTTTCGAGCCTACCTTTGAAGATGAAGAATATTACAAGACTGGCTTCGTCAGCTTAGAGGATCCCAGTCAGGTTGGAATCATCAATGGCGGTCAGATACTTAATTTGGGTACTTTCGATATAGATCAGGCTAACGGTTTGATTTACTTCGGAGGCAGTGATGGGATATTTGCCCTAGATACGACTTCTCATAAAATGTCGTCTTTCAGCAGTCGAGGGGACACCATAACGAATGTATTTTACAAAAACCAACTATATTTCGTGAAATACGAGGACCGTGGTATTATTGTAAAGAAAGGTGATTATTTTGAGACGATACTCGAATATTGGCCGATACGAAAGTTTTTAGTCGTTGAAAAAGACAACATTAATGTTGTTGTATTCTTAACCAATTTAGGTTTATTTGTAAGTAAAGGTAACGTTGTTCACCGTCTTTCTAAAAATGCTTACTTCAGAGGTATGACTATTGACTTAGATGGGGATGTGTACGCCTGGTGGATAGATGGTATCTACAAAATTGAGTTTACAAAGAATATTATTCACTCAAAGATTTCTAGAGTAGCTAAGCTCCCGTCTATCGGTGCCATGGTTTTTGACAATAATAACAATATTCTTTTCACTTCTGATAAGTCTTTGTATATCATGGCAAAGACGACACATAGTTGTGGCGTGGTCAAGCAAGAAGAAGTCGTGAAATGGTAAATCGAATATGTTAAAAACTTGTTTTAAAGGACACTAGTTTTGCTATAGTGTGAATCTGTTGTTTATATGACGCGTACCCACCCACGAAGTCCTTACATATTCGGTCATAGAAGAATGTATCTTCTAGCAATTGTTTTGTTTTCTGTGTTTCTTATTTGTAGTATGTACTTTATGATTAGAAATAGCAATAAACCTAATGTTAATTGGTAATAGGCACCATATTTGATATTATCTAAAGGTGTAATTGCAAATTAAATCGTTAGTTTTCAATTAAATATGACAGCTTTGTTGTTCTGTGATTCTATGTGTCCGCTTGTGGCATGGTAGCTCCAAAAACTTAAAGTTGTTTTCAAAAGAATCGTGCAAAATTTTATTTTCTTTTTGAATTAGACTATTTATTTCGATGTGCATAACTTTAATCTAATCATAATGAAGCAAGATGCTGTCAATATGTAGACCTATTCTAGTGCTTCAATTAAAACGTATATTTAATTAGCTTTTATTATTACTTGATTCTTAATTAAATTAATATAGACATGTAAGCTTCTAAGACAAAGTACCTGTGATTTTGTAGTAGTTTTGCAAAGATTACACTTTTGCAAGTAGAAAATCTTTCTTATATTGTGACATTAATGAAAGGTGTAAAAAGATCTATCATCAAATCGAAGTCAAGAAATCCTTAAGAAATTTAATTGCGATGACGGTCAGGAAGACAATATATCTTTCGGTTTGATGATGAATTTTTCTACGTTTTTCATACACACACACACATAGTTAAGTAAAAATATGCACAGGTCTTATATGTATCATCTTCTGCCTAGCCTTTTCCCAACTGTATTGGAGTCGGCTTCCAGTCCAACCTGAATACCAGTACTTTACATGGAGCGACTGTCTATCTGACCTCCACCACCCATATAACACCGGGTAATACGATACCACTTGGTAAGTATGGTTGTCAGACTTTTTGGGCCACTGACTACCTGTAACGACTGCCAAAGAAGGACAAATGACAGCCGGGACCAACAGCTTCACGTGCTATCCGAGGCACGGAGGAAACTCGGTATGTAAGGGTGATCACCCATCCACAGACCAACCTAGGCAAGCACGGCTTAACCTAAAGATTGGCCCGCGGGGCTGATATTATTTAGCCACGAGCTCCTCATGCACAGGTTTTATTTAATTGTGATAAAAGTACCTAGTATCAAAATGATCAAACATTTTGAATTACAAGCACAAAAAAAACGTAAGGTAATATTGCTTATATAATGTATTTCGTAGGGTAATATTTTACCCTTTTTATTAAGCAATCTTAATGTTATTATTTACTGATATTATAAACTCGTTATAAATAAAAAAAAGTAGATAATGTAGTTAACAATGTAGTGAAGGATATTTGTAGATATTAAATGATCAATGTTATATACCTACTCGTATATTGCTGTAAAACAAATAAAAATTAATATAAATATTGTATTTGCTTTTAAACAAGAGACCACTATAGTAGCGTAAAAAAAAAAAACATTTATTATGGGACCAACTCTGAAATATCAAATAAATCCTTTTCCTAAAGTGTGTCCTTTCGATTAACTTAACACCCTGTATTTAGGTATAAATAAATAAATATTGCTCGACATTACACACACCGCCATCTAGTGCCACTGCCACTAGTGTAAATTGTCCAGCGAAATTTTTTTATTTATTTATACCGTTCCATTTTAATTTGATTTAAATATTGTATCTGTAAAATTCTGTATCCGTAGACTAATAATAAAAAATAAACAGCAGTAAGTAAGAGAACTTAATGTTTTATTGTTTTAACTTTCTGTAGTACTTTTCACACCACCACCCACAATGATTTCTCCTACTCTGGGCGGAGCGGGAGGGAGTGTCAGACTTTTACTGACTAAAACCCATCCATGTTCCTTCCTCGCCCTTTATGTTCCGCGGTATCTCTTTCGAATAGGCCCGCAACCCCGGCAAGATAAAATAACCTACAGTCACAAAAACAAAAATCTAATATTTATGGCGTGGGTAGCTTTGAACGGGTGGTCATTTTATTTTCCAATTTTTTTTTTCCTTTTTTTTTTTTTTTTTTCCTCCTCAACATTTTTCTAGTAATAAATATATCCTATGTTACACAGGGATAATGTAGCATTGTCATGGTGAATGAATATTTGAAATCCAGTAGTTTTTTTAGTTTATTCTTTACGGAAATACAAATATATCCTGTGTGTAATACTTATGTAGAGATGTACCTTTTTTCTGTATGGGAAATCATCAAATGACTCCTCCCGCTTTAGACGTAGCGGGTAAAAAATAAAACAATAAAAAAGGTAAAAAAAAAAAGGTAAATTGAATGCTCTGAATAACATGCCGAAGTAAATTTATAACCTCAGGAACATGGTGTATAAATATATAAGACATGTACTTTACGAGAAAAACTCTAAAAAGATAAAAAAATAAATTTAATATATGTTTAAAAATTGCTTACAGAAAATGGTCTATGTGACTGTACTTAAAACAATACAAATAAAACAGAATTACTTCTAATTCTAATCAATGAAAGCAGACGAAGTTTCCGTTACACGCGAGATCCCGTCCTCGTTCGTACATTCTACAGTAATTCCTACAATTGCTGAGGTCAGGGTGAGCGGTGAGCTTGTGTACTCTCGGTGTAGACGGGTTACCGTAAGCCACTATAATAAGAACGATGCCGTCAATAAGTCGAGCTAAACAATTAGCGCTTGTTGAGACAAGGTCGAGGAATCCTATCCTCGGCTTTAAGGACTTTACACATCAAAGCCACATCACCATGACGTGTCTATTTTGTGTGCTAGTTTATTTTATTATATCGTACGGTCTCACTGTTGGGCAAAGGCGATCCGCAATTCCTTCCATGTGCTCTTTTCTATTGCCTCTTCCTAGACGCCACCTCTTTCTGGGTTGGCCTCGACGGCACTGTCCGTTTTCCAGCAATCATCGGATGCAGACTTTTATCCAGCTGTCAACGTGCTTGCGACTGACGCCCAAACCCATTTTAGCCTGGAAGCCGTCCTGTCAACGTCCACTATTCCTGTTTTGGAACGTAGCGTAGTGTTTCGAACCATATCTTTCACCCAGAATGTTGCGTTCCATTGTATAACACTGTTGGCTAGTTTTCAGCTTCAAATCATTACAGGACGAAAATCTTTTTCAGCAGCACGAGATTTATGTAAAAAGTGTTAGTAAATTGGGGATTAATATCTTTTGTTTGGGGATTAATTTGTTCTACCCAGAGGTATAGTTCGGGGAAATTTCTCCAGAGAGACACTTGATCTCTTGAAAATATAACAGCTCACAATTGAGGACCCATTAATGTTAATATTTATCCGTGGTGTTAGGTAACTGGGACTATCCCAGTTGTAATCGTCCCTTTGTGCCTATTGGCCTTGTTTCGTTCTCTCTCCTGCTGATATAGAGGGTAGTGGAAATTACGGTTTTTTTCTATTCCTCCGCTATACTTTTTTTTTCTGGGCACTTTTCCTGTTGGCAGCGATGTGGACGAATTTTTCGATGCCCTGCAACCCCTTTTTGATATTTGTACATATTTTTTTTTTCTTTCTATTATAATGTTAGTGTGTATATATTATGATTACCCTAATAGAATAATCTTATTTCTCCGATTTGATCTTTGCGGGTTGCAAGACAGTTAAATTCATTCTCTGGGACTTCATCGAGCTTCATTGTCTCAGCACTTTTCTGGTGGTCGCCACTGTTAATTCAGTGACGATCACCAGAAAAGTAGTATCAGTCAGTATTAATTGGGTTGTGGAGGTCAGATAGGCAGTCGCTCCATGTAAAATACTGGTATTCAGCTGCATCCAGTTAGACTGGAAGCCGACCCCAACATAGTTGGGAAAAGGCTAGGCAGATGATGATGAATGTTATAACTACACTTTAAATACCTCCACGATCCCCGTACTATTCAATACATCCACCAGCACAATGTTTTGAGTAAGTCATATCGAGTCCTACCGTAAAATGTGTTTTTTCACCCCAAAAAAATAATCGGTTCACAGCAAAAATTTTTACGTAAAGTAGGTCACTTGGTTTGATGTTGGTTGACGGTTGTGTTAAAGGTCCGTTTACACTATGATTAAGGCCGCCAAGCTGTTCTGCCGGGGCTGGGGGACTGTTCGAAAGAGATACCGCGGCCCCGGAACATAAAGGGCGAGGAAGGAACATGGATGGGAGTCAGTAAAAGTCTAACACTCCCCCTTCCGCTCAGCCCAGAGTGAGAGAAGTTATTTCATGTTTTCCCATCCGTATAAAAAAAGGCCGCCAAGCTGTGGCGGATCAGCGGCTTTTATGTGTAGAACCCATTAGCTCAATTATCGCTATATGAAGTTTCCGAAAGACGGGATGAATCAGTAGTTGTAGCTATGATTAACAGCTTTATTAACGGCGAATCGCCTTGAGAACAATACCTACTCGTTTCGAATGAACTATCTTAAGAGGGCTATCAAACTTTTTCTTATATTTTGAGTGTTTTTAGAGTATAACAATATAATACAAGAAAATGTGTGATACTAGCTGACCCACGCAACTTCGTCTGCGTCACATAAGAGAGAAAATCGAAAGAAAAAAATATCCCCGTTTTTGCAACATTTTTCATTCCTGCTCCGCTCCTAATGGTCGTAGCGTGATGTTTTATAGCCTATAGCCTTCCTGGATAAATGGACTATCCAACACAAAAAGAATTTTTCAATTTGAACCAGTAGTTCCTGAGATTAGCGCGTTCAACCAAACAAACAAACAAACTCTTCTGCTTTATAATATTAGGATAGAAGTACTAGCTTTTGCCCGCGACTTCGTTCGCGTGGAATAGTGACTTCCGGCAGATTTTTGGTTTTACCCACATTGCCGACTCTTGACCAATAGATGGCGCTGTATGTCCGGAATAAATTTTATTTTTTATTTTAATTTTTGTAATAAAAACTATCCTATGTCCTTTCTCAAGTTTCAAACTATGTCTGTACCAAATTTCACACAAATCGGTTCAGTAGTTTAGGCGTGAAGTAAAGACAGACAGACAGACAGAAAGACAGACAGACATACAGAGTTACTTTCGCATTTATAATATTAGTTTGGATTTAGAACACTCCCGAGGGAAAAAAAGAAACTTTCTCGGCCATATATTTTTATTAATTTTGTACCATAATCACACATCTAAATTCTCAGTTTTGATGAGTGAATATGGTTTAGATGGCCACAAATTGCGCTCGATTCTTTGTTGGTAGAAACACAAGTAAGCAGTTTCTCTTGCTCTTTAAGGCTGATTATGGATAGCATGTGAAATTAAAATTTTCTCACATTTTTTGCAATTGGTCGAGGGTCGGGAAGGTCTAGGACCTCATATTTTAAGGTCAAAGACATTCCTCGACCTTTATGAACTTGTACGGTGGTATTGATGATTATAATTCTGTAACTACTTACGTCTTTCAGTCGCGAACGATATTTTCATCAACACCCAACCTAGCACTGCCCTGCAAATTGCAAAAACGTAAGAAAATTTGAATTTCGCGGGATACGTACCATCCACCTTAAGGGCCGGCAGAGCATGCGTCTTTCATACAAATGTAATACCAAAATAATTTGTAAAACAAACATATTCATACGGTAGTGAGTATTTATTTCGATTGAATTACAGAATATCTAGGTTCCCAATTGAATGGAAACTGATTTAAACAAGAGTTATGAGAAAAATAAGTTTTCTATAGAAATTTTATTTATTTATTATTTATTTAAAATTATTAATATATAATTATTAAATATAATTATTATTTATTATTAATTATTTTAATTATTATTATTAGGTATTTTTTTTTTTAATTATATTCCTCATAACTCTTGTTTAAATCAGTGTCCATACAAAATGTATATTTGGGAACCTAGATATTCTTTAATCTAATCGAAATAAATACCCACTACCGAATATGATTGATTTACAAATAATTTTGGTATAACGTTTGTATTAAATACGCATGCTCAGCCGGCCCCTTAATGGGCTCGCTCCGCTTGGGATGGAAACCGGGCTTTAGAAAAGGCGCGAAGACCGATTGACAAGTCTTTCGGTCTGTGCATGGGTGACAGTTACATGGGTACCCTATTATTTGTACTCATCATGGGTGGCAACACTGGCAACACTCAAATGCCTTACCTACGTCTGTTGTTGTTCAACAGCATTTGAAACAAGTTTGACAGTCAGGTAACTTGTGTTGGAAAGTTTATCAGAAACCGGTTGTGGACCTACTTCTATACACGGTGTAAACAACCTCATCTCGAAGCCGTCAACCAAGCATTCTGTACATCAAACTAAGTAACTGCGCAAAAAATATTGCTGGAAAACTAGTTTTTTTGGGCTGAAAATTCATGATTTGTGGTAGGTATAGAACTCAATGTAACGCACTCAAAACATTGTGCTGATGGGTGGATTGAATAGTACGGGGGTCGTAGAGGTGTTTAAAGTAAAAAAAAAAAAAATACAATTCAAACTTGTACTAAAAGAAAAACTTGTCGAAAAGTTGGAACTTTACTTTTAAAATGATCGTTATGACGAAGAAAACAAGTGCCTTTTACACCCTATATTGTCGTACATAACTTCACACCTGTTTTCCTGAAAGGTGGTAGGTAGAGGTGAGCTAAACTGTGGTTCACTCATAATACATCAGTTATGTTTTAAGTACTATCAAATAGTGGGCGGGTCGATGCAATCAATTGTGCACGTATCCTTTTTGGCGCAGCCGTGAGGCACATAGTACATCCTATGTTTCACTCCCCATTTTGTATCTTTTTTAACCCCCGACGCAAAAACAACGGGGTGTTGTAAGTTTGACGTGCCTGTGTATGTGTGTGTGTCTGATTTTGTTTTATTTTTCTTGTTTGAAAGGTGAGTTAGTCAGGAGTGTTCTTATCTTTGTTTGATAAAAATTTGTACAAGATGGCCGCCGCCACAAAAAGGCGGATTACATATTTATACAATAACTCCCTCAATAAGGCTATCAAATGAAAGGGCTTGACTAGTAGAATACTATACACTATGATAAATAAAAAATCCAAGATGGCCTCCATCACAAAATGGCGAATTAACGAATAATTTTTTATTTGACTTATACCTATAGAGCGTCGGAAGTTAAAAAAAAAAATATTTTATTGTGTGTGTGCTCTAATAACATCAAATAAATATTTTTATTTCTTTCTTTCTTTCTATTGAGAAATAAAAACATCACGCGTGTAATCCTCGCAGGTTTAGTCAGAGGTGTAGTTAATAGTGCACCCACAATTCGCTTGTTATATTCAAGTCCCATGTAAAATCAGTAGTGATTACTAGTAGGAATAAATTAAAAAAATATATTAAAATAAACAAATACATAATGAAAACTAAAAAAATGGTAAAAAAACAAAAGTTTTTCATAAAAAATGTAAAATTAAATAGAGAAAGGTTGAACCTTCTAAAACAATTAGATATGTATTCTTTAAACTTAGATAAAAGTAATAGGAAGTACCAAATTGACACAGAAAACTTGCAGCGTGAAGTTGACCACCTACAACAGAAGTTAACTTCACTCAATATTAAATATACAGCCTCTGAAAACCAAATGAGGGAATATGTATTGGCTATGAATGAGCTGGTAAGTACTGAAACTAACAACTGTGAGCATTGTACACCCACATGTGTTGAGTCGACACCGGCCCATTCATTGTCTCTGTCTCATACAACCATATCACAGTCCTGTGTTAGTTTACCATTAGAAATTAGTCATTGCTTAACTGAAAAGATAGTCAACAAAGAAATTATTATCTTCTCAGATGAAATTGGAAAGGATTTAGGCCAATTATTGACAAATAAGTATCCGGGACATTCAATTATGAACTTTTGTATGCCTGGTTGTTCCTTATATGACATCATGAAGAAAATTATTAATTACAACTTCAACCAGGATTCTATACTAATAATATTTGTTGGAAATAGGGGTAATGTGAATAAAGGAGAATTACTCCAATATTATAGATCACTAAGTAACCTGAGTTTAAGGAAAATTGTAATGTTCACATTTCCATATAGTAAAAGTTTGCCACAGGAAGAAAATTACTTTAGATATAATATTAATAATACATTGCATGATCTGACATTTAATAGTGATGTATTTCATTTAATTGACATCAACAATTATACTGGTGACAATTTTTATTTGACAAAAGATAGATATCTTGTGGACAGGTGCTATCTTTCCAAGTATTGTAAAAGACAAGTAGCTGTGTCGCTATCATATTATTTTTATATTACAGCCAAGAACTTGGCTAATCAAGTTGCCTCTGTTGAACAATGCAACATTCAGTTAAATAACTCTGTCAATAGTTTGATCACAGTGAATGAATTAGTCAGTCATTTAAATTAGAAATTGAGACAACAGAGGCAACCTCTTGCAACATTATAAGGAAGCCAGGTAATGAATCAGGCGAATGTTTCGAGAATTTTAATGGCATCAACTTGGTTCACCAAAATATTCAAGGATTTTTAAACAAGGAATTAGAAGTAGAACTTTTTTTGAATTGCAATAACATAGATATTCTTTGTATAACGGAGCATTGGCTAAAAAATGATCAATTAATTTTCAATTTCAGTAATCACCAGGTTGGTAGTTTATTCAGCAGGGTAAATGCTATACATGGCGGCGCATTAATCCTAGTAAATAACCAGCTTAAATTTAAAGACCGCAAGGATATTGTTAGCCTATCTGTTGAGCGAACAGTTGAAATAGCCTGTATAGAATTGGAGCAGTTTATTATATTAAGTGTGTATAGACCTCCTTCAGGGTTGTATGACTGTTTTGAAAGGGTAATGGATGAAGTATTGCATAAAATCAGTAGTTCCAAAAAGTCTATAATCTGTTGTGGTGATTTTAATATTAATTTATTAGAAAATTCTGGGTTAAGTTCTAAAATTATAAGCCTGTTTCAGTCATACAATCTTGATCACAAATTTCTTGAGCCTACTAGAATAACCCCAACTAGTGCTACTTGCTTAGATAATATTTACACTGATATTATACCTACCCAAAAAGTGATTATTAACTTAATTGATTCAGATCACTGTGGGCAATTGATCACAATTCCAAATGTGGACAAGAAAGTTTCTAAAAAAGATATCATTGTTAATCCTAAAAGTAAAAATCGCCTGGAAACTTTTAAAACTAAACTTATATCTAAATTACCTCTTTTGTCAACCAATGGTGATCCCAATCAACACTATAACGATTTTTTTAGTATGTATTGCACACAATTTGAAACCACATTTGTCCCTAAGACAATCTCGGTTAATAGTAACGCTTCTTTCAATGACTGGGCCACCGTTGGTATTCATAAGAGTCGAAAACGACTGTATGAGCTGTATGAAGAGCGGACATATGTAAACACTGTAGAATTTAATTTGTATGTTAAGAATTATTCTAAATTATTTAAAAAAGTTTGTTTTATAGCGAAGTCGCGTTATTTGAGTTCAAAAATTAAAAATAGTAGTAATGTAATTAAAATGACATGGAACGTTATTAATAGCGAAACGGGAAGGTCTTGCAACCGAAGTAGTGACATCAGCCTGGCTATTGGCGATAATGTTTTAAATGCAGACAATCAAGTTGCTACGGCCTTTGAAAATTTCTTTGCGGATATTCCCGTATCGACTACTAAATCGCTAAACTCGTCACCTGCTGCTGCCGAGTCTTTACTTAAGGAAAACGTTTCAGTCTCTGATTCCGAATTTAACTTTCATTATGTAACCTGTAAAGATATAATTAAAATCTTTCACACCTTAAATGTTAAAAAGACCGCCGATCTATGGGGTCATTCTGTGGACGTGGCTAAATCTATTATAAACATTGTAGCTCCTTCTTTAGCAGTAATATTTAACGATTGTATTGACCGTGGTGAGTTTCCTGATCTAATGAAATATAGTAAAATAATACCATTATTTAAATCGGGTAGTACATCAGACCCCACAAATTATAGACCTATTTCAGTACTACCAACATTTAGTAAAATTTTTGAAAAATTAATTTTGGAACAAATGCAAAGTTTTTTTAATAAACATAAGTTATTGCATAAAAAACAGTTCGGTTTTACAAGGGGTCGTTCAACTACTGATGCCGGTGTTGAACTTTTAGGACACATTTATAATGCTTGGGAGGACAAATTCGATGCTTTGGGAATTTTTTGCGATTTATCCAAGGCTTTCGATTGCGTTCTTCATGAAACTTTAATCAGGAAACTACACCATTACGGAGTCCGTAACGCCTCTCTGGATCTTCTTACTTCATATTTGAGTGATAGGATTCAGAGAGTTGATGTTAACGGGAAAAGATCTCCCGGATCCGTAGTAAGAATGGGGGTACCCCAGGGCTCAATTCTTGGTCCATTTTTGTTTCTCATTTATATAAATGACTTGCCTTACCTCATAAAGGATAATCATGATATAGTATTGTTTGCAGACGACACTTCACTTTTATTTAAACTTAAACGTCAGCAGTTAGTTACGGATGATGTTAATAGCGCCCTGGAAAAAGTCGTTAATTGGTTTAATGTTAACAATCTACTCCTGAATGAGAAAAAAACCAAATGTATTAAGTTTACGATACCCCATGTAAGACAAGTGGAAACTAGTGTAGTAATCAAGGATGAAGAGTTGAAACCGGAAGACAGCACAGTGTTCTTAGGCATAACTTTGGATGCCAAGCTTCAGTGGGGCCCGCATATACACAAATTGTCAAAAAAACTTAGCTCTGCAGCATACGCCGTTAGAAAAATTCGTGATTTAACTGATTTGGAAACAGCCCGTTTAGTTTATTTTAGTTATTTCCACAGCGTGATGTCGTACGGTATCCTCTTGTGGGGCAATGCCGCCGATATTCAGACTATATTTGTATTGCAAAAAAGGGCAATTCGTTCAATTTATAAATTAAGTCCCCGATACTCCCTCAGAGAAAAATTTAAAGAGATTAATATTCTTACTATGCCCTCTCAATATATTTATGAAAATCTTTTGTACGCACACAAAAATATTAATTTGTTTAAAAAATACAGTGATATCCACAACATAAATACGAGAAACAAACACAAATTTGTTATTCCTGCTACGAGGCTCAAGAAAATAGGGGGAACGTTCAGATGCCAATGTATACGCTTTTACAATAAACTTCCGAGCCATATTCAAGCACTTAGTCTAAATAAATTCAAATCGTTTATAAAACGGAAGCTATGCCTGAAAGCCTACTATCATGTTAATCACTACCTCGATGATAAAAAGGCTTGGGATTAAGCTGCTCCAACGAAATTTGCTCTGCGAATATAGAAATTTCGGACTTCGCTTGTTTATTATTGATTCCTTTCTTTTATACACTTTGACATGAATGCATATTATTATTATTTTTTTACTTTATTGTTTATTATTTTGTGTGTGTGTGTGTGTGTGTATTTGACATGAATATTTACTTGTGGTTTTTGACATTTAATGACTTGACATGAATACTTAGTTCAGTATTTTATTATTTTTTACATTTTTAGTTAATTTTTATTGTTTTATGTGTGTGTATTTTGACATATCGTATTTTTATTGACATTCATTTTGTAAATTATTATTAATTTTATTTTATTTTTTGCGCTTTTGTGAATGTGAGGACCATGTGGGTTACATTTCATTTTATTTTATTTTATTTTTTTTACCCCCCAACCGTCTGGCAGTTTGAGTTCTATAAGCGACCTACCCAAATGTCCTTTCTTTGGTATTGTTCGTCGTTTCGTTGAGCTCCTTGTGTTATAAGTCGAGCTACACGATAACTGACAAATGCTTGCACTGACTGGACAGGTTTACTCAAATCTGTATGGTTCTTTCTTCAAAAGACCATCTCAGACACTAACATCTACATGATCCTCATGTGAATTGAGCAAGATTATGTCTGGACTTCAAAAGAGACTATGACCTCTGAGTTTGTTTCGGCTGTTTCTTCTCAGAGTAGTCAGGTACGAAACACCGGCCCCATCTAGTTTAAAAAAAAAATTGACGTGTAAAAGTGTTTGTGAAAACCTACTTACAAAATAAAGATCATTTATCATTTATCATTTATCATTCATGTAACAGCCATCAATCGGGCGTAACTCCAGGAACGACGCACGAACCGGGAATCGAAACCAGGAACTCAGCTCAGCAGTCGCGCTTGTTACTAGACCAACGAGGCGGTTCAAAACTCATCATCATCTGCCTAGCCTCTTCCCAACATAGTTGGGGTCGGCTTCCAGTCTAACTGGATGCAACTAAATACCAGTATTTGACATGGAGCGACTGCCTATCTGACCTCCACAACCCAATTAATACTGGGTAATACTATACCCCTTGTTAAGACTGGTTGTCAGACATTTTGGGGTCACTGACTACCTGTAACGATGGTCAAAGATCTACAAATGACAGCCGGGACGTGCTTTTCGAGGCTGCTTTGCGTGGGTGCTTCAAGCTGTAAATTATATCTAAATCATGAGCTCCACCAATGCAGTGCATGATCACAATTTTTGCGAACGAAGTCGCGATCGAAGATCTAATAAAGTTTGAATAGTTAACAATTTTCCTTTGAGATGTTTCTACCGGATGGTTGTCAGATTTTTTGGGCCACTGACTACCTGTAACGACTGCCAAAGATGGACACATGACAGCCGGAACGAACTGCTTAACGTGCTTTCCGAGGCGCGGAGGAAATTCGGTATGTAAACCCGTCACCCATACACATACCAACCTAGGCCTCGACCCGAGCGGCTGTTATTATTTAGCCACGAGCCAACTGAATAACATAATAATACATCATAATATCAACGACTGGTCCACTTGAGTACTATGTATCAACTGGCGGAAATATATAGTTATGAGCCTTGTAGGCGTCGGTAGTAACATGCCCTAAGGGTGACGTCACAGCGTCTATGAATGAAGGAATAATACGGACTTATCAGCTGTATCTCATTCTGTAGGTGTAAATAGGACGGAGTGTCGTAACATGACCTAAAAGTGTGGTTAAATGATGAGATGAGCTCATGACTTTTTGAAGTTCCGAGTTTGAAAATAGACCAGCCATTCACAACGCTTCGATTCGCTTCCGATTCGGGAAGTCGTATGTCTATCTCGGTCGTTTTCGTAATGCCAGAAGAAGACAGATATACGAGTTGTCGAATCGGAAATCAGTCGAACGTTTGTGAGTACGGGGTCAGCAAACCTCTAGGTATTGTCAGTGCCTATGGATCTATAGGGTGTAATAAAAACTTGTCGAAATGTTGGAAGTTTGACCCCCAATATCTCCGTGACAAGAAGTTTTTACACCATACCTAGGAAGGTATTGTGTAAAACAAAAATAAATGGTCGCAATGACGAGGAGAACAAGTGCCTTTCGGCTTCGTTAAGAGGTGTTTTACATTGTTTATTATTTATTTATTCTCGTACCAGCTTCGCCCGCGTGAAGTTTGATAATTGTTTCATGGTCGGAGCACCGCCGTGTCCTCGTAGTGGCGATGGGCAGCGGCGACCCCTCGCGTCCGGCCCTGGTTCAATCCAGGGTCCGGAGCGAGGCGGAATGGGAAGCCGTAACCTCCTTTTGCGAAGCAGTCATGCTAGCGTAGGAGGTAGCGAAACGCAAGAAGGAGAGAACCTCTCGCTCCAGCCGCTGCAGAAGACGCACCGGGTGTCGGGGGCCACGTGATGGCAACGAGGGTTGTTTTCTTTCTTTCTTCTTTCTATAATATACTACGTAGATACTTTTTATTTGTAAACACATAATTGTTGTGACTTGGAAACTAATGTCCATGCTCATTACACAAACATTTGCTACTACCGGGACTCGAACCCGGGACCCCTAAGAACGTAAAGCAGCTTAACTACCGCTGCGGCATTCAGGTCGTCAAATATCATTCGAATGCTAACCATTCTGCACCATCATCTGTATCTATAATACTAAGACTGTTTATAACAGTAAATATTTGTATTTTTGTAGACAACGAAAAACTTGTAAACTACTGGACTGATACGAAAAATTGTTTCAGTAATGGATAGCTAGCTACATTATAAGCGAGTAACAAAGGCTATATTTTATTCCCGTAGTCCTACGTGAACGGGAACTACGCAGGTGTTACCGCGTGACATCCACTAGTGATATTAAAAAGAAAAGATTTGTAATTTTGTATTTAACGAATAAACATAAAAACTACTGGACAGATTTGAAAAATTCTTTCAGCAATAGATCATAGACATTATCAGCGAATAACACAAGTTATAGAGCAGCGGTGGCCCAGTGGTGGCGGCCCCGACTTACGAACAGTAAGTCGTGGGTTCGAACCCAAACAGGCGCATTACTTTGTGTAATTTATTTCATCGCCGCTGCTCTCAAAACGGTGAAGGAAAACATCGTGAGGAAACCGGCATGTCCTAGAACCAAAAATTCGAAGACATGTGACATCTACCAATCCGCACTGGGCCCGCGTGGTAGATTATAGCCCATTCCCTCTCATTGAGAGGAGGCCGTGTCCCAGCAGTGAGAACATTATAGGCTGATGATGATGATGATGATGAACACAAGTTATATTTTATCCCCCTACTCTTACAGGAGCGGGAACTATGCGAATGAAACTGCGTTAGCTAGTTCAGACATAAAACAGTCATAAGTGTAGCCTTTTGTCTGATAAAGACATACGAGTTAAAGACATATCGTTTAGATAACGCCTCCCACTCATTCAATTGAGAAAAATAGCTAAAAATAGAAACACCAACGTTTTTCTATCGGTGCAAAGTAATTAATGCTGGCTCGTTGAGATAAAACGATGTAGGAAATACAGTAGATAAACGATATAAGACTCATGGGTATGGTAAAGATTCATGTGTTGGGAACATTTCGGTGATAAGTGTTGCGGGTTTGATCTCAAAATTCATGTCTCTAGCTTGTGTTCATTTTGAAAACGTGAAAATAGTTTTTGAGTAAGGGTTAATAGGACCTTTATCTTTACTTTTAATACAAAAGAAAGAAATCTCCCGCCGATTGATCGACACTTCGCGTGACCAGAGTGCTGGCTCTTTCTTTGCCCAAAGAATTAGCATTGCCATTAAAAGTGGCAATGCTGCCAGTCTTCTGGGCACGTTTCCCGATGACAGCGATGCGGAGGAGTACTTTGACGCCTAAGTGTCCTATTGACATGTTGTATATATTGTAGTTTTACGTTTAGTTTTATTTTTGTAATTATATTATATAGTTTTATGTTAATATTGTACATAATTAAACTTACTTATCTTCATACTATAAGAAGGTAATATTTGTTTGTTGTATGAAGGGGTAATCTCCGGAACCAATCCTATTCTAAAATATATTTCACTAGCAGAAAGCTACATTATTCGTGGGTGCTTTCCATCATCTGCCAAGTTTTTTCCCAACTATGTTGGGGTCGGCTTCCAGTCTAACCGGATGCAGCTGAATACCAGTATTTTACGCGGAGTGACTTCCTATCTGATCTCCACAACCCAGTTAGTACTGGGTAATACGATACCCCTTGGTGAGACTGGTTGTCAGACATTTTGGGGTCACCGACTACGTGTAACGACTGTTAAAGATCTACAAATGACAGCCGGGACCAACAGCTTAACGTGCTTTTCGAGGCTGCTTTGCGTGGGTGCTTCAAGCTGTAAATTATATCTTTATCATGCACTGCATTGGCAGAGCTATCACAATTTTTGCGAACGAAGTCGCGAGCGACGATCTAATACAGTTTGAATATTTAACAATTTTCCTTTGAGATGTTTCTACCGGATAGTAATTTAAACCACAGAAACCTTAATAATAGTAATTGTGTGTTTAGCCATGTATACTTGGCTCGCGAGGTTGTCGACATGTGAGAAGTGGACTCAGCGATCATTGTGCCGATAGTCTTATCAGCCCATGGCTTAATTGCCAAGAGCCTCGACCAACACCTGAGGACGCTCTCGTTAGGCAGCTGGATTAAGCGCTTGATACAGAACGCGGTTCTCCTGGACACGGCTTTTTAAATTATTGTGTACAGCAAAGAAATGATCACAATGATGGCGAGAATAAGTGCCTCTCGGCTTAGTTAAGAGGTGTTTTACACCCTTTATAACTTGGTGCCCAAACGTTTGAAACACGGAAACAGCAACAAAAGTAATTAAACATTCCGATTGGCTAAAGAAAGTTGAATTCGATTCACAATCAATTTTCCATTACTCCGCATAATAAATAATGGAGTTTATTAGTCAAAGATCTTGTTTATTCTTTCTTAAGCACTTAGTAACTTTCTAAGTCTTCTGAGTAACAGCTTTAGGGAACTTTACCGAAAATTATTTTGATGGAATAAGATATTTCTCAAAAGTCCAATTAATTTGAAGACTTGTTAGTTTGGTTTTGATCGGCTTTTTAAAGTAAACCCCATTAATTTGGAGAGTGCCTAATGAGAGCTAAGGTATTTTTGGTGCTTGTATAGGACTAAAGATTTTATGTACTTAGCTGGTATGTACCCGGCGAAATAATTGTAAAAGTCCCTATTTCCCTATTGTGTTCCCTATTTGAATCAGATTTTGTTAACAAATTAGTTGGTTTTATTTCTTCGTACAGAACCCCCCTAGGTTACTCCTCATAATATCGGCTATCTGCCAGTAAAAATACCGTCACAATCGGTTCAGACGTTTCGGTGATTGTAGTCGGAACAAACACAGGCAGACAGACTGACAAACAATAATTCATTTAAAATATACTAAAAAATATACTTAAACACACACTTCAATTCCTGTATATTTTGGTGGAAAAGGGAACCATTTTGGGTGAAAGGATAAAAACAATACAGTGTGATATCTAACTAGGTACTTATAGACATGTTAAAATTGCTGTACGCTCAAATATAAAACTAACAAAACAAGCATCCGGAAATTGATATATGCGATTTGTAACATTTTTAGTACTCTATCCTGGATTGGTATCATGGAAGTTTTTTAATCAGTATTAGAAACAGGATGGATTGGCAACAGTAAAATCTTTGTGTGAAAAATAACCATTTTTTTTTACTAACTGCAATGTTTTTGAAGATCTCTGTGAATGACGATACTTTTACGCAAATTATGTACTCCTAAGGCACCGGCCACACAGAACAGACGCAAGGCACGGACCCGTCGCAGTCGCGGCGCCCGTTTAATCTACTTGCATATAAAATGTATACAGCCGTCGCGACGTAAAACATACAGAAAAGACGGGACGCCCGCCACGACGGCGTCCTATTGGAAAACATATAGAAAGGACAAGGCGCGGGCAGGGCGCGGGCCTGCACGGGCGCAAGCGGGGGAGCGGAAAGGGCGCGGAGGGCAGGTTTGGACATAATAATGTAAAAACATTGTGGAGTCATCTTGTATACTTCTTGAAAACGATCAGGATAATAATGTGGATCCTCCATTATTTAAAAAAATCTATTCTGTCCATTGCTTAGCCATACCGGATGTACCCAGTAACGTCTAACCCTCTGCAGATTAGCGAGATATACCAGTGCCAATACATCTTCATCTTCAGAAGAAGACATGTTGTCGTATCAAAATCGGACGGTTGAATGCCGGGTAAAGCTTCTAGTGCGCGCCATAAAAAGTCGTGACGGCGCCCTGTCTGCGACGGGTCCGTGTCTTTTCTATATGCGTTAAAAAGTCGCGACGGCGCCCTGTTCGCGACGGGTCCGCGCCCCGCCCTGGTCTTACGTCTTTTCTGTGTGGCCGTTGGCCTACTTTCGTGTAGCTGCAAGTATTGCATCAGTTAAGGTAGTTACCCCTTAATGTCCCGCTGAAGGATTTCACTCTGTATTTAAATGCGAAGTCACAACGTAAAACACCCCATATCGATTTTTCTGTTAAAAAAATAAACACGACAACCCTTCATTGTCAGTATAAAAGTTGGACAATGAGTGTTACATTTAACTGCAAATAAAACAATCAGTGAATGGACCATTCAGTTCGTTTTAATAAAAAAGTTTTGAGTTTCGATTCGAACAGCGCGCGCAGGCGATCTAACGAATGTATTTCATCTCAACATGAGCAATATTTTGATTTAAAAGAGTGTCCATGGAGTTTCTTGCTCGTTCTTCTCCATCGAAATCTACGCGAGGGAATGAGCAACTACAGTATTTTCATAGTTTTTATGTCCTGTGACTAGAACTGTAGCTGTATTTAAATTTTCATCTTTGTTTCGACGATTCAAAAGTGTCTATAACAGGCCTATCCCTATCCCTACTATTATATGTGAATGTAAGTTTGTTTAAACACTGTTTTAGGCTTTCACGGTTTAAAACTAAACTTATATTGTCACTTACGGGATATTTAATTTCCATCCACCCGCATACTCCAGTAAACCCGCGATCATGGCGCTTGCAACAGCGTCGAAATATCGGGAGCTCAACGTAACAAATAATCACGGAAGATATCCCGTAAGTGACAATATAAGGTAAGTTTGTTTGTTACGCGTTCACGCGAAAACTACTGAACCGATCATCATGAAACTTTTTACACATATTCCTGAAGGTATTAGAAGTAACATAGGATACTTTTTATTAAAAAAAACTAACCTTCACTCGCAGACGAAGTTGCGCGGGTCAGCTAGTTTGAAATAAATGCTTTGATTTTGATTTGACGTGCACTGTAAAATTGTACTTCAAGCATTTGGCAAATAAAAAAAAAATAAAAAAACTTTTTATTTCAGACATAAGTCCATATCGAATTATCGAGTGATGGTAAAACAATTTTAAAAAGAAAAAATTAAAGAAAAAAAACTATGTTAGATTGAAATGCTAAAACCATGAAATATTAACAATAAATTTAAATTACATTAGACAAAGATTACATGTATAAATTAAAAATTGTATTTAATAATTAAAAATTGTCATAAAAATTAAAAAAAAAAAAAATGAAAAAAATGAAAGAAAGAAAATGTGTTTATTTGCACTTGCAACAAGTAGGCTAAGTGACTACTGCAAACTGTAGAACTGTACTGTGGAGTTCAGATAGGCAGTCGTTTCATGTAAAATGCTGATATTCAGGTGCATCTACTTAGACTGTCAGTCAGCCCCAAAATATTTGAGAAAATGCTAGATAGATGATGATGATTTAGGTAATTCTTCTGAAGTTATCTTTCGTTTCAAGTTCATCATTCTGTTGCCCTTATCCCAATTTATTTGGGGTCGGCGCAGCATGTCTTCTTCTTCCATACTCCTCTATTTTTCGTCATCTCATCAGACACTTCCTTTCTTACCATATCCTTCTTAACACAGTCCATCCATCGTTTTTTTGGTCTTCCTCTACTCAAATACCCATCCACATTCATACTCAAAATTTTTTTCACGACGTTTTCCTCATTCCTCCTCATCACATGCTCATACCACGATAACCGATTACCACACAACTTTTCAGTCTCCGGCGCCACATTCGGACTTCCTCTAATATACTCATTCCTTACTTTATCCATTCGCGTAACACTACACATTTCCCTTAGCATTCTCATCTCCCATTCTTTATCCATTCATATCTCTTTCGTTTCAAGTTCACATACATAATTCTTCGAGCTGCCCACATAAGGAATAACAATATCATTTGCTCCACTAAGCGATTAAACTTGCACACAGTAACGTTTAAATTCAAGATCTGTTCTGACCGTCAATTAAATTATGTCTTTCAGTCTGTCTCAATCCAATCAAATAGCTCGGTGATCCCTAAGTCTCCAACTCGATTCTCGATGCTGTTCGCTCGACATTTCTCGTATAAGGTTTGTTACAGACGACTGATTTATCGGTATCCCCTTATTGCATAGCATGACATATCGGGTATTAAGGGTTTTTGTCATATCATTTAAATTTGGTACTTGTTTTTTTCTTCTTCTTGAAACTCTTATATCAAAAATCGGTAATATGATTTGATGTTTGTGAAAAAAAATTGTGACCAACACTAGTGGATTTAAAAAAAATGTCAGTTGGTTGCCTAACGGTCTACAAGAAGCCGACGAGAGGCCAGTGGGCTCTGTTTTTGGGGTGTTTTTGCATACAATAGATACACTTGAAAGGCAATAGACAAATAAAAACTAGATTTTTATTTTATTTTTATTTTTATTCAAGAGGAACAGCAAACAGCTACAACATAAAGTATAAAAGAAAAGATACACATACAATTTGGACAATATTGTAGCCCACAACGCTGTTCACAGATTAACTGTGGAATATAATAAACAGTTAGATATGCATGAATGATTACAAATATTTTGGAAGTTAGTACCCATGGCATAGCATGCAGTCGCAGAAAAAACTGTTTGGCATGTATGGGATTTTATGCAGAATGACAACAGAAATGAGAAAACTATGTATGGGATAGTATGCAATTCTGTCAACTTTAAATTATATTTGTAAGTACTTATATAATTTTGAAGAAGTGGCTACAGCATTATTTTGTGTTTCCTTGATTTGATTATGCTTGCTCGCTTGTTTATTTTGCACCTTATGCTTGCTTTTTCCCCAACAGTTTACGAATAACAATACCGAGACGCAAACAAGTGCATGTAGTCAACATTTCAGATGAGAGTGAAGACGAAGAGCTTTCCAATCAAGATACGGAGTGGAGAGATAATAAAGGGCCGGACCACTTATATTTGCCTGAGTCTGAAGATAGTGACGTAGATTCAGAATTGAAGGACAAAAGCGACCAGCCTTCAACAAGTCGACAGGTAACCAAGGCAAACCTAAAAGATATATCAATGGGAAACTGGTCAGCGGCAGCCTAGTGAAGATAATTACGCCTTTCTAGGAGATATTAGCGTCACAAATGACATCAAAGGCTTAGTTGATTACTTTTTATGACTGAAATATTTACCTACATTACAAAAACAAAAACCAATCGTTATGCTAATCAAAAGGGAAAAGAAACCAATATTACTAAATTAGAAATGCGACAGTTTGTAGGTATTCTAATTTATTCTGTGGTTCAATATCCGACAACTCGACATTACTGGAAGTCTGGGATGGGATTCCAGCCTATTGAGAAGACGATGGCCTGTAACAGATTCGAGGATTATTTTGTCGACAATACGACTTCAGCCAGAGATCACGCAATATGATAAGCTTATTTATTTATTTATTTGAATAAGTACAGCCACATCACATACATTTTACAAAGAAGTTCACAATTTATAATAAAGCGGTCTGATGCACGTGACAATAAAGGCGTACATAACATTCACAATTCTTCGGCTCGATGATAAAACACAATTAAAAAAATAAGAACCTTTCTGTCTGAAGTCAGTGATCGATTACTGACGGTGCCTAAAGAGCAGTATCTTGCAGTAGACGAACAAATCATACAAAAAAAAACCCGGCAAAGTAGCTAAAAGCATTATAATCCCAAGAAACCTCATAAATGAGGATACAAAGTTCATGTGTTAAGCGGCGTTTCAGGATTTTCCTGACTTTAACCTGTACGCGGGGAAACAATTTGATGTTGTCCCAGATGGTGGAAAACATTAGGACCAGCAGCAATGTTGTCTTGAGGCTCACCCAAATAGTCGCAGAAAAACTAAATTACAGGGTGTTTTTGATAACTGGTTCACAAGTATAGAATAATGATCCAAATGGATAAAAAGGAATCTTGCCCTTGGAAACTGTAAGAGCGAATAAACTGCCAGGTGCCAAATTGAGATCGACTAAAGCAGACCTTTCAAGAAAGGGTCTGCAGTGGTACTAGAAACTAATGTTGGTGACAGAACAGTCACCGTTGTAAATTGGCTTGACAACAAACTTGTAAATATATGTTCTACTTATGTTGGTGATAAATGATAAATGATGTTTATTTTGTAAGTAGGTTTTCACAAACACTTTTACACGTCTTTTTTTTTAAACTAGATGGGGCCGGTGTTTCGTACCTGACTACTCTGAGAAGAAACAGCCGAAACAAACTCAGAGGTCATAGTCTCTTTTGAAGTCCAGACATAATCTTGCTCCATTCATATGAGGATCATGTAGATATTAGTGTCTGACATGGTCTTTTGAAGAAAGAACCATGCAGATTTGAGTGAGCCTGTCCAGTCAGTGCAAGCATCTATCAGTTATCGTGTACCTCAACGAAACGACGAACAATACCAAAGAAAGGACATTTAGGTAGGTCGCTTATAGAACTCAAACTGCCAGACAGTTGAGGGGTAAAAAAATGAAAAAGTGACCCACATGGTCCTCATCATTCACAAAAATAAAAATTAATAATAATTTACAAAATGAATGTCGATAATACATACGATATGTCAAATACACACACATAAAACAATAAAAAATAAACAAAAAAGTGTAAAGAATAATAAAATACTGAACCAAGTATTCATCAATAATGATGATAATAATGTTGGTATTAATCCCTCTGATACAGTTAATAGATTTAATAGAAAGAAGAAATGTTATGATTACAGTCATGTCCAAGAATAATTTGGCTCTACAATTATCACATGGGTGGGGTTGATACGCTTGACTCAATGTTAAGTTACTATTGGGTAAAAGTAAAGTCCCAAAAGTAGTATATGCGGGTTTTTTTCACATGATTGATGTAATCTCAGTAAATTCTTGGTTGATTTGGAGACGTTTAAACCAAGACTCGTATATGCCGCTCTTGGATTTCAAATGATTGGTGGCTGAAGTGCTAATCATGAAAGGGTCCCGTATTTATACAACAACCACCAGAGGCAGAACCTCTTTTTCTGTTAAGCCAAGACCGAAGAAAAGCAGAAAACTGTTAAAAATGCCGTAACGAGAAGTAGCAGAAGATGGTATGGCATGGACAGACGAGCGCCAAGTCTGCAAAAATCCTGGATGTAAAGGAAAATCCCTACTAATATTATAAATGTGAATGTAAGTTTGTTTGTTACGGTTTCACGAGAAAACTACAGAACGGATTTGGATGAAATTTTGCACACAGATGGTTTATAACCTGGATTAAAACATAGAATACTTTTTATCTCGGTAGTAAGATCCCATGGGTCAATAATCAAACTTCACGCGGGCGAAGCCGCTGGTAGAAGCTAGTCTTACATAATTATGGTGATTGAAATGCAAAGCTCTTTTATGTTTAAATAAAACAAGAAACTGCTATATGGAATATCATGTACAGTAATCAACACTAGAATAGATATTTAAAGGTTGAAAAAAAGTTCCTATTAAAAACTAAATTTCCTAATATTCTGATCAAATATAATAAAACTTAAGTAAATATTCGCATTTTTCTCATTTAATTCCAAATAACATTGTTGTTGTATTCACATAATTATGTAATTTATCACCAGAATACTGCTTCTCATATTTTCATATTTAGTTTATTTTGCCAGCTATTTCTGCATACAATGACACATGTATTTGGTAAACTTGATAATAAACCTAGAACTGCATATGATGCCATATTTGGCATTGAAAGATTTTCGTATTTTATTTCAAAAATACTAGGTCTAGATTTTTAAAATATTTTTTTGGGATGTCTTGGGGCCATACTATACTACGTTATATATTTTTTTACGTCTCATTAAAAAAATCCATGCAGTAAGGGGTAAGTTATAATTTCTGTACATGTTTACATTTCTGGCAACTTTTTTTAAATGGACTAGCGGCCGAATACTGGAACGTCGGGATTAAATTAAAGGTAAATTCGCGATAAATACCCGTATTCATATGTTTTATAATGAATACTGAAACGTCACTGAAAATTTAAGTTGCACTGATATTTGACAGATACTCAAAATAGACGTTTTGCCATACAAAATCTAAAGTTTAGGAGCTGCTCAAATAATAAGCAGCCCCTTAAATGAGTGATGTTTCAGTATTCAGAGCTAAGTAGAAAAAAACCAACTATTCCAACTACCTACCCGACCAACCAACCAACCAACCAACCAACCAACCAACTAACACTACACAACTTTGCAAGGAAATTCAGACGAAAACATTTTTCAGCACGGAAAGCGTATCGGAGCGTTCTAAGGACTGTATTTGACGTTTGATGTTTTAACTTGTGCCCACACACGTCAAGAACACGTAGTTGAGCTGCTAGGCATTCTGTGTGGTATGTGCAGTGAAAACTGAGCGGATTGCAAGGATATGAACGAAAGATGTCGGTCGTGCCTTCACCGTTGGGAAGCGGCCTTTGCCCAGCAGTGGGACAGTAATAGGCTGGTATTATTATTTTTTCTTTATTCATTGTTTTACATATTTTTAACATATTTATATATTCTACAAGCTGACCCACGCAACTTCGTCTACGTCACATAAAGAGAAAAACTAAAGGAAAAAAAAATCCCCGTTTTTGCAACATTTTTCATTCGCAGGAATGAAAAATGTCCGCTCCTAATAATTGTAGCGTGATGTTATAATAACCTAAAGCCTTCCTCGATAAATGGACTATCCAACACAAAACGATTTTTTCAATTTGAGCCGGTAGTTCCTGAGATTAGCCCGTTCAACCAAACAAGCAAACAAACAAACTCTTCTGCTTTATAATATTAATATATATCTAGTATAGATAATATTAGTATAGATTAATAACAGTCAGACAGACAGACAGACAGTCAGGTCGGCTTTAGGCGTAGACTCTCCATGGAGAGTGCTATTTTATGCCTCAAGCAGACTGTACAGTACTGTACTGACAGAAACACGCCTGTGTTTGCCTGTTTTCTAGATTTGTCAAAGGCATTCGATCTAGTTAATTATAAAGCACTGTAGCGTAAGCTACAAGAAACTACCTTGCCTAGTAACATCATTAATTTGTTAAAATATTGGTATAATAATAACCAACAAAACAGTGTGAAGTGGGAGGGGTCGTTCTCTGATGTGTATCGGTTGGAGTGCGGAGTGAGGCAGGGGGGGTTGAGCTCACCTCGTATTTTCAATCTGTACATGGATCAGGTGATCGTTGAGCTCAGCAACACTAATATCGGTTGTCATATAGATGGGGTGTGTGTTAGTAACATTAGTTATGCCGACGATATAGTGTTGCTGAGCCCATCGATAGGGGCCTTGAGGCGACTGGTGTCAATTTGTGAAGCTTACGCAGTAGCTCAAGGACTCAAGTATAACGCCAAAAAGAGCGAAGTAATGGTCTTTAAGGCAGGTGCTATAGGTTACCCAACTATACCTGAGATCGCTCGGCGGAGCGGAAAGAGCCCCTTAAATAGAAAGAGCAATTTTAAGTACTTGGGTCACTGGGTTGCCGACTACTAGAAGGATAACAAAGACATACAAAGACATTGACAGGGGACGTGACAGTGGCAAATTGACAGTGTCAGTGCGCTGCGATATGCTGGCCCGTAGGTTTGCGCGATGTACAGAGGCGGTGAAAATTACTCTTTTTGCTCGTCATTTTACCAGGGACCGTACAACCCCGAATATAAGTTAATTCTTTCGAAAGGGTTACATGTTGTGCGGCTTCAGTCACGGAAAGGGTTACCTCTTGGTAGTGGTAGCCCTTTCAAAACACTAACGTTAGGGTAACCCTCTCAATAAGTTAACTAGTACAAGATGTTACCGGCTCCTGTATGGTTTCCAATTGAAGAAGATAACCCCTTGAAAGGGTTTTGTCGGGGTAACCAAAGGGTTTTAAATCAAATAATTTTAAATTACGTTGAAGTTGAGGAAAACGTATTGTTGACCTTGGAAGTTTGGAATCATATAGAATCGTTCATTACGTGTTTCTTTCTCGGTTTGATAGAACGGTGATTTCTTTTTTGACCGACTTCAAAAAAGAGGAGGTTCTCAATTCGTGGGAACCTTTTAATTTGTTTTTATTTTTGTTATGTATGTTCCCCGATTACTCGAAGATATCTGAACCGATTTGGATAATTTTAATTTTTTTTAAAGGGTATACTTCACAGGTGGTCCCATAATCATCAAGTCTGGATCTGATGATGGAATCCTGGAGAAATAGTGCGAAATCTTCAAATTGTATAGGCACACATAAAGCGATTTGGGTAGTTTTCGAAAGAGTACTTTTTCAGAGTGGTCCCACTTCAATTTGGTGAAGATCTGATGATGAACTTCGGAGATAGGCAACGGAACTCCTCAATAAATGATAGCAAATGGACTGGGATTGCTGAAATCTCATGGCTATCTATTGTTTACACCAGTTCATAATATAACATCACGCCAGTACGCTGTGAAGGGTAAACCACTAAAAAGAGAAAAAGGTTTTTTTTTTTTGCAAAAACTAAACCGACTGCAAAACACAAAAAAGCAAGCAAGCATCACTTTTGTACTATTTTCTGTTCCTTTCTTCTTCTCTATATTTAGTGTGTACATAAATTGTTAAATAAATAAATAAATAATAAATAAAAAAGGAAAAATAACTTAAGCTTCAGAAGTCAGTGACAAATAAACGAAATCAATCAACAAAGGTTTTATTAAGTTACTAGCTGGGCGATGTGGTCGCTAAGCGACAAAGCCCTTTAATCAAATTAAAAAAGAAAGTTACTAGCTGACCCGCGCAACTTCTGCGTCAACGTCTGCGTCTCATAAGAGAGAGAGGGTTAGACAGTGTGAGTCAACCTTCAAAGGTAGACATGAAATGCTATCGCGGACTCGTTTTAAGAGGAACAATTCCGTGCTACATGATTGTTGCGTAATTTTAACCGCTTTAGCTCTCAAAACGAATCAATGTTCACTGTTTTTGTAAAAAAAAAACATATTCCGCTGAAAGTCATACTCCAGCTAGGTCTAAAATTCTCATCAAGGACCATGAAATGAGTCCAACCACGATGAAGATGCTGTGAACTCTTCAGGACCACTTGTAACTGCTTTCCCTCTTCACCGTCGGACCTTGGATGAAACTTTTACTCTTGTTAGGTTTAAAATTCTCATTAAGGTGCAAAAAATGAGCCCAAACATGAAAAAGCTTCAGTAAACTATTGCGTAGATACCTCATGCAACTGCCTTCCGTCTCCATTGCTGACCTTCGATGACAGTCATACTTTTGGCAGCTCTTGAGTTCTCATCAAGGTGCGTGAAATAAGCCTAATAATAATATAGCTGCTGCAAACTGTTGAGGACATCTTGCATCTGACTTTTGTCTTCATCGTTAGACCATGGATGACATTCGTTCTCCAAGCAGGTCTTAAGTTCGTAAATCTAGTTCGTGGATACCGCACAATCTGCGGCGAGGCGAGGCCTTGCCGAATTTCCGCCGTGGGATCTGGAGGCGATAGTCCTCGCCCCGCTCAGCGGACAGACTCCGTCGTGATCTGATCGCGACATGGAGAGAGCGACTTTCGCAAACCCCGTGCAGGGCACGCCACAATAGTGGCGATAAGTCCCCTCGTTGAGGAGTGGCTTGAGAGGCGCCACGGCGTCCTCACCTTTCGCCTGACGCAAGTCCTCACCAGACACGACTGTTTTGGGAGGTTCCTGCATCGAACCGGGCCAGAAGAGACGCCCGGGTTCTGGGGCCGCCCCTGTGGAACATCGGTTACGATTGGGTGCTGCGTGCCGACCTCCCCAGTCTGGGACTTAGTTTATAAGTAGAACGAATTGCCCTTTTTTGTTTGAATATCGGTGGCATTGCCCCACAAGAGAATACCGTACGACACCATGCTATGGAAATAAACTTAACGGGCTGTCTCTAAATAAGTTAAATCACGAATTCTTCTAATGGCGAATGCTACGGAGCTATGTTTTTAAGCTATTACATAGCTTCTATCGCGGGCCTTGAGCGTGGAGACCAAATCCAGAAATTCCGTAACGAAAATAACGTAACGAAAATAACCTAACATCGTTTTAATATATTGCCGTAACTAGGAGTTGTACGTTGTATACATTTGATGTTAGACCTTCTTTGTAACCATTTTTATCAGCAATTATAATTATTTATGTATTTTATTTTCCGCTTGTTGCCGGCTCGAGGACAAAACGCAGATTGAATGTTCAGGCTCGGCTTCCCATCACAATGAAATTATGAATTTTATAATAAATGTTCCACATACACATACACAGACACGTCAAACTTATAACACCCTGTTGTTTTTGCGGCGTCCGAGCGCGGTCCGCGCGCCGCAAGCGAGCGGACCGCGTGCTTGCGAGCCGTCCGCGCGCTGGCTGCGCGCCGACCGCGCGTGGTAATGAACAATTATAATTGCATAAGTTGATAAAAAATGCAATAGCTTTACCGTGGCAGTCTCCGAGTGCCACACGTCTTTTTTTAACCGACTTCCAAAAAGGAGGAGGTTCTCTATTCGACTGTATGTATTTTGACGTGACAACGTCTTAAATTAGGTTGCGGCTGGGAGTCACTTATGAAAAAGTGTAACGCCCGGTAACGTTACGATGAGTCACCGAACGAGAGAGAGGCCCGCCGAATGCCTTGCGTCTCTCTCCCACTCAACTATGACGTTGTCACGTAAAATCTTCGCCCGTAAAACCGACTTTACAGGCAACCATTTTTTTTTTTTTTATGTATGTTCACCGATTACTCGAAGACGCCTGAACCGATTTGAAAAATTCTTTTTTTGTTTGAAAGGGTATACTTCCAAGTTGGTCCCATAGAAATATTGTCATGATCTGATCACGAACTTCGGAGATATGGAACGGAACTCTTCAATAATAGACAGCAAATCTGTCGTGATTGCTGCAATCGCTTGGATGTTTATTGTTTACACAACATCATAACATAACATCACGCCTGTATGCTCTGAGGGGGTACGCAGATGTGTACAGTATACCCATATTTCGACAGTTAGGTATGTTAACTCTTCAAATTTTATATGAAAACGTGTTGCGATTTTGGTATTTTCTACAACAAGTGAAGCATTTGCGTTTGATAAGAACCATTCTACCATCAGATCTGATGATGAAGCCAAGAGTCACGGAACTCCATAATGAAACAATGTACCCTAGTCGTGTTTGGGCTTGTTAACGGGCATAACTCCGTCGCTTGCCAACCGATTTGGAATTTTTTTTTTTTGTTGGAAAGGATATTCTTCCCAAATGGTCCCATAGCCACCAAGTCGGGATCTGATGATGGAATCTTGGCGAAATCGAGGGAACTCTTCAAATTTTATATGAAAACGTGTTGCGATTTTGGTATTTTCTACAACAAGTGAAGCATTTGCGTTTGATAAGAACCATTCTACTATCAGATCTGATGATGAAGCCAAGAGTCACGGAACTCCATAATGAAACAATGTACCCTAGTCGTGTTTGGGCTTGTTGTAATTGTAACGGTAAGCACTTTTCATGTATGTCAAGCACATGTGAACCACTAAAAAGTTAAAAATAAAAACTTTTTTGCAAAAAATAAAACCGACTTCAAAAAAAAAAAACAAAAAAGTGAAAAATAACTTTAGCTTCTGAAGTCGGTGACAAAAAAACTAAAGCAATGAAACAAAGGTCACCGACTTCAGAAGCTAAAGTTATTTTTCACTTTTTTGTTTTTTTTTTGAAGTCGGTTTTATTTTTTTTAAATATATATGTTCATGTCGCCTCGGTTTTTTAAATCTTACAGTTTGAGTCAGCTCCTATCCTTTCCCTTCGGGCACTAAATAATGAGTGAGACGATCGAATGATATTTTAGTCCGATAGCGCTAGGTTTTGAGGTTTCAAAAATATTAAAGTTGTTTTGTTTTTCGCATATAGTTTCCGGACCATTTGCCTAACCTACTATATTAATTTGTGTCATTTTAGGTACTTACATTAGTTAGGGAGAAATTTGGCTATTTATCTTTTCGATCACTGTTAGAGGAAAAGAAAATGATAGTTGATTTCGTTATAATGACGTAGTAGTACCTAACTGATACGATTACAAACGGGGTTTGCAGGCTATCCTAGATGAGATATCATAATTATTTTAAACCATAATTATATCATAATTTTTTTCCAGTTTTGATTCGAATAAAAATAATCAATCAACCACAAATCACCGAGATACTGAAAATGCAATAGTCAGATGTGACACAAAACGCAATAATAAGCTTCACAGCCACAGGCTGTGCCTACGACTTTAAAATTTTTGAAACTTTGGCATCAAAATAGCCCAGCGCTATCGGACTATTTATGATTCCGTAAAAAACGACAAGATTGTATCATGTAGGAAACAATCCCGACTTTTCCAGGAAAAAAAAAACATTGAACTTTAAAAACTCTACAATAATAACTATAATCGCATGTGTAAGGAGTCGCTACTCATCGCTAGGGCCTAGACTGCGTGTTGCGACTTGACGCATTCCTGCCGAATGTATGCAGTTTAGTACTTTAAAGAAAAGACGTGAGATAAAATTACAATACTGGTAGTCCGAATGGGTAACCCCTTCAACGGCTTTACAGTCGTTGAAGGGGTAACCCGTTCAAAACGACTTACCATTAAAAAGTATAACCCACCAAGATTGGGTTTTCGAATATACAGGTAATCATATCGAAAGGGTTTGGAAGAGGTTATCCATTGATGAGGGTTTTCGTAAAAAATGGTAACCAATATGAAATGGTTTTTAAAACAACACTTTGTCAAAACCCTATCAAAAACCCTTTCAATGGGTAACCAAAATGGTCCCTGCATTTTACACGTGCAGCCTGTGGACTAGTTATAGTTTGCGTGCATACAGCGATCTACGGGTCCAGTACAATAACGCACTCAGGATACTGTTGAGGATACTGCCATGGCGATGTAGCGCCTCAACAATGTTTGCGGAAAGGCATATTGATGGTTTTGCGGCCATCATGCGAATGAGAAGCGCTTCCCTGCTCGCTCGTCTTCGTGGCAGTACCAACAGTATTTTGAGTTTATTCGCAGATAGATGGGAGTCTCCAATGCTGCGACATTGGATGAAACTCCACATATCATTAAATCGTTTTGTGTGTGTATGTATGTCTACTAACACTAGTATTCAAGACCATTGTTACTAACACTATGAGCGAAGCCCAAAATAAACGTTATTATTATAAAACATTTAAAAATATAACAATTATTAATATTACTTTTATATTGCTACAAACCGTACCGTCAAACGGGGTGAATAGGGCAGTGGTAAATCGAGACGAAAAAAAGGTAGTTTACATTTAAATGTAAATGGTAGTTAACAAATAATAATACCAATACCTTTTTATTTACACACTAGCTGACCCACGCAACTTTGTCCGCATATCTTAAGAGAGAAAAAGTTCAGAAAGGTAGTATATTTTTCTAGTTATTGAAACATACTCATTTATGATCCGCTCCTGTTGGTCGTAGCGTGATGTTTTAAAACCTTTAACCTTTCTCAATAAATGGACTATCTATCATAAAAGTATTTTTTCAATTCCAACTAGTAGTTCCTGAGATTAGTGCGTTCAACCAAACAAACAACTTCTTCACCTTTATAATATTAGTATAGTTTATTTGTATTCAACGTTATAATCCCGTTCAAAGCAACACAATAGCAGTCTTATTAAGAAGACCCGAATGGTCATTGTCATTTTGAAAGATTGACTGACTGTCAGCAACCAATCGGCAACCTTATTTTAACGACACTAAAGATCAAGTCAGATGATAGCTGTGAAAGTACTACCAACGATAAAAGTGCCGTCACGTACAGTGTAGTGGTATCGAGCTCTAAATCTCCTATTCATAGTACAGAATGTCCTATTCATAGTACAGTATAGTTAGTGTAAACGCCTGCCACGCGCTACTCACTCGCACCAATATTCCATGACTCGACAGCCTGACCCATTTACAGAATGGGTGAAGGGTCTTCATGTTTGCTAATGGATAAATATCAAGATGGATAAATGTCTCTCTGTTAGATTAATATCATCATTCTCTTGCCCTTATCCTAATTCATATGGGGTCGGCGCAGCATCCCATCATCGCCATTAGCCTTTTCTCAACTACGTTGGGGTCGGCTTCCAGTCTAACCGGATGCAGCTGAATACCTGTATTATACATGGAGCGACTGACGACCTCCACAACCCAGTCAATACTGGGTACTACGATACCACTTGGTAAGACTGGCACGGAGAAATGTCGGATTGTAATGGGTGGTCCACCCATCCATGGACCAACCCAGGCCACGTTGGCCTGTCTTAACCTAAAGATCACGGTCACGAGGTTTATGTGTGTTTTTTTGTGAAGCCGTTAAAAACTGTGAAGCAGCGGCTTTTTTCTCTTTAAAAATCATTATTAAAAAGAAAGCTTATTTAGTGCTAATTTGGATTAATGCCTACATATAGTCAAACAAAGTCCTACGCCGCGTCTGTCTGTCAGTTCGCGATAAACTCAAAAACCACTGCACCGATTTTCATGCTGTTTTCACCAATGGATAAACTAGTTCTCGAGGAAGGTTTTAGTATATAATTTGCACGCGATTGAAGCCGCGGGTATCAGCTAGTTTTATTTAAAAAAAACAGCAAATATTTGCGACCGTTTTTGAAAGTCACAATAGTGAAACTAGAACTAAAAATTTGTACTGCTTCGCTGACAAATGGTTTTCTTCGAAGTAATTTAAGACTACGTTTGATCAGTATTTTTCTATTATTTAAGAACATGTTGAAAGCTACTGCACTTAGTCGGTTTCGAGATAAAAATACAGAGACCGACGCGAGATAAATGGTCACAGTTAAAGCCATTATATTGTTCCAACCAAAATACATTTGAGTTTGAACTAAAAAAATGGACAAATCGTCTGTTTTTACCGACTATTTGTCCATTTTTCAACTCAATGAATTTATGTGTAACAAAAGTAGGTACATAATAAAAGCCGCTCGGGTTAATCTTTAGGTTAAGCCACGCTTGCCTAGGTTGGTCCGTGGATGAGTGACCACCCTTACATACCGAGTTTCCTCCGTGCCTCGGAAAGCACGTTAAACCTTTGGCCCCGACCGTCATTTGTAGTTTATTAACAGTCGTTACCGGTAGTCAAGTCTGACAACCAGTTTTGTCAAGGAGTATTGTATTACCTAGCACTAACTGGGTTGTGGAGGTCAGATAGGCAGTCGCTTCATGTAAAATACTGGTATTCAGCTGCATCCAGTTAGACTGGAAGCTGACCGCAACATAGTTGGTAAAAGGTTAGGCAGATGAGGATATAACAAAACACAAAAAAGTGAAAAAATAACTTTATCTTCAGAAGTCGGTGACATTTGTTTGATTGGTTTTGTTTTTTTGCCACTGACTTCTGAAGATAGTTATTTTTTCACTTTTTTGTGTTTTTAGAAGTCGGTATTATTTTTTGCAAAAAAGTTTTAATTTTACCTTTTTTTAGTGTTTCACATGCGCTTACCCCTTTACAGCGTACTGGCGCGATGTTATGTCATGAACTGGTATAAACAATAAACAGACATGAGATTTCAGCAACCCTAGTTCATTTGCTATTATTTATTGAGTAGTTCAGTTACATATCTCCGAAGTTCTTCATCAAATCTTCACCAAATTGAAGGGGGACCACTCCGAGAAAGCACTCTTCCTAAAACTATCCAAATCGCTTCATGTGTGCCTATAAAGTTTGAAGAGTTCTCTCTATTTCTCCAGGATCCCATCATCAGATCCTGACTTGATAATTATGGGACTACCTGTGAAGCATACCCTTTCCAACTAAATAAAAATAATCCAAATCGGTCCAGCCATCTTCGAGTAATTGGGGAACATACATAAAAAAAAGAAAAAGAATCCGACAAATTGAGAATCTCCTCTTTTTGGAAGTCGGTTAAAAAGTAGTTAACGCCTATTAACCCAAAAATTGCACAGTGCACCAATACCAAATAACAAAGGAATATTCTAAACTCGTTAGGCGCTCAAACATTTTTCATCAATTCTGGGCCGATTGTTTCGCTCTACGAACTGTAGCAGTCGTTCATATTTTCCATTTCCTAACTCTCCAATTTATTTGGAGACCGCCAATGTTGGACTCTACGGTAAAACCTTTGATGGTTCCATTCAAACTGTGATGGAAACGAAATTTTAGTGCTACCTATTGTTAGTCCATACAACCCAAAATTGAACTAGTCTGTAGTCAAATATGAGTTCTGTTTGTTAGTCCTGTCAGTTTTATTTGTAAAACTATGAACCACAGACCTGATTCGTAGAAAATCATAGGAGTATCTGTATTTTTTGTTTGTAAAAGTACGGCCTACGGTCCCGTTTCGTAGAAAATCATAAAATCTGTATTGTATTTGTGTGGTTTGGTAACATTTGCGACAGTTTTGCTATTGGGTTTTCATGTATTTAATTGAAAGCAGTCGTTCTGTTTATTATTCAGTGTTACTAGCTAATTAGCTAGGAGCTTCAACATTTTCCATAAATTTGTTAAGAAAAAAAGTGAAAATAAACTCCAAAACTGTTTGACTGATGTGTTTTAGGGTTCCGTACGTCAAAAGGTATAAAAAGGAACCTTTACAGGCTCACTCTCTTGTCCGTTTGTCTGTTCTTGTGTCACCACCGATTTTTTCAGGAACGGGTGAATGTATTTTGAGATTTTCCCTTTACTTGTGCTGCCCTTGCTTTTAACAAAAAATTACAATTCTAAGTCCTACAAGAAGTACCGTATAGGTTTTGGTTCGAAAACCTATAATATTAAAGTTCCCGTTGACCTAGAATCATGAAATTTGGCAAAAAGCAAAGTAAAGAAGTAGTTTAATAAAAAAATAGCTATAAGATTATACGGAATCGTCGGTGCGCGAGTCCAACTCGGACCATCCGGTTTTTTAATGGTTCTCGTTATTTCATCAACACATAACAAGCTAATTAGATAAAAATACGCACTTACCTTAAACAACGTCAATGCAATCAAACTAATAGCGAATAAAAAGCTTTATGTTACAGAATTTTCTGTTCACCTTACGACCTCTTTTACAGGAAAATGTTTGTTACCACCTTGATCTTTGAGCTGAAAATCGCGTGTGCGATACCATGGGTTCACACAATAAGCTGCTAAGGGTCCAAGTACACATTGTCGGAGTACGCCACAATAGCGTATTTGGCTGGTTCATGCCAGTCACGCTCAACTGCGAAAGGAATTCATTTGTAACGAAAAAGTTTTGCGATTGTGCGGAGGTATGGGCACCGTTGTGTAGATGTGTTTGCTCCTTAAAATGTTTTGAAGTGTTGCACGCTTCTATCGAATGCTGAAGGCATTTCTTTCAGTATTTTGTGACTCGTTTTTGAATGGCTCGTCTGAGAAAATTTCTCTCAACTTCGCATGCGGTATTTTACTCAAGTTTCTGACTTTGTTTTGACTTACGTTACGATTATTATTCAAAACCAGATTTTTACGCGGGTATTTGGTGTGCAAGCAACTTTGAGTCTCTTCTAATTCAACAAGAAGGTATATCACTGACCTAAAACAAAACATAACTTAACACGCAACATGTAACATAACATAACAGACGAAATATAACACGGTGGACCTCTTTGTAGTCTGGCAAATAAATAATAATAATAATAACTTATCTGGCGAAATGTGACATAACATAACAGGCGAAATGTGACATAACATAACATCTAAATCTAGTCCGTTGTTTTCTAACATTTTGTGTTTACATATCTTGACGTAATAGCTCTAGAAGAATCAGAGGTACAGGCTGTGTCAATATTGGAAGAACTTAAGTAGGTAATACACTGTAGACAGTGTGTTACCTACTAAAGCTTTGGCACATTTCGACTTTTAACACATCTGAGAAAATGTAGGTGTGGTGTTACTGATGAAGACTGACCTGTATCCTGTAGCATCTTTTAACTGTAAAACACTGTTGTGTGTTTGAGCCCCAACAATGGAATGGCGAATTTTGGATCGAACTATAAAACTTTCAACTCATTGAATCTATTATTTATTTGTAACGCTCATTTTTCTGTCGCGTAGTTCAATGTAATGTTGTAACTAAGTACCCAAAGTCAAGTAAATTACTTAAATAAACTAGAAATTCCAGCTAAAGAAATCTAGAATAACAAATGATACCAATAGGGTCTAAGTAATTGCCCTTTCTAGATGTTATTTAGCAGATGTTTTAGCACAGTATAAAGATAACCAGTAGGTCAGTGTCAAATAAACGCCCTATAAGCTGACGTAATTTCCTCGGGCCTTTTCATAAGGATAATCAAGTTGCGAACAGACTGAGAGTCGCGCGCGGCGCGTCGTTTTCTTAACGATAAATCACACAGTATACCCGATAGTAGCAGCCCTAGCACTCGACAGTCGGCATTGAATTCAAGGCCACGTCTGTGACTCTGACCTCCAAATACAGAAACGTCACTCAAGGGCTGCTAAACATTTGAGCAGCTCCTCTTTTTATGGCCAAACGTCACTTTTGAGTGGCATCTGTTAAATATAAGTGCTTCTTAAATTTTGAGTGACGTTTCAGTATTCGGGGGTATATCACACTACTGCTTATCTTTATACTGTGGTTTCAGCTTAGAGCACTTTGAAATCACAATAAAGGAAAGTACACTACATTCTTTTTACTATTTGCGAATTTGTAAACAGTTAGACTTAAGGTGAAAGCGTCAGGACGACCCGCGAAATTAAAGTTTTCTTACGTTCTTTGCAATTTGCAGGGCAGTACTAAGTTTTATGTTGATAAACATATCAGTCATGACTGTAAGACGTATGTAGCTACAGAATTATAATCATCAAAATCATCAATACAACCCTCCAAGTTCATAAGAGTCGAAGAAGGACTTTCACCGTGAAAAATTCGTTCATCGACTCTTATGAACTTGGAGAATTGTATTGAAATTAATTTACATACACAAGCCACGACACTAACACTATATACGATTATCTGTCGTCACAACATAGTGAGAACGGTACTTACCTAAGAAAATTACGTTGTTTACATTATTGCAACCAAGAATAAGAACGCATCATAGTCAGAAAGTGAGAAATAAAAGCGATAAAAATTTCTAAACGGCGATATTTATCAAGATACTTGAACTGGTCGTTTGTTTGAATTACTGTTTGTTGTTGTGATATAAAACAAAAAAGTGAAAAATAACTTCAGAAAAAACGCTTCAGAAGTCGGTGACCTTTTTTTGATTGATTTAGTTTTTTTGTCACCGACTTCTGAAGCGTTTTTTCTGAAGTTATTTTTCACTTTTTTGTTTTCTCTGAAGTCGGTTTTATTTTTTGTAAAAAAGTTTTTATTTTTCACTTTTTAGTGGTTCACATGTGCTTACCCCTTGACAGCGTACCGGCGTGATTTTAGGTTATGAACTGGTGTAAACAATAGACAGATATGAGATTTCGGCAATCCCAGTACATTTGCTATCATTTATTGAGGAGTTCCGTTGCATATCTCCGAAGTTCTTCATCAAATCATCATCAAATTGAATTGGGATCACTTCGAGAAAGTACAATTCATAAAACTACCCAAACCGCTTCTAGTGTGCCTATAAAATGTGAAGAATTCTCTCTATTTCTCCAGAATCGCATCATCAGCTACTGATTTGATGATTATAAGACCACACAGGAAGCACCAGCTTTCAAATAAAATAAAAACGATCAAAATCGGTTCACCCAGTAGAAAGTACTGAGGTAACAAATATTTTCGAAATCGGGTGTATTTTACACATGTGCGTACCCCCTCAGAGCATACAGGCATGATGTTACGTCATAATATAGTATAAACAATGAACCTACAAGCGATGGCAGCAATCACTGCAGATTTGCTGTGTATTTTTGAAGAGTTCCGTTGTATATCTCCGAAGATCAGCATCAGGTCTTCAGCAAACTAAAATGGGACCAAACGGGAAGCACCAGCTTTCAAACAAAAAAAGAACCATCAAAATCGGTTCACCCAGTCGAGAGTACTGAGGTAACAAACACAAAAAAAAAAAAAAAAAAAAAAAATACCGACGAATTGATAACCTCCTCTTTTTGGAAGTCGGTTGAAAAAGGAATAAATGTATTATATTGTATTGTAAGTTTGGTTCAGGTGATAAATTATAGCATAATTATGTGAAGTAGGATTTTATCATTACAGTAACAGCCGCACAGGTCAATCTTCACGGTAAAGCAAACCTTGCCGAGGTATTTTTTTGGATGGGTGACCATCTATTATGAACCAAGTCCCTTTCGTGACTTGGAAAGTATGACATGCCGTTGGTCACGGCTGTCAAAGCAGATCTTTAACAGTAGTTACAGGTACTAAGTCTGACAACTCTCTGCCAACAGGGCAGGGTATTCGTTTACCCGATTTTTAGGTTCTGGAAGTCAGATAGGCAGTCTCTCCATATGAAATAATGGTATTCAGCTGTATCCGGTTAGACTGGCAGCCGACTTCTACATAGTTGAAAAACTCAAGGCAAATATTTTGATGGCTTGAAGTAATTAACAATAAGTTGTTCAATCTTAGTCCAAAAGGCGACACAGCAGGCTATACATTTATACCAGTGTATCATGTCCTCGATTTTTAAACATTTCCCGTACAATGAGATATCCTCTTACATTGGTTCTGCATAGCTTGATTGGTCGTACGTTCAACCATAGATAAATGTTTCTAAAGTTGATACAGGTAGACCGATGACCTGGTGAAGGTTGCGGGAATCCGGTGGATGCGAGTCGCAAGGGACCGGACAATGTGGCGACACTTGGGGGAGGCCTATGTCCAGCAGTGGGCGTCTTTCGGCTGAGGTGATGATGATGATAAAAGTTGATATCAGACGCTGCATTTGAGTATTTTTTTTGCACTTTCTTTCTTTTGTTCTAAGACGTTTTTGATTTTTATGAGCATCAGTGAAAGAAGCCCTATGAATGAAAGACATGAATTAACAGAAATTGCAGCGTCTGAAAACTTTGGTAACAATAAAAACTACTTGGAACTGTATTCTCAGAGAATAAATTAAGAATTTCTTTGAGAGAAAAAGCAGTATCTAGGTAATTCGTTATAAGTACATTACGTGAGGTTTTCCAGCAGTAGCCATAAATTATAGCATTCTCAAGTAACGATACTAAATCTTCTACAAAAATTATATAGAATAGTGAGTAAAAGATAAATTATTGACTTGGAGCACCCTTGTGGCCTTTTTAATTCTTTAACTTTTAGCCGTTTTTCTTATTATAAGATTTTGAGGAAAATTCCAAATCTAATGTTTTATAGCATCATTGGCAAATGTACCCACTGCTGGGACACACTGTCTCCTCTCTACAACATTATTTTTTGTTTATACTAAACCCGAAAAGGGGTCATTGTACTATTATATATTTTGAACAACTTTTTCTATGGGACGAACCTTGAAATCGCGAAAAAAAAATTTGCTGTTCCCTACATTTATGTTCGCATAACTCGTCAAAATGTAGAGAACAGCTGATTTTTTTTTCGCATAGTTTTGAGAGCAGTGGTGATGAAATAAATTACACAAAGTAATGCGCAGGTTTGGGTTCTAACCGACGACGACCTACTGTTCGTAAGTCGGGGCCGCCAGCAAAGGGTTCCCGTTGCTCTCAATGCTATTGCTTCATATAATTGAACAATTGGCCTGCTCGGCAACATAAATAATGTAATAAATGTTGTTGAATTTTCATTATGAAAGGCATTACATTATAAGCGTGTTACACAATTACCCCGCGGCATCCTTTACCAATGGTTCCCATTTCTTTGTGGTGCCGACGCAAGCAGAGGCGGAATTTCCTATAAATTAATTTGCGTAGCGTATCAAACGAGCGAAATGACAAATGACATCGTGAGACACGTTCATTATACGCTAATAATAATTTAAGGCAGACACACTTGACAAATTAGCACTATTGTTTACTGCCAACGAATTTATTACCTACACATAACACGCTATGGATCTTACAAATGTTTATTCCTCAATTAGTCATTTGCAATTATTGAGGTGAAAATGAAATTCTTTTGTAAAGGAGACAATTTTTGTTCGAGGATTAGGCCACCCACATAAACTGTAGCATTTAATAATGAAACTTACATTGATTTCTTCCTTATAACCTCTAGATTCCAGTGGTTAAATAAGCTAAGCATTGTCTAACCGGAATAAATGCGAAAAATCTGCAAAAACACTTACGAAAACGAAAATAAACAGAAAAAGTATATAGACGCTCTGTGAGAAAAAGTAAATGTCAAAATAATGAAGTTGTCTATCAATCACTAAAAAAGTGGGATTATAACGTTCCGTGCCACGTTGATTGTTTAAACCATCTATGCGATTTTAGTGTCCTTTAAAAATTGCATTAAAAATGCTCACAGTTTAATAATACATATTTATTTTTATATTATTTCTGATTCTACAATAATTATAGCACATATGATTACCCACGGGTAGGTACCGTACTTTTTTTAGTAAACAGAAAAAACGCCCCTATTCACGTAAGTATTTACTATCAAATGACATTCGCCACAACAGGAATGATTTGACTTGCAAAAAGATATCATAACATAGCTCTCATTTATTATGATTTTAAGATTCCGTTTTCATTTCTACGTAATATTTCGTTTAATACCATAGTAAAATGGTTACTTTTTTTGGTGTTATTATGAATAATAAATGCCGCGACGAAGTGGGCCCAAATTCTTGCAGGTTTCCAAAAAGATGATCTACAAAAAGTACTTCAATTTCCTATTGGAACGGTGCTCAGTTGTTTGCAAAAGATAGAAGCGAATCCATTCCAAATAAATGTTACAGTTTGTTATTTCACAAAAGCAAAGAGTTCCAAAAACTATCGCCTTCTCAGAATATCCTCGTTTTCAAACTTGCATTCGAAATTCAGCTTTTTGCACTTTTTATTCGGCGTCGCTGTACCTCGCTAACCCTTTGACTTTCGCACTACGTCGTTCCAAGTTCCCGCCATTCTATTCCCGGTATTTTTTCAACATGTCCGAACTATCCGCAGATTTCATTACCTACGTTTGTACAAGAATTCGTGAATCACGTAACAACGGGATTCGAGCGTAATTCCCGGGCCCCGGGGCGCGGGACTGCCTGCCTCCGGGATTTAGCACGAACAAAGTTAGATGGAATAGTGTGGGATGGTAGTTTAACAACTTAATACAACATAATGAGAATTATTTACATTGTTTCAATTATAATGGAACTTGGTGTTCATGGGTTTCAGGAATTGCATTTAATTTCTTGGATTCATGGCTTTTGTAGTTGCACTAAAGTCGTGTATTTCTAGAACTCGTCTGTCACTTTCTGAGTAATTCCTACCCAAGTAGTGGTGTAGCATAAAATACCCGTTTACATTTAGTGGAGTACTCAAAGAAAATTTATTTGTTGCCATGATATTGGATGCACGCCACACGTGTGCAATGAATTTGATAATTACAATTTTGATAATAATGTTTATACATATACTCAAAAACAAATCATTGAAGTACGTCATCATTATTTCAGCCGAAAGACGTCCACTGCTGGACATAGGCTTCTCCCAAGTGTTCCTATGCGTGTTGCATCCAGCGAATCCCCGCAACCTTCATCAGGTGTTCGGTCTGCACCTAGTGGGAGGACTTCTATTGTAGTAGACATGTCACCATAAAATTGTCAAACACGTTAGATTGTAATATAACTAGAGAGATTGTAAACTGTCGAAAGATTGTCAAACGAACATACTGCTTACAATATAACGCATTATTTTTCAGTAGATTGTAATCTATCGAAGTGAAACAGTAATATTGTGAAATGTATGCGATGGAAGTCAGCTCGCTCGGTGTGCAGCAGGGGGAGAGAAGGAGGGGTTTCCCTTGCACCATGCCATGGTACCACTCTCATGAAAAGATAATGCACCATTCCTGAGAAATACCGATTAATATACCCTAAGCTCAAAACACTTTATATTCTCCTAAAAAGCGTAGGGGCCCTTTTAGGATGGGAAATCATCAAATGACTTCTCCCGCTCTGGGCGGAGCGGGAGGGAGTGTCAGACTCGTACTGACTAAAACCCATCCATGTTCCATCCTCGCCCTTTATGTTCCGGGGCCGCGGTATCTCTTTCGAACAGGCCCGCAACCCCGGCAGGCTTCGGCCCTTGCGGGCCCCTCCCCTTATGCTGACATCTCTTTGAGGCGCGCGTGGAACACAAACGCGCCGTCGACACGGCCTGTCGTCCTTCGACGGACGGACGGCTAGCTAGCCCATAGCCGACCGTCCACAGGCCCGGCGTAGGGGCCCCTACGCTGCATTTCTGTCTGCAAGGTTTGAAGGAACCTAACTAACCTAACGTGGGGGTGCCCCAAGTCCCGATTATGGGGGCTGAGATTCTTCCGTCGCATGCATTTCACAAAATTACGGTTTCACTTCGATAGATTACAATCTACCGAAAAATAAAGCGTTATATTGTAAGCAGTATGTTCAGTTGACATTATTTCGAGAGTTTACAATCTCGCTAGAGATATTACAATCTAACGTGTTTGACAATTTTACGGTGACAGACACAATAAGTAGCTATTATATTAACGTATGCAAACGTGTGTGTGAGCACTGCTCTCCTAGGCAGGTTATGAAAACCTGTATTAAGGAGAAGATAAGATAATTTTCTAAATGAAAAATGTAATAGAATCATTCAAGGGTTGTTGTCACGGTTTATACCACAACAGGATGGGAGTATGGCATTGCTGAGAAGAAAATAAGCTAGCTATAAAGTAAGCAGAAATGATACCTTTTAAAAAACTGACATAATATAAGTCCAGTCGAATATCATCGCCTTGTAAAATATTGAAGTTTGGAAGGAAATTTCGTTCGAAGTTTGCGATCGTTTCCACAAATATTTGATCCAATAAAAGTTTTGTTGTATTTATTTTTCATCGCAAAATTATTGGAGGTGGAAAACTTATCTAAGAGATGTTAACGTAAATATTAAGGCTTTTAATACTTTTGCGTTTACTTAAAGTTGGTTTTGGTGTTTTACCAAAATTTTCTTAGATCTTTCTTTTTAGTTCAAGACTGCTTTGGTTACTTCGATAAGAGAAAAATATCTGAAATTAGTTTTTTTTTTCGGAAATCATCACGTTGACTTCTCCCGCTCTGGGCGGAACGGAAGGGAGTGTCAGATTCTTTTGATTAAGGCGACGACATCAGCTAAATAAGCAACTCTGTTTGTGGTGGTTCAAACTTCGTTTGAAATACTGTTAGAATAAAGTTCTAATTAGCTTGCACGACAAAGTGGTTGTTACTTCAGTCACTGCGGGCCGAATAGTGCGAAATGAGTATTTTCGATCGATTTAAAACTAGAACTTAACTATTTAATTATAATTAATCCATCACTAGATGTAGTTTAGCATTTGAAATTTTATGTTATATTTTTAATTATAATTACATTGTCAATAAATGGCTAAACTGCTTTGAAAGAAAATTAAGAGGTATGTTTGAAGATTTTTTTGGTGCATTAAAGTTTGTCAAATTATGTTTTGAGTTCCATCAGTGTATGCAAAAAGGACTTCAAAATATAAAGTTTTTTTTTATTTGTCGAAATTATTTACAGTTTTAGAGATACACTGCTTTTAAAAACCGCCTTTTGGACCGTTTTCAAGAAACCTCCGCCTTAATAAGTTTTTGATCATTCATGGTCATGGTAGCCCATGCTATGCAAAAGACCTGCAAAATAAGTAAAAAAGTGTGCCAATTCGTAACTTCATACATTGAATGGGCTGGTGCGCTGAAATATCGGGAATTCAAAGCAATAGTAAACATGGTAAATATGTTTTAATGTTAATGATAATGACAGCATTAATTAAACAAGTTGGTTAATTTTATGATATTGTTGGGTATTTTCTGCCGTATATTTTATAATGTTTTATTTAATAGATTAAAATGATCCCTTTTGTTTCAATATTTATGTGGGAATGTAAGGTGAGTTAAGCGGCAACACTGATTGAATGAGGGAATATGAGATGATGGAGTGACAACTTACACTGTGTGTGTCAATACAGCGTGAAATTTTAATGGTTGTTTTCCCGCGGCAGGAAAAGATGAAGCTGGAATATTCTAGAAGTAGCTACAGAAACGAAAAACGCCGTTACATACGTAACGAAAAAACTTTGAAAAGGTACTATAACTGTGTTTTTATTTTATTGTTTATTGTATACTGTGCAGATTTGATTAGAGTTATAAAATAATGTAAGTACCATATTTATGCCAATGACACACAGGTTTACATTTCATTTAAGCCGGAAGACTACGAGCAGGCATTAAAGGATCTTAATGCAGATCTTGAGAGCATACTACAGTGGTCTAATTCCAACACGCTTGCATTAAACCCTACAAAAACTAAATTTATGCTTTTTGGTACAGTAAACCAGCTGAGTAAAATTAAACCCTGTACCGGCTGTGTAACAATTATGGGTCAACCTATCGAACGGGTTTACGAAGCACGTAATTTAGGTCTTATAATGGACGCGGAACTCCGTTTTCACAAACACGTTACTGAGTGAATCCGTAATTGTTATTATAGGCTTAAGATTTTATACAAAGCCCGTCCGTATCTTAGCGAAGAATTGCGTGTTTTGGTGCGGTCATGCGGACACATTGTATGGTGAACGACTTCTCTCAAAAACTGAAAGAATGATGCAAAGACTTTAGAATTCCTGTGCACGTTTCTGCTTTAAAGTTCCTTTTAGGGGACATGTAACACCCTTCTTAAATGATCATAACATTCTAAAAATGCTACGTCATTTTTAGAATGACTTACTTATGACTTAATTACTAGACGTAAGTTGCATCTGGCGACCCTACTTTTTGGAGTTATCAAGTCTCACTCCCCTTCTTACCTATACGATAGGCTGTCATGGTCTAGTAGGCACAGAATCAGTGAGGGAAGAAAATGTTCCCAACAGCTCTCCATTCCCCAGCACAAGACGGCGGCCTTTAGGGGCAGTTTCCGTTACGCAGCTACAAAATGTTGGAACAATATCCCGCCTACCATAAAGTTTAGTAAAAGTTGCTCGACATTCAAGTCAAAATTGAAGTTGTTTTTATTAAATCATCAAAATGAATTTCAAGATGTTCGAGCCGACATGTCAGCTATTTAATATAAAACCTAATTATTTTGTTTTATCTTTATCAATTCGGTTTACTTCAAGTATTTATCATTTACAATCTAAAACATTTTAAATTTTTATACTCGTTATCAATTTTACACGTTTTTAAATTATATCAAAATTTTACTTTATTTATTTAATTTTATCCATGTTATTAATTTTACACATTCCACCATATTTAGTATTTGTTATTGTTTCTTAGTGCATGTCATCCAATTTATTTTTGTTGCTATTCTATTTAATACAATTTTCGATTTCATCATTTGTGCTTTTCATCATTACTACTTTTTTAATATTTTTTATTAATGGGTACGGTATTTTATGAATATGCAACTCTACTACTGTTATTAATTTTATGAATTCTATAATTTTATTGTTTCACAATTTTATCAATTTTAATCAATTTTACAAATTAGGTATATCAAGTATATCATTACCACAATGTCATGCATTTTTTAATTTTAGCATTGTTTATCTAAATATTAAATTATTTCCATATTTTTGCTATTCTTTTTCTTTTTGCTCTTTTTATAAATTGACACTGTTTTTATGATTATCTTACGTTATGATTTTTATCCCATGTTATTTATTTTAAACATTCCATAATTTTTACTTTTTATTTTTATTATTTTTAATGTGTTTATGTAACATTATACTGTTAATTAATATTTGTGCAAAAATTTTAGACTTTATTATGTATTTGTTTATGTTGTCGAGCGTATGGCACTCGTGGGCTGCAGCTGAAAATCAGCGTCAGGTGGCACACCTTGTGTTGCCATCTGACATTATGCTGAGCTGAGACGCTTTTGGCATTATACTACTGTTTGTTTATGTATTATGTAAAATGTTATAGGTATTTTAATGTCAAATAAACACAATTTTCTTTCTTTCTTTCTTTCTGTGGTGACGGCGATCATGTTTCGGAAGACTGTCCGCAAAAGGCACAAGGTCCAAAATGGGTCCACCCTTTATAGCAGAACTTTTTATGCCATATTATTACTTTGCATAACAGCGGATAGCATAAACTTCATTTCGCAGAAAATCGTTTGGCAGACACGCATTTATCATACATTCAAACTCATAATTTTGTAAGTCAGAATCATCTAAAGGCATAAATTTCATATGCATAAAAATTAAAAGTCGAACCATCTTGTCGCAGATAGTTGGAGGTCAGTATCATCGTTTTGCATAAATTTCATATGCATAAACATTAAACGTTGAACCATCCTATCGCAGAAAGTTTAGGGTTAGAATCATCTATTGGCATAAATTTCATATCAATAGTCATTGAATGGCATAACTTATTAGTTAATCACTTTTACCAATGTTATTAATTTTGTACAATTTTATTGTTTTTTCTTAGTATATTTACGTCACTAATTTTATTACTGTTATGAATTTTATCCATTTCCCTATTTTGTAATTTTTGCATGTATTTCTTATACGTTATTCAATTATACCAGTGTTATTAATTTAATAAAATATACAATAAATTTACTTAGTTGGTACTAGTGCAAAATCTTTCGACGATATTATGTGTTTCTTTATGTTTTTCGAGCGTATGGCACTCGTGGCCTGCAGGTGAAAATCATAATATTTTGGGTTTAACGGCTAAATAAACATAATTTTCTTTCTTTCTTTTATTAAAACAGTAGATTGAGATCATGTGGTTTTTATTTTCCTGTAAGAAGCAGGCAGACATGCAAACAAACACACACCATGCATGCAGCAAACATGCAAACCTGCATACACCATGCATGCAGTAAGCATACAGCAAGCATGCAGCAAGCCTGCAGCAAGCATGCATCAAACGTGCAGCAAGCATGCAGTAAGCATGCAGCAAGTATGCAGCAAGCATGCAGTAAGCATGCAGTAAGCATGCAGCAAGCATGCAGCAAGCATGCAGCAAACGAGAATGCAACATGCAGCAGGCATGGTTTCTGTCACGGCTCCGGCGCTGCGGGGCCCCGGCGGTCCCACGCGAGCTTCTCGTCGCAGATGTGTTTCAACGCTCACCACCGCAGCTTCGGCTTGCTGGCCGGCTTAGCCGGCCAGCCTCAGCCGCGGCGGCGAGTGTTAAAACCACCTGCTCCTCAGCTCGCGGCCCGCCTCGCCCCTCCGCGCCTACGCGATTTTAAATTACATTCTAGGGGTAGGGCAGACAAGACTACGTGGAGTCGGTTTTGGAGCGATTCGTTTCTGTCACTAACTTTTCTAGCACAACATATTGACTTTTTAAGATAATATTTCAATTTTAAATTAAGGTTAAAATGCTATTTTGTGGCATTAAAAAATGGCAATACTGCCAAATAAAATTATTCCAAATGAAATTCTGCAATCTTCATAGTATGCCAAGTGAAATTATATCAAATAATCGTCGTTCTAAATAAACATTATTCTAAACGAAATTATGCGAAATTTGAACAATGCCAAAGGTAATTATGCCAAATAAAAAACTGCCATCTAAAAGTATGCCATTCGAAATTCGGTCATACACACATTCACCCAAACAATAAGTATATTTAAAAAAAAATATGCCTTTAATATATTCGTTTAAAGAAAATTATGCCAAGTGTGTTATGCTAAATGAATTTCGGAGCAACAAGATTCTGCCAGATAGATGGAACGGTACTCCCTTGATTTTCCTAAAATTTTTTGTCCGAAAATCATTATTCATAACACGTTTGCTATAAACTTCAGTAACCATAATGTTCAAAACACCGAAATTATGTTTGACATAACTAAGTTTACTTCTAATACTATTTTGTCATAATATCGAATACTATAATAATTGAATCTTCTAATTTTACATGACATAAAGTCGTATGTCCTAAGTATTGTATCACATAATGTGTATGATTCCGAATGGTCATTTATAAATTGTTAGTTGCTAAAAAATCCCTAAAAGTTAGGTTTTAGTGACAGAAACGAATTGCTGTAAATCCGACTCCATGCAGTCTTGTCTGCCCTACCCCAAGAGTGTTATTTAAAATCGCGAAGGCGCGGAGGGGTGAGGCGGGCCGCGAGTTGAGGAGCAGGTGGTTGTAACACTCCCCGCTGCGGTGGTGAGCGTTAAACCCATCTGCGACGATAACCTCGCGTGAGGCCGCCGGAGCCCCGCAGCACCGGAGCCGTGACAGAAACCATGCCTGCTGCACGATGCTTGCTCGTTTGCATGCTACATGCTTGCTTGCATACTGTATGCTTGCATGCTGCACGCTTGCTTGCTGCATGCTTGCTTGCTTGCTGTATGCTTGCCGCATGCTTGCTACATGCGTGCTGCATGCTTGCTTGCATTACATGCTTGCTACATGCGTTTTGCATGGTTGCTACATGCGTGCTGCATGCTTGCATTACATGCTTGCTTGCATTACATGCTTGCTACATGCGTGTTGCATGCTTGCTGCATGCTTGCTACATGCTTGCTTGCTTGCTGTATGCTTGCCGCATGCTTGCTACATGCATGCCGCATGCTTGCTGCATGCTTGCTTGCATTGCAGGTCAACGCCTACATACGATTAAACATTTACTTAGAATAGGACTTATGACTTTTATTGAAAACGATTTTATGTCTTTTGTATATTATTGATTGTAATACTTATGACAAACGGATGTAGAGCTTATAATATTTAGGCGTTTCAACTTTATGGCATATGATATTATGTGATTTAAAGTTCGGGTAAATTATCATTCGGACGAATGATGATTATGACAAAAACAATTATGCCATTTTAGATTATGGATTAAAAAGTTAGGTAATACGATAGAGAACCAGATGGAACCCGTCCAAAATACTACTACAAAACTGCAAGGAATATGCTCATATTGCACCGAAGTGCCTGCATAGAAAAAACATGGCTGTAGGCGGCCGTAAGGAAGATACTTCATCAAGATGGCATAGTTCCGGCATTTCCGGTGAAAGAAAGATCGCAACGGGCGGCGGCGCATCGACAAGTGGGGGCGGGAGCGACGAACGAGTGAGCAGACAAGCAATGTTCGGTTAATCACCGTTCAACAACGCGAATCATACGTCACACTCACTGAATGACGAAATGACAGATAACGGCAAAGATTTAAAATGTATACAAAAAATGGCGACGGTAAAACTATCATCCAAATAAAACAAAGGATATTCTCATACAACTGCAGATAGTTATGAAAGATGATTTTCCCGTTGCTCAAAGACCACGCCGAATTTCATCCGTGGAACAAGAAGAGGTTGACAAACAGGTAGTGGATTGGTTAAACCAAGGAAACGTCAGGGTAAGCTATTTAGAATATGCTAGTCCGTTGGTCCTGGTACGGCAGAAAGATGGTAGAACGGCACACTACATTTATATCATAAGTGAGGAGATAGTGGCTAAATAATAACAGCCGGGCTCGCCTAGGTTGGTCTGTGGATGGGTGACCACCTGTTTCATACCAAGTTTCCTCCGTGCCCCAGAAAGCATGTTAAGCAGTTGGTCCCGACTGTCATTTGTAGATCTTTGGCAGTCGTTACAGGTAGTCAGATGCCCTAAAGGTCTGACAATCAGTCCAGTAAGTACTTAGGAAAACATGAAAGAGCAGCACACAAATGCTCTCTACAATCACACTAGGAAGCCATCGAATGCAGTTGCTGTGGCTGAAATCGGCTAGCTGGCTTCATCATCATCATCATCATCAGTTAGGAAAAGGCTAGGCAGATGATGATTTACATCATAATCCGAAAACCGATCAACTGGAACGGATCAACTATTTTTGTTCCCAACGAATCAACCATTTAGTTGATCGGAACTTTCCAAGTGTATGTCTCTGTAGTCCATACCCAAAATAAATCCGCGACGTGCAACTGAGTCGTGGTGTGATTGAACGTCAGTCAAGCCTCGGTAAATACCAAACATACAGGGTGTTAACAACCCTTTACGAAGCCACCAATCAAACAGAAAACTATGTAGCTATACGCAAATATAATATTTACCCCAAAAAAATGGCGTTTGCAATGACTTTTTTATTTGGGGTTAAAACTAAACGGATTTGGATAAATTGTACAAAAAATATACATTAAGGGTGTAAAACGCCTCTTAACGAAGCCGAAAGGCAGTTGTTGTCCCCATCATCATTGCAATCATTTTTTTGTTCTACACCATACCTGGGAACCTTCTAGTTACGGAGATATTGGGAGTCAACAAAGTTATTTTCGACAAGTATTTTTTAAAATAAGTACTCGTAAGTACCTACATGTTTTTAATGTAAGATTATTACTCTAAAAAACAATTTAATAATCGAATAAATCTAATTATGAAATGACTTCATGTTAACTTGGTCTTAAAACACTTGCTCTGCCTGCAATTATTTTATGAAATTATAGTATGTACGGGCTTGTACCGCATGGTACAAGTTATTTTGTAACTTAGTAAGGGTGCCGGTTGCAAGACCTACCTATTTTGTTAACTAGCAATAACTTACTTTGATGTACAGAATGCTTGGTTGACTGCTTCGTGATGAGGTGGTTTACATTCTGTATATCGTTTATAACATGGATTATCATAAAGGATACTTTTTATCAAGTTAGTATGGTCCCGTGGGTCTGTTACCGACCTTCAAAGCAGGTGACGCTGCGGGAATAAGCTAGTAAGTACTTTTTCATAAAACAGAACGTTTATGAAAAAACTAGTTAAAAGACTCGCTTATCATCTGACGTGTTGATTAAAGAGACACCTGCCAGTATCAGTTTCATGTAAAAGTCTCCAGTTACAGTTCAAAGTTTTCCCTCAAGTGAGTGATGAAGCAGAACTGATACAATTCCTCACTACAAGTTGTGCAGTCACAAGTCTCGGGAGATCTAGATTTATGTCTGTGTTCCAGTCTGATTCGCTTTCAGCATGGTGCGAATAAATCTGAACGTTTAACGGGTGAATGTCCGTCAGGTTTGTTTACCTGTACAAGGGTAAAAAAGAAGTTATTTTGTGAAACAACACTTTATATTGAAACTAGCTGACCCACGCAACTTCGTCTGCGTCACATAAGAGAGGAACGAAAGGAAAAAAAAACTCCGTTTTTGCAACATTTTTCATTCCTGCTCCGCTCCTAATGGTCATAGCGTGATGTTATATAGCCTATAGCCTTCCTCGATAAATGGACTATCCAACGCAAGAATTTTTTAATTCGACCCGGTAGTTCCTGAGATTAGCGCGTTCAAACAAACAAACTCTTCTGCTTTATAATATTCGTATAGATAAACGCTTTGAGTTTGAGTTCGATTTCAGGCGATGTCACATGCAACGCATCAACATTCTCACAACACTAAGTTATGACGACACTGAGCATCTTGAGTCCTGCTGGGTAATTAAAAGGGCTACCACAATTTTTCTTGTATGTGTGTGTGTATTTGAGTGTTTGAAAATATGATCGAGAATTTTTGATTATTTCTCTAAGGAGTGCTCAAAATAAATATCATATTTTTCTTATATTTGAGTGTTACTCTTAAAACACTCAAATACACACACACATACAAGAAAAATTGTGATAGCCCTTTTAATTACCCAGCAGGACTTAACTTAACAATGGTATCTAAACTAATATTAAAAAGTTACTTCCATACTATAATGTCTTACGGTATTTTGCTGTGGGGACGGGCTGCTGATATTGAGTCTATATTTATTCTGCAGAAAAGAGCCATCAGAGCCATATACAATCTTCGTAGGCGCGATTCTCTAAGGGAACTGTTAAAGGAAATTAACATCATGACTATACATTGTCAATAAATCTACGAAAACATAATGAATGTCAGAAAAAATCTGCATCTTTTTGGTAAAAGAGGTGACAGACACAATTCCAGGCTTCAGACTCGCTAAAGTAGACTCGTCTTTCATGGGGTACTGTTTGAAATGCTATAATAAAATTTCACAAAGCATTCTTGAACTAAATGAAACCAAATTTAAAACATGCATTAAACGCACACTGTGTTAGCAAGAATATTACAAATTGGACGATCATATCGGTAATAAAAATGCTTGGATAGCACTAATTGTATTGTTGGAGCTGCTGAAGATTGTACAAATATCTTTGCATTGTATAAATTCACTATCTTTAGTATTATATAACCTCATATCCCATGTAAGTGCTATGTACTAGAATGCTATAATTCGCTGGAAGCTTTTAATTTTTTACTTAAATGTGCCCTGGTGGTTAAGAGTATGTCATGCTCACTCAAATGTCCCGCTGATGGTGGCGCATATGTCGGGTCATTTAGTTCCCTTCAAAATGTTTGAGCTGAATGGTGCGTCATGTTCGTGAACGGGCGCTGTCGGTTGGGACTGGTCAGCTCTTGGTTGCCACGGTTTTTTTTTTAAATTAATTATTTTATTTTTGAATTGTTTTTGCTTGTTTTTACTATGGACACTTTTATCGTGCACATCTCGCTACATTGTTCTCACATAATGCACCATCTCAACTGGAATTATGTAACCAAGATTTTGTAAAAACATTATGATTTAAAAGAGTGTCCATGGAGCTTGCCCGTTCTTCTCCATAGAGATCTACGCTAGGGAATGGCCAACTACAGTACTTTCACAGTTTTTATGTCTTGTAACTGAGACTGTAGCTACATTTCATTATCATCTTTATTTCGACAATTCAAAAGCGCCTGTAACTAACTACTTGAAATAAATGCTTTGTTTTTTTTTTTAAAGCTGAAGAGTTTGTTTGTTTCAACGCTTTAATCTCAGAAACTACTGGTTGGAATTCAAAATGTTGTGTTGATTAATCCATTTATGGAGGAAGGTAATAGGCTATATAACATCACGCTGCGACCAAAAGGAGCGGAGCATAAATGAAAAAGCTTGCAAAAACGGGGAAAATGTATTTCTTTTGTAAGCTTTTTCTCTTATAAGTGACGTAAACGAAGTTATGTAGGGCAGGTAGTGTACAGTCGAACAAACGATTTGGTTTACACTTCACAATGTAATTTGTTCGTTAAACTGTAAATCAAATAGCTTGTTCCACCGCGTACCAAATAAATCCAAATCTAACCATAAGCCGTTGCGTACTGGTTAAACCCGAAGGACAATGATTATTTTATACTTTAAGTTTAAATATGTTCTCATGTAAGTGAAAAGTAAATTTCTTAATCTATACTAATATTATAAAGCAGAAGAGTTTGTTTGTTTGTTTGTTTGTTTGGTTGAAAATTTCTTTTTGTGTTGGATAGTCCATTTATCGAGGAAGGCTATAGGCTATATAACATCACGCTACGATTATTAGGAGCGGAGCAGGAATGAAAAATGTTGCAAAAACGGGGTTTTTTTTACCTTTAGTTTTTCTCCCTTATGTGACGGAGACGAAGTTGCGTGGGTCGGCTAGTGAGAAATATGTCTTAAACCAGAAACCCCATCTTTACTCAATACAAAAAACTCTTGTGCCATCCCATTTTTCTGCAATGTTCTATTGAACTTAATCCCACAATCAACTACTGCACTCAAGCCAACATAATATATCACTGCTCACAAAAGCATATAAGTGTGAATAGTAAGTACATAATAGCAGTATCAGAGGCCAGTGGTACGGCATTAAATTATCTCATTCCATTATATACGAAGTTAGTAAGTTCAGCCACTTACTTCATTTACATGGAGCTACGAAATCCGGGAGGAGTCTTTTGTATTTAGATATTTATTGTGTTTAATGTCACGACTTCCAAATAAAAGTTTGAAAATAAATATAAATAAATAAATATCGCTGGACATTAACACACAGCGCCACCTAGTGCCACACTAAGCAAAGCTTGTGTCGTGGACACTAGCTAGTTGAAATACTACATATATACTTTTTTGTTTGTAAATACATACTTATCATACATATAAACATCCATGACTCGGAAACAAATGTCCGTGCTCATCACACAAACATTTGCTCCTACCGGGATTTGAACAGAGGACCCTAAGAACGTAAGGCAGCGTCACTACCACTACCCCAGTCGGGTCGTCATCAAATTAATAATACAAAGAGGAAAGGTTGGAATTTTTGTATTTAACGAATAAACTTAAAAACTACTGGACTGATTTGAGAAAACCTTTCAGCTTTGGATAGCTACATTATCATGGAGTAACATAAGCTATATTTTATACCCGTACTCCCACGGGAACGGGAACTACGCGAGTGAAACCGCGTGTCGTCCGCTAGTTTAGAAAAAAAAACATTTTTTTTCTAAAGCAGATGAACTTCTACTAAAACAGTAGAGTAAAAATGACTAATAAAATCGCTTTTTTCTCTTTTTTATATAAAATAAGAAAGAGTCGGTATAAATATGAAGTATTGTCATATTATTATGTCATGTATAGAGGACACTTTAGAAACAATAAGATAGTTTAAAAAGTATATAGGAAGGATCGTAGCAGGTGGCATTCTGCCTATCCCTTAGAAATAAGGCGCGATTTTTTGTATACTACGAGTAGATGAATGCAATAAAGTCTCTCGTAAAACATACTTGGTTACCCCAAAATAATATTCTGCTAAAATATAAAAAAAAACACGAGCTCTGTTACGGTTTTGAGAGCACAGTATGCAGACACATAAACCTAACCACCTTAAACTTTTGGACGCCATTGTCACATATACGTGACAAGCAAGCGCGTGCCCTGTACGCCAAACAACACAAATATGTGACAAAATAGTAGATAAAATTTGGCTTGGCATGGAGGGCACGCGCGTGCGTTCATGCTGTGGTGGTCAAAAGGTTTAACATGAAATCAAAATATAATATACTTTTATCATTAGCACTGTTAATGATAAAAGGGTAGTTTACAAAAAAAAACGAAAAAGTTCGTTAGTTAGATTTCAAACAAAATATTTGACGGGTATTTTTTCTTTTGATACGCAAACCAAAATTGACGAAGATACGACGCTTTTAAAATTCTCATTACGTCACGCCTTGGTAAATTTTTTAGTGCGTTCTGACGTCACCAGCCCCCATTCCCGTGTTTTGATGCGTTATCTATACTAATATTATAAAGCAAAAGAGTTTGTTTGTTTGGTTGAACGCGCTAATCTCAGGAACTACTGGTCCGAATTAAAAAAATATTTTTGTGTTGGATAGTCCATTTATCGAGGAAGGCTTTAGGTTATATAACATCACGCTACAATTATTAGGAGCGGGGCAGGAATGAAAAGTGTTGCAAAAACGGGGATTTTTTTTTCCTTTCGTTTTTCTCTCTTATGTGACGCAGACGAAGTTGCGCGGGTCAGCTAGTATTCAATAAAGCTTCTGCCCGCGACTTCGTTCGCGTGATTTTCCCGCTTGCAACATTTCGTATTGCTGCTCCGCTCCTATTGGTCATAGCGTGATGTTATATAGCCTTCCTCGATAAATGGACTATCCAACGCAAACAGAATTTTTCAATTCGAGCTGGTAGTTCCTGAGATTAGCGCGTTCAACCAAACCGACAAACAAACTCTTCTGCTTTATATATTAGTTTATAGATTTTCCAATACTTCTGACGCTCTATATATATTTGCAATTTTTTGGCAATGTCGTCATACCTATTTAATATTGTAATCTTAGCAGTTCCTGGTGTTGGTCGTGGCGTGTGGGTTATAAATCAGAGGTCGTTGAAAGTGCCCGAATATTGCGGCGGGCTGTGATATTACGTGTACTGTACACGGAGGGTAGCTAGCATTACAAGTGGGGGTGTACTAAAATAATAACATTGAAAGCGTGGGAAGATGATGTTCTTGTAGGGAATCATGTCTGGTGCTCTTTATTTTATAAGAATGGAACATCGTGGCTAAATAATAACAACCGCTCGGGACAATATTTTGGTAAAGCCGTGCTTGCCTAGGTTGGTCTGTGGATGTCGTTGTCTTTATAGGTAGTAAGTTGCCCAATAAATCTTACAACCAGTCTTAATTATTACCCAATACTAAATGGGGTTGTGGAGGTCAGATGGGCAGTTGCACCATGTAAAATAGTGGTATAAGTACAGCTGCATCCCGTTAGATTGGAAGCCGACCCAATACAGTTGGGAAAGGACTAGGCAGATGATGATCCACAGCCTTTTTTGCAGGCTATTTGTTCCCGACAAATATGTCGGACACCGCCAGTGCCGCCGGCACAATCTGTTTGCTCCACCGTCATCTAAAACTGTCGCCAGAGCTGAATCTCCGGTGTGTCGTACACTTAGGACGCTCAATGCCCTTCTGATTGCCAACCCTGAATGTGACGTGTTTGCGGATGAATGGAGTAAAGTTATGCGGATATGCCTGATGTTCTGTGAGAGAAAGTATACAAGAGTGTCAACTGTTCCATGTTAGTTTTAGTAAGTAATTTAATTCAAACCATTGAATGGCATCAATTGATTTTTTTTACTTTTGTTTTGTATATTATTGCAATTAGTGCCTCTATGTTAATTATTGTAATTGGTTTTTACCGTTTTAATTAACGATAAAAATAAAATAAAATGATACATATAAGACCTGTGCATATTTTATTTAACTATGTGTGTGTGCCACAACAACATATAGTTCGCGCAACGAGAAGCTACAATTTTTGTAAACGAAGAATTTCTAATAAGATACGTAGCGACAGTGGAATCAACAAGAAATACTCTCAAATTCAATCAACTGAAATTATCAATTGTAATACGAAACTAACGAGCAATTTCACTTGGTCGGGTTATATTTTTGCGATATAAAGCGCTGTCGTCTAATGTTTTGTGGTTCCAGTCCCACACATAATGTGTCATCATGGAACGTAAACATTTGGGCCGCCATTTTAAAGTAAGATCACGCTGGCGCTGTCATTTTTTCATTTGATCCAAAGGTTGCGAACCCTAATGTGTGTTTACATAATTTATAGCTGCTCGTGGTGGGGACTAAAGTTGGGGAAAAGGCTAGGCAGTTGCAGATGATGGATTAACAGCGTCGATGGAACGCTGTGTGAAAGAGCTGGATGCTAAGGCGTCAGTCATCATCATCATCATCATCATCAGCCTATAATGTCCTGCTGGGACACGGCCTCCTCTCAATGAGAGGGTAGGCGTAAGTGAGACAAGTAAGTAAGCAATTTTTTTTAAAGTTTGTCAAAAAGTCGACCAAGTACCTCCTGTATGAAGGATCGAAACTGTTAGATGATTGCACTAGCGACTCCTCTTGTAGAACATGTTTGGTTACGACAAATTCTTTTTTTAGTTGAAAATAGATAACACTTACAGTTGGAAATCTAAATCTAGTATAAAATAACTTGTTCCTACTGTAGTTGTCTAGCAGTTTTTGAACTGACCCTAAGTAGTGCAGCCGTGGGGCACACATTTCTGTTTATATTTTTTTTCTTTGTGTATCTTGCTGTATTTAATTTTATGTTAATTATTTATGTCTTCTTTAAAAAACAGTGAACGCCTAGTGGCATGACCGTCCTGTCGGACTGTCAAAACATAGGTTTTAAGTTCAAACCCAAGACATACGTACAACGACAGACGTAGTAAGCGTCATCATCGTATCTTTGAATTGCCTACATCCACATTAAATACCACATTTAATAGCCCCCTAACACGTATGGCAAGGCAATATAATGAACGATCTAAACGAATAGATTACCCCATTGATATTTTCTCCATGAGTTTCGCTTCATACAGACGTTCCGTATTTAAACAATGTGATGAGTTCATGTCTTAGTAGTTCAAATTGGTTTGTTTTGTAGTAATCTAGGTTAAGGCCCACTAGGCACTATTTTTATTGTTTTCCTCTGTCTCTAATGCTCATGTATCAATGTCATGCATACCTATTATTTGCATGATTACTGTAATGTCAATTTTCGGTGTTATGTAATTAGAATTGTAAGTGATTGTGCTGTTGGTGTGCTTATTATAAATAAATAAATAAATAAATACACCTCTGATTTTTCGGATTCATGTGTTTATTGTATAATTATCACTTGCTTCGGGGAAGGATAACACCGTGACCCAACCAGCATGCCTGAGGGATATTTCTGGCAAATGTAAAGCCATGCCAATGGGCCATGGGCGGCAGAAAAATTGACGCACGATGAAGAAGATTTCGTCTTTTTACCCCCGACGCAAAAACGACGGGAAACATCCACACAGACACGTCAAACTTATACTCGTAACAGCGAGTATAAGTTTGACGTGTCTGTGTGTGTGTGTGTCTGTCTGTTGTGGCATCGTAGTTGCCAAACGGATTAACCGATTTTCATTTTTATTTTTTTGTTTGAAAGGGTAATTAGTCGGGAGTGTTCTTAGTTATGTTTGATGAAAATCGGTCCAAGGTGATCGGTCCGCCGCCACAAAATGGTGGATTACATATTTTTTAACAATTCTCTCATTATGGGTGTCAAATGAAAGAGCTTGACTAGTACAATAACGTGTACTACATTGAAAGGGAATAAGGAATACTAACTAAAGAAACGAGATAAGAAAATTGAAGGGATGACTGGTACTTACCTAGTCGTCTAATAAACTTTTAGTACATAATGTGTCGCGGGTTTTTAATTTTTTTAATTTAATTTAATTTGTTAATCTATTTAATCCCTTATTCGACATAAATGAAACAAGTTAAGTTAAAAGGATATAATTAATTGAAGCCGGGATGCAAACCGAAATTCCTCAGTGAAACTGAAGCTCACTGTCATATACGATCCGTTTCAATTCGTGTGTCATCGAACGCCTCGTTAATTTGTCACGCGTAATCCCTAAAGGGGCGGAAATGCGAGGTCCTTTTGTATTATACTGAATGAGGCACATGTTGTCAGATGAAGTGGCAATGGCTTTGTTTAAATAAAAATTAAACCTGACGCTGGTATTTCTAATGTGTTGCGGTTGTGGGGGCTTATTCCTCAAATCCCCCCTAAAAGTCCCCCTAAGGGTTACCCCGTTGTAGTAGTGGAATCTAAAAAGAAAAGTCTATTATTACCCCCTGATAATCCTCCTTAGGGGGGGAAACTGGAATCGAAAAAATACTTATGCCAAAAATCCCCCCTTGATTGTGCTCCCGAGGGGGAATGAAAAAAAGCAAGAAGTCTACAATTCCCCCCTGAGGTCCCTAAGCCTTAATTTGGCTAAGAAGTGCCTCTGCTATCGGTGCTGGGTGACGTGACTAAAAAGTTGTGTGGTTATCGGTTGTCGTGGTATGGACATTTGATGCGGAGGAATGAGGAAAATATCGCGAGGAAAGTTTTGAGTATGAATGTGAATGGGTATATGAGTAGAGGAAGACCCAAAGAAACGATGGATGGACTGTGTTAAGAATGAGGTGGTAAGAAAAGAAGTGTCTGATGAGATGACGAAAAATAGAGGAGTATGGAAGAAGAACACGTACTGCGCTGACCTCAAATGAATAGGGTAGATGACAAAAAAATAAGTAATTCTGCGAAAAAATTATTGCCTGAAAACGCCTTTTTTTGGGGTGAAAAATCATATTTCGTGGTAGACCTCCAGGTATCGTACTGAAAACGTTGTGCTGATGGATGGGTTGCATAGTACTGGGGTTGAAGAGGTGTATAAAGTCAAAAATCTAAAACAAAAACTTGTATTTAAAAAAAACTCATGTCAAAAAGTTGGAAATTTGACCTCCAATATCTCCATAACTAGGAGGTTTCCAGGTATGGTGTAGAACAAAAAAAAATGGCAATAGCGGCGGGGAGAACAAGTACCTTTTGGCTTTGTTAAGAGGTGTTTTACAACCTATATACTCGTATGTATAACAGCTCAGTCTGAAAATACTGGTATTCAGCTGCATCCAGTTGGACTGGAAGCTGATCCTAACATAGTTGGGAAAAGGCAGGCAGATGGTAATGTATAATGGCCATAGGAATTCGTAAGAACTAGAATGGGCGGTATGTGACATTCGATCCGTTTCTCTAGGAAACTGATCATGATTCTACATAAAAAGACTTCAATGAATTTATTGAATAAATATTCATAATTTTAGTTAATATTTCATCCATTAAACTAAATTGGTGCAAATAATTTTCTTCTTGACAATTTTTTTTTTTCAGAAAAAAAGGGCAAAAAACGTATTTATTTTTTAAACCGCCATTAGCACAGAGCCGAATTTGGGCCCAATGCGTTCCATTCACTCAGTTTGATTTATTCAGTGACGCCCCTGTGTTAAATTATTACGGTTAAATTATTTATTTATTCATTCGTAATAATATTTTGAATGTAGGTATGTTATGTATACTCAGATTCAATATGCAGAACCGAAATGACTGAATGAAGTCATTTGTGTGGTAGGATTATTGTTTAGTTTAATTTAAATTGATTGAATCTTATTCTACTTTTTCTGCTACTTTAACAACAACTAATAATGAAACGCACACTGATTTCTTCCTTATGATCTCTAGATTTATATTCTATTCTATTATAATTAAAGCAGATATGATTACTTACAACTGAGTACCGTACCTATTTTTTGTAAAGGGAAAAAACGTCCCTATTCACGTAAGTATGTTATGTCCACAGCACGAATGTTTTGACTCGCAAAAAAATATAATAATATAACATATGTATTATGATTTTAAAACTCCGGCTTCGTTCCTATGTAGTCTGCCGTTTATTACGATACTAAGATGATTACTTTTTTGTGTAATATGAATAATAAATGCAACATTTGGATGTTGCAATTTTTTTATGCCCACTTGGTTGGAGCCCCAGTGAAGCCCGGTCATAACCTAGTCTGTTATAATTTCAGCGGCTGTCGTCAAATAATTAAAAAAAATAAGATTTGAAGTCCACCTTAGTCAAGTTTCACATTAGGTAGGTCAATATTTCCATCCATGCGGCAAACAATAAAACAAAAAAAAAACTTTTATCACTAAAAGTGTAAGTTTTCTCAATACCGTAACACAAACTATAATTCACAAGTAGAACTTGTAAGCGGCAAACAATTCCACCTCGTTACCGCCGCACCTGGGAACTATCACAAGAATCCGAAACACTAAGATTTATCACGAACACTTCTTCTGCCTTTATTGGACCTCAAATTCGCCATAAAATAATTCTTCCGCGAAAGTAAAGCACAAAGAGGAAGTTCCCAAACATTACGGCTTCGGCCACAATTCACTGGGGCTATTGAGGGCAGGGCCGGACCGGCTATCCGTAGGTCTATAATGGCATCAACAAAACAATAACTTCATTCATTACGGGCACAACGTTGTGCGTGGGACGGTGATTATTTCGCTTTATTGTGAAGCCAAGCGCGCCGCTACTGTTGGTCGGCGTTTTAGTTGATTTGTGAGCGAGGAGCACAGCTTTTTTTGTGTAATTTTAAACGTATTTCATATTTCTTTAGATTTTTCGATTTTTGCTTATATTTTCGAAATAATGTTCAAATATCGTTATTAAATGGATCATTGTGCTGTAGTGTTTGGTCTGTGTAATTTTAAACGTTTTTACATTTCTTTCGTTTTTTTTTTTTTTTTTTCTTATATCTTCGAAATAATGTTCTTATATCGTTATTAAATGGATCATTATGCTGTAGTGTTTGGCCTGTGCAATTTTAAACGTGTTTACATTTCTTTCGATTTTTAAATTTTTGCTTATATTTTCGAAATAATGTTCCTATACCGTTATTAAATGGATCAATAAGCTGTAGTGTTTGGCATGTGTAGTATTAAAAGTTTTTGTATTTCTTTAGATTTTTAAATTTTTGCTTATGTTTTCGAAATAATGTTTCTATACCGTTATTAAATGGATCTGTATGCTGTAGTGTTTGGCCTGTGTAATTTAAAAAGTTTTTGTATTTCTTTAGATTTTTCGATTTTTGCTTATATTTTCGAAATATTGTTCCTATACTGTTATTAAATGGATCAGTATGCTGTATTCTCTGCCCTTAGGTATCTGTTTATGCATGCATGTAATGTATGGTTCGGACATAGGATCTTCTGTCCCGATGACGTCATTAAGTCGCATGTTGCCTTGTAATTTGATGTAAATTGAACAAGGGACAACCATACTGTATCTACGGGTATCACTCGCTTTCATCCTATCTATATTTTTTAATCACTGTATACTAGGGGGTAAGTCTGCTATTTCCAATGAATTGTAATAAACTGATGTACGTGATTACTAAACTCGATATTTTTTTCATTTAATAATTTCCTTTTAATTTATTGAGGCGGAGATCCTTGAAAATCGACGAAAACGCGGTTTTTAAAAGCAGTGTATCTCTTAAACCGTAAATAATTTTGACAAATAAAAAACTCATTTTTTTATTTGTATATTTTCAGGTCCTTTTTGCATATAGTGATGGAACTCAAAACATAATTTAACAAACTTTAATGCATCAAAAATATATTCAAACTTACCCCTTAATTTTCTTTAAAAGCAGTTTATCCCTTCATTGACAATGATAATAATATAATTAAAAAAATATACCATAAAATCAAATGCTAAACTAAATCCTAAACTAATTTATTATTAAATAGTTAAGTTCTAATTTTAAATCCATCGAAAACACTAATTTTGCAATATTCGGCCTGCAGTGACTGACGTAACAACTACTTTGTAGTGCAAGCTGATTAGAAAACAAAAGTTTGAACCACCACAAACAGTGTTGCTAATTTAGCTGATGTCGTCGCCTTAAGAGATCATCAAAGCTGACAGAAACTATAACTTTAGTGCCAATGATGGGCCACATACCGACATGGTTCCGTCAGCCTGCCCCTATTATCAGTAAGTACTCAAAAATCAAAATCATCAAAATCAAAATATTTTATTTCACATAGGCCTGGATGGGCACTTATAAAACGTCGAAAAAGGTGCACGGTTCGCGTTGGTCGATTCCATGGAGAAGAACCGGCTAGAAACTCCATGGTTACTCTTTTCAAATCATTTGGTATTACAATATTATTATGTTTCATTACAGCATTAGTTATCATGTATTACTCTTTTTAATCTTGTATGTTTTTGTTTTGAATTATTGCTGCATGTTTTATATTATTGAATGTCACTTGAACTTTATATTAATATTATTAATTAAGATGTATGTAATGTATCAAACACAATTTAATTGTTCATGATAAATAAATAACAGAAATAGTACTAAAGTATGGGGAGACAGCGTAGGCCCGACAATAGGTCGTTGCTTGCTATACAAAAAATGTACTGTGTCTGGAAACAGTCAAAGCTCAATATAATAAATGTACATTGTGGCAAGCGATCGATTTCCCACTTCCAATACTTTATATTTACAGCGTTCTGTAATTCTACTATATCACCCACATTCAAGTTAATAAGGTCGAACAAATAGTAGCACACAAACACCGTTTGCCCGCAAACCGCCCCGTACTGCTGCATTAAAATCGCATTACGATGTCGATACTTTATATCGATATTTGTTACAGCACTAGCACGACAGTACGAATATGTTCATTTGATTCCAATACATTTTTACTTTTATAGCAAATTGGTATCCGACTGCAGCGGTACGCGGTTGTAAAAACGAACTTTATTTTGCTGCACATTTTGTAAAAATATACGATCGTATTGTTAAGTGAAGTGGTGGAATATTTTTAAGTTATCGTTGTTATTTTCCAATATTGAGTGGGAAATGATATTGATAAGGCAGATGTTTGCTTCACCTTTGTGTATAAGTGACCTAGTTACGTAAAAACCGCAGATACTGCAAGGTTCTCTATCTTCGAGGTAAACAGGCTGGTTGAATAATGATACTGGCCACATTTGGGTGCTCAAACTTACGCTAATGAAAACTTTTCTTTTTGAAAAAAAAAAAATGATCGTTGATCTGACTTCGTTACTAGGTGCCAAAGCCAAAACGCTTGAAAGAACACACATCACATACGCTCGCTTACTGACACTTTCGTTTGCATAAGCTTTCGAGTATAACCATTAGGCGCCAGGCTCTTTAACCTGTATTTCAACCGGTTGATATGTGAACTCAGCAACACCCAAGTCGGTTGCTCCATCATTGACGGACAATATTCATAAATAATATTAGTTTTGCGGACGATATGGTGTTGCTGAGCCCATCAGTCAGTGCGTTAAAAAAGCTCCTTCGAATCTGTGAAGACTATGCGGTGACTCATGGTCTCAGGTACAACTCAACAAAAAGCGAGGTCTTAGTGTTTAGGGCGCAAAATTTTTTTTACGACTGCGTTCCTTCGGTAACCTTGGGCGGAGATCCGCTGAAAAGAGTCACTCGTTTTAAGTACTTGGGGCACTGGGTCACCGATGGGCTGTCGGATGACGCTGATTTAGAAAGGGAACGTAGAGCGCTGGCTGTCAGGTGTAACATGCTGGCCCGCAGGTTTGCACGGTGTACGAAAGAGGTTAAAATAACACTGTTCAGGGCATTCTGCCAGTCGCTGTACACGTGCGCCCCGTGGGTCAGTTATACACAGGGCTCGTACAGCGCTCTACGAGTCCAATATAATAACGCGTTCCGGGTATTACCGGGGCTGCCGCGCTTCAGTAGCGCGTCCAGGATTTCTGTAGCGCGTCCAGGATGTTCGCGGACGCACGCGTTCCGGATTTCGGCTCGTTGCTGCGCCTGCGAATCGTATCACTGATGCGTCGCGTGCGCGACAGCCCCAACAGTCTCGTGGCTACTGTAACCGGCAGATTGGATGGTCGAATAATGTGTCGCTGGGCGGCACACAGACCGTCATTCAGAAATGTGCTATAGGTGGTTGTTTTGTTTAACGTGTTTTAGTTAGTAACTGCCATGTTTATTTTATTTTTTGTTTTTGTTTGTTTGTTTTGTTATGGATCTCTGGTCTGAAAATAAAGGTATTACCTATATACAGGGTTATTTTTTGTTTACACTAAACCCGAAAAGGGGTCATTGTACTCATCATTTTGAACAACTTTTTCTATGGGACGAACCATGAAATCGCGAAAAAAAATCAGCTGTTCCCTACATTTTGACGAGTTATGCGAACATAAATGTAGGGAACAGCTGATTTTTTTTTCGCGATTTCATGGTTCGTCCCATAAAAAAAGTTGTTCAAAATGATGAGTACAATGACCCCTTTTCGGGTTTAGTATAAACAAAAAATAATGTTGTATATATAAATTAGGTCCAAGTGAAATTAAGTGAGGTTGTGTTCCTTGCAGTAACATACCGAAACCAGCGCCATCTATCTGCGACTAGGAAAGAGTTGAAAATAAAATCCCTCATTGACAAATTAGAAAGATAAAATAAAACACTGATTTTATTTCGCAGCTGAAAGTGCCAAATTCTTCGCCAAATGAGCTGTCTCAATTTAAATGTCATTATCACGCTAAGGAGAAGATCTGGTCAGATATGTTTTCGGTGCCGAATTAATTATATTTTGTACTAGTAGGTACTAGTGTTTAAATATGTAAGTATTACTTACAAATTGGATTAGATTTATAATCTCTAGAATAAATGACTTGATTTTGAAAGGATTCCCTTTAGTTCTCTAGTACCTGCTATGGCTAAGTAGCAAGACAATTCCAGATCTTTTTCTAACCATTCAGATTTAAGTAAATAAACTGTTAAAAAAATACGATGGATAAAAATAACTCCATGAAAAACACAGAGCGATGAAGGGTGCACTGAATTATTCATAAATTCTAAACGAGAAATCAAAGACCGCCAATGAATATAATTTACTTACGATTTTTTTCCAAATTCGCCCCTGCGAGATTTCGAACTTTTGTTTGCATTTTGAATTATATCAAAATGTTTTTTTTTTGTTACATGAAGTCGTCATGGTCTGGTCTAATAAAAAATGTGGTAAGTTTACAATAATTCGCATAGGGCTGAAAATCAGCAGATGTAGGATCAGTGGAGACTTTGGTAGTTTACGCCCACGGCTTCATCTTCGCGCGTAGCAGGCGTACCACTGCAACTGGGACAACAACACCCCGTGTGTTAATCCGGGTTATAACCTATCTGTGTGTCGAATTTAATTAAAATCCATTCAGTCGATTTTGAGTAAAATACTAACAAACATCTGCTCATCAATCCATTCTCACTAACTTTTGCATTTAAAAAGTAGTAACATAATTACCCAAGACTGCACTAATTTTCAGCCCTATGGGAAATATAGTACCTTAATTTAAATGTATACAGAGCGTTAACAGACTAAGGAAGAAAAAAAAATGGATGGGTTTAAATCAGTAAAACTCAGCCACTCTCACCCGCTGAGAGTGGGAGGAGTCATTTGATGATATCCCATATTTTTGTGTTTGTTACCTCGGAACTTTCGACTGGGTGAACCGATTTTAATGATTCTTTTTTTGTTTGAAAGCTGGTGCTTGTCGATTGGTTCCATTTTAATTTGTTGAAGATCTGATGCTGATCTTCCGAGATATACAATGGAACTCTTCAAAAATACACGGCAAAGCTGCAGTAATTGCTGCAACCGCTTGGTTGTTTATTGTTTATGTAACATAGTGACGTAATATTACGCCTGTTTGCTCTGAGGGAGTGCGCAGAAGTGTACAATACACCCAGATTTCGACAGTTAGATATGTTAAGTTCTATTTAATGGGATTCTGAAGAAATAGGCACACCGTAAGCGATTTGGGTAGTTTTAGGAAGAGTACGTTCTTGGAGTGATCCCATTTCAATTTGGTAAAGATCTGATGAAGAACTTCGGAAGATAGGCGACGGGAACTCCTCAATAAATGATAGCAAATGTACTGGGATCGCTGAAATCTCATATCTGTCTATTGTTTACACCAGTTCATAAAAGAAAATCATGCCGGTACGCTGTATAGTGGTAAGTACATGTGAACCACTAAAAAATGAAAAATAAAAACTTTTTTACAAAAAATAAAACCGACTTCAGAGAAAACAAAACAGTGAAAAATAACTTTAGCTTCAGAAGTCGGTGACAAAAAAACTAAATCAATCAAACAAAGGTCACCGACTTCTGAAGCTAAAGTAATTTTTCACTGTTTTGTTTTCTCTGAAGTCGGTTTTATTTTTTGTAAAAAAGTTTTTTTGGGTGAAAAATCATGTTTCGTAGTGGAACTCAATGTAAGGCACTCAAAAACATTGAGCTGATGAATGGACTGAATAGTACAGGGATCGTGGAAGTAAAACTTAAAGTTGGACATTGATCCTTAATATCTCCGTAACTAGAAGGTTCCCAGTTATGGTGTAGAACACAAAAATCATCACAATGACGGGGAGAACAAGAGCCGAACGGCTTCGTTAAGAGGCTTTGTAGACCCTTTATTTTGACTTAATTGGCAACACAATACTTTATTCATTTATTTTGCTTTATGTATTTTGCAGTGGCAGCAGTAATCGAGCGAAAAAAATTGTGTGGTGGATCGACTTTACTTGTATGTTAGGTATACGATTGCGATTGTTATAGGTTACGTTTTGAGTTCCGTGTTTGTGATGATAGCTTTGTCAAAGGAGGAGTTTAACGTTTTTCTACAAGTGTCCTTAAAAAGCATTTTTTTTGCTAAGAAACTATAAAACAAAAATATTCGCTGTCATTCCGAGATTATCAGAGACATAACTAGCGTCTGTATCACATTATATATGGCTTATGCCATTATTGGGGCTTAAAATACGGTAGGTAAGCAACAAATCTGAGCTTAGCACCGCGCCGCCGGGTGGCACCGCGAAGCCTCACAAATTTGCACCCATTATGCCTGATACGGGATTTGCCGCGATTCTAAATCCTCGCTTTTCGGGGATTCTGGAACAACAAATCCAGGGTGACGTATCTTAATATGTTGTTAATTTTGAATGAATTTCATTATGTCGTCTTTAACGAGGGATCGGAGAAGGAAATGTTATTCCAAAAATGTACATCTTTTTGTTATTGGTCCCGGGAAAAGCCCCTTGTCTCGTATTAAAAGTATTTTTTTTCCGTTCTCATGAAAAATTATACGTGGGACTTCGTCGCGTATTTTTTCGCTTTAGTACTTACTTACCTACCTATATTTGAGTCACGTACAATCAGTCAACGCTTTCAAATTCTCCATAGTAGGTAAGTTTCCAAGCAGAAGGGCAGCCGATATCGATAGGAAACACTATTTGGAAAATAAAAGGGACAATTTTATCTGATGTTTTGATCAATGTAGCTGTTGTTGTTAATTATTGCTGCCAGTTAAGATGACAAAAACGGTCATTGACCTACATTTATGAAATTGTCAGACTGTCCGGTCACTATCAAAGATTGGCCATTGATAGTCAGGACCAACGGCTTAACGTGCTTTCCAAGGCTTGCAGGAGGCTTGGAATGTAACAAATAAAATAAAAACATACTCGTACTTATTATGGATACAAACATCCATGACTCGGAAACAAGGGTCCATGCTCATCACACAAACATTTTAATTTAATAAATCTGCAGTACAAGTACGTAAGATTTGATAGGACTCGATAAGATAAATTTGACAGTTATTCTCGATAAAATGAGTTTTTATGGAGTCAAAGCTCATTTTATCGAGAATAACTGTACTTGTACTGCTGATATATATTTTTTTCGATATCCCATAACTCAAGGATAATGAGACCATATCAAAGAATCAACTGGTAATATTATGTTTTTTTTTGTTTTCATTTTTGTAAAAAATAATTCGACAAAGTCACTATAATTATTGTAAAACACCATTACATGAAATATGACACGTTACTTTTCCTTAGCTTTAAATACGAATTAATTAATAATAAATATCGCTGAAAATACCTCGTGAAAGCCGAGAAAGATAAGCAAATAAAGTATCTTGACTTGGCTCGCGAGGTTGTCGACATGTGGGAAGTGGACTCAGCGATCATTGTGCCGATAGTTGTGTCGGCGCATGGCTTAATTGCCAAGAGCCTCGACCAACACCTGAGGAGGCTCTCGTTAGGCAGCTGGATCAAGGGCTTGATTCAGAAAGCGGTACTCTTGGACACGGCCCGTATTGTTAGGAGGTTCTTCTCTCTGGAGCCCTGACTGCCGGTAGCTTGGACCCTGTTCCCGATACAGGTGGACTACAATTTTTTATATTTTTAAATGTTTTTTATATATAGTTTTATAATAATATTTAAAAATGTAAAAGATTTGTATATAATTAAATAAAGGAAATAATATCGCTGGACATTAACACACAGCGCCACCTAGTACCACACTAAGCAAAGCTTGTGTCGTGGACACAAGATAGTTGAAACACTACATATATACTTTTTTTGTTGTTGTAAATACATACTTATTATACATATAAACATCCATGACTCGGAAAAAAATGTCCATGCTGATCACACAAACATTTGCTCCTACCGAGATTCGAACCCTAAGAACGTAAGGCAGCGTCACTACCACTACGCCATTCGAGTCGTCATTAATTAAGGTTTGAATGAAATTGAATTACTCGTATGTAGCAATAAAACTTAAATTATTTTTTTTTGAGGTTACATATCACAATTTGTTGTAGAACTCAATGTAACGCACTTAAAACATTGTGCTGATGGATGGATTGAATAGTACGAAGGTCGTGGAGGTGCTAAAAGTCAAAATCTTACAAAAAAAACTTGTATTTAAAAAAAAACTTGTCAAAATGTTATAACTTTGACCCCCCATATCTCAGTAACTAGAAGGTTCCCAGGTGTGGTGTAGAACAAAAAAATGATTGCAATAACGGGGAGAACAAGTGCCTTTCGGCTTCGTGAAGAGGTGCTTTACACCCTTTATTATTCTTTCTTGCATTCTCTTCTTTTTCTTCTTGCATTTTTGGACCACGTTCTCGGACTTTTATTTGTAGAAATTTCATGTTTCCCTACAGTTATGGGATATAAATGAAAACACGTCGTATAAACCTGTGCAAATGAAACAGGCATTTCAACAACTCGAAGAAATATTCAATTACGTACGACATTCGTTTTAGAACTCATAAATTATTCTCCAATAAAATTAATATTCCTCCTTACCTATGTTTCGTACTCGGAAGTTCGCACTCAATTAAAAGTTCAATTTCGAATACCTATTATAAAGTCTATTCATAATTCACACTTTTGTGGGTTTGTTTTCATAAAATTTTAAAGTAAAATTCGTAAAATGTATTTTGTTTTAACAGTTGGTACTTACCTAAGTACTGTTAAAATAATGAAATGACAGGTAATCAAATGAAAATGAATGTGAAATACCTCGAAAAGGGTACTTAATCACATGTTTGCTTCGAAGAGTGCATTTATATTAGATTAACTGACCCACGCAACTTTGTCTCCGTCAGTGAGAAAAGTTCAGAAAAGGCATACATTTTCTCCGTTTTGGCAACATTTTTCATTTACGCTCCGCTCCTATTGGTCGAAGCGTGATGTTAAATAGCCTATAACTTTCGTCGATAAATTAATAATCCGACACAACAAAGATTTTTTCAATTCCAACCAGCAGTTCCCGAGATTAGCGCGTTCAACCAAACAAACAAGCTCTTTAGATTTATAATATTAGTATGGATGATGTATCTATTTCAAAATGTTCACATTTCAATGCGCATAGAATGCATGTTTCCAATAATACTGGCGGCCAAACCAAGTAAATACACAAACATTAATAATTCCAGCGCTCAATCGTACCAGAGCAAACTACAATTTAAAAAATACACAAAACAAAAACAACATAACATACAGCCAGTCAAAGTTGTCAGCCTAAAAAAAATAAAACACGATAAAGCCAAATCTGGAAGCGCGAATAAAAAATGTTGCCAAGTAAAAAACTCAGGGCAAGTAAAAAACGGCAGTAAATTGCAACATAAATTACGTAAGAAATCTGTAATACTGGGAAGGTGGGCCGTTCATCACAATTAGGAGTCTTGGAAATCGCGAGAGCATTTGTGGAAACGGTTTCTTTGTTAACGGGTTCTGATTGTGTTGGGGTAAGCAGAGGCTGTGGAATATTTTTTTATTCATCCATCTTACATAAATTAAACTTAAAATGTCACTTACGGGGTGGTATATCTTCCGTGATTGTTTATATTGGGCTCCTGATATTTCGACACTAAAACGAACCAACTAACTAAACCATAGCTAGTCAACCCAGAAATGAGGAGATCGAGGTAGGTAGATATTATTCGTGTGTGTACATCTAGTGGTACATATTCTGCCAATTCGCTGAGATATCCCAAGATATTGATATATAAACTGAACAGGTTCTGAATATTTTTCATATTGACTTCAGTACAAACTGTTCCAAATTCCAGCACCCCAATACATGGTGAATTTTAATTAATGCGACAAAATGAAATTGGAGCTTCAGTTACAGTAACGTAGTAATTGTATACTGATTTTTCTACAATCTAAATCGTTAAAAAAAAATTACGCGATTATCGTTTTCAAAAGGTTCATTGATGTTATTATCTTTATTTAAGTACGAATTATCGGTATTCCAGTTATATGCAAAATAAATAAGGCAAAATTAGGTAAATGACCGCTATATTGAGCACTGCGATGAGTTGAACGTGATTTTTTGATACTTTTATTATTTTAACGGTTTTCGTAACACTGATCAATTATTTTTTAATTTTACATTTGATATTTTATACATTTTCTTGACAGCACGTATTATTGTATATTTAAATTTGTAGCATCTATTCAATTTCACCATGTATACCTACTTTCGGCTTGCGTCATTCCACTGCTGGTCGTTGGTTTTGTCAGCTCGTCCCGCCATCTTCTAAGAGCTTCGAACTTCGAACAACGTTGGTATCATCATCATCATCATCAGCCTATAATGTTCCCACTGCTGGGACACGGCTCCTCTCAATGAGGGGCGTTGGTATTACCTATCCAAATATTCTAGAAAGAAACATCGAAACAAACTCAGAAATAACAGTCGATTTTTCAGTCAAGATAACCAGGTTATCTGAAAATCATGCAGATTAGTGGCTGAGATGTTTTTTTTTGAGGACAGGTGTACTCAAATATGTGTGGTTCGTAAACGTATTTGGGAAGATTTGTCCATAGTGAGTGCCCGAATATGTTAGTAAAAAATTGGTGTACAAATCTTTAGAATAGTAGAATATAATTCGATACCTTTGGGTAGAAAGGTCGTATAAACCATTTTGGCCAAATTGAGTTATATATACCATTTTTCTCGGATTTTTTTTCTCTATCGATCTGTATATACGAAATGCAGAAATTCGCACAAAAATGGTTAATACGACCCAGAAATTTTCGGTCATAGCCTCTCAAAAACGCTAAATTTTCAATGTAAAAGCCGAATGTTTCTTTTTTTTAGTTTTGTTATGATGTAATGACCATACTTTATATAAACTCAGGGCGTAAAAATAGTGGTTAATTATAAATGGTTTATACGCCCTAACGTGTTAAATGAATTACCTAAACATAGTTTACATTCGACGTCGTAAATCCAAAGGCAGTTCGCGACGTTGGTGTATAAACCATATTCATTGCAAGAAGCACTTTACGACCAACACACAAGGCTCGCATTTGGCGCGCAGCGACAAGCAGAAGAGCGAGCGGGATAGACACGATACCTTTGGGTAGAAAGGTCGTATAAAACCAAAACCCGACTTTTCAGGAGAGCAGAAAATCAATTTTTTTACATAAAAAAATGATAACTTTATTGTTTTAAAAGTTATAAAAAAATGATCTATGAGAAAGCTTCTTACAATTTGCAAATGGAAAAGGTTAAATCATCAAAACCTGACTATCTTCTTTAGTTTTAAAGTTAGCTTGGACTTACGTCTAAGAAAAAATCAGTTCTTGGTTAATACACCCCATGAAAATGTACTATACAAAAACTGTATAGGTCGTATATCCATTTTTGGTAAGCTTATGGTCACATTTAGCGTCGTAAAAACCCATATAATGTAGTTTATTTTGTATTAAAAGCCATTTATAATCATAGATTAATTGAATTCTGACTAATAAACAATCCTGTTACTCGCAGAACTAGTAGGAACTCAATTATTGTTTTTCTAATAAGTACCCAATAATGGTCGATTCAAATAAAATATAACTACCTCAAATACGAAATCAACATTTATTAAGTATTATAATACCTTCTAAACAACATTTACTCTTATTTCAATAATGGTACAACATACGTAACAGGTTTAACATTTTTAAATTGAAAAAATAATTATAACAACTTAAACTGAAAAGTGAAATAAAAAATCTACTCATAAAAAAAAGAAAATTATTTAAACTTGTTGTAAATTAAAGTCATCAGGCATTTTAATCATTTATAAAATTATGAATTGATCGTCTTTTAAATTTATGTACTTACATATTTAATTAATATACTATTGAATTGCAACTAAATATAAAAAAATACAAAAATATCAAGCACAAAACGTATAACTTATCTACTAAAAAGTAACTGATTTATATTTAATAAATGACGATTTCGTATTTCAGGTACTTTTATTTTATTTGAATCGACCATTATTAGGTATTAGAATAATAATAATTGAGTTCCTACTAATTCTAAGAGTAACAGATTGTTTATTAGTCAGAATTCAATTGATCTATGATTATAAATGGCTTTTAATACAAAAAAAACTACATATATGGGTTTTTACGGCAGTAAATGTGACCATAAGCTTACCAAAAATGGATATACGACCTATACGGTTTTTGTATAGTACATTTTCATGGGGTGTATTAACCAAGAATTGATTTTTTCTTAGACGTAAATCCAAGCTAACTTTAAAACTAAAGAAGATAGATAGGTTTTGATGATTTAACCTTTTTCATTTGCAAACTGTAAGAACCTTTCTCATAGATCATTTTTTTATAACTTCAAAAACAAAAAAGTTATGAATTTTTATGAAAAAAAAAAATAGTTTTTCTGCTCTCCTGAAAAGTCGGGTTTTGGTTTATACGACTTTTCTACCCAAAGGTATCGACTGTACTGGACTCATCCCATTAATACTCAATTCTCACTTCTTTATTGCATTCCATATGTATAACATAGATGGTGGAACAAAGTAATAGATCAATGCGCCCTGTCGGGCAAAGTAACAAAATCAAAAAATCAAATCAAATCATTTAATCTTTGCAAACATGGGTTATAGGTACATAGATTTTCTTTTAGAATAGAGTTCTCCACATTTTGCCGTCACATAGGCATGCAAATAATTGGTTTACAATAGAATTATAATTTAAAATTAGTGGCATGTCATTGGAATAGTATACAATAAAAAAAAATAAGAAAATGTCAACATTGTCAAAAAAAAAAAAAAACAAAATGATCAAACAGAGAGAGAGAAAAGGGCTAAATAACAATTCAATAATATTATTCTAAATGATTGTGTATGCTTGTTTCCTAGACCTTTCCAAAGCGTTCGACCTAGTCTCATATAACGTGTTATGGGAGAAGCTTCGGAGGGCGGGAGTTCCGGCTGCATTGGTGTCAATATTATCTATCTGGTATGAAAAGCAGAGGAACTTTGTTAAATGGTCCAATGCATTATCAGAACCATATAAACTGAAATGTGGTGTGAGGCAGGGGGGTCTGACTTCCCCAAGAATATTCAATATTTATGTTAACAACTTGCTTGTTGAGCTCAGCAGCACTCATGTCGGTTGCCATGTAGACGGAGTTAGTTTAAATAATTTAAGTTACGCAGACGATATGGTGCTGCTGAGCCCAACAATCGGGGGAATCAGAAAGTTACTGAGTATATGTGAAAGATACGCTGAACAGCATGGGCTAAAGTATAATCCCACGAAAAGCGAGTTACTCGTTTTTAAGGGAAAAAATAAAAGTCCCTCAAATGTCCCACCCGTAGAACTGAACGGGTTACCTCTGAACAGGGTGTCACAATTTAAATATCTGGGCCATATTGTGACAGAGGATTTGAAAGATGACTTAGATATGGAAAGGGAGCGCAGGGCGCTGGCTGTGAGGGGAAATATGTTGGCACGCAGGTTTGCTGGTTGTTCAGCACCGGTTAAAATAACACTTTTTAAGGCATTTTGTCAAATATTTTACACCAGCAGTCTGTGGGCTAATCATACCCAAAAAGCAGACAGCGCACTGCGCATTCAATATAATAACGCCTTCAGGGCGCTGTTGAGGCTTCCACCTTACTGTAGTGCGTCAGGGATGTTCGCGGATGCGCACACTGACGATTAATTCGCGATCATGCGCAAAAAAGTGGCATCAGTGGTACGCAGATTGAGGGGAAGCAGCAACAGCATTCTGAAGGTTTTTTTCAGAAAGGCTAGAAGGGCCTACGATGGATAGATTTATCAAGCTGCATGTCAGACATGGGTTTTGATAAATCTTCCACAAAATCTGGGCTGTACCTAGATACTCGTATTTGTGTATTGTCTTAATTTTTTGTACCTACTCGTGTGTTATAACTAACATAGATTTTAAGATTGTACTGTTTTTTTTACTAACACGCTATGGGCCGTCGACGCCTGAAAATAAAAGATTTTTATTTTTATTATTATTTATTTATTAAGACCATGATTGGTTGGTTGGTTGTCTTTGAAAAACGCTTTGAGCGATAAGACCGCGTATTGTGTCACTCCTTTTAAAATGTTTCACATTTTTGTATATGTAATTTTTATGGTGTACATAATAAAGTGCATTCTATCTATCAATCTATCTTTGCTATGCCCGAAGAAGTCTATGTTCTGGAGTGGCGACCGCGAACCGGGAGACGTTGTTTTGGAGGACCCGCTAGGTGGACCGATGACCTGGTGAAGGTTGCGGGATTCCGTTGGATGCGTGTCATAAGGGACCGGTCAGTGTGGTCATTTCACGAAAAATAATGCTTTTATTGTAAGCAGTATGTTCGTTTGACAATATTTCGAGAGTTTACAATATCGCTAGAGAGCACATTATAAAACTTAAGAAGACGGGTGTTTGGGTTTGGGTTTGTTCTGATCGTGAGTTTAAGAAGACAATCGCTAGAGAGATTACAATATATTAAGGCGCAGGTTTCTTGAAAACTGTCCAAAAGGCGGTTTTTAAAAGCAGTGTATCACTAAAACTGTAAATAATTTCGACAAATAAAACAACTTTATATTTTGAAGTCCTTTTTGCATACACTGATGGAACTCAAAACATAATTTGACAAACTTTAATGCACCAAAAAAAATCTTCAAACATACCTCTTAATTTTCTTTCAAATCAGTTTAGCCATTTATTGACAATGATAATTATGATTAAAAATATAACATACAATTTCAAATGCTAAACTACATCTACTGATGGATTAATTATTATTAAATAGTTAAGTTCTAGTTTTAAATCGATTGAAAATACTCATTTCGTACTATTCGGCCCGCAGTGACTGAAGTAACAACCACTTTGTAGTGCAAGCTAAATAGAACTTTAAGTATTTCAAACGAAGTTTGAACCACCACAAATAGAGTTGCTTATTTAGCTGATGTCGTCGCCTTAACGTGTTTGACAATTTTACGGTGACATAATATTATATCATGCTTATTATTATTTATTAACGAATACAACGCGGGTGAACCCACGGGTATATGCTAGTAGGACATAATAACATAGGTAAACGTACTATTTAACAGGATGTACCTGCACTGCAGAGACGAAACATTTGCTGCAATTAATAAAACGGGCCCGTACATCCGGATTATCCTTCTCGCTTACGGAACCCGATTTATCGACACGAGTTTGGATTCGAATCCAGCTTGAAGTTACGGCTTGAGTTCCACTGGGTGATAAGCTATTGAAACAAGAAATTCGGTGATAAGCTATTGAAACAAGAAATTCGGTTTTTGAAGCGCTCGAAGTGAAATTAACAATCTAGGGATCAAACAATTTGTAAGATTGTTTTTTTTTTGATACAAAAAAACTATAAATGAAACCTATCTGAAGAGGACACAAAACGGCCCTTTTTCCACACCAACGTAGTCCCTTGTTTTCTTCCTGGATAATCCCAGTAGCGCAATATTTTCTTTACCAAAAACTGTATGACCACTATTGGCATGGCCCTGTTTTCATTTTTCATAAATTAATTATTAATAAAGATAAAAATTTCAAAAACCTAAAAACTTGGCCACATTTTGCTGTGGTCAAACATTCAGTAAACTTTGACTAGATTTTATAAAACCAAAAATAAAACCGACTTAATATTTAGAAACAAAAAAGTGAAAAATAACTTTAGCTTCTGAAGTCGGTGACAAAAAAATTAATACAATCAAACAAAGGACACCAGGACTTCAGAAGCTAAGGTTTTATTTTTTGCTAAAAAGTTTTTATTTTTCACTTTTTAGTGGTTCACATGTGCTTGATATACATGGAAAGTGCATACCGTTACCATTACAACAAGCCCAAACACGACTAGGATACATTGTCTCGTTATGGAGTTCCGTGACTCTTGGCTTCATCATCAGATCTGATGGTAGAATGGTTCTTATCGAACGCAAATGCTTCACTTGTTGTAGAAAATACCAAAATCGCAACACGTTATCATATAAAATTTGAAGAGTTCCCTCGATTTCGCTAAGATTCCATCATCAGATCTCAATTGGTGGCTATGGGACCATTTAAAAAGAATACTCTTTCCAACAAAAAAAAAGGATTTTTCAAATCGGTTGGCAAGCGACGGAGTTATGCCCGAACAAACATAAAAAAAAATAGAAACATCCGAATTGAGAACCTCCTCCTTTTTAAGAAGTCGGTCATAAAGGACAACATAGGAACACGGCCAAAAACTTTCTTTAATTTTTAATGAAAAAAGTAGTTAAATCGGTCAAGTTTTGGAGAAGTAATCGGGGAACTACGAAACGTTGTTATTGTGTACTTTTAATTGGTGTTTTCTGCTGTCGTCTTTTTCACGCACTACGCGACAGCAATACATTTTACAAATACCTATCACTTGATTCTCTCGAGCTTATTATTCCTCTTAAGGATCAGTCAAATTATTAACACACAGCGCCATCTAGTGCCACACTAAGCAAGGCTTGTGTCGTGGACACCAGATAGTTGATATACTACATATGTATGTACTTTTTTGTTTGTAAATACATACTTATAAACATCCATGACTCGGAAAAAAATGTCAATGCTCATCACACAAAAATTTGCCCCTAAGAACATAAGGCAGTCTCGCCCACCTCTGCGCCATTCGGGTCGTCAAAGCCGAATGGCGTAGAGGTGGGCTCGTGGTGGGTGGGGGATCTATAAAGAGATCAATCCTTCAGTTACTGATGGTGCATGAAATGTGTACAGGTGACGCTATTTTCACAACAGTTTTTTTTATTATTTTACGTTTAATTAAAAACCTAGAGCATTAATTATTTTTAAGTCTGCTACTTTTGAAGATATTGAAGATTTTATTTTTCAGGTGTAGCTAAACATTATAGTAAATCTTTGTTTTTTATGGACCGTCATCCTTATACCTGTATGTGGGTCGAGAGTACAACTAAGGCCGTCGATACATTTACGACTAACCTCGGCAGGGTATAAATCTTAACTTAGTACCGATTTTAGGTCTCGCAGTAAAAGTCGTTCGGAGAAAAATATTAGTTTGTTTTAAGAGGGCTATCACCTTTTCTCTTATATTTGAATGTTTGACTCTAAAAACACTAAAATACAAGAAATATTGTGATATGAAAATCAAAATCAAAGCATTTATTTCAAGTAGGCCAATTACAAGCACTTTTGAATTATCGAAACAAAGATGATATCATAGTCCTCTTAATCACATTTTCCTCCAAATGGAAATATATACTGTATTCATTTATTTTTTGTTAGTCGATTGGAGTGTCCCACTGCTGGGCAAAGCCCCCCCCCCCCTTTCTCAGTCCAAACCTCGCTACGCTATATCTGGTTATGTTTGCTCTGCAAACAAGATCAGATCATCCCACTTTCGCTGCGGTAAGGATAAAAATGTAAACATGAAAACTAAAATAAAAATGTTACTGAGCAGCATTGGCCTAAGAGCCGCGGTGCGGTGGCCCAGTGGTGGCGGCCCCGACTTACGAACAGTAAGCCGTGGGTTCGAACCCAGGCAGGCGCATTACTTTGTGTATTTATTTCATCTCCACTGCTCTCAAAAACGCTGAGGAAAACCGCTTACTTCACTGTCCCTCTCACCGCACTGACTACATTCATCGATCGTTTTTCATCCAGTCTATTTCTCTGTGGAATGCGCTTCCCCAGGAAATCAGGATGGCAACCAATCGTTTATCCTTTAAAATTAAAGTTCGCGAGTACATTCGGAAGAAGCTGGCAGTTTCGTCAGAACGGTAATATTTTCCCAATTGTCTGTCTTTTTATTTTAGTATATCCGTACAAAGCGCTATTTAATTTAAATTTAATATACATTCATAGTATTTTATATAATTATATGTATAGTATTTTATATATCCTTGTAGTTTATCGTAGTTTTAATAAAATTATTCGTGAAGTTTCAGGAATGACACCTACCACTGCTTGTCTCTGCATCACCTAAAGGTAGACTGGTAGAGAATGCCATTGGCATTAAGTCCGCCTCTGTACTTTGTGCTTGAAGTGTTCAATAAATAAATAAACGGCATGTTCTAGAACCAAAAAATCGAAAACATGTGACATCTACCAACCCGCACTGGGCCCGCGTGGTGGATGGGCCATCATGCACCCTTGCGCAAAATTCGCGCTTTGACGTGGAGTTGCGGACACCAGCCCATTGTACAAATACACAGTGCACCCCAAAAAAAGAAAGTCGTTTCCCAGCAATAAGTTTTGCTGCAATAAAACTTATAAAGCGATCGTTGCAACTAAACCTAAGTTTAACGTCGTCGATGTGTCGTCAGCTTTATATGTAAGTAGGTAACTATTGGGAATTGCCCAACACCTTAGCTAGGTTTTAATGTGGTTTCGGCTGATCAAGCTGGTTTATCGTAAGGAGTTACGTGTTCTGAAAATATCATTTTCTGGGTGTTTACCCCACTCTGAGACCAAGAGATGGACTTGCCCATTCTCATTCCTGGAGAAGCATTAGGAACATCTTGGCCTAGTAAAGTCACATCATCATCATCTGCCTAGCCTTTTCCCAACTATGTTGGGGTATTTTCCAGTATTAAGAGCCCTCTTACAGTCCACTAGCGCCGCCAATCGAAAAAATGTCATAACTCGTAAATAGAATCAAAAATACAAAATACCACATTTTCTATTTTTGATTCTATTTACGAGTTATGACATTTTTTCGATTGGCGGCGCTAGTGGACTGTAAAAGGCCTCTTAACTGGGTTGTGGAGGTCAGATAGGCAGTCGCTCTATGTAAAATACTGGTATTCAGCTGTTAGAACTGAATAATACGATTCCCCTTGTTTCTTACCTGGTTATCAGACTTTTTGGGCCATTGACTACCTGTAACGCCGGACAAAGATCTACAATTGACACCCGGGAAAGGGCTGGTAAAGTATGTTATGGCAAGAAAAGAAGTGTCTGATGAGATGACGAGTAATAGAGAGTATGGAAGGAGAAGACATGCTGCGCCGACCACAAATGAATAAAGGCAAGAGGCAATGATGATGATAGTATTTCTTGCCTGAACAACATGTGAGGATTCAAGAAAGCTTGAAGATTAATAAACCTATAAATAAATAAATATCGCTGGAAATTAACACACAGTGCCATCTAGTGCAAATAGTGTTGCACTAGCAAGGACACCAGATAGTTGATATCTATTATTATACTAATATTATAAAGCAGAAGAGTTTGTTTGTTTATTTGATTTAACGCGCTAATCTCAGGAACTACCGGCTCGAATTGAAAAAATATTTTTGTGTCGGTTAGTCCATTTATCGAGGAAGGCTATAGGCTATATACCATTACGCCACGACTAATAGGAGCGGAGCAGCAATAAGAAATGTTGCAAAAACGGGGGAAATTGTATTCCCTTTGTGAGCTCTTTCTCTCTTAAGTGACGCAGACGAAGTTGTGTGGGTCAGCTAGTACTACATATACAGGGTGTAAACCCTCATCACGAAGCCATCCACCAAGCACTCTGTACATGAAACTAAGTAACTTCACATAAAAAATATTGCTTGGAAACGACTTTTTTTTGGGTGAAAAATCATGCTTTGTGGTAGAACTCAATGTAACGCACTTAAAATATTGTGCTGATGGATGCTAATATCTTCTGATCTGACTGTAAAAAATAGATCATGGTATCTTCTGATCTGACTGTTATTTCGCTCGCGCCATACCACTTTGTTAGGAGCTTTTATTGCAGTTTGCTTAGCCTTAGGCATGACAGTGTTTAGATTGCACTCAACCGTCAATGGCAGGTGGTCCGACCAGAAAATACCAAAAATAGGTAAAAAAACTTTTTAAGTTAAACGGTTTTATGTTAAACATACGAGTACATTGCAATGTTTAAGATAAATGTACTAAAAACCAAAAAATAATAAAATAGATACAGTCGTGGGAATTATAAACATATGCATAGACTAGACTAAAATAAAACCGTGGGGCACGTCAATTGTCTACAAATTATCGACTCAATGTGCGATAGAAGAATCGTTTAATTCGTCGTTAGGCAGTTGGCCCGCAGACGGTGAGGAAATTACTTACTATTTTCTTGCTCATGGAAATTCCAATAGTTATACACTCCATGTAAATAAAAGAGATGTTTCAACTAGTTTATCGTTGGACATTCACACTGTTGGCTGGCGAGGAATCGTTTCACTGCTCGTAGTTTGTCTTTAATCGACAAAACATATGATAAAAGTACTACTCGCTCACCACTATGAAACCCTAAAACTCGCTTATAATCGAGCTTGCTAGCTTGTTTCCACATTCTAGCCCTTCTTATCACATGTCCATCGTTGTCGGTTGAACAACTGCCTAATTATAGTGTAACATTACAAAACAAACATTTTAATCAACGATTGTAGACAATTGACGTGCCCCACGGTTTTATTTTAGTCTAGTCTATGCATATGTTTATAATTCCCACGACTGTATTTATTTTATTATTTTTTGGTTTTTAGTACATTTATCTTAAACATTGCAATGTATGTTTAACATAAATCCGTTTAACTTAAAAAGTTTTTTACCTATTTTTTGTTTGTAAATACATACTTAATATACATATAAACATCCATGACTCGGAAACAAATGTCCGTGCTCATCACACAAACATTTGCTCATACCGGGATTCGAACCCGGAAATTCGACGACTCGAATGGCGTAGTGGTAGTGACGCTGCCTTACGTTTTTAGGGTCCTGGGTTCGAATCCCGGTAGGAGCAAATGTTTGTGTGATGAGCAAGGACATTTGTTTCTGAGTCATGGATGTTTATATGTATAATATGTATGTATTTACAAACAAAAAAGTATATATATGTAGTATATCAACTATCTAGTGTCCACGATACAAGCTTTGCTTAGTGTGGTACTAGGTGGCGCTGTGTGTTAATGTCCAGTGATATTAAAAAACCCAGGACTAACCCAGAACGTAAGGCAGCGTCACTACCATTACGCCAATCGGGTCGTCGAGTTCATGCGAACATATTGTAGGGAACAGCGTAGTAAAAGTCGTTCATATTGATGAGTACAATAACCGGTCGAAGATTACGGATATCGTACGGAGACACAGTGTGGAAACACAGATAACAAAGTATTTAATGTAATAAAGATAAGAGAAAATAAGGATGACAAAAAAAAATAGATTCGGAATTGTAAAGCATCGTGTCTGTTATATCTGGAGAATATTTCTAACGCTCCTTGTGGTCATATTTACCTATCTATCACTAACTTCATCAAACTGGCACTATTTAAATGTAAACTCTCTACCTATTCCTTTTTTGAATAATAGATGCTGCTCCACGAGCAACACCCAGGACCCTAAATTCAGAGGTCAGATTGAAGATAAATAGATCAACTTGTAAATGTCCGAACTTAGAAACAAAACTGAAGAATAGTGCTTATCTTTCCGAGTGAATAGAAAAGAATATAAGGAAAACTTTCTATTTGTAATCGGTTAAACAAAGATTTAGGCCTGGGCCTAAATTTAATACACAAATTTGGTGGCACAACTTACGAACAGTAAGTCCAATGACTTAGTGTTCGTAAGTTGGGCTTGCCTAGGTTCGAACCAATGTTCGAACCTAGGCAAGCGCATTACTTTGTGTAGTTGATTTCATCACCACTGCTCTCAAAACGGTGAAGGAAAACATCGTGAGGAAACCGGCATGTCCTGGAACCAAAAAATTCGAAGGCATGTGACGTATACCAATCCGCACTGGCGCCTCCGACAAAGCCATATATTCAGCCTCACAGCTACTAAGAGCCACCGTTCTTTGCTTTTTACTTGTCCAAGAAACTGCAGCACCTGATTTTGTGAAACAAACTCCAGTATATGAGCGTCTGTCTGTGGCACCACTTGCCTAATCAGCATCCACAAAACCTACCAGCTCTGCAATGTCTGTTGAATATTTTAAATACCTAATAGGTTTTTGTTTGTGACAAATATTTCAATATTCTTTTTGCATAAAGAGAGATATTATACGAAATCTGAGTACACAAGAGTCGTATTAGTGACGTTTGCGGTAGGCCTTATGCACATTTATCACTCGTTCTGTCTTCACTAAATTAAGCGGAGGTGTCGAGAGGGAATAAAACTAAGGATGGGAACAAAACAAATGCCCACCGGTGAGAAATAGTGTGCGAAAATCTGTATTTATGTTTGTTTTTCACCTGTTATAAGTTATTTTGACTGTATTAATTACAAAGTAAGAAAGAAAATGTATTTATTCGGCACATACCATAAGTGAAAACAAAACGTGCCTCGGTAAGCACGTTAAGCTGATGGTCGCGGCTGTCATTTGTAGATCTTTGACAACCGTTACGACAGGGGTATCGTATTACTCAGTACTAACTGGGTTGTGGAGGTCAGATAGGCAGTCACTCCATGTAAAATACTGGTATTCGGCTGTATCCGGTTAGACTGGAGCCGACTCCAACAGCTAAAGGGGAAAAGCAGGGAAAAGCTTAGGCAGATGAAGACATGCCATAAGTGCACACAACAAAAAAAAAAAAACAATTCAAAAAACTAAAATTTACATAATTAAAAACTTAAATCTTCGCAATAAAAACTAAACACTAGGCAGCAAAAAAGAGATAATATTGTGTGTCTTACGCCTGCGCCAAATAGACCCAGTTCAGCAAACTGCAGCTGGTGATGTGACGGACGCTAAACAATTTTGTTCTTTGTGTTACTAGATATTTGTGTATGTCATGAATAGATACCTAAAGAGAGTATTTAGCCCTAAGTTTGCATTCACTTTACAGGCGTATGAAAGGATATATAACATTACTAGCTGACCCACGCAACTGTTGAACCTATTTGGTTTAAATTCAATAAAGAATCATCCTGGCTGTATAGTGTTCCAAATACAACTCTATTCTGAGTACTGACTTCACTTGACTTTGTCATACAATAGCAAAACTCTTACATTAAAAACGTGTGTTTTATTCCTCAAATATTAGAAGGTTATGGGCCCAGGCTAGTGCTATGGAAGCGAGCGGAGATTCCTCGTCACCATCGACGACCACGAAGGCGTCGGCACCAAATTCAATGATTTTTGGAACCACTACCGCTGTTCCAAATATCGAGAAACTGGAGGGAGCGAAGAACTATACTTCATGGAGCTTCGCAATGAAGAATACTCTCATTGTGTGCGACCTCTGGGACTGCGTAAACAGCCCTGCTGAATATAAAACACAGGTAGGAGACGACGATATCTTTAAACGTCTAGATGCGAAAACTATGGCGAAAATTTGCCTCTCGTTGACACCACGAGTATATCCAACCGTGATGAGTGCCACGACAGCAGAAGGAATGTGGAAGAAGCTACAAGCTGCATATGCAGATAGCGGCTTACTGCGGCGACTGAACCTCTTGCGCAGACTATTTAACTACAAGCTCTCCTCATTTAAGAGTATGGAAGCTTATGTGAGCGAGATACGAGCAACACAGCAACAGCTCATCGAAGTTAACGAGCCAGTAGATGACGAGTTCGTAGGACTGATTATGCTGACAGGGCTGACCGAGAAGTTTAATCCAATGGTCATGGCGATCGAAAACTCTGGAACGAAACTTACGTCGGACTCTGTAGCTGCGATCCTATTAAAAGAAGATCTACGTTATTCCCAATCGAAAGAGACAGATGCTGCGTTGACCGTTAATTCTACTAAGAACTCAAGCCTTCGCCCACCAGTTTGCACGTACTGCAAGAAGAAAGGACACCTCGTCTCAGAATGTCGTAAAAGGAAGTGCAAGAAGAATGTGACTAACTTAGTTTCTAATATTACTGATGTTACACTTTTATTATCTTTTACTACACCTCCTTTTCAGCTTCCCACATCCATCTCACCATGGTACTTAGATTCTGGTGCAACCGCACACATGTGCAACGACATACGCATGTTCAGTGACTTTGCACACAGCTCAAGCTATGTCATTGCAGCCAACAATGAAAAAATGGCATGTAAAGGTACGGGTACAGTTCAATTAAATGTATCCAATAGTGTTCATTCCATATCTAACGTTCTCTTTGTCCCCAAACTAGCTGCGAACTTATTATCAGTCAGTAGCCTAGTTCAAAAAGGTTTTGTAGTTATATTCTCGCCAAAAGGTGCGACTATCCTTCTCAGACAAGAATGCAAAGTTTCCGGAATAACAGTTGCTACTGCTTCAAATAAACAAGGCATGTACAAGCTTGACATTTCCGAAAATCAAGCTCAGCTGATTACTGACAGAAAGCTACCAGCTGTGTTATGGCATAGACGTCTTGGACATATCAACGTCAAAGCGATGAATATTTTAAAAAAAGTATTCTACGTCAGGCATAAACTATCAATGACACGTTGAATGAAATCTGCATTCCTTTTTTTTTTTTTTTTTTTTTTTTTTTTTTTTTTTTTTTTTTTTTTTTTTTTTTTTTTTTTTTAGGATGGGAAATCATCAAATGACTTCTCCCACTCTGGGCGGAGCGGGAGGGAGTGTCAGACTCTTACTGACTAAAACCCATCCATGTTCCTTCCTCGCCCTTTATGTTCCGGGGCCGCGGTATCTCTTTCGAACAGGCCCGCAACCCCGGCAGGCTTCGGCCCTTGCGGGCCCCTCTCCTTTTGCTGACATCTCTATGAGGCGCGCGTGGAACACGAACGCGCCGTCGACACGGCCTGTCGTCGTCGTTAGACGGCCGGACGGCCAGCTATTGCCCATAGCCAGCCGTCCACAGGCCCGCATCTACGGTGGCCGGTAGCCACCACGTGGCCCCCGACGCCCGTTGCGTCTCCCGCGGCGGCCGGGAAGAGAGGATCTCTCCCTCTCTCGTTCCGCCACCTCCTTCGCTAGCATGACTGCTTCGCAGAAGGAGGCGACGGCTTCCCATTCCGTCTCGCTCCGGACCATGGATTGAACCAGGGCCGGACGCGAGAGGTCGCCGCCGCCGATCGCCGCCACGAGGACACGGCGGAGCTCCGCCCACGCAGGGCAGACTTCCACCGTGTGCTCCACCGTGTCCTCCGGTCGATCCTCGCAGTGGAGACACCCGGGCGATTCCTCCCGCCCGATTCGGTGCAGGTACCTCCCGAAACATCCGTGTCCGGTGAGGACCTGCGTCAGGCGGAAGGTGAGGACGCCGTGGCGCCTCTCCAGCCACTCCTCAAAGAGGGGACTTACCGCCACTATCGTGGCGTGCCCTGCACGGGGTTGCGACAGTCGCTCTCTCCATGTCGCCATGAGATCGCGCCGGAGGTCAGTCCGCTGAGCGGCAATTTGCCGCGGCAGCGGGGTTTCCCCCCGGCGTAGTACCTCCGCGCGCCACTCATGCAGGCGCGCGAGGACTATCGCCTCCAGATCCCACGGCGGCAATCCGGCAAGCAGGCCCGCCGCCTCGCGAGAGATCGTGCGGTACCCACGGACCATCTTTACGGCCACCACTTTTTTAAAAAATCTGCATTCCTTGTGTACAAGGAAAATTAGCAAAAAGGCCGTTTAATAAGTCCAAAAGTAAGACAAAAAATAAACTCGAATTGATCCATACAGATCTATGCGGACCAATGAGTACGCATTCATGGGGTGGTGCCCTATATTTGCTTACATTTACGGACGATTCTACTCGAAAAACTTTTGGTTTTTTATTAAAGTCTAAAAGTGAAGTTTTTTCGAAGTTTGTCGAATTCAAGCATCATGTTGAAAACCAAACTGGTCTTAAAATTAAAACTTTACGATCAGACAATGGCGGAGAATTCGTAAACGGACCGATGTCTACTTTTTTGCAGGAAAATGGAATAGTTCATCAGAAAACAGTCCCATATAATGCAGAGCAAAATGGAACTTCAGAACGCGTCAATAGAACTGTAATTGAAAAAGCAAGAACAATGCTTCATGACTCCAAGCTACCAAAAGCTTACTGGGGTGAAGCTGTGAATACAGCTATCTATTTAAAAAACGTAACACCAACTCAAGCGTTGAACAATAAAATTCCTGACGAATTATGGTATGAAAAACCGATTGATTTATCACATCTTCGTGTTTTTGGTTGCGAAGCGCATGCTTTAATTCCTATAGAGAAGCGCACTAAGTTAGATTCAAAAACAAAAGCTTGTATCTTTGTTGGTTACTCAAGTGAGAGTAAAGGCTATCGCCTTATAGATCCTCATAATCCCAGATCGATCATTGTCGCACGTGATGTCATCTTCATCGAAGATAAAGTGGGAAACCCTGCTACAGCAGTGGAACCTACCACTACTACTGCCGACAGTACCCTCATTTACGACCAAATAAGGATAGAAAATTCACAACCAGTAACACCAGAATCGTTTACAGATACTGAACGAATTGAAAGCCAGCCAGAAGTTTCAGAAGCAGAAACATCACAGGAGTACTTGACTGTCGAAACTTTACAACCAGTAACACCAGAATTGTTTACAGATACTGAACGAATTGAAAGTCTGCCTGAAGTTTCTGAAGCAGAAACATCACAAGAGTATTTGACTTAACGAACTTAACGAATCCAGTGAATCAGCATCAACTTCTCCAGAAACAGACAGCACGATCAATGAACCCAGATATCCGCAACGACAACGACGACCACCTGACAGATACAGTCCGTCGATGTTTATGGTGTCAGACTATGAACCGGAAACCTACAAACAAGCCGTAGAAGATGTTCACAGTTCTGAATGGCAAAAAGCTATGAAAAATGAGTACGATTGTTTAATGAAACACAGACAGAAAGATTATTAAAAATAAATGGGTCTATAAAATAAAAAAGAATACTAACGGCGAAGTTGTTAAATTTAAAGCAAGATTAGTAGCAAAAGGCTTTACCCAGGTGCATGGTATCGATTACGGTGAGACTTTTTCTCCTGTAGCACGACTGTCGTCAGTTAGACTGCTTCTTGCGTTTGCCGTACAACTTAACGTCCAGTTAGATCACCTTGATGTAGAAACCGCTTTCTTAAATGGCGATTTAGAAGAGGAAATCTTCATGGAACAGCCGCCAGGCTTTGAAATAGACCGAAAAGGAAAAGTTTGCTTACTTAAAAAATCGCTATATGGCCTAAAGCAATCCCCTAGACAGTGGAATATAAAAATCTGCGAAGCCATGAATAGCTTATCGATGACACAAGCAGCAAACGAGCATTGCGTTTATTATAGACGAGACGGTAACAAAATACTTGTAGTTTCCGTATTCGTGGACGATTTTTTCATCCTCTGTAATAATGAATGTATGAAAGAGACCTTCAAGAATTCACTCAAAAAAGTTTTCATCGTGAAGGATCTTGGTCTTTTGAAAGACTGCTTAGGCATGCGAGTTATTCAAACTGTTGATAACATCACACTTGACCAAACCAAGTTGAAAAAATCGTTGAAAAATTTGGAATGAAAGGTGCAATTCCAATCTCCACTCCAATGGAAGCTGGTATGAAGCTCACCATTCCTGCCAAGGAAGATGAGAGACCTGATTTACCGTACCAACAGCTTATCGGATCTCTAATGTACATTTCAATAGGAACAAGGCCTGACATATCGCATACAGTGTCTTATCTGAGCCAGTTCAATGTACATTACGGGGAGGTGCATTGGAAAGCTGCTAAACGGGTACTCAGATACCTGAAGGCAACAAAAGACTTAAAACTTTGTTTTGATAAAAAGGAAGAAAGCTATCCTATCGGATACGTAGACGCTGACTACGGCAGTAATGTCATAGACAGACGATCATACACAGGATACGCCTTTAAAATGAGTGGTGCGTGCATATCTTGGGAATCGCGCAAGCAGCGCACACCTGCACTGTCCACCACTGAGGCTGAGTACATGGCACTTACTGAAGCATGTAAGGAAGCCATTTACATGAGATCACTCATTAAAGAAGTTTTCGACGTCGTTCAGCCCATTACCATTCATTCGGATAACCAAAGTTCACTCAAACTCACTCGAAATTATACCTTTCATAGTCGCACTAAACACATAGACATAAGGTATCACTTCATTAGGGAACTTTCACAGACTGATTTCATCCTACAGTACATTTCAACAAATGACATGCTAGCTGACATACTCACTAAATCACTAACCAGAATTAAACATTCTAGATTTACAAATGCTTTAGGTTTAGTTAAGAGGAGTTAGCAATTTCAATATATTTTTTGTACTGAATGTATTTGTTTTTTAAGGGCTGTCATATTTTTTTAATTGTATTTTTTATATACAGGTTGATCTTATTTTTTTTTGTTTGTACCTATGGAATATCTTTGGTACAGGATGCTCCATTACGGGGAGGTGTTGAACCTATTTGGTTTAAATTCAATAAAGAATCATCCTGGGTGTATAGTGTTCCAAATACAACTCTATTCTGAGTACTGACTTCACTTGACTTTGTCATACAATAGCAAAACTCTTACATTAAAAACGTGTGTTTTATTCCTCAAATATTAGAAGCAACTTCGTCTGCGTCACATAAGAGAGAAAAACGAATGGAACGTTTTTGCAACATTTTTCAATCCTGCTCCGCTCCTCATAGTCGTAGCGTGATGTTATATAGCCTAAAGCCTTCCTCGATAAATGGGCTATCCAACACAAAAATAATTTTTCAATTTGAACGAGTAGTTCCTGAGATTAGCGCGTCCAACTTAACAAACAAACTCTTCTGCTTTATAATATTAGTAAAGATAGCTTAGATTACCTTGTCTTAAAAAATAAAACTAGACAAAAGAACAAAATCTCAGCACAACACCAACACCAAATCAGATCATTTAGTTCGTTAACAAAATCAGTAGCGAGTCTAGTCATGTATATAAAGAGCGCTAACTAAGCAGGCAGTCTTCAGGGAAAACAATAGTTCAGGTAGACAACTAATGAGCGTTCAAAGCGTAATTCTACCTTACTTTAGTTGAGGACGACCGCCGATTGGCAATGAGCCGGCAGTTCTCGCGGGGTTCGCCGGTGTACGCTATATTCTAGCCTTCGCCACGGTGTGCAGGCGATGGAATATCCGGGAGATATGGAATATCCGGGCAAGTACAGTACTTTCTCAAGTTATTATGCCTTGTGACTGTGACTGTAGCTTTGATTTAATTTGTAATTTGACATTCAAAAGTGCCGTAATGGTCTAGTTGAAATAAATGCTTTGAGTTTGAGTATATTTAGTACAAGATTTCTTTGCTTTTCGAACAAACACTGGTGTGCCTGTGTAAATAGCTGAATGTAAGATTTTCAAAATACCCTTTTTTATTTTTGGGTGGGATATCATCAAATGACGCCACCTCTCGCTCTGGACGGAGCGGAAGGTAGTGTCAGACTTTTACTGACTAAAATCCATCCATTTTCCTTCATCGCTTTTTGTGTTTCAGGGCCGCCGCATCTATCTCAAACCTTCCTTTTTGCTGACATCTCTTTACAAGACCTCGTCGTCAACACGGCCTGTCGTCATAAGACGGACGGACGGCGAGCTATGTTATGTTGACATTCATTGGTGTATTTCTGATTCTACTAAATTAATTAAACGATTTCTGAGTTACACCATCAGATTTGGCCATTTTCGACATACACCATTATCATGAATTTCGGTCATTCGCAGTAACTAATACATTTCTCAAAAATCGCTGATATCTGTCTTTGGAATCCGTGAATTATAGTCACCCTGCGTATTGGTTACACGAGCAATGCACCCGAAGCCGTTCGTATGGATAAAACATTCAAATGTATGGAGAGTGAACTTTGTGACAAGGAGTATAAATTACATGGAGTTCCCGTTGGCGGTCGTTGTGGCTAGAAGACCGTCATGGTTTTCCTTTTATTTAATTTATGATATTTGTTAGAGAGATTTGATCCATATGTTTGACCCTATCGATTGATGTCAAAAAGTTACAGAATGTTATTTTTTTCGAACTTTAGTCGATCTTTCCCGGGTTCGATGTCCGAGTGTGGCAGGCAAATTTTCGAAAATCTGTGAGCGCAAATTTATTTCTCTTTAAAAATAAAGGAATGTTTCCTATGAGTAAAATTTGCTATCTCTTGTATTTCGAATACTTCCGCTTCCGGTGGCATTGAAAAAATCCAGCCTGTATAGTCGCCTAGTAAAATTTAGTTACATTCTGAAAAAAGGACTTCAATTTATGTAGTTGGAAAAACGATGATAAAAGGGAACAGTTGGTTTATTTGAAAGCAGCAACCTTAGGAAAGACTTACGAGTATCTCTTTCATATAATAGACAGCTAACTGCACTATTGCCGAGTAGTACGGTACAGTTACTCGATCCACGCGCACGTAGTCACGGGAAGAAGCTAACTATAAGGATAAACAACAATAAGCCAGTGTATTATAAGCGATAACGATGAAAATAATGACTAAAACTCCTTTACTCTTACCCCAAATTTTGTTTCTTTTCAATTTAAGAGAGAACAACGTACTAATTAATCCTCCATTTATTTTCATACTCCTTGTTGCTACAGGATCAGTATCACATGCATGGAGTTTGCACCGCCCGTGCAAATAGTTCGAACTGCTCGAAGAACCTCGATTCCCATTAAATGTTAGCTTGATTGCTTATGTGGTCTGGTTTGAATTGTAAATAGATTTTCTAACAAACGCAGTTTCCATGATATCTTGTGATATCAGAGAATGTCAACAGAAGAGCTTGGCAAAGCAAGAACATTTATCTAAAAGGTGTAAAACACCTCTTCACGAAGCCGAAAGACACTTGTTGTCCCCACCATTGCGATCATTTTTATGTTCTACACCATACCTGGGAACCTTCTAGTAACGGAGATATGGGGGGTAAAAGTTACAACTTTTTGACAAGTTTTTTTTAAATACAAGTTTTTTTCAAGATTTTATCTTTAAACACCTCCACGACCCCCGTACTATTCAACCCATCCATCAGCCACAATGTTTTAAGTGCGTTACATTGAGTTCTACCACAAAACATTATTTATAACCTCAAAAAAAAAAGTTGTTTCCCAGTAATATTTTTTGCGTAAAACTACTTAGTTTGATGTACAGAATGCTTGGTTAACGGCTTTGTGATGAGGTGGTTTACAGTTACACCCTGTATATATTTTCGTCCGCTGGATGCAAGACGCACGCACCGGTCAATGTGGCGACACTTGGGGAGGCCTATGTCCAGCAGTGGACGTCATTCAGCTGAAATTATGATGATTATGATATTTTTAAACGTAGATGTTTGACGATACACTTGAGAAGCTGACCTCGGCATTATCTGCCTCGCCTATTCCCAATCATGTTAAGGGCAGCTTACAGACTAACTGGATGCAGCCGAATACTAGCAGTTTACAGTTTAAGGTCCATGTCAAAAAATGACGTTCTGATTATCGATAAACAGCTGTTTAAAACCCATTTTTGTATGGGAACATGTCACAGTGACAACTGTTTTTAGATAATCAGACCGTTATCTTTTCGTTGAGCATGGAACTAAGTAATACTTGGTTAAACTATTGGTCAGATTTATGACTACTCGGGTTTCTGACTACCCATAGAAAGAAAAAAAGAATATTTATTTGTAGCAGGGACATGACTTACATACAAAATGACAAAAAAAAACCTATAACGACTGTTAGATCTACCAAGGATCTATAAGTAAGTATCGCTGGACATTAAACACACAGCGCCATCTAGTGCCACACTAAGCAAGGCTTGTGTCGTGGACACCAGATAGTTGATATACTACATATATACTTTTTTGTTTGTAAATACATACAAACATCCATGACTCGGAAACAGATGTCAATGCTCATCACACAAACATTTGCTCCTACCGGGATTCGAACCCAGGACCCTATATATGAACGCAAGGCAGCTTCACTGTCACTACGCCATTCGAGTCGTCAAATCTATAGATGGGAAAAGGCTGAGCAGATAACGATGATGGCGTGTTAGACAAGATGTGACTCCCAATACGCAAATTGGGTTAAAAGCTTTCGTAGTTAAGTCTGTATGTACGAGGATAATTACTAATGTAGAGTTTTTTTTCTTGCTCCAACTTGTCTGTAACAAGTTTTGAAATTACAATCTACATACAAGCGAGTACGAGCACGTTTGTTTGGAGTTATTCTATGCACAGTGGGGCGTAGGCACGTTTATCAAATAAAATTCTATCTATTCGAGCGTGAATTCTGCCAGTGGTTTTATAGACATTTTTTTGGTAGATTTCGTGAACAAAAAAGTAAACTTTATTGTAGCACTATTGCCAGTGTAGTTTAAGTTCATAAATCTCGTTTTTTTTCTGAACTGGATTGCCTAAGTAATCAAGTGGGTGCAAATGCGACTGCTGAGCGTTAGGTCCGGGGTTCGACTCACAGATAGAACGGTATTATGCGTTTTTTTATTACACACTTCGCAGTAGTATCCTGGTACGAGGCACTACGCCGTGGGGAAACTTCGCTGCCGCGGCAAATTGCCGCTCAGCGAACAGACCTTCGGCGCGATCTCATGGCGACATGGAGAGAGCGACTGTCGCAAACCCAAGCAGGGCACGCCACGATAGTGGCGATAAGTCCCTTCTTTGAGAAGTGGCTTGAGAGGCGCCACGGCGTCCTCATCTTCCGCCTGACGCAGGTCCCCATCGGACACGGATGTTTCGGGAGTTACCTGCATCGAATCAGGCGGGCGGAAACGCCCGGGTGTTTCCACTGCGAGGATCGACCGGAGGACACGGTGGACCACACGGTGGAGCACACTGCCCCGCGTGGGCGGAGCAACACCATGTCCTCGTAGCGCCGATTGGCGGCAGCGACCTCTCGCGTCCGGCCCTGGTTCAATCCATGCTCTGGAGCGAGACGGAATGGGAATCCGTCACCTCCTTCTGCGAAGCAGTCATGCTAGCGAAGGAGGGGGCGAAACGCGTGAGAGAGCCTCTCGCCCCAGCCGCTGCGGGAGACGCACCGGGCGTCGGGGGTCACGTGGCGGACCGTAAACGCGGGCCTGTGGACGGTTAACTATGGGCTAGCTAGCCGTTCGTCCATCTAATGATGTCAGGCCGTGTCGACGGCGCGTTCGTGTTCGTGCCTGAAAGAGATGTCAGCATCAAGGGAGGGGCCCGCAAGGGCCGAAGCCTGCCGGGGCTGAGGGACTGTTCGAAAGAGATACCGTGGTCCCGGAACATAAAGGGCAAGGAAGGAACATGGATGGGTTTTAGTCAGTAAAAGTCTGACAATCCCTCCCAAAAACATAATAATCCGTTCGTCCAAATATTTGACCCGTATATTTTCTTTTGTTACGTAAATCAAAATTGACGAAGATACCACGCTTTTAAAATTCTCTATACGTCACGCGGAGAGGAGATATGTGCAAAACGGAGAGGAGATATGTGCGAAACGGAGAGGAGAGGAGATGTGCAAAGGGGCTCACCTTTCACAGCACATGGCTCACCGCAAGACGCACACATCACACATCTCACAGTAGCCCGCACACATTTCAGGAGGATCCCTCAAAGTTTCATCACAAACGATCAATGGTTTAGGAACGCATAGAGGACAAAGATACAAACTTTAATTTTGATTTATAAAGAAGATAGGTACCACAGAGCTCGTAACCAAGTGCCGCAGACATATTTCAACGATTTTTCTATCTACCTACACTTTTGCTACCATTTTCTCTCAGACGAGTGTTGAAAGTATTAAAGTATGATAGATATGAGTACGTGCCGACGACGTCTCGTATCTGACGGATATTGAACACTGCGTCAAATTACCTTGCCTTAAATAAATTCTTGACTTAAATTTCATAACACGTTGGATGCGAATGTAGGCATATTTTATTATGAAAATAAACTGTAATGGTCGACTGAAATACTTTTGAATAATTAGCAAGCTCATCATATTAATTCTCTTGAAAATTAAGTCACTATATCAAAGAGATTCCCCCATTTCAATAAAGTACCTACCTCTACCTACGCAATGAATTCATAAAGTATACCACATAAAGTTCACGCATCGTAGCTTCGTAGAGCATCTACGGCTACAGCTTTGCTACGAGCTACGCCGTAGCCCGTGAGGTTATAAATTAACCCATCCTCTATTCGGCAGATAAAGCACCCCGTATAATACATCCCTCGAAGATATATTTAAGCGCTGAGGGAAAAACGTTTCTCGTTTTATACGAGAATAAGCCTTTTTGTGAAAATGCCGATTAATTTTCAATTTACGCCCTGTGTTCTCGAATTTTCGTGTGGTTGTTTGATTTTTATTGCTTTTACTACCTGTACCGTTGCCATGCACCTTTGTTGCTATAGACCTCCTTTTTTTTACTACCCGGCCTACATATCTACTAAGCTATCCTTTCAGAAACCACTAGCCTATATAGAACAAGTGTGTAAAATGTCTTGAAAATCTGTCAAGCTGTTTCTGAGTGAGTGAGACTATTGAATAGCATTTCATTTTATATGATTTTGATTGTTGATTGATTTAGAATTAAGTTTGATTTGGGACGACAAGACAATCAGGTATTTTACAGTAAACTCCTGCAATACAAGTATCTGCAAAATAAAACATCTCTCCACGCGTATGTCGGATACAGCAGACATTTCGGTACAACAGTAAAGTTTACGAGTAAGTCTAAAACAATCATTAATACGCGTTTTATTGCTCGATGTGGAGCGAGGGTGTATTCTGTACAGCGCCCGATGACGTCACAGATTATAATGACGTTAGGAATAAGGCATCGAGTGCACGAGAGTTGGAAATTATTTTAGAACAAGACTTCGTAAACGCCTTGTAAAGTGCTTATAGTCATAAGTGTCATATTAAAATATACAATCGTGTCTCTACTATCGATTATGATGACGACGTTACAAGTTTCTATTTTTTCACTAGAATGCGACATATAATTATGTAAAACTCAAAGTCAAAGTCAAAGTCAAAACATTTATTGCGAACCAAGTGTACAATGTGGTGTTAAGGTATGGTAGTACTTATGACTTAGCGACCTTTTACAAGCATTGCAATTTCTCCTTCGATTGCCCTTCTCATTTTAAATTAGCATGCATTCAAGCATGCATTCAACATTTGTAATTACGTCATTTTTATTTTATTTTATATTAGTTAATAGTAGTACAATTCACAATTTCATATTTATGTCAAGATTAAATGTCAATAATAATGAATTTAATACAATTTTAAATAATGGTTATGTCAAATTTTTGTAAAATAATGGTGAATTTAATATAATTTAAATAATAGTTATGTCAAAATTTAATGTCATTAATAGTGAATTCAATACAATTAATATTAGCTATGTCAAAATAAAACATCATTAATAGTGGATTTAATACAATTATTCTGCAATATTATGTAGGAATTTAAATTTTATGTAGGAATTCAATCTTACTGCTTAAATAGGACAGATCGCCACTTTCGTATATGAGAGAAAATCGTTATTTTAAGCTAGACTCTAAATATTCTTTTACTGAGTAGAAACATTTTTGGATGAGGTACAGTTTTAGCCTCTTTTGAAATATTATTACTGATTTTTCAGTCTTAAACATGTTGGGCAACTTATTATATATTTTTATTGCCATATAGTATGGGCTATTACTCAACATTTTAATTCTTGAAGATGGAGCGCATAACCTCTTTTTATGGCGAGTGTTGACGTTGTGTGTATCTTCAACTTTAGTAAATTTGTCGCTATTTTTAAAAACAAATACGCAAATGTCAAGTATGTATATTGACGTCAAAGTTAGAATCTGATACTTTATGAAGTATGGTTTGCAGGTCTCCGTATTATCTATTTGGGCTAGAATTCTTATACACTTCTTTTGTAATATGAATAGTTCATCTACGCTAACACTATTTCCCCATAGCATGACACCATATCGCAGCCATGAGTATGCGTATGCGTAGTAAGCAGCCATAGCTGTTTGTGTATTAGTGCTTTGTTTAATTTGAAAGAGTGCATAACAGAATCTGGAGAGTTTTTTTTTCAGATGTTCTACATGTGACTTCCAGTTAATATGTGTGTCAATATTTATGCCAAGAAGGCTAAATGTATTAACTTCTTCTATTTGCGTGTTTCTGAATATTGTTTTTATATTGAGGGGTGGTTTTTTATATGATCTAAATTGTATTAATTTAGTTTTACTGCTATTAATTTCCAAGTTGTGGATCTGGAGCCAAGTATCTACAGTTTGGAGTGTATTTTGTATTTGTAGACTAGGGTTATTTACGTTACCACACTTGATTAATATTGAAATGTCGTCTGCAAATAATACTGGTAAAGCGTTTTCTTTATCTAATATTTTGGGAAGGTCGTTAATGTATATTAAAAATAGTGGGCATCCTAATACGCTTCCTTGTGGGATTGAGCAAGTAATTTGTTTTTTTTGTGATCTAATATTTTTGATCTCATTTTTATCATGGTCGTAATTTTCAATTTGTACTATTTGTGACCTATTTTGTAAATATGATTTAAACCACGAATAAGCTGGTCCTCGTACACCGCAGCCATATAGTTTAGTAAGTAAGATGTCATAAAGGACCTTGTCGTATGCTTTTGTCATGTCTAGTAGTAGCCCAATTACATATTGTTTGTCGTTTATATGTTGCAACGCTTGTTGAACATATTTATAAACTGCTAATGTTGTTGATCTACATTTTCTAAATCCATTTTGTGCATCGTCAAGAATATTAAACTTTTCTAAGAATTTATATAGCTGATTGCACATAGCTTTTTCAAATATTTTGCCAAAGGTCGGTAGCAGTGCTATGGGTCTATAATTGCATGGGTTATGTTTGTCACTTTTTTTATGCACAGGTTTTACTAAAGCTACTTTAAGTGCGTCTGGAAATTGGCCGTCTTGAAAGCTTTGATTGATCAAAGACATCAGAGGAATGGAAAGTTCTATTGCGCATTGCTTTAATAAAAAAGGTGGAATGTCATCGATACCGCAGCTATGTTTATTTTTAATGGACCTTATTATATTAATAATGTCTTTTTGGTCCACCGGGCGTAGATACATAGAACAAGTAGAAGGGTTGACAACTGGTTTTCCAATGGTATTGGTCGAGTTAGTGGTTTGATTTTGTCCAACCGTCGCAAAGAATTCATTAAATCTATTGGATACATTTAAAGGGCATTTTACTTCTACATTGTCTATCTTCAGTGTTATATTTTCACGTCTATTTATTTTTGTCTTCCCTGTTTTTGTGTTAATTATATTCCACATTGTCTTTACCTTATTGTCAGATTTTTGCATTTGTTTAATATATGTTAGTTTTTTTGATTTTTTAATAGTCAATTTTAATATTTTACTAAATAATTTATAATGTTTTTTTATGACGCAACTTTTCGTTTCATTAAGAATAGTTCTTAACACTCTTTTATGTTCACATGATTTTTTAAGACCTTTAGTAAGCCATCCTTTTTTTGGTTTGTATTTAATTCTTATTTTTTGCAACGGAATGTATTTATTTAGATTGTGTTTTATTACTTTAATAAAGGATTCGTAATTTGTGTGTACACTATTATTTTTATTTAGTATAGTTTCCCATTTTTCTGATTTTAGTGAATTTTTGAAACATTCGACTTTTTTTTTTGTAAATAATCTTTTTTCGGTATACCAAGTTTTACTATTGTTATTTGATAAATAGTCTACATTTAACTGAACATTTATTGCCTTATGGTCCGATAGTCCATAATCTTTGACAGTTGCTTTGTTAATAAGCGGTGGGTAGTTTGTAAAAAGTAGATCAATGCAAGTGGACGTTGTCTTTGTTACTCGTGTTGGTTCGCGGATTATCTGTTGTAGATTATATGTTTTCATAAAGTTTAAGAACTCGAGAGTCTGTTTATTTTTATTGTACACGTTTATGTTAAAATCTCCTCCTATTATTAAGTGTTTATGTGATTTTTTAATATTTAATTTATGTAAAACTATTCCCAATTGTTGAAGAAATATATCAATGTGACGATCTGCTCTATAAAGTCCGATAAAAGTACAGTTAAGTTTGGGAACATCAATTGCACTAAATTCTATAACATACTCCTTAGAATGGTTAACAATGTCTATTCGTTCAATAAAATCTAATGAGTCTTTAACAATAATACAAACGCCTCCGCCTTCGCGAGTTTTGCGACAAAAAATGGACCCTATTTTATATCCCTGGGGCAATATTGATTCACAATAATTTTCACTTTTCCACAATTCGGATAGCGAGATAAAATCAATTTCAGAATCTAAAAGTAATTGTTCTACTAATTCTATTTTGTTTCCGATGCTTTGGATATTTTGGAAAATTAGTGTAAACTTAGTCAATTGATCTATTTTGTTTCCTTGTACTCTGTTTCGTTGGTGCAATTTGATGTTAGAGAAAAAACTGGGAGCCGTCACCTAGTTTTCCTTTTGTCTTTGATTGGCACTCTTGTTCGAGGTCGTAGTCATCGTTTGTCATAAGGTTTACAGCAATTATATCTTCCATTTGCCGTTTTATGTCATCAAATATGGTGCGCATTCCATTGTTATTCAGTCTTCCTGTCAAGTTGCTAAACATACTACTGTCATACGAAAGATGTAGGTTGGAGTCCAATAGGTATGCATGTAAATGTGTCATTATATCTAGATACAGTAAGTTGGCAAAGTTTTCTACTCGCCAGTTGAACAGATTTGAACTGCTATTAAACTTGAAGGTGGGTAGGCATAGAATAATATTTGTATTGTCAATTTCTTTCAAGTTGTTTCTTATGTCATAGATTAAATCAAAGTAGTCATTTGTCGTTTTGAAGTCGTCTTCTCCAATTAATATAATGCAAAAATCTTCCTTCGTATAGTCTTTAAGCATGTTTTTTATTCCCTTAAGTAGTTGTTGGATTCCGCAGTTTGTTTTTAGGTGATGATAGATATTATAATTTGAAATTTTTTCCTCTGCAATCGATAATACTTTATTAGATTTGTTGGTACTGATGATACAAATATTATTTTGTTTGCTCACATTATATTGCACTGTAGTTGTTGTATTTTTTTCTAATCTATTTAAAACGATTGATTGGTCTTGGTTTACTGGTGTTTTTAATTTCGGGGAACTACATGTCATATCTTTATAATGTTCATTTTTCTCAAGCAACTCCTGATTAATACGCTTGAGGTTAGTATTTTCTAAAGATAATGATTCTATTTTATTGTGAGCGCTGTTTAGTTCTGTTGTTAATCGTTCAAGTTGTTTTTTTAGTTGAATGGTTTGGTTGTCTTCGTCATCAGAAATATCAGGTAAGCTTGTCATGGTGCCATCTATCGGTGATTCAGTTGAAGTTTTACTTACATTCGCAATGCTAGTAGTGCTTGAGTCGGACTTAGTTCGGTTGCGACGAAAGGTGATATTATCTAAGAAATTCATAGCTTCCAAAAATATTTGCGCTTGCTGAGGTTTGAACCCGGAGTCGCTCAGTTGTGTCAGTTATGATGTCCTTACCGTAACTAATCAGCCACTTGGTTATTACATGAAGATGACGAAATAGTCTACTGCTTACTTCTTCGTACAAAATTTGAATCAAGAAAGCGCGTTACTGTGACTCATTAAGAAAAAATTTTTTGCCACACTGACACTTCACTTTTGTTTTTGTTTTGATTGTTTTTATTATTTTATTTTTTATTTTTGTTGTGATGTTGTCACTGTCACTGGTCACTTTTATGTTCGTTGTTTGTCTTTATTTGTTGCTTCAATAGTGAAGTAAAGTTGATGATGATAATTTTCGAGGCGTTTTATTATGATTTAACGCGTCACAGTTCACTCACTAATAATGTCACTAAAACTTTAGATGTTTACGCACATTTTTAGAGAACATTGATTGTAAACAGAGAATTGCTTATATTTTAAATTATTTTTAAACACGGACTCGAAGTTATCGTGGCAGCAGAGTACCCTCATCTTCAACTCGAACTTATTTTCGCCATGACACATAATATCAACAACAATAACTACATAAAACAAGGTAGGTACTCTGCTGCGTCTGTCTGTCTGTCTGTTCGCGATAAACTCCAAAACTATTGCACCGATTTTCATGCTGTTTTCACCAATGGATCCATGAGGAACGTTCTAGTATACATATAATTTGTACGCGGGTAAAGCCGCGGGCATCACCCAGTATTAATACGAAACTCGAACATATTTTCGCCACAACACATAATAAAACTGCACAATAATAATATCTAAAACAGAGTGGTGTTTAATTTCAGGCTGTCGTGCTCGCGGTCGAGTAACACAGAAACGAATGGGCCGCATATTATAAATGTTTATTTTTAATTACATTCCCTTCAAGCACGGACGTGTGGTTCAACGGGCACATGTGGTTTCAGTACGCTTTTAGTATTTATTATTGTTCATACATGTTTCGTTGTATGGCGGGGTGGGGTTGAGTTTTGAGAAATAGGCGATAGGACAAAAAAAAACCTAATAAGCCTATAAACCAATTAATAAAAAAAAAAAACTAATTTTTACTCAGAAAATAAAATTTACTAATTTAAATAAGGGAATAATAGGGAAAATAAGAGCAATATCTACATCAAAAATTAAAAAAATAACAGTAGGTAATTAAAAAAAATCTAAAGAAAAAGGAATTCGGCAGATAGTTTTCCAAAAAATATTGGACACATATTTTTTTTCTTTTTTCACTTAAACTAAAATTGAAAACAATACAGTGCGTCGAAAACTCGTGCGACGTCACACGTGGGTACATTTTTACCATCACGTGACGTGTGACGTCTCAAGCCACCCATGATCTTTAATGCGTTTTATATTCGTCATTTTTATTAACTTGATAAAACAAAAAACACGTATACAATATTTTTCGATTATCTAATTGACGGACTAAACAGAAACATTTCTTTTTTAGTTAGAAACATCCCCTATTGTCAGGAGGCTTGAAGTAGGTTGGCGTATAGAAGAAAAATATGACCAATTTGGTCTTGAACATGACTTTACTATTTTGCGTTCGGATAATCATTACCAAGGTACAAGTCGTGCCGGTACCATTTCAGAACGCAAAAATCACAAATTTTAATCTAAACTAATGTTTGTTATGAGGAAAAATTAGATTTTTGTTTGTATGTGCGTTTGTTTGTTACGATTAAACTCAAAAATTTCCCGACCTATTTCAAAAATTCTTTCACCATTAGAAAGCTATATCTATACCGAGTAACATAGGCTATAAATTATATCGATGTCATGCATATCAGCCGTGCTATCGTGAAGTCGCGGGTGAAGTGCTATAGTCACCAATATCATTCATAGTGGGTGAGTTTACTAAAATCCTTCCTTTGTGCTCATAATCATTAAATAAAAGATTCATCATCATCATCATCATCAGCCTATAATATTCCCACTGCTGGGACACGGCCTCCTCTCAATGAGAGGGAATGGGCTATAAACTACCACGCGGGCCCAGTGCGGATTGGTAGATGTCACATGTCTTCGAATTTTTGGTTCTAGGACATGCCGGTTTCCTCACGATGTTTTCCTTCACCGTTTTGAGAACAGCGGTGATGAAATAAATTACACAAAGTAATGCGCCTGTCTGGGCTCGAACCCACGACATACTGTTCGTAAGTCGGGGCCGCCACCACTGGGCCATCGCTGCTCTTAATAAAAGATTACTTAAACTCCTCTCTAAGGGCGAAAACAGGCTGAAATCCACCAACATTTTTTCAACGACATGTCTTAGATTTTTTGGTTTTTGGTTCCAAGATATGACAGTTTTTTGTTAGATGTTTTATCGAAAACCTTAGTCCTCTTCTTTGTTACACATAATTATTATCAATAAAAAAAATATCCAGCTTCTTGTGTAAAATAGCAAGCATCTAGAAATCTAGACCCATAAGTTTAGGTTGGCTGTGAGTAAATTTAAAGATTTCTCAAAGTTTCTTTAAAAAAATGCTTTTTAAATAATAGTACCGCGGTTAAGTACGTCGCATGTCAATCTCTACAGGATCAGGCCAGGGAAATTTTATAGCCATTCACTTTTAATGGTATAGCTCACTGTTTTATAGTTCAATTATAAGATCGAGGCGTTTTTGTTTACCTTCTTAATTGAACGCTCTTTAAATAAAACAATTGGATTTTTTATGTTTTACGTTCAAGCGGCTTCTGGGAAAGATTTGATTTGTTTGTCATAAAAAGCGACTGAAACAGATTGTTTTTATACAAGAACTAGCTGATATCCTGCGGCTTCGCTCGCCTACAAATTATATACTAAAACCTTCCTAAAGAACCACTCTATCCATTGGGGAAAACAGCATGAAAATCGGTGCAGTAGTTTTTGAGTTTATCGCGAACAGACAGACGTGGCGGAGGACTTTGTTTTTATAATATGTAGGGAAGATAAAATATAATGTGATTTTAAAAGACATTGTTATTAGAGGATGTAGCAGTGATAGTGTGGTGGTGTGACATAGGTCTCGAGTTGAACCCAAGAGACGTACATCTGAGATTTCGGATTCGTGTGGGTATTGCATATAGGGTAGATGAAAAAAAAAATTAATCAGTGAATGTTTTTTCTTTTGTTACGTAAATCAAAATTGACAAAGATACGACGCTTTTAAAATTCCCAATACGTCACGCCTAGGTATAATTTTTAGCTAGTTCTGACGTCACGAGCCTCCACTCCCGAGTTTTGATGCGTTTTATCTTTGCCAATAGTCATTGATTTACAAAAACAAAAAGTACGTGTCCATTATTTTTCAATAATCTAACTGACGGACTAAATAGATTTGTAATTTTTTGACAATGTCATCATACTTATTTGGACTTGCTTCGGTAACGGACAACATCGTGAGGAAACCAATGCCGGAGAGATATTTTTCGACGGCATGTAAAATCAAAATCTTATCAAAAGCCCTTTTTTTTTTTTAAGGATGGGAAATCATCAAATGACCCCCCCCACTCTGGGCGGAGCGGGAGGGAGTGTCAGACTCTTACTGACTAAAAACCATCCATGTTCCTTCCTCGCCTTTTACGTTCCGGGGCCGCGGTATCTCTTTCGAAAAGGCCCGCAACCCCGGCAGGCTTCGGCCCTTGCGGGCCCCTCTCCTTTTGCTGACATCTCTTTGAGGCGCGCGTGGAACACGAACGCGCCGTCGACACGGCCTGTCGTCGTCGTTAGACGGCCGGACGGCTAGCTAGCCCTTATCAAAAGCCCTTGGGCGGAATAAGAACTCTGACATCAAGTTAGGCACTAACCAAAAAACATAAGGTATAGCAATGCCATACGATCGCCGTTTGATTCTAAATAGTGATTCATTGTAGCAGGGTTTTCGGTAAGACTGTTTATAGTTGTGTATTTCGGAGACTTTTTATTGCTGTTATGAATAGGTGGTCTGTACGTGGCGCCCTGGTGACTGAAAAGTTGTGTGGCCATCGGTTGTTGGCATGTGATGACGAGGAATGAGAAAAAAAATGAGGAAAGTTTTGAGAATTAATGTGGATGGCTACAAGACTAGAGGAAGGAAAAGACACGATGGACGGATGGTGTATAACTCTTGTTTAAATCGGTGTACATTAAAAATATGTGTTTGGGAACCTTTATATTCTGTAATCCAATCAAAATAAATACACACTGCCTTAAGAATATGTTTGATTTACAAATTATTTGGGTATTACGTTTGTATGAAATTCGCATGCTCCGTAGGCGTTTTCTTAAGGCTGTGGTATCTGCTAAATTAGCAACTCTATTTGTAGTGCTTCAAACTTCGTTTGAAATACTGTTAGAATAAAGTTCTAATTAGCTTGAACTACAAAGTGGTTGTAACGTCAGTCACAGCGGGCCGAACAGTGCGAAATTAGTGGTTTTTATTTATTTGTAGCCTAATAAATCATTCGATCAATATTCCAATTGTACAGTTTGTGAAAAAAATGGTGACAAATATTTGTGTGTAAAAAAAAACTAAAGCTTAATGCCTTTTAGGAGTAGTTACGAAATTTCAAAGAAAAAATGCTTTACTTTGAACATTTTTTGTCATATGTATAGTAATAATAAAGTTAGAATTCTCGTATTTCAATTGTACAAATTGAAGTTTAAAGTCTACTAAGCAACATATTTTTTTTACACATTTATATTAATTATTACTTTAACATTTATATTACATGGAGAAACCTCTCGTTAGCTGATACAACCCCCTTAAGTTAGTTCTTTATTAATGCAGTATATGTCGTGTTATGTTGTAGTGTATGTTCTACATACATTCATGCAGAATAAGTTTGTTTTAATACCAGCGCTGTGATTTTTTTTAATAACAGAGCACCATGTTGCCTTTCAGCCTCAAACAAGACCAATTTCGTTGTTCTAAATTTTTCTTATATACAGGGTTATTTTTTGTTTATACTAAACCCGAAAAAGGGGCATTGTACTCATCATTTTGAACAACTTTTTCTATGGGACGAACCCTGAAATCGCGAAAAAAAAAACAGCTGTTCCCTACATTTATGTTCGCATAACTCGTCAGAATGTAGGGAACCGCTGATTTTTTTTTCGCGATTTCAAGGTTCGTCCCATAGAAAAAGTTGTTCAAAATGATGAGTACAATGACCCCTTTTCGGGTTTAGTATAAACAAAAAATAAGGTTGTAGTTTTGTTTTATTGTTAATTTAACCACTTTTTTTTTGGTTTAGTGTGAGACTCATAAATTAGTTTTCATTTATTTTTGCCGTTTCAAATATCCAGCAGACGACCTACTTTCTGAACACCAAGTGCCTGCAAACGAGCCAGCCTAAGCACTTCTAAACTAAACACCTTTCAAGTCCTAAAATTTAAACGTAAAGGCACTTTGTCCGTCTCCCTCCCGCCCCTCTAAGGGAGGATAATTTTCATAGTAATTAACCGTTCCACCGTCGTGTCACCTGCCTGGGGAGGGGCGATGCTGTCATACACTTTTTATTCAATTTATCAAGAGCACTATTTTTTGTGCCAGCTTCATTTTTCACGTGAAAATGTGGACGTTTTGGGTTTTATTTTCTTGATGCAGAAAATTATGAGATCTAAAATTATAATTTTATATTCGCACATTTTTATTTTTTTTGTCTAAACATTGTATCTACACAAGAGCATGCAAAATATTATTTTGTTTAAGTCCAAACATGTTTAGCCGATTGATTGTTTGTTTTGGTATTTGTTGGGTGCCATTTCAAAGACAATTAAACAACGGCTTGCGTTCAAAACCAAATAAAGGGTGTTAACAGACTCTTAACGAATCCGAAAGCCACTTTTATATATACGGGGTCAAAGTTCTTAATGGAAGATTTTAACTACTATTCAATCCATAAATCCGTACAATGTTTTGAGTGCATCACATTCAGTGTTACCACAAAAATGATCTATACCTGAAAAAAAGTCGTTTCCCAGCAATATTTTTTGCATAAAGTTACTTACTTTGATGTACAGAATGCTTGGTTGACGGGTTCGTGATGAGGTGGTTTACACCCTGTATTATTAGCTGCTAACGTCATCTATAATGCAATACATTCTTTTAAAAAAGTATAGGGAATGAATGATTTGTTTATGGTTCCAAATTCAAATTTTTGTTTTTTTTTTTGTTGTTGTTAGATTGGTCGATCCGTATCATTTTAACATAGTCATTTGAGTATGAAACATGTTACCGCTCGGCTAGTCCCAAAAGACCTGAATTTTCTCCAAAAACTCAATCGCATGAGAGTCGCTGAGGAGATGCTAGAACGAGTAAATTCCGACCCAACATTCATATAACGCATTGTGACGAGACGCGGATTTACGAGTTTGACATGCAAACTAGTCAACAAGCTTCGGAGTGGCGCCTTCCAACTGAACCGAAACCGAAAAAAAAGGAATTCGCGGCGAGAACAGAACTCCATTCTGGGAACAGCGTTTAAAAATGTTGTGATGATTGGATTATTCTTTGGCGTAAGTGTATCGTTTCTGAAGGAGCATACTTTAAAGGTGATAAAATGCGGATTGGTAGATGTCACATGTCTTCGAATTTTTGGTTCTAGGACATGCCGGTTTCCTCACGATGTTTTCCTTCACCGTTTTGAGAGCAGCGGTGATGAAATAAATTACACAAAGTAATGCGCCTGTCAGGGTTCGAACCCACGACTTACTGTTCGTAAGTCGGGGCCGCCACCACTGGGCCACCGCTGAACATAAAGGACAGGACAAGGATCATGGAAAGGACTATGATCTCTTTAAAGTAAAAAATAAATATTTCCTTCTGCGTGTTTTATTAGAACATACTTACTTTCTTAAAACTTAAATTACAATAAAACACAATTATAATACTATAGAACTTTTTATAGAAATGTTTTACTCACCAAATGAATCCTTCGTTTTAAACCAACTTCTTTTGAAATTCTATTCATTAACGTCGTTAAGAAGTTCCGCGTAGCGTCCAGGTTTGTCTGAAACCGGAAAGCGGAAATAAAGGGGAATTAGGAAGATTACTTTCAGTTGGCCATCATTTTGTGTCACACCGTACATTACATTTGGTCTTGTCGTAAAAGTGACCGTACAATATCACACGATTGAAAGGATTGTACTAAAAAAAAAACTGGTTGTCTGTAAAGTCGGTTTACTGACGATAGTTGAACGTGACAACGTCTTAAGAAAATACTGATGGAATGGTAGCATTTTTTGACACCACATTCACTTTTCACTGCACTTGATACTCGATCAAAACATGTAAATGTACTAAAGTATAGCAGTTGTCCACGCAGACGCATCGCTCACTCAAGTAGGAGAGAGACAGATGTCGAACGCTGCCGAACGCAAAGGCCGATTGTGCTTCTTTGTCACTCGTTCCGCGCTCTCGCTTGCACTTCAAGCCTTACATGGAACGCCTCAGAGCGATCAGCGAGGTAACGCCGCATGAGGTAACGCCGCATGAGTCATTTTTTTTCGTGTGTGCAGCCGGCTCTTTCGAATTATAAGACGTTGTCACGTCAAAATCCTGTAAAGGTTGTGCTCCTGGGATCACTTGAAGTATTCGCCTGTAATGTAACGTTACAGAGTCGAGCATTTTCATCTATGAGGGAAGATGCTCAGTTATTACTGCACGCAACCTGTAACGTTACAGATTCAAGCATAACATTGTTGAGGGAGGAAAATCGAGCATTACAGAGCGCAGCTTGATGATACAATGTGCAAAATTAATATTGCAACGCTCAGCACAACGCATCGTCTGACATTGTGGAATCAACTAAATACTCAAAATCGAATCTAAAATGTTACACTACAAGCGAGGGAGCGCCTTAAGGGACAAACAATTAAATTAATTAATCAGACGTTTTCACCTAAGTTCTGAAAGAGAAGCTTCATGTAATAGAATAAAAAGTATTATTTGCGGAAATTCTTTTTAATTTATAGCTGTACATAATATAGTTCAATCCATTAATGCATGATTAGGTCATCTTTTTCCTACCCTTCATAATCATAATTAATTCAGCCGAAAGACGTCCATAGGGCACCCCCAAGTGACGCCACATTTACCAGTCCCGTGCGACTCGCATCCAGCGTATTCCCGCAACCATCACCAGGTCATTGGTGCACCTAGAGCTCCCACTAGTGCTCGTCTTCCAACGCATCGTCGTCTGGTTCACGGTACCCTTATCTAAACTTCTTATTTTTGGGGTCGGTGTACTATGACGTTTTTTAATGTTACAGCACCATGCTGAGATAGGGGCCTTTTGGCCTCGTTCAGGACCTTTCATTTCGTTTTATTTTTTTATTTTTTATCTATGTTTACTTTTCAATAGTCGTAATTTATAATGTTATTTTTTATGTGTTTTGTCCTGTACGGACTAATAAATGCTTTTTCTTTCTTTCTTTCTATGTCTTCTTCTTCAATACTTCTCTATTATTAAACATATCAGCATTCACCTTTCAAGCCACCACATCTTACCCACAGTCAGTCAGTACCAGTAGTGGTACACATCAGAAACGCTTTTCAAAGAATAAAGAAAGGAAGAAAGAAAGCAAACAAAAAAGAAAGAAAGCAAGAAAAAAAGAAAGATAGAAAACATATTTATAAACTCAATTAAATTAGCCCAATGCTGTTTCTATTAGCATTCCCCCACTGCTGGGCAAATATCTCTACCCATGATATTCAGTTCTTTCGACCCAATACAATAAACTACATAAAATATTAACTGTACTCCTTACGGCTCCTGTTTGACTACTTACGGCTCGGTACTTGAGAGCATAACTTTTGCAATTCTACAAACAGCTCACGAGGCGCGCGAGATCATATAATTACGTCACAGTGATGATTGATCACGTTCACATACGTCATTTGTCTTCGTTTCGCGCCTAACGACTTCAGGAATGAAAGTCGGTCAGAAGTATAAACTAATTTTGTATAATCATCTCGTCGGTAACTCCGAAGGATAAACAGGCGTTACTAATAGTTAATAGTAGTATTAATTTAGAAAAAATCTATTCTAATATTATAAAGCAGAAGAGTTTGTTTGGTTGAACGCGCTAATCTTAGGAGCTACTGGTTCAAATTGAAAATTATTTTTGTGTTGGATAGTTCGTTTATCGAGGAAGGCTATAGGCATAATAACACCACGCTACGACCATTAGGAGGGGAGCAGGAATAAAAAATGTTGCAAAAACGGGGATTTCTTTCCTTTCGTTTTTCTCTCTTATGTGACGCAGACGAAGTTCGTGGGTCAGCTAGTATTTAATAAAATATGACTTGAAGTTAAAAGTTGCCTACACTACAATTTGCTCGTCCGCAATTTTATTGTTAACTAGCTTCTGCCAGCGGCTTCGCCCGCGTGAAGTTTCAAAATTGTCCCATGGGATCTTACTACCGGGATAAAAAGTATCCTATGTGTTAATCCAGGTTATAAACCATCTGTGTGCAAAATTTCATCCAAATCCGTTCAGTAGTTTTTTCGTGAAAGAGTAACAAACATACATCCACGCGACGGAAGCTTAAAAAATCAAGTAATTTCTCCCGTTTTCCCAACATTTCCTTACACTGCTCTGCTCCTATTCATTGTAGTGTGATGAAAAGTATACTATAACCTGCCCAGGAGTTCGAAGAATAACTGATGTTATTTTTTTTAATTGGGGTTGAGTGAGAATATTATAAACGTAAGAGTAAACAAATATAATAATAACAAATCTCCGAACTGCTAAGCTATCGGGAGTTACACGTGTTATTGTGAGTCAACTATAAAAGATAGACATATGCTGTCTTGGGATATTTTTTATATAATTTTATGTGGAATATTTCCGTTATACATGATTTCTATGTAGCTTTAACCATTAAGGCTGCACACGCGACGGAAGCTAAAAAAACCAGGTAACTTCTCCCGTTTTCCCAACATTTCCTTTCACTGCTCTGCTCCTATTAATGGTAGCGTGATGAAAAGTATACTATTACCTGCTCAGGAGTATGTAGAATAATTGTACCAAGTTTCGTTAAAATCCGTCGAGTAGTTTTTTTTTCTATAAATAACATACAGACAGACAGACAGACAGACAGACAGACAGACAGACAGACAGACAGACAAAAATTTTACTGATTGCATTTTTGGTATCAGTATCGATCACTAATCACCCCCCGATAGTTATTTTGTAAATATATTTCATGTACAGAATTGACCTCTCTACAGATTTATTATAAGTATAGAATAGATATAGATAGATGACTATTTTGAGGTTTCCCATACAACTTCATTATCCCATTAAAACTCTTTAGATTTTTCACTCATACTGAGCATGCCTCCGTGAGGAAACCGTGGCTAGATAAAAACAACTGCTCGGGACGATCCTTAGCTGTGTTTGCCTAGGTTGGTCTATGGATGGGTGCCCACCCTTACATACTGAGTTTTCTCCGTGCCTCGGAAAGCACGATAGGCTGTTGGTCTCGACTGTCATTTGTAGATCTTTGACAGTCGTTACAGGTAGTCTGTGGCGAGTATAGTATTTCCCAATACCAACTGGCTTGTGAAGGTTAGATCAGCTGCATCCGGTTAGACTGGAAGCCGACCCCAACATAGTTGGGAAAAGGGCTAGGCAGATGGACACTGAGCCTGCCTCCATGCGACCGGTATAAAAAGTATATTATGTGTTATCCAGGTTATAATCTATTCGTGTGCCAAATTTCATCCACATCCTGTCAGTAGTTTTTGCGTGAAAGAGTATAACAAACATCCATCGATCAATTTTCACAAACTTTTGTTTTTATAATATTAGTAAGTAGAATTAAAGAGAATTTCGCTTGCAGTTACAACCAGGCTCTATAGCACGTCAATTTTTTGTAACATCCCTTATTATTGAATTAAGATTCAGCGAGGTCGTGTAATCCTCAGTAATTAACGAAGATTTTTTTAAACGCCGCCATTTTTTGCTCGCTTTAATCAACGAATCGGATTTCGTTCCGATGATCAAATGAAAGTTTGGCGACGTTCGCTTTGATCATACCTATTTAATCATGGCAAAAAGTACACATTTTTAAATATAATTTATAATGATAAAATTTTAACAGATGAAAAAAGAAATCGGGTGAAAACGTTTAAGGGGGAAGTGTCAAGGTAGCCCGTGAAATTGAAATTTTCTTACATTTGTTGCAATGTGCAGGTCAGTGGTAGATTGTATGAAGTTAAATATGTCGTTCGCGACTGTAAAACGTATGTAGTTATAGAACAATAATCATGAAAAAACCCTCTAAGTTCATATAAGTCAAGGAACGCCTTTGGCTTTGAAAAAAACGTTTCTCGACTTCATACAACCTACCACTGGCCTGAAAATTTTAAAATTTGAATTTCGTGGGCCACCCGGACGTTTTCATCTTAATTTGTCATTCTCAATCACGTTTACCCCGGCTACAGCCTCAAATGACGATGATGCATATGAAATAAATAGACAGTTGAAATTTTCACAGACTGTGTATTTTGGACTGGTGTACTGGATCAAAAAAAAGGAAGTCGTGGTAAGGTCTGAATTCTTGTCGCGCTAATGGTCGGTCGCGTACGGTCGGACGTGAAGTCAGCAAGAACAAAAAATTGCGGTCGGTCGCTGAAGTCAGCCTCGCAGTATGGTGCTAAATAGAACACAATGTTTGGGAGTCCGTACTTGTGTACATATACTTGTAGATAAGATTATAGTCATATTGTATATATCCCCTATGTATAAATACATTTAAAAGTAAAATTTAACTGTAAATCTATACATACTCATATATTTTATACACACACATAACACACACATACGTGCACATATACACCGTCACCAATTTTCATACTATTTCCACGTTGACAAAAACTATTTATGATGTGATGGGGGGCCTGGAGTTCTCTAAAATACAGGCCTAGGCTTAGTTTAGACTCCAGATCTTCCGCAAATTACAACTTTCTGCCAAATTACTTGTCAACCTATATTATGTATAACAATGTAACTTGTGGAGATAAATAAACGTTTTGTATTATTATTATTAATTATTAATGTATACTCGTACGCGACCGACAGTCGTCGGCGCGACAAGAATTCAGGCCTAACTAATACTTTCTTTTACAAAATACATTGTATACGTATTCATACAAATATAAGCCGAACGGCACAATCGAATCGAATCTCGAGTACTAGGATAACATAAAACGTAATAGCTCGATCAAATAGTTCCACTGACATATTGATCACGTGCGCCTGTAATGGAGCGTTAAGATCGCGAACGATTCCTGCCTCCACGCTATTGCCCTTTGTCTTATGTGCTATGTAAACATAGGTATGGAAATGTAATACCTGCTGACTAAAATAGCTCTTCAGGATTGTAGGTTTCAACGACTATGAATCTACAAATGTAGCTGCGGTATGAGTTTACAAAAGTTAACCGAAAATACACTATCGAATATACGTACATAAATAAAATTATGCTTTTTCTCGAATTAAGAATCACCCCCGTTTTAGAAGTTGGTAAATAATGGCGGATTAAAGTTACACCTTCACATTCTTTTTCGGCAACGGAAATAGAAATCATTAACTTTTTCTCCAAAACGTAAATAAACATGCTGCTTACCCTCAACACAAATAAACTACTAATGAAATAACATAACCTTCCCTTTTGACGTTGCCGTAGTCAGATAAATATGTAGAATTCGCTATAAAATTTTACGATACGACTTTAAAAAATAACTGGCGAAATAAAGAAAAAAAAACTACGAATTTAAAAAGCCCCAGCGCACTACATGCGTATTTTTAATTAAAAAGAAACACTGTTTAGCCAACAGGGTTGCAATTAATAAAAGTTAATTTGCATTTTTAGGTCAAGGGAATGCTTTAATAAAACAATTTTGGGCGTCTCTCGCTTGTACGCGGACTTGCCTAGAATGTTAGCACATAAATAAAATTATCATATTGTATTTCATTATGGTGTACTCGTTCGTAAAAAGAATATTGTACAAAAAATAAACACAATTTACAGTTAAACAAAAATACAGTAGGTAGAAGTTACTAAAAAGGTAGTCAGTGGCCAAAAAGTCTGACACCAGTCTTACCAAGTGGTATCGTATTTACCTGTATTAACTGGGTTGTGGGGGTCAGATAGGTAGTGACTTCATGTAAAATACTGGGTATTCAGCTGCATCCGGTTAGACTGGAAGCCGACCCCAACATAGTTGAGAAAAGGCTAGGCAGATGATGATGATGGCAGTAGGTAGAAGTTTGATTGAACCATGGAAGTAGTAGGTTTTACAAGGTGTAAACCAAGTAAGTAGATAGTTTGAATGTACTAAATTGTACGGTAATACTTACTAATTGCATAAATACGAGTAATAATTGTATTTACGGAATTAGTAATTAGCAGTTAGTCTTTATTGGTCTAGTGGTCGTAAGCGAGACTGTTAGCATGAGGTCCGGGTTCGATTCAGGAGGGCAACTACAGTACTTTCTCCAGTTATAAAGTTAGTCTCTGTGACTGTAGCTTCGCTATTTTTTTTCGTTTTATCGACATTCAAAAGAGCCGTAATGGTCTAGTTGAAATAAATGGATTTGAGTTTGATATTTGAAGCGGTTGCCTTTCTGACCTTCACAATCCAGTTAGTACTGGAAATGTATACGACAACCCATGGTAAGATTGGTTGTAATACTTTCGGCCCTAACGACTGTCAAAGATCTACAAATGTCATCCGGGACCAACGGCTTAACGTGCTTATGTAATGTGTGTGGACACCCATCCACAGAGCAACCTCAACAAGCACTGCTTAACCTGACGATTGATCTGGGCAGCCGTTATTATTTAGCTACAAGCCTCCAATCTAGCACAGTTCAAAATTCATAACTCTCTAAAAGCAACGATATTCTACAAAAACAAAATTAAACCGCAATATTTTTGCAAAATAACGCTTTTGATAACAACAAAATTGCGTTGTAAACAATGTTCTTTCATACGCTTAATCTTGTCCCTGGCATATCTTCACTCCATTACAAAAAGGTGATAAACACCACCAAATGCACCACAAGAATATAATGTAGGATTTTTATGCGTAATACAATGCGTCCAGTATATCTTAGTACGCGACGAAATAGGGAACTAGAGGAAAATGTACAGGATCTGACATTCTTTTGCTTTTCTTCAGTATACCAAGCGCCCCTCTGAAGTACCAAATTATGATGGGGACACAGTAAATGTTTAATAAAACATTTTTTTATCAGTGTTATATTTAAAGAATGTTGTTTTGAATTGTTGACATGTTATTTATTATTTGTTTTATTTTGTGCCTTTGTTTGAAGATTCAGGTTCATGTTCACCAAAAAGATGACGGTCTGATTATCAAAAACACCTGTTTAAAACACATTTTTGTATGGGAACATGTCACAGTGAAATGTTTGGTGAAATACTTTTTTGTAATGGAGAATAGGTTAAGCCGTGCCGGTCTAGGTCGGTCTGTGGATGGGTGACCACCCTGACATAACGAGTTTCCTCCGTGCCTCAGAAAGCACGTTAAGTTGCTGGTCCCGGCTGTCATTTGTCCACCTTTGACACTCGTTACAGGTCAGTCAGTGGCCCATAAAGTCTGACAACCAGTCTTACCAAGTGGTATCGTATTACCCAGTATTAACTGGGTTGTGGAGGTCAGATAGGCAGTCGTTCCATGTGAAATACTGGTATTCAGCTGCATCCGGTTAGACTGGAAGCCGACCCTAACATAGTTGGGAAAAGGCTAGGCAGATGATGAATGGAAAATCCAACACAACTTTACCGTTGACTAAAATCAAACTTAGTACAGTAAAATTAGTTTTGATTCTCTCAGTAATTACGTGTGTTTAATACTACGACTACGAATATCAGACAGTTAAAACCTGCCTATCGGCTTCGTTAATAGGTGTTTTACATTCTTTATTTAAGTCCTAAGTTAAAAGGGAGTGACCCTATTGTCATCAACAGGGCGCAATTCCAGACTACGTGGCTGCTATTGAGAAATTCCTGATAAAAAATACCCATTCTTTGCCCGACCGGGAATCGAACCAAGGACCTCTTGCTTAGCAGTCGAAATTGGAATAGAAGAATAGAATATAATAATCATTTATTCGTTAATAGACAGCACAACAAAATAGAACAGTAAATACTCGTACATATACATTACTAGCTGGCCAGTAAATACTCGTACATATACATTACTAGTTGGCCCACGCAACTACGTCTGCGTCACATAAGAGAGAAAAAGCTCACAAAGGGAATAAAATTTCCCCCGATTTTGTAACATTTTTCATTGCTGCTCCGCTCTTATTAGTCATAGCGTGATGTTATACCGATGTGACCGCAAACACATTAATTTAATACATAACTATAAAATCGAAACTATACCACAGACAATTCTAAACCAACACAAAATCAAACCATTTTTTCCTTATTTCAAAGAATAAGACAGCGACTCGTCTTGAACATACAGAAATAGAATATAGCCGTAATAAAGTCGCTTCTCACGGACGTGAGTGGATGCACGCGACCGCGCGTCCTTATCGCGTGCGAATAAAAACGCGCGATGTGCCGTTTTAATGTTTGCCCCTTCCTTCGGCCATTCGGATGTAATGTGCTGTAGGGATGTTGCTACTATCGATGTCGATAAAGGAGAGTTTTCTGTGTTGGACTCAAAAGATACATTTGCATGTAACACGGTCTCACAGAATTGAAAAGCAATGGATTGGTTGGTCTCTATCTGGTTCTGTTGATTATTGAATACTAGCTTCTGCCAGCGGCTTCGCCCGCGTGAAGTTTGAAATTATCCCACTGGATCTTATTACCGGGATAAAAAGTATCCTATGTGTTAATCCAGGTAATGAACTATCTGTGTGCTAAATTTGATCCAAATCCGTTCAGTAGTTTTTGCGTGAAAGAGTAACAAACATCCATACATCCATACTTACAAACTTTCGCATTTATAATATTAGTAGGATAGGAACTGATTTTGATAAAGAACACCGGTCAAAGCTCGAACAAATTTTTGTTGATATTTTATTTTAGCGTCTGCCCATGAAAATTATATAAAAGTATAGAGTTTGAATTCCTGAAGAGTTTTGTCTTCAGTCATATTTTTCTAGGAAGTCAGGATTTAAAGATATTCCAGTTTGAAGTTTCAGAGGTTATATCTTGTTAACAACAGACTATTCGAAAAATAAATCTAAAAATACCTTTACTCACTTTAAATACATTAAAATAAATGCATTTATTTACAACTAGCTGCGCCACGCGAAGTTTAGAAGAATATAAGGATAGTGGGAGAATAGTTTAAGGACTCCGTATTCAGAATATTAAGTCCAACAGACGTTCGTAGGTCTGCCACATGGCTCACATGGTCACACAAGACGTAATTAGGTACTTACCTACTTAAATAAATGATCAGAAGAATATTTATTCAATTACCTTAGTCAACTATCTATAGGGCAGTTAGTTAGAGATATATTTTGATAAATAAGTCGCCAACCCGTCTTGAGCAAACGTGGAGATCAATGTTCGTGCCTTCTCTGTTGAGAAAAGGCCTTTGCCCTGCAGTGGGACAGTAATAGGCTGGTATTATTATTATTTTTCATGGTGAATACTAAACTTACTTTTAAAATCAATTCTGTGAAAGTAGAGAGAAAATGGGATATGTGTTGTGCTTAGTCATTTAAAAAATAAAACAATTCTGTTAAAACCATAAAGTAATTTATTCTGTCAATTCTTATTATTGCCTACCCTAGCTCTAAATCACAGCCTGCATTCGTTTCTTCATTAATCTGATCAGGTTTTTGACGGTGCCTTGAGGAATTCTGTCCCACCTGTCTGTTAACGCGGCCTTCAATGCTTTTATCAATCAATCATTTCATTTTCAGGCATCTTAAGGCCCATAGATAAGATACACAACATGACATTATAATAAATAAATAAATAAATAAATAAAAAGCCTTTTTATTTCCTATAAGCCTTATACAAACATTTACACAATATTTATTCTTAGTATAATGTTAGTAAGTACCTAATTTTAATGTTAGTTTATAAAATTATAACTTATAATTTATTGTTATAGGAACCCCTTGATAGGGTATAGGCCTCCTCCAATTTCTTCCATTTCTCCCTGTTCTGCGCTGTTCTGGTCCAGTCTTTCCCCGCTACCGGTAGTATGTCATCCACCCATCGTTTTTGTGGTCTGCCCACTTTTCTCTTTCCTTGTGGACCGGTCCATTTAGTACATTTGAGAGTCCACCTCTGGTCGGTGTATCTTGCTACATGGCCGGCCCAGTTCCATTTTAGTTTTAGTGCCTGGTGTAGTGCATCTGTGAGTTTTGTCTTTTTCCTTATTTCTTGACTTCTTATTTTGTGAATTTTCCTTAGGTTTAATATGCTTCTTTCCATAGCTCGCTGACAGGAATTAATTTTATTGATGATCTTGTTTGTAAAGGTCCAAGTTTGGGAGCCATAGGTCAGACAAGGCAGAATGCAAGTGTCCATTACAGTCTTTTTCATATCTAGGTCGTAGTTACCTTTCAGTATTTCCTTGTGCGCCCAGTATTTATTCCAGCTGCATGTGATTCTTCTGTTGACCTCGTCCTCATTATTTGTTTTACTAAATGATACTTGCTTTCCTAAGTATATGTACTTCTCAACATACTCTAGTTCTACACCGTCTAACATGATTTTTCCTTTTATGCTGTTTGACATTATTTTTGTTTTGCTTAGATTCATATGTAATCCTACGTGTTTGCTTTCTTCATTTAGTTGGGATATCATGTTTTCTAGCTTCTTATGGGTTTCTGCAAAGACTACGATATCGTCAGCAAATCTTAGGTGGGTGAGGCGTGTGTTGTTGATTGGGATTCCTTCAGAGGCCCAGTTTAGTTTGGAGAATATGCACTGTAGGACCGCTATGAACAGTTTTGGGGATATCGGATCTCCTTGCCTGACGCCTCGGGCTATTCTGATCTCATCTCCTCGAGATTCTAGTTTGACTCTGCTCACACTATTTTGGTATATGTTTTTTAGGGTTCTAATGATAATTGGATCTATGTTGCAGTTGTGTAAAGCTTGCCAAATAGAGCTGTGATGGAGACTATCAAATGCTTTTGTGTAGTCGATGAAGCCCATATACAGGTTTTTGTTATACTCTGTATATTTTTCTACTACTTGTTCTAGCGTATGAATGTGGTCCATAGTCGAAAAACTGGAACGAAAGCCTGCTTGTTCCACTGGTTGCATCCTGTCTATTTGTGGGCTGATTTTGTTGTGTATAATTGAAGTGAATAACTTGTACACACTTGAGAGCAGGCTTATCGGGCGGTAGTTTGCGATGTCGAGTGGATCTCCCTTTTTATATAGCAGTATTATGTCTGATTTTTGCCATTGCTCGGGTATTATTCCTGTACTTAGAACGATATTAAATATGCGTGTAAGTGGTCCGGCGAGTAGTTTTGCTCCTACTCTTAACGCCTCATTCTTTATACCATCCGGCCCAGGGCTCTTCTCACGCTTCAACTTTTTAATACTTTCTAGGACCTCTGTTACATTTATAATAGTTGCTTCGTTTGTGTTTGTCTCTAAATTGTTTGTTTCTATGACCGGTATAGTGTCATGTATCTTTTTAGCAAAAAGATCTTTGTAGAATTCCGTAGCGCAGGATATTATATTTTTCCTTGATTTTGTTTCTTTTTGCCCATCTTTTAAGCCCTTGATCCATTCAGTATGAGTTATTAGTTGTTTGTAAGCTCTTTTGACGCTTCTATAGTGGATTAAACTGGATTCTAGTATTTTTTGCCTGTGCAACTTGTAATCCTTTCTTATTGACTTGCTAGTTTGTTTGAATAGGAGTGATAACTCTTTTTTCATGTCTTGTGATTTATTCTTGGTTTTTATAAGTTCCGTGCGTCTTTGGATCAAGAGTTTGGTAGTTTCGTTGAAGAAGTAGCAACCATGATCTTTGCTCTTGTTTGTGGTCTCTAGTTTTAAGCTATTTTTAATGTAGCCTTCAAGTTTATTATAGGTTTCTTGTATGTTATCTTCATCAAAGTAGGTTAGATTCATAATATTAGTTTGTAAGTTAGAAAGGTATGTTTTTACTTCTTTATCCATTTTAAGCGATGTCGCCGCGTTTTGGAAGTTTCTCCTACTCTTTCTGGCGTTTTTTATGATTGCTGTTGCTCTTACTATTTGATGGTCTGACGGGAACTCTACGTTGTTTAAAACCTCTATGTTTGTTATATTTTTGGGATTGTTACACATAATAAAGTCGACTTCGTTTTTTGTTTTTCCATCTGGGGATATCCAGGTCCATCTTCGATTATTCTTCTTTTTAAAGTACGTATTCATGACGGAAAGTTTATATTCAAGGGCGTATTGTACTAGCTTTTCTCCTCTTTCATTACGTTTCCCGTATCCGTATTTTCCCATGATGAGGTTTTCATTGTTCTTTCGTTGTCCTATTTTGGCATTGAAGTCTCCTATTACCATTACGTTTTTATAGCTTTCCGATAGATCGTGAGCTTTTTGTAGCGTTTGATAGAATTTTTCTATGCTTTCTTCATCTGAGTCGTTCGTCGGTGCGTACACTTGAATAATTGACAGGTCAGTATCATCGAATGCCAGCTGAAGTACCGCAACTCTTTCCGATAGTCCGCAGAAGTTTATAATATTTTTCTTACACTCCTTCTTGATGAGAAATCCCACACCATATAGACCGGGTGTTTCGCCCACATAGCAGAGTATGTGGTCACTATATTCTTCTATTTTGTATCCCATTCTTCTTATTTCTGATAGACCGAGTATGTCTATGTTTATGTTTCGGATAGCGTGCATTAATTCAAAGTATTTTTCAGTGCTCGAAAGTGATCTGACGTTATATGTTGCAATTTTTAATTTATTATTTTTGTTTAAGGTTTTTGGGGTGTTTTTTGGAGGGTTGTGGTCATACTCTTCCACGGTGACCAGCCGGGTTGGAAGATAGAGAGGGGCCGTTGGTTGTTATTCTGTGTTTGTATTTGTATGATTAAAGTTCTGCCTGTGTGACGGCCCTTGTTCAGGGAGTTGAAGAGTAGCTTTTTTATAATGAAATTATTCATATTGTTTGTCTTATTTATTTTTGTGGGTAGCTTTTTGTTTTGTTTTTCGTTTTCTTTGTAGTTAACCGGTGTTTCAGGGGATTCTGATAAGTTTCTTTTCTTGTTGGATGTTTGATGTTGGCCCGCTTGGGTATTTTTGTCGATAATCACAAGTTTATCATATTTCAGGAAAGCTTTTTTCCCCTGTGCTTTTTCCTTCTCTAGTTCAATTTGGAGCTCTTTGCGCTTGTTCAGTACCTCTAGCGGGAAGTCTTCTTTTATATAATAAGTAGTTCCGTTTAAGCTTTTTTTGTTTTTTTTGTATTTGTATTTTTAAGCCCATGGTGAGTAGTGTTACTACGATGGGTCTGACCTTCTCGCTTTTTTTCCCAAGCCTTCTTGCGAATTCAATGCCAGTTTTGTCGAAATTGATGTTTAATTTATTATTTATGATGTCCAGCAGCTTATTCTCCAAATCGTGATAGCTCTTTTCGGTTTCTTCAATCCCAAAAAACAGTAGATTTTTTCTTCTATTTGATCTCTCGAAATTGTCTGTTACCTTTATTTGTGTTTCGAGTTTTTGTTCTAATAGCAAGTTTTTATTTTCTAGACTTTTGAACTTCTCATTAATGTTGTTGTTAATGGTGTTTTTGATGTCCTCTTTCATATTTAACATTTCCACTTTTTGCTGCTTCATTTCTTCTTGCATATTTATCAGCATAGTTTTGATTTCATCCATAATGAAGTGTAGCGTGGCGCCCTCTGTTGGTAAACGGTAATAAAGGAATGTACGGGTCAATGGAATGTAATGCAACATTACATTACAACTTAGAATATACTAATACATACAAAATATAACTTATAAACTATGAACACATGAAGTGACGGCGTCGTGTTACGCTGCGCGGTGTCACATAGCCTACCGCGAAAACGTCGGTAGACAACACCCTTCGGCCAAAACTCTTCCTTGAGAAACTTGTCGAGAAATTGTGTCGGAACTCGCACCACAAACGACTTGAAGTTGGTGTTGTGACGCGACTCCAACTTCTCGACCCTCAAGGTCCAGCTGGTCTTCATCTTCATGTACTCTACGAGTTCTACGACCTACTCAACCTTCGTGGTGTGATGCAGTCGGGACACATAAAGCAAAGTCGTAGTTGGTATTGCTGGACGCAGCAGCATATTTGGTACTGACAGTTCAGTACCGCATTGATTGCGACAAGTAAGCTTTTTCTTCTTCTTCTGAACTATGGTGAAGCCGTCCCCATCACACTTCTGCTTGGCTGGACAGCGCTGTACCGGATTTCTCGGAAGGGTATCACAGCGACGGTTCTACTTTCCCCCTTTCTGCTGCTTAGGTTGTTTTGCAGCTGATTCATTTTATGGTTGAAGGGACTGAATTTCTGCCCAGAACCCTTCTCTTGAGCTCGTCCCATAAGCGTTCGATATCAGTCCATATCTGGACTCGACCAGTCCATCGCCCGTATGTATATTCACTTCATTCAGGATCTTTCGAATGATACGCGCCGTGTGACATCTTCGGCCCCTTCAGGCGCGAAAACAAGCGTGGTTTTTTCCTCTAAAGAGATACCAGCCCATTATACTAAAAATACAATACAATACACACTTTATTATTATTCTATGTACCTATTATGAGAAGACAATTCGTGACACAATACAATGATTTAAGTGATGGAAGGCCATAACTCTATTTAAGGCTTTTCACGGCCGATAAGGCCTCAAATGAAGATGCGGATTTCAACAAGTTTGCAAACTATTCGTAGAAAACATCGTTTTGGAGGCCAAACGCCCTTCTATCTAAGTGTATCTGGTGGCTACGGGCGACTTATACAGAATTTCTTGCTGAATTCGAATCAATGATTAACTGAGATTTGGCAAAAATGTTAGTTACGCAGGTTATTAAGCAGGTTGACAAATAAAATGTCATGTTTTTTTTTTGTTGGGGATGACATTAAAGGTGGACACACACTTATCAATAATAAAATAAAAAAGCAAGAAATATTTATTTCTCATACGCATGACGTCATCTATTCGTACGATTCGACGCGGATAAGTGTGCTAGGTTTTATAATATTTCATACAAGTTATTCTAAAATTCGATTCTTTCGGCGCGGTCGATTGTTTCGACGCGGATAAGTGTGCGTTCACCTTAAAAGTATATCTTAGCCAAAAGCCATGAAGTCAATCCAGGAAGAAAAAAAGTAAGTCATGATTATTTTTCTCATTCATCATTATTCTAGTCAATTGAGCTCATAATAAGAGTTTTTTTACAGACTTCGTTAGACCTTAAGTTTGATTTGATAAATCTTTGTAAATTATTTCGTAGGCATCTATCACGGTGACATACGTAGACGCTCAATAATTTCATCAACAATTATATCGCCCGGGTTCTTTGTAGTAGCCCAGTTCTGGGCCAACTCGATTTAGAATGCCATCGACAGCTTACTACTATTCATAATACTATTCATAGGTATACGTTTATTAATGCGAGTGCCCTACTATTTGTCTTAATCCCGCCTTATAATGGGTGTAAAAATAGCCTTAACGACAATGAAAAGCGCTTTTTCTACCCTTTATTGCGTTTTTTTTTCTGTTCTGAAACGTATCTGGGAACCTTCTACTTACTGAGATATTGGTGGTACACATAAACATACATAACATAACACAAGATCACGCCAGTAATCCTCAAAAGGCCAGTAATATTTAAGTCCCATGTAATATGGGGTAGGCCTATTCCCGTCAATCGAGCACAAATCTAGACTTTGTGGCTGCTACGAAGAAAATCCATATTAAAAAACCGGCCATGAGCGTGTCGGGCCACGCTCAGTGTAGGGTTCCGTAGTTTCCCGTCCGTCAAAATAAGCGTTCAATCCAATCCGATTTTAATAATTCTTTTTTTGTTTGAAAAAAGATACGTTCAGGATGATAAAATATGTAAACGAAGTTAAAAAAAAATTGCTTGCATATACGATAATACTACAAACTTAGTCCAGAAATTATTTTGTACAACTTTTTGTCTTTTTTGTACAAAAACTTGTTTCCATCCAAGTTCAAAATGATTTTCCTAGAAAGCTCTACTTCTCAGATTTTTTTCATATTTTCTAAACTTGGAGCGATTATTTCCGAAATTATTGACATTATCAAAAAAATATATTGGTAAAACCCCTATTCATTTTTAAATACCTTTTCAACAATATATAATTTTTATTTTACCACTTTGTCGGCGTGATTGATACACATATTGGTACCAAATTTCAGCTTTCTAGTGCTAACGGTCACAGAGATTAAGCGAGGACGAACGGACAGACAGACATGGCGAAACTATAAGGGTTCCTGTTGACTACGGTACCCTAAAAACATAAAAAAGTAATTCCATGCGATACATATTAACAATATATTTACATCTCGGCTCATCCCTATTCTGAAACCTATATAAGCAATTTATGTTTGCGCAGATATGGTTTAATAAAAGCAACTCTATTGGCTTTACATATTTCATGATTTGCGTTGTGATCTGGGCGCTTTTCAGATATTAAGTATTTTTATTTAACGTTAGGGAAATGTGTACAGAACAAATATGTTAAGAGGGTTTAATATTCCATAACAATATTCTCCCTTGAAGAGGGGTCAGTCTAGCATAGACTCATTGCCACGAATGCTGGATTGAGTCAATTTACGTTTAGGCCAAACATTCATTTAGTCAGTAACTGTAACGACTATCAAAGTTTCAACAAATGACAGCCGGGAACACTCGCTTCCAAGTTCATAATCAAAATCAAAATCAAAGCATTTATTTCAAGTAGGCCAGTTACAGGCACTTTTGAACTGTCGAAACAAAAATGAACATTTAATGTAGCTGCAGTCCCAGTCACAAGACATAAAAACTGTGAGAGTACTGTAGTTGCCCATTCCCTAGCGTAGATCTCTATGGAGAAGAACGGGCAAGAAACTCCATGGACACTTAATCAAAATCAAAGCATTTATTTCAAGTAATATATAAATGGTCGAGGAACGACTTTTTCAAGGTCCAAAGACATTCCTAGGCCTTCATGAACTTGGAAGCTTGTATTGATGATTTTGATGATTATAATTTTGTATGTATGTCTTACAGTCGCGATTAATATTTTATTCAACATACAACCTAGCACTGGCCTGCAAACTGCAAAAAAAGTAAGAAAATTTGAATTTCGAACCCTGTTTTTCAAACTTAGAAGCATCCACCTTATCGTGCTTTTCGAGGCACGAAGATGTAATGGAAACTCGGTATGTAATGGATGGCAATCCATCCACGTCATACATCCATAGACCGATTTTGGTAAGCACTGCTTAACTGTAAAGATCGGCCCGTGAGGCTGTTATTATTTTTCACTTCTCATGCTCTAAAAGTACGCCATTATAGCCTTACGAAGCGGGATTAAAGTGACCGTTTATTCCCTAGGGAGTAAAAAGTAATTTAAAAATAGAACGATCTTTTACTCTGAAACATGGTCACAAAAGAGACTCATCAAAGGCTTTATTTAAATTTCGAATTGGCTTGCAAATAGAAAGCGGTTTATAGAAAAAAAAAAAAAACAAAAGAACTCTTCAACGCGAGAAAAATTTATGGTTGTTTGTGTGCATCGTTGATTTTGAAAAGTATGTGCAATGCCTGTGTTGCTAGCTGCTGCAGTCATGTAGGTAAATACTAATTATCTGTGGAGTGTGGATCATCTTCATTGCGAATATGTTGAGCTGACCTGATAGAAGAAAAAACTGACCGCTCAGTTCAGAATTTTTGTCGAGTGTAAATTTGTTTGGTTTTAAATGATTATTTTTCTCGCACTCGAAGTGAAAAGTACAGTTTGCACCTCGAGACTAAACGCCAATTTAATAAACCCTCGCTTTCATTGCCTCCCTCGCAAGCTCGGGAGTCAAACCACCTCGGGTATATAATGGCTTCGTTTAGTCCCTCGTTATAAAATATACTTTAGCAACGACCTCTTCACCGGTTATAGAATGAAACAAATTCGAATCAGAACCAGGCTTTTATCACCACTGAAAAGTGAGTCACCAAATTTACTTCATCATTGATTACGTCGACTGTCATTCTAGAATATTTTTAGCGACACATATTCCGTTGTTTACATTCATGATTCATCTCTAAAAGCATTGTTCTTGTTTACTTGCTTACTAAGCATAATACCTATCTTCCATCAGTACAAGACAACGTTGGCTTACGTTGTTGAGTAAATAAACACTGCATAGTGCAAGCATTAGCTGCCTCGCGTCTGAATACAATTAATGTCGGCTCTATTGTCAACTTGAAGGCACAACTTGAAGCGAATGATTGCTTTGTGTTTATATTTGACTCGAAAATACAAATTGACGGTTATGGATTGATGAGTACTAATGTTTGCTATTGTAAGAAAGTTGAACAAAGTTTTGTCGCTCTAATAACGATGCGCAACACAATTTACAGTCAACATTGCCAGTAAGAATAGCCAAACTTAAGTGGCAGTAGGCAGGGCACATTGCTCGCAGAACGGATGGCCGATGAAGCCGAAAAGTTCTGGAGTAGCGACCGTGAACCGGAAGAAGTTGCGTTGAAAGACCTCCCACTAGGTCAACCGATAACCTGGTGAAGGTTGCGGGAATCCGCTGGATGCTAGTCGCACGGGACCGGGCAATGTGGCGCTTGGGAGAAGCCTATGTCCAGCAGTGGACGTCTTTCGGCTAAAATCCTGATGATGATTGCCAGTAAGTATAATGACAGATGTAGATGCGGTTTTCTCGCAAAGGTGGACCATATACACCAATAGAAGTGGGGAGGAGTAAAGTAGGCCTTTTTCCTGATAGGTAGATACGTAAGATATGTATGTGATCGTAATTTCCATAAATTGATTGCATATTCGTTAATGCATTCAATATCTATCTCATTCTACTTTCTAGTAATTATTCCCCTGACAACGCTTTGGCTAAGTATAAGGATGTGACTGGGTCAGAATGTGTTTTTAACTACTAGAGCATCCTCTCCTTCATCTATGCATGTATAGTCACTACTTTTACTACCAGCAGCTGTTGTTACTTCTAGTCAAGTCACATGTTTGATCTTTTACTACCAGCAGCTGTTGCTACTTCTAGTCAAGTCACATGTTTGTTCTTTTACTACCAGCAGCTGTTGCTACTTCTAGTCATGCTCTTCTAAATAGCACACCGTTTAGTTCGATACTAGACCTAAGGAGTCTGGGTATTTTTCTTGTTGACAGTGATGTGGACGAATTTTTCGACGTTTTATGGTTCGTTTAAACATTTTAATACTTGTACATTATTATTTTAATTGTAACTGTATTTGTACTATTTATAAAATAGAGCCTTTGAATATTTTTTAAAATTGTAAGTCGGGTACAAAACATCCATCCAAACCTCCCGAGTTTTTCAGCAGATTTTTCAAATATTTTGTTTCGTACAACTTTAACCTGACAATAATGAATTAACACAACAAAAGAATTTGTCAAATCTCAGTTCTCAACTGACGATCCGTGAAACATGATGCAACTGAATTTTATTTCTTCACATAAACCGATTGAATAATGTACTAAAGCTCGAGGGCACCGAAAAATGTATTAATGGAAATCAAGCGACGAACGATAAGCCAACAACACAACGACCTACCGATAAAAACTTTAACAATTAATTTGCACATTATGATTAATTTTTGTATTCGCTTCCACCATTACCAGAACTTTGGTTATAACAAAAGATATAAACAATACAGGCAATTAATTGAGCCGTTAAAAAAACTTGGGCAAGTATTGAATGGGGGTATTGTATCCAAGTTATTGAAAGCTACTTTTTGTAAGGCGACAAGGGAAAGCACTTGGTTCTCGCCTGTTGTTCGCTGGATATCGATTTAGTTATGAATGTACAATGTAAAATTCATAATGACGGCAGCGAGCGTGGTTTCTTCCTCGCTTAAATCCAATGCGTTTGTTTCTAATCTGGCGGTAAAGATAAAGGTATAGTGCTTTTGTGAAGAATATTCCTTAGTAAGAACTTTGTTTAGCGAGAAAAATATTGAGTATGAATGTAGATGGCTTAGGAGTAGAGGAAGACCAAAGAAACTATTGATGGACTGTGTGGAGGATGATAAAGCTAGAATTAAAGTACTCAGATGATGAGTGATAGAGGAGTATGGAAGAAGAAGATATACTGCAACGATCCTAAATAAGTTGAAAAAGAAGTGAGGAGAAGAATATTCGTCTGGAATGTCTTCATGATCGAAAAAAGAATCTCAATGTTATTGAAGGAGAATTAGAAACAATAAATAATAAGATAAGATAAGATATATTTTATTTGCTCAAAACATATGTGACATACAATAATAAAAGTGCATGATAAATACAGAAAATCGGACAGACATGTTTTGCCACATAGGTACATGGCGTACAAATGTTTTAAAATTGGGAAATTGAGATTTTTAAAATATATCGTTTCAGTCAGTAGAATTGAATTTAATGGAAAATACTAAATGTCCAAGCTAAACATTACAAAAAAAATAGAAATAATTTTACCCGTGTCTGTAAAAAAAAATGCAACAACATAGTAATAAATCTCAAAATGATGGAATTTGTTTAAAGATGACTAGTTGTGAAAATACTTTCAATCTTTTTCTTATTGAGTTTAGAGGTCACAAAATCGAGTTTCTTAGAAGACGTTAAAGTTATAAATGGTATTGTAAGTAAAAGAGAAAGCTTTATCACAAGTTCACAGTTCTCGTAATTTTCCACTTTTACATTGACAAATGCGATTGTCGCCGTTACCAAGTTACTAGATAAGATTCGGCTCCCCATTCATGGAACGACGAACATTTATTCTGATTATTTGAAAGTCGCATTAGGATTTTATTTTTTGCTAGCCTACGTCGTGTCCCACTGCTGGGCAAAGGCCTTCCCTTTCTCCTTCCATACCTCTCTGTCTTGTGCGATCTCCAGCCATGTTGGCCCTGCAAACGTGATCAGATCGTCACGCCACCTACGTCAAGGTCTACCTCGCCAGTCCTGTCCTTCCTCAGGCCTCCAGTGTGTGACGATCTTTGCCCATCTCTCCGGGTGCATCCGTGCCACGTGGCCCACCCACTCCCATTTCAGCCTGGCTGTTTTCTCCTGCATTAAGATTTAGTACCTAAAAAATGTTTTTGGGTTTTTGAATCAGTGGACCAGTAGATTATTAGTTTTCAGATTTGAATTATTTTGTTTTTGCTATGGACAGTTTTAACGTGCACATATTGCTACATTGTTCTCACATAATATACCATCTCAACATGAATGAGCTTTTCTGGTTCATAATCTATGTAGATACAGTAAAAAAAGTTTGTGCAAATAATTCTCTATTTCTTTATTTGCGTCGCAGAATGACGAATGTACCTAAATGATAAATGATATTTATTAATATGCAAATACCAGCTTTTAAGAATGAAAATTCATTTTCATGTTTACACGTGTCATGTATTATGGTCTTTACAAAAATGTCTTAAGAAGGAGTTTTCCTTATCGAATCGTTCTGTGAGCGGTTGATGTATATTTATTACCCTGAGTAACGGTTGGACAACCTCGGATACAAGCAACCAACACTAGCAACTGAAATTTATTTTCACACCAACATTATTATGGAGAGTTTACATTGATTTTTGATTGTCATGAAATGATAAATATCGTTTCATCAGTATTAAAAAAAAAACAACTGAAAGCATTTCTTTCAGTTAGACCATTACTCTAGAACTTTTCCCAGCTGTGGGAAACATCATTTCTTCAACATTAAAAAAAAACTCAAAGCATTTCTTTCAATTAGACTCTAGAACTTTTATAATCTGCCTAGCTTTTTCCCAAAGTTTGTTAGGGTTGGCTTCCAGTCTAACCGGATGCAGCTGAGTATATTATACGAATCGACTGCCTATCTGACCTCCTCGTAACGACTGTCAAAGATGTATAAATGACAGCCGGGATCAACAACTTATTTATTTATTAATATAGGTATACCAACAGCTTATATGTACAGCATTTAGGTAAAAGAGGTTTTACGGTCTTGGACTTACACAGTCGCCAATTATAGGTTAACCAGCATTCACAAAAATAAGTGAAAATCTAACATAAGAGAGCAAAAATAGAATGAGTGGCTCTAGACATGAAATACAACAGTAAACCTAACTTTTAAGAGTTTACTTAGCACGACGAAACATGATACAAATAAAAAACTTTAACGTGCTTTCCTGGGCACGAAAGAGACTTGGAAAGTCTAAAGTACGGTTTCCCGCCCGATACTGCTGAAAAAACTTGAGGGTCTCGGAATAAGGGGCTTGGCTTTGGACTGGTTTAGGTCTTATCTAGGACAGCGAAAACAACAAGTTCGCATTGGTGAACATCTCAGTGACTTTGCCTACGTTGACTACGGCGTACCGCAGGGCAGTATTTCGGGCCCTACATTGTTCCTGATCTACATAAACGACCTATGCTCTCTCGAACTCTGCAATGCTAGCATTTTTACGTTTGCGGATGATACCGCAATAATTTTTCATGAAAAAAACATGGAGCGATGTCGTTTCTGTGGCCCAGGAGGGCCTCAAAAAGGTTGCTACCTGGCTGCAGGACAACTTGTTGACCTTAAATGTAGGAAAAACGAAGTCAGTGTGTTTTAGTATCTCTGCCCGGTCTGCACCTGACAAAGAGCTACAAGTTAAACTCCACACTTGTGGCAGTGTCACTGGCGAAAGATGTCGCTACTCGCCAATTGAACAGGTTCCTTGTATTAAATACTTAGGAATCCTAATTGATGGACATCTGACATGGAAGTGTCAAATTGATGCACTTGTGAAACGTACAAGAAAACTCTCGCACATATTTAAAAAATTAAGGTCCATCGCAAAGCCCGAACTGATTCGCATTGTGTACTTATCCTTGTGCCAGTCAGTGTTAAGTTATTGCGTATCGGTCTGGGGAGCGGCAAACAAAACCCTCTTGTTAAGGCTGGAACGAGCTCAACGAGCTATTCTAAAAATAGCTTACAAAAAAACCTGGCGTTACTCTACTGATGCTTTGTACTCAGAATGTAGTGTACTTCGTATAAGGCAGTTGTTTATCGTCTCCATATTGCTGCGTTTCCATAGACATGCTAGAGAATTGGTCATACAGTCATCCAGAACATTAAAATGGTATCGACCAAGAGTACACTCATGTTTTGCACGCAGATCCTTTGCATTTCTTGGGCCCTACCTCTATTCCAAATTCTACTCTTACAATAAAACTATACTCACCTTATGTACGATAAGGTAAGTATAGTTTTATTGTAAGCGCGCGTTTTATTGTAAGAGAGCTCTCTTAAACTTGTTATATTTAAATGGCTGCATCCCAAAAACTATAACGAAACAGAACACCTTTTGTGTATACAGTCGTAATATAGTAACAAACCATGCACGTACTCACCCACCAAATACACCACACCCACTCATATACACCATACATACCCTAACACCCACCACACTTCACCATTACACACACACACACACACACGCCCATACACACACACACACACTTCCATTTTTTTTTATTTTTTTTTATTACTATCAATATTATTTTTCTTTTGTTTTTTTTTGTTATTGTTTTATGTACTTTAATAGTTTTTTTCAATATGTTAAATCAAATTTTTTCTATTTACTTTTGTCATTAGTTCAGCTAAAGCTAACCTGTTACCTTTACTTGGGAAGAGACTGGACCCCACGACACAGGGTATCCTAGTGTGGAGTCCAGGGAATTTGTAAAAACTTAGCGCTTAAAGATCATTGTCTTCTGTACTAGTTTTTAATATTGTACCTTGTATGTGAACTGAATAAATTTTATTATTATTAGTTATTATTATAAAGTAATGATAGTGACCACGTATCACCATCCACGGACCAACCTCGGCCATCTTGACTTAACCTTGAAGATCGACTCGTGCGGCTGTTATTATTTAGCCACGAACTCTTCACTTATATTATTCATATACCTACTTAAACCAAAGAAATGTCAAGTGTAACACAATCAAACGATGCTTCACCCCATACTAATATGCTGCGGGACTGTTCGAAAGAGATACCTTAGAACGTAAAGGGCGAGGAAGGAACATGGATGGGTTTTAGTCAGTAAAAGTCTGACACTCCCTCCCGCTCCGCCCAGAGTGGGAGAAGTCATTTGATGATTTCCCATCCTAAAAAAAAAGGCTTTCACGGTTTAAAACATATCTAACTTATATTGACACTTATGGCATATCTTCCGTGATTCAAATATCGGGAGCTCAACATAATAAATAATCACGGAAGATATCCCGTAAGTGACAATATAAGTTTATCTTCTTTCTTATTTAACGATCTCCGAAACGGCTTAACCGGCTTTTATGTTTTTTTTTGTGTAAAGGGTGTAAAACACCTCTTAACGAAGTTGCAAGGCACTTGTTCTCCTCGTCATTTCGATCATTTTTTTGTTTTACGCCATACCTGGGAACCTTCTAGTTGCGGAGATATGGGGGTCAAGTTCCAACTTCTTGACAAGCTCGGTTGTCGGCTTCGCGATGAAGTTGTTTATTGGACTTGGCAGGTCTGAGAATAGGTTGAAAGCTATTTTTACACTTTTACATCCTTTCGTGTATTTTTATTCCCAAAACGCGGGTGAAACCGCAGGGCGCAGCTAGATTTAGTAAATATACATATTATACATTTTCTATGAAAATAACATTTTCGTTTTTCAACACAATGATATTTAGAAGAACATAACATTCTTATTATTTATATAGTATAGTAATTATATAACGTTAACATGTCCCAGGAAATTTACACCCGAACTTCAGTACAAATATTCTTATTATGATTTAACGTATGCAAAATGGAATGTGGTTGCCTTAGATTTTTCTCATATTATATCGCGAACAAACTCCTTAAGGAGTCTGTACAATAAATTTTGTAAAAGGGTTTCCATAAGGGGTCCTATTGGTTAGCAAAGGTCGCTTGTTGCCAGCCATTGATAAATTACCGAAAAAATTGGTAGCTCGCCATTATATTTTTTTCGGCGGCGCTTTGGGGTCATGCTGAAGTTTGATGGAATTTTCATGAGCGTTATGTTGGCGGTTTTGAAGGATCTGTATTTTTAGCGAATCATGGTTAAATTATGTACTAGCTTAGGTACGCAGCTTTGCCTGGCTGCAGTTCGATAATTGTCCCACGGGATCATACTACAAGGATAAAAGTATCCTATGTGTTAATCCAGGTTATAAGCTATCTGTATCTTAATTTTCATTCGAATCCGTTCACTAGTTTTAGCGTGAAAGAGTAACACACATACATCCATCCATTTACAAAAACTTCATTATCATCATCATCATCATCAGCCTATAATGTTCCCACTGCTGGGACACGGCCTCCTCTCAATGAGAGGGAATGGGCTATAATCTACCACGCGGGCCCAGTGCGGATTGGTAAATGTCACATGCCTTCGAATTTTTGGTTCTAGGACATGCCGGTTTCCTCACGATGTTTTCCTTCACCGTTTAGAGAGCAGCGGTGATGAAATAAAATACACAGCAAGTAATGCGCCTGCCTGGGTTCGAACCTTCGACTTGCTGTTCGTAAGTCGGGGCCGCCACCACTCGGCCACCGCTGCTCTCCAAAAACTTACAGATTTAAAATATTAGTAGGATAAAGGAATTGGAAATTAGGCCCATGTATAACATTATTCGTACCAGCATTTTTTTATATACACGCGACAAATTCCCCATTTAGGTTGTAAAAAACAATAATCCCCGATTCACTCGTACACAGTGCTTTATAGGTTAATTTAGGCAAAAATCCAATTCCACTGGCAACCCCACGGACGAATAAATATTAAATACAGTTTAAACGAGGACTCCGAACGGTCACCACCATTGAAGGAAATTCGGACCTCATAAAGTGTACTTTAGGACGAAAAACATAAGTACGTATATCCTTCGCGCGCCCTTTTCTGCTTTTGTGTAGGAGAAATGAGTCACGTTTTTGAAAAGAAATGGACACTCGTCCCTTTCATGGTGGTTTGTGAGTAGCTGTGTACGTTTATGGGATCGAGTTATGATCTTTTTGTGTGTAGGTACTGTGATGGTCATTCCTGGTACCGGAAAAGTACTTATTGGTATAGCTCTTTATAAAAACAAGACTTCTTTCTTAAGAAAACGTGCTTACTTTTAATTTAATCTATCTATATATCTAAAAATGAAACCCGTTTTCCGTTGTCACGACATAGCATGAAAACGGCTTGACCGATTTGACAGATTCTTTTTTTGTTGTGTTTGTTATTGTCAGGAGAAGGTTCTTATCGAAAAAAAAATGTAGTAGTAGGTAGGTAGGTAGGTAGTAGTAGTAGGTAGGTAGTAGTAGTAGGTAGGTAGTAGTAGTAGGTAGGTAGTAGTAGGTAGGTAGTATTAGGTAGGTAGTAGTAGGTAGGTAGTAGTAGGTAGGAAGTAGTAGGTAGTAGTAGGTAGTAGTAGGTAGGAAGTAGTAGGTAGTAGTAGGTAGTAGTAGGTAGGTAGTAGTAGGTAGGTAGTAGTAGGTAGGTAGTAAAAGGTAGGTAGTAGTAGGTAGCTTTTCCCCTCTTATGTGACGCAGACGAAGTTGCGTGGGTCAGCTAGTATGAAATAAAAAAAAATACCTTTAATAATTGTACACGAAACACTCATCTAAGCACTATGCAGCGTTACAACTATGAAAAAGAGTGTTAACGATGAGCTCTGGCACCCAATGTAAGATTTAACTTGTGTTTAGGGTACCAGCGTCCTCGCCTACACTTTGGACATGTAACAATAGTTGTAGGACGAGCACAAAAGAAACATGTCACTATATTATAGTCTAGCTTTGGATCCAATAAGTGGAGCCGTGCCAGTAAAATGCTAGAAACTATTATGAGTTATTACATATTTTCCAAATTTATTTGTATTCAAAAAGTGGCCCGAAAGTCTTACTACCAGTCTTACCAAAGGGTTTCATGATATTACTCAGTACTAACTGGGTTGTGGAGGTCAGATAGGCAGTCGTTCCATATAACATACTGGTGTGTATGTGTTTGTGCGATGAGCATGGACATTTGTTTCCGAGTCAGGGATGTTTATATGTATGATAAGTATGTATTTACAACAACAAAAACATGTATACAATCATGTATATATATTGTAGTATATCAACTATCTAGTGTCCACGACACAAGCTTTGCTTAGTGTGAACATTAACACACAGCGCCCTGTGTGTTAATGTCCAGCGATATTTATTTATTTATTTATACTGGAATTCAGCTGCCTCCGGTTATGCTGGAAGCAAACCCCAACATAGTTGAGAAAAGACTAGGCAGATGATGATGATGATGACAGTAGGTGGAAGTTTGATTGAACCATGGAAGTAGTAGGTTTTACAAGGTTTGTGGGTTAAACTGTAAATCAATTAAGTAGATTGTTTGAACGTACTAAATTGCACGGTATGCTGGAAGCCGACCCCAACATCATCTTCCTGCCCTTGTCCCATTTTATTTGGGGTCGGCGCAACACGTTTTCTTCTTCCATTCTCCCTTGTTAGACGTCACGGCATCATTTACTCCTTTCTCTTTCATATCAGTCTTTACACAATCCATCCATCTTTTCTTTGGCCTTCCTCTCCCCCTCCATCCATCAATACTTATGTCCATCACTCTTTTAGTCACATGCGTTTCATCCTTCCTCATTACATGTCCATACCAAGCCAAACGACCCCAACATAGTTGGGAAAAAGCTCGGCAGATGATGTTGTATTCATAACCAGTTCACGGTAGAACTACCCACCCCCCCGCCCCCCGCCGGCCTCACCGCGCCGTACAGCACTTATTCTATTAACGATATAATCTAGCGCGGATTCTAAGAAGACGACAAAAATAACTAACTCCTGCTCCAACATTAAAGCAACTACGTTGCAAAGGTCATGTGCCCATAATTATGAATTCCCGACTAAATTTCCCGGGATTTACAAATTCCCGCGCTCTGTATTGTTTGACTTGGACGGGACTGCGCGTACCCTTGTCAGGGTACGATTTGACACTCTTAGGTAAGACTAGGGGTAGTTCACAATAGTTTGATTAACAGGGGGTCTAAAAAGTCCATTTTAAAAATTAAAATTAATCAAAATCAAAAATTAAAAATTCTTAAATGGACTTTATGGTAATGGTTACAAAGACCATTTTAAGAATTAATTTTTTTTAACGTGATTCATTTACGATTCTGCTAAAGCGGCTATTTTAGACCCCCAGATATTTCGTTACTGTAGAGTGGACAGAAATGTTAGAAACTGCAGTTTTTATTCTGGATCTTGAGGCCTGTTACAAAAAAAACGCGAAATAACGAGTTGTATTGTTGAAATTATATGTTTTCCTTTCGTTGCTTGAAATAACAATTACTTGTTACAAATAGTTTATTTCGTTTTTTTATTTCAATAACATAAGTAATCGGATGGCCCTTTGAGTAAAAGTGCTTTATATATGATCACATTTAATTATTAGTTCAAATGTCATAGATTTACCTTATCATGTCTGTTAGACAGACTTGATCCATTTGATTGAACCTATCGATTGATGTTAAAAAGTACAGGATATTATTTTTCCGAACTTTAGCCGGTTTGATGCCTGACTGTGTCAAGCGAATTTTCGAAAATCTGTGGATGCAGATTTAATTCATTTTTTAAATAAAGTAATGTTTCCTTTGAGTAAAATTTGCTATCTCCAGTATTTAGAGTACTTTTCCTCCAGGTGGCATTGAAAATCTCCGCCAAACTTTAGTATCCAGAAAGAGCTAAAAGTAACATCGCCACAAAAACAAAGCATTAAAATTAATTTTATTTATGCAAAGTTTCACGTAAACGTTCAGTCAAGAGGTTTTAAGGCAGGGTTTAAAACGCGAGATTAACGCCGCGGGATGAGCGGGAATCGTGCTGGATTCCCTAATTTATACATTTTTGTGTTCATCCTAAGATAGCTTTACGATAATGGTTGTGATTATGCTTAAATCTTAGAATCTTAAGTGTCCATTTAACGCTTGGATATTGACCTGTTATTATAATTCTAGTCTCGGTAACTTCTAAAAATACCAATCGTTTTTGGCGGTGAAACGATTTTCATTTTTCTTTTTTCTTTTGATACCGCTATCATGAAAAATTTCATTAAATTGTCTCACGAAGCGTCAAGAGCGACTACTGATTGTTCGGTTAATTGTTGTCCCGTTAGAGTAGGATAGAAACACCACCTTGGTACTTTTTACTCTTACCTCCAAGATAGTCATTTCAAATAGTATATTTTATAAAGAGGGACTAAACGAAGCCATTATATACCCGAGGTGGTTTGACTCCCGAGCTTGCGAGGGAGGGTATATAAAAGCGAGGGTATAATAAATTGGCGTTTAGTCTCGAGGTGCAAACTGTACTTTTCACTTCAAGTGCGAGAAAAATAGTCATTTAAAACCGAACAAATCAAATTTGCACTATATCAGATCAGTCACAGATTAACAATTTAAAACACAACACAAACTCTCAACATTTTCGCAATGAAGATGATCCACAACCCACAGATAATTAGTACCTACATTACTGCAGCGGCTAGCAACAGAGGCATTGCACGTACTTTTCAAAATCAACGATGCACAGAAACAACTATACATTTTTCTCGCGTTGAAGAGTTAATTTGTTTTTTTTTCAATAAACCGCTTTCTATTTTGCAAGCTAATTCGAAATTTAAATAAAACCTTTGATAAGTTACTCTTTTGTGACCATGTTTCAGAGTAAAAGATCTTTCCATTTTTTAAATTACGTTTTACTCCCTAGGGAATAACGTAATTTTTTCATAGGTATTTTGCAATTTCGTGCCGTCGTCGCTTTTTTCACAATATTTATTTAGAATATTGACTCTGTAGATCGTGAATCACAATAAATATTTGGTAACTTGAAGAGACTAAACGTGGATGACGTGGACCACGAGCCTCACCAATAAGTTTTGCACAAAATTAAGTCTTTGAGGAAACCATAGCAGAAAAACAGCACGGCGAATCCAATACTGAAACAATAAAAGTCACAAGCGACTAATATAAAGATTTACGATGTGTCTAGTGTCAGGATAAGTTTAATTCTCGTAGTGCAGTCTACCATTTAACTTGCCCCTAACTTGATGGTCTAGTAATTCTGGAATATGCTATTCAGTAAGCGTTCGATATTGTAATCAGAAACTTGTAAAAAAGAAAAAACAGGAGGTCACATAGGCAGTCGCTCCAAGTAAAATACTGGTATTCAGCTGCATATGATGAATTGAACTAACCACCTAGGTACATCAGTGGCGAGGTCATTAAATGTGAGTGCTAGACAACACTACATCTTTATGTCGCATGTCAGTAAATCCTATACTAAACACGAACTGTTCTACTAGCTCACTTTAATATGACCGCGACTGGGATTGTCGACTTTTTGGTGAGTATGCAGTTGTGATTTCTTTGAGATGAGTACCAGTGTTTAGAACCATGCATGTTCAAAATACGCTCACCAAGATTTAAGTTCAAAAAGAATTTTAGTATCAGTTAGACATTCCTAACTATGGCGTTGACGTCGAAATAGAAGTCGGTGTTAAGATTCTCCGCCGTTTGGTTGGGGTCCTGTACGTACATATAGTTCAAAAGCGTGGATAAAATTAGTACAACAGTATTTCGGTTGTTTTATTTACACTCGACCTTACGTACATACTCCTAAAGTTCAAATACCTAGTACTGGCGGACAACCGCCGCGTTCGGTGCTCAACAACCAGAAAGCAAATTTTTGTCGATATTATGCCGTGTGGTTAAGTATTGTTTGAAATGAAATTTATTATTACTACATATTACAAAAACAAAGTCCTCCGCCACGTCTGTCTGTCTGTTTGCGATAAACTCAAAAACTACTGCACCGACTTTCATGATGTTTTAACCAAGGAATAGAGTAGTTCTCGAGGAATGTTTTAGTATATAATTTGTTTTGTGGCAAAATCGCGGGTAACAGCCAGTGTGTACCATAATATTTGCCCAAATGTCGATTTGTGTGTTCGTGGAAGATAAACAAATGGCTTCATTCTGTTTAATTTTGGTACCTAAAAATACTCTAAAAAAGGCTTTCAAAAAAACTACCGCTCCATTTGTTTGTGTCATCAATATGTTGGTAATAACGATTTCGTTGAAATATACGATAAGCAATGAAAAACCTTTTTGTATATTGAAATAGCAGCTGTAAAATTTACACATTTGACAGTTGATTTTCAATATTCAATTGCGATAAAGACTTAATATTTTTTTAAATTTTGTTTGAATCTCTAGTTCAAACTCTGAAATAACCCTCACAAGGTAATTCAGGTAGGTAGGTTTTTTCTTGTTTCACCACTTTCTTAACTTTAAAATGTATTTTTTATTAAAAATGGGTAAAACAGGCAATGTTTCGTTTTTTTTAATTTTTTACACTTTAATTACACTTTAAAGTTAAGAAAGTGGTGAAACAAGAAAAAAGAAAAAAAAATATTTTTAAATACCCGGTGGGCCAGGGCCAAATAAATTAGGGCTCAGTAAGTAGCAGATGACCCCACCTATCCACCATTTTCGTATGTTCAACGTTCTGCCAAACACCCTGTAGGGATCCATGAAGATTTCCCCGATGCTAAAAAAGTATTTTTTTACGAAATATTGGCTAAGAACGTTTTAATTGAAGCCCCTGAATTGGCTTTAGAACTTGCTAAGGTATAATACTAATTAGAAGTTATCTATTTGCTCTTAACTGTTGGATCTAAATACTGTACAAATATAAATTATAGTAACGTCCCGTGATGTCCGTCTCCGCCTTCCCATGAAGACCCCATGAAGTTATACAAAAATTTTCAACTCCAAAATCACGACGCCATTCGACATTGTCTCGAAGACAAGAATAGGGTCCGCGGCTAACGAATTCAAACCACGTGGCAATATACTTAATTGAATCGAGTGAAGTCGGGTGAGCAACAAGTGCGTAAATTAAACCTTACTATAAATGCTTATCTTTGTCGTCTTAGATCCATACTAAAAGAGGATATACTTTATCGTAATGTCTGTTGTTTATTGCGTGAACAGAAGTCTACCTGCAGACATAAGACGTGGCAATGCTTGGGGGAAGAATATGTTTAGGAGTGAACGTCTTTTGGCTAAGTGTTAATGCGGAGTTAATAGAGTTGTCGAAGATTCCTTTGAAGTTTGGTCTAGGCTCCCATGTGGTTCTTCGTTTTACCTAGGACAGAACGGAAACGGTATATGCGTATGGCGTGAGAGGTTGTTTGTTTTTTTTACTTGTTCCCAAGTACTGAGAATAGTGGATCATCTTGTAAATGTCTTATCCTTGTTTGAAGGAAAACATATGGTTCTAGGTGTTTGTTTTTGAAGAAAACCGTCTTAGTTTTCATCAAAATCGACCGCAAGATTTCTTTGAGCAATTTCACTATTTGTATTAGATTCAATTTCAACCATTCACGCTCACTTGTTAATCCTGTATCATTCGAAAATGGATAGCCCATTTTAAACAAACAATCCAATTTCATTAGAAACGACAAACGGATCTCCTAAAACTATTCCCCTATCACTTAATACATCCAATTTGCGTATATATAACCGTGCCGGAATTATGCTGTCCCTAAATTTAGTACTTAATTGATTAACAAAGTTACAGAAGCTCGCTTTAGGGGAGTCCTATTCCTGGGTGTACGGATACTGGTAACTAGTTTATCCTGCAGTTATGTATCGTCTGCTCTTTTCACTGACTAAGTTCATTTGGGAGCGTGGGAAGTGCTTCGCCATGCTACGAGTGTAATAAGAACTAGGGAATCGGTTCCCTTAAATTTCTCTTCGATATTGATTGTATGCGAAAGTTTGATAGGGTGGATGGAAGGATGTGTGTTACTCTTACACGCAAAAACTATAAAACGGATTTGGATGAAATTTAGCAGACAAATAGTTTATAACCTTTTTTTGTAAAGGAAATCATCAATTGACTTCTTTCACTCTGGGCGGAGCGGGAGGGAGTGCGAGTCTTTTACTGGCTAAAAACCCATCCATGTTCCTTCCTCGCCATTTATGTTCGGTGGCACGGTATCTCTTTCCAACAGTCCCGCAGCCCCGGCAGATAGTTAAGAATCTGGATTTACAAATAGGATATTTTTTGTCCCGGTAATATGATCCCGTGGGACAGTTATCGAACTCCATACGAGTCTGTAGAAATTCGCGTTTTATACAAGATTAATTTCATCTTTTCCATTAAAGTTTAGGTTAGGTTTACAACATTTCTGTATGTCACTGAACCCCTCAAGGTTCATTGGAAGACCAGCGTCAGACAGCATCACCTGTCTGGCATGAATGGTGAAATGGACCTTTTTGGCGCAGCCGTGAGGCACAGAGTACATACTATGTATTTCCTCATTTTTTGTTGTAACTTTTTTAATATTATTGTGTGTGTGCTATAAGTACTGACGTCAAATAAACATTTTTTCTTTCTTTCTTTATTTAGAGTAGAAAAGAAAATGAAAAACAAAAAATTAACGTTACGTTGTTAATTTGAAATCTGTTACTTTTTGTTGATCATTTATCACTGTAACTAACTCGACTGCGTCGTTTGGGTAGAGGTCGCCAGCGTCACTGCTGAACATGAGGTTCCGAGTTCGGCCAGTATTTTTGAGAGTTTTCATCAGGAATTCCTCAGTAGTACATAAAGGGTGTAAAACACCTCTTCACGAAGCCGAAAGGCACTTGTTCTCCTCGTTGTTGCGATAATTTTTTTGTTGCACAATATACCTGGGAACCTTCTAGTTACGGAGATATTGGGGGTCAAAGTTACAACTTTTTGACAAGTTTTTTTACACAAGTTTTTATTGTAAGATTTTTACTTTGAATACCTACACGAACCCCGTACTATTCAATCCATCCATCAGCACAATGTTTTTAGTGCGTTGAGTTATACCACAAAACGTGATTTTTTACCCCAAAAAAAAGTTGTTTCCCAGCAATATTTTTTGCGTAAAGTTACTTAGTTTGATGTACAGAATGCTTGGTTGACGGCTTCGTGATGAGGTGGTTTACACCCTGTATTGCCCAGTTGTAGGCAATAAGCATGCCTTCTTTAACATGGGATTAAAAGATAACTTACGAAATGTGGATGTACTGTTATCATAGTCCTAGACCTAGGACTATGATACCTAACCTAACCTGTTAGGTTATGAAAATGTTTGTAACAATCTGTACCTACTAATAATATTGTAAAGCAGAAGAGTTTCTTTGTTTGGTTGAACGAGCTAATCTCAGAAACTACTAGTTCAAATTGAAACATTCTTTTTGTGTTGGATAGTACATTTATCGAGGAAAGCTTTAGGCTATATAACATCACGCTGCGACCGTTAGGAGCGGAGCAGGAATGAAAAATGATGCAAAAACGGGGATTTTTTTTCCTTTCATTTTATTCTCTTATGTGACACAGACGAAGTTGCGTGCTAGTTTGATAGTGGTTTAATAAATTATTCTAAACTAGCAACCCACGCAACTTCGTCTGCGTCACATATATGAGAGAAAAAGCTCACAAAGGAATAAATTTTCCCCGTTTTTGCAACATTTTTCATTTATGTTCCGCTTCTATTGGTCATAGCGTGATGATATATAGCCTATAACCTTCCTAGATAAATGGAATATCCAACACAGAAAGATTTTTTCAATTCCAACCAGTAGTTCCTGAGATTAGCGCGTTCAAACAAACAAACAAACAAACTCTTCAGCTTTATAATATTAAGTATAGATTATTCTGCTGTTGTGTAGTACTCTGTCCACTGGCGTTATGTTGTGTTATGCTCATTGCTGTAACCTCCACAGTTTTCAGTTCTAATAAACTTGCATTCTGATGTCACATCACAGTGTTCTATTACCCGCAGCTGAAAGCGGAGCTGAATCGCTGAAAATTTAATACGTTCCGCGTCTGATTATAAGGTTGAATATTTTACAAAACATTGGTAATTGAAAGGATTAGTTCATAAATATATGATAAGGCATCAAAAGCATTAATTTTGCCTGCAAAATAATAAATTACTAACACAGTAAAATAAATAATGATGAATTGGCTTACGGGTGTGACGACATTATGGATTCTGGGCTTTACCCTCCAAAGCCGCAATAATGACGGTGGAATTTAAGCGATTTACGTAGGTATGTGCTTCAAGTTGAACGCTTTTTTAAGATGTATTGTTAAAAAAGTTGCACGCATCTTGCTGACAGATGTTGACAAAATTTTCGACTTGCAATTTAAAGCCGTCAACTAGCCAGCTGTCAATAAAATCGTCGACACATGTCAGCGGGTTGGTTGTCTTTTATGTAGACTAGTATGTGATTATACGCCGTGAGAGCAGCGGTGGCAAAGTGGTAGCGGCCCCGACTTACGAGCAGTAAGTCGTAGGTTTGAACCCAGGCAGGCGTATTATTTTGTCATTACTACAACTGCTCTCAAAACGGTGAAGGAAAAGATCTTGAGGAACCAGGCATGTCCAAGAACCAAAATTCAAATTTATGTGATATCTACCAATCCTGATCCATGGAGGATGCCTGTGTCCCAGTGGTGGGAACATTAGAGGCTGTTTATGATATACGCCATTAGTTATAGCAGCTGTCTTTAAAACAAAAGCTACGACCATCACCTATTCTGCAATAAGAGACTTCCACTAACCAGTCGGTAGAAAGCGGTGAATTGGAACACGGCTCATATTTTTCTTTTCTTTTGTCTTTCTTTCTCTAGAAAAGTACTCCTAGCTCCGTCCAGCTAAAGGATTACCTACGATTAACTGAGATTATGCTATTGAATGGTAAGTCTAAGTACAGATCGTTGCAATTTGATGTTCGAAAAGGCAAGGAGATTTTTCATGAAATTTTGCAGATGGAGAACGAAAATATTAAGAGCACGGCTTGCAAGGCAAATAAATACATGTCACAAATAAATGAAGGATGATCTGCAATGAATTTTATTTAAACATTAGATACCTCATCATCTGCCTAGCCTTTACCCAACCATGTTGGGGTCAGCTTCCAGTCTAAATGAATGGAGCTGAATACGTGTGCGTGTGGATTGAGAGATCTTTTCAAAAACCTCTTCCAATCCCAACCAAATTATAAGAGGATTTAGGAAATAATTGTGAAAACTTCATGGTAAGATAACAAAATTGTGAAACCTAAACAAACAAAGTTAGAACTCATTAACTGGATCTCTCAATCTGGACAACTGAACAAAAAGCCATAACGCGTTTCCAAGAATATACTGCCTATGTGTTTATATTTTGCACTTTAATTAATTGTGAAGGATTTGTGAAAGCTGCTAAACAAACTTTCGATTCGTTTCAAAGCCACGTTTAAGATTTATAACGGTTTATATGGATCACTCAGAGTGGACAATTTTCGATTGAGTGATCTTGTAAAACACGACCTAATACTGAAAAAAACCGGCCAAGTGCGAGTCAGACTCGCGCACCGAGGGTTCCGTACAAACTTTATTAAAAATATTTTTATTATATGATGTAACTAAAAATTTATGCTTTTCGCAATTTTTCCTTTATCTGTGTTATAAGACGTTGCTTCGTACCAAATTTCAAGATTCTGAGTTCACGGGAAGTACCCTGTAGGTTTTGATTCCCTTGCGAGTGTCGAAAATTTGCGGCATAAACGGGAGTATCTTTTGATCGCGTTGACTTAGAAGTTTGATTTTTTCACAGCTCCAAGAGACCATAGACTTGAGTATTTGATATGAATTTCAGCTTGATACCTCCACGCGTTCCTGAGAAAAAAGGTCTTGACAGACAGACAGACGGACAACAAAGTGATCCTATAAGGGTTCCGTTTTTACCTTTTGAGGTACGGAACCCTAAAAGTATGAATAATTATCATGTTTATTGCAAATTATGCTTCTGGAAAAAATTGTGAAACAAAAATCGTGATTCAAATCTTACTGGTTCAAGAGAAAATGAAAATCTTGTTTTTGTCGATCGTCCCAACTGAGAGATCATTATTTTGAACTATATTTAATAAACCAAAACTTATAGGTAGAAGGTAGATACATCAGAAATTGTGAAAAATGTTGTACTAAAATTTGACGAATCAGTCGTCCCTGTAAGTGTTATACTTAAAAAGATAAATCATTTTTTACAATCCTTGAGGAAAACGTTGAGTAGGGTGACCATATCACCGATTGGAATCATTACCCGTACAATTCAAATTATGATGCACTTTAAACGTTTTTATACGAGTGATTTGTGTCTGGTTTCACTGCATAATTTAAATAATATAAAATTACGTTTTTAAATGACATGTTTCTGCATAGTTAGTTTCTGTATGTGTAGTGCTCTTACGTTCGTACTTCTAATTGGGGGGCCAAACACCTCCTGCCGCAGGCTCTATGCGGAGGTCGTGCCGTCCATGGCAAACTTATTATGTCCGTTTTTTAAATCGGAAAATAAGTCTCCATCCTCCTCAGCAGTTGAGAGTTATTTTAAAACTTCAAAAACATTAATATTTAAAACAAAAATTTCGAAACATAGGATCGATCAGTTCATGAAAGTGCACTTGGAAAATTTAGACGGAGAATTAAAAATAGCTCTAAGCGATTTACGTCAAGATGTAACCAATAAAATATCCCCATTTGTGAAACACTCAAGAAAACGTAAAACGTCTAATGATTTAAAGAAAATAAAAATACATAGGTCAGAAAAACCGAAATTCAACATTGAACAAAGATTTCCTATGGAGTCTATATTTTCCGATGAGCCATCTTTTTATGAAAATTGGAGAGGACAAGTTGAACTAGCCAAACCTACCTCACCAAAAATGCGTGTTAAATTCCTGAAAAATGCCAACCTGTGTAGTCGTGTTCCTAACAAAGATGGTAGTATAATTAAACTGACAAACACGTGTGGTCTAGACTCAGTGATGTATCTTTTAGCATTAGGATATAATATAAATAACAACATTAAAGATACTATAGACAATTTCAAAGATTTTACGATTACAGAATATATAAAATATTTGTCTGATATATATTCTGAACAAAAAGTTTTAGAATTGAGGTGTCGCATAGCACTACAACATTTTAAAATAAAAGAGCAACATGGTATTTGTTGTATATTAGTCGCGCCGCGACCTATAATAAATCAGTGTGCATCGAGCCGTTGTCTTATTTGGTCCCCTCGTTACGCCTATCTAACACTGGCGACGAGTACCCTCGCGTTGCATTTTATACGTTTTACGTTGTGATAATGGCGAATTTAGGAATTTTATCGGTTTTTGACCACAATTCACAAACGTGGAAAACTTATAAAAATCGCCTCGGCCAATTTTTCATCGCGAACGACATCGAGGACGACGTGAAGAAACGTGCTATTTTATTGAGCGCACTCAGCGATAGTACCCACAAGCTCGCATCGGATTTAGCCTTGCCAAAGGAGCTTGAAAAAGTACCGTACGACGACATCATCACATTATTGGATGAACACTTCACACCCAAAAGTACGGGGTTCAGCGACCGTTATAAATTCTACGTAGCAGCACAAAATGACGGTGAAACCTTCACTCAGTTCGCAGCACGATTGCGAGGTCTCACTGCTCACTGTCAATTTCTTAATGTGGAGGAAACTTTACGTGATCGTTTCTTCATGGGAATATTGCCAGGACCAGAGAAGGAGAAGTTGTTTGCGTCTAACTACCGAGATCTGACGTTGGCAAAAGCGGCGGAGCTAGCTGATAGCGTGCGCAGCGCGCGCGCCGTGTCGGCCGCGGCCGCGGCGGCGCAGCGCCCCGAGTCGGCGATGGCGGCCGGCGCCGACCAAGTTTTCAAGATAGCGAAAAACGACGAAAGGAAGACGGCAAATGAAGTGCCATGTTCAGTGTGTGGTTACAAAAATCATAGTTCGTCTCAGTGTCGATTTGCAAATTATAGATGCAAAAAGTGCAATGTGAAAGGTCATTTGCGCCGTATGTGCAAAAAAATAAATTACGTAGAAGAGGGAAGTAGCGGTGACGACGGTGAGTTATTTAATATACGTTCTTTTAACGGTGAACCAATGACGGAAGTAATTTCGGTAAATGGAGTGCAAATTAAATTTCAAATTGATAGTGGGCCGGCAGTCACTGCGATATCGGAAAGTTTATACAAAAAACATTTTTTGAAGGTACCCCTTATATCCACTAATAAACGCTTGTTAACATATACAGGGGACCGTATAGGTAGATTGTTTAGGCACGGCGCTGTTGTCCTTTTCATATTCAGAACAAATTTTTGATTTGAAAGTATTCATTGTCCGCAACGGAGGACCTCCGCTTATAGGACGTGATTTTATTTCCGCATTCAAACTTGAAATGTTACCTATTCAGTATGTGGGTCAAAACGAAATCAGCTGTATTGATAATCTCCAAAAACAATATCCACAAGTGTTTTCGGAAGAGCTCGGTAGGTTTAATAAATACAGGGTAAGCCTGCAGTTGATAGAGAATACAAAACCTATTTTTTTTAAAGCACGCCCTATAGCGTACGCATTACGAGATAAGGTTGATAGGGAGCTCGACCGTCTAGTGAAAATAGGTATTTTAAAACCGGTCGAGTACTCGGAGCGCGCATCTCCTATCGTGCCTGTGTTAAAACGAAACGGTGATATTAGGTTATGTGCCGACTACTCCGTTACAATAAATAAGCAGTTAAAGATAGAACAGTATCCATTGCCGACAGCACGAGAACTTTTTACTAAACTGCACGGCGGTCAAAAGTTTAGTAAATTAGATCTAACTCAAGCCTACGCGCAGTTTCAATTAGATGACGAATCGCAGAAATATACTTGTATTAATACTCACCGGGGATTATTTCAATACACTCGTTTGGTGTTCGGTCTCGCGAGCGCGCCGGCGATTTTTCAACGCGCCATGGAGTGCGTGCTGTCGGGTTTGGACGGAGTGCTGTGCATGCTTGACGACGTGTTGATAACAGGCGAAAATGATTCACAGCACGTAGAACGGCTACATTTAGTTTTGCAAAGACTACAAGACGCCGGGTTAACACTACAAAAAGACAAGTGTGATTTTTTTAAGGATGAAGTAGAATATTTAGGATACACGGTCGATAAACACGGGCTAAAAAAATCATCGCAAAAAGTAAAGGCAATTGTAAACGCACCGGCACCCGCTAACGTTAGCCAATTGCAATCCTTTTTAGGCTTGGTTAATTATTATCGTAATTTCGTGCCGGCCGCCTCTTCACTACTCAGCCCATTATATAATCTGCTTCAAAAAGGAAGTAAATGGAACTGGAGTGAGGAACATAACAATGCTTTCAATGCCATTAAAAATGCCCTCGCTTCAGATCAAGTTTTAGCTCATTTTGATGGTAATGCACAGATCATTTTGACTGTGGACGCGTCACCGACGGGGCTAGGGGCCGTTTTGTCACAGATAGGTAAAGATAACATCGAAAGGCCGGTCTCCTTCGCCTCCCGTACGTTAAACAAAGCAGAGAAACGGTATGCGCAGATACAAAAGGAGGCAACTGCTATTATTTTCGGAGTGCGACGGTTCCACCAATATTTATACGGAAGGTCTGTACCGTTTGTTTTACGCACTGACCACAAACCTTTGTTATCCATTTTTGGCGGGAGCCGTGGCATTCCGGAGGTAACAGCGAACCGCCTACAGCGGTATGCTATGTACTTGAGTGCATACAATTTCACTATCGAGTATATAAAAAGCGCGGATAATAGTGCAGACTTTCTGTCTCGGTTCAGCTTACCTGGGTCAGATAATGAGTCATCACGCAGCGGCGGCTCGGCCGGCAGCTCGGGGGCGCATAACAGTCACGGCACTGAGAAAAATGTAAAGCCGAATGTTTCGTAACGAGGGCGGATTTATTCGTAATGAAGGCGAAAAAACGACCAAAAGTCAACCGACCAAAAACGCCTTCCTAGGTTGGAGGCGTTTTACGCCTTAAGCGTAAGGCGCAAAAAATAAGCAGCAATATACTCTCTAATGTGTATTTTAGACGTAATTATTAACAGATAAGCCTTAATTCAAAAGCTATAAACGTGGTAAGTCAGATAGAATTGTCTGATTGACGATGACATTTAACTTCCGGTAAGGCGATATAAACGGTAAAGGGACGTGCTCGGGTCATACACACAAAACTTTCCGACGTATCACTGTCCCAATTGACTTCTAGTAAGGCGTTTTACGTATTTTCTTACTGTGGTTTATTTTGTTCACAAAGTGTTTTGAATGTTTATTTACTGCTTCTTATGTCTTAATAGACTTCTAGTAAGGCGTTTTACGTCTTTCCTTACAGTGGTTTAACCTGTCCACTAAGCGCTTTTAACGTTTATCGACTTCTAGTAAGGCGTCTAACGTCTTACCTTACTGTATTTTAACCTGTTCACTGAGCATTTTTAACGTTTCCTAAGTCGTAATCGGCTTTTATTAAGGCATCTTAAGTCTTTCTTTACCGTGGTTTAACCTGTCTAATAAGCGCTTTTAATGTTTTTTAAAGTAATAATTGACTTTTAGTAAGGCGTTTTACGTCTTTTCTTACTGGGGTTTAACCTGTGCACTAAGCGCTATTGATGTTTCATAAGTCGTAATTCACTTTTAGTAAGGTGTTTTACGTCTTTACTTACTGTGGGTTTAACCTGCCTACTAAGCGTTTTCAACGTTTACTAAATCGTAATCGACTTCTTTTAAAGCGTTTTATGTCTTTCCTTACTGTGGTTTAACCTATCCACTAAGCGTTTTCAACGTTTGCTAAGTCGTATTCACCTTCTAGTAAGTTGTCTTAGAATGTTCCATACGATTAGGTATGCCGTATCGTAAGGTAATTTATGCTTTCTTTTCGAGCAGAAATGTTTTATGAAGACCGGAAAAAAAGCCTTCTAACGGCTGGTGACGATTTTCCCTAAAGGCATGATTGACTTGCTTTACTATCATTTATTAGTTCATATTAAGGGCATTGGGCCGCTCAAAGTGCGCGTTCACTCAAAGGTAGCGCGAGCTAATATCCTTCACATGAACTTCATGATAGTAGATCAGCCAACCGTGCCTTCAGTGAACAGCGTAACCTGCTGTTCTCAGAAAGCTGTTCTCCCAGTATTTGTAAGCTTCTGCAATCAATAGAACGAAAATGTATAAAACACTTCAATAATAACTGTTTACTAAAGAAACATACTAAATAGATTAGTACCTCCTCAACCCAACATTACAACCTCAATCTAATAATAAGCCGATAGCATCTGTATCTTATAGGAATGATAGTGCATTGCAATAAAACCATTGAAAAAAAATCAAAAAAATCTGTATTAGAAAATAGAAAATCAATTAAGATACATTACTATATTTAGATACTTAAAACAAGATAAAAAATATAGGTACGCTCACCAAGCTATTTGGTTTACATTTTACAATGTAACTTGCATGTTCAAATGTAAACTAAATAGCTTGGTCGACCGTTCTTAGTTTACAAATTTTCAATATTTTACATTGTAAGTAATAGGTTTGACGTGCTCGTGACGATACATGCCTTTTGAAACTGAATAGACAGAATACACTGAGATAAGAGAAAATAATGTTTTAACTATTCGTAATCAAACTTCAAAATTATTCTTGTCAAAATTTCAAAGCGAAAACCGACTTTAAGGTGACGAACCTTTTCATTCCGTTTACTGTACCTATAGGTAAATGAACTTATATCAATCTAAAACTAAAACAGAGGTCTAACTTAGAGTAAACTTACTAGTAATCAGACTTTTATATCAACAAGTAGTCATTGGTAAGAAAAATTTAATAACATAAAATTTAACTTTAAATAAAAATCAATTATTATTTACTATTTCATTTTATTAATTATTTAATTTAAATAAAACTTGAAGGGTGTGACGAACCTTTTTCATTCCGTTTACTGTACCTTTAGGTAAAAGAACTTATAACAATTTAAAACTAAAACAGAGGTCTAACTTAGAGTAAACTTGGGAGTAATCAGACTTTCAATATTATTTAAGTAGTCATTTTGGTAAGATTAAATTAAATTAAATAAAAAAAATATTATTGTACTTATTTTATTAATTATTTAATTTAAATTTAATGTGAAGGGTAGGTTATGATTAGGGTTGCCAACCGTACTCTAAAATAGAGTACCTATTGTACTCTATATCAAGTAGGCGTACTCTATAATCTATAACAAAAATAGAGTACGCTAAAATACTCTATTTTACACAATGTTTACTGTACTAGTGCCAGTCATGTAATATTATGCAAATCCATTATCATAACCAAAAAAAAAGTCTGTTTACTGTTAATATGTGCAGCAAAAAGTACTAAAAAATACCTTTTGTATATAAAATAAATGATACCCAGTTTTTGGAAGTACGTACTCTTTATTTACCTCCATAACCTCAGCAGGCCTGGCAGAAGACGATGATGGTGGGGACTCGTCCTTGGCTGCCTGGATTGCGTTAGAAATTAATATTACTACATACTTTTAAATCGAACATTGTCAATACTCTTAAGCGTAAAACACTTCACTTCACAACTTCGGTTTCTTCACTTTTTTCCACTTATGCACTCACAAATCTTCTCTCGGATTGAATTGTACGAGTATGCGCCTAAACATCTTCAGCGTGAGCTTGGTCTCTCCTTCCGGATAGATGCTGCCTCATCCTTCTTATAAATGCAGAATCCACTTGCTCGTCTATCCATTTGTTATGCTTTTGTATGATTTTCTTATAATTATTGCAAGAATCACAATAAGCAACAGCACCAAAAAGGTCGTCATCAAAATGTTATTTAGTTTTATGTGATTTTCTTGCTATTTCACTGGCGCTGTTTTGCCTCCTGAAGCATTTTGGGCGATGATAACCTCCTTATCCTCAGTCTTCGAATAACTTTTTCCAATTTTCACTCGTGCTTATAATATTCCTATTGTTTTACATTGTATCTTGGTGCACCAAGGCACACAGGAATCCGCCGCTTTTGCACTTTGCGCCCGTTAACGGATAACTTGCCAGCGCAGTTCCCGAAACATGTGTGGCAGGGTCGCCATGAAGTATGCAGGTAGAATCAAACACGTCTGTTCAATACAAGCGTTTATTACTGACTACCCTAACATAAGGCTCTACTTATTCTAAGTACATTTATGCAATTCACTAAGGTTACCATTTGATTCGTCGTGATCTAAGCATATTTCACCTTATGATAAGACAAATGTTGCCAAATTTACGGTTGCATTGACCAAATATGTACGTCGTTATATGAAGAAATGTTACCGTTCAATCAGTCGTAACTTGTCCATGTTTTACCTTAGTATAAGGTGAATATTGCCATACTTTTTTTTTTTTTTTTTTTTTTTTTTTTTTTTTTTTTTTTTTTTTAGGATGGGAAATCATCAAATTACTTCTCCCACTCTGGGCGGAGCGGGAGGGAGTGTCAGACTCTTACTGACTAAAACCCATCCATGTTCCTTCCTCGCCTTTTACGTTCCGGGGCAGCGGTATCTCTTTCGAACAGGCCCGCAACCCCGGCAGGCTTCGGCCCTTGCCTTGGGCCCCTCTCCTTTTGCTGACATCTCTTTGAGGCGCGCGTGGATCACGAACGCGCCGTCGACACGGCCTGTCGTCGTCGTTAGACGGCCGGACGGCCAGCTATTGCCCATAGCCAGCCGTCCACAGGCCCGCATCTACGGTGGCCGGTAGCCACCACGTGGCCCCCGACGCCCGTTGCGTCTCCCGCGGCGGCCGGGAAGAGAGGATCTCTCCCTCTCTCGTTCCGCCACCTCCTTCGCTAGCATCACTGCTTCGCAGAAGGAGGCGACGGCTTCCCATTCCGTCTCGCTCCGGACCATGGATTGAACCAGGGCCGGACGCGAGAGGTCGCCGCCGAATATTGCCATACTTACGTTTATATGTGCCGTATATGTACGTCGTTATATAACCTAAGGTTACCATTTGATTCGTCGTGATCTAAGCATATTTCGCCTTATGATAAGACAAATATTGCCAAATTTATGGTTGCATTGACCAAATATGTACGTCGTTATATAACCTAAGGTTACCATTTGATTCGTCGTGATCTAAGCATATTTTGCCTTATGATAAGACAAATATTGCCAAATTTATGGTTGCATTGACCAAATATGTACGTCGTTATATGACGTAATGTTACCGTTCAATCAGTCGTAACTAGACCATGTTTTGCCTTATGATAAGGTGAATATTGCCATGTTTACGTTTATATGTGCCGCATGTGTACGTCGTTATATAACCTAAGGTTACCATTTGATTTGTCGTGATCTAAGCATATTTTGCCTTATGATAAGACAAATATTGCCAAATTTATGGTTGCATTGACCAAATATGTACGTCGTTATATGACGTAATGTTACCGTTCAATCAGTCGTAACTAGACCATGTTTTGCCTTATGATAAGGTGAATATTGCCATGTTTACGTTTATATGTGCCGCATGTGTACGTCGTTATATAACCTAAGGTTACCATTTGATTTGTCGTGATCTAAGCATATTTTGCCTTATGATAAGACAAATATTGCCAAATTTATGGTTGCATTGACCAAATATGTACGTCGTTATATGACGTAATGTTACCGTTCAATCAGCCGTAACTAAACCATGTTTTGCCTTATGATAAGGTGAATATTGCTATATTTACGTTTATGTGCGCCGTATATGTACGTCGTTACATAACCTAAGGTTACCATTTGATTCGTCGTAATCTAAGCACATTTCGCCTTATGATAGGGCAAATGTAGCCACATTATACGTTTATATTGCCGAATACATACGTCGCTGAAAAACTTTATGTTTACGTTTAAACTGTTGTGACCGAAGTATATTCCGCTTTATTATAAGGTGAATATTGCCCTGCTAAAGATTATTTATGACGCTTTCGAAAGTTTGTTTATGACTTATGTTTACGTTTGTTTAGTTTTTATTGAAGTATATATATCGCCTTAATTTAAGTTAAATATTGCCATAATTACGGTGATATTCACCACATATTCGACGTCGTAAATTTAAAGCGTTTTTTGGAGTCCATTACTGCTGTATTAACAGTATAAAGTTAAATTCCAACACTGCCTTACGGTAAGACATTTTTGTCGGTTAGTGTTTATCATAAAAGACGTATCATTTTAACGGAAACGCCTAGCTAAGCCAAAATAACCGTAAGCGTTACAAAATCGCCTCGCGACCTTACAATTTAGCCGTCATAGGCGGAATACACCTTAAGCCAGAAATCAATTTTTCTCAGTGGGTGTATCAGACATCGAAGAAGATCGCGCCTCATACATTAATTTCGTCATAGATGGAATTACGCCCATTACTTTTCAGGAATTACAGCAAGAAACGTACAAGGATCCGATATTAACTCAAGTGATATATTACATTAAGAACGGATGGCCATTAAAGATTAAAGACGACAGTCTTAAACCATTTCATCTATGTAAAAATGAATTATCCTTTGAAAGTGGATGTGTTATGCGCGGTCATAAAATAGTAATTCCTGAAAAGTTACGTGCCAAAGTTGTATCCGAACTTCATGGTTCACACCTGGGAATAGTCAAAACAAAGGCGGAAGCCCGCAGTAGGTTCTGGTACCCAGGCGTGGACAAGGCTATTGAAACAATGATAGCGAGTTGCGAGGTGTGTCGTAACCTGAGGCAAGCACCAGCCCGAGCGCCGCTCGCAGTGTGGCCATACCCTAAAAATCCATTTCAAAGGATACATATAGATTTTTTGGGACCGATTAATAATAATACATACTTAGTGATTGTAGACGCGCATTCCAAGTGGGTAGAAGTGTATCTAATGGCTAATGTGACTAGTAAAAATGTTGTTATTAAACTACAAGATTTCATATCTCGGTTTGGTATTCCACAGACAATAGTTAGTGATAACGGCACTGCATTCACTTCACGAGAATACCAATCGTTTTGTAGTCTGAATGGAATCTCGCACGTGACGTCACCCACCTATCACCCAGCTAGCAATGGTCAGGCTGAGAGCTTTGTAAAAATAATAAAAAAGGGCATTAAATCAAGCATAATGACCAGTAGGAATCAGAGTGAAATAAGTACAAAATTACAAAAATATTTATTCGACTACAGAAACTCCGTAAATTCCACCACTGGTACCTCGCCCGCGGAACTGGTTTTCGGTAAGAAACTTCGTTCACGTTTAGATTTACTAACTGAACCATTGATACCATCCTCGACACCGTCACTTCCCCTTAATGATCATGTGCAACGGAAACAGTACTCGCAGAGTAAGGCGTATGGAGGTACAAATACCCAATACTTTCATGTAGGAAGTAAAGTCATATATAAAAATGGAAACAAACCAAATTCGTGGAACAAAGGCATAATAGTCGAACGTAAAGGAAAAGTAATTTACTTAATAAAGGACTGTGAAACTCAGATAATGATTAAAAAACATAAAAATCAATTAATGTTGTATAAAGGAACGGATACCACCCCGCCTAACACTTGGGATTCGCCAATTGAATTGGAAGACGTCGCAAGCGCAAGCGCAACCAAACCAAACCCGCCTTTAGTTGTGAACATGCCAACAGCCCCATCACCTCCTCTACCGCATGAAGATAGACCACTCCAATCACCATGCCCAATTGACGCAGAGGCAGACAGATCGTCAGAAAAGTTCTACGACGCCGCGGCGGGCGAGGGAAGTGAGGTTCAAGTTGAACAGGAAAGTGAGAAGGAGCCAGCAGTTGAAGCAGCGGGAACTGCACAGAATGTGCAAAAGAGGGTGTACCGTTCCGTACCTAGAGTTAATTATAAACAATTCTTCTAGACATAAGTTATTACTAAAAGGGAGGAATGTTGTATATTAGTCGCGCCGCGACCTATAATAAATCAGTGTGCATCGAGCCGTTGTCTTATTTGGTCCCCTCGTTACGCCTATCTAACAGTATTATAAATATTGATTGTGCTTGCAATGTTACATATGTATTTGAACATTTGCTACAAGATTACATTTGTAGTGCTGTTTTTAAGAAACAGTGCTCCAACGAATCATGTTGTTCAACCCGCATTTTAAGGAAGATTGCATTTTTGCCAATAAATATTAATATGATTTCTGTTTTTGGCATTTTTAGTCTAGAAGATGCAATCTTTATGGGTAATGAAACAAAAACATGTGATTTTTGTAAAGGTCAAATTATTATTAGTTATGAACTTTCAAATTTGATATCCATTGATTTGAACGGATGTGAAAAAGTTTATTTGAAAGATGTACCAAATACAATTTCTGTAAGAAACAGATTCTACAAATTGTTAGGCGGTGTTGAATTTATTCCTGCATTGAGTCCCGATAATATTGGCCACTACAGAGGACATGGTGTTCATAACGACCAAATAGTCTGTTATGACGATTTGATGGGAAAAATGTATAACAGCAAAGAAGAACCAGTGATTCTACATACTTTGTCTTACGGACTTATTGATTAGGTTACATCCTATTCTGTAATTATGTATATTATAGTGAAATTAAAAAAAAAATTAAACGTATAAATGTTTTTTTTTTGGTTACCTTAAAATTACTGTTTTTTTTGAGTGTAGGAATTACTTAGAATTAGAAGTACGAACGTAAGAGCACTACACATACAGAAACTAACTATGCAGAAACATGTCATTTAAAAACGTAATTTTATATTATTTAAATTATGCAGTGAAACCAGACACAAATCACTCGTATAAAAACGTTTAAAGTGCATCATAATTTGAATTGTACGGGTAATGATTCCAATCGGTGATATGGTCACCCTACTCAACGTTTTCCTCAAGGATTGTAAAAAATGATTTATCTTTTTAAGTATAACACTTACAGGGACGACTGATTCGTCAAATTTTAGTACAACATTTTTCACAATTTCTGATGTATCTACCTTCTACCTATAAGTTTTGGTTTATTAAATATAGTTCAAAATAATGATCTCTCAGTTGGGACGATCGACAAAAACAAGATTTTCATTTTCTCTTGAACCAGTAAGATTTGAATCACAATTTTTGTTTCACAATTTTTTCCAGAAGCATAATTTGCAATAAACATGATAATTATTCATACTTTTTCAGTATTAGGTCGTGTTTTACAAGATCACTCAATCGAAAATTGTCCACTCTGAGTGATCCATATATAAACCGTTATAAATCTTAAACGTGGCTTTGAAACGAATCGAAAGTTTGTTTAGCAGCTTTCACAAATCCTTCACAATTAATTAAAGTGCAAAATATAAACACATAGGCAGTATATTCTTGGAAACGCGTTATGGCTTTTTGTTCAGTTGTCCAGATTGAGAGATCCAGTTAATGAGTTCTAACTTTGTTTGTTTAGGTTTCACAATTTTTTTATCTTACCATGAAGTTTTCACAATTATTTCCTAAATCCTCTTATAATTTGGTTGGGATTGGAAGAGGTTTTTGAAAAGATCTCTCAATCCACACGCACACGCTGAATACCAGTATTTTACATGGAGCAACTGCCTATATGATCTCCACAACCCAGTACTGAGGAATACCCCTTGGTAACACTGGATGTCGGACTACTTTTAGGCCATTGACTACCTGTAACGACTGTCAAAGGTCTACAAATTGCTTTCAGAGACACGGAGGTAACTTGGTATGTTATGGGCGGACACCCATCCACAGATCAACCTAGACAAGCACGGCTTAACCTTAAGATCGGCCCGAGCGGCTGTTATATTCAGCCTCGAGCTCCTAACTTTAGATACCTCCTGCCATCTAAATAATTGATAATTCAAACCAGCACAATATGACTGGCATTATTTCCCACAATTGTGCCTAATCCCAACATTCCTTATGGAGTAGTCTCTGAGGAAATTACTTTACACTGACAGACACGAACGTATTACGTAAATTCGGTTATTTTAATTTTTGGAACAGAAAGTGAAATATTCAATTCAATATTTCACAGGATTCTTTTTCGTTTGTATGATTCATGAATTTTTCACTTACAATTACATGTTTCATTTAAAATTGTATTGAATTTATTAACCAACAACATAGCATCTCAACTTGCAAGATAGTTGTTACTTATTGATTGTTGATAGTTTGTAACCAACAACATAGCATCTCAACTTGCAAGATAGTTGTTACTTATTGATTGTTGATAGTTTGTAACCAACAACATAGCATCTCAACTTGCAAGATAGTTGTTACTTATTGATTGTTGATAGTTTGTAACCAACAACATAACATCTCAACTTGCAAGATAGTTGTTACTTATTGATTGTTGATAGTTTGTAACCAACAACATAGCATCTCAACTTGCAAGATAGTTGTTACTTATTGATTGTTGATAGTTTGCTATGGATAAAACTAAACGGTGAGCCTGATAAGTACAAATACTAATAATCGACGACCCGAAAGACGCAGCGGTAGTGAGGCTGCCTTATGTTCTTTGGGCCCCCGGTAGGAGCAAATGTTTGTGTGATGAGCATGGACATTTGTTTCCGAGTCATGGAGGTTTATAACAAGTATGTAATTACAAACAAAAAGTATCTACGAGTATGTAGTATATCAACTATCTGGTGTCCACGACACAAGCCAATGCTACGTGTGGCACCAGATGGCGCTGTGTGTAATGTCCAGCCGGAAAAAAATACCTGGGCTTTTTGAGTCTGACTTACAGCGTGCGTGTATTGCCAGATCATCAGAATATGAACGTGGACGAGTTAAAAGGAGTACATAAAGATCACAGCAGGTGGCGTTTACTGTGGGTTCTGCTTATCCCCATGGTAAAAGGGCTTGACTTTATGCATGTATACGGGGTGTAAAACACCTCTTAACGAAGCCGAAAGGCACTTATTCTCTCTTTCATTGCCATTTTTATTTGTTTTACACCATACCTGGGAACCTTTTAGTTACGGAGATATGGGGGGTCAAAGTTACAACTTTTTGACAAGTTTTTTTTTAAATACAAGTATTTTTTGTAAGATTTTGACTTCAAACACCGCCACGGCCCCGTAGTATTCAATCCATCCATTAGCACAATGGTTTAAGTGCGTTACATTGAGGTCTACCACAAAACATTTTTTTTCACCCCAAAAAAAAAGTTGTTTCCCAGCAAAAAAAATACGTATAGTTACTTAGTTTGATGTACAGAACGCTTGGTTGGCGGCTTCGTGATGAGATGGTTTACACCCTGTATAGGATAACTGACAATAGGGAAGACGATTCATCATCATTTCAGCCGAAAGACGTCCACTGGACATAGGCCTCCCCCAAATGTCGCCACATTGACCGGTCCCGTGCGACTCGCATCCAACGGATTCCTGTAACCTTCACCAGGTCATCGGTCAACCTAGTGGAAGGTCTTCCCACGCATCGTCTTCCGGTTCGCGGTCACCACTCCAGAACTTTTCGTCCCCGTATGTAATCACCGGCAACACACACTGGTCATAGACTTTCGTCTGGAGACACTGCGGTAAGTTGGACTCGATACTGCGCAGCGTTCCGAACGCTGCCCTGCCGAGTCGGATTCGACGATTGACCTCTTTCTCGAAGATAGACCTACCTAACTGGACCGTTTGTCCCAGGTACACATAATCGTCTACAACTTCGAGTCGTAGAGTCTCCGATCTTGATAGGAATAGGTGTGACATGGGCATTCAACATGACCTTGGTCTTGTCCATGTTTATTTTTAAACCCACTCTTTCGGAGGCTCTACTGAGGTCACCGAGCATTTTTGTAGGACCTCAGTCCTCCATGGTATCAGCCATGACCACTATATCGTCGGCAAACCGAAGGTGAGTGATGTACTCGCCATTGACGTTGATGCCTAGCCTTCTCCAGTCCAGAACCTTGACGACATCCTCCAGTGCAGCGGTGAACGGTTTCGGAGATATGACGTCTCCCTGTCTTACACCTCGCTGCAGAAGGATAGGTTCCAAAGCTTGGTCCTGAAGGCGGACTGACATGGTGGCGTTTTTGTATGAACACCTCGATAAGATTATCAAAAATATTTATATTTTTATATTTTTCTTTTGTTACGTAAATCAAAATTGAGGAAGATACGACGCTTTTAAAATTCTCAATACGTCACGCCTAGGTATAATTTTTAGAGAATACTGATGTCATGAGCCCTCTCCCGAGTTTTAATGCGTTTTACGTTTGTCAATATTCATTGATTTACAAAAACAAAAAATATGTGTCCATTATTTTCCAATTAAATAATTATTTTTTTGATACTGTGTTCACCAAAAATATGACGGTCTGATTATCTAAAAACAGCTGTTTAAAACACATTTTTTATGGGAACATGTCACAGTGACAACTGTTTTTAGATGCTCAGACCGTTATCTTTTCGGTGAACAAACCTGAAATGGCGAAAAAATAATCAACTGTTCCGTACATTTACGTTCGCCTTACTGGTCAAAATGTACTGAACAGAAAAAAATATTTTCGCGCTTTTTGAATCCGTGTGTGGAATTCAAGAGAACACGTGGATTTAACAATAGCAAGCATATGATTGCTTCTACAAAAAAAATACAACAAACAATCAATAAGATTGTCCCTATAATAGACTCTCCAAGGAACACCAATCTTTAGTACAATCACCCTGATACTGATCCCGCTAAAAATCAATGTTTATGTTTAAAACTACCTACGTAAGAATTCTCTTTTAAACACCAAAGAATGGTGTTGCCAGCTGTAAAACGATTAAGGTACAGCTTGCCTTTGTTTACTTTCTCTTCATTAGACAGCAAATCCAATTTGCTTTGCTCCTCAATTGTTATTTTTAATTAATGCCAATTATGCCCGTGCGGTTTTCTTAAGGTGTTCAAGAAATTCTTTGCGGGATGGGAGAATGGTTGTCTGTTACTTGTATTGTACATTTGCTACTGTTTTAATATTATAAAGTGTACAAGCTGATGTCTGCGGCTTCGCCCGAACCACTCTATACATTGGTGAAAACAGCTTGAAAATCGGTGTGATAGTTTTTGAATTTATCCCGACCAGGCAGACTGAAAGACAGACAGACGCGGCGGAGGACTTTCTTTTATCTATGTTGGCAATGTACGAGTAGAAGCGACGCAAATTAGAAAATATACTTTTTTTTATAATACACACACATACACGAAGCGGCACTTGTCTAGGTTGGTCTGGAAAAGCACGGTAAACCGATGGTCACGGTTGTCATTTGTAGATCTTCGACAGTCGTTACCAGCCCGAAGGTACGAGAACCAGTCTTACCAAGGGGTATCGTATTACCGAGTTCTAATAGGGTGCATCTGGTAAGACTGAAAGCCGGCCCACACACATGATAACGTCAGATACACAGTGAGATACACGTGACATGTAAGATACACATGGCATGTGAGATACACATGATAAGTGATACCAAACAGTGCAGGTTGACCATTAAAAAACGTTACCAGTACATTTTAAACTAGTCACTAATGCTAAGAGACTGCAAACTTTTTTGCACTAAGAATTTTGCAGATGAATTTACATAATTTTTGAAATTATATACTGAAAATACATGCACCTATTTCCTAACCAATATCTATTTCACCGATGAAGCGAAAAGGCCTGATACTTTTAAAGCGACCTCGAGATTGGGGGGAACCATAAATATGGTGCCTTCAGTTTTGTCGTATAGTAATTAATCTTGTTTGAGAAATGAGCCCGAAGATGCAGGCCGATACTTTGATAAATAGATTTTTGCTTCTTACCAACTCGTTCGTACAGTTTGACGATGTTCACGATTTGATTTTCTAGAAGCGACTGTGGAATATTTCAAAAAGCTTGAGTGTACAGATAATATTTGTCTTTCTGATTGTTACTTTCATCGTTTCACGAATCTATACTTAATATTATAAAGCAGAAGAGCTTGTTTAATTGTTTGTTTGTTTGGTTGAACGCGCTTATCTCAGGAACTACCGGCTCGAATTGTTTTTTTTTTGCGTTGGATAGTCCATTTATCGAGAAAGGGGCTATATAACATCACGCTATGACCAATAGGAGCGGAGCAGTAATAAGAAATGTTGCAAGCGGGAAAAAAGCTTGAGTTGAGCTGGCGATCCGTTGCGATATCAAAACTTCACGCGAACGAAGTCGCGGGCAGAAGCTAATGAGTCATATCTGGAAGAGTAAATGATGGAATAAACAAAGCACGCGGGGTAGTCTTTGGGGATTACTGATAGAAGTGAAAATTAAGTAATCTATTTTCTTTTTATATATATTATCTGCTACGGGTTGTGCCCCGCGCTCTCCTTAGTGGTGCTACGCCGTAGCGGATCGGCTACGAGTGCTACGAAGTATTAGGTTACGGTCACGCGAGTTCCATAATTATTGTTCACCCAAAAAGTGCTCACGCGGCTAGTGAAGTTTTATTTTCATAAACTTGTTTCTATCAGTAGTATTAAATTGGATTTGGAATAGGAATCTTCGCATCACAAAGGTGAAGAAGAGTAAAAAAAAAAGACGTGTGGCACTCGGGGACTGCCGCGGTAAAGCTATTGCATTTGTTTTTTTACGGGGGGTGTTAGGTTATTTTCGTTACGGAATTTCTGGATTCGGTCTCCACGCTCAAGGCCCGCGATAGAAGCTATGCAATAGATTAAAAATATACCCAGTTTCGAAATGCGTTGTGGAGGTCAGATAGGCAGTCGCTTCATGTAAACTAATGGTACTCGCCGCTCGTGGTTCGACTGGAAGCCAACCCCAACATAGTTTGTAAACGTGTAAGTTAGACCATGATGAAGGAAGGGCAAAAATAAAATGATTTTTACTGTAGCGAGAAATATTTCTACATCTTTGTATTTTCCAATTTTGCCCTTAAGTATTCGGGTCGCGGAGGAAAAAGCGCCGAGGCCAATTTCTGTGAATGATTACAGATATTTGGGGCCACACTATAAGTGCGAGGAAATATAGGTGCTTTAGTTCCTATCGACAGCGTATGAATGTCGCCTTTTATTTCGTCACCTCGGCCCGCGATTTATTATAAGTGAGCTTTGATTTGAGATATTTCGATAGTTGTGTTTATAGTCGAATTTTATAGTTTATTTTATTTTATTTATTGTCACTTTGTCCTATAATAACGGTTACTTTAAGGTCTTTCTGGAATCGAATGCCATAAATAAACTCTATTATCGAATTCAGAACGAATGAGACTGTTTTTTTAGTAAGAATTAAAAAAAGAACTGTTTATTAAAAAAAAATTGTTGTCAAATTAAATTTATTATATTTTTTTCTTATAAAAATAAAACATTACGAAAAATGTAATTAAAATAAAGGAGATATTTTTTTTGGGCCCACTTGGTCGTTGCATTTATTATTTATAATAACACCAAAAAATAGTAACTATTTTACCATGGTATTAAACGAAATATTACGTAGAAATGAAAACGGAATCTTAAAATCATAATAAATAAGCAATGTTATGATATTTTTTTACGAGTCATATCATTCCTGTTGTGGTCAATGTCATTTGACAGCAAATACTTACGTGAATAGAGGCGTTTTTTTCTGTTTACTAAAAAAAACACGGTACCTACCCGCTGGTAATCATATCTGCTATAATTATTATAGGATCAGAAAGAATATTAAAAATAAATATTATTAAAGGTTTACACTAAAATCGCATAGATGGTTTAAACAACCAACGTGGCATGGAACATTATAAACCTACTTTTTTAGTGATTGACCGCCAACTTCATATTTTGACATTTATTTTTTCTGTTTACTTTGGTTTTCGTGTTTTTGCAGATGTTTCGCATTTATTCCGTTTAAACAATGCGTAGCTAATTTAACCACTAGAATCTAGAGGTTATAAGGAAGAAATCAATGTGAGTTTAATTATTAAATGATACAATTTATGTGGGTGGCCTAACCACCGAACAAAAAAAAATGTCTCCTTTAAATTTTTCATTGTTATTTAAAAAAAAAAGCTGAGTTTGCTGATCGAGTTTTTGGCTTTCAGTTTCAACAGGCCTAAAAATAACCGTGTATTATTGAAGTATTATTAAATTTTAAATCCACAAATCAAAGCCACTGTGAGTCTGTGACCGATTTTGAAATAAAAAGGGATAAAGCGATTTGGATAAGCAAAAACAGAGCGTTTATGCAATTTTCGATCATTTAAAACCTGCTTGCTGGTACCTAGATGCTGAGCAGCCTTTAAAGAATGCCACGATTAATAGTTTTGGTCTGTACTTTAATATAACAAAATATTTGCAATGAAAACAAACATGATATTCACGTTAAAAACGAACTAGACAAAACAAAATATGCAAACAACCAACAAACGAGCCATAATAGATATAGTTTACCAAACAACGGTTTCGATAGTTTTATTCATCAAAAGTTAAGCCAGTTATAGTTTACTCCTCAGTTCAAAAAATGAAATCTATGCTTGATTCGTTTAACCAAACAATTTGTTGGCAACACTAAAACAATATAGGAAATTCAATTCAAACAATCATGTCATACAAATATGTGCAATATTCATCGACGGTTGTCGACTGCGCGTCGCTTTGTGTTCCCCACCCGGTCGTCAATGGACCTGGTTTCAATACACCGAATAGATTTGATTTACGTGTGTCAATAGCCGTTGTGTTGGACACGGCCCTCAGGGGTTGCTTAGTGGGGGGGGGGCATGATCCAGGGACGTGTGTGCATAATGTCGTGGTGAGATGATTTACGATAGAATTTCCAATGATCTATCCTTGGTGTTGTGGTTTTTGGCATCAAATGTGTTGAAGCACAAATCTACTAATAAAATTGTTCCAGAATAAATTAAAAATTTCGCTAGACATTACTCACAGCGCCATCTAGTGCCACACTAAGCAACGTGCCTTGTGTCGTGGACACCAAATACTTGATATCATCACACATGTTTGTAAATACATACTTATTATAGGTACATGTAAACATTCATGACTCGGAAACAAATGTCCACACAGACATTATTTGCTCGTACCGGGATTCGAAGCCGGGACTCTAAGAACATACTCACTACCACTGACGATCATTGATGCTTTTATTGTAAATTTTGGTGGTTTCTCTGAGTGGTTATCCAATGGCGTGCTATGAACAAATCCTTGGTCTGGCGGCATAAGCATCCTATTTTCAAACTCAAAGTCAAAGTAATTTATTTGTTAAACATAGGTAATATGGTACATGTTAAAAAAAAATGTGTTGTATCACTATGTTTTGCCTTGCAAGGCGTACAAATTAGGCGTAAAAATACAAGCCAAATAAGTCTATTTCAAACAAGTAAGATAGAATAATAATAATTTAATTGAATAATTTTGATATTCTCCTATTATTGTGACAATTATTTTGAGCCGGCTTGTTTACAAGCTTCTTAATAATTGGCTTCATTCTTTTTTAGTTCTGGAGTGGTGGAGTTTTAGTCGGAACACGTTGCGTTGGAAGACACCGCTCCGCAGATGAAGAAGGGGTCGGAGACGGCAACGTCCTCTCCCTCCTCATGGTGGCGACGGACGGGCGACAGGCACGGGGGTGCCTTCGCGCGCATTGCACCCGTCACCACCTCCGTCAGTCATTCCCGGGTCCCTGTGCCCGCCATGAAGGGCAATCGTCGGCGGAGGACTGGACGTAAAGACTATGCCAGTTTCCCAGTCCCCCGCCACTTGGACGAAGCGGGAATGTCGCTGGGTCGTTTCATCCCCCGATGGGAGGGTATGCGTAATGCATTTTATCCCAGCGTTAAAAAAATAAAAAATAAAAAGGTGGCCTGGTGAAGGTTGCGGTAATCCGTTGGATGCGAGAGGCACGGGACCGGTCAATGCACGCAATGACACGCATGAGGAGGCCTTTGTCTACCAGTGGACGTCTTTCGGCTGAAATGATGATGATGATTCTTTTATCATATCAAGCGATCATTATGAATGTCTGATCTTCTTCCTCGTGTCGATGATTTCCCCTTTTTATTTTTAAATTATTGTCGACCAGTACTCTGCTACCTCGATAGCGTTGGGGGTGGCCTCGGAAAGGTCCTTCAGAGTGCAGGTGGAGCCACACATAGTGCAGGACAAGAGGTGAGCCATAGTTTGTGTTGAGGCACCGCATCATAAGGCTTCATCGGAATACCCCCACCAGACCAGGTTGTATCTGCAGCGGCCCACCTGACTTCGCAATCGGGTTAATGTCTGATGAAGTCTACGAACATAAGCCAGATTGGTAATGGCGTTCGCCTTAGTATAGTAGTATAGTAGGCAATAGGCATATTGGCCATTCGTTGAAAATATCAGACTTGGCCCCCAGCCATATCGTGCTCGAAGACGTTATCTTTGCTGGGTAATGTCCAGCAATATTTTTTCAAAGCATCAGACGTTTGTGTTGACTTCAAAAAATGTTGTCACGTTTTCTAGGTTTCATACCCAAATATTAAAATATCTAGCATATTCTAACCAAGCATTCTGTATATTATTATTAAACTAGTAAGTTTACACAAATATTATTGCTGGGAAATTTCGTTTTTTTTTGGGGTGAAAAATCATGCTTTGTGATAGAACTGAATGTAACCCACACAAAACATTTCGCTGATGGATGGATTGAATAGTACGGGGGTCGTGAAGGGGTTTGAAGTAAAAATCTTACAGTAAAAAACTTGGTATTTAAAAAAAAACTTGTCAAAAAGTTGGAGCTTTGACCCCCAATATCTCCGGAACTCGAAGCTTCCCACTTTATGTGTCCGTACATCTATTTGTTTTAAAGAAAACTGTCGCTAACTGTAAGGAAATAAATTCAATCTAAAATTAATCTAGCGACAATTAAATAAAGCTTTTTTTTGTAACTAGTGTACGAAACATTACAACCAAAATAGGCTAAAGATTATAAAGGGTGTAAAACACCTCTTCACGAATACGAAAGGCACTTGTTCTCCTCGTCATTCTGATATTTTTTTTTGTTTCACACTATACCTGGGAACCTTCTAGTTACGGAGATATTGGGGGTCAAAGTTGCAAGATTTTGACAAGTTTTTTTTTAAATACCACTTTTTATCGCATGATTTTTACTTTAAATATCTCTACGACCCCCGTACTATTCAATCCATCCATCCGCACAATGTTTTGATTGTGTTACATTGAGTTATACCACAAAACATGATTTAAAACCTCAAAAAAAAAAGTTGTTTCCCAGCAATATTTTTTGCGTAAAGTTACTTAGTTTGATATACAGAATGCTTGGTTAACGGCTTTGTGATGAGGTGAAATACACCCTGTAGATTAAAGGAATATTAATGATCTTAGCTCCAAAGTTCGTATTGCGCAAAACTAGGCAACCGCCTTGTCTAAGACAATCTAACTCATTTGTTCACAACGACAGTAACTAGGCTTTTATTGATAACATCTTGATCTGTATTAGATATTGTAAATTAGACAAACGTTTTAGACCTAGCAGTATTCGCAACCGATATGCGTGACTTTGAACTGTGTACCTATCTGTGTGCGCAAAAGTTTATACTAAACTTATACGAAGCAAAATAAGTTGGTAAGGATTGAAGGTTTCAGCAATTTGTTTTATGTAGTTTCTACCTACCATCATGAAAAGTGTTGTGTGAGTTTATGAATGTAAGGTTCTTGACAATGCAACAAACTATCGGTTTGAAACTGAAAAAGTTACCCGGATAAGATAATGTACGCATGGTCGACTGAAGATACTCCTTACAATATGACGCTTTATTTTTCGGTAAATTATAATCTTTCGAAGTGAAACCGTAGTATTGTGAAATGTATGCGACAGAACTCAGCTCGCTCAGTGTTGAGGGGGATGACGGAAAGCGGGTCTCCCTTGCTCCATGGTACCACTCCCACGAAAAGATAATGCACCATTCCTGAGAAAAACCGATTATTGTAACCTAACTTCAAAACACTTTATATTCGCCTAAAAAGTTTAGTCGATGGAGCCCGACTACGCGGGGCCCCTATCTGTCTGCAGGGTTTAAAGGAAGAGAGGGGCCCGCAAGGGCCGAAGCCTGCCGGGGTTGCGGGCCTGTTCGAAAGAGATACCGCGGCCCCGGAACGTAAAAGGCGAGGAAGGAACATGGATGGTTTTTAGTCAGTAAGAGTCTGACACTCCCTCCCGCTCCGCCCAGAGTGGGGGGGGGGTCATTTGATGATTTCCCATTCTTAAAAAAAAAAAAAAAAAGGGTTTAAAGGAACCTAACTAACCTAACGTCGAGGTGCCCCTGGACCCGATTATGAGCCGAAGATACCGAAAAATAATGCGTTAAATTGTAAGCAGTATGTTCGTTTGACAATCTTTCGAGAGTTTACAATCTCGTTAGATACATTACAATCTAACGGATTTTACAATTTTACGGTGACATATTATACATGCCAACTGATGTGTACAGTCACGTCTAATAATATGTATACACTCTCCTTAATATTATAGCTATTTTCGCGAGAAAAAACGACTGTAACTAGGAGATTGGATCTTTTTCATAAAATATGATTTCCAGAATACTATGTACGTAATAACATTCAATATTAATCAGAACATTAGAAGAACCACAATTTAAAAAAATCTTAAGTGTTTACAAATTATTAGACGTGACTGTACGTTATAATAGGAAACAAATGTCGACTTCTAATATTGTTTGTTTGTTTTGTCAGATCATCATCAGCCTATAATGTTCCCACTGCTGGGACACGGCCTCCTCTCAATGAGAGGGAATGGGCTATAATCTACCACGCGGGCCCAGTGCGGATTGGTAGATGTCACATGTCTTCGAATTTTTGGTTCTAGGACATGCCGGTTTCCTCACGATGTTTTCCTTCACCGTTTTTGAGACCAGCGGTGATGAAATAAATTACACAAAGTAATACGCCTGTCTGGGTTCGAACCCACGACTTACTGTTCGTAAGTCGGGGCCGCCACCACTGGGCCACCGCTGCTCTCAGATAAGTTGCTTTGTCAGATAAGTGACAATTAATACCCAAAGGGGTAGACTTGTACCTTATAGTACAGCCACATTTGCCAGTTATTTTTACGTTCCATGTAATAGGGGATAAACTTATTGCCATCAACCAAGCTTAGATTAAAATTCCGAGGCTACTACGGAACTGAGAAATTCCTGCTCGAAAAACCCAATAACACTTTGCCCTACCCGGGAAACGAACTCAAGTCCTTACACTCAGCAGTCGGGCTTGCAACCATTAGACCAACAAGGCTAAACAATACGAATGACGACTCGAATGGCGTAGTGGTAGTGACGCTGCCTTACGTTCTTAGGGTCCTGGGTTCGAATCCCGGTAGGAGCAAATGTTTGTGTGATGAGCATGGACATTTGTTTCCGAGTCATGGATGTTTGTATGTATAATAAGTATGTATTTACAAACAAAAAAGAATATATGTAGTATATCAACTATCCGGTGTCCACGACACAAGCCTTGCTTAGTGTGGCACTAGATGGCGCTGTGTGTTTAATTTCCAGTGATATTTATTATTATTATTTTAATACTAGCTTCTGCCAGCGGCTTCGCCCGCGTGATGTTTGAAATTGTCCCACGGGATCTTACTACCGGGATAAAAAGTATCCTATGTGTTAATCCAGGTTATAAACCATCTGTGTGCAAAATTTCATCCAAATCCGTTCAGTAGTTTTTGCGTGAAAGAGTAACAAACATCCATACATACATCCATACTCACAAACTTTCGCATTTATAATATTATATATATAATATAATATAATATATAGTAGGATAAAAATACAAGACAAAACTGGTCCAAAAGATAATCACATTGTGATTTCTTGAAGACAAAACTGTGCTCTCATGCATAACAGCGTTAAGAACAGAGGCGTCTAACAATGTTTGTTCCAAGACGGAGTTGGCACTTACGTAAGCCAATCTTAAACCCAGCCTTAACCGAGACAAAAGCTGAACGGATGTGGTCCGGTCCTAGCCTCACATCCGGCAAGATGGCCGCCTTATTGTGATCAACAAACTTGTTATTGAAATGTTTGGATTACGCAATTGTAGTGCAAATTAGGCCCTCCGATTATAATATAAATAAATAGTAAATATTGTTAGGGATTTGGTTTATACTGATAATGTTTACTGTCTTGGTTTAGGGGTGTAAGTAAGGCATCATAAAAACACTACTTACGCCTGGAATCCCCCGAAGGGTTTTGTTTAAGTCCCATGTCTTAAGGGCCATTATCATAAAAGAAGATACAAACTATAATCCAACTACGATTTTATGAGAAATCATTTAGCCTGAAACCTGCACCAAAATGACGCTCGCAACAATCGTCAATCGTCATTTATCAAAATACTAGCTGACCCACGCAACTTCGTCTGCGTCACATAAGAGAGAAAAACGAAAGGAAAAAAAAACCCCGTTTTTGCAACATTTTTCATTCCTGCTCCGCTTCTAATGGCTCGTAGCGTGATGTTATATAGCCTAAAGCTTTCCTCGATAAATGGACTATCCAACACAAAAAGAATTTCAATTTGAATTAGTAGTTCCTGAGATTAGCGCGTTCAACCAACCAAACAAACAAACAAACAAACTCTATTGCTTTATAATATTAGTATAGATAGAAGTATAGATGTGGAAGCATGAGGTAGCAGAGCGAGCAAACATAATAGCCTGTTGAAATCATACAATTTCTTTGGTTTTGTCGTAGTTTTAAAAATCATAACCCTTCTGTTTGCTTTGCCGTTTTCGGGTAACAATAAAGCAACCGAAAAGACATCACTACATTTTAAAAAACAAAGTCTCCCGCCGCGTCTGTCTGTCCTTATCTATGCTTAGATCGTCGAAAACTACGCAACGGATTTTGATGCGGGGTTTTTTAATAGATTGAGTGATTTAAGAGGAAGGTTTTAGTATATATTTTGACGCGGGCGAAGCCGCGGCATCGGCTAGTTCATTATAAAACGTTAGCTTTACCCAATTTCACGCGTTATTTTCTTTGAAAATCATCTGTATTCTGTAAAAGCTGCAACACAAAACAAGTTCCTTCAACAGTTGCATTAACTTAAAACAAGTTGCAGAAAACAATTGTGTGAGAGACACCTGGTGACTATGTGCAATCAGTTAGAAAGGTACGTCACATTGCACTCGACATATTTGAATCAAATTGCATCCAAGAAAGACTCGGAATAATTGGAAAAGTCTGCGATCTGTTCTTCTTCTTCGTGTCGTTAGGATGAAGAAATTGAATAAAGGGTGCAAAACACCTCTTAACGAAGCCGAAAGGTTCTACGTCATACCCTTCTAGCTACGGAGATATTGGGGGTCAAACTTCCAGCTTTTCGACAAGTTTTATTGTTAGATTTTTACTTTAAACACCTCTACGACCCCCGTACTATTCAATCCATCTATCAGCACAATGTTTTGAGTGCGTTATAATGAGTTCTACCAAAAAACATGATTTTACACCAAAAACAAGTCGTTTCCCAGCCATCATTTTTGCGTAAAGTTACTTAGTTTGATGTATAGACTGCTATGGTTGACGGTTTTGTGATGAGGTTATTTACACATTGTATTTTGTTTGCCCAAAACTCCGCTACCACTACCGTGTCGGTCGATGGCAGCGCAAACGTCTCTTCTTCTGCATGTTTTTGGGTTAAGGGAAAGAGGGTAGGGTAGAAGATGGAGCATTGTTTGCAACACACAGCTTCAGCAACCACACCCCACGGCTAAGTTAAATCCCTTTTTTTCTCCCACTCTGGGCGGAGCGGGTGGGAGTGTCAGACTTTTACTGACTAAAACACATCCATGTTCCTTCCTTGCCCTTTATGTTCCGGGGCTGCGGTATCTCTTTCGAACAGGCCCGCAACCCCGGCAGGCTTCGGCCCTTACGGGCCCCTTCAATTTGCTGAAATCTCTTTGAGGCGCGCGTGGAACACGAACGCATCGTCGACACGGGCTGTCGTCATTAGACGGACGGACAGCTAGCTAGCCCATAGCTAACCGTCCACAGGCCCGCGTCTACGCTGGCCGGTAGCCACCACGTATTATTATTTTTTTATGTGTTGTCCTGTCGGGCTAATAAATGCTTTTTCTTTCTTTCTTTCACGTGGCCCCCGACGCCTGGTGCGTCTCCCGTAAGGTGAAAGCGTCAGGGACGCCCGCGAAATACAATTTTTTTTTATGGTTTTTACAATTTGCGGGTCAGTGCTGGGTTGTATGTTGATGAAAGACTTTTATGAACTTTGAGGGTTGTGACGGCGATTTTGATGATTTTAATTCTGTGACTGCATAAGTCGTGCAGCCGCGAACGATGATTTCATCAGTGTACATCTTGGCACTACCCTTCAAATTGCAAAAATCGTTGGTAAATTTGAATTTCGCGGGTTACTCTGGAGCATCTGATGCCTTAATGAGGTTGGATTTACATCTTCTGTGAGACCCCCAAACTATCAAAACTTTTCCATATTTGAATCAATAATGGAAGATGTCCTGGCAAAACTTGCAGCTAGTAATAAATCTACAATAATATGTGGTGATTTCAATATCAATATTTTAGAAGAAAATTCACATAGCGGTCGGTTACTAAATCTTTTTAAATCATTTGACTTGACTAACGTTTTTATTGAACCTACTAGAATCACAGCATCTTCTGCTACTTGTATAGATAATGTTTTCTGCGATTGTGATTACTTAGATAAAGCCATAGTAAATTGTTTACCGTCCGACCATAGCGGACAAACTGTAACTTATAGGTGTAATACACCATTGCAAAAAGTACAGATTAAATTTAGACCCATAACTTCTAGCAAATTAAATGGGTTTAATATTTCCCTACAGAACAAGTTAAGTGTTATGAGCCATGACGATATTAATATAAATCAATTGTATAATCGTTTCTTTTCAATAGTTCACACGGAATTCAACAAAACTTTTGAAAAGAAGACAAAGAGTATTTGCCCTAAATTCATATTTAGTGATTGGGCAACTAGAGGTATCAGAAAAAGTAGGGAAAGACTATTTGAGCTTTATGGCCTTAAGCCATTGATTAACACTGAAACTTTTAACAAGTATGTTGCTAAGTATTCAAAAATTTTTAGAAATACATGCAGGGTTGCTAAAGCTGCACATTAGCAACAAGATCAAAACAGCAGAAAATAAAATAAAGACAGTTTGGAAAGTCATAAATAACGAGACTAACAGGAAGAAAATACGCAACACTAGCTACACATTAGATTCAGCATGTGGTCCTAAAAGCTCTAATCAGGAAGTAGCTCAAGAATTTGTAAATTTCTTTACAGAGATACCATTAAAAACTACGGAGGCTCTTAATTCCTCTCCTGAAGTCTCAATGGGTTTATTAAAGGCGAATGTGTCTGGCTGCCTGGCTGAATTTAAATTTAAACACATTAACCCTATGGTAGTTATTAAAGCTTTCCGGCAAATAAAAATCAAACTGACCGAAGATCTATGGGGAATGTCTATCAAAGTTTGTACATCCATACTTGAGACTATAGCCCCATACTTAGCTTTAATTTTTAATCTATGTGTGGACCAAGGAGTCTTCCCTGATTTAATGAAATACAGTAAAGTCATACCTCTTTTCAAATCCGGGGACAGTAAAGATACTAACAATTATAGACCTGTCTCCGTGTTGCCAGTTTTTAGCAAGGTTTTTGAAAAAGTAATGCTTGATCAAATGCTCTATCACTTTAACACCAACAGAATCTTACATGATCAACAGTATGGTTTCACCAAGGGACGTTGTACAACTGACGCCGGTGTAACCTTATTAAAGCACATATTTACTGCGTGGGAAGAGTCCCAAGACGCTATAGGAATTTTTTGTGACCTCTCCAAAGCGTTTGATTGCGTAAACCACGACACATTACTTATGAAACTTGAGCATTACGGACTGGGTAAACTTGCACTTAGTTTGGTAAAATCATATTTAAATGATAGACAACAATATGTTCAGATAAATGGTGTTAACTCACAGGGTTTAAAAATAAAAATGGGGGTTCCACAAGGCTCAATATTGGGTCCTTTCCTTTTTCTAGTATATATAAATGATCTACCCTATTTATTGAAAAACCAACCTCAAAATATGGTGTTATTTGCTGATGACACTTCCCTGATTTTTAAGATAAATAGACGGGCACAAAATTTAGATGACGTGAATAATGCCCTACTGCAGGTCCAAAATTGGTTCACAGCAAACAATTTGGTATTAAATGAAAAAAAAAACCAAATGCATAAGGTTTGCTTTACCGAATGTTAAGAGTAGTGATTGTGATATATTATTGAATAATGAGAAACTTGAATTCGTAGATAAAACGGTTTTCCTGGGGATTACGCTTGATTCAAGGCTACAATGGGGTTCTCATTTAACATCTCTTGCGGGGCGGCTAAGCTCAGCAGCATATGCCATTAGAAAAATCCGTCAATTTACTGATGTAGATACCGCTAGACTGGTCTATTTTAGTTACTTCCATAGTATAATGTCTTACGGTATTTTGCTATGGGGACGAGCTGCAGATATTGAGTCTATATTTATTCTGCAGAAAAGAGCCATTAGAGCCATATATAATCTTCGTAGGCACGATTCTCTAAGAGAGCTGTTTAAGGATATTGGCATTATGACGGTACATTGTCAATACATCTACGAAAACATAATGTACGTCAGAAAAAAATTGCATCTTTTTGGTAAAAGAGGTGACAGACATAACTACAGTACTAGAAATAGGGACCAATTAGTTCAGCCAGGCTTTAGACTCGCTAAAGTAGACTCATCTTTCATGGGGTACTGTTTGAGATGCTATAATAAAATTCCACAAAGTATTCTTGAACTGAATGAGACAAAATTTAAAACATGCATTAAACGCACACTATGTAAGCGAGCATATTACAAGTTGAGCGATTATATCGCTGATAGAGATGCTTGGCTCAATGCTGGTCCTGCTCCATAAGGACAGGGACGCATAAATTGATAGCATTAAATGGTATTGTTGGAGCTGCTGAAGATTGTACTTAACTATCTTTGCATTGTATAGATTCAATGTTAGTATTATATAATCGCATAGCCCATATTGTGTGAGTACTATGTACTAGAAAGCTATCATTCACTGGAAGCCTACGGCAGTTCTTGACTAGAATGTGCCCTGGCGGTTGAGAGTATGTCATGCTCTCTCAAATGTCTCGCTGATGGTGGCGCGTGTGTCGGACCATTTAGCTCCCTTCAAAATGGTTGAGCTGAATGGTGCTGATCCATGCGTCATGTTCGTGAACGGGCGCTGTCAGTTGTGACTGGTCATCTCTTAGTCGCCATGGGTTATTTGAATTAATTATTTAGTTTTTGAGTTGTATTTTATTTTGTTTTGCTATGGACACTTTTAACGTGCACATCTTGCTACATTGTTCTCACATAATATACCATCTCAACATGAATGATGTAACCAAGATTTTGTAACAATATTTTGATTTAAAAGAGTGTCAATGGAGTTTCTTGCCCGTTCTTCTCCATAGAGATCTACGTTAGGGAATGGGCAACTACAGTACTTTCACAGTTTTTATGTCTTGTGACTGGGACTGTAGCTTCTTTAAATGTTCATTTTGTTTCGACAATTCAAAAGTGCCTGTAACTGGCCTACTTGAAATAAATGCTTTGATTTTGATTTTGATTTTGATTTTGATATTTTTTTTACATAATCATCATTCTCGCATCCTTCTCTCAAGTTATGTGGGGAGGGCGCAGCATGTCTCTTTTATTTATTTGATCTTGGTTTGTTGTTCATAGGTAGTTCTATCGGCTTTGTTAACCAAGGCCGATGGAATTAACTATTAAAGCTAGGGCATTAGAAAGTCTTCCCAATGAGGAGATGGTGTGGGAATGTATGTGAAGATTTAAATAAGTTCCAAAGAATAAATATTATTATTAACGTATTTGCTTCGTTTTTAGCTTTTTTGCCTCGGAAAGCACGTTAAGCTTTTGGTTACGGCTGTCATTTGTCCATCTTTGACATTCATTACAGGAAGCACGTTAAGCTCTTGGTTCCGGCTGTCATTTGTCCATCTTTGACATTCATTACAGGTAGCCAGTGGCCCAAAACATCTGACAACCAGTCTTGCCAACTGGTATCTTCTTACCCAGTATTAAGTGGGTTGTGGAGGTCAGTCGCTCCATGTTTAATACTGGTATTCAGCTCCATTCGGTTAGACTGGATAGTAGTTGGGAAAAGTCTATCAGATGATGATGATGAACTTATTGATGATAACTTTTAGCCTCGGTGTCTGGATTTACGCTCGGTTGATGAAAATAGGCTCGCCCTCTATTAGATAGGACCTAAATATAACTGGCAATATGTGGGTGTACTATTATTATTATTTATTTTTGTTTCTTATTAACATAAATGACTTGCCTTACCTCATAAAGGATAATCATGACGTAGTATTGTTTGCAGACGACACTTCTCTTTTATTTAAACTCAAACGTCAGCAGCCAGTTATGGATAATGTTATTACCACCCTGGCAAAAGTCGTTAATTGGTTTAATAATAATCTACTCTTAAATGAAAAAAAAAACAAAATGTATAAAGTTTACGATACCCCATGTAAGACAAGTGGAAACTACTGTACTAATAAAGGATGACGAGTTGAAACCGGAAGATAGCACAGTGTTCTTAGCCATAACTTTGGATGCCAAGCTTCAGTGAGGCCCGCATATAAACAAATTGTCGAAAAAACTTAGCTCGGCAGCATACGCCGTTAGAAGAATTCGTGATTTAACTGACTTAGACACAGCTCGTTTAGTTTACTTTAGTTATTTCCATAGCGTGATGTCGTACGGTATTCTCTTGTGGGGCAATGCCGCCGATATTCAAACAATATTTGTTTTACAAAAAAGGGCATTTCGTTCAATTTATAAACTAAGTCCCAGATACTCCCTCAGAGAAAAAATTAAAGAGATTAATATTCTTACTGTGCCCTCTCAGTTTATTTATGGAAACCTTCACAATGGTCGGTCAATGGTCTCGTAATAAAATTGTGTTTTAATGGCATTGTCGTATTGTCATTATTATAAAACCCTTAGTACATATGGTTTTCGAAATCTACTACTAAATGCGAACATTTATTCATGCCAGATTTCATGTACGAGATTATCATTCTATAACATTTCTTTCAATTGAGTGTCAGTGAAAAGTCATCATGGCGCCATTATGTTAATAGATTTAACAAACTTGTCAAAATTTGACAGAACTTGATAATTATGAAATCAATGATCGACTACTCTGACACTATTGTAATAGCAGAATCTAGGCCCAGGTGAAATGTGGGTTTGACTACCTCAGCCTAGCCCTTTCGGCATTACAGGCGGTATGTGTTTAGTAGATTACCTACCTGCAACTTTTTAAGTATACCTACCGTTCCCATAAAAGTCTAGACGAGTTACAAAGTGTGTCTATTTAAATTCAAATCGCCAAGTACTTGTGTTAAGGGCTGTTACTTCTAAATATTGTGATAACTGCGCGACCGTCGCTAGGGAAACATACGGCAAATACACGTCACTTGTGTCGGCACAGAACTGCGAAAACATTTTAAATTACAATAATATAAAAAAAATATCTGACATTAGGAGATTCTCTATCATAGAATCTGACATTTATCAACTAAACCTTCTTGATAGTTTGTGCCGTTTAAATGGGCTCACTTTAGGCTAAGTGCAGACTTGAGACAAGACTGTCTTCAGTATGTTATTTAAGATATACTTCTTCATGATTCTGGCGTCCTTGTACTTTAAGAGACTGCACTATTCACAAATTAAGCAATCACTCGCTACCCGTGGTCGGTGGAATGTGATTTGCTGTTGTATTGTATTGTATTGTATAACGGGCTGGTGTCCGCAACTCCACGTCAAGCATGTATTTTGCGTACAGGGCCTCGATTCTGCTATTACAATAGTGTCAGAGTAGTCGATCATTGATTTCATAATGATCAAGTTTTGTCAAATTTTGAGAAGTTTGTTAATTCTGTTAACATAATGGTGCCATTATGACTTTTCACTGACACTCCATTGAAAGCAATGTCATAGAATGATAGTCTCGTACATGAAATCTGGCATGAATAAATGTTCGCATTTAGTCGTAGATTTCGAAAACCATTTGTACTAAGTGTTTTATAATAATGACAATACGACAATGCCATTATAACACAATTTTATTTTGAGACCATTGATCGACCATTGTGAATTTAGCAGATTACGAACTTTAAGCAAAATGACAATGGGATGACAATGGAATCGTGTTGGAGTGACGAATTTATTAAAATAGCAGAATTAGGCCCCAGATGATTTGCTGTTACTATGGATTTGTATTTTGTATCGATATATTCAGAAGTCCAAGAAACAATCCCTAGTGCCGTGGAACCACGGGTAATTCAAATTACCCATGGACCTGTAATGTGTAGACCCACCGGGGTAACGACTCTTTAAGAGGGCAATCACACTTTTTCATGTATTTGAGTGTTTTTAGAGTCTAATCTGGGACCGGTTAATGTGGCGACACTTGGGGCCTATGTCCAGCAGTGGATGATGATGGTGAGCCTAATCTTTATTACAAGAAAAAATGTGATATTTATTTAGAACATTCTGGAGAGAATCTAAATTCTCTGTTTTGATGTGTGATTATGGGTTAGATATGGCACTAAAATTTAAAAAAAAAATATGCCCGAGAAACCTTTTTTTCATCTCTCCGGGGTATTATAAAAAAAATCACAAGTTTTTTTTGAACTAGAGTGTTTTAAAAACACTTAAATAAGTAAAATTCAGCTTCCTTTTGCTATAGTAGCGAATGTGTACTTTGCATTATTAATTTTACAGCGCAGCAAAAGTATGTTTACCCATTACATTTCAAGTTTTCTCCGTGCCTCGGAAAGCACGTTAAACAGTTGGTCCTGTCGATCTATCTTTGCATTTCTAGATCTTTGACAGTCGTAGCAGGTATTGTATTACCCAGTACTGACTAAGTTGTGGAGGTTAGATAGGCAGTCACTCCATGTAAAATACTGGTATTCAGTTGCATCTGGTTAGACTGGAAGCCGACCCCAACAGAATAGTTGGAAAAAAGCTAGACTGATGATGATTTTTAGCAGGTCGGTTCACAATATGCGATCGTGTGTCATCAAAGCTATCGTCTGGACGGTGGTGTGGTAATAAAAAGTAACCGCGGCGATAAGTGCGAACTTCGCAACAATACTTTGTATAGAACTGTATCAACCTGTACGCGAATTTATTATTTAGAAACAGGTACACGGTAGGTACCTGTATGTAAGTTTGGTTAAAATTCAAATTTTCTTACGTTTTTTGCAATTTGCAGGGCAGTGCTAAGTTGTATGTTGATAAACATATCGGCCGCGACTGTAAGACGTATTAAGTTACAGAATTATAATCATCAAAATCATCAATACAACCCTCCAAGTTCATAATTTAAGAGGCGATGAACGAATTTTTCACGGTCAAAGTCCTTCTTCGAACTTAGCACTGGGCTGGAAATTGCGAAAAACGTAAGAATATTGGAATTTCGCGTGCCATCCTGACGGTTTCACCTTAAAGGACCAAACTTAACAAAAGTATATTTACTAACAAGCACTCAAAAAAGGTAGTAGCTCGGCTATAATATGCATGATATAAAAATAAGTAACAGCATATAGCATCCACGAATAATATAGCTTACTCTTTGGGCTTCATCTTGAGTGATCATTATACATTTTCGCACCGATCGCATCGCGTCATCGCACGCCAATCAGCGTACAGTAAAATGACGCGATACTGCGTCCTGATTGGCATTGTTCTCATACCCCTTTCCTCGATCGCTGTACAAAAAATATTATAATAAACACTTGCTTACGAACGTATACGACAACATTGTTTTTTTTAATATTAAATCCCCGTGCTAATTTCGTCGTGTCTGGCTAATAAATGCTTTTTATTTCTATAAACCAAATAACAAGTAGCTATGTCACACCGCTACAGTGAAAAAAACTGAATTTTATTAGTAGTTGTTGATTTGTATTTTTAGTTGGAAGATTACCCGGAATAATAATTGATTACCTCTACATACAAATTTGGAGCAGTGGTGGCCCAGTGGTGGCAGGGCCGACTTACGAATAGTAAGTCGTGGGTTCGAACCCAGGCAGGCGCATTACTTTGTGTAATTTATTTCATCATAGCTGCTCTCAAAACGGCGAAGGAAAACATCGTGAGGAAACCGGCATGTCCTAGAAAAACAAAAATCGAAGACATGTGACATCTACCTATCCGCACTGTGTCCCAGCAGTGGGAACATTCATAGGCTGATGATAACATACAAACTGACACACAAATTTTACCTCTTTATAATATTAGTATAGATAATTTGGTTTGTGGAAATAATGTTGAAACACTAACATTACAAATCCTAAAGGCCTTTCATATCCGAACTCCTGTTACAAACGAATGGCAAATTTTCTACGCAAAGTAATACACGAACTAGTAAACCGGCATGGCAGCTTATTTGCGAATGACCCGGTGCTAAGCAGGCAATGTGCGCATTATCTACGCCTAGTGGTTGCTTACATTGCGAGTTAGTGTGCAGTCCATTCTGTTGACGATGTCCTCTCGAGTCGGCACATGAAATAATAATTATTACTCTGCACTGCGAATGAACGAAGAGTTCAAAGTATGGTTCTAGATGTGTTAGTTAGTTGCTGTTTCAATTTGACGACCCGATTGGCGTAGTGGTAGTGACGCTGCCTTACGTTTTTAGGGTCCTGGGTTCGAATCCCAGTAGGAGCAAATGTTTGTGTGATGAGCATGGACATTTGTTTCCGAGGTCATTGATGTTTAAATGTATAATAAGTATGTATTTACAAACAAAAAAGTATAAATGTAGTATATCAATTATCTAGTGTCCACGACACAAGCTTTGCTTAGTGTGGCACTAGGTGGCGCTGTGTGTTAATGTCCAGCGAATGTCCAGCAATATTTAAATGCAGATGCTCCATGAGGCCAATGCAGATCACTCACTTTGCTTATCAGGTCTGATTTCTCTATTGTTCTTTCTACATGAAACCGGAATTCAAAGTTTGGCTCAATCCGCTCATGACTGGCAAGACAGAGCACCGAGTTAAACTGGAAAATAACACAACTAATATGCAATCATCTTCGCCAATGCGTTTTAACATAATCAATATGGTATAGGCGTTCATCTCAGATGGAGAAGAACTGGTTACAGAAGAAGAAGGGACAAGAATGGAATAGAATAGAATACTGTTTGTTATGTACACCTTAAAAATTATAAATACAATTTTTTTATAACATTTTACAAGGGGTGACGCAATGGGCCAAGAACTTTAAAGCACCAATGGCAGTGAATGGTTTGATAATGTCATCGTAAAATTGTCAAACACTTTATATTACAACTAGCTGTTGCCCGCGACTTCGTTCGCGTGAAAATATTGATGGGTCATGTGTGAGCCTGCATCGTTGTTCGAGTTGTCGCAAGCGCTACTGAGCATCAGGTCCTGGGTTCGATTTACGGGACGGGCAAAGTGTTATTGTATTATTTGTGCCCGGTTGATGGGATTAAGCTAAATGTGCGAAATGTGGGTGTAGGATTAGATACACCTCTACCTAACAGTAGCGCAGGTTGAAAATAGTGTCAGGGGAAGCCGTAGAAAAGAAAGGAAAACTGTTTTTTTTTGCTTCTGTTAACTTTTTTCCCCGTGTTAATTTTGACCTCATTTTCACTATCAGCGAACCAAAAACCACGGAAACGACACCAACTTTCTTCGGCGCCATTTTTGATTTTTATTTTGACTTCATCTTCATTCATCAAAAGTAAGATCAGAAATGCAGAAGAGAAAACAAAACAGAAATCTACAAAATAAAAAAATCTAGTTGGTATCAAATACGATATCAACAATTACTCATTCTGTCTCGTTCAACTATACATAATTTATTTATTTATTTATTTAAACAACACATACAACTATTATTACAGGTTTAGGTACCTAATACAATAGAGCAGTTATATTTAAAGTTAAATTATTTATGTCTTGAATAAATTAATTAATTTGATAAACTAAAGTAATTGCGCAAAATGCGGCCCGTGTGAATTCGCTCAGTGTACAATTGAAGCAATCAATCTGTTGTGACACCATATTGAGTGCACGCAGCGAGCGCGTCAGCGGCGCGTGCTGCAGCAAGTTGGTGCGAGCGGGCGACACCCACAGGAGCGGCGGCTGCCATACTTTCTTTTTCTGCTCCTGCCGTAAGTCCATTATCTTCGGCTTACCTAGGTCCCTACAAAACGGTAAGTACTGCCAGCCGCGAAGTCACGTGTGCTATTAACTTGTGTACGGCCTATACTATTAACTTGCACTGCTGCAAAAGGTCTCTCCTGCTGCTGTTATTCGTGAACGAATCAACAACTACAATGCAAAACTTCATCCCCCCTTTTACCCCTTTGTGGGTTGAAATAAAAAAACTAACGACTTACTAACTTTGATACTTTTTGGTGACTCAAAAAATAAAAACTTTATTTAAAAACAAAATGTTGCTCTTTCTTCACCCCTCAAGGGTTGAAATTCTAATAAAGCCGTTGCGTCAGCTTCCAATCATAAGCCCAGATAACAAATTTTGTACTTTTTACGTCGAAAATTAAGGATTTTTCACATACAATTTCATCCCCTTTATAAGCCTTCGGGGTGGAGTTATCAAAAACGCTGAAACACGCATAAATTAATTTTCACTCGTCAGCCTAAACACAAAATTAGAAGATCCTAACTTTAAAACTGACGGACTTTCATATAATAATAATAATAATAATCATTTTATTTCAAGCAACTAAGGCCCATAGATAAAATACATAAAATAATATTAAACAACAATAATAAACTAATACATATTTTAACCTTATACTAAAACTATACACGCAGTGTTGTCGGCGTCGTGTTTCGCTGCGTGGTGTCGCGTAACCGTCCTCGGAAGCGACGATATACGACACCCTGCGGCCAAAAGTCCTCTTTTAAGCAGGTCTGTAGATGTTGGGTTGGTACTCGAACCACAAATGACCTAAAGTTGATGTTGTGGCGCGATTCCAACCTTTCGACCCGCAGAATGAAGTTGGTCTTCACTTTCAAGTACTGCACCACTTCCTCAGGTGTAGTGGAGTGATGCAGACGTGAAATGTACAGCTGCGTCGTAGGCACAGCAGCGCGCAGCAGCATGTTGGGTCCACTCGGTGCGGTACCGCACAGGTTACGAGAACAGGGCCTCTTCTTCTTCCTTTCTACTTTTGTGAAGCCCTCCTCATCAACCTGGCTCGTTCTTGGCACGGAGCAACGGACCGCAGTCAGGGCAGGTTGAGCACCCATTTTCCGTTTTTCCCCTTTTTTAGTTTGTCTAGGCTGCGACGCATCAGATTTGCCGCTGGTGACAATAGCAGCATAGGCACGTTTAGGGGTCGACGTACCTACGCGTGACGTATCCGCAGCCGGTGTTGTGGCGCGGGCGACGACGGCGGCGGGAGGCGCTAGCTCAGCGTTATCGGCAGCTGGTGACGCATTTGTGTTCGCCGATCCAAAACTGCCGACGGTTGCATTTTGCGCCCCTCGACGTGTGTTCACCTTTGAGGCCTCAGGTGACCCAATTACCGAACCAACATTGCGCAATAATGATATTTCTGCACGTAGTTCTGTGTTGGTTTTTTCTGAAACCTCCATTCTGGACTGCATCTTGGTCATCTCCGCTTTCAAGGTAGTGATGTCCTTCAGCAGTCGTGTAACGTCGACGTGGTCGAAAGTGACGGGAGGCAGTTTACTTAGCTCCTTTGCCACAAAATCTGGCACGTCGTCCGGGTCAGTCTTCTTCAGCATATCGATGATATCCTGAACACTCTTCTCGGTACCATCTCTGCGCCGAGAGGGCATCTGGTCCAGTTTTCCAAGAGACTGGAAGAGCAACAGTTTCCCGCTGCTGATGTCGTCCTCTTTGAAATTGGACCGGCATATCTGCAGGATGCTAACCTCATCCATGTAGTCGATGGCATGGACTAGGAATGCCAGCAATTCATTCACTATAAGTTGTTTGGAACTCATAGTGATTACGGGCAGCGGCTATGGCCGCGCAACACTCGAATAAAATTCGTGCCGTGCACAGTGGAAACACGTCCGTGTTCGAGCGCGCATCGCACTGCACTCTGCAAGCTTCCATCCCCTATTTTATCCCCTTGGGGGTAGAATTGATCAAAATCCTTTCTTAGCGGATGCCTACGTCATAACATCTACCTGCATGCCAAATTTCAGCCCGATCCGTCCAGTGGTTCGGGCTGTGCGTTGATAGATCACTATGTCAGTCAGTCAGTCAGTCAGTCACCTTTGAAGCATATATATTTAGATATCACGTGTTTCTCTCTAGCGATATTGTAAACTCTCGAAATATTGTCAACTGAACATGTGGAAGTATCCTTCCCCCCATAATCGGGACTTGGGGCACCCCCCCGTTAGGTTAGTTAGGTTCCTTTAAACCCTGCACTCGGAAATAGGGGCCCTGCGAAGCAGGGCTCCGTCAACTACGCTTTTTAGGGGAATATAAAGTGTTTTAAGGTTAGGTTATATTAATCGGTATTTCTCAGGAATGGTACAGTATCTTTTCATGAGAGTGGTACCACTGGGCAAGGGGGACCCCTCGTTCCCTCCACAGAGTTGACTACCATCGTATGCATTTCACGAAAAATAATGCGTTTTATTGTAAGCAGTATGTTCGTTTGACAATAATTCGAGATTTTACAATATCGCAAGAGATATTACAGTATAACGTTTTTGACAATTTTACGGTGACAATAACATGATCCAGCGCAATTTCAATAAGACCTCTTGGGACAACTCCAAGAATAACTCAATCGGCATGTACTTTTATAATAACAGCGTAGTTTAAAACAAACATTGGTCGATAGCAGATTGTGTGGACTCATTTGTAAGTACGTATTAGTGGAAGAAAAACTACCATAGTCGCCGCTCCGAGATGCTATATTTTTTGCAAAAATAATCTACGAGGTAACGTAGCGACAATTTAATCAACAACAAATTAATAATCCCAAATTCAATCAACTCGAATTATCATATGTGTTATAGAAAACGCTCAAGCAGTTTCACTTGTTTTGGCGATATAAATCGTTGTCGACTAATGCTTTGTGGTACTGGAACGCATCTGACACCATGGAACGTAAACATTTAGGCCGCCATTTTGAAGTAAGTTCACGCTGACGCTGTCATTTTTTTATTTAATCCAAAGGTTACGAACCCGAACGTGTGTTTACAAAAATTCTAGCTTCTTGTGGCTGGTACTACCTGTATGTTGACTTCAGCATCATCATTGCAGCCGAAAGACGTCCACTACTGGAAATGGGCCAAGCTCACCCAAGTGTCACCACAATATCATTGACCGGTCCCATGCGACTCGCATCCAGCGGATCCCCGCAACCATAGCCAGGTCATCGGTCCACCTAGTGGGAGGTCTTCCAATGCATCGTCTTCCGGTTCGCGGTTGCCACTTCAGAACTTTTCAGCCCCATCGGTTATTCATTTCGTTTCACCCTTAGTCGCTTGAAAACCTTCCATTCAACCACATTTTTTTATTTTCTTATAGCATGACCTTAAATATTTATTTTTAAAAAACGTTGTCCATTATTCTTTGAAACGTGAGCTACTCGTACTTGGATTTGTGCCATCAAAATTTAAATCATTTTGAGTGACTGAGAATCAAGAAGATTCAGAAGAATCAAGACCATTTCCATGTCTCTAGCTCTTTGCCACGTTCATATATGCACTACCCTAGTGCCAGTCAGACCAGGCGTAATGTATGTAATTCTAACGCGTGTCCAACATTTGCATGCAAATAAGATGTTTGTCCACTTTTCGCTTGCACACCGTCGCATTTCATTAGTTACGGTTTCTCAGATAAGTTATATTCTATGGAAATGCTCGAATTTTTAGCTGCTGGGAATTAAGCTAGTGTTTTAGTCTTGTTTAGGTGGACCCAAAAACGTGTCTTTTTTTTCTGAAAGGACTACTTATATTCAATAACGAACACTTACTTACCAAGACAAGGTATTTCATGATTTTTTTCAGAATGACGCATAAAGGAGGCAACTTTTTTGTTCGGGGATGAGGCCACCCACACAAACTGTAGCATTTAATTATGAAACTTACATTGATTTCTTCCTTATAACCTCTAGATTCTAGTGGTTAAATTAGCTACGCATTGTTTAAACGGAATAAATGCGAAAAGTCTGCAAAAACACTTACGAAAACCAAAATAAACAAAAAAAAAAAAATGTCAAAATAATGAAGTTGTCTGTAAATCACTAAAAAAGTGGGTAAAACGTTGTAAAAACGTTGTAGTTCCGTGCCACGTTGATTGTTCATACCATCTATGCGATTTTAGTGTAAACCTTAAAAAATAGCATTAAAATGCTCACAGTTTAATAATATTTATTTTTACATTCTTTCTGATTCTGTAATAATTATAGCAGATATGATTTCTAACGGATAGGTACCGTACTTTTTTAGTAAACAGAAAAAAACGCCCCTATTCACGTAAGTATTTGCTGTCAAATGACACTGACCACAACAGGAATGATTTGACTCGCAAAAAATATCATAACATAGCTTTTTTATTTTTATTTTAAGATTTCGTTTTCATTTCTACGTAAAATTTCGTTTAGTACCATAGTAAAATAGTTATTTTTTTTGGTGTTATTATTAATAATAAATGCAATGATCAAGTGGGCCCAAAAAATAATATCTCCTTTAACGATTAAATCTAAAAACGACTACAGGTCATTTCTCGAATAAATCCAATGTCTACTAAGCCCTAGATACGTTCTTAATCTATGTTTATCTTGTAAACTAATCTGGTTTTATAGCTTCATTACACTGAGTTTCATAGTGCAATATATGTCGCATGATGTCAACGGGGCAGGTACCTGGCAATATTAATTTCCTGCCACCCGATCGCTGTGACATGTTGCAACCAGGCAGTGAATAATAACAGGAATCATGGGAGAATTATGTGGTTATGTTGGCATAGTCCTTTGAATATTCTAGCGTTGTTTGTTTTAATTTCGTTTACATAGCTTTATATGTTTTGAAAACGGCTAGTTTTAACGTGCTTTCTGAGGTACACAGGACTTTCGTTATGCTAGGTTGGTCATATCCAACGACCAACGGCAAGTGTCGCTTGACTTTGGAGATCAATAATGTGGCAGGAGTGGAATGATAACAGCCGCAAGTTATATTAAGCCACCATCGAGTGAAGAAAGAGTTTTAGAAAAAGGACGGATATTGCCATTGTTCTTTGTTTTATGTAAAAAAGTCTATTTAAGCATGAAATACGTGATGTCCACATATTTACGTCACTGAAAGCAATGGGGATGCACACTGTGGAACTAATGGAGCTAGCATAGCTGGTTCCAAGCATCGTCATTGGTTGAAAATCAAGGAATGTCATTTCATATTTTAAAATACCTTGACCTCATTGGTCAGATTGAGACCAGCTATGGTGGCGCTATCTACAATTAGCTTTTAACGGTCTTCCCCATTGCAAAGCAAAATTGAAACGGTAAGTAGTTACCTACATTTTATGAAGGCATCTCAAATACACTTTGCCCCTTTTGCACTTACGACGACGACGTTATTTAATTTCCTACTAGTGCTGCAAAGTAGCAATAAAATGTTTTTACACTTCACTCTCCATTAAAATAAATCGAAGCACTCACAATCGATGGGGTACAAATTGTCCCCGGTGAAAGGTCGCCGACTCGAAGGGTTAACAATGAGGCGCCATTATTTCGTGTGAATTGAATTGGCATAGACGATTTAACTTGCTTTAGCTACGCGGATTTGTCGCTTCAATGACCTCCGGTCGATTCGACCCTCGGTTACAAAAAGCCGACTAGAATTTGTATAGCCTTATGAGGGTTAAATGATTTTTCTGTCAAATAAAATGTGTGAATCTTTGTTCTGCGGATACAATTTTTTTCTGGAAAATACCGATACTTTTTATGGTTATGAAAAAACGGGAGGTTATTTGATTTCCCCTAACAAAAAAAAAATCGAATCTGTGCAGTCTGTGTTTCGGTTTTTGTTCACGTTGGTCGACAATGGGCTTTGTTGGAGGTTTTTAGTTTTGAATGAAGAATGTAAAAAATAAACATACAATGCATGTTTGATTTGAAACCTCGATCTGTTTATGAGCATGTTCAATATTCACCGCAACATGAATGTACTTTAAAAAAAAAACGTTTGGAACCGGCTAAGTGCGAGTCGGACTCGGCTATTAGATTAGATTTTTTTTGTTGTCTACCCAGTATTATCTATACAACATTAGACAAAACGGCAAAAAAACACGTTTGTTGAATGGGTAAATATTTAAATATTTATTTTATTTTTTGTTTTCTGTATCTGTTGTTATAAGTATAGCGGTAACCGAAATACATTATCTGTGAAATTTTCAACTGTGTAGCTATCATGGTACATGATTTATAGCCTGCTGAGATAGACGGTCAGCGTAAATGAATATTTAAACGATAAAATATAAATAATGTACAAAGAATTCTATGTACATAAAATAATTCCTAGTATGGTATTCTTGGATTTTGTTTGGATATATTTTTTTTGTATTTAATTAAAGCTTTCTCTCTCCTACTATATATTTTTGTCTTTTGCTGTGTCCGACAGAGTCCACAATGAACTCAATGTTTTAACTTATCACCTAAGTACATGTGGAATGAAAATAAAGTTTGAGTATTGAGACGGACATGCGCACAGACGGACAGTGGAGTGTGGTGGGGGTAATAGGGTAGCTTTTACTCTTTGAATTTGAATTTTTGAGTTTTAACATCGATTTATTCATGATGGAACATTCGAAAAATATTTATCGCAGCTTTAAAGTAAAAAACGAACTGTTTAAGCCATTCAAAAACTGCAATTAAAACGAAACATTATAAAACATATGAAAACGGGTATTTATCGCGAATTAACCTTTAATTTAAGCCCGACGTTTCGACCGGATTGCACCAGCCGTGGTCGCGGAGATTACCGCGACAGCAAAGTGAAGGCGTTTATTCAACTACCCTCACTCATCTCCATAAATGTTAATTAGGGCCGGTTCACACTAGGACAGCACACTACACTAACAGTGTCCGTATATTGAGGCGATTTCACTTGACGAGTACACTTAGTGATCACTGGATTCCAAGCTCAAGAGAGTTTGAAGCCGTCAAAAACCATACAGTAAAGCAGCAATCAATAATCCCAATCAGTTCGAACAAGCAACCTGTTACTCCAACAGAAATAATAGAAAAAAGATAAAATTATGATAAAACTGGGATCTTGCGACCGCCATTTATCAGGGCAACTGTCAAAAATATCAACGTGCAAGTTTCCCTTAGCAGTTGGGAGGGCCACCAAGATATATACGTTGGCCCTCGGATCGAACTAGTACTCCTTAGGGAGGAGTGACGAATGTATCGTGCAGACTTTAATTGTTTGTTGAAGCGGTTGTTTTAGATGGTGAACCATACTTTTTAAAGATGATTTTCAATTTCAGGTAATAGCAGAATAAAAACGTTGAGTAAAAAAAACTGAGAATCAAACTGATGTCGACAATATTTCGAATGAAACAGTATTTTTTTTTATACTTGTACATATTTTTAATTCTAGTACTTATAGAGTTAGAATGTATAGAGGGAGTAAAACACCTCTTAACAAAGCCGAAAGGCACTTGTTCTCCCCGTTATTGCGATCATTTTGTTCTACACCATACCTAGGAACCTTATACTGCCTTATAGTTACAGAGATATTGGGGGTCAAAGTTCCAACTTTTCGACGATTTTTTTTATATTATTAGTTTTTAATGTAATATTTTTACTTAAAACACTTCTACGGTCCCCGTATTATTTAATACATCCATCAGCACAATGTTTTAAGTGGGTTACATTGAGTTTTACCACAAAACATGATTTGTCACCCCCAAAAAAAAAGTTGTTTCCCAACAATATTTTTTGCGTAAAGTTACTTAGTTTGACGTACAGAATGCTTGGTTAACGGCTTCGTGATGAGATGTCTTACACCCTGTATATTTTAAATATTTAGTCTGTGTTTAATAAATAAAATGTTTCAGATCACATTATACAAAAACCGTAAATGAAAACTTGAAATATAGCTCTTTAAATGTTTTCTTTCAATAGTAAAGTTAAAACCAATACATTTAATAAAATCTGAGGAACATTTGAGTCAAACATTTGGATGAAAACTGGAGTAAATCTATAACGGACAAATTTTTCGAGTTTGTGACCGAGCTTTCTTAGACTCTGAATGGAGGTAACCCATGCAAGGCCTGACCTCGGCAAGCGAAGCTTAACATTCGATAAATACATATATTATTAAACCACGAGCCCCCCAATGCTATCCTTAATCAGTTATAATATACTAGCTTCTGCCAGCGGCTTCGCCCGCGTGAAATTTGATTATCGTCCCATGGGATCTTGCTACGGGGATAAAAAGTGTCCTATATTTTAATCCAGGTTATAAACTATCTGTGTGCAAAATTTCATGCAAATTCGTTCAGTAGTTTTCGCGTGAAAGCGTAACAAACAAACTTACATTCACATTTTATAATATTAGTAGGGATTCAGAGGTAGGAACCGCACTACATGAAAGTCAAAGGCCTGTTTAGCTGTCGAACGGTGGTCGCGTTGGTCTCGTTGTGGCACTGCGGTTTACTAAGTAGCGGTTGAAGGGTTAATCCGAGCTAATGATACTGGCCAATTGACGTCGATTATGTTCCACACAATATCTTGTGTAGGTAGGTATATATTACTTTACATTAGAACCGATTAAATAGAGAGCATTTACACCAAAAAAAGGTTATATAAATCTTCGTGAGTCAGAAAGATAGTTGTACATTTTGGCTTTTATACACAGCTACATTGTACTATCAGCTAGACTATTGAAATATATAAATATAATTAAATCGTAGACTTTTGGTGGCTGTAAAATAATTTACATTACAAGACTTTTTTGGTCTGTTTGTGCGTTTGTGCGCGAATCACGAGAATGCCACTCATTGGATTATAAATCAATTACTAAATACAACACTTTATTTAAGTGTCATTCAGCCGTTATCGTTTATTTCATCAAAATCTACCAACAGTAATTAAAAACATAAATAAAATGAAATAAAATTTAAAATAGAGAAAAAGGTTTTTTTTTTTCATTTATTTTGCAAATAAATCATTTAAAATGCTATAATTAGATCGAATCTGTATAGAAAAATTGCTAAAGAATCTCAAGAATCTGAACAAGAACAAGAAGCAACATTCACTGCAGCTAGGGCGAGGCGGGCCAGATCACGCGCATCAGAATATTGTACGCAGCGTGAGTTCCGGCTAAGTATGTAACTTGCTCGCGTTGCAACTTTTAGGTCTTACAAGACTTAACAAGAACACGAAATGTGTCTGTCCACAGAACATGTAAGTACGCATAACATTGTCGTGAGCGTCGAAAACTTTCAAAGATTCTCGCTTTTGCTCTCAAAGAGCTCGAAGAGCGTCTTCTTGGTCTTTAGAAACTGAGGAGCGACGCGAAGAGAGTTTATCGGCAGATAGAACGCGCCTTACATTGTGGCGCGCATCAGAAACTGTCTCCTCGTTCTTTAGAAACTAAGCAGCAACGTGAATAAAGTTTATTGGCAGATAGAACGCGCCATACATTGTGGCGCGCATCGGAAACTGTCTTCTCGTTCTTCAGAAACAGAGAAGGAACGTGAATAAAGTTTATCGGCAGATACTCGTAGAACGCGCCTTACATCGTGGCGCGCATCAGAAACTGTCTTCTCGTTCTTTAGAAACAGAGAAGGAACGTGAACAAAGTTTTTCGGCAGATAGAACGCGCCATACGTTGTGGCGCGCATCGGAAACTGTCTTCTCGTTCTTTAGAAACTGAGGATCAACGTGAAGCGAGTTTATCGGCAAATAGAACGCGCCTTACATTCTGGCGCTCATCGAAAAATTTGACAGATGGTGAGGCTCGCTTGAGCTTTCACAGAGCTCAAACAGCGGTTTCACGAGAACTTGAATATAATGAAGAACGTGATGTACGATTACAAATATACAATTACAAAGATGCTAGAGCACTCGAAAATGATGATGAACGATTAGAACCGGGAAGGGTTAATTATAAATGTAGACACCAAGAGAATGACACTGCTTTATTAGCTAAAAGAGAAAAGGATCAAGAAATTCGACAAGCAGAATCGCCAGAACAACGTGAATTTACGATTAGACGCTGGTTGGATTGGTCAAAAAGTTATTAGAATATCAATTTCATAAGACGATTTCTATGTGCCACAAGAATATAATGCTGTGGGTCATGGTGTTTCTTGGGTTAATGAAGAGAAAGAGATTAGGTCTTACATATTATCCTAGAATTACTATGCTGAAGCGCAGGAGAAGCTTTACGCGCTCTCATACGGAGAAAAGAGTCAAATGGAATATGCTGCTCAAATGAAAATAATTATTTGAAAACTTTTCAAAACTCGTCGGAGTTAGAAATAATCATAATAATCATAGCCATGAAATCTTTATTTTTCTCGACATCATGAATTACATGCGCTGGTTAACATTTTTTACAATATTAGATAGAGAAAGGTGTCTGATGTAGGAAGATCCTGTGGTACAGGTCACCTCTCCGGTTTAGATTTAACATTTTTATAATGCACAAAATAAAGTCAAGAATTGAATTTAAAATCAAATCAAATCCAAATAAATAAAAAATTTACACATCGATAAAAGTATGAATTGACATAAAAACAGAAGATTACCAAAATACTACCTATGTTATTACATTGTAATAGTTCAAAACTTGAACTTCAGTAAAAACATAAAGCATAAAGCTTTTTTATGGATAAGTAGTTATTAGTTTGTTTTTTATTTTTTTATTTTTGCTTATTAATTATTATTTTTCTTTTTTTTTGTCTTTTACATAACATTTCAGTTTGTAGTTTGTAGTAAGTATTTATTTGTGTCTGTGCGTTTAGTTTGTTTTTCTTTATTAATTTATTTTTCTAGTTTGTATTATTCGATAATGTTGGTATGAATCAAAACTTATAATAAGTATTTTGTACCAACCGCTTTCTTTTGTTGGTTTTCTTTTTGTTTTTTGCTTAATATATTTATCTGCGGAAACTTGTAAATGGCCTTCGAATCCATATAATTTAAGAGCATTGTTTTTGTTAGCTGTAAGTTTCCCGAACAGTATAAAATAAATAAATAAATAAATAATAAATAATATATATAGAAACAAAAGAAATATTTAGATAAATTATGCTTGGTCTTACAAAAAATGGATTATACAAAAATAGAAATAAAGTAGAACAAGAGGATGAATATAAGGAAAGAGGGTGATGAAGTGCATTGATAGAATGCTTGAGTAGATGTGTGTGTGTATGTGTGTGTGTATGTGTGTGTGTGAATGTGCGTGTGTGTGTGCGTGAGAGAGAGTGTGTAATTGCTTCAATGTTTATGTGTTGCGGTTAGGACAGGTTTAAGTAAATTTTCTCTGGAGACGTAGTCAAGACTTAATAGCCAGGTGTGTAATTTTCTTTTACAAATAGCTTTAGTGTGAGTGTAATAGATATTTTATTATTCATAGAATTATAATGAAAAGTGCCAAGAAAGGCGAAACATTTTTGGGAAAAACTAGTGTGAAAGCGGATGATTGGACAAATATTAGTTGATTTTCTATTTTGTGAAAGGAAATTGTGATCGATGGGAAGTTCAGAGTGTTTTTTTAATACTGTCATGAGTATGAACAACTGCCGGACCGTTAGAACTTTGCAGTGTTGGTAAAGATCAAAGGTTGGATAGCGAATTGGGAAGAAACAGCTGACTTTTAATATAGCTCTTTGAGCTCTCTGTAAATTAATCAAATAAGATTTAGAAGTACCGCCCCAGGTGGTGAAACTGTAGGCAAGCAAAGATTGGCATAATGCGAAATAAACTGTTCTATCAGAAGTATCGAGTTGCGTTCGGTCGGACAAATAGTTCGTAAAAAGTTGAAGAGACTGACTTCTCACACCCATAATTTCTATTTTTTTTATCAAAATGGGAACAGATACTGTGTCAAATGCTTTAGCTAGATCGAGGTAAATGGCTAAGGACTTTTTTTTACAATCTAATTTATTGACTAAGTGATCAGTTAGTTCATGGACGGCTTCAGCTGTTGATCTACCAGATCGTCGGTCGATCACTTTAAAGTGGTAAACATCCACAATATAAACACTTTTTAGACTTCATCCGCTTATACAATTGCGCTTTTCAAGTGACGTCTTTCGGGGCAAAAAAAGCTTAAAGGCATAAATGACCCCCATTTATTTTATGCACCTATAAGATACAGAGCCAAGATTATCATCTCAAAGGATCTTTACTATCGCAAGATGAGCCAAAACTTCATATTTATTTTGTATCGGACTACATTAAAGAAACAAAAATCGGGAATATGGATTTTTATACAGAAAACATGAAGAGCTCTTGGCTAAATAACAACAGCCACTCAGATCAATCTTCAGGTCAAACCACATCTGCCTAAGTTGGTCCATGGATGGGTGACCACCCATTACATACCGAGTTTTTTCCGTACCTTAGAAACCACGTTAAACTTTGACCGGCTGTCATTTATAGAACTTTGAACCCTATAACCTGTAACGACTGTGTGTTATTACCCAGTACTAACTGAGCTGTGAAAGTCAGATAGGGAGTCGCTCCATGTAAAATACTGGTATTCTGTTGCATTCGGTTGGTCTGGAAGCCGACGCGCGACGCCAACATAGTTGGGAAAAGGCAAGCAGATAATGATTTTACTAATATCAGTACAGTATGTAAAAAGCGTTATTTATCTATATATACAAATATAACTATATATAAAAATCAATTGCTGTTCGTTAGTCTCGCTAAAACTCGAGAACGGCTCGACTGATTTGACTCATTTTGAAAGAAAAGAAAAGAAAGAAAAATATTTATTTGACGTCAGTTAATGAAGCACACACAATACTAAATAAAAAAGATACAAAACAATAAGTTGGACTTAGTAGTAATGTGCTGTGTGCCTCACGGCTGCGCCAAAAAGGTCCATTTCAGCATTCATGCCAGACAGGTGATGAAGCTGTCTGACGCTGGTCTTCCAATGAACCTTGAGAGGGTACGTTACAGAATAAACGATTTCAAACAATATATAAACAAATAAACAAATGGTTAATAAGAATAAATAGATAACGAGTAAATTCATTGAACGTGTAATTACGAGTACGAAAATAGAGAAAATACATATATAAAAAATAAGTATTTTATTGTGTTGGAAAGTATAAATCGGTGTTTGTGTAGGCTAAACAAAACATAGAATAAAATAAAATAAAATAAACCCAGCTACAACCTTTATGGACAACAACAATAAATAGGACACGGCGTGTTTTCGTCTCGCTCCCACCCCACCCTTGCACCTCTGCCCGCGCCGCAGCCTGCGCGCGCGCCACCCACCGATCATGCGACCACATTTCTCCTGTGTGTGTGCATTTTGGTTTTGAAGTAGTAGGTAGGTAGTAATAGGTAGGTAGTAGTAGGTAGGTAGTAGTAGGTAGGTAGTAGTAGGTAGGTAGTAGTAGATAGGTAGTAGTAGGTAGGTAGTAGTAAGTAGGTAGTAGTAGGTAGGTAGTAGTAGGTAGGTGGTATGTAGTAGTAGGTAGGTAGTACTTAGTTAGGTAGGTAGTACGAAGTTGCGTGGGTCAGCTAGTTTACGAATAAATATTTTCTGTCTGAGTTCATGACAATTCAATTCGTATTCCACGATGTTTCAAACTTCCTTAAAAACATCTGATATGGTTTCCCAACCCAATATTTCTCCGTTTCCCCAGAGATCAGGCAACTTGTGAGACTGAACCAAGAAACTCTTCGCTATTTCATATATTTTTCCTTGTGATGCATTGTTTGCATGTATGGGAGGATATTTGATATCAATTTGGCAAGAATACAGCGTCATCTGTGTTGCGGTGCCGCAGTTGTAAATCAAACACATTATTTATCTTTAAAGAACGCTTCAGGAAGAGAGCGGTTTGAGTTATAAACGTGTAGGGGTTTGGTTGTGTACTTAGACTTATTAATATTATATTCATAGAAAAAATTCTAGACGGACATGGTTTTATTGGAATAATATATAAGATTTACACAGATTTTTAGATGTCGTCTGGCAAAAACATTTTCTTTTTAATTTAAAAATTTTGGGAAGCCGACCCCTACTTAGTTGGGAAAAGGCTAGGCAGATGATGATGGTATCACACACACACATTGCTTTGTTTACATTGGCGTAACCTTGTTCTTAGCTTCGGCTTCGGTACAATTTGTGTTTTTTTGGTAATTTTTCGATATGTCTGGAAAACGTAAATCTAATATTTCGCAGAGTTGTAATAAAGTTCGGGTTATTAAAGTTTGTAGCATCCGCACCACGCCGAAATACCGTGGTGGCTTTCTGCTACTCAGGGAAGACCTGGATGAGAGGTCTGACGAGTTTTCCGATAAAAATAGGATGTTCACTTTGATCTAGGCAGCCAACAGTAAAGATATGTGCAAAGTACGTACCTCAGACTGCAAACTGGCACTCGTTGACCTTCCACCTTTCGAATCTGCATGAGCTGATGAGGGGGCTAGGGTTCACAATTGATATAGATGAGACGATATAGTGATCACACGCGGAGGCGGTTAGAATTTTGAATTCTTGTAACCCGGTCGCGAAGTTGCGCGTGCGGTCCGATTGGTGTCCGTTAAGAAGTGTCATTTGCTCTGAGCTTTGACGTTTACGTACAATGCATGACAACCGGAGGTTGGCGTCTCGTTACTGCTGGTGGAGCCCAGAGACAAAATGTGAACATCGTATGGGTTTTGGAAAGAGTTTTGATGGGAACGAAACATCCCGCCCACCAAAATACCTATGGTATTTTCTGGTTAAAAGATAGAAGATCTAGTCAGGAACGATAAGGAGATTTAGATTGCTAACGACTAAGATTAGATTAGGGTTATCTTATACTACGATTTGCTTAATTAGGATTTGATAAACTATAGTTTGTTGCGATCGAAACTAGTCTTCTGTTGGCAGAGGACATAGTTTCACTAGAGGTCGGTTGATGATTTGATTGTTTGCATTTTTTACTAATGCACTCCGAGCTACTCCATCAACTCCAACCTGGAGTTCTATGACTCTCGCGAGATGCCAGTGCAATGGGCTGCGATTGTCGTCCTTGACTAACACCATCGAACCTATCGACAACGGTTTTGAATGTTTAGTCCATTTCGCGCGTTGCGTTAGTAAATTTAAGTATTCAGTTTTCCACCGAGACCAGAAGTTCTGTTGAAACGCTTGTATCATCTGCCACCGATGAAGCCGATTTGGATTAAGATGCGATAGATCCTCATCAGGGACAGCTGTTAAGGGCTCTAAGGTTAGGAAATGACCAGGTGTCAAACATGAAAGGTCGTTGGGGTCAGAGCTGATCGGGTAAAGGGGTCTCGAGTTTAAAATTGATTCAATTTGAACGAACAGGGTCGTCAACTCCTCGAACGTTAGGACTTGATCACCCACAACTCGATATAGATGTGATTTGGCTGCTTTGATTTGTATTTCCCAGACACCACCAAAATGTGGGGCGCCGGGGGGATTGAATTTAAATCCGATTTTCTGCTCGTTAGACGCCTGTTGCATTAAAGACGAAAGTTGATTTTTAGCGCCTACAAAGTTGGTACCACAGTCCGCATGGATAGTGTGACAGCGGCCGCAGCGACCTACAAAGCGCCGTAGCGCAGCTATAAACCCATCGGTTGAAAGCGTTGACACAACCTCTAAGTGGACTGCTTTGGTTGCGAGACATATGAACAAGCAGAGATATGCTTTGTCCATCTTAGCGCCACGATGGGAACCAAGTTTGATGCGGAATGGTCCACCTTGATCGACACCTACCACCGAGAACGGTTTTACTTGATTGACTCGGTAAGATGGAAGATCGCTCATGAAGGGTTGGAGCGGCTGTGGGTTTGTTCGAAAACACCGAACGCATTTGGAAAGGCAACGGCGAATGGTACGCTTTGCAGCTATGATCCAAAATTGTTGAAGCAGCAAAAAGTGTGTGGTGTTTATGCCTGGATGCAAGTGGGAATGATGAATGAAGTTGATGATTGAAAGCGTTAAAGGATGATCAGAAGGTAAAAAGGCAGGATGCCTGTGTTCGTATTCTAATCCTGATCGAGAAATCCTGCCGCCCACCCTGAGCACTCCCTGATCGTCTAGAAACGGGTTCAGTTTTCGAAAAGGTTTCGATAACGCTTTTTTTTGATTTTAAGTTGGAGATTTCCTCCGAGAAAGATCGACCCTGCACGTGTTTGACGATGTGCATGAGAGCGTGATGACGTTCCACGTTGTTTAAAAACTCCTTACGATTTAATTGATTAGATTTTTATTGTTTGACTTTTATTGTTAAGACGACCCACTGACCGTATTTATCTCTGATTTTAAATAAATTTTCGAAACTCCAAAGATTTTTCCCTAACCTCAATAAAGTAATGTCAACTGTCATATCTTGACGTCTTGTCAACAACAAGAGCAACAAACTTTTTTTTTGGCAAAAGTATACATGACGATGCCTAGAAGATTTAATATTTTCTGTATTTTTACTAAAATAAACGGTACTTTTGGTACATATTGGTGGTTTCTCTGAAATAAACTCATAAATATGGTTTAAAATGCCAAACATCTATGAAATTAAGGATTTTCGAAATATTTCGGACATTAGTCGTGCCACGGTAACCCCCCCTTAAATGTTTTGTCTTTGGACGTCCTCAGTGTTGCTCTTTGACAAAGTGATCCTTGTCAAGTCGATTCGGACCACGATAAATGTTATCGTCGCGTGTTACGTACTTCCAAATTTGTTAACACGATTGTAAAAAATGACACCCATCACGATCTCGTTGTCTTATCGATGCTAAGTACGTACTTGCACTACTGGCATGAATAAATAAATGTTCGCATTTAGTAGTAGATTTCGAAAACCATTTGTACTAAGTGTTTTATAATAATGACAATACGACAATGCCATTAAAACACAATTTCATTACGAAACCATTGACCGACCATTGTGAATTTAGCAGATTACCTACGAACTTTAAGCAAAATGACAATGGGATGACAATGGAATCATGTTGGAGTGACGAATTTATTAAAATAGCAGAATTAGGCCCCAGATGATTTGCTGTTACTATGGATTTGTATTTTCTATCGATATATTCAGAAGACTAAGAAACAATCCCTAGTGCCGTGGAACCACGGGTAATTCAAATTACCCATGAACCCGTAATGTGTGGAGCCACCGGGACCATGGGTAACGACTTTTTAAGAGGGCAATCACACATTTTCATGTATATGAGTGTTTTTAGAGTCTAATCTGGGACCGGTTAATGTGGCGACACTTGGGGGGTCTATGTCCAGCAGTGGATGTTTTTCGGCTGAAATGATGATGATGATGTTGAGAGTCTAATCTTTATTACAAGAAAAAATGTGATATTTATTTAGAACACTCTGGAGAGAATCTAAATTCTCAGTTTTAATGTGTGATTATGGGTTAGATAAAAGGCACTAAAATTTAAAAAAAATAAGCCCGAGAAAGCTTGTATTTTTTTCTTGTATTAGAGTGTTAGACTCAAAAAACACTCAAATACAGGAAAAAGTTTGATAGCCTCTTAAGACGGACTATTGCCGCAATGTAAAAGTCCCCTTCCTTTTGCTATTGTAGCGAATGTGCACGCCATTATTAATTTTACAGTGCAGCAAAGTCTGTTTACCCATTACATTTTAAGTTTTCTCCGTGCCTCGGAAAGCACGTTAAACCGTTGGTCCTGTCTATCTATCTTTGCATTTCTAGATCTTTGACAGTCGTTGCAGGTAGTCAGTGGTCCAAAAAGTCTGACAACCGGTCTTATCAAGAGGTAGGTATTACCCAGTACTGAATAGGTTGTGGAGGTTAGATAGGCAGTCGCTCCATGAAATAAAATACTGGTATTCAGTTGCATCTGGTTAGACTGGAAGCGGACCCCAACAGAGTAGTTGGGAAAAGCTAAGCTGATGATGATTTTTAGCAGGTCGGTTCACAATATGCGATCGTGTGTCATCAAAGCTATCGTCTGGACGGTGGTGTGGTAATAAAAAGTAACCGCGGCGATAAGTGCGAACTTCGCAACAATACTTTGTAGAGAACTGTATCAACCTGTACGCGAATTTATTATTTAGGTACCTACCGTGTACCTTTATGTATGTATGGTTAAAATCGCATACCTAAATCGCCTTATCGCCTATGGCGAATATGGTTTTTGAACGCATTAGAGAGGGTTTATGATATTTGGGTAGATAAAATATTATAATAACCACTTGCTTACGAGCATATACGACAACATTGTTTTTTTTTTTTAATATTAAATCCCCATGCTAATTTCGTCCTGTCTGGCTAACAAATGCTTTTTATTTCTATAAACCAAATAACAAGTAGCTATGTCACACCGCTACTGTGAAAAAAAAATGAATTTTATTAGTAGTTGTTGATTTGTATTTTTAGTTGGAAGATTACCCGGAATAATTATTGATTACCTCTACATACAAACTTGGAGCAGTGGTGGCCCAGTGGTGGCAGCCCCGACTTACGAATAGTAAGTCGTGAGTTCGAACCCAGGCAGGCGGATTACTTTGTGTAATTTATTTCATCATAGCAGCTCTCAAAACGGCGAAGGAAAACATCGTGAGGAAACCGGCATGTCCTAGAAAAAAAAATCGAAGATATGTGACATCTACCTATCCGCACTGTGTCCCAGCAGTGGGAACATTCATAGGCTGATGATAACATACAAATTTTACCTCTTTATAATATTAGTATAGATAATTTGGTTCGTGGAAATAATGTTGAAACACTAACATTACAAATCCTAAAGGCCTTTCATATCCGAACTCCTGTTACAAACGAATGGCAAATTTTCTACGCAAAGTAATACACGAACTAGTAAACCGGCATGGCAGCTTATTTGCGAATGACCCGGTGCTAAGCAGGCAATGTGCGCATTATCTACGCCTAGTGGTTGCTTACATTGCGAGTTAGTGTGCAGTCCATTCTGTTGACGATGTCCTCTCGAGTCGGCACATGAAATAATAATTATTACTCTGCACTGCGAATGAACGAAGAGTTCAAAGTATATGGTTCTAGATGTGTTAGTTAGTTGCAAATGCAGATGCTCCATGAGGCCAATGCAGATCACTCACTTTGCTTATCAGGTCTGATTTCTCTATTGTTCTTTCTACATGAAGCCGGAATTCAAAGTTTGGCTCAATCCGCTCATGACTGGCAAGACAGAGCACCGAGTTAAACTGGAAAATAACACAACTAATAGGCAATCATCTTCGCCAATGCGTTTTAACATAATCAATATGGTATAGGCGTTCATCTCAGATGGAGAAGAACTGGTTACAGAAGAAGAAGGGACAATAATGGAATAGAATAGAATACTGTTTATTATGTACACCATAAAAATTATTAACACAATTTTTTTAAACATTTTACAACGGGTGACACAATAGGCCAAGAACTTTAAGGCACCAATGGCAGTGAATGGTTTGATAACATGACCCAGCGCAATTTCAATAAGACCTCTTGGGACAACTCCAAGAATAACTAAATCGGCATGTACTTTTATAATAACAGCGTAGGTTAAACATTGGTCGATAGCAGATTGTGTGGACTCATTTGTTAATTTGTAAGAAGATATTTGAGAAAAAAAAAAGCCGCTCCGAGATGCTATATTTTTTGCAAAAAAAAATCTACGAGGTAACGTTGCGACAATTTAATCAACAACAAATTAATAATCGCAAATTCAATCAACTCGAATTATCATATGTGTTATAGAAAACGCTCAAGCAGTTTCACTTGTTTTGGCGATATAAATCGTTGTCGATGAATGCTTTGTGGTACTGGAACGCATCTGACAGCATGGGACGTAAACATTTGGGCCGCCATTTTTGGGCCATTTTGAAGTAAGTTCACGCTGACGCTGTCATTTTTTTATTTGACTCAAAGGTTACGAACCCGAACGTGTGTTTACAAAAATTCTAGCTTCTTGTGGCTGGGACTACCTGTCTGTTTACTTCAGCATCATCATTGCAGCCGAAAGACGTCCACTACTGGACATGGGCCTCACCCAAGTGTCACCACAATTTTATTGACCGGTCCCATGCGACTCGCATCCAGCGGATCCCCGCAACCATAGCCAGGTCATCGGTCCACCTAGTGGGAGGTCTTCCAACGCATCGTCTTCCGGTTCGCGGTCGCCACTCCAGAACTTTTCAGCCCCATCGGGAATCCATTTCGTTGCACCCTTAGTCGCTTGATAACCTTCCATTCAACCACATTTTCTTATTTTCTTATCGCAGGACCTTAAATATTTATTTTTAAAAAAGGTATCCATTATTCTTTGAAACGTGAGCTACTTGGATATGTGTCATCAAAATTTAAATCATTTTGAGGGACTGAGAATCAAGAAGATTTAGAAGAATCAAGACCATTTCCATGTCTCTAGCTCTTTGCCACGTTCATATATGCACTAGGGTAGTCGGACCAGGCGTAATGTATGTAATTCTAACGCGTGTCCAACATTTGCATGCAAATAAGATGTTTGTCCACTTTTCGCTTGCACACCGTCGCATTTCATTAGTTATGGTATCTCAGATAAGTTATATTCTATGGAAATGCTAGAATTTTGAGTTGCTGGGAATTAAGCTGGTGTTTTAGTCTTGTTTAGGTGGACCCAAAAACGTGTCTTTTTTTTTCTGAAAGGACTACTTATATTCAATAACGAACACTTACTTACCAAGACAAGGTATTTCATGATTTTTTTCAGAATGACGCATAAAGGAGGCAACTTTTTTGTTCGGGGATGAGGCCACCCACACAAACTGTAGCATTTAATTATGAAACTTACATTGATTTCTTCCTTATAACCTCTAGATTCTAGTGGTTAAATTAGCTACGCATTGTTTAAACGGAATAAATGCGAAAAGTCTGCAAAAACACTTACGAAAACCAAAATAAACAAAAAAAAAAAATGACAAAATAATGAAGTTGTCTGTCAATCACTAAAAAAGTGGGTTACAACGTTCCGTGCCACGTTGATTGTTCATACCATCTATGCGATTTTAGTGTAAACCTTAAAAAATAGCATTAAAATGCTCACAGTTTAATAATATTTATTTTTACATTCTTTCTGATTCTGTAATAATTATAGCAGATATGATTTCTAACGGATAGGTACCGTACTTTTTTAGTAAACAGAAAAAAACGCCCCTATTCACGTAAGTATTTGCTGTCAAATGACACTGACCACAACAGGAATGATTTGACTCGCATAAAAATATCATAACATAGCTTTTTTATTACTTATTATTTTAAGATTTCGTTTTCATTTCTACGTAATATTTCGTTTAGTACCATAGTAAAATAGTTATTTTTTTTGGTGTTATTATTAATAATAAATGCAATGATCAAGTGGGCCCAAAAAATAATATCTCCTTTAACGATTAAATCTAAAAACGACTACAGGTCATTTCTCGAATAAATCCAATGTCTACTAAGCCCTAGATACGTTCTTAATCTATGTTTATCTTGTAAACTAATCTGGTTTTATAGCTTCATTACACTGAGTTTCATAGTGCAATATATGTCGCATGATGTCAACGGGGCAGGTACCTGGCAATATTAATTTCCTGCCACCCGATCGCTGTGACATGTTGCAACCAGGCAGTGAATAATAACAGGAATCATGGGAGAATTATGTGGTTATGTTGGCATAGTCCTTTGAATATACTAGCGTTGTTTGTTTTAATTTCGTTTACATAGCTTTATATGTTTTAAAAACGGCTAGTTTTTAGCAGGACTTTCGTTATGCTAGGCCGGTCATATCCAACGACCAACGATTGGCAAGTGTCGCTTGACTTTGGAGATCAATAATGTGGCAGGAGTGGAATGATAACAGCCGCAAGTTATATTAAGCCACCATCGAGTGAAGAAAGAGTTTTAGAAAAAGGACGGATATTGCCACTGTTCTTTGTTTTATATAAAAAGTCTATTTAAGCATGAAATACGTGATGTCCACACATTTACGTCACTGAAAGCAATGGGGATGCACACTGTGGAACTAATGGAGCTAGCATAGCTGGTTCCAAGCATCGTCATTGGTTGAAAATCAAGGAATGTCATTTTATATTTTAAAATACCTTGACCTCATTGGTCAGATTGAGACCAGGTATGGTGGCGCTATCTACAATTAGCTTTTAACGGTCTTCCTCATTGCAAAGCAAAATTGAAACGGTAGTTACCTACATTTTATGAAGGCACCTCAAATACACTTAGACCCGTTTGCACTTACGACGACGACGTTATTTAATTTCCTACTAGTGCTACAAAGTAGCAATAAAATGTTTTTACACTTCACTCTCCATTAAAATAAATCGAAGCACTCACAATCGATGGGGTACAAATTGTCGCCGGTGAAAGGTCGCCGACTCGAAGGGTTAACAATGAGGCGCCATTATTTCGTGTGAATTGAATTGGCATAGACGATTTAACTTGCTTTAGCTACGCGGATTTGTCGCTTCAATGACCTCCGGTCGATTCGACCCTCGGTTACAAAAAGCCGACTAGAATTTGTATAGCCTTATGAGGGTTAAATGATTTTTCTGTCAAATAAAATGTGTGAATCTTTGTTCTGCGGATACAATTTTTTTTCTGGAAAATACCGATACTTTTTATGGTTATGAAAAAACGGGAGGTTATTTGATTTCCCCTAACAAAAAAAAATCGAATCTGTGCAGTGCGTGTTTCGGTTTTTGTTCACGTTGGTCAACAATGGGCTTTGTTGGAGGTTTTTAGTTAATATTTTGCTTTTCACATGAAACGGGTTGTTTTGAATAAAGAATGTAAAAAATAAACATACAATGCATGTTTGATTTTAAACCTCGATCTGTTTATGAGCATGTTCAATATTCACCGCAGCTTCGATGTAGGTACTTAAAAAAAAGAAAACTTTGAAACGTTTTTTTTTTATTATACATATTAGTTTTTTTTTGTTGTCTACCCTATTATCTATACAACATTAGACAAAACGGCAAAATAATCACATTTATTGTATGGGTGCCCGCCCCTTAAATATTTATTTTTTGTTTTTGTATCTGTTGTTATTAGTAGAGGTAACTGAAGTACATTATCTGTGAAAATTTCAACTATGTAGCTATCACGGTACATGATTTATAGCCTGGTGAGATAGGCGGTCAGCGTAAATGAATATTTAAACGATAAAATATAAATAAAGTACAAAGAATTAAGAAGGTATGGTATTCTTGGATTTAGTTTGGATATATTTTTTTGTATGTAATTAAAGCTTCCTCTCTCCTACTATATATTTTTGTCTTTTGCTGTGTCCGACAGAGTCCACAATGAACTAAATTTTTTAACCTACCACCTAAGTACATGTGGAATGAAAATAAAGTTTGAGTATTGAGACGGACATGCGGACAGACGGACAGTGGAGTGTGGTGGGGGCAATAGGGTAGCTTTTACTCTTTGAATTTTAATTTTTGAGTTTAAACATCGATTTATTCATGATGGAGCATTCGAAAAATATTTACCGCAGCTTTAAAGTAAAAAAAGAACCGGAACTGCAATTAAAACCATACATTATAAAATATATGAAAACGGGTATTTATCGCGAATTAACCTTTAATTTAAGCCCGACGTTTCGACTGGATTGCACCAGCCGTGGTCGCAGGGATTACCACGACAGCAAAGTGAAGCGTTTATTCAACTACCCTCACTTGATCTTCATAAATGTTAATTAGGGCCGGTTCACACTAGGACAGCACACAACACTAACCGTGTCCGTATATTGAGGCGATTTCACTTGACGAGTACACTTAGTGATCACTGGATTCCAAGCTGAAGAGAGTTTGAAGCCGTCAAAAACCATACAGTAAAGCAGCAATCAATAATACCAATCAGTTCGAACAAGCAACCTGTTACTCCAACAGAAATAATAGAAAAAAGATAAAATTATGATAAAACTGGGATCTTGCGACCGCCATTTATCAGGGCAACTGTCAAAAATATCAACGTGCAAGTTTCCCTTAGCGGTTGGGAGGGCCACCAAGATTTATGCGTTGGCCCTCGGATCGAACTAGGTACTCCTTTGGGAGGAGTGACGAATGTATCGTGCAGACTTTAATTGTTTGCTGAAGCGGTCGTTTTAGATGGTGAACCATACTTTTTAAAGATGATTTTCAATTTCAGGTACTAGCAGAATAAAAACGTTGAGTAAAAAAAGCTGAGAATCAACCTGATGTCGACACTATTTCGAATGAAACAGTATTTTTTTTTTGATACTTGTACATATTTTTAATTCTAGTACTTATGGAGTTAGTATGTATAGAGGGTGTAAAACACCTCTTAACAAAGCCGAAAGGCACTTGTTAAGAGGTGAACACACCATACCTGGAACCTTATAGTTACAGAGATATTGGGGGTCAAAGTTCCACCTTTTCGACGATTTTTTAAATATTATTAGTTTTTAATGTAAGATTTTTACTTAAAGTACTTCTACGGTCCCCGTATTATTTAATCCATCCATCAGCATAATGTTTTAAGTGGGTTACATTGAGTTCTACCACAAAACATGATTTGTCACTCCAAAAAAAAGTTGTTTCCCAGCAATATTTTTTGCGTAAAGTTATTTAGTTTGACGTACAGAATGCTTGGTTAACGGCTTCGTGATGAGATGTTTTACACCCTGTATATTGTAAATATTTAGTCTGTGTTTAATAAATAAAATAATTTCGATCACATTATACAAAAACAGTAAATGAAAACTTGAAATATAGCTCTTTTAATGTTTTCTTGCAATAGTAAAGTTAAAATATATAAATAATCAAATACATTTAATCAAATCTGAGGAACATTTGAGTTAAACATTTGGATGAAAACTGGAGTAAATCTATAACGGACAGATTTTTCGAGCTTCTGACCGAGCTTTCTTAGACTATGTACTGGAGGTAACCCATGCAAGGCTTGACCTCGGCAAGCGAAGCTTAACTTTCGATAAATACATATATTATTGACCCACGAGCCCCCCAATACTATCCTTAATCAGTTATACTATACTAGCTTCTGCCAGCGGCGTCGCTCGCGTGAAATTTGATTATCATCCCATGGGATCTTGCTACCGGGATAAAAAGTGTCCTATATTTTAATCCAGGTTATAAACTATCTGTGTGCAAAATTTCATACAAATCCGTTCAGCAGTTTTCGCGTGAAAGCGTAACAAACAAACTTACATTCACATTTTATAATATTAGTAGGGATTCAGAGGTAGGAACCGCACTACATTAAAGTCAAAGGCCCGTTTAGCTGTCGAACGGTGGTCGCGTTGGTCTCGTTGTGGCACTGCGGTTTACTAAGTAGCGGTTGAAGGGTTAATCCGAGCTAATGAAACTGGCCAATTGACGTCGATTATGTTCCACACAATATCTTGTGTAGGTAGCTATATGCTTTACATTAGAACCGATTAAATAGAGAGCATTTACACCAAAAAAAGGTTATATAGAAATCTTCATTAGTCAGAAAAATAGTTGTACATTTTGGCTTTTATACACAGCTACATTGTATTATCATCTAGACCATTGAAATCTATACATATAATTAAATCATTGACTTTTGGTGGCTGTAAAATATTTTACATTACAAGACTTTTTTAGTCTGTTTGTGCATTTGTGCGCGATGCACGAGAATGCCACTCATTGGATTATAAATCAATTACTAAATACAACACTTTATTTGAGTGTCATTCAGCCGTTATCGTTTATTTCAACAAACTCTACCAACAAATCGTAAAAATCGTAATTAAAAATATAAATAAAATGAAATAAACTATAAAATAGAGAAAAAGGTTTTTTTTTATTTATTTTGCAAATAAATCATTTAAAATGCTAAATCGAATCTGTATATGATCTGATAAGATCGAATCTGTATAGAAAATTGCTAAAGAATATCAAGAATCTGAACAAGAACAAGAAACAAAATTCACTGCAGCTAGGGAGAGGCGGGCCAGATCACGCGCATCAGAAAATTGTACGCAACGTGAGTTCCGGCTAAGTACGTAACTTGCTCGCGTTGCAACTTTTAGGTCTTACAAGACTTAACAAGAACACGAAGTGTGTCTGTCCACAGAACATGTACGCATAACATTGTCAAACTTTCAAAGATTCTCGCTTTAGCTCTCAAAGAGCTCGAAGAGCGTCTTCTTGGTCTTTAGAAACTGAGGAGGAACGTGAAGAGTTTATCGGCAGATAGAACGCGCCTAACATTGTGGCGCGCATCAGAAATTGTCTTCTCGTTCTTTAGAGACTAAGGAGCCACGTCAATCCTGCCAGGGTTGCGGGCCTGTTTGAAAGAGATACCGCGGCCCCAGAACATAAAGGGCGAGGAAGGAACATGGATGGGTTTTAGTCAGTAAGAGTCTGATACTCCCTCCCGCTCCGCCCAGAGTGGGAGAAGTCATTTGATGATTTCACATCCTAAAAAAAAAAAGGAGCCACGTCAAGAGAGTTTATCGGCAGATAGAATGCGCCTTACATTGTGGCGCGCATCGGAAACTGTCTTCTCGTTCTTTAGAAATTAAGCAGAAACCTGAAGAGAGTTTATCGAAAGATACTCGTAGAACGCGCCTTACATTGGGGTGCGCAGCGAAAAATTTGACAGATAGTGAGGCTCGCTTGAGCTTTCAAAGAGCTCAAACAGCGGTTTCACGAGAACTTAAATATAATGAAGAACGTGATGTACGATTACAAAGATGCTAGAGCACTCGAAAATGATGAACGATTAGAACCGGGAAGGGTTAATTATGAACGTAGACACCAAGAGAATGACACTGCTTTATTAGCTAAAAGGGAAAAGGATCAAGAAATTCGATAAGCAGAATCGCCAGAACAACGTGAATTTACGATTAGACGCTGACTGGATTCGTCAAAACGTTATTAGAATATCAATTTCATAAGACGATTTCTATGTGCCACAAGAATATAATGCTGTGGGTCATGGTGTTTCTTGGGTTAATGAAGAGAAAGAGAGTAGGTCTTACATATTATCCTAGAATTGCTAAAATTGCTGAAGCAGGAGAAGCTTTACGCTCTCATACGGAGAAAAAAGTCAAATGGATTACGCTGCTCAAATGAAAATAATCATTTGGAAACTTTTCAATACTCCTTGGACTTTAACAAATCACTTTTAAGAGTTTAACATCCACAATATAAACACTCTTTAGACATCATCCGCTTATACAATAGGCTTATTATTATTATAAGCCTACATTGTCCCACTGCAGGGCAAAGGCCCCCTTCCTTCCTTCCACATTTTTTACAATAGGCTTGTTAACTGAAAAAATCTAATTAGTCCGTCACGTAGATTGTCAAAAAATATTTGACACGTATTTTTTCTTTTGTCACATAAACCTAATTGACGAAGATACGACGCTTTTAAAATTCCCAATACGTCACTGTTTGGTATTATTCTTAGTGAGTTCTGACGTCACGAGCCCCCACTCCCGAGTTTTGCTGCATTTTACCTGTGTCAATATTCGTTGATTTACAAAAACAAAAAATACGTGTCCATTATTTTCCAATACTAACTGACGGACAAAATAGATTTGCAATTTATTGATGGTGGAAACTAGCCTATTGCACTTTTCAAGTGACGTCTTTCGGGGCAAAAAGACTTACAAGCATAAAATTACCCCCATTTATTTAATGCACCTATAAGATACAGAGCCAAGTTTATCATCTCAAAGGATCTTTACTATCGCAAGATGAGCCAAAACTTCTGATTTCTTTTTGTATCGGACTACATTAAAGAGACAAAAATCGGGAATATGGATTTGTATACAGAGAAACATGAAGAGCTCTAAGCTAAATAAGAATAGCCACTCAGATCAATCTTCAGGTCAAACCACACCTGCCTAAGTTGCCATTACATACCGAGTTTTTTCCGTACCTTAGAAACCACGTTTAACTTTGGTCGGCTGTCATTTATAGAACTTTGAAAGAAACAGCCTCAGAGAGATTTCCTTACGAATCGTATGTATGCTGATATGTCTTTTTTTAAACTTTCACGATCAGAACAAATTACTTATAAATATAACATATGAAAACGGGTGTTCATCGCGAATTTACCTATAATTTAAGCCCGACCCTTTTTTTTTTTTTGGGATGGGAAATCATCAATTGACTTCTCCCACTCTGGGCGGAGCGGGAGGGAGTGTCAGACTCTTACTGACTAAAACCCATCCATGTTCCTTCCTCGCCCTTTATGTTCCGGGGCCGCGGTATCTCTTTCGAACAGGCCCGCAACCCCGGAGAACTTTGAACCCTGTAACCTGTAACGACTGTGTGGTATTACCCAGTACTAACTGAGCTGTGAAAGTCAGATAGGGAGTCGCTCCATGTAAAATACTGGTATTCTGTTGCATTCGGTTGGTCTGGAAGCCGACGCGCGACGCCCACATAGTTGGGAAAAGGCAAGCAGATGATGATTTTACTAATATCAGTACAGTATGTAAAAAGCGTTATCTATCTATATATACAAATATAACTATATATAAAAATCAATTGCTGTTCGTTAGTCTCGCTAAAACTCGAGAACGGCTGGACCGATTTGACTCATTTTGGTTTTGAAGTAGTAGGTAGGTAGTAATAGGTAGGTAGTAGTAGGTAGGTAGGTAGTAGTAGGTAGGTAGTAGTAGGTAGGTAGTAGTAGGTAGGTAGTAGTAGGTAGTAGTAAGTAGGTAGTAGTAGGTAGGTAGTATGTAGTAGTAGGTAGGTAGTAGTAAGTAGGTAGTAGTAGGTAGGTAGTATGTAGTAGTAGGTAGGTAGTACGAAGTTGCGTGGGTCTGCTAGTTTACGAATAAATATCTTCTGTCTAAGTCCATGACAATTCAATTCGTATTCCACGATGTTTCAAACTTCCTTAAAAACATCTGATATGGTTTCCCAACCCAATATTTCTCCGTTTCCCCAGAGATCAGGCAACTTGTGAAACTGAACCACGAAACTCTTCGCTATTTCATATATTTTTCCTTGTGATGCATTGTTTGCATGTATGGGAGGATATTTGATATCAATTTGGCAAGAATACAGCGTCATCTGTGTTGCGGTACCGCAGTTGTAAATCAAACACATTATTTATCTTTAAAGAACGCTTCAGGAAGTGAGGGGTTTGAGTTATAAACGTGTAGGGGTTTGGTCGTGTACTTCTTATTAATATTATATTAACAGAAAAATTTCTAGACGAACACGGTTTTATTGGAATAATATAAGATTTACACAGATTTTTAGACGTCGTCGTCTGGCAAAAACATTTTCTTTTTAATTTGAAAATTTTTATAAGCCGACCCCAACATAGTTGGGAAAAGGCTAGGCAGATAATGATGGTAACATGAATTATCACACACACATTGCTTTGTTTACATTGGCGTGACTTTGTTCTTAGGTTCGGTACAATTTGACGTAAATCTAATATTTTGTAGAGAAGTAATGAAGTTCGGGCTATTAAAGTTTCTAGAGGACAAGAGACGATTGGAGCAAGCACAGCGACAGGCTGGGTCTAGATCAACTGAAACGCCGGAACAATTAGAAATGAGGCGAATACAGCACGCCGAATATTTTGTAAGTCAAAGTGCTGCTATAGCTCTGGAGCAGACTCAACAACGGCAACTACAGCAAGCCGAATATTTAGCAAGTCAACGTGCTGGAAACTCCGGAGCAAACCCAACAACGGCGACTACAGCGCGCCGAATATTTGGTGAGTCAACGTGCTGAGGCTCCGGAGTAGACACAACAACGGTGACTACGGCAAGCCAAATATTTGGCAAGTCAAAGTGCTGCTGAAGCTCCGGACCCGACCCAACAAGGGCAACAACGGCAAGCCGAAGCAGACCCAACCACGACGACTACGGCAAGCCGAATATATAGCATCTCAACGTGCTGCTAAAACTACGGAACAAACCCAACAACGGAGGCAACAGCGCGCCGAATACATAGCATCTCAACGTAGTGCTGAAAGTCCGGACCAAACCCAAAAGCGGCGTCTACAGCACGCACAATATTTGGCATCGTAACGTGCTAATGAATCATTTGAAGAGGCAGAAAATCAGCGACGTGCCATTGCTGAACGAATGGCACAGCGACTACAAACCTTTTGAAGAAACACGTGGTTCGTATTTGATAAAGCAGCTTTTGAGTAAAATACTTGTCATTTAATTTTAAAGGGTAGAGAAATTGCAATTTTTCTTAAAATTGGCTTTAAAAATGACGATCAACAAATCCCAGGATCAAGCCTTAAAAAAGGCAGTCCTTCAATTGGACACTCCATACTTCTCACACGGTCAATTAAATTTTGGTTGTTCACGTGATTCAAGTGGCCAAAACTTACACATACTAACGAAAAACAAAAACCGTTTAATGTTGTGTACAGATCCGTATTGGAATGAATAAATAAATAAATAATGCCCAGTAAGGCGTTTGACTATTCTCTTTGATAAAAAGTTGTGTAGAGCCAGAATGATCCAAAAAGTTTTTTATCACGTACCTATACAAAAAAATAAAGACAATACAGTTGCCTCGAAAACTCGTGTGACGTCACATTTGAGTACATTTTTAACCGGAAGTGACGTCACAAGCCCATTAAATTTAATTTGTTTGACAAAACAAAAAATTCGTCTCCAAATTTTTCGATAATCTATAGTCAGGAATCATTCCTATTTCCTTAAAGATATGTGTAGAGCTGGGAAAAATCTGAAGTTGTATAAGCGATACCGTGCGGTGATCCCGCGCCCTCCTATAACTTGGGCCTCCTCACAAAGGGACGAAACACCTAAATCTTCCGGACAATAATGTTTCCAGATAAAAACGGGCCTGATAACGAGTGTTATACGGGCCCTCTAATGTACACAGACGGCCGTTTTACAAACGTTTTGAATAATCACAATAGGTCCGGTTTTCTTAAGCGTTTAGGTTTTTTTTTGTTAAAACATGTTTAAATTTGCTGTAACGTTTCTCGGTGTGTCATTTTGTATTAAATATACAAAAAATAACAATGAATTTGAACCGCATCTTTGTGTATGGTATCTAAAAGTAACGTTGCGCCAAAAATCACTATCAATCATAATAATAAGATCACTATTAATTTTAATAACGGTTTAAAGTGATCTTTTAAAAAAAAAATATGTGTGCGTGTACTAGCGTACACTCGTAAGAAGTGAAACTTCTTTATGACGTTATTTTTCAAAAAATAATTTACTATAATTATGCAACTTTACAGAAATTGGTTAAATAAAGTTAAATTAGATAAATATAATTCAAAAATGTAACTACTCAAAACGGGCCGCAAAATACATTGGAGACGTTTACCAATCCCTACTCCGCTGGAGAAAGTATACTTCGAATCGCGCGTGGTAGGGGTAAGAAAAAGATGGCGCGTAACGGAAAAATGTGACGCGTAACGAAAAAATGTTACACAAATTTTTTTTTCAACCCCGATAAAGAAGTTTCACTTCAACAAAAAAATCTTACAATTTGTTCACGGAAAACTTTTAGGGTTGCCTCATTGAGCTGCGTGCTGCCAAGTGCATCGTCAATGTTGCCGCGTGCGATAGTACTCGCACTCTGTTTTTTGCTCTAGCAAATTACGGTTCTGGGCGGCGGAAAAAGGCAGGAACTCAGAAAAATACTATTGTTATTATTTATTGACAGACTTCATCATTTGACGACCCGATTGGCGTAGTGGTAGTGATGCTGCCTTACGTTCTTAGGGTCCTGGGTTCGAATCCCGGTAGGAACAAATGTTTGTGTGATGAGCACGGACATTTGTTTCCGAGTCATGGATGTTTATATGTATAATAAGTATGTATTTACAAACAAAAAAGTATATATGTAGTATATCAACTATCTAGTGTCCACGACACAAGCTTTGCTTAGTGTGGCACTAGGTGGCGTTGTGTGTTAATGTCCAGCGATATTTATTTATTTATTTCAGCCGAAAGACGTCCACTGCTCGTCATAAGTCTCCCCCAAGTGTCGCCACTTTAACCGGTCCTATGCGACTTGCATCCAGCAACAACCATCAATTTCCACAACCTTCACCAGGTCATGGGGTCTCATTGCGAAGAAAGAAAAAATAGTTCAAAAAAATCTCAATAGATGGCGTTATATGTATCGATTTGTTTTTGAAGCTTGTTTATCTGTTTAAATTTGACTGTGGAAAAAGTATTTACTTGTTTTAAAAAATCCGCTTAACACAAAAAAAAGGAATAATGGGCTCCTAGTTCCCAATTCCATGATTTTACTAAATAAAATTATTGTGCTGCCTCTGGTGAATAAAATTTGTACTACGTGGTCGATGCTCACTCATGTTATGTTTATTTCTACCAATAGATAGCGCTGTTTTCATTTTCTGAGTTTTACTACACAGCTCAATATCTATACTTAACACATTACGAGTAGGTACCATTTATCTAGGAATATTTATGAAATGCAAATATATCATATAAAAAAAAAATATTTAGACGTGTAAAAAATATCTGCCATTCTGCGCTCTCAAATTACAATTTTGGCCCTTGAAGCCATTCCAGAAACATTACTTACATAAAAAGAAAATCTATAAAAACTTTTTTGCAAAAAATATAACCGACTTCACACAAAAAAGTGAAAAATAACTTTAGCTGCAGAAGTCGGTGACCTTTGTTTGATTGATTTAGTTTTTTTGTAAAGCTAAAGTTATTTTTCACATTTTTGTTTGAATTCGGTTATATTTTTTGCAAAAAAGTTTTTATTTTTCACTTTTTAGTGGTTCATATGTGCTTACCCTTTCACAGCGTAACGACGTGATTTTTTTGTTATGAACTGGTGTAAACAATAGAGAGACATGAGATTTCAGCGATCCCAGTACATTTGCTATCATTTATTGAGGAGTTCCCGTCGCCTATCTTCCGAAGTTCTTCATCAGATCTTTAAATTGAAATGGGATCACTCCAAGAACGCACTCTTCCTAAAACTACCCAAATCGCTTCTGGCGTGCCTATAAAATTTAAGGAATTAATTCCCTCTATTTCTCCAGGATCCCATTAAATGGAACTTAACACATCTAACTGTCGAAATCTGGGTGTATTGTACACTTCTGCGTACTCCCTCAGAGCATTCAGGCGTGATGTTACGTCACTAAATTACATAAACAATAAACAACCAAGCGATTGCAGCAAATACTGCAGCTTTGACATGTATTTTTGAAGAGTTCCATTTATATCTCCGAAGATCAGCGTCAGATCTTAACCAAATTAAAATGGGACCAAACGAGGAGCACCAGCTTTCAAATAGAAAAAGAATCATCACAATCGGTTTACTCAGTCGAAAGTTCAGAGGCAACAAACATTGTCGAAATCTAGGAGTATTGTACACATCTGCGTACCCCCTCAGAGCATACAGGCGTGATGTTACGTCATGATGTAGTATGAACAATGAACCTACAAACGATTGCAGCAATTACTGCAGATTTGCCGTCTATTTTTGAAGAGTTCCATTGTATATCTCGGAAGATCAGCATCAGATCGTCAGAAAATTAAAATGGAACGAAACGAAAAGCACCAGCTTTCAAATAAAAAAAGAATCATCAAAATCGGTTCACCCAGTCGAAAGTTCTGAGGTAACAAACACAAAAAAAAACATACAGACGAATTGAAAACCTCCTCTTTTTGGAAGTCGGTTGAAAATGAAATCAACGATAAAATCTTTTCACATCGCTTGATGAAACTGGAATCCCGAGTCTATAAAGTCGTTTATAGTGACCTGAGTTGACGTGAGTTGACTACCATCTTATGCATTTTACGAAAAATAATGCGTTTTATGGCACGTATGTTCGTTTGACAACATTTCGAGAGTTTACAATCTCTCTAGTTATTTTACAATCTAACGTGTTTGACAATTCAACGGTGACATATGCATTGCAAGCCGCGCACACGTGTAATGTACACGTCCAAAAAATCCGATTTCTATTATATTTATTATATATTTTAATAATTATTATTTATAATCGGCACGCAAATTTTAGATTCAGTTTATTGTATGTATTTTACACAATCACGACTGAACCGACTCTGAGGTGAGGTGGTCAATTTTGTATTAAGGACTATTGTCATCGGATTATTGCTCATAATAAAAAAAAAACTGGTTCCATGGTTTAAGCTTGGACTATTAGGGTGCATTCCTATATACGAAATAATCACTCACAGCACTCACATTAATATTTTGCGTTCCGATTTAGTTTTCACGATTATGACAGCTAAGATCTGTCATTAGGTCATTTGACAACGCTCATGGTGATATTTATTTGGCGCAGGGTCGGTGTAATCGCATGGTGGCGCGTGTCATGACGTCACCTATGATTCAAGGAACATCGATATCGCGCTCACGGTAATACGGAACGGGTTTATGGACGCTCAAATCCATTACAGCCTATCTCGGAACGCGGCCTTAGATGCTTCTTCTTGTAGCACAAAACGCAATTCAAATGAAACTTATAAAAGTAGGTAAATTAAGCGACTCGAAACTTAGGTAGGTACCTACTTACTCATAAAATTGTTGTTGTCTCTAAATGATTGGATAATAGTAGAATGGAAAGACTTTAGGTACTTACCTATCAATAGGCACGGATCTTGAGCGCTTGCTTACGTCCACATGCGCAGAAGATAATTTTTTGGATCTCGTAAGTGTTTTTCTATGAGCGAGAGCGTACAGACGCCAGCATGTAAACGTAATCAATACTGTAAAGTTGATTTAATCGATTTTCAACTTTATATCAAAGGAAGAAGGTTCATTTTCGATTAAAAAAAATTGACAGATTGGGGTAAGTTGATGTACTGGCGTCTGTGCAATGCGGAAGGTCATCCCCACTCGGTCGTCTAGCGCTCAAGATCCGAGCCGGTAAGTATACTTACTAGAGAATGCAAAATCTCTTGTTTATGAATAACAATACCGCGAGATCTCGCGAGATTGGCAGTTTTGTGTGTTTTTTTGCAAATAATCACAATGTTTGAATAAATTAAAAAAAAAGAAACAATATTAAGTATTATAAGATAAGACAATCCTACTAAATAATATAAACGTGAAAGTTAGTTTGGATGGATGTTTATTACTCTGTCACTCAAAAACTCCTGGACGGATTTAGACGAAATTTGGTACACAGATAGAGTATAACTTGGATTAACACATAGGATAGTTTTATCCCGATTTCGATCCCGAACCGCTGGCAACAGCTAGTAGACATAATATATGCATGAAGCATTGTTTCACGTCACTATCTATATTTTTTTAACAAACTTCTAAGGTCCATGTTCACCAAAAAGATGACGCTCTGATTATCTAAAAATATCTAATGTTCAACAGACATTTTAGTATGGGAACATGTCACAGTGACAGCTGTTTTTAGATAATCAGACCGTTATCTTTTCGGTGAACGTGGACCTAGACCAAGTAGTAAACTTTGACGTACCGTGTATCTATCAAAATAACAAATGAAAGAAACAACCAGTCTTCTACTAAACCGACAGATCGCAACTCCGTCCGTGTCAGTCCACGCTTCCAATAAGACGTAAGCTCGATTGCATTCCCTAATACTTACCTACTTATGTAGGTACCAACACAACATACAAATATTGCTACTTAGTTAAGTAATAACAGCTTGTAATTAAAATAAAATGTTTTCTACACACTCGAAACTGACGCTGTTAAAAAATAACTCTCCCTTTAAGTCATCTAATTAAAAAAAAAAAATAATCATACAAATAAAAAAAACAAAAATAATCATTTCAAGAGCGATATTATGAATGATTCTAATTGACTGAACGACTTGTTATTTATAATATTTTGCGTTGACGTTTGACGCCGAACATAACAAATAACTAAGTCGGCCGAAAAACATGTACCTAGCTGTACCATTACCATGCACAAGAAATTAATCATGCGCTATCGCAAAGTAGGCATGAAAGAACGTGAATTTATTATTGTCGATTGCCGAGTGACTAACGACGTAAGCTTCAAGGTCACGGCACAGATGACAGATACTACACTCCATGTACTTACACGCGCTAATCACCTACCGAGCGCCGGGCAACCGGTAGCCCATAGCGCACTGGGTTGTCAACAGCCGCGCGGCGCGCACGTACGCACGTTCCCCAAAGATAACTTGAACTTATTAAAACTATTTGACCGATTTCGAATAATCTCTATGTTAAAGTTTAACAATTAGGAATTTAAGGAAGGGGAAATAAAATATTAATCATTACATCAAAGGAGATAGTTTTTTTTGGGCCCACCTGGTCGTTGCATTTATTATTCATAATAACACCAAAAAAATGTAACCATTTTACGATGGTATTAAACGAAATATTACGTAGAAATGAAAACGGAATCTTAAAATCATAATAAATAAGCTATGTTATGATATCTTTTTGCGAGTCAAATCATTCCTGTTGTGGTCAATGTCATTTGACAGCAAATACTTACGTGAATGGGGGCGTTTTCTGTTTACTAAAAAAAGTACGGTACCTACCCGCTGGTAATCACATGTGCTATATAATTATTATAGAATCAGAAAGAATATAAAAATATAATATTATTAAACTGTGAGCATGTTTAATGCAATTTTTAAAGGTTTACACTAAAATCACATAGATGGTTTAAATAATGAACGTGGCACGGAACGTTATAAACAAATTTTTTTAGTGATTGACAGACAACTTCATTATTTTGACATTTCGTTTTTCTGTTTATTTTGGTTTTCGTAAGTGTTTTTGCAGATTTTTCGCATTTACTCCGGTTAGACAATGCTTAACTTATTTAACCACTGGAGTTTAGAGGTTTTAAGGAAGAAATCAATGTAAGTTTCATTATTAAATGCTACAATTTATGTGGGTGGCCTAATCCTCAAACAAAAAAAATTGTCTCCATTACGCTGATTTTTTAACAATTCTTTTTTATACATATTTCGTTGTTATACTTATTTTTAAAACAATTGTAAATTCTGATACATTATAGAACATGTTTTATTTTATATTGTACGTCTATACTAAAAATCCCGTCATCTTCGTCGACAGAGGCAGCCCTAGCAATTCACAATATCCAGACGGCTGCGCGACCTACAAAGCAAAACCCACTTTACGTTAGTAAGGTTAGGTACATTTTCGTTCGCAGCGTCTATCGACTTGAAAGTGTAGGCTATTATAGCGGTAGGTATTGAAAATTTTGTATGGAGTGAGTTATCTGGTAATCTGTGGTCACGGGGCTACCTTAGTTTTAGAGGAAGTACAAAAGTAGAGTATGGTTTTAACGCCATCTATTGGTGTAAATTTGTGTAAAATAAACTGGTCGCCGCCTACAAGCTGGCGAGTCAACGCTGGTAGCTCCATCTAGAGCCGAGGTTAGTGAAACAAGCCGGGCTCAGCCACTTTAGACATTTGCCCGAATAGCCCGTAGAAATGACGTAGTTACGGCGGTCACGTTTCTTTGTATGGGATGGGGTATCTGTACGCTAGTATTATATTATCTGTGACCAGGTCATCGGTCTACTAAGTGGGAGGACTTCCAACGCAAAGTCTTCCGGTTCGCGGTCGCCACTCCAGAAGTTTTAGGCACCATCCGTCAACCGTTTCGTTTAACCCGTAATCGCCTGATAACCTTCGGTTTCTTTCAGATTCCAGTCAACCACATTTTCTTTTCGTAAGAGCCTAAATATTTACTTGAAATAAAAAAGGTTTCCATTATTCTTTGAAACGTGAACGTAAAAGATTTATGCTCGCAAGCTTATCTTACAAAGCATAGCATTTTATTTTGCAAGCTATCTTAAATGCATTTTTAAGTATTTAATGGTCCTAAGAAAGTTTACGTAATTTGTTTTTGAATGAATTCATTGTGTGATAAGAATTTTATTTGTAAAAAGTAACCACTCGTTTTTACATTGTTAACAGACATCAAGTGAAATATACAGGGTGTTAAACACCTCATCACGACGCCGTTAACCAAGGATTTTGGACATCAAACTAAGTAACTTTAAGAAAAAAATATTGCTGAGAAAGTTGGAGAATGATTTTTTTTTTATTTGATGAATGTTTTATCGTAGAATTCAATGTAACGCACTGAAAACATTGTTTTGGTGGATGAATTTAAACTAAAAATCTTACAATAATAACTTGTGTTTAAAAAGTAAATTAAGTTGGAATTTTGTCTGTTACTAGAAGGTTCCCATGTATGGCGTAAAACAAAAAAATAATCGCAAAGACGGGGAAAACAAGTGCCTTTCGGCTTCATTACGAGGTTTTTTACGTCTGTATATGTCACCGTTGTTTTCAAACTCAAACTCAAACTCAAATCATTTATTTCAATTAGACCATTACGGCACTTTTGAATGTCAAACACGTTATATTGTAATATCTCTAGCGATATTGTAAACTCTCGAATTATTGTCAAACGAACATACTGCTTACAATAAAACGCATTATTTTTCGTGAAATGCATGCGATGGTAGTCAACTCACGCGGTGTGGAGGGAAGGAGGGGTCCCCCTTGCCTCTCATGAAAAGATAATGTACCATTCCTGAGAAATATCGATAAATATAACCTAACCTTAAAACACTTTATATTCCCCTAAAAAGCGCAGTCGACGGAGCCCCGCTTCGCGGGGCCCCTATTTCCGAGTGCAGGGTTTAAAGGAACCTAACTAACCTAACGGGGGGGTGCCCCAAGTCCCGATTATGGGGGCAGAGATACTTCCGTATGTTCAGTTGACAATAATTCGAGAGTTTACAATATATCTAGAGAGAAACACGTTATATTGTAATATAACGTGTTTGACAGTTTTACGGTGATATAATACAGGCTGTATAAACCCTCGCACCGTGTGAAGGATGATATGGCTAGAAAAGAGAAACTGCTGAGGTGACGAGGCGAACGTGATGGAGATGGTCAGGGTTCTAGTGTTTTTTTTTTTTTTTGAGTTTTGAATAACCTTCCGACGCGCGACGTAAGGAGTATTAGGGTGCTTTCAATTTATACGTTTCGTGTCACACCGCTGCGATACCGAAGCGTGAACCGTGTGGCGTCGATATGCGCGCCGCACGGTTGCCGCACCGTGCCCTTTTTTTTTTTTTTTTTTTTAAGGATGGGAAATCATCAAATGACCCCCCCCACTCTGGGCGGAGCGGGAGGGAGTGTCAGACTCTTACTGACTAAAAACCATCCATGTTCCTTCCTCGCCTTTTACGTTCCGGGGTCGCGGTATCTCTTTCGAACAGGCCCGCAACCCCGGCAGGCTTCGGCCCTTGCGGGCCCCTCTCTTTTTGCTGACATCTCTTGCTCGGCGCGCGTGGAACACGAACGCGCCGTCGACACGGCCTGTCGTCGTCGTTAGACGGCCGGACGGCTAGCTAGCCCATAGCCACCCGTCCACAGGCCCGCATCTACGGTGGCCGGTAGCCACCACGTGGCCCCCGACGCCCGTTGCGTCTCCCGCGGCGGCCGGGAAGAGAGGATCTCTCCCTCTCTCGTTCCGCCACCTCCTTCGCTAGCATGACTGCTTCGCAGAAGGAGGCGACGGCTTCCCATTCCGTCTCGCTCCGGACTATGGATTGAACCAGGGCCGGACGCGAGAGGTCGCCGCCGCCGATCGCCGCCACGAGGACACAGCGGAGCTCCGCCCACGCAGGGCAGACTTCCACCGTGTGCTCCACCGTGTCCTCCGGTCGATCCTCGCAGTGGAGACACCCGGGCGATTCCTCCCGCCCGATTCGGTGCAGGTACCTCCCGAAACATCCGTGTCCGGTGAGGACCTGCGTCAGGCGGAAGGTGAGGACGCCGTGGCGCCTCTCCAGCCACTCCTCAAAGAGGGGGCTTACCGCCACTATCGTGGCGTGCCCCCGCACCGTGCCCTTGATATGAAAACAAACGAACGTCCATACGCAGTATCATTAACGCACCGCTTCGGCACCACAGCGCAGCGGTGCGACACGAAACGTCTAAATTGAAAGCACCCTTACACACGTTTTGGCACTGCGGTGCCGTCCGGCTTTACTTATTTTTCACAATATTTGGATTTAAATATTTAAAACACAAAATGAAAAACATTACGTACTGCTGTGTTTTCCCGAAAGATTAGGTAGAGGCAGTGGATTAGGAGGATTACGAGAGCAGCGGCAGCCCAGTGGTGGCGGAGCCGACTTACGAACAGACGTGGGTTCGAATCCTGGCAGGTGCATTACTTTGTGTAATTTATTTCACCACCACTGCTCCCAAAAACGGTGGAGGAAAACATCGTGAGGAAACCGGCATGTCCTAGAACCAAAAATTCGAAGACATGTGACATCTACCAACCCGCACTGGGCCCGCGTGGTGGATTATATAGCCCATACGCAAAATACGAACTTTGACGTGGTATTGCGGACAACCAGCCTGCGGGCCTAAAATGACCGCTTTAGCCGAACATAATACGAATCACCTTAAACAATTTAAATACCTAAAATGGACTTTATTGTTATGACCGTAAAGTCCACTTTTAGAATTTAAATTTCTAACGTGATTCATTTAATGTTCTGCTAAAGCAGCCGTTTTAGACCCCCTATTAAACAATAGGCAGAGGCAACTGCAGTCTCACATCTTGCCAACAATTTTTACGTCTCATATAATATGGCGCGAACCTATTGGCAACAACCGGGTATAACATCAATTCATCCTGCTGAAATCGTTGTCCAACCGAACTAAACCGAGGACCGCATGTTAAGCCGAAGAACTTGCGACCTGTAGACCAATGAGGCTGTTGACGACACATGACAACCTGAGGCTGCTTTATGTCCGGGGCTGCGGGACTGTCCGACAGAGATACCGCGGCCCTGGAACATAAAGGGTGATAAAGGAATATGGATGGGTTTCAGTCAGTAAAAATCTGACACTCCCTCCCGCTCCGCCTAGAACGGGAAGAGTCAATTGATGATTCCCTATCCAAAATAAAAGGGCTGCTTTACGTTCTTAGGGTCCAGGGTTCGGGTTTTGTTGTGTGATGAGCATGGACATGGATGTTTATATGTACCTATAATAAGTATGTATTTACAAAAAAAAAGTATCCGTGTAGTTTATCAACTATCTGGTGTCCACAACACAAGCCTCGTTGCAGCTTAGTGTGGCACTAGATGGCGGTGATAGTCCAGCGATATTTATTTATATAACAGAAAACAGCCGACAGTATCTATTTATAGAGACGTGGTATTATTACATGATAGTATAAAGAAACGTGCAGTTTTATCATTCTATCTTTCACAATACGAAATTCAAAACCACATCAGAATTCAGAATCAACCCTGAATGAATTCGCTCAAGTTATTCATGCCACACATTCATTCAAACGAAGTTATGCCGTTCAGCCTCTCAATCTAACCGCGTCACATCATCATCTGTATTACATAATCTGTGAATACTAATCAGCACGGATCCCGGGACAGATGTAACAAAATTAATATGTATCGCGGTTCGTGGATTTCCCCGGTGATGTCGTGTCAAATATATCTTATTAGAATCGCGAATAGGGGTGCCAGGTTTGAGAGTATTCGATTCTGTTGTTTTGTTTCATCGACTTAACAAGCATCGATTATACACGATGTATCAGAACAGTGTGATCATATTGTAAACTCTCGAAATATTGTCAACTGAACATACGGAAGTATCTGCCTCCTCTGCCCCCATAATCGGGACTTGGAGCCCCCCCCTGTTAGGTTGGTTAGGTTCCTTTAAACTCTGCACTCGGAAATAGGGGGCCCGCGAAGCGAGACTCCGTCGAATACGCTTTTTAGGGGAATATAAAGTGTTTTAAGGTTAGGTTATATTAATCGGTATTTCTCAGGAATGGTACATTATCTTTTCATGAGAGTGGTACCATTGGGCAAGGGGGACCCCTCCTTTTCTCCACACCGCGTGAGTTGACTACCATCGCATGCATTTCATGAAAAATAATGCGTTTATTGTAAGCAGTATGTTCGTTTGACAATATTTCGAGAGTTTACAATATCGCTAGAGAGATTACAATATAACGTGTTTGACAGTTTTACGGTGACACATACATTTGATTGTTAAATAAATAAAATAAATAAATAAAGGCAGGAGCCGCATCTAAGCGCGAATGTAGAGTGAATCGGTAAGAAATTAAGGACAAATGAACCAGAAAATAAGCCAAGACTCATTATTGTTATTGCGAGCGATAAATCAGTTTGTTGGGCTTAGCAGATTCGATTGTAACTAAGACTAAGCCGGAGTTTATTCGGAGAATCTGTAGGGACATCTATTTTCCCAAAACTAACTATTATGTGCTTCGAGTAATACTTATTTATGAGATATTTACCCTCGATTTTAGTTAAGTATAAAATTTACGAGGCGTTTTCATGTTTGTCAGGTTCACAATCGAATAAATCGACTAAATTTTAATTGTAATCGAGATAAATTTACTACTTTTTAATTTCATTAGAGATAAATCAACTAAATTTTAATTTTATTCGAGATAAATCGACTAAATTTTAATTGTAATCGAGATAAATTAACTACTTTTTAATTTTATTAGAGATAAATCAACTAAATTTTAATTTTATTCGAGATAAATCGACTAAATTTTAATTTCATTCGAGAAAAATCGACTAAATTTAATTTTAATCGAGTCGCATCACTAGTGACACATGTTCAGATACAGTTAACTGCAAAAGGGGTATCTCGATGAACCGAAACCCTTTGAACGCCGAATGGTGTCAAAATTAATTTGTTCACATTTAAATATGTGGGTACAGCGGAGAATTAGGTTACACACAATTTTGAATATTAATTGAATTTTATGCAAATTATTTAAACGAAAATATTTGAGCGGTTATTGGGGTAGGATTTTAAAATTGATTGATTAACTTCCGGGTTGATGAAAGTTTATTGAAATTTAATTACCATTGTCATAATTTAACAACTGTGCTAGGAAAATTATTATTATGGGGCGAAAGTACAAACTTTAATGACATATTCATCATGCAAAAGAAGTGTATACGCATCCTTATGAACATTAAGCCATGGGAAAGTTGTAAACCACATTTCATAAAAAATAAAATATTAACGTTACCCTCCCTTTATATATTACAAATAGCTACATTCGTCCAAAAACACAGAAATTACTTTACATCAAACATAGAAGCAAACCAAAACTATAACCGAAGAAATAAAAACAAGTTGATTACACCGACACCAAAACTAAGAATTATGAAAAGTAGCCCTAACTATAGAATGGCAACGATTTATAATAATCTACCAAAACATTTAAAAGATGAGAACAATTCAAATGCATTCTTTAATAAACTAAAATTGCTTTTAATAGAGAAATGTTATTACACGGTAGACCAATACATGAAGGATAAAACTTTATAGGTGTACCTACATAATTTACGATTACGATTATAACTTATTTTTATTTTTACTGCAAGATCCGGTCTGGTCAAGACATAATTACTGTTTATTTAAGTGACATTGTATTTTAATTTTTTATTTTGTACTGTAAAATGACTCACCATAATTCATTAATTCGATTCAATTTAATCACTTACGACATGACTGTAATTATTACCTATTCCCTATTATTGTTATTGTTATTTTTGTTCTATTCAATCTGACTCAGTTATTATTATGACCTAATGTGTTTACTGTTAACCGGACATCAAAACGACTTTTAGACATATTTTAAATGACATGTATTATATTGTTTAATTGTATTAATAATAAGTTTTGATTCGATGTATTTATTATATTAATTTAACAATCAAAAATCAACAGCAAATCAGCATGTGCTTTGCAGTGCACTGACAGGGTTCATGTACTAAAACCGACAGTAATATTATTATTATTATTGTAAAATGTGTGATGTGCATGAGAGCAAGTAAATAAATAAATAAATAAATAAATAAAATGACTACTTTTAACATTGTAAGACACTTCTAATTTGCATTGCCCTGTTGTTGTTTGATGCTGTTCGTGTCCACAGTACGTACAGTGTTCTCGATCTCTTTCTCCCTAGATTATATTTTACCTAAGACGAGAAAAGAAACATTGAAGGGCAAAAATCCACGAAATATCTGTAAAGTGCAAGAATTTTTTCAATGAAACAGTTTGTATTGGGACATTTTTCCAGGTATCGACATTCCAAGGTAGCGGAGAACTGAGTATCAATTGTACAAAGTAGGTCACTGCGGTTCTAGTAACCACTTATTCACTATAGCGACAGGTCACACCTACATCTAGGGACGTGGGGTTTTCAAGAACCGATATTTTGAAAACGAGATTATTTTTATTTAATTATTGAAATGTTGGAGATGTCTTAAAAATTCCTAGTAATTGAAATTGCTAGTGAATGGCTTTATAACAGCAGTGTAAACATTATGTGTGTATTTTGCTGGATTTTGTGAAGAACCGTCACGATGTCCAGTCCTTTTTCGTATCTAGCACTCGGATCTCCTAACCAAAGCGATCGATACAGGATCGTCCTGTGAGTGTTTACGATACTTAAGGCCAGTTTCACCGGTTGCGGATACAGTGTCGATTAGCCTATTAGGAACTTATCTGCCAGATAAACTAACACTTTTGGTTTCACAGGTGTCGGATAGCTATATCTGGTAGATAAAGTATTAGTTATAACCAGCCTTTAAGTGGTAGATAGTATTAACTATCAGATAACTAACCGACACTTTATTCGGAACCGGTGAAACTGGCCCTTAATGTTGAATACTTTTAGTTACCATGTTCGAAGTACGATTGTATCAAAAATATTGTCCTGAAATAAACCTGTTATTGGTACTGTTTCGGAAACATGGGTCACTCATTTGTTCGAAAAATCGGAAAACGATGACCTCACGACGCCTCGTCCGTGATTTATCAGTGGTTTTGGTGCTGGTTATGCTTTATGACTTAGGTACTGTTAGCCTGCTTACCCAACCTGTCATGGGGAGACTGACTGACCAACTGACTGGGGGAACTGATGCGAAAAGTCTCTCTCAATGACTTCCAGTCTTCTTGATCAAGGGTTAATGTGGACCAGTGGTTGTCGGTTTCATCCAGCTCGTCCCGCCATTCGCCTTTTTTTTCTATTTATTTAAAGGGGCTTGTTCAATTTGAAGATGTCGCCCCTGTAATACAAATTACAAAATCAAACACATATTTATTTCAAAAACAATCACACCGTAGATTAACTTAGGCTATTCTATTTTTTAATGCCCATTTGAGCGAGCCTGTACAGCAATCTGGCCTCCCTCGACAAAGGAAAGGATAAAATGCTGTTACAACAGTCCACATCTGAGACAATCAAATTAATTTTAAATTTGATAGAATTTCTAAAGGCTTCGTTCCGGACACACTCCATCAATATGTGGTAAACATCTTCTACTACATCACATTCAGTACAGTTCGATGAATCAACCTTACCCATCATACAAGCGAACTTATTTAATGGAATGTCGCCTTGAAACGATCCGAATTAGCACTCTGAATGGAATGGATTCGATTGATAAAACAATCTAGATGTTTTCCCTGTGGGTGCTTTAGTGCCTAATTGTCATCAGCGGTCCACCGTCTTGTTTGCCATCCGAGTGTCAATTACTAAACACATTTGACACCCCTCCCTAGGGGCAGAGAGGTTGCCACGACACTAATTCAATCAATTTAGCGGATTGATACATCGTGTTCCGTATAACCTATATTGTAGGTAATGCAGTGGTTAGTTCCCACCCTTAGGGAAATTAACATTACAAATGTGACGATTCGATATTCATAAATATGTTTGTAAGTATTTCATGTGTTTAGTCAGAATAGTATTTGTATATCACATATGCTCGGGGCTAAATAATAACAGCCGCTCGGGGTCGATCTTTAGGTTAAGCCGTGCTTGCCTCGGTTGGGCTGCGGATAGGTGACCACCCTTACATACCAAGTTTCCTCCGTGCCTCGGAAAGCAGCTGGTCCCGGTTGTCAGTGGCCCAAAAAGTATGACAACCAGTTTTACCTAATGGTATCGTATTACCCAGTATGAACTGGGTTGTGGAGGTCAGATAGGCAGTCGCTCCATTTAAAATACTGTTACTCAGCAGCATCCGGTTAGAAGCCAACTCCAACATAGTTGGGAAAAGGCTAGGCAGATTATGTATCAGAATAGTTAGTAAAGGTACAAGGTACTGTACTTACTCACATCATTGCAACCAAAAAGATTCCATAGCAATTTTCAAAGCTATTGAGAATTTCGAACAAAACTCCACGATTCATGCTCAAACACGTCATTTTGTGGAATATTTTACAGTAGAGTGGATTTCAAGCTTTCAGCTAACGAAACATAGTTTGCGTTGACTAATGTTTTACTATTCTATATTTTATTTTATTATAATAATAATATTCAGCTTAGCTAGCCCCTTGACCGCTTCGTTAGTCTAATGGTCGCAAGCGTTTCTGCTGAGTACGAAATCCAACATTCGATTCCCAGGTCATGCAAAGTGTTATTCGACTTTAACATTAGGAATTTCTGAGTAGCAGCTGATGTAAATAGCTTGTGGCCCATTATAAGGGATTAAAAAAGTAATTGGAAAATTTGAGGGATTATTGAATATAACTGTGCCTAATCCTGAAACGATTACAAGCGTGATGATATGTTCCGTTATATTCATGTATGACCGTACCTATATTAAATACTAGCGGACGTCATTTGGTTTCACCCGGATTGTTCTCGGTCCAGTGGGAGTACGGGGATAAAATATAGCCTATATTACTCAGGGTGAATGTAGCTCCAATGGTGAAAGAATTTTTGAAATCGGCACAGTAGTTTTTGAGTTTATTCATTACAAACACACACACACACACAAAAATACATTTTTTCCTCTTTATAATATTAGTGTAGATGTAGATTTATTTTTAACCGACTTCCAAAAAAAGGAGGTTCTCAATTCGTCGGAATCTTTGTTTTATTTTTATGTATGTTCCCCGATTACTCGAAGATGGCCGTACCGATTTAGATGGAGAAATAGAGAGAACTCTTAAATTGCACTATTTTAGACTTTCACGGTTTTTCACTACACTTAAAGTACTTACGGGATTATATCCGTGATTTTCTTTTGTTTTGAGCATCCGATATTTCGACGCTGTTGCAAACATCATGATCGCGGGAATACTGAAGAGGTAAATATCGGGTGCTCAAAACAAAAGAAAATCACGGATATAATCCCGTTAGTACTTTAAACTCTTCAAAGTTTATAGGCACACACACCCAAAGCAATTTGGATAGTTTTCGGAAGAGTACTTTCTCGAAGATCTGATGAAGAACTTCGGAGATAATAATATCAAATGGACTGGGATTGCTGAAATCTCATTTCCGTCTATTTTTTACATCCGTTCATGACATAACATCACGCCAGTACGCTGTAAAGGGGTAACACGTGAAACACTAAAAAGTGAAAAATAAAAACTTTTTTGGAAAAAATAAAACCGACTTCTAAAACACAAAATAGTGAAAAATAACTTTAGCTTCAGAAGTCGGTGGCAAAAATACTAAACCAATCAAACAAAGGTCACCGACTTCTAAAGCTAAAGTTATTTTTCACTATTTTGTGTTTTTTAATTATAAAAATATTCCTCCTCAATACTGGCTGCATTGCCATATTGAACACAAAAGAACTTATAAATAACGGTGGGCGATGCAAAGTTTTTCGAAAATTAATATCAGCATCGATTTGAACCCTCGGCCACGCTTTGCCGGTGTCGCAAATTGTTGTGTGCTTCAAGTCACGAACGCAAATAAAAAAAAATGCTTAAATAATACAAGAATAGATAAAAAAAAAAACAGTTTCAATAATACAGGAATGGATCAAACAATATTTTTTCTCCAATATCAGTTACAGTTGGTGTAACTGATATTGGAGAAAAAATAGGCAGGGCAAGTGGGAGTGGGCGTTGAACCAATGCACTCCACAAGATTCTCTGGACGCCTGAGGGAGGACATCGCTAACTAGATCGATCGCAGCGAAGGTGGTGTATCCGATCATGTATACAGGGCAAACATGGTCAGAAATCGCACAAGATCGAATCGAATGACACAGGCTGGTGACAATATTAGCGTGTACAGTGTACAGGTGTATTGAACTAGCGTTTAAACTAACCTGGGGTCAAATGAGCGAAACTATTTAACAAAGCAATTAATGTACAGATTCCAAAAGATTGAATCATGGCTATATTCAGAAAAAATAAGCTCGGGTGGGACGAAACTCAGTGGGCCTAAGAATAAATCGGCAAATCTTTACAAACTGGAATTTAAAAAAAACTAATGAAGTTCGCCAATAACTTGCACCGCGGCACAATTTGCAAGTTTCGTGCTTACAGCAAGTTATACGGGACCCGAGCCGGGGGCATTGCTTTCTTTGTAGTGTTTATTTAGATCCACCATTTTTAAACCCCTGCCCATTTCTTACAAGGTATGCTAAGACTTTCGTGACAACAGTTGTTTCAAAATCGAGATATCGTAAATACACGTATGGAAACAATGAAAAGTGTTCTGAAACGGATACTAAGTAATAAAATAATCCTCTCGACCGCAATACAGCTTTTTTTTTTTTTTTAGGATGGGGAATCATCAAATGGCTTCTCCCACTCTGGGCGGAGCGGGAGGGAGTGTCAGACTCTTACTGACTAAAACCCATCCATGTTCCTTCCTCGCTCTTTATGTTCCGGGGCCGCGGTATCTCTTTCGAACAGGCCCGCAACCCCGGCAGGCTTCGGCCCTTACGGGCCCCTCCCCTTATGCTGACATCTCTTTGAGGCGCGCGTGGAACACGAACGCGCCGTCGACACGGCCTGTCGTCGTCGTTAGACGGACGGACGGCTAGCTAGCCCATAGCCAACCGTCCACAGGCCCGCATCTACGGTGGCCGGTAGCCACGACGTGGCCCCCGACGCCCGGTGCGTCTCCCGCGGCGGCCGGGAAGAGAGGCTCTCTCCCTCTCTCGTTCCGCCACCTCCTTCGCTAGCATGACTGCTTCGCAGAAGGAGGTGACGGCTTCCCATTCCGTCACGCTCCGGACCATGGATTGAACCAGGGCCAGACGCGAGAGTTCGCCGCCGCCGATCGCCGCTACGAGGACACGGCGGTGCACCGTGTCCTCCGGTCGATCCTCGCAGTGGAGACACCCGGGCGTTTCCTCCCGCCCGATTCGGTGCAGGTACCTCCCGAAACATCCGTGTCCGGTGAGGACCTGCGTCAGGCGGAAGGTGAGGACGCCGTGGCGCCTCTCCAGCCACTCCTCAAAGAGGGGACTTATCGCCACTATCGTGGCGTGCCCTACCGCAATACAGCCTCGGCTGCCAATTTCAGCGAAGATGAGCCAAGTACGCAAGTAATCTAGCGCTTTTTTACCCTCATAGTCTGAAGGAACGGCAATCTGACAACCGGGGAGAGTTCAGACGCAGGGCCAACGGCTTAACGTGCCTCCCCAGGTACGAAATGGCGATCCTGCACTAAGCCATTAGAAAAGAGCACTCTGGTACTCATAAAGGAAGACAATCTAATTCCTTTGAAGTGGCAATTGGGCCGAGTCATAGCAATTTCCCTTGACAAGACGGCATCAGTCGCGTTGCTGACATCAAGGCGACAAGTGGAGTGATTTGTCGAGCTTTCAGCAAGATATGCCCGTTATCTTTATGTCATACAGAAGATTCTGGTTGAAAGACGATCTCTCAACGTCTGGCGGAATGGACACTTTTTGCATGAGCCAGGAATGCCAGGACCCTACCGCTCAGTATTTGCACTTGCAATAATGAAACCCTTTTTTTTTTTTTTTTTTTAAGGATGGGAAATCATCAAATGACCCCCCCCACTCTGGGCCGAGCGGGAGGGAGTGTCAGACTCTTACTGACTAAAAACCATCCATGTTCCTTCCTCGCCTTTTACGTTCCGGGGCCGCGGTATCTCTTTCGAACAGGCCCGCAACCCCGGCAGGCTTCGGCCCTTGCGGGCCCCTCTCTTTTTGCTGACATCTCTTTGAGGCGCGCGTGGAACACGAACGCGCCGTCGACACGGCCTGTCGTCGTCGTTAGACGGCCGGACGGCTAGCTAGCCCATAGCCAGCCGTCCACAGGCCCGCATCTACGGTGGCCGGTAGCCACCACGTGGCCCCCGACGCCCGTTGCGTCTCCCGCGGCGGCCGGGAAGAGAGGATCTCTCCCTCTCTCGTTCCGCCACCTCCTTCGCTAGCATGACTGCTTCGCAGAAGGAGGCGACGGCTTCCCATTCCGTCTCGCTCCGGACCATGGATTGAACCAGGGCCGGACGCGAGAGGTCGCCGCCGCCGATCGCCGCCACGAGGACACGGCGGAGCTCCGCCCACGCAGGGCAGACTTCCACCGTGTGAATAATGAAACCCTCAAATTCTCTTGCTTCGATAAACGATTGTACAAACAATTGATTCCAAGGAATCTTCTAAAATAAGGTATTATCTAATTCTGAACCTAAATAAATAAAACAAGTCTCAATCAAGTGCCTGACCTTGTCTGACAAACTAATTGAGTATGTCTCCTTCAGGAGCTGCGCTTCAGTAATTTGTTTTTGGCAGTCATCCATCTACACTGTATTACAGATATCTACTCGAGTAGGTTTCTACAAAAGGGTACTTTTTTTTCTAGTTGCTATTGATATTAATCCTTTTTGAGGACGTGATCGTCTCAAATTCATACGTATTTATTCCAATATACGAGTACTCTTATCTGACGTTGCTCAAAAAACCGCTGAGCTAAAGTGGGACTAGGCTGGTCATGTCAAGCCAACAAGCTATAGTGATGGGCAGAGGCCTTAGCCCAGCAGTGGCATGACATCGGCTAACGGTCACAGTAACTCTTGTATTTCTTTCTTTTGGAAAAGTATTCAAAAAGGTGATCAAGTGTAACGCTAGGATGATAATCTCAAAAGAGTTGACGGTCCAGAATGGAACAGAAATGCAAGAGACAGAGATAGGTGGAAGTGTTTGGAGGAGGCATTTGTCGAAGGACAAGCTGTTATTGGAAAAACTGACTGTCAGTAATAATTGTAAACAGCAATATTGAACGCAAAAATGGAATAAAAAGGCCTTTATGTCTTTTTAATGCATATGTCTTTTTAATGCATATTAATACTCTTATGTTTCTGGTGATCTCCTCCATTTCCAATGTTGTTGAAGGAAGATTACAAAAAACAGACCTTGAATTGAAAAGCCAAAGCCTGATAATATTTATTTATTTATCAATCATAAAGCGAAAAAGCAAACGCATTTGCAAATAATAAGAACCAGGTTTAGCAGATGCAAGCATCACTGAAATGAACGAGACTTACTGTAACCTTCCAGCATCCCACTGCTGGGGAGAGGCCTCGGACTTTCATTTGTCCATTTTTGACAGCCGTTACAGGTAGTCAATGGCCCAAAAACTCTGATAACCAGTCTTACCAAGGGGTATCGTATTACCCAGTACTAACTTACTTAGAACTATATACTTCGCATAGACCAGACTGAATCTTGTAGAGAGCATTTTGTGAAATTAAAAATTCTACCTGTACCTTGTCTTTATATTTTGGTTCTACTAAGTAGTTTTCTAAAAAACCTAGACAAATACGAGACAAAGGAAGAAAGGGAAACTAGGGTGGAAACGCGCAGGAAAGATTTGCCTAATTATTTGCAGCCAAAATTAAATGTTGTCAAACATAGCTCTAAAGGAGACAATTTTTTTTGTTCGAGGATTAGTTTCCCACATAAATTCTAGCATATAATAATGAAACTTACATTGATTTCTTCCTTATAACCTCTAGATTCCAGTGGTTTAATTAGCTTAGCATTGTCTTACCGGAATAAATGCGAAAAATCTGCAAAAACACTTACGAAAACCAAAATAAACAGAAAAAGTAAATGTCAAAATAATGAAGTTGTCTGTCAATCACAAAAAAAGTGGGTTTATAACGTTTCATGCCACGTTGATTGTTTAAACCACCTATGCGATTTTAGTGTAAACCTATAAAAATGGCATTAAAAATGCTCATAGTTTAATAATATTTATTTTTATATTCTTTCTGATTCTATAATAATTATATAGCACATATGATTTCCAACGGATAGGTACCGTACTTTTTTTAGTAAACAGAAAAACGCCCCTATTCACGTAAGTATTTGCTGTCAAATGACATTGACCACAACAGGAATGATTTGACTCGCAAAAAAATATCATAACATAGCTTATTTAATTTGATTTTAAGATTCCGTTTTCATTTCTACGTAATATTTCCTTTAAAACCATAGTAAAATGGTTACTTTTTTTTGGTGTTATTATGAATAATAAATGCAACGACCAGGTGGGCCCAAAAAAAACTATCTCCTTAAAGTGCAGTCTGTAAAAATTTTCAATAAATTGCCATTAGAACTAAAAATGATTAATAGTCCAAGAATATTTAAATTCAAATTAAACTCATTCCTATTAACGAAGTGCTACTATAGAATAGAAGAGTTTTTTAGTGACAAAAATAATGCCACAGTGTAACATGTTTATTTGTTTTAAGTTTAAGTTTAACTCTTGACATGTTATTGCTTGATAAAGTTGAATGTTTGTTTTATTTTCTGACTAGGCTAATTGTGTTTTTGTTTTTTTATTTTAGTTATGTTGTTGATATATATTTTATTTTAATTTTGACTTTTTATCTATATTATTATTGGTTGGAACTTTTATTGATTATTATTATTGTGCTACTCTGTATTCGACACAAATGTATTTTGTTAAGAATAAATGACTAATGACTAACTGGGTTGTGGAGGTCAGATACGCAGTCGCTCCATGTAAAATACTGGTGTTCAGGCGCTTAGACGAGCTAAATTAGCAACTCTATTTGTGGTGGTCCAAACATCGTTTGAAATGCTGTTAGAATAAAGTTCTAATCAGCTTGCACCACAAAGTGGTTGTTACGTCAGCCACTGCGGGCCAAATAGCGCGAAATGAGTGGTTTCATCGATTTACAAAAAAAATATTGATTGGATTAAAAAACTAAAACAGTATATCATATCATGCTAATATATTGCTTTTTATATTCATTTATATTAGTATGTTTTTTTATTGTTTGAAAGATATTTTTAGAGATAACTTCGTCATTTATTTTTATTGAGCCAAATTAATTGTATTATGATTTCAAAACAGTATCATGCTAGCATATATCCTGAAGAATATCATATATTTTTCTGGTCTTGTTTATAGCAGTGAATCATATACTTTTAGTAATGATAAAACTCGCGTTTAGCTCATGTAGTCGCCTTCAGCTGCATCCGATCAGACTGGAAGCCGATCCCAACATATTTGGGAAAAGGCTAGGCAGATGATAGTTGTTTTTCCGAAGACGTTTACAATATTGAATAAACAATATTTCAAAAAAGATGTCTATCTATTTCCATCAATAAAGCACAAGTGCACATTAAACCAACTGTAGGTTCAAAGTATTCCATCAAAGCTTTCAACGTATACTTTCCTTTCATATCAAAGGCTTACTTTTCCCGCTATTTCTCAATTTCCCGTGTGGTGTTATCAAGATGGCTGAGACACGTATGCTTTTTTTTTATTTTAGAACGGCGTCGGCGACGGTGGTCTTATCTAAATTAGTTTTCTCAGTTTAGTAGTTTTTACTAGGTGCATGTACAAAATAAAGAGTGCGCGATAAAAGCAGTGGCGAAAATGTGGAAAAGTATCTTTTAGTGTTGCATTTTTCTTGTTTGTGTATTTTTGCTCAGTATTCATAAAATTGTGGATTGATTAAACTTTCTATCTGTTATTATTTTAAATTCTACTGCTCTATTATACAAAAAGACTAGTAACAAAGATTGACGTTTATTTTTTTTTGTTTTGCTTGCAAAATAAATACTAGCGGACGTCACGCAATTTTACCCGCGCGTTTCCGGTTCCCGTGGACGTACGGGGATAAATTATAGCCTATGTTATTCGCTGATAATGTAGCTATCCATTGCTGATTTTTTTATTCAAATCGGCCCATTCGTTTAATTTTAAGTTTATTTGTAACATTCAAAAATTCAAATCTTTCCTCTTAATAATGTTATATTATATTATAATTTTTTTTTATTTTTTTTTATAATCTATTCTAATTATAATGCTTGTCTCTGCATCACCTAAAGGTTGACTGGTAGAAAATGCCTATGGCATTAAGTCCGCCTCTGTACTTTTGTGCTTGCAGTGTTAATAAATAAATAAATAATTATAATAAAGTAAAAAGTATAGACTAGTACTTCGCCTGCGACGATTTAAAATCGGTTGAGTTGTTCTCGAGTTAAATCAGAACAAACAAACAAAAATCAAATCTTTCCTCGTTATATTATTAGCTAAGAAGTTTATATTGGTTTATTAATTGTAACAATATTTTTTTGCATGGCAGCGATTAATTTTTGTGTCGACTTATTATGGAGTCCTTAATAATTTGTACGTGTTGATAATTTTGTACGTGTTTTATTCATCGTGAATTATTTCTTTAGTAATTAGTTTATATCTATCTGTATTGTGTACTTTCTAACTTGAGCATCCAGCTGCCAACACAACCAAGTTAGCTAAGAGTAGCCGTAAATAATGTCAATTCAGCGTGGCCGGACCAAGTGGAGCGCTGAAGTATTTGTGGACAGAAAACGAGAGCGCAGTCGCGCTCGCCGCAAATTGTTCCTGCATTAGACGAAACAAAGACATACGGGAGAAAATAACTCACGGATGAGCAACGATTTCTAATTTATGATATATATCTACTGTACAGAGACAAGCACCAGTATACACCGTGTTTGTAGACGATATCCATAAGCTTCGATCATTGTACTCAAAATTATAAAAGCATAATAAAAGCCGCTATTATGTTCGCATAACTTGTCATACAATTTTATTATGTTCGCATAATAAAATTGTATACTTAATTGAAATAATATAATACTTGCTTAATTTTTAAAGCGGCTTTCTAACGAATAACGTTTATAACGGTTGCTATCGAACATATTATTTTAGACCCATTGTATTTTGGAATCTAGTATTTTGGAACCATTGTATTTTGGAATCTAGTATTTTGGAACCATTGCATTATGGAACCTAAGTTAGTTGAATCAATATTGTTTTGGAACCATAGTATTTTGTAACCATAGTATTTTGGAACCGATAGTATTTTGGAACCATAGTATTTTGGAACCATATTGTTTTGGGGCTATAGTGCTTTTTTTTTTTTAGGATGGGAAATCATCAAATGACTTCTCCCACTCTGGGCGGAGCGGGAGGGAGTGTCAGACTCTTACTGACTAAAACCCATCCATGTTCCTTCCTCGCCCTTTATGTTCCGGGGCCGCGGTATCTCTTTCGAACAGGCCCGCAACCCCGGCAGGCTTCGGCCGTTGCGGGCCCCTCCCCTTATGCTGACATCTCTTTGAGGCGCGAATTAAGTAAGCGACAACGGAAGTGTAAAAAACAAAAAAGTGAAAAATAACTTCAGAAAAAACGCTTCAGAAGTCGGTGATCTTTGTTTGATTGATTTAGTTTTTTTGTCACCGACTTCTGAAGCGTTTTTTCTGAAGTTATTTTTCACTTTTTTGTTTTCTCTGAAGTCGGTTTTATTTTTTGTTAAAAAGTTTTTATTTTTCGCTTTTTAGTGGTTCACATGTGCTTACCCCTTCAAAGCGTACCGGCGTGATTTTAAGTAATGAACTGATGTAAACAATAGACAGATATGAGATTTCGGCAATCCCAGTAAATTTGCTATCATTTATTGAGGAGTTCCGTTGCATATCTCCGAAGTTCTTCATCAGATTTTCATCAAATTGAAATGGGATCACTTCGAGAAAGTACACTTCCTAAAACTACCCAAATCCCTTCGAGTGTGCCTATAAAATGTGAAGAGTTCTCTCTATTTCTCCAGAATCCCATCATCAGATACTGATTTGATGATTATGAGACCACACAGAAAGTACCACCTTTCAAATAAAAAAAGAACCATCAAAATCGGATCACCCAGTCGAAAGTTCTGAGGTAACAAACATTTTCGAAATCTGGATGTATTTTGCACATGTGCGTACCCCCTCAGAGCATACAGGCGTGATGTTACGTCATGATGTAGTATGAACAATGAACCTACAAGCGATTGCAGCAATTACTGCAGATTTGCCGTCTATTTTTGAAGAGTTCCATTGTGTATCTCGGAAGATCAGCATCAGATCTTCAGCAAATTAAAATGGGACCAAACGACAAGCACCAGCTTTCAAATAAAAAAAGAATCATCAAAATCGGTTCACCCAGTCGAAAGTTCTGAGGTAACAAACACAAAAAAAAAAAAAAAAAAAAAAAAAAAAAAAAATACAGACGAATTGATAACCTCCTCTTTTTGGAAGTCGGTTGAAAAATAACTTTATTCCGACAGAGTTACAGCGAAACAGTAATTGAATTTATCTAACAAGATATTGATCTTATACAGGGTGAAATTGAATAGATGCGACAAATTTAAATATACAATAATACGTGTTGTCAGGAAAATGTATAAAATATAAAATTAAAAAATAATTGATCAGTGTTACGAAAACCGTTAAAATAATAAAAGTATCAAAAATCTTGCCGACTCATCGCAGTGCTCAATATAGCGGTCATTTACCTAATTTTGCCTTAATTTTTCTTATTTATTTTGCATGTTACTGGAATACCGATAATTCGTACTTAAATAAAGATAATAACATCAATGGACCTTTTGAAAACGATAATCGCGTAATTTTTTTTAACGATTTAGATTGTAAAAAAAACAGTTTATAATTACTATGTTACTGTAACTGAAGCTCCAATTTCATTTTGTCGCATTAATTAAAATTCACTCTGTATACTAACTTAATTGCTAACGTAGTACATCCACAGCGTGATCAGATTGACGCATGTTCTAGATAATTATAAATGCTGATCGCGCAGTGGGGAAATTGAGAAATAATAATCTAGTAAATACTTATTGTCTGACAAAGCTAATATTGGTAGGTTGGGGTTCCTTAACTCCTCCCTCCCTAAGAGAGAAATTATCCGAAGGTGTCGCAGACGGTTTCGGAGAATTTCGACAAAAGTTTATGGGCTGAAATTTATACATTATAAAGATAACTATTGCTATTACAATAACCACATACTCTAAGATGGTCCATATACTAATTTCTATTGTCACTGTTTGTGTCGTATCGTCTATTTCACTAAATTTTGCGCTTTGTAACACTTCTTTCACATCACTGAAGTCCACATTTCTTAGATCCACTTTCTTTGATCTTCTCTGGATGTCCTGTTGTAGGTCTGGCATCTGGATCAATGGCAGCTGGAGACTGGAAACTGTAGTGTTTGTGGTGGCGGCAATGATGACTTCGCCTATTTGTGTCTCGCATTGTTGGCCAGGTGTCACGATGTAGGTCCCAAGGATAGTGTACTTCAGGATTTCTGTATTGCAATTCTCGGTGATGATGAGATTTTCCTCTGAGTAAACCAACCATTGGTTGTCGGTTATTTTCTGTATTTTAGTTTTTTCTATTTCAATATGGTTCTGTATGCAGTTTTTGTAGTTGTTCTTCATCAGCATTATTTGTTCAATGCAGGTCTCGGTTGGAAACTGGGCTAAATTAGTTTCAGCGCAAAGGAATTTTCCATTTTCAATCTCAGTACATGGGCTTACTACGGGCATGTATTTCAATCTATTCACCATCAGGTAAGGATATTTGGGTATTATTGTAAAGGTATTTGGAGAATGGAATATAGGGATGGGTATAACCTTGTAATAATTATATGTTTCGTTATTTATTAGGGGAACTTCTAAAACAAAAACTAACTTGTTGTTATTTATATATGATTTAAGTATGATATTACGTTCTAATTTTATTAAATTATGTTTGTTTACTGGGTATATTGTTCTAGCATGTTTAGCAATGACTTCTAACGTATTATATAATTCTGTACTATTTATAATGGATTGGTGCAATGTATTCAGTTTGCTAAAGGCTATTGCCGTTTCAATCTCTTGTATGTTTTCGTAACAGGTTCGAAAGTTATTTAAAATTTGATACATAGTATTTAATATTTGGAAAAGTTTGTTAAACCTGAACTCATGTTCAACTAATTTTTCTATTTCATTGGTATGTAAACCCAAGTTTTTAATATTTGAATTTATTATTTCAGAGTCATTTACTAATTTATCAAAAGCTTTTTGCATTGATGATACTTTACGTTCGACCACATGCTCTTTGTTCTGTATCATTTGGATTTCTCTATCATATTTAATTGCATCGTCTTCATCCAAATTTCCTGTGATAGCTTTTACAAGTGAGCCTAATGGATTAAACAAAGCTCTTTTGTTTCTATAATGGAAAGGTAAGATTTGAAAAAATCTATCCTTAGTTAGTTTCATAAGATATTCTATTTGGCTTTCTATTCCTATAGTTTCGTTACTAAGACTATTTTCCTTAATTTTAATTTTCAAGTTAATAAAATCCCGAATATTATTATCTATTTGTAAGTGTAATGATTCTAAATCTACAATTTTGTATATTGTCCAATAACTATTCCTCTTCACTGCTACTCCCCGCTTTATCGCTGCTATCCCCGGATTCTGACCGAGGTTTTGGAGGTCCAGCGTGAGTGTTGGCACCACTAGTACCAGAAGTACCAGGCACGATCTGTGGAGGACGTTTTACATTTTTTAAGGCTACTCTAGTTTTCCTTTTCTTTACTTCTACTGGGACTATATTTCTTTCAACTTCACCTATTAGTTTCGCTTTTTCATATCGAGGTTTTTCTTTAGCTTTTCTAATCCTAGTGTCTTTCATGTAAATATTATCGTCTGGTTCGAGTATCGGTGTCGTTTCGCCACCTTTCTTATTAATTATTTTAATTTTATCGGATTCTAATTTTTCTGTTATGAATTCATAGAGTATTTGAAGGCGTTTTCTATGATCTAACAATAATTTCTGAGTTAAGTTCTTCTCTCTATCCACGTTAAATACATTTTCGGAATAAGTGTGACCAAATACTAGTTCAAAAGGCGTAAAATCTGTTGCTGAATGTATGGTGTTGTTATAAGCCATGATGGCATAAGTCATAACTGATGCTGCATCTAAATCGCTTTTATCGTATTTTGCTATACGATAAATCTCAATAATGGTAGAATGAAACCTTTCTACTATTGCCATTGAACTGGGATTATTTGGCGTCCCAATATGAAGTTCAATTTTGTAAAAGCTTAACATTTCTTTAATCAAAGTATTGTTGAATTCCGTACCGGAATCGCAACTAATTTTCCTAGGCAGACCATACCTGCTGAAATATTTAATCAATGCCCTAACTATCTCTGGTGTACTCCTATTCGGTACCTCTATGGCTTGTGCTATCTTACTAAATGCATCCACTATAGTTAAATAATATTTCCCTTCAATATATAATAAATCCATAAAAGCTTCCTGAAAAGGGGCATCCTGGGTTTGTGTTAACTGAATGTGGGGTTTAATCGGCTTTCTATCATATTTCATGCGTTTACATGTTTCGCAAGCATTTATGATTGCCGTGACTGTCTCTTTCATGTTTGCCCACCAATAATGTCTTTTAAGTTTGGTTAAAGTTTCTTTAATACCTCTATGACATGTTTTCCCGTCGTGGTATTTTAAAATAACTTCTTTTTGATCTTCTTCAGATCCTGTCAAATTTATAACTCTTTCTGTACACTCGGTTAACTTAACTGAATCCTTTTTAAATAACTTAATTACCATGTTTGAAAAAGTTTTTCTAAAAGATGGGTGTTCGAAGTATATAAAGTACTTATGTTTTGGATCAATATACTCTTTCAAAAAGTCTTTAACTAATATATCGTTATTTGTCGGTAAGTGAACTTCGAGAATTTTTTGTTTATTATTTGAAATATCTTTTACGTCTAATTTATTTTTAAACCATGAATGAATTAAAATCTGTTTTGGTTTAGTATCGACAGCTTCGTTTAAACTAGGAATGCCTTCGTGTTCTCTATTTGAAACTGAGTTGGCAGTGACCCCATCATCAGAATCCGAAAGTTCTATCGTTTCTATTGGAGTTTCGGGGTCTTGCAATTCGCTTTCTATAATTTTTTGTATACGTTCCTGCCTATCTCCTATATTTACGAATATTGAATCTAAATCGTCGTCAATTGCATTGATCTTAATCCTAGATAAAGCATCTGCATTCGTGTTTTGAGGGCCTTTCTTATATTTTATTTCGAAATCGTACTCTTCTAACCTTAATCGCCATCGCGTGAGTTTACTATTGGGCTCTTTCAATGAATACAGCCAAGCTAATGGTCTATGGTCTGTAAATATGGTAAACTTATTACCATACAAATACGGTCGAAAGTGCTTAACTGCCCATATTATGGCTAAAAGTTCCTTCTCGATAGTGCTATATTTTACTTCTGTGTCACTCAAGGTTCTACTAGCATAGGCTACAGGCTTATCTGAGCCTATCGTTCCTTGTGACAATACAGCCCCAATCGCAAAATTGGATGCATCCGTGGTTAAAATAAAAGTTTTCCTAAAGTCAGGAAATTGTAACAAAGGTGCATTTGTTAAAAGCTTTTTACATGTCTCAAAACATTCTTTATATTCCCCATTAATTACAATTTTGCGACCTTTCTTTAAACAAGCTGTTAATGGTCTAGTTATTTTGGCAAAATCTTTGATAAATTTCCTATAATAACCGATTAGTCCTAAAAAGCTTTTAATCTGTGTAACCGTTTCCGGTATAGGATACCTAAGAATAGCGTCTATTTTATCATTATTTGGTTTCAAACCTTCACTTGTAATAGTATGCCCTAGGTAGAGTACTTCCTTTCTAAGAAAGTGAGACTTATCTAATTGAACTTTTAAATTTGTTTGACGGAAGCGGTCAAAAACTGCCCTAAGTTTTTCTACATGTTCAGGCAAGCTTTTAGAAAAAATAATGACGTCATCGAGATATACTAAGCAATGTAAGCCCTGAAGGCCTCGTAAGACGTTATCCATCGCTCGCTGAAAAGTTGCGGGTGCGGTCTTTAACCCAAACGGCATTCTGTTAAATTCATAATGACCTGAAGGTGTGCTAAACGCAGTTTTAGCTCTATCTTCCTCCTGAACCTCTAATTGATGGTACCCGCTAGCTAAATCGAGGGTCGTAAAGTATGTACTATTACCTAACATGTCGAATAAATCGTTAATGTTGGGCAAAGGGTATTTATCATCAATTGTGATTTCATTGAGCCGTCTATAGTCAACTACCATCCTCCATTTTTGTTGGCCTGACGCGTCTAATTTTTTCGGCACTAAATGTACGGGAGCACTCCAGGGAGAATGAGATTCCTGGATAATGTTATCCCTTAACATTTTCTCGACTTGACTACTGATCTCTTTTGTTTGAATAGGTGGCAATCTATGTGCCTTAATGTTTATTGGGTCTTCATTTTTTGTTCTTATTCTATGTTTAACCTGATTTGTGAAGGTTAACGGAATATTTTCACAATAAAATATATCTTTGTATTCTTTACAAAGTCCCTCCATAACCGTTCGTTCTTCTGAATTCATATGATTTAACTGTAATTTGTCTAAATTCTCTGTTAGCAAGCTGTCCACTTCTATATTATTATCTATGAAATTAACACTAACAGATGGGTCCTGTATGTATGGTTCCACTTGAAAAGGTCCCGTAACTACTAATTTTCTATTTTCATGGCTATAATTCTGAATAACAGTTGTTGCATAGCCTTCAATACACGTAACTAATGCGGCGGGCATTCGAATCCCTTCCGTAAATTGCTTAAAATCTAACACAGCTTCCACGTTCAGTAAGTTGACTGGGAGTCTTACTCTAAGTTCACTACGAGATGGTAGATTATATACCTCTGTCATAGGCGGTGAATATATGATAGGAATATCAGTATTTTTTAAATGTAATATCTGATTTTCCATATTAATCTTTGCCTGTAATTGCTTCAGCAAATTGCTACCTATTAACCCATCATACCTATCGTCGACACTATAGACATAAAACTTATGGAACTCTTGACTTCCAAAGGTAACCGGTAATGGAATAATAGCCGTTTCACTATGAACACTCGATGCGTGAGTGCTAACAACTTCGAAGGGTTCATACTGTAGATAATTTTTAAAATATTTATTCGCTATATACGAGCTTATAAACGATCTAACACTCCCCGTATCTATCATAAAAACTGCCTTTAATTCTGGTATAACTATATGTGGTAAATTTAAGCGTTTATTACAATTTATTTTTATTCGTTCTCTAGGGTAGAGGCCGTTATGCAAAAATTTCCCGCCCCGGGTTCTTCAGGAGAAAATTCTTGGCACTCATTGTACGAATAACTTGAACTCTGTTCATTATTATTAGAATTATTTATGTAATTAACACGTCGCGACCTTGCAGTACGCATGGTGACATCAGTATTCGCACCCGACGTAGATGCTTGCGCTGCAAAAGACGGCGTGCTCGGTGCATGTGCCGCGAACTGTTGGTTCGGTTGTGCAATCGGAACAAATGACCTACTTGACTGCGGTGACGCATTATTGTTGTTTGTACGATTAAAATTGTCTTGATTTCTTTGAATATTATTATGTTGTTTATAATGTCTGGGCTGATGCGAATTGTTCGGTGTAGATGTGCTGTTTGTAGCACTATTCGGTACATGTGTACTTGATATGCTATGTGAATCTTTCTTTTGATTATTAGATTCAATTGCATTTTGGTTATTAGGCAAATTGGGTCTGTTATTTCTGCTAAAATTACGTCTGTCGTTTGTTTTCGACTCATAGACTGCCTGGAAGTTTTGTTCTTCTAAAACTATTTTTAATGCATCCTCTAACGTTGTGACGTCGCGCAAACGAACTAATCTAACTAAAAATGGCGGTAAATTAAACAAAAAAGCATTCATCGCTCTGTTACTATAAATGATTTGCTTTGCCTTACGTAGAGATTCATCAATGATAGTTTCTGATATTTTAGCAAATAAAACACTTCTCATCCGCTGTATTCTATGGCAAAAATCTAAATAACTTTCACCCTTATTTATTCTACACGATTCTAATTCCATTGCTAAACAATCCTCTGTGCGTGGATCACCGAAGTGTTGGTTTAACAACTTCTTCAGCTCGTCCCACGTACCTATAGCTTCTCTTTCGCCTACCAAACTGGCTGCTTCGCCTGATAACCTACTAGTTACTACATGAAATAAAGATTCATTTTGGGCTGCGGTTCCTAAGAACGTAGACAAAATGTATTCACATTTTTTTATAAATAAAGGCAACATTCTAGTGTCGCCGCTGAATATTGGTATGATGTTAACCAATTCCTGTGGGACACGGGTTACGTTTTCCATTGCGAAAAGTTATGAAAGAAACAAACGCGGAGAGAAAAAAAATCACACTAATGTGCTACTAAACTATCACTATTCTAAAATACTAGTACGTTTAAAATCTATGCAAATATTATTACGGCGTTGTCCAATCCCTAATAATACACAAACACATAGACTATTACAAGGTTGGGATATAGATGGAAGAGCTGAGAGGAAGGTGAAAAAGATTTACTCACAATTCCGCAGCTAGCTCCATGCTCCCTGAATTACTGCTGTGGCTGGTCCTCTTCCGTACTCGAAGTGGCTCCTTAATGAATTTATTTGTTCGGCTATCTCTGCTAAACCGTAGACACGGACGTCGGCTACTCCACGTAGAATTGTATACACGGCAAACTGACTACAGAGATCCTACCGGCTGCGCCAATTAAGTAAGCGACAACGGAAGTGTAAAAAATAACTTTATTCCGACAGAGTTACAGCGAAACAGTAATTGAATTTATCTAACAAGATATTGATCTTATATACTAACTTAATTGCTAACGTAGTACATCCACAGCGTGATCAGATTGACGCATGTTCTAGATAATTATAAATGCTGATCGCGCAGTGGGGAAATTGAGAAATAATAATCTAGTAAATACTTATTGTCTGACAAAGCTAATATTGGTAGGTTGGGGTTCCTTAACTCGCGCGTGGAACACGAACGCGCCGTCGACACGGCCTGTCGGGCTATAGTGCTTTGGAACCATATTATTGATAATATGCAGGATGAAAGGGGAGACATTGACGGATAAACGGTTGCCACATGTTCATTACCAACACCGTTTTAACCCCCAAGTAAGTATTTCACGTTTAAAGGAAACAGTTATTTTTTACCGAAGAAAAAAATCTATATTGTACATGTTTTTGCACCGAATGTCCCTCCTTCCAACCGGTATAAAGTTTTTTTTTTATTCTTTGCACATACTGCGTCCAAGGGCAGTGCTGTCATAGCTATGGAATACTGACACTGATTGCTCTTGAACGCGGTTTAGTTAAGCTCCGTTTTTGTGGTGAAATTTGCTCAAACCAGCGAAGAAACTGGGTTTTGACGTACCAGCTCCAAACATTTGTCATTCGTATGTCCCTATAATAGTGGGCAGCCTTCTGCTAGTTGTAACAAGATTAAATAAAGTGTGTAAAAAACCGCTTCGCGAAGCCGAAAGACACTACTTGTTCTTCCCGTCATTGTGATTATTTGTTCTAAACCATACCTGGGAACCTTCTAGATACGGAGATGGGGTCTAAAGTTCCAACTTTTTGCCATGTTTTTTCATATTATTTTTTTATGTAAGGTTTTTTAGCACAATGTTTTGAGTGCGTTACATCGAGTTCTACCACAAAACATGATTTTTCACTCCAAAAACAAGTCGTTTCCAAACAATAATTTTTCCGTAAAGTAACTTGTATGATGTACAGAATGGTTGGTTAAAGGCTTCGTGATGAGATTGTTTACACCCTGTACCGCAACCGCGCTGGAAACACCACTCAAACAATTTTATGCATTATCGCTTTAATTTACGGTACGTTTTACAAATTTACGTTTTAAACAATTTAAACAGATAATTGTTGAAAGCTGAAAGCAGGGTATTTAAATGTGAAATAAAATAAATTAAAAACATTGTTTTAATTTTAATTGCAAATTGTTCGTGTTTGTAACTAATTGTATTTATCGATAGGTGGCTGAATGGCTTTATCGCAACATCGCGTTGTGAATTGAAAGTAACAGCCTCAGAGATATTTCCTTACGAATCTTATGTATGCTGATATGTCTTTTTTAAACTTTCACGATCAGAACAAATTACTTATATAACATATGAAAATGGGTATTCATCGCGAATTTACCTATAATTTAAGCCCGACCCTCACTTGATCTTCATAAATGGTAATTAGGGCCGGTTCACACTAGAACAGCACACTACACTAACAGTGTCCGCATATTGAGGTGATTTCTCTTGACGAGTACACTGATCACTGGAATCCAAGCGGAAGAGAGTATGAAGCCGTCTTCACGATTGAAATTAGGATATTTCAAGATCTCAATCGCTTCCCGAACCCTTAACTAGCACACAAGCTCTACAACAAGCCGTACAGCGGCCGGTTAGAGGTTTCTTATAACGGCATAGGCTCTACAGGTAAGGTCTACAGTAGATGTACAAGCGGCTATAGCGCCGCTGTACCCCCAAAAGAGGCCCACGTAGTACCGCCTAAGGGTCTACAATGTGTCTACAGTAGTGGTTGTACAGAGGTGTTAGTACGGTGCGCTCTACCGAGCGGTACAGTGCACCTCAGGATCTAAAATAGGTTCTTGTAGCGCGACTGTAGAGTTCGAACCGTATTTAAACGCGACTGTATCTCTGAAATGAACAAAACTAATTGAAGTTTTAATTTATGAGTGATTTATGGATGAATTGGAAAATAAACAACAAAGGTGTTGATTTTTCCTTTTATGTATGCAAAATACCAATGCGAGTGCCACTGTATTGTGAATATATACATATGTTCTAGCTAAAATTTTCACGCGCGTGCTGTTTATGCAGTTTTTTGTATAAAAAGTACATTTGATTGAAGGTTTGAATTTTAAATTTAGTTTATTTAAGACAGTTTAGTTATCTAGGTAGTTTCTTTAGAACCCTGGGTGAGAAAGAGTGACGTGAATTCGGTTTTTAGACATATATATGATGTTAATTAAATCACAAGAATTGTTTTTATTAAAAATTCTAATGGCGTCTCGGTTACAACAGCCTTCAGAGTATACTAAAACCATTCTAACGGTTAAACCGCTAGTATCGACCATTGTAGACCTTTCAGACTTTCAGTATGGTGGTATTGACGCTCTATTGTACTCTTCTAGGTCTATATCGGTAGTTAATACATCTTTTTAAGAGTCTAAGGTGGTACAACGGATTATTGTATCTCCGTTGTACAACTTGTTTCTCTGCTGTAGATATAAATTTACAAATGTGCTATATACCACCTAAAGCGCTTTAATGGTAGCTTGTAACTCCATTTAAACACTTTTAACTATAATAGCCCTATTGTACCACCTGCCTGTTAAAGAGCGATTGAATACGCTACTGTACCACTTAAGTAGTATACTAAACCCCTTGAACGGCTATTGTAGAACCTTCAGGTTGTACACAAGTGATTGAAGCAGCTTGTGTGCTAGTTGGTTCTCTTATAATAGTGCTTCTCATTGGCAAGGATTTTTGGGTGTGTAACTCCATCCAGTGGTTGAGTCTTACTCTATTACATGCTCTGCTATAGCAGACTTGTTTGTGTGTCGATTTTTGACCGCTGTTAGTTAGTTGTGTTCAGTGACTGTTCGCTTCGTTTGGCCTATGTAGAAACAGCCGTAGCTGCAATCAAATTTATAAACACCACGAACCTGGAAAGGTACTACATTTTTTTAACTCCTATAATACAAGCTTGACTTAGTTTAGGAGTTAGAGAATTTTAATATTCTATGTGACAGCGTACAACCTCTTATGTAAGTTTTTTTAAAATTGTTATTAGATTAAGTCATTTTTGTACCTACCTTAATGGAAATAAATATTATTATTATTATTATTATTATTATTATTATTACATTCTTTGGTGTACGCAGACGCTTAGCTTTGTTTAAAGGAGTATAAATCGACTTTATTGAAAACCTCTTGAAAAGGTTCCCAATTATGTCCGTCACCTCTTTCACATAAGGCATGAACGCTGGCTGTCTGCTTACCTCAATGAGTCTTTGCTTCTGCTTGCGTGTGCTTTCTAGATGTCGTCCATTAGTCCTGTATCCATTTCGTATTAGAACCTCCTAAACATGTTCCAGCTCTCCGGGCAGATGTTCAGGGTCACAGAGGTGGCTCTGTTCATAAGAGAAGAAACTACTGACTACGAACGAATGAAAGGTTTCGCTTTGATGTCGAGGTACCTCCAATACTTCAGTCTCCCCGCGACCACGGCTGGTGCAATCCGGTCGAAACGTCCGGCTTAAATTAAAGGTAAATTCGCGATAAATACCCATTTTCATATGTTACTCGTATATAATATGCGAAATGACTTATGAAATATTTTTTTTCATTATGTAATATTTTTACGAAAAATAATAAATAGTATTATTTTTTGTGCTTTTATTGAATTTATCCCTTTGAATTTATATCTGTGCTTTAGATTGCATGGTTTTCCCTTCATTTAATTTATCATGTTTGTAAGAGAGATTGATCCATATTGTTACATCGGACCTACTAGAACATTCGAGAAAGCCAGTGATAAGCAGTGTAGTATCAACAGATCCTTAAATAAACATGGATGAGGAAACCAATGTATATGAGACTATGGTGAAGAGGAAGGAACTTTATAGTGAGAAATTCATAGAAGTTTACGGCAAACAAGGTCCACATTGGTTTAGAGAAAATTGGAGAAAAAGAGAGCTGTCCCTGCGCCATGACATGGTCTGCGCTTTATTATGTAATCTAGAAGTCAACAGCACCTTTTTTGACCCCCAGGCACCTGGACCCTCGACCTCAACTTCCAAGAATGAGGGAGCCAAGAATCAACAGGTGGAGGTTTCAGACGATGAAGACATGATATCCTTAGAAAGCGAGGAGGAAGAGGACTTTCTAATTGAGCAAGAGAGCAAGAACATTGATTTGCCAGGGTCATACAGATTCGTGATGATTGAGGGAATTCCCAACCAGGCAGAGGTTCAAAATCACTGGGCAGGGAAATGGGGCATACAAGTTAATAGCAACTGGGATATAATTGATGTGGTGAACAAACTTTTCATGGAAGTGAAAGTCACCACTTTGTCCGATACAATTATCAACGATTTCAGAGTCAAATCAATGGGAATGGAAGAAAATTCATTACTTGTTGTTGTAAACCCGTCAACTGGGAAGATAAAGTATTTTCCAAGACCAATGAGAGCTCAAGGTGAAGACAAAGTAACCTCATTCATCCTTTTGAGATGCCAGGTCATGAGAGAATTGGGCATATCTGATCACCATATACACGAGGAAGAGAATCTGATAAATGCCATTTTCTGCCCCAATGATTTCATGTTAGGATTCAACAAGTGGATGGAATCTTTCCTAAAATTTAAGAGCTTACCACCTCCTCCCAACATTGAGTCTGGGCACATGGAAAATGGAGCAGGTAATTTAAACCCTTTCGACATCGAGCAATTGGAGAGAGAGTTGGTTGATCCTTTGGAGAATGGAGAGAAGCCAGTGCTGTGGAAAGGGAAGATACTGCCAGAAGGGTGGATAAAGAATCAATTTTGGGATGATGCAACTGACTCACAATTAATAAACAGGTACATGCGCTTCATGTTCGAGTCAACAAAAAATGGGAAAGAGTGCATTTACAACAGCGAAAATGAGTCTGATCTGACTAATTTATTTGATGACCTGTGCAATAATGTAGAGACAGGTAAGGTAATGGACAATTTCAAGTTCCATGAACGATTGAGGGATGAAGAAGACAACAACCCACTAAAGACGGCTCTCGGAGTTGACAGGAAAGGAAAAGTTCACTCTAGTGAAGTGAAAGGAAACATGATGCAGAAGGAATCAAAGCCTATAGAAAAGAGGAGTACTGAAATGTGGTTCAGAGGAAGTGTTCATGGAAGGTGCACCGTCAGGAAAAGTGTACTGCCTGAAGAAGATTGTTCTTCCTCGCAGATCAGAAACGATTGTGCCAATTTGTTTGCCACGGAATCCTGGACAAAAAGATCGAAGTGTTCTGATAGAAAGGGTGAACAATGACTTCCCATGGAAGATGGCACGAACTCTGGTCAAGGCCACCAACATCTCAGCAGTACGCATACTGAATCCAAGTGACCAAGAGCATGTGATTAAGAAGGGCACCTTGATCGGCACTTGCGAGGAAGTAGCTTGGATGCGTCAATTGCAAGATGTGCCTACCGGAAATAAAGTTCGTAGTACAAAATTTGACGTGTCGACACTTTTGGAAAACTGCGATTTAACCAAAGGAGAAATGGAGAAGGCTAAGAAGATGTTACTTGAGTACGCCAACACTTTCTCTTCAGATGATGCTGACATAGGGAGAACTGGACTTGTTCAGCATCAGATTAATACAGGTAACGAGTTACCAATCCGTCAGCGACCAAGAAGACTGCCAGTTGCACGAGAAAAAGAGGTAGAAACCATGATTGAGGGAATGGTGAAGGACGGTGTTATAGAGCCTTCATCGAGTCCATGGTGTTCTCCTGTGGTTTTGGTAAAGAAAAAGGACGGCAGTATGCGCTTCTGTGTGGACTATCGACGACTGAACGACGTCACGAAAAAGGACAGCTACCCGCTGCCTAGGATCGATGACACACTGGACACGCTGACTGGTATGAAGTGGTTTACCACACTTGATCTGAAGAGTGGCTACTGGCAAGTAGAAATAGACCCCAAGGACAAGGAGAAAACTGCATTCTCAACAGGAAAAGGGCTATGGCAGTTTAAAGTTATGCCATTCGGTTTGTGCAACGCTCCTGCGACGTTTGAAAGGCTGATGGAGCAAGTACTCGCCGGATTGATTGGAGACGCATGTCTTGTCTATCTAGACGACATAATCATCGTGGGCCGTACATTTGAAGATCACCTTAAAAACCTCAACCGAGTGCTGTCGAAAATCCAAACAGCAAATCTCAAGTTAAGTCCGAAAAAGTGCTCGTTTTTCAGACAGCAAGTGAACTTCTTAGGACACATAGTTTCGGGGGAAGGTGTTCAAACAGACCCAGAAAAAGTAGTCGCCGTCAAGGACTGGCCAGTTCCGAAAGACAAGACACAGGTCAGAGCATTCCTGGGTTTGTGCTCCTACTATCGAAGGTTTGTCAAGAATTTTGCCGACATTGCAAAACCTCTGCACAAACTCACTGAGGAAAAGAGGCAATTCTGTTGGGACGAGGACTGCGACGTCGCATTTCAGGAATTAAAGAAACGTCTGTGCAACACACCTATTTTGGGATATCCTGACACTGAAAATGACTTCATAGTTGACACGGATGCCAGTAATACTGGAATTGGGGGCGTGCTGTCTCAACGGAAAGGAGACCGGGAGGTTGTAATAGCTTACTTCAGCAAGTCTTTATCTAAGCCAGAAAGAAATTACTGCGTTACAAGACGGGAGCTACTCGCTGTAGTAAAGACAGTGCAGCACTTCAGTAAATATTTGCTGGGACGTAAATTCCAATTACGAACTGACCATGCTGCACTGAAGTGGCTATTACAGTTCAAGAATCCAGAGGGGCAAATGGCGAGATGGATAGAACTGCTCCAAGAGTTTGATTTCGTAACTGAACATCGCAGTGGGAGAACTCACGGTAACGCAGACGCCTTATCAAGAAGACCTTGTCCTGAAGACTGTAAGCACTGTGCCAGGCAAGAGACTAAGGAAGTAGTGCCCGTGAGGATGCTTGGAACGGATCTCAGCAATGAATGGAAAGAGACCCTACAGCAGGCTCAGCACAATGACTCGGATATCAAACCGATCTTCGAGTGGATCAAAGCTGGTGTTCCTAAACCCAAGTGGAATGATGTGGCTGCGATGAGTTCCATCACGAAGAGTTATTGGGCGCAATGGAACAGCTTGGTGATCCAGGATGGAGTCTTGTGCCGTAAATGGGAAAACGCTAGAGGGGACAGTTGTCATCTACAAATGGTTGTCCCTAAAGCTAAGGTACCGGATGTTCTACGGCTCTACCACGATGGATGTTCTGGAGGACATATGGGGGTTAAAAGGACTCTCCTAAAAATTCGGGAACGCTTCTACTGGATCCACTGTCGAGATGATGTGGAGGATTGGTGCCGCAAATGTACCAGTTGTGCAGCCGTGAAAGGACCCCGTACACGCAGCAGAGGTGCATTAAAAGTGTACAACGTTGGAGCCCCTTGGGAGCGGATAGCACTAGACGTTGCGGGACCATTTCCAGTAAGTGAGAGCGGAAACAAGTACTTCCTGGTGGTCATGGATTATTTCACGAAGTGGCCGGAAGTCTTCGCCATTCCTAACCAAGAAGCAACAACTGTCGCAGATAAATTAGTCCAAGAAGTCTTCTGTCGTTTTGGAGTACCTTTAGAAATACACAGCGATCAAGGAAGAAATTTTGAATCGCAAGTATTTCAAGAGACTTGTCGATTGATGGGTACCTATAAAACCAGAACCACCTCTTACCACCCACAATCCGATGGAATGGTGGAACGATTCAACCAAACGTTGGAAAGATATCTGGCGAAAGTTGTGGAAAGCCGGCAAAGGGATTGGGACAAGCACATACAGCCGTTTCTTCTGTCTTACCGAAGTGCAGTCCACGAAAGTACGACTGTGACACCAGCCTTCGCGAACTTTGGAAGGGAATTACGGTTACCTGCTGATTTAATCACTGGAACTCCCCCTGATGCTCCATGTAGCGTAACAGATTACGCGAATGACTTGCGTAATAAGTTGAACGATGTTTATGAGCATATCCGACAGTCTGGCCAACAGATGTCTGAGAAGATGAAGACCCGTTATGACCGGAAAGCAAACGGTAGGGGTTTCGACGAGGGTTCACTGGTGTGGTTGCATAACCCAGTGCGGAGTAAGGGGAAGTCTCCGAAGTTACAAGCAAAATGGGATGGACCATACCGAGTCGTGACTAGGATCAACGATGTCACCTACCGAATACAGAAGGGTCCACGAGGTGCGCCTAAAATTGTGCATGTAGACCGGTTGGCGCGATACTACGGGACTAATGATGCTCGGGACGAGCATGTCTAAGGAGGGGGCAGTGTTACATCGGACCTACTAGAACATTCGAGAAAGCCAGTGATTACAGTGTGTGTACGTTAGAAGTTCGAGAGTATTCTATTATTATTAGTTTTAAAGTTAGGTAGGTACAAACTCGCGACCTATTTATACAAAGACATTAGAATTTCGACCGTACGCCTAGGGCATAAGGTTCATATTTGTTTGTTTTGTACAAGTAGGTAATGCCAACCTTGTAAGTAGGTCCCTCTATTTTTTGTATCTACCTGCTATTTTTTGTTAGTGTTTTTTTATGACCCTCTCGAATGTTCGTCGTTATTCTGGTGTGTCTGGTGTGTTGTATAAATAGAGCGCTCAGGGCCGCGACCGGCAGTCTTGTTTTAGCGACACAACGAAGCGAATCCAAGTGAACTACAAGTGCGATATCTAAGTGAATAGTAAACAGTAGTGTATTTGTGATTAAGTTTTGATTGTTTTGTGATTAATAAAGTTATTGTGTTGTTTAATCGATAGTAATTAATTTATCTCATACCCAGCTCGTAACAATATGATTGTCCCTATCGATTCATGTAAAAAAAGTGTAGAATCATTTATTTTTTATTTTTAGTCGGTTCGATTCCTGAGTGTGGCAAGCGAATTTTCAGGAGTCTGTGAATGCAGCGTTGTTTCTTTTTAAAAATAAAGTAATGTTTCCTTTGAATAAAATTAGCTTTCTCCAGTCTATCTCCAGTATTTCGGGTACTTTCCCTCCAGGTGGGATTGAAAAATTCCACCCTGTAAATGTATAAATCGTATATTTTTGGAGTTATGTGGATACTTAAGAAACACACACAGATATCAAGAATTTAATCATAAAGAGATTGTCTTAGAAAGATTTTAAACTCTTAATGAATGTTAGAAAGCAATCCTGGGAATTTTCTGGGAACATTTCTAAGTAGCTCACTAATTAAATTTTAAACTCCATACACTTAAACTGATCCATATTCTATCTTTCTCACTTCGTGTACCATTTTAGTGAGTACATTTACGAATAGGAAAGAACATACGACGCATACTTATAAAAGATAAAAGGCGCCTGTAGTTTCAGCTTTAATGCTGCGGCAGACATTACATTATTTTTAATGACGTCATTATTTACCTTTTGCTTGTAGCTTTTTGAATTTAATTTTATATTTTTCGCTTTCCTTCATTTATTTCTTGTAGCCGGTAGTCACGTTATATTTTTAAAATTCAAAGTCTTTTAAAACGAAGAAATAAAATTTTTTTTGTGAAGAAATTTTCAAACTATATATTTTACTAGCGGAAGTCACGCTGTGTCACCCGGGTTTTCCTGTTCCCGTGGGAGTACGGGGATAAAATATAGCCTATGTTACTCACTAAAGACGGTAAAAGGTGAAAGAGTTTTTTAAATCGGTCGAGAAGTTTTAGAGACACAAATAAACAAAACTTTCCTTTTATAATATTAGTTTTGATACCTATAAAGCGTGTAAAACACCACTTAACGAAGCCGAAAGGCACTTATTCACCCTATCATTGCGATCATTTTAAAACTTTTTAAACACAGTTTATCTTATAACTCAAAATTTTGATTGCGTAACGACTAGGTATCATGTTGCTGCAACTTGCACGGACATCTAAAATAAATAACCTTAATTCAAAGCTTTATGCCCAAAGCGAGAAGATACCGCAAAGTAAAACAAGCGAAGCCAATCACAGCCAAGCCTTGCTTTGCTTTTTACGAGTACAAAAACACTAATGCAAATAACTACGGCAAACAACAAAGTTAATTGTAAAAACGCACAAAAAGCGAACATACAAAACTCAAGGCGCTTTCTTTGAAAGCCGCTGCCGGCACGAAAGCTAAGACTAAAATAAGAACACAAAATAAGTGGTCTCAGAAGTCTCACTCAATGCACTAACTTCAAATAGGCATAACGACAGTATCATAAAATTACAAATCTATTTATTCCGACAGTTAGATTACCTATTGAAAAATAATGGACACGTATTTATTTTATTTTGTAAATCAATGAATATTGACAAAGATAAAACGCATCAAAACTTGGGAGTGGGGGCTCGTGACGTCAGAACTAGCTAAAAATTATACCTAGGTGTTACGTATTAAAAAAAAAGGTGTGACGTATTGGGAATTTTGAAGTGTCTTATTATCTTCAATTTTGATTTACGTAACAAAAGAAAAAAATATGGTTAAAATATTTTTAATAATCTACCTGACGGACAAATTCGTTTTTTTTTATCGTCGACCCTATTACTACAATAGAGTGTCTCGCTGCCACCTTGTATTGTATTGTATTGTACAACGGGCTGGTGTCCGCAACACCACGTCAAAGCGCGTATTTTGCGTATGGGTTATAATCCACCCCGCGGGCCCAGTGCGGATTGGTAGATTTCACATGTCGTCGTATTTTTGGTTTTAGGACATGCCGGTTGCCTCACGATGTTTTCCTTCACCGTTTTTGAGAGCAGTGATGGTGAAATACATAAAACAAAGTAATGCGCCTGCCTGAGTTCGAACCCACGACGTTCCTAAGTCGGGGCCGCCACCACTGGGCCACCGCTGCCACCTTACTTGCTCATTTCATTTTATGGGAGTGCAGTCTTCAGCAGAATGAACATGTATTATGTTTTATGCATGTATTCTGTTGGATAGTGTACAGGTTATATCCGGAGATATTTACTATACGGACCTTGCAGACTGGAAATAATTTCCGTGCGTTCGAGCGTTTTTGCCATACCTATTATTGGAATCAAATCACACACACAGCTCACAACTTAGGACCCATTACCGTAAATATATTTATCCGTGGTGCTAGGCAACTGGGCCTATCCCAGTTGACATCGAAACGTCCCTTGGTGCCTATTGGCCTTGTCTCATTCTGTCTTGTGCTGATCTGGAAGGAAGTGAAAATTAAGATTTTTCCTATTCCTCCGCTATTCTGTTCTAATTAATTTCGTTACGGGATCCAAGACAGTAAAATTCATTCTTTGGGACTTCGTCGAGTTTCATCTCGACGTATTTCTGGCGCCACTGTTGATTATGGCTTTCAGATGTAAAGTTAAGGTTTGGGAATAGCGAGGCGGGCTCGCTACCTTATTTTTCCAAACTTAAAACCTCATTTGTGTCTCTAGCTAGATGGTAGTGACAGCAATTTTTTTTTTTGTTTTTTCTTTCTTTTAGGTCCATGTGCACCGAAAAGATCTAAAAACAGCTGTCACTGGGACATGTTCTCAAACAAAAACGTATTTTAAACAGCTGTTTTAAATAATCAGACAGTAATGTTTTTACTTAACATGGACCTTGGTGCTTCGTATGTTGTTTTTTAAATTTATTGTGAAAACTTTTTTGTTTTGCTTTTTATCCCACACTCCGATGCCGTAAACTACGTTATGGTCTACTGCAGTGCCAAATTGCATGGAAATATGTTTATCAGTTAAGACGTTTAATGTAACAAAATGTTTTCACATTAACCGTAATTTGTTAAAAAAATAAGTATGATTTCGCGAAGAAATCAGTTCGTGATAATAAACAGGGTTGTAAAGATAAGCTTCTTTCTGATCCTTCTGCTTTAACTGTCTCGTAATAAAAGCAAGAATAAGTGTAAAGCTAATGACTCGTTTGAGCACAGTGTCGTTCGTTTGTTTCGGAAACGGATCAGGGTCTTGCTTTCCTTCTTGCGTCTTTGTTTTTGTTTCTTGCATTATTACTTCGGTGCAAAGCTGTGAGTTTGCAAACGTGTTGCGCAATCCGCTTATTACCCATGCAGGTTTGTGTCGTCGTTTTGAAGAATTATTATTGCTTTATTCGTATTTCCATTTTGTGTGACGTTGCTGGTGTGTATTTCTATGAAATTGGTTCAGTTGCAAGTTTATTTTTAAAAGAAACTGTTGACGGTTGAAAAGCGTACGAAGAAAATACTTAAAGACTTATAAATGCAAGAAGGTTGGGTACTGTATTTGACATTATAAGGTCATAGTTACTACATATTTTTAGTATGAAAATGTTTTCCAATTTCTTTTAAACTTAAATAACTTTTACATTTCACACGTACAAAATAAACACAGCATCTACAACAGTACCTTAACAATAAAAGTCACAAAGTTGTTTCGAACTGACATTTAAATGGATAATAATATAATAGTCTTATACAGTGAGGCGAAAACAACCAAAGTTCAAAGTTATGCCATTTAAGAAACTTGCTCCTGTCTATTTGAATCTAGTTTTATTTAGTTAAATGTTGAACAGGAATTAATTTGGAGACGTCCTGGACTTGCTATTGGACTTAGATTGTTGTGAAGCGATTTGGAAAGTATTGGAAACTTTGAATAGAAGTTTCAAAGGGAATTGTAGACGAAGAGGCTACAGCAAAATTATTTCAGCAACGAATCTACTTAATTATAGATCTATAGCAGCAGTAGCAGTATGGGGAGCAGCGGTGGCCCAGTGGTGGCGGCCCCGACTTACAAACAGTAAGTCGTGGGTTCGAATCCAGACAGGCGCATTACTTTGTGTAATTTATTTCATCACCGCTGCTCTCAAAACAGTGAAGGAAAACATCGTGAGGAAACCGGCATGTCCTAGAACCAAAAATTCGAAGACATGTGACATCTACCAATCCGCACTGGGCCCGCGTGGTAGATTATAGCCCATTCCCTCTCATTGAGAAGAAGCCGTGTCCCAGCAGTGGGAACATTATAGGCTGATGATGATGATGATGATGATGATAGATCTAAACTGACGTTCTTATTCAAAGGTTATTTGTTTGGAAAGCATATCTGACTTTATTGGTCGAGACTGGCCGTTTTGCGCCCTACCATTTTTAGGATTCCGTAGTCAACTAGAAACCCTTATAGTTTCGCCATGTCTGTCTGTTGGGCCTGCTTAGGTGACGACGACCGTCTTCAGGCTTGATCTGATTGAGCATGATGTTGTTTTAGTAAATTAAAAGTAGTCACTTTTAGTTTGAGAATAGACTTGCTTCACTAAATCTAAACGCGCCCCCTGTGTGGGGATACGTACCAAGAGAAAAGCATTGCGTTAGTGCAAAGTTATTATCATCAGACTATCAATGTTCCCACTGCTGGTACACAGGCCTCCTCTCTATGAGAGGGAATGGGCCAAAAAAAAAAAGGGCCGAAGCCTGCCGGGGTTGCGGGCCTATTCGAAAGAGATACCGCGGCCCCGGAACATAAAGGGCGAAGAAGGAACATGGGTGGGTTTTAGTCAGTAAAAGTCTGACACTCCCTCCCGCTCCGCCCAGAGTGGGAGAAGTCATTTGATGATTTCCAATCCTAAAAAAAAAAGAAAAAAATAAAAAAAATGGGCCAAATGGTCCCAGTGCGGATTGGTAGATGTCCTATGTCTTCGAATTCCTGCCTTACGTTAGTAGGGTCCTGGGTTCGAAGCCCGGTAGGAGCAAATGTTTGTGTAATGAGCATGGACATTTGTTTCCGAGTCATGGATGTTTATATGTATAATAAGTATGTATTTACAAACAAAAAAGTATATATGTAGTATATCAACAGCTATCTGGTGTCCACGACACAAGCCTTGCTTAGTGTGGCACTAGATGGCGCTGTGTGTTAATGTCCAGCGATATTATTTATTTATTTAATTATTTGTTTCTAGGACATGCCGGTTTCCTCACGATCTTTCGATTTCGTAAAGTTATCTCAACCTTTTTCTAAAAATCGTGGTCTTATTTCAACTTTTTACTTACACATTTTATATCTAGAGCTCTCACTGCGGTCGTTAAAAACTCAATAAGTGATTTATCTATTCTCAAAACTGAAATCGTTCCGGGCATTATTCAGTTTAAAAGTGTTTTAGCGTGTAACTGCGATTTCATCGTGCTGTGAGTTTGTTCCAATATTGAGTTTTATGTCGCTTTTTGAACTTTCTGTTTGTTTTTGTTTTTATCGATATGAAACTACATTCGAAATGTAACAAACTGTGAATAAAATTCATTGATTGCTTCGTATTTGTGTTACGATTCGGATTTTCATTTATGTTGCTGGAACCTAGGTCGCGTTCACACCTTATGATATACTAGCTAATGCTAAACGCGGTTTTGAAATTCGGTAAATGTCCCACGGGATCATATTACCGGTATAGAAAGTATCCTATATGTTAATACGCCCAATTTCATCCAAATCCGTTCGGTAGTTTTTGGGTGAAAGAACACCAATCATCCATCCGTTCATCCTCACAAACTTTCGCATTTATTATATTAGTAAGACACAAATCTTAACAAAAATGAGTAAATAATTTTTAGGCGCCTCTAAATCTGTATGAAACACTAAAACGTTGTCTTTGTACTGTATCAGCCATAACCATGATATGGAGTACTGACACAGCGAGAAGGCGTCGCGGCAGGCCTCTTAAGAGATGGCCAAGACCAACTAATAGTAGTCCACTTTAGCTAAAGAATTGGAAGCCATTGGGAAACGCCTTTGCCCAGTAGTGGGATGGCGCAAGCTAACAATACATTTGACGACCCGAATGGCGTAGTGAGGCTGCCTTACGTTCTTAGGGTCCTGGGTTCGAATCCCGGTAGTTTGTGTGATGAGCATGATGGACATTTGTTTCCGAGTCACGGATGTTAATACTCGTATGTATAATAAGTATGTCATCATCATCATTCTCTTGCCCTTATCCCAATTTATTTGGGGTCGGCGCAGCATGTCTTCTTCTTCCATACTCCTCTATTTTTCGTCATCTCATCAGACACTTCTTTTCTTACCATATCCTTCTTAACACAGTCCATCCATCGTTAATAAGTATGTATTTACAAAAAAGTATATATCTAGTATATCAACTATCTGGTGTCCACGACACAAGCCTTGCTTAGTTTGGCACTAGATGAAAAGAGTGTCCATGGAGTTTCTTGCCCGTTCTTCTCCATAGAGATCTACGCTAGGGAATGGGCAACTACAGTACTTTCACAGTTTTTATGTCTTGTGACTGGGACTGTAGCTACATTTAATTTTCATCTTTGTTTCGACAATATTCAAAAGCGCCTGTAACTGGCCTACTTGAAATAAATGCTTTGATTTTGATTTAGATTATGATTTTGATTTTGAGTCCTATTAATATTATAAATGAGAAAGTTTGAAAAGATGTACGAGTATATGATCGTTACTCTTTCATGCAAAAACTACTGAACGAATTTGGATGATATTTTGCACACATATAGTTTCACCATCATCAGCCTAGCCTTTTCCCAACTATGTTGACGGCTTCTAGTCTAACCGGATGCAGCTGAATACCAGTATTTTACATGGAGCGACTGCTTATCTGACCACCACAACTCAGTTAGTACTGGGTAATACTATACCTCTTGGTAAGACTGGTTGTCAGACTTTTTGGGCCACTGACTACCTGTAACAGTTTTCAAAGTAAAAGTTAATACAATATTAATATAATACTAGCTTCTGCCCGCGACTTCGTTCGCGTGAAGTTATGATATCGCAACGCATCGCTTGCTCAACGGAAGCTTTTTTCCCGCTTGCAACGTTTCTTATTGCTGCTCCGCTTCTATTGGTCACAATTGGAGCGGAGCAGCAATAAGAAATGTCACGCTTCACACCACGCCACGCCACGTGACACGCTATGATTAACGTATGACTAACGTGATGTTATATAGCCTATTAAGCCTTCCTCGATAAATGGAATATCCAACGCAAAAATATTTTTCAATTCGAGTTCCTGAGATTGCAGCAAAAGAAACAAACAAACTCTTCTGCTTTATTATATTAAGTAAAGATTATATATAGTACGGTGCGTTCATGTGGCACTTGCTCGTGTAAGCGACGGGACACCACATCCTGCAGCCAAAAGTCCGATTCCAAGACGAGGTGCAGATAACACGTTGGTATTCGCATCACGAACGCCTTAAAGTTGACGATGCGGCGCGACTCAAGCAGCGCCACTCTTACCACGTACTTGGTCTTCTGACTTAGTTACGCCACGATGTTCCCCGCCGTAGTGGTGTAGTGTGGGCGGGAGACATACACCGGAGTGTTCGGTTTCGCGGCACGAATAATCATCATCATCATCATCATCATCAGCCTATTAATGTTTCCAGTGCTAGGACACAGGCTTCCTCTCTTTGAGAAGAAATGGTCTATGATTCACCACGCGGGTCCAGTGCGGATTGGTAGATGTCACATGTCTTCGATTTTTTTGGCTCTAGGACATGCCGGTTTCCTTACGATGTTTTCCTTCACCGGTTTGAGAGCAGCGGTGATGAAATAGATTACACAAAGTAGTGTGTCTACCTTGGTTCGAACCGTACTGTTCGTAAGTCGGGGCCCCTACCACTGGGTCACTGCTGTGCAAGTAAAAATAATCATCCAAAATCAACCCAAAATGCTTACCACTGCAGTGCCACGGGCCCTTCATACTGACTTAAATCCACCGTGAAGGCAGATCCTTCTGACTATAACTGTCACAGTAAATATATAAATATGCACAAAATGAGCAAAAATTGCATTTTCATCAACACAATGAAATGTAATTACTTGAATTCTGTTAATAATGCAATAATTAAACTTCAACTTTAAAGGAAACTTCTACTATTGTCAACGCAATAATTATATAAAAGAAGAACTGTGAAAATGTAAATCGAGTCTACAGCTTTTAGCCGAGTTTAAAATAACACTCATTTAGAACTTAAAGCCTAGATTCCTGGCGGTATAAAAACTTATATGAGCGACGACGTGCCGAGCGTGGTCCGTTGAGGGTTTCAACACGTGGTGCAAGTGAGAAGCGATTAGTACAAGAAAATACAAAGAACTAGCTGACCCACGCAACGTCGTCTGCGTCACATAAGAGAGAAAAAGGCATTAAGTCCGCCTTTGTACAGTGTTTACTTGTGCATAAAGTTTTAATAAATAAATAAATAATAAAAACACAATTTTTGCAACATTTTTCATTCCTGCTCCGCTCCTAATGTTTTTAGTGTGATGTTATATAGTATAGCCTTCCTCGATAAATGGACTATCCAACACAAAAAAGTTTTCAATTTGAACCAGTAGTAGTATTACTTCTAATACCTCCAAGAATATGTGTGCATTATTTCATCCAAATCCGTTCAGCAGTTTTCGTGTGAAAGCGTTACAAACTTACATTCATATTTACAATATTATTAGTAGGGATGTTTGTAAGAGAGATTTGACGCTTGATGTCAAAAAAGTACAGGATATTATAAGAATATGTGTGCATTATTGCATCCACATCCGTTCAGCAGTTTTCGCGTGAAAGCGTAACAAACAAACTTACATTCACATTTACAATATTATTAGTAGGGATATATATAAGAGAGATTTGACCCTTTATGTTGAAAAAGTACTGGATGCTATTTCTTCCAACTTTAGCCGGTTTGATTTATGAGTGTGGAAACGAATTTTCGAAAATCTGTGAATGCAGATTTGTTTTTTTTTTTAAATAAAGGAATGTCTCTTTTGAGTAAAATTTACTTTCTACAGTATTTTGAGTAGGTACTTCCCTCCAGGTGGCATTAAAAAATCCGTCTTGTATATTTACATGTCGTCAGTTCACTACACTTAAAGTACTAACGGGATTATATCCGTCACGGATCACGGATATAATCCCGTAAGTACTTTAAGTGTAGAGTAAAACCGTGAAAGTCTAAAACAGTGTTCGTCAGTTCAGTTTAAGTCTTAGTCACTTCAGTCTCAGTCCAGTTTAAGTAATAGGGCCTAGACAATTGGCACAAAATCAGCATCCGTAGGAACTGAGTACTGAGAAATTGCTGATAACCCATCAGCAATAGCCAATAACACCTTGCCCGAAATGGAAATGGCATTCTCTACCAGTCAACCTTTGGGTGATGCAGAGACAAGCAGTGGTAGGTATGTGTGACGTGTGTGTATGGTGTATAGTAACTTCTTAACTGTGAATGCATTTCATATAGAGCTAAATAATTTGACGACCCGATTGGCGTAGTGGTAGTGACGCTGCCTTACGTTCTTAGGGTCCTGGGTTCGAATCCCGGTAGGAGCAAATATTTGTGTGATGCACGGACATTTGTTTCCGAGTCATGGATGTTCATATGTATAATAAGTATGTATTTACAAACAAAAAAGTATATGTAGTATATCAACTATCTAGTGTCCAGGACACAAGCTTTGCGTAGTGTGGCACTAGGTGGCGCTGTGTGTTTAAAAAAAAATAGTAATAATAATAATAATGTGAACGATTTGATAAGCGTTTATTTGTGATGTAAGATTAAGTGGTGTCAGATGGGGTAAAATAGACAGCAGCTGCATGACGATTATTTTGACTACAGTTTAATCAATGAAGCTTCTGAAATAAAGAAATCAAATCATTTTATTATTTCTTGTAAATATTAATAAGGTTTTCCTTCCTGACGCTATAACTCCCGAACGCACGAACCGATTTCCACGGTTTTGCATTCGTTGTAAAGGTCTCGGGCTCCGCTGGTTTATAGCAAAGAAAATTCAGGAAAAATGGTAGGTAGGTAGTAGTAGGTAGGTAGTAGTAGGTAGGTAGTAGTAGGTAGGTAGTAGTAGGTAGTAGTGGGTAGGTAGTAGTAGGCAGGTAGTAATAGGTAGGTAGTAGTAGGTAGGTAGTAGTAGGTAGGTAGTAGTAGGTAGGTAGTAGTAGGTAGGTAGTAGTAGGTAGGTAGTAGTAGGTAGGTAGTAGTAGGTAGGTAGTAGTAGGTAGGTAGTAGTAGGTAGGTAGTAGTAGGTAGGTAGTAGTAGGTAGGTAGTAGTAGGTAGGTAGTAGTAGGTAGGTAGTAGTAGGTAGGTAGTAGTAGGTAGGTAGTAGTAGGTAGGTAGTAGTAGGTAGGTAGTAGTAGGTAGGTAGTAGTAGGTAGGTAGTAGTAGGTAGGTAGTAGTAGGTAGCTTTTTCCCTCTTATGTGACGCAGACGAAGTTGCGTGGGTCAGCTAGTTGGTTGATATAAATGTCAAATTCAAGCTGGATGTTACAAAATTAATGTGTAAACTCCGCTGGTATCTGCAAACTTGTACCACGGTAACATCGGTTCCCTTGGGAGCAAGTAGCGAGTGGAGACAGCCTTAGCGCCACAAATGGCACAATGACGTGTGGCGACTACGACCCGCGGTTACAAGATTATAATGCCACACGCTGGTTGCCAACCTTCTGCTTACGCTCTTTTACTTTAAATTAATTGTTTAAGTATTATGTAAACTGGATAAAAAGGTAATCTTTCCACAGCAATAGTTTTGTGTACATTTTTTCACAGGCATATGCACTGTCGGAGATACAGCTTGTTGTTAACCATTTCTCATCATTATTTAAAAGTTTGATCCCATTTAGCTCTCGATGCCACCTTGACCGCGGAAAGCGACCGACTAAACCGATACGGGCAAATTGTTGGCTGGCTGCGAATCGGATCCGACTAGACTGGGTGACCAATGAATATGATACTAAATACGGGTGTAAAATCTTTCAAAGTCTGGTTCGGAGTAGCATCTGCCATTTTTAGGGTTCCGTAGCCAAATGGCAAAAACGGAACCCTTATACATTCGTCATGTCTGTCTGTCCGTCCGTCCGTATGTCACAGTCACATTTTTCCGAAACTATAAGAACTATGCTGTTGAAACTTGGTAAGTAGGAGTATTCTGTGATGCGGTATTCTGTGAACCGCATCAAGATTTTCACACAAAAATAGATTGGGGGTTCCCCATACTTAGAACTGAAACTCTAAAAAATTTTTTTCATCAAACTCATGTGTGAGGGGTATCTATGGATAGGTCTTTAAAACTGAAATTGGACCTATTCGAAAGAGATACCGCGGCCCCGGAACATAAAGGGCGAGGAAGGAACATGGACGGGTTTTAGCCCAGAGTGGGAGAAGTCATTTGATGATTTCCCATCCTAAAAAAAAAAGGTTTCTAATATGATTTTTTTCTAAAGTGAATAGTTTGAGCGAGGGACACTTTCAAAGTGGAAAAATGAGTGTCCCCCCCCCCCCGTAACTTCTAAAATAAGAGACTGATAAAACTAAAAAAAATAATTTTACCATGTGAACAGATAGAAGTGACAACTCATAGACAATCCGCTATGGCTATGATTTTTGTTCGGCTACGAGTGCTACGAAGCGTTAGGTGACGGTCACGCGACTACCATGATTTTTGTTCACTCAAAAAGTGCTCAACGTGACTTAAAAAGTTTTCTCTTAAAAAAAAACAATTGGGTGCCTCACGACTACGCAAAAACGCACAGTTCAGCAACAATGCCAGACAGCTAGTTCCTGATGCTGGTCATGCTAAACAGCTTAAGGGTGAAGCTTTAGGGTAGCGCGCAAAATTCAAATTTTCTTACGGTTTTTGCAATTTGTAAATTCTCAAAGGTAACATTGAAAAATTCGTTTTTCAACCTTTATGGAGGGTTGTATTGATGGTTTTGATGATTATAATAGGCTAGTTTCCACCGTCAATCAATTGCAAATCTATTTAGTCCGTCAGTTAGAGTATTGGAAAATAATGGACACGTATTTTTTGTTTTTGTAAATCAACAAATATTGACAAAGAAACGCATCAAAACTCGGGAGTGGGGGCTCGTGACGTCAGAACTCACTAAGAATGACACCAAACAGTGACGTATTGGGAATTTTAAAAGCGTCGTATCTTCGTCAATTTTGGTTTATGTGACAAAAAAATACGGGTTAAATATGTTTTGATAATCTAAGTGACGGACTAATAAGATTTTTTCAGTTAACAAGCCTATTCTGTAACTTACAGTCGCGAACGATATTTTCATCAATAAGCAACCTAGCACGGGCCTACAAATTTGTAAAAACGTAAGGAAATTTGAATTTTGCGAGCTAAAAAACGCTTTCACCTTAAATACACGTCGTAGTAAAAGACTTGTACACAATAACTTGACAAGTTTGAGAAACACTTGCAATGCGTAGGTACAGACACGTCTGTTTGTTCGCCGGGACTGCGTTATATTTGCGCAAGCCGGATGAATATTTTCATATTTATACACTCGTTTATTTGTTTAGTTCTTCTCGTATGCGAATCCATAGGCTTGTGCACATTCGTGTGAGAGGTTTTATGTTATATGTAATGAATTCAGAAATTCATTTTAATCGATTTTAAAAGTATATTGTTTTATTTATTTTGTTGGTCAGAGGTCGCAAGCGCTGGGCAAAGGGGTGGGTTCGATTTTCAGATAGAGCAAAATGTATTTTTTTTAGTTTTTCTGTTAAGGAGCGCTCAATAGTAGCCAGTCAGGATTTTGGCCCGATTGATGGCAATAAGCTTCGCCCTATCACAAGGGACTTACTACATTACTGAAGAAATGTGGTACTACTATTAGGTACATTTGCGCCCAACCCTTCAGGGGTTACACGCTTGAAGATATCTCATTCCTGCTGTTGATATTAAGGGGCCGGCGAAACAAGAGTTATGAGAAAAATAAATTTTTTAATTCTTCATATCTCGTCTAAATATCATTGTCCTTTCAAAATATATATTTGGAAACCTAGATATTATGTAATCCAATCGAAATAAATACACATTTTCTTAAGAATGTGTTCGGTTTACGAATTATTTTGGTGCTACGTTTATACAGGGTGTAAACCACCTCATCAGAAAGCCGTTAGCCAAGCATTCTGTACATCAAAATAAGTAACTTTACGCAAAAAAAATTGGTAGAACTCAATGTAACGCACTTAAAACATTGTCCTGATGAATGGATTGAATAGTAAAACAAAAATAAACTTGTATTTAAAAAAAATTGACAAAGAAAGTTGTAACTTTGACCCCCTATATCTCAGTAACTAGAAGGTTCCCAGGTATGGTGTAGAACAAAAACATTATCGCAATGATAGGGAAAACAAGTGTCTTTCGGCTTCGTGAAGAGGTGTTTTACACCCTTTATGAACGGCGCACGCTCCGCCGGCCCCTTAAGCATAAGACACAATCGAAACATTGAAAGAAAATATCTTTGTTGCTATTAAAATGGCATGTTCCGGCAACATTTGAATAATTAATTGCTACCTTTGGAATTTACCAATCACACCAAAATCCAGGGAAGTTTCCATCAAAAGCTACTTGATAAATAAATAACTAGGAGTGTTTCCACAAACACAACAAGGTACATAAACCATTTATACTCACCAATTTGCATGGCAAATACCTGAGGAGCGTGTTACAGAAATTCCCACAAGTTTGTGGACTAGTAACTGAGAACTTGGTACACTGACCGATGTTGCGAGATATTTAGCTGCCACCGTGCTAGCTACTTCTACGAATAGTTGTTTGTTAGATCGTTGTTACTGGGTGGTAGTGTGTCCACAAACAATGGCTCTACTCGTACGTAATAATATGGAAATTTTAGTTAAGCAGCATGTTGCCCTTGGCTAAATAATAACAGCCGCTCGGGTCGATTTTTACGTTAAGTCGTTCTTTCCTGGGTTGGTCTGTGGATGGGTGGCTCCCTTAACATATCGCAGTTTGCTCCGCGCCTCGGAAAGCACGTTAAGCTATTGTTCCCGGCTGTCATTTGTAGATATTTGAAAGTCGTTACAGGTAGTCAGTGGCCCAAAAGTCTGACAACCAGTCTTGCCAAGTGGTATCTTATTACCCAGTGATAACCGGGCTGTGTAGGTCAGATAAGCAGTCGCTTCATGTAGGATACAGGTATGCAGCTGCATCCAGCTAGCCTGGAAACCGACCCCAACATAGGTGGGAAACGGCTCGGCAGATGATGAGCATGTTGCAGTGCTAGAAGTGAGGGGAGACACTGCCTAAGAGTGGGACAGAACAGGTTAGAAAAAAAATGTACCTAAAACATTATCTGAATGCAGCTTTATCTATCTGAACTACCATTATGTAGAGGAATTGTTTGATACTATTTCACTCAAGAAATATTCAGCCGATTTAAAAAAAATCTTGACTGTAAGAAAGTTACATCTTTACCGAGTAACATAAGGCTTAAGTTTTATATTGATATGATGCAAATTAATATAGTTAATAAATGTAATCTGTATCTAAAAAAATAATACAAAAATGGAACTGGAGAGGCAGCTAGCGAACTTTGGTATAAAATGGAGCCGCCGACCGCCGCCGATGTACACGAGGTTGGTAGCACATACCTCGTGAGAATTTCCAAATTAATTTTCACACCCATCTTTTTCCGTGACAAGACTGTCCATTAACCGACAACACGACAATGATGTAAATAATTTTACGGTTATAATATCTCATGTTCATAATTCATCACGGCGAATGTTGAAGCTCATTTCAATAGGTTTAGAAGTAAGAACAAATATACAGTCCACGTTTCTTTATAGTAGTGAGTGCTGGCTACGGACCGTAATAAATATGATGTTTCAATGTTTCCCAATAAACCCCATCAAAGATAGACGCTTGTTTCATTGAGCTAATTCTTCGCCAAACCAAATTGAACCCTATCGTACACAACACCGAGATTATTCGTTAATTAATTACCTTCTTCATTCTGTCGAAGAATTATTATAACTGCACTTAAGAATAGTAATATAATTGATCGCCCACGCTTTGTCAATCACTCCAGACCGATCAGTTTCGGCGAAAGCAAATATTACACTCAAAAGAAGCGAATAATAGAACCGGTGACGCGAGATATAGGAAAACCGCTCCCGAATAAAATGTTGGAAACACCGATTAGTTGAAACGTGTCCAAAAAATCTAGCAAATCGCGAACGATTCACGAAATCGATTGCCCACTCGCAATCCGACTAATGCTCGTTTTTAGAGCATTGAAACGAGCATTTGGGGCATTTCCCTTTACGCGCAAAATACTGACCATAAAGTCGTGTGAATTATTTGTTTGTGAGCGACGGAACTGGACGACATTATAACAAGCCATTGCCGAACGCAAATTCCGATAAACATTGCATAAACTGGTCTAAACGTGTATACTGTTTGCGTTGGCAAATCAGCAAAGTTGTGAAGTGACGAACGATTTCGTGGAAGAATTAACATAGTTGGAAGAATGTATATAGTTGCAATAATAACATTTGCAGACGTTCCTTAATGTATATTCACATTTGGAAAGCTAAAGATCTAGGCCAAAAGATTTGTTTTAGTATTTGTAAGTTTGACAAAGCGGTGTCTACGTCACTTTTATAATTTTTTTCTCAGTAGCTGGATTGAGTTATTTCAGTATGTGATGAATTGCCAAATTAAAAAAAACAAATGACCCTCTCTTGTCAAACACCGGGAGGATTATTAAGGTTATGTTTACCATGACTTCTTATTAATAGAACATAAAAATGTATCTTCTTTCTTTGAACTGCAGATATTATAATACTGTTTCTTTTTTATTGATAATTTTAGCGTTGCTACATAAAGCCTTGATTTTTGGGTCAATTTTAACTTCTTCCATCAGACTTAACAGAGTTGAAGGTGCTCTTAATGTCAACATTCAGCACGAGCTCAACTTTGCTAAAATTCCAACGTGTATGTATGACCACCTCACGACCTCAATTGGACCCAAAACCTAATCTTTAAAGGCTGAAATTTGTTAAATTTACAACATAATATGAAATAAAATATCACTTTTGCATTATAGGAAGATGAGTTAGATAGATAGATAGATAGAATACTCTTTATTATGTACACCATACAAATTAAAATACAACAGTTTTAAACATTTTACAAGGGGTAACACAATGGGCAACAAGGCCCTTGGTAATTTCTGAGCCACAAAATACTTAGTTTAACCGACCGTTTATAAAGTATTCTAAAGTCCATGTTCACCAAAAAGATGACGGACGATTATCTAAAAACAGCTGTTCAAAACACATTTTTTAATGGGAACATGTCACATTGACAGCTGTTTTTAGATAATCAGACTGTTATCTTCTCGGTGAACATGGACCTATGTTTAATAACAATTTTCAAAAGGTTTGTTGTACGGATGTCATATTTGTTAAAGCAACACAATCCGACATGCTAATACAAGCAATGGACAAATGACAAAAATAGAACAACGAAGTGTCGACAATTCTATTAGGTTCGTCAATTTGAAATAAACTTTCTAAGTAACAACAATCAATATATTTCATCTGGACAAAACTCTCAAGATTTCCACTACCACCAACAAAGTTTAAAAAGTATTTGTCGATCTGAAGAACTTTTACCTGAACCAAGTAATTCTTAACAATTAATCCAGCTTCACCGTTCCCTATATTTATACGACCATAAATCGAATTCCCGGAGAATAGTACAAAAACATCGTTCAATTATTCCACTAGGGACGGCAATCCACTTAAACCGTACAGTTGCTAGTGATGAGAATTGAATCGACTTCGACTTCCACTTGCGACTTCAATCGCGTAGAAAAGAATATACTTGTAGATAGTGATTGTCTAGGCATGTTGTCTTCGTTTAGAAGTGCTAGGGAGTTCAGCTTCAAAGAACCTTTACATGTGCGTCATTTTGTCCTGAGTTGGAGCTCCGATATGAATTCCTTGCTCCATCTGCTGTAAAAATGTTGTCTGAGTTGCTCAACACGTTGAAGTCTAGATCAAGATCAAGATCAAGTGTCGGCAAAGATCTCAAAAGACGTCCAATAAAAAAATGTCCGGAAGTCACTGACAAAATCTCCAGCATGTAAATGAAATAAACCACACCCTACATTTTGGTTTACATTATTCACTAGCATACCTAGATAGTAAATAAAAACCAGCAAAATACTTTTTGTATCCAAACAAAATTTGCGATGCACTGTTTAAATTTTAAACAAATTCAGGGTGAAACTCGGTCCTCCGGTTTTAACAAAATAGTGAGGGTTTTTTGAAATACAGTGAATATTATTTAACTGCCGTCGGCAACCATTTTCAACGCAAGACTGGTTGACTAACAAACGGGAACATTTATAGTCGTATGCAAATCAAATTGCATCGTTGCTGAGTCAACATGCGGTGGCTCAGTGGTTAGAAGACTTGGTCAACACAGTCAGTCAGTTGGTCAGTGGTTGTTTTTATAATTTGTACTATATGACAAAAATAGCATGCTATTTAAAAAAATATATCTTTCGATAAGTCCCAACTCAAAAGACATCTAAACTAATCTACGAGTACCTTTATGTTAATAATCATCCCTGTACATCCATTCTCAACATTACATCAGACGTGCAACTCTGTCTTCATCATCAGCATCTGCCTGCCGTTCTCCCAACTATTCTGGGGCCGGCTTCCAGTCTAATTACCAGTATTTTACATGGAGTGACTGTCTATTTAATTTCCACAACCCAGTTAGTACTGGGTAATACGATACCCACGGGTAAGACTGGTTGTCAGACTTTTTGCCACTGACTACCTGCAACGACTGTCAAAGATCTGCAAATGACAGCTGAGACCAACGGTTTAACGTGTTTTCCGAGGCACGGAGGATACTCGGTATGTAATGGGTCACCCATCCACAGACCAACCTAAGCACGCCGTGGCTGATTTATTTAACCTGTTTTTATTTAACCTCGAGCTCTTAACTCGAAAGCCACCAAAATATAGTAGTTTAGCAAAGGAACTATCGCTTTAGGCTATTATTTAAGAATTTTTGTAATGAAGGACAAAGGACTGTTTTTTTAAGTATTTAATTTAGTAAAATACTTTTTGAACTAAGAATCTATTGTACAGCTTTCAGGCAGGAACTTGTTTTATGTAATGTATGCGTTGTCGTACACGTACGTATTCACACACAACCAATATTGACGTTATTTTCGGCATCTGATAGTAACTGTCTTTGTTGCACAAAAACCTGAATAAAACAAAACAATCAAATCAAATATTAACCGCTACTCTAACCAAACTCCATAACAATGTAGCATGTGCTACGCCGCTACGAGCTTACTACGGCGTAGTCTCAGCCGCTACGTCGTAGCACAACTTTATTCAGTTCGTTTGGGGCTTTTTCTTCCCGACTTTCTTAAACAAGTTTTATAAAGTAAAACCAAATGTGTACCGCAGGCTTGTTAGTGTTACAAGCTTTTAACTGAAAGTTGTTACCCTAAATATTTTACTAGGAGAGCATGGAAACAGTCTTGCAAGTTATAAACAAAGATATTTTTTGTTTAGTTTTAACATTGCATATTAATTAAAATACGTAATTAGAGAGCAGCGGTGGCCCAGTGGTGGCGGCCCCGCTTATAAACAGTAAGTCGTGGGTTCTAACCCAGACAGGCGAATTACTTTGTGTAATTTATAACATCACCACTGCTCTTGAAACGGCGAAAAAACATTGTGAGGAAATCAGCATGTCCTACACCCAATCATTCGAAGACATATGATATCTACTAATCCGCACTGGTCCGGCGTAGTGGATTATAACCCATTTCCCCTCATTAAGAAGAGGCCGTGTCCCAGCAGTGGGGATATTATAAGCTGATGATGATGTAAATTAGCAAAAGATATAAAAGTTTCAAAATCAATCAAATTATGACATAAATTCGTTAGCAGCAACAAATCAAATATATACATTACCTACACAAACCCGGATTCCTGTAAAATTGAAACATACTTTCATCGAAGCATTTGAATGAAAAGTTAGTATCAAAAGGCAAACATTAACAAATTACTTCAGAACAATTTGGTCGGGCGAAACGTTCGATTAAAACAATCCAAAGCTATTTGAAATTAGTATCGATTGGTTTCGCGATTCTTTAGCAAGCAATGTTTCACTTTTAGCCTTGAATTAATCAGTATACAGGGTAGAAACGGTAAACGGGGCAGTAAGGGGAGCTAGTAGTTTATTTTTTGCAATTTCAAAAAAAAAACTTTCAGCGGGGCAGTAAGGGGGGACTACCTAAACCGTTGCAGCTACATGAAAATGGTCATCAATAATGTTTCGTAAAATTTTAATCCCCATTCAAAGATTTAAAAAAAACATGCCATTTTGCACAAAACATTTTTGTGATGCCAATCGATCTTGTTTCTAATACTGATCAAAAACTTTTTCGAGACCAACCCAGGATAGAGTACTCAAAAAGTCAGAAATTGCAAAAAACTTTTCCCATAAATTTCATTTGATTTTTAACCATTTTTTTATGTTAATCCATACTGTCTGTAATACTGATCAAAAACTGCTTGCTGCTGCTGATTAGCGAGATTGTGAACTCTCGAAAGATTGTCAAACGAAAATACTGTTTACAAGTATCGAAGTGAAACCGTAATATTGTGAAATGTATGCGACAGAATTCAATTCGCGCGCTGTAGAGAGAGGAGGAGGGGAGGAGGCCTCCTTTCCCCCATGGTACCACTTTCATGAAAAGATGATGCACCATTCCTGAGAAAAACCGATTAATGCAATCTAACCTCAGAACACTTTATATTCGCCTAAAAAGCGTAGTCGACGAAAAAATTGAAATAAAACCGAAATCGGCCTAAACGAGAAAATTTTAATAAAACCTTTCATGATACACTTTAATTATATCATTCCGACAAGATATTGACATACAATCGTCTTGAAAAAATCAATGCAAGATCCCACGAAGAAAAAATATGGATGTATTAGAAATAAGTTTATTGCAACTCCAAAGTTGGAAAATAGTATTAATTTCGTCATTTATTGCACTAATGGTTAAATTCAGTGTAAGATAAAAGAATTAGAATTGAGTAGAAATTGACAAATGAATAATTAAATTGTTCGTCACCATAGAGCTCTACGCTAGGGAATGGGCTACTACAGTACTTTCACAGTTTTTATGTCTTGTGACTGTAACTGTAGCTACATTTAATTTTTCATCTTTGTTTCGACAATTCAAAAGTGCCTGTATGGCCTACTTGAAATAAAATCATGAAACCCGTGCATCAAATTGATACGAAGCATCTTTTTCAAATCAAATTTTAATTGAAATTTTGTATCACTTTAAACCAACAACAAAACTTTTTGCCTTTAAATAAAGTAATTCAAGAACCAGTCCTCTGTAACTTAACTGAGCTAAAAGTTAAGTTTTTTGGAAAAGTTCCAACAACGTCTCGTAATAAAATATTATGTATAATTTCTCTTTAACGAATAAAGCGATGGCTTTTAACTATGAAAAAGCTTTACATACATTACTGGATATATTTTATTAACAAATATAAATACTGTAGTGTCGGATAAAAATAAAGCTGTTTGCCTTGTTTACTTATTGGGTGAATGGAGGGCAAATATGGGCAGCAAATGGACTTTTGTTCGACTAAGAGCGTATTCGATCAAACTTAAGTAGATTGTGTCTTGTTTATAAAACCAAGACTATTCGTGACTAGGAGGAGGAGTCATTCTAAAGTAAAAGTTATTTGATGTAAATTAATCATACATGTGAAGATTAATATGATTTAGCGGCAATTCTGGACGAGAATTAGTTAATTAAGCTACAGCTATTAGGAAATCTTTAGGCTAACCTCTTAACCAAAGTAATCAAGAGAGCAGCATGCACAGGCTACCTACGGAATAAGTTAAAAGTTTTGTACCTGAAGTTTAAAACGTCCAAAATTATGCTTCCAAAACGGTTATCTAACGTGTTTACAAATGCTTGCGATTTTTCAAAGCAAAAAACTAAACCTAACACACAATATTATGTATTAAATAACCTTATATAACCAACTTTTTACCGTATGTTACTCCAAAAAACATACCTTAATTTTTTCTTAACCCAAAAATATATCGGTCATGAATAAAAGTTAGTCATGCATTTACGTATTGGGCACCTAAGGAGCGGTATAAAAAATAAGTGGCCGTTACATGGCCGTATCGACGCGTGTACGGCCATATTTGGCCGGAACAGGGCTATTTATAAAATGCTCGTATCATACAGGGTAACATTATAGCCCTTTTTTAAGGAGATACATATTGAAAGGCTTTGTGGGACAGATTTTGCAAGGTGTATAGATTTTTCCATAGGTTGGGTACTATATTTAATGTAGGTACCTATACCGATTTTCTTGGAAACAAGAATGTTGGAAGTGAAGTGGTTGAGGCGACATTTCTCGACTTGTTCTTGTTTTATTGATATAAATGAAGTGAATGACACCTCATTTAATTTGTGGTAATAATTAGCAGCCTATGGAAAGATGACACGTAGGTAATGTAATCTGAGGTCAGACGAATGTAAAAAAAGAAAATGTTGTTTTAAAATATTGTAAAGATATTTGTGAAGTAACACCTCTAAATGTTATTTCTCTTTACAGGTAAGATTTGTTCAAATCAAATCAAATCAAATCAAAATCATTTATTGCTTTAACCATAATGTGGTAAATGGTGGTAAATAAAATTATAGTAACAATTATGGACCCTGTCGGGCACAGCAATTTTTAAAGTAAATAAATAGAGAGAGGAAAAGCGCTTTATAACTTATACTATTAATCTTTTTTTCCATTTAAGTATATAAAAATCCTAATAGTCTCTAGTAATAATAATAGTCAATATGTTATCATTTCTTATTTATATAATTATGTTTAGAATTGCTTATTTATTTACTAGCTTAAAAAATGTTAATTTTAATAATTTATTTAATATAATTTATTGTGTGCAAGAATATTATAGTTTTTAATTTTGGTTATTTTATTTATTAAATGTCTGTTTTCCATAATTATCAATGATTATTATATTTATCTGTTAAATATTCGTTGACTGTATAATAGCTTTTATTTATTAAGAATTTCTTTAATTTATTTAAAAATATGCTAGTTTTATTTTGGTTTTTTATGTCTTCTGGCAGTTTATTGTAAATTTTTATTGACATAGAATGTGGACTGGATGAGTGTGATTTAAGGCGGGAGGGGGGCAAATTTAATCTATTTTTGTGCCGCAACGAATAATTAGTTTGCATGTCTCCCCGTGTGTTGTAAGAATCTGGATATTTGCGAACGAGTTTACATAGCTCCAAAATATATATATTAACTAAGGTTAGAATTTTATGTTTCTGGAAGTAAGGCTTACAACTATCTGTTGGTTCTACATTGGTAATAATTCGTACTAGCTTTTTTTGCAGGGTAAATAAGGACGGGGCGTCTGTGCTATTTCCCCATAAGATGATACCGTAGTTGAACCAAGCGTGGGCATACGCGCGTTGTTATTGTGCAGTTGCATTAAACGTAATAATCTATAAGGAAAAATTGTACACTCTTTTTACAGAGCAACGCCATTTTGGTTTTTTATTTCACGGTTTTAAGAAAGCGGGCCCTGCGAATAAAACTACTGTTGATTAAGTTTTTTGCAAGAATGTAGTAAGTTTAACAACCAGTTTTACGAAGGGGTGTTGTATTATTCCGTACTTACTGAACTGTGAAGGTCAGATAGACGTAGCCAATATAGTTAAGAAAAATCTGGGCTGATAATGATGGGGTATGAGTAACTCTAGTTTTACAATTAGCAACTCTATTTGTGATGGTTCAAACTTCATTTGAAATACTGTTAGAATAAAGTTCTAATCAGCTTGTACTGTAAAGTGGTTGTTACTTCACTGCGGACCGAATAGTGCGAAATGAGTGGTTTGGATCGATTTACAAAAAATCTATTGAATGGAGTAAAAAAATAAAACACTATGATGCTAATATATTGCTTGTAGAATTATTTGGAAAAAAAAATTAGAATGAAATGTAAAAACCTTAACACAATACATGCTGATGTATTGTGTTATGGTTTTAACTCGTTAAAATATTTTTTTGGAGACAAGGTTGTGATTTTTTATAGAGTTTAATTATTTGTATTATGTATACAAAACACTATCATACTAGAATATATCCTGAAGAATATCATATATTTTATTGTAGTGAATTAGCATATATCCTGAAGAATCTCATATATTTTTCTGGTTTTGTTTATAGCAGTGAATCAAATACTTTCAGGTATTATAAGACTCGCGTTTAGCTTATGTCATTATTCTCTTGCCCTTATCCAAATTCATTTGGTGTCGGTGCAGCATGTCTTCTACTTCCATACTCCTCTATTTTCGTCATCTCATCGTCATCTCATCAGACACTTCATTTCTTACCATATCCTTCTTAACACAGTCCATCCATCGTTTCTTTGGTCTTTTGGGGTGATGTCGGAGATAAAATGAGACGAAGATTATGTACAGAGAATTTGTAATGTGAATAACAAAAATTAGTAAATAATATTATTATATACACGCGAGTATAGTGCGGTCGCGCGGAGTGACGACGAGTGTCGTCGTAGGCGTTTGGCGGTGCTCTGGCGCGGGCGCCGGTCGACTGGCCGTCGCTGCGCTCCCTCTCGCCCCCCCGCCGCGGTGTTCCCCCTGCGGCGCCTGGGCGGCTTAGAGTGTAGTGATGTGCGTTGCTCACGCTAGGGATGTGACGCTACAGGTCTTCCTCTACTCAAATATCCATCCACATTCATACTCAAAACTTTTGTTAAACTTCACTATAAACTCGCGTCTAGCTCATGTACTCGCCTTAAAAGTTTCACTATTACGAGTTCGGTGTAGACAAGACAAGCAATCGTATGTAAAATCAATATCTCAAGTCAACTTACGTCTGTCTAATCAGCAAGTTAACAGTGTAAACGATAACCACAGTCTGGCTCTTGTATGCCTTAACTTTGATTGATCAGTACACATTGAAGACATAATTGTTTGATTAAGGACTGTAGTTTGAAACTGCGAAGTAGTGTGTGTATCGATGTATGTCTTTCAGCGATACAGTTCATTAATCAACTTGTGGATTGTTATTTATCATCTCTGATCTTAATTTTACATTACCATTAAGTTCAAAATATATTTTAAAAATCAAAATGAAAGCTTTTATTTCAAGTGGGTCAGTTACAGGCACCTTTGAACTGAAATTAACAAAGACAACGATGAAATGTAGCTATAGTCCCAGTCACAAGGTATAAAAACTGCAAAAGTTTTGTAGTGGCCCATTCCAAATAAATCGCTGTGGAGAAGAACGGGCAAGAAACTCCATGGACACTCTTTGAAATCAGAATGTTTTTTTTGCTAGCCTGCATAGTGTCTCACTACTGGACCAAGTCCTCTTCTGTCTCCTTCCATATATCTTTGTCTTGTGCGATGTCCGGCCATGTTGTCCCTGCAAACGTGATCGGATCCTAAATGAGAAGGCATCAAAATAGCACACAGCAACAACAAAAAGATAGGATTCGATATTTTCCAGTAAAAGATACAATATGATGCGATACGCCGATATCAGTAAGTAATCCCCCTAACGCTAACCATTTTCTATTAAATTGAATAAGCCGATATGTCGCAAAATAATTTCCATACTTGGCTGCACGTACACATTTAAAACAATATGTCGTTAATTACATACTTTGACGACACGAATGGCGCAGCGGTAGTGAGGCTACCTCACGTTCTAAGGGTCCCGAGTTCCAATCCCGGTAGGAGCAAATGTTTGTATGATGAGCATGGATATTTGTTTCCGAGTCATGGATCTTTATATATATATTTGTTTCCGAGTCATGGATGTTTATTTATATATTTGTTTCCGAGTCATGGACGTTTATATATATTTGTTTCCGGGTCATGGATGTTTATATGTATGTTACGTGCCCTGCCTACACCAAATCGACCGAATAGCGACATGATAGCTATTTACGTACAACGGATGTTTCCACGCAAAATTGCAACACGCCGACTCTGCTGACTCGACGCCTCGTGCAGCCGTCGGCCACCTACTTCTATTCTGCTGACAGCGCATCCGCAATTTCGCAATCGTTTAGAATTATATTTTTGTAATCATTATTGGTACTTCGGAACTAGCATCGTCCAAGTCTAGACGTAAGATTTAACATAAGTCAACCATTGTAATTTAAACGTAATTAAACGCTTATTTAAATAAACTTGGGTTTTTTCCTAGTCCTCCGGCTGTCACCTTCGTAATTTGTATAATAAGTATGTATTTACAAACAAAGAGTATATATGTAGTATATCAACTGTCTGGTGACCACGACACAAGCCTTGCTTAGTGTGGCGCTAGGCGGCGCGGCGGCGCGGAGTGTAATGTCCAGCGATATTTATTTGCATTTATTTCAGACAACTCCATACAAACGCCTCCCAAATATTAACAATCTAAATAACTAGCATTTAACCAATCTAAATAGCCAACATTCAATGTGCATTTAACTAATCCGGTAGCCAGTCATTTGGTTAACTATAGCCCGCTTCAAATATGTTGAGTTTGTGATTGTGGAATGTTATTTGTAGTTTCTATCAATTTGAATGTTGAAGAACGTACTTAGTAATGTGGTACTAAAATACGTTGGTAACGATAGTTATGGTTTTGCAACTTTTTTGAAGACAAGTTCTTTAAAACACACAAGATACTGTATCGCTAACTTTACAGATTTTTGTCTACTCGCCAAAAGGCCAATGACTCATGACAACTAGAAAATAAATTACACACAGCCCACGCTCATAAAATCGTATTCTAAGCGAGGACCAGAATGTCGAAAACTTTTATGCCATTCATTTGAAAAGTTACAAGGACATGATTAATAACAATGTTACGTGAAATTTCACAATTTTTGACGAAGTTATCAAAATGTAAGCCTATTCAACATAGGCGTGAAAACATTTTCGTTTTTCCATTTTCTATGTATACGCATGGGGGCCTCGAATTTTCTTTTTGAATTCCCCTCAACACGTCTATATGCATACAAATCCATTCCTGTGTAAAAGGAGATTTTTTTTTTTGGGCCCACCTGGACGTTGCATTTATTATTCATAATAACACAAAAAAATAGAAACCATTTTAATATAGTATTAAACGGAATATTACGTAGAAATGTAAACGGAATCTTAAAATCATAATAAATAAGCTAGGTTATGATATTTTTTTGCGAGCCAAATTATTCCTGTTGTGGTCAATGTCATTTGACAGCTAATACTTACGTGAATAGGGGCGTTTTTTTCCTAAAAAAAGTACGGTACCTACCCGTTGGTATTCACATCTGCTATATTTATTATAGGATCAGAAAGAGCATAAAAATAAATATTGTTAAACTATGAGCATTTTTAATGCTATTTTTAAAGTTTTGACATTTAACTTTATTGTTTTGACATTTACTTTTTCTGTTTATTTTGGTTTTCGTTAGTGGTTTTGCAGATTTTTCGCATTTACTTCGTTTAGACAAAGCGTAGCTAATTTAACCACTAGAATGTAGAGGTTATAAGGAAGAAATCACTGTGAGTTTAATATTATTAAATGCTACAATTTATGTGGGTGGCCAAATCCCCGAACAAAAAAAAATTGTCTCCTTTCAAAGTCAGGGCAAAATGAATGTGAATATTGCTTGTTTTTTTCTATGTTCGTCATTACTATTAAAACGTACGTTGTCTTATCCATTATATCTACAGAATGGTTGTTAAACGGGCGATGAAGTCAACTTTTACTTGTGATTTAAGCTTTACTTAATTGCTGTCTAAACTAAATAATGATGCCTTGTGAGAACCTTAAGCTGTTGGTGCTGGCTGTCGTTTGTAGATCTTTGACAGTCGTTACAGGTAGTCAGTGGCCCAAAAAGTCTGTCATCCAGTCTTACCAAGAGGTATCGTATTACCTAGTACTAACTGGGTTGTGGAGGTCAGATGGGCAGATGCTCCATGTAAAACATTAGGTATTCAGCTGCATTCGGTTAGACTGGAAGACCCCAACATAGGAAAAGGCTAGGCCAATGATGATGCCCTGTGAGGACTTCATCATAAATTCAATCAGCTCAAGTCTAAGCTCCTTTGCCACTAGAAACAAAAAACATGCAGTCGTTCTTCAAAAATTATATTCGTAGATTTTCGGTACATATCCGCACTTATCCGCAGTGGCTGCGTATATATCTGCGAATGAATAGCCGTACGTGCGTGTTTAAACCACAAATCATGCGCTGTATCGCGGCCCGAAATAAATGTGAGCCATTACGAACGCACACGAATATCACCGCCAGTGGCTGACCGTCACACCGATGCCAAACAGGATTAAAACATAACTTTTTGATGAAAGTCAATCAAAATACGTTGTTTATTATTGATACTTTTTGACGTGACAACGTCTTATAAATTGGTTTGCCGGGTGACACTTCAAGAAACTGCGTTACGCTCCGCTCACGTTATGCGCTCACAATGAGAGCGAGTGAGAGGCACGCGTCCCTTCCACTCGGGCATGGTTAGCCCGCCTAAGAGCGAGAGAGACAGACATAAAAAGTGAAAGGCACGCGTCCCTTCCACTCGAGCACAGTTAGCCCGCCTAAGAGCGAGAGAGACAGAGCGAGAGAGAGAGAGTGAGAGAGACAGGCATACACACCGGTTCATTTCATCCTTCTTCCTACTATACGAATGAATATTCACATTAAAATTATTTTACCACTCAAAGTCGTTGTCACGTAAAACTTTCGCCCGTATACCGACTTTACAGGCAACCAATTTTGTTAGCTTGAAAGAGTTCCAATATGTCAGTTAGTGTTGTAGCAGTAGCTTGCCGCTCATTCATAGACTTTGATTTTTTACTTTTGCCGGATTTTCAAGAAACAAAAAATTACATCTGTACGATTAAAAAAAGGGGATTTTTATTATGAAGACAGAATCAGTCAAGATCGTTACCGTACTGGCGAGAGATTTCAAGTGCCTGGTTCATTCGATTTGAATCCGTCGCAGATCTTCTGAAGACTTTGGGTTACCAGAAATTCCGTTAGTTTTTCAATTGCAAGCTAACCGATCTTCAGCATAAAACTAACATTTTACTACCATCTCCGAAAGATAGGTAAAAATGACTATGTGAAAAATCGTCTGCTCACCGTGTATGACAAGACCGACGTTAAAAACCATCGATAAATACTCAGTGGTTTGGAGTTGAGTGATCGGAAAAAAACACAGATGTGTAAATATAGTAGCTTGGTGTATTGAGGATTGAGCAGCTCTACCGTGTACCTACCCACGCGCCGTGTTGCACTTTATGCTGCAGATAAGCTCGCTGCGATGGAAGACAAGATGGTAGAATATATACGAACCTACAGTAGTTACTGCAGTGTCCACAACTTCACAAGATCCAGTCTAGATTTTATATGGCCCGCTAGGGCCGAAGCCTGCCGGGGTTGCGGGCCTGTTCGAAAGAGATACCGCGGCTCCGGAACATAAAGGGCGAGGAAGGAACATGGATGGGTTTTAGTCAGTAAGAGTCTCATACTCCCTCCCGCTCCGCCCAGAGTGGGAGAAGTCATTTGAAGATTTCCCATCCTAAAAAAAAAGGGGGTCTTATTATAAATGAAAACGTGTTGTTGGCCCTATCTCTACAAAAAATTGTAATCATACTTTTTATTTAGAACTAGCTGACCCGCGCAACTTTGTCTGCGAGTGAGGGTTAGTTTTTTTTAATAAAAAATCCTATGTTACTTCTAATACCTCCAAGAATATGTGTACAAAAATTCATGATGATCGGTTGAGTAGTTTTCGCGTGAAAGTGTTACAAACAAACATACATTCACATTTATAATATTATAGGATGTATGTCTTCCAAATAAAAAAGATGGCTGACTACAACTTATCATACAGTCTCTTCACGAAGCCGTTAGCCAAGCACATCAAACAAAGTAAATGATTGGTGCAAAATGACTTTTTTGGGCTGAAAAATCACATTATACGGTAAAACTCAATGTAGCGCACTTGCAAAACATTGTGCTGGTTGAGGTTTGTTCTGTTGGTTGGGATGGATTGGATGGTGTGGGGGGGGGGGTGGAGGTGTTAATAGTAAAGTTCTTACACAGTATTCCTTATACTCGTATCTACATTAACACACCGCGAATTTTAGAGGCTTAAAAGAATATTTTTTAAGTGTTGCAATATTCGTGTGCCAATATTTATAAGTCGAGCTACACGATAACTGACAAATGCTTGCACTGACTGGACAGGTCCACTCAAATCTGTGTGGTTCTTTCTTCAAAAGACCATCTCAGACACTAATCTGCATAGTCCTCATGTGAATTAAGCAAGATTGTCTGGACTTTAAAAGAGACTGACCAATGACCTCTGAGTTTGTTTCGGCTGTTTCTTCTCATAGTCAGGTACGAAACACCGGCCCCATCTAGTTTAAAAAAAAATGACGTGTAAAAGTGTTTGAGAAAACATACTTGCTGAATAAATATCATTTTTATCATTTATCAATATACAGTTTCCCCGTTTTGACAATTATGACAGGCACGTCACTTATTTTAGATGTCCCAATATTGGGAACAATATCTGTATACAGAGTAGTTCCAAATACAAAACTTCTGAAAAAGTTGGAACTTTGACCCTAACCAGACCCCGTATTCACAAACGTTCGACTCGTTTCCGATTCGACAACTCGTATATCTGTCTTCTTCTGGCATTACGAAAACGACCGAGATAGACATACGACTTCCCGAATCGGAAGCGAATCGAAGCGCTGTGAATACGGGGGCAGAAGGACCGCAGGTATGCTTTTTCAACAAAAAAAGATTGCTATAACCCCATCATTGATGAGAAGAGAGAGAATAAGTAACATTCGGCTTCGTCAGAGACTTTTTACACTTTTTATGAATTTACTTTTCAAGTTAAACTACGGTGTCACAGTCAGCATTAAACACAAAACAAAAACGTAAATCTCACATTGACCGCTCCACCTGCTTACATTAAGTCGACGGAACATATTCTGTGACATTGGGAGGGTGTGACGAAATAAGCCAGGCTTCATGAAACGAGAGAAAAGGTCTGTCAGTTTATTATTATATTCTTTGTTAATTTTTAACCCATTTAGGAATTACAGAAAGTTTTTATTCATCAAATTCAATGGATTTTGATTGTTGAAACACTTTTTCTCTGTAGGAACGTAATCATCATCATCATTTCAGCCGCAAGACGTCCACTGCTGGACATAGGCCTTCCCCCAAGTGTCGCCACATTAATCAGTCCCGTGCGACTTACATCCAGCGGATCCCCGCAACTTTCACCAGGTCATCGGTCCACCTAGTGGGAGGCCTTGAAACGCAAGCTTCCCGTCTTTCGGTTTCTGTTGGAACGAAAAAAAAACCCGCATTTACCAATAAATAAATAAATACTCAATACTCAAACTTTATTTGCATTCCATAATGTGTACTTAGGTGGTAAATTAAAAATGAGATCATTATGGACCCTGTCGGGCACAGCAAAAGACAAAGATATAGTAGGAGAGAGGATAAAGGGAAATATCTAGTAGCTAGGCTAGTGTCGTGGACACCAGATAGTCGATATACTACATTTTTGTTTGTAAATAGATAATTATTATACATATAACGTCCATGACTCGGTAACATTTGTTTATACATAATTAAATAATAAGTGTATAATGTCCATGCTCATTACACAAATATTTGCTCCTACCAGGATTCGAACCCGGGACCCTAAGAACGAAAGAACTAAGAACGTAAAGCAGCCCCTCACTACCATTGCGCCATTCGGGTCGTCAAAACCAATCATCGTAAGTTGAGGACATATTACGGGTGGCGTTGGTTATTTCAGTAACTGTCAGCGAAGAAGACACAATAGTTAAACAATGGCGTTTGACCGATACGGTCAGGCTTGACAGCTCAATTTGTTTAATTTTATTTATTGTGGGACAATAAACAGCTACAATATAAATAATTTTAACAAATTACAGTGATACACACATGTACGATTAGTATTAGCAATATTGCAGTCAACTACATTACCGTATGTTAACAAAATTAAGATCTAAGTAACGTCAGGTCGTGGTGGCCCCCGGCAACCGTAGGCGCGGGCCTGTGGACGGTGAGCTATGGGCTAGCTCGCCGTCCGTCCATCTTATGATGGCAGGCCGTGGCGACGACGGCGCGTTCAGGTTCCACGCGCGCCTCAAAGAAATGTCAGCATAATGGATGGGCTCACAAGGGCTGAAGCCTGCCGGGGCCGCGGGACTGTTTGAAAGAGATACCGTGGCCCCGGAACATAAAGGGCGAGGAAAGAACATGGATGAGTTTAGTCAGTAAAAGTCTAACACTGGTGTCGATTCTGTTGTGCACAAACTAAACTTAATTTAGGCTATTGCTATCTTTTTCTCTCTAATAAAACGAGAAAGAGACGGACGTAATTTAGAGCTGTCAAATTTAATTGGAACTAATATTTCAATACAAATTAAGGGTGCACATGTCGACTAAAGACACGGCGAAGCGCAAGGCATAAACTATGTAGTTTGACATCTCTAACTTAGTTCATAGCTATAGCCGTCCTTTTCTCGCTCTGCCTTTTATTAAAAGATAGTAATAGCCTAAATTAAGTTAAGTTTGTGCACAACAGAATCGACACCACTCTCTCTCGCTCCGCCCAGAGTGGGAGAATTTATTCAATAATTTCCCATCCGAAAAAAAGGTAACGTCAGGTAAGATCAGGTCTAAAACTAAATGGCTTAAGCTAAACAAAAGCACATTTCCCAAATACAGTGTCGTCACACAATAGTTGTCACTCAATGAGATACTAATATGGTATGTTCGTTTTGTATTACGTCACACATGGCGCAATAACATACAATTACGTTTACCGACGATGTAATTAAAATGTTTGCGTGTAATCAAAGAGAATACGGGCTCAACGTGTCAGTTAACTCACTTTGAAACAAATGGTTTCGGTTTAAATATAGTTTTCTGGTATTTATTAAAACGCTTATTTTGTTGCAAAACGGATATAACGGGTTGTACTACTAGGTTGAAACTTTAAAGTCCATTTTCTATAACTTACTTACGTTTACTGTCAGTTAATCTGCCTACTCTCTTGTCCGTGCCACTTACCTGTCACTTTATTCATAGAAAAATAAAAGCAAGCTTTTCTGTGACGTTTTGTCTCTATCGGTCGGTATTCAAAATGTCAAACAGACAGTAACCTACCAATATCTGTTGGCAGGTTATTGAAAATGGCTGCAAATCTTCTTCCTCGTTCATGATTCCTATCTTATCTTATCTATTTCTTGCTTAGCCCAAAATTCTGCCATTTTGATAGCAATAAAGTGACGTCGGACCAGTCCCTCAAATTTCAGATGGAATTGCACAGAACAAGCAGAACAGGAGGTGAGGAATTGTCAGCGGTGTGACTCCGCTATCACATTTTATTTCATCGGAATGCCGTAAACAAAAATGGAAGTCGTGTAAAATATGCTGGCACAGTGAGTAGACTATGAAGATAGAAAAGTTTGGCTATTGGTATTGTTTTCGTCTTTGTCACGTATAGCGTTTCTAAAGATCACTGTGTCATTTACCCCAGCATATTTAAAATAACGCTAAGTATAAACATATTTTTAACAGTCGTCTACAAATAAATTCCAAGTTGAAATCGATATAAAAGTTTATGACCGTTGTCATCATAGCGAGTGTCTGCGTGCCAAATCTAAGAGAGTGCGATTAACTTTAGTAGCGTAAAAGTAGAACAAATAATACTACTTTACGATTGTAGGAAAACAAGAGTCTATCAACGGTGTAGGTAAAAGGACCAAATGCTAATGTTACTTTTTCAGAGTTCCGTTGCCAAAAAACGGAACCAAAAAAACGGTGCCAAAAATTGGAAACCTCAATATCATTTTTGAAGACCTATCTATACATACCCTACAGGTATGGGTTTGATGAAAAAACAAATTGAGTTTCAGTTCAAAGTATGGGGAACCCCAAACATTTATTGTTTTTTTTTTTTTCTATTTTTGTGTGAATTTCTTGATGCGGTTCACAGAATATATCTACTTATCAAGTTTCAACAGCATAGTTCTTATAGTTTCGGAAAAAAGTGGCTGTGACATACAAACGGACACAGACAGACAGACAGACGGACAGGCAGACGGACAGACATGACGACCCAAATGGCTCAGCGGTACCGAGGCTGCCTTACGTTCTTAGGGTCCCGGGTACTAATCCCGGTAGGAGCAAACGTTTCTGTTATGAGCATGAACATTTGTTTCCGAGTCATGGATGTTTATAAGTATAATAAGTATGTATTTACAAACAAAAAGTATACATGTAGTTTATCAACTGTCTGGTGACCATGACACAAGCCTTGCTTATTGTGGCAGTAGATGGTGCTGTGTGTAACGTCCAGCAGTATTTATTTATTTATAGTGTCGGAGGTTTTTTAAATTAATTTTACTTGTTTTCTTCTTGCTTTTGATTGTGACTTCGCCGCGCGGATGTCGGAAATGATTTCACAGAAACGTACCTACTATAATGACATATTTTCCGTAACCTAATCCCGATATTCTACCTGAGTCAAATCTCAACTAAATCAGGTCAGAAGTTAAGATGTGAAAAGACAGAGTTTCGCAAACTTTTGCATTTATAATATTAGTAGGATAACCTTCCTCGATAAATGGACTATCCAACACTAAAAGATTTTTTCAATTCCAACCAGTAGTTCCTGAGATTAGCGCGTTCAAATAAACAAACAAACAAACTCTTCAGCTTTATAATATTAGTATAGATTACCTATCAAACGAAAAAAGATTCAAAATCGGTTCGTCCATTTAGGAGCTACGATGCCACAGACAGACACACACACACACACACACAGTCACGTCAAACTTATAACACCAAGTCGTTTTGCGTCGGGGGTTAAAAAATAGTATCTCACAAACAACTTTAGCAGTTTGTAGCGAACTGGCAAGAGAAGTAGGCGGCTAAAACCTTTGTAGCTAGATTAAATTAGCAACGTTGTGTTAATGGCTACATTTGGTTGATTCCCGCCGCAAAACCCTGTAAACACATCCCCGAAATAGAATCCGCATAAAGTGAGGAACTTTGATGTTAGGTACAGGGATTATGTTAGATTTCAGTAAACGTCATATTGTTTTGAGGCCCTATGAAGCTCACACTACAAATAAAACTACTACAAGTACATCGAACAGCAACAATTCACCTCTTTTTTAGGATTCCGTTGCCAAAAGAAAAACAGTACCTTTATAAATTCATCAGTCCCTCTGGCTGTCTGTCCGTACGTATGCCATATTGTGTGAGTACTATGTTCTAGAAAGCTATCATTCACTGGAAACCTACTTTAGTTTTTGACTTGAATGTGCCCTGGCGGTTGAGAGTATGTCATGCTCACTCAAATCTCTCGCTGATGATGGCGCGTGTGTCGGACCATTTAGCTCCCTTCAAAATGGTTGAGCTCACATAATTTACCATCTCAACATGATTGATGTAACCAAGATTTTGTAACAATAATTTGATTTAAAAGAGTGTCCATGGAGTTTCTTGCCCGTTCTTCTCCATAGAGATCTACGTTAGGGAATGGGCAACTACAGTACTTTCACAGTTTTTATGTCTTGTGGCTGGGACTGTAGCTACATTTAATTTTCATCTTTGTTTCGACAATTCAAAAGTGCCTGTTATTGGCCTACTTGAAATAAATGCTTTGATTTTGATTTTGGTTTTATGATTCAGTCATTTTACTCCGAGACCGTTGAGAGAGACACGAAAGTGATGAGAAATTACGAAAAAAATAGGGGTCCATAATCTACACTAATATTATAAAGAGGAAAACTTTGTTTGTTTGGTTGTAATTAATAAACTCAAAAACTACTGTGCCGATTTCAAAAATTCACCATTGGAAAGCTACATTCACCCTGAGTAACATAGGCTATATTTTATCCCCGTAGTCCCTCGGGAACGGGAACTACGCGGGTGAAAAAGCGAGACGTCCGCTAGTTGTATAAAAATGTTTAACTAAAAATTGAAGTAATACAATCCTACGTATTCAGCTGATAAATTTTTCGCGATTTCAGGTTTGGTCCCATAGTAAAAGTCATTTATTATCGTGAACACAATCACGTGTTTAAGTATAAATAATAATAATAATAATAAAATTAAATTAAATTTATTGTGTCAAATACTTAGTTTACAAATAGTTGTGTTCGGAATCTTCTTTTAGACAAATAATGCCTGTAGTAGAAGACTCCGCCCCTCCCTATTTTGTATAGCGTGATAGTTAACACAATATTTTAAAATGTAAAAAATTAGTTTAGAATATTAAGTCTAGGCTAACAATAATAACAAATTAAAAACATAAAAAAAAAAAACAAAAAAGATTATACTTAAAGATTGTGAGTGTGCGTGTGAGTGTGTTTGTTTGAGAGCGTGTGTGTATGTGTGTATGAGCGTGTCTTTCTGAGTAAGTATCGTACACTTATTGCCAGTCACCCTGTGTTAGGGGTTAATCACTAGCTCTTAGGAATCGAAACGCTAAGATGACATTTAACCAAAGCTCTCACAGGAAAATAAATAGTCGAGAAAGCAACAAGAATATACCTGTCGCGCTGCATTTAACAAACAGACGCAATTCGCTACAGATTTACTTACTCACGGTCCAAGTTGCAGTATCCATTGTTATCTAGATTTAGTGCAAGCTTTTTGTCATAACTTCTCTCTGTACAGTTGGCACAGTCAAGTTTCCTTCGACCGTGAGTTTTAATCGCTCGCCACTAGTTAAGTTTGTTACTTTAAGTTTAAGTTTAAGTTTTAAGACTTTTGGAAGACTAACTCATTTGTGAAGATTGTTTAATCTTATGTCAGCGGTACACAGGCATTAGTCTCTTAGACAGAGTTTTCAGTCTCTCAATTATTTCATGGAACTGAATATAACTACAGAGTTGTATTGAGTTGTTTCTAGGTTAATATTTATATATACGGTTTAAGAAATATATTTCACTCAAAAAGAATACAATTATTCACTTCTATGAGGAAACACATACAAATTACGATACAATTAAGCGACGGTTTCGCTTGGTAATAAACTAAGTTACGGAAAACACACAAGAATGCAAATACAATTTATAAATTATTCAGGTGGTGCTTTAAGTTGGGAGTGACTTCGATTCTTTGATAACTTTAGGTAAAGAGTTATACGAGTTCGGCCCCCTCATATTTTTTTTTGTTTTGTCATCTTGATGTTATAAGTTAATACCGTACCTACTCATAAAATCCAAACTGTTTTTTTTTTGTCTGAAAGTTTTGCTTATACGTTTTTATATTTTACAAATACCCTCACAATTGTTGTAATCAAGTCACAAAATGTCCAAATAATTACCCACTGTATAGTTTTAATATCCAAACTCATATTTATTAATCTTAGTTCATTTAACAACTAAATGTTAGTTCTGTATTATTGTGAAAGTGTGTGAGTGTTTGTGAACGAGGAAGACTGTCCTGCCGTGATACAGTTTTCACTAGTACGGAGGTCAGTGTGAATCAAGACCAAAGAACCGCATAACCTACACAGGTATTTATAGTACGTAATTATATTTGTTTAATAGCAGACACAAATCACAGGATTGTTGCGATTTGTATGTTAAGGTTGTTCTTTTAATGATTAATAAACTTTTTAAACTTTAAACTTCATATACGACAGTCTTTCTACCGTAGTTTGTCCTCGGTGCTCTTAATATGATTAGCTGCCTCGTAATCCGCTTCTGAATTTGCATTCTTTTTGTAAATGTTATTTGTGTATGTATATCTCTATTAATTATTTTACGTACAAGTATGCAATTGTTATATTTATAAATTTGGTCAATATCCATTAATTTTATTTCTTTGAGAACCTTTTGAGTAGATGTTAAATAATCAAAATTGAATAAGAGATTTTATTTTGAGATGTTTGTAGCTTTTTAAGGTGAATACCTAGAAACAACAAGCCTCATTCATCAAGCATTATTACTTGATGATGATTAAGATAATGCCGATTTGACGACTCGAATGGTGGAGTGGTAGTGAAGCTGCCTTGCGTTCATAGGGTCCTGGGTTCGAATCCCGGTAGGAGCAAATGTTTGTGTGATGAGCATGGACATTTTGTTTCCGAGTCATGGATGTGTGTATGTATAATAAGTATGTATTTACAAACAAAAAAGTATATATGTAGTATATCAACTATCTGGTATCCACGACACAAGCCTTGCTTAGTGTGGCACTAGACAGCGCTGTGTGTTAATGTCCAGCGATATTTATTTATTTATTACTAGCTTCTGCCAGCGGCTTCGCCCGCGTGAAGTTTCATAACTGACCCATGGGATGTGCTACCGGGATAAAAAGTACCCTATGTGTTAATCCAGGTTGTAAACCATCTGTGTGCAAAATTTCATCCAAATCCGTTCAGTAGTTTTTGCGTGAAAGAGTAACAAACATACATCCATCCTCACAAACTTTCGCATTTATAATATTAGTAGGATTTATGCTTGTACTTTAGACATAATATTGATATTCTGAGGGGAGTTAAGGTAAGTGTCGACCTGTCCGCATCGTACGCGGACGCAACGCACTAAACGGATAGTCGGATCGCATTCTTTACCTAGAAAGTCACTGATCCGCACCGTACGGATCGTTCGGATCTGTTCAACAATACTACCATCCGTCTGATGTGATGCGTCCGATGCGGACAGGTGGACAATTACCTTCTAGTTTAAACCAGCAACAAGCCGAAGCTGCGGCGGTGAGCGTTAAACACATCTGCGACGATAAGCTTGCGTGAGGCCGGAGCCCCGCAGCACCGGAACCGTGACAGAAACCATGCCTGCTGCATGATGCCTGCTCGTTTGTATGCTACATGCTTGCTTGCATACTATATGCTTGCTTGCATGCTGCACGGTTGCTTGCATGCTAGCTTGCTGCATGCTTGCTTGTTGCATGCTTGCTTGCATTGCATGCTTGCTTGCATTGCATGCTTGCTTGCTACATACTTGCTTGCTTGCTGTATGCTTGACGCATGCTTGCTACATGCGTGCCGCATTCTTGCTGCAAGCTTGCTTGCAGTGCAGGTCAACGCCTACATACGATTAAACATTTACATAGAATAGGACTTATGACTTTTATTGAAAACGATTTTATGTCTTTTGCATATTATTGATTGTAATACTTATGACAAACGGATTTAGAGCTAATTATATTTAGGGATTTCAACTTTATGGCATATGATATTATGTGATTTAAAGTTCGGGTAAATTATCATTAGAACGAATGATGATTATGACAAAAAACTTTTGTCATTTTAGATTATGGATTAAAAAGTTAGTTAATACGATAGAGAACCCTACTGAGTCCTCCATGGTCTCAGCCATGACCACTAACTATATCGTCGGCAAACGGAAGCTGCCACTTAAGTTTGACAAATTTGGCAATTCTTCAGGCTACTTCGGTGACCTTTTTATTGTTTTTTTTTGTTTTAGGATGGGAAATCATCAAATGACTTCTCCCACTCTTTTTTGGGTTAAGTGGGTAGGGTAGAAGATGGAGCATTGTTTGCAACATACAGCTAGCTCCACAACCACACCCCACGGCTAAGTTAAACCCCTTTTTTTCTCCCACTCTGGGCGGAGCGGGAGGGAGTGTCAGACTTTTACTGACTAAAACCCATCCATGTTCCTTCCTCGCCCTTTATATTCCGGGGCCGCGGTATCTCTTTCGAACAGGCCCGCAACCCCGGCAGGCTTCGGCCCTTGCGGGCCCCTCCCCTAATGCTGACATCTCTTTGAGGCCTAACATCTCTTTGAGGCTACTTCGGTGACCTTGGTTCTCGCGGATGTCTTCATTTCTGATTCGATCACGCACGAAAACTCCAAGCATAGCCTTCTCCATTGCCCTTTGGGTGACTTTAAGCCTTTTGATAAGGCCCATTGTGAGCGACCACGTTTCGGTCCCGTATGTAATCACTGACAACACACGCTGGTCATAGACTTTCGAAAACTATATTTTAAGCGTTTAAAGTTTAAACCAGTCCATGAATGTCGCGTGAATCGTGCATGCATATGTGAGCGAGTGGTTGCATTGCCTACAGTCTGCGTGAATACTTCATGCCTGATGCCGGGGATCAGCGACGCGCTTGTGAATTCTTGATAGCGAATGTATTGGAAGCGCAGTGATTAAGTAAAACCTCTGTATACGCGGTGAATCATTGAGGAAATTACAGGAATATGAAGCGATTCCGTTTTGTTTTTAATGTTAGTGTTGAATGTTGCGTGATTCTACGTGTGATGACTCGCTTGGGCCCTGTTCCCACTATGTTGTGACGATTAATAAATATAAACATTTTCTTTTAGTATTCAAATAAGGACCGCAAAGTTTTGTATTAGTTTTTGCCACTAGTGCCGTGTTCTTGATAAAAATTTAACCAAATAACATTGCACGAAAGGTCTCCGTTACTGAACAATCCTTAATTGTTTAATTACATAAATAACAGGGACCCTTGATTCTACGTGTGATGACTCGCTTGGGCCCTGTTCCCACTATGTTGTGACGATTAATAAATATAAACATTTTCTTTTAGTATTCAAATAAGGACCGCAAAGTTTTGTATTAGTTTTTGCCACTAGTGCCGTGTTCTTGATCAAAATTTAACCAAATAATATTGCACGAAAGGTCTCCGTTACTGAACAATCCTTAATTGTTTAATTACATAAATAACAGGGACCCTTGTTATGAGTAAAACTCGGTGTAGAACTCGGTGAGACTGGTAGCCAAAACCAAAAAGTAAAATAAATATACCCGTTTTAAATATCATCCAAAATAATATTACATTTTCTTACTAAAATATTTTCATAACATTAATTTTCACCCACTTCACAGCCAATCAATACTTAGGCCCAACTTTCATTACTAGGGAAGATTAAAAACAAAAGATCGTATCAAGGCGTTCTTAAAGTCTAATGGCGTTTTGAATAGCCAGCTCGCAGCTGCCGATAATGTGTTATCAATTAATCATTCTCGCTTGATGGATGAGGGCGTAAACAACAGTTCGCCAGATTTTTAATAAGCACTTAATGTGAAGATCGGAATTAAGATTTTCGTTTCCTTTTGCGAGGTTTTGCTGGTCATTTAGATAAGGAAAAAATGTTTTACTTTCATGTTTTGCTTTTATAATTAAAGAGAGTAGGTTATAGCGATTGGGCTTTGGAAAATATTTGTGTTGAGATTATGATTGATGATTGATAAACCAATCTCGAGTGTGATACGGTTTTTTACCTAACACTGGTGGTACCACGGGCTTTAAATCTTTTTTTCTAAAACATAAATATTGTCAATTTTACAAAATGATATGTTATGAATAAACAACAAAAAAATTACGCCGATGATTAAAAAAAACTCTATTTAGAATAATATTTTTCCATAAGTTTGTGGGTATGCTTTAACTTACAACCTTTCAACATTGAAAAACATTAACAGATGTATTATGTTCAAGTTATTTCTTTTTTATTCCAAAAATACCCTCAACCGACGTATTCGACCTTTGAGTTCCACTCACGCACAAAAAACCCACAACGAAACGACAAGAACCTTAACAAATATTTCAAAGCTAAGCTTTCCTTCGTTCCTGGTCAATAGCTCCCGAATTTGAGTCCCGCTCCCGAATTTGAATCCCACTCCTTGTACAAACAGGCCACTCGATCATACTCACCAATCTACATGGGTTTTTAAAACTGGACAAGGACGTGTCGGAATCGCACACGAAGGGTTCCGTACTGCTGCAATATTCATAAACATACTTTATTTATTTAGTTAGTTACCTTGTCAATGTTTGTGTTTACTCAGGTATTGTGTATTGAAAATAGCATCATGTTTATGAAATTCTTATGGCGAAATGTGTCATTCTACTACATAATTATTATTTTTGTCATCTTTTGAACCAAATCTACCGCAAATAATTAATTTTGGCTTGAGTCTGACTAAGTATATTTATCACTACTTTTATTTAGATAGTTTTTTTTAGTCTGTACTGTCCCACAGCTGGGCAAAATCCTTCCCAATTCTATCCATATGCTCAACAGTTGGCGCAGCATGTCTTCTTGTTTTCTTCTTTTTCTTCCATGGAAGACGTAGACATGTTGATAAGATAAAAATACACGGTTCCAATATGAGTACTTACACTCTATAATTTTTAACTTCCTTTATTTCTATTGATTTTACAGCAAGCACAAAATTACACACTCTGTGAAAATCTTAAGTGTGCACCTATCACGTTTCAAAGGTCCTTGTGACAGACGATCTTGGGATCCCTAAAAAGTAACAGAGAAAAAGTGCTTTTACTGGATTGAAATTTCAAGGAGCCTTTGTGGCTATGAAACGGGCGGCTGACTGACATGTGGCAGGCTTGACGTGCGTAGGGCTCTGCAGATTACGATCAAGAATAAAGGTGCTACTTAAATGTAGCCCGAGGTTGTCTGTAGGTTAGGCACACGTGTAATGAAGCCTTGGGTGGCTGTAAACGGTGTTAACACTGTATAAAACTCAATCTAACCATTTTTGATTCTTCTGAGTTGAACTAGCTGATAAAATACCCATCGGCAATAATAATTATAATGTAGATGAAACAATTCACCACAAATATCATTCTATACTAATATTATGAAGAGGTAAAAGGAGATATTTTTTTTTGGGCTCACCTGGTCGTTGCATTTATTATTCATAATAACAATAAAAAAGTAACCATTTTATTATGGTATTAAACGAAGTATTACGTAGAAATGAAAACGGAATCTTGAAATCATAATAAATAAGCATTGTTATCATAATATCTTTTTGCTAGTCAAATCATTCCTGTTGCATGTTGTGGACAATGTCATTTGACAGCAAATACTTACGTGAATAGGGGCGTTTTTTATCTGTTTACTAAAAAAGTACGGTACCTACCCGTTGCTAATCCTATGTGCTATAATTAGGTATTATAGAATCAGAAAGAATATAAAAATAAATATTATTAAACTGTGAGCATTTTTATTGCTATTTATGGTTTAAACAATCAATGTGGTACGGAACGTTATAACCCCACTTTTTTAAAGTGATTGACAGACAATTTCATTATTTTGACATTTACTTTTTGTGTTTATTTTGGTTTTCGTAAGTGTTTTTGCAGAAGTTTCGCATTTATTCCGGTTAGAAAATGCTTAGCTAATTTAACCACTGGAATCTAGAGGTTATAAGGAATAAATCAATGTAAGTTTAATTATTAAATTCTACAATTTATGTGGGTGGCCTAATCCTCGAACAAAAAAAATTGTCTTCTTCCCGAGAGTGATCCGATTCCGAAAATTATTTCACTAACAGAAAGCTACATTACCCCCGAGTGCTATAGGCATTTAAAACGTTCCCGTAGGTTAATTATCAAGCGAAGCCGCGAGCAAAGGCTAGTAGAAGATGAAACTTAATCTTAAAAAAAACAGACTAATTACAATGAACGGCTAGAACGCGACTCGTGAAGGGTAATCAATTTTTTTTTTGTAGAGATTAATATTGTTAGTTTTTGTTTTTTTTTTGTCTCAAAATACGGACACTGCTAGTGTAGTGTGCTGTCCTAGTGTGAACCGGCCCTAATTAACATTTATGAAGATCAAGTGAGGGTAGTTGAATAAACGCCTTCACTTTCCTGTCGCGGTACCTCCAATACTTCAATCTCCCCGCGACCACGGCTGGTGCAATCCGGCTGATCGTGAAAGTTTAAAAAATACAAATTTACCTTTTACCAATTTTATTTAATAAAAACACATTCTAATGCGACAGCTTTTCTTTTCTGTTCTATTCCATTCTATCAAATGCCACTTTCCGCTGTCCTCATGGCCTCGACCCTACAAATCTGTTTTATATTTGGATTAAGGCTCGCTCTTCATCGCCTGTGTACGGACCAGTTAATAAGTATTGTTGTAAGATTAGGCTTAAAAATCTTCGTGTTAGATGAAGCTGTGGAACTGTGATAGGCTTAGATAGGTATTGTGCCTTGTTTAGTTTTTGTAGTAGTATAGCGTGTGCCAGTTTTAGTAAAGCTACTGAACAGACCTCTGGCTTCTCCCTCTATCATCTGCCTAGCCTTTTCCCAACAATGTTGGGGTCGGCTTCCAGTCCAACCGGATGCAGCTGTATAGCAGTATTTATACATGGAGCGACTGCCTATCTGACCTACGCAACCCAGTTCATACTGGGTAATACGATACCACTTGGTAAGACTTGTTGTCAGACTTTTTGATGGACAAATGACAGCTGGGACCAACAGCTTAACGTGCTTTCCGAGGCACGTAAGGGTAGTCACCCATCCACAGACCAACCTAGGCAAGCACGGCTTAACCTAAAGATTGGCCCAAGCGGCAGTTATTATCTAGCCCCGAGCTCCTAGTAGTGTAGTATGGGAAGTTTAGTAAAGTCACTCGACAGGCCGCAGGTGTCCCCTCTATAAGAGACTGTAATCCACCACGCTCGCCAACTGCTGGTTAGTAGATGTCACTGCTTGTCTTCGAAAACATCGGGACGAAAACGGGATATTGTCCTAGAATCAAAAATTCGAAGACATGTGACATCTACCAATCCGCACTGGGCCCGCGTGGTAGATTATAGCCCATTCCCTCTCATTGAGAGGAGGCCGTGTCCCAGCAGTGGGAACATTATAGGCTGATGATAATGATGATGAACTAGGCTATAAACTATAAAGGGAAACACTTCTTCTCGAAGCCGAAAGGCGCTTGTTGTCCTTACCATTGCGATCATTTTTTTTGTTCTACACCATACCTGAGAAACTTCTAGTTATGGAGATATGGGGGGTCAAAGTAACAACTTTTAGACATTTTTTTTTTTAATAAAAGTTTTTTTGTATGATTTTAACTTTTAACGACCCCCGACCCCCGCAGGGGTCGTGAAGGTGTAAAAGTTAAAATTAATTTATATAATTTAATCCATCCAACAGCACAATGTTTTAAGTGCGTTACATTGAGTTCTACCACAAAACATGATTTATAATCTCAAAAAAAAAGTTGTTTCCCAGCAATCATTTTTGCGTAAAGTTACTTAGTTTGATGTATAGAATGCTTGGTTAAAGGCTTTGTGATGAGGTGGTTTACACCCTGTATTAATATCATTCAAATTAGCCGAGCCATCACATTTTGGCGGACGAAGTCTCGGGCGTAGTGCTAGTTATACAGGGTGTAAACACTCGGCACGAAACCGCCAACCAAGCGTTCTGTACATCATGTTCATCGAAAAGGTGTCACTGTGACATGTTCCCATACAAAAATGTATTTTGAACAGCTGTTTTAGATAATCAGACCGTCATTTTTTTGGTGGACATGGGCCTAAATAACTTTACCCAAGACTTTTTTTTTGGGTGTAAAATCACGTTTTACGGTAAAAATCAATTAACCGCACATAAAACATAGTCCTGGTGGATAGATTGAATAGTACGGTGGTCATGGAGGTGTTAAAAGTAAAAATCTTACCTCATTTCTTGTATTTGATGACCCGAATGGCGCAGCGGTAGTGAGACTGCCTTACGTTCTTAGGGTCCCGGGTTCGAATCCCGGTAGGAGCAAATGTTTGTGTGATGAACATGCACATTTATTTCCGAGTCATGGATGTTTATATGTATAATAAGTATGTATTTACAAACAAAAAGTATACAACATTATTTTTTGTTTATACTAAACCCGAAAAGGGGTCATTGTACTCATCATTTTGAACAACTTTTTCTATGGGAAGAACCTTGAAATCGCGATAAAAAAATCAGCTGTTCCCTACATTTTGACGAGTTGTGCGAACATAAATGTAGGGAACAGCTGATTTTTTTTTCGCGATTTCAAGGTTCTTCCCATAGAAAAAGTTGTTCAAAATGATGAGTACAATGACCCCTTTTCGGGTTTAGTGTAAACAAAAAATAACCTTGTATACAGGGTGTAAGGAGAACGCTTCCGAAGCCAGAACGTAGATTATATACAACCTAAATGCAAACGAATACCAATAACCTTTCGCTTTAAATTGATTATTTTCAAAACTTCATATTTCGTAAACGCGCAGTGGAAACGAAAGTACAAAAGTGAGGTCACTGACACGCAAGGCAACGTCGCGCCACCGCGCGCCCGCGCTTATCAGTCGCCGAGCGCCCGCGCCCGCGGCCGCCGAGCGCTTCGGCCGAGTCGCGGGATTTAATACGGAATTTACAAACATCACTTTCAAAATACCTAGGCCGCCGCCCCCTACAACCCTTCATAAAATTATGAATTTTAATCGCAATTGTAGTCCATTGTGAAAAGCTGACAGAGGCATTTTACATACCTGTCTAAATCCTTTGCGACCTTATGAGGTTTGGCTCGAACTGGGCTCCATCCATTTCAATACAAAACCGGGCCCGTTGCTGTGTCGACCCGTGAACACGAGGCATTAGTGTTGGATCCTCAACACATTCTTCTCGTAGTTTATTAAAAACGCTCACTATTCTGCCCCGCATTTCATCAGCACTGTCACATTCCCGATCAAACACTCTTTCTTTCACATACCCCCACAAAAAGAAGTCCAGTGGCGTTAAGTCGGGTGAACGAGCCGGCCAGGCGTGCGGCCCCAGCCTTCCGATCCAGCGGTCATTAAAAAGTTCAGTGAGACGCTCGCGGACGGGACGCGTAACATGCGGTGGAGCGCCATCGTGCTGGAACCATGCTCGACGAAATTCAGCCAGCGACACATTGTCTAGCATATCATCTAAACGTTCATTTATAAAATTAAGATATGCTGATCCATTGAGGCGCTGCGGTAGAAACACTGGTCCTAAAATTTGTCCATTAAAAACACCAGCCCATACGTTGACGGACCATCTGGTCTGATGGCCGGTTTCTTGAGTGGCGTATGGGTTCACGTCTGACCATACATGGGCATTCCTCCTGTTTCACATCCCGTTTCTCGTGAATGTGGACTCGTCCGTCCAGATAATGTGCTCAATGAAGCCAGGCGCACGCTGTTGTTGATCTAGCAGCCAACGACAGTACGCACGACGACGAATGCGATCATTGGGCAGCAAAGCTTGTACTTTGTGTATTTTGTAGGGCCGCATTCTGTTCCGGCGCAAGACTTTATGAACTGTCCAGTGAGAAACTGTCGGTAAACCCCGTCGCCGCAATAATTTCGCCGCACTTCGTGTGCCTAGGCGTGGATTTTGGCGAATCACATTTAAAATACGCTCCTCAGTCTGAACATTCAAGTACCAGCCAAGATACGTAGGGCTTTAATATCTCAAGCAAGAATTTTTATAAATTGGACCTCCTGCCCTGTTAGAGACTTCACCTTGGTTACCAGATGCTACAAATGCCAACAATTTGGTCATGCAGCAAAATCATGCAGAGAGGTAAACTCCACGTGTGGTCACTGCGGAGAAGCAGGACACTCGATGTCAGAGTGCGTGAAGAAAGCGGACAGCCCTAAATGTGCGACGTGCTCGCGTTTTAAAAAGCCTAACAACCACAAAACGGGAGATGTTGAGTGCCCAGCTAAGAAATTAGCCGAATATAGGTACATCAACTCCATCGACTACGAGGGCGCGTAGAGCGTCATACTCTAGGTCAGACTTCCGCGTTTGACGCAATATTGCTGAAACAACATGACAATAACAGACCATTGCGCTGACATACTTACCATCGATTTTATTTTTTGTAAGCACATTAGTTGCTAAGTGCAATTAGCAAATATAAACAAGAACGCCTCGAATGTGTTTCGCAACCTATTATGAATTCTGCTGACGCAAATATTTTCGTGTAATAATTATGTGTTTAGTTCTAAGTTATTAGAGTTTAAGTTTATGAAAATAATTTTGTCACTATGTAATTTTAAACATTAAACAATAAACTACTGTCCTATTTATAGCATATTGTTAGAGCTCCTGCAGCCTGTGATACAGGATTATCCTAGTACAGGCAACTTACATTTTTGTACCTTCATTGTTAGTTTTTAGATTCATATTGTATTTTACCTTTTGAGATTCTGAATAAAGATTTATTATTATTTATTATTATTATTCACTTGTTGTCCACCACCTGCCGCCATCGGAGCAATCGGTCGATTTTCTAAGACTCGCTGAAAAGCTGCCGTTATCATGCGAGAATCAGACGGATGCCGGACGTTTGGAAATCGGTTTCGATAAATTCTCAACGCTAGAGATGCATTCCCAAGGGCTTCTCCTAAACACATCAACATGTTGCCGTATTCACAAGCACTGTACACGTATGCCTGAGGCATTGTTTAAAACAACAAAAAATAATAACTAAAAATAATAAAACAGCACTAAAAACGTAACAATAATAACTAAACACAAATTTAAAATTAACAAAACAATAATTAAATACGATTCAATATCGATCGGATAAACGTAACGTACGTTAGCTCACGAACCGAGTCGGCAAGGAACTGACTAGATTACTATTATTTACTAAAGAAGTACTATGAAGCCGCAGTCGTTTGATCTACCGACAAACGTTACCGCCGCACGTGCCGCGTTGCGATGTGCAAAGACCAACAATTTACAGAGGCGAAAATGTTAAAATATTCATTTTAATTGTTAGGGAATTGTACTTATGCTATTACAAACTGTTTTCATTTTCTAACTTTTAAATAAGATTTAACCGGTTTCTTAGACTCAATTAATTAAATTATTCACTTTAAATTGGTTTACTTACTAAATGAAGGATCCAGTTCTTGCAATAAACAAACGCGCATCGTGTGACTTTAATTGCATTGACATAAAGTTCAAATTCAATTGATTAAACTGTACATGCGATGAAAATTTTTTTGTCAATCACAGCTGATGTCGACGATCTTTTAATTTATTTTATTTACTATCGATTATCGACATAATACAAAATTATTTATACATTTCTTTTTATTTATTTTGGCGGCGCTTACAAAGGATACTTTGTAAAGCGCCGCTAAGGGGCCGCCGCGGCCGCGCCGCGCGCTGGCGCTGCGCAGCAGTAGCGGCGTAGGTAGTCGACGCAACGCATCTCTCTCAAACTTGGTGGCCCGGGTTCAAACTTCGGCCTATACCAAGTTTTGTCTTATTAGTCGTGCAGAGTGTTTTTTTTTTTGTATTTTTGTTCATCCAATACTCAGCCGATTGTCGACAGATTTTCAAAATTCTTTTTTGTTAGAAAGTAGATAGTTCTAAGGTGGTCCCACTGTCACCAAGTTAGGATCTGATGATGGAATCTTAGAGAAATCGAGGGCAACCCTCAAATTTTATAAGCTCACTTATTGTTTTTCGCATATTTTATGAAGTATCTTGTGTATTCGCGTATGGTTGTCACCATCTCAGGTGGCGTGGCTGATGATGGAAGGTACAACTCCTTGACAGTAAGAAGTTACTCGAATAAGCAAGGACTGTTTATTTAGTAAATTGTTTTGATGTTCGATAGGGTATTTGCCATATTTGGTCTCATGATCATCAAGTCATAACCTGATGCTGCAGTCAGGATAGTCTGCAGAGTACCTAACTCCTCGACAACTAACAGCAGAAATATCGTGTTTAGGCTCATTGAAAAGGGTTCGATGTGTGGATAAACGTACTGTTAATGAGGAAGTTAGTTTTTAAGGCGTTTTTTTTTTTTAAATTGAAGTCGGTTGTATTTTTTAGCAAAAAGTTTTTGTTTCGATATTTATTGTTAAGTTTGCCGATATGAAGTCATCGACGCCAGGTCTAGAGATAATGTCGGGATGTAGGTTGGTAAACATTTTAGTTTTGTTGCTATGCAAAATTTTAGTGACGGAATTAACAGTTTCAACTTTTTAAACGTTTCTTTCCCAATCACAGTAGTGAGTAGGTAGCTAAGTACCTTCGTTATGGGCCTCAAGGTTAAGCAAAGTAAACTGGATTTTTATGACTTGTAAATTTGCGAATATTTAGATCAAAATAAAATTGTAACCCTGTTCAAGGGGAAAATCATTACGATCCTTGCACGAATGGAATCCGAAAGCAGATATGCCACTACTAGGTAGAAGTGAACTGAAAAGACATTTGCTTCAAGCGATCGAGTAAAGGTTAGTAGTTTAGGAGCGCACTACATAGTCAGCTGTCGCGTCGCACGTCGCGTCGCGTCGGCTGCGCGGCTGACGGCGACCGCGCGCGGTCTTTGAACCCGAGGTCATGCGCGAGCGTCAGCTGATATTTATTTACGAATACCTTGCTTGTTAGAGTTTTTAAAGAAAAAAAAAATTGTTTAATCGCAAGTAATGGTTTCATTTAACTGTTCCCACAGCATTGTGTATGAAAAATGATAAAAAAAATAGGTAAAATTTTAAATTTAAAAAACTGATTTTTTGATGGCATCGTATCGAGAATCACTAGCCTTATCACCTGTCTTCGTTTTCGGAAGCGTTTCCCTTACACCCTGTATGTAGTATATCAACTGTCTGGTGACCACGACACAAGCGTGTGGCACTAGATAGCGCCGTGTGTAATGCCCAGCAATGTTTATTATGTTAAAAAAAAGTGTAATAAGTTCATTTTTTTTTATAGTACATACTTACACCCTTTACAAAACGTGATGCGCCTACCTGGATCGACGTTTAACTATAAGTAGGAGCAGTGTAAACCAGCCACCACAGCTGAACCAAAACAGTCTTCGTAAACCTCACATTATTCGAACTTGGTTGTACGGCTCAGGAGGAACTTAAGCTTTTATTTTACGACACTACTCCTAAGCACACTTAAGTCACTGTAGTACGAGACGTAAAGGACTGAGTCATTCTTAGAAAAAAAGGAGTAGATCTGTATAGGATATGTCTTGTGTCCTTAATCGAGCAATATAATGAACACAACAATAATGTTTCGTACCTCCGATAAAAATACTTCGAGGAAGATATATTTGTTTGTATATCGCGGGTTAATCTATGTATTTAATGCATAATGTTAATTTACACGCTAAGCTAAAAACAAGTGAGTGCATGACCCTGTTAGGGCACGAAGATAACTTAAAAGTAATATTGCTGGTTCTTCTCCATGGAATCGACCAACGCGAACCGTGCACCTTTTTCTACGTTTTCTAGGCCTATGTAAAAGAGTACCTAATTATTTATCACTTACTGAGATAATTAGGAACTTTCACATTTAAATATTATATTAATTAACCTTATATCTGGCATTACACAATAAAGCAATGTAACATAATAAAAAATAAAACCATCTATATATTTTAAAAATGTCGTACAAGAACGTCAAAATTTAAAATCATATTACACAAACACCATTACCAACATTTCATATAAATATATTTGAACTCGATTTTAACATATCATTTTCCATACATTTTTGGATACCATAATAGGTAATACTTTTCCAAGAGCAATGATATAACATATCCATAAGTTTTGAATTTATTTTGGAATTTCATCATTCAAATCCATTTCTTAAGTAATCAAAGCCTTTGCAGTAAGATTTTATGAAAAATAGTGCAGGCAGATAAAAGACCTTTTTTTTCGGATGGGTAATCATCAAATGAGTTCTCCCACTCTGGGCGGAGCGGGAGGGAGTGTTAGACTTTTAGTGACTAAAACCCATCCATGTTCCTTCCTCGCCTCGGCCCGTCGTCATAAGACGAACAGACGGCGAGCTAGCCTAGCATAGCTAACCATCCACAGGCCCGCGTCTACGGTGGCTGGTTGCCACCACGTGGCCCCCGACGCCCGGTGCGTCTCCCGCGGCGGCTGGGGCGAGAGGCTCTCTCCCTCTCGCGTTACGTCACCTCCTTCGCTAGCATGACTGCTTCGCAGAAGGAGGTGACCGCTTCCCATTTCGTCTCGCTCCGGACCATGGATTGAATCAGCGCCGCGCCGGCCCGAGAGGTAGCTGCCGCCGATCGCCGCTACGAAGACACGGCGTTGCTCTGCCCACGCGGGGCAGACCTCCACCGTGTGCTCCACCGTATCCTCGCAGTGGAAGATAAGAGACCAAAATATTCGACACGAGTTCGACCATTTGAGCGTTTCGTAACCTTAGGAATAGATCTTCGTAATCAATGACCTAATAAAAAAAACTTTCAGTGGCAGAAAGCTACATTATTCGTGCTCTTAATAGGTCATTTTGATACTAGTGGAGAAAGTTTGTTATTGTATTTGAGGCGGAAGTAACACACGAGCCGTAGAGGCGAGGGTGTTTTTGAGCCAAGAAATGCAATAACAAATGTCCACGTGTATCATACGGCGTTATTTTAACATGTTTGAAGAAATGAAATAAAATAATGAAAATTATTTGTGTTAACTATCTTTCGGATGAAATGATGATGATGATGATGATGATGCATAATAGCCGTGCTATCACAATTTTTGCGGACGAAGTCGCAAGTGATGTGCTAGTACGACCACGAGAACCTATAATTTTCGTAAACAAACAATTTCTACCAAGATACGTAGCGACAATTCAATCAACAACAAATAATCCCAAATTCAAAAAACTCAAATTATCATACGTATAATACAAAACTAACGAGCAATTTCACTTGGTCGGGTTACATTTTGGCGATATAAAGCTCTGTCGTCTGATGTTTTGTGGTACTGGTACGCATCTAACATCATGGAACGTAAACATTTGGGCCGCCATTTAGAAGTAAGATCACCTTGACGCTGTCATTTTTTTATTTGATCCAAAGGTTTCGAATCCGATTATGTGTTTACAAAATTTATGGCTTCTCGTAGTGGTGACTATATAATTAACTATCGTTTTACAACCCTTCAAACTGTTTCACGCAGGTAGAGAGAACCGATCATCATCGTCCCTTTAAGAAACTTTGAAGCTCCTAACTTTAGTACCGATGTACTGATAGGCTAGTGCGTCAGATAAACGGGGTCTACACACCGCGTGGTTTATTGCCAGCAATAAAATTGGATCCCTGAGAGACTGACAGACCGATGTCTTGATTATCTCTAATCTTTTTACGGCTGTTCGGTATGGATGTGACTCTTTGTAATGATTTGAAAATTTCTTGAGATCTGTTTTTGGGAAATATTCAAACTTCCCAAAATCTGATCTCAGGAGTTTTAGGTTATTAACTATTAACATAATTTAAATCTCTTGTGATAATACACAATTATGAAAGAGGATAACATTGTATTTTGTGTGTGTATATGTTTGTAATGAATTAACTCAAAAAACTACTATGCTGATTTAAAAAAATCTTTCACCATGTTGCAACATCCCTACTATTACATAAATGTGAATGTAAATTTGTTTGTTATGCTCTCACGCGAAAACTACTCAACCGATCATCATTAAACTTTGTACACATATTCTTGGAGGTATGAGAAGTAACATAGGATACTTTTTATTAAAAAAAACTAACCCTCACTCGCAGACGAAGTTGCGCGGGTCAGCTAGTAGGATATATTTTGTCCCCGTACTACATAAACTCTTATAACATGCATAAAAGTCAGTTTTTCCTGCATTATCAAATGGTATGGAAACCAAGAAGACATATTTCCCTTCATAAAATATTATCTAAAAAAAAATAGCCCTTTAGATATTCCGCGGCTTATTTGCTTTACACACAATATCATTCTTAACGCATCAACTGTGCCCTACTTATAACAATTTTGTGAATACCTCAAAGGATTACCAACTTTATATCTTCGCGTTACGGTTTATTGTGATTTCTTTGTTTATTACTAGCACACATCTTGGTGATAAATGAAAGTTTTCTGGTGAAAGACAAATTTTGTTTCGTGTCTTCGCATCGTTAGCCAAGATTTGGGTCCGACCGGTTTTGTCTTGGACCTTCGATAGGAAAGTTGAGGGCTTCTGTCAATAATATCCGTTATTGTCAGTGAAGTATCGATATTGACATAAGAATCGTGAGGTTTTGGGAACGAAATAGGATACGGATTGTTGACCTTTCTTTGGGAAAATAAAATTGAAAATATTTCGTGGAAATTTCCAATTGTTTTGTATTGTTGTCTCGGTATTGTGGGATCTTTCTGCTGTTTTCTGATCGGTTAAAATTCAAAGGTTGATCTCGAGTATTTAGATATAGCCATAAAGGTCGTATCATTAAAAAAAAAATCTCTTCATCACCGTTAAGTTTCTGACAGCAAAACACTGAGATTCAAAGCCAGCGAGCATTTATAATCCAAGATAATAGACAAACGTCTACAATTTGTGAAACAAAGTTATTATTTTTATACATTTTGGTGGGTAATAAGTCTTATAATATCTAAATAATCTGTGGCCGAGGTGTTAATGTGACGCAACGTTTTTGAAACGAATTTGAATGAAACAAATAATCGAATTACAAAAAATTAAATCGGAACTAACAATAGAAGCGTGGCGGATTAAAACATATTAAAATTGCTGTCACCTTTTCCACGTATCTATCAGCATTAACCTTAACAATGGGCCGTCGAATGTCCCCACATTATTGCTAGTGACATACAACGACCCTTGGGACATTTTTCACCGAAAATTCGAGGGAAATTACAATAGTCTCTCGAAAAGAACGGACCTAGTGAGAGGTCAGTGATAATCGACTAAATTCATTTTAAATCGTATAATATTTTGATTCAAAATACAAACGTATTTTTTTCATCTTTGGCAACTGTGCCGATGTCGACTATTGTGCCAGTGTCAATTCGAACGTTATTCAAATTCGAAGTTTGAAATTGCTGTCAACTTAAACAAGGTTTACAGCAAAAAGACTCGTGCTTATAAAGCCGAGAAACTGTTGTAAAAGTTTGACAAGTTACAAATTGTTGTTTCGAAATATTTCAATGATAATAATAAAATACTTGACAGAATTTACAAGATTTATGAAATTTCTTCAAACACGCGATTTTGTTTTCTGAGCGACGTATTTCAAGTAAACAACTAACCAACTTAGCTACTAACAGTTTGTTATAGTTTGTTATGGAAATTTATTTCTCCGAAGTTATAGGATTTCAAAACAATAGTAAATTGAAGGTCATTTCAGACTCTTAACCCGGTTGAAAATTTGTTTGAAGTTTAGTGCAAACTTGTGTTTTGGTTTAGTCTCGTTGGTTACCCTGAAAAATAAAGAAACGGTCGCAGGACATCCGCTGAGGTAAGTGGTGGTGTAGTAAGCGACTGTAAATACTATAATAGGCATGACGATGGTATCAAAAAAATACAAATCTATTTAGTCGGTCAGTTAGAGTATTGGAAAATAGTGGACACGTTTTTTTTTTTTTTTTCGTAAATCAATGAATATTTACAAAGGATCAAAACTCGGAAGCCGGGCTCGTGACGTCAGAACGTAACCGCAAAATTATACCACGGCACGAGTGACGTATTTATTGGAAATGTTAAAAGCGTCGTATCGTCGTCAATTTTGGTCAACGAGCATATAACCTATAGAGTAGAAATGTTAGTTATACATACAATCATATTATATCGTTATATTATATAAACGCATCAAAACTCATGGTGACTCCATGAGTTTTGATGCGTTTATATAATATACGCTCTAAAAATTATAACTAAGCGTGACGTATTGAGAATTTAAAAGCGTCGTTACCTACTTCGTCAATTTTGATTACGTAAGAAAAAAAAATAGGGGGCAAATATTTTTTGATTATGTAACTGACGGACTAGTTACTTTTTTATTTTGAAACAAAGGTTTTTGAGTTTCGTCATAATTTTTCGACTATCTCGAATAATCGGTAAAGAAAACCTTAGTGTCCCCGCTCTAGTCGGCAAACAGATTTATTGAGTTGTCCCACGCTGGTACTTGTTACCTCTAGAGCAGGGGATTTTCCACTCTGGCAGTTATTGTGAGAAAAAAACCTCGTATGAAAGTATTGTGAGACGAGGGGTCGAAATTTACAGGTGCGGTCACACATCGCCTTTTATGGTACTTTATGTAATGTATTGAAAGTAATGGCGTTAGTTTGCGAAGGATTTTTTACTGTTGGAAAAAAGTATAAAGGATTATTTATTTAATTGTTCTTTTTGGAGGAGCTCGTGGCAAAATAATGGTGTCGATTTTGTTGTGCACAAACTAAACTTAATTTAGGCTATTGCTATCTTTTTCTCTCTAATAAAACGAGAAAGAGACGCTCGTCATTTAGAGCTGTCAAATTTAATTGGAACTGATATTTCCATACAAATGAAGGGTGCACGTAAAAACATGTCGACTAAAAACACTGTGAAGCGCAAGGCATAAACTAGTTTGACATCTTTAACTTAGTTCATAGCTATAGCCGTTGTGACTGGCCGAGGCATTTGTTAAGCAAATACTTTCATAATATTTATTTTAAAATCAACACACGGAGCCAAACAATTACAAAGCTATTAACTTTCTACATTTGGCATTGAAGGACAAAACGTAAAAACTTTCAAGCTCATAAATCCCTTATTTTAATGGGTATGCCTGACAAGCTTCTCAAATGATTCTTTAGAAACTTAAAAATATCCTATTTCTACGAGCGACTCATAATAGATAAACACACGTGTTTGTAATAAACTCTGGTCATTGGGTAAAACCCGGACGATCATTTCAAACAATTGAAAGATTCACAAAAAAGGAACGAGCCGTGGGATTTTGCTAAAAAGGCGGGGGACGAGGGCCAGGAGGAGGTAGGCCGAAGACGGTCGGTTGGAGACCGCTAGAGGGTTGAGACGATAAGCTATTTGAGCTAAGTTAGGACTTGGTTAGTACCAAGAGGCTAGGTCGAGTTGAGTGCCAGTGAGTTGTCGGGTGATTGAATAAGTTAAATACATGCGGGTTGAGAGCCTAGTTAGTTGAGACTAATCTAGTATGTGTGTGTGTTTGTTGGTGAGCGACTGGGTGAGTCCTATTACAATAATTATCCTAGGCTGATGGTGTTATTAAAGTTCTTAAAACTAAACAGACAGACATGTGTTGTTGAGGAGTTCGTTCCACCACTTCTTCTCCTCATCTCCAAGGCACTAGGAAGTGGTGAGGGTATGGGCGATTTGGGGGCTGTCTATAGAATTTCAATAGAGTAGATCTCCAACTCTATTGCAAAATGGTTCTTGAGTTTTGATTTATCAACTCTATCATCTGGTAATTCTTGAATTATGTATTCAATAGCTCTAACCATCAATTCAGCCAACTTGCGTTTTGAGTTTGATTCTCAATTCTATTATGGACAACCATATAGTGATTCGAGAATAATAGTTCTTATCTCTGACAAATGATTCGGTCAGCCTGACACAAGCACGTGTCTTGCAGATGCACTATCTGTACAAAACGAGCACATGATCCATGGGGTGGGATTGGAATGGTTTGATACCACATCTATATTATAACCAGTCTTCGGACTGTTAGGGACCATGACTACTGGTTAGCATGATGATTGACGTTCTGCCGCTGAAAAGCCGCCTTGTCACGTTCACCAGTTCGAAAGAACTGCTAGGGACAATGCTCACTAGGAGCATGATGCCGACGATTGCCGCTGAGAAGCCGCCTGCGTCACTTATGGAAGTGTTACTCTGAGTACAATATGTGAAGATGTGAAGTATCGTGTGAGTCACGACTGACCAATTACCTATTACGCTAGCGTAAGGGTTACTAACAAAGACTATTGGTTGCCATAAGAATATACTTAGCATCTCTTAGTTATGTTTTACACTTTTGAAACCACATTCAATACACTTCAATAACTATGAATTCCATAGTCTGATTTACTATATCTTTCAATCCTGTCCTTGATCTAATATTGATCCGAGGCATTGGACTGCTATATGTTAAGGAATTCATTTATCATAGTCAGGGGAAGGTGACCAGCCTGGAGACGAGTCCTACCGGATCGCGCGGGGCGGGGCGCGATCCCTTCTCCTTAGGGAGAAGCTGACTATAAATACTAATAAATAGCACGAATTAGGAAAAACGAAAATTTTATCAGCCTAGGGTAGTTTAGGAACAGTCACATGTGGTGCCGTGACCAGGATTCTCGTCATTAAATGTACTGATTCACTTGAGTGCAACGAGAAAGAACAATGAATGGGTTACTACAATAAAAACACAACGTAATTTTATGGTTCTAGGAATTGTGAGATACGGCACAGCTAGACTTTACAACGGCTACAATAAATAACAGATGTTACGATAAGGGTTTGGTTGTCGTGATTGAATCCTTCAACCACTGGTAGCGGGTTCAATTCCCGTATGATTTATCAGTTGATACAATCATATAAATCTGCATTCCATTGTCATGGATTTTGGGTTCGATTCCCGCCTGGCGCAATAGTTGATAAGTAATTAAATTCCTGTGTCACGGTTAGTGGGTTCAGTTCCCATATGCTATATATGGAGGTACCTAGATTTAAGTGTAGGTAATAAGACTTTTGTTTGTGTTCCAGTGCAACAGTAATTATGGGTTCGACTCCCTGTTAATGGCGAGTATCGTGTGTTAATAATACACGGACAGATTTCAATTGAAATTGAAATACAATTGTTTACGATAAAATTTAAAGTTTTGTATTGGTATAAGGATGAATGGTAGTGAGTAGAATGGTATGAGTATATTAATAGTGCTTAGATACTAAGAAGCATGAAGTTTAAAAAAAAAAGAGAGTTTATTTGCAAGAGTTACAATAACGTCATGGAGAGTTAACCTAAAACTTTCCAATGTCGTTACGCATGTCATATAATTGGACGAATACTCGTGTGGATTTATTTCAAATTCCAGGATATTTCAATCTTCGCTTGGCTGTCACTAGACGTTACTTGTGCGTTGCGTACGGGTTAAAGTTTGATCAAATTCAGCTGACATCGGCTGACTTCAACGGCAGGTGTAGTGTAGCACGGCTCCAGTAACGAAGCTAAGTTTCACTTTTAATGGACACTATAGTTAACCCTAGTCACGTGGTATTACTTTGTTATCACTACTATAACACTATTATTTTTTTTTTTGAGCTACATGACTACATAAACCTTCTTAAGCAGTTCCAATATTGGTGCCTAATAGATAAAGTTCTTGCACATAATATTTCAATAACCAAGTGTGAACATTACAAAACTGAGTTGTGTAATGCGGTTACGAGCTAATGAGCCCATAACTACTTTGATATCCTAGAGTACCTATCTACATTTCAAAGTTAAGGTCAAGAACCTTATTTGTTTACTCAAGGTGCACGAAATGTATTACGATTTAAATGGTAGATGGAATTTTATTCAACATATCAAAGAGTATATGATAATTAATTAAGAATAGATAGCATTGATTTTCTGATACAGCCTTCCAATTATAGTTGGATTTCAGAACTGCTCTTTCCTCTTAAAATCGGAGGGGGGCGACTTTTTGGAATAAAGTCTAATATGTCTATGTGCGGACTATTTCAGCTACTCCTGGATACGACTACGAACAGCTGACAGCTGGCTAAGCATTAAGGTGCATTGGGAGAGGCCTCTGTCCAGCGGCAGCTGCATAAGGCTGAGTCTAGAACGAGGGAGCACCGCAGGTAGCGTCGCTCTATAGCACAAATACTCTTTTATGAGACTCTGGTATGTAAAAATAAATTATTAGCATGCACAGGTCTTCTGGAGTTACCAGAAACGTGGTAAATGACAAGAGTATTTTGAGGTTGAATAAGTTCAAGTTCAGGAATGATGTGTCGATAAAAGATGCTTCTGCGAAACTAAACAAAATTATTATAGCAGACAATGTGTCTTAATACATTAGTGTTCCAGCTGGAAAATATAGTAATCTGATAGTAATCTGATTAGGCTAGCTTATCAGCTAGATGTGCTTATGAATTCTAGTATTTCATGGAAAGGCACAGATTATCCTATTGTGAAAGATCATACGCTGTACTGCGTCACGCGTCTGATTTTCAGAGGGGGGAATGTGACTGGCCGAGGCATTTGTTAAGCAAATACTTTCATAATATTTATTTTAAAATCAACACACGGAGCCAAACAATTACAAAGCTATTAACTTTCTACATTTGGCATTGAAGGACAAAACGTAAAAACTTTCAAGCTCATAAATCCCTTATTTTAATGGGTATGCCTGACAAGCTTCTCAAATGATTCTTTAGAAACTTAAAAATATCCTATTTCTACGAGCGACTCATAATAGATAAACACACGTGTTTGTAATAAACTCTGGTCATTGGGTAAAACCCGGACGATCATTTCAAACAATTGAAAGATTCACAAAAAAGGAACGAGCCGTGGGATTTTGCTAAAAAGGCGGGGGACGAGGGCCAGGAGGAGGTAGGCCGAAGACGGTCGGTTGGAGACCGCTAGAGGGTTGAGACGATAAGCTATTTGAGCTAAGTTAGGACTTGGTTAGTACCAAGAGGCTAGGTCGAGTTGAGTGCCAGTGAGTTGTCGGGTGATTGAATAAGTTAAATACATGCGGGTTGAGAGCCTAGTTAGTTGAGACTAATCTAGTATGTGTGTGTGTTTGTTGGTGAGCGACTGGGTGAGTCCTATTACAATAATTATCCTAGGCTGATGGTGTTATTAAAGTTCTTAAAACTAAACAGACAGACATGTGTTGTTGAGGAGTTCGTTCCACCACTTCTTCTCCTCATCTCCAAGGCACTAGGAAGTGGTGAGGGTATGGGCGATTTGGGGGCTGTCTATAGAATTTCAATAGAGTAGATCTCCAACTCTATTGCAAAATGGTTCTTGAGTTTTGATTTATCAACTCTATCATCTGGTAATTCTTGAATTATGTATTCAATAGCTCTAACCATCAATTCAGCCAACTTGCGTTTTGAGTTTGATTCTCAATTCTATTATGGACAACCATATAGTGATTCGAGAATAATAGTTCTTATCTCTGACAAATGATTCGGTCAGCCTGACACAAGCACGTGTCTTGCAGATGCACTATCTGTACAAAACGAGCACATGATCCATGGGGTGGGATTGGAATGGTTTGATACCACATCTATATTATAACCAGTCTTCGGACTGTTAGGGACCATGACTACTGGTTAGCATGATGATTGACGTTCTGCCGCTGAAAAGCCGCCTTGTCACGTTCACCAGTTCGAAAGAACTGCTAGGGACAATGCTCACTAGGAGCATGATGCCGACGATTGCCGCTGAGAAGCCGCCTGCGTCACTTATGGAAGTGTTACTCTGAGTACAATATGTGAAGATGTGAAGTATCGTGTGAGTCACGACTGACCAATTACCTATTACGCTAGCGTAAGGGTTACTAACAAAGACTATTGGTTGCCATAAGAATATACTTAGCATCTCTTAGTTATGTTTTACACTTTTGAAACCACATTCAATACACTTCAATAACTATGAATTCCATAGTCTGATTTACTATATCTTTCAATCCTGTCCTTGATCTAATATTGATCCGAGGCATTGGACTGCTATATGTTAAGGAATTCATTTATCATAGTCAGGGGAAGGTGACCAGCCTGGAGACGAGTCCTACCGGATCGCGCGGGGCGGGGCGCGATCCCTTCTCCTTAGGGAGAAGCTGACTATAAATACTAATAAATAGCACGAATTAGGAAAAACGAAAATTTTATCAGCCTAGGGTAGTTTAGGAACAGTCACACCGTCCTTTTCTCGCACTGCATTTTAGTAAAAGATAGCAATAGCCTAAATTAATTTTAGTTTGTGGACAACAGAATCGACACCAATAACAGCCGCTCAGGTCGATCTTAAGAGGCCTGCGGAGCTTGCGAATTTCATACAAACGTACTAACAAAATTAAATGAAAATCAAACATATTCTTTATGTCTATGTTCCCAAACACATTTTTGAATGTTCACCGATTTAAAAAACTCTTGTTTAAGAGAAATGAGCAAAAATAAATTTTCTTTCTCATATCTCGTCTTTATATCATGATACTTTCAAAATATTTACTTGCTGTCTGTAGATTGTCATGAGTTCTGTTTAACATTTTCACCTTAATTCTAGTACTTTTGAATATGTTCTACACACTAAAGCTGCACTTTATCTGCCGTATCATTATACACTACCCGAATATCTGCAAGTCAGCTACGAGTTTTAACGATGTTTAAAGTTTTATACAGATATGTTTTGCACGTTTTTGTTTTACATTCACATAACTTTGCTGCGTTAAGTAACAGACCAAGAGTTACACAGCGTGTACCAGAAAGGTGTGGTAATAAAGGGTGTAAAACATCTCTTAAAGAAGCCGAAAGGCACTTGTTCTCCCCATCATTGCGATCTTGTATTTGTTCTGTACTTTACCTGGCAATCTTCTAGTTACGGAGATATTAGGGGTCTAAGTTCCAACGTCATACAAGTGAGGAGGTGAAGAACAAAACCTCACTTTTCCATTTAAAGCAAAAATGTTTTTTTTAGTGGATGTGCAAAATGATGTTAAATTGAATAAAGCAAATAAGTAAAACCTTATCAAAAACACCTCTTTTCTTATATAAATTTTCATTTGAAAAAGAGAGTTTCGAACAAAACCACACTTTATACTTTAAAAAAATCAGTCTCCCTTGATTATTTTCAAAAGCTCACTTTATTGGATTAAAATTCAATGGTATCACTGAGACTTCATCAAAACCACATAAATACGTTGAATTTAAAATAAAGGTGTTAAACTTCTAATGCATGGTCTTTTTGCTAAATAGTTTATGGTAGTTTTATTTGTCTTAAGTGTGGCAACATTTTTTCAGTTAATTGACGTTTTAACTTACTTTTCAAGTTGTCAAAACTATCAAGTTGTCAAAACTATCAAGTTGTCAAAACTATCAAGTTGTCAAAACTATCAAGTTGTCAAAACTATCAAGTTGTCAAAACTATCAAGTTGTCAAAATTTTTCGGATTACAACTTTTTGTATTCGGTGGTTTATCTAAGTGATAAAGTGCGGTTTTTACTGTAATTTTTATTGAAATGGATGAAGACGGGACTGCTGAACCTGACACCAACACTATAAGATTTAGATACTGATTTAGTGATAATCAAAATGATGAGTGATTTTGTCATAAGGCTTAAATAATAATACTTTAAAATAATACTAAGGAAGCACTGGTTCTGATGATTAAAATAAAAATATGCCAAAGCTCGTACAGTCATGAGAACAAAAATATTTATTTTTAAAAGTAAAGTTATCTTTTCAGTCATTTTCAAAAGGATAATATTTTTGTGTTCACCAAAAATCTAAAGGTACATCTATGTATGCATTTCTAAAATATTGATCTTAAACCCGTTTAATTGTTTTACTATAATTAAACTACTCGGCCAACAAAATATGTAACATCAAACAAATTCCAAATTAACACCAAGATATTATTGTAGTGCGCTTCAAATATTCTATTGTAATAACAATAACTATTTTATTCTTCCCCGAAAAATACTGATCGTGCACCAAATATTCCTGAATGTTACACAAAATATTTAATATGCATCCTAGTACCGTATACCCATTTAAAACGGTTTTGTACAACTTTGATGTTACTAAAATAATTATAATTGAAGAACAAATAATGCATTTCGTAAAACATTACTTCTAAGACTTATATTTATTTTACTGAAAATGGTTTTGGCGCGCTTCCGACGCGCATGTCACCGTAAAATTGTCAAACACATTAAATTACAATATAACGTGTTTTTTCTCGCGATATTGTAATGTCTCGAATTATTGTCAACTGAACATACGGAAGTATCTCTGCCCCCATAATCGGGACTTGGGGCACCCCCCCGTTAAGTTAGTTAGGTTCCTTTAAACCCTGCACTCGGAAATAGGGGCCCCGCGAAGCGGGGCGCCGTCGAGTACGCTTTTTAGGGGGAATATAAAGTGTTTTAAGGTTATGTTATATAAATCTAAATGTTAAACAAAGTGTCAAACATTTTTAGTAAGCATTACATTTTATAATGTGTTCATTTTTTATTAATAAAGCTACATTGGACATTAATTGGTGTTTGATTCAAATACATTTTGCAGTGCATTATATGAAGTAATGGTTTTTTCCTGTGTGGGTAGACACAGGGTTAACACTCATATTTTGGTTACTCCCAGTTTTAATTAATTTTATTATATTTTAAATTGAATTTTTAATGTTATAATTATATTTTATTTTTCTTAACCACCCAACTCTCACTATTTACAATTTCCAAGTCTTTCTGTCATCACACTCTTCCATCATTTACTTTTACCCAACCATCTTTACTTATGGACACTAAAATGGCTACAAATTTGGAAGAATTGGAGCAGCTGTTCAACTCTCGGATGGCTGAGTACGACAACAAGCTCAAAAATGCATCCTCAGGATCTGAGCCAGGACCTGATATCACAGCACTTGCACGTGAGTTCACAGAATTTAAAACTTTTGTATGGCAGACACTCTCAAAATTTAAGTCCCAAATAGAGATGCTCTCTCTTGGCTTTGACAGGCATGAAACAATGATGAGAAGAAAGGTCCTATTGTTTCATGGAGTTGCCGAGCTAGCAAATGAAAAGTTGCATGATGTGGTTCTCAAGGTATTAACCGACCAAATGAGCTTGACGGAGATCAGAAAGGAAAACCTTCATGTCTGCCACCGATTAGGTTCTGCGCAAGGCAAAGCCAGACCTATCCTAGTGAGACTTTACACCACTGAGCACCGTCACTTGATTTGGGAGAGTAAAAAGTCCCTGAAAGGTACTGGCATCACTATCTCAGAGTTCTTGACGCACACAAGACACCGTACTTTTATGGACGCACGCAAGCATTTTGGGGTGCCGAACTGCTGGTCGGTGGAGGGCAGGATAGCAATTGTCACGTCTGATGGTAAGCGACACAAAATTGAAACTCCGGGTGAACTTCGGGCACTGGTTTCGCGGTTCCCCAAGGCCACAGGTGATTCTGGTGATGCTGCGCTGTCAGACGTACATACTTCTCCAAAGAGTACGAGCACAACCGAAGTTACCGCTACACCTACTAGAGGTCAAAGAAAAGCGCGCCGGCGTAACTAATGTTAGTGTTATTAGTTTGTTTGTTTTGTTCCAAGATACTTTATAACTTAGCCGCATTGTACGATCACTTTTCATAGGTTCTTTACTTTTAACCACGCCGGTACTTCTACATTTTATGTTCTTTGTATCACCTTGAATTATGTTTTAACTTAAAATTATTTCATGTCGGTATGTTTACAAAACTTCCAAAGTCAATATGTCACTTCACTACTTTGATTGTCACTGTAAATATGACATTATCGTTTTGACGTATAGCGTTCCATACCTGTTTCGTGGTTATGCGTATTTGTGTGCATTGCGGTTGTGATTCGTTTTACGTTAATTTTTTTTTTGTCTCTGTAGTTAAAATATTTTTTTGCATTATTGTTTTTCATGTCCTTTTTTGTTTGTTGAATGTTATGGTTTTACTACATCATTTGTTGTACAATTTCTTCCAACACTCTAGTGAGTTAGGGTGGTTGTATTTGGAAACAATCAGCCGTATATTTAGTTGTAGTTATTGTTATTTTCTGATTTGATTTTTGTTATATGTATTTATATATTGTATGTATCTATGAATATTCCAGCTGACTTAAATGACAGTTTTTTCTCTTGTTCTTCCTCGACTTGTAGCTTTGTTAGTGCGGACAGTGAGCCTACACTCAATACTTTGCATGACAATATTTCCTCTCTTTTTTCTAACTATCCCAAAAATTTGCATATAGCCCACATTAATGCTCAGAGCGTTCCTGGTCACTATTCCGATCTTCTGGCATCCTTTAGCAGTGTTCATCTTGATGCACTCCTAATATCTGAGACCTTTCTCAAACCCTCCCTCCTTTCTACGCACTACTCACTGCCTGGTTTTGTTCTGGTCAGAAATGACAGGATTGGCAAGGGTGGTGGTGGTGTTGCCATTTACATACGCGCCGATATACCGCACAAAATTGTAAGTTCGTCTCCATCTGGAGGCTCTGAAACGCGATGCTGGTGCTATTGATTGGAGTCATGTTATCGAATGTGCCAGTATCGATGAAAAAGTGAACAGCTTCAATACAATTGTGTTAGATCTTTACGATAAACACGCCCCACGTCGCCGTATTAAAATTAAGCATAAGCCTGCTCCGTGGATGACTACTGAAATAAAAAACGCCATCGCTCGTAAGGATAAGGCGAAGAGTAGGTATAGGCGCAGGCCCACGGAAATTAACCTCATTCACTTCAAAGCTTTGCGTAACCGCTGCAATCGTCTGTGTCGGGATGCCAAGAGACGCTATTTCCATGAATCTCTCGTTGATCGTAGCTCCTCTGATGTCTGGAAATTTTTAAAGTCTGTCGGTATCGGTAAATCTCCCACAACTACCTGCAAAGATGTCGACTTGTGCGCTCTTAACAGGCACTTTTCTGTACCACCTGTTTCTCTGGACCCAAACGTCAAAGCTTCAACTTTATCTGAGCTCTCTAACTTGCCGTTACCTAACTGTAATCCTTTTAAGTTTAATCCTGTTTCTGAAGACGTTGTCAAAAAGTCCCTTCTCTCTATTTCTTCCTCTGCTGCGGGCCATGATAATTTGTGTTCGAGAATGATAAATCCCATTATTTCAGAGCTGCTTCCCATCCTTACTCATATTGTTAATTTTTCTTTATTCACGGGTATATTTCCGTCGGCCTGGAAACAGGCTCACATAATACCACTTCCCAAAGTTAGCAATCCTTCGTCCTTGTCCCACTTTCGGCCTATCTCCATTCTGCCCTTCCTTTCCAAAGTTCTCGAACACATTGTTCATGGTCAAATTTCCAGATTTCTATCGTCTAATGCTCTTATTTCCCCATTTCAATCTGGTTTCCGTACTGGCCACAGTACTTTAACTGCACTTTTGAAGGTAACTGACGATATCCGCTGGGCTATGGACAATAAATCTCTGACTGTTTTAGTGTTACTTGACTTTAGCTGCGCGTTCAACTCAGTGGATTTCGACATCCTTCTTGGGATCCTTCAATCTTTTAACTTCTCTGCCTCTACGGTAGCCTGGTTTGACTCGTATCTTCGGGGTCGCTCTCAGTGTGTCCGCCAGGAAGATATCTACTCTGACTGGTGTGATCTTACTGCTGGTGTACCTCAGGGTGGCGTTCTCTCTCCTCTTCTTTTCTCTATATTTATTAATACTGTTATCAAGGTTATCACCTCTAGCTTCCACCTCTACGCAGACGATTTGCAGCTGTATCGACATTTCTTGCTAGCTGATGCGGAGTCGGCAATCAATGCCATGAATCGTGACCTGGAAAGCATCTACCAATGGGCTAAGTCGTTCGGCTTGCAGATTAACCCTGATAAATCGCAGGCCATGATCATAGGCAGCAAATACTACCGCACTGCACTTGACTTACCATCGTTGACTCCGTTATCTCTGGGCTGCTCGACCATTGCGTATTCTGAAACAGCCAAGGACCTTGGTGTCTTAATTGACAGCAACCTTTCTTGGCGAGCTCAAGTGAATGAGGTTAGTCGTAAGGTTCACTTTTCTTTTCACTCGCTCAAATCCTTACAGAGCTTCTTGCCATTCAAAACCAAAGTTTATCTGGCTCAAACTCTGATTCAGCCGATTATTGATTACGCTGATGCCTGCTATTTGGATGCCACCGAGGAGCTGTTAAATAAGCTTGAGCGCTTACAAAATCTTTGTATTCGTTTTGTGTATGGTCTGAGGAAATATGACCATGTTTCTCACTTCCGCAAGGAGCTTAAGTGGCTCCCTATCCGTCTTCGCAGGAACACTCGGATATTATGCCTCCTTTACAATATCCTTTATAACCCTGCATATCCCAGCTACCTACGCGATCGCTTTTCCTTTACCCGTCCTTCTGATGCTCTCTGTAGATCCCACCTCAGGCATCATCTTAATTTCCCATCCCATAAAACTGAACTGTATTCCTACTCCTTCTCTGTTCACGCAGTACGTTTGTGGAACTCACTTCCGCCTAACATTCGAGATTCCAAAACTTTATTTCTGTTTAAAAAACAAGTCAAAGAGCATTACCTCTCTTCTATACAGTAATATTCTTCATATATATGTATGTATGTTATAGGTAAATATTTACAATAGTAGTTTATTTTGTTTTTTTAATAAAATGTGTATGTATTTGTATGTTATATGTTTATATTAAATAGTCATAGTTTTGTTTTAAGTTTTAATTTAAATTTCCTTGTTTGACTTTTCTACACACTGTGTCTACATTTCTTATCAGACTTTCTTCTCGCAGGTCTGCTGGAAGAAATTTCTTTTGAAATAAGCAGTACCTTTGTGCTCTTCTATGTTAATATATTGTCCTTTTATGTATTTTGTGTGTACATGAATAAATAAATAAATAAATAAGTAAAACTAAAAAAATAAATGCTTGTTTTTAAAATAAGGTGTATTACTATTTTTAGAAATTTGCAACAGTTGTTAAATAGATGCTCGTTTTGACATATTTGAATGAACATATTTTGGTGCACATTCAGTATATTTGGTGGAACACAGGCAAAATTAGGTAAATGAAATGGGAATAAATTGAAGTACTTTTAAATACCATCCTTTTCAAAACCACACCTTTTTTTGGTAAATATCAAAACCTCGCATTTTCAAATTTAATTTCAAAATCTTAGCTAAGATTCTTATCATTTTTATCAGTCATTTGGTACAACAGATTAACTGAAACACTGCTTTAAATGACACAACTAAAACAAAATGCAGATGCTGTAGTCAGTTAGTTATTTACATTTGGGGAATTTTTTACTGCACCTCTATTAAGAAATTTAAGCAAACAAAATTTCTCCACTAATAACCTACTGCATATCAAATAAATGACTGTACTACAAATTAACTACTTGATTACCTAAACATGTTGTACTAAAAAATGTTTAAAATACATCAAAATCTGATGGCTTTTTTTTATCTAATTTACAACAAAAATCTAGCTGAAACCACAGGTATACACATTTTGAAACAATATTACTCACCGTAAAACAAAAATACTGATTTGCACACAAATTTTTTTCTCGCGATATTGTAATGTCTCGAATTATTGTCAACTGAACATACGGAAGTATCTCTGCCCCCATAATCGGGGCTTTGGGCACCCCTCCGTTAGGTTAGTTAGGTTCCTTTAAACCCTGCACTCGGAAATAGGGGCCCCGCGAAGCGGGGCTCCGTCGACTACGCTTTTTAGGGGGAATATAAAGTGTCTTAAGGTTATGTTATATTAATCGGTATTTCTCAGGAATGGTGCATAGTCATTCAGTAAAATAGTTAAGCTTTAAAGATCTAACAGTATAGTATAATTGATTAATTTGTTGAGCAAATTTAGTGTGCAATTCAGTATTTTTGGTGATAATTTCGAATATTTTGATTGAAAAAAGGAGATTTACAGTTAAAGTATTAAATACCACCCTTTACATTTTACTGTTTTCTCCAAAATCAGAAAATGTGAAAAGTGGGGTTTTGTTCTTCACCTCCTCGTTTGTATTGTAAGATTTTTACTTTAAACACCTCTACAAACCCCGCACTATTCAATCCATCCACAAGCACAATGTTTTAAGTGCGTTACTGTAACGTTGTACATGGTTGCTAACACATTTGAATCATACTTGAAATGAAATATCTATTTACGCTCGCAGCTGAGGGTACTTTTAGCTGGCGTTAGAGGAATCATTATTAAGATACCGTCACAAAACTCGCGCACGAAACTAGTTGTGGACGAATGTTTCCCCTCTTCATACCGCACGCCTAACGTTCGCGGATTACCAACGGCTCGAGAGACAAAAGGAATCACTCGACCGGCCGTGCTGCCACGACCGGTCGAGGGTCCTTTCACTTCTCACTACACATCGGCAGAGTGATCGCGTGTGCCATTTTTTTTTATTTTACCTCTGCCAATCTCCTATCGCTATTGCTTGGAGCATATTATTATAACATCTAATTTATTTGCTGCATAAATAATAAAAGTTAAAATCAGTGTAACCCCGATCGGGTGAGTGTTGCAAAACTTTTTAACTAGAATTAAGTAGGTATTCGTAGCATGACTTGGCAAAATATCGCTTTGTAGTAGTGCCAAGTTAGGACACCTGAATTGTTGATTTAAATCACAGTATTGAGCCGGTGTATCAACGGTGATTGCTATTTTAATCATCTAGTAATTTTCTTTCTTTTATTTACCGAATGTCCTTGACATTGTTGTTACGGAACATGACGGATACCTTTAAATCCTCTTCAACCTTTCATGTATGTATTTAATTCTTGATTAATGTAGTTGGTGAATTGTAGTCGATCATTGTATTGTAAATTCCTGTAAATCATTCTTGTTATTTTTCCATCTACCTCGCATTACTAGATATCATTTTTCTGCTTCATCGTGCTTCTAAATTGTACCACGCTGCTTAGACTGCTTCTTCTTGATAGCTAATTGATGCTAGAACACCACCTTCCACCGTAGATTCCATTTCCTACGGCTATCGGGATGTTGCAGTCAGTAGTACGAATTCGGTCATTTTCTAAAATGCCCAATTCCGGATATTCCAGGGTTCTTCCGTACCGGTCAACCTTGATTAGCTGCTGCTGCAGGGGCTGTGGCTGTACAACTCTGCAGGCTACGCGCTACCCTCAACAACTGCAAGACCGACCTACCTACCAAACATTATTCTACAAAACATCTACGTTCTGGAACCTTCAGGATAGTGGTTTTCTTTAGGCGGTCTAGAACCCAACACGAGCTCGATATATAGAACCCACACCAGTCTTTTACTGGGGTGATTATTAATTCTAATTAAGTACCCACACCTAATTGTTTTTTTTTACTATTATAATTTTTTTACTTTTATTTTTTCCTATTATAGTTTGTACTGATTCTTTCGAGTTTCATTTACCGGCTGAGCCCTAAACGTTACATTACATTGAGTTCTATCACAAAATCACCCTAAGGTAGACTGGTAGAAAATGCCCAAGGCATTAAGTCCGCCTTTGTACAGTGTTTACTTGTGCAAAAAGTTTTAATAAATAAATAAATAAAATATGATTTTCCACCCAAAAAAAAAAGTTAAAAAAAATAGTGATGAGTCCGTTTATACCCTTTATCATCACAAAGCCGTCAACCATAGCATTCTGTACATCAAACTAAGTAACTTAACGCAAAAATTATTGTTGGGAAACGACGCCAAATCTCAATGTAACGCACTCGAAACATTGTGCCGATGGACGCATTTAATGGTAAACGGGTTATGGAGTTCTATAAATTAAATTAACGGCCTTATAAACCAGTATTTGAAAAAAAAAATGTATACGGTCGAATTGAGAAACTGCCTCTCATATTTGAAGTCGGTTAAAAATATTTTAAAATTGAATAGTACTCTATGTAATTTCCAGACTTTACATTCAGACTGAAGTTTTCAGCCGTAAAACTCGACAGGAATAGTAAAAAGGCAATTTCGCTGAGAAATTTAGCAATAACACTCCAGTTTGTTCTTAACTATGAAGTTTACAGGTGTTCGGAAAGTTTCGTTTTTATTACACAAAATTCTATATAAATAAGTTTTAGATTTTATGTAACCTACCTCATGAAATGCCTTCACAAATAATACTGTTCTTTTAAATCCTATCCTATTAAAAAAAATACAACAATAAACAAAAGAAACTATCGGCCCAAGTGTGGTAGAATTTAACTGAACTTAAGTTCAAACATCAAGTAAGTTAAAAGTAACTTACAACAGGAGACTAAAGAAAACAGCTTAATCAAACATAATTACGATAAAAATACTATTTTGTACACTATAAATTAGAAAGAAAGAGAGTGCTTGTTTCTGACAGACTAACACAACGCGTCTTCCGATTCTCTAGCAAACGGCATCAAAATGTCAAAACCGAAAAATTACTTACATTGGTTTTAGAACTTAAAAGTTAAACGACAAAATGTTTCAAATGGAATTGACTTAAGCTCTTCGGTACTGTATGAGCTACGCTGTACGGTCGATCAAGCTATTTGGTTTACATTTTAGAATGTAATTTGTGGGTTAAACTGTAAACCAAATAGCTTGTTCCACCGTACATCACTGTACATTGACCTTTGTGTAGGATATATGTCACAGTCATGGATATACGCCACACGTATGGGTATTGTTTCGGTGTGCATTTCTCTGACGTGGCATGTAATCGTGTAATTATAATTCAATAGCAATAAATCTATTAAGGGAATCACTTATTACCTTAAAAATATATGCCCGTTACTGTCCCACTGCTGGGCATAGGCCTCTTCTCATACAGAGAAGGTACGAACATTGATCACCACGCTTCCTCAAGACGGGTTGGTGATTTCGACTTATATTATGATGTCTGTGATGTCCAAGATAAACTTAGGAAGAACATAATTATGAATTGAAAAAGTCACATTGGTACTTGCCCGGATTTGAACTTAGGCGAGGCTTTAACGACTGGGCCGTCACAATATATAAAAAGTCATACGAAATGACCTTACAAGTCAATAAAACAAGTACTAACATCCCCATCCCAACAGGTAACTTATATCATACAGTTATTATGTATTTTTTCTTTAGCCAATAATAGCCAGACCCAGCAGTGTTCAGGCCAATACTATTTCTTGAAACATTTCTCTTTAACTTGATATTAAGGCGCGTTTGGTCGCATCGATGCGCTCTTTGTGTCCCGGGATGGTCCCAATCATGAAGAAGTTTTGGGTCCTGGATCAATATTGCTTAAGCATATTCATAGCGTTATCTTGTTTTAATTTATAGTTATCGAAGGATTACTCGATATAGGATCGTTTTGTAGTTCCGAGTAAGTCTGTAATTGCGTCCAATCAGCCGCGAACTACTACGCATGACGTGAGCAGCGGTGGCCTGGTGGTGGCAGCCCCGACTTATGAACAGTAATCGAACCCAGGCAGGCGCATTACTTTGTGTAATTTATTTCAACACCACTGGTCTCAAAATGGTGAAGGAAAACATTTATTTATTTATTTATTTATTATCATAGGTTCACCAACAGCTTCTGTGTACAGCATTTAGATATAAAAATGTTTTAAGGTCTTGGACTTACACAGTCGCCAATTATAGGTTAACCAGCATTCACGAAAATAAGTGATAACAATAGACAAAAAAAAAAACAGAAAGATGAGTGGCTCACGACATGAAATACAATAGCAAACCTTACTATTGAGAGTTTACTTAACTAACGAAAATAATAATACAAAGAAAAACATACGCTACGAGTGATTAACTAGGTGACTACAATTAAATTGAAAAAAAAAGAAGACAAGATATAAAATTATCATTTTATTATTAAACATCGTGAGGAAACGGGTATGTCCTAGAACCAAAAATTCAAAGACATGTGACATCTACCAACCCGCACTGGGCCCGCGTGGTGGATTATAGCCCATACGCAAAATACGCACTTTGACGTGGAGTTGCGGACACCAAGCCCGTTATACAATACAATACTACGCATGACGTTCAAAATACGCACATTGACGTGGATTTGCGGACACCAGCCCGTTATACAATACAATACTACGGATGACGTTCAAAATACGCACATTGACGTGGATTTGCGGACACCAGCCCGTTATACAATACAATACTACGCATGACGTTCAAAATACGCACATTGACGTGGATTTGCGGACACCAGCCCGTTATACAATACAATACTACGCATGACGTTCTAAATGTAAAAAAAAATTAGCTGTCTCATACATTTGGTCAAGTAGGAATTGGAATTGTGTATGGGGCCGTTGATTCCCTGATGACTCGGGTTCGCGGCAGAACCAACAGTATTCTCAGTGTGTTCGCAGATCGGTGGGATTCCCCGATGATGCGGAGATGGATACGACTCCATGCTGAAATTATGTATAATTATGTTTATCTTTGTCTGTAACCTACTAACACTAGAACTTAAGTAAAATTGTTACTAACCCTATGGACTCCGGTCTGAAATAAAAAGTTTCTATTCTATTCTATTCTATTATTTTTTTAACGATTACGATGGTGACTCCATGAACAAAGTTGTTCAGTTTGATGGTCACACTCAGAATTTGACTAGTATGCAAAGCGACACCTTCTATATCAATTCCAATAAGTTAACTGCAATGATTGGACCATCAATCGTGTTTATCAATGTCCCGGATCTGATGAGCATGGACGCCATTAACCGTACATTACTCGTATAACGTATGATTGATTTCATAGTCGATTGATTCGGTTATCCGGGAATCAATTACGGGATAGTAATGGCGGATACGTGGTTATTAAAATGTTTATTATGATCGTTGACGAATTCCTGTCATAGAAGAATTAGTAGGAATGCACCCTTGTTTCGTACCATTGCAGGATGACTTGTGAAAACGTAAAATTTCTATGCGGTCCCGTGGGGTCATAATTTCAAAGTTATATTTTTTATTATAGGGCTTCACGTTTATTAAATTATTAAATACAAGCGGTCAGAAGAATTTAAAATAAAATATTAAATTCTTCTGACCGCTTGTATTTCATTATGTCTTCCTTTTGCTGAGAAAAGCTAGGCTCATCTTTCTTTCCTTCTGTCATAATAGGTTTCACAATTTTTTTTTAATATAATTTGATTTCATTTACTCGAAATCAATGTCGATACAAACCTTGATACGGGTAATAAATAATAGCTCTTGAGATTACATTTAGCTCAACCACATTTTACCAATCGACATGCAAACATTTGAAATTATTAATATCATTATTACGAGTATTACAGTTATTTAGATCCATTTCAAAATTTACTATTATAAAATTTTTAAATCATTAACTTAATTTTAAAAAAACCAGCCTATCAATGCAGCAAAGCAGGAAAAATTACAATATTTAAGAGCATACTAGATCAAATACTCGTTAATAAGATAATCCTCATAAATTTTAATTCATTGGAGTGAAATGTCAAAAATTCGTGTGTTGCTGTCCATTGATCTTAAAATCTTAAAGTGTAATCAGTTTCAAAAAGTCTCAACGGGACGCCCGTCTCCCGACATCAGATGCCGGGGCTGGCCAGGGCTGAGCATAATGCCAGCTTGGCCGGCGCAGCGGCGCACAGTGGATCGTCCCCATACAAGAGGTCGGACATAGAATTAAAAATTGAAAAAGTATTTAATTGAAAAAAATGAAATATACAGTTGCATTACTCTATTAAGGAACTACAAAAAATGTTACTACAATTTTTTTATTTGACCAGTACTTTATGAGCAATTCGATGAAAACTGTTATTTTTCTATGGAAATGGTCACAAAAATGTCTGTAGCTCACGATTCCCTCCTTGTTTCGATTTGCGGTTTTCACTACTGTTATTTACCCATTTTATGCCACATTTTCTTCAAGGACACATGGTGCCCCCAGCGACCCCCTTCCGAGATATTTTGCTTTTAATAACTATACTTTTTATTGTAAAACTGATGAAATGGAGGTACATTAAGTATATTCATTACTAAGAATAAGTCATCCCTAAGTAGTTCCTTAAATAACAGGTGCATTTGCGATTACTTTAATGACTTATGAACGCTTCTGTTGCCATACAACAAAAGCGTTAATGAGTCCTTAAGTAAAGATTACCAGTACTTGCTTAATCTAATTAGTTATTGTAATTACTATGTTAACAGCCCTTAATCTCTGCACTGTGATTGTCTAATGTCATTAGCTTATCAAATTCATTGCTAGTTGCCTACTTGCTGCCCTATATATTTGAGTGTGTTTAGCAAATGTAATTCAGTTGTAATTATAACTTCTACCAAGTGTTGTCATTATGGCTTTCCGTGGGTTTTCTACTTATTACTTACGAAGAGCAACGTAAAGATCTAGTCTTTACGTTGCTCTTCGTAATCATAAAGATCTTCGTGACTATGACCATTTGTTTAACACATTGAAGTCAAAATACTAACGTCCAGTTAAGTGAAAGTGATGTGACAGATCTCAAGAACTGGTGTCGATGATTTTGCTATAGGGTTTACACCAAATGGGTGCAATCAAGAAGGACAGTCGACAGGTTCATTAACAAGAACGAAGAGTGGTTAATTCCGATATCGTTTGGCCAGATTGCTTTAAAGAAAATGTTGTTGACACTGAAGAAGCAAATGAAAATGAGGCAGAAGAGGTAGTCAGTCCATCAAAATCAGATGCATCAACTTCAACATATACATCTCCTACATGGTCGTGTTAATTAATTAATTTCCTATTATAATTTAGTTCTTAGTAGTTGTTTAAATTTTTAGTTTGTTTTAGGGTACATGGTTGTTTTATTTTTAATTTATTTTTACATTGTTATATTATATAAATAAAAATATATTTATACCTACATATTTTCTTATTGATCATAAAACTCTATTTCTTTTCGATGTGTTATTGTAAATGCGACTCAGTCATTACTAAGCTAATGATGACATTAGACAATCACAGTGCAGAGATTAAGGGCTGTTAACATAGTAATTACAATAACTAATTAGATTAAGCAAGTACTGGTAATCTTTACTTAAGGACTCATTACCGCTTTCGTTGTATGGAAACAGAAGCATTCATAAGTCATTAAAGTAATCGCAAATGCACCTGTTATTTAAGGAACTACTTAGGGATGACTTATTCTCAGTAATGAATATACTTAATGTACCTCCATTTCATCAGTTTTACAATAAAAAGTATAGTTATTAAAAGCAAAATATCTCGGAAGGGGGTCGCTGGGGGCACCATGTGTCCTTAAAGAAAATGTGGCATAAAATGGGTAAATAACAGTAGTGAAAACCGCAAATCGAAACAAGGAGGGAATCGTGAGCTACAGACATTTTTGTGACCATTTCCATAGAAAAATAACAGTTTTCATCGAATTGCTCATAAAGTACTGGTCAAATAAAAAAATTGTAGTAACATTTTTTGTAGTTCCTTAATAGAGTAATGCAACTGTATATTGCATTTTTTTCAATTAAATACTTTTTCAATTTTTAATTCTATGTCCGACCTCTTGTATAGGGACGATCCACTGTGCGGCGCCCCGGGAGGCATCGGCAGTGCGACTGTGCGCACCTACTACTGGGAGCTCGCGACAACAAAAAGACAACTCGCGAAGAGGCAGGCCCCGTGTACCAGCAACGGTCGCAAAAGTATCTGCGGCGCGGCGCCCGAGGCCCGGAGCACGACGATTCCAAAGTGTTTTAATTATTTTTGTTAGTTTATTAAAAATAATTTTAAAGTTTAGTATAATATCCTACTTCCTACTAATATTATAAATGCGAAAGTTTGTGAGGATGGATGTATGTTTGTTACTCTTTCACGCAAAAACTACTGAACGGATTTGGATGAAATTTTGCACACAGACAGTTTATAACCTAGATTAACACATAGGATACTTTTTATCCCGGTAGTAAAATCCCATGGGACAATTATCAAACTTCACGCGGGCGAAGCCGCTGGCAAAAGCTAGTATTTTATAACTGGCGTATATGCAAGCAGCGATGTGGTGGACAACAGTGCAAGTCAGCCTTCAACATCGCTAAACACCCTGGAGAGATGCCCGCTATGTACTCAGGCACGGTTTTTTAAGGGTAAGCGGGGTCTGAACGTGCATATTGGGAAAGTACACAAACTTCCCAATGCATTCACATCAGACCCTGTCTCAATAGCCACACCTACAACTCCGTCAAAGTCATCTTTCGACCCATTTTGGAAAACCCTTTCGATATTCAAAAACTCGTTCCTCGAGGCGCTAGACCGCTTGTAGCCCAAAATTTTGCTGGTCGCGTTCGCCTTGCCATCCGGGAGAACTCGTTAAGTGCTTGGGAGCAGTTGCTTACCTTCCCTTATCTACATGTCTTCTACATGTTAAAAGAATTTGGCCACGAAAAAATCTTTAACTGCGCTTATCAAAGATAACTGTAACATTTCGGCTCAAAATTTTGTTCCTAATATATCAGCACTGGCATCTGGTTGAATCTAAGTTAGGGGAAGGTGACATTAGCGCTGCAGCCAGAATTCTCTTCAGTAGTGATGTGGTGGCACCGTGTTCTCCAGAAACACTCGCAGCTCTAGAGACCAAAAACCCTGCCCCCGCTGATGGCCTTTCTTTTCCCGACCCTTCTGATTCGAATATTCACTCCCTCACCATTACAGGTCGAGAGGGTGGTCGCAGCCGTTTGCTCCTTCCGGAGTGGCTCTGCGCGCGGCCTTGATGGCCTAAGTCCTCAGCACTTAAAGGACCTAATTTGTTCAGGCGCAGGGGAAGCCGGTGAGTTGCTCTTGAAGGAGCTTATGGCTCTGATTAACCTTATACTCTGCGGCAAGGTGAACAAGGCCATCATCGATGTCTTGTACGGGGCCAATTTATGTGCCCTGCGCAAGAGGGATGGCGGCATTCGTCCCATTGCCGTGGGTACTACTTACCGTCGTATGGCAGCCAAGATTTGCTGTAAATTTTATGGTGAGGCTGTTTCGGAAAAAATTCAGCCCCTGCCCATCTAGCGAATCTTCTTGAGCAATTCGAACTTATTGCCAAAGCTCGCATTTCCATTCAAGTTTACTAGTAACAAACCCTCGAATTTGAGCTAAAGACGAAATGAATGCTTTCGAACATCGATGCTCCAATGTTCATTATTGATTGCTCTTGTCTGGTTCATTTTATGACTGTCATGGGTGCTTAATGCAATGTTTTTTATTTGAGTCATCATTATCTGCCAAAGCTTGTACCCAAGTATATTGGAGTCAGCTTCCAGTCTTACCGGGTGCAGCTGAATGCCAGTATTTTACATGGAGCGACTGCCTATCTGACCTCCACAACACTAAGTACCGGGTAATTTGGTACCCCTTGGTAAGACTTTACAGACTGATATGATATTATGATAAAAATTAAAATAAATATCACAATTCAGCATGTTATTAATATTGTGCGTCACATACGAATGCCACGGGACATTGACGATGAAACCATTATGGCGACGCTATTATCGTAAATCGGAATTACCATTATAAGTTGGTACAAGACATAAAAGTTAAGTGGAAAGACGCCGTTAAGTGTAGTGTATGAAAGCGGGGATAAATAGTGGCATATTCAAGTAAAGCGGGTAAGAGTTTCATGGAAAATAAAAGTGTTTTACATGCAGGTACTTACTATAGTGATGTATTAAGAGCGGGTCTGTTTTAATTAATTTTGAAATATTACTGTATGGAAATGAGAAATGTGGCTAACTAGAATTTAAATAGCGAACACAAAGGCATTTGAAAAGTTTACAAATAGTATTTTTTTACATTTAACACTGATTATTCGGTGTTACGATACTAATGATTACATTTTATAGTTAACTAGCTTCTGCCAGCGGCTTCGCCCGCGTGAAGTTTGAAATTATCCCACGGGATCTTATTACCGGGATAAAAAGTATCCTATGTGTTAATCCAGGTAATAAACTATCTGTGTGCTAAATTTGATCCAAATCCGTTCAGTAGTTTTTGCGTGAAAGAGTAATAAACATCCATACATACATCCATACAAACAAACTTTCGCATTTATAATATTAGTAGGATAGTAGGATATTCTAGTTCGCTAGTTTGCCACATATCGTATTTCCATAAAGAAATATTTCAAAAACAATTAAAACAGGCAAATTTTTGACAGGTATTTTTGCCAACTGTCTAGATACGCGCTCTTAATGTCCTAAATCACGCCCAAACTGATGCCGTGAAAAAAATTGGCCTGTCCGCGACCTAACAATCACCTGTTTCATAAATGTACTAGCTTTTGCCTGTGGCTTCGCTGGTGTTAATTTAGAATTTGACATTCAATTCGGTGTTACAGACTCTTTGGTTTTTTTATACTTATTCAATATTATTTCATATTCAATTTGTTTTTTCTTTTCTTACATTCTGTCAGTTGGTTTTTCTTGTTGGATATCTGTCAAACAGTGTATTTTTCTTCCTACTCATTAAAATAATAAAAACATTTATTTACAAGGTAACTAATTTACTTTCGGATAACAGCCCACAACGTCATCTTTTTTAAGACAAATGTACTTCTTCCCGGATGAAAGGGTACCCTATGTCCGTTTTTGTACACCTGACCCCGTGTATCTGCCTGGCGTTTTCCCAACTATGTTGGGGTCAGCTTCCAGTCTAACCGGATGCAGCTTAATCCCAGTATTTGACATGGAGCGACTGCCTATCAGACCTCCACAACCCAGTTAGTACTGGGTAATACGGTACCCCTTGGACTGGTTGTCAGACTTTTTGAGAAACTGATTACCTAACGACGCACGCAGGTCAAAGATACCGTATAATATAATAATATGCGAAATTTCAGGATGATTGGTTCATTGGCATAGGCGTAAAAGTTATAAACAAACAAACTTACTTTCACATTTACCATATTAGTTAGGATAGGATTAGGATTTTAAATAAATAAATATCGTTGGACATTAACACACAGCGCCACCTAGTACCACACTAAGCAAAGCTTGTGTCGTGGACACTAGATAGTTGATATACTACATATATACTTTTTTGTTTGTAAATACATACTTATTATACATATTAACATCCATGACTCGGAAACAAATTTCCAATTGTCCATGCTCATCACACAAACGTTTGCACCTACCGGGATTCGAACCCAGGACCCTAAGAACCTAAGGCAGCGTCACTACCACTACGCCATTCGAGTCGTCAATTTTAAACGTCATTGTCCTTCCACCGCGAATTATTTACGCATTGTCAAAGTCTGTTTAGGTATGCGTAATAGTACTTCGTATAATATCAATTATTATCATAGAAAAATATAACCTCTAATTAATTAAAACATTGGATAATCTGGATGAAGCAGGCACGAAATTCCGATTTGCACAAACAAAAAGAAACCTATAGTCAGCAGAGGGAAAGGTGGGCCTGTGGAATAAAGTTGATGATTAATACTAAATTATCATAACATAACGTAAACATTTATAGAATCACGCCTGTTATCCCTGAAGGGTATGGCAGAAGTGTAACACCTAGTACAGTACATTTAGCCAGTTATGTTTCAGTCCCATAAATTAAGGGGCCAGCCGAGCCTATTGCAATGAAATGGGCACAAATCCAAACTCTGTGGCTACTAGTGAGACATTCCTGATGGAAAAACTCATGAGGTACTGGGTCCAATTCCCGGGTCGAGGAAAGTATTATTCCTCGACCCGAGAATTGGACCCAGTACCTCATGCTCAGTAGTCGCTTTTGCGAAAAATATACCATTGAGGTAGTCTAAACTACCATTACTAGGTACTAGCTTGTCCCAGCATTCTCGCCCGCGTGAAGTTCGATAAGTGTCCCATGAAATCTTAATACCAGGGTGAAAAGTACCCTATGTGTTAATCCAAGTTATAAACTATCTGTGTGAAAAATCTCAAACAAAACTGTTCAGTAGTTTATGCGTTAAAGAGTATCAAACATGCAAATAAAGCACGTTAAGCCGTTGGTCCCGGTTGTCATTTGTGGATCTATTTTTCAGTCGTTACAAGTAGTTAGGGGCCCAAAAAGTCTGACAACTAGTCTTACCAAGTGGTATCGTATTACCCAGTACTAACTGGTTGCGGGAATCCGTTGGATTCGAGTCGCAAGGGACCGGTCAATGTGGCGATACTTGGGGGAGGCCTATGTCCAGCAGTGGACGTCTTTCGGCTGAAATGATGAACTGGTTTGTAGGCAGTCGCTCCATGTAAAATACTGGTATTCAGCTGCATCCGATTAGACTGGAAGCCGACCCCAACATAGTTGGGAAAAGGCTAGGCAGATGATGAAACATCCATAGTAGTAGGAGATTACTGGTGTCACCCTCAGAGTATACTCCGTTATACGCTATCTCCTTCAACTTGAATTGACGTCAGCTCATATCGTTGCTATTAGGAACGGGAATAATTGATAGTGTAGCAGCTCATAACCCATATGTTTGTGATACGTGGTCGGTCAATGCGATCTATTGCTATATTGTAACTGTAACTATTGTTATCAAACAGACTCATTATGAGGCTAGTGTTTCAGTAATTGTATCAGAGAAATTAAGGTAATAAAAGAGGTTTATAGTGTGAGATCCGGTCTAAGAAATGTATACACTCATCTTTAATTTATTAGTGATAAGAAATTATACACTTATTGACTTAGCGCGAATAGTTAAATTGTGTACGGAACAAAATTAAGCTATGTTTAAATCTACTCTACTGCGTAATTGGGCAGAGGGGAAAGAGGGAAATCTTTACTATTTCAATTTTGTTGGGTTTGTTTGTGGTATTTTGATGATGGAACCGTGGGAGGTGATGTGGGCACAGGCCTAAAAGATTTAACTTCCTTGTAAAAAATAAAATCAGTTCTAACCATTCTGAGTGCAAAATTTGCCTTCCTGAAACCTTTTACAAACCCACTACCATTTCAAAATTTTACTAGGTAGATACAAATCATCAAAATTACCACAATAACTCTTCACCTCCAACGGTCACCACTTGACAAACATTTTTTCTGTGGTTCTTTAAAAGAAAAATGTGATGATTTGTCAGTTTTACATTATCAAAAAATATTTGGCCCATTTTTTTTTCTTTTGTTACATAAACAAAAATCAACGAAGTTATGACGCTTTTGAAATTCTCAATACGTCACGTCTCGGTATAATTTTTAGCGAGTTCTGACTTCACGAGCCCCCCACTCCCGAGTTTTGATGCGTTTTATCTTTGTCAATATTCATTGATTTAAAAACAAAAAAAATACGTGTTCAATATTTTCCAATTCTCTAACAGACGGACTAAATAGATTTGATTTTTTTTATACTGTCGACATGCCAATACTGCAACCAACAATGTGAAGTAAATGTATTCTATTTATTTTATTTGTCACTAATAAGGATAAACCTCTTATTTTTAGCCTTTTACGTAGGCCGACGTTTTGTATAGAAGGATTGTTTTCCTTCAGCAAGGTTGTTATGCGTAATGAGAGCGCTTTTAGAACCAATTATTTTTTAACCGATTTCCAAAAGGAGGAGTTATGATGAATTATTTTGAACTGTATACAAATAAAGTCTTTTAGTGTCATTTATTAAATTGGCTTTAAAAGGCTATGTCACTAGTACACATGTGATAAAAATTCAAAATAAATCATGTACTAAATGAAATTTACGCACAAAAATAAAAATTCGGCCAACCCTGCCCACGACAAGTGGTCCTAAATTAAACGTAATTGTTATGCATCAACTACTTGTTGCTTTTTCAGGAAACTATTAACTGTAATAACATTTGTTCTGGTATTTTAAGCTCGGCGAGCTAAACTCTTCAGTCTGTTTGGGTTAAATCATATTCTAACTTTTGATACAGCGATTACTTAGTTGTTTATAGTTTTGTGTACCTTTAAGAATACTGTTACTGCCTGTGTCAACCCACTGCTGGGCAAAGGCCTCTCCCCATGACTTCCAAATTCTTCGATCCAGGGCCAATGTGGGCCACTCGTCGTTGAGTCGTTGCCTTTAAGATTTTTTTTATATTTTGTTGATTAGCTGCTAGTGTCCCATCCCATTGCAGGGCAAAGGGGAAAATCCCCATCCAGAGGCTTCCAGGTTCTCTATTTGTGCTCCACCTCAAACCAGCCATCGCAGTGCACGCACCTTTAGGGCCGGCTACAGGAGCTAAACGCGAGTTTTATAATACCTGAAAGTATATGATTCTGCAGGATATATGCTAGTATGATAGTGTTTTGAAAATAACACAATTAATTTTACTCGATAAAAAATTACGAACTGATCCCTAAAAAATTTTTTAACTAGTAAAAATCATGCTAAAATACATGCGATCATTCTGTTTTTTGGCAAATAATTCTACAAGCAACATATTATTAGCATCATAGTGATTTTTTTGAAAATCGATCGTTAACACTCATTTCGCACTATTCGGCCCGCAGTGACTGACCTAACAAGCACTTTGTAGTGCTTTAACAGCATTTTAGACGAAATAAGAACCACTACAAATAAGAGTTGCTAATTTAGCACCTGTAGTCCCCTTTAGTTTTTAGGAAAACATATAGGTTTTTTTTTTTTTATTTATTAAATAAAGAACAAAACAAAATATAAATACAGGAACATCACAAAAACCTCAATAGGTTTGTCCGGATGTTGATTGGAGAATTGGAGGAGGCCTTTACCTAACATGGGGTTCCTTCAGGAAATGCTTACTGAAACTAAACTGTAAAGTTAAGGTAGTTAATCAGTAGCCTAAATGAAATAAACTGGTTAATAATATGTGAAAAAATTTAATATTTAAGGAATGAAAATATAATGATGCATAGCAGTATAGATAAGTGTATACCTTTAAAAAAATAGTTTAGTTTCTAACTTAAAACAATGTAAGAGTAGGAAATGAAAGGCTTTCTTATTTTATTTATTTATAGGTATTGAATACCAAAAACTAAAGGCAAGTCATTACTGTTTTACTAAGCCATTAAACAAAAATCTAATGAGGTACGCTAAATAAAATGAAGAATATTAGGTAAGAAAAATATTAAAAATCACGTCAAGTTTAACAAATAACCACGAAAAAAACGGCCTGTTAATTTTAAAATATCATTCGTCCGCCATTACAAGTTACGTTGGAACCCAATCGCCATTTTATTTTTCAAAACATGAACAAAAACTTAATGCAAAACCGAATAGAACCATAATTGACTTTAACGTCAAGTTTGGTATTCTAATATTAGTATTTTAAATTGTAATATTACGATGAACGTATTTTGAAATAAACAGCTTTTTTTTATACCGTAATTGCATCTAAGTATGTTTTTTTCTGATCAAATAAAGCATTTTGATTTCGATTGGATATACTTACATTAGGAGCTCGTGGTAAAATAATAACAGCCACTCGGGTCGATCTTTAGGATAAGCCGTGGTTGCCTAGGTTGGTCTGTGGATGGGTGACCACCCTTACATGCCGAGTTTCCTCCGTACCTCAGAAAGCACGTTAAGCTGTTGGTCCCGGCTGTCATTTGTCCATCTTTGACAGTCGTTACAGGTAGTCAGTGACCGAAAAAGTCTGACAACCAATCATAGTAAGTGGTATCAAATTTCCCAGTATTAACTGGGTTGTGGAGGTCAGATAGGCAGTCGCTCCATGTAAAATACTCTGCATTCGGTTAGATTGGAAGCCAGCCCCAAAATAGTTGAAAAAAGGCTAGGCAGATGATGATGATACTTACATTAAATTAATAATAAAGACACAACACTGACACTATACGTTAATAAATAATTTATTAACGCATATTTCATCCATTGTCCATATCAGCTAACTGGGCACGGTATCGGGAGGACAATCGCGAACAAATAGCGCAATTTGTCTTGTTTTTTGCGCGGTGCTTCGTTTCTGATACATTGCTGGGTAGGTCGGGTGACACGTTAGTCTAGAATAAATTATAGGTTCTCGATATTACAGTTTACTTGGTAGTTCTCAAGAGGACCTCATCTGGAATAAATATATTAGTAAATGTTTGTGTGATGAGCATGGACATTTGATTTCGAGTGTGTATTTACAAACAAAAACTGGTTGTCTGTAAAGTCGGTTTACTGACGATAGTTGAACGTGACAACGTCTTAAGAAAATACTGATGGAATGGTAGCATTTTTTGACACCACATTCACTTTTCACTGCACTTGATACTCGATCAAAACATGTAAATGTACTATAGTATAGCAGCTGTCCACGCAGACGCATCGCTCACTCAAGTAGGAGAGAGACGGATGTCGGACGCTGCCGAACGCAAAGGCCGATTGTGCTTCTTTGTCACTCGTTCCGCGCTCTCGCTTGCACTTCAAGCCTTACATGGAACGCCTCAGAGCGATCAGCGAGGTAACGCCGCATGAGTCATGTTTTTTCGTGCGTGCAGCCGGCTCTATCGAATTATAAGACGTTGTGACGTCAAAAAGTATGTATGTAGTATATCGAATATCCAGCACACAAGCCTCACTGCTTAGTGTGACACTGGATGGCGCTGTGTGTTATGTCCAGCGATATTTAAATTTATTTAATATTAGTCCATATTAGTAAAATTATGCGAATAAGTCTGTCCATTTGCTGTTTTCCATGCTTGAACGACTGAACGGATATCAGTGAAATTTTGGTACACAGGTAGAGCGTGACTTGGATAAGAACTAGGATAATAATATATTTTGCCTGAGTAGTACACGTCCCCACGGGATACTATTTGATACCCTCCACGTGGGATAAGCCCCAAGCAATAACAACAATAAAGGAATATAAATATGTAATATAGTAATAATGATTGATGTAGAAATTGCACTTAGTTTTCCTTTCATTCCTATAGTTAAATTAGTATCTGTAGAAATCAAGTTGCATAAAGTCAAAATATATGATATTGAACAAATTAAGGATTATAGTTTAAATAATAACAAAGTGAAATTCGTGTTTTTTTCTTCTGTCGGATTTAATTTTACAATAAAAGTAGTAAGTTAAGTGCAACATACTAAATAAAGAAACAGAAAAACTCAAAACAAGATCTGTGACTGTAAAAGCACAAAAAATCAAGAGATCAAATCCGATCAGAGAAAGAGAAAGAGAAACCTAGCCAAAAAAAAGGAGGCACATCCACAATCTCCGGATCGTCGCACAGCTCCACCATGCATGCACCACATCCCGTGAGCGCCGTGTCACTGGTCGCTGCAGTTGCATCGAACCTGAGCGACGAGTTTTTCTCCCTTTCTATCAAGTCCACCTCCACCATGACACTGAGGAAGAGGAAGGCTACCACCGGGCTTGGAACATCGAAGCCAACGAGCCCCGAACAGGGTCCCCACTGCTGGTGGAAATGTGTCGCGCATTCGTTGGACTCAGTCCATGAATGAAAATGTCATGCGCGCATATAATGAGGGTGGGGATATACTGAAGGTGACTTTGTGTCTCTTGTCAGCGAAGCAACGACTGTCGGACCAGTGTCATCCAGCGTAACCGTATGTAACTATGACAACCATATGTTGGATGACGTTAAACCTGCTTGATCGAATACGTCTCGAATCACGGACTAACCCAGTTACGCGTGCTTCGCCAATGATCGTGGTGCAAGTATAAAATATCTAGTGAATCAAAATTAAATGCAAAATGTATCCAGTGCTTCACCGTGATCCGATCGCAGTGCAACGCAGAGTTCCGGAGCACATTGGAAGGTGCGTGCACAGGCCGCCTGAACTTAGACCACGTTTACCTCGTTTGCCTATGCACAAGATAAACAAGGGTGTTTGGTCTAGATTTGCCGCTGTCAAATTGTTTTGACAGCAGCAAAGTTC